>OX485806.1:16892583-19444437 GCA_950295325.1 Polytrichum commune
CTATGTGCTCAAAACACGCTAACCACTCTAGGCTCAATATTCAACATGATTGGGGGGACTTATATGACCAGTTAATGAGCACAAGAATCTTCACCTTGATGATGAATAAGATATTCATATGAGCTTTGAAAATTAAGAGGCAAATGGCTATGGACATGATTTGGATTTGCTAATCATCTTGAACTAACTTAAATTATGTGGATCATATCCTACTAGAAGTGGGTGCACAAAGAAAAAGTATCCATCTAAGGCATGTCTACCTTGGCTGGTCCAGAGCTCCATGCTATTCATCAGGTTCTAGAATTGAGATTCCAGAAACAAAAATTCAACCCATCTTGATGTGGATATCTCACATGCATGAGCTGAGACTGAGCATGTGAAACACATTAATGAAGTAGCCTGAGAAATGGGTACATAAAGTAAGTTACCAGAGCACTACACTAAATATTCTATTTAGGGGCATATGGTATTTTTGCAGTTGCTTTTCTAATAAAACCTCTTATAAATAAGTTCACATAAACAAGTCATGAATGATTGAAACTTGGATTACATCCATGCCGATTATTGATTCAACAAAGTTTGGTGTATAATTTTGCATCCCAACAATTCCGTAATGAATTATAGTCATGAATGATTGAAAATTGGATGAATAATCACTGAGTAAGTGATAGCTATTGCAACATTGTAATTCCATAATGCCATATTTTTGTACAAGCGATAACAAATATGAAGTTAATACATGTAGTGTTGATGACAGTACATCATGGGCGGTTCACAAATAGTGTTGAACAATGAACGGAGAGAATCGATTGCTAGTTACAAACGAACTGGTTGAGTTTGAGAAATAACCGGTTGAAGTTCAAGAGTGCAGAAAATTACCTATTGTTTTAGAGGTATCTATGGAATATACCTTTTAAAAATTAAGAAAAAACCCGAAAGTTCAACATGTAACTGGTTTGGACTTGATTGAAACACTAGGAGTTTGACTGATTTTGCCCAAGAATCTCCCAGGATATCAGTATTTAGTATTGAGCAAGACAAATCAACGAATGGGAAGAGCTGACCGCTAATTACAGATGAACCAGTTGAGTTTGAGAAATAACCGGTTGACGTTCAGGACTTCATTAAAATTACTAATCAATTTAGAGGAATCTGTGGTATATACTTCAAACTAAGAAAGGAAAACCAAAAGATCACAACATGTAAGCTGGTTGGACTTGGAAACACTGGAATTTGACCGATTGTGCTCAGAAATCTCCCTGGACGCTGCTGCTGGCATTTACTGTTGAGCAAGATGAATAGAATTGGTGACAACACTGAACACAATATCAGTGTACCTTGAGCCACCCATCCCAGCTACTATGCTAACTTACACAACTGTAGCTAGCAGGCAACTTGTGAAGGCTTAAGTTTCTCCTTGGAATTCATGTCATGAGCACTGAGGTAGCAGGTGGGGGGGCTGGCCTGGCAAGCGCATTATGAGAATGGACCGCCATTAAGAGCGCCTTCAACAGCCTTGTCTCTTTCTTGTAGTAGTAGGTGTTGCTGCCCCCCCTGCCTGCAGCCATGGACCCTCCCTCCCTTCCTTGCTTGCTTCCTTGCTTGCTTGCTGCTGGTATTGCCTCGGACTCTTCAGAATCTCTCTCCTTCCACCATCCCAACAACACCCGGAAGTCCGCAACCCATCTGGCATGCAGCATTGGGAGTGTTGGATGCGCAGGTCCGGCTGCACATGTTGGCTTGCTGCAGGAGAACGAGGAGGAGGAGGAGGAGGAGGAGGAGCCGTGGATCATCATCAGCTGGGCGGAGGAGCTGGACTAGGATTAATATCCCAGGCCGAGGGGCTTCTAAGGGTCAGTAGGACTAGTGGGCATCATCAATCCTCGCCGAAGTAACGCTGTGTGGATCAGGGGAGGTGGTGGACATCAGCTTGTAGGCTGCACAGATCACCGGGTCAAAACTTGTATCTTTCGTGGTGGGTTTAGAGAGGAGGAGCTCACAAGGGTTAAGTGTGGTGGTGGAGGAGGGCTAATATCTTTCGCGCGTCCAGTTCAGGTATATGTTGTGCTCGCTTTTACGATATCGTGTTTGTGCCGGCATCTGTGGCCATGCATGGTAGGAGTGGGAAGGAGCTTTATTTTCATTTCATAGACTTGGTTTTAGTTTGTGGAGTGAGAGGTGGTGGTGTTGGTATCCGTGGCTGCAAAGAGCTAAATTTTTGACGCAAACATTACTTTTTCGGAACACTGACTCAATGACCCTCACCTACTGTAATGCAATGCGGTGCTGTATGTTGAGCTGCTGCAGTTTGAAAGCATAATAGCCCAAAAGAGGGTGATCAGTCTTATAAGTGTGAGGTGAATCTGCTAAACCGAAGTACTCAGGACGTGAGGTTAGGGATCTCGATGATTCTCATATCTCCCCGCAACGCTATCTCGCAGCCTCATTACGAGGGGTGATGATGATATAAGTGGGTCACTGTGTGCGAGCCAGTTGAGTGCATGAGTGCATGAGTGCATCGTGATGGACATTTATGTCGCGGGAGGAAGAGAGTTAAGAATGAACGCGAAGAGACATGTAGATTGAGACCAGCAGCAGCAGGCAGGCAGGAAGGCAACATTATACAGTTAGTCCACCACTCTGCATGGCGCAGTTGCTACCCGCCGGGGAGCTACAGCTAATTAGAGGGTGAACACTGGCAGTCCCAGAATCAAGTGACAAGTCACGACCAAATTATTACACAGGAGGGAGCCTGGTAGTTGGAAAATACCATTCTCTGGTCCCCTGGAACCAATCTCGACCAAAAACAATGCCAGTAGACTCAAAGCGCAGTAAACCAGTCCGCTCGGGTTAGGACGTGATGATTTCGGTAATCCACTTCGACTGCCTTCTTTCGTTGCCACACGGAAAAATGATGATGCAGTGCTGGGCATCTTTTTGAGGTTAATCCCCTCGGTAATGGCCGGTGCAGGCGACTTTATCCAAGAACATCGCCACTGGCAAGTCTTCAGTTTAGTTCTGGTTACGCTTTGAACACGGTGATGATAATGACAGTAAAAATCTTCGTGCAGAGTGCTCAACCTGATGATTTTCTGTAGACTGGGTGAGCGTGGCTGGGAGTCTGCAGACTGTAGTTTAATAAGGCATGTCAAATTTAGACTGGAGGCCTGATCTCGAGCACTTGGGTTAGGACATTTCGGTAATTTAGTTGCTAAAGAGTACGCAGCTTCATCTGCAACACCGGCCATTACCCAAGGTGAGAGGATTAGCCCTCAAAGGGCTGGCTGGTACTGCATCACCACTTGAAAGTGTTCAGAAATTTCCTGGTTATGTCTTAACCATGAAGACGTTCATCACCGTAGAAAGCTTCGTGCAGAGTGTTGAACCTGATTTTTGAAGACGTGGGTGTCGCTGGGAGTTGGAGGTAGTAATTTGATAAGGCATGTCAAATCCCGGCCAGCTCTTGGAAGTTGATACCCTGGCTAATGGCCGTCGCATGGGACTTTGGAGTGTGTCCGAGAACACCGCCACTTGAAAGTCTCCATTTTAATCCTGTTTACACCTTAAACATTAAAATATGTTCATCACCGTAGACAGCGTTTGCGGAGTGTGTTGAACCTGATGATTATCCTACGAGGTGGGTGTCGCCGGTAGTGTTGCGGTGTTAATTTGGTAACGCATGTCAAATCGTAACCGCAGGCATAATCTCGAGCACTTGGGTTAGGAGATTTCGGTAATCCATTCATTAATTTCATCGGTTGCTAAAGAGTACACAGCTCCATCTGATGCATTCAAGGCCAGCTCTTTGAGGAGGTTTTGTTCGAGAACATCACCACTAGGAAGTCTTCATTATGATCCTGGTTACACCTTAAACATGAAAATGTTTATCGCCGTAGACAGCTTAATTCGTGCAGAGGGTTGAACCTGATGATTTTCTCACGAGGGGAGTGGTCGATGGGGGTGTTCAGGTGGTGACAAATTGGTCAGGCATGTCAAATATCAACGGGAGGCAGGGGATGCAGCGGCCGCCGGGCTTTGCAGGCCCCGGCATGAGCCCTCTCAGTGAGACGTTGTGGAGGGACAAGACCCAACCTGCAGATAAAATGAGCGACAATTCGGCCAGGCTCACTTGGGTGGATCTGTGGGTCACCATTACCGCCCGCGGACACAAGCAAGCCATCCTGCAAGGGTTAACAGGTGCTTAAAGATTATACTGATGATGATAATGAGTATCAACAATCTGGGGACATCCTGCATGAAATTAGTTCGTCCACCTCCCCTGATCCTGTCATCCTCATTTCAGTTGCCTACTTTGATGTCCATGAGTTAATACCACCTCTGTAACGCCATGACGGTCCGGAAAATTTCGTACTGCCAATCGCTTAGACAATGGCAATTTGGGCAATTTACTTGTTCGTATGTGACCCATGTGTATTCGTACCGACAATATAAGTAATTTTCTTGGTTGTTAGTTATGATGATGGTTTGTGTACTGGTGGTGAATTGTGACAGGGTATGCTGAACCAGGGTCGATTATGGCGATCATGGGACCCTCTGGCTCGGGGAAATCCACACTCCTTGACACACTTGCAGGTAACCAGATCTAATTTCTGAGAAACTTAAAAAAAGAAAAACAGCAGGACTTGATGTTTCTGAATTAATGAAGTAAGAAAGGAGAGGGATGATGGAAATCACCGTTTCGTGCTCATGACCCTCGGTAAATACCTCAGATTCTGTCGAACGTTCAAGGAATTGCAGACTTAATGTAAGCACTTAGTCTCAGAGCGATTCCTGTGACATTGCGAGTTGACAGAGTTGACCTGTCTCCGGAGAGAGATTGTCGTTTTGACGTTATCAGGTCCCACATGGGGTTAGCTGAATAACACTAGTTCCCAGATGAGATCAGTCCTTCAGCCATGATCACATCAATTTTTGTCTTGTGATGTCCATGCATGCTATTCGCAGTTCAAGGCTGGTGATCAATCGTACAATACCGAATTCCCAAATCTGACAGAAAAGTTAACCTGAACGGGTAACATGTTGCTGTACAGGACGACTGGCCAAGAACACCTCACAAACAGGACAAGTGCTCCTCAACGGACGCCGCAAAACAACCTTGTCGTACGGGACTGCCGTATGTCTCTGCAATTTCCAGGGCCTCTTGTGCCTGTTGTAACTAATGGATATTTTGACTGTGATTGTTTGAGACATTTCATGTACTTACACCTTGTTATGTGGTTTTGAGACATTGAAACATTCACTGGACATACTTCTCTGGAAATTGAATAAGAGTGCCAGAAATGTAGCCAAAAATTTCGTCACGTATGTTTTGGTATGTTTTGATGAGCGATGGTTGATGTGTCGTGCTGCACATGTAGTACAATGCTTAGAGTGGAGGTCGAAATCCTTTCGTGTTTTCTTTGGTTAGGCTTATGTGACACAAACCGACTTGTGACTGTTGTCACTACTGGACTGTGTTTGTTATTGTTTGCGACATTGCATGTCATTACACCTTGCTATGTAGTTTGCATTCCCACCACGTTGCGATATTCCCTGGGAATTATCCTCTGACATTGAAAAAGAGTGTCAGAAGGGCATACTTAGAATTACGTCATTTGTGTATTTGCAAGTTTTGATGAGCGATCGAAGATGTGTGATGTTGCAGATAAGAGTACGATGTTGAGAGTCGAAGTTGAAATTTTTTGTTGGTTGTGTTTTGGTTAGGCTTATGTGACGCAAACCGACGACCTTATTGGAACCCTAACGGTGCGGGAGACGATCTACTACTCTGCCAGTCTGCGACTTCCGAGCTCAGTATCGCGGGCGGAGAAGAAAGCGATTGTTGAGAGCACTATACAGGAGATGGGGTTGCATGACTGTAGGAATACTCCAGTGGGGAATTGGCATCTGCGGGGGCTTAGTGGGGGTGAGAAGCGGCGGTTGAGCATTGCGTTGGAAATCTTAACTCGTCCTCGCTTGCTCTTCCTCGATGAGCCAACAAGTGGACTTGACAGGTTGGTGACAGATTTTCCACTGCATTTCTTTTTTTTGATGGAATCACCTTGTAGGCCTTATAAATTATTCGCGGCATATCTTTGTTTGAAGGATTCATATTTACCTCGATTCGCATACCATGACCTTCCTGTCTCGCCCCTTCCTCACAGACAAATGTCTACAAACCCGGCCAATCATCATAACATGGGCACATGTCGGATATGGCGATGCAATACCCTCTCGATGTTTATATATTTTGTTTGTTTTGTTTTGGAGTTTTTGATCGATTTCGTACTAACAGGGCTTGTAGCATGTGAAAAACGTGCAGCGCTGCAGCATTTTTCGTGGTGACCACATTGCGTAACCTAGCCCGTGATGGACGCACCATTATCGCCTCCATTCACCAACCTAGCAGTGAGGTGTTTGAGCTTTTTGACACCTTAACTCTCCTCACCGGTGGAAAGCTCGTGTACTTCGGAGAGGCGAGCCTCGCTAACGAGGTAGGCCACTGAATCTCTAATTACTACCTGTGTTGCATTGAATCATAACTGCGGAATTAGCTTGTTGAGGTGGCCTAATCTACGAGTTTCTCGGTCGATTGTGGACATGGAAGGCCAATGTCCCTCAATGAAGTTTTTAGTTGCAAAACACCCAGAAGTAGGTGTGCACATATTTGCTATGTTGGATTAACACCGGTCTACCTTACAGCACTTCACTGCTGCTGGATTTCCTTGCCCTCCACTTCGGAACCCCTCGGACCATTTTTTGCGTGCCATCAATGCTGATTTTGACCAAGTGAAATCCAACCTAAAAGGCTCCTTCAAAATCAGGGTAAGCTACATGCCTTCTTACTCACCGTGGCCTAAAAGTGCAACAATGCAAAACTCAGTGCGTGGAATTGCGGACATCTTCTCCAGAAATAGATCAATACGATAAAATTTCCACAAACATGGTCCACCATGTGTAGTAAGCTGGAATCCATAGGATGTACTCGGTCTTCATACTTTCCAAGGTTTATGAGCTGAGTAACGAAGATATTCTAACCACAATTGTTGCTTCTGTGGTGAGCTACAGGATATGGAACACAGTGTTGACCTCATAGACAAAATGAGCACTCCGCAGGTTGTAAGGATACTAAGTGAAGCCTATCAAAATAGCGAATACGCCATGCAAACCTTGGCCCGCATTCACGAAATCACACAGATGGTAAGATCGCCTTGATGCTATATTCTGTCTTTAACTAGGTATTTCATAAATCTGGACTTACGTAAGAAATGTACATGCATCGACGGCGTAAACAATTGTACGCTCATATGGATTGTTATCTTCGAACAAATCTTTTGTCCAAAATTTACCTGAATTCTAGTTCTATCTGTCAAGTTGTAACAAAAAGGTATATATCAAATTGTCTCGCTGTGTAGGTCTTGCATCATATGATTGTCATTTCGTTTCTAAAGTGCTTAACCTTACTCTGTGATCAGCAAGGGACGGTGCTCGAATCCAGCGGAAGCGAGGCAAGTTTCATCAAACAGTGCGTGACCCTCACTCGCCGCTCATTTGTGAACATGAGACGTGACATCGGTTACTACTGGCTTCGTCTTGTGATCTACATAACCCTCTCATTATGCCTGGGCTCCATCTACTTCCGGCTGGACCGCACATATACCTCGATATTGGTAACCTCTCCCTAGTCTTCTATCACATTTTTCTTGGCTTTGTGACATCACATAGATACTCCGCAGTGCTACATATTCTAGGTTACAGCTTGTGGGTACATTGATGGTTCTTATCATCTACGCAAGAGCTCCACGCTCAACACAGGCATGAAAGTCCCAAAGTGAAGCTTATAAGACAGCAGAATTTCTAAGTGCCTCTGCACATTCTTTTGACATGCAAAAGAATCATGTCTCCATCATGTCTGGTAAAACCCCAAGGTAAGTAACGCGGTGGCTATGTGGTTGATTGAACAGGGAAGAGCCGGATGCATTGCCTACGTGGGCGGGTTCTTGACCTTCATGTCGATCGGTGGATTCCCTTCGTTTGTGGAGGATATGAAGGTGAGTAAGAGACACTTACACATCGTCGTTGGTTCCATCGCCACTTTCAGATTGCAGTTGGGTAGGTCTCTTGCTTGGTCCGTGAAATGTATGGTCGGATTAAAAAGAAGGTCAAGTGATCGAATTCTAAGTTTACAATTAAGGAATTCATTTATTCTGTTGCGAGATTTATGTAACCATGTATTGCAATTTTCCAATTCCGTGTGCAATCTTACCGTTGTGGACGATGGATCGACTTGTCTCCCTTTTATATCCGGCAAACTTCTCAAGGCTTTTTTCGTCCTTCGAATGTGGGTCCAGCTAGAGCAAATTGAAGTGACTGGAATTAAATGAATGAAACTCCAAAAGTATACGCAAACTGCTCCTGGTGTTAATAGCTTGTTTTGGAAACCACTTGTGCAGGTGTTCAACCGGGAGCGGCTGAATGGACATTACGGAGTGGTAGCATTTGTGATTGGGAACTCCCTTTCCTCGCTACCATTCCTCTTCCTTATTGCCGTTGTGTCCAGCATAATTGTCTACTTCATGGCCCAGTTGCACCCAGGGTTCGAGCACTTCGCCTACTTCGTCCTCTCACTCTTCGCACAGGTGGCCATCGTTGAGAGCCTCATGATGGCAGTGGCGAGCGTTGTTCCGAATTTCCTGATGGGCATCATCACCGGTGCTGGCATTCAGGTTAGTTAATATATGTCCATCCTCGTTCATGTACTGACAACTTCGATGTTAGAATGCTAACCCATTTGGTGCGAGAAATTACATCATCGTGTATTGACCTCATGCATGGTTGAATGTGGCGCTATACAGGGTATCTTCATGCTGGTGGCTGGATTCTTCAGGCTCATCAACGATCTCCCTAAGCCCGTCTGGCGGTACCCTCTCTCGTACATCGGTTTCGACATGTATGCCTTGCAGGTACGCGCACTGGTGGCAGTACCTAATTTGGTGCAGAACGAATCTCAATGAGTCGACATTTGGATTCGTAGGATTTTAGCCTTGCCGAACATTAACCTTCGATGATTCTTGACTAACCTAACATGCCACCATTAGATTTGTAGGATGTTAAGCTTGCCGAATATCATCATCCTTCATCTCTTGACTGACCTTACATGCGACAATTGGATTTGTAGAATTTTAACCTTGCCGAAGATCATCAACCTAGGATGATTCTGGACTGACCTAACATGCGACAATTGAATAATTTGGTAAGATAATAAGGTTGCCATTCTTCGTCCTACGCTTATCGACTGACCTAAAATGCTTGCAGGGCATGTACTTAAACGAATTCATGGGTCTCACATTCGACAACTTCATTCTCAATGGCGAGGCCCTGGGGCCACCCATCCCTGGGTGGTACGTGGTGCAGCAGATGTATGGCATTCAGACGAGGCGCGGCAAGTGGGCAGACCTTGGGGTGCTGTTCGGGATGATCTTCGCGTACCGTCTCATCTTCTTCGTATGCATCAAGCTGAGTGAGAACCTGGGACCCTTCATTCGCTCCATGTTCACACAGTACCGCACCAACAAGAAGCTCTCCCGAAAGCACTCAGAACTTCAGAATGTCATCGGCCCCTTTTCGTCCCCAAACCACACTCCGCAACATGACGCCGTCCCCCTCCAGTACTCAGCTTCCAAACGATGATGATGATGATGATGATGATGATGATGATGATGATGATGATGATGATGATGATGATGATGATGATAATCAGGTCACCCCATAGCCAAAAAATACTCACATCTTTGTCCTACATAATACACACAAAAAGCACCGACAGGTTGGCGAATTGCATCGAGTCATACACTAACATGAAAAGATTTCTGGATTTCCTTCATTGGGCACATTAATACCTAGGCTGTCATCTATCTGGTGCTGCCATGTACGATCCTCATATTTAAACCCTCCGTTCCCTTTCTGACTGCCACCGGCCATTGATTCAATTGAGAAATCTCTCTCTACCATAAAGCTTGGGGAAACCCTAACCATGAACCTGCAAGCTAGTGGTAGGAGATCAGGCACCAAATGTGTGCATGTGTAAGTATGTGATGATCGATGAGATTATACTAGGTGAAAGATGACTGTAAATTTCCTGTCAGCGGTGACATAGTATTATGTAGCAGGTAGTGGGAACAATTAGCTAGATCAGCAGGTCAGCGGACATATACACTTGTGACGATGTAACTTATTGTGCGTCCTGCAAGATGAGATGAATGTAACGCAGATTGCACGACCTTCAGATTTGGAGGAAGTATTAACAGAGAAACGGTATTGAGTTGATTTTTTAGACGCCTTAGGGTTCACAACACTTAATCGTCGTCGTCCGGGCCACCACCTGGATTGTCCTCTGCATACCTAGTGTATGATTGCAGTGAAGGTATGATCTCCGTTCTCCATTCCTGAGGATTTTTTATTTTTGGACGAGGTGTTTCATTCCTGCAATTAGCTGCGTGGCTCTCTATTGTGGGCACTTCCATGTCCAGAGAGTATTTGCAACTATGCAAGGATTGCATGGGAGAAAGCTCTCAAGGAATCATCCCTATTCAAGATGATGTCCTTGCAAAATTTGATGGAATAGGTGGCAATGAGCTCCTTTATCATAGGCCAAATTCTAGGATTATGTGGAACAGCCGGGTGCCTGATGTACGATTAGGTCGTTCCATCATGCTTAGGTTGTTTACCCTTCTTAGGGTCTTGTGGTTCCACCACGTGCACCCCACTCTTTGCTTCGGGTCCCACTGACCTTGTATGATTTTTGGCAATTGAATAAAATCTTGGTTTATTTGTCTTAATTTAAATAACAAAAAAACCCCACAATGTGTTTTGTCTAGCCATATGAATCTTTGACTTTTCATTGACCCATGATTTATAGTCGTGTGATAAACCTTCCCTAAGCCATCACCCCAAAATGCCAATCGTATGTTATGGATGACTTAGCACACTTAAGCTGGAAATATGTGAATAGAACCTCCAAGCTTGCAAAGACATATTTTTAGGATCTTGAATTCAAGGTTGACAAGCTTTAGGTCAGACTTTCCATTGCCTAGACTCATAACCTGGCATTGTTATCTTCATTTAATAAACCTCGAGAAGCCCGATATCTACAGAAAGTTTCCATACAAGTCTAGAATTGGTCCAACATGATTCTTAGTTTGTCTGATAAACCTCAAGAAGCATGATGTCTACAGGAGTTTCCATACATATCTGGAGTATGGTGAAGGTTCCAAAAGTTGTTCCAATTCACAACAAAAAGTGATGCCTGTCAAAACACTCTCAGTCCATCACAACATGCGGAATCTAGTGTTTTCATACAAATATAGAATTGGTCCAACATGATTCTTAGTCCGTTTGATAAACCTCAAGAAGATCGATGTCTATAGACAATTTCCATACATATCAGGAGTATGGCGAAGGTTCCAAAAGTTGTTCCAATTCACAACAAAGAGTGATGCCCGTCAATTCACTCTCCATCCATCATACAAATCTAGAGTTGGTCAAACATGATTCTTAATCCGTATGATAAACCTCGAGAAGCCCGATGTCTACAAACAAAAAAATCGATGCCCGTCAGAACACTCTCCGTCCATCACCGCCTGCGGAATGTGCAAGCGGGACGTTCATCAAGCAGACCTCCCCAAACCATTTCTGGTCAGGGCAGATCGTAATATTCGCGCTCAGGAGGGAGAGTCCTGCCTCATCGTCCGGGATGAAGGTGTCGTCTGTATTTGAAAACACAGATCGAAGGTACGCACTATAGAACAGATCCTGTTCAAGTATAGTCGTGCTAGATGTGGTGTCCCTCGCAACTATAATTCGTCTTCAAGGAGCCAACGCAGTCAATATGGGTTAAATGGTCATCTTTTGCTCACTTTCAGACCCTACCATCCTTGAATCAAGCAAACTGTGAAATCTTCGGGTCCAAGACTAGAGAAACTCCATAATGGAGCGATCTTATTAGTTGAGAGGAAAATGATGGACCCAAGGATTTCTACAGTAGGATCCTGAGGTAAGAAGGAAGTGAAGTGACGGTCATGTTGCATAACTTTCTGGCAAAACTTTGGCAGTCCTCACTAAAGACAATACTCCTAGTTTGAGAGACCAATCTTCAAGCTTGGGTTTCAATCTTGAGTCGAAGCTTTTTGAAGGTAAGGTTCATGAAGGGGTCTTCTCGACCCTGAGTTTCTTAAACCCGAACCCTAATGTAATCCCAACTTTAATAAAGCATTATGGGATTGATTGAGATGAATGCAAACTGAAGTTTGGTTTCTACACTTCTAGTTCTAAGATGCTCCCATCTATAAACTTCAAAAAAATCTTGAACAAGATTAAGGATTGAATGTGATATGAAAAACAAATACCATGCTAGTAAGGGAAGTGGGTCTAATTTGGTTACTTATCTAACATGGACACCTATATTTAAGTAGTGCACGGTTAGGTATGGATCTAAGGACAAGCACCAAAAAAACATGTTCATGAAAGAGATTGGACTAATTGTTCAAAATTTGCTTACCATTCTAGACTCAAGTTATGACTCCCCAGTGCCCCACCCATCACTTTTGAAAATTCATATCAATGCAAGGCAGGCTCCAAATTTCTCTACAATTGAAGTTGGCTTCTCCATCTACAGTTGTGGATCGGCCAAAATTTAGCCTTCATGAATCGGAGTTGTATTTGACAGCAATCTGGAAAAAGTAACCGTTTAAGACCCATCTGTCTTACTAGAAACACTGCACATGTTACCACTCACAAGGTACAGGAGCACAGGACTTGCAAGTTGGAATCATACATAAAGTCACACACACACGAATTAACTAAGGCAATGATGCTCGAATTCCAGCTTTAATAAGATCTCAGGAATTTACATACACTAACATCATCGATTCTCATCGATTGACAGAAGACTGAATCTAAGTCTCCAGTCTTCTTCCCACAGCTCCATATTAGGTCGAAAACTCATGGGAGGGAACTTGTGTTCCTCTCTCCTCACCAGCCAAGATTCACAGGCTATTCACACTGTGGATAGCCCAGAAATCTACCTGACTGCCTACAATCACTACCTACAACACATAATAAATAAGAACACTCAAACAGCATAAACCTTGACTACTTGCTGAATGGCCGCCCGGCACACAGGACAACCCCACCCTTTGTCTTTAATCTCTGTCAAGCAATCCATGCACCCTGCCAAATGGCCACAGGGGATACAAACCCCTTGCGCTGGTGCGTCCCAACAAACGACGCATTGACCGCCTTTCTCCTCAGCTGGTGGAGGTGGTGCCGAAACTGAAGCAGGTGGCTCTTCGTGAGGTGTGATTGCAGAGTAGTCAATTTGTACAGGGGATAAATCAATAGAAGGGTAGTGGATTAAATCGCTCCCAGCTGGAAGAGGTGGTGCTGACGGAGCAGAGGGTGAAGATGATGTGGAAATTGAAACCGGTGGGACTGACAATGTTGTTGTAGTAGCTTCGTCTTCTTGGTTCAGTACAGGGATGGGGTTAGGGGCAGGCTGGGGGTGTTGATGATGTTCTTCCAAAGGCTCATTGAATTTATCTACTCTGCTGGGTCCCGCTTCAGATGACGCACTCCAACCATTGAAGTTTGAGGACACGTCCTCGTTGTCCCAACCGCCGAATTTGGTGCTGGTTGTTGTTTTCCGTTTGCCATCTTCACCTTCTTTGTTGTGCTCACTTTGAGAGGTTCCTTCAGATGATGCGGCGCGCAAAGAGGCCTCCATAGCCATTTTTAGAGCCAAATCGTTGGGAGCTTCGGATGCGTCCTTGAGCTTCTTGCCATTGGAGGTTGATGATGAAGCAACTGGTTCTTGCTGGCTCACCGGACGAATTAGTGTTGATAAACCTTGCATGACTGCCTGTGAAGGTACTCCAGGAACACCACCTGCACCAGCCATCTGCGAAAAAGGGAAAAAGGAATGCAAGACAAGTGCAGTCAACACTTTTGTACTCAAGTATCCACAAAAAGTACTGAATGTCAAAGTCTATTATGTTGTGAGGTTTGATGACAATTTATTAAAGTTACCCTTTAACTCAATGGGACTTTTTGTTGGGAGTTGGTCCCCTATGATTTTTCATTCGTTGGTTTGCATACAACTTCGTTCCACTTGTGGTGCATTCTCAGAGGAAATCTTTGAATTTTAATGAAGAGCACCCTTTTTCGGTTCAGTAAGGGCCAAGTTCATTGTAGCACCTCTTGGCATGGTATGATGAGTTTGACCCTCAAAGAACCGGTATAGAATGCTTTACATTCAAACCTCCATGCCACCTCCAAGCATGCACCAAAAACTTACTGAACTTGGAAGGTGTTGTACACAAAACAACGAACTCTTGACCAAAAGTCATGTTGAGTTAAAGGACAACTCTATTTTAATACAAAACCCCAAGGAGTCATCACAAGTCTACCCACTTCAAGCCATGAACATCTCCTCCCAATGATCTGCCTGTGGAACACATTGACCTCCTCAAGTCAGAGTCTGACAAAAAGAAGCCCATTACCTGTGGAACGCCCCTGCAACCTTTGTACAATCGCTCTAATTGCACCTTATCCCCTACTGTCTCTGACAAGAATTTGTATTTGTTTTCTGCAACATTTCACCAGGGTCAGCTTCTCCGACACATATTTATGATTTTGTCCAACACCAAAGAAAAAAAGGAATCAAAACTCTTGAAGCTGAACTCAGTCATAATCTTCCACATACCTTTTTAAAAACCTCAAAAAGCAGTCATAAACATAACAAGAATTACATTGTCCTTTTCTGTAATCAAGATCGTCCACTGGAGTCAAGATATGTATCCTCTTACTTGTGACTTTATCGGTGACATGTAAAACTGGATCTGGTGAGCTGAACTTAGGCTCCTCCACGTCAGCCTTTGCAAGTGAAACAATAGTTCGTGGTAATGGGAGCTGGACAACCAAACCCCAACACTTGTTACCTCAAAGTTCTACCAAGTCTTTTCACACATGTTTCCTGAGCTCACCTGAACCTTAATGAACCTGGGATGTTCTTTCAAAGTCCTGATATAAGATAAATATTGTGCAAAAGCTCACGGGACATTGATCCCAAATATCAAGGATGTTATGAATCAAGAAAATTATAATATCTAGGTGGTTAGGACTTTCAGTGGTATAGAGACAAAAAAATTGCAATTGTCTTGAGTTTGAGCACACAGTAGAAATAAGCAATAAGATATTTCATGTGCAGCTATGATGAAAAGAAATGTTGTATTTGAAAATACACTAGACACCTATTTCAAATTTCAGCCTCAATCACCCAGTATTGTCAGTGGTCCAATTGAACAAGTCTAGGCAATAAAATTGGGCGGTCTCAGTAGAGTGATATTACCAGGAACATAACACTTAATGGGTATTGTGACTTGAAAATCCTCGAATAGGCCACATGCTCCTTTCTAAGTATTCGTATGAAGCTAAAGCGTTTCTTGATAGAAATCTCGAAATATTACACAAACTTCAAGAAAACAAGGAAACAACAAATCCAAGGGGTTACCTTCTGGGACTGGTAGATGACTAGCTCAAGTCTGGGAGGCTTCCTTGGGTCTGATTCTGTTGGCACTACTACAACCCAACTAATCCAAAGAGAACCAACCACATGTCAGCCCATGCTGAAATTACTATACTATCAAAACATCTGTTCAACCAGTCTAGTATATTCCAATAATCAACTTGCAAGCACCACAACATTCAAAAACTGAGTGCATATTTTACAAGCATCAAAAACAGGAAGACGACCTTTGGTCCCACAAAGTACTTCTGTGCCCACAAAAGCAGAAGAATAGAGTAAACCTCTAACTCAACATGACTTCTGGTCAGGAATTGGTTATTTTGCAAATATCACCTTCCATGTTCGGTAAAGTTTGCAGTGCATGCTTGGAGGTAGTGTGGAGATTTGAACAAAGAACAATCTCTATCGGTTGATTGCGGGTCAAACTCATTATGGCATGCCAAGAGGTACTTAAATGAGTTTGACCCTCAACAAACCAAAATAGGTTGCTCTTCATTCAAATTCAAACACTACTTCCGAGCATGCACCACAAGTGTATACAATAAAATCATTAAAAACAGGAAGACAACCTTCAGTCCCACACAAGCAGAAAAATGTGCAGCCTTTTATGAGAAAGGTTTTTAGGGAGAGCACTCACACTTTTTTGGTGACCCACTGAGGTGCAAATGCCTCTATGAATCCAAGCCCAGCCATCTCCCGAACCATGCCTGTAAAGAGACCAATACGTTCCTGGATACCTAGGTATGTCAATCACTTTTGTATATACTATACAAGCAGTAGATACTCAACAAGGTATGCTGCTACTAGAAAACAGTTAGACTGCAACAAAAATCAACTCCAAAATCTAATCATTGTACACATTTCTCAATCCCAGAATTTACAAAGTGCTTTGAAGATGTCAAAATTAATTGAAAGAAATACCTCAATCATGCGAACAATGTTAACATGACCTCGATTGCGTGCCAGATCCAGTGGTGTCAACGCATCATCATTCATTGCCAATGGATCCGCTGGAGCATGACAAATAGTCAGTCACCGAGATACACCAAAAATTCCACACATTAAATTGAGTATATGTAACAGCGTTGAAAATTGGAATCGTACCACCGCGAGATAAGAGTAACAGTACAGTCTTGTCCAACCCAAACTTTGCAGCCTGATGTAGAGGGACGCCGCCATGAGTCCCTGCATAGCAAATTTAGTTCAGAATACCGACTTTGACATGGGAATCCCATTACAGAGAATTTCTTGTTACAATTGTCAATGCTCACTCACAAAGATACTCAATTAAGCCGCCTAAGGCCGGAATAATGCTCAAATGAGTGACCTAAATTCTGGTGCACCCTACCACTATGGTCCACCCACTCAATCATAGTGGGGTATCTTGGTGAATTGGATATTTTCAACCAACCATTGGGAACCTATGGGTTTGCTCTTAAGGGAGATTAGGTGCAAGCTGGCTTGTCTTAGCTCATTCAAGGTATTTACCAGTGTTGGATTAGTATGGTCTTTTTCTGAGACCATTCCGTATCTTTAATGAAGACTCCACATTTTCTGATACCAGTATTACATTTTTGATATCCAAGGGTATGTTCTTTGATACCCATGCATTCACCTATATCCCAGGTTAACATTGGTATTTACATTTGAAAGGAGGCATAAGTCTTCAAAATCCCCCTAATTCTCGTGATGTTTGCTTCAGAATTACATATAGAAATAGACTAACTTGGATATGAACCAACACCATAATTCACAATAGCAGCAATATCAGAGTCATCTCTTCTCAAGAGAAGTAGCAGAGATTTGTGAAGTAGAAGGCATACATACCAGGTTGATATGCTCTTATGTTGGCTCCTAACTGGAGGAGGGTAAACGCTGTCTCATACAAGTCTCCACGCATGCATGCTAGTGTTAAGGGTGTACGTCCTTCTTTGTCCACAAACTGCCACAACAAAATACCAGATGTTTATCAAATTGACGTCAAAATGGTCTCTATAATTGAAGGATAACACCTATTTTTGCCAACACTAGCATGATTTATAGAGTCTTGTTGCCTGCAAGCTACTGCCTCAGTTAAGAGGTGGACTCTTAACAACAGCCGTAACCAGCGTAACTTGATTGTCCATGAGAGTTAACTGTAAAGTCACCAAAACTGGGGAGCAAATTTTTATTTTTTTTTGAAGGAATCATCCATATTTGTCAGAAGTGCATTGGTGTAAGTGACTTAAAACTTTCAAAAACTTTTGAGATCTTTTCTTAAGTTTGATTCTACTTGAGGGGTACACAAGTGGTGAGAGGAGCAAAGAGGTGCATGTGCATATAGGTGGCAAAGCAGATGAGAAGATTCTTATTTATATAAAAATGAAACATGATAGTGCCTAAAAGAAGCCCTCCAAGACTTTCCAGTTGCACTCAAAATAGGGGAATCCACCTTAAATTCCCCCCCTACATCCCCTCACTCTTAACTTTATTGTTCCTCCCTTACTAAGCTCACCAAGCCCCTCAGTACCCACACCTTCTAAGATGACCAGTTGACCTAGTAGCCCCCACAATGATTGGGTGGACCACAAGTGAGTAACACTAGCATGGTTTGGTGGAGAATGGAACCCACACCACTTGCAAGGCAAAGATGAGTCCCAACCACTCAAGTCATTTGGCTTGGTGCTTAAGTATATGGCTGTTATTCGATTACTTTTCTTAATCAGACACCTATATTTGATCAGTGTGTGTGTTTTGGTGAGGATCAAAGAAAAACACCATAAGGACACATGTTTGAAAGATATTGGACTACGTCTTCAAATTTTATTAACTACTCCACACTCCATAGTGAACATCATTGGGAGGACCTATGTATTCAGATGAGAAAGAAACAAAACATGCACATCTGACAACCATAGCTACATCAGGGGAGGTCCGATTTTTGCTAATGCTTCATCATAGATTTGCTGATGCAACACAAGTTTTGCTGTGTAAATATAATCAGTAGAAGTTTGGTGAGTATGAAAAAATGACCCAAAAACAACCACATAACTTATATGATTGATGTAAGAATTAGAGAAACAGAACCATCAACTTTTGGCGTCACAGATAATGAATTCTAAATTAGGCTGACCTCCAAAGCTGCTCCATCTCGCCGCAAGGCTTTGACAGCATTGTGGTTCCCATTTTGCACTGCTTGATAGAGTTGCTCCTCTTTGGTTGCCCCATTGCCCATTATCAGCCTTGAAAGGTTTTGTTGTCAGCACCTTAGCTGGATAAACCTAATTGCTGGATAAACCTAATTGAACAAAAGTAAAACAACAAAACTCATCACAGCTGCATCATCATCATCATCATCATCATCATCATCATCATCACATAGTTGCAGCCAAAAGTATACAACCAAAAAGTAAAAGACACAGAAGGCCACCTCCTCAGCTTCCCATGAGAATCACCATTCACAACTAAAATTCTCAGAGTACAAAAGCATTGTATGTTGATCTCTTTCAAAAAAGACCTAGGATTTTGCGAGCTTTACATATCCCTTCTCGATTTGGCTTTTCTAATTTCCGATGTATATACATCTGAACTAAAATTTACTACTGGAATCTCCTGCAAGTAACACAAATTGCCGAGTTCCGAGCTCAGTGGGACTGATTTCGTGTTTATCGCACTTACAGCAATCCTCGAATTCACGAATCCGCAAAAAAACTGATAAATCTGTGGAGGTGGAGGTGGCAAGTAAGCTGCAATTGCGAAATTCAGGACATCCACCGGACTCTCCGGAAGCTTCCAGAATACTCAAAATGTCAATAGAAAAAAACATAACCCAAGATCCGGTTATGCACACACCCAAGAATTTGAGCTGCTCACACTACACCCATTCTCGAATTCTCATGCCACCAAATCGAATATCAGTGCAATAATCGGAACGATGAAGAAATCCGCAAGAAATACACAACTTGGGTCGAACCCATGCAGCTAAATTTTTTAGATTTCAAGAAATTTTGAAACCCACGAACGCAAACTCTGCGAAATCGGTGGAGGTGGCAATTATGCTGTAATTGCTGAACTTGAACCAAAATCCTGAAATTTCTGGAACCTTCCGGAACACCAAAACTGAGTCAAGAGAAAAAACCATCACCCAAAAATCCGATTGCACAAAATTACCATACACCCCACAAATTGAGCCTCTCTCTCTCTCTCTCTCTCTCTCTCTCTCTCGCACAAGAAAAAGGGATGGAAATATGGAAATAAGAATCTTAGGTTCCGTCCATACCCGCTGAAGAAATTTTCAAACCCCAGGATGTCAAATTCCAAGCCACAAATTCAAATACACCAACCGATTGAAGAGCTTCAGCCACCAAACTCAACACCCAGCGATGTGGCCAACCGCCTGAACCGAGCTTGTGAACAAACAATTTTCGGTATTCTTCAAGAGAGGAATTCAAGCACCAATCCGAATTCAACCCAAACCGCACCGACTTGAAAAATCCCAAACCCCAAACGAAAAATTCTTGAAGTCCACGCAAACTCATCAAATGAGAACCCCGAACACGAGAGGAAGTTGCGTTGCCAGCACATCAGACGCCCTCCAACTTCGAAGTGCTTGCGGCTTCACGAAAGCCCACCTTCCAAAGCATCCTCCACGTGTCGCCTTCTCATTTGTGCTCCAACTTTTTCCAATGGGCATCTACATCGTTCCCGTAACACCAAATTAAGGGCCGTGACCAAGGGCCGCGTGAAAAAATAAATGGTTACCATTTATCGTGGTCGTGGTCGGCGGTCCGAAGACCATGCCCAAGAGAAATCCACATCACTTTTTGAATAGTCCCGATCATAAGACATGTCATAAACTGAACTTAAACTGGGATTTCGTGTTTTTGGTAGAAGATTTTCAAATTTTTAAAGTTAAAATAATGACTTTCTATAATAAAAGTTTATTGTTATAGACATAGGTGTTTGATAATATAACTTTTAAGAAATAGGATTTTTTTGAAGCATGGTTATCCTCATTTTCTATTGAGACAATCTATTCGGGTTCTCTCACCATAAAATTTGGGTGACCAGTGACCACCAAACAATATCCATTAATGAACATGTGAGACAACTCCATGTCATTTCTGTGTCGTTTTCTCATCCATTCTTTGGCATGGCCATTTTTAATTATGTTGACCTTGTGTAAAATAAAATGGGTACACCACTCATTTCTCAATCAATGAGAGAATTAGAATGTGGTGGTCACAGTCATTGGTCACTATGCAAACATGATGCCCTCAATAATCATGCATAGCTTAATGGATTCTGTTTCCAACACTTGTCATTGGGGATGCGGTAAAAATGTTGGATTTGTATTTAGGTGAAGGTATGGTATCAATACCAATATTAACGAACTTGCTTGTAAGTATATAAGTTGTAACACCACTCAAATTTTGCAACCATAGCGGGCTCTCTTTTTGACACAAAATAAATTCCCCCCCCCCTCAAGTTCTGCCATGTGTCAATCCCACAATTGGTTGAGACTCTCTTGCATCCCACGTGGAAACCACATTCCAACACCAAGTAGTAAAGATGGAGTAGAGGGGCCTCTATAATATTTAGTAGGCACCTGAAGATAAGAGAATAGATATCTCAATTGTATAGTCAATATGATTTGACATATTGGATCTACATTTATCATTTGGGTCCACACCATTCTAAACTATATTGATGCTAGGGTAACTTTACCTAGGCATGTCTAAGGTTTTTCCATTATTTATACTAGATCCGAATGATATTGAAAACAAACATATCCTCAAATACCCATGGATACTCTATTGATATCAAAATAATTGTAATCCTTGAATTATAGTTTGTGGGGGGAAGAGCCTAGGGTTCTACTTTTACTTTTACTTTTACTTACACTTTGCAAGAAACTTTTAAGGACTGGAGTTAGAGCTTTTGTAGGAAGAAAATATATAAATACTTTAATAATAAATATTTAAACTTTCAATACATATCGTTTAATCATTCGTCTATATACTTTTATTTCATAACTTTTAGGATTTTATTTTGCTCTCTTTTCCTTCTTTGCTTTACTTTTACTCCAGAAATACATTTAATCATTCATTAATACATAACTCATAATTATACTTTTACTCCAGAAATACGTTTAATCATTCGTCTATATACTTTTATTTCATAACTTTTAGGGTTTTATGCTTAATGAATTACATAATTAACGGCTTGATGCTTGAAATCAAGAAGAACATAGCTCGAGTGATCTCTGAGTAATATGTGCTACAACCTGTGAAGTTTGGAGCGAATTTTGAATCAACGATTTTGATTACACAAGTACCGGTTTGATGCTTGAAATCGAGAACATCGTAGCTCGAGTGGCCTCTGATATAATATGTGCTGCTACAGCCGTTGAATTTGGAGGGAAAATTTGAATCGAGAACGATGGGGAGGGCTAAAATTGACACAACCCAGGAGTTGGAGTCGGAATCGAAGAAGCGGTCGACATTCAAGCAACGGGGAGGTGGCCTACAGAAGAAGTTCGATGAGATGGGCATCTTGTGCGGTGTGGAAGGGCTGTTAATCGCGCATGGACCGCAGGGGGAGCTCATCGATTCGTGTAGCAACACCAGCATGTCTGAGTTGTATCAACGTTTCATCGAGTCCAAGTACAAACACATGTTGCCGCTCCCCGGTGTTCACGACATCCAGGTTGCGATTAACAAGAGAATCGAAGGCCACGTACAAGGGTCGGAGAAGGACCAGTTGGATGCAGAGTTTGCGGATCACCTGGATCGTATACCACTGGAAGAAAGCATGAGCCCCGTGACGGTGGAAGAGCTCGAAACATTCCATGAGGAACACATCCGCCTCATTGTAGAGGCCTTGGAAGCAAATCTGGAAGCGTTAAGGGACTTCCAAGAGCAACTTAAAACCACGAGAACTGCATCTCAAATAGTTGAGGAGGATAGGATGGACCATGGGCTCCAAACTACAGACGTACCTCCAGGAATTAGTTCAACTTCCAAGATCCAAGTCTCGGCCGCTGATGCCTCCACGCAAGAGATCAGGGGCGACCTGCAAGCAGATCCTGAACAAGTGCTACAAAACCAATGCACTCCGGGCGTCGACGTAGAATCACAACATATGAATGACATCTACACTCCAATGAGTGCTGACCCAGACGGTTTGTTAGTAGACAACAGGTTTCATACTAATCAATTGTTTGATGTGTCTCGTGTACGTGAACTTTCTCTTGTCTCAAATTAATATATATATGGACCACAACAACATGGTC
Organism: Polytrichum commune; assembly: GCA_950295325.1. Lineage (NCBI taxonomy): Eukaryota > Viridiplantae > Streptophyta > Polytrichopsida > Polytrichales > Polytrichaceae > Polytrichum > Polytrichum commune. The sequence continues at coordinate 16,915,437 of OX485806.1, forward strand.
TAATGTTTGGGTCGTCCTACCTAAACCATCTTGATATGAGTTCTTAATTGGGTTCTTGATATGAACACCCGCTTCAAAGTATTTGCATCTTACACCATTCTCCAATATCTGTGTGATTTTATCCATGTTCTTATATTTCTAACTGTCTCAAAATGCCGAAAAAATCCCAGATTAACGAATATAGTGATTAACTAGTATTGTTCAATCCAGCAGCACGCACGTACAAAGACATATTATTGAATATGATTATTATCAGAGTCTCATTTTTGTTTCTAGATTATTCATGAATGTTTCCAAATTTTGATGGTTAAATTTTAAATTATTATTATTATTATTATTATTATGGTGTATGTGTAAAACCATATGGACGTCATCCTTTGATGCCAGTGCTTCACAACATTTCTTAAGTGATATATCTTAATTCTCAAGAAACCTTTGGAAAATGTTGGTTTTATAACAAGTTACCTCAAAAAAGGCTTCATACATTGATCTTTAGGGGCTAGACTTAGAATAGAGTAAGCAAGCCTAATTTGGTTACTTATCTCAATTGGACACTGATAGTTGAGCGTTGTGTGGTTGGGTGGAGATCTAAGAAGAAATACCAATTAGACATGTGTTTACAAGAGATGGACTGCATGCTCGAAAGTTTGTTAATCACGTTAGTAAGCTCATATTCCACATGATTGGGAAGGCTAATATGATCCTTCAAGAAGAAAGAGAATCTAGTATACTTTGTTGATGAATGAGATGTTCATAGTACTATACAAAATCCAAAATTTTGTGAGGAAAATGGATACAACCTTGATTTGAATTTGTTAATCATGTTGTACAACTCATGTGTTTGATATCCTAGAAAAGTGGGCTAATTAGAAGGGAAAAAAGTGTAACCATCCAAGACTTGTTTACCTCAATTTAAGTTAAAACACTTCCAAATGCTTACTAAGGTATGTGGCCCTATTGTGGGCACCTCCAACTGCACAATTTTGACCATCATATCAACTAGGAATTGTGTCATGCAACTTGACAATTTGTGAATCATGCATATTGTCAGTTCAAGTTTCATCATTGGAATCGAGATGCATAACATTATTTAGCCATGTGGGTTGGTTGCATGACCTTGGAATATGTCAATTATATTTTGTGGGGCCTTTGAACAAAATGGGATTATTCATTTACTATTCATACATTCAAGCTAAGCTTGGAAATTTAGGTGGAGTACTATGCATAGGAATTATAGTTCATCCCAAGAACACTGGCAGGAAACACTGCATACAATATTATTCCATGGACATTACTATTAATAACAACAATATCGTTGCAAATATTGATGCTATCCACAATATCCTTACTATTTAAATTGGCACAATTTATTATTTGTATTGGCATCAATTTCTTCTTATTTTTGGCATTTTCTTCCCATGAAGGTAAGATAGTGGAGGTCCATGTCATATGCTAAATATAAAATGGAACACAACCATGCAGCTGAATAATGTTATGTGCAAGAGTACCTAATAGGAGATTATAGTGACGTTTTTGGTTCTCCTCAAGTTATTCTCGTGTAGGCCCTCCCATTTGATGTTAACCCCTAAGTGCCTATGAGGCCCAATTTGAGCTTCTCCATGCACAAAACAATGCGTTTGAGCTACAAACTTTCATGTTAGCCAACTCTTGCCATAACTGATACCACTCAAATGTAAGTGTCCAACTAAGGTTGAGTTTATTAGGGTTTGCATCCAAAAACTTGGCATCCCAAACACCCCTTAAATGGACCTTACTTTTCGGACTCAAGATTGAACCTAAGCTTATAGATTGGTTTCTCAAACTAGGCCGAATATTTTCTTGAGTGATGACCATTGAGATGTTGTGGGAATGAGATGCCACATTAATGCCAATTCCTAGTTTGAACCCCAACCCTAGTGTAAGGAAGCTTTAGCTAGGGGTCAAGGGGGTCCAATAAAATGGAGCAATCCTATTGGCCAAGAGGTGTAAATTGGACCATAGACCTTTAGAGCGGTCTGAGACCAAGAAGAGGCAAAGTGAGATGTCTCCTACATGACATCATTTTGGAGGGAAACACTAGAGTAGTGGTATGAATAAAGAAATGAAGCTCAAAGTTAGAAGGAGGGTTCATGTTTTGAAGAACCATTTTGGAAGATAGGGTCCAAGGGAAGGTCCAGTTCAAGGGTTCAATTAGCCTCAAATTGCTTCAAATCAATTCCTATGTTCTTGGACTGTGGACCCCATCTAAAGTGCTCAAACTCCTTCCATTTAATGAATCACACTTTTTTCAAGGCATTACCTTTCTTGAATGCAGGTTCAATGATTCATGCCATGTCGGATGAGCAAGATATGCGTAAGATGGGAGGGCTTGCTCCCTTGTTACCTTTTACTGGGCCCAAAATTTTGCTCTTAACCAATAAGATCGCTTGATTTTGGAGTTTCCTCAGTTTGGTCTTGGATCCTAGTCATATAAACCCACCCTATGAAGAGTGACCAAGACATTTCCCTCATAGTCCAGTCTTCACTCTTGTGGCCTAGCGTTCTGTAGGAAACTGATTCCTTCAGCAATCGCAAGCCCTTGTATGATTCGGCACCATTATGTGATCACTTTGCTTATGATGTATTCATCTCCATGTCGCTGCAATTAGTTTTTGTCATGCTCCAATTTTGTGGTATCATTGTCTTCCATCCTAGGAATCACATTTGCCACGCAATGGTATAATTCAGGGGTTTAGGGTTTAAGGGTTTGGGGTTTCATCTTTGCTGCACATTTGTCTCCCCACCGTTGCTTAAGGATTGCAACAGACTGGAAATCCCTTCATTTACGAGCTCAATCTTGCTGGGCGTGGGCTTCTGCTGCGAAGGCACCACGAATTCCTGCTCTTTCTTCACCACACGCAACGAATTTGAGGCTTTAAGGTAAGTGGGTCTTAAATGGACAATGTCAGCTCCGCACACACTTCTCGGAAGATATGAAAGACGGAATTAGTGCAAGATGAATAGAAAATCCAAATCGTGCCCGTAGCCACTTTCCTCATAAATGTTCGGAGCTCATATGAGTATCTTGTTCATTGTCAAAGGGAAGATTCTCTTTCTCATCAAATGACCATATAAGGTCCCCCGCCGTAATTATGTTGACTATTGAGCTGAGAATGGTGAACAAATCTCGTAGTCCAATCTCTTTTAAGCACTTGATGTCCTTTTGGGGTCCATTCTTAGATCCACGCCTAAGCTCAGACCACTCAAACATAGGTGTCCGTTTAAGATTAGTAACCGAATTAGGCCCCCCTTACCTTCCTAGTTAGTAGTTTGCGACCAGCGCGAAATTTTGTGCACGAGGTTGATTTTGTCACAAAAGGGTTCAAGAATTGGGGTTGAGTGTTTTTTTGTTATCAAAGCTGCCGGGTAGGATGTTTAAGAGCGAATTCTTTTGTGGATTGTGTATTGTTTTTGTTTGCATTGATGAATCAATTGTCAGCTTTATAATAGTGGCAAGGTTACACACTGTCCCTTTCGCACCAGGTTGAAGTTTCAGTTGAATGTTCAAGGTTCCTCAGAACTGGAACTTGTGAAATTGGTAACCTATGGGCAGCAGTTGGACGTGTCCCTTGACCAATTGCAAGCCATATCTGCCACTGAACTCTGTTGAAAACAGGGTGAATTATTGTCCCTGTTATTTCCTTGGTTTGTTCTGGTTGTGTTTGCTTTGACTTGTCACTCCAGACGCTCAATCCATGGTCATAAATTGATGTTAGAAATTGACCAGAATGGAAGCAGAGATGCAAAAGTTATAAGAGGTGAAAGTTAAGATTCTCATTCTCTCAATGTGATCTCGTAGGCCATCCCAATTGTGTCAAACATTGCACCTAGAATGGTGTCTAAATTCTATGCATGTAGGTCAATCTCATCGAAACACATGTCTTTTTGGTGTCCACTTCTTAACTATAAGCCTTGCCATATAACTCTCATATTTTGTCCAATTAAGAAGAGTGATCACATAAGGTCCACGCACCTTACATTAAGGTTATGGCTTACATTTTATGTTGGCATCTTGTGCAATCTCTAGAATTGTAATAATTTTTCCAAATCTTGTCTTGATGCAGCACAGGATGGTCGTGATGATTTTGTTATAGCAAATGATGGATGCTGGTAATAGGAGGAAGTTCGGGTCCCCCTTTGCCAAGAAGAAGAAGCCATCCAGAGACATATTAAGCCCCCCAAAACATTTGAAGGTTTCAAAAGTACCGAAAAAAGACTTGAGCTCTTACTTTGCTGTAAAAGGCACCCAGGACCACCAGATTGTTGACGAGGATGGTGTAATTCATCTACTTGACGACAAATGCCCTGATTTCAGCAAATCCCATGTGCAGAGGTGTTTTCCTGAGGAAGATCTACACAAATCATCTGAAGGGCTGCAAACTTCAATTTCCACTTTGAAGAAGGTACCGAATCCTAATGATGGTGATGAGTTATTTGATGATGCGGACCTTGGCTTCCCGTTAGAATTATTGGAGCAGGTTGTTAGTAAGTATGATAAACCATCGTCATCAATAGGCCAAGAGTACATAGAACCTGAGCAATTCTCAGTTTCGGAATCGGCACTTGCTAATTGCAAACATTTAGACAGGGTGCAGAATGCTAGTGAGAAGGCTTCAGAGTACATCAATGAGGAATGTTGCACTGTGAAAGACAAATGCGATGATTATCCGAAACCAGGGCTCAACTTCGACAAATTGACAGTATTGGTGGATGTCAAGTGTAAAGATGTCTATGATGCATCCTCAGCTTTCAGAGATGACCTTTTCTTTGATGAGGAGGACAGTTGTGATGTAGCGAGCGAAATATCAACACCATCAGAAACACATCAACAAGGGTCAGATTTGAGTTTTAGAGATTCCTTTTATAAAGGGGGAACGGACTGGAGTGCTCTCTACGACATAGATGAGTATGGTTTGCCTTGTGGTCGAGAGGGGAGTCCTTTGTTTAGCTCTGAACAACATTATTACTCCGCCAAAGAGCCAGGAGAAATTGGGGTTTTGGAAAGTAAAGCGTCAAAATTAGATTCGTCATCGTCGCCCCTTCCTATAAATCTTCAAAGTCCCTCATTGGGATTGAATCCTTTTAGGGAAAATGATGTCAACTTCAACGTTGCTGCTAAGCGATTTACAAAGTTGAAGCAAGTTGACCTCTCTGGGTTTTTAAAACTGAAGCCAAAGGCAACCCCGAAGGAAAATGTGTCTGCTCTTAAAGCAGTACAACAAGATATTGGTACGTACTTTGGATTATCTCCTCTTGCCAAAACACCACCGTCTTTGGAAGCTGCAAATTTTATATCCAAATTTCAGCAAAGTGGTTCATCACCTGCTTCTTCGAGTGGGAAGAACTTGCAGAGAAAGGGTGGAGGAGGAGGAGGAAGATGGAAAAGCAAGGATCAAGCAACAAGAAGTTGCCCTTTTTACAAGAAGATGCCGGGAACACCTTTCACCGTGGATGCATTCAAATTTGGAGCTGTTGATGGATGCAAAGCTTACTTTCTTTCGCACTTCCATAGCGACCATTATGGTGGTCTAACAAGGTCGTGGTGTCACGGACCAATCTTTTGCACTCCTGTCACAGCCCGCCTTGTTGCAATGTGTCTCGGTGTTGATTCCCAATGGCTACATCCCGTTAAGTTAGGTGTCACTCTCGTGGTTGAAGGTGTGGAGGTCCAGTTTTTGGAAGCAAACCATTGTCCCGGAGCGGCACTTATTCTTTTCCAAACTCAGAGTGGGCAACGTATCCTACACACAGGCGATTTCCGGGCTTGTAAAAAAATGCAAACCTACCCAGAGCTTCTTTGCGCCCGCGTCACTTCTTTATATTTGGACACAACGTATTGCAATCCCAAATACAACTTTCCACTGCAAGAGGACGTCATCGATTTCGTCATAAAGGTGACAAGCACCACGTTGAAGAGAAACCCTAAGACATTAGTCGCAGTTGGTGCATACAGCATTGGCAAAGAGCGTGTCTATTTGGGAATAGCAAAAGCACTAAATCTTATGATATTTGCAGACAAAAGGCGTGCGAGAATTTTATCATCTTTGGAATGGCCAGAGCTTACGGACCGGCTATGTGATGATTCGTCCCATAGTTTGCTTCACGTGCTACCAATTTCACACTTAAATAGTGGAAAATTGACGTCGTACATGAAGTCTTTGTGCCCCCGATATACAGCTGTGTTAGGGTTTCGGCCTACCGGATGGACTTATACGGAAAAATTAGGGTCAAATCTAGAGCAACTGAAGCCCCAGTGCAGTGGAGCTGTGACGGTTTATGGTGTTCCTTACAGTGAGCATTCAAGCTTCTCGGAGCTTCAAGAGTTTGTACAGTTTTTAAGGCCGCAGAGAATTATTGCTACAGTGAATATTGGAACTGCTGCTCAAAGGGAGGGGATGCAGTCTCATTTCAATCAGTGGCTCAGGAGTTAGGGTTTTTGAAGACCTGTGAGGAGAATTCGTTCAGTGAATGTACTGAATGTGATATTTATGTCGATGCATTGAACAAAGGCATTGCAGTCGCAGAAATAGGTGCCTCTTGTAACTTTGTACAAATGTGCTCATAAATCTAAGGCTATCTTGAAAATGGAACTGCGAAACTAAACTCAATCTGTACAAAGAAACTCTTATGTAAGTTATGTGGGTGTTATTTGGTTACATTTCTTAATCGGACCTGTATATTTGATTAGTGTGTGGTTAGATGAGGATCAGAGAATAAAAATTATAAAGTCACATGGTTAAAGAGATTGGACTATGTGTTCAAGTTATTCTAACTACTCCACACTCAACAGTGAAGACAATTGGGAGGACCTACATATGTATTCAGTTTAGGAATCAACGAACATGCACTTTGGATAACCATAACTAAATTAGGGGAGTCCTAATATTCAATCAAATTTTTGCTTATGCCTCATCGTAATGCAACACAGGTTCTACCGTAGTGTGTAAATCTATCTTTAGAAGTTGGAGAACATGAAAAGCGATCCAAATAATATCCACATACCTTAGACCTGCTGTACTTGGTTGTTTTCCTTGGTTTGATGAATGGGAGCAACCCTTCTCCAGTTCTTCAAGGTTTAGGGTTTGAGTGAAGACTTTCTCTCTCTTTGCTAAGGGAAGCGGCCCACTTTTGGTTATTTATCTTAATCGGGTGCCTCTACTTGAGTGGTGTGAGGTTATGTGTGGATCTAAGAATGGACACCAAAAAGACGCATTCAAGAGAGATTGGACTACATGCTCAAGTTTTGTCAACTGTTCTAAGCTCAATAGTGAAACATAATTGGGGAGACCTATATGATCATTCACAAAAGAAATTGAACCTTTGTGGGGAAAGTGGTTGTGACCTTGATTTGGATTTGCTAATCATCTTGTGCTCATTGCATGTTTCCTTATCCTAGGAGAGGTGGGTGCAGAGATACAGTATCCACTGAAGTGCACACCCCAGTCAATTCTTGTTAAGCGGTAGGCTTTCTTCAAAGAATGGAGTAGGAATCCTGAATTAGGTTGAGATTCCATGAAATTTGCAAAATTAAGCAAACCTTCAAGGATATCAATGAGATTTTTTTTCAATTTTCTGCTATATTGTTTCATCTTCTTCCTTGTGTCAGTATTGGCAACAATCGGTGATCTGTGAAAGTTGAAGGTTGAAGGTTGAGGTTATCATGTCATTCATTTGAATTGAACAGTGACATTGATATCTACCTACTAATGTGACAGAACTTTTGGACATCGACTGTAAGAAAATGCACTTTTCTCACTGCACATGCATAGGTATAGGTGTTTGGTAGTGGTGTACATGTGTTCTCTCATATTTGTGTGGTTGATAGATGTTGGCTGGGTTTCTCAATTGGCAGTGGATGCCATAATTTTCATGCAGATTCATTGTCTTATAAACCTATAATCTAGTGCCATGGATAATAAGTTAAGTCTTGCACTGACAGATAGCCGAACAAAAATATTACATTTAGACAATATCATACATGAATATATATGAATGAAATTGTAGGTGTTTACTGCATAAACTTTGTAACACCATTCATTATTCCTAAATCTAGACAAGGTTTTATATATATAACTCCTTTTAAAATCAAATACAATATGATCTCATCAAATATTCCTAAGGGAAGTTGGCGGAACAGGTTCAGGATCCTCAATAGTTGTTTTTTGAGTGGTTATCTACATAAGTCGGTTTTTAAAGTTATACTTTTTTGAGTCAAATGAACTCGAATTAAGAATTAATGCTTTTATTTCTTTCAAATATATTAACAAATTGGATACTACTAATGCTACAATATCTAGGCGTATTTGCCTGATCTTATGTCTTTTTCATTAGTTTTTATTGAACATGTCCTATAAAAGTGCTTCAAATTAATTAATCACATTAAACAGATTGAGAAAGTACATGTAGCTGAGTATATTTAAGTGAAATCAAAGTGCAAATTTTTATATAAAAGAAGCTTTTCTAAGTTAGAGGGTGCTAAAACCAGCACTCCGTTCAAAATCAACACCTTGAAATCTTGCACAATACGTACATATTGATTATGAGAATGTTTGCCATGTGAACATCAAGTCCCCATAACAGGTTTGGGTAGTCTACCAATGAAACTATGAGTCCTTATGACTTTTGCATACAAAATCCAAAGAAGGCATATTTTGGTGCATTGAAATCCCCTTTCAATTGCTAGCAAGAAATTATTTATTTATTAATCCAATAATAGTATATTTACTCATCACTTGAAGTGACAATTTTAGCACCCTCTACCTTATTACACTTATTTATTGCTAGAACCTTGTGTCCGGAGAAGAGAGCTTTAGATTTATCTAGAGTTATGTTTGATAGCCAAGTCTTCCTCTCTCTTTATTTTTTATTTTTATTTTAACCTACATATGTCAAGCCTTCACGTCTCTTTCTCTTTTTGCTTCTATATGTTTTAATATGATTATTTTTATCCACAAATTTCATGCAGAATTGCCCTCCTTTCCTCAATTACCCTTCATCAAATATTAAAGGAAATGAAATCTGTATGGAATTGTATTGTATTGTGCATGTGTGCATGGCATGAGAATGATCTTTGACAACTAGAACCATGTGGCTGGGGAAGGGAGCTCTAGATTTATCTAGAGTTCTTCTTCAACCTCTTTTAAACACTAAACTCTAAACAAGGAAATGGTGGACAATTATTTTTCAAGTGAAACCCCCACATGTCAAGCCTTCGTGTCTTCTTCTCTAACTCTTTACTTTTTATACAAAAAAATAAATTGTATGATTGTTTTTCCATACACAAAGTTCATTAAAAAATGTCCTCCTTTCATCAATTTCTTTTCACTCAAAAATCAAAGGAAATTAAATTGCATATGGAATCATACTATACCATGCATGTGTGCATGCATGCCAATTTAGTGAGAACAATCATATACTAGTAGGTTTTGAAACTAATAAAAAAACAAGCTTCTAGTGTAGCTCAAATTGTTCATGACGCTTTCAAATACGTTAAAAAAATGAATCATTCTTTTCTTTCTTTAGTACTTCTAAAATGCAATCAAATCTACATTGAATTTTTTTTCAAATTAGAATGTGAACTCAAATGCCCAAAAAAATCTATTTATCATGTGAAAATGTAGGCTTGGCTAAATTAGTTCATGTGAGGCCCTCTAGTCCTTTAGAGGTTAAAGGTCCTAATTTAGTCTCATGAAAAACATTTGGCATGAATCAACAACAAAGCTACAAGGGACATGCTTTTATCATGGATGGATGAGAAGCATGTTTGTATGCAACAATACGCGCTTGACATCAAAGACCAACATTTGAACAAAGTCCAATGAGTCATTCTTAGACCACAAAAGACGCTCCATAGTTTTGTCTTTAACTAGTGGTGTCAAAAAAGAATCTATTTAAAAACAACCCACTCACAAAGTGCTATCGTTTTGTACAACGATCGAATACCCTAATGTTCTTTGAAGATAATTTTTCCAGCTCAAATACAACAGTCGTGTAACATTGTCTCAAAATACATACTTGTGATAGTGATTCTCAATGTCACATTTCAAACTCGGCAAGGACTTGTAAACATTATGAACATAGGTCATACTATAATCTTGAGGGGGGTGGACCTTTCAATCCATGCATGAACATGAACTAACGTGAGTGTAACAAGGGTAGTATGTGAAGCATTAGCTTACACAATATAGATAAGGGAGATGTATTATTTTTGCTTTAGCATGTACATGTAAAAAGCTAATTAAGAGTTTTGAAATAAATGTCGATGTACAAAAAGGAGCCCTAAGATTTAGAGAAAGAAAATTGACAGTAGATGTGTTGGATTCATCCAATTTCTGTCTCCATCCATTGTTATCGTTTGGTAGTAGTCCCCAATAACTACCATGTCCATTCTTGTTGAGGGGAAGGCTCTCAGCGCGCTACATGAATAAGCTCGTATAGTGCGACCACGTCACCTATCTTCAGGGCCGTCCGATGATGCCCCTTTTTCCTCCTTGGCCGTCGATGCTCGATCCACGAGACCGGGGGTTGTACATCTGCGGTAACTTATGCAAATTTCCTTCATTTTGAAATTCGATCCCGGGGTAAATCTGCGGTAACTTATGCATTCATTCATTTCTCTTTCCAAAGATTCACTCAACCATACATAATTTACATCTTTCGTGTGGAATGTGTACGATGTTCTCTGGGTGTTGAGGGATTGCACACAAGATTTTCAATTGATGATTTGGAGTTGTTTTGGATGCAGAGATGTGAAAACATGGGATGGCTGAGTAATCATGTGGAGGTAGAAAATATGAAGGTGCAATTTAGCGAGCAATCGGACCGTTAACCACAAGAAGGCTCATTTCTCTATCACCTTGCTTTCAAGGTTGTCCAAACATCCATTTCGAAGGTCTCCTCACCTGATGATGCAATACATAGTCTCTTCTCAGTAGAGTTTAGTTTGTTGGTAATTACTAGAATGCTCTCCAATTGCAAGGGCAAGACTGTGTGTATGGGAAGGACGAGTCGTTCGATTTACAAGTTACCGAGTTGAAAATCGATCTGCATCAGCTATTTGTGAATGACCGTGCCGTGAAGGTATGTTACCTTTTCAAGCCTTAATTCTAGGACACTCTAGTCTCTTTCCCAACTAGAGCGTCTCAAGATTTGATGGAAAAGTCTTTTTCGTAAGCACTGATGTGATTCCCAGAGTCTGTTGTCGACATTCGATATCCGTCTGAAGTTACAACATCTGAGTGCATCGTCAGAAATTGTATGTGCTTAACCTTAGTTGATTCCAGAAGTAGTGCATGATTGATGACTTTAGGGGTTTTTTTCATTTGGCAGTTGCAACAAACTGCATCTGAGCTCTCTAAGGGCATCACCACCCATGATGGCGCCTTGAACTGATGAACTGATGCTATTCATCAGTTTTCAATTCAGTTCAGGTCGTAGATTGTTCAAGTGCCCCACCCATCGCTTCTTTTTTAGGGTAATTTTCTTCGGGGTAATTTTCCGGCACCTGAGGAGTTTTAGCTAGTTACTTCTCAAACTCAACCATTTCATCTGTAAACTACACTAAATAGGGCAAAACCAGTGTCCCCATATTTTTCTCTAGGTAAATTGATTCGCTTGTCTTATTCTCCCATCGTTGCAATTCAAGGTAGCTTGTCCACTGCAAAACACCTAAGTTTTGCAAGACATTCACTGAAAATCGGATGTAGAGTAGTTTAGTTCATCCGTTTTGCAAATGGGTGGGGTAATTCCAGACTAAACTGAACTACTCTACATCTATTTTGCAGATGGGTGGGGCAATTCCAGACTAAACTGAACTACTCTACATCCGATTTTCAGTGAAGTCCGGGATGGGTGGCGATGCTCTACATGCATAGCAAGTATATATAGTCACCTCCTCTACGAATATGAATTTCATGAAGGAATGTGCATCAATTGTGCACCCTACCTGTCACTGATTTGAAGCAGTGCGAGACCCTCACACACACAAAGATAATTGAGTTGATTACGAAAATGCGATGGATTCCCAAAGCGACATTCACTGCCAGATAATGAAGTGATTTGGAAGGCAACAAATTTTCCAGAAACCGACGAGGATGACAAGGGCATCAGAGTGTTTCGACATGTTTGACTGATGACATTGGAAGACAGCAAGCTATCACTATTCACTAAAAAGCTCGGGGAGGTTATTGACGAAAATCGTAAAAACAACGTGTGATAAAAAAAAGTAAGGTCTAATATATTCATTGTAGATAAATTTTGCGTAAATGGTACATATAATATAGGGGGTTTTTAAATAATGAAACATGTTTATGTGTAAAATACCATCACATATAATACCCTCTTTTATTGAGTCAGTATGGGGACGTTCGCGATTGGGGTACCAAGAATGAGTGTCTAACGGTTAAAGGACTAGAGTAGATAACTTTACATAGTTAGTGTGCTTAGATTTGTATTGTGAAGCATATTTTGGATCATACCTACATTTAATATTCCATAATGAGTACACCGACAAGGTTAATTTACAAGGAATAGGGTTATCTAATATCATTTTGATTCCTCAACGGACATCTATGGTTGTTGTTAGAATTGTTAATCTTAGGAATAAGGAATGAAAAGGACAATAAAAATTAATTGAAATGATCCCAATTTTCTTCCTCACACTTATCGTTTAATTGTGTACCAATAAAACTAAAGATGTATTGCATACCAATTGTATAGCTTTACCTATGAAACCAAACATGGGCCACATTATACAATAGCATGGCTATATGAAAAAGGAACGTCTAGAAATATAATCGAACATAATAAAATATAAGTATGCAAACATGACACTTACACCAAGATACTAGGATGGAAAACATGAAGTAATTCACCTCCGATGTACACTTCAATAATGAAATTGCTAGTGATGTGGCCCAAACAAGTCTTATGACCTCTCTACAAGTCTTATGACCTATCTACTCATTTCATAAAGGATTTATCTATTATTGGTATATTATTCAGAAAGAAATAATATATTTCTTGGTAAATTTTATGACCTATCTACTTATCTATTTAAATTTTATTATAAATTAAATAATAGTAAATCATAATAAACGTCGAGATCCAATGCAACATAGTCCTTGGTTCCTTTGTCCCAAAAGTAGTGCCCCAATCATGAATGGACCCGTACATGTAAAATAACGTGAAAACAATTACTAAGGGTAGCGGGTTTAGGATAGGGTCTATGCTAGTGGATGAAAAGAGGTGATTTTCTGTTGAAAAAGCTTGGATGAATGATTTTGTAGGTTGGTTGGCTTGAATGTTATTGAACCAACATATCCAATGTGAAGTTAAAGTTTTCTACCTACGTGCCGGGAGGGGAAATTTTAGCGCATTGTTTGAATTACAATCTTCTTTCAAATTTTCTTTGGAAGTATAAGTAAAATAGGGTATTTTTAAATGATTCCCCCAAAAATTTATAATTACTGATGAGGTGTATTAAAATACAAGCATTTACCTTTACTTTAAAAAAACAACATACCTTATAATCTTTTCTGCAAGGTAAATAACCCCCCGATAAATAAGTCATGAGCGCACGTGTATGCATTAATATAAGAGGGAGTGACCTCCCTGAGCTAAAAAGTCACACTAAAATCCCTATTCATGTTGTATAATTTCAAATTCCGTGTATATGAGAGACCCAAATTGAGCTCCAAAAGTGTTTAAGTCACCTTCTTTTCAATACCTTGAGCTTGATCAATGGCACGCGGAAACCCATCAATGAGGTAGCGCTTTGCTTTCTCTATGCCCTGCTTCATGGCTTTTTCCAAGAGCTCCACAGTGACCTCTATTGGCACCGACAACCCCTCCTTCATCAACTTCTCACAATTCTTCCCAACGTCTATCCCCTTTTTCACCTCATCCCCAAGAAAATCTCCTACTGAGAGATGCAAGAACCCAAAGTCGCACACAATTCTCTCACATTGTGTACCTTTCCCACAAATCAAGTGTACAAGAGAATAGATTATACTAGAGGACATTTGGTGGAACTTTCAGTAACCTACACACATGTCCAAGGCCTGTAAAAGGCTTCAAGGTGTGTGAGCTTCAGAGAAGCATAAAAAATTCAATGAGTTTTAAATTGATGCAACCATAGGAGTCATCACTTAGGGGGGGGGGGGGCGCACCAGGGGTGTACAGCCCGGTATATGTGTTGTAACCGTAGTTTTAGAGGTAACGGGGGTCGCATCAGGGGGGTACGTACCTGGTCGCATCTAGGTGTGTCAGAGGGAGCCGGGGACCGTGTGATGTGTCAGGTAACGGAGCCAAACACACAGACCTGAGGGTTCCATACCGCTGCTCGCAAGCAACGTTAGGCCGGACGTTGGATGATAACGCGTTTTCGTGGACAGAAAATGTCGACCAATGTTCCGTTTGGGTTGACGGGTGCGTGCTCCCGACGCCTGCGCTGTCCAGGGTTTGCGCCTGATTGCGGTGCTTGCTTCGCCTGCTGCTCCGGTCGATTCGACGCTCAACACTCTTCGCCCACATTCCCATGCCCGTTGCTTGTTCCGTTTCCAAACTGTGGACGATACGGCTGCACGCGAACGGTTGTGTCTGTGTGCTTTGGAGGGCGTTTGCGATTTTGAGCATTTTGGCGGGAGTTTGGGCGCGCTAGTGATCGCACCTGCGAGGTTCGGAGACTCCATCTACGGTTGCATCTGGTGAGTACATTGCAATCTCTACTGTTGAGTTCCGCTTGCACTGTGGAAGTGGCAGGTCTGCGCTGGAGTTCTCTATCCCCGCCTGTGCCGTTCCATGCTGTCTGTGTGGGGTCTTTTTCTCTCGCTTTTGGTCGTGGTGAAGGCGTGCGACAAACTAGCAGCCTCCATGTGTACGTTGGTTTTCTTTCCTGTGGTATCTGCTTCGTCGATTTGTGTGGCCTGTTCTTGCTTGCGTGGGCATATTCTGGGAGCCCGGGTTTTATTTGTGTCGCCCCGGCCTCCGTGCATTTTCGTGGTGCGCCCTGTTGGTGTCCTCCGTCGTGTTCCCGGTGTGTGATGGCCACGAAGCCGTTTTCTTCGTGCTCTTCTTGCATGCTTCCTGCCTCGATGTTGCGTCGCCCTCGCCATCGCCGTGGCGAACAGGGTTTGTGCTTGCTGTCATGCGCGTTGGGGTTTAGGGTTTTCGCGGATGGGGACGCCCTCGCTGCGCACCCTGCCAGGCACATGTTGCAAGCCTGTCACCACAATCCCCCTCTGGTGGTTCGGAGGGTGTCAGGGGCTTTACGCATCGCCGACAGGACCCACTGCCACAGCGTGCGACCTCGCTCCCGTTTGCAAACACACGGTATGCATTTGTGTTCTTTACTGCATTTTGTGTTGGCTTCTCTTGTTGAACTCCGATTGTCTGCGCGTGCCACCTCCCGAATTGGGACCGAGGTGGGTTTGTTGCAGTGCCTATACACTCCCTGCAATACGTTGTTGTGCCATAGTTTACTGCGGGCCACTTTGGTTGGTGAATATCGTGTCCCTCTTTGCCTGCCATGCACAAGTGTTTCGGGTTGGGGTTTTGGGGATCTCGTTGCCAAGTTGGTCCTTATTCGTATACTTATGCTTGGGCGCAGCATAACCACGCTACATTTCCATCATGCTGCGCGCTGTGGGTTCCGCCAACTCAAACTGCCCTCCTCCTGGATCCAGCAGATTTTGAAAGATTGCTCCACTTCATGTGGGGAATGCGTAATGCCGCCCGTGGGAGCTTTCCGACTGCATGTGGGGGCTAGGACTCACCTTTGCTAGAACTGTGGATGCCAGTTGCGTGTGCCAAACAGTCGCGTAGCAGGCATTTTGATTTTGAGGGAGTTTAGCTGTCGTGCAAGGGATCTTGACGGTTGCCAGTGGTCGTGACGCATCTGCAAGATTATGCTTGGGGAGGGCTCATGCCCAGCCTGCCCAGAAAATCCCCCCAGAGCATCCGTGACCAGCCGCATGCAAGCTGGATTTCAAGGGTTTTCCTTTTATGCTTTCGAGCACAGTGCATGTATTCCATCTGGTAGGGACGTCGTTGTCCTCCAGTGCGGAGCTTGCGCCGGTGTGTCGATCCTCGCTGCCACAGATGTGGCAGCGTAGTTCGCTGTTTGGCTGCGTTTTTTCTTTTGGTGTGTGCAGCAGACGGCTCATTCCAGCTTTGTCTTTTGCGCATGCTTGTCGTAGTTGCAATTGGCAATGTCTTTGGGGTGGGGATGATGGCTTGCCTTGTGCTCCGTCCATGCTCGCAAATGGCCCACATAATTGTCGTCTTCAGGGGCGGTTCTCTTCTTCTCTATTTCAGGTGGCGACCTCTGTCTGTGGGAGGTATTTTGCAGGCGCCCTCTGTTGCTCTTACATTGTGAACTCCACTGTGGACAGTCCGGGTGCAGACTGCCACTACCAAGAACCAGGGCGCAGTCTGCCACAGTCGAGCGACTCGCCCTCCACTGACTGGAGAAGACCTTGGTGCACATCCTGTTTCGGAAACCTTGGACGTTGTGGGTGCAACCGTCCCTACAGTTGTTTCCGAGTGTCGTGTGCCTCCGCTTGCCAGGTTTGTTCCCTGTCTGATTTCTACTGCCCTCGCCGCCTATCCTGTCTGCCTCTATCTGTTGGTGCTGCATTCATCCCGGGTGGTTGTGTGTGTGCGTGCCCGAAACTGACCCTCCATCCGCAACCTGCACTTGACGCATGCTTTCTGTGGGTGCACAATGTTTGCTCACCCGCCTTCTGCTGACTGCAGACCATTCCGAGGGGATGGATGATGCCGTGGACCTGGGGGATACCTTGCCACGTCCGATGTCTCCACAGCGAGGAGAAGAGTTTCGATTTTGGCTCCAGCTTCATGGAGACCCAGCTGCCCGCTTGCTCTGCGCCTGCAGCTTCAAGAAGGAATGCACGTGGCCGTGGGGGGGCTTCCAATGGTTGCTCATCATCTGCCCCATCACAGCCGCAGGGAGCAGTTCCTCACAAGGCACGTGGGCCAAACTGGACGGAGTCAGAGATGCTCGTCCTCATAGGGCAGAAGCGCCTCGAGTGGGACGGGCGACACAATTGTAATAGGCCTTCTCTTGCAAGGTTCGTATATGGTAGTACGGCATGGAAAGTGGTGTTGGAGGGGTGCTTGAGTGTGGTTGGCTTCTGATTGCAGGATGCCGACCAAATCACGAACAAGTGGGATGGGCTCATCAAGGAGTACAAGAAATTGAAGGATTACATTGAGGCCTCGGGGTCGGGTAATTGGTGGGGCATGAGTAGAGAGGAGAAAAGGGAGTTGTCTAGAACTAGGAGGATGCTGCTGGAGTTTACCGAAAGTATGTATATCGAAATGGAAGGTTTTGTAGGGAAGCGGCAGATTTTTGGCAAGCCCACTAATGTCGTGGATTCCGACCGCCCAGTTGCACCAGTGCGGAGACCTTTTGGCCACAGCCCACCTGCAGCGTTTACACCTTCAGCTGCTCCAGCGTGCAGCCCCACAACAAGCGCAACGACCACACCCAATTCCACAACGCAAACTACCCCAGGCGATGACACCCCAGGCTCGACGGGTTGCAAGCAAAAATCATCGAGCACCGACAACATGGTGGATTTTGTAAGAGATTTCAACTCCGACTACCTCGCACGCGTGGAAGCACAGCACAAGGACAAGCGCATGTGGAGGAGCAATGTTATGGCATTTGACACAGCCCGTGAGGCAAGGATAGCAAAGAAAGATGCAGAAAATTTCAACATGGAGCAAAAACTTTATGAGTTGGAGGCAGAAAGAACAAAAAATTTGGGCAACATGACAACAGCCTTGCTCATGTTGGCTTCGTCCATGGACTCCCTCACAAGGTTCAGTCCTCAATCTCTAACTGTCGCATTTAATTTGCATATGTGTTTATTGTCACGTTCTTTGGGGATGCCTTGAGGTGTGGTCCGCATTTTGGATGCGCACAAGGTAGTCTAGAATGTCCTCTCTTGCCATCTTGCCTTCTAGCAATGCTCTTTCCTCGCTCACAAGGCCCATGGGTTTTGGAGGGCGGAAATCATTGTCCTCTTCCGTATTGGCAGCTTCGTGGACATCCATTCGTGGCAAGTGGCAGTCCTCTAGAATTTGATCCAATGTGCGATCCTTGCTCGCAAGGAGGATGTTGTGCAGTACACAACATGCATGCACCACAGTGGGTAAGAAGTCAAGTTTCAGCGAGGTCTTAGTTCCAATTTCCTTGAACCTTGCTTTGAGTATCCCGAATCCCCGCTCGACGCTCATTCGGGTTGAGGAATGTTTGCGATTGAACCAGGCTTCCTCTGCCGTTAGAGGCATCCCCATGGGTCCTGTCTTGAAAGGTGTTATGCACCAGATCAAGAGGGGGTACCTGCGGTCCGCCACTATGTAGGGAAGAAAAGGAAGTCCCGCAGGCCATGTCATAGGGTCGTCATGGAACCCTCCCATTATTCCCTCCTCCACTCTCCGATACAACTCCGATGACTTGAAATGTGTGTTGTCATGCAAACTGCCTGGAGGCCCTATGTTCACTGATGTAAAGTAGCACTTGGTGTCCACCACGCCTTGTAGTAAAATAGAGAAAGATTTGTTCCGATTGCGGTGGTCGGCCGCCACAATACTATTGGGCGGCGCTTGAATGTACACATGCGATACATCAATAGCCCCGATACAGTTAGGGAGCCATTGCTTGGACTGGAAGGCGGAGGTCACCCTTGCCAATCTCCTGCTTGCAGGCCACGCAATGAGGTGACTGAAGTTTATGCTAATGGCCGAGCACACCTGCCTTAGAATTTGGTGCACCGTGGATTTGCCTATGGCGGCCTTGTCGGCGACAAGAGTTATTGAAACACCATGCATTAGCTTGAATAGTGTCACAACTACCTTTTTCTCAACACCAACGGGTTGCCGCCAGTGCGTATGTTGTCCTTGAATGTATGGGCGCAGGTCGTGCACCAACCGGTCGAATGTTGTCCTTCGCACCCGCAATATGTCGTAGAACATGTCGGGGGTGTATATGTTGAACAGGTATTCCTCGAACCAGCACGTGGAGCGTGGCTTGACATACCACTTTGCATCCACGACATGAATGTGCCAAGCGAGGAGGTCAAGTAGATCTCTCACATGTGGGTGCTCCAACTCGTCCTCCTCGGGCTCATGTTTTGCGAAAGGATTGGGTGCTGCATCGACGCCTCGTTCCTCAGTCCATCTTTTTGTTCGTTTTTTGTATGCAAGTTGTGCTCTGCTTGCCTCGGTTGATGTTGTGTACATGTGCATGATAGCGACGGACATGTCAATGCACGCCATGATGACGGGAATGGCGGAGGTCAATTCTAATGCACCGTTTGAATCTACATTCGGTGGAGGGTGCAGAGGGTTGTTGGTCCCCTCTCCGCATGGCGGCAGTGGGCGTACGGGCGAGAAAATTGGTGCTGCAGGAGGAGGCGAATCAATGCCAAGAAGACACTCCAGCTCTGGAGTGGCAGCCGAGGCCGTTGGTGTGGCAGCAGGAGCGCACCGCACAAAGGCAGGCACGTCAAGAGGCGGCAGCGGGGACGTGGGAGGGTCCACATCTGGGTCCGAGTGAGCTGGGATATGCACCACAGAACTTCGAACCTTCACACACAAATAGACGCAATTTAATGGCATGAAACAAGAAACATAGCGAGGTGTCGAGCATAGTTAGTGGTACTCGTAGGCAACCAGGAATGGCGAGCACAGCAGCTGCCACCCGCAGCAGAATGCCAGAGTTCAAAGTTTAGTCGTTATTGGTTTGTAGGTGCAGACCAGAACTGTGATGAACACGGAAAATTCTGGCCATATGTGGAACATGCTTGTTGGCAAGGACCAGTTTGTTTATACAGTGTATTTGAAATTTGAGGCAGCCAACTCTGCCCGATGCTTCCAATGACTGATTACATGTTTGGGCTATCTGGTTGTGAGAATGTGGGGTTGCCTTGTTGTGGGTATGGACCCCCAGACCCTAGAGTCTGGCGATTGGAAACCGTAATGCCCAGCAGGGCCAGTAGCCCTTGCCAAGAGCGCACAGCAATGATTACGCAACTCCTCAGACCCTAACAAAAAAACCAGTCGTGCTACTGGAATCGGTCAAAGAGAAACAGAACGCAGAGTTTCAATAATGGACAGGACCCCAGGCTCAACATACACTCTGCCAACACCTGCCCACACACACAACGAAAAGAACCTAGAAACAAAGTAAAAAGCACAACAAATACCATGCGATGTGACACAGAGAGACTGAATGCCCGGGAGTGCGCGGTACTGGCAGGGAGGATTACGGCCGAGTCCATTCCAAGTTGCGTCGCAAACGTCGAGACTGATCTACGGTGCATGCCACCAAAATGCCTGAACCCGAAGCCAAAAAACGAGGTGCAGGGGACAACACGGCAGTATAGCATGCAAATTGGAGAGTGGGCACAGTTGAAAGAACACTCAGGGCAACCACAAGCATGCGAAACTGCCCACGTCTGGAGGAATGGTGGCAGGAAAGCTGAATAAATGCCAGCAGAATGAATTTTGTATTAAATCACAGCAGCCAAATTGGCATACCGCAGGCAGCAGGGAACTGCATGGATGCCACGATACAGAAGAGCATGTCACGGTGCAGAAGAGGTTCTCGTGAAAGGTGAATTCTAAAATGTAACCTATAACTGCAAGCACCTGAGGCTGCAGAGTTCGAATTGCGGCATCCACTGCGGCCAGCCTCCCCCGCAGCACTTCGAAGGGGCCGGCGACCAGGTCTTCTGCAGCTTCGCGTTGGATGTGCGGCGTGGACGCAGGCAAAACCTCCTCATCGTTGCGAACCATGAACAGTAGAGCGCGTCCGAGGTCATGCGACTCGAGCTCGGCCTCGGAGTCGAACCGCAACATGAGACCTTCCAGATTGCTGCAATCTTCTTGCAGCTCCCACCTGCAATACATCTCCACAAGCGGGAGAAGTTGCATGCAGGTGGCACGCACCGCGTGTGGGGAGGGAGATGTACCGGCGGCATGCCTGCGCCACACAAGTTGCCCTGCGGGAGGAGAAGCCATGCGCAGTCCTCAATAAGCAAATACGAAATTCCAAGGAAATGTGCATTTTGCTAAACAAACACGCAAACAGGGGGGAGGAAATGGACGTACTGAGTTTGGACTCCCGAAACTCCTGGACGTGTTGCGGAGAATGCGAATAGTAACCAAAGCAAAATAGCTTGTAACCCCGCCAATAGTCCTCCACCCTGTGCACAGAAACATGCGCATTGTGAGAAGGAAATCCTGGAATGCATTGACGTGTGGGTGCCAAAAGCAACACCGCCACAGCAAAGGTGTTGCGACCAACGGCAGGAAATTTATGCCGCAAGAGGGGGCCAAGTTCACCACATCGCGGTGAACTGTTGTGCAACAAAAAGAGAGCGGAAGCGAAGGGGCAAGGAACCCAGCAGCCGCATGCATGGTGACAATCAGAGGGCATGCGAAGAAGGACGTCGAAAACAACGATGACAACTAGAACGACCCAGCGCCACAGGCGCACGCGCCTGAAGTTACTGGCAGCACAAGGTTCTGGACAGCCTACACCATCCATCCGCCGCGGAACTGAAGCAACAAAACTTGCGAACGGAGAAACAAGAACCAAGGCCACCCAAGCTGTTACTTTGCAGCGAGCCGCACACAGGCGAGGGGAGAGACAGAGGTGGGCTGCACAGGACGCGTAGCCTGCGAAGGGGGCGCGGAAAAGTCACGGGCGCAGACCAAAGAGGCCACACAGTTTGTTACGACCCCATACAAGAGCGTGCAGGGATGGAGATTTTCTGCACCCGAAACACAAGTCCCGGAGCTCGCTGTCGATTGCTGACCCTGGCTCCATCTCTGCGAGCAGTGTCCGTGGTTTGGACAGAGCGTGCGAGAGGCTCGACAACCCTCCAAGTGTGCGGTGCCGCGGAGCATTCTGTGCGTGGGAGGCCTCAGACCCTGGGAGGGGGGGGCAGAAGACCGTGGATGAAGTCTGTCACTTTCCGGCACAAGCCGGTGCCACTATGGCCCCCGGCACAGACCTGCCCCGCTGGCATGGACGGCCTCCCTACCCGGCCGCTACCTCCCGCTTAGCCCATATCCCAAACCGGTCCGGCCACAACACCCCCTTGGTGCGGGGGTGCCTTTAGATTGGTTGTGCAAAAAATATATGCTGATTTTTATGAAGATAATGAACGAGCTCCATGATAATAATACGTGGATAGGCTTGACTGAGCAGGTACATCCATCCTTTCAGCATTGTGTGATTGGTACTCACAAGTCAAAATAAAAATGCCCACTGAGTGTGAGGAGGGCTTGAGTATGAAGAATGTTCTTTTGACATGCATTTTTAACACAATTGGAGTGTATAATTTCCTCCCGGTTGTCTACTTTGACGTGTACAAAGAGACTAAGATTTGATTGATTGATTTGGTTGCAGTTGAGCATGTGATGAGGAGCAAAAGATTCCGGGTTTATTTCATCGGTTGGCATGGCAAATGTTGCCTATATCAATTGTGCTTGAGGCAAAGAGATACTAGTAGAAAGCAAAATTGATGATGTAGTCACAAAATTTGAACAATCTCATGTATACAAATTTGTAGTGGCCTTAACAATGAGACTTGCTCTAAATTGTGAATTTTCTTTCCATCATGTTGCTGCACGAATCGGCCAATTATGGTACAATATTTCTCTACTTGGAGCACACTTTGTAATGAATGACTGTAAGGTCAGTTGCAACACTACAAATCTATAAACCCCCCCAAAAACAAATTACAAGGAATGACAAATAATGTTGGGTTAACATTAAGTGTCGGTGACACTATACCACAGTTTACAATTAGTATTGAGCAAGACAATTAGAATCGGTGAACTAAATATCATATTTAGTTTAGCTTCCTGCAACACACAGTAGTTTGGTTGTGACTCTGTTAAGCTGCACAATCATGGAGCACATGAAATCATGTGATCAATTTCGAGTAAGTAGATCGATTGGGTGGGATAAGCGGAGGCTAGGTTTTCCTGAGCTATAGCAGTTTTTAAAGCCATTGATGTAATTAAGTAGCCCACCTTTACACAAACCACTCTTGAGGCTCGCTTGAAGCTTGTTCAATGCATGCTCTGCATGTTCAATGCACATTGAATGCTCTTAATCATATCAAGTAACTCATTCTGCCATCCCATGCACGAACGATTGAATTTGTCAAGGAATTGTATCTTGATGACAATTTGTACTTCTGCTACGGCATTGAGTCCTCGGAGGTCATGTTGACTCCAAAGTTGCGCCATTCGGTGCTAAGAAGCTGGTGCAATTTCATTTCTCTTCTCATTATGCAGTTTTACACAATCCTCTGATGACTATAATATTGTGCAATCATTCTTGATTCATGGATGAAAACATCAGATTTTGAGTTGTTGCAAAAGAATTGTTGTTTGTTGTTGAATTGTTTTGAAAATTAGGGTTTTTGTAATTCAGTCTGAATCTGCACTAGTTGGGGCATCCCATGGTTATATTTCTTAGGGCTCACATCAATGAACACACATTGTTTGGTAGTGTTATGAACCGAGATGCATTGCTAAAAAATAAACCATATCGACAACATCTCATTACATAGCTAGATTCTAGAATCCAAGATGTGGCTTCTAAATATGTGCCAGATATATGAATTGAAAGTAGCTAACAACAAAAACACACTCTAGGATCTGAAGATTTGTTGTGTAATGCTTCAACATGTAATACAATTGATTTCTATGTGATAACATAAATCTTTCACTGCGGAAGTAAAGACAAGATAAAAAAAATTATATGGAACACATTTTGTAGATTGAAGCATGAAGACTTCATTACATAATTCGCAATCAGCCTTATGATTGTGCACCATTTAAAGAGATAGGGTTTATAGAAGGAAGTGAAGATGGTCTTTGATTCAATTATAACTGTAATAAATGAATTTAACATGTATTGAGTACCTTGCAATATAAACCGTTTTCATTTGTTACAATTACTTTTGTTAAAATTGGGTTGAATCTATGAGTCTTCCCCTCCCACCGACCACGGGGAGGTCACTCCATTATAAAGCTGAACAACCACATGCAAACATTTTACATGTAAAAAAAATCCTACTTTTTACATAAAGCATCACCAAAAAAATTATCAATTTTTTTCATGTCATTGAATAGATATATACATTACCTATTACATAGTAAAAAATGATAACTAAATTTGATGATTTTTTAAAATAAAACATACCGTTTCTAACTAGAATGACGCACGGATTAAACTAAAAACATTACTACAAATAATGAAGATGACTAAAAATTTCAAAAAAATATACAAAAGATACTATCAATGGTTATGAAAAACTATCATAAATTTCTAAATTATTTATGTCATGTAATATAGGGGTAGCAAACTTTGTTCGCACGTGGTGTTCAACTTGACAATATAATGGAGTGACCTCCCCGTGCCACCAACTTAGGCCTTTGGGCTCTAATGGCTCGTTTGGGTTTGCATTTGGGTTTAAGGATTCTACAAATTGGAGGCTTTTGGAGCACACGTCAAGACTGTTCAATTTTCTCTCCAAATTGTGGCTCAGTTATTGTGCTCTTGTCTTTGTTTATTTGAAGAAATCATTGAATTACATCCTATGAATGAAAAATCATTCAATGATTTTTTTGATTGGAAAGTGAAAATGTATTGTGTATTTAATAAGGGCCTATTAGTTTCATGATTTGTATGTTTGTATGTGTAGTGGAAGCATTTATCATATTAAACTAAAAACAATAGTATAAACATGATTCCATTTCCTAGCCTACCATTAGTATGGATACATTTGTTTTTCTCTATAACTTCTCATAGATGGGGGGGGGGTTATTATCATAGTGACCAACGCATGTCATTTAGGTTTCCAATGAAGAGTCCAACCCTCGGGACAATATTGAGCCCCTTCGACCTTTGGAGGCCTTCTTTTTGTTGGGAAAATCCACTCATTGCTTTGTCATGTGGCCAAGTTGACGCCGCTCTTAAAATATACAATCCTTAAGTTCCAACAATTGATGAATATATCTCTATCATAGAGAAAAACATATTTTTATATTATATTTAAAGTTGCTAAAACCCTGAAGCATTTAGGGATTGAAGGTTGAATGTCAAATCAATTTCATTTCATTATCCACCACTCGACAAACGACACGCAAGGATTTCCACCTTCCCATATTAGAGCTATATTGCACAAATTTCAAGCGATTTTTTTTTCTAGTTGAATCATCTTATTTTCACCGTTTTCTACACATCTACCTCATGTCCAAATATCTCCGTAGACACTGCTGTGAAATGAATTTGATTCAAATGGTATGACATAGCACTACTCAAAGACGTGGGCCATCTGAATGTGACAGTGGGATATTGGGAGTTCAATCTGATCCTGAAGGGGGGCCACACATGATGGAAAATTGTCAGTTCCCCCACTGATGCCACCATCCCCGAAATCCGGCCACTATTTTTAAAGTTGATTCCTTGTTAGACTGGCAGTCAAGAACGGGGGTTCGCCTCCCCACCAAACTGCCATCTCTTCAAAAATGATGGAGGAAAAACACAACCCACCATTTTGGGAGCCAATAAGAATGCAATCTCATGTTGTGCACAACCAAAAGTAACATGTTGGTGTATGTATCTGTTACGTAGTCAACTTTGAGGTGGGGTGGGTGGGCGCCGGCAACTAAGTTTCTCACATCTTATCAATACTCCAAAGAAGTCTCATGTAACTCCATAAGTCACATGTCATCAAACTAACGGAAAAAACCAACGGCTCGATTCACACATACACATATAGTGTGACCACAAATTAAAAACCACTCCGGTCCGAGACGGCTTGAGGTGAAAGGACCCTCCGATCCTGGACACGTGGTGGCCTCCACTTGAATCGCTATGCGCAATTGTATTTTCAAACATCCCACTGTTATATTTCGAGGGCGGGCGGGTGGGCCCACGGAATGAGAGCTTTGCACACTTGAGTGATGAAGTTTTCATATAGCCATTTTGAGGACATACTAAAATCAATCCGGTTGTTGTAAAGGCGCCAGCTGTGAGTTGGGCAGGTCCAGGCTGCTTATGCTATTCCAAGGCAACTGAAACAGTCGAGCATTGAACTTAATTACGATCGCTCCCAAGCAACCAACCAAGCAAGCAACGGTAATTAATAAACAAATGCAAGGAATGTGTCAGCAAAAGCCTCAGCAGCAAAGCAAAGCAAAGCAAAGCAAAGAAAGGCGGGGATGGAGGGTAACTTCGTTGTATATAACTTACCGATTGGAGCACCAGCAGCTGGTTGAAGAAGAAGAAGGGGCTCGCATATAATAAGGAGAGTCAAAGGGGGGGCCTATATTTGGGCTCATGAATCTTTCCTTGCAAAGTGTGCATGGAGAACGGTGGGCCACCTGGATCTCCCGGGAAGATGCAAAGGACCTTGACAACCGAGTTTAAGGAAGGCCGGAGCCTATTCTCGGCAGATTCAAAGGGCTCAATGTCAATGTCCAACGTGGATATATCCGGTAACCTCTCACCGGCTGGGTCCCATTTCTCCTCACCGGGTCCAATTAATCAATGGAAAACCCCGCCACTAGTTATGGCCCGCTCACTCACACAGGTCGCAAGTCGTCCGTCGCAAAGTCGCTTGAGACCAATCCGATCCGTGGTGCCACTCGTAATGCATCATGAGTGAGTGAGTGAGTGAGTGAGTGAGTGAGTGTATACGAGAATTCATTGTTACCTATTACATTCAATCATGCTTAAGTAGTTCAAATACGGATGAATACTCGTGAAAAGTGAACATGCATTGACTACGATAGTACCGTATCAAATGAGAATTAAAAATGGCATATTAATATAATGGTGAGTCACGTACATTATAACCTCGATGCTAATGAGGGTTTTCTAGGTTTTATCTACTTCCAAGTTCACTACGTGCTTCATGACGTTGGTTTACATGTTTTCGGTTTCATTTCAGGGATGAATTCCGATCGATTGCTTGTATACTGAGGGAAAGTGAACACGTGTATAGAGTTTTGGGCCTTCAAGGAGAAGTGCACTCAATATCATGGGATTTGTGGACGCACGGCTTTCGAAAAAGAAAGGGTAATTTTTTATTTTTTTTAACTGGGCGGGACTGGCAGCAGTTGTTGGTCAAGATCAGAAAAATTAAATGAAAATGTGGTGGGGCTACCCAACGGTGCCAGATCGCAAGCCCCGGTCTTGAGACCCAAAATTAAAGACACATGCCGCTTGCCATTTGTTTGATTAATCTTCCCCTTGCATATTGAGACGCAAAATTGTCATCTCAAGTGTCCCAATGTGCTACTCTATATGTCATAATGATGGTATTTAGGCCCTTTGTAAAATAGTGTATGTGGCACTAGACATCATAAATGGCATAGCTTAGGTACGTGTGAGGTGGAAGTACATTCTCGTGCTTTTGTAACCAGATTAGGGCGAAGACTTTCTTGGATAAGGAAGAGTGCTTTGAACAATTTCCCTACCGTTGAATGTTGACTTACAATATGGTGGTTTCTATACATTTCTAGTCAGATTACGATTTACGTGGGGGCAGAACTACTCATGAACTCAAATTGACGGAGGTTAAATATGTGTTTCCGAAAACAAACAAACAAAAAACAACTGTCTCATGGGTCCCAACTCGAACTGAAAGTACAAATGCAACTTTAAGTACCCACTTGCATGGCATTTGGGAGCACTTAGGGTGGAATAAAAACTATCGCAAAGGCATATGCCATCGACACATCACCATAGTTTGTTAATGCCATCAAGACTTCGACTCATCCTAGTCATGTCGGAGTAGGTGTACTTAGTTTTGTCCTTGTTAAATTCCAAACACTATTGAATAATCATATACTTAATGCACCAGAACTGGTAAGGTGTGTGGGCCTTATTATACCCACTCTTCCTAATTGGGCACCTGTATTATTATAGGATCACAAGTTGTCCTTGTGGTACTGGGCCTTATATACCCACTCTTCCCGATTGGGCACCTATGTTATTATAGACTCACAACTTGTCCTATTAGTCCTAGGAATAAACAACTTAAAGACATGTGTTATGTTAAGCCTTGTAACATTCTACAATAGGGTGTACATACTATATGGGGGTCCAAACGCATGTATCTCTAGAAGCGTATGAATCCTAGGCAATCGACCTACGCCACATGAGATTTGTCTTATGTAATTAAAGCATTTACAAACCAACACAATGGTAGATTTGCATTATTCTTTCATCCATGGGGGACGATTGCATAGGGCTCGTATGTTAGTAGTGTATCTAGCGATGCCCGAATAATATCACTTTATTCCTAACAATCATCAAGTCTTGTCTCAACATGTGCAAGTTCACGTCAGTGCCGCAACATGTGTACGATGAGTGGAGGCATGATCCACGATTCTCATTGATTGGTACTATAGAGGAACAATATTATGACCAAGTTTGTACTCGGAACCTGACAATTGTTTCATGTTGAAGAATGTTATGGGATCGACCTATGGGATCGACCTATGTGCTCAACAGATATGAAGACTATTATAGGTTCATTTACTTGGAACATGTTTGGGCGAGACTTACTCAATTTGTATGTGTCATGAGCTTTGAAAGTATGTCTTTCTTATAATGTTAATAACATGCAAACATGACCCCAACTAGAAACGTACAAGGTCACAGTGAATAATACTTGCGGTCTTATTAAGTATGATACTTCCATTTGGTTATAGCCTGATGCATGAACTGAAGATTCATGTGTCTACGAAATCCCATTCATTGTGGATGCACGTGCTAGAACAAACATTGGACTCCATTGAACCGA
Source organism: Polytrichum commune (assembly GCA_950295325.1). Lineage (NCBI taxonomy): Eukaryota > Viridiplantae > Streptophyta > Polytrichopsida > Polytrichales > Polytrichaceae > Polytrichum > Polytrichum commune. The sequence goes on from OX485806.1 coordinate 16,944,347, forward strand.
TTTGGGGTCCTTGATGACATTTCCAGAGTCAAAATGTCTATGATGTCCCGTCAAGTGAGTTGAGATTGATTTGTCCCAATGAACTAATACTTTATATCCAATCATAGCCACATGCCTAGCTTGAAACTCGTAACAATAAGACTACATTGTACTCGCATGGGGAATTGGGATAGTTCACATTAGCCATGGCTCTTTAAAAGACCATGGTACCTTGCTTTTTGAATGAGACATTTTTTTAGAGAAGTCCATCAAGTATAACTCAAATTTTTTGGGGGGCACGAGGCCTTAGTGTAGACCCAAATTCCCTCCACAAATTCCGTCATGTCTACCTTCAAGAGCTGACCCATAAAATTTCCCTACAATTATGGTCAACATTATCCATGTTTACTATGTGGGATTCCGTGTAGGTTATTCATCCACTGAATATGTTACGGGTTGTGGTCCGAAACTACCCTCATGTAAAGACAAAGTGAGGGCCCATGATACTCTTAAGCAATGAGATTTCAAGGACTCTCTAGAGCCATGGCCTAATGGCTTTCATGTAAACATGCCCTTAATTGCACATTCAAGGATCTTTGAACAAATTATGAATGGTTTGAGGAATGCTAATTACAATTAACCTCATGAGTTGTGTGTGTGCGCGCGCGCATGCAATGCAAAATGTGGCCCATGTTCTTATGTAAATTATATAAATTAGCGTGTGTTACTATTTTGTGATAATTTTATATTAAATTCACAATATCAATAATTTACTAATAGAATAGTTTAGAAAGAACACTCATTTTCACTGAGTTTGGAATTAGTGTGACCCACTAAGCATGGTAAGTTACACTAATTACCAACGCAAACTAATGGCGATATTTGGTGTGTGGTATAATGTAAACTTTAACTTTCACACTGGGCGATTGACATGCTAAGTGGCACCAAAGGAAGACATGTTACAATGTGATAAATTAAGGTAGATGATGCTAAAACCATCTCTTAAGCATTAGGTGTATCTGTACTTTTTAGATCGCTAGATTTTTTGCATTCACAATTGCAAGTGGATCCCGACACACCAAAGTATGACTTATGCGATGTATGTGTGCAAAAGATACAAGGGGTCAAAGTTGTTTTTGGTAGATGGCTCAAAACTGACATGGAAATAAGATGTTAAGGTGGTGGATATATATATATATCAAACTTAGGGCCACTTCACACACGAGCCAAGAGTTGTGACCGTGAAATTATAAGAGTCCAAAAGAAGTGTCTAAACGTTGTCCCAAGACACTTCCAAAATCATGTAGTGTGGTCACAGGCCCTCAAGTGTAGTGTGAAGGCATATGTGACGGGGTCCTCAACCAAATGCCATATCAATGAACTTGTATTCATGCGGGGTCCTCACACAATTCAAGATATAATAAATCAATTTTTTTGAGATTCTGGAGTGCCATGGTCTCCCGGTTTTGTGTTTGGCCTACCTCCAAGAGGTGGTTTTTGAAAATAGTCCAAGTGACCATGAAACATGATCCATTTGATGCCATGTAGGACTCCATGTAGATTTTACATCTATCTTGCATTCACTTAGTTGGTCCCTCAAGCTTAGTGTGAAGTGAATTGGGATTGGCTCCGCCTTTTCCACCAATGAGAGTACTTGAAGTGCTATGGACTTAGGCCTCAATCTCGTGTGTGAACTGGCCCTTAATAAGCACTCGTAGTGCAAGGTTTCAAGTACTCACATTTAATTATATTTGGACAAACCACTTAGATGTAGGTTGCTTGCGCACTACATTCTAGATAATAGTGGGTTGGAGGTGTTTTCACGTAGTTAAACAAAAGCAATCAACCAACCACATCCTAGTGGTCTACTAGAATATGGTTGCTAGACTTTCATGCGTCACTAAGAGCAAGCCCAATTGTTCTTGGATCTACATCTGCATCCGGGAACGAAAAGTGGCCTCTGTCCAAGATGTTGATTTAGACCTAGGCAAAATTGTCACTTATTGTGCATTGCCTTCGATGCTATCTCTTGAATTTCGTCTAAAATGATCTGTAGTTTTTCTAACATCGTGAACTTCAACTGATTATTTCTCAAACTCATTTGGTTCATTTGTAGCTGGTACATATCTTGAAGTCTCAAACCTTAACCAATAATCTCTCAAACTCATCCAATTCATCTGTAATTGGTAATTAACCTGAAGTCTCAAACCTCAACTAATTATTTCTCAAACTCATTTGGTTCATCTGTAACTAGTCCATACTAGTGAAAAGAAGTATGTCAAAAGTTTAAATAATTTTAGTCTTATTATATGTATCCCTCCTTGGATATCTCTCACATATGTAGGGAGGCTCAACATGTTGTCCTTACTTTTCACCCGTCTCCTCCATGTGTTTTTATGGTCAAATTATTGTGAGCTACATCTTATGGATGGAAATTTGTTCAATGACTTTCTCATTGGAACGTGAAAGTGGGTAGTATATGCAATAAAGGCCTATTTACTTCACGGTTTATATCTTGTGTATGTAGTGGATGCATTTATTCATGTAGGATACGAAACCAAATCTTAAATCCACACCTAACTATATAACACTCAACTATACATGTCCAAATTATTGGTGTGTTCAATTTAGGGCCGGCTCACATGGGGTCCCAAGTCCCAACACGGAGGCAAAGTCCCAACTTTTCAACCTCACAAAACCATTTAAATATGGTTAATTATCCTTAAAGTCAAATCTTCATTTCTATGCAAAAAGATTCACAGGACTTGTCTTGGGAGTTGGGTCTAGCTTTTTGCTCAACCCAATTCTCAACACAAGTCCCTCACCTCACCTCTAAAAAGTGTTGCCATGTAGGCATCCATGTCATACTTGGGACTTGGGACCCTATGTGAAGTGGTAAGTCCCAACTTCCATGCTCTCAACAACTAGGATTGCATGGATTGACCTCACGTGACTTGCGACCCTCTGTGAACCGGTCCTTAGACTCATCTACCTTACCTTTTCTTCACACATTTCCTTCTCATGCATACAGAAGAAGAAAAAAGACCACGTGTAATATTCACTATTATTGATATATAATAATTTATAATCATTGTTATCAATATACAAAGAACAATTTACTTGTAATCCCTTGTGCAATTACAAAATATGTTAGTACTTGTGCCCAGGAAGTTTCTGGACATGGTCGATCAAGATCCTAGTGATTCTAAATCCAACCAATTACATGTTGACATCTTCCGGTTTTGCTTTATTCACTTGAGGTATATTCCATAGATTCCTCTAAAACAATCGGTAATTCTCTTGAACTCTCCAACTTCAACCGGTTCATTTCTCAAATCAACCGGTTCATCTGTAACTAACCACCGGTTCTTCCCGGACATAGGTTAGTGCCAACTTCCCCTCTGTAAGAACAGTGGACTTACAGTTTAAATATCTAGTCAGATCAAGAATTACATCTTGACTTGGTGCTTATTCACATGCACGATCACTTTTAAGTTTACTGAATTAAGTGGGAAAACCGTCATTAGAGTCCCTCTTTTTTAGAACATTCTGGATGTATATATATGTGGGGAGCTCGGCTTATCCTGCATTCGCATTTGGATTGCGATTGAAAAAGTACTAAATTCAGATGTAGATGTAGGATGAGTGGAGATGCCCTTTACCCATTCTTGGGTCCATACGACTATTCCATCAATGGACGGGTATTCTCTCCTTTTTGAGGACGAATGGGTGAAAGGGTCCATGCGACTTCACCCTAAAGGATGGGTTTACATAAGGGCCCATGTCCAAGTAACTTGGCGTCCAAAACACTCCTTAATGGACTTTATTTTTGGATTCCTGAGATTATATTTCTCATTCTCATTATTTTTTTATGAATTTTATGTTCGATGAAACGTGAGGCAAAAAGTCAACGCCAAATGAACTAAGAATTAAGAGAATAATGTCCTTTTTTAGAGGATAGGAGGAGCCCCTCAAGCGTGTCACACCTCCACGTAAAAACAAATGAAGACTTTGACCTCAAGATCAGACCTAAGGTTGAAATTTGGTTCCATACACTAGAAAAATAGTCTTTTTCCTTGGGTTGGGACTAATGACATTTGACTGGAAAGTGATGCCACAACAGTAACCTCGGCCCTAGAGTAAACTCCTTAGGTCCAAAACTTTTGCTCGTGACCAAATAGGATTGCTCCATTTTGGAGTTTCTTTGGTTTTGGACCCTATGCAAACCCACCCTTGTTACTATCCACATCTTGTTTGAGCAAATGCATTTGGCACTTGAGAAAATATTGTTCAATATTAGGCTTTAGATGCACCATATAAGAAGTGACGCTGCCAATATTTGAAAAAATCAGCCGACCTTCAAAGAATAGTGAGATGCGAAAGTGCATCAAACAAAGACATTCATGTGTATACAACTTAAGGGCCGCTTTAGACTACGGTGGAGAAGTGCACCGTTCAGTCAAGAGTTTTCAACCCAAAACAAGGTTATTTGAGGCAATGGTTGGTATGCCCGACAAGATGGGGGCGGGAGGAAGGCCTCAAGTTGGAGTTGTCCAGAGACCAAGTTTCTTGTCCGAGGGTTTGAGATTGCCCAAGAAACTTGACCTCTAGAGAACTCTCATAGCAAAACGTGTTGTCATGTTGACCATCATGCCAGTTTTCCCATTCATGCTCGAAGTTCTCCACTAAAGAAGTCTTGACCATGATAGTGTAAACCCCGATCAATGAAGAATCCGATTCATAGCCAATCATATTGCTCCATTCCCCCGAAATTCTTGACCCGTGCACTTCTTCACCGTAGACCTAACCAGTCGTTAGCGTGGAGGAGTCGGATGTCCAAAATTCCCAAACTCCGAGGAATTTAACACCCCTTAATGGAGTTTGCCTGCCAATCAAAAGAGGCACGACAACAGTGGATGGGTGGGTGGGCAGTATTGGCTACCAGTTCCATAAGTAAGATAAAGTGTGGTGAGTTTGCCTCCCGATCAAGCAAGGGCACGATATCCCGTATTCTTGGATCTATTTTCGAGAGTCTAATATGCTCCCGAGCTTGTTCAATCTAGACATGTGCTTGTGCGATTAATAACATTGTGACCACTCACAACTAGGAGATGACACTCGCTTGCGATTCCCTACATGGCGATTGTTGGCAGGCGCAAGTTTCACTGCCACCCAACAAATCGCCTATCAATACGCATCAATACGAGCGTTGTGTGTGACATGATACCACCTGGTCAATGAACGGGGAGAACGAAGCGACCGCTAGTCACAGATGAACCGGTGGAGTTGGAGAAATAAGCGGTCGAAGATCGAGACTTCAGGAAAGTTACCCATCATTTTCATGCAATATTATACCCCAATTTAACCAAGAAACGCTGAAAGATCACAACGTGTAACCGGTTGGAGTTGGGAGCACTCGGATCTCGACCGCTCGCTCCTGCCCAATACTCTCCCCGGACATCGCACCTGGTTCCAAAAGCTAGAGAAAGTTTCTTGACGATTTTATCCATCTTTCAGTTGGTCTTTGGCTCGATCGGTCCCCTTCGATCGAGCATGGGTCCACCAGTTCGAAAATAATAGACTTTACACAACACATGAGAATGGTTACCAGACGATCTTCACGATGATAAAACCAAGTTTCTTTTTCGTTCGTCATTGGACTCCTTTCATTCCTGTAACAACTCGCTTGTAATGAGGATCCAATTTCTCAGAGAATCCTAAATTTTTTAAACAAAATTAATCACACACACACTCACACACAAAGCTCGGGCTCAGATGAAGCCTGCAAACTGCAATCATACACCTGGAAAGGTGGTTTGCCGCAAGATCCCCCTTCAAGGCAGGTGGTAACCTAACTTGCGAAGAATGGCCCACACCTTTGAATATTCAAGCTGGATTCACAGTACGTTCGTAGATTCAAGCTTTCCAAGCTTCATAGTGTTGGCTTTTGGTTCCCTGGATATCTGCCACCAACTGTAGAGAGCCAGAGGATATGGATCAGTGGCCGGGAAGTGTTTGGGCATAGCCGGTCAAGATCCCAGTCATTCTGAATCCAGCCGGTTACACGTTGACATCTTCCGCATTTGCTGCTTTATTCATTTGGGCTATATTCTTCTATATATAGATTCCTCCAAAACGATGTGTAATTCTCCTGAAGTCTCCAACTTCAACCAGTGTTTTTCTCATCAAACTCAACCGGTTCATCTGTAACTAATTAACCACTGGTTCTCTCTGGACAGCAGTGAGGTGGATCTCGAGTTTCGTTTTTTTATTTGCTCAACACCCCAATTATTAATGGTGGATCCTTTAGTGCTGCCAAAGCGACCCACATCCGCCATTTATAACTTCCGTGAGTTGATGAGAGTAGAGACAAACTAGCCCATGGCAAGGAAGTTTATTAATAGTTCTGGCAAGTTGTGTGTGTGTGTGTGTGTGTTTTCTTTTTTCTTTTTTCTTTTTCATTTTCCCCCTCTTTAAAAGGTTCAAGAGCCAAATCTGACAAGAATGGAAATTGATGATAGGCACCCGATTACCATTTAATCCATCTGATTGGAAGGTGAAAATGTAGCGATCTAGAAATTTAGTGTGACTTAGAAGATTAATGTGGTTGGGCCACATTAATCTCAATAAGAGAATTAGTGTGTGCTCTAGAAAATTATTGTGGTCCACAATAATAAGACTATTTAGTGTATTGAAAAATGCCATACATGTAGGACATATTACACACTACAAAATTGTCAAAATTGCGTATACACTAGAATACAAAGCTACCCAATACGCAACCTACGTGGCAAGGCACCACATAACAAACCGATACTTTATAAAACATAGTAGAGTAGAGGTGCCCATAATCGATCACTTAAGGGATTATGCGCCAAATCTGGATAAGTTTAAGGCAGTGCAAAATTTTCCCATGCCCGGGGGGTGCATGTTGCATAACATGTATGAGTATACCTTAGTGCACAAAAGGGGTGTCATTTTAAATTTTGCCATACTATGTATACATATGCTACACAAATTGTAGCTCGTAGTTATGTACATGTTGAAGGTCCTCTAGAAGATATACAACATTTGCACTTGCATGGTAGTCTCACTAAACTTTATGGGATGAGTATTTAATATTGGATGAAACTAGGATAAATAAATTTCTCGTTTCCCTTATCTCATCCATGATGTATGGAATAGGTAGCATTAGGGTTTTGGAAGGGGCCGTGGAGCTGGGAATGAGGGCATTTCTAGCTTTGGGTTGCAAGAGGAATGGGTTGTGTTCCTTTGTGGGGGATGATTAAAGGGGATGCAGGTGGTTGATGCAAGTAGTGATTGTAGGCATTAGATGACTTAGAGGTTAGGTCTTGTCGCAAAGGTCAATATAAAAGTTTGTTGAAATTGCGAAGGTGCTTAAAACTCCTTTCTTTATTCCTTAACACATTGCCCCTGCCTCCTTTTGGATGCTTGTCACATTAGTGGTTTTCTGTATTTGATTATGGAAGCAACAATAAGTGTTTATACATAAATTCCTCCATCAATTGAATTCTTGGTTTTAGATAAAGAGAAAATGCTTGTCATGTCTCTGAATGAAATTTTGGCTTGTATTAAAACATGCATGGTAGAGACTAATTAACAACTGGAATAAAATGGGACAAATATGTTTTTTTTGTTCAAGATACTTTTAGTTTTGATTACTATTAGAGCTACACGATGCATGCAAGGAAAGTCAAGACAAGAACACACTTGAAGCTAGAATTGTCAAATTTGTGGTAGATAAAAAAAAATAGCTCCAATTACGGTTTGATTTGTTGAGAGGGTTTATAAGACACATAGAAAATTTGGTAATCATCAAGTGGAGTATATGGATCCAATTGACTTGACAGACCATCCATCAAACATGGAGATTAGCTTACGATCACAAAGGCCAACAACAAATGGACTTACAATCTTACTAATCATTTGATGACAAACTTCTTATGACCTTACCAATCTTTGGAAATAATAATTACATTAGCTTTTATGACATATATTGTAGACTTAGATGCTTACGAGTTGCATCTAGGGGATGGAAAAGTCTTCAACAATTATATGATGAATGCTGGGATTTTGCATTTTATATATATATGATAGGGGTTGATTGTTATTCCATAGTACATTTGTATACTTATGTTAGTACCTATATAAGAAAGTATTTTTGTTTTGTTTTGTCATGTATACATTTTGTCACTTGTATTTTTACCATTCTAATTGCATGTGTATTGCATGATTTTACAAAAACAAAAACTTGTATATAGGGGTTTTTTAAAGTATGTTGCAAACACACATGGTTCTTGGTTCTTAATGAAAGGTGCAGCCCCTACATTCCTATGCATGAAGATGGAAATTATGAGGACAACAAGACTTTTGGTAATTTTATTCCTTAAATTGGAATTATTGTGTATTTTTTAATTAAAAATTTGGCCAAACAACATTACCAATGTCTAGAGTATGACAATCTCACTTATTTTGAGACAAGGTCCTCCTCACTTTAGCACTCAAAACCAAGGACATCACACTATCGATTCCCTAGTGATACCATAACTGAAGTTGGAGACTTAGGGTTAGTTTCCATGTAGGCCGCTCGCCCACCATATTCTAGTGGAAACATAGATTCCACTTGGCGACATGTACATTTCCACTAGAACATTGTGGACGAGCAGCCTACACAAAAACTAACCCTTAGAAACCTTGAAACATAGAGCCTAATTTTAACCACCCACAAAAAGATTACCAAGATTAGCCCCAACTTGATTGAAATTATGACACCCTATAGATTCCCAATGGGGTCTTGGTTGGGAATAGGTGGCTCTACTCTATATAACGAACATCTCTATCATGTGATTTTTCTATGATTTCTATAAAAGGTGAATGCTTACAACACCTAGTTAAGGGAGAGGACAAACTGGGGGAAATATGAAGGTGAAAGTGATGATTACTATTCAAAAGCCAATGTGCTATTGTTATACACTAAATAAACCCTTAGATTGGAGATTGAAACCCCAACTTAGTGACGTAGTGAATTTAAATTAAGGTGAATTGCACCCAACCTATTAAGATGCATTTTCTACTATTACCACCTCAGTAGGTGTTGAAGGAAACCACCTCATCTTGAGCATGTTAGTTTTATGAACTATATTTTATAGTATGTGGGCCCGGGCTAAATCACATATGTGTTCGGCTGGGGTTCGCCCCTCCCACGTCTTCTTCATTGCCTGGTCTTCCTGCCCGCACATGCATGGGAACTTTTCCTCGTTGGGAACCAATGTGACAATACCCGGTCAAGATTACAAATATTCAAGTTGACATCACTTTCATTATTCTCATGTTAATTAATGGAGTTCCTTCACATGCCAAAGAAGCTTAATGGCTTAAGTGACCGGGTATTGTCACATTGGTTCCTACCAGGGAAGAGTTCCCACGCAGGTGTGGGCATGAAGACCGTGCAATGAAGGAGGCATGAGAGGGGCGAACCCCAGCTGAACACAAATGTGATTTGGCCTGGGGCTAGTATGTAGGGACTGCAATTTATAGAGTTACTTGCCAATTGCCGCATGTTTCACATGAAGCAACAATAACACGCCTTCTCTCCATGATACATGGTTGGATAAAATCCCATCTTTCCCGAGAGTTTAGTAGAGACTCGGTCATCAATAGTATTTCTAGTATGACTAAGGTGGCATACAAATGGCAAAACTACCTCCTGGGGAACCACCAGTTCTATTGGTTACATGTTTGGGATCTTGCTCACTTTGGTAAAGATGTTGCATTCATGTGGTCTATTTGGCACAAGGTTGTCATACTTAATGCAAAGAGGGCACACATCATTCTTGCCTCCCAAACATGAGTGGGTAGGTTAAGCTCAAAATTTGGGATTGCATTCAAACCCGAAGAGCGTGGAGGTGGGTTACCTTCATCATGCATGAATTATGTGGGGTTCAAATCAACAACTATGATAGTTTTCACTGGTAACAAACTCTCTTTGAGGAGAGGATCCCTAAGAAGTTTGTCAAGAAAATGAAGATTTGGCCAACTCTGCATGTCACAATGCTTTGGACAATTTGGATTGAGCACAATGTTAGGGTGTTCAACCACAAGCAATGGCATGAGTCCAACGTTAAACACCTTATTGGATGACGTCATTATGTATGTCAAGGTGGCTTGGGAGAAGGTTATTAAGTTTGTTTGGATTAGTGCCTACTTCGCCGAAGCTCTCCTTAAAGGTTTCGACCAAACTGGGTGTTCTAGGGATGTTCTTTGCAAGTGAAATAATTTATATATCTCTTGGAATTGGAAAAGACAACGTAACTAGGATGTTGATCACTTCGTGGGGCAATTTGTCCTTTGTTGGTGGAGCGGGGATGGTCTTTGGTTGGGTGGTTTGGTGGGTTGTGCTTTGTATGCTTCAAGTGTTTTTGTTACTTGTATGTGGCATTGTGAGGCATTTGAGGGGCTCCGTCTCCTCTCCAAGTGGGCACATCTTCCTTGGTTCTTAATGCATGTTGGCATTGGCTTTTAGGCCTTCTATCTAAAAGAAAAAGAAAAAGAAAAAGGGAAAGGGAAAGGAAAAAAGATGTTCCTTTGAAAGCTAGAATACATATTAGGGCATCGCCAGCCCATTCCCGGCAGGGCGGGATGCAGGGAGCCCTGCTCAATGGAGGGAGGGTTTGGCGGGAGGGGGGTCCAGCCCATTGCCCGGCAAGGGCCCCCCGGCACACAGGTCTCCAGCCACGTAGCCCCCTGGCACACAGGTGTCCCAGCTTCACAAGCTACTTTTGGATAAGGCAATGTGTAGCGGGAGGACAACTTCTCTCGGCAAACTCCAAAAATGTGCCGAGAGCGGGAGTAGCTTTACAGGGACCCTGTGCATAACGGGCTGGGTACCGAGCCCGTTGGCCCGAGCCCGGGCTCACTGTTCCCGGTAGTTACCGTTGCCGGGAATGGGCTGGCGATGCCCTTAGTAGCATGTTGTATTTACCAAAAGCAGCTTTGTGAACCTTGTTGTGCATGCAGATTTCATCACAAGTTGGGTACAAGTGTTGCTTGGGATATGAGAGATAGTTGTTCTAGGTCTCTACAAGAACATAACATTAGATAGATGGGTCTTAATTGGTTACTTTTCTCTAACTAGCCTACTTCTCCTAGGATATGAAACTATGTGATTAGTACAAGATAGTTGGCAAATTTATATCAAGGGTGTAGTCACGTCCTCATACTTTTCGGAGCTTGTATGAATGTCTTATGCATTATCAAAGTGAATATTATTGTGCTTATTAATTGGTCATGTAGGTCCTCCCCAATTATGTTGATTATTTATTGAGTCTAGAATGATTATCATATTTTGAGCATGCAATTCAATCACTTTTGAACATATTCCTTCATGAAGTTTGTTCTCAAAGCCACACCAAAACCACATGCCACTCAAATATAGGGTTCCTAATAAAAACATAGTAACCGAATTAGGGTTGCCTATCTTACAAAGTTTTCTAGTGAATTTTTTTTTTCTATGAATGAGAGGCTACCCTTGATAGCCCATATTCAACACTGAATCTAGGCCAATGGAGCATCTTTGTGGGCACAAACTCCACATTGTTTGTCGGCCCATGTAATTCATTTTCAGGGCTTAGTAATGTTAGGGACCATTTGCACATCCCAATTAAGGCTTTACTTAGAGTAAGTAACCACTTAAACTAGTTACATTGTGCATAATGTTCATAATTAGTGTCATATTCAAAACTTGGGCAAGTCAAGTGAAACGTTGGCCGGTCAACCTTAATACCTCTCTTAAATTGGTCACCCATTGGTGAGTTGTAACTAGGGGGGAAGGAGGTGCACGATTGGGTTAGTTTGGAGCTAGCATGTTGGTTAGCTTATTGTCATCAACTCACCGTTGTTAGCTGATTTTCTCAACTAGGTGGTGCGGTCAATTAAAACATCAATTAATTAGTTGACATTTTCACTAGTTAGTGAAGACTAACTCATAAATGAGCTACTTCCCTGAACTAGGTGATATGGGTGGATCCTTGTGCAAAGTAAGTTGCCACATTGTAAGGTACGTGGGCCATTACTACAAACACTCTTCTCAACCGGACACCCATATTTCACTGGTACATGTCACAAGGTCGTGGTTTAGAACACACACAAAAACAATGCATGTCACAATGATATTGAACTATATGCTCATGATACAGACATCATTCTAGGTTCAATAATGAGCATCACAATTGGGAGGACCTATATCATCACAATGGGGAGGGGGAATAAACAACTTCAAAAACAATAAAATAAACTAAACTAATCTTTGACGTCCTATATCTTTAGCCTCGCCACTCCGATGACGAAACTTAAAAGTCGACAAGATCTTCGTGATTTGCAAATTTCTAGATGGGAAGAGATAAAACCCGAGCTCATCCAATGGATAAACCCTTCGTCGAGCTGGAATCATTGCCTACAGGAGGGCCACGTGCCTTAATATATTGAGAAAAGTGCATAGGCCATGACGGGAACACCACTCAACACAAAAGCCTACACCGCAAGAGTTTCAGGATGTGTGATACATCAGCACAGAATCGGCAGAAAGCAGAGTTATTGAGCCTGGATATACGACCAAGTTGATTGAAGAGTCTTTGGAGACTGAATGATTGAAGAAGCGGGTGGTATTTGAGGACGCATTTAATGCCACTAATCCGTGAATTTGGCAAAGGTGAAGTCGGATTCATATATAGACCGAGGTTTACTTGTAGGCCATATATACTTACATCGTTTCATGCACACAATGATACACTACAAGGATCACGGGTTGTTACCACTGGTTATGTCACCACGAGGTAGATTGTGGGTGTCCAAATCTGATATGATCGTAGATTTGCGTATTTGAAATCTATCTTGTGGGATCCTTGTATTGATGTCCGCACATGAGTGATAACTTGGTTGCTATGAGTATTTATAATATGTTATGTAAAGTACGTATGCCTTCAAAAAGACAACTTTAGCTCTACATCCGCTTCTCGTGAAATAAGAAACGCACGTTTATTAATGTGAGTTGACTTGTAAATCCAACTGTCACATGTAGTCATTTTTCTCATGGTTTTCATATCTTGTGTGAATGTCTCATTCATTTTCAAGGTTAATGTTTTTTTTTCTTATTAAATGATCGTATAGGTTCTCACATATGGGTGCAAGCACAGTAAAGTGGACAGCTCCCGATCCTTGCCTAGGTTTAAGTGAAAGTGGTGTGCAAGTTTGTGATATTGAACAAGTAACTATCTAAAATTTGTTTGAAATACGAAAAAAAATACATTAAATTAATGGTTTTCTACCAAGTTTTTTTTTTATTATGCCCTCACGTATATAATGAATTCAAGGAACATGAAAAAAAATCAACCTCAAAATATTTGAGGTCATGAATTCTACATCCAAAACTAGATTGGACCATCTGCTTTCGAGCATCACTTCTAATGATAAGTTTGAAGTTCCCAACCTTGATATCCTACATTCGAGTATTGAGCACAACTATAGAGGCCATCATGAGAACATAAATCCAATTCAAACAACACTTTGCTACTACTTTCAGACCTTTGACCAACAAAATTATGATTTACAATAAACTTTGTTGGTCCACTTTACCATGCTTGTACCCATATATGTTGACTACAATAATCAATGTGTAATTAACGAGCTCTACACTTAACAAGCTCTAACCTTTCAAACAAGCACACAGTTTTTTGACTTCATCACAACGGCAATTTAAAAAAGTAAAAAAGTAAAAAAAAACAACAAACAAACAAACAAACAAACAAATGAATGCTCATATGCAACTGGAAGTCCTTTGGAAGCCACTTTGAAGTCACAGCAAAGACCATTTACTTCTGCAACAAGGTTTTGAATACAACGTCATTGGCCTGATGTTGTGAAGGTGGGTCAATACTCTCAAAGTCTCATGTTGCATGCATGAAGGTGCTTCACTAAAAAGTATCACTTACTATTTGGAATTACGCAATGCTAGATCTATTTAATGTATATCTCATATTTTACTAACAAACATCAAATTGGTTCTTTGGACATTGTAGAATATTGATGATTTTACATGATAAAAAATTACATCGATTGTAAAAATACATAAAGCTTTGTACATATAAATATTCAAGGACTCAGATTGGACGTTCCACAAACTTTACCTTGATTACATTTTGAGGAAAATGTGATTGGTTGTTAGGATGAGGACACAACACATGTCAAAATTCATAAGGAGCACAAAAACAGTTGCTTGTCGAAATTGAAAAGAAAAAGAAAAAGAAAAAAAGAACCGATGACCAAGGATGAAGAAAGGGTTACTTCACAAAGAGTGTGTGTGAGTGAGGGGCTCATCACACCAGTTTAGACACCATCCGTCGGCATCTCTGGCTGTAATAATGTGAAAAGTGGTGGACTATCATCTATTTCTCAACATAATCCCCAACAATGTCATGGTTTGGACTGAACATAAAGTCTGGTGTGATTGGGACATGAATGTCCAAAATGTTTAGTTGATTGTCTACAAAATTATAAGTAAACGTATGACTTGTGCCTAACATGTCAAGCCGTGAACAATCTCCCAATTGGAGATGAGTGACTTACTTCCTATGTTCCTGATTGCTACCTCAAAGTTAATCCATGTTAATGTCAAGTAAAAGGAGATTTTCATGGATTTAGGGTATGTTGGACAGCCTTTTGTGTAACTCCTCTTCAATGCCTATTATATGAGTGGCCTATGGTAAGGTTGTGTTCTACATGGATGCCCAAAGGACACATGCTTAAAATGAGATAGGATTACATGCTAAAATATCATCACTAGCCATTCTATTGTCGAAACTGAACATACTTGAAAGAGTTTGTGTGATCATTAAAGAGACGAAAATGGCATTCACTCTGGTCTCTTGTAACTTTCAAAATGACAATCTTCATGATTCATGTTTTTTAATCGGATGAGACAATGTCCAATCCAATGCAACGCCCAACATTGGCCGTGAAGTTACATACCTTAGGGTCACATACCTTTACGTGTTGCTAGACATCATAAGAAAAATCCCAACAAAGGGTTCAACAAGTGAGGAACGAGGTTCAGACATTGAGTTAACTCGTGCAACCAACACTTCATTTTTATTTTTCTTAAATGAAGAAGTGGGGCCCTGTGTGGCCTCTCCCCTCAATTGGGTGTTTCCCTTTGACTGAGTAGCATGTGACAAGGCTTGTAATCAAGCATGGACAATAAAATACACACGATACGATGAGATTGGATCAACTGTGTACTCGAAAACATGTTAACACACAGTTCCAGTTGCCAGAGTGGCATATATGAAAGGACCTATGTGATCACTTGGGAAATCGGATGACCTTCACTGCATTGACTTCTTACAACCTCTGGCGCATCTCCCACTATGAAATCGAGGGATCCACGATCACCGACCGGATGCGACAATTGTCGATCCGATCCAATGGCCACCATTGGGTGTGGCGGAGTTAGAAATGGCCACCATTGGGTGCGGTGGAGTTAGAAAGGAATGCCCACAATCGGGCCGCATATTCATTCCTTGGTCACATGGAGGAATTCATCGGGGAAGGAGCCGTTGACATTGAGTTGCAGCATAAGCGCATTGGGATCACGCTTGCTTCGTTGACTTATTATTAACATTCCTTGGCTGGTTGGCTTCCCCCCCCCCCCCCCAAACACACAAAAATCCCACAGCCAACTAGGCACACCTCGCCAGCCAATGAACAGAGAGGACCGACCGCCGGTTCCAGATGAACCGGTGGTGCGTTTGAGGGAGGGATTCACCGGTTCATGACTTCATGGAGAGTTACCGATCGTTTTGCACAAGATTCCATGGAATATACCCCCACACCCCACATTATTAAAGAGAAAACCACACTGTAATATCACCACTGGTCACCCAGTGGGCCTTGGGAAACACTGGGATCAACTCGACCAATTAACTTATGCTCCGAAACCCTCGCCAGATGGATGAACTCATCCACCATCGTCCATGACAGTGTTTGTTCACTTATTCGTACGAAATGTCATCCAAAAAGTTACCATAGTGGTATTCAATACCGTATACAACGTTAAATATCACATTCAGTGTAGTAACTGCTACACTAAACATGACATTTTGTGGCATTCACTATTCCAAATTCCAACCATCCATGAGAATGTTTCATCGCAAGGTTGTTGATGAGAGAAGGTGGGGTTTTGGCCAATGGATGAATTCATCCACCATCGTCCATGACAGTGTTTGTTCACTTATTCGTACGAAGTGTCATCCAAAACATTACCAGAGTGGCGTTCAAGGCTGGGGATTCGTGGCACTCAAGTAAAATCATCCATCCAAGATATCGTGGATGAAGTGGCTCCAATAAAAAAAGCCCCCCTATGGGGTTGAGGGCCGATTCATTCGAATGTGACGTCACTAGACTAATTCGGGGCCTTTGACTCTATTTCCGGAATCAAATTGCCCAAAAATAGCCATTTAGATGATTCCTGTGTTTTTTTCATCCGCACGGATGATTTTACTTGAGTGCCACGAATCCCCGGCCGGCGTTCAATACCATATACGACACTAAATATCATATTCAGTGTAGTAACCAAAGTTGGCCTTGGGAAAACACTGGGATGAACTCGACCGATTAACTTAGGCCCCGGAACCCTCGCCAGACACTGGCTCCAACGCATGAGCAGGTGAGGCTAGGTTCGCCATCTTCGTGTCTGAATTTGGGGATGTGGCTTTGGTGGTGGTGTTTTGTGGAGGTGGATCTAGGGAGGGAGGGAAGCCCGGCCGAGGCCGAGAGGTTGAGTGACTATGATGTTAGTATTAAGGTAGATGGGTCGGTAAATGGTTACTTGTTTCTTTGTTCCACCTAACCCACACTAGTAGAGAACCTTGCGGAAAAGAACTGCAGTTGTGTTTTTCCCATTGCGGTTCTTTTGACCACCTTGATCTACAGTCGTTAAACGACTGCATGTTTTTCTTTTTCGTTTTGCGCCTGCGATTTCAAATGTTTCAGGGCATGTAATACACCGTTGGAAAAGGTAGTTAGAAGACCTTTCCAACAGTATATTACAAGGCCCCAACTTCTTGAAATTTCAGTTGGTAAATCAAAAAAACAAATTTGAAGTCATTTAGCGACTGCCGATCAGGGTGGTCAAAAGAACCGCGATGGGAAAACGACTGCGGTTCTTTTTTGCAATGTTTTCTAGTAGTGAGACTTCGCCTAGGATGGATGTGAAACACACGGTTTGTATAGAATATGCTTCGCAAAGCCAAATTGAGGCCGTCGTCACTTTTGTCAAAAATAAATAAAAATAAAAATAAAAATTTGGAGCTCACATGAATATGTCTTATTCAATACATTCAAAGTGAGGATTCTTGTGCTCGTCAAATAAGTCTAATAGATTTCTTCCTATTATGTTGACTATTGAACCTAGATGGTTTGTTGTCTTTTGAGCACACAGTCCAATTTTGTTGTTGTTAAAACACGTGTCTTTCTGGTACCTAGTCTTGGAGCCACACCAAACCACATACCATTCATAATATAGGCGAGCAATTGAGATGGGTGACCAAATTAGGCATATCTAACTTTAAAGGATGGGTTTACACTAGGGTCCAAGATATAACGAACTCCCAAATTGAGCGATTCTATTGATTAAAAGCATAATTTTGGACCCAAGAAGTTTACACTTAGAGGGTCCAGATTCAAGTATGAAAAAAACGATGTGGCACTAATGTCATGGCATCACTTCCTTGCCAAATCTCAACGGTCCCAACCCCCCCCCCCCCCCAAAAAAAAAACAACACTCCTAGTTTGAAGAATTGGTTTTGAAGTTTGTGTTCAATTATGAGTATGAAAGTAACTTGGTCCAACTTGAGTGTTGTGGACCTTAAATTTCTTGGACCCATAGTGTAATATAACCAACTATAAGCTACATGACCCTATGGTGAGCACTTCCAACTCCATACATAATTTTGAATGTTGGACCAGATTGAGAATTTTCTTGTCATGTTAGAAATTATGAAGATTGTCATTCTGAGTTCTAGAATCAAAGTTGAAATGCAAAAAAAAACTAGTAATTAGGTAATTCCAAACTTTTGATGGGTTAGGATATAAGCAAGCAATTTTTGGGGAATGTGAACACTCATATTGTTATGTGTAATTGCTATGTAGCCATTATATAGGTGATCTCATGTTAAGAGCATGTGAACATGATGTGTGCAAACATTTCACACCATAATAGAGATATTAAAGTGGGCGTGCAACGGTAATTTAGTCCAGAAATGGCCCAAAATCCCTTAATTAACTAAATACTAGTTACATTTTGTCACAACATGTCAAAATGAAGATTTTTTATTTTATTTAAGAAATCACATAGATCCTCCTAACATTTTGCATTGGCTCTTGAACCTAGAGTGATTGACATACTTCAATGAGCACATTGTCTTACCTCATTGTAGCACATGTCTTTCTAATGTCCATCTATAACTACAAGCATTGCCATATAGTACTTGAAAGTATAGGCCCGTTCTAATGAAGGTAGGAGCACCTTAAACCGAGAGATTAAGGTATTTGGCATACATATGGTAGCCGTATGAACCGAAAAAATTATTCCTATGTAGGGAAAAAGAGATCATGTGTACATGACCCCCCCCCCCCCCCCCGCCCTCCAATATTGAAATAAATATATTTTTGGATCTGAAACCCGGGGGTTGGACTCTTCATTGGAAACCTAAACGACGTGCATGGGTCATTATGAAATTAAACCCCCTATATATGAGAAGTGTATGGAGAAAAATAAATGCATACGTACTAAGGGCATGCTAAGAAATGGACTCATGTATTTATACTTAGCTTTTCAATGTAATGTGATAAATACCTCCACTACGTATACATAACATGAATCATGACTTAAATATGACTCTATTACATGTAAAATCCATGTTTACTTTCTAATGAGAAAGTCATTTGAACATTTTTTCATACAGAGGATGTAACTCAACGATTGCTTCAAACAAACAAAGACCATGGCACAATAGCTTAGCCACAATCCGGAGACTCAAGAGAAAAACTCAACGGATCCCACGAGCATTCCAAGAGCCTCTAGCTTGTCCTAGAATTCAAATGCAAACCCTCACAAGAATGGACAAGGGATTCATTGAGGACTATTATCATATGACAACAATGAATGAAAATATGAATTGGATGAAACTAACACATCTCATTTTAAACATTCTCTAAGCCTTAGGGGCCCCTTTTGTACATCTACCTTTACTGTAAAATTCTTAATAGCCTTGCTAGATGTACACACTAGAGTAAATTAATACCTCTCCCTTATGTATAATATGTACGCCAATGCCTCGAATAATATCCCTTCTTACACTTAGGTTAGTGTTTACATGGTATGAAGAGTCCACCCCCAGGGAAGTGAAAATTGTGTTGGCACCCAAAATTGTTAAGGGGTCCTGATGATCATATAATGAACAATCTCAAATTCAACATGTACTTATTATGCAAGATTTTGGGGGTGTTGGTTTTGGGTGATGTATTGGTTTAGGGAGCAAGCATGGTCAAGTAAATGGAAAACTACTCCATTGTACTAAAACCATAAATTTTTTTGGTCCAATGCCTAAAAGTAGTAGCAAAATGTTGTTTAAATTGGATTTTGTATTCATGGCACCCTCTATTGTTGTGTTAGGTACTCAAACATCGAATATCAAGATGAGATCTTCAAAACTTATCATTAAAAATATTGCTAAAAATTTTTGGACATAGATTTCATGACCTTAAATAATTTGAAGGTGGATTCTTTTTTCATATTCCTTGATTTCATTATAAATCTTAAAGCACCATTACAAAAATTTGTAGAAAAATATCTAATTGATGTAATTTTATTAAATTATAAACAAATTTGAGACAATTACGTGTTCAATATACCTACTTACACACTACTTGCACCGTCTTCTAAATTTTGTAGACTTTTCTAGAAAGAAACATTTATCAACATGAATTGCTTGGTTTTGTAGATCAATGTGTTTTTCAAATATCATGGTTTTTTCCTTCACAATATTCAAAGTTAGTACATAATTTTGAATCACTTTCGTTTAAAATATGTACATGGTAATGGAGTTGTGTACTTGCCCGTGCTTGCACCCTTTAAGGAGCTCCTACCTTACGAAGAGTGACCACATACATGATGGGCTTGGCTTCACCCTCTCAATGTTGAGTTTTTGTGCACGTGTCTTGGGGTCGAATTACGAGGCCCATGTGGTACTCATGCAGTAAGTTACTAGACGAGTAGCAAATTTGTAACACCTTTTGCAACTTGGTTTAGAACTAGGATAACAATATTGTAATATTTGATGGAAATAAATCATTATAAATTAAAATTATGTAATAACATCCCCACACTGATTGGTGTGGGTAACTAGTGAACGGCTCCTACAAGCAAGAACCACTTTTAGCTCCATTTTGACCAGTAAATATGTTGGTAACCAATGCTGGTAGAAACTGTTTGTTGGTTGGCCCACACCAGTATGTGTGGGTGGACTATAAGCATTACCACATAAAGGCACAAGGGGGAAAAGCATTTTCTAAGATGTGTTTTATGAACAACATTTTTAAAGCGTTTCTCAGTGAGAATTACCACACATAAGAAGTTACCATGCACTACCAAGAGATCCCATTCTTGTGGTTAGAAACAGGGACATTTCTTTTGGTCCTCCCATTAATGTCAAATTAAAAATGCGAGAACATTGATATACTCACTGTATGCACATTTTTAATTTAGAGAAGAAGAAAAAGAAACTTGATCTGCAATTAGGCTGCAGCATTCACAACCGTTTATAGATTCACTGGAAAGTTGGAAGCATAAAATGATCTCAAAACGATCTATTTCCAAAACGTGTCTTCAGAACTAAGCACCTCTTGAGCTGAAAAGAATGCCATTCATCAGATTTCATGATCAAGCCAATCTTGGAGATGATAAAACAATTGCACTGAAATTAAGTTGATTATAAAGTCCGGGAAGTATTTTTTTTTTTGGGCCTTATGTCTCAAAAAAAAAAAAAAAAGTCCAGGAAGTCAAAAGGCATGTGGGACTACATTCCAATTTCATAGAGTAGTGGAGTGCAATAGCCTCTATAAGAGGAAGGCTAATATAAACTTGATGGTCCAACTGGAAGGACTTTTGATACTACATTATAATAAATAGTGAAGGGTTCTCATCTTCACTAGAGTTGTAATGGGGACACTCCAACACAAAGTGCGTCTCGTTTTCAACTACATTAGAAGATCAAAAGTGGCGTGTTCTTGTTATCTCTTGGGATTGGGTTAGTCAACCACTGATCGATTTCAATGGCAAGTCCATAATTTGAGGTGCAGAATCAACAATGATTTTGCATTAATCTGGTGTCAATGGTTGCTTAGAGTACGTTTCACATTCATAGTAGAAATTTGATGTCAATTGAAGGTCCCAAAGTTCAGACAACGATCACTAAGTTGTAAACTTCACATGCACAAATGTTGCAGGGCATATGAAAACTACACATGATTTTGACCCTTGCCCAGCAGGGAACCTTTTTAACCCTTGTCCACAGTTAATATACATTGAACACACCTATAATCAAGACTTTGAAAATTCTCAGTTTATTCATATGGTGCCTAGGAACAACGTGGTCCTACAATTACTAGTTGACATCTTTCAATTCAGTGTCCGGGGAGACTTTGGGGCATCACCGGTCAAGATCCTAGTGTTTCCAAGTCCAACTGGTTGCATGTTGACATCTTTTGGATTTTATTTTTGAATTTGAGGTACACTCCACAGATTTTTTTTAAATGATCAGTAATTATCCTTAAGTCTTGAATTTCAACCGGTTATTTCTCAAGCTCAACCGGTCCACCTATAACTACACAAAATATGATATTTAGTGTGACTTATTGTTTGGAGTTACATGTTTTCTATATCTTTTTATGATTAATGTATTTTTTTACTAAGCAAAGATGTTAATGTTCTATAGTGTGCAAACAACCAATTCAACCCTGGTTGGTAAAAAATGAGATGCACAGTAGACAGTTATAGCATTGCGTAATTCCAAATAGTAAGTCACACTAAATATCATATTTTGTGTAGCGGTCAGTTCTCCCTGTTCATTATTTCAATTACCAAAAAAACCCAACATAATAAGGGTTAATCTAATAATAGAACAGTTGCCCAAATTCTCAAAAGGACGATGATTGGTGTCGTAGTTACCCTAGAATAGGCCTTGAAAAGTGGCAAACCCACCTTACCTTCCACGGTTGACGTGGGGAAGCTCCAGCTGGGCCATTGAATGCTCAGGAGAATCACTCACATGATTCCTACGACATCAAGAAAGGAAAGGTGAACACAAATTTACATCATTAATCTGCAGGTTATGATCATATTATAATTAGTTAGCCCTACAAAGTTGATGGAATTTTTAGTCAGTAAAGTTTCATGCAGATTTCTTCAGTGTCGGATGCAGAGGTCCGCTGTAGTTCATGCAGAGTTATTCGGCGACATGATCAGTTTGAGCCATACATTGGATTGTTTTTGTTCGTCTGTACATATGCATGCTTTTCCCATGCTCATGATGAACACACGCCACAGCTAGCCTTCATCGTTCACATGAAAGTCTCCTGAAGTAATGACCCCCCAAAATTAGCTGCGAAATGCGAACACTGGTGATTGAACTCATTCGAAAGAGAATTTGGCTGGAGTGTAAGCCACGTCGATGATGATACGCCATCACCGATTCCTGCGGAGCAACAGCCCATATTTCACCAGTGACCATCCATCTTTATTTTCATTTTAAGGTATGTGGGTATTACTGCGGTTCCTTCTAACTTCTACTGAGCACATTTCCAGAAAGAAACCTGTGTTGCATAGGCAAATCTACGATGAAGCATAAGAAAATATCGGAATGAAAATCGGACTTACCTGATTTAGGTATGGTTATCCGAAGTTGCATGTTTGTTGATTGATTCCTTAACTGAATGCATAGGTCCTCCCAATTATGTTCTTTATTATGGTGTTTGTTGTTTGATCCTCACCTACCCACACACCAATGAAATTTAGGGGTTCGATTCACAAAAAATAACCGAATAACACCTGGTGCCTTTAGCTTCATAGAGATGGCGATGGAAGGAGGCGGTTCACGTGTGGTGGGTCCATCCGCATCCTCGGAGCGTTGACAATACGTACCCCCTGCTGTTCACAATGTAGCATAGCCTCACCAAGAATCTCCCAGCCTCGTGGGTTGACACCAGATAGAGTCCACACTTGCAGTAGCACCATCAATAATGCTTCTAATCTCTTTGAATCTCTTTGAATCTCATTGAATCTTTCTCTCCAAAGTCTCCCGCGACGTCGCGCAGCAGTTGTATTCACAAGTAGCCGGTACGTGCATTGCAAGCTGTAAACTTGCCCATCTTCTACATTTAAGTTATCAGGTAGGTCCTACCTTGTAACCTGGCCCAAGATTCTGAATATTCTGACACTCGCATCTGAATCCTTAAGCTTCGTTCGTTTGCTGTGATTCAGAGAAAAGGTACTCCATATTGCAGGTAAAGATTGAAGAGTCAGAATTCTACTCCAGATTCCATGTAACTAGTGAGAGTGTTGCTAGCGAGCTGCTTTTCAACAGGCGCCTGAACAAGCCCGCCACAACAGGGAAGGGGAGCTTGCTTGCTTGCAGCCTGCATCATCAATATTGTCACTACTGATGATGACACCGGCCACTTCTGGCACCATCCATCGGCATCTCCGGCTGTAAAAGTGTGAAAAGAGGTGGGCCAACATCTATTTCTCAATATAATGCCCAGCAATTTCACTGCTAGAACCGGACGGAAAGTTTGATGTGATCGGAGCCTGATGAGTGTTGCGTCTTGATTTTCGGCGTCTACGTACGATCGGTAAGGTTGCAAGTTAGCAAGGGGGTTACCAGCGGAGCGGGCGATCGGAGGAGGAGCTTGCGCTAGACCTCCTGTTGGTTTTTTTGAGATTGCTTAGAGGACTCCTGGTTGAGAGAGAGAGAGAGAGAGAGAGAGAGAGAGAGAGAGAGAGAGAGAGAGAGAGAGAGAGAGAATGATGTGCAGCTTGGATGTGCTGAGGAGGCAGCAGCAGAAAACTGCCGGTGGTTCGTATACTACAGCGATGCACGGGTGCAACTTCCTGGACTGCAGATGAGAAAGCCAATTACACCTTGGATTCATTGGTACCACTGATGGTTGTGGGTGGACCCCAACACGTGAACATCATCACCAAACACATCGACATCAAAAACTAGTATTGATCGACATAGCGATCGAGCTTTGCTGCAGGTTCAGATTCATCTTCGAGCTAACCCCTGCATTCTTTCATATATCTGAGTTCAATCGGAGGTATATGTTAACCCAGCCCTTGGAGGTAATCAGTCGGTAAAGGCCGCCGGTCAGTCAGTCGGTCAGAGACGTGACCATTACTCTACACATCACCAAACATCACCAAGAACATCTAATTGACTGCCGTTTCCCAGCTGCAGCTTTAATCTTCGGAGCTGAATCTGCATTCACTCTTTCATTCCCTCCTTCCTCAGAGGTTCACCCCGCCGTGTACTCATGTTTGGAGGGAGATCATAACCCTCGAAGGTTCACTGATCGGTCGGTAAGAGGTCGATTTGCACTTTAGTACATATAACTCTTCAACCCGCATTCACCTGAGGTCTACCCATCCAGGTCATATTGGTTGGAGATTGATTATTAACCCCTCGAAGGTTATACCCTCACCGGCGAAGAAATCGATCGGACGGACCGACGGACGGATTAGAGCAAAGCTCGCCGGGATGACGATGGACGTGTCGCAGGATGCAAAGCAAGGAGTGGATTCAATGGAAGTGGGGATGGTGGTGACCCTGGAGGAAGCTTTGGCAGAAGCAGAGCTGGAGGCAGTGAAGACACGCACCATCAACCTGGACCAGGTGTTGGAGCTTGCAAGAGTCGAAGCGCAACATCCAAGTGTAGTGGCCGTGTGGCGAGACACAGACGAGTTGGCTGGTGGACATGAGAAAGTGGTGGCCGAACACATGCTTGGGGCAGCCTTCCCTGCATCCACCACAGGAGGACGCAAGAAGGTGAGAGAGAGAGAGAGGGAGAGAGAGATGTGATGAGAGAGGCTCTCCACCCAAGCTTAGAGAAGGAAGTCACATATTAAATGATGATCTTCCTATCACCCTCCAGCCTCTTTCTATTCATATGTAGATTACACTTGAAGTCTCTTGACAAGACTAGAACTGTGTCCAGATACTACAACACCGATCGCTTGGTTGTTAATGCATCCACTTTAAATGTTAAGTTCCTCATTAAGTGAATCTGCAAGGTTGCTTGAGACCTTTTGGTGATTGGTGTAAATTAAACTCTTGGAGAAGGAAGTCGCATTCTAAGCTGATGATCATTTTCTCACCCTTGAGCCTTTTTTTAACTCACATGTGGATTACACTTGTAGGCTCTAGAACAAGTCTAGAACTTGTGTCAAGATACTAGAACACCGATCACTTGGTTGTTAATGCATCTACTGTAAAGCTTAAGTTCAACATCTAGTGAATGTGTAAGGTTGCTTGAGCCTACCTTTTGGTGATTTATGTAACTTAAGCTCTTGGGATCTCCAACAGGTGGCCGCTGCACTCGTGATCGGTGACTCCCTGGAGCCGCAGGCGGTGGGACATGCACTCGTGATGGCAGCCAGTGGAGGCCACATCAACTGCGTGCGTCGTCTCCGTGAGATTCAAAGAGAGCACATGGGAGCAAGCATGTTGGTGTCACGGTTCGCTGCTTTTGCATTCCTGAAATCTGCAGAACAGGGGCACGTGGAGATAGCCAGGGAGCTTCTGCGGCCAACAGCATCGACAAGCACCGCCATGATGGGGTACGCCATAGCCACCCGGTGGAAGGACAGCAAGGATCAGTCAGCATCCTCCTCCAACAACAACTACCCGTTTGTGAAACCTGCCGAGAATATGCCAGGGAAGGAGTGGTTCCAGAAGCTAGCGTCCACGAAATCACTGCTTCCACGAGCTGCTGCACCGATCTTCCGGCCAGGGGTCGGGTGGGAGCTTCGAGGGTTACCCGCGGTGAGGGATGAGGTCCACGACGCCATCCGCGCTGCTTACACAACTTACCTTGTTTGGAGAGTTGCAACCGTGGCAGCGATGTACTGCCATGCGGATGTGTTCAAGCTTCTGCTCAAACAGCGAGCCCTGGAGAACACCATATTGGCAGACACGTTTCATGACACCTCCAGATTGAACAGGGGATTCGACAGCGAAGGTAAGAAGGTGATCGCCGACCGGGCCAAGATGGATACCCTCTTCTACCAGCTGGTGGAGGAGCTGAGCACCAAGAATTACCATGACTGCATCCTGTATGCGCTGTGGGGCCACATCCAGCGGGGGGGCAGAGACTCCCCCCGGCCACATGCGGGGCGGCCGAGATGCGTTGCGCAGGCGCAGTATGGATTGTGGGAGATGCAGTTGGAGGTCCCCCTCTTGATGATGCCGGTGGAGCACGCGTTGCAGGACTTGGAGCCGTATCGGCGCTACAAGCATCTCACGCAGCTCTTTAGCCAGAGGGCCAAAGTCAACATCCAGCTCGTTGCCCTTGTCGAAGCCATGCCCACCTACATCCAGGTGAGAGCTGATTCAAGACCTTATTAATGTTGCACAATTAACAATCACTAATGATTTCATTCACAAAATTGTATGTCTGGAGCGGATCCTTGTGCTTGTTGTTCGTGACGGTAGCATTGGGGGAGGTCGGTCTTAAAGTCCTGATTATCTATCATTGGTTTAGGTCGTGGTCTTGAGAGAAAATTAAAGTGATTATTGTCCTTGTTGGCTTCGGATTGTAGTGTTAAAGTATTGGTTGCCTCCTAAACTTTCTCCTTGGACCCTAGGCCTTCAAGCTCGATAGTGATGCCACATGAACAACCACCCCAAGAAGGATGGTTAACCATGCGCAGTAGGGCCGGGGTTGATGGGGTTAAGGGGTGGTTGGCATTCAGTATGCCTTTTCCATGGGAATAGAATTGAACAAAGTAAAGCACTGCCATGACCACAACCACCACTAGTGTAAACACCCCTTTAGATGTTGTAGTTTGTGAAATCCTTGCGGATGTGGAAATGGTCCGATTTTGGGTCAAGTGGAGGAATTCAGCCCCTTTTGCAAACATGTCAAACTGTTGGTACATGGTGGCAACATTGATTGATCACGGGAGGAAGATGATTCTGGCTCGATGTGATGCCGGCTCTAAACTGATGTTCGGGAGATGCTTAAGGATTTATAATCTTATTTGAGTCAAGTGCAGGAATTAGCAAACGTTGCAAACCTACATACATCAGGAGTAGCCGATTTCTCGTCAATCAGCTTCCGTATCGATAGAGCTGCACGCGTTCTTTTTGGTGATTGAAATGTTAGTAGTGTTCCCATCACATGAGAAAGATGTGGATTTTGTATTTATCGCCTCTACGGTGATGTCTGTCATAGCCTTAAGAAAGTGGAATCCGATTTTTAGCCAAGTGCAGTAATTAACCCATGCTGCAATTAACCTATGTACCGAGTCCTCGTACTGAAGCTGTTCATCAGCAATTACGAAAGGAAGATCCTCACTCAGACCCAAATCACATGACCAGAAGGCAAAGTAGGTCTACTCCCGCTAGGGTGGTAACCTTGTTGGCGTCATAAAATAAAGTGTTCAATGAAAACATTCCCTCTTCCAATTTTTATTCTTCCTCCCCGCTTTTACGATCTCGGGATATTGTGCCGCTCCTTTGCCACAGGATCATTTTGTCTTTTTTCCACATGAGACCCCCCTTCAGAAACCTTCTAGTTAAGTGGTTTGGGCCTCATTCTGCAGGAAGAAGGAGAAGAAGCCACGATGTCAGCTTATATTTAGGGTTTAATTTCCCCTGTTTGGATTATGCACGTGACAGTGGGCAGTCTTTCTGGTAATTGAAATCATGATGGTAGTCTTGAATCACAGGAGGAAGATGTCGATTCAAGCTCTAATTATTACGCCTCTAACTTGACGTTTGTTAGATGCTTAAGGATTTTGTGTAAACCGATTTCTCGTCGAGTACAGTAATTAGTTTATATCATGCTGCAATCAACCTACACCAATTCCTTGGATTCAACCTGTTCGTCAACAATCACAAGAGGTGGAAGATGCTCACTCACGATTCTGCAGAAAGAGGATATTAGCAAGCTATGATGATGCATGTCATCACATGAAGGGTAGCTTAAACCAAAGGCCTTAAACTTGGATTCCATTGGAACTCCGACTTTAAGCGGTCTAGGGCCAGAATAGTACTTGGATGGGCCTCTAAGTCTCGTAAGGTTGGTTTCGGGATTACGTATAGACTTAGACCAACTCGAAAATGAAAGCAACACCATCATTCACGCCGGTGATAACATTATCGGCGTCGTCTTTCCTTGTTTCTTTCATCTACCGTTTCCAGGATTGATCCTTGTTTGTGATGGAAATTGGTGCAGGTGACCGTGGGCATCAAGCATGTGCGATTCAAAGTTGAGAATTCTCGGTGGGACGTAGCAAGCATGGGCCACTTCCCCAGCCTGGTATCCTTATCCGTGACCCCCATGACGACCGAAGGCACAGGGGTAACCATGACAAACTCATCCTCCAACATCGTAGTGAAGATCGGCAAGATGGAGAGGGTACAACTGGGCACAGGGGTGTCTGACGGGGCGAGTCAAGGGTTAAGTGGAAGGATGGGAATCTCATCCGCCATAGGGGTAACCTCCACCATGAAGAACAAGCCCTGGCGGTTCGAGCAGCTGCCCTTGAAAGACGAACGCGGTGGTAGCTTCGTGTGGACACTGCAGGCCATGAAAGGCGCCATGTTCGACAGGTCCAATCCCATAAGAATGCAAGCGGATCGAACCTCGTTGTGGAGGTTTGCGAAACGCATTCCTGTGAACCCCCTTGATGAGCTTCCGTTCACAAGTGAAGGCGGCATCATCTTCACCAATGCTGAGTTCGATGATACCATGATCTGGCGCTTTCCTAAGCACATGGATGGGTGCAAGCTCCGGTGGAGCATCGAAGGCCAAATCCACTGTACTTACACGAGCAATCGATACTTCGAGACCAGGATGGCTAGCTTCTGTGGCGACATCGAGGAGAAGCTGGTGGCCTTGGAGGTGAAGGATAAGAAAGGCAATCCCAAGTTCCCCAAAGCGCAGGCTTCGTCCGCCGATGCGCAACTCCCCAAGGGCGAAAAGAAAGGTCGCATTCTCACCTTCTGTTCTATTGATTAGATTCTACACATGAGAGTAGTTGAGGTACACGTGTCTTCTTTGGATGCCGTTTTCTCTGCACCCACTTCTCGCAGGATACGAAACAGGCAATTCGCGCGAGATGATTAGCGAATCCAAATCGTGCCCCTAGCCATGTGCTTCATAATTTTCGGAGCTCCTATGAATATCTTAATATTCTTTATCAAAGTGAAGATTTTGGTGCCATTAAGTAGTCATATAGCCTCCCCATCATGGTGATTATAGAGCCAAGAATGGTTAGCATGTTTTGAGCACGTAACTCGATCTCTTTTAAACACCTGTCTTTTTCATGTTAGCTTTTAAATCCACGAAGGCTAACCACATACCACTCAAATAGATTATTTACTGTACTTGATATTAGGCACGTACCTTAGTTGTTTTGCATACAACACCCTCCATGTTCAGTGCATGCTTGGAGGTGGTGTGGAGGTTTGATCAGTGTAACAATAGAATATGTTTATTGGTCTCTTTTTACATTAAGGATTAGCACTTGGAACTGACTCGCTCAAGAGAAATTGTATGCCTGTAAATAAACTTGGGCTCACCAATACTTGAGCTAATGTAAGTGGTTTTCTGATAACAGAGAAGGGTGACAAGGTTGAAAAGGGTGACAAGGGTGACAAGGTTGAAAAGGGTGAAAAGGGTGAAAAGGGCGAGAAAGGCAACAAACACAAGGATCACCACAACAACGTTCAGGCTGAAGACCTTCAATCGGATCCAGAGTACCTGGAGTGGCTGGAATTTAAGAAATTTAAAAGCAGGGTCCACAACCATTCTCAAGATAGGGATATGATCAGAAATAATGGGAATCAATTGTTTCACGACTCTCCTCCTGCACCACGGTATACAGTGGGGACCAGGAAAGCAGTGAGTGGACCACTCCTCAGTCGACTGGGAGAGGATCTCATTGGGGTTGGGGTGGAGGCAGATTATCAGGATTTGAACCAGCCACCCGAGATTTGGAAGCGAAAGGTAGAGAGGGAGGGTAGTCATGGGGAGGGAGCAATCGGTATGGACTCTGCAGACACAGCTCAGATGCAAGTTGCAAGTCAAAGAATTGCTGGGTTGGAAATAAGACAGCGATCGATTGACTTAGGAAGATGATGATGAGGAGGAGCTTAACCTTTCTGTAAATGTGTAGAATATGAAGACCATGAAGAAGTCATGAGATTATTGAACTTCTCTTTTGAAGAAGACCCGGGGACCTAATTTGTACCCCTGCAGCAGGATCTGTACCATTTTTATGTCTGATGTGGTTCTCCTGCCGACCACCACCACCCATGGGCTGGTCAACACCAAAGATATGGCAGTAATCCGGGAACTCTCAACATACTGGTGCTCTCATAGAGTATGTGTGTCGAGTTTGCTCTATCAAATAAAATGGGGAAATTTTTCATGTGAACTATGTGTTGTTTGACTCATCAGAATTGAGATCTCACAAATGACTTAGTGATTGCACTTCTCTTTGAACTACTCTTTGAATATCTGGGGACCTAATTTGTCGCCTGCAGTAGCATCTGTACCATTTTTATGTCTAATGTGGTTCTCCTGCTCGCCAGCACCAAAGATTTGGCAGCAATGAAGAACTCAAAACACAGGTTCTCATAGAGAGTGTCCAGTTTGCTCTATCAAAATACAAAAGGAAAATTTTCATGTGCACTATATGCTGTATGACTCATCAGAATGGAGATATCACGATTCACTTAGTAACAGCACTTCTCTTTGAGCCTATTTTTGGAACCTGTGGACCTAATGTGTCCCTGTAACAGGAAATGTCCCAATTTATGTCTGATGTGGTTCTCCTGCTGGCCAGCACCAAAGATATGGCAGTAATGAAGAACTCAAACCTCAGGTTCTCTCACAGAATATCCAGTTTGCTCTATCAAAATAAGAGGGGTTTTTTTGCATGTGAACTACATGCTGTTAAACTCATCAATATGCAGATCTCGCAAATAAGTTAATAGTAATTGAGTTTTTCTTCAGTTCATTCTCGTCTTTTGATTGTTTGGGTGCTACGTATTTTTACTGAATGCGATTTCTTTTTGGTGAACTGTAATGGAAAGTTGCATGGACCTGGCGTTCCAGTTTCTAGCAGTGCATCATAACTCTGGATCCGGGGCACACCAACTCCAGTCTTGTTTATGTTGGCTTCAACAATTCAAACATTCCTTGTCAAACATTGGTGTGCCTCACAGATTCCTCAGAGTGTTGAACAGCTGGATAACTTGCTTCTAATTGGTGCTGCATTACTTCTGACTTGTATTAACTATGAGATCGCAAGCAGGCTTGTGAGCCTTCCAGACAGAGACTTGACATTGCCGCCCACAATACCTGCAAATTGATGAAGGACAACATTTTACTTACCGTGAGTCCAAATACAAATAGGAGTACAGTCAACCCAACATGATCTTATTGTGTATAAATATGATTGATAAATCATGGAGCCATTCTAATCAACACGGTGCATTAATTTTAATGCCACACTAAATCATATGTATAGTGTACCTCTTGCCACACAGAAGGGCCACCCATATACATTAGGGTATTGGGTGGCAACAAGGAAGGTGGCATGGGACACTTGTTATTACATGGAAAAATCATGGAGCCACTCTAATCAGCACGGTGCATTATTTTTAATGCCACACTAAATCATAAGTATAGTGTACTCTTGCCTCAGAGAAGGGTCACCCATATACATGAGGGACTTCTGTCCCACAAGTCACTTTTGTTGGGGAACATGTGTTGCATGAGCATGCCTTGATTTGAATCATTTATCACAATTGTCATCGTTTATATACTCCATGTAGCCCTCTATATAAATTTGGGGCTTGAGTCCAAATTTATTATCATGGAGGATTTATAAGTATCCGAAGCTCAAACCGAGAAATTTCCACTCATGTATTGGTCAGGTCAAGAGATTTTGTTGAGGTGTCTATTTAGGATTGGATACCTGAAGACAGACTATCCCTCATTATTGATGACCTTGTCAAGGTGTGACCACTATGTATGGTTACGGACAAATTTCACGAGGTGCTCAACATTATTTGACCAGTGTCTGCGATCATGGATGCTCTCTAAATGTTACTTTGACCTCTCACTTGCAGAAGCGTTGCGTATACCTAGGGGAACTTTACATGGAAAGACTACTGAAATGGATCCTGCTTACATGTCTGTTAATGGAACTGACAACACAAATTGCCCATTGAAAGGAATGGATTGCAATGGTCTTCTAAACTTCCAGTCGGGTGTTATTAGAGTGCAATAAGCATTTGTACCAGTCAGCTTTACAGCGTGAGCATCGTTGTACTGCTGATTTCCCACAGACTGCACAAGTGGGCTGCTCCAACAATTCCTGCAACCCAACCCAGAATTGCTATACGATGCAAATAAATCTCAATTTCAAACGACCTCCCCCTACAAGTAATAAAACTCAGACAACCACATGTGCAGATTGCAGTGTAGTTACAGCTACTCATCCATGCTTTTGGTTTTGTGAGTGAAATCCATTGCTGACATGGTGGATGTATCTTTGTACCCCAAAATGGAAGAGTTTGAGTATCTCTTGAGCTTGATGGTGAGTGGTGACTTCAGACTTTTGTGAAAATACTGTCTGCAATTGGTGTTGGGCAATTTCTCCTGCAAAAATGCAATTCATAACAACTTCAAGGGAACCTGTTATATGCAAAGATGAGCCACTTCAAAGCCTTTTTCAAGTCTGGTTCGTTACCCTAATTTCAAGTGGACTGGGTTAAGGCTTCAATCATGATGGAGATACTATGGAAAAGAACAGGCTTAAACGTTAATAAGGACTATCTAATGCCTAGGAGATCATCCTTTAAATGAATTCGCTAGGAGTTGTGAATTCACTCCAATTCTTTCGGCGTATCAGAGTCTCCCGCAGCTCAGGCACCTGACATATATCACAAAAGCGAATTTTTCTCAACGTGAGTTTGTGTGTGTGGGTGTTTGGTTGTAAGCCAAGAGAGTACACTTTCTGCAAACAGGCAGTCGAGTCATGAAGTCCAGTGTGAGAGAGGCCTGGACCTAAGCGCATCTTTACTCATGGAGCCACAAATGGGCCTCTACCATTAGCTTTTTCGGCCTTTTAAGGCAAGACCGCAGGTTACGTCCCACCTCCAAAGTCCATATGTATCCAAATGTCTTATCACCCATCTATTATGTCATAGAGGTCTCTCTCAAGAGCCCTTTGACTTGCCATACTTAGAGAGCCGAGAGAACACTTTTATGACATAATTGGTGGATAGTGACATTTTTAGATACTTATAGGAGGTTATGGGTAGGACATACCATGCGACCTTACCTTAAAACCTATGAACGGGGAGATCCAATTGCTAGTTACAGATGGGCCAATTGAGTTTGAAAATGACCGGTTCAAATTCAAGACTTTAGGAAAATCGCCAATTGTTTTAGAGGAATCTATAAAATATACCTTCAATTAATAAGAAAAACCAAAAGATATCAACATGTAACATGTAACCAGTTGGAGTCGGAAACACTCATGAATCTTGACCAATTGTGCCCAAAATCTCCCCGGACACCGCTAAATAGGCTTAAATAGCCAATTGTAGAGGCCTGTTTACATTTGCGGCTCCATGAGTGAGGCCCTAAGACTCTTGGTAATTTCATGCGCGAACTTAAATATCGTTTACCTGAATACATATATGGAGACAAGAAGGATGTAGATGGCTTTTCCGGTCTTAAGGTCAATATTTTACCAAGGTCATGCTCTTTACAATGCTAATAAATATTATTGAGGAGATGACCTGCTCAATGATGAGACGACCTGATATGGCCTCTGGAGCAGTCTGGGGCACCTGGAGCACAAGCTGCTCTACTGCCTGGCACAAATTTTAAGCTACCCAAAATGGGTTTGTTTAGAATTTCTTTCCTCAGTCACAGAGCAGTTAGCAAGGAAGACCGTGTGGTATTAAGTCCCCAAACTTTCCATTATAGCTAAAACAGCAACCAAAATTTTGATAGATTCATTGTCAAGAAATAGGTGCTTTCTTGTGCACGTTAATTTTGATAAAATACACCATGATGTAGAAAGATCACCTAGTAATCACCCTTGTGCATAGGTTGATGTTGAGGATAGTGAAATTCTAGGTTCAGCATAATGACCTAGGTTAAACAAGAAATAGATAGATGGATACATAGAGTAGAGGCACCCATAACCGATCATTTAAGAGATTATGTGCAAGATTGGGAAAAGTATAAGGTGGTACAATTTTTTCCCATCTAGGAAGATAGAAAATCAAGAGGACTGCAAATTTTCAGTAATTTTATTCCTTAAATTGAAATAACTATGAATTTTTGAAGTCAAAAGTTGGCCCGAACATATTACCAATGTTTAGAGTTTGCCATAACTGCTCATTCCTCCTCACTTTAGCACTCAAAATCAAAACATGTGTCATGGCATTATTGATTTGGGCCTTATAGGAATTTAGTCCTAACTCGATCAAAATTCCAGTACCCTATAGATTGCCTGTGGGGTCCTGATCGGGAATAGGTGTCTCTACTGTAATATGCATGAGGTGCAGAGTTGGAGGGCCTGAATACTGACCCATTTCAAATCTTTGAGGTTTGGCAATTGATCCAGGAGGATATCAATCAAGTATTTCCGAAGCTGCACAGGTCTTGCAAAAGATAAGACAGATCTTGACCAAGACAAAACACACCATCCATTGGAAATGGGAATAGTACTCATTTCCTTAACAAAGACCTTTATAACGACAGTGTGACTTTTAAATGGAATCAGACATTCATGTTCAGGATAGAAGGTAACCTTGAGGACTTGAGATCGTCGGAAATCATCATAAGTGTACTTGCAACGGCACCGCAAATCCACAATCAAATTGTAGAGAGCCAACCAAAGCTATCAAGCATCATGGGCCAAAACACCGAGTGTAAGAGATTTTGGACTACCACAAGATTTTACAAACTTGAATGAGTTACGCAGTTCCAATTTTATTTGCTGGAAAAACTCCAACATCCATACTGAACGATAGATACATCTGACAATTAGTGCAGTTTTGCATACTTATGGGGAGAAGGTCGATACACTTTAGGAATACAATTATACATGACAAAATTTCCACTCCAGAGATAGACATCAAGAATACAAGAAATACTAAGATGAAAACCTGGGCATCAGGCTTGGTCAACTTGAACCAATCACCTGGTTTCACTTCGATCCACTTGCCTTCTACATACTTCTCAATCTGCACCCAGTATCAAAATTGGAGCACTTGCAAGCCCACATCTTATTCGTTTCATAAAGGTTGATTGAGACATACTTGGTTTCTACAATAACCATATGCTAACACTGATATACTGGGACACCATTCCACTTTATGTTACAGTTTAACTCCACTGAAGAGAATGGTAAATAGGTTGGGAAATCAGCTGGCATTCTTATGAAAGGCGTAGACAAGGATATAGAGCTTAACCACAGGTTTTCCAGAGCGGACACGTTTTCGTTGCCAAGGAGGATTCTCCACAAGAGGCACAAGTGCCATAATCATGTCATGACAGTCCAGGATACGTGCCTGCACCATTGCTCATCATCAACTTATCCGCAAAACATCATCAGAGTTCTATTACACCACATATATCTTGCCGCTTAACAAATGACCACATAAGATACACCAAGGTAAGTGGGCCTATAACAGATACTTTAATCTCTACACCCACTTTTCCTAGGATATTAAACATGCAATAACTACAATATGATTAGCTAATCCAACTCAAGGCTGTAGTCATTTTCCTCATACTTCTTGGAGCTCATGTGATGTTCTATTCATTATCAAAGTGAAAGGCTCTCTTTCTTCTTAGATGATCATATAGGTCCCCCCAATTATGTTGACTATTGAACCTAGAATGTTTAACAAATTTTGAGCATGTAGTCCAATCTCTATCTTTTTCATGTCCATTCTTTGATCCACACATAGTCACACACCACTTGAATATAGATGTCCTCAAAAGATAAATAGCCGAATTAGGCCTGCTTACCTTACAGTATATGGAGTTCAACCTAGAATAAAATAAAATCATTGTGCTCACCATAACCGAGAGAGGGAGGTCGCTCATGTAGTCTGTCAGGTATCTGCACTGTGAAACTCTCAAAGTTATCACGACAGCATGTGGGCTTCAAAAGGTTATATTGAATAATGGCTTCTCAGTATTGGAGTAGAGTACAGTCCTCTTTTATCTGCAATGTCTTCAAAGTTCTCAAGTTCATGTGAAATGTACAGTTGTTTACAGTGATTGATTGACCTTCTACATATACCATTGAAGTAATTCTCAGCTCCATAATCGAATCATATTTTTACAATGAAATGTGAATTGGGCTATAGTTTCTCCTTGTTGAGTGTGAAGTGTGTACCTCAAAACTGTCAGTGAACAGACCCCAATCCCGAACTGCATGCTGTCCAACTGCACATGCACAAAACGAAATTTTGAACTCAGATACCAATTGGAGAGCTCCAACTTCAAGTATGACTTGGAAGGATGAGAGTCATGATTCTTGATCCTTGATTGATTATTCTGGTGCATGACGCAAACCTTTTCTTTTAGCTCCTCCTCAGGTGTCATGTCAACAATCTCCCTTGCACTTCGTTCTGTACACAAACTCAACAAATGTGGTGTTTAAATCATATATGTATCCTTTTTGTTGAGTTGGACGCAGTAAATATGGATATATCAATCCCCTAACTTGTACTAAGCAAAATCCAGAGGTTTTGATATCGTGATACTGTCTCCCTGTCAGAAAGCAAGCAGGAAAGCACCCATATTATCCAAGAGAAGTTTGAACATATTGGACATATTTAGTTTATCCTTGGACTAATTTCAGCTCAGTTGAATTTGTCTTTGCAATTTGGAAATCTCAAAGCATCAATGTCAAAAATCTGTTTCAGGTGATACCTATATAAGCTGCATCTTGAGCTCCATCTGTATTGAGGTACACAATTTTACGGTAGCAGTAATCTGCAAGCTGGAACCATCAACAGATCCACAACATGGACATCATGTTCAGTGTTTTGTGCCCAAAAACATCACAAGACCCGCAAGGGGTCCAAGTTGTCTCCTCCTCAGAAATCGAAATTAGGGATTCAGCATTTACAAGGTAGCGAGTAAAGTCATTGAGACAACATGATTACCTCAAGAAGAGAGGCTGCATTCATGGATTCGCACACTTCTCGGTGATACAAGATCACCTGCACACCAAGCAAATGGCTGACATGAGTTTCACAAAATTGATAATTGACGAATATGAGGTACATGTGCTGTACTGAAGAGCAAGAAAATACCTCAAGCAAGTTGATGATGGTTGTCTCCTGATACAACACAAGGTGGAGGTTGATGTGAGAAGCCTGCTCTGCAAGTGGTTTCTTAATTACCGGGAGAACTTTGTCCTTCCAGATCTGTGAAACAAAGTACAACATGTAATAATTAGAGAAAACCAGAGGTGGACAAAGGCAACAAAAGATCACATGTGAGTCACTTTGTTGATATTTACCACCAATTTATAGAGCGAAAGCTTGCTGAATGTGCAAGTAAAAAGAGGACTGTGGATATTTTGAATTTAACTGTATTCTGCAAGTAATATGTTGCAGTTGTTGGTTTTCACAGAGTACTGACTTCAATTACAAGCAGCTCATGTATGAGAACTCCCAGTTTGTCATGACTTGTCAATGCCTACACACTCACAAAAGCCCACATCTAATGCCTCAAACCTCAGTTTTGGCATTGCGATCACTATGTAGTGTTACATGTAAAGTTCTCATCAGGAATATTTGAAAGAGAATGCACAGATCAATGTATTCGCAAGGTTTATATTTTCGTCACAACCTGAGGCAATAAAGAGATTCCTACATACCACCATGACAAACTCATCACAATGT
Organism: Polytrichum commune; assembly: GCA_950295325.1. Classification (NCBI taxonomy): domain Eukaryota; kingdom Viridiplantae; phylum Streptophyta; class Polytrichopsida; order Polytrichales; family Polytrichaceae; genus Polytrichum; species Polytrichum commune. The sequence continues at coordinate 16,982,644 of OX485806.1, forward strand.
GCCATTGTATTATAATGTGCCTGCAACCCACCCAGTGTACTAAGTTAGTCAGCTTTATTAATTATTTTAATAGTGAAATTTTCATCAAGAAAGAAATTAGGGCTATCCGCCCACCTCCAACGGAGAGCATTCAATAAGCACTAACACAAACCCTGATTCAACTTTAGTTGGATGTCAAACAAGGTGTGCATCTTGGTGAATTCATTGCAATTACCTGCAAGTTCAGTTTCTCCAGGTTTGAGTGCTGTGTTAACCATTTTCTGCTTCCCACCTGCATCAGCTTCCACATACTTCACAATGTGACGTGATCACAAACTTGACCTATTACGGAGTGTGTTCTCTTCATCACCACCTTCTTTAACCCTCGGAGCTTTTCTTGAATGTTAACAATGTAGTAGCATAAGCAGAATGTAGGATGATTAATCTTATACTGGCCAAAAATTCTCATAAGCCGGTCCGGGAGCTGAGGCAACATACCATGTCAACCCCTCAGAATCGAATAAGGACCATGGATCCCGACCTCGATAGCGAAGAATATAATGCGTGCCAGTTTGTAACAATTTCTTTACTTTCTTGCCAAGTTAGGAATTACCTGCTCAATGGAGAAGGTGGTGAGGTACTGCACGATGAATTCGGCATCCTCTCTGTTCAACAACACCTGATCCAACCAGCGCCAAGACATTTCAAACATTAACCCTCACCATTCCACATTGAGTTTGTTGCTGCTCGATCAACAACGTGGAGATATTAGGGTTCACAATATTGAGATTGATCGATCCTCAATGCTTCTTGGCATTATAGGATGGATTATCATAATGCATTATAGGATGACCTCATATCCATATATGTAATTGTGCACAAATGTGGGAGGATAATGGTATGGAAGGAGGAAATGCTTTAAGTAATCATCATCGAGGCCATTGACAGTCCCGAATCATTGAAACCATTCCTGGCCATGTCCTTTCCTTTCGTTTCCTTTCCTGTGATGCTTAATCTCATTGACACTCATTGAGTGCTTACATTATCTTCGTACTTGAAATAGGTCGGTCGGCTGCTGTTATCAGATGCCGTTACCTCCATCTTTGACAAGAATGAAGCTAACGCTCAAAGGAATCACAACAACGCCGGGGTGTATCAGCAACAGTCGATGCCTACGTAAATAATAACGTTTATCTACAGGCTGTTCCGCCAATTTGGCAAACTGGATTGTGTTACGACAAGGTCCTTCTGCTTGATCAAGCTGTATTTTTGACAAAGTTTTTGCAAGGTTTTCACTTTTGACACACAGAAACTCACACAAAAAAAAAAAAAAAAAAAGCACGTCAATTGACGTGCACAATTTAGAAGTTGACACATATTGTGACTTGTGAAGAAAAAAAACACATGTCAATTGACACGCTAGAAATTGAAATGACACATATTACCAGGCAACTTAAGAAGTACTATAACTGTAGTTCCAGTATCCAGAAAACATAACCCATAACAGCAGGAGAACTTCCTACACTCACTTACATACTTAAGTTCAGCCTTGTTCTTGTAATTTTCTTTGTAACCAGGAAAGCTACACCAATTTTTTGGCTTGCAAATATTAGAGATACCCCATTTTTCAAGGTTCTCTTTTGGCACAAATTGTTGTATTTCATCACATTGTTAAAAGCCTAGCTTATTATGATGCAAATGAGATTTTGTGATTTTGTTTCAAGTTCATATCAACTCAAAGTAAACAAATGTTTATTCTGAATGAAATGGAAGGCATTGAATTTGACTTTGTAAATTGAATAGTGTTGTGGATTGAATTTGTATGAGAAGTGTGTTTGTATTGGGATGAAGGTTTCTCGTTGCCCAGGGTGTATGTGAATGGCTCACCTAAGTTAGAGACTTGTATACTGCACCAAAAGTTACAACTGGTAACGTCCAATTGTGTATGATTGCATAATACAATATTTCAAGTGAATTGGATCATGTTGAACTTGTTTCACTGTTTAGTTTGGTAGTGCAATTACCTTGTTAGATAATTTGTTTCTTGTCCATGAATATGAACTTATATATGCATGTTTTTCAACTTAGCTATCAGATTAGAGGCTCACACAATCTTGAACTTATATCGATTTCATGCAAGGGTAATAAGAACTTTCACAAAATTGTTCCAATATGCTAATTTGACTGGTGTTGTTTTACCAACTTGCACTCTGTATCGAGAAAAAAATATTACATTAAGGAAATGTAGACAAAAATAATTCTCAGGTGAATATTCTATGAGTGCATATAATCATTTATCTCATAATTTTTAAGAGACTTGGTACAATATTAGTAGGGGGCTATGTGGTACAAATTTATTATTATTTTTAGCATAATTTGAAATTAAATGGGAATGGAGCTTGAGAAGAACTCGACAATTTGCATTGAGTGAGATTGAAGAGGCTATTGACTAGAGATATTCGAAAAGGGGATAGGAAGGGCCATAATCTGATAGAAGGGGACGTAGCCTCTAAGATCTATTTCAGATTTCATAAGGGTATAAAAGACTAGGGGATCTCTCTCTCTCTCTCTCTCTCTCTTGAGCATATATAGAAATTTATTAAATTATGTGAAACAATTTTGGCCAACAAGCCACCTTTCTACTTTAAATGATCAATTTCAAATTTTACCTGGATGTGTTGGAGTTTAATAAATAATTTAGCGGCAATTATATGCTACTTTGAGTGAAGTAAGTTGAGTCCAAAGGGGTTGTGTTGGATTTCCACTAGTTGTATTTGTTTGATCAATTGTAGAGGTAGATTGTGGATTGATTTGTCAAATTAAGCAAAGAATGAATTTTTAGTTTCTGTTACAATCCGTGTATGTGGCGTTATTCCTGTTAATTTATAGCTCTTGAAAGTGTGAATGGGTTGTAGGCCATCATCGTATTATCCACTATAGTCTGAAGTGAAAGAGTGTTGGATAAATCTATGATCTTGCCAACTGAACCAAAGGGATTGTGTTGGTTTTGGAAGCTTATAATATTCTAGGGCATAATTTTTCCATCGACTTGTTATAAGGATAGATGATACCATATACGATAGTCATATTTAAAACCATCGTCTGGGGAATCGAAACACATGTTGTATTTGCAAATGAACTAAACAATTGCTTGGATTGAATAACTTTAAGAGCAGTGATCGAGGAGATTTTTGGGCATAATCAGTTGAAATCTTAGTGTTTGCAAATCCCACCGGTTACATGTTGTTATCCTTCGGTTTTCCTTTATTAAATTGGGTATATTCTATAAATTCCTCCTAGAGGATCGGTAATTTTCTTGCAGTTTTGAACTCCAACCAGTTATTTTTCAATCTCAACCGGTTCATCTGTAATTAACTGCCAGTTCTCTCAGATCATAATTTGAGAGTTGTATGTTATTGAGTAGGGTCAGAGTGATTGTGAAGGCTTTGTCCGAAGTCTATAATAATGAGAAGTTTTTTTTATTATTATTTGAAAATAATTCAAAGTCTGGTTATTGATGAATGTGTGAGAAGTTCAGAGAGGCTATTGCCCCACGCACATGCCACAAAAACCTGGCGGATGCCAACGAAATCCATCCGCGGAACGTTGGCGCCGTGGCGGAATTCTCCCGTCGCCGGAGACCACCGCCAGCTGCCCTGCACGCCGTTTCAGGGCACCTTTTACTGCAACTTTTACTGCACTTTCACCACGCCATTTACTGCACCGGATTCACAACCGGCGAAATTACCTATGGCAACTTCGATGCATCTTCCAGCCAGGGACTCCAAATTGTCCTCTGTCGAGGCCAGGGGTTCCAGGCCAGAGAGTCCAGGGCATACTCATTTGCAGGTTGAGTGTCCAGGCCGTACTCTGGAGCAAGTTTTTGAGCTAGGGTTTAAAAGTACCAGCATTGTTTTATTAGTTTTTGGTCGTAGGAAGTGCACGTTTAATCGATATGGACGGGGAGAACTATCTGATCACGTTGTTAGGAAATAGTCCTCCAAGCTTGGTTATGACGCAGAGTTCTCAAAATTCTACTCCGGTGTCTTCAGTTCCACTCTCTTCCATTCCCGTTGCTTTTGTTTTCGTTAGTTCTGTGTTGACAGGTCCACCCCCTCCTCTCCCACGACGGGCTCCGGTTGTTGTGTAGGAGCGGCATTGGAGCAATGCTGCTGTGAAATTTTTATTGGAACAATGCAAGGAACACGTCGAGGCACACAACACGATCACGATGCGATCGTATCAATGGGCGTGGGTGCACAAGTTGTTGATTACGCAGTTCCCTCAGGAGTCTGGGCGGAAGGTCAAGTCCTTGTCAGACAAGTGGGAGAAGTTGCGGAGCACCTATTCCAAGATCAAGAAATTGCGCAACCAAACGGGTGCAGGTGTGCGGGACAACGGTGCGAAATTCATATGGTACGATCAAATTGACGAAATTCTTAGTCTCACTGCAAAGGCCAACGGTGTTCCAGGAGCAATGGACGAAGGGGTGTCCGCGCTCGTGCCCGGTACTTCCAACGCTTCGACGGATGGTTGTGAGGAAGCCGACGGAGACGGTGAGCCATCTTGGGTGCACTCACCGCAGCGCACCAATCTCGAAGCACACAGTGGAACTGACCAGCAGAGCAACGACACCACTCCACGAACACGAGCATCGAATTTAGTCGGGGTTTCGGGAAAAGGTACTAATTCCACACCATCTAAACGGGCTAGGATTGACAGGAATTTGATGGATTTATTGGATAGACTTGCAGATTCAACTGCTGAGATAGAGCGGTTGAGAATCGAAGCTGCACTAACAATGCACAAAGATAATTTAATAGAACGCCATGAAAACATAAAATTGGAACTTGAAATGTTTAGATTGCAACAGGCGAGCGGGGAAAGGATGGCAGCTATGTTTGCAGAAGTTGTTAAAAAAAATTCTCAATAGATACTACAATGATGGATCGATTCCGTGAGAGCTTTGGTTTGAGTTTTAGGGTTTTTGAAATGTATGGGGCCAATGTGGTTCTGTATTGTACGCCAAAGTGCTTGATTCACATTCCTTTAATGTATGTGGTTGTTATTATTTAGTTCGTTTGAAAGCTCACAACTGTTGATCGATCATATTTTATCATGTGTGACTACCATGCATGTGCTTCACAACTTCTTATGGGCTCTCGCAATTTTATGGTCACGGATCTTGTCTCATGTGTGACATGACCCTATGCTCCTCACAATTCAGGCACCTTCATAAACTACTGCATGCCCTTCTTTCCACTTCTCTCATATCTCTTCCTACACTGAGGATGTGTTGCTTCATATTGTTTGTAAAATTGTATCATGATATGATTATATATGTGGATTGACACTGACAAGACAAGCACTCGGTGGGTTTGTAAATGATTTCTGTGATGGTCATAACTTAGTCCTCCTTTCCTACGTAACCACTTAATGAACGAGAAATTATTTCCTTTGTTAATGAATAAAATATTTATATGAGCTCGGAGATTTGTGAGAAAATGGCTACATGCATGATTTGGTTTTGCTAACCGTCTCACACTCTTTGCGTGGTTCTCTATCTACAAGAAGTGAGTGCAAAGAAAAAACATAAAATTAAACGTGTATTATTCCCTCTTTCTCGACTATAATAAAAACGATCAATGCCTAAACACATTAATTGTAGATTACATATCTAGCATAATTTCAAAATCAATGTTTGAGTTCTAGAGAATAACTGCAACCCACGCTCATAGGACTATGAACTGTAGTTATAGAACCTACACATAAATGTTGCGACACTCTGTTTGAGGGAATTTCGACTTGATTTTGAAAGTACTATTAAGATGCTAGAGCTTAATTTGAGGATATTCCTTAGAGCATTATCAAATTCGGATCATGCAAGTAAGAACATACTAAGATCACAACTAACTACACATGTGAGTAATTTAGAGGAATTTAGAGATTATACAATGTGACCAAATGGTTTAAGGTTGATTTAGGAGTTCATATAGAGGTTGTACTAGTAATTTGGTATGTAGGTTATTCTTTGACATTATGCAATTCTTCAACATAATGTGAATCATGTACATCATGTACATCATTTAACATGATCATGTAATGATGTAATTGTTCGACTTAATGTTGTTCTTGATCAATGACTCATATACTATATATCATTTAAGCGTTGTGCTTTTGAAACCGTGGCCAAAGAAACACACAAATTTGAAACATAAGCTTCTCTTTATTGCTACCATATCTTACATCGCCCTCGGGGGGTGCACTGTACTAAACATGTATGAGTATACGTGACTGCACAGGAGGGGTATTGATTTGGACCTTGCCGTATTACGTATACATATAGTATACATGTTATAATTCATAATTACGTACATATATGGAAGGCCTTTAAAAAGTATACAATAATTGTACTTGTATGGTGCTGTTACTATACTACATATCATAAGTTTTCATATTGGATGAAATCGTTTGGAAATCGTTTGGTAATCGTTGGGTGGAGTATAGGGATCCAATTGACTTGATGGACCGTCCATCAAACGTGGAGATTGGTTTATGTTGGTATCAAAAAGGGGCTAACAACAAGTGGACATATGATCTTACTGATCATTTGATGGTAGACTTAGAGACAATAATTGCATTGGCTACAATGACATATATTGGTGAATGAAATGTTTATGAGTTACATCCGGGAGATGAAAAAGTTTTCAACGACTTTGTTGATTAAAGCTAGAATATTTTGTTATACATATTATAGGGGTTGATTATTGTTCAAAAGTATATTTGTATACTTATGTTAATGACTATATATGAATGGATGTTTTTTTGTGTATACATATTGTCACTTGTATATTTATTGTTGTAATTGTATGTGTATTACTTCATTTCACAAAAAATAACTTGTATATAGGGGGTTTTTAGAGTATACAGTGAACGCACGTGATTCTAGGTTTTAATGAAAGGTGCACCCCCCGAGACATCGCCGTCAAACACTACAAGCTTACGAGTCGTGAGTAATAAACTTGCGTCATTAAAAGAAATATGCGTGTCTCCTTAGTGCATGTTAAGCACATATATCTTTAGTGCATGTTCTTAGATGTACACAACACTCAAATGAAAGTGTCTCATTAAAACAAGCATATAATTCCACTTTTGATGTATCACGGTCAAAATCAAAAACCAAATGATTGCACATTAAAATTATATGAAAGTGGAAAAGAAATAGTATGGGGTCATACGTAGAGTATTTGCCACTCATGTGGCTACAATGAAAAATCTAATATAGAGAAACATCATTCTGGATTACGCTCTAGCCATGATGAGAATAAAACATTCATCATCCTCTCCCCTGCTACACCTTCATGGGGAAGTTGCATCCTTCCCACATGGAATCCAACATGTGGATCACGACGGAGTCTGACATATGCAGGAATGGGAATACGTTGGTTGTGAATTTCACAATAATTGTGAAGTACGCAACACGCTAAAGTAACCAGCGCTGTTTTTTCTACAGACATATTAAATGCCTTAAGAATGCGCCAGCGATTCTTTAAAGTACCAAAAACTTGCTCGATTACCACACATCCCCGGTTGACAGAGGAGTCAAACCTATAGACTCCAAAGAAAAATCATAGTCAAAATTTATAAAGATCATATCATGTGCAAAACATTAATAATATTAAAATAAACATGAAAATAAACCGAGCCATATCTAATTTTATCCACCATTGCCGGATCTCATGGTTTGAAATTCTTCAACATGTATGGTCTGCTAGGATAAGCAGTATCGCCCACCAAATAAGGTCGGATCTCCATTCCACTGAGATGGATGATCGGCTCAGCTAAAATTTGTCTTCTACTCAACTGTGTAGCTAGGGAGGACACCGCAAATTGCCCTGCATCATGGACACCACCGGGCTGTCCCGCACATACGTTCCAAAACATTCTATTTGTGTCGCAAACCGCTTGCAACACAATACTATGGAAATGTTTTCTACTGTAAAAATCTTGGGGCATGGGAGTGTATCGTCTACTGGGTCTGGTGCTCAAAGGTATGTGGGTGCCATCTATTGCTCCTGCAATGTTTGGTAACCCTGTGATGTCCCTAAATTTCTCTATAATGCTCTGAAGCCTATCGCCAGAGGGAGTGTGGATAAACTGAAAAAATAAACCATCATCGCCAGACCCTAAAGCCCGACACACTATCATAGTATATTTGCGAATAGTGGACTCTCCGCATCCATACAAATTGTGCATTCTAGCACAGCTTATCCCATGAGCCAATCGGTACAAGACAAGTTTTACTTGCTTTCTTACCGGAATGGGGGGTCTAACAAACGTAGCAGCGGTAGGACGCAAAAACGGTGTCAATAAATCCACCAAAGCCTCAAATGCTAAAAATTCCATACGATAAATTTGCCAATACCTCAAATTTAACATTTGGTGGGAAGTATGCCAGACATCACCCTCCACAATGTCGTGATGGATGTATTGGCGAGGCTCCACCCACCACATGCGACGAGAAAATCGCTGCCTCCACGCCATCGCAGCAAAAAGTGGGAGCAAACAGCGCATCGAGTGTCCTCCCGCAATGTCGAATGGAACATACGGCACTACACGGCGACGTCTACGAGCGTGGAACGTCACTAGAACAACCAAGAACGCGAAGAACACCATGATGGAGTGGTCCGCCATCACTTATCGACCCTAAAACCTTTACACACAAAAACTTGTAAAAAAAAAATGAAGCTGGAGATGGAGCTTGAAGTGGCTAGATATCCTACATGCCCTAACCCTCGTCGCCGTCAACTGGTGTGAACAAGGTTTAGGTTTAAAATTTTACAATAATTTTACCCTGGCAGCACCTGGCGGGGGGGAGTGGGGCCGGGGGCATGTGCGGGGCCGGACGCCACCAGCCACCGAAATGGCGGCCACTAAAAAACTACCACGTGGCGGCGCGGCTGGCGGACCTCGGCCAGCTCATGTGCGTTGGGCATATGACCTCTTGCAACCAGCCATGGCGGAACCAACAACGTCAATCGATTCGGTCCTCATGAAACTTACTTCTTATAACTTTTGGCAACCTTAAAGTTGGAGTTGAAAAGACGATGACTCCCGTCCATTGTCTACAAAGAGCCAAAGGAAACTAGGAAAAGACACGTTGCCTTCAAGTCTCAATCTTTGGTAAGTGTAGTATGTGGATTAAACACACACATGCACTAAATTGGAATTGATCAAAATATTTCATTGAGACAAATTAATCAATAATCTTTGGAACGAATTATGTGCACCGAGTATTTACTTGAAGTAAGGAAAGTAAGCATCAGGGTCTCTAATCAATTAAAAGAGAACGAGTGAATGAACCATGCTATAGATTATTAACTTGCATATGTGGTTTGGTCTTATGATACAATCCATGAGCACAATGGTTATTATGGCCAAGATCATGTAAGAGACTATCGTTGAACTTCAAAATTAACCTCATATTTAATCAAAGAGACTGACAATCCTGAAAAGATGATTGCACTGCAATTTCAAGTTATACTAAAGTGAATTAATTAATAAAAAAAACTATTGACTACACTGAAGTGCCCTAGACTTCGGTAAAGAGACAAAAATGGGTTACTTATGCAAGACAGTTAAGTATCGTTGTGCCTATGTTTGTGCACTGCACTTTATCCAATTAAAATGAACTCACAACCAAACTATTGCATGGGTAATCATAGTGAAATGAGTGACTGCCACAATTGCATGTACTAACATGGAGAGATTTATAACTTTTTAATCCTCACTCCTAATCCAATTGTCAGTTTAAACCCAAAATAAAGTGGAATAACCTTGTGTTTTCCTTCATAAAACTTATCTGAGACACCTAGATGATACACAAATCACCTTTTAAGTCTTCCCTGAGTGTTTCTATGGGTTTGTTTGTAATCAAAATCTAAACTACATTTTGGCACCGATGCCGGGGAAGGCTTCAGTCGATTTAAAATCTAGGAGATAAGTGTGTTAGGAAAATACTAATAGTCTTGGATCTTGAATAAGGAATTTCAATTAAGTCTTTGGGAGATTCAAAAATTAAAGAAATAAGTTCACAACTATTTCTAGAAAAACTCCCAATCCTAATGTAATAATGTAAATTCACAATCATAGCAAGAAACCAAATGCCTAGAGTGCAAATCCAATGTCCGTCTCATGGATCAACCCAAAGTATGGAAGTCTACAGGGCATCGAAATTTATTAAATTATCCTTCTAAATAGAGACCCTTTGGAATTTCCGAAACTAACTTGGGAGATTTAAGCCTTATAGGCTTCGAGGAAGCCGTTGAAAGACTTGTCAAACGAGTATGTAAATGTCAATTTAAAATGCTAGCTGACATATTACTCAAAAATTTAAATTTTAAAAAAAAAACTTGTCAAACCGAATCACCTCCACGAATAGTTTGTAACCAAAATCTAAACTACAAGTAGCCTATGTTTGCAGGCAATACCAACACATGAAAATGGTTATGTAGGAGACCTTGATGAAGGCGGAAAGGCTCTACTAGACCAGTGGATAACATGAAGTTTTATCAAATCAAATCATAGTTTGCATGCACATGTTACTTAATAAAGTCCTATTGTGTATGGTTTCTCCTATTTATTGATATAGAGTGGTGAACAATTCAAAGTTGGGTCCAACATTTTTTTTATTAAAAAAACATATATATTTATATATTTACGTATATATGTATACAAATAAGATATTTATATATGAAGTGAAAGACATCATTAATTTTTAAGTGATGTGTTTATTTTCTTTCTCATGTTGTCATTGTTGGTAGTAGAACATTATTTTACATTTGTATATTTGCTTGTGTCATTTTGAACTTACTTCCTATATAAATGGAAGAAATGTAGTGAATTCTTCTTGTCTAGTGATAATATACTCTTCATTTTTTATAGAGGTTAACTGAACTTTGTTGTTCATTAGGTGTCATAATTATTTAAAGTAAAGGTAGGACATATCAATTATATTTAGATCGTTACATTTTTCAAATATTTATTAAATAACTAGACTTGAATTATTTTTGCAGACATATAACATGGCTTCTAGAAGTAATAACAACCATGAAAGAGCTCATCAACTCATTTTGAATGAGTTGTATAATAGAAGAGTTTCATTTCACCCTTCAATTTAGTCATCTCAACAAACTCCAGGGCTTGATCAATTTGAAATTTTTCTTCACAACATAGATAGTGAAAGTGAAACTCAATCATGTGAAGATGTTGGGAATAATGTAATTGGGAAACTTGCTTATGTTATTAACAATTAACAAAGGTATAGTACAATTCTTAAGGCTTCATGGGAAGTTGGTAGACTATGGTTATTACATTACATACCAAATAATGGGCCAGCAACATGATTTATGAAATGTGTTATTTGCGAAGAAACACGTATAGATCCCAAATGGGGGACATTTATAGGTTGCAAGAATTTACAAAAAAATTGTTGTCAAGGTTCATAAAAAGAGTATTGTCCACGGAAATTTGGTAGCTCATTGGGAGGCTGTATATTTTTCTCAACGTACAAATGCACCTCCAGTTTTTCAAGGGCTAAATGTCATGGTAGATAGAAAGAAATTAAGAATTATCATTGTGACAAAAACTTTATATTTTACAATATGGAATGATTGTTTAATTTTAAGTTACCAAGATACATGTCAATTGCTTTCATTACTGCAAATTTCAAATATGTCTATTAATGATGAATATGGTTCATATATTTTAAGGTATGCATGATTGGAATTTTTATGGGCAATTTCAAAATATATAGTGATGGACTTTTAACATAGGCACAATCATCTTCACTTCTTTGATCATAGATGAGACACACTGATCAAACTCTTGAACAATACTCAATTGTTTATGTTGTTTATTTATCAAATAATAAAAAAAGGCCTCATATTACAAGTATAGTTGAGGTTTTGGTTCTTTGAGATAGTACAGCAAAATCTATGTATGAAGTTGTCACTAGATTATTGGAGAAAATGCATTGGATGCCTCTCAACCAAGTAGTTTTAATCACTCATAGGGCTTTTAGTATGATGGAACACCGTACGAGTTTAGCAGCTAGAATGCGTGCAGAGGTTGCAACTCTCATAAATGTGCATTGTATTGCGCATCGTAAAGCTTTAGATGCAGCATGCCGGCGTTATTGGAATTATTTAGAGATGAAGAGCCACATTTGTATAAGATCATGGGCTCTTTTAGATTCCATTTTTACTTGAATTTGCTTGTAAATGTTTTACAAGAGTTCAATAAATTGAATATCAAATTTCAATATGATATGGTTAATATCACAACTATTGATACAACCATTGATATCACTTTTTCAATTTTATCACGTCATTTTTAATTTGGGAATGGACCTATGTTTGGTCGTACAAGCAAGAATTTGGGAAAATCCTTGAGGGAATCTGTAAGAAATCTTCAGTTTAGTTATGAAAATAATATAAGAGATTGTATTATTTATGTTTTGGTAACAAATGGGCCCAATGAACTACAATAATGCATGTTATTGGGTGCATCTTATGTGCATTATACTAGAATGATCGTTTCCCAGACCTTTCAATATTCAATGCAACCAAATTTTTTAGCCCTCGTAATTATCCAAACGATGATATTGACTGAATCATAAATACCAAATTGTGGCTCAAAAGGATATTGTTGAAGTTTCCATTACACTGAAGAAAAAAATGACATGTGTAAGAGAGGACTCTTGGAATTTACGGAAACACTTTGACATGAGTGTAAGAACAAAACTATATTTGAGGTTTGGCCCATATGTGATAGCAATTTGGAATGGCACACAAATTGGCCTAAGCTTATGCAACTATGCCAGAAAGTTATACTCATTCCATCAAGTATAGCTATTTGTGAAAGAGGATTTTCCAAACAAATTGCAATCAAAAGCCACTTGCGCAATAGTATGCACTTGAAAACCCTTGATGCTTTTATGCGGATCTCTCTTTATGGGCTTGAGGTGGATGCAATGGATTGGGCTACCATCTTCAACATTTGGAGAAACATGTGAGACCGATGGATATTTACGCTCAATTGATATTTTTTTGGTTACAAATCAAGATTGTATTTTGATTATTCAAAATATTAGTTTTTTTCTAAAATATTGTGTAACCCAAAATTGAGATGATATTTTAGAATAAAATGTATATATATCAGTTGACATTTATTTCTGTTTTTTAAAACATCATGTGACACTTTGGATTTGAAGTTGAACGTCATATGAAATTATGCCCTAAACATACACACTATGCATGATCTTAGCGGCCAACCTATGGTGTCCAAATCCTTCTTGATAGCTTAAGCCTTAGGGCCACTTCACACATGAGCCATGAGCTGTGACCATAAAATTGTGAGAGCCCACAAGAAAGTGTCCAAAGGCCGTCCCAAGACACCTCCAAAATCATGTAGTGTGGTCACGGATCCTCAAGTGTAGTGTGAAGTCATATGTGATTGGGCCCTCAACTAAATGCTATTTGACTTGAACTCAACGTTGTGCACTTCGAACATACAATTCAATCTCCCTATGAGTTGGCTAGTGTAGTGATGTCGCAACCCTTGCTAGTGCCCTTTGACAATCTTGACCTCTTTCCAATTATGGCAAAGGTCACAAGCGCTAACCCTTCGCATTCCGCCATGCGAATGGTTAGCTCCCATACTGTGGACCTCTTAGCTTATAGGTGGGGGACCAATCCTCCTACTTTGCATTCATGTTTCTCCCTTCATCCGTAACCCATGATTAGATGTGGACTTCCATCCATAGAAGTCTAATTTTTAGTTGATCATCGTGTTGCCGGAGCAACACTACAACAACCCAAAACCATACTAAGCAACTATGCCCCACACGTTGGGCCAACACCTGTGAAGGCCGTGTCATTTAGCCTCGGGTGGGTTTGGCCGGCCAAGCCGTCTCACCCATATAAGCATCTAGGACTTTTGGCAAGGCCCCTACCCCACTGTCAAGAAACCTTTTGTCTCTCTACCAAGAGTTGAGGCCAAATAGACATTTTATCTTAGTTGATTGGGCTGGAAGCCCCCAGCAGCTTCAGAACACCATAACTTCCTTGTATAATCTCTGATGCTCACATGCAACCACTCCATTGTCATATACGTTTTGCGTAGTTGCCGATGGACTCCTTACTTGCCCCATTCGGGCATGTATTAAGGAAGTTTTGCATGTTCAAACCTTGGCAACCCCGGGAGCCACTCCCAACCACTATTGTACTAGGGCGCCAGGAGAATGTCCCCCTCAAATTGCCATATCTCCTATCTCACACCTTTGATTGAGGTGTTCTTGAGCATTGTAGAATCCGCATGCCATAAGCTACTCATAGCTCATGGCCTTACCCTTATGACTCCTAGTCTCCCTGGGTGGGAGGCATTCCCAACGTCCGAGGCCCTCACCCACTGTGAGCCCAAAATGGTACTCACTGTTGTTCTTGACCCTTGTTTTTATTAAAATGAGGGATCATGCATTTAAACCGCAATTAAAAAACATAAAATGAGTGAGGTTTTGATTGAGAGTGGGGTTTACACGTTTGTGTTGGCTTGGCATTTAGTAGGGTTATAATGTGAGGGATTAGTTAGTGATAGGTGATTTGATTAGTTAGTGCTTTAAGGGAGGCGGTGTGGATTCGGCGTTTTATTGTTTACATTAGGATCACTCGTGTCCATTTTGGGTGAGGGACCCCTGTGCCCTAGTGTTTTCCGGATCTCTGCACAACCAGGAGCGGCTGGAGGTCACCGGGAGGTGGCTACAGGAGGGAGAACGGGCAGCAGCGGAAGGAGAGCGGATATCAGTAATGCGAGGAAGGAGGGGGATGTTATTGAAGGGTGCTGGCTAGAGAAGGCGAGCAGGGGAGAGACATGGGATCCTGCTGCCGCATCTAGCTGTGCCTTGGAAGAAAGGCTGCAAAGGATGGAATCGGCAAGCACGGCTAAGACTCATAAGCGGCTGGGTGCCCACACAGGTATTCAGCTGGAGGTGGCATGCATACGCAGTTGTGTGCTTATGCGGAGGAATTCAGCATGGATCTAATGCGAGGTCAGGAGATGGGCGAACCCGGGAATGGGCGACTGAGAGCTTGCCGAAAAGTGCAGAAGAACTCTGGGAATGAATAAACCGAGTTCTGATTGCTGGTCAAAGTCACAGAACTGGTGAGGCGAGCTGGAGGGATTGAATGTTTACAATTATAAGTCAGGAAGCAGGTAGTAATTGTGAAGAGAGGGTGGACAATGAAGGGTTGCACTCCAGCTCTGGAGGTGGCGTTCGCCGAAGCTGGGAAGACGCCTCTCATGGCAGAGTCTCAAGCCTCAACGCCGCTGGTCTCAGTGTTGGGCCGGTCACCGGTGGCACAGGTGGCTACAAGTTCGTTTGACGGGCGATGACAGGCTCCTATCCCCGAGGGAACAACGTAGAATCATAGTTCCGAGGCTGGGACTGAACCGGCCTGCTTGGCCTTAATCAATGGCATTAAGCCTTATCCATAAGTGGGCCGGGTTGATAAGGCAAGAAGGAAAGGAGCTAGCTTAGTTTGGGGGAGATTTCTTTGGATTAGGGGCCATTGTGTATTAGTGTTAGTCTTAAGTAGTTAGGCAAGCTCGGAGGGATAGTTAGCGAAGGGTGGAAGTGATAAGAGAAAGCATTATTGAATGCTTGTACCTCCTACTTGAAATAAATTGGTGTGTTCACATCGACATGGGATGTGTGGAAGCCTGACATCATTGAATAAGAGGGAGACTCTGACATAGATGTGAGCCACCAAACCCCACCCGGACTACGACGCATAGGGGTGGAGGGTTTAGCACTCCAATGTCACTGAGACATTGGAGTGCTACGATCAACCCCGTGTAGAGTACCTGCCTGCCTAACAATGACACCATCTTGGATGTCGGGGTGGAGCATCTTGAAGACCTTCATGATATGCTTGCATATCATACCTTCCCGTGCAATTGGACAATCACACTGGGCCCATTCTGAATCAGGTGAATGTATGGTCCATACTTTAGGCATGTTATTCACAGATCCAAAGTATGCTATGTTGTCCTCCATGCAGATCAATACATTAGTATCTGGTATTCTTGATGCGCGAATGATGGCTGAACATACAATACCTTTGTGATGTTTATTTCGTACAAACCCAAATGCCTTGCATTGGACTCCGTACCAGTAATGTGTAACCACATCACCGGTGAGATGGTAGATGAGCCAATCCATGCGTCTCCCAACGAAACGCTCCTTTGTAGAGGTTAATATACTTTTCAAGTTAGAGTGGTACGACTCAATGGCGGCATTAGTGTTTTGGCCAGCATGAGGTATCCTTCTCGTACCCACACACCACATCGGTGCCTTTGTTCTCCAGTTGTCATTCATGTACCTCATGAATACGGCTGATCGTGGTCTAGTGTTGGTTATAATGTCGAGTTGTTTTAGAGCCCAATGGATTGGGTCATTGTCCACACCACATCCGTTACCATACATAATATCACCCACCATCTGGAGGACCGCAACACGTTCTGCATGTTTTGCATTCATCTTCAATTCTTTCGTTGTTTACAATGCATAAACCATGCAATATCATGCAAGTTGCTATAATATTGGACATGGTTTTTAAAAGTACCTTTGATCGCTTCATTATCAGCGTTCATCTGTCGTTCAAAAATTTAAATATTTTTTCATATACATTCTAGTTTAAGACTAAATAAACTTTCAATTTTCCTCCTTCCCGCATAATGCAACCTTTCCACCCTTAAATGGATAGTATATCCAAGGCCTCATTGGATATGCATTGTATCTTATAAGTTTATATGGTTGAAACTTACATTCTATGCATGCACGTCCAATTTTGTAATATGAAAAACAACCCAATTGTAAAAACAACTTATCAACTAAACTCATAATCCCAAATTATACATTTTGGTCCGATGATTCCTTGTAAAATTGCTAAAACAATAAAAATAAAAACTCTACAATAGTATTCTACTTCGCTAACTACTGGAGCTAAAACATGAATATGTGATCCATCTGTTGTCCCTATGATGTAAAATATACCATGCAATTGCTCAAATCTTGAAGCTAAAACTTTAAAGTACAATTCACTTGAAATTTATACAAACACTAGTTGAAGATATTTCCTAAGAGCTCTACAAAACTTCCTTATTATTTTTGACAATGTACTCTTGTGGACTCCGTATAAGTTTCTTATGATTTGCAAGCCATCATCACTACCTAATTTATATATTGACATTGCTACCCTCTCTTGCATCAGTACAATAACCCTAAAGCGGGTATCATCTTTCTTCAAATAAGGGCCGAACATCTCACACAAAAAATTGAGTGTAATGTATTCACTCGAGTTCGCTTTCACGAATCTAACAACAAGAGGTTTACAAATATGTACAACTATTCTTGATTTCATAAACTAAGCTCAAAATTGTAAACTTTTTCCATTCTCCTTGCAAAAGAAATGCTTGAATGTCCACAACATGCTTCACAAGCATGTATAAAAACATGTATAACCCTAAGAACAAAATAAGTCTCCTCCTCTTCACCTCCATTGCAACTACACTTGCTGAAATTCAAGGTGAAAACAAACTAAAACAAAATTGAAAGGAAATGAAGCCAAAAAAAGACAAAATAAAAGGTCAAACTTGAATTATTTTCAAAACTGCCCTTTCTGGACATGTATGAAAAAATCAGCACATTCAATTATTAGTGCATGGTCCATTGTAAAGTGATATTTTAACAAATCGAACCATGGAAGTTGGATGGAAGTTGGATCATAGAAAAAGTCCATCTTCTATGCTCCGACTCATGGAAAAAGTCCATCTTCCGTGCTCCGACTGCATGGTCGATCGATGGTGTATGTAAACTGGACTTGAGACACTCCAAACCTACCGTTTGGCGAGAAGTTTGTAGCACTCACGATGCTTTTCGGTTTCACAGAGTAACCCACGGAAGAGGTGTGATCATAGTGGAGGTCAGGTTTTGTAACCCTATTATGGACTATTAGCATTCCGCACTACATGTGAGCACATTAGTGATTGCAATTCGGTTTGATACTCTGGGAATATTTCGACCCCACATTCAAGCAATGGAGCTAAGCAGCATGGTACTCTGGCAGCCGCTCTTGGCCGCAGTAATGGCTGCTGTGATTGCAGTGCGGTCGTGGAAAAAGAATTCTTTGTCCGGTTCAGGGGCGGTGACTGGATTTGTGTTGCTAGCACTCTCCTTGGGAGCTGGTCCCAGGTTGAAATCTTCTTCCATCACCCTTACTCTCATTTTGCCTCTCCAACATCAATCAACATGCATCTCTTGTTTCTTAGAGTTTCTAGGGACTAAACCACTAAACCCACACTTAGAGTATGTGAGGTTTTTCCAATTGATGGGGAGCAACACATAATGGGTTTATGAGTTGTGGGATATTCCAATGCTCAACATGGAGTGTTCGAATTTCCCTCACCCTTGCTCTCATTTTGCCTCTCCAACATCCACCAACATGCTTCTCTTCTTTATTAGAGTTTCTAGGGACTAAACCCACATCTTCAGCACGTGGGATTTCTCCAATTGAGGGGAGCAAAAAATCTTGGGTGTATTAGTTCCGGGTTACTTTCTTATGTTGAACTGTACTAACCAATTTGCACAGGAGGATGGGTTCTGGGTTATTTCGATGCTCAACGTGGAGTGTCAGAATTTCCATCAGCCTTGCTCTCATTAGAATTGGACCAACCTGCTTCTCTTCTTTCTTAGAGTTTATATGGACTAAATCCACAGTGATCGAGCATGTGGAAATGATCAATTGAGGGATGCAACAAATGTTCGATTAATAATTGTGGATTACTTTCTTATGTTGAATTGCACAACAGGATGGCTTGGCTTCAATGCTCAACATGGATCAAAGTGCATTGAGCATTGTAATAATTTTAAGTACCTTGTTGATGTACTTTGCAGGTTTGGAGCAGTGATTCTTGCGTTCTTCTTCAGCTCTTCGCAGCTGACCAAGTACAAGTCTGAGGTGAAGAAGAATGTGGAAGAAGATTTTAAACCAGGTGGCCAACGCGATTGGTAAGAGTTCATCACAAAGTGACGAATGAATGAGGACACAAGATGCTTTTAATGTTTGAGGTCTAGTTTGTCATGCATTACAGCTATGGGAACTACGTCATGTGCACTCAATTAATTAGCCAATCTTTTGGCCAAAGTTACAACATCGTCCTCTAGGGCAGAACCCAATGTGGCTGCTTAGTTCACAAGCAATTTTTGCTTGCACTTGCCAAGAAATAGGTCAATGTCTTAACACATTTGATCTTGTTATTGGTATTACACTCTAACCACTAATTGATTAGTTTCATGGAGAACAAATGTTTTACAAGATGTTTTACTGTTTATGGTCTAGTTTGTCATGCAATAGAGCATTGTGGACTATGTTGTCTGTGCTCAATTATTTAGCCAAGGTTTGGGCCAGCGTTGCAACATCCTGCAAAAGCATAACTCAATCTGGCTGATTAGTCAACAAATGAGTTTTGCTTTTAGTTGTTGACAATCAGGTCGATTTCTTAACACATTTTATCCTGTTATTGGCATTACTCTCATACTATAGTCTAACCAACTACACCAAACACCTGATGTAGTGCGGCATTAAAATTGATGTGCCATGTTAACTAGACTTGTCATGTAGCACCAAGTGTTTATATGACACCCTCTCCAATTGCCACCCAGTCATTTCAAGACGATTAATGTGGGTCAACAATGAATAGTGTGGGCCACACTAAATTGGATGTTTAGTGGAATTGATTGGTTTCATGGAGAACAATATGGCTGACAATTCACTCAGAATGACAGGTCTCACGTATTCTACGTTTTATGTAGTATGGCATGAAAATTGGTGTTCCTTGTTCATTAGAGTGATCTCCACGACTTTCCATGCAGCAATGTGTGTCATGTGACACCCTCGCACTAGTTGCCACCCCATGATTGCAAGACAATTGATGTGGATCGATGATGAATAGTGTGGGCCACACTGGATCAGATGTTTGGCGTAATTGATTAGTTTCATTGGAGAGCAAACAGTATGACTGACAATTTTCTGGGAAAGACAACAGGTCTCAAGTGATTGCAAATGGGGGAGTCGGCACATTGCTCTCACTTGCTGTGGTGATCCTTACAGGCTGGAAGGATGTTTGTATGGATTCTCAACAGGCTCCACTGGCTACCGCAATGTTGGCTGGTGTTCTCGGCCACTATGCCTGCTGCAATGGTGACACATGGTCCTCAGAAGTTGGAGTGCTGAGCAAGGGCCAGCCTTGGCTTATCACTACATTCAGGGTAATGTAAACATGCCTTAAATGGGTACTTTCCCTGTTTGCCATGATTCTCGACTTTGATTTCAGAAGTAGGATTTTTCTTGGATCAGCAAATGTGATAGGAGATTTTAGCAACAATTTATTGAAAATTTCAATTTCCCATGTTGCTGCTATAATTTTTCAAAGTCAAAAGTGTTGGAGCCATAAAACGACCATCTAGGCCCCCACCCCCAAGTCATGTTGACTAGAGCCTAAAATAGTTAACAAATCTTGAGCATATAGTCGAATCTCTTATAAACATGTGGTTTTTTGGTGTTCGTTTTTATATCCACATGTAATCACACACCTCTCAAATATAGGTGTCCGAATAAGACAAGTAACCAAATTAGGTACATTTACGTACACCATCACGCCAGAAATTAGTGTGTAACCCTAGTTAGACTTGTCATGCCCTTGTGATATACCCACCTCCTTCCTCTAGGTTGGAAGTCTTTCAAGTGCACACTATTCTATTTCAATACAATAGAAATAACGTAACCTACAACGTGGACCTCTGATGGTAAATACTGTGGGTTGGTATATAGTACGCGCTCACAGTTTTATCCCAATGCTTTAGTGCAGGCGTAAGCTCAAGAGTGTGGCCCACACTGTTTACTGTCATTGGTATAGCTCAAATATGTTTTCTGCAATGTAGAGAAGTGGCCAAAGTTTCAGACCTAACTGGCTGGCTATGTTTCACTCTGACTGGAAGATGAACTGTTGATTGCCCTTTGGTGCTACACATCATCATGTTCTTATCTAAATTTGGTATGTTAGGCCCCCTTTACACTAGAGCTCAAATTGAGAGCTTGAATTGAGAGCTCGAACTTGCAATCTTTGATAGTTTGATGCTTGGAGGTGACACGCTTTCATTCAAGCCCAAATGATTGAGAGCTCCACCAATCTTCAAGCTTTTAATAGTTTGAGCAAATGCAAAGTGGCCGTGCTCAAAGTGTGATTTCAAAGGGAGGGGGATTATTCAATCAAAGGAGCATACATGACAAGCCAAAGTATGCCTGAAAGCCCATTGGCTTGAGGTCCACAAAATGAGAGCTCAAACCCTCAATATTCCTAAGCTACCTCCTTATGGAGGTAGCTTAGAATTCTGACCGAGAGCTTGTCGTGGTCGTTCCACATGGGATCCATTAAGGTGCCATCTAAGCATTTCAAGCTCCCAGGTTGAAAGTGCATTTGAGTGAACAAGCATGCGTTATAGGCCCCTTTCCGCCAATGAGAAGGTTCCATTCTTTGACCTCTCAACCTCTCTAGTGTAAAGGGTAGCCTTTAGGGTATCCTGCAATTCTGACACACTTCTTTTCTCAATGAAATCTTTTGAATCTTGTATTGTTGGGGAGGTTTGTATAAACCATGGTGCACATGATACGTATGTAATGCAGCCAGTTCCGAAGGGCACCAATGGAGGATTGTCCGTGTTGGGAACAGCTGCAGCAGCTGCAGGAGGTGCGTTGATTGGTCTCGTGTTTGTGTTGGTGGGATACTTGTCAACTTCTTGCCAAGGGCATGTCAGGAACACACAGTTACTGGCTCTCCCATTGGGCACACTCTGCGGCCTCTTTGGAAGCCTCCTGGATTCGCTACTTGGAGCCACTGTACAATTCAGTGGCACCTGCATGGTTAGAAAAAAGGTTCATATCTGAACCTCCTTTTCCAGTAATTTTTTTTGTTGCAATCGGTTCACTACAACCTCTCACTTTGAATTTGAGAGCACCTCCATGGAATCACTATCAAATGGTTCTCTCTTTAATCAGCATTCTATAATGATCCTCATTTCCTACAGAGCCTATATGTTTTCCATGTCCTTACTGCCCAGAAAGCAAATTATTGTATGATGACCATAGGAGTTGCTCTCAAGTTCAAAGAAAGAAACTCTCTCTAAGCCTCTCTCTTTGAACTTGAGAGCAACTCCTATGGAACCACTGTAAAATGATGCTCTCAATAATCAGCTTTCGAATAGTTTTGGGCCAATGCCACATGCTCATCTCACACATAGTCCATATATGACATAAACCTTCATTGCCGGCACCAATTATTGAGAGACGACCTTCTAAAGTTCTTTGACCCTCAATCCTTGGGATTGAGATAAAGGGGTTTAGAGGGTTGCCACTCTCTCTGTCTCAATAATTGGTGGGCAATAAGGATTGGAAAACTTATAGCCCTTGTGGGTGGAATGAGCATGCAGTCTTGCCCCCTCAAAAACCTAGAAAGCCCATAATTGAGAACATCATATTCCAGTGACTGTAGGAGTTGCTATGATATGTGATCATCAGGACGTTAACCGGATTTAACCTAATTTGTATTGACATTCAGGTCGTCAGCAAACCAGGGCCAACTGTCCATAGAATATCAGGAAATGACATTTTGAGCAACACCGGCGTGAACTTCATATCTGCACTGGTCACTGCATTCGCATCAGCAGCTGTGTCTCTCTACATT
The DNA here is from genome assembly GCA_950295325.1 of Polytrichum commune. NCBI lineage: Eukaryota > Viridiplantae > Streptophyta > Polytrichopsida > Polytrichales > Polytrichaceae > Polytrichum > Polytrichum commune. The sequence goes on from OX485806.1 coordinate 17,005,480, forward strand.
TTCTGATGATGTGTATGGATGTAACATTCTTGCTGGTAAGTGCTGAATTAAATCCTCTTACTTCCAACCGCAGACATTTATGCAAGAGGCTAGATCTACCACTTTCAGGCGTTTTGCAATACCAACTTCATGGGGGAGTTTTCAATACATGTATGTGTTCCAGAGTCACGAAAGCTTCTTCATCTGTCAATCCTTTTTGTGCATGATGTTATTTGTTGGTTGCTTTCTCATTGACCAACATTTAAAAGTGTGAATGAAATCGTTCCGGGATGGCTCCAATATTTGATGGATCCTTCATGCAGATTCTGAGAACCTTGAAATTGTCGATGTGTATTTCATCCCATGTTTATGTTGTTTTCCATGTGAATCATCTGATAGTGCTCCATGCAGGTTGGGATGTCATACAAATGTCTGGTAAATTATGTAATGAAACTCAAAGAGGTAGTTAGAATCACTGGCATCTGGAGAAGGATTGCTTTGTTTCTTCTTCTTTTTCTAAATCCATCCAAATCTATGTATGTATTTAATACATTTGGTTTATGGAAGATCATCATTTTTATTAATGAACTTCAATATTGTAATATTTTATTTCTAAGATTTACAATTATAATTTTGAAACAGTATTTTACCTAGCATCCCCAACACTAAGTTGAATAACAATTTTATTATTGTCCTAATCAAGAAGAAGTCTATGGGCGATGAAAGCAGCTTCTGCCCTCTCGCGAGGCCACGTTGCCTGTGCTTTCCTGATTGTCGGATTTGATACTTTTTTCTTCAACTGCCAATGTAGAAATTTCCATCCAGAAGTGTCAAAAATTGTACATGCACAGGGCCCCGAAAAGCATCACTCCTACGTAGATCCCCTGTCCACAATTTTTCTCTCTGAGTTCTCTCACATCCTCAGGCTTCAGGGCACTGTACAGCAGGAGCAAGGTATGTGCCTCCAATGGTGTTGGCCTTGTTGAATCGAGCCCTGGCGCAAGGGATTTGACTGCACAATGGCTGCTAGATAAATCGGTGGAAGGATCAATCAGTGGTGTGTGTGGTGGGTTCAGAGGTGAAGAAATTGAGAGAGAGCGGGAGTCTTCTACAAGAGAGGTGAGCAATTCTGGAGAAATGAGCGAGAGTGGGAGTCTTCAACGACAGAAGTGAGAAATCCTAGAGAAATGAATGAGTTTTAGGAATGGAGACTATGGTGTCAAATTCCAATCATCGTTTGATTGTAATTCTCTCTTGTCCATGAACATGCTTTTATAGCGATATTAACTTGCACATTGACTTAAGCTCATGTCTGAATTGCCTTGTTGTAAGCTTGTCGAGTCTGGCTGTGATCATTCTTTGAAATTAGGTTAGGTTCTCTAACATTTTGCATGTATCCTTGTTCTTAGCTATGGTGCTTTTGATTGAGCGACAACTATCACCATGGCTGATGAGCTACTAGGGCCAGCTGACAAATTAGAGTTTCTTGACAACTTCTGACTGTCTTCACATTTGTGTCTGCCAGTGGACACTAGGTAGATAAATAAGTACGAAGATTCTTCCGCTGTGATTCAATTCCATATTTCCACTTCATCTCCTGTTCATTGCTGCTGTTTCTTGCTTAGTTTAACAGAAAATTTCCATGTTCCTTTTAAGCCTTGCCCTTGGTCATATCACATTGACACGTATTATTTATTATAATCATAGTCGGACTGTGATAATTATTTGAAAATAGGTTAGGTGCTCCTACATTGCACCTTATCTTTGCTCCTAATTACCTTATAACCTATGTATGGTGCTCTGAAAGACATGTTAACATGTAAATCATGAAAGACATGAAAGACATGTTAACATGTAGCCTGCTATGTCCAGGTACACAAATCAAGTTACATTCTAGTCTATTTATTCTTCAATATCCAATAGGCTCCTTTAATACACGTTCCCATACTTCTTTGAAATGTTAAATGAGAACTCCAAATGTATGTATGAAGTATGTTATGTTTTATATGAGACCCCACAAGGACTGGAAGTCTAAATTGGTAGGGTCAATCCATAAAGAATTCAAGATAAACAATGTCTATATGAAATATGGTCATGCCATGTACCACCTACATATGCAACTAGTTGGTTCTTAAAGCCAAGTCATATACCAATCTCTTGCTCCATTGTTATAAAAAAAACCCATGCACATGATGATGTATGCATGTGATGTCACGTATTTTAGTTAACCTAACATCATCAATATTGTATTCATCATTTTACTGTGGTTCATAAATGCGTATTGTGGAGATGCCATTAAGAATCAATATGAAGCAAAACCTAACTACTAGACTAATCAACATGGAATTAGAAGTTATCGATACCTCGATATTAGCAAATTTGGATATGCTTGATGTTCACATACATTCATTGTTTCAATCACTTATTTTCTCATACATTGAACTCATTTACTTGACTCTCAATTAGTTTCATTTCTTCCCATGTGCATGTCATTCCCACTACAAGTTTTTTAATACGCCTCTTGCTCTTGTTACTTAAAGATGCTTATGGATGCATTTCAAAGCCATGCTTCCACAACATGGTCTGATTTGTCTTTCGACCGTGCGGAATCCATTATGCATGCAATGAAGGATGCATGTGTCCATGCAAACATGCCAATTCCCATTCCACCTAATCCACCGGCCTCAGTCTCCCCAATTGTAGCTCCGATTCCTGATGATGAGTTAGGTCTTGCAAATATAGCCCATCCTCCACACCATTTTCCCATCCAAAAATGGGAAATGCGGTGCTTAAACATCTACACTATAGCTTGCACGTATTTCTTGTCCACTTTTCTACTTCATAATAATATTCATTTTAACTTCTAATACTCATTGTATTGCATAATTTATGCCAAGGATAATGGACAAAATATATGTGGGCCAAACAATATCGCCACATAGGAGACTCCTTTAACATGTCCGGTCCCCCGCCCCTCAAGATGAAGGGTGTTGCTAGGCTATACATTCCATTTGGAGAACGTTTCCAAATGGGTGTAGTCTATACCACTACACGGAAATATATAACTGATAGGAAGGAGAAACAACTAATACGGATGTACCAATACAAGCCACTCAAAAGCTGAAATATTATGATGAGCCACTCATCGGCCAACCCTCTGTATTGGATACTCAGAAAAAAAAATCCTCAAATAAATAATAAAACTTTAATCTCCTTCCTATGTTGTTATGTTTTATATCCTATATGTAAACTATATTGTGGTTTCATTACTCTTTACTTCTTTGAACGATGTTTCCCACTTGTCAACTTTTATAATTGTTTGGTTCTTGGCATAATCCATCTTCTTTCCTTCTTTCCTTCTAGACTTCTTCTCCCACTACTGTAGTGGTGGACCTTTGGCCCCTAGGGGCTCGTTGTTTACATGCATCCACAACTGGCAAGGTTGGCACAAATCATGTTTTTCCAAATACTAAGAATATAAAAGTAGAATGTGGCACCTCTGTCTTGGTAGAATTTTAATTTACTTATAGGCAATGTGCTCTAATAATATCTATAGTTGTCTTATTAGAGTAAATAAACAAATCTCATATGGATGCTCACACAATTGTAGCATGCTAACTGATGGTGGACACAATCTTGGCCATGATGCATATGAACAATCATATTCTAATGCATATAGTAAAACTAATCTATGTAAAACCCCAAATAATGCTCTCGAAATTCTCAATGCCACCCACATTTAACCTTCAAAAATTTGGGTACATTGCAACTTAATGTAACAAGACATTTGTGCTAAGTGCTCCTAATTGAAAGAGAACAGGACTGGACCTTGTATACGAGTAATGTTATAAAACCATTCTTTTTAAACATCCCATGTAAAAAATGTGTCTAAAAATAAGTCCATGAAAAATCTTGATAAACTTAAAAACATTGTAGGATGTTGTGTAGTTCAACATAACTTTAGTTTTGTACACACGTGTTGCTAATTTCAAGTGCGCAAATAATATCTTGGCATGTGTGTGTTTAATAATGTTTTGAGGTGCATGGATATGTTATACCATGGTCTACTAGTCGATTAAAGTATACACAAACATCACTTGCTATCAATATGTTCTAGAATATCTTCCTCTTACATACTAAAATGCAAACACATGACACTTGTCATTAGTACGCTCAGAAATATCTTCCCCTTGCATACGAAAACACAAGACTATCATCTAAAACATCCCGACGTGCTACTCTATATATCATAATGTAGATATTTTTTCACTTAAAGAATTTACTTATATTGATGAATGAAATCTTATTGACAATTAGGAGGTGTGAGACTTTGAGACCTCTAAGCATCTAGTTTAGGCCCTTTGCAAATAGTGTACATGACACTAATAAATTATATTAACGGTGAAGCTTTTGACCTGACAGCACTCCACGGTAATATAATTTCCATTGAAGCAGCCCAGGTACATTCGGCGCAGACACTATTTGAAGGTTTGGATGGTAATAAGTTTTCATCCAGTCCCTTTCAGCTCGAAAACCTTTCATCCATCCATCCTCCTTGTCTGTGCTTCTCTTTCGCTAGGGTTTGCGTCTCCGCTTGAATGCGCACAGACTCAGCTTCAACGCGGAGTTTCAATTTGTCTTACATGTCAGGTTTGTATGATTATCATCTCTCTTTCTCTCCCTCTCGTTGTCTTGTGACAATCGTCGCAGTCATCGAAACACACCTCCAGATTGCCTTAATAAACTACTTATTGTGCAATCTCCTCAGCTGAAACACAGAGGTGAATCGAAGAATGGAAATCAGTTAGTCAATTCTGTTTCTGCTGTCTCCTGATTAGGTGTGCGGTGAGGAGGGTTTCAGGTCAGCCAGCAGCCATTAGCCATGGCCAAGAAGGGAGGAGGGAAAGGGATGGCCACCGAAATGGCGGATTATGAAGTCGATGTCCCCTTGCAAGCCGTGTTGCTGGCTGACAGCTTCGCACAAAAATTCCGCCCCATAACGCTCGAAAGACCAAAGGTAGGCATGCTCTGTTTTCTCTTGACACGAATTGAGGAAGGATTTGAGTAGAAGAGAAGTGAAGTGATGACTCCGATGTTGGATTATGTTGTTGCTTCATCTTCAAGTTGGTCTATGTCTATATGTATTCCCAAAACCGAAACGGGTCATCACGAGAATTAGAGTGCACCTGAAGACCACTGCCAGGTGAACACACTGAACGAGCAAGGACCTATCTCCCCCAAGGGCAATCCCCAAGGGCAATCCCCTAGGTTCCCACATGGTTGTTTGAAAATAACCGGTTCATCGGATACCCTCACTATGATCAGGTGAACCATAGGGTGCTCCAGAAATCAAGTGCAAGAAAGGTTGCCCATCCAAGAACTATTATTCTGGCCTTAGGGGGCTCAACCTCGGAGTTCCCATGGGTGTTGGGTTAAGTCCTTGGGGGTTTAAGCCACCCTTGAATTTGAGGAAGAATTCATTAATGGCTGGGGATTGATTTTTTTTGGGACAGGTGCTGCTGCCGCTGGTCAATGTTCCATTGATAGATTACACATTGGAATGGCTAGCATCTGCAGGAGTGGAAGAGTGTTTCGTTTTCTGTTGTGCACATGCCAACCAAATTACAAGTCATTTGACAAAATCGAAATGGAGATCGCAACCGAATTTTGCTGTTACTCCAATTGAATCACATGACTGTGTTAGTGCAGGGGATGCACTGAGATTGATTGAGCAAAGGGGTGTGGTAAGTTCACTTCTAATGGTGGCCATATATGTTCCAATTCCCTCGCAAATTTGTTTCTTTTATTTAAAGACGTAATTGGGGTTAGTGGGTTTAGCATCTCATCAATCTGCAGTTGTCATACTGCCTTTTCCATGTTATAATTGTCGCAAATGATAACACATGTGTTTCTTAAGCAATGAGCTGAAACTTAAGTTTCAGAAAATCTAAGTTTCTGAGCTATAAACTCTTGAATTGCTGTTAAATTTTATTATGCTGGAGTTTCTTCTTTGTGTGCAGATTCGTGGGGACTTTGTATTAGTGAGTGGGGATACTGTGAGCAACATGTCATTGAAAGAAGTGGTTAGGGAACATCAGGAAAGAAGGAAGAAGGATAAGTTGGCAGTGATGACCATGGTTGTCAAAAAGGCCAAACCTTCGTCACAGACATACCAAACTCGTTTAGGAAATGATGAGTTGTTGCTTGCAATAGACCCCCAGAGCAAACAACTCTTGCACTATGACTCAGGCCGAGAATTAGGAGGTCGGGATAGCTTTCAGCAACAGTCAATGCAGCGTCATGTGAAATTGGACCGTGCAGCACTTAATGATCGACCGGCTGTGCAGTTGTGCACCAATTTGCAGGTCAGTATCTCCTGTTTTTAATGACTCCTCCAAGGGTAGGTTACTTGGTCTTGTGCTATTGAAGGTCTGATGACAATGCAAACAACTGGTTGATGTGAATTGCTCCTGATATTCACTTCTGCACTGAAATTGATGCTCAAGAACTTGTGGACAAGGTGCAGAGAGGTTGATCATATTGAAGTTGAGAAAGAAGTTTTTTGACACTCTTTGGTGATTTTCAGCAAGGGTTTCAGATGTGCAAAGCAGCTTTTCTCTTGACTCTAGCAGATTTGCAGCCGTAGGAATAGGTCTCTGTCTGGGTGAACTACCCAGGCGCTTTATATTCTTGTGCAGTGGTCTGGCCTTTTTCTAAGGTGTAAGGATTTCCTTAAGGTTAAGTTGCAGCAGTTTGTCAGAGATTTAGTGTTCTCTTTGTTTCTGCTTCATTCCTGTATTTACAGGTGAAGGATGAATGGGTTTAAGGACATTTGTGAAGGTGGCAGGATGTTGTACTTATGTCAGCACTTCTGTTGGTGCCAGGATTGTAATATTGATATTTGTTCACCTGAAGTGCTGCTGCTATTCACCGACAATTTTGATTACCAGCAAATTCGTCGTGATTTTGTGAAAGGTCTTCTCAGTGATGAGGTATATTGATTGTTCCCCCTTATTCCCTTACTATTCACGCATAGTCACTTGACTGGGGATGTGTTGCTGTTAGCTGGGGACAGATGTGTTCTATTCCTGGGAATGTACATAAATTCCAAGCAGTTGAAACAACCAGATCAACCATGGCACTTATGGGGGAGTAGTATTGGCATTGAAGCCCTAGAAAGTGCAGACAATTATATCTTTGATGATTACAGAAGGCGGCAGGGAATCTATTCAGTAAGCTAGAATGATCTGAGAATGTAGAAGTGGGCTGGCAGATCACAGGCAATAAAATTTTTACATATGAAATTGGACGGGAATATGCAGCCCGCGTTGAGAACTTAAGGGCTTATGACGTGGTCAGCCAAGATGTTATACATCGATGGACCTACCCTATGGTCCCTGATATTCCATTTGGTGGCAACAACTCTGGCATGAGACTTGAGCGCTGCAATGTCTATAAGGGAACTGGTTTGTTTCTTCTTTACTTCTGCAATTTAGTTCATAATAGGCCTCATGGTGCTGGAGAATGCATGTGATGCTTACTTAAACCTCTGTTATTACACTGCCATTTTTGCCACAAATATATTGTGTTGGCTGCTGAAGAGGCTAATTCCTGCTCTATTCTGATACATTTTCTTGAGCTGTGGTTCGAGTGGAAATTTTGTCAAGGACATTCTTATCAAAATGTGACCTACTGTTCTCGACTTTGACATCTGTGGCTGTCCTTGAACAGGGGTTACCTTATCGCGAACGTCAACAATAGGGGAGAATTCAGTATTAGGAAAGGGTACTGAGGTTGGGGAAGGCAGTGTTATCAAGCGTTCTGTTATAGGGCGGGGTTGTCATATTGGGAAAAATGTCCTTATAGAGGGCTGTCACATCTGGGACAATGTTACCATTGAAGACGATGCTCAACTACATTATGCAGTTGTTTGTGATTGTGCAACTGTCAAGACAGGAGCTGTCCTGGAGCCTGGAGTTGTGCTGTCCTTCAATGTAGGTCCCTTATACCTATTCATGCCCCATTGATGTATGTTCTAGCTGTAGCTGTTCGATTTACCTTAGTCCTATCACATCTTTCCCCTCATATGTTTTGATTGGTGAATTAAGTCAGGTTCATAGTAAGAAGTGTTTCACAAAGCAGGTCTTTTATTAGATTCATTTGGGTCCTGTGGAGGTTGGAAGCTGTAGGTTCAAGAGGGCTTTCTTTGTATGGTACTTGTTTTTTGGGGGTCCAATCAAAGTGGATCTCAAATTGGGGTGGATCTTCTTTGGTTTCTTTAGGTGGTCATTGGGCCCAAATTCACTGTGCCGGCATATGCAAAGATATCAATGATGCCTCAACCTACTGAAGAGGATAGTAGTGATGAAGAGCTGGAATATGCAGATGCTGCAAGTGGACGGGCAGCAAGTCCTCATGGTCCTTTCCTGGGTATGCTCATGCCCCACATTTGCTAAGATAGCTGTCGCTTTAGAATGGACAGGCCTGTCTTTGGTAACTATCTGTGTACCTCCTTTGGATTGCTTTAGATTAAGTATCTATCATGATTTTTTTTTGTGGTTACTGGATACCTATATCTGTAAGTGTTGTCTGAACTTCAATGTTTACAAGGATACTTGTGTACTTCCACTACCTTGTGAACTGGTGCTGACAGTGTGAGGCACTCATGGCTTCTTAAAGAATAAATCTGGTTTGGCTCGCTACTCTTGTGAAGCATGTGAATGCATGTCAGTTGTCTTGGTGATTTGATTTGCGTCATCAACTTCATTGTGTACTATATGTGACTTCGAGGAATTACAGAGGATAGGATAAACGGCATTGCAGCAGAAGGGCAGGAGGCAGACAAATCTAGTTTCTGGGATCATAATGAGGTAAGCTGTTATCCAGAAATGAAAGAAGTTCATTCATGTTTGCCTTACACTTTCTTTTCCTTTTCCTCAGTAAAGAATGGTGCTCATTGTTATGATGGGGGACAAAAATGGTTTCAGGTCGGAGAGACAGGAGCAGGGTATAAGTGGTCCATCAGGGATGGGGGCCAAGAGGAGGAGTGGAGGCACTCTGTAGCACCAATCCCTCTAGAAAAGATTCAAGAGATTATGGCAGCGGAGGAAGAGGGAGAGATTGAGGAGGCAGATAATGATGTTGGGGTGGGAGCCACAGATAATCTTGCTGGTGCAGGTGAGCATGCAATACGAGAAGATGTGAGCTACATGTGAAGAGCAATCGTCTGAAGTTCACCAGTTATCAAGTTGAAGCCTTGGTCATCTGGGATTGGTTTAAATTGTTGTCAGTGTGTGTCTTCATATATAGGAATCCGCTCAAATATGTATCAACAAGACATTGCACTTGGACAGTACTGTGTCAACTATTCCTTTCACTTGTATACATGGTTTTAGGCCAAGGTTTAGAAATTTGGACACAAAGGTTCTGTTGTACAAGGCAGTCTGGTTTAGCTTGGATAAGTATTTGGATGACTTACCTTTTTTTCTTCTTTTTTTCTTTTTTAATCTTGTTACATGCATGGTGCGAGGTCTTATACCTCATTGACACAGAAGCTTCATTGATTATGTGGTTCAGGTTCAGGAGTGAGGTTATGCTTTTCTATGTTTGTTACTGGGAGTGACTTACAGAAACCTATGTCTGATTTCAGGAGTTGGGGAAGGAGGGGAAAGTGAAGATGAGGAAGATGAGTTTGAAAAAGAGGTGAGGTATTGGACCCTGATGTGAGTTGTTGTCATGTGAATGGGCATTCTACAATCACAACAGGACTATTTGCCTGAGTAACTGTTTTCAGGATACTTTATGGCATTACTGAACATATTTTTCATAGACGTGTGTTTGTTGAAACCAACTTCTGCACCTAGATGGTGTTAGGAGTAAGGACCCTGAATGCCACTGCCCTGAGCATGATTGGCCTAGTAGTGGGGCATTCACACTTTTGTCTATTTTATATAGGTTAATCAAGTGCCTGAGTTTTTGTATTCAGGTGGAAGGTACATTCTTGAGGTTAGCACAAGGTGTTTCTGGAGTCCAGCAAGAACACGTAGTTATTGAGGTCAACAGCTTGAAGTGAGTCATTCCACTATTCATCAACTCCCAAATCCTTTGCATTGACCCTTAATTTCCAGCTTTTCAAGTGTTGAGAAGTTGTCTATAAGTTTATAAACATTTTTATTTGATCATTTTTAAAGTAATGCAATTGCTGTACCTATGTTCAGTTTTGAAAGTATTCAGAGAGGATGCTTTCCTCCAGAGTTTCAGAGTTTCAGTTGTGCTGTAAACGTAGCTTTGACCTTGTCTCCTGGAATCAGGTTGGCGTACAACAAAACCTTTGCAGACTGTGCTGGGGCAATGTTTATGGCTTTTATGAACCTAGCTTTGGAAACCCCCCATGCTACTGCAAGTACGATTCCATTCTCTTACTGCTTCATTTCTTTAATTTGGTGAATTTCAAGGTGATGTAGCAGCTGCATTGATTAAATTAAAGATAAATTAAAGATACTCTGCAACTCCTATATAGAGCAGGCTTGGTCATTACATATTTTGGTTGGTCCTAAATTTTGGATTGTTGTGCCAGAGGAATTACTTGCAAAGACTACTGAAGTTTTCACAACTTGGAGCACATTGCTTCGAAAGTTCTTGAAAGGCTCTGATGATGAGGTTTGTTAAACTGCAATTTTATAATTGTCATTCTTTATCCTTTAGATTGTGCTCTGTATTGAGGATCTATTGTGCAGAGTGGGTTGGCTTCAGCATGGACAGAGAAATCCAGTTTGTGCTGGATTACATTATGATCTATTAACACTTTGAATGTCATCAGAATAGCCCCATCTGGAGTAATCTGATAGCAAAACTAGCTTATTTGGACCTATGTTCTAGTTTCTTGAAAAAGTCATTTCTGCAGACTACTTGTATTTTGGAACTAAGTGAAACCTGTTTGTTGTGCAGCATGAAATAATTCTTACTTTTGAGGAAATCTGCTTGGAGAGCCACAAGGCTTTTGCTCCGCTTTTCTCCCAGGTGCACCACTCAATGTTCTTTCACTCTCATTTCGAATTTTAATTACCTGTTTTTCACTTCACAGGTAAAGGCCCAAAGTCCTCGGCCATTCACATTCCTTTTTTGGGGACTAAGTACTAAATGAACTAATTTTTCTCCGATCCCTATCAATTCTAACTTATAATTCTAAAATCCTAACTAAAAGTGACCTTATGGAGTGGTAGACCACTATGCAATTTGCATCGCCCTCGATGAAACTCCATTAAATCCTTCCAATATCTTCCTCAAATACTGACATTTCAAGAAATCTAACTCCTGTAAGGGAGAGAGATTGGTTAATCCCAGAGGTAACTCTTGCAAAACCTCATATTCACACGTGTCAATTTTCTTGAGACTCTTCATTCCACCAATTTCATCTTGTAGGTTCTCCAATGCACATAAATTGGTCAATCCAGAGTTAACTCTTCTGAAGCTCACCATCTGCCCTGTCAAGTTTATTGAGACTCCACAACTCACCAAATCCTTTCGGTATCTTCCTCAAAGACCCACATTTCAACAAATACAAGTACTCTAAAGGCACACACGTTGGTCTATCCGGAAGGCAACTCGTCCAAAGCCTCACATTCCCACATCTGAAGTTTATTGAGCCTCATCAACCCACCAAATCCTTCCAGTATCTTCTTCAAATCCCATGTGAACTCCGAGGTTAAGCCACCCAAGGTCGGAATATTATTTGGATGGGTGACCTCCGTAGCACGTGATTTCTAGTGAACCATACCACCTATGGTCCACCACCTAATCATAGTGGGGGTATCTGGGGTGAACCGGATATTCTTAACACATGTGGGAGCCTAGGGGCTAGCCTAGGGCCTTGCCCTCAGGGGTGATAGGTGCCCACTCAAGGCATTCACCTTTGAAAGGAGGTAGTAATTGTTGGGGTTTCTTTAAATTCTTGTAATACTTGTTTTGGGATTACATATAGACTTGGACCAATTTGAAAATGAAGCAACACCACAACTATACCGGTGGTAAAATTGGAGTCGTCTTTTTTTCTTCTTTTCATTCTCATTAGTCTATCCCCATGGTAGTAAGTACCATGGCAGCCACGTACTACTTTTAGATCAACAGTTGTAAGAAGTTGATTTATTTATTTATTTTTATTTTGATATCTCTACCTGTTGGATGCTATAGGTTTTGCAAGTCCTCTATGACAAGGATGTAATATCTGAAGATGCTATTATGGCCTGGGCTTCGGAAAAGCGAGATGCTGATGATATTGATAAGGTGTTTGTGAAACAATCAGAACCCTTTATCCAGGTACCTCAATTTCCTTACCCTTGCCTTCCTACAGAGTGGGCTCAAATCTATCAACAAATTGTGACAGTCAAGACTACCTAATTCCAGAGTTTGACTGTTTCCTGGAGAGTGATCTCATGTGATTGTTGCATCTGGTGCTTCTGTGGATGATAACTTTGTCTTTATGAATCGTTTTTTTTATGTGGGTAATCAGTGGCTCAAAGAGGCATCTGAGGAAGAAGATGACGAGGACGATGAGTGAGCCAAATCCAATTGAACTGGAGATTTCAGTATATTGGATATTTGGAGGTTTCTGACTCTTGTATAATCACAGGAAAGAGGTAGATTTGCAACATTATGTGGGAACTAGGTGATTTTTCATGTATATCTAGAAGTTAGTGAGGTGACACAGCAATTACTGAGCTGATATACACACTTTCTGACCGTTGTTGAGAGTTAACTTGCATCTACTGAGAGGTTGGGAATCAAGGTCCGACCAACCACTACAATTTTGTTTCAAAGTGCTTAAATTAGCAGGCGCACAGTGTAAGTTTTGCAGAAGAGCATGGTAGTTGTAGTTTTATGGAGGTGGAAAATGTATGCTTATAGCTTGATATGTGTTGTTTAAGCATTCTTGAGGATCTCTGCATCCTGGGATAGACAATCTTGAATATCATAGGATCTGATTTTCTCTGGTCAACTTCATTTGTCAAGGATTTGAAATTGCTGACATGGGTTGATCTGTATAAGTGTACACCACAGAACTCTATAGCACATGAAAACTGAAATATTCCTGTACAGTTGGCATGTAGATTTATGGATCCCATGCAATGTGTTGAACAGCATATATTTTTCATGAGTGCTGATTAAAGATACCCAAACCTACCTCGCAAGGCATATTAGTTCAAAATATCTTGTAGTTGAGGTACTTGGGTGTTGGGATTCTCACATGACCCTCTTGAAAATCAATGAAAGTTTAAACCCTCTAGGAATGACCATGGTGTTCAAGTAGGGTTTTGCAGGAAGCACCAAACCAAACATTGCACCTCCATGAGGACACTCTGATTAGATAATTAGACAAGTGATTAAGCTTGCTGATACATCATCAAGCTGATCATGTTGGATTTGAAATTCTAACCACCTTACCTTCCCTCTATATTTGTAATCAGTGTCAGATGTTCATCTACTCTGTTCGTCTCTTGTCAGAATGTCTAAAGTACACCAATGGTCCAAATTTTTCCATGAGCACCAAATATCTATCAAGTAGAGTAGAGGCGCTCATAACTGATCACTTAAAAGATTCTATGCCATATCTGGAGAAGTATATTATGGTACAAATTTTTCCCATGTAGGAAGATAGAAATCAAGAGGACTGCAATTTTTTTGGTAATTTTATTCCTTAGATTGAAATCAATGTGATTTTTGGAAGTCAAACAACTAGCCCGAACACATTACCAATGTCTAGAGTTTGTCATAACCGCTTATTTTGAAATGAATTTCTCCTCACTTTAGCACTCAAAATTGGGGACATGTGTCATGGCACCATCGATTCCTTGGTGATACCATAACCGAAGTTGGAGACTTGGGGTTAGTTTCCATGTAGGCCGCTTTGTCCACCATATCCTAGTGGAAATGTAGATTCCACCTAGTGGCATCTACATTTCGGTTGGAATTCGTGGAACCTTGTTGAGCATGTGCCAACATAAGGAAATCCATCAATTGTTAAGAGAAAACATTTTACAATAACATTGCTAAGCTCCACTTGCCACTTACCTTGGTATTGAGAATAAGTAGTCAAAGATTGCGCTTATTATGATTCTCAAAAAATGACGGCTTCAAATTTAGTGCCCTGGCAAGGTCCCCATGGACCATGACACCTCCTTTGTTCATAATGGGTGAGGAAACATGAAGCTTATGAATGTTTTGATAATGACCATGGGAGTTGCTCTTAAGGTAGATGTGCCTAATCTCAACACAACAGTAATATGGACACCTATATTTGAGTGGTATATGGTAAAATGTGGATCTAAGAACTGGCCCCAAAAAGACGTGTTTCAAAATTGAAGTACATGCTCAAAACATACTAATATTCATTCTACACTCAACAATCAACATGATTGTTGCGGGAGGGGGGGAGACTATATGACCACATAATGAGCACAAAAATCTTCACTCTGATAATGAATAAGATATTCATATGAGCAAATGGTTACGGGCATGATTTGGATTTGCTAATTATCTACCACAAGTTTTGTGTTTCATATCCCACAAGACATGAGTGCAAAGAGAGAAGTATCCATCTAAGGTTGTGTTGAACACCTCTAGCTTGTGTTGAACACGTATATGAACACAAATCAAAATGTATGATAAAATGAGGTCCTAATACGAAATGGAGGAGGTTTGCACCGATCGAGTTTGAGATACAACGTGTTGAAGTTCAAAGACTTCAGGAAAAATTCTGATCATTTTAGAAGAATCTATGGAATGTACCCCAATTCAATAAAGAAAAACAAAATATGTCAATGTGTAACTGGCTGGACTTGGAAACACTAGGATATGGACTGATTATGCCCAAAAATCTCCCTGGACTCTGCTTGTGGGGCAGTGTGGATATATGCTGCATGTGTTGCAGCTGGAAGTACATTCAATTCAGACTGCAACAAGATTCACATCAAGGTCTCAGTCATAGGCTATAATATAGTACTTAAGGTATGTGAGGCCTACAACGACCACTTCCAACTCCACATACTCTTTTGGCTGTTGTATCGTCTCATCCAGTTAGCAATTGTAAATCATGAAGATTGTCGTTTCAATTGTGAAAATCGAAACTGAGATGCAAAAGTTATAAGAGGTTAGAGTGAAGATTTTTTTTGAATCTCTTTAAGAGATCACATACTATGTCCTCCCAATTGTGTTCATTGTTGAACTAGAATGGTTAATATGTTGTGTACATGTGTCCCTAACTACAAGTTTTGTGTGTACCACCACTCAAATATAGGCATTTCCATAAGGCTAGTGTACGACTAAGGTCCCCATGCTTTGATTAGACAACCCTTGAATCACAATAGAGTCACACTAGAGGCAATGGTCATTGTATCCTCACAACTGCTACATTTTCTATAGGTAAGGTATATGGGCATTATGTGGTCTCTTCTTTTTTAGATACCTATAATTGAGTGGTAAATACATGGTAAGGCATGTAGTTAAGAATGGACACCAACAAGACACATGTTACGATGACATTGGACTATGTGCACAAAATATATTCATCGTTATAGTTTCAATATTGGTAAGTACAACTGGGAGGGTTGACAAGATAACTCAAGAAGAGTGAGAATCTTCTTTTGGTCTCTTATAACTTTTACATTTCTATCTGGATATTGAAACTTAACACGATAATCTTCATGATTCACTTATTTGCAATTGCTAACTAGATGAAACAATATCCAATCCGATATACCAATGACAAACATTGTATGTGGAGTTGGACATGCCACAATAGGACCACATGGCACATACCTTATCACATAAAATATTACAACTAATATCAAGATGAACCCAATTTAGGTGTAATGAATATTGGATTCATCATCTAAAGGCAAGCCCACCCCTTGTTGTATCTACATAACAAACATTGATTATGAAGCCCATTTGCAGCCACCGCAAATTCGTGCATTTCCCTCTCATTTTGTGCATAGTCTTCTTCTCAAATCATAATCACTTTGCTCATCTTCCTCCTTCATATTATTTTTAAAAGACCACCTTTGATTTCTTCTCTTTCAACAATAAAAGTTCATTCAATTAAATGCATGGTCGTAAATAAACACATCATGCAAATAACACATTGTGCGGTCATGAGAGAGTTGGTAACATGAAGACTAATTAAAGCAAATACATCACACTAGGCAAGTTGTGGTGATAACCACACTACCATTACATCCAAGTGGCTTGTGACAACAAGCCACGACCACTTCACACACTAAGTGGCTTGAGCAGCGTGTCTCAACCACATACACAATGATACATAACAATGATACATAAACAAAGAAGATGCACTAAAAAGTAAATAATACCCATGACTCAACTATACATAAGATATAATAAATGGGTTATAAATACCCCCTTTACTAATAACTAAAGTGAAAAGACACCCTTACAAGTGCAAAATACACTCAAACATCATAATAGTCAAGCCTAACACCACTCTTTAAGAGTGAATACATGCCACAATGAAAGCCATAAGTGCTACAAACACTACAACTACATGTTGAGAGGCTCACATTAAGAAAGATGAGCTCTCAACACTCACAAGAAGGTTTAAAGCATAATGACCATGGTGTTTGGCCCTATGACTACCATAATTGGCCCTAACCATTGGTGCCTCCCAAAGTTGCTTACCTAACACGAATAAATACTTGGGGGCATGCTTGATGGCACCAACACACTCCTCCAACCACCATTCGAGCTCGACATCACCCAATGTAATCAATCATTTCAGCGACCCTCAAAAGTAGCAAAAATTATTATTTTTTGTATAAATTATCCTTTGGTTATATCATTTCCTTATTATGTTAAGATTTTTAAACGTGGAATGAATTTGTGTTATAATAATAATCAAGAATCGCCTCAAATTTATGTGATCAATGTAATCAACAGTCTTTGTTATTTATGAGAATAACAAAGATAGATTTTTTTGGGGGGAAAATAATTTCTTTCTTATATCATTTGTTAAGCATATGAACATCCATATGTTTAAGATACATATAGATACATATGTGTGTGTGTGTAAAAGGTATGAATAGAATGTTTAAAATTTCAAAATACATCATATGCGTGGATCTTTAACAACATGATATATCATATTTGATTAGTACAAACGTTTTAGGAGATAATTGTGATGTTTGTAGTGAGATTATATATTTATGTATAAGATCATTTATAAACATTATTATTCAAAGAAGTGAGATAAACCTCTATCAATACTTAAGAATGCATATATCAAATAATAACTTGAACAATTTGGAAAACCATATTAGATAGCTATACTCGCATAATACAAAGTCTTTGATGATAATCGATCTTTATTATTTTGATAATATTTTATCATCACAATTTTTTTAAATTCCTCATTTTTTAATGTAATTTTTTATCAATATAAAATTAACATTAAATTATATTATACATGAATATATCATACTGTATATATTTGTGTACTATAATATTTTTATTATTATTAATTTTCATCCACCAAAATCTTATGTATGATATCTAATATTTTATGAATGTATTCAAAAAATGCCCGTACACTTCTTTTTAATTGAATGAAATCGGTGTTGACAACATGTCATAGTGACTTGCTACATGTTACACACATGGACACCTACATGATTAATCAAAGTAGCTACATAGAATCCCATACCACATTGTGGCCTTAGTGACAACTCAAGGGAGAGTGGAAAATAGGTCTAGAGTTTCCAATGCCACATCATAACCCCTTGCCACCTATTCACTATTTACAAAATGGCACTGCTACATCATAGCTAGAAGGGGAAAGGAGTGTTGTGTGCCAAAGCAAATGTGCTTACCTACATTAAGCTCCATCCAAGCCTCTTGATGGATTGATCTGGTTTTTGTTACCCCCAGGGGGTGCACTCCATTGTCAAGTTGAACACCACGTGCGATAAATAACCAAATTTGAAGATTTGTTTTTCTAATGAACATATTGTTTCTAAATAGAATGATGCAGAATTAAACTAAAACAATTACTACAAAAAATGAAGATGACCAAAAAGTTCAAAAAAATAATACAAAAGATATTATCAATGGTTATGTATATGTAGAAAAAAATATCATAATTTTTAAAATTATCTATGGCATATAATATAAGGTAGCAAATATTTATCGCACGTGGTTATGAAACGTAATTGGGTGTGATCGCCCAAGTTGTTACCGGATCACTTACTTGAGTGCCAGGAATTCCCGGCCCTACAATGTTCTCTCATAAGATATTTTTATCATTTGAAATACAATTTGGATGTATTCGAAGGAGGTGTTTGTTGCATACAAGTGTACATCTCATCCGTTCATTGAAAACGCCTTGAATAGTATGTAGGCTTGATGTTAAATTTTAAAGATAATTTGACACCAAGATTAACTTCAAAGACCATGAATCAGTCTAAACATGGTATTTGTGAAAACGGCGCATGGCACATAAAAATATCATGTGTGTTGTTTTCTCGAATGCAAGGAAGTCCGGCTTGAATTGGACTTTGGAGGCAATTTTTGCCAACTACAACTTTTTCTAAAGTTCAAGTACATTCCACAAGCCTAGAAACTAAGTCAGCCTTGAAAACAAAGCATCACATGTGAATGTGACGTTTTCATGAATACTATGTTTAATGTAATGTGCATTTGATACGAAACAACTACAACCTAATGGAGGCAGACTTTATTGTACAGATGAGTGGAAAACTTGTTTGTACCAATTCCCTCTCACCGGATCTATTGTAACAAGGTCAACGGGCCATAAACGAGGATTTTAACCAGACACTTTTAGCTTTACACCAACTTCTTGTGAGAAAAAGAAAAAGAACAAAAACAAAAACAAAAAAAATGTCCATGCGCATTTAGGTAGCGCAACATGCCTAACGGATTCAAATTGTGTCCGTAGTCACTTTCCTCATCATTGTTGGAGGTTATATGTAAATTTTATTAATACTTTCAAAGGGAAGATTCTCTCTGTTATTAAATCATGGTGGAATAAGTCCCTCCATAAATCATGTTGACAAATGAATCCATAATAGTTAAGAAACTTTGACGACGCAATGATTCCATATTCTGTTATACACAATATTATTTTGGCATCCATTCTTAAATCCACACCTAACTATACACCACTTAAATATGGGTGTGCATTGAAGACAAGTGACCAAAATAGGCCGGTTGCCTTAAAAGAGGAAAGATAAAAAATGCGTTGGACAGGAGTTGAAAGGCTTGATCCTTCGAATTTCTTTCAAGGGTTGTGGAGCAGGGCTCGGGGAAAACCAGCGGTTAGTTATAGATGAACTGGTTGAGTTTGAGAAATAACCGGTTGAAGATCGAGACTTCAAGAGAATCACCAGTCATTTTAGAGGAATCTACAGAGGAATATACCTCAAGTGAATGAAAGCAAAACCAGAAGATGTCAACATGTAACCAGCTGGATTTAGAATCACATGGAACTTGACCGACTCTATATATATGCCCAAAAACTTCCCAGGCACTGTTGTGAAGTTCTAAGCAGTGTCCAGGATGTTTTGGGACAACATCGGCTCAGATCCTAGTGTTTGCAAGTCCAACTGGCTACATGTTGACACCTTTTGGTATTTCTTTATAGATTCAAGGTATATTCGTTAGATTCCTCTACACCAGTGATCGGGGAGATTTTTGGGCATAATCCGTTGAGATCCTAGTGTTTGCAAGTCCAACCAGTTACATGTTGACATCCTTCGGTTTTCCTATATCAAATTGGGGTATATTCTATAGATTCCTCCAAAATGATCAATAATTTTCCTGCAGTCTTGGACTTCAACCGGTCATTTCTCAAACTCAACCCGGTTCATCTGTGACTAACCGCCGGTTCTCCCGGATCACAGCTCTAAACTGTTTGGTAGTTTTCCTGGAGTCTTGAACTTCAACCGGTTATTTCTCATACTCGACCGGTTCATCTGTAACTAACCACCGGTTCTCCCCGATCACAGCTCTAAACTGTTTGGTAGTTTTCCTGGAGTCTTGAACTTCAACTGGTTATTTCTCATACTCGACCGGTTCATCTGTAACTGACCGCCGGTTCTCCCCGATCACAGCTCTAAACTGTTTGGTAGTTTTCCTGGAGTCTTGAACTTCAACTGGTTATTTCTCATACTCGACCGGTTCATCTGTAACTGACCGCCGGTTCTCCCCGATCACAGCTCTAAACTGTTTGGTAGTTTTCCTGGAGTCTTGAACTTCAACTGGTTATTTCTCATACTCGACCGGTTCATCTGTAACTGACCGCCGGTTCTCCCCGATCACAGCTCTAAACTGTTTGGTAGTTTTCCTGGAGTCTTGAACTTCAACTGGTTATTTCTTATACTCGACCGGTTCATCTGTAACTGACCGCCGGTTCTCCCCGATCACAGCTCTAAACTGTTTGGTAGTTTTCCTGGAGTCTTGAACTTCAACCGGTTATTTCTCATACTTGACCGGTTCATCTGTAATTAACCGTCGGTTCTCCCCGATCACAGCTCTAAACTGTTTGGTAGTTTTCCTGGAGTCTTGAACTTCAACCGGTTATTTCTCAAACTCAACCGGTTCATCTGTGACTAGTGAGCGGCCAGTTCTCTCTATTCAATGGTCACAAGTTGCATTCATAAGCCATTAATTAATTTGTATCTTCACTCACCAAGTCAATCTAAATCACGCTCGTATGCGACTCTCCCGAACTACACGGATCTCACGCATGCCAATTAATCTCGGCGAGTTTATTGCACCACCAAGAGTCTCCTCCACACATTTATTGTCCCATTAATTAACAACACTGTACTGATTGGGAATGTTGTCACAGTAAGGGGAGATTCACGGATGTTTTCTAATTCAACTTGACAATTACATTTTATAGTGGCTCATAAAGAGCTTCACCTCAATCAGTAAGCCAATTAAGTAAGAAGTCAAACTTCACATGAATTCAAGTTATTTCCATTCACCTGATCTAATTAATATAAGTAGTAGACTCTAGTAAACGTTACGGCCAGTAATTAACTAGCTAAGTTTATTCCACTTCAATATATAGCGGATGTTAAGGCAAATGCGATCAAGTTGCTGGACTAATTTAACCGGAGCAAACATGCAACCAATCACCTCACGCCTAGTAAATGCTGCATTAATTCTCCAACATTGGGATTGTTGTGTGTCGTGGTTTTTTCCTCTAGCTAGAGAGGTGAAAATCATCGTCCATCGTCCTTGCGTTCTCAAGTATTTTATTCATGTCATTTAACATGTATGATAGTTAAATGATTCATAGTCACCTCTTGCCATGCTTAGACATCTAGTAAATAGTCTAACAAATAAGTTACTACTCAAGCTACACCGTTAACACTTATAGGCTCATGCTCTAGCCATCGACAAAAACTATAATAATGTTAGTCATTTTAACTTTTTTTTATCCATGTCTTTCTTAGCACATGTTATCATATTCTATGAAAATATGGAATAATATTTAGTTACGTTCACTTAAAATAGTGTAGTGGCATTTCATAAAAAAAGAAATGTGCATAAGAAATTGCCAATTGAATTATCATATAGTAGATTTTATGGTTACTTCTTCCAAAATATAACAATGGGGTTCTTCATCCCAAGTCATGCGCTTCATCCTGTGACATTGCTCCAAAAAGAGGACGCATAACCCTAAAGTCTCATGAGTCTCTAAGTTCAATGTTATAAGTTCAACCCACACATAAAATATAGTAGTTCATGGTATAATCTACTCACCATAGCTTTCAATCCACGTTAATAGGTGTGATCAGTGTAGTAGACATTTGCATTGGGTAATTGTCAACATGCACATTCACCTTGGGGATTCTACATGCTATGTTCTTGGCTCTCCATGGCTTCAATGTTAACCCTTAAGTGCCTATGGGACCCCAAAGAATCAACGAAACTTGAAGTGATTTGGTGCATTGTTTCAATCCATCTACAATATCCCTTTTCTTTCACTTTTTCAAAAGTACCAAAATGGCTACAAACATTGGAGTGGTGAGGCCACGTATGGACAATATTGCATATTTTCATCCAAATATAATGATTTCATCCATGTTTAAATTAGGAAGGTCCCTAGCAATTTTATTGATGAAAATTGACACAAATATTTTTTTTTCTAGTTTTGTAATCTGCAAACTCGCCTTTTCGCTTTAATCTACACATAATCATAAAGAATTCCCTCTTGGAATTTAAGAATAATCATGTTGATATTAACTACATAGGATGATAGTGATGTCTCGGTTGACAATCAATACAAAACACTTAGAGAATTTTGATCATGGGCTTGTTAACAAGTCATTATGATTGTATGGATAAATAATATATGACAACTCAATACATAGCATGTCATGAGTAAAAGAAAACTCTTGAGTGATAAGCCTAGCCTGAACTATCTTCTATTGGTCACACTTAACACGTTGTGACCAAACCATGCCTTGAGATTGAAGCATCCCATATTAATGATATGGCATTATCCTAGCATGCATGAACGAAAGTATCCCTTGTTGACGTTGTTTTTCAACTTCATCTATCTAGTTTTCTTGTCTTTAAAGGAGATCTTTAAATATTATCCATTTCATGCCATACAAGGTTCCATATCTTCATGAACATACAATTTTTTCTTGGGTCCCTTAGGTCCTTAAGGAACTAAGGTGTAGTGAAGTGTGACAATTGTGACTTTTTCCATCAATAAAAGATTGTAGACTACATTGGTCGTGATCCTCAGACTTTACACTAATCAAGGTAAATGAGCATGCACTATCCAAACCACAATACTTTGTCAGTTTAAGTCAATGCTATAGGTTACAATATTTATGTGAGATTGAAATTAATGTGCATGTGAAAGACTTCCAACCTAGGGGAAGGAGGTGGATATATCATGGGGGCGTGACAAGTGTATTTAGAGTTGCACGCTATTTTTTGCATGATTATATATATTGTGAACCATACTATAGGGTTGCACATGATAATAGCACACATTGTCCATGTGCCAGCCATTCCAGTGAAGCATAATAGAGACTGTTGACATAAGCAAAAAATTTGTCAATGTCTTCAAGCATCTTGTCGGTTGAGCACTTCCATGCAGAGTACGGGGGACACAAATAATGCATGAATGATTTTATTGAACTTTAATTATTGTAAATCTAAAAGAATAATAAAAATCCATAAAATAATAAAATAATATGAGCAAAGTTTTACAAAACAAGAATTTGCCACTATGAAGTAATGTAGTTTAAAATTTGACAATCTCAGGTCCACACGAATATGTTTGGAGATCAAGTTCTTTCACTTAAATGGAAGCCATATTTCATGCCCCACAATAGGAAGGTTGTCAATTCCCATCCTCAAACTTCAACCATCCTTTCCAATCGTATTAGCTGTTGATCCTAGTTTCTTAGGGAAAAGTTTGCACATATCCAAATTTTTGCCATCTACACTTATAAGTGCAATTAGGTTGACCTCATAAGTAGGTTGTCTCTTTACCCATGCAAATTACCTAGGATCAAAACCAAACCACAAGAATGTATAACTTTGTTTATCCAACCATATACACTCTAACCTCCCTAATATCATGCCTAAGGCAACCAAAGTGCACATGATATTAAGGAACTTTGTCGTGTACACATGGATGCGTGATAATAGAAAATTATTGTAACGTGCTACATTATGAAATAACACAAAGTCAACACTGCAATAATGACAATGTGGTGTGTGC
The DNA here is from genome assembly GCA_950295325.1 of Polytrichum commune. NCBI lineage: Eukaryota > Viridiplantae > Streptophyta > Polytrichopsida > Polytrichales > Polytrichaceae > Polytrichum > Polytrichum commune. The sequence goes on from OX485806.1 coordinate 17,029,244, forward strand.
AAGAATGTGATTTAAATTATTTGTTAGATTATTTTAAAGCAAAAAACATGTGATATATGGGAGGTAAATGTGACAACAAGGAGGGAGATTTAAACTAAGCACATCCATTCCCTAGGCTTCAAGATATAGGAGAAGGTGTGACATTACAGAGGTTAGGATATAGCAACCACAATAAAAAGAATTCATATTTTTTGGTTGTAATAACCATTCAAAATATTGTGGATTGTTGGTAAGGTAGCGTGGGTCAACGTAATTGCACACATCAATGTATTGTTTTTCACCAACTTCACCGACACAACGGAGGAGGATATGTCAGCCCTAAACCCCCACCCTTCATGCGTCCTAGTCCGGTTGGGAGGTTAAGGCCAACATACGCCTAAGGTAGATACTCAACTAATGTTATGAGTCATTGTTCTCACTGATGAAATCATTCATAAAGAACTCCCAATTTACTACAGAGGATGCCAAGTATGAGTGTTTACAAACACCATATGACCTTGCAATCCCCCTGGCTCACATTAATGTCATAACACTTAGGGAAGTACAACTTGAGCAGTCCATCCAATCACTTGGTGCTTAGCACCTATCTAACCTAACTCAAAAACCTCCAAATCAACTAATCAACTAAACCCCCCCCCCCCCTAATTCCCTCTATCTTTGAGCTTCCTCCTTCTACCCTTATATCCCCAGCTACCTAACCTTTATTCTCAGCCAGGTCCCACATCTTCAGTCGGTCCGGTCACCCCATCATTGTACGTTGTTCCCCGCATAAAGAGCCCGTCACCATCCCGTCATTTCCCTTTCAATGCCCGTCACCCTTGCTCCAGGCAGCCTAACCCCCGAGGCGGTGCCGATACGGTTAGCTCTAAGTCCTCCGAACTACTGCCGCCTCCCCACCAGCGGCCATTGCTGCTCTCAGGCCTCCTCCCTTGCGACCTTGGTGCGTGTCCACCCGTAATTGCGCTTGCATTCCCTGGTAAGAAATTCCCCTGTGCTTAGAGTTTCTCTGCATAGCTGATGTTGTGGTTCTACTAGTGAATGGTGACCAATGCAGCCACCTACGGCAAGCCTCATTCAAACTCAGAGGAGCTTGCAATCTGCTATGAGGTTGCCCCTTTTCTCAGCGTCATTGGCCGTGATTCCAGCGTGTACTCAATCCTCACAGCCTACTTAATCAATGTGTGTCCATTCCGAAACACAGCCATCCCATAGCCACGCTCACACCGAGCCAGCAACTCGTTTCTTCCCCAGTCAGGAGCTCGCTACCCTTCGGTGCGGCGTGCCTGCTTGAATTCGGCCTAAACTATCCACCCCCCAGGACCAGCATAGTCGCCTCCTCGTTGAGGGATCACCCCCTTCACCTACACCTTTTCATTTTCGAGAGCAGGGCTCTCCCCCTTGCCTCCGATTCGGCTGCAACAGTTGAAGAAGAGAGACGACTCACGGCCGCCGCACAGAACATTCCCTCGATCCAATCTTCGTGCACACCCACGGGTTTAACCCCTGATCCTACCAAGGCCCTGCCCTTTCTCTAACCAATGTCTAGCCTTAAACGAACACCATCTGACCCAACCTGGCTAATAAAAACCCAGCTCCCTACCTTAACCCCAACCTACATTAATGCAATCAATTCACTAACTAACCCCACAATTGTAATGCACTACAAGCAATTCCATCTTAAAGCCCTATCTAGCTCCATACCTAACTTCTCACTCTTTTTATATGTTTAAAGTTTTAATAATAAAATCAATTCTTGGTCTAGCACTTTCTAAGTCTAAAAACCCATGTGAGCACCTAATTTGGGCTCACAGGATACTTTCCCTAGGGAACCCATCTTGGCAATCTTGATTACCTGATGAAAACCCTAAAGCAGGTCATCAATGTGGAGGTGTACATGTGGAGAAGCATGCACCATGCACACATGATCAACTAATGGAAACCCTAAAGCGGGTCATCAATGCGGATGTAGACATGTGGTGAAGCATGCACCCCCCCCCCTTTCCTTAGAAGATGCTTAACATGGATCGATTCACAACTTACAATAAATTGAAGGTGACAACGTATGGAAACGTGCCCGAAATCACCACATTATGGGCGCCATCTCATGTAAGCCCTCCGATTATGGAGAACTATGGTCTAGATTAAACTTTAAGGAAAGTTAATCCTTCGGGGAAGTCGTCATCTTTCCTTGATATGGAATGCCACCTTGGGTCAAATAGTGTGGGTATCTCCTCACCTTACTTGATGGAAACCCTAAAGCATGTCAACAATGTGGAGGTGTACATTTGCAGGGGCATGCACTTCCTCCCTAAGGGGACACCTAGCATGTACCGAGCGACTCTCTTAACTATGTAATGCGTTGAATGTGGCAATGCATGTGTCTAAGAAAGTACTTGGCAACAATAATTACAATATCAGTCACAAGTAGTAATTAATTCCAACAGGTTCAATTGAAGAGCAATGTTGATTGAACCCCCATGCAAACAAATTGTAAGTAAGTAAGTAAACATATATAAAGACCATGAGCCATAAGTGTGAGCTTTTACTCAAGAAAATTGACCAAACAACCATGTGAATGCTAACTTATAAGGTCTATATGTTTCACTTGTTGTCAACTCACACGCAACACTTGCTGGCCCATATATATATATATGACCCACCCTTTCGTATGTGTACTGGAAGCAAGGTAAAGGTAATGGTTCAACAGGAACCTAAGTTAATGGCTTGGAGTGCACCCTAACCTCCGTAATGTCACTCCCTCTCTTCTATGTTGAAACCCTAGGGAATGGATGTTATTAGTTTAAAGCTCCCTCCTTGTTGTCATATTTCCCTCCTGTATGTCATGGGCTTTGATATTAAAATTGATCTACCAAAGAATTCATACCACATGCTCGCATGCATCCCGTTGTCATCATTGCAGTGTTGACTTTGTTAACTAATGTCACACACTGCACTAATTCTTTATTATCATGCATCCATGTTAACATTGCATACCTTCTTAATATCACATGCACTTTGGTTGATGTCTACGTGATATTGGGGAGGTTATAATGTAGTTAAGTTATAACACAAGCTTTAAGATTGAAGTGTTCAATCTCCATGCAGAACTTAAATATACATACGACCTAGCCCAATGGCGAGCTTTTACAACAAGAGAAATGATCACTAAGAAGCAAGTTAAGGCATGTATCTTTCACTTTCATCACCTCTAGTCGTGCAATTCTCGGTGGCCACATGACCCACCCTTTGGCTAAGGCTACCGGAAATTAGCAAGGTAAGGCAATGATGCAATAGGTATCTAAGGTAGGGACTTGGAGGAGTTGGTTACTATCACAAGCTTTGAGGTTGAAGAGTTGGGTTCCCATGCAAGACATAAATCAATAAAGTACGTACTTCAATAGTGAGCCTTCACTATAAGCGACATGACCAAACAAGCACGTAAATGCTAGTAGGCATTGCATCTTTCGCTTGCGTCACCTCGATTAAACAATTCTTGGTGGCCACATAACCCAACCTTTGGCAATGATAGTGGACAGTGTCCACCCAACTATGGTGGGGGGTCCTTGGACCTTGTTATATGGGTACCTCAAAGCCCTTTGGGGGAATACCATGTCCAGTATCTTCAAGGCACTAGTGGCTAGCTAGGAACTAGTATAGTGTGTCACTATAGTGCCCATCCTCGAAAGGGGAGAGTAGTATTGCCCCAATGTCCCCTTGTCCGGTGGGCATCGGGTCATTGATATTACGAACGGACACTTTATTCACGCTAGCCCCTGCTAAAAAGGGACCGGAGTTTCTATCTATCTAGACAGTGTCCAGGGAGATTTTCGGGCATAATTGGTCCAGATCCTAGTTTTTTAAAGTCCAACCAATGACATGTCGTGATCTGTTGGGTTTTGTTTATTATTTTGAGGTATATTCCATAGATTCCTCTAAATCGATTGGTGATTTTCCTGAAGTCTTGAACTTCAATCGGTTATTGATCTCTCAAACTCACCTGGTTCATCCGTAACTCATTTCACTACCAGAGAATTGACCAAATGGGTATGTGAATGCTATCAGATGACTCCCCATTGGGTCACCACTTATGTAGTTAGTGGTTGACACACCACCCACCTTTTCCTTATAAAGTGAGGTACATAACATTACTCGGGGCCAGTGATCGGGGAGATTTTTGGACATAACCGGTTGACATCCTAGTATTTGCAAGTCCAACCGGTTACATGTTGACATCCTCCGGTTCTCCTTTTCTAAATTGGGGTATATTCTATAAATTCCTCTAAAATGATCGGTAATTTTCCGGCAATCTTGAGCTTCAACCGGTTATTTCTCAAACTCAACCGGTTCATCTGTAAGTAATTGCGAGTTCTCCCCGATCATTGCTCGGGGCCACTAATTCACACACGAGCCAAGAGCCGTGACCATAAAATTGTGAGAGCCCGAAAGGAAGTGTCGAAAGGTTGTCCCAACACACCTCCAATCATGTAGTGTGGTCACGGACCCTCAAGTGTAGTGTGAAGTCATATGTGACCAGACCCTCAACCAAATGCTATTTCAATGAATTGCTATTCATGCGGGTCCTCACACGTGATACAATAGAACAAAACAACGGTTGTGAGCGTTCGGAGTGCCATGGTCTCCCGGTTTTGTGTTAGGTCTACCTCCGAGAGGTGGTTTTTGAAAATAGTCCAAGTGACCATGAAACATGATCCATTCAATGATACGTAGGAATCCATGTAGACTTTACATCCATCTGGCATTCACATACTCCATTGGTCCCTCAAGCATAGTGTGAAGTGAACTTGGGCCGGCTTTGCCTTTTCTACCAATGAGAGTGCTTGAAGTGTATGGGTCATGGGCTCTCAGTCTCGTGTGTGAAGTGGCCCTCAGTTGGTGAGCTATGTTCATAGGCCCAGCAATAGATTCGAGAATAAACATTCCAGATGTCAAACTTTTAGTACTTTAGATTGAATCTAAAGTCAAGGCAAACTGAACACAGCTCATCGGCTGACTAATGTTTTATGTAAGTGACAAGTGAATCTAAGTTTTAATTTAGAGTCTTGGAGTCTAGAGTATCATAACGTTTCTAAGCAACTAGTGGATAGTCTATTTCCAAAAAAAAAAGGTTGCAATTAAAAGAAACTTTGATTTTATAGTTGTGATCGAAAACTTCATAATACACATATGAGTGCTCCCCATGAATGGGGCATCCTGAAGTTAAAGGAGAATCATGCTCGCCCAATACATGGTCTCATAGATGGCAACCAAGAAGTTGAGTAATGCTATGTATCAAAATGCACATGAAATTTCATATTTATACAATGAGTCGTTTTTGGGATGTTGGTACATAAAACCTACCGGAGGGGGGGTTAAAAACAAGCTCCTCCCATGTTTGTTGTTAGTTCGTTTCAATTGGATTCCGCTATACTAATACAAGATCTCTAACCACAAACCATGGATTACTAGGCTAAGAAAACTATTGAGGTTTACAAATGTATCTAATCTTTTCATCCCTTCGGTAAGTAACACAAAACTTTACTTGCATTTTTGCATGAAATGAACTTCAATTAAATGCATTCCGCAATGCAATGCACCAATCACAAAATATTCTGAGATGTAAGAACCCTTTGAACTTCCATTCTCAAGGATTATTATATGCGTAAGGATTCTTGGACCAATGCATTTTCCTACACACAGTCCCTCATGCAAAGTGTAAAACTATTAAACTAACCTATAATGCTCCTCCACATTTGGTTCCCAATACATAGCATTAGGAGTGTGGTAAAAAATGCCCCATGTATATTTGTTGTCAATTCATCATGATTTCAACTTGATTGGCTAATTTGGGATCTTTAATCTCAATTTAGATGCTAATTTGACTATAAAAAAAACCCCATGCTCTACATAGCAATTGATATATTCATCATCCTCGTGTTAAGTGATATTTTTAGGAGAATTCACCAAACAAGCAAGTTAATGCTACCATTTGTCAACTTTCCATTGTTCACTTCTCATGCAATTTTTGATGGACCCTAGATAGAAACTCCGGTCCCTTTTTAGCAAGGGGCCGACGTGAATAAAGTGTCCGTTCATAATGCCAATGACCTGATGCCCACTGGACAAGGGGACATTGGGACAATACTACTCTCCCCTTTCGAGGATGGACACTATAATGACACATTATACTAGTTCCTAGCTAGCCACTAGTGCCTTGAAGATACCGGACATGGTATCCCCCCAAAGGGCTTTGAGGTACCCATACAACAAGGTCCAAGGACCCCCCACCATAGTTGGGTGGACTAAGGTGGTGAGCACCACGCCGGCATGGGGAATAGAACCCACAACCTCCTCATTGGGGGCCATGAGCCCTAACCACCAAGCCAAGGCCCGTGGTGCCTTGATGGACCCTACCACATATCCTTTGGTTAGGTGATTGAAGGTGAGGTAAGAAAATGAGGCCATTCAATTTCATGCATTAAATGAATTGGATTGAAGTATATTTGCTAAGAAATGCATGATGAACCGACTATCAAAAACCAAAAGTGGAGAAATGCATGATTTTAAACAGTATCTCCAAGAAGATAAAGCAAGTATGGCATTGAAGAATCCAAATTGGACGAATGGCATCATGTTGAGAACAACCTTAGCTGGAATGGTTGCAAATGCTCTTAAAAAAGCTTTGCAATTATCTACCATAACAATAGGATTTAAGGCAACATGTACTTCCTCAATTCTATTTTCATCTTCCTTACTTTTGCAATAAAATCACATTCAATTTGTGTCAAAAGAAATAAATATTATTTTATTACATATTAAATACATGACTAACATGTGGTTGAGATTGGGTTTGCTAAACAACATGTGTCTTTCCAATAAATTCGAAGGCCATGGAGAGCTTTTATGGACCAAGTATCCCTCATTCAACAAGTTCAATTTTGCTTGAAGCTGTGAAGGATGAAAAAAATACTTGAAGATCAAGTGTTTTCATAATCAAATGACAATACTGAAGAGGTGTTGCACAAAAATGTTGACAAAATTATTAAGATGATTCTTGAAGAGTTGGTCAAGGAGGAAGACATCAATCATGTCTTTTTGAAGAGGATCCCATTGCCGTGTCAAATGAGGCATCTAAAACAGTTCAAGAAGTTGTTTGGCCACTAGATGACCGTAATCTAGTTGTCATTAGGGCTATTGGTTTTCATTCCCTTAATGAAGGTCAATGGTTGATAGATACTATCATGGATTTCTATCTCAAGTACTAGGAAAGAAAATACGAGTCATTGAAAGGCTTTCATTTCTTCAACAACTTTTTCTTTAGAAAATTGGTACTTGTTCATCAAGAGGATGGAGTACATGGATTTACAAAGATTGGACGTTGGATAAAATGTATCAACATCTTCAACTGTGACTATATCTTCTTGTCAATTCTACTAAGGTAATATTTCATTTCATTTGAAATTTCATGACTGTTATTCAAAATTTCAATAATCTACTCAGATATCAGTGATACTTATATTGTGTTCTTTCATGAAACACTGTGGACATTGGAGCATGATTGTTATCTACAACATTTGGAGCTCTACGGCTTGTTTATTCCATCTCAATTCAATGAAATCAACAACTCATTTGGATTTAATGGCACACGTTAAATCATAAGATTTCTAAAGTATTTATCAAGTTTATCAACATTATCCTTTCATTGATGTGTAGTTGCTATGAAATATTACTACAATTGATATGTTATTTGTATTGTAGTCTTTTGAGCTCATAGTGGGACAAACAAAATAATATGGCGCCTTTAAAAATCCCACGAAGGAAACTCCTTAAGCTTCAAATCCAAGTGATTGATGTAAGCCATTACTAAACTCGTGCAATCTCTTTATACAATAGAGCATGAATTTGCATTGTCACATATAAAAAACACTAGTTACAGTAGGTCCACAATCTATGTTTATTTTTTGTTCATGTAGGTACTGATTCTTGGTGATTCTTTTCACTTGTAGTTATTCGTTTCACCTATGGTGAAAGTTGTAACAATCATGTGCGAAATTGTGAAAATGTAGGTTCCTCAACAGCCTAAAGGCAATGAACAGATTGTGGCATCTATTTGCTGAAAAACATGGAGATTATTTTAGATACCATTGTTAAAGCTATTACTTTGGGTCAAAACAGTGAATACACAGTAAGTATACACTTCTTTCAATTTTCTAAAGTTAATCTCTTGGTAACATTGTTGTAGATGTATAAATCAATTGAGGTTAACTTAATTATTTGTTAGTCTCAGATAGTGCAACACTTCCTATGTTCACTTGATTACTTGTTAGGCTTAGATAGTGCAAGGCTTCCCATGTTCACTTGATTATTTGTTAGGCCTCACATAGCGCAACGCATCCCATGTTTACTTGATTATTTGTTAGGCTCAAATAGTGCAACGCTTCCCATGTTCACTTGATTATTTTACGTATGCAAAGCTTCCATGTTAATTTGAATCTTTTTATGATTGAACAATTAAGGAAAATGAAGTGAGAGCTTAAAAATGTTAAATTTCAAGATTTAGAAGCAAATGCAAAGAGAATGAGCGTCAAACAAACAATATTGATGCTCCAAGGTGGATCAATTTTCTCATCAAATTCCAATGACAAGTAAGACAATATTTTCAATTTGATTATGTAAACTTGATTTTTTCTTCATTGTATGTCATGTATGTCAGTATGTCAATCTCTTAATTTTTACAAGCATTATTGATTTTCAAATATTCAATTTAGTGTGTTGTTACAAGAACAATGTCCATCAACAGAAAGACCTCTCCAACATCATGAAGATTCCTTCATTCCCTAAAGCTTCTAGAAAAAAGCCTAAGAATCCCAACAGATTGAATCATCATGGAAAATGCTTAACTTCACAAAAATATACTTTGGAAAGGCAAAGAGTTGCAAAAGAACTGTAAGATGAGTTTAATAAGCAAGAAGAGAAGAAGCAAAGAAGAGCATACCTTGCAAAAGCCAAAAAGGATGAAAAAATCCGGAAGCAGATTGAAAAGGAGTTGGTAGCAGAACTGAAGAAGAAAGAAAAAAAAATGCCCAACAAAAAATAAGGTTGAGAAAAAACAAGAAATGTCAACAACGTCCAACAGTCGTGCTTGCCAAAAAAAAAAGCTCTTTTGTAACACCTGTAGCAAAAGTTGAATGAACATTGATTGTGCATGGTTAGTGGTTAAGGTAGTTAATTTCCAATGCCCAATATGATTGTATAAACAACTACAAAAAGGTCATGACTTTTCAATAAAAATTTCCATTTTACTTTTCAACATTAATATTAAGTGAGCCATTAATTTAATTCAAATACCAAAATCGGAAAACTATGGGACCCACCTCATAAAATAAAAAATCAAAGTCAAATGTGCACGCTTAGTAGCATGTTTACGATAGATGCACATAATGTAACCCCCTAAATATTGAGTTAGTGATATACCTAGATAATAATCTTAAAGTCCCATGAGTGCCTATGGGCCTTTTTGGATACACATATTAGCTAGAATGCCGTCCTTATATATATATATAACTCCGACTTCTTGGGGAGGCAAGCATAAATGTAGAGTCTTTTTGCATGTGGGCTACCCACCCACTCTATATATGAAGGTCATAAGGCAAGGTTAGGCAACTGAATTGTGCAAGTGGAATTCAAGCATCAACTCATTGATTTGGAGGAGTAAAATACATGTTATCATGCATATATTGTATTAGAGGGATGTGTTGGAGCAAAACGAATTGGGATCACTACAATCTCCTACCACGAGGAATAAATTGCATGGAAAGGATAGTTGGCCAACATAATAAGACGAGGTAAGGTTAACATTGCAATTAAAATAAGAACATCAATTTTGATGGTCTAAAAACATTAGGATATTTCAAAAGACTTTGCCAAATTACGTTGTGTTAATTTGTAGGCAATCTTTTTGGACTTCCCTCTTCTCCAATGCATGACATTACTTGCGTGCGTGCTCGGGGGGGGGGGGGCTTGGAATGGCAACTCTCATGATGGAATTGCATAGTTTACTAAGTGAGTAGGTGATTGAAGGGCTATCGGTTGCTCTTTAGGGCAACTTGCATGTCATAATCTTAACTTACAAGTGAACCAACTACAAGGGCTAAACTTGAAACATATGTTGGCTAAAAATGTTATTAACCACATATGTTGATCACTTATGAATGGAAAGGGGGCAAGCCCAAGCCATTGATTTATGTCAACGTGAAAGGAGTGTTTTTTTTTGGAAGTGATGGGCCTTGCCATGAAGGTAGTGCCCGGCATTTATGGGAAGCCCAACCCTTCAGGCCTTACTTATGGATACAAAAACAAACCCAACCATGTGCCATAAAGAGAAACAAAATGACAAGCAAAATAGGTAGATACACTAAATAATCCTAATACTGTGAGCCATAGTAATTTTCTAGAGCCCACATTAATTCTCATGATGCAAATTAGTGTGGCTCACAATGATTTCAATCTACACTAATGTTTTAGTAGAAAATTAACGTGGGTCACCAAATTTTTTTTTTATAGAAAATCAATGTAGGTGATCATTTTATTTTGTGCTACTTTTGTCCTATAACTAATGTTTAGTGTGTTCATTGGAAGGCTTCATGAAGACTTAGGGAAGATTCGGGTTCTTGGACCCATGTTAATTCCACCCTGACTAGAAAATTAGTGTGGTCCACGCTAATTTTCAACCCACACCAATAGGACTACACTCTAAACTCCGTGATTTCACGCTTGTGGCAAGCAAAGTGCACGTGATACTAAGGAGTTTTGTAGTGTTAACATAAATGCGTGATAAAGGAGAATCAAAGTAACATGAAGCATTATGAAATAACACAAAGTCAACATTGCAACAATGGAAATAACCACAATGATGATGCGTGCGAACGTGTGGATTAAATTCATTGATGATTTATTATAATGTCAAAACCCATGATATTATATGGGAGGGGAACATGGTAATAAGGAGTGAGATTTACACCTATGATTGGGGAGAACCGGCAGTTAGTTACAAAATGAACCAATCGAGTTTGAGAAATAACCGGTTGAAGTTGAAGACTTCAAGAGAATTACCAATCACTTTAGAGGAATTTACAGAATGTACCTCAAATTAATATAGAAAAAACTGAAGGATATCAACATGTAACCGGTTGGACTTGGCAAACACTAGGATCCCAACCGATTATGCCCAAAAATCTCCCGATCACTGATTCACACTGAGAACATCCGGTCGCTAGGGTTTGGGGATATAAGGGGAGGAGTGACATTAAGGAGGTTGATGTTACGGAGCTTAGAGTGCATTTTAGTGTACCATAAATATGGTGAATTATCGGGCAGGTAAGTGAATAAGGCCCTCTTTACACTAGAGGCGAGGGGCCGTGAGAAAAGAAATTTCAGCCAATGGGATGCGTAGAAATCGAGAAGACCATTCCAGGTCACTTTACACCCGAAATTTTCAGCCCAAAGGACAAAACGAGGAGAAAATGACATGGACAACACTTTTGTCCTTGGTGGCAGCAAGAAGACACATTTTCCAAGACCCCCGGATTTTTCGTCAAGCCCACCTCGAGAGGTGGGCCTGACGCAAAATCCGGGGGGCCGTTTGGCCGAAATTCTCACAGCCAATCATTTTCATTTTTTTAATAATTTTTCAGAACGGCCACTTTTACTGACGGCCATTTGTTTACCCGTTTTCTACCCAACAGCTATTACTATTCATTCCCGATTTTCGTCCTTAAAGGCAGCTCCTTGATCATTCGAAGTCATCTTTTTCTTCTTCCTCATGTGTGACCAGAAAGAAGTATAGATTTGCTTGTTTTTGCATGTTTTTTTGCCCAATTATTTGCTATTTATTTTTGCTCAAATTATTTTGCACCATCGATATTATTTTTTGCCCAAATATTTTTTGCATTGTGTTCATTACAATGGATTGCTGCTCCCAAGATGGAGAATTCTCTCAATCTCAAGGACAAGCATGGAGTCAAAATTCGCCTTGGATGAGCTACTCTCAACCCCAATTTCAGCCCATTTCTCCTCAAATGCATGTTTCAAATTTTGATCATTTTGGTACTGGTAGTCCTAGATATTTTATGCCTCTTGGAATGCCTCCTTGTAATGGTTCAGATTTGCAACCATCAAGTGAGGAAGTGACACCGAGTTCAAATGCAAGAAATTACTTGATGGATATGAAGGAGGAGGAGGCAATCCGGGCTGCAGTAAATGCACTAAATGGAGAAGATGTACCTGTAGTAAAGAAGAGAGGACGACCACCAAAAGGAGGAAAAACAAATGCTCCAGCAAAGAAGAAGAAAATGGAGATCACAACAAAGAAGGCAACAAAAGAAGTGGTGAATTTGGCTGGTTCAGATTCGGAAGAAGAAAATGCAAGTCGGAAGTGGCGAGATTACGAGGTTGAAACCTTGATATCAATTCGGGGAGAGATGGAAGAAGAATTTTCAAGATGAGCAAAAAAACAAGGTTTGTATATGTGTTTTATTTTTTGGTTCTATAATTTTTTGTACACATGAATGGTTTTCATAATTTTTCAAAGCTTCAACCAGGAATTGGCCTACCTAGCTTTCTTCCTAAGTCTATTGGTCCTTACTTTTTTCACCTAGTCCATTGGTCCTTATCTGCCAAGTGCCCTTTCTAGGCTCTACGGCCAACTCTCAACGGGGGGGGGGGGGGGGAGGTTTATACCCGGCAGAAATGAGTTATGCACGTGTCTTGACGAACATTATGGGTTTTTCCGGTCACTACCTATGCTGTCTGCATTCTTGACGGCATCAAATGAGGCCCTTTCGGTTGTTTTTTTGATATTTTCAAGACGTTTTCACTATCATATGCTTGTATATAATTGCACTAATGACTTATAATGTAAAATTTCAGGGATTAATACATGGTTAAAATTGCAAGCAAGGATGGTGGCGGCCATTCGTGGCTTTGACCGCTCATGGGAATCATGCAAGAAGAAGTACAAAACCATTTACGCAGAGTACAAAAATGACAAGAGGGCCAATGAGATTTCTGGTTCGGATAGGCATCAAGACTGTAAGTGGTTTGACCAATTGGATGTCTGGAATTCTACACGTGCATGTGTAAAGAACCAAATTCCAGCAAGTGCCACTGAAGGTGAAGATGAAAACGATGAAGACAAAACACCATCAGATTTGCAAGATCGTGAGGTTACTCCAAAACAAGAGAAGAAAAATAAAAAATTCCAAGAGAATTTGGAAATCATTTTGGAAAAGGTTGTCTCAAATTCTTCTAGCTTTCTTACAATTTTTCAAGAAAGCATAGCTTTATTGAAGAACATGGATAGGCATATGGCAACAATTCTAGAAAAATTGTAGCTATTCTTCCATAACATCAGAATCACTACTTGATTCTGAAAATTGAATGGTCGAGTCCTTTGACAAATTGTATTGCCACAATGTTTTGGCAATGGATTCATGAGCAATGGTAGATTCTCTCAATAAATCAGCATCTTTCTCATTTTGTTTGATTAAAAAAACTTCTTCTTCAGCATCAATTTCTTCTTGCTCAAAATATTGAAATGTTCTTGTAGTACCAGATTTCAAAATGCGTGCTTTTACCTCATCAATAGATGCTTGTTCTCCTCGTAAGACTTGTTCTCCCTTCACTGTGCCCTCTTCAACCCGTTTATGTAATTTCACCTCCGCTTCTTCAATCCATATTGCATCAAACTTGTCCTTTGTTATGATGCATAAATTATGCAAAACAATACAAGTTGATACAATATCTGCCATTGATCGTAAAGGAACATCTGTTTTTTTTTGTATAATTCTCCATCTACCCTTCAAAATTCCAAACGCACGCTCCACACACATTCGGGTTGAAGATTGGATAAAATTCCAATGTGCCTTGTAAGATTCTAGTCCATCATTACAACCCTTAAATGGACAATACATCCAAGGGCGAACCGGATATGCCGCATCTCCAATTAACTTGTACGGTAGAAATCTTCCCTCCATACAAGCTCTTCCTACTTTGGTTTGTTGAAAAACAGTCCAATCATGTAAGCTTCCAGCCCACCCGAATTCATAATCCCACAATATGCAATTGGTATCAACAATTCTTTGCAACAAAGCCGAATGAAAAGATTTGCGACAGTAATAATCTTCTCCACCAATAACTGGAGCTAGCACCGGAATGTGTGAACCGTCTATGGCTCCTATTATGTAAGGTATGTTATGCAATCTCTCAAATTCTTTCGCTAAAACCCTAAATTTGTTTTCATTTGGAACTTGAATAAAAATCTTTTGCAAATGAAGTCTCACCATTTTACAAAATTCTCTCACAATTCTTGAAATTGTACATTCCGCCACCCCATATACCTCTCCAACCATACGCAACCCATCTCCTGTACCAAGTCTAGCCAAAGACATTGCAACCCTCTCTTCTACAGAAATTGGTCTTTTGAAATTAGTATGCTGTTTTTTCAAAAACGGACCTAATTTCTCACATAAAAATCTGAATGTAGTATGCGAGACACGAGTCCTTTCCTTAAACATCTTCTCCGTAAACGAACCCAACAAATACCGGTCTACAAAGCTAGATGGCCTCTCAAAACTCCAAACAATTCTCTCTCTAAACCCTAAACTTTGAAGGCAAATGCTGAAAATTGCAACATTCGTCCACTCACCTTGTAAAATCAAAGCTTGCATGTTGTTAACATGCTGCGTAATCATGTAGAGACACCAATACAAGACCATCATCACCACAAGCTTCTTCCTCCTCTCCTCCATAGTGCTGAAATTTCAGTAAACAAGGCAAAAACGAGAAAGAAAGAAGCAAAAGAAACCGCCAACAACTAGAAAGAAAGACCGGTCTTGGGGTAGAAAAGAGAGGTAGTGGAGTGGAAGTTGCGATCAACCCTATATTAGAATTATATTAAAAAAATCAGCACATTATTTTGTGGCCCCTTCTCACTTTACACTATATCCAAAGGACGTCAAATTCAAAGTTTGGCTTCTCAAGAATGAGCCATGGCCCTTGGCCGGTTTTCTCCACGACTTCTCGTTTCTAGTGTAAAGAGGGCCTAAGTAGAGGGTAAAGGTAAGTGGGTAAGTAAGAGAAATGCCACCCCACAACAGCTTCCTTGCACCACAAAGTGGGGCCCAGCCTGCCCGAAAAGGAAATCTCCGCGGGGCCCACCGTTGCCCCCAATAAGCAAGGCGAGGTGAGGTGATGAGGTGAGGTTAACGGTGCAATTGAATTTTACAACATTATTAGTAAATTACTTGAATGGCTGGCGTCACTCCGTCATAGTAGCCCCAAAAGGGCGCCGTAATAATGATGGGGGGGGGCGTGATTAATAAGAATTAAAGAGAATAGCCCACCCCCTTGTAGCCACGTTGCCTGACGCCCCAACGGTCACCCGCAACGGTCACCCGAGCGGCCTCGCTGGGCCGTCCGATGCCATCCAGCGGCTGTAAGGAAGCAGCCACACCCCGCCACTGACACCTTCACTGAGCCGTCCGATCGGCATCCAACGGCTGTCAGCCGCCAGCCGCAGACTGCCGTCGGGCCTGGCGAGCTAGAGCACTTTTTGGGAGGGGGGAAGAGCGAGCGAGTGAGCGAGAGAGAGAGAGAGAGAGAGAGAGAGAGATTGGGCGTGCGTGTGAGGCTGATCTCGTCAGTGAGTGCCTTTTGGGGTGACGCATTGACAGGTTGAGTCAGATCGATTGGAGCCGAAAAGCGGTTGCGTTGGAGTTGCTTGTTTCGTTCGGAAGGGGATTGCACTTACTTTACCAGCATTGGGAACTAAGAAGCAGCGTTAGGGGAAGCTCAAGCCCAAGTTCGTAGTTTTGGGTGATCCTTAAGGGAGGGGGTAAACAGGGGCCTTACCTGGGGGGTAACGTGGTCGGAGGGATCCGTGTCAAATGGGTTTTGTTTTACTCGTTTGGTAAGAGGGGAAGGGGTTTAGTGATGGGTGTTTGGGAGTTGGAGAGCTAGGGGGAAGGTGTAGACTGTAAATGATACTTGTTGCGGAGTGGTTGTTGGGTTGGGTTTGGTGTGGGGTTGTGTTGAAGGACAGTGAGTGTGTCAGTGTGTGTGCGAGAGGTTGATTGGGACAGTATGGCTGCGTGATGAGAAGTTGGCAGGAGGGATAGGTGTTGCTCATCAAGAGCAAAAGCTTGTAGTTTCTCAGTCGGTGTCGTACTGGGTAGAGTGTTGTGTGTGTGTGTGCCAGGGGGTTTGTTGCACTCATTTGGCTCATCATGTCACGTTGAGAGAGAGAGAGAGGTTTGGTGACGCAATTGCATGTTTGGGAACAGCAGACTTGATCGACTGCGAAGTCGACCACGAATTGGAAATCTGGGAAGTGTGACATTGGTTGGGAGCTTACGTATCTTTCTCCGGCGATCCGAAAGCTCCAATGTGCGAGGAGAGCCTGCCTCAAAATGCAGACACAAGGAGGTGGTGGTGGAGGTGAGGAGGACTTTTCGCTCTTGTGTTTGATGTGTTTTTGGTCAATGGCGGTGGTTGACAGGAGCGCACTCTATGGCTGGAGCCGCCTGAATCCGTATCACAGGGTGTGAAGAGGGTTTAGGGGAGTTTCGGGCCGCAGGTAGGGTGTAGGAAAGATAGAGCATTGCACATTTCGCAGGATAGGATAGGGTAGAATAGTGGAGCATTGAGGGAGAGGGGAGATGGTGTGGAAAGCAGCAGGAGGGGGAGAGTGCACCAATCTATCATGTGACGATGAGGTAGCCGGAGGAGGAACAGGACGAAGAAGAAGCAAGTCTGTGTGATGTCAGGCGGTTGCTCAACTCTCATGGTGCCGAATCACAGACTCCTGGGGGGTCATCATCATGGATCATCGTCATCTTCACCCCCCCAGCGACAGAATCTGCACTTCGTGCACAGCCCCTCCAGAATTTACCAGCAGCAACAGCAGCAGCAGCAACAGCGGCAGGAAGAATTGGAGCAGGAGCGGCTGTTGTACGCTCGTGTGCAACCATTGTCAGGGGAAGGCAACGAGGGTTTAGGGTTAGCGGCTGAGCGGGACAGGGGCCAGCAATTCTGCGACCAGTTCCAGCCACAAGGGCTGGGCATGTTACAAGAGGAGCTCGATGCGCGGGTAGGGACGGGGATGACGGGTGGGCACCACCATGACCATCATCATCTGTTGTTCCAGCAGCAGCAGGAGGATGAGATCGTCGACGCAACGGTGCCCATCACTCCCAACCCGTCGCACCAGGAAGGGTACGAGTCGCATTCTCCGCTTGCGAGGCAGGTGTTTCGCGACGACTTGATGAGGCGTGCCGCTGCAACAGCGGCGGGGGCCAGTGGGCCGCTGGAGGAAGTGTTTCGTCTTCCGACACCGGTGCGGACGAAGGCGACCAAGACGACGCGGATAGACTTGGAGAAGGAGGCGTTGCGAGGCGCGTTGGCTGCGAGATCCAACAGCCCACGCTCCTCCAACAGCCCGCGCGGGAGCCCGCAATGTAGCAGCCCCGGAGGGAGCCCGCAATTCGGCGGCAGCCCGCGGGGCAGTCCTCGCGGTGGCGGGGGCAAAGTGGAGAGCCGTCGCGTGTTGTCGCCGGGGAAATTTGTGTTGAAGAAGGGGTTGGAGCCGCCGTCGTGGCCAGGGCGGGGGGTTGGCAACAAGGGGGTGGAGAGGTCAGCGGAGGTTACGGTTTCGAATGAGAGTGGGGGGTCCAGCAGTCACCGAAGGACGTTGTGGGTCGACCAATCTTGCGACGCAGAAACGTCCGGGCAGTGGATCGGCTCGTCGCAACAGCACAAGGTGGAGAGGGCAATCGGTGGTGACAGTAAGGTAAATGAGCACTTCTTTCTCTGCACCCACTTCTTGTAAGATAGGAAATGAAACACGTCGCATGCAGTGTGCAGATGATTAGCAAATCCAAATTGTGCCTGCAGCCATTTTCCTCATTTGAGGTCACATGAATTGATCTTGTTCATTGTCAAAGTGAAGGTGATGCTGTTTCTTATTGAATGATCAAAGACGCCCTTCAATATGATGTTGGCAATTTAGCCTAGAATGGCTTAGGACACTTTTAGCTCTGAACCCTCTTGTAGAATAGGATACGAAACACATCGCAATTAGTGTGCAGATGCTTAGCAAATTGTGTCTGTAGCCATTTTCCTGATTTTTTGAGCTTATATGAAATGATCGTGTTCATGGTCAAAGTGAAGATGACGTTGTTTCTTCATGAAGTATTATGTAGGTTCCTTCAATTGTGATGTTGACAGCTGAACCTGGAAAGTCTTCGAAGGAGACTTCTAGCTCTGCACTCACTTTTTGTAGGATACAAATTGAGACCTATCGCAGTTAGTGAGCATATGATTTGTGAATCCAAATCCCATCTGCCGCCATGTTCCTCGTGATGTTTGGAACTCATACGAATTGATCTTGTTTATTGTCTAAGTGAAGGTACTCTTTCTTATGAAATGATCGTATAGGTCTCTGGAATTGCGATGTTGGCAATTGAGGTTAGAATTGTTAGGAAATTTGAGGATGTGATCTGATTTCTTTTAGACGTATGATGGCTTTTGGTTGTCTGTTGTAGATCCACACCAAACTATACACCACTGAAATATTGGTCTCTCTTTAAGATGAGTGGCCGAATTAGGCCTCCTTGCTTACCTTGGTGAGTTGATGATGCAGGAGAAATTGATGTCGAGAAGCGGCGGCGTTGAGGGAGATTTCTTGTACAGCCAGGGTTTTTCTTCAGTGCCATTGTTGTGTCCCGGGACGCCGAGCCAGCCTAGCTCGTCGTCACCCACCTGCTCGCACTTGCAGTCGCCGGATGTGAAGAAGTGCTTCCCGGTGACGGAGCCCAGGTCGGTTTTGGATTTGTCCATCAGCCCCCAATTGCCAACCATCCGTGCGACCCTGCCTCGACGGTTCCGGGAATCATTTCTGGAGAATGTGGGAGGAGGGTCACCTGCCACTGTGGGCTCGCCGCGGACGCTGGATTTTGAAAATTGCGAGCCACCAAAGGTGGGTGGCAGTAGTAGTTTCGATGCCATTATGCGGCGCGATCCCCAGTTCCCGAATCTCGTCAAGCCCGCACGGCAATGGGCTGACCTCTCAATTCCCCAAGGTTTTCAGGGAAGGACAACCACCACGACCACCATGACAACGACGACAACGACACCCCAAAAGCATCATCATCCACAATCGCCGGCTGGTGAGGAGCTTGTCGTGTTGCCTTCGCCGAGCTACAACCACGACGCTGACACGGCCGAATTGTCGAGCCTCGATGAGTGGGAGGCGGCGACCACGGCGTCCACGCAGCACGAGCGCCTTGCCAAGCAATGGATGGCCTCATTGATGGAGGATTTGCGCGGCGTCGAAGACTCCACGAGCCCGCAAGAGACTGAAGAGTGCACCACGCCCTTCACCCCGGGCGTCGAATCCTCCCCCCACATGCTTGCCTTCCAAAGGAGCAGCCACAGTCACGGCTCCCCGTCGCCCAGTGATTACACCACCGGCGATGACAACCAGGGTGGCCTGGAATATCTGCAAGTGGAGAGTCCCAGCGACACCCCTCGCGGCGGATTCGGATTCTGCGACGACCCACAAAATGATGAGCCTGCCGTTGTCGGCCACGAGCTCGTCACCCTCCTGCTCGCATGCGCGGAGGCCGTGTCCACCAAAAGCTTGAGCCTGGTGAACCACTTGTTGCAAAAACTTGGCGAGCTCGCGTCTCCTGACGGCACCTCCATGCAGCGAGTGGCCGCCTACTTCACCGAGGGATTAGCTAGCCGGGTCGCCCACCTGTGGCCCCACATCTACCAACCCCTCCCCATTGACCTCAGCCTCAACGAAGAGGAGATGCAAACCGCGTTCCACCTGCTCAACCATGTCGCGCCTTACACCAAGTTTGCGCATTTCACCGCAAACGACATCATCCTGCAGGCTTTTGAGGGTAATGATCGTGTGCATGTCATTGATTTTGATGTCAAGCAGGGTCTGCAGTGGCCAGCTCTGTTCCAAAGCTTGGCAGTGCGAGAATGTGGCCCACCTTCACACATCCGCATTACAGGTAATAGTCCACCAACAATTGACCTTGTAGAATGCATTGAAGTTTATCACAGTTGTGGGGGAGGATGATTCTGCTTATTTCCTGCATTCCGTGCAAGTTCTGCGAGAATGGATTTAGGAGTTGTATTTATGCTTTGTGAGGTGTTGAGAGAATTAACCCTTGCAGGCATGAGAGTTGAAGATTACAAAGTAATATTTCCAAGGTTTTCTTGAACATCATCACATATGATGAAGTTGTGAAGCACCATCAAAGGATCACATCCATGCGGTCCTCACAGAATGTATTCAAGAGGAATATTTTTTGAAAATTCATCACAACTTCATTGTTTTGATGAGAAGCTTGATTTTGGGACTACCAGGTAAGGGTTAATGACCAATGTCTGCTTTTGGGATTACTTTTCCCGTCTGCACCTTTATTGAAATCAATGAATTTGGAATGACAGGAATCGGTGAATGCAAGGAGGACCTTCAAGACACGGGTGACCGGCTTGCTGAATTTGCCGAAGAATTCAACATCCCTTTCTCCTTCCACGTGGTTATAGACAGACTTGAGGACGTCCGGCTATGGATGCTGCATGTGAAAGAGAACGAAGCAGTTGCTGTGAACTGCATTGGGCTGCTTCACCGTTTGCTCTATGACTCGGGAGACGCAGTGAAGGATTTTTTGAACCTCATTGGCAGCACGCGACCCCGGGTGGTGGCATTGGTTGAACAAGAAGGGAGCCACAACGGTGTCCACTTTGAAGGTAGGTTCCTTGAGTCGTTGCAGTACTATTCTGCACTTTTTGACTCCCTGGAAGCGAACCTCGCGAGAGAGAGCGGTGCCCGCCTCCAGGTGGAGCAGCTATTTGCTCGAGAAATTCGCAACATCTTAGCGTGCGAGGGTCAGGAAAGGGTCGAAAGGCATGAGCAGATTGCCATGTGGCGATCACTTATGGATCAAACAGGCTTTGTTGGTGTGCCGTTGGGAGAAAGTGCGCAAATTCAAGCACAAATCCTTTTGCGCATGTTTGACTCCGATGGTTACACTTTGACGGAAGATAACAGTGCGCTGACTCTCGGCTGGATGGATCAACCCCTCTTTACCGTGTCCGCGTGGAAGCCTGACAAAGATTTTGTACCCACAGGAACTAGCTTAGTGGCAACTACATCCGAAAAACAACCACCCACAACTACAGTCTGATGACTACCACTTGAAACCGAGACTCGAATTATCTGCAACAAAAACCAATTGAGAAGGGGAAAGTCCTGCGAGAGGAAACCGCACCCGGTGGTTCACTTGCATAGCTGTGTTCCGAAGGATCTCAGCTTTTCTCAAGCTTTAATACATATTTTCCAATAAGGAAGGCATTGATCACCTTTTTCTGGTCATACTCTGAATCAGAGTTGGCCGAATCACCGGACGGACGCAAATGGGGTTTGCGGTAATTTTGAGAATTGATTATATGAAATCACCAGGCTGATCACCTTTTCCTGGGCTCGTAATATGTGGATGTAGTTCGGTAGTGTAGAATGTAGTGGTGATGATGGAGCTCACCCCCAACACAGTACTTCTGCGACACTGCCTTATTTTTTCTCATCATGATATTGATGACAATTGATCTCAACATCAATCTACTTAGTAATCTAAATGAGTAGAACAAAAGTGCTCCCCATCATTGATAAATCAAGAGGAGAGTGGATCCTTTCACATGTTACATTTTTTGGGTCACCTAATTACGCAAAAACAAGTAAAGCTCAGTAGTGTAAAGCCTCTCTCTTTCTCTCTCTCTCTACATTGTCAGGTAATTAGGAACACACTAATTGGGATAATCAGTGTAGTAGTGCAAGGCCATGGGTCTACCTCCATTCTGGTGCCTCTCAAATTCTTCTTGAAGCCACTTACTTGACTTGAATTTTGCTGAAAATTGTAGCCCTGTAACTGCCAGCAAATACTTCAGGAAGGTGGTATAGCAATTCTATGATGCAACTTGTTATGTATTGAGACACATTTAATGTGTAGTGTAGATAGTAGACAAATTTAACTGTCTAGACGATTGCAGGTTAGAGGTGACTATTCACAGTCCAAAATTTAAACGTTGAAATTCTATTATGCAGGAGATCATAATATGGATGTCCATAGCAGTCTTGAGGGACAGTAGTTTACAAATTATATTAGGTTTGGTTTTTTGACCGAACCTCCACTCAAATCACTGCAAATGACAAAATGTTATCCACATGCAAAGGAGGGGCAATAGACCTGCCCAAGTCTGCTCACAAAACTTGAAACCATTATTCTGTGATTTTTTGGGAAGCTTTGTGATTTGAGGCAGTGGTGTCACAACTGTGCACCTTACGTATGGATTTACACCCACCAACATATGTCCAATTAAGAATTATAATAGTAGATGTTTAGAATATGTTGTTGAGTGTCATGCACATTTTCAGAGCAGTTGGGAATCTTATGCACATAGGGATCAACAAATAACACGTGTGGGATATGCTGTCCCTAAACCGTGGAGGTGACTAATGTCGAGTTTTGGTTTGTGGGTCGGTTCCACTGTAAACCAGTTGTGAGCACACTACCATACTTGGATTTATTAAAAAATAATTAAACCTTGTTGAATTGAAATTAACCATGCGGCAAAGCATAGTAGACTTGAACATGAACAATCTAAACTATTGTCAAAGAGGTTAGAGTGAACTACTCACGACCATATTACAGTTGCATAGGATATTAGGGGTTAAGAATGAAACTCTTTCCATCTCATGGGAAATGGAGTCCATTACCTTCACCTCAAGGACTTTTCGACCATTGACATTATCTTAACATGGAACAATTGTTGCTTACCACACCTCTAATCATAGGTTTGTCACTACAACTCCATTTTGACCAACTTACAACGTAGTTATAAATGGGCACATTTTGTGTTGAAGTGTTCCCTTTACAACTCTATGAGAGATAGGTTTCCTTCCCTATTTTAAAAGGCAGTATTAGAAAGTCTCAAGTCTTTCTTCCCATTGGATCATCAAGTTGATATTAGATCTCATAGACACCTAGTGTCTACTCTCGAAAGGGAGGAGTAGATCTGTACCTCCATACCTTTGTCCTGTGGGCATCGGATTGGGGGTGGATCGAACAGACACTTAATTCACGTCGGTCTCCTCCAGGGAGACCGAAGTTCTTCTTCTTCTTCTTCTTCTTCTTCTTCTCATAGACACCAATACACTTTGTTGCTCTAGGGAACTAGGTAATTAGCGTTTTTGTTGCCAATTTGATGTACTTTTAGTCCCATAAGCATGTGGGCTTTCTGGACTTCAAAATCAATTTCATTTCATAACATCATACTTGTTGTAAGGTATGTGACCTTATATGGTCATTCTTCTCAATTGCAAACATATATTTGAGTGGTACATAGTAAGGCTTGTAGGTCAAAATGGACATGAAAAGGACTCATGTTGTGTTGAGATCGGACTATATGCGTAAAAAATAGACACCATTCTAGTTTTAATTGTTAGTTTTAATATGATGATTCCTCCATAGCATTAAGTACCAGCCCTCAACCTATCTTTGCAAAATTGGTACCTTGATGCTCATTTCTAGCAAAGGTAACATAAAAATTTAGACAAATAGTAGACTATATTTGTGTTTTTTAGGTATTTACTTTCATTATATAGGACAAATTAGACTTTAATTGGGTGGCAGGGTGGACAAATCCGAAAGGCAATTGGCGGTACATGTTCTAACCCAATATAGTTGTCTAATCTTACAATTCCTAAAAGGTTATACAATTGGAAGGAAGGTACCTCTGAGTCAAAAAGGTTGGTGGACCTCACTAAAAAGTCTCACATTTTGAGTCACTTGCTTAGAAGCTTTAACCTTTGTTACTTAGTAACTATCCCTTGAAATCAAAAGGCAAGTGCTAACACCGGTACTTAATATTATGTATGTGATCACTTAAGAGAAAGGGAATGTTCATTTTGACCTCTTGTAGCTTTTTGCATCAAAATTCCGGATTTCAAAATGAAATCGACAATCTTTATGACTATAATTGCTAATGAGACAATTCATGATTTATTCCAATGATCAAGTTTAGCTATGGAATTGAAAAATCAAGTTAGTTTCTTGCCTCCTAGTAGGGTGGGCAAACATTACTAGGGTCTAAGGAATTTAAGGTGATAACTAGAGGCAAAGCCAAGATTTTGACCTAGGGGGGACTGACTTCAAATAATAGAAATATCCAGTGTATATTTTATTTTAACATTTCAATAGGTGGTCGAATCTGTTAATTTATTGAGAGATTTGGACTTGTCGAGCTGACATCCCCATAATTTTTTTGATAATGTCGTTAATATCCAAAACTTGGCAACAGGGGCAAAGCCAAGGGGTGGGGGGGGGGGGGGGGTTGAGCCTCCCCCCCTTCCTTGGCTTCGCCCTTGGTGATAATACCCCTTCATGGACCTTGGTTTTGAACTAAGGATTGGACCTAGACTTGAAGTTTAATTCCTCACAATTATGTGGAGTGTTTTCTTGTTTGGGGCCACCAAGATTTAAGGGAAATTGGTGCCACATCATAACATTATTTAAAACCATAATAGTGTTATGTAGGACTGACAATATTATGCAGAATATTCTTCACATTTAGCATGTATGTGGGGAATATTTTGCAAAATACTGTCAGTCCCACAAAACACTGTTATGGATCTGAATAATGTTATGATGCACCCCTTTATTTTTCATACTTAAGATTGGGGCCCTAGTGTTGGGTCTAGATTTCGCTCTTGACGAATTTGGTTGCTTCATTGCAACAATTCTATGGTCTTGGACCCTAATGTAAAACCTACCCTTCTTAGTTAGGATGCGGACACAAAATGTATTGAACAGTTTTGACGAGGTAGGAAGTTTTGATTTATTCAAGTTGAAATGAAACTAGGGTGTTTTGTAGTAGATACCTACTGTTGAGAGGATTTTGGGTTTTCGCTTGAAGGCTGGAACTTGAAGCTCCACCAAACATATGATTTAGTGTGGTCCACCCTATTCATCATCGACCCATATATATTATCTTGCAATCACTGAGTGACAACAAGAGAGGGTGTCATATGACACTTGGTGTCACATAACAAGTCATGAAGGCCAATATGATAGTAATTAAGCACGGCACATCAATTTCAATGTCACACTAAATCGTATAGTACCCATAATTACAATAAATCTCTAATTTAGTGTGGCCCACATTACTTTCATCATAAACCCACATTTATTGTCTTGCAATCACTGGGTGGCAACTCATAGAAAGGGTATCATATCACATGTGGTGCCACGTAACAAATCATGCCAACCTCTCTAGTAAATAAACATGGCATGCCAATTTTAATGCCACACTAAAATCAGATTGGTTTCATTGATGGATATTAACATGGCACACCAATTTTGTTGCCTAAACTCTAAATTCCAGATGTTTTTGTCTAGTCATCCTTTGGTACCCATTACTTGTAAAAGGCCCATACAGCCCAACTCTCAGCCAATGAGTTCCTAAACAACTGTAGTTGCAACCATGCGAAGGTACAGGCCGACCGGGTCACAAGATTAAACTGCACAGAAAAACTCAAGTTTTGTGCAAGAGAAGTTGGAACTAAGATGGTAATGCAAGTTTTCATGAGAAACTGCAGAGCTGCCAAATGAAAAATGGATTTGAAAGCAGCAGGGAACATTATAGTAGTAATAATTTAAGCAAATACATTTTTTCATCGGCAGAATTCCATTTATGATTCCTTCGAAGTACACCAAAAGCAATGTATCTAACCTTGACTTTGGTGCTACATGGAAATCATCAGGTAATATATACTAAGAGGAGACCATTATTTTGGAGCAACTTCTTCAAGCTCCGGAACAACACTAACTGTCTAAAGATCCTCCTTATTAATTACTCTCGAGTCTTCCAGCTGCTGAGTCCTTCCCAGCTGCAGTAATTGCAGTCTACACATAGATGATCAATTGCCGTTGTTGGATCAAGCCATGGATAATATGGAGGCATATCCTTGACAAAAATTCCAGAAAATTAGGGGAAGACATTCAAGGTGCAAAGGGTGAAGGCAACATTTTCAGATTGTGGGGTAGGTCGATCAGACATCATAAGTAGTCTGTTGTCATTTTGAGGCCATTATTTGTTGAAGATTTATGAGCAGCAAAGCGGTATAGCTCCCAAATGAAAGAAATTAAAGCAGATGCTTCTTCTTCTCCCACAGAGGCTTCTAACATCTGCACCAGACTGCCCTGGCACTGTTGTTGGAAGCCTTTGAGGGAAAGGAACAAGCACCTGCGCCTCGACGTTGCTTCCATCAATTCGATTATCCATCCATCCCTCCCTATCTGCAATGGCGCCATCTTCAGAAAGTGAGAGACTACAATTTTATGGATATCTCATCAAATGCATCAACAGGTGGATCTTGGAAGCATTACCAGCTAAACTGCACACAAAGTTCAAAGTAGACAATGTATTCTAGGCACGCTAGGTAAACTCAATGTTCAAAGCCAAATCTGCAGACAGGGAGAAGGATCAATGCTTAATAAACTACTCCGGCAATTTGAGCCTCATCAGCAATGTGGGGGAGCAGAGTGAACTAAACCTAGGGTTCTTCTTAGAGAGGAGTTCTCAAAGGAAGAGTATTAATGAAACGGATACATTGTGCAAACCTCATATCAAACTGTAACAAACCAGTGGGATACAGAAGAAGGGTGTTCGCTAAATACAACAAACGCTATCATATATATTCCTAGGAGTTGAGGTGGTAGTACTGACCATCTTCCTTGTAATCACCCCGGTCCATGACTAGTTGAGGTTTGTAGAGTGACAAAGGCCACTTCCTATGTCAGAAATGGGTTAGAGAGGAGAAACTAAAAGAGGAGGAGATTATTTGGGACGAAACAAATAAAGGCATTGTGCAAACCTCATGTCAAACTGCAACAACAACCCAGAGAAATACAGAAGAAGTGTTCACTACATGCAAATAACAAACGCTAACTATGTGTAATTAATCAACCCTGTCATTCCGTCACCTATGTCAGAAATGACATACAGGGGAGATATCAGAGCAGGGAGAGTCGTTAATCCAGGCCAACAAGCACATTGTGCAAACCTCATATCAAACTCACAACAACCCAGTGGGGATACCGAAGCAGAGTGTTCCCTAAGTACAACAAACTCTACATATATTCCCAGGAGTTGACGTGGGGATCACTAAACATCTTCCATGTTAATAACACCCCTGTCCACCACTAGTTAAGGTTTCACACAAGGGCCACCACCTATGTTAGAAATGACATAGAAGCGAGTTATCAGAGCACGAAGAGTCATGTTTTTAAGATGAAACCAATACATTTTGAAAACCTCATATCTAACGGCGCAACAACTCACGAAATACAAACAACAATCGCTATATAAACATGTATATTCTCAGGAACTGTTGCCAAGGTGGGATCACTATGGAACCACTAAACATCTTCCATGTTACCCCTGTCATTCCTAGTTGAGATTTGTAGAGTGAAAAAGGCCGCCATGTGTGTCAGACAGGACAGAGAGAGGATCATAAGTGCCCACAAATACACAAGTGAGTACACAGGAGCTGTACTAACCCCAAACGCCCGGTGTGTGTGTCTGTCTGTCTGTCTGTACCTCTATGTCGACTTGTTAGCTGTTGAACTCCCGCGCTTCTTCGTACTTGGGAGGATATGATCTCATGCGTGTACTGGTGAGATCTTAAGAGATGAAAACAGTCACAAAGTTTATAAACACTTATGGAGCTGGTACCAGACTCCAGTAGTAGTAGTACTACTACGAAAACTACTCAAGCAGACGGCCTGATTCAGCAAATTAGTTCCACGTGGCTTTAGCCAAGGTCCAATATTACCAAAGAACAGAAATTAATCACATGATGACAATACACATCATCAACTAGCACACGAGTCTCTGAGTTTCATTGGAAGAAGAGCTAGGATATACAAAAGTATTGGGTCTCGTCATGTGGGTGTCCCGGGCGTGTCTGCAGGAGCTTCAGAATGCATCAAAGAGATCAAACTGGTGAGACTAATTACCTACCGATGGCTAAACATTTCACTCATTTGTTTGACGGAGCTAGACCCCAAAATTCATGCTGAAGCTTGAGCATGGAAGCTATAACACTGCATCAAATTTGCAACCATCCCAGAATATGTTGTTCAGGATCTGCTTCGGAGGCATTGATTTGGCAGCAAAACCATTTGCAAAGAAATTACCCTGGCCTGCACAACATATATGGTCATATATACATGATCGCTAATAGTAATGTTATGATGATCACCATGCACAAAACAAGTCTAATTCCTTGGAGAAGATCAGACCCATTGTCCTGAGTAGTACTGCAACGATGACCACTGGGTTATGAGCATGTTATTCAGTACTGCCAAGTCCAAGTGCATCAAACGGAAGCAAGAAGAGCTTGCATCACCAAACCACCAACTTCCCAACACACATCTACTTCCTTCCTCACACCTACACCGCAAAGTGGAAGTCTAAGTCTTGATGATGATATTTGCGCAATGGTGATATCATGACGATCACCATACACATAGAAAAACCTAATTTTTCTTTGTAGTAAGAGACGAAGATCAGACTCATTTTCTGCACAGAACCTATGCCTTTATCATTATCAGCATCCCTGAGTAGTACTGCATCGATGACCACTGGGCTACGAGCATGTCAATTAGTCTTGCCAATTCCAGGTGCATCAAACAAAAGAAAACAGATATTACATCACCAAAGCACCAGAGATCTAATGCTTCCTTCACTCCTACACCGAAAAGTGGGAGTCTAATTGTCGATGGTGATGTCATGATGACCACCGTACACATAGAAAAGCCTGATATCTTTGTAGCAAGAGAAGAAGATCAGAACGCATTTTCTGCACAATCTTTATCTTTTCAATACCCGCATCCCGAGTCAGTAGTAATGCATCGATGACCACTGGGTTATGAGCATGTCAATTAGTATTGCCATGTCCAAGTGCATCAAACAACAGCAACAAGAGCTTCCATCACCAAAAAAACAACTTCCCAACACACATCTACTTCTTCCCTCACTCCTACACCGCAAAGTGGGAGCCTTATTCTTGGTGGTGATGATTTTATGATGATACCATGCACAAAGAAGTCTTTCAAGAAAGAGAAGATGGTCCGATCACACATTCTTTCCACCAAACATATCTTTTCAATAATCCTCATCCCTGAGTAGTACTGCAACGATGACCCCTGGGGTTTTGAGCATGTCAATTAGTATTGCCAATCCAGGTGCATCAAACAGAAGCTAAGCTAGCTGTAAGAGCTTGCATCACAAAAACATGACCAGCACTCAACAGTCCTCCTTCCCTCACTCCTACACCTCAAAAGTGGGAGTTTGCACATGAAACCATTGCAACTTAACCTTCATCAACCCTGCGAAAACCATTGAGACAACTGAACAAATCCAAGCTGTGACTTGAGGTAAAGTAGCAACTGCAACTCAAGTAGGGCAACAACTCATGTGGCATGGATTCTGTAGAGAGGCTCTTCCAGACATAAGGAGATGGATGAGTGATTTGATAGGGCAGAGCAATCTGTGGCCTAATTTATAGGGTGTGTGATTGGTCTGTGAATTCCTCAAATACTTGTTCCTGCTGTTGCAAGTGGCTAGACTAATTATTAAATAAAACTTTTCATGCAGATCATTTTGTGTGGTTACTTACAGCCCCAGTTTGCATGCCCCAGCATCATGATAACTTCACTTCTCGTCGACAAGTAGTAGTACTGGGCACCGGGTGGTTTCTTTTCTTGTTTCGTACGGATCGCCTGGCCTCATAATTGTTATCAGAGGTTTTTATTAGTTCCTGCACATGTCCACGGGAACGTAGAGGTGGAGGTGGTGGTGGTAGTTCACGAGTGCATCTCTCTTCTCGATGCGGAATTTAGAAGATTACGTTGCAATTCACATCTTTCTTCATCTATTAACAATTATTCTAAATTTGTCATCATTGCAATATGGATCTCCTGTTGATCGAATCACAACAAATGCATGTACAATCTTGAAGCAACACCTGTCAATTTTCCCAGGGGGCGTACTTTACTAAACACGTATGAGTATACGTGAGTGCACAAAAGGGGTATTGATTTGAACTTTATTGTACTATGTACGCATATGCTACACATTTTACGACTCACAGTTAAGGACCTTTAAAAACATATAACATTTGGACTTATATGGAGTGTCATTACACTTTATAGCATGAGTTTTTGTATTGGCTTATATTGGTATCAAAAAGGAACCAACAACAAGTGGGGATACCATCTTATTGATCATTCAATGCTAGACTTAAAAACAATAATTGCAATAGCTTTTATAACATATATTACAGAGTTAAATGCTCATAAGTTGCATCCGGGGGATGGAAAAAGTCTTCAACAACTTTACTGATAAATATTAGGGTTTTGCATTGTACATAGGATACGGGTTGATTGTTATTCAAAGGTGTATTTGTATACTTGTGTTGATGACTTTCTATTTTTACTAAAACCTCTTCATGTATACATACTGTTACTTATATTTTAATCATTGAGATTGTACGTGTATTGCTTAATTTTGCAAAATAAATATTGTATATAGGGGGTTTTCATGGTATGTTGCAAATGCAAGTGATTCTTGGTTTGAATGATAGATGCAACCCCCTAGGCCAATTTTTGTCTCTTGTTGTTTTTATATTTTATAATTTTGTGAGAACTAACTGGTTAACTTTACATGAGTTGGATGAACATTAAATGAATCAATATGTTAATGTTTTTTTGTTTTTTTTTTAAATTAGCACATTAAGCCCTTAAAGGTCACAACATTGTTGTTTATTAGTGGGTGGTTCTTTTTGTAGGCGTGGGAGTTTTGTCAGACATGATTTCTCAATGGTTTATCCACAAGCACCATGTCCAGACTAAATCTAGTGACAATGTCCAAATTATTTAGTTTATGTATAGATAGTTGAGAGGAACCCTTGACTAACACTGGAAAATATACTGGTATGCATCAACAGGTGTTATTTCACATTAAATTGGAACCATTGGTCCACTTGGATTTTGAGATGTATGCATTCTTCCCTTGTTAACTAACACAATGATTATGCACATGGTTGTGATTACGGTCATTCCCAGCTTCATCCAAATCCAGCGGGCTTGGTTCTCACCCACACACGTTGCCCCAAACAATCTCGGATCACGAGCTTCGAATAAGAGAGTATACATTGTTCATACATCCAGTGGACTAGTACTCGGGCGAGAAAACAACACTCGTACCTATCCTCAACATCCACCAAGCTGGGGACATGTCAATTTAGCAAATCTCTTTCACCGGCCCAATCACGCGGCTCCATGTGGCCGCATTATACAAACAGCGACCAGCCTGCATTCATCGCTAGGCTACTACGGTCGCAATTTAAAGCTGCTCTTTCCAGACAATCTTCACTACTAACTTAGCCTACTATTGCACCTAACTTCCGATTACTCTGTGTTTTTTAAGCACCAATGTGTCATTGCTGTCGATCATGGGTCGTGGAAAACAAACCTTCTTAAAAGTTGGACAGGAGGAGTCGTGTGCCAGCACGGCAAAGACCAAGCTGACCAGCTCTAAGTATAAACTTGTATCTCAGATATCATGCGGTGAGGCCCCTTTTGAAGAAAGACTCATTTCCCAACAACATATGACATAATATTATTCACCTGCCTATCCATGCTACTGTATGTGGGGTGCGGGAATCCCCTGGGCAATATGCTCATTCTATTTTTCTCCCACGTTTTGGGTATATACTTCACCGAAGTTCTATGGTACGATGCATAACAATACCATCAGTAGATGGCCATTACTTTAAAAATACCCAAACATGGTCGTTGCATGGCAGGGTCGCAAATTCTCTGCTGGCCAATTCGGGCTTGCAATGTGGCACTAGCTGGGAACACTACATTAAAATTTTAAGCATGTTTAACATGTCATGCATGTTCCAAATTTCCATGTAGTTTGATAGTTGTAGTAGCCTTTGGGAATAGTGCTTTGCTTATATTGGGGGGTCCACGACAAACTACATCTCCTCCTCCCTTCCTTTTCGAAAGGAAGCAGAGCCGACAGACTGAGTGATGGCCAAGAGATTGACTGATACTATGGGAAGAATAACGCCACATTTCTGAATTGGAGTAACATAATTGAGTGGGGAAAGTATGGATTCTTTCCTTAGAAATATAAATCTCAGTCAGTTGCACTTTGAATTTGGAGTCAGGGTGCAGTCTGCGAAAGCTTGATTCAGTTTCAACATGACCCTCGAGTGGATGGAAGAAATGGAGCAGGTTTTGCTTGGTTTAGAAGGAAAATAAGTCAATGAAACCTTCCTTTGAAAGAAACCTTGTGAGTCATTTTCAATATGATATTATCAAGTTGGGAGATCATGGTCTCTTTTCTGGCCATTCATGTAATACAGTATTTGGACATAACATTATTAAGCAGTGTGCGTGTTTGTTTATGTGGGCCATGAGAATATAATCATGGGATATCCCAGCTTAATTTGAGTCTTCTTGCACCAGGTCGGGACATCCCATGGTTATGTTCTCAGGGTCCACATGAACGAACACACACTACTTAATAATGTTATGTCCAAATACTTAAAAACAAGTTATACTTTCACCCTCATTTCAATTGTGCGTAATATATACATTTTTATTTGTATTTTGGTTATTTTTAGACATGTGATTTAAGTCAAAGATATTGTTATAGACAACATTTTGTGTTGTCACCTCCATAATCCAACAGTTTCAAACACACACTATTCTTTCATCCACTAATCTCATGTGGCGTCCTAGGTGGCACAATTTTGGAGCCAAAATTCGGCTCGCTTGGAGAAATCGGGAAGAGCTTTTTCCTCGGCCCAAACTCTCAACATGGGCCGGAGTGGCTCATTTGCTGGATATAAACATCTCTACTGTTGGTCCATAAAAGGTTAAGGGCAAGTTTCCATGCAGGCTACTCGTCCACCTAATTCTAGTGTGAATAAGGACAAACCTGCCGAATTGTGGAGGGAATATGATGGGGTAGGGTTCGTATGTGCCAACTAGCTACTCCCATCTTCTCAAATCGAGGCCCACCTACTCACCTCCTCCTCCTAAAACATGTCTTCAAAACCTTCAGGTGACCGGAACTTCGAGGTTAAAGATTCTTTATTGGGTACATGGAAGTCTAGCGGGCCGCTAGAATGTGCTTGGATGTCGGCTTGCACTTAAGTACATGAGAACACCTTCAACTCATTTTTTTCTAGAATCTAGTGGGTGAGCAGCCTACATGGAAACTCACCTTAATTCCCTTCACTACACTTTCCCCTCAAGGACAACATGACCTAAAAGGACCGCACCACTTTACATGTGACAAGGTTGGACCCGCAAAAAGTTGATAAAGTTGAACTGGATTGAGGCCTTGATTGCACATGAATGGGGGCCGGTCGGGCCGACCACAAGCTCTGTCTAAAGTGGGCCTTAGTGCATTTAATCCCAAATTTTAACTCTAGTTTAACTCCAGTAGCTTTACTTGAGTCAGTTGATCTCAGAATCAGCTAAGGACACACTTGATTTTTGGGAAGTGAGCCCACTCTCAAGCAATGCCAAGTTGGCACCCAGTTGGCACCCTCTCTTCTCAATGGTATTGTCCGTACCCATCCTACAAGGAGCTGTGTTGGCGGACAGATGCCAAAGATCTTGATTATTCCTCCATTGAGGATGAATGAGGTCCACTTGGACACTTATGGGGTAAAGTATCAGAAGTCCCGCTTTACACTTTGAACTCCGTAGTATCACACCTGTGGCAACCAAAGTGCACATGATATTATGGAGTTTTGTAGTGTTAACATGGATGCGTGATACTATAGAATTAGTGTTGCATGTGACACTATGGAATAACACGAGGGAGATGTGAGAACAATTTGAATTCGTTCTCCCGTCACCTACGCTAGTGTGGTCCACTCCACTTGGCCTTCCCGGGCGATGTGGCGGACGCATGCACCAACATTCAACAAGTGGCATAAGAAGAAGAAGAAGAAGAAGAAGAAGGTGACACTCCACATGTTGACACATGTTGCAATGTGAGGGTGTGGGTTGAATTCTTGGGTGGTTTGCATTAATGACAAAAAAAATTGATATAAGGGAGAGAAATGTGACAATAAGGAGTGAGATTTGAACTTTGAACATCCGTTCCCTAGGGTTTCGGGATATTAGAGAGTGTGTGACATTATGGGGGTTGATATTACGGAGTTTAGGGTGTATTGATTCAGCCGTGTGTAATTCATGGATCTTCAACATGACTTGACATTTTTGTGATACACCTTAACCTCCATAATGTCATTGCCTCTCTTATATCCTCAAACCCAAGGGAATGGATGTGCCTAGTGTAAATCTCCCTCCTAGTTGTTATATTTTCCTTCCATATATCACGGGTTTTGACATTATAACTCGGGGGGTGCACTGTACTAAACATGTACGAGTATACGTGAGTGCACAGGAGGGGTATTGATTTGGACCTTGCCGTATTACGTATACATATGGTATACATGTTATAATTTATAGTTACGTACATATATGGAAGGCCTTTAAAAAGTATACAATAATTGTACTTGTATGGTAATGTTATTATACTACATATCATAAGTTTTCATATTGGATGAAATTAGGATTAACTAGGATTAACGATTTACGTTAGCAACCTTATAGGGTAGTTTGAACTATGTACAAGGTGTCAAGGTAATATCGGGGAAAGAGGCAGTATTAGGGTTTTGAAATGATTCGTTCAGCTCAAAGTAACAAGGAGATTGGTTTATGTTGGTATCAAAAAGGGGCTAACAACAAGTGGACATATGATCTTACTGATCATTTGATGGTAGACTTAGAGACAATAATTGCATTGGCTACAATGACATATATTGGTGAATCAAATGTTTATGAGTTACATCCGGGAGATGAAAAAGTTTTCAACGACTTTGCTGATGAAAGCTAGGATATTTTGTTATACATATTATAGGGGTTGATTATTGTTCAAAATTATATTTGTATACTTATGTTAATGACTATATATGAATGGATGTTTTTTTGTGTATACATATTGTCACTTGTATATTTATTGTTGCAATTGCATATGTATTACTTCATTTCACAAAAAATAACTTGTATATAGGGGGTTTTTAGAGTATGCAGTGAACGCACGTGATTCTAGGTTTTAATGAAAGGTGCACCCCCCGAGCATTATAATAATCTATCAAAGAATTCAAACCACACATTCGCATGCATCACGTTGTCATCATTGTCATCATCATCATTATTGCAATGTTGACTTTGTGTCTTTCCATAATGTCATGTGCTACACTAATTCTCTATTATCATGCATCCATATTAACATTACAACCTCCTTCATATCACATGCACTTTGGTGGCCACAAGCATGATATTAGGGAGGTTAGAGTGTATTTGGAACAACTTCATAACATTATTTATCCCTTAGCATTAGTTTGGTGTGTCCAAGAAGAATAATTAGGGAACGATATCCAAAGAATGTCACAAAGATTCTTTGGAAGACTTGCATATTCCACCTAAAATTGGTGAGGAAGGGAGGCAGTCAACCTTATTCAATCAAACTCAATTACCTATATACAACTCATAAGCATGTTTAGTTTTTTGGAAAGAGAAATTTGGCTACTAAGGGCTAAATGTTGTTATGTTCGCGATGACTACCTCTCTACCTCACCCACCAACCCTCACACACCCAACTTCCTAGGTGGGCATAAATATCTACATGCAACCAATAGAAACATCTCATGTAATTCCAAATTCCATGCATTTTTAGTTGTGGTCCAAGCTTAGTGAGTATATGCACTAACCATATCACAAACAACCTACAAACAACTTGGCATAACAAACAAGTTGCTCACCATACCTTACCCTATGATATACTAGAGCTTGGCAATTGCATCATTGGACAGATTAAAGGTAGATTTCCATGTGCTGATTGTTCCAGCAAAGCTTGACAACCTTTGTTGGTATTAGCAAAACTTTAGCTAGTATCTCCAAACATCTTGTTGGTTGAACACTTCCATGTGGAACAGGGTGACCACCATGCGAGTGAATAGATTTGTCTTGTTCTCAAACCTGCAAGTTGAAATGTCATGACATTTACCAATTTAAAAATGTTGAATGAATCAGCCCTCAACCTAGAAGGTTCTTGTTTTTAATAGAGTCCCTTCATCCACATGGATGAGTTTATGGAGACGCCACAAACCCCAAGCCAATTTGTTGAGCCCAATACTGTTTTATATGTGTGACGGTGAGTATATTCATAGGTATATTTTAGGGTCATAGGTGCCACAATTTTGTCTGAACCCCTCGGTGCACGTGTGCTCATATTGGTGTCTAACGAACTCACCAAATACAATAGTTTATTGATTTTAAGTTGATAACCGAATGTAACCGATCTCGTGGCGGTAATGTAAAGGACAATCAATGATTCCACATATGCTCAAACACGCAACGTTGGACGTGCAGAAATTGATGGTGATAAGTGTCATGGAAGGTCGTGATTCCAATAAACTTGGGGAGCACTATGTACATGCGCTTTTTCATTGAATGGGGACATCGCCTTGTAATTACTTGTTTTGCATAAACCCCATAAGTTAACCTAATAGTGCTTCGCAGTGTTCTAATGTGCTTGATATTGGCAAGAGATTCATGGTGTGTAGGGTATGTACACTCATTGAATGGGGACATCGCCTTGTAATTACTTGTTTTGCATAAACCCCATAAGTATACCTAATAGTGCTTCGCAGTGTTCTAATGTGCTTGATATTGGCAAGAGATTCATGGTGTGTAGGGTATGTACACTCATCCATTGAGAAGGTGAATGTAATGTTTTTAGATATTTGACTTCGGAAATGGCATCGATGATGTCAATTTAGTCGTCTATTGGAAACCATGTGGAAATACATTGGCCTTCCACGGTTCCTAAGTTGGCAACATCTAGGATTATAATACAAAATCGTTAAGTTGTTCATCACTTTATAAGGGATACGATCTTGGTGTTTTGCATATGTTGGTAAAGAGAAAGGCAAGATGGATCCAATGGTACAAATTTTGATACAAACAAACAAGATTAGAAGATGAATATGAAGTTGTAGAATAAAGTCTTTTGTAGATTATGTGTGGATCATTTGTTAGGCCTTGGACTCTATACCATCTTATCAATAGTTGTACTTTTTTTTAATAAATATACAAAAGATGTATAATAACATACTATACAACCTTATTTTTGTAGTTTTGGGGATAATTCACATAGAGGATGCCAAAGTCCCTTATATTGCAGTCTTTTGGAGAGCACTAGTGAAGTTTCTAGGAATTTGGAGGCCAAAATTTTGGGTATGCTAACCTCTCTTATTTATTTATTATTTATTGGTGTGTGTGTGTGGGGGGGGGGGGTTATACTGATTGTAGCTCTCCAATCTAACTCTCTTTTGCAAATTTTG
The DNA here is from genome assembly GCA_950295325.1 of Polytrichum commune. NCBI lineage: Eukaryota > Viridiplantae > Streptophyta > Polytrichopsida > Polytrichales > Polytrichaceae > Polytrichum > Polytrichum commune. The sequence continues at coordinate 17,066,883 of OX485806.1, forward strand.
TTTAATAAAAGCATGAATGTTAATTATACCTTCATTATTAACCCCAATTCTAATAACCCCTACAAGATATAGGGGGTATTGCCACCCAAAATCCCCACCTATACGGAGTTTATTTTTACTAGAGTCTCTTCATCCACAAAGGATGCGTTTCCATGAAGCTCCAACCATTGATAGCAGGTGTGTACTTTAAAATGCATCCTAGGTTATCTTTTTCTTTGCCAAAATGCAACTTTAAAGTGGAGTCCCAAGCGATGTAAGAGTGTCATGTGTTAGAAATTCAGAATTTATCATCTTTTAAAAGCCAAAGCGGGAAGCACTCTACAATAGTATGTTCTTTATGGCATACTAGAATGGATCCCATTGTAAAGCAATGGTGCCAATCTTGTTTGCTTGTACCTATGTTTCAAAAATATAAAGCAACATTTGGGACCAAGTTTAAAGTCAAGTCTATTGAAGCGTGATTTGTTAACCTATGTTGGGAATCAAACGAAGGTAAGCAAGCCTTATATGCACGCATTTAGCTCTGCACCCATTTCTCGTAGGATATGAAACACATAATTAACTTAGTGCAAGAGATTAGCAAATTCAAATCATGCCCATAATTTCTTTTTCTTTTTCATAGTTTAGAATTCGTAGAGAGTGAGACGACGCCAACCTCTAGTGTTGGCACGAATGAAGGACGCTTCACCTTGATCATAGCCCTGAGTTCATATGTGAACTTAAAACATGTTTACCAAGTAGGCTATGGTATTGCCTCATTTTGAAGGTGGACCTTATTGGTAACCAATGGCGGGGGGCATTCTGGGCTCATTTGGGAGAATTTGAGTATTGTTTATTAACGTTGTCTATCTCAAGGGTGAGTGTTATGAAAGCATGGTGTCTTGACTTGTTGCAACCTATGTTGGATTTTGATTCCCAAGGGTGACTCTAGTCTATCCCTTTATCTGAGCTAATTGAGTGGGTTTGGGCATCTTGTTGTAAAATTCATTCTTGGGACTTTGATGTCTTTATGTGGTGGTTTGGGTGCATGCTTAGGTGGAGAGTATTGACAATTGGTGGTTCTCTAGAGTGGGCGTGGGCTTTCTAGAGGGTGAGGGGGCAACCATGGTGTGACAGTTATTGGATGTTGGCTTGGATGAGTAATTTCTCGGGATGGTTATGTTGGAAGGAGGGGTGGCAAAGGTGGTTGATGATAAGGTAGATGGAGTTGAGGTTATCTCTAAAAATAAATGAGTGTGTTGTGTTGTGTGGTCTTTGGTGGGTTGGAGGGCTACAAGGATGCTTGTTAATTCAACTCGTAGGATGTTTTGGTTGTTGGGGAGTCAGTGGCCACATTGGATGTTGCTTGTGGGATGGTATATTCCTAGTCCACTAATACTTTCTTCTTGGCAGGGAGGGGGAGAGGAGGTGAAGGAGCCATATGTGTACTAGGTGTGGATTGTGCTATGACGGTGATCAAGATGGTGAGGGCCTCGGGGTCTCTGTGGGCGGTCACACGGGCCCAATGTAGTGCTTCAACAATGGTCTAGGATTTTGGTGGGTGGCTTAGACCTCTTCCTACCCACTAGGTGGAGTATGCGTTTTCTTCGGCACCAAAGTGCATGTCTCTTGGGTGGGAGGAGTGGTGGTTGTGGAGTTTGAGGAGGTATATGGGGGGGGGGGGGGGGGGGTTGGAATTGTATGAATGTGTGAGTGGGAAGGAGATAATGAAGATGGCTAATATGGAGGTGAGAAAGGTGTTGTGTGTGAGGGATTGTTTTACAGTAGTGGGGTTTGTTGGGGTTTGTTGGGGTGGGGTGGGGTGGGAAGGTCATTTACATGACTTTGGGTAAGCCATGTTAGTTTGGTTGAGAAGTCTTGTGGTGTGATAGGGTGTTCGTGGGGATGTGGTGGGTGGTGTTTTGTAGGGGTATTGTGGATGGGGGATTGATTGGGGTTGGGGAGGGGGGGGGGGGGGGGAAGTGAGATTGTTGCGATTGTAGGTATATGGGGAGTGTGCATTGGGTGGTGCATTTGTGGTGTGTGTAGCAAAAAAAAATCATGGTGTGTGCGATGGTGCTAAAAGAATGTGGATTTTCTAGGAAATACGTAGTTTTTTCGCTGTGATAGATCTTTCTAATTTCAAAGCTTGCTCCTTACAAGCATTGATTCCTCAATCATCCCAGAATCATCCCTCAATCTTGTCCAAATTTACTCAAATCATATAGTATCCTCAATGTTGATCTAATCAACTTCACCCTTATGTAACTCTCAACTCCTTCATTTTATACTCACAAAGCTTTGCAAAGTAGTTACATACCTTATCTATTACTCATATATCAATTATCATGACTAATAAAGCAATGTACAACTCATGGTGCAATTTTTGGTCAAATTAATATTTACCCTCAACAATCCCTTAGAGATCTGGTTGTACCAAGGTCAATATCTCTCAATCTATAACATCTCTGGAGCTGTAATTTCATGACATTTTAATCAAAGCATTTTTCAAGCTACCTTTCAAATCTCACATTCATAGCTACAATACTTTTGGAGAACCAAACCCTCAAAGTTGGGTTACTTAGCTGCAATAGTTTCTAAACCCTCTTCTTTTTGACACTTCATTGCTCCTTCTCCAATACGAATCACATCTTCAAATTTTACAAAAATAAAGATGTACATTACTAATAACACTTCTTTAAAATATACAACAAGATACTTCTCCTATTGTGCATAATAAACCAAAACTTGAGATCCAAATTTTGTCTTCTTTATAAATCAAATGTAGAAGATATAACTAACTTGGTCATTTTTTAATTCTAGGAAGGGTCACAAGCGCTAACCCTTAGCATTCCGCCATGCAAATGGTTAGCTCCCAATACCGCGGACCTTTTAGTCCATAAAAGGGGGACCAACTCTCCTACACTTGCATTCGGGACTCTCCTCTTAATCGGTAACCAATGCTTAGATGTGGACTTCCATCCACGGAAGTCCAATCTTTGGTTGATCATCGCATAGCTGGAGCAACACTACAACAACTCGAACCATACTAGGCAACTATGCCCCCACGTTGGGCCAATGCCTGTGAAGGCCGTGCCGTTTGGCCTCGGGTGGGTTTGGTCAACCACGCTGCCTCACTCATATAAGCCTCTAAGACTTTTGGCAAGGCCCCTACCCCACTGTCAAGAGACCTTTTGTTTCTCTATCAAGAGTTGGGGCCAAGTAGACATTTTCCCTTAGCCGCTAGGGCTTGAAGCCCCCAGTAGCTTCGGAACAGCATAACTTCCTTGTATGATCTTGGATGCTCACATGAGACCACTCCATCATCATTTAGGTTTCATGTAGATGCCGATGGACTCCTTGGTTGCCCCATTCAAGCAAGTATTGAGCAAGTTATGCTTGTTCAAACCTTGGCAGTCCCGGGAGCCACTCCTAGGCTACTGTTGTACCAGGGCGTTGTCCCGAGATAGCGCCCCACTCAAATTGCCATATCTTCTAGCTCACACCTCCGATTAAGATGTTCTAGAGCGTTCTAGAATCTGCACACCATAAGCTATGCATAGCTTATGACCTTACCCTCATGACCCTCACCCCCACTAAGATCACTTGGGCCCTCTCACCAACAGTGCCACAAGTCCCAGGTGTCACTCTGGGGTCCCCCTTGTGCCCGTGGTGTTTCGGGCACTCCTGATGGAGAGGTGCGCAACACTTAGTCCCACAAAACATTATTATGGATATGAAAAATAAAAATATATTGGATTGTGTTGATTTTTGCTTTATCAATTTATTTTAGTGACTATCTTCTTTAGTTGTGAGATGATAATTAGTTCTATAAGGCATTTAACTAATAGAAGATATTAAGTTAGTGGAAAAGTGATAGATAATCTTGGATTAGCATTAAGTAGCTTAAAGCCCCTCAGTCTATTAGAGAGAATTGACTTCAAAGGCTTAGTTTGGTTGGTTACAACGTCAATTTCTTGCAAAACTTATATCAATGGATAGGTCCTCAAGTCTTCTTTCTAACTCAAGTTATTTTGTAGAAACATGATTTTTTTTTGAAATGGTATAGGCATTTCCATAAAACATCCTTCCATTTAGAACAACTAATTTTAGAAACTCACGATGGTTTTCCATGGGTATCAATTTCTAAAAATCTTATGTCCATAGGTAACTTTTAAGATTTTATATCAATTCCAGATAGATTCATTTCACTCTAAAATATTGGGATGAAATTATAAGAGTTTCTTTAAGGTAGCTTCAAAATCTTAGTTTTTTTTTTAAATTCAATAAAAAATTTCATTACTTAAATATTTTCATAGTGGACTTTAGGCCACATTGGGTTGCATTATAATGAATAGAATATGATCTAAGGGTCTAAGTTGTTTATCTGCAATGATTGAGCTTGAATTGGAATTTGAGGTGTTTAATACAAACAACTAGAACCGTTTCCAAACCACGAAGATTTCCAAACCTTTATCTAGTCCTTTGTAACTCAAAAATAGGTACAAATTCACCTTTGGCTTAGAAACCCAAAGAGTACAAGTTTTACCTCACAGTGACTTGTTCAAAAACCAAAGATCAAGTGTCACTATCATATATCACATCTACAAAGGACTACAATGAATTTATCCAATGGTTACTCTCGCTTCCCATGCAGTCAAACATCATATGTGTTATAAATGCCACCAATACAACAAAATATGCACATGAGGTTGGAGATTGTATGAAAGAAATACACGACCTGAACATAGAGCATGACTAGCTAACATGCAATGTCGAGCGACCTAAGAGACACCTCTTGTCTCTAATAACCTCCATATTAAAATGATGTCACGTAGATGAACCACGTATTCTAAAAAATATGCAAGATGTAGATCCACATGTCCCCACCAAAGGGTATAAGCTAGATGCATGAAGAAGACATCCACGACATCTACGCATACATAATTTGTATTACGAAGATATGAAAAAAAATTGTGTCGTAGAAGAAAATAAAACATTCAAATGAAAGTGTCAAGCAAAACAATTCAGCTCATATGGTAGAAACAAATTATAAAATGGAGAATGTGATGTAAAATCGTTCCTAGCCCATGCATTTACGACTATCATCAAGGCAATCATGCATTGCGATTAGAACGTCGTATACAAGGAGTTGCATATCATGCAATCCAAGAAAACTTCTTCCCACGAGGACATGACAACCATCATCCACTTTAACCAAACAATGAATGATCTCCAAAACTCTATACGCAGAGTTAGACGCATGCAAGAGCATGTATGCCCCAGGGGATGCTAGCTTCCCTCATGCAAGGGTGGTGCACGAGACCTCTTGTGGCAGTAGTAGGAGAAACCAATTTGAATGTGGTGTGAGCCCAAATTGGTGCCTACATGTGCTCCTTACCCTTGGAAGTTGTCAAAAGCTCGGACTTTGATGGTTGTTTAAATATTTAAAAGGATAAAAAGAGTGAAGCATAGTTTAGGACTTGCACTTGAAGTTAGAGATTAGATTAGGAAGTATGTTAGAGCATTAAGTTCGAAGGGGGATGTTAAGGATTTAATTGTGGGAGAAAGAGGCTTAGAGTTAAGGGATTTAAATTCTGGCTTAAGGATTTGCAAGTAAAGGCCCAGGCTGGGGTTATTGTTTGATTAAGGCTCAAGTCTGGTTGGTTTAGGAAAGGGGGGGGGTTGACTTTGGATAAGGTAACCGGTTGATTCTAGGGGGGGGGTCTCTGGACGGTCTAGGGGGCTTCGCCTCTCTACTGGGAAAAACTCTCGGCTCTCGGAACACACAGACTGGAATGTGGCGGTTGCGGGAGGAGGTTCGGTGAGGCCGCAGGGAAAAGGAGGTGCTGCCCAGTGCGGCAGAGGAGAGGAGTGGTTGCTACGAGGGTAACGAGTGAGGGCGAGGGAATGATGAGAATCCAAGGAACAAGAGGAGGTATGAGCGCAATCTCCTGGATGTTGTCTCTGCCGCAACTACCCAAACCCGAGCACTGAGCCGATGCCATGACATCAGTAGTACAAGGCCAACAAAAACTCTGAATCGTGGTGCTCACAAGCATTGCACTCAATTGACTACACCGAATTGTCGTTTTTCGTCTTTCTCTCTTGCTTTGACTGTGGCATTTCGGCAAGCGAATGAACTGCCACTGCCGCAAGCTAATTTCATCCTCTCATTTTGATCCGAGTTTTCGAGTGAGTACTACTGCGGGGGTGTCCAGCCACATTTCTGGAGGTGGAACGATGTTGGTTGTTCAAGAAAGATTTAAGAGGCTGCGCTCTCAAATCGGATCTGCAGGCAAAAATTGAGGGATGAATGTAGCCCGGCAGGGAGGCTTGGAGGGCAGCTGCGACTCTGAGGAAGGTTAGGAAGCCAACACATACTGAAGTGAGCGACCCCTGGTGTGAGTGGGTTGGATGCAAGGGAAGGATTTACGGCATTGGCCAATCCTCAGCCGCAGTAGCCGGTTGAATCAGGAAGGCAGGCAATGCTGGGAGCTAGGAGATCAGGCGGCCACTGAGCGGGGAAAATGAGGAGTTGCCGGGTGGAGGCCACCCTATCTTGACCCAAGGGTTAACTGCTTGTGCGGGGAGGTGACTGCCGATCGGGGGCACTTACAGGGGGTAAAGGGAAGTGGGATTTAGGCAGATCAGGGGATGTGGGCTTGAGATTTTGAGGGGTAGGTTAGATCTCAAGTGTGGATTTAGGAGCTACTTGATTAGAAGATAGGTTAAGTAGGGTACTTGGCATTGTGTAACCATCACAATTGTGGCATTGCTTAAAGGCCATTCAGGCAATACCAAAGTGGTGAGGTAGGCATTGACTTAAGTGACAAAGTGAGGCGTGGTGTGCAAGTGTGGATCACTTGGGAGAGAGTATTTCTAAATACTTGTCACTTGGGTCTCTTTGAATAAAGGTTGGTGTGTTTGTAGTTTACATTGTTGAAGCATGGGAGATCGTATCACATGGCTAGAGGAAATTAAGTGAATGCATGTGGGCCCTAGACTCTCACATGGACTACGACGCACAAGGGTGGGGGTTTAGGGCTTACATGTGGCATGTCCCACATTGAAGTGCATAATAATGAACACAATGAATGACACATAGAGTGTTGCGAGCTCATCAAAGCACCCTCAGAACCCATGTGTATTGGAACCATGCAACTGCTTGACAACAACAAAATCAATATCAAATAATGGAAAGCCAAAGTTGAAGTCCCAAATGATAGTGGTGTCCATGGCATTGTGGATGATAATTGCTACACTATGGGAAGCGGCTATCATGAGAGGGTCTTTGTGATGACAAAACATATGATGGGACAATGCAGTACACACATGTCAATGAACATTGAATGTTCCCCTCAATACCCGAAACAATTTCGCCATATGGAATACACCCTTGACGCACCCATTCAAAAATGACCATCCATAAGTACAGTTTCCAAAAACACAATACCACTTTTTGTGAGGTGAATTGAATATAAATACCTAGGTGATATGGTTTTATCTCCCTTAAACTCATTCTCAAGGAACTAAAACATGGGTTCATCTAATTAACAATATGAATAACATCAATTTTACATGCATTTGTAGTCTTGAACAACTAGTGACAAGGAGTACAATAATATTCATAAAGGACAGGGTTGGGGAGGGGGGCGGGAGTGAGGGGGATCCCTACGAAAAATACAAACCAATCTCAATTTCCAAAGAGAAAGCCATTGAAATTGTTTCAAACCCTAAACATTATTCTGGAATACCCTCAACCCAAACACACATGCCACACACATTACCACAAATCTATTGATAGCATTGTGGAATGTGCAATAATCCCAGTGCACCAGGAAAGCATAAAGCAATACCTCTCCATTATGTATACTATGGAATCTTATGCCTCGAACAATACCCCATGCCTACTGTCCATGGTAGTTGTCACGCCGAGATCAAAGTTTGATATTGAAGAAGATATCGACATTATTTCCAAAAACTACAAGGGTCGGGGCCACACAATTTTTGGGATACGCGTACCATATTATACTAAAAGCGGGTTTAACAACGTGGCTTTGTTGCTGAAAGGTACCAGGGGGGACCCATAGTATTTCTCCACAAGGTGGGGTCATGAATAGATCCAATATGTACTAGAATATGTTAGAAATGAGCGCAACGGGCGTGGACTTAGTTGAGGGGTCCCATCTCGTGATTTGAAATTTGAGGAATATAGGTGGACAATTTGAGGCGGGCTCCACATGTTGGGCTCCGCGTGATGAAGCAAGTGGGTCATGCTTCGGATTGGCTTTGTGTTGTCCTTTGGAGAACTCCTTGCCGCCATGGCCATCGGTGTGGGGGAGGGGTTCATTGGATAGTAGGTTAATTGGGATGAAGTATGTCTTTGACTCGCATTCCAAGCCCCAAGAGTCCTTTGTGAACCACACACAATACATTCCAAAGATAATGCGAATATTTCTTAAATGAGGTTTAAATTTTAGGGCCAAAATGAATGACGAAGATTTAAGAGAAGAAGAGATAAATGTTCAATTCCAAATTCATTGTACCTTAGCCCAAAGAGAACTTTTCTACAAAGAACCTCCTAGTGCGAAAGCCTTCAAGGAGCTCACACTGCTACACCAAATCACAACTTTGGTGGAATTCTACATTAGAGGATGTAAGGTTAGCTAAAAGCTATTTAAAATACAAACAATGTGAGAGTAATACAAACATTCCAAGTACGGCGCATATTTGAGCATCTTTGAATTTCAAAAACGTAGGTAGAATGATCACCCAATGGTCCTACTTCAATCTAAACATTACACATGAAGAAGATCAAGGATTCAACCAATTTTGACTCCAAATGGCAACCCACGCAAGAATCTAGTTAGCAACAATGTGGAACTCCTCAATAAAATTGACTTTGTCTCCATGAGAAAAACTCCAAACAAATTCCTCAAGAAATTGAAAACTCGTTGACCAACAATATCACAACTAGAAGTTTGGTTGCAAATGTGAAGCCCATAAATATAAACACAGTGATTCCATGACAATTGCACTAAACAAGGTTGATCATAAATTTGAACCCATTTTCAAGCATTTGGAGCGGTAGGATGTCAAAGTTGAGAAATCGCCTCCCACCACCTCCATGAGCAACTAAGATGAGAATTTCAATGTGAAATCTAAACCTCACCTCGATTATCACTATCAATTTCACAAAGCCACAATTTGCGTTGCAATGGCAACAAATAGGATGATGAGTTTGAAGTTTGAGATGCCAACGGGCGGAGAGCACTTGCGACCTTGTGATGCCCGTCTATAAACCCTTTGTCACAGCCATGTACGGCCTCTGCTCGATGTGGTTGTTGTTGGATGATGCCTGGTACCTACCAAGTGCACAACATGACATGGCGCCTATAGTGCCAACTCCGCACCCGTGGCATACCTTCCACAACAGACCTCCTATCCTAGGAAGCCTCCAGTCATCTTGCCAAAGTTTGAAACTACCTTAACTCTCACCATTTCCCCCCGCTTGTTTTATGGTGGGGATGGATTTTGTTTTTAGAATGAAACAGGCTTAGGCATTTGAGTATTGTTTTGCACAATACTTTGTGATAAAATTTTGAATGCAAACATGGCATTGCAGTATCAATGTAATACATGTCACACAGTGAGTACATTTATTATGGGATACATATGCCATGATCACCTACAATGTTATCAATGATTTATATATGTTATGAGATTATGAGACTTTGGCTATCAAGTCTATATAAAGGTTGATTTGGGTTGATTGTCTCGACTAGGCACAATTCCTAGGTTCATACCTGCTTAGGATTTACTCATAGTTACTTCCAAAATATGTAAGTATGCGTTGAAGATTAGAGCTTAATCCTTAACTTCTCGGAGCACACTATAGTTTCACTAGATCAGATGAAAAGTAAGCTTTTATGAAGCTCAATTTTTATTGTACCCGAAAGAAGAATTGTTCCTAATGATTTTAAGATCACATCAATATAATAAAAATATTTAGAGTTTATCATCTATGACAATATTTAATCACAAATTTGTTAGGATGCAAATTATACCAAACATGAGAGAAAACAAAGATCTCAAACAAGACATCTCTCTCTCTCTCGTCATTCAAAGTACTTTAAACATCGGGAATTGAAGACTGAAGGCAACGAGAGCTTTTTGTAGTATTTGTTTCTTAAAGTTTCTGCCTCCCACACCTAAGTGTGAAGTCCAAATACCTTGATCTCCTCAATGATTATTTTGATTATAATGCATCAACTCCACAAAATTCCAACATTTCTCAAAAACCCTTACACCCTACACCTTGACCTCTCAACGAGGAATTCAACAACAAAGCATCAGCTCCACAGGACTACAGCAATCCTTAAAACCCTTCCGCCCTAAATCCTAACCTCTCAGTGAAAAAAGAAAAGAAAAGCTTAGCCCCACATAATTCCTGCCTTCAAAAACCGGAGTCTGAAGTCCAACAAATCCTCAATGACCTTGAGCCCCAAACTTTATACCCTCAATGATGCATTTAATATTAATGCATCAACTCCACAAAACTCATCCCTCCCACAATAGAGTCTGAAGTCCAACAAATCCTCAGAGACCTTAAGCCCTAAACTCTATGTCCTCAGTGATGCATTCGATTGCAACGCATCAGCTTCACAGAGTTCCAACATTCCTAAACATCCTTATGCCAGAAGCCCTAGCCTCTCAATGATATATTCAACTACAAAGCATCACTTTCATAGAATTTCTGCCATCCACAACCAATTCTAGAGTTTAACAAGTTCATGAGCCTAGAGGTTGAGCCTATGCCTTGAGCCCCAAACCCTATGCCCTAAATGATGCAATCGATTTGTAATGCATCAGCTCCACAAAACGTTTGCCTATTATCACACCTCAGTCTCAAGAGTTCGAAATATTCCTCAGAAACCATGAGCCCAAAATCCTAGACTCAACAATTTATTGAACTCTTCAGCTCTACAAATGTTTTGCCTGTTCTTGAGTCTCCAAGAATTCTCAGTCACCCAAATTCCTAAACCCTTAATGTGTTTATCCCTCATCCATGACAATATTTGTACACTAATTCATAAGAAATGCCATTAGAGAAGTTACCACACGTGACATAAAATACCTTATGACACTATATAACAAATTTAGTGTAGCATCATAAATTGGATATAGAAGAAGATATACCATGCATGGGTGAAAATTTGACAATGTATCTACAAAAGTCAATGTACAGAGAGTACCAAGGTTTAGTTATAGGCTAGTTGAATTTTTTTGGAGGTTTCCAGATGACTTCGCAATGATTCGGATGAGGTACCGATGTAAAATTGTTGAGGTAAAAAATCGACCGGTTCAAGGGAGAATAGACTGGTAATATGGCCGGTTGAGGCATCATAGTTTGGGATATTTATTGAGTCATTTTTTAAATTTTAGGCAAGTAGCCGAAGGGACTAGGGACAAGGAGGAAATGCTACTAGGGTAATACTAGAGTCATGACTCATAAGGCCAAAAACCATGGAGGCTACTTTATGGTTGGTTATGTTGTCACTATGCCGATTAGGGTTTTGAGGCTCTAAGCAGCTAGGGACCCCCTCCTCACAAAGTATAAGAAGAGTTTGAGCCCCTTGGACAAAGTACCTCACTCCTCCATTGGGGGTTTCTCTATACCCCACTCTTGCTCTAAGCTTCCACTTCTGCTCTTCTGCTTTCAATTGGTGTTTTCAAGCTCCTTGTTTGGTTTCGAGCTCAATGTGTCGTGCACCTCTACATCATGAGTGCATGAAACACCATGGGCATAAGGGGGACCCCGGACTAACACCCGGGACTTGTGGCGCCGTTGGTGAGAGGGCCCAAGTGATCCTAGTGTGGGTGAGGGCCCCGGGCATTGGGAACGCCTCCCACCCACGGAGACTAGAAGTCACGAGGGCAAGGCCATAAGCTATGCGTAACTCATGGCGTGCAAATTCTAGTGCTCAAGAACACCTCAATCGGAGGTGTGAGCTAGGAGATATGGCAATTTGAGTGGGGCGTTGTCTCGGGACAGTGCCCAGGTACAGCAGTGGCCTGGAAGTGGCTCTCGGGACTGCCAAGGTTTGAACAGGCACAACTTCCTCAATACTTGTCCGAATGGGGCATGTGAGGAAACCATTGGTATTTACGTGAAACGTAGATGATGATGGAGTGGTTGCATGTGAGCATCAAAGATCATACAATGAAGTTATGTTGTTTTGAAGTTGTTGGGGGCTTCGAGCCCTAGTGGCTAAGGGAAAATGTCTACTTGGCCCCAACTTTTGATAGAGAAACAAAAGGTTTCTTGACGGTGGGGGAGGGGCCCTACCAAGAGTCCTAAAGGCTTATATGGGTGAGGCAGTGTGGCCGCCAAACCCACCCGAGGCCGAATGGCACGGTCTCCACGGGCATTGGCCCAACATGGGGGCATAGTTGCCTAGTATGGTTCGGGTTGTTATAGTGTTGCTCCAACAACAATATGATTAACTAAAGGTTGGACTTCCATTCATGGAAGTCCACATCTTACCATTGCTTACCGATTAAGCAGTGAGTCCTGAATGCAAGTGTAGGAGGGTTGGTCCCCCTCCGATGAACTAAGAGGTCCGCGGTATAGGAAGCTAACCATTTGCATGGCGGAATGCGAAGGGTTAGCGCTCGTGACCCTTGCTAGAATTGGAAAATGACCAAGATTGTTAAAGGGCGCTAGCAAGGGTTGCGACATAGTGGATGGGTTCCGATCTTGCACCACTTGTCAATCTAGTTCAAGGTTACGTTAAATTAGGTGCTAAAATGTTGGTTTTTTTTTTCCCCTTTCTTTCTTTCCTTGTTTTTGCAATTGTGGGTGACAGTAGCTATGGTGATTGTGGCCCTATTAGGACAATCGATCAATTGCAAGCCGAGTGTTGATGTTCACGGATGCATGGAGGTTCAAGGAACATTTATCTTGGATTTTCATGTTGGTAGGTTAATTGTAAGTTTTGGGTGCTTCTAGTGGTTTGGGGGATCAACTTTGGGCATTGGTTGTGAGTGATTCAAGGTCTGGTGGGTTGGAAGCAAGAATTTGGAAGCTATGCTTAGAATCACTTTGGAAGGGCAAATGAGAACTTTGATAATATCGTTGAACAAGCAATTTCTTTGTGGAAAAATGGAGATAAGTACCAGTTCCTATATGTTAACCCTTCATGTTATATGTCTTTTGTAAGTGACGCTTCTTGTTCAATAACTTCAGTTATGTTTCCCAATTCCGAAGATGTCGATTGGTTTAAAGGTTGCATGTATTGTTGTACTAACCAACCTCTAAAAAATGTGTCCACCTCTTTGGATTCATACATTTTTCAAAGACTGCATCCTTGGCCCCAAGATGGTGGGGGTTTGACAAGATTCAACTCCTTCTAAGGATACTTGAGATTTCTTTCAACACAAATTCACCCCCTTAAAAGCATAACACCAATCTTTGGTATATAATAAATGTTTTTAAAATCCGACTTACTATACATAACTTCAAAAATATACTGAAGTGAATTTTAGAAACTAGGAAAATTTCCAAGTGATAAAGGTAAATCTCAGAATTTAACCCGAGAAAAAACTGGCTTTCGGTAGCGTCCGAGTAAAAAGGAAAAAAAATCCGAAACTCTTTATAAAAGGTAGGAAAGGTACCAATTTTGTATAGAACTCCCTGGACTGTGATTTAAGTTCAAGGAAACCAAGTTGACTTTGAGTGCGCCACCCAAGTTGATTCGAAGTACAAGAAACCACAGTTTAATGGGACAGGAAGCTTAGTAGGACAAATGCATGGTACATGTACAGTTTGGTAAAAGAAATTACAATTTAGACTCATAGAAAATAAGAAACAAGTGATTTTGTGATGGGAACTTGTTTTCAAGATGACAATGAAAACCATCGGCACAGGGTATGTAGCATAATTGCTGAAATACTTTTGTATAAGCAGAATGTTGGACTCTTAAAGTTACAAACCTAGAGTGCAATGTTAGCGTAACATTCATTGAAGGACTAAAAAGTGGTCCATCAAATTTACAAATGGTTGTAAGGGAATAGAAACATAATACAAATTTGAAGTAGGAATAACTACATAGCCATACATGTCAACAATGAAGCCATATGTAAGAGTGAGTTGAGACTTTGCATTGTATCCTAATCCTTGAAGTATGTCAAGCTCCAGGGGTGCATTTCACGTTGTAATATCTTCCCATGTGAGTGCGTCAAACATGTTTCAATGAACAAGTCCCGTATATTATACATATAGGAGGGATATTCTTCATGGTAAGGATGTATGCATATTTTGGGTTATTATGTGACGTCCTTACTATATAAAAATAAATAAATACATCATACAACAAGAAATAGAAAATTAGGATTCTAGCCATGAGTGCGTGCCTATATCTTGACTAGTACAAATGTTTGAGGCCAGTAAGTTCAATCTCTACATATGTGTGTGTTTACACACACACACACACACACACACACACACACACAAAAATATTTGTTTTTCTTGCCAATTTATGGAACATAGGGGGTAGGACTTTGAGCATAACACACACACATTAGTAATTTAATCTAAATGAAGAGTGTCCCCCCCCCCTGCCCCCGCGCAAGGCACCAAGGTGAAGGGACTCAATGTACCACTCATATAATAATTTCTAGGAGCCTCACCAAGTATTAGAACTATTTTTTATATATTTATAGGTTTGAAATTTTTATTTAGTATTTTAAAATAAGGGGTCGTGGTTCCTATGGGCATTGTTGAAACTTGGTATTCATTTCTGAAAAATGTTCAAGTAGAGTTAAATAAAGTATGGTCTAAATTTGGAAAATGTGTAAAGCCAATTCATATACAAACTTCACAACTTTCCATGCAATTTTTGTCTGAGTACATCAAGTAGATTTCTCAAACACACACATATCTATAAACGGTAGGTTTTTACACGGATGGATGATCCTCTAGCTAGACCTTTACAGTGCCTACGTAAACTCATGCTTTGGGAACATGAAAAGTAAAAGTATACACTCTATAACCTGTCTATCACAAGTTTTTTAAACTCTAAAAACGATCCAGACTAAATCCCCAATGAATAATTTAGTTCATAATGAATCAACCTTCAACCTATAGATGACTTACTTTTATCAATGCCCCTTCATCCACGATGGATCTTAACAACCCATTCCCTCTTGCCCGATGCAACTCCAAAACAAGCCTAGAAAGTATAAGGTTAAGAAGAGGTGAAAATGTTCAAACATCATGGTTGTTGGAGACATGACCCCCGTACTTAATGTACATGCTCTTCAAGACTTGGTCTTCTTTCAAGCTCCACCGGAGATGTCCACCTCCTTGCGGGCGGTGGGGGTTTGGGGACAAGCGTTACGGGAGAGGCATGGGAGGCTCGGGTCGGCTACGGAAGTGGAAGTTAAGTTAGGTTAAGTTGAGTTGGTTGAATTTGGTTCACATGGCCCACGTGAAGAGTGTAAGGTCAAATTTTCGACACTTATATTGACAATGATGGTCGGTGCCCCTTTACCTCCTCGTGAGCTGGTGTTTCTTTCTCTAAATAACTATATCGATTTTTCCCAATTAGTGTGGGTCATTATTCGGAGTTACGCTTTGCCTATAACATGTTACTCAAGACTTCAATTTTTGAAAACGGAAGTTCAATAGGTTGTTTGGACATTACAAAACACGAATGACTTTGCTTGGTCAAAGAATACATTCTCATTAAGTAGTTATAACACTGTGTAACTTCGAAATAGTTATACGCACTAATCGGGATAATCAGTATAGTATTCAAAAGCTTGAGACAGCCCACAAATCTTTTGTGAAGGCCTCACATTAAGTGACATGCCTTTGTAACATTTATGCTGGTTTTTGATGTGAGATTGTTGGTGGAACTTTCAAGTACATCTTCATCACGGGAGAATGGCTTGAATCTTGGGGTGTGTCAAGGCATGATAATGCAGGCGTACTTCTTGTGCAGGATGCAGTTAGTTAGTACAGTCTACCCTCCATATTATGACACTTGCTTATATGACACCTCAACTATACGGTGCATTTCCCGTCAACTAAACTTTCTAGTGTTGATTTACCTTCATACTATGATTTCGGCACTTGTACTAATACAATGTGTTTTAAAGTCCAGTTTGGCATATAATGGAGGTAATTCATATGTCTAAGTGGTGTGTCAGCCATAAACCCCCACCCTTATGCGTCGTAGTCCAAGTGAAGGCCTACGGCTCACATGTAATTGATTTCCCCCTCGTAACCCTTGGGACTTGGTACCCAATGCTCCACCAAGTAAATATCAAGCACACATCTTTACTCAAGAGAATAAGGTTACAAGGTTACAAGCATTTAAAAATGCTCTTTACCCATTAGGGCATTGCCCACACCCTTACTCATTAAATCTTCAACCCACACTTAACCCTCAACCCTATTACAAGAAAAACAATCCTAAGTTGGTCTAAGGCCAACCCGAGTGAACATTCGGCTTGGTACCCTGCCCCTACGATTCCACTACTTAATTCACCACCCACACAACCCTTCCTACCACCTAATATTCACTAGCCCTTCAATTCAAGTGAGCTCTCATGCCGAACTTCCCTGCCCCCTCACATCTCCTGATGCCAAGTGTCAACAAGTAAACCAACACCTCAAGAGCAACCCAGCGTCTCCCCTGTTAGTGTCGGCTCCGATACTCCTCCCTCCAACTCTTACTGCCATGCTTCCCCTCAGCTCCATCGCAGCTAACCCCCAACAACGGTGATCAGTTCCCGCTTCCCAGACATACGAATCCAGCCAGTCCTGGAATCTCCTCCTTGCTTCAGCAACAACCAATTGTTATCTGTGCTGAGGTGTTGTGTAAGGGCTTCCTTGACCATTAACCTCCTGGACAAGTGCCGCATTGCTAAATCCAGGCCCTCTCAATCAGTCGCTCCTCACGTCCGAATTGTCTCGTTCATTCCAGTGGTGAATCTTCGGCCCAATCACAAGGCAACTACCCTCCTCGAAGCAGCAGCCTTCGGTATTCACTTTCAGCCAGCTCCCTACTGTCCTCCTCTGCCTTTGCTTCTCTGTTGCTTGGCGTTGCAACGAGTAGCCTCTCCTCAACCTCCGTTTTTCCTTGACTCATCCTAACACCCCCATCCACACATTCACACCAAGGTGCAGCTCGAGGACACGGCATAATTCCAACCTGCCGAAATCCCACCTCATTGTTCTGGTAAGATCGAAGAATGAGCTCGACTCGCCTAGCTTCCCCTGGACCCCCTCGGGAGAGCTCCACATTTCCAGCAGCCACCTTCCCGTTCCGAAGGCTTCTCTTGCCTTTTTCCTCCACGCTCTATTTCCTCATGTCCCTAATTAACTTCCTTGTCCTCACTCCACACATGGCCTTGACCCAAAGCTTGGCCCCTAACTTAATTTACACCTAGTTATTTTTAGCTTTTTTCACTTAATAATGCCTAGCTCTTGCCACCCAAAATAATTTAACCCAAATGAGGAGCTTAAATCTTTCTTGTATCCACTAACTAACTTAAAACAATTGCAAACTCTAAAACTTCTAAATCCTTAAGGTTAAATTCAAATGTGGGCATGATTTTGGGCTCACATGGTGGGATCCACATGTGTTTTGAGGTTCAGGTGTGATTAAATCGTACGTTGGAACGTGCATGGGAACCTTGGGGAATGTTGTAAACATTGGAGAAGCTTGGGAACATTGCAAGCATATTTCTTCAATACGAATGGTTTTCTTTGCTTATGTATCTTCGTTATGAAGACAAAATAACATCTTACATTGAAATAAACCATGTTCTTAACATGATAGTACGACATTTGAGGTCAAAATGCCATATTACCAAGATACAACATTTAGATAATACAACACTTTCTTGCACGACCAAACGCGTCTTAATGGAGAGGGAGAACAATACTCAAATTTCCCACCCAAGCAATCGAGATGAACCAACCACAAACGTAAAAAAAATAACATGGTGCTAAAATTGTCACTTTAAGTGATGATAAATACTTTGATAAGGCTTACAGGTTTTTACTTAATCTTGTTAGTAAGTGACATGCAGTTCCAACCACTCCAAATTGTCCCATTTGGAGTTTGTATGCAAAAGTTATAAATTTTCAAATTTTTATTGGTAGATGATTTGGGAGCCAACACAAGGGCCTGATGTTAACATGGTGGACATCCTCAAAATTATGTACATATTATGCAAGGTTTTAGAGTGTTGATTATGGGTGGGGTGTTGATTTCGCACTATCTACCTTAGACAACAATGTTTACCATGGAGAGCTATTTGTGACATTTGAAGCAAAACATGGGCTTCTTGAACATTTAGGCAAAAGTGCTTCAAAACTTGTTCTTTTATTTTAGTGTTGAAGATAATCACTAAGGGCCAATTCACATAGGGTCCCAAGTCCCACTCATGTTAGCAAGTCCCAACATGGGCACAAAGTCCCAATTTTTGAACCTCAAGAAATCATCAAAATATGGTCAATTATCATTCAAGTTGGATCTTGATTATTTTCTTCAAAAATATTCATGGGACTTGTGTTGACAGTGGGGCCTAGCTTTTTGCTTGACCCAACTCTCAACACATGTCCCAAGCCTCACCTCCAAGAAGTGTTACCATGTGGGGCACCCATGTCATACTTGGGACTTAGGACTTGGGACCCTGTGTGAAGTGGTAAGTCCCAAGTAGATAACATTCAATATATATGGAGAAGTATGGATTATGTAGCGATTAGATTTTACAATTACATATACAAAAGGTAAAACATTATGAGAATAATACACAATTGAATGGTAGAAGAAAATGAAGAAAGGAAATCTTTGTATTTTACAACAAGGAGAGTACGAGAATGAGCAAGTAGTATGAAGAAAAATCCTACATTATAGTGCACAAATTTGTTGAAAATTAAACATAAACACAAAAGAGTATAGAAAATTTATGATTTGGAACATGAAATAAGAAGATACCAAAATATTCCAATGCAGATGTATTTGATGATGTCGCCAAAAGTTGGAAATTCAAGAGGAAGAGAAAGATAAAAACGAAGATGAAAACAATACGAAGTGATGAAGCCATATATTAATTTTATAATGTAATTAATTATATTGAACTTCCTATATTTCATTTGATTCAAGTTAAAGAAAATTGTACCAATTGTCCCAAAAAAATTAGATATTTCTAACTGATAAGAATTTGCGACAATTAATATAATATTTGGATATATTGGAAGAAAAATCAGTATCCTACAAATTAAATACAAAACGTAGATATTTCAGATGAAAAATGTGTATGAGAGCACTTATGGTATTAGCAACACTCAATACCCTCGTCATACAAAACAAAAATGTTTGTTATCGGACAAGGATGTTGACGTTGTCGTGACGTGTGTCAGTTAAGGATTGAAACTTAGCCAATTAAGTGAGATCGTTGTGTCTCTATGTATGTTAGTATATTGATGTTAGTATGGTTCATATTCTAGTGTATGTACTAGTAGTAGTTAGTTCATGACTGGTCATAGTTTGATGATTAGGTAAGTTAAGGCTAAGCAGTGGCAGTCGAACCCCAACCACCAAGGGTATCCTTGTGCCCTAACCTCAATGGCTTCTTATTAGCCAAAGTAGCCTAAGAAATGACTACTTAAAAGAGGGAGTCGGAGGGTTTAGTCGTTTTTCTTGTTGTAGACGTTCGAGCGTAGGTGCTTCTAGAGTTAGTGGATTCTTGAGAGAGTGAGAGTTTTTTTAGTGTTTTTTAACACTAGAATGTTTCAGAGTGTTGAGGCGACTAGAAGAAGTGTGGATAGAATTCGAGGCTATGATTTATGTATAAGGAAAAATTTAAGGATAAAATTTAACACAAGCAGTCAACTAGAAGTCTCCAACTATGTATTCAATCTTTGGAAATTCATATTTAATTCATTATTTGATCAAATCACACGTACTAAACGGCCCTAGAAATTCAAATAAGAGCTCTATTTGGAAGAATCAAATATCAAAGATTGAATTTTTCCTTAGGCTAGCAGGTATGATCTAACAACCGTTGCCCGAATAAGCACCCTAATTTGTACTCCAACTTTGGAAATTCATAACTATTTGTTTCCTCAACCAAATTACAAACAAACATGGCTATAAATAGCTTAAATAGTTCTACAAGACATATAATGATAAGTATTTGATTCAAAATAGTAGACTAATCACTTATATCATCAACGGTCAAGGTCTACAATACCTCAACTCTTAACACATGAACTCTAACCTACCTCTAAGAAAGGAAAGAGAGAAATTTTGTATGTTAACAAACATATACATTCTAATTCGCAAAAGGTTGGAAGAGCAATTTCTCAAACCTTACTACAAGAGAAATGAAAGGGGCAAAGAAAAAAAAATTGTCTAAGAACTTGGAAGTAGGGCAAGTGTCGAGGAGAAAAGAGTTTGCAATGTGGGGGAAGGAGGTTCTTAAAACCTCTCACAAAAGGGTTGAACCCCTCCTCCAATTTTTTTATTTTTTTAACCTCCCAAAATTTCGGTTTGGGAAGTTTCTCGGTTGAAGTTGCCAACCTCTCGTCAAAGTGGCTCTGGTGGGAATCCTTTAATCTTTTTCTAATATTTCGCCACCGAATTGGCAAGGGGGCAAGGGGACAAGAAAGCCTCTTTTTTTTTTTTTTTTTTTCTTTCTAAAAATTCTCATGCCAATTTCACCCTCTTACGCCGAACACCTCAACTTGTTTTGCGTGGCCCACTCTAACTAACAAACTAATTTTGCTTAGCTAACCTTCACTACTTAGCCTCTTAGCTAGTTTCTACCACTGGTTAGTTTTTGTTTAGACTAACTCTATCTTAACTAGATTTTTTTCCTTCACAAGTGAAGGCCCAAAGTCCTCGGTGATTCACCTTCCTTTTTTGGGGGGGCTAAATGCTAAATGAACTAGATTTTCTCCAATCCCCTATGAATTATAACTTTTAATGCTAAAACCCTAACTAAAAGTGACCATGCGAAGTGGGGGACCACTCTGGGGGTTCACATATAGATAAACAAATTTGTCAAACAAGTAAGAATTTTGCCAACATTTAATTTTTTTTCATATTGTCTTTCTTGAAAGATTTTTTTATTGAGGTTCAACTGCAAGGGATATAGATTGTTTGTTATTGAGTGCAACAATTTGATAGTTTGAGATCTACATATGTGTCCAACAACACATGCCCGCACTGAGGTTTTGATTTGTTGATTGCAAACTTACATAAAGGTCTCCATGTCCTGCATTTTTTTTTTCCTCCCTCATTCGTTCCAGAATGGAATAAACATAATACCACAGAATTTGTAGCAATATTTGAGTTTGCATTTCCGGTCCTTCATGATGATGCATGCATTATTTTATTCATTCCGGAATGCAAAGATGTACGTCAAGATGTATGGTTCCATTGAGCTTCTATGCATGGTTCTACGTTGAACGTGCTCATTACTTTGTGGACATTGATATGTGTGAGTGTTTTCTTCCTATACAACCATCTCCGCTCATAAACTTAAGATTTAAAATTTTTGACAATGCCTCAATCGATTCATTTCTCAAATCTACATAAATTCCAAAATTATAGATTAGAGCATGCTCAAATACTTGGAATGTGTTTTCCCCTTCTTTCTTTCTTTTTAAGAAATTGAATGTTGAATTTAATGACAATATTAAAAATTATATCCAATCCCTTATGCCAAGCTTGTGGTTGTTGGTTGAGATTTGTATAAATTTCCCACTTGTATTATTAAAAGAAAAGATGTTATTATTTATGCCAATATACCACGGTTATAGGATACTAGTGGGTATATATCCAAGTGTTTTGCCTCCCTTACTACTCACAAGTTAATGCTCACGCCTCACATAATAGCACTCCCCATGTTTGGAGATTATTTGGCTTGGGTGTTGCCCAATATAATAAAGGTAGCTTATTCTCATGGCGGGCAATAATCACTATTAAACAAGCTTGTTTCCACCCTCAAACCAACAAGGTGACATTTGACAAATGCCACTCACACATTGAAGTATCATTCTCCTTATTTCTTACAGTGACTTAAACCCAAGGCTTTAATTGAATCCCATGCATCCCTTTTTTTTTAGGCAAAATTTAGCCAAAAATGATTAAAAATGGGGTGGGTGACACGTGTGTGTTAATAAATGGGATGGAATGAGGCCTAAATCGCCAAATTCAATCTATTGAGAGCTCCCATAACGCCATATCCTAGTTGTCCTAGCAATGATGTTAGCCAGCTGCCACCCACCAAATCCGATTTGATTTGGTGGCCAATGGCCATTCGCCGCCTCCCGCCACGAAGATGTCTTCGTCTTGTTGCCTTCCATCCCATCTCCTCATCTTCCTCGCCGCTAACCGTTGCGCAGGGTTTAAGGGTCGCCAATATCCTCCGCCTTCATCGCTCTCCGTCACTAACATCTCCCGCCTTCATCGCTCTCCATTCCTCGCCTTCTTCCTCCTTCATCGCTCTCTCTCCTCACCATTTACTCCCTCATACTTCAATGCGACTCGCCAACTGCAATTGCTCATACACCTATTTAGCTTTGCTTGAAACATCCTTCAATGCCTCACCCCTTGCACATCACATCATATTGAAACTCCGCTACAATTTCCATCACAATCTGTGTTGATCAATTGAATTGTTGCAATTGCGTGGGTTGATGTGTTGTTATGCAATGGACATTGCTTGTTGTTTAGGTTCAGTGTATAATGTCCACTTCTAATTTTCTGATGCACAACCAGTTTGTTGCTACTATTGTATGCTTAGATGGTTTCTTGGTGATTTGTGGGTTTGCTCGCATCATCTGGGACTAAGAATTTGGGGTGTTGATTTGTGGGTTTCCTCGCATCATCTAAGACTAACAATCTGTGGGGTGGTTGTGCACACTTCTGATCATGGATGGCACTAGCTTCTCTCCTCATGTGGGAACATGTTCTCCTTTGCAGAGGAGGAAGAAGGTGTGCACCGAAGCACACCGGGAGAGTGCGCTTAGTGCAAAAGTGGAGAGAGGCCCGGTGAAGCTCCAACATCGCCAAAACACTGTACTGTACTACGCATCGTCCCGCAACCAGAGCAATGCAAAGCCGCTCGAGTTTGTTTCCGATACCATGCTGCTCCGAAGCTTTGCACCAGGTTCTGATGCGAGCAACGAGCCTACATCAGCGTTCACGCCACCTGTAGTTGCAAAGCCTGTGGGTGACTCCGCTGCTGTTGCGGGAAGTCCAACATCGTCCTCTGATGCTCGCCATGCAGGACAAACTGACTACATTATCATTGGTAGCACTTCAGTGGATGGAGGTGCAGAGACAACCAACGATCTGCAAGAGGTTATTGTCCCTGACTCCGATGAGGATTATGATGAGGATAGTGAGAGTCTAGCCCCTAAAAAGAAGCCGAGGAAAAACTATGATCTTACCCGAAAGTTTCAATTGGAGTGGGCATGTAAACTTCCATGGGCAGAGGGCATTCTAACCAACAATGGTAGGTTGCACATGGTGAAGTGCACAGTGTGCTCTACCATGGAGAAGTCAGATAGGTTGATGCAACCCAAGTGGGATACTTTGAAGAAACATGAGGGTAGGCGTAAGGTAACTAGAAACAAGCCGGCCTATAAAGTGAAAAAAAATGGGTATATGGCTACAAACTCTAAGCACAAGAAGAATTTGGCTTTGTTCAATGCCAAGGCTCTTGATACTGTGTTGCAACAGTTGAATCAGTCCAATAGGTTAGAGAGGGAGAAGAAAAAAGTCCAATTCGCAACCCTGTTCCAAATTTCGGCTGATGGTCGTCCTATGTTGGAGTATGAGAGTAGGGCAGCCTTGTATGAGTTTCTGAATGTGCCAAATTTCCCTAGGATGCACTGGTCAAACAACTATGGTTGGATTATGGCTAAGTTCATGTATTCTAAAGTGTGGACTGCCATTTCGAGAGTCCTTGTCGGTGCTAACTATGTGGCACTCACATGTGACGAAGTCAACACCATTGATAATGGGTCATGGAAATCTATCCATGCCTATGTGGTCCAGAATTGGAGTTGTGTTCCTTTCCTTATCTCACTTGAGAAGGTTGTCGAAGGATCTAGCTCAGACAACCTAACCCAGGTGATCATAGATGCCTTGACGGGTGCTGCCAAAATGAAGAGGCTTGCCTTGGCCAAAACCTTGTTGTGCTTTGGGGCAGATGGTGTTAGCACTTTCCAGGGTCAAAAAACGGGAGTCACCCACCAGATTCAGAGTAAGTACGCTCCATTTGCACTCGGCGTGCACTGTATGGCCCATTGCTGCAACCTGGCCTTCAAAACCCTGTCCCAGCTTGATGTAATGAGCCATATTGAGGGTTTGTTGAAGAGCTCTCATGCTTACTTCAAGCATTTGCTGAAGAGGCGTCATGAATTCGTTAAACTTGCTGAACTAATGGAAACAAAGGGGTTGAAACTCCTGAAAAATGTGAAGACCAGATGGGTCTCTTTAATTGAACCTTTGAGACGTATAATACAAGAATACATGGTTCTTCTAGCAAAGATGAAGGTGGGCAGCGATTCAAAGGAGAAATCTGCGCAGGTAAAGTATTTGCCCCGTTTTTGTTTTTGTTTTTTTGCAATTTGGTTCATGTCCGATGGTTCAAAGTCTATGTCTAATGTGTGTTGGTTCATAGTTTATGTTTAATGTTTAGTGGTTCAGAGTTTATGTCTAATGTATGTTGGTTTTAGTATGCTACTCTGTGCATACCTGCATATTTGCATATCATGTCTGGTGGTTCATGTCTGCTGGTCTGTGCTTTGTACATATCTGGTTGTGGAATTTTGTTGTGCTCATATGTTGTGTTGTATGCTGGTGTTGTGCAGGTTGTCCTGGATTTGTTGTGTGATATGACGTGCCTCCTAGGGATGGCAACCTTGCTTTCACTCATTGAGTCCCTTGATTCCCTAATTACTTTCTCCCAGAACCGCGATGTATTCATTTGCGACTACATAGGTGCAGTGAAGGTGTGCGAGGGGCAGTTGTATAGCATGTACAATTGCCACTTAGGAGCTTTTACGACTGACGAATTCTTTGTTTTCAAGAGCATCGCCGAAGGCACCCACGACCAAATTCACACCTGTTGGGTGCGGAATGGTCCCGAGAACCCAACCATGTTTGATTTGAATTGTGATGCAGAGCACCTCGCATTTGTTGTCAATGGCAACAACATGTATGCCAAACGTAGGAATGAGGAGACGGGCAAAATGGAGCCCATCACACGTGAAGCATTTGTAGCAATTGTGAAGGATGTGAAAACCCAATGCTCAAATATCCTCACCCTACCTTGCTCAATCTTTTGGTAGTTTGCATGTACATGTTACTCCATACCTTTGTTGTTATGTTTTGTTGTTATGTTTATGTTTGCATGTACATGTTACTAACTTTGTTGTTATGATTTTGTGGCAGGGGTTGCCGCGCAACTCATACAAGAGCTCGAACGTCGTTTCCCTGAACACGCCGTCTTGGATGCGCTTGGCATCATCTACCCACAATACTGGTTGCAACCAGATGCATAAATCACATTTTCAAAGCACCTAGACACTCTGAAAAATTGGTATTGCAATGCCAGAGTGATTAGAAGTGGGATTGATAAGGAGGTCATTCATGGCATCCTTGATCGATGGTCGTTGGATTCTCAACAAGGCTACTTCAAGATCGCGATGAAGAGTAACGCCCCTGCTGCCATGGAACCTCCTTATGAAAACAACCATGTCACTCGAATATGGCGCACCATATCTACTTCTAAGGTGCTTTCACATGGGTTCCCAGAGTATTTGAAGCTCGCAGAAATAGCGTTGGTCCACGTGATCGGAAGTGTGGAAGATGAGCGTGTATTATCGTCCGTGTCTTTCTTGAAGACCAAACTCCGCAACTCTCTTGACCCCCACCTTGATGTAGTAGTTGGCATGTATAGCCAAAACATATATACCCTACAAAATTTCCCTTATGATGCCGTCTTTGATAGTTGGACAAATGTTGCACCAGTCAATGGCCGCTATGGCCTTACTACATGGAATGCTCAAAAGTGAGCACATCCTACAAGCATAGCATCAACGGTTCACATTTCAAGTCTTGGGGCATCTCTATAAGCCCAATTTGTTTCCATCAATTTGGCAACTATAATGAACTCAAGAGTTAATTAATCCACATATTCTGAAGTTTGAACTTCTACACTCTTGCAGAACGTGCACTTATTTTTTCCATTGCAGCCCTTGTTTGGTGTTTGATGTGCAGGTTGTGTTGCAGATGGCAATATGAAGATCTCCATGGTCATCAGTTTTAAGGTTTCATTATCTTTGTTCATGTATAGATTTTGTACTCATTTTAGCATCGGAGTGTGTGCTTGTGTGTTGTTTTGCAGGTACGCGCCAATTAGTGCTAGGATTGGTGGGATATGGCATCATGGCCATGCTCGATGGATGGAATTTTGCAATTTAGTCTCATTCCATCCCATTTATTAACACGCAATATATAGCCATCCCATTTTTTTTTACGTATTGTTGTATAAATTTTGAACTCATTGCAGCATCGGAGTGTGTGTTTGTTTGTTGTTTTGCAGGTAGGCAAGACGTGAAGATTGAATGTGGTTGCCGCATTGCACTTCAAAATATAGATTTAGATGCCATATGACCACATGTTACAGCAATTACTCGCCATATGACTACTCAAACAACAGCTAGTTGCCATTTTACTTGGCATGATTTTCTAGGAGTAGCCAGAATACCATAGTGTTGGGCAAATTGTCGCCCGCTTTTAACTATATTTCAATAAAGAACATCACCAACATTTTTCCACATATTGTTTATGGTAGTAGCCAAATGTATGCAATTTTGTGAGCATTGTTGCCAAAAAATTTAGCCCTAAACTCAACATAATCGCCACTATTGAAAAATTTAATGCTTGTCATGTAGCCAGATGATCAAGTTCCAAAGAAAAAAAAAAAGGTTTGATCCCATGTGAACTCCAAGGTCAAGTTGCCTAAGGCCAGAACAATACTTAGTTGGTGACCTTCCTAACAATTAATTTATGGTGCACCCTACCACCTATGGTCCACCCATTGCAATCATAGTGGGGGTATCCTGGATATTTTCAACCAACCATGTGAGAACATAGGGGCTTGCCCTTGGGGGAGATAGGTGTTGGCGGGCTTGTCCACGCCCGTTCAAGATACTCACCTCTGGAAGGAGGAGGCAGTAATCATTGAGGTCCTCTAATTCTCACATTGCCCATTTTGATATTACATATAGATTTACACCAACTCAAAAATGCAGCAACACCATAATTCATTCCGGTGGCAACATCGAAATCATCTTTCTTTTCCCTTTCTATTTTCTTCCTTTCTTGCTCTCTTTCTCCTCATTTCTCAAAATGAATTTGACGAAACTTTCATGAACCTATTGTTGAGACTCTTAGGATTGTATATTTCAATAAGCAGCGCAAGGCAAAGGCGTAGGTTGGTTTCTCCCAAGATGAGAAGACCCCAAGGGTGTTGAACTTAGCAAAAAAATTGGTTGAAAACCCAATGAGTCAAACTACATTCAAGGGTTGCCATGTTGACATACATTTCTTCTTCTTCTTCCCGGGGAATGGCATCCACAAATTGAGGAGTCAGATAAGTGAACATGTTTGACATGAGGGCCTTAAGAAATATCTTTGTGCCTAAGATACTTTTCTTGATATTTTTTTGTGGACGGTCTTGAATGAAGCTAAATAATAGTATCAAGTAGGATTAAACTTATGGGAAACTATGTGGTTGAATCTAGGATTGCATCCTAGGATTCAACACCCGCCTCGTCATCATGTTTGTAGCATGTTTGTCAATAGAGTTGGCTCCCCCATAAACTTCATTGGTATGTGCACTAGTGGATCAATGCTAGATATATGGAAGGAAAGATCAAGTCCAACTCCATGCATCAATTACTATGTGTGGCCTCGATTGCACGACAAGTGATCGTGGGTTGTCGTGATTCTCCTCCTACGACAAACGGATATCTTCAATATAAGTAGGCAGCCCAAATTCAATTCGTACAAATATGAACATTCTTTAGCACACATTGGATGTTCACCCACTACTAATCAAACCCAAGATTATTCCTTGCATTATTTCTTGGGCATCCATGTTGTCCCTAAGAGAAACCCCCGGCATAGAGGGTGAAGGATAACTTAATGGCGCCTTGTCATTATCATCCCCGGATATCGGGGTATTTGAAACTTGGGGGGAGAGGGAAGGTGGAAATTTCTATAATGAAGGCCCGAACAAGCCTCAAGTGGTTAAAGACACTTCCCATGCTAGTGTGAGTACACTCTAAACTCTGTAGTATCACATCTGTGGCAACCAAAGTGCACGTGATATTACGGAGTTTTGTAGTGTTAACATTAGTGTTGTATTTTTTATTCTAGAGGTCAGAGGTTGCATTATAAAATATTTTTTTAGATTTTTTTAGATTTTTAAAAATTGAAAATCGTCGAAGACATCAATCCGTGAGGTCCTTTATGGCAAATCATTGTTGGAAACATTCCCTTCTTCTAAGATCAGTACTTCGAGCTCTTCTCCGTCCAAGTATTGATCCAAGAATGAAGACATTGAGAATGCAAACCACCATTCATGACTTGTCCACTTTGCCATGTGGTGCATTATGTATTCCAATATTTGTCAGTGCGTGTAGCAACACTCAAGGCTCAGACATTACCATTGAGTTTGAATGTACTAATGCTATATGGTAATTTGGAACAATTGGCGAAGTTGATCGTGTCTATATTTGCCCTACTGGCTTGGACTGATTGTAGTCATGAATTTATTATAAAAAACTTTAAAAATGCCTCAAAATTTGCCGAGTATTTAAAATGCATTTTAAAATGTGTATTTTAAAATAAATTTAAAAGAAATGCACCACTAGTTAACATGGATGCATGTTACGATAGAATTAGTGTAGCATGTGAAATTATGGAATAACACAAAGGAGATGTGAGAACAATTTGAATTCGTTCTCCCGTCACCTACGCTAGTGTGGTCCACTCCACTTGGCCTTCCTGGGCGATGTGGCGGACGCATGCACCAACATTCAACAAGTGGCAGAAGAAGAAGAAGATGGTGACACTCCACATGTTGACACATGGCATAATACGAGGGTGTGGGTTGACTTCTTGGGTGGTTTGCATTAATGACAAATTTTGTGATATAAAGAAGAGTAATGTGACAATAAGGAGTGAGATTTGAACTACGAACATCCGTTCCCTAGGGTTTCAGGATATTAAAAAATGTGTGACATTATGGAGGTTGACATTATGGAGTTAGGGTGTATATGGCATCCAGGTCAACAAAAACCACTACGTAATCAAAATAAAATAAAATTTCTCCCATCTCTAAGTAAAACTATCCTAGTATCTATGTGTTATTAGGATGGTGTGAACTCGAATAATGACTTGGATGTACAATTTTTTTGCCATCTATGATCTTGAGATATCCATCAAGTATTAAATTATATTGGATTGGTATAACAAATCAAATATTGGAAGGGTAAGTTCTTTATTATGTAATCATATCATGCATTCACGGCCTACTTACTAGCTCAATATTGGTTCCAAGCAATGTTGTACTAGTATTGGTTTTATTTGACATCAAAGTAGTAGTGACATGGGGGGTGGACTCTTCAGTGGAATCCTAAATGATGTGTGTGGGTCACTATGAAATAAACCTCCCTATATACAAGAAGTTTATAGAGAAAAACAATTATATACGTATTAACGGCATGCAAGAAAATGGACTCATGTATTTATACTAAACTTTTTAGTTTCATTGTCATAAATGCCTCCACTACATATACAAAAAAGAAATCATGAATTAAAAAGGGTTGTTTTGCATATAAAATCCACTTTCATTTTCCAATGATAAAGTCATTGAACATTTTCTCATCCATAGCATGTAACTCAATGATTGCATCAGAGAAACAAAGACAAGAGCATAATAACTTAGCCACAATTTAGAGAGAAAATCTCAAGGAAGCCCATCATCACTCCAAGTGACTCCAGTTAATTAAACCTAGAACCCAAATGCAAATCATAACAAGAATGACATGGTAGTCTTTGAGGACTATTACCATATGACATTAATGTATGAAAACATAAATTAGATGAAACTAACACAAGTATTGTCAAATTTTCCTTCTCTAAACCTTAGGGCTCCCTTTTGTACATCTACCTTTACTTCAAAATTCTTAATGGCCTCTTTTTAATGTACACATTGGAGAAAAATAGCGCCTCTCTCTTATGAAATAAAATGAAATGAATTTGATTTTAGAGTCCAAAAAGCCGAAAGGCTTATGGGACTAAAAGTACATCTAGATGGTGTCAAACCGCCTATTTCCCTAGAGTGGCATAGTGCGGTAACCTCCGTGAGGTAGAGGTTAATTACAACTTCATGGTCCAATTGAAAGAAAGACTCCCTAATACTACCTTCTCAACTAGTGATTGACATTTATCTCTAATGGAGTTATATAGGGGAGACTCCAACACAAAGTACACCTAATTTTCAACTAAATTATAAGAGGAAAGGTGGCATAATCTATCACATCTAGAGATGGGGATAGTTGACCACCATGTAGTTCAATGGCAAAGTCTAAGATTTGATGTGTGGTAAGCAACAACGATCTTGCGTTATGGGGTGTCAATGGTTTCTTCAAGTGAAATTCACATTTGTATTTGAGAAAATCCTTGAGGTGGAGGTATCTAGTTTCGTCCCTGAGAGGTGAAGGAGTTCCAGTCCCATGCAATAAAGGCCTCCTTGATATCATCTCATGTGATTTTTGATGTTGGGTTGGCATGGGTTTCCCAATGAGATAGACCCCATGATGACCCCATGATCCGCATGGTTGTCGATTTGTGCCAAGTGCTAGCCCCTTGTTCGGCAAGGTGTTGGGAGAGTGACAATGTTTGATTAACTAACCAAGAGGAGGGTAGGTGGGCAATTCATTGTTGAAAGCTCATAGTTAGCTTAAGAGCATGTAATTCCATGGGAAGTTCTCCAAATTCGGCCAAGAGAATATGATAGGTTGTCAAAGAAAGCACTTTGACGTGAGACATCATATGCATCTTCATGGCCTTCTCAAAAACCTTCCAACGAGAGTTTTCCAAGTCACCTCCCCAAATTTTAATGCCATATGTGAAAGTTGGAGCACCAAAGCCTTCAATAAATGGGATTTGAGTTCCCAACATGTGACTCCGACTATTATTTCTTTCCTTAAAGTGCACATCACATCTTTCATACCTACGATTCTTTGTTCTTTTGTTGATGGTTCGAAGTGGCCATGTGAATAGGAATCAATCCCACGATATTTATGTTCATGGGTTATCTCAATTTGGTTCTTGCCTAGGTAAAATGTTTCTTGGTTTAATTTCCTTTTGTCAAAGAGCATGATAATGATCTTAGATAAATTGACATCAAGACCAGAACTATGCAAAACTCATATTGTTTGTTCATAAATCTTTGTAACTATGATGTTGATTTACAAAGCAAAAGAAAAATTATCAACATAGAGAAGAATGGCAACCACCACATTGATTAAACATGGAGAATCTATGTCCATCTCATCCAAATATGTTTTAAGTCCATCAATGTATAAGCTGAATAGTGTGGGGGAAAGGAGACAACCATGTTTAATCCCAATGTCGGACATTACTTCACCATGTGTATCCTTGTTGATTCCTACTTTTTCATAGACTATGGTATACATTGCTTGTACAACTTGTTGTAAATGTATTGGTGTGCCTAAATGCTAGAGGTGTTCCCAAAGCTTGTCATGTGGAACTGTGTCAAAAGCTTTTCAAATTAACAAAACATAAAACATAGACATCGCCCTGCAAATACTTCTTGTTTAATCAAAGTATGCAAAGTAAGAATGTGGTCCAAAGTAGATTTACCTTCCCTAAACATGCTTGTCCCCTTGCTTTAACCCCTATTCATATCACCCATTGGCTAATTATTACTTTTTCTAAAACGGAGCCATAAAGCTTGCCAAAGGCTGTGCCTAGCATTATCATCATGTAACTTCCCAAGGTGCTTCTTTTGCTAGATTTGAAGATCATTTGAATAATGTTGGTGGTCCATGAAGTTGGGAATCCTTCACTAGCCACTAAATTGAATAGTTTTGTGATTGGCTCACATAGATCATTTGCCGCCCATTTTAGAAACTAAGGTTTTAGCCCGTGAATATCTCCTACCTTGTGATTTGCTAGATCCTTCATAGTGGCCCATATTTTCCCCTTCTGTAAATACATCTGGAAGTTGTGCGTTTGGAATAAAATAATCATTGATATTTTGTTCCAAGATGTATATTTTTGGGAAATAGTATATAGTTCCCTTTGTTTGCTCCAAGTACGAGCGTTTCTTATGAAGATCATCATGTGGTATACCTTCAAAGCTATTCGAGAAGTATTGGTCAAGTGATTAGAGTTTAATACAATATAATAGTTTTGTTGAGCCTCTCAACAATAACTATCGAACCATGTATTGGATGGTCTACCCATTTGTTTGTCACCCTTTTTTTTAGAGAGAGATTGGTTGAGTTGTGCGTATTATCAAGTGTAATCAAGCTTGAGCATGTTCGTCTAATGAAGTGTAGGTCCCATCTTGCATATAAGTGAGTTCTTATTTGACATTGGAAACATATTGGTTTTCCTTCTTAGGATTGGATGCAAAACTTCGTGTCCACCAGAGAAGGCTGGAAGCCTCAATCCTATACTCCAACAAATGTTAAAGAAGAGAGGGCATTGGTCTAAATCAAGTTATTTACTACTGATGGAGAAATCAAATATAGACTTGTAAAGGGAGTTAGGATCACCTATGTGATATTCAACTACACTAGCTCCACCCATACTAGAGAAAGAAGTGAAATTTTGACATAGTTTATCAACTCCATTAAATATCATAGAGCTAGTGAAGGACATCATTTCTATTAAAAATCCACCAAAAACATTGTAATGGCCAATGTCTTCGGACTCTCTTAGCCAATGTGGTCTATGAACCTCTAGTAGGTTGATGTCGTTAACATCAAGATGGAGATTTTGTCTTTGGTGAGAGCTAGTTCAAGCATTGAAATCATCTACTAGGGGGGGGGGGGGGAACTCCTTTAAAGACTGATAATAAGTAAGCCCAGTGAAATGAAGGGTGTAAGGGTCTGTAGTTGTAGCTTTAGGTGATAGAAGGTGGGAAGTAGCATATACCAATACCGTAGTTTAATAGCAGGTTCGACACAAAATAATTCTAAAAATAGATGCCTAAAATTTTGGAATATTATTGGCATTTTTTGCCGAATATAAAATTAATTATTTTTCAAAATTGCTAGAAAGTAAGAAATTTTTATTTCTCACTAGAGTTTTACTTACAGTGGAAGCATATGTGAATTTTGAAGGAGAGAAGGTGCTCCTTTTGTAATCAAGCTCACTTACATTAGTCCACAAAGAATATGGGTTAAGAAGTAGCAAGACTCTAGATGAGGCTTTTCAAATGTGTTGTACACAAATTTTTGGCGTCCAATTGAGCATAGAAGATGAAGTTTTATAGAATTTTGTCCAACTAACAAAAGTTGAGAAATCAATCCTTCTTCCACCTCCAACAAGTTTTGTGTCAAAATAATTCTTTATGCAAAAGATATGGACAAAACATTGCAGCCGTGTAAAGATCAAAAGAATATGCGTTCATAACAGTTTTTCGGAGCTCATTTGTGCATAGAAGATCAACTTTTTTGGAATTTTGTTGGTCTAAGAAAAGTTTAGAAATCAAGTAATCTTTCACCTCCAACAAATTTTATGTCATTTGAAGACTCTATGCAAAAGTTATGCGTGTTATAAAAATGAAGTCTAACTAGGTGCTTCACCTCAAAGTTTACATATCCCATATGCATTGTTGAACACAACTCCACTCTACTTGCATAAAGCACAGAGCATTCTCAACTTTTCACTAACATCTTACTTGTCATTCAATGTAAGAGAGATGTACAAGATATAAGCTTAAATAGAAAATTTAATATGAATTTAAGCTGAATTTTTTTAAATTAAAAGAGAAAATTGCCGAAAATATGAATATACTATCTTTAGG
Organism: Polytrichum commune; assembly: GCA_950295325.1. Classification (NCBI taxonomy): domain Eukaryota; kingdom Viridiplantae; phylum Streptophyta; class Polytrichopsida; order Polytrichales; family Polytrichaceae; genus Polytrichum; species Polytrichum commune. The sequence continues at coordinate 17,101,044 of OX485806.1, forward strand.
TGACGAACCTACTTTTTGAACTTTAATTAAATATTAGGCAGCAAGTTGCCGAACCTGCTAGTAAACTACGGTATAGATATTTGTGGATAGACCTATATCGTTGTGGATCCTAATCCACTTATGTGTATTGTGTATGCTAATGTCCCAAATAATACCCCTTGACACTCACGTTAGTTTGTGCATGGTACGAAGAGTCCACCCCTCCCCCCTCCCCCCTCCCCCACCCCACCTGTGAGCCCAATATTGTGCCCACATGCGTTCTTGACCGTAGAATCATTGAAGACTTAGGCTTTAGTGTTGCATTGAATTTTCAAAAAAGATAAAAAGAGTGAAGCTTTTATGTTTAGGTTTGAGTTGAGTTTAAAGACTTGTGTAGATGTTATTTTGAGTTGAGGCTAGAAGAATTGATTTGGGGGTTAATTAATGGTTAGGTTAAGCTTAGAGTTAGCAGGGTTAGGATTTAGGTTAGCATTGGTTTTTGTGGGTTGGGCCAAGGGTAATTGTTCATTTTAGGCTGAGTGTATGGTTGTTTAGAGGGGAGGGGACCCATGCCGAAGGGATTAGGATCCGGATTCTCAGATCGGGAAGGAGGGGCCCCTGGAATGGTTGTGTGCGCGATAGTCTGGAAGGATGGAGGCCAGGGGTTGTGTTAGAGCGCGGTGGTTGGCCGAAGGAGAGGGGCTTTGTGGGTTTGGGCTCGGCGAAGGAATGTTGGAGGAGAGGCACAGCTGCCGGAAGGTGGGTAAGCTCTAAAACTCGATGCTGGAGCCATAGAAAAATGCAGAGTGGGTCATTTTCTGCCTTCGACAAGATTTCGAGGGCAGGAGTGGTGAAATCATGGCGAATGCGGAATTCTACTCGTGGTAAGGGCTAGATGCTCGGCGGTAGGAGCAAATTCACAAGTGTGGTGGGAGCCAGCAGACCAGGCCATTCTCCGAGTTCAGTAAACTGGGGCGGGCCAGTGTGGACACCTGTTGAGGAGATGCGAAGGCTCTCATTTTTTTCTACACACGATGCAGCCTTGGTTTGAGGCTAGGAGGATTGCAACTCCCAGTTGCACCGCTCAAGCTGTTGCCTCAAAAGAATACCGCCAGTCTCCGAGGGATGAAGCAGGACCCACCTGGATGTCCAGCTGCTCGGGAGCAACAGATTCAGTGCACTAAGGGACCAGGTAGGAGTGAGGAGGACCCAGAAGGTGAGGAAGGGCTGCAAAGTAAGGGCTGCAAGATTGTTGAATTGAAATGTGTGTCCACCCACATTGGGCCTCGTCCGAACTAGCTGGATGCGCTTTGGTGACCATCAAATTGAGCTGCCTCGCGGCAGCAGTCAACATTTTCAAAGAATTCACACTCGGCTGACATTGTCTAGAATGATCTGTCGGTGGTGGACAGAAGCAGCTTCAAGCCAGGGAGTTAAGCTTTGAGGCACGGGGAGGTTACTCCATTGTCAAGTTGAACACCATGTGTGAACAAAGTTTGCTACCCCTATATTACATGGCATATATAATTTTAAAATTCATGATATTTTTCCCACATATACATAATCATTGATAGTATCTTTTGATTTTCTTTTTGAAATTTTTAGTCATCTTCATTTTGTAGTAATTTGTTTAGTTCAATTCTGCATCATTCTAGTTAGAAATGGTATGTTTAATAAAAAAAAATTGTCAAATTTAGTTGCCATGTTTTACTATGTGATAAGTACCGTGTATATCTACTCATGAAAACAAATTGATAAAAGTTTGACCCATTTTGGTGATGCTTTATGTAAAAAGTAGGATTTTTTACAATGTAAAGTGTTTGCACGTGGTTGTTCAACATTACAATGAAGTGACCTCCCCGTGCTTTGAGGTCGTGATTGATTGATGTAGTATCACCACATGGATCATGTGGTCCTACCACGTGTTGTCCTCTTCCATTAGATGGTACATTCAAAATCCAAATCCAAACCATGGAGTGGACGAGAACCATTGGTAAGATCATGCAAGAGTTGTTGTTACAACCCTTGTTTAGGGACGAGCAACCTAAGAGAGGATACATGTCTCCCCACAAGTCCTCAAACATCAATATAGGACATGGCTATGGAGGCAACCTAGATGGCCGGTGTAGTTTAGTTTTTAGTTACAAACAAACCCAAGGAAACACTCAGGGAAGACTTAAAAGATGACTTGTGCATCTTCTAGGAGTCCCAAATAAGGTTTATTAGGGAAAACACAAGGTCATCGTACTTTATTTCGGGTTTAGGTTGACAAGTGGATTATAAGTGAGGGATGTAGATTTGGAAGTCTCTCGATGTCAGTATATGCAATTGTGGCAATCACTCACCTCGCTCCAATTACCCAAGCAATAGTTTGGTAGAGAGTTCATTTTAATTGGACCATGTGCGGTGCACAAGCATAGGCACACTCATGGTCCATTGTCTTGCACGAGTAACCCATTTTTGTCTTGTTACCAAAGCCCAAGGCACTTTGGTGTGGACAATGATCTTGTATTAATTAATCTTTGTTAGTGTAACTTGTAATGTCCATACAGTCATCCTTTCATGATTTTGAGTGTTCTTTTATTGAATATAATTTTAATTATATTGTCCGACAATAGTCTCTTATTTGGCCTTGGCCAAGGTAATCACAATTCTCTTAATTACAACTATACGACATGTCACATATACATGTCAACCTAGCCTCTCATGATTCTTTGTTTAATTACTCTAAGTTGCTTGCACTTTTACTATCATCTTGCGACTTCCTTTTCTCTTAATTCATTTAAACTTAATTTCCCAAGATTATCAAACGGAATGAATGCTAACAATTTCTTTGATTATGGATGAATTATGATTTATCAATTTTAAATTAGTCTCCCTTTCTAGTGACTTTAACATCAAATCACTACTTACCAGATTGTTGACAGTCGAGTCTCTTCGGCTACTATCATCTCGTTTCCCATTCTCTCCAGACGGTTGTCTTGCTCAATTGCCCTTTCGTATTCCCTGAAAGGATATTACGGTTGAAACTCAACTATTCACCAACATTAAAACTATAGCCCCCAACATTAGCATTTTAACAGAACAATTTCATCATAATCTCCAAAGAATCTCTCCTTGTTGTTTTCCTACCTAAATTTGCAATTCAATTTTCCCACCATAAATTTCATGCCACAACTTATAATCATGTAGCATCACCCCGGATTCAACTTAATTACAGATAATATTAGACAATTGCCTGGCCAATAAATACTTCATTTAGTTGCGACTTTACATGAACTGTATTTGCAAAATTGAATTCAAAGTGGCTCGTAGCTGAGTAATTGAAGTCCCATGTTCATCGACCAGATCTCTCTCAGACCATGGTCATTCAGGTATTCACGTGTACAATAATAACGTAATTATGCAACTAAGTCACGCTTGGGAATTCCAATTCAATTATCCTCGATGAACTTGAGGCTCGACTCGATTTTATGTTATAAAAGAATTCAATGCAGCCTCCAGACAATGGCCCCTTTCACCTTATACACTGGTTTCATTATTGGACGGACTACCATCTTTCGATTTCCTTTAGGTAGGGCCTAACTTCAAGTTACATTGGCATGAGGATTTCTTAATTGTTCCTTTCCTTATGGTTGTATTTCTAATCATTGTTATCCATTATCAGACTATTGCCTTGACCACCGTTGTAATTCAGACTTACTTAGGTTGGGGTATTAACACTTTTACAGCAGGCATGCAATTAAGGAATCATTCTTTGTAAATCCTATAATATCACTGCAATTGCAAATTCAACCAATTCAATTTAAGTTGCTACGGATATCCAATCTAATCCCTCCCCTGGATTTCAATTACAACACCAGATTATCACAAACAATTGAGGAACAAAACACAAACTCACACAATTGCTGCAATTCACAAAATGATAATGAACATAAGATTAAAAGGTTATAAAACTCGACAAAATTCCGGCGCGAGTCAAAATTAAAAATCACACACACACAACCTCTGAAGGCATTGTCTTTTATAGCCTACCCAAACCATCTATAGATATCAAATAATGTGTTTCTTGCTATCAGGCTATAGTCCTACTTATTTTTATATTTCTCTAGACTATAGTATGAGCCCAAATAGTGTGCTCACATGTGTGTTAGGCGTAAAAGAATGCTAGAATTAGGATTTGATGTTCTCAACATTTATACAAAACATAAAAAGAGTGCTAGGGTAGGGCTTAGGCTGGAATTGAGTTAAGTGTTAAAGATAGTGTTTTGGGCTAGTGTGCGACGGGTTTGGATTGAACTAGGTTGTTTAATTGAGTTAGTGATGTTTAAGTTAGACATTGGGGGAAGCTGAGTTAATGTTTGAATTGGGACCTTTTAGCGTTCACATTAGAAGTGGGGGGGGGGTCTCACAGTTGGGATCGGGTTCCAGATTTCCGGATCTAGGAGGTTTTGTTCGGTGAGCCTCTCCGTTCCTCGCTCTCTCTCTCAAGGTGAAGGGCGGTGGTTTTGAGCTAGGCGGTGGCCTTGGCTTGCACAAGGTGATGTTGAATTCGTAGGTCGGAAGGGTGACTCCAGCTGATGAATGCCGACAGGGTTAAGGACAAGAAGCACAGAGTGGGCATTATGCTGCACTGGAGAAAGGGGATGGCCAACATCTGGTAATGCGAAGAAGGAAGGGATTGAGGGCGGCTACCCAATTTCTTGGATGCTTGATGATTAGGCCCCGAATGGTGGTTTCGGGTGGACTCAACAATGAGGAGGATTCAGGGTGAGAGATGAGGAGCTATCGCTCGAGGTAGAGCCTCCTAGGTCGGGAAGCTCGGAAAACATTGTGAGAGTTTGGGGGAAATCAGAAAACCACCAAGGAGTGAGGGATAGTCTGTTGGGCAGGTGTGCACTGAGCGGCGGTTGGTCAATGCCGAATTGAGTGTTCTGGTGGCGAAGCCAGGCTGAATTGCAGAAGGAAAATTCCGACCTGGGACAAGTTAATCTAGGGGGGGACATAAGAATTTGAGCGCAGGGATTCGAACTGTAGTGAGACATGTGTGCGCATGTGAAGGGGTTGGTCATGCTCTGACCAGACATTCAATTGAATCCAACATTGGACGTTCTGAAGGCAACTGTCCTTTCCCTGTGAATCTCAGTCTCCTGCTTCAGTTAGCAGCTGGGAGAAGAACATCTTGCCTGGCTCAATGCCAAAGGAAGGAAGTGGTTGTAGACAGGGTAGTGATTCACACCAGGCCGCAACATTGGGTACTCTATTCTGATAAGGGAAGGAGGCAACAATGTGAATTTCAGTCGCTACTGGGAAGTTTTCATTGCCTAAGGAGGACTGCCGAGCTTCAAGGATCGACGACTGGTGTCTGGGTGGGGTAACACCGCCAAAAATTATACAGTGAGGTGGTTGTCTACGGGAGCAGGAAGGTGCACGCTACTGGAGTCCAAAATGAGCAATCAAATGGTAGACTGGGGGGTTTAGACCAGGGGGTTTAGAGGTAGGGTAGCTTAGTGGGGTGAGATTGATTTAAGAATTGGCTAAGTGGGTAAACATGACCTGGGCTTGTTAGGGCCTTGGTTGGTAGTTGACCTTGTCATGTGAATTAATGGTTGGGTTTGGACTTGGGTGTTGAATGTTAAAAGAGGGAGGAAGTATTTCTTTTAAATACTTGTCACCTCGTATCATCTGAATAAAAAGTGGTTGCCGAATCCCTCTTGAAGCAAGCATGGGCGCACAGTTGATGGCCAAGGGAAGTAGTTGAAGTGCATGTGGGCCCTTAGTCTCCACCCGGACTACGACGCATAAGGGGGGGGGGTTAGGTCTCACATATAGCCTATTCACACTAGCTCGAATCCACTGTTCTAGTTCATCTAAGTCCCATTATATGAGCCCAAAATGAGTGCTCATATTTGTTTTATGTTTAGAATTCAATTAGAATTGCAATTGGAGTGTTATTGAAACAATCAAAAGTATAAAAAGAGTGAGGCTTAGTGTGGATTTATGTTTAGGCCTTAAGCCATTTTGTGTGGTTAAGTAGAGGATTAGTAGAATTAGGGAGTGTTTGGATTAGGGGAGTAGTGTTTGATGAAGCAAGGGGAAGGGCCTTGGCTTAAATGTTTGAATTAGAACATGTTCTTGTTGGTTAAGGGGATAAGGAGTTAGTAGATAGGATAAGGTCCTACTAAGTAGGAAAAGGCTAGAGAGGTCGTGGTTGTGGGATGCCCTCTCTCATCGTCCTCTCTCTCTCTCTCTCTCTCTCTCTCTCTCTCTCTCTCTCTAATCTCTACTTCTTGAAATTTGGGCATGCTAAACACCAATTCGGGCAGCCCGTGTATAAACAAGAAAAGAAAAAATTACAATATAAAAGGCCAAGGAATACGGGGGAATCCAGTATGTTTCTCTCCTATAACGTCAGTCTGATGACAGTTCTTCTCCCACAGTGGTAGTCTAGGCAAAGAGTGCCGAAAATAGAGCCGGGAAGGGGGATTTCCCATCTGTAGTTGCCTATTTACAACACTGTGCGCGAGACGTGAGGCTGGGGTGCTTTCTGATCCAGTGGAACTAGAGTGATGCTAGTACAGTAGATACAGTAAGAATCCGTTGCAAAAATTGACTTACCCCGAGAGAACAGCAAGGATTTCTTGAGAGGAAGCTTAGTGACGGCCTAATCTGCTCGCTAATAAAGCATCAGAGGTGCAAGAATTTACAGCAAGATGAGCACACCCAACTCATCCAAGGACGAGTTCAAGGTGGCAAGCATGTTCTGTTTCTCTTAAAACAAGACCACAGTCAAGATGGTTCAAATCACATATGGATGCCTGATATTTGAGATTTTACATATGTGAAGTAATATATATGGATATACTAATCTTTCCATACTATATAAGTAGACATAAAAGATATTGTACCTATTCCAAGGATGAGGCATAGCCTTGTTGACATCGATAACAAGTAAGAGGTCCATTGACACCTGTTGTACGCTCTACTAACATTTCTTGTAATTGTGGGGAGCATGGGCACAGGTGAGGACCTCTTCTACAAGTGCTGCGCACCATTCGAAGAATTGTCCATTCATATCCTTCAAGAAAATTCTTCTTGAAATATGGAATACTTACTCTGAGTATATCTTTCTTGGAAAAAACAAATATCTACTATACACATTTTGATTGTAAAAATACCCAATCTATGGGTGATCTGAATTCTCTGTACTACGCTGAATTTACTGCGGAGATACTGTGCACAGTTCTCTGCCGAAATTTAGCTTACATGACGACAGACAAGACAATGTAAATCGGCTTATATAGATTCTTTCTTTCTTTCTGGGTATATGATGGATGGACTGCATACACAAGTCATCACTACCCTGACAAATAAACCACATGAGGTAGCTAAGGAAGAAGGGTGAGAGTACAGGGTACTTAGGAATTCCCCTAAGACCTTATAAGGTAACAACCTGAAAGATTGACGTCACGAACTGTTACCATATACAGATAAATAAAACATTCCTCATACCCGTAAACTGGTGTATCAAGCATGCAAAAATTGACATACACAAAGTTTATTATGCCTAACAGGAATGTGGGTATTGGTCTATTTTCTGATCAATTTACAGCAAGACTGATGGGAAACTAAAGAGGCCGAAAGTATTATACTCTGCTGTATGACTGATACATGTTTACAGAGTTAAGTAGAAAATTACGGTTCGATTAGTCGACACCCATATCGGGTACAGGCAGGAGATTGACGTAATGATATAGTCTATATTGATTGGATAGATCCGTACTGATTTATTGTACAGTGAATGGTTACTTACACCCTATGGTGAAATAACAACCATTTGAAGAGTAAGACTTACCCTTAATTCTCAGGGTTGTCCTATTGATTAAGGAACAGCAAGAAAATGGCTGAAACTAGTTCTGTAACAACCAAGATCGTGACCAAAGTAGAACAGAAGGATTTCCTTCGTCAAATAGCGGTAAGAAATGAAGACGTAACATACCGAGGAATTATCAAGACCCTATTCAAAATGGGATGTATGTTGTCATTACATAACCTGACTCTACAAGAGGGATAAAAGATCCTACTCTAACATAGAGATTAATCTAGACAAGATTGGACAGCTCTCTCTCTCGTGTGTGTGTGTGTGTGTGTGTGTGGAGTAGGGTGGAAGAGAAATTTAGTTGATTAGAGGGAGATTAGAAATTTAGTTGATTACAGGTGGATTAGAAATTTAGTTGATTATAGGTGGATTAGAAATTTAGTTGAGTAGAGGTAGATTAGAAATTTAGTTGATTAAAAGGGAGCTTGGAAAATTAGTTAAGAAGCTAGACTAAGGCATCTGGTTGCATTTTGGGCTAATAAGCTTGGACAGGAGCTGGGCTAAGGCCAGCCGGTAGCATTTTGGGCTAATAAGCTCGGACAAAAGTTAGACTAAGGCAGTTGGTGGCATTTGGGCTAATAAGCTCGGACAGAAGTTAGACTAAGGCCAGCCGGTTGCATTTTGGGCTAATAAGCTTGGACAGGAGCTGGGCTAAGGCCAGCCGGTGGCATTTTGGGCTAATAAGCTCGGACAGAAGTTAGACTAAGGTAGCTGGTGGCATTTTGGGCTAATGAGCTCAAACAGAAACTATACTGAGGCAGCTGGTGCATTATGGCCTAAGGAGCTCGGACAGAAGCTAGACTAAGGCAACTGGTTGCATTTTGGACTAAGGGGCTTGAATAGAAGATGGGCTAAGGAATAGTTAGAATGATGGTTAGCTAGGTATTTAACCATCCACGTAATTGGGTTTGTAATCGTGTGGGGAGGTTGATAGCGGGTGAGAAGTTAGTACAATAGAGAAAAGCGTTTATCAACGCTTGTACTCACAATATTGAATAAATTGGTGTGATCCAAGTTACGTGTGATGTCATGGGAACGAATGACGGAGGAAAAGTAAAATAGGATGAATATGAATGTGATCGCTATACCCTCACCCGGACTAGGACGCTTAAGGGTGGGCGGTTTGGCCTCACACATTTACACTGAATTTCAAATTTGTCAGCTAGAAACCCCCACCCTTAAGCGTCCTAGTCCGGGTGAGAGCCTCAGGTTCACATGTGATTGATTACCTCACTTCAACCCTCGTGATTTGGCTTCCAATGCTTACGAGTGTGAATCATCAAGACGCCCTTCTTTATTCAAATAGCACTCGGTGGAAGTATTAAAAAATACTACCCAACCTCATGGTCATTAGCAAACAAAACATCAACTCCAAAAACCTTAAACCCTATCCTTGACCATGGCTACTCAACCAAATTCCCCTAAAAACTCTATTCCTTGACTACAACCACCCTTCGTCCTAATGATCTAAATAGTGCTGCAATTGCAAGAACCTTGTAAATTTCAATGCCAAATTCTTCTGCTCCTGGTTCTTACTTAACCAGCAAGCTCCCTGGCTCAATTTTGGCGAGGTTCGTGACAACTCTGTCTTCCTTCGGCCCTGACCCGCACTACCCTCGCCTGACAGGTGCAATGCGAAGTGGAATCTCAACCCTCGGAGAATCTCAGCTCTCGCGGCCCTTCAGCCTCTCTCTCCCTTGTTCCGACGCATTCCTTCATCAAATTATCAACCCTTCACTGCCTTGCTAGCTGCAACACCCATTCAGCTCACGATAGCGGTTTTTTGATGGCGATCCAGGGGAGAGACCCAACTAAGACTAAGTCCTCTGTCCTTGCCTCTGTTCTGCCCGGTTGCAGGGCTGCTTCCGCAAGCTGGCCGCAGCGCACCCTTGGTTCGGTGCGAGAGAGAGAGAAAGAGGAGGCTGGCTTCAACCGTCCCATAGTCCCTGGATCCGGAAATTGTTAGGGTACAGTGTGCCCCCCCCCCCAATACGAACACCACCGATAGCCCTTCTCAAACAATAAAACTCAGCTCCCTAAGCCTCAAGGCCTAAATCCCATTAACCCGACTAACTAATTCATGAAATCCCAACTTCACACTTTAGCACTAAACTACTAACAATCTAGCCTACGGCTTACTCTAAATTAAATTTCAATGTAACACTCTTTTTACATTTTGAATGTGTAAGAAAAAATCCAAGCCCCTAGTTTAATAACTTCAAAGCTTAAAAGCACATGTGGGCCCATAATTTGGGCTCACAAAATTTAACCAAAAAATGAAAGAAATTTTTACTACAACCAGGTCCCACATAGTCAGACCCAACATGCCACTTGATGGCGAGCATGACATTATCAATATGAGAAACAATGTCCAAGATTGAAGCCCTCATATGAGTTTCATTTTGAAGGGCTATCAAATTTCAACCCTTGGGTTGAAGGGATGGTTCAAATCCAAGACATCAATCCAAGAATATAGAAATGAAATACAAAACTCATATTAAACTTGTGCATGAATTCTATGGTACATGTTTCCAGTACAATGTGAAGAATTGAGAATCAGCCATCTAGCTTCATTTTCTTGTAGTGACAACGCCCTACGCTTGTTGGTTCTTGTGGCGGGCATATTATATTGAGGACTTCAAGTGACGTCTTCATTTTCAATTTGGGTTGCAATTTGAAGGGTTGTTTTGAGAGAGGTATATTTTGAAGGGCCAAATCGCGTTTGAAGGGCATTGAAGACTTCAATCTTGAACACTGATGAGAAGGCATTGCTTGCTCTACACAAATTGATGTGGCTTGGGTCTCAACAATTTGTATCAAGTAAAGCTAGTCTTATGCTTGAACTTTAAGCATACTGAAGGTGCATACGTGGAATTCTATTGATGGGTAACAATGATGACAGTGGTAGAGACTAGAAATAAAATGTGAACTACAACTTTTGTTGCATGTACATTGTGTTGTTTATAAAGAGTACCGTAGGTTCATAGCTGGTTCGACAGAAAATAATTCTAAAAATAGATGCCTAAAATTTTGGAATATTATTGGCATTTTTTGCCGAATATAAAATTAATTATTTTTCAAAATTTCCGAAAAGTAAGAAATTTTTACTTCTCACTAGAGCTTTACTTACAGTGGAAGCATATGTGAATTTTGAAGGAGAGAAGGTGCTCCTTTTGTAATCAAGCTCACTTACATTAGTCCACAAAGAATATGGGTTAAGAAGTAGCAAGACTCTAGGTGAGGCTTTTCAAATGTGTTGTACACAAATTTTTGGAGTCCAATTGAGCATAGAAGATGAAGTTTTATAGAATTTTGTCCAACTAACAAAAGTTGAGAAATCAATCCTTCTTCCACCTCCAACAAGTTTTGTGTCAAAATAAGTATTTATGCAAAAGATATGGACAAAACATTGCAGCCGTGTAAAGATCAAAAAATTAAAATGCGTTCATAACAGTTTTTCGGAGCTCATTTGTGCTTAGAAGATCAACTTTTTTGGAATTTTGTTGGTCTAAGAAAAGTTTAGAAATCAAGTAATCTTTCACCTCCAACAAATTTTATGTCATTTGAAGACTCTATGCAAAAGTTATGCGTGTTATAAAAATGAAGTCTAACTAGGTGCTTCACCTCAAAGTTTACATATCCCATATGCATTGTTGAACACAACTCCACTCTACTTGCATAAAGCACAGAGCATTCTCAACTTTTCACTCACATCTTGCTTGTCATTCAATGCAAGAGAGATGTACAAGATATAAGCTTAAATAGCAGATAGAAAATGAATTTAAGCGGAAATTTTAAAATTAAAAGAGAAAATTGCCGAAAATATGAATATTCTATTTTTAGGTGCCGAACCAACTTTTTGAAATTTAATTAATTATTCGGCTAACATGTGTCGAACCAGCTATGAACCTACGGTACACATTCCATGCTCACTTTTCATGGATGTGTATATACATTCTCTCAACTAAATTTAATTTTATGTTATGTAGGTATGTCCAAGCATTCTCTTGTATAGTTTGTACACAAACGTTTAGGGGCATCTCAGACCATAAGTCCCGACTTCTTGGGCCTTACAAGTGAATAAAAAATAGGGGGAAATGTATTACATGGGACTTGGGTTGTTCATGTGTACATGGCAAATTCCCAAGCAAGTCTCACGTCCCATGCATTTTTCAAAGTCCCAATTTCCAAGCCCTGCCATATGAGAAGACAACACATTCTTTTTGTTTTTGCCCTCTTCATTTATCTTAAATTTTTAGAATTGATAGACAAGTTCAATAGCTACATGTGAAAAAGTCATCCACTAAGAAGCACCTCTTTTGAGAGAAAAAAAATATCCATTTGAAGTTGAAAGCCTCATTTTAGGGCGTTTTGTCATTGAAGGCTAAAATTTCTTGATTCTTCTAATGGAATTTTGTATCAAAAATCCGAGTCGGTACATACCCTTGGATTTGGGTTGCCACTTATGGCTGACCCACCATCAAGGGTCAGTCCCAACTTATTGGCTCCAAATTTGCCGCCATGAAGGATACTTGGACTTAGTACCAAAACCTAGTGTAAAGCCAAAAAGCAATGGGACTTTGCTTTCCACCAATCACAATGCTTGGCTTTTGTGGGGTTTAGGAACCGTGACATAGTGTAAATCAACCCTTAGACTGCTCCAACCATATAATCTTGTGCACTAAAATAGTTATGGTACCTATTAAGTGTTACGGACATTGGAAAGGAACTACATGCACCAAATGCCTATGAATGTCACCCAAGGTATGTGGACCTCATTTGGTCATTCTTCTTTATCAGACACCTATATTTGAGTGGCATCTGGCAATCTACTTGTTTCTAAGGATGGATATCAAACATGCACGTATTCCATTGAGATTGGACTATGTGTTTCAAATATATTAACCATTCTAGGTGCAATTGTTAAAACAATTGGGAGGGCCTATGTGATCACTTAGACATGAAAAAAAATACTTTGTTTGGCCCCCTCGAAGTTATGTATCTCAACTCCAATTATGAATCTTGAATAACAATCTACGTGATTCGCAATTGCTAAAGGATAAGGCAATTCCCCGAGTACATCCAACAACCAAAATTGTTTGTGGGGTTGGATGGGCTCACTATATGACACATACCTTATAATTATGCAGGCTAAATGTCCAGAAAACACTTGGTTACTATTCATTTCATTACCAATACATGAGTTATAGGTAGTCGACATGCATCATTGAAAGAAATATGCAAATCCATCATTGTGGTGAGTTAACATATGGTGATCCAAAATAAATTTTCAATGACACATATCAATTGCTCAAGATACATATGATTGTAGTCTTTGCAATCCTAGGAGCTAGACTATAAGACCCACTTGGAAATTGTACATTTTAAAATACATTGGATTTAAAATAGATTGTAATATGCTAAATTTTAGATTTTTCAAAATTGGTGATTCCACATCACTATGTCAACAAGTTTTATGATGTGGCATGCCAAGATATCACCAACTCAAGTACATTGATTATGGTATTTAGTGTCACTTACCATTTGGAGTTACTCATAGAACTTTTGCTTAGTGTATGTGTGTAGTTTGTATTTTTGTATTTTTTTAATTTAATGTCATCTATTGTAGAAAGTTTATATAACATCATGTAATTTAAAATAGCAAATGACACTAAATACCACAAATATTGTCAAAATGGTGTGATGCACACTCGGTAGTTCCCTCAACAAAATTTGTTTGTACAACCAAGAATACATTCAACTTGGGTGCCAAGAAGGCCTTCGAAACCGGTGAGAGGAAATTATAATATTTAAAAGTACTTCTCATTCATCCAACATAAAAACTTGACACCCTATGTGCTTGTGGCATTCATCTCGAATGACTTGGACTGAACTAAATTGGGGTCTTACAAGTAATTATGACATCAAAACAATTCAATAAAAACCTCCAAATTGCATATTATTTTAGGGCTTTTATGTTAGACGAATGAAAGGTGCACTCGTATGTAATAATTCCCTCCCTAAACCGTCCAAACCCCACCTTCTCTAAAAACTCACCTCAGATATTATTTGGATGGCTCAGAAGTATGGGTGCTAAATACGTCATCTTTTATGCCTTGATGGTGTTTTATACCTACTAGTTGGACGAGGTTATAAAACGGGAAATTCGAAAGCCGTTCGAGAAAGGTTAGTACGACTATGTACACCTCCGCTTTGACCGGCAATACGGACGATGAAAGGGTCCATTGGCCAACCATGGGAGGGTACAAATTGTATGAGAGATTGATGAGTTTGTTGTAGTATATGCAAGACATAGTGGCAATTGGGATAAGGCCCTTGACCAATGCTTGTGTTTGGAAATCTTGCATCTCTTCGCTTTTGGAGCGATACTCTCTATGAAGAGATGATGCATGAGGTAGACGATGCAAATACCATCACTTTAGGAGTTGAGCATGGAGACTTTATTGTGAAATAAGATTTCAATCATCATCATTATTATTATTAGATTCAATAGATTTTTGGACTTAGGTAAATCTGCATTGAATCTCTTCTCTCTTCTTTTTTGGAACAAAGGAGGCGCATAACCGTTTAGCTAGTTTTCTCATCAAGTAAAGAGAAGATTTCACAATTGGGAATCGAATCGCCAACAACTCCATTCGGTTTTGGGTACCTCTCCACTATCATCCAATAGTTTAGGGTCATCTCAGATCAATCTACATTGAACGTGAAGAGATGATTTAACAAATCTTGGAAGATAATTCTTATATGAGCTTCAAGCTTATTGAACGGGGGTACACAACCAACATGTGCGTTGGTGTGTGGTGAAGTTGCAAGTACTTTAACGCTTCCCGGATGTTGTGCTAGGGTGGCGGAGTGGTTGGTGTGGTCGGTGTGTCCGCGAATGAATGCCGGCGATGAGGAGCTTTGTTTATTCTTACCGATGTACTATCTTACTTTGGTAAACGGATGCATGAAAGGACATGCCGGGTTTTGGAAAATAGGTAGCATAATATTAATCCAACAACTTTGTGCTACATATTTGGGTTCAAGCAATTTTCATCACATCTATGTAGTTTCAGAATTGACTTTTCCCAGTAGTAAAACATGCGCATAATTGCAACAAATCCCAACTTACCTAGTCTTTTGCACAAGGGTTTTGAAAACATCATGAGGTGGACATAAGCAAAAGGAAAAAAGAAAAAAGAAAAAAGAAAGTGTTAGTGTAATACATTGACCAATGATGTTTGATCACCACCTTCTATCCATGCCCACATGGGCACGGAGGGTGCAAAAGTGTCTTATTGCTTATTTGCTTATTTTCAATAGGTGGACCAAGAGATTTGAGAATTATTTTAATGGGACCGGGAGATGCATGAGTTGGACATGATATATCCAAGACTTGAATCTCTTAAATGTTTAAGAATACTCAAATAATCATATCACATGGCCACATCTTGATCGTGAAGTCCACATGATAACCTTGAGGGGGGGGTGCACCTTTCATTAAAACCAAGAACCACATGCGTTCGCAACATACTTAAAATTTAAAATAACTAAACTAAAAAAACCCTATGTACAAGCAATTTTGGTAAAATTAAGCTATACACATACAATTTCAATGATAAAAAATGTCTATATATAGTAATTACATAAGTATACAACTATTATTTTGAATAACAATCAACCCCTATCATATGTAAAATGCAAAACCCTAGCATTCATCATAAAGTTGTTCGGGACCTTTTCATCCCCCAAATGCAACTCATAAGCTAATGCAATTATTGTTTCCAGAGGTTAGTAAGATCGTAAGGTCACTTTTTATTGGCCTTTTTGATACCAACATAAGCCAATCTCCATGTTTGATGGACAGTCCATCAAGTCAATTGGATCCCCATACTCCACCCAATGATTACCAAGTTTTCTACGCATCTCATAAACCCTCCTAGGAGACCAAACCTTAATCGGCACGTTCCTCTTGCAACCCTAATCAAGAAGTGGCCTTGTATTGAACCTAACGACCCCTTCGAAAACCCTAATACTGTCTCTTTTATACATGCATGAACGAGACAAGAAAAATGAAAAAAAAAAAAAAAAAAATCCTAGTTTCATCCAATATTAGATATTTATCCCATAAAGTCCAATGACACTACCATACAAGTACAAATGTAGTATATTTTCTAAAAACCCTTCATACATGTACATGCCTACGAGCAACAATTTGTGTAGCATATGTATATGTAATACGGCAAAGTTCAAATCAACGCCCCTTTTGTGCACTCACGTATAACAATGTTTAGGGCTTTGGACACTTGATTTGTTTAAATAACCAGGTGAAATTTGATGGATGTGAAGTTGTGGAGAGCTACAAAATAGACTCTTTATTTCCTTCGTATAAGTGAGAATTGAACAATACACATGCATGATGGAAATGCAACATTTGAAACTCATGAGATATAGTGTGATGTTTAAACCCTACAACAAACAACAAATACTATCCATCATGGTGTCTGTGAGGACCTCCACTTGAGGACTCACATGGGACCATCTACTTTTCTTCCATTTAGGGTAGATCCTAAATCTTTTGGTTGCTACTTCCCAACACCAACTTCATAGGAGGTACAAAATAGAATAACTTTCTGAACTTCCAAAGGACAAAATCTAATACCAAAAAGATCAAAAGTGGTTCTATTTGTCCTTGAGGACCACCTCTAGACTCCTCATTTGGCCCACTTTTGGCATAGCCAACCAAGAATAAGTACATTGCTTTTGGGTAAATATCCTCTCATCTTACTTAGCGTTTGGTGGCTAAAAGCAAACGTAAAAGTGTTCCATACGGGTGGGAACCATGCCCACCAATAAGTAGGCTAGAGTGAACCAACACCCACACTCGTACCCTCGGGGGATGAAGGCCTCGCGGATGACACTGAAAACTTCATCCTTCTTTATGGGGAAGCCCCCCCTCCGCACTAGGCGCTCCTCGTTTGTGAGGAGTTGCTGCTGCCCGGCTGCCCGAGACTCTGCTGCCCCCGAGACTCTGTCTGTTGCCCGACTCTGTCGGCTGCCCTCGACTTTGCCCGGCCCAAAAGTCCCTATTATCTTTCCATGAGCTTAATTAACTAACAATTTGAAACAAGTTCAAAGTCTAAACTTTGAAGGGTTTAAACTTGTTTCAAATTGTTAGTTAATTAAGCTCATGGAAAGATTAATGTAGAATTAGAAATCTGATAATTTGAATTTGGAATAGGGACTTTTGGGCCGGGCAAAGTCGAGGGCAGCTGACAGAGTCGAGCAGCAGACAAAGTCTCGGGGGCAGCAGAGTCTCGGGCAGCCGGGCAGCGGCAACTCCTCACAAATGAGGAGCGCCTATTGCCGAGGGAAGCCCCCCCTTAGAAAGGGGGGCAGCCTTCAAGGAAATTTCTGAACCCAACCGAAAAGTGCTACCCGCCCCGCCCAACTTCAAAAAAATAATTGCTCTTGCATTCTTGAAGGCTGCTTGACTACAAATCCCATATTGAGTGCACTTCGCCTTCAAGGTCTAAAATCCAATATATATGTGCACTTCCAATTAGTAAATAAGCAATTCATTGGGATTTCATTCCGGAAATGAAACCATCAATGAAGCATGTAACCAACTTCGAGGTCAAATAAAATCACAAAATCCTCATTAACATTGAGGTTATAATTTTTTTGACTTACCATTTGAAATTGTCTTTGTCATTCTAAAATGACACTTAAATTTAGTGTGCTGATTTAGTATGTATATTCTATAATATTTTAGTAACGCCGCCTACTTTTCACAAGTATTCATAAAAAAATTAATTAAATAATTAAACTACTGTAATTAAATAATTAAATAAATATAATTACTGGAATTAATTTATTAATTTAATTGCTGAAATGAATTACTGGAATGAATTGGTTCAGTTAATTACTGGAAGTAATTGAATTTAATTACAGTAATTAAAAATTATAATTAATTAGTATTGCTTAATTTGGTAAGCACACTAATAGGATTCATCAGTAATTACATTTAATTAATTAATTAATTGTTTATGAATACTTGTGAAAAGTAGGCGGCGTTACTAAAATATTATAGAATATACATACTAAATCAGCACACTAAATTTAAGTGTCATTTTAGAATGACAAAGACAATTTCAAATGGTAAGTCAAAAAAATTATAACCTCAATGTTAATGAGGATTTTGTGATTTTATTTGACCTCGAAGTTGGTCACATGCTTCATTGATGGTTTCATTTCCGGAATGAAATCCCAATGAATTGCTTATTTACTAATTGGAAGTGCACATATATATTGGATTTTAGACCTTGAAGGCGAAGTGCACTCAATATGGGATTTGTAGTCAAGCGGCCTTCAAGAATGCAAGAGCAATATTTTTTTTGAAGTTGGGCGGGGCGGGTAGCACTTTTCGGTCGGGTTCAAAAATTTCCTTGGAGGCTAGCCCCCTTTCTAAGGGGGGGCTTCCCCATAAAGAAGGATGAAGTTTTCAGTGTCATCCGCGAGGCCTTCATCCCCCGAGGGTACGAGTGTGGGTGTTGGTTCACCCTAGCCCAATAAGTATGGGCATGGCATTAGTTTACACCTTTGCAAGCTAAAAATTACAGTGGAGGGAAAGAGGTTCGTATTTATAATATTGTCCAGTGAGAGGGTCAAATTTTAAGTGCCTTGTCCTAGGGCTAAGAATTTGTGGTATCTATGTAAACTCATCCGTTAGCAAGGTGGAAACTATTTTATAGTTTGAAAGTACAATTTCATACTATTTGATTCCAAAAACAACATTAAAGACCCCAAATTAGTGTAATGGATTGAAGTTAGAATGAATCGACCCTCAACCTTATAAGGGACTAGAGTCCCTTTACCCATGATGGAGGAGATCATATAAACACCACGAACCCCGAGATGTCCTTTAGTACCAACTACATCAAGTATATGGATTTCATGTTGTGTAAGTGAAGTAACCGTTGTCGCACCATATTAATTAAAGTAGACATGCCCAATTCACTTACTAATCTCAAATGGGAACCTATATTTGAGTAGTACAGTCCACCCTCTATAAATGCTACACCTATAAGTGTTAACCCTCTCTAAATGTTAACTTTCTTCTACTCCCCACATATTGCACACTATAAATGTTAAACATGTTAACTGTTAACAAAATGGTACTCCCTTCTTTGTAAATTTGACTCCATAAATGTTAACGAATGAAATACAACCATAATATGGATGATAAAAACTACACATCCAGTGAGGGAGAGGAGTGTGAGGTGGAACCCATTCCATCTTATAGCGACTTGCAATCTAGTTTTGGTACCATTAGAAGGTACATGGAATCACGTTCATGTGATGTGTCCAAGTATGTGGGTTTGTTGGTGCAGATTGAGAAATATTTGCAAGTTGTGCATGCAGATGAATCTCACCAAAGAACCATTGATTCATACTTCACCCGTGATTTGTAAACTTGATATTGAATAAAGTTTTGATTGGGTTTGCAATTTTATGAATGGTATTCTCTCACAAGGACTCTTCACAATTGCTTATATTTATAAATGTTAAGATTTGTATATTGCTCAAAAAAGTAATTTTATAATTGTTAACTATTAACACCTCTATAAATGTCAACTTTGATCCACTCCCGAGGGTTAACATTTATAGAGGGTAGACTGTATGTGGTTAGATGAGGCTCCAAGAACGGATACCAAGAAGATATGTGTTTAAAAAAGATTAGACTATGTGTTCAAACATGATATCTGTTCTAGACTCAAAGGTTTATGTTAATTGGGGGGGGGACCTATATGACCACTTAAGGAGAATAAGATTCTTTAATTTGATAGAGATTAAGATATTCACATGAACTTCAAAAATTATGAAGAAAGTGGCTAAGGTGTTGATTGTAGAAAGTATAGCATCAGATTGCTCGTAATCAATATAAATGTAATGGAAGAGGCATGAGAAACAATAAGGTTAGAATAAGACCACAATGCTAGTCCGAAGGGGGATAAGAGTTATCCCATATTGTTTGTATGAACCCAAAAAAAAAAACACACACACACACACACACACACACACACACACACAATAAAAGTCAAAGCAAGGAGAGCATGAGACATCTCACTCCAAGCATTATTCATATGCCTTTGTGCTATCTAATCTCTAGTCCTATTGACTTCCAATAGGTTATGGGCCCACCATGCAAGTCAAGTGCTTAGAGATTTGATTACTTTGAGGTTGCAGAGTGGATCTTGAGGGGTTGGTGCTTTGGAGCGTTGGAGGTGTCCGAAAACGCATATGTTTGATACAAGAACATATGATACAAAAGTATATTTCCACTACATTGAGGTAAAAACACATATTCTGAGTATAAGATGTTATCTTCTAGTTTGAGGTGTGTTGATTGTAGGTCAACCAAAAATAGTTTGAATGTTTTAAGAGTATATCTGAGCGTATAACCACATCATTTGATAGGGATGCCGCTAGAATTATTGACAAGTTCAATGAAGGGAACTTCAACCTTTGGAAGTTCAAAATCAAAATATTGTTGGCATCCATGGATCTCTGGGACATTGTTGATGGATCTGATGCAAATCCCAAAGTGTTGAAGGAATACCAAAGGCGCGTCAAGATTGTCATGTCCATCATTAGCCTCAACTTGACGGACAACTTGCGCACATAAAAAATTGCAAGGACTTGTAGAGGCGTAGAAGACTTTTTGCAACATTCACGAGACGAGGAGTTTGTCCAACATCCTTGTTGTTCGCCACAAATTCTTCATGTGTAAGATACAAGAGGGTGACGACTTGTTAGACCACGTCAACAAGGTCAAGGCACTCACGGATTAGCTTGTTGGATTATAAGTACTGTGAAAGAGGAAAACATCATCATGACTTTGCTCGAGAGTTTGTCAGCGTCATACGAAAATTTAATCACCGCCTTGGAGACAATGCCAATAAAAGAACTTACGATGGACTACGTGATAGTGTCATGATGATACTGGTTAAAACGTAGGCATTTATGTATGTTATTGTTATTCCAAGTATGTATGTAGATGAAAATTAGTATGATATTATTTAATCATATTCTAGATAGTTATTTAGTTGAAAACCATTCTTAACTTCAAGATCGAGAATACTTAGTAGGTAGGGTGTGGTAGGTAGGACTTGTAGCTAGGGTTATGGAAAGATTTACCAAAATCAATCGTTATCTAGTTACTTAGGATTCCTTGACATCTTAAGTCTAATGGTATCCTATTGGCCAGAGGGGAGAAAAGAAAAGAAAATGTAAGAGATGGAAGGAGGATGTTGGATGTTTGTGAGTTTGACATTCGGAGTTTGGAGGAGTTAAAGGCCTTGGATGAATTTAGAAAGGCTTTGAGGCATTTAGATGTGTTGAAGATCTTGGAGGAGTTTGGAGACGTTGATGACCTTAGACAAGCAGTAGAGACCATTGACGAAACTTTGGAGACCGCTTAAGGTCATTTGTGAGAGGCCTAAAAACATTACATTAGTGATGGATTGAGAGTTTAGTTCGAATGTTGGATTGAAAAATTAGTTTGAATGAAAGATTGAAATTTTAGTTTAAATGAAGTATTGAGAATTGATTTTGAGTGATGGATTGAGAGTTTAGTTTGAATGAAGATGTGTGTTTTTTAATTTAAATATTCAATTATGTGAATATTCACATTTATTGAATTAGTATCCAAGTTGTTAAGAAAAATTACATTTAATAGAATCAAAATATTTTTGTAAAAAATGAATTGTTAGAAATTAACTTGTGTTTTTTAAATACATTTAAATAATAAAACTTCTACCACCAAAGGCACCATGCTTCTGGTTTTAAAATTTTAAATAAATAAAAAATAAATAAAACAAGACAACGGTGCATTTGATGTACGAGATGTCCAAGCGTAAGGAGAAAAACCCCAAGATGAGGATGTCATCTTGGTGTTGCATCAAACAAAAGGAGCAACTCATTTCCACGCCAAAGTGCAAGTTCGTGCTTCTATTGCGGTAAAGCATGCCACATTGTGCGTTTTTGTTACGAAACAAAGAACAAGAAGCACAAAAATGTGAAGAATGCGAAAGACGATATCGACTATGCATTTGTAATGCGTAGTGGGATACATTTCAAGAGCATGTGCAAGTGGATCATGAATTTAGTAGCCACCAAACACATGACTTTACAAAGGACTGCATTCGATATGTATGAGGTGATTGCTTTATGTAATGTGTATTTGGATGATGTTAGTGTTGTCGAAGCCATCACAATGGGATCTATTGTCGAAGAAACAATTATCAAAGGTAAAATCAATCGAATTCTTATTAAAGATGTGCTTCACGTATTTGAATTGCAATCCAATTTGCTCTCGGTGGGCAAACTTGTGTTGAATGGTTTGATTGTACAATTCAAACTAAATGAATGCTTTGTAAGGTTCATGATGGCGAAGCCATTGTAATTGTATCACATGAAGACAACTTGTACAAAATGAATTTTACGAAGGTGCACAAAGCATATGCAACTAATTTGGTGCAATCTCCAATGGGATATGGTGTGTTCGAGCTTTGGCACCACCGCCTCAACCATTTGAACGGGGAGAATGTTTATATGCTCCAAAACATGGTGAGCGACATAAACCTTGGCTCCACACCACTGTCTAGAAGATCTACGGACAAACTTAAAAGTTGAATGGTCTTTAAGTGCCATAATACTATCCATAGTTCCCATTCCACTACGCACAAAACGTTTTGATCCAGATACAAAATTATGACAATTTGGGGATGCAAAAGTATTGAATTTGTCCATGACCACCTTTAATGATGAACCAACTAGGTGATGGCCTTCACCAATAGTGGAAGATTTGAGAAGATAATCGGCCGAGAATTGCTTGCTTGCACCCAAAACTATAGCTGAATTTGTTGCGGTAGGTGTTTTCAATACTTCATTTGCAACGCACTGGTATGCCATGTCTAATGATTCACGGCATATACCATTAGATACAGGGTGATTATGCATACCAAGATGAATGCAAACCCTTGACAACTCAGTAGATGTGGAATGGACATAAAGTATGCGAGCATGACATATAGCAATGCACATATGTGGTGATCAACATACCTTACACTCTAGTAGGGGTAATATCATCCACAACAAATGGGAGATGAGTTGAACTTCCCCACTATGTACTATTGTGTATACCTCCATTACAATGCATATAATTGCAGTGATCAATCTGACATTGGAGATGACCTACACAAGTAGATCGTCGAAAAGACAATCTAAAGTCATTTTGGATATTCATGGTTTTGGTGGTACACCAAGGGTGACCATCGCACATCTTGTCCATGCCATCCATTGAGCGACCATATGCATTTGAAACTCCAAATGGCACAGGGGGTAAAACAAACAAAATATCACCATCGAAAGAAGATGATAAGTACTTGATATCCCAAACAACTATATTCTTAAAATTAATTGCGGTAAGATTCGATTTTGATTTTTTCCTATACTTTGTGAACTTGAAGGCATCAATGATAGTCAACCCTATAGATGAAGGCGAAGGGTGTAGTGAAGGACGTTGAGAAGGTGTGTTGTGACAAACAAACTTCTTGTACAAAGGACTGCATGAGGATTTGGATGCATGCAAAGGGATTTGAGAAGGAGTATTTTTAAAAGGAAATGACGATATGTTCAATAGATCAATGGTTGCATAAATATTATCATCACAATCTGATAATACACACATAGTATTATCATCAGGCTCCAATTTAACATTTGCAACATTTGGCATTTGAATTGTGGATGCACCAAATTGGTTTGTCAATACAATAGTTGAAGCTTGCATTTGGGACTCAGAAAGACCTTTCACTCTGAATGAACCAAGCCCCAAAATCCACATCGAACCATCTTCAGTTTTATTATTTTGGATTAGGATTGTTTCATAGACTTGTCCATCCGCAGAAAACATCTCCTACTCTATGTACATGGTTCCCATTTGGAGATTGAACCTCAAACTGAGAAGATCCTCTAAGACACCCACATGATCATCATCTTAAAGTGGCAACGTGAATGAAACAGAGGATTTATGAGCTCTAATGGTGGCCATAGAGATCGAAAGCAATAGATGCACTATACAATATTATTGGACGTAACGGGCTCTTTATGTTGAATATTGTATAATATAATATTGAATGCATGATATCATAACATCTAATAATATACAAATAGACAGCTCACAATAACAACCAAAAAATATTTGTAGACGAAATATAGAACCCTAAAGCAAAGCCTAAAAAATATCTCATTTGGAAACCTAATCATACAGAACCCAACCCACTAGTGGGATGTGGATTATAATTTCATCATAACATTCTTTATAAACAAGACCTTGTGTGCACAAAAGAAAACTTAGAAATTCAAAAAAAAAAAAATGTTTGAAGTTTTC
The DNA here is from genome assembly GCA_950295325.1 of Polytrichum commune. NCBI lineage: Eukaryota > Viridiplantae > Streptophyta > Polytrichopsida > Polytrichales > Polytrichaceae > Polytrichum > Polytrichum commune. Next base: position 17,125,358 of record OX485806.1, read on the forward strand.
TAGCACGAAGCAATTACAAAGGGCCAAATTGGAACGACAAATGGGTAGGGTTACTTTATGTGACATCAAAGACACTACATACGTACTAGAATTTCCTGCAATAAAAGAAAATAAAAATGTTGAAATCAAGACGCAAGATAGCAAACAACCTTTCATTTTTGGAAATGATGATGACAAACGAGTGAGCACACTGCCAACAATATATCTGATGCAGAACAAGAAAGAGAATGTACTTCCATTTACAATGCACCGGTAAGTTTTTCATGGTTTTATGTATAGATAAGGCAATTTTCCAATTGATATCACCTCTTGAACTTCTAAAATACCTACGCATAGAAATTGTGTTTCTTACGCAAAATTTGATTGTAAGGTATTTAAAAAACAGAAAACCACATAAAAAACTAGGAATGTTGTCAATAAAAAATGTTATATGCAAATTAGTGGCTACTACGTCTAGAGCAATGTAATAAGGCAACATGCAAACTTTAACCTTAAAATTAGAAGGAGATTTTTCCTCGTTTTGAAACAACTCTTTGCGGGGAACTTTTTCTGTTCTAATCCATTTCCCATGGATTTTTCTTCCGATTCAATTTGAAAAATAAACATCGTTTTAGCCATAATATTTAAGGGAAATTGAACGTTTTGGAACAGTCAGGAGAAAAAATGACCATTTCATGATGGTTGTGCGCATGAGGTACACAAAGTGTAGAGGGAGGCGAACTCTCCAAATGGAGGCCTAATGGACAAACCAAGCGGAAGAACAATGACCTGCGCGTTTGCTATGGCAAACGAGATCCTTCATCAAGCGGCGAACAAACCACCCACATCCGCCAGCATGTACATAACATCCGATAGTGATGATGAAGCGACAGTTGGCATAGATGTGGAGTTGGCAACGCCATCTTCAGACCTTTCTCCAGAAAAAACATGTAAGTCTTTTTTTCATTCAATTTATAAGTGTTTTTCAAATTTCAATGATCATAATCATTTTTGTAAATGTTTTAAAATAAAGGTTTGGAATAGGAATCTCAGTACCGAAATCCCTATTCCAAAGTTTTTTTCAAAAAAACACTTATCATTCACCAATTTTATGTTCATGTCGTAGCCTATGTCCTCATTTTATTTTATGCTTATTTCTTCAAAGCAAGTTGTGGAATAGGGTTTCGGTACTGAAACCCCTATTTCAAACATTTCTTTCAAAAAGAATACTTATTATTCACCAATTTTATGTTCATGCCATAGTCACTGTTTTCATTTTCTTCTATGCTTATTTCTTTAAAAAAATTGTGAATAGGGGTTGGGTACCAAAACTCTCATTCCAAATCTTTCCTTCAAAACAATGTACTGTTCATTCAATAATTTCATGTCGACGCCATACTCACTGTCCTCGTTTTCCTTCTTGCTTATTTTTTGAAAGAAATGTGTGAAATAGGAGTTTCGGTACCGAAACCCCTATTCGACAACTTTCTTTTAAGAAATAAAATATTCTTCATTGATTTTATGTTGATACCACAGCGGTTGTCCTCGTTATCTTTCATGGTTGTTTCTTCAAAGGAAGTTGTAGAATAGGAATTTCGGTACCGAAACCCCTATTCCACAACTTTCTTTGAAAAACCTATCTCTTCTTTGCCTAATCTATATCGATGTCATAGCCATTGTCCCAATTTTCTTGTATGCTTGTCGCTTAAAAAAAAGTTGTGGAATAGGGGTTTCGGTACCGAAACCCCTATTCTACAACTTTCCTTCAAAAAATATATTTCTCATTCAATAATTTCTTGTTGACGCCATAGCCGGTGTCTTCATTTTTTTTCTATGTTCATTCTTAAAAGAAAGTTGTGGAATAGGAATTTTTGGTACCGAAACCCCTATTCCATAATTGTTTTTCAAAATTTTTTTGTTGTGCTTCACCAATTTATGTTGACACTACAACCAATGTTCTCAATTTCTTTCATGCATATTTCTTGAAAAAATGTTATGGAATAGGAGTTTCGGTAGCAAAATTCTTATTTCATACTTTTCTTTCAAGTATTAAAATTTCTTTTTGATTAATTTCATGTTTATGTCACAACTATGGCCTCTATTTTTTGTACGGCTATTTCTTGAAAGTAAGTCATGAAATAGGATTTCGGTAGCGAAATCCCTATTGCATAATTTTTTAGAAGAAGTACTTCTAATTTATCAATTTCAAGTAGAGGGCTTAGCCACTCTCCTCTCTTTCTACTATGTTTATTTCTGAAATGAAAGTTTTAGAATGGGATTTCGGTGTTGAAACCCTTACTGCAAACGTTTTTATTTATTTGAAGTTGCTTATAATGTGCATTTGATGTTTTGTTGTAAAGTGGATGATTATTTGTTACATGATTTTTTTCATTTATTATAGGTTTTTATTTGGTTGTTAATATGTAGGATAATATTTTGGCGGACACCGACATTGAAGAAACATAAAAAAAAACAGTTGGAGAAAACAGATTTCAACTCTATCATCAATGTCTTGCGAATCGACCTCTTTCTATATATTATTTATTCATTCTTATATGCCTTTGGTTAGGCCAATTTTAGAATTTGATGTTCAGTTATTGGAGAATGAATTTGTCAATGGATATAGAGAAGGTGATCGTGTCTTGTATGGTTCTATCATCAACGATCGTGGGGAGAATTTATGTGTAACAAATGACAAGTTAAGTACTTGGGATCCAATATGGCAATACGTGAACGATATTTTTGAGCAATCACTTTTCCGATACGAGAATTTGAAGGTTTTTAAAGGTAAAATATTCTGAGTATCGGAGGGTAACCACTAAGTTACAACATGGAGATGGCGCATAGATAAAGTTCACGTTGATGAGGAGAAATGACATGATAGTGTGGAATGTATATGCCTTAATGCGATAGATGCAACTGGCGTTTTCTTGGATGTCATGAATGATGGCAATAGGTAAAGCTTGAAGCCCATTGATTTTAATTTTTTTTGTCAAATATATTAAATATTATATTTACAAATTTATTTTGTTGAATAGCAAATTCAAAGAGATTGATCATGTGAAGACCAATTTGGTTCATAAAATCCATCGCATTCGGAACTTTAAAACTACATGAATTATAATTGTAAATGCTTTTATATTTATGAAAATATCATAATTATCATATAGCATTTGTATTTGTTAAGATAGTTATTTGACATAACATTTTACGTGTGAATTCTAATTTTTAATTAGAGGGGGGTGCCATCAATGAGTTTCATGACATTCTAACACAACTGGGTGATGTAGTTTGGGATAACATCTTTCAAATTGAAGATTATATAGAGAAATGACATTGTCTTCTCTGAAACAAAGCGTATATTCCAGTGTTACGCAGTTCTACACCATTTGCAAAATCCACAATATTGATGAAGAATCATGATGATGAATTGGCAGTGAAACGTGTGATATATAGGTATTTTTCTACACTTGACTATTTTGAAGTGATAAAGTTTATCTCCATTGGTAATATCGAACTAAACTTATTTATTGAATTTGTGTAGGTACCTAACAAGGGAGCTTGAATCCCGGAAAACAATTTCATTGTTAGTATTGCCTTCATACTTGAAGTCATGGGTTGACAAGTCAAGTGATCAATACATATTTTCAGTCTTGTAGTTGATATTGTAGACTCATGATTTATTAATTTATTATCCATGATTTATTGAATGTTCAACAAATTTCTATCCCGCCGAAGAAGAAAGTTTTAGGTTGTCAATTTAACCATCACAACCAATGGAGGAAGAGCCTCAGGAGGAGCAACAACATGTTGGGAGAAGAGGTAAACGTAAACGGAAAGCACATGCTGCACCAACACATTCTGTATCATAAAAAATAGTGTACCGTTGCCGCCATCGCCACCATCTGCACCAATGGTACAAAACAATAAAAACAATGTTGATTTGCACGTTGATGATATTGCATTAATTTTTAGTCCACCCCAAGTTGTTATTACTTCAACACCTTCAAATTTTGTTTGTTAATTTCAACATGTGGTTGTTGAAGCTTCTCATGGATCCAATATACAGAAGGTTTTTACATTTGTGAAGAAAGAGTCCATCTACAATATGTTGGAGAATGGTGCAATCGACAACCCAGTATTGATGTCTGCGTTTGAATTTGTCAAAAATGTTAGTGAGCTTAAACAATATTATTAAATTTTATATGTTTTTACAAAAAAATTGTACTTGAAAATAATTCTTTGTTTTTTTATAAAATTCTAATATATTTCATTTTGATTTATAGGTTGGCCATGCTCGCAAGACTCGTGTTTCGTCTGAAATTTATAAATTTGGTGGATTTGATTTTATCATTGTGGATTTGCCAGAGGGTCTACCTATTCTAAATGTGTCTTTTCCTGCAAAATTAATTCCATCTTGGAATGCACACAACTCAAAGGACATAGAGGTTTTGTTTGAGTTTGCAGATGGTTTTTTCACAAAGGATGCTCCATTGTTATTATTTCTTCCGGAGTTCAAAATTGTTCGGGATGATATTAAGGCATATGTTGCTTCATATGAATTTGCATTGACAAAGAATTGATGGGTAATAAATGAATTGCTATTGTGTCTGCCAATGGATACAAAACTTACGGTACACTCTTATCTTAAATCTTCAAGTATTTTTTTCGAATATGTGTGGATTATATTTGTTGTTTGATATCATGACAAATAACTATTTTCTAATAATGAGGATACGACATTGTATATAGACTCAATGGTTTCGGCTCATGATGTTCTTTCGATTGGAGCCCCGTATACAATTTGTTTTGAACAAAATGGGTGGTCTATCTCCAATGGAAGTGGGGACCCTAGATATCTTCTTCAATCGTACTACGTCCAAGACTCAATTGATGCACGAAAATATCCCATGGAAGGGGGCACGTGAGAAAGACCCATAATCTTTGCAATTTCTTATTATAGCAATGATTAAATCATGAGATGTTGTCCTTGATGCTTATGCATCTATAGGTTAGAAATAAATTTTTTTGTTTTTTTTTGTAAGTTTTAGAATTTAAGTCTTTTGTACATAACAAATATGTTATGATGTACATGATTGTATTTATTGCAGATGCATCTATTCATGCTTGCCGTCGTAGTGGCCGACACCTTGTTACATTCGAGAGAGACTCGGCAATTTTTGACGCAATATTAGCCCCTTTGTGTGATTCATTGTCACCTCCTATTGTCCATGGATTGTAATCAATTAACATGGCATGCGAAGATGATGACGAGCCTATTCGGAAAGTTCTAAGGAAATCTTGCTTGAGTGCATAAGTTTGTTGGTTTGAATGATTTTGAAATTTTGGGTTTCTTGTGGATTATTTAGTCTTCCACCAATTGTTTCTAAATTTTTTGGATATTGTGTGTAGAAAAATGAAGGAAGCGATGTCCCCCCCCCCTCATCAATTAATTTTCCTTGTGTATGTTGAGTCTGAGGCGATACGGTTAACAACCGTCATTACATCTCCAAGGCGAAGTAGATCTAAATATTATGATCTTCGTATCTTGACATTCATGGATATAGAGGCAAAGGAATGTAATGTTTGTATTTGTAATAATAAGGAGAATAATAGATAATAGAATAGAATAGAATATAGGTGCATGAAGAGGTCTTGCACATGACTTGATATATATGTGCACATTTTTTTTTATGGCAATTATCTAGTTTTTATAAAATAACCACTAAGAGTGGACATTGATTTGTGTGATCTTTATCTAAAATCCCTAAACCCTAATGATTTCCACAACATCATTGTTTTATAGCTTCCATCATTGTTTCAAATGTTCATATGAATTGGATCAATCAATTGGCAAGTTAGTTTTCGGCATGTAACATGTATTGATGTTTGAGCTACAAATATGTGATAATAGGATACCAAACCCACGGTGATGGGTATGTTTCTTGAATTTTTCTCACCACAATCCGCTCATTAGTTACTGCTCATTGCTCATCGTTCACTGCTCACCGCTCATATGATAGCGCTCCCCAACCGGTCAAAACTCCATGTAATTAGGTTTTTGCTATGACTTAAAACAACAAACCCAAGGAATTAAGTCTCAAGGAAGAGTGAGCTAGTGTTTATAAGGCTTAATGTCACATTGGATTAAGGATTACAATAATAATCTAAGGCTTTTCTTTTCTCATTCCTTCTTTGTTATACTTATTCTCCACTCTTATGGTTCATTGGTGTTTTCTCTATCGTGAGTGATTTTGTCCTATCTTTAGGGAATTCTTTAGGGAATCCTATCACTCGATGTCTTTGACCTATTTTAGTCGTGAAGCTCAAAAGCTTGGCAAGTGGTCAAAGGCAATTTGTCAGGACAAAAGTCCGGGATAATGTCTTTTTGTAACCGTATAGTCTTGAAAATGCCATGAACGGAACTTGCAACGTTCTTAGATTAACTCGTTAAAAACTTACAATCGTCATGAATGTCTTCGCATAACTCAAGCCACCACCTTCATCTTCAATCATTTGGGACTCATCTCAAACAATCATCCACTTGTTAATATGAAATCAATACATCAACAACTAGGCTATATCCTTTCCTTAAGGCTTTAGTATGCTTTAACCTAATAATAACATGTGAATGGTGAAGTCTTACTCTAGTAGGGTAATTTCTCCTTCTTGGGAAGGTAACATCTTGGCAACCTATAGCCTGCCCCTAGTCCTTCCATGTCCTGCGTTGGCAATTAGCCCAACTCTCTCCCTCTCTCTACTCTCGGCTAATAGCCAGTGAAGTAACGACACTTGCCCAGTGTGAGGCCAAACCGCCCACCCTTAAGCGTCCTAGTCCGGGTGAGGGTATGACGATCACATTCATATTCATCCTAGTTTGTTTTTCCTGAGTCATTCATTCCCATGACATCACACATAACTTGGGTCACACCAATTTATTCAAAAGTATGAGTACAAGCGTTGATAAACGTTTTTCTCTATTGGTACGACTTTCACACCCTCTATCATCTTCCCACACAATTGCACCCACAATTAACTGGGTAGCCAACTACCTAGCTAACCCATCATCGTAACTTCGGGTACTAAACCCCTCTAACCCCTCCCCCTAAATGTCCCTTAGTCTAACTGATATCCCAACAACCTTAGTAGCCGGCTGCCCATACTTCCTCTGTCCCAGCTGATATACCAGCAACCTTAGTAGCCTGCCCAAACTTCCTCGTCCCACTGATATACCAGCAACCTTATAGCCGCTGCCCAACTTCCTCTTCCCACTGATATACCAGCAACCTTAGTAGCCGCTGCCCAACTTCCTCTGTCCCAGCTGATATACCAGCAACCTTAGTAGCCGCTCAAACTTCCTTGTCCCACTGATATACCAGCAACCTTAGTAGCCGCTGCCAAACTTCCTCGTCCCACTGATATACCGGCAACCTTAGTAGCCGCTGTCCAACTTCCTCTTCCCACTGATATACCAGCAACCTTAGTAGCCGCTGCCCAACTTCCTCTTCCCACTGATATACCAACAACCTTAGTAGCCGCTGCCCAACTTCCTCTGTCCCAGCTGATATACCAACAACCTTAGTAGCCTGCCCAAACTTCCTCGTCCCACTGATATACCAGCAACCTTAGTAGCCGCTGCCCAACTGTTTGGCCTTCAATCGACTAATCCTACAAATCCTTTCTAATTAACTATATTCTATAAGTCCCCTTTTATCAACTACATTTGCTAATCGACCATATTCTATAAGTCCCCTCTAATCAACTATATTTCCTAATCAAACGTATTCTATAAGCCCCCTCTAATCAACTACATTTTCTACCCTACTACACTACTCCACCCACACTCACACACTCGCACACCTAAGAGAGAGAGAGAGAATGAGAGAGGAGGAAGGAAAATGAGAGAGGGCATCCCACAACCACGACCTCTCTAAAATTTTCCTACTTAGTAGGACCTTATCCTATCTACTAACTCCCTATCCCCTTAACCAACAATAACATGTTCTAATTCAAACATTTAAGCCAAGGCCCTTCCCCTTGCTTCATCAAACACTACTCCCCTAATCAAAACACTTCCTAATTCTACTACTCCTCTACTTAACCACACAAAATGGCTTAAGGCCTAAACATAAATCCACACTAAGCCTCACTCTTTTTATACTTTTGATTATTTCAATAACACTCCAATTGCAATTCTACTTGAATTCTAAACATAAAACAAATATGAGCACTCATTTTGGGCTCATGCTCCTCTCTGTAATCTCTCTGTCGACCTCTCTCGGTAAAGGCTATTGCCCTCTTGGTTGGTGTGAGCCCAAAATGGTGCCCACATGTGTTATTAACCCTTTGAAACCATTAGGAGTTACATTTTGATGTTTTATGATTATTCTCAAAAATATAAAAAGAGTGAGGCTTGGTATGAAGTTATGTTTAGGCCTTAGGCTTATGTGGTGTAGTTAATTAGAAGCTTAGCGGCATGAAGGAAGTTCTTTGGTTAGGTGAGTGTAGCATGTGGTGGACCAAGGGGAGCTCCTTGAGTTTAAATATTTGAATTGAGATCCATCTTGTTGGTTTAGGAGTTGAAGGCTTAGCGGATAGGATAAGAGCCTACGAAGTAGGAGAGGATTGAGGGGCTTATTTTGAGCTTTGAGGGGTGCTCACCCCTTCCCTCCCCCTATATATTCCTTTATCTCACCTTCTTCACTCACTTGTGTTCCTATTCACTCTCTCTTCCTTCGCGCTCTTCCATCTTGCACGTGTGGGTGCACACGTGTGTGTAGGCACATGAGCATGTTGTATTGAGAGGGGAGTGTGGGTAAAGGGAAGAGGTTCATACAAGGCCTCCTTACCCTCTCATTTCCCCTCTCCTTCTCTCTCTCTCCCTCTTGTTGTTCCTCTCATAGAATTGAGTGTTAGAGTTAGAGTTGTGTGGGAATTAGTAGAAGGTTAGTAGAATTAGTAGAATTCATAGAGACTTGTAGGGGACTTAGTAATGTTAAGTGTAGTAGTTGGTTGAATTAGTTGATAGGCAGCTGGATTATATTTAAGCTTCAGGCTAGGCAGTTGATTTGATACTTAAGCCGTGGGCTAAGGCATAATTGATAGTTGGGTTAGGCTAGTGGAGTTAGGCTAATTGGGATTAGGCTAGTTGGGTTAGGGGCCGCATTAAGGAGTGAACTTGGAAAGGGTTGTGAGGAACTTGTGGAAGAGGAGGCGATGATAAGTGATATAAATATTTTTTTAACACTTGTGTTAGAGACTTATGTGCCTCGTGGAGCCGACAAGCCATGGCCTCAACGAGATCACGAGCACTGATGAGAAAACATTGGCCAAGACCAAGGTTTCAAGAGGAAAATCCTCAAAGGCATGTGTAGCCAAGGTTGCGGGGTGGACCCTTGAGAAGGCCAATGCTCTACCTATTCAAGAGACTAGCATTAATAAAGCATCATGATTTCAAGTGAGTTGGGAGCTTGTTGAGATGGAAGTACATTCCATGTTACCATGAGCTTTGGTATGACACATGTGATTCTCAAAACTATCACCCGGACTAGGACGCTTAAGGGTGGTGGGTTTGGCCTCACAGTTGGCTACTAAGCATCCCTCATGGTTCTCTCAACCACCTTTCAAGACTATGGCTCTCAACTTTATGTACTTAGCCAATTGCCTGCACTCACTGCTCTCGGCCAATTTGCCTTAATCTAAGATCATTGCTCACATAGCCCTTTCATCATTTGCTTTCTTTTCGACAGGCTAATCGTTACCCGTCAAGTCTTTTCTCAGACTACTTGCCCTCGGTAGTTTCTCTCGAAGCTATTCAGCGCCTTCAACTCTGGCCTGTTGTCCAAGACCTCTTGTCTCTGACATTGCAACCTCTCAAGTCTCCAGTGCATTCTTTTGCCAACTTGCCAACATTCTTCGTCACTCTTCCGACCACTGCCCTTTCTTTTACTCTCAGCAATTAGTCCTCATTTGCTACATCAGACTGAGAGAAGTCTCTCTCAGGATTATGGCCATATTCAGACTTCGGCCATTGCTAATACTCCGACATTTCTTTCAAAAATCCCTTATCCTCTTGGCTATGGATATGTCTATTTCATGCTCATGGCTATTGGCAGAAATCACACAAGACAATTCTTTTATTCATAAATATCAATTAAAACAATCAAACTTCCAATTCAAAGACAATTGCAATTAACAACTTGTTTACTCCTCACTGTCAAAGCTTCCAAGTTAACTCGGAGTCCAAATCACTCGGCTCTTTCTCATGATTCTACTTTCGCCAGCCTATTGCTTAGCATTGCCTATCACTAAGAGCCCAGCCTCAATCACTGAGTGCTCGAACTTCCTATCAGCGTATTGCTTATACGTGGAGACTACATCTGACACTACAATGGTAAATAACCTGTCTCCTACATTGACAGTCTCCTCCTTATCGTCGAGGGAAGGGACTAGGTGGTTAGCAATCGTAACCACGTCCTAACGGCAATTGCCCTCGCCAGCCACTCTGGATGACCTTCAACCGTCAATCGCCAGATGAAAGACATTAGAATTAAAAATGGCCCTATTCAGACATGCGATGGCCAAAAAATGGTTCTATACTCCGCTCTATGCGAATTCAAAATTGTTAAAACTTTTGGATGAGGTTTTTGAGAATGTACAAAGAAAATGAAAGGTGTTTCATACAAGATCGGGTAGGATCTCTCATGTATGCAATGGTGGGTAGGAGGGCCGATCTTGCATTTGCGGTGAGTACGGTGAGCCAATCCATGTGGAAGGTCGGTTCACCACATTGGATTGTTGTGAAATGCATCATGAGGTATTTGAAAGCATTTTGAACTTCAAATTATGCCTCGGAGGCAAGGATATTGCCTTGAAAGGATTTTGCAATGCAGATTAGACGGGAGATGCAAACAACTGGAGACCTACCACGGGGTACGTGAAGCTAATTGGCATTGGAATCATTTCGTGGAAATGCAAGAAACAACCAACCATTGCATTGTCTATGACGGAGGCGGATTACATGGCCACTAGCCATTGCATGAAGGAATTGGTTTGGCTTAGGCAACTTTTGGCGGATGTGGGATACGTGCAAGACGGACCAACATCCATCATATGCGACAATCAAGAATGCATAGCACTTGCAAAGTATCTCACACACCATTCTTGCACCAAACACATCGATGTACAACATCACTTCATTGGAATGAAACTAGAAAACCAAAAGATGTGTTTGAAGTATTTTCCAACAGAGGATATGATAGCAGACGTGCTAACCAAACCACTTACAAAGGATAGGCATCAAGCATTAACAAAGGCAATGGGTTAAGAGGCCTTTAACTACTTGCAAAGCGGGAGTGTACGTAGAAGATAGAGCATTAAATTGCTCATAGTTAATAGAAATGTAAAGGAAGAGGCATGAGAAACAATAAGATTAGAATAAGGCCACAATGCTAGTCCAAAGAGGGATAGGAATAATTGTAATACGCTCCTCATTGTAATAGTATTCAACTTCCTCCCACTTGACCAATGTAAAACATGTCCCAAAGTAAATACAGTGATTGGAACTACCGCGTATAGGATGTCACGCACAATATCTTCCTATATATGTTTTATATGCAATACGTCCCATTGTGTGGCCACAGATGAATATGTGTAGTATTGCAACCACTTATTTTCGCATATTTAGGTTCCATCCACCTTGTATGTTGGCCTTGGATGTGAGGTTTAAGTTTATTACATTCAAATGTTTTGTGTTTCATTATGACCATGTCATGTTATTGTTCTAAGATAAGCATGTACAATATAAATAGATTAAAGCTTAACATACAATAAGTTTGACAATCCGCCAACATGTAATGTGATCAAATCTTGTACAGTTCTCTCATAATGCATTGGTTGCAAATTATCCTTTTCTTCCATAGCTTTGTGCCCTTCCATTGCTATAGGAGTATTGCCATTGCCATTGTACATCTTCATCTTTTTCTTTGATGGTCTTTCTTTCATTGTCTTTTTGTTATTTTGCTTATAGAGATGACAATCTTTTTGGTCAAAGTGTATGTTGCCAACAAATGTTTAAACATTGGATCATGTGCTAATATGAAATTCTCATTGTAAAGAGGAATGGTAGTTGGAAGAGGCGTCCCCACTATTGCCATGCCACATATTGGCCTCACATTAGTACATCACCAGGAGGGAGAGGGTTGCTCCATGAACCATGAATCACCGTTGTGCCCGTCAATGATAAAGGACTTTGTTGAGGAGAGACATCGCATTGTGGATGGGGAGAACAAAGTGGGGATGAAGTCTCTAAATGAGCATTGGCATTTGGTTGGACTAGGTAGAGCGTTCAACTGCAAGTGAGATTATACTTTAAATGCATAGGTGCATAAGCACAAATTAGATACTGGTTTTGAATTTTAGGTTTTGGTTGTCATCAACAGGACAAACTAGGGAATTCAATAACTCATTGAAGCCACGCACATTTGAACTTACATGTGTACCCAATGAAGCCATTGAATCTCCTAAAGTGCAAACTTGTTCTTCAAATTAGTTAAGTCCCAGTTGGGCTAATCAAGGAGGTGGATGCCTCTTGATAGCTCCACACGGCCATACCTAGACTTGCAAGAAGTTGAGTGCCTAGGAGGGAAAGATAAACCGGTTACTCTAGAATTTACTCAATTATGAGATTGTGGACCATACTCTTTGTTTGCAACCACACAACAAGGCAATATCTTGCAAAAAGGCAAGCATGCCTAATTTGGTTAACACCTTAAACGGACACTCATATTTGAGTGATTAAGTGAGGTTCTATGAACAGACACCCCAAAGACACGTTTTTGAAAGAGATTGGACTACGTGCTCAAAATTTGATAACCATTATATTCTGAGTAATCAACATAATTGAGAGACTTGTTGATCATTTAGTAAGGAATAGAATCTTTACTTTGACAATGAAGCAGACGTTCATGTGAGGTCTTCAAATGAAGAGGAAAATGGCTACAAACCCAATTTGGATTTGCTAATCATCTCGCACTAATTGTGTGTTTCATATCATACAAGAAGTGGGTGCAAAGCTTAAGGTGTTAAATTGACACCCACAACCTTAGGCACTAACTATTTTCTGTGAAATTTTAATCTTTGAGATTTTCATGCTCATTGTCACTACATATGTGTTTCATGTTTTGGGATTCAAATTATAGCGTAAGTGCAGACACCTCCTAGAAATTATCAAACATACAAATAGGTTGGAAACCAAATTTTCAAGAGTATATTGCTTATATTTTGCTTCATTAAGATCGTGGAAAATCACTCATGAAGCCTTGATAGGCAGTGACAAGTTTGCCCACCTGAAACTCCCTACAGAGCTCAAAAACTTGACCATTTCTGAAAAGTAAAGGAACCAGTGTCTGGGGAGGCATAATTGACCAAAATCCTAGTGTTTCCAAGTCCAAAAAGTTACATGTTGTTATCGTTCAGTTTTCCTTTAATGATTTAAGGTATTTCTACATATTCCTCTAAAGTATACCTGGTTAATCGGCAAAAAAATGATGGGTAATTTTCCTGAAGTCTTGAACTTCAACCAGTTATTTCTCAAACTCAACCAGTTCATGTGTAACTAGCTTCCAATTCTCCCTATTTATTGAAAGGAACAATATACCAGGTATTACCAAAGGGCAGTGATAATTTGAGAAACTTGTTACAAAAAATCCTCAAATTGAATATGATCCGATCAGCTCTATTAAATGTATAGAAACATTCCAAGATATTTTGTATATTAAAATTAAAAAAGTGGTGCAAGGGTGGGTGCAAGCACAGTAAAGTGGACAACTCCTGATCCCTACCTGGTGTTCCAAGAAAAGTCTACATATTTTGGAAGACAATGCAAGTGGTATGCAAGTAGGTGACATTGAAAAAGAAATTGTCGGAAATTTGTTTTAAATACGATAAAATAACACTAAATTGACGGTTTTGTACAAAGGTTTGTGGTGGTGCCCTCAAGTGGATAATGAATTCAAGGAATATGAAGAAAAATTCCAACTTCAAAATATTCAAGGTCATGAAATCTACATCCAACACCAGATTCAACCATTTTCTTTTGGCATCACTTTTCATGATAAGTTTTGAAGTTCTCAACTTGATATTCCCCATTTGAATATTTATTACAACGATACAGGTCATCATAGGGGAGAAAAAATCCAATTCAAACAACACTTTGCTACTACTTTTAAACTTTTGACCCTAAAAAATAGGATTTTAGTATAATAAAGCACTAATATGCTGGTCCACTTTACCATGCTTGCACCGAAAAGGGTTCGTTTATTTTGCCCCCAATTCAATCGAACCCGTTAGCCCGGGTCCACTGTGCTTTCGAATTGGAGTGGATTTCTGTGAGCTCAAAGTCCCAGGACGCTAGGTAACTTGGTGCATACACACGAGCTTCAGATGGAGCCAGAGAAGCCTAAATACACCTGACGTGGAAGCATGGTGAGCCCTTCCCTTCACTTGGCAAAAGTGGCCATTTGATGCGTGCATGTGGTATTGAGACCAGTGGTTTTAAAATCTCCGATCAAAGGGACCGGTTAAACGGAGATCATGGGGCCCATGGCACTTTTGGGGGACTCCATACATACAAATGCCTGCCCAATTGTTGTTGTGTCGTGTTTTTGTGCAATGTGATGTTTTCCCCGCACGCGGTGGCCGACAAAGGTGAGCGTAGGAGCCTAGGAAAGAGGGAGCAAAGGGCCCATGCACAACAATAGGTGTGCCGGTGAAGCGCACCATTTTTTGTCACCTCCGACCAATGCGCTCGATAGGAGCAACACACTTTCTTTTCTTTAGTGTGGGCACTAAATAATGAGGGAATGAAAGGTCTATATTCTAAGCAAGTGTCGACTTATTCATGAATTTTGGACCAAATAGAAATTTGACATGTCCATTTCTATCAACGGACCTTCTTGTAAAAACGACAATAACTGTTTCTAGATTTGGACCGCATCTCTTCTTATGCCATGTGTTAGTTACATGCACGTTGTGTCATTTGTGAGACTAATACACACCTAGAGGGAATGTTTGATAATATTGCTTCTCAAAGTATGGATAATTGGGATATTGATAGTTTTCTTTTGGTTTCTTCCTTCATTGAATTTGTTATGCGATGTGCATGTCTCCACTGCGCAAAAAATTCTCTCAGATGCCGTGTTCATTTTGGACAAGTCTTTTGTTCATATTTACTCAACTCCTAGTTTAACCCTTAAAGGACAATGTTGCCCCACGAGCTTGGTATTATTTTAGGAGAATCTTGTTCAAAACTTCTACTCCATTGGACCAAATGGGGTTTTTAGAATGCCAAATCGAGCACCTTAGCAAGATCTATACTTCTTTAGAATAGAGCCTATGTAAATTAATTGGTTAATCATGCTTTAAATGAATTTTGAAAGATATTTTGGGTGTGGTATCGGGAAAGCATATGTCCTTTAAGGGTTAAGAAAGAAACCAAGACAACTCTAGTGTTACCACTGGCATGAATGATGGTCTTGCTTCATTTTTTTTGAATTGGTCTACGTTTACATGTACTCCCGAAGACTATATGACTATTACAAGAATTAGAGGCCCCTTGAAGACGAGATTATCTTCTTTCAAAGGTGAACACCTTCAACAGGCGCAAACAACTAGGCCGGCACTTATCTCCCCCAAAGGCAGCCCCTAGGTTCCCACATGGTTGGTTGAAATATCTCGTTCATGTGTATACCTCCACTATGACTGGGTGGACTATAAGTGGCTTAAGACCTTGGGTTTAAGCCACCCATCATCAAATGAGGATACAACTCTTTAAGTTGAAGTTTTACAATTGGTATTGAGCAAGACAATTAGAATTGGTGACACTAAATACCACACTTACTCTAGTAGGCTAAGTTTCTTTAACCTAAGTATTAGGTATAAAGGCCATCCTTTGTTATTCATAACTTTGTTATAACTTTGCTTTTGAAAAATAAATGCCTCCCTATGTTAATATTTATCCCACCCCCTTTTGGAAAATATCGGAAGTGTGCTCCCCAATACTGACATGTGCAATCAGGTTTGCCTCCTTACACATGCAAATTACCTTGGATGAAAATCAAATCAATAAAACTCGTAACTTTTTTTATTCATATGTATAACACCGCTGTTTTTTTCTATTTTTCAAGAAATCAATCTTGTAATTTCATAGTTTGGTCTTGAACATTCTAAATTGTGTGAAATGTCAATAGGTTAGCATGGGGCAACGTAGCTACACCAAACACATGGTTTAGTGTGGCCCACGCTGTTCATCTTCGACCAAGGCCATCAGCTGTTCTGCAAGGATTGGCGAACAACTGAAAGAGAAGGTGTCATATGACACTTGGTGCGTCATGCGAAATCGTGAAGGCTACTCTCGAACGCCAATGTGCACCCCCACCGCATCGGGTGTTTAGAGGAGCAGCCTGGAGATCCAACAGCTTCGAATGGTTGCCTGCCGGCCACCACCGACCCCCACGCGCGAGTCTCGATGCATGCGTGCATTGAATCGGGGACGGAGGCCTGTCTGCAACAGAAACCTATACGATAGATACATGATGCTGTGTCGAAGGAAGGATCGACCAAGAAAAACTCGAGAGGACTAGCTGGTCCCTATTCTAGCTAGATCGAACGAAAACGCCCTCGCTCCTCGACCATGATCTGTTTTGTGTGCTGGCTGTTTTCCCCCATGGCCGGCCTTCCCTGAAACTTCCCACTCTGACCGTCTCACAGACGTGCGACGTGAAGTGGATTGCTGTTGTCGAGCGATGGGCCGGGTGAACAGACAGACAGGGTGCAGATTTTGAGAGCATTAAGTTAGGTATAATTCTTGGGAGCACAACTTGTGGGAGGCGGTGGTGGACGAAGGAAGGAAGGCAGGCAGGCAGCCGGCCGCCCCCGCGACAGCATCATCAAGATCATCGGCAATGGAGGGAGGATATAGCTTTGCCTCACCGTAGGTAGGCCCAAACCAGCCTGTGTGACCATTGTAACCAACGCGACTGAGTAGGAGTGACGCTAAGTTAGTTTATGATTCACTGGATTTATGAAAACTCTCTTTGGTTTGATGGTAACGTTTTCGACACCGGCTCACCAGGTAAGGAGGTTGGCGATCGAGTCAGGAAACTGTTAAATCGATCACGCAGTTTGTTAAAATACGACCACACAAATGTGTTGTGCGGTCACATGACCTACCAAAAGTTGATTGTTCACCGCACACATGAAGAGGAGCAAGGTATCAACTCTCTGTTGGAATTGGTAAACTTGGTCAATTTGGAGGACAAGCCGGAGCCCGGTCGACATTTTATGTGGCCGTTTTAACTAGTGTGTGGTCGATTTAACGATCCCCTAGAGATATCCGTTAATTCGATTGGGAGGTTTGGTCGGGAGTTGGTTGTTTACAAGCAAATTGTTTCATGTTCCGTAAGTTTTCGGTGCCTGATTGAAGTCGGTGTGGAGGTTTGAATGGAGAAGTTTCTGCATTGGTTCATTGAGGGTCAAACTCACTTTGGCATGTCAAGAGGTGCTAAAATGAGTTTGGTCCATAACGAACCGATATAGAATGTTCTTCACTCAAACCTCCACACCACCTCCAATTATGCACCGAGAACTTACCGAGCATGGAAAGTTTCGTTTGCAAAACAACCAACTCCCAGCCAAAACTTTGGTTGAGTTAAAGGATAACCTCTAATAGCATGTAGAAATGATGGAGATAGCATGACACTACACTTTGTTTGGTGATCATGGGTGAAAGGATGAATTTTCATAATCTCATCGTCATTGTTTTCATAGTTCAAATGACCACATGGAACTTCCGCTTGTGTCCCAATGGGGAAATTATCCAAATATCCCTTTCATGTCCTATGGTTCATAAGGCTTGGAAGGGAACGTGGAAAGAGTGGGAATTTTGCTCATGACCCTTGATTGATAATGGAAATGTTCAGTTGGACATGGGAAATTATGTAGATGAGACATTTTGTATGGATGATGGGAATATGCTACTTGGGAGTTTTTTCAAAGGGAAATTTCAAAAAATAAATAATCATATCCCTTCCATGAACTTGGTCTAACCTAAAGGTAGGCCCTTCTCACTTACAAGATGAGACCTAGAGGTGTTGGTCCCATTAACTTAAAGAATTCCGCCGAACACCTATCTCCTACCTTCTACCACTTGACTCTCGATTTTATGGCCGCCACATTTACCACGGAAATGAATGATTCTCTAGTTAGGGACCTCAATGTCAAAGAACTCACCACTGCATCAACGCTAGGGCTAAGGGGAAAGCACCAGGACACAACGTGGTCCCATTAGAATTTTTCAAGCACTTTGGCCAACCATTAGACAAGAATATTACCAAATGATAATCACAGGCATTAAAAATGGGGCATTGCACAAAGGGGTAACTAAAGGCTTATACCAAAAGGGGACACGAAGGATTTGAATTACTAGCGGCCAATAACCTTGCTTATAGTAAGTTACAAAATCTTTGCCAAAGCCCTCCAACTAAGGCTTCAACCAATTCTTAGGGACATCATTAGCCCAAAGCAAACGATGTTCCTACCACTCCGTTTCATTCTAGACAATATAGTTTTGACACAGGAAACCTTGCACTGGACCAAATCATCCAAGCAACCTACAGTTTTCATGAAACTTGATTTTCCTATAGCCTATGATAAGGTTACGTGGAGGTTTTTGTTCCAAGCAATGAAAAGGACGAACGGTAGTGAAAAGTTTATCGAGTGGGTAAAACTTTTGTTTGGAAACGCCTCAGTAGCAGTTAACCTTAACGGCAACCAAGGCAACAACTTTAGCATTGAGAGAGGGGTAAGGCAAGGTTGCCCAATTGCCCCATACCTTTTTCTTGTTGTTGGGGAGGTGCTTACCCATATTATTAACAAAGTAGTAGTTAAAGAGAGGTTGAGAGGGATAACTCTCCCCGGCAGGAAAAAACAGCAAAGTATTTCTCAATACGCCAATGACTCCTTGTTCATGGTTAGAGGTGACAAACGCTCTGTCGATGAGTTTGTTAGCCTCCTTAAGGTATTTAGTACAACATTGGGTATGGAAATTAATTAGAGAAATCGTGCGCATATTGGTTCGATAAATACACCCATAAGCCGAAATGGCTCACGGAATACAACTGGCAGTGGGTTGAGGAAGGAGACATTTCCAAACTCTTGGGCACTCCGTTTGGACTTAACCTTCAAACTCAGGACGTAGACCAATTTCTTTATAAAAATATCTTTAAGAAGCTAGACTATTGGAGTAGCATGAAACTTTCACTTGCAGGAAGAGTAGTCATTTACAACAAGATGTTTCTCTCTACACTTTGGTTTTTTATCTATGGTCAGGGAAGGAACAACTCACTCGCACAAGGGTGAGTTGGAAGGAATGTTGCATGAAGAAAAAGTATGGTGGATTGGGGTTAGTGGGCCCAGAGGCTGCTAAAACTAGTCTCTTGTGCAAATGGGTTATTAAAGCAGAAAAGCCAGGAGAATCCAATCTTCAACTTATGCTTAGGTATAGGCTAGCACGATTCAACCCGCAAAGGGGAAGAAGTTGGGGGGTTAGCTTGGATTGGTTTATTAATAAACAACATCAAGGAGTCACAGGCTCTAAGGCGTGGAGCCACATTAGTAAAGCATGGAAAGTTATGGTTAAAGGTACTTATCAACTCCCCCCCCCCCCACCACCACGCAGAAGAATGGAGTTGCCACATTCAAATATTTGGTGTCTGACTTGGTGGAACTCATTAACAAAGGCTTCACTTACGAGAAGGGCCGCAACCTCTACCGCAAAGGGATCCAGTGTGTAGATGATTTTTGGGATACTGAGCAGAGCGATTTCCTTAACTAGGATAAAGCTCATGAGAAGTTCAACCTCACGCCAACGGAAGCCGGAGATTGGACCAAACTAACGGATAAATTTTCCGAATGCAGAAATAAGCTTGAGGATGATTCTAATACCCCCCACCCTGGCCAATGGCTAGGGTTTTACGTGGATGGAGGGGAGGATCCTACCTTTGTCATGAAATGTGTGGCCGGTTTTTCTCCCTCATGCATGCAACTACAGAGCCTCTCTATGCCTATCCTTGTGCAATGCTTCACGGTAGGCACATATTCCCGTTGCCTAAGAGAGTGGGAAAAACCAACCAAGGATATGGATCTTTCATAAGGTTAAGTCATACATACCACTAGAGGCCCGAAGAAGGAAGGTGAGCAAGAGAATATCATTTCTTTTTATGCTACAACGGCCACGTTTAAATGGGACCCGGATCGGTGGCGGTGGATTGATGGATCTCACTTTCCTAACTACACCATTAAGTTAGGTAAAGACACAATCATCAATAGGCACCCGGGTACCACTTGCGCGGTGGACAAATGGCAAGGTTATCTCCCTCGTAACTACAAATTCTATTGGTCTCAGTTATGGGATCCACTACGGGCCGGGAAAGAAACTGCATTTATGTGGTCTATTTGGCACAAAGTTGTGGCGGTCAACGAATGGAGGGCACGCATTGCACCAGTCTCCATCTCTAAACAATGCCTATTTTGCCTTCCTAATACGAGTGAATCCGTTAAACACAAATTTTGGGATTGCATTCAAGCTAGAAGGGCTTGGCGATGGGCCACATTCATCATGCATGAACTTTGTGGGGTTAGAACTGGCAATGACTACTTTCATTGGAAGCAAGCTATTATTGAGGGAAGGATTCCTAGATAATATGGCGCCTCCTTAGAGGCGTTACGTTGTGGACCATTTGGATAGAGCGCAACGACAAAGTGTTCAACCATGAACAGTGGCATGAATCTAAGGTCAAGCATCGCATTTGGGATGAACTCGTTATTTACGCTAAGGCGACGTGGGAATGGGTGATCAAACAAATCAGGTTTAGCAACTTCTCTGCGGCAGCCATGCTTCAAGGATTCGACCATACGTGGGGGGATAGGAATGTTTTGTGTAAACGGAACAACCTCCATATTGAATGGAATTGGAAAAGGCAACATAGATAGGTTGGCATGATCCTTTTGGTGGGTGTTTGAGGTGGTTTGGGGGTTGTCCTTGGTAGGCGGGGTGCGGGTGGTCCTTGGCTTGGTGTTTCTTTTACGTAGCGGTGTCTCATGCCTGAAGGACCCCATCTCCCCTCTGTGAGGCCCATTTTCTCCTTTTTGTTCATGCAATTGGCATTGGCTTGTTGACCTTCTGTCTCAAAAAAATAAAATAAAATAAACAAATGGACCCGGTCGACTATGGATGCTTGACCTTAATTCTCCCCCAGCAGGCTGTCCGGAAGTCTCCCCTCCCACTCGACTTCCTCTGCAGCCATCGTAGGAGAACGAGTCACCAAATTAGCCACGTACATCATCTCAGTGTTGTCAACTCCCCAGAGTGAGGAATTTCGTCGTCAAGCACATGAGGAGCTTATCCTTATTTCTGCCAGGCATCACTTTAAGCTCAGGAGGAATCTCCCTCACTTGGTTCCTCATAAGTATGGACAGACCAACATCCCCAATGGAACAGTCGGACATAGCAGTGATTGGGGAGATTTTTGGGCATAAACGGTTGAGATCCTAGTGTTTCCAAGTCCAACCAGTTACATGTTGACATCCTTTGGTTTTCCTTTACTAAATTGGGGTATATTCTACAAATTCCTCTAAAAAGATCCGTAATTTCCCTGCAGTCTGAACTCCAATCGCTTATTTCTCAAACTCAACTGATTCATCTGTAACTAACTGCCGGTTCTCCCTAATTACAGGGACATAGCTAGGGAGGAGGACTGATTTAATGCTACTGAAATGAGAATGAGAAAGCGGAGCAAACTGAAAGCATTCTTGAACAGGTGGAGAGGGACTTGTCACATATGAGTGTACCTCTCATCCATTCAGCATAAGAACTTGACCTCCCCTATTGATAGGTTTGTGGCTCATTCATCTCAAATACCGTAGGGTGCTTCATGGTTCGACACAGAATTATTAGTTTTTGGAAGAATTTTGTCATGTGTTGTATCCACATTGATCAAGACCACGCTCAATCTCATGTGGAAACTAGGTTTCGGCACTCAAAAGAAGTAGACCTCACTCTACGGCACTTTTGACTACACTGATTCTAGGTCTTTGAAGCTGATTCTGGTGTCAAATCAACTTTCAAAAATAAGTTTTGGACTGCATACAAGGCTTCTATGTTGAATGAATGCGAGGTACACTCATATGTGATAATTCCCTCTCACCCTTGGACAACTATATGGAACAGAGATGAAAAATACTTAACTTACATGTAAAGGATGTGACTCTATTGTGGACACTTCCAACTCCATACACAATTTTAAATTATTTGATGAAATCAAGAATTGGCTCATCAAGTTAGCCATTGCAAATCACGCAAAGTATCATTTCTAGTTCTAGAATCAAGTTGAGATGCACACTTTAAATTAAAAGATGTCCAAGTGAACAAACAATGTGATTTTATAATCAAAACCGAGTTGTCAACCCAGGTAGAAGATGCGCGTGTACACTAAGGAAAGCTTCCGACTAAGGGGCGGTTTACACTATGGACAATGAAGTCGTCCCACGTAAGAGGTCTATTTTGCGTGGGACGACTTCATGGGACAACTTCCATGGTCCGAGTTACTAAAATATTAGTTTTCATGGTTCATGGGCCCTTCACTAGGTGTAAACCGAATGTGAACCATGAAGAATGACCATGCGGCAAGAAGTGGATGTGCTGATTTTTTTAATATAAGCCCAAAAAGGGCAGTTTTGGGGGAAAATGAAGTTTGAGCATTTTGTTGACTTCAATTTGCCTTCACTTGCCTACACATGCCTTCACTTATCTTGTCAATTAGTTTTTTCTTTTTTTCACCTTAAAGTTTGATCATTCTCTTGTCATCTCTTGGGCTTCAACTGTCTTCACTTTTTGTTAAATATGTCGAAGATGTGGCTTGCAAATCTTCTCACAACAATTTTTACAAAAAAAAAAATGAGCAATGCAATTGTACATGTTCAATGTAATTTACATGTGACATGTACCTTGTGTTTCACTACACTAAATAGGATATTTAGTGTTTGATTATATCTGATGTTGTTACCACCCAACCTTCCTCAACACTAAATTTCAATTCTTTGATAATTAATGTTAGAAGATTTCCCATTGCGCTTCTTTTGACCACCCTGATCTACAGTCACTAAACAACTATGTATTTTCTTATTTCTTTTTCAACTGTATGTTTTAAACATTTTGGAGCGTGTAATATACCATTGGAAAGGTATTTTCAAGACCTTTCCAATGGTATATTACACGCCTCCAAATTCCAAACATTGCAGCTGGTAGACCAAAAAAACAAATCTGCACTTGAATTCTTGAGTTCTAGATGTCCCGCGTTGTTTGATGAAACACGTGTAAGCGGGTTTAAAGGGTAGGGCAAGGTATTGCTAGTATGTCTCATGGGCTATAATATAATTAAGGCACATAAAAGGTAGATTCATTAAAACATTTGTGAAATGGCATTTCTCTGACATGGGCCCTTGCCTTTTCCTACCAGACCACCTCTCTTGCCTCTCTCAACGAAAAACCCGTTGGACCATGTCAGTGCATTTATTAGGCCTTAAAAATTATATTTTGGGGACCTCAACCTCCGTGGTCCCTCTGCCATTTTTTCCTTAGTGTAAACCGAAGTTGTCCCGGGACAACTTCAAGAACCAATCAGCTGCCTTGCAGAGCCCTGGTCCAACTTCATGGTCCATAGTGTAAACCGCCCCTAAGTTTAGAATCTTTGATTAGAAAGCCAAGAACACTTTAACATCCGCAGGTGTCACTAATGCTCAATCTACTCAACCAGCCTTTATCAGTGGCAACCAATCACATTAGTGAAATTATTTCAAACATTTTACACATAGATTCCAGTGATCGCCTTGTCATCAATGAAATACAATTCTGCTTTAGGATGTTTGTTCTTGCCTTGGAAAAGGTGTTACCACTGGTTTCACCTCATTTTGATACCACTTGGGTATATATAATAAGCAATTTTTCATTTTTTCTGATACTGGTAGGGTTTGTGTATGAGAATGTTTTCATTTTGGATACCATTCAGGTCTATATACCATCCAAATACCTTCATACCTAGGTCAATCTACCAAGTATCAATATGATTTTTGGATGGTATCAAACCAAATAGTGACTTGAGTACATAAAGATTCTTTTATCTTGTGGTACCCATGCATCAAATACCAATATTTGACTCTATGAAAATTGAGATCCAACTACTAGTTACAAATGAGTCGGCTGAGTTTGAGAAATAACTAGTTTTAAGTTCAAGACTTTAGGCATCGATTGTTTAGGAGAATCTATGGAATATACCTTCAATTAATATACCAAAAGATGTCAACATGTAATCAGCTGGACTCATAAACAGTTGGGTCTTGACCAATTTTGTCCAAATTCACCCGGACACTGATCTAACTGGTATTGCAGTCCTAATATTGGTTGGGTAGGTTCTTTGATACCATTATTGATATTTTGTTGTTTTTTTCTTTTTGAGACAAAGGGCCAACACAATCAACGCCAAAATGAATTAAAACCAAGAAAACGCACCCACACTAAGGGGAGGCGGGGCCCCTTGGGCGCAAAACACCGTCACATAAAAAGTAACAACGCCCGACCGCCACCAAGGACAACCCACCGGACCCACCGCACCAAGGACCACCCCCCACCCCACCGGCCAAGGACAACCCCCAAGCCACCAAGACTGCCCTCAAAAGAGGGCTTGACCTCTTATCTATGTTGCCTTTCCAGTTCCATTCAATATGTAAATTATGCCTTCTACAAAGAACGTTCCTAGCACCCCAAGTTTTGTCAAAGCCTTGGAGCATGGCCACCACGGTGAAGTTGCTAATCTTGATTTATTCAGTCACCCGATTCCAAGCCGCTTTGGCGTAAATGATATGTTCGTCCCAAATCCTTTGCTTGACGTTAGACTTGTGCCACTGTTCATGATTGAAAACTTTGTCATTACGTTCGATCCAAATGGTCTAAAGCATAATACCCTAAGAAGGTGCCATATTTTACACATTTTGCCATACTTCTTGGGTATCCTTTCCCCAAACAATGTTTGCTTCCAATTGAAGTCATCATAATTACCAGTTCTAACCCCACAAAGTTCATGCATAATAAACATGGCCCATCTTCACACCCTCCTAGCTTGAATGCAATCGCAGAATCTATGCTTGACCGACTCACTCGTGTTAGGGAGGCAAAAAACACATTGCTTGGAAATCGAAACCAGCTCAATGCAGGAACTTCACTCATTAACAACAACAGCTTTGTGCCAAATTGACCACATGATTGCGGTTTCTTTTCCAAACTAAAGTGGGTCCCAAACGTGCAAGCATTAGAACCTATAGTTACCCGGCAGGTAGCCCTGCCATTTATCCACCGCTCGAATGGTACCCAGGTTCGTATTGATGATAGGCTCACAACTATATTTAGGCGAACCAACCCATACACTCGTTCCTTGTTGGATGCCTAAACCCTTGCCTCGGAGGAACCAATGTAAGGTAGAGGGTGCTAGAACCAACACCCCACCCAAAAACCAACACCTATAAACGCCTCCCAATCACCAACACTCTATTGCCTTATAGCGTTCCCCATGGTGTAGGAGTGTATGGGCCCACGCAGTGATGCTTTTAGGTGCCATTAGTGACGCCACCTCATAGCAACCTCCACCACCTCTATGTAGGGTAGGTAATGGGCTCCACTCTATCTCAAGTTGGTTCAAGGTGGTTTAGGGTGGCTTGTCAATGCCTATTCTAACCATTCTATACATTGCAAGGGGTTGGTACCCATGATGCAAGGTGATGGTTTTGCAAGCGAACTAGGTGGGATCATGGAGGTGGCCATGTGGCTTTGCGTACTGTTACTAGTTGGTCTTTGATCTAGCTTGGGTCTAGTACCCAACTATGTTGTGTTGGTTCTAGGCAATGAAAGTGGGGGTCCTCATCATATCCAAGGTCGTCATACACATGGCCTATATATTGGTTTAAGGAAGCTAGTAGTTTTGAGTTTAAATATTCATCAAATATCTAATTGAGGCTAAAAATATTTTCTTTCTTTATACCTATGTTTAGAACAAAGGCTAATATGAATACATATTTTTTATATCAACCACATAGCCATATGTATGTGCAATAGCTTAAAGTGTTGGTTTAAGCACCCTCTACCTTACGGGTTGGTGCACCCCAGCCCTCACGACCATCCTCAGTGGTGTAATTGAGAAAACAACCTCCATCAATCCGGATCCCAACCGAGCCTTCCTCGCCCTCCTTTTCTACCATTATTGATGTTGTATATCAATACGATCCATTCACCTATATACTGGTCCAACATTGGTTGACACCTCTTATCCAGATTCCAGAAACACCTAGTCTCCTTGATTAAGAAAGAAAGAAATAAAAAATATTTCAGACAAGACTCGGTCACCAAACTTGTCTACACAGACCAGGCTGGAATCTCAAGTCAAAGGGTCTTTATCTCTCATCATCTGGTATTTCTGTACATCCTTGATTCTATACATTCCTCCCTTGCATGAATCCTCGAGTTTGCAACAACAGCTCATGATAGCCCTTAACATCCTCCTGCATTGAAAAATGAAACTGCTACCTACCATATATTGCCTACTTAATTCATTCAACCCCTACAAGGGTCCCAAAATTCATCACGAGTTTGTATGCAGTGTCCCCCAGACATGATTTCACCTAATCTACCGGCCAGTTTGCCAATTCGGCTTATCATGTCTTTTGAGGATTTGCTGGATGCTGAGCTCTTTTATGGATCTTACAGCTTCAGATATTGAGGTAATCTCAGGTGGTTTGTTTTCAAGATCGATAATTGATTCCGACCGGCTGCTTATGGAAGGGTAATTATTTACTGATGGCGTATTCTCGGCAGTGTTTTTCACCTCAAGGTGTTTGCGCATTAACAACCCACGCTTCATCAATGTCATGCCCTTGCTTTGGTGACTACTACAGTTGGCTCTGTCATTGAGAGATACTAGTTTCAGTTGTTCCAACTTCGCCACCTTCATGGCTGCCTGCTCTTGCAGAAGCTTCACTCGGTAGTTTGCTCCACGAATTGCTTTCGCTCCACGAATTAAGTTCCTGAGAGAATCTGTGTCACCACAAAGAATGTCATTGGTTAGGTTTTGAGAAAATTTAGGCTGCTGCATAACACTATGAAATTGTATACATGTAGTTCTATCTGTGGGTCCTATAGGCTGGTAGAAATACCAGAAACTAGTCTTTGACGTGCATTGCATCTCTTGCTGTAGAATATTTTTGTTGCATGTACAGTTGTGTTGTTTGTAACAAACACAAATCCTAGAGCAGTGTTTCAACCACATTGCTCCTCAAAGTATGTATGTTAGGGTTTCCATCAACTCCTAGTTATCTTCCCGCATAAAAATTGATTTGCAATGTCTATGTATTGACAGCGAAAAGAATACTTTCAGATGGATTATTATTTTTCATCAAATCATTTTTCCATATTTTCCAAACCCAAACTGGCTTGATCATGTTTTTGTTCTTTCGAGCATCAACACAAGATTAAGAAAACTCAGAACAGTGAAACTCTCTCTTGTACAAGGATCATCTTCTTGATTTTGACTTCACGATGTTTAAATCTGCAAATGAACATCTGAATTAGCAAATTTCCAGATAAAATCATATAAATCTGTTTGTCATGAAAATTGTCAGTTGTGACTACAACACTCTAATTCCTGGCTTTAAGCTGGGGTTTAAGCTGAGGTTGACAAATATGGACTTTGTGGGTGGGATAAACACGCGGCATTGGCCCAAAAAAAACTTTGAAAGCCAATTAAAGTCATCTATCAAACCTATTAAAGTCATCCTTTAATTCTAAGGAACTTTTGGTGAGGAGTTGATTGTTTTGCATAAAACACCTTCCATGTTCAATACGTTTTTGGTGAATGCTTGGAGGTTGTGTGGAGGTTTGAACAGGAAGCATTCTATATTGGTTCTATGAGGGTCAAACTCATTTTGGCATGCCAAGAGGTACTAAAATGAGTTTAGCCCTCAATGAACCAAAATAGATTCCTCTTAATACAAAATCCAAACATGCACCACAAGTGGAAAAAAAATTGATGATATTGTATGCAAACAACCGATAGAAACTCATAGGGGACCAACTCCCAACAAAAAATCCCATTGAATTAAAGGAGAACTCTATTGAGAGAAACATTTCCCAGTGACCACACGAGTTCCTCTTAAGCATTATCCCATCCTCAGAAGACACTACGAATTCAATGTGTCAAAGTACCCGTACATATTTAACAAAGGGATTATTGACTGACCTGCGTCACAAAGTGGCACTGCAGTGTTGCTGGGTACAATATCCTCACAATCCTCATTGCACGCATTAACACTTTGTTTCATAGGAAAATCAAGGCCTGAAAAACCCTTTGATTTCATCAGCTGAACATCCTCAATCTCAAACAAATCTGCGCCATAATCCTCCACATCACGATGCCCATCAATCTGACATGGATTATCCTTGTCAGCATCGAGGGTGCTAATCTTTCTGGCTACAGCAGCTGCCGTTGCGCGCTCCAAGGAGAAGAACTTCAACTTCTTCTCAAGAATTGGGCAAGTTCTCCTTCCACTTGCACCAAGCACCGGAAATGGAGACCCAAATCCCCCTTCCATCATTGTATAAGTGCTCCCACCGCGAGGACTCTGATCATCAATCTCAAGTTGCCCATACTGTTGTTGTTGTTGTTGTTGTTGCCTTAAGCCTAGGTCTTCCAACATCCTTGTGGATTTCATCTCCTCGATAATATTTCCCAATCCCATTTCTTCGAGGATTTTCGCAGATGGCGAGTTTGGAAACGAAAAGAATGTGTCGCCATCACTAGGGTCTTGGATGCCCTCACCGTTGGATCCAGAAGTGCTACACTCAGCAGTGCAAAAATTGGGGTTTTCCCTCCTCGACCATGCGGGTAATATGTTAACCTGAAGGCACTTGTTGATGATGTCATTCCTACCTTCACAGCACACAGAATTTTGAGCCCCCAGATTTCGATGGGCTTTCTGATCAGTCTCCTCTAAATAATGATGAACACTTTTACTGCAGCTTGCGGTAGACGACGAAGTCATCGTCCCAACCCTAGCTCTCCCGCAACAGCCCAAACAAACATGACCTTCTGATGATGAACAACCACTGCTGACTGAAAATCGGGTGTCATCCGAAACACGCAAACTTTGGAGCTGCCTGGGTTGTTGTTGCATACCATCATCAATTTTACACTCCGACTCACCACTGTGTGGCGGATCATTTGTTGATTCAGTCCTGAATAGGGACTTTTCTGGACTTAGACAGGAAGAGTGTCTAGCTGCATTCACAACTGATGCCCACCTTGCAGATACAGGAAAGCAAAACTCAAACATCGACGACCTTTGCTCTGGACCTTCAAGCATCCCAGCAGATTTGTATGATAAATTTAAGTCTACATAATCCTGGTTGCGCTTGTCAACATCTTTCAACAACGAGGGCTCCGCCTCTGCCTTACATGTTGCACCACATGAATCAATTTCCTGGTTGACATTGCCTGGCGCATTGTTTTCATCACTATTCACCAGAAGAATCTCATCACCCACAATATTTAAGACTTTGATCTCCTCCACTCCATCCAGCTTGTCTGGGACAATTTCTTCTTCACTTGTTCCACCATCAGCTGACCTCCTGTTAGAGGTTTTCGACTTACGGATGGAGGATAAGTCTTCCCCATTGTCAGGTTCTTGTGAAAATGTAAATGTGTCCTGAGCCGAAGATGCATATGATGTTGTTGCAGTTAGGGTATCCGGCGGTCGAGGAATCTGTCGAACCTGAAAATTTTGGATACCACCTATAAGATTCTCCAACACAGGGCTAGTCTCAGCAGTACTGAAGGGCCACCGCTTGTAAAAAAGTGCACCCAGCTTGCCCTTGTCACCCGTCTCCACGGACCACCGAGGCGACTCAAAACTCCTCACAGGGGATTTGTTTCTACTTCCAGTTTGATCTGGTTCTGTTCCTGTGCTGTTGTGATGATAATGATGATGATGATTCTTAATTTGCAGCGCACCTGCTTTGGAGAAGCATATCCCCATACCTTCACTGTTACAGTGACGACCTAAAAACGGTGTCCTTCTCATCAACACCTGACTTTTTCCAGAGGCTGTCTGTCAATCAACCAGAGTTTAATTACTCAGCAATGTATTAAGGTATGCGGGTGTAATCCGCTTACTTTTCTTACGCGGACACCTATATTAGATTGGTGTGTAGTTAGGTGAGGATCAAAGGACAAACACCAGAACAACACATGTTTAGAAGAGATTGGACTACGTCTTCAAAATTTATAAACTACTCCACATCAGCTAGTGAACACAATTGCGAGGACCTATGTATTCACTTAAGGAATCAACAAACATGCACCTCTAATAACCATAACTAAATCATGGGAGGTCTGATTTTTAGTCCAATTTTTGCTGATGCTTCATCTAAGATTTGCTAATGCAACACAAGTTTTCTTGTTTAAATCTAATCGGTAGAAGTTGGAGAGCATGAAAAATGAACGGAATAACACTCACATACCTTATAGGATGCATTAATCAGACATGAATACGTGAATCACATCGCAATTAAGTTTGCTCTCGCAATGTCATCTTGTGCCAGTTGTCCATATCCATACCTCA
Organism: Polytrichum commune; assembly: GCA_950295325.1. Classification (NCBI taxonomy): domain Eukaryota; kingdom Viridiplantae; phylum Streptophyta; class Polytrichopsida; order Polytrichales; family Polytrichaceae; genus Polytrichum; species Polytrichum commune. The sequence goes on from OX485806.1 coordinate 17,156,111, forward strand.
CTTCTCTTCTTCTTGAGCACTTCTTCATGTTCTTGCTCCCAGCCAAGACATTCAAAACAAATACCCCCATCTTCTCGAGAATGGAATTCATAGGAAGTTTGAAAACACACACTTGTAGGACACCACATTAACGTTAACCCCTGCAGGTTTCTATTTGGAGGAAGACTTCATGAAGTTGGCATACAAACATCTTAAGTCCGTCCTAACACGAGGTGGAGGTGAAGGCGAAGTACGCTGGCTATTCTTTGAGTAGGAACATCCTTTGAAGAGACTTCAAAGCTCCTCGAGTTGCAGTGGCGTGGGTGGTGAGTCAAAAAGCCATGAAATTATTTGATGAAACACCTGTATAGGAGGCCAATAAGAGAGGGACATGGAAAGGACGAAGGCAAAGCTGAGGAGCACATACCCTAGAAGCAGCAACCTCAATAGCTGCATCCAAGGTGCCATCCTCAGCCAAAATTCTAGCCCTTATATTGAACCCCTCCTGGGTCCAAGAAATAGATCAAGAACGCTGAAGTATCCGTACTTCAGCATTCGAAGTTTCATGTTTCAAAACCCCAAATTCACGGTACCTTCTGAAACAGCAAACCAGGTGCGGTAGTGCTCCTTGGAAGTTTAATTCTCCCATATGAGAGTCCCATTAGTGACTCAAGTCACACAATCAGGGATGATAGATATGATGGCCTTGTTCCTCCATGCCTGCAAAGCAATTAATGTAAATTTGGTTCAGTTTCTAAAGGAAGAAACTTAAAGAACCTTAGGTAGCAGATCAGCAAGTAATCCACATGCTGATGATTTGACATTAAGAGAAAATTTGGCAATGTGATCATGCCTTCAACTGGTTGATTTCAGAGTAAAATTCCCAGAGAAAGACGTTGAGCAAATAAATCAAATCAGCATCGTACACTGTGCATTCTCAAATCATGTATAGCCTCCTTCGGGGTCCACATAGGTTATCTGTCCATGAAAACTTTGTGCCAATAAACTGCTAAAGGCAGTGTTTCAGAACATTCTAGAGAAGGATGTTAAACCCTGCCCAAATTGGACGTTTTAGAATGACTAAGTGTCTAAGTTCAATCTTCTCGGTAGATAGAGCAAACACCCACAACACTACATGGGATTCTTCGGTGTCACTCACGGCGTTAAAACATTCATTCCGAAGAGGAAGTAACATGTGTGGTTTCTAAGCACTAGGTAATTACGGTTAACCTCATTCTAGCTATTTCGGAAGCCAAAACGAGCCCCCCCAACACTTTGAGAAACTCGAAGGACATTGAAGTGAAGGAGTTGTTGCAGCACATATCACAAGGTCTTGTCTTATCTTCTCTTACTACCTACTAGAGCTCATGGTGGGTCTCACAAATTCACATACTTCCTCTTCGGAATGAAATTGTAGTTCCCTTCAATAGACAATAAATCCCTTTAATCCTCATATCCTTGTCCCTAACCCTGTCTGTAGCAACAGGGTACCAATACTGAAAAGCGGAATACTCTCTCTCTCTCTCTCTCTCTCTCAAGACTATCGAGACTATCCGGTATACAAGTTGTGCCGAAAGCTTCAAAATTTGCAGCCTAAATAATTATCTTAATTGAAATCCATCACATCTACTCTTGAGAGTTGACTTCACTCCAGAACATCCAAGCTCAGTGGCACCCATTACTTGGGATCCCACTACAAGCGAGAAAGAAAGGTACTCATTCTCATTTCATATATGTAAGCTTGCGATGATGCAACAACTACGCAACAAACCTCCCCCAAAAAAGTTACAACAATCACAATGGTAGAAACATTCGCACATAAGCTAAAAACTCAACAACACTGATGATCATCTTCTTCTTTTTCTTCTTCTTTACAAGAAAAGAATAGTGGGTATACAAATTGTGCGGAAAGCTTCAGAAATTGCAGCCTAAACAATTACTTTGAATTCAAATCGGATCCATCACCTCTATTCTTGAGGATTAACTTCGCTCCAAAAAATCCAAGCTCAGTGGTACCCATTTTGTGGGAGCCCACGAGCAAGCAAGTAAGGTACTCATTTTCACATGTAGCTTGCGATGCAACGACTTGGAAACAAATTCAAAATAAACCCATCCAAACTCGGTGGTACCCATTACTTGGAGGCCCACGAGCAAGAACCACTCACATGTAGCTTTGCAGAGCAACAACTTTGCAACAAAGTCAAAAACAAAAGTGACAGCAAAACAGAATGAAAAGTGACAGAAAACATAATGGTAGATACATACATAAGCTGAAACTTGACAACACTGACCATCTTCGTCTTCCTCACAAGCATCATAGCCACCCAGAGATTAACAACAACAAATTACAGCCTAACAATTATGTGAAATTCGAATCGGATCCATCACCTCTATTCTTCAGGGTTGACCTCGTAACCAGAACACCCAAACGCATCCAAGCTCAGTGGTACCCATTACTTGGAAGCCCACGAACAAGAACCACTTACATGTAGCTTGCAAAGCATCAACTTTGCCACAAACCAGAAAAAAAGGTCATCGTCTTACCATGCCTTTTCCTTCAGAAGCACCCATCGCCACCCCCAAAAAACAACAAAACAACAAAAACAAAAAATAGCTCTTCTGCAACTGAAGGCTGGCAGGCTAAGTAAACACTCGGCGTTAAACTTGGGGTGTGAAGAAAGTACACACATGGAGGCAAGCAAATGAGTGGGTCTGTTGTACACACCTACTAACAATCATTTGTCTCTTTCCATCACCGATCCATCATGCAACATCAGCTCCTCGACCATTGATCCCTGCTCCTAAGGTAAGTTAACTGTGATCATTGCCCTCTACTTTACTCACTTAACTTCCTTCATTCCGCAGCTGTGACCTTACCAGAATCAAATCCCACTTCCTTTTGGGCTAAGCTTAGCCTTAAAGACAGAAGAAGCTTTTAAGTAAGTTATTAGTATACTTTGCGGCCTCCAAGTATGAAAAGCAGTAGCCTAGTGGGTAGCTGATGAGTCTAGTGCTCTACAGACTACCGTGGCTGCATTTGAAAGCTATGTATGTATGTATATATGTATGCATCTCTATATACTGTTACCTGCACATAATTGATTTAGTTCACGCCTCCATGCAGCCCATGACTTTATTGAACCCCAGGAGCAGGCGCCAATTTCTGCTGCAAATCTCGGATTCGTGATTCTGCAACTTAATGAGTTAACTTGCAGGTATTGGCACGATTTTGTTGCGAAATTTATGGATGGGGTGAGCTATCTAATGAGGAGTGTGGGCCTGCGATGTGGCCCAGTCACTCCTCTTGATTAGATGCCTGAATTTGAGTGGTATGTAGGGAAGCTGTAGTTAAGAACCTGCCCTACAAAGCCACAAAGACATGTGTTGGAATGCGATTGGACTAAGGTAGATGAGTCTTAAATGGTTACTTTTTCCAAGTAGCCCACTTCTCCTAGGATCTGAAACACGCAATGAGTACGAGATGGCTAACAAATCCGAATGGAGGCCGTTGCCTCTTTCTTCATAAACTTCGGAGCTCACTTGAGTATTTTGTTCATTATTAAAGTGAAGATTCTTGTGCTCATTAACTAGTCATGTAGGTCCCCTCTGAATATGTTGACTATTAAACCTACAATTGTTATCATATTTTGAGTATGTAGTCCAATTTCTCTCAAACACGTGTCTTTCTTATATTCGTTCTTGAAGCCACACCCGATCATATAGCACTCAAATATAGGTGTCCAATTAAGATAAGTAACTAAAATAAGCATGTCTACCTTATGTGCTCAAAAATGTGTTCACCAATGTGAGTTCGATAGTGAACATAGCTGAAAGGTTTATAAGATCATATAAAGGAAAAAGGAAAATCTTCACTTCAACCTCATCCAACTTTTGCATTTTGTGAAATGATGACTCTATATTTTGACATGACAATGTTGGTGATTTGTGACTGTCAACCGACTAAGACAATGTCTGATCCGATTTAATGGTCAAAATTGTATGTGAACTTGGAAGTGCCCACAATAAGACCACAAACTTCAGTGTAGTGTTTGCTTTCACATGTCTGACATTCTTCAATCATGTAGAAAGAATTGTAAAAATTAATGTAATGTGACCAAAGAACTCACAAGTGTTCTTATCCACAGTTCATTTAATCCCTCCATCATGAAAGTCCCAGGGGTGCGCATCAAATCCATGATGTATCATACTATATGATTTGCATATATAAGTTGGAGCAGTGTCTAGGGAAATTTTTGGGCATAATCAGTCACGATCCTAGTGTTTCCAGGTCCAACTGGTTACATGTTGACATCTTCCGGCTTCATTTATTTGTTTAAGGTGCATTTTATAGATTCTTCTAAAATGACCAGTAATAATCCAGAAGTTTTGAACTTCAACCGGTTCTTTCTCAAACTCAACCGGCTCATTTGTAACTAGCCGTCAGTTTTCCCCCGTTCATTGAGTTGGATTTAGCGTGCAAACGAAAGATGTGAAGCATTCCATCAAATGTGTCTTGCCTAAATGAATAAGTATCTTGAAATTTTGACATGTGGCAGTCTTACATTGATTAAGACTCACTTAACATCTATAAAGATGAACCATGAGGCACCTTGTGGTACATCCATGTGGTTACAAGAACATTTCATTAAAAAACTTGCCAATCTAAATATCCCAAAATCAAGCATTGAAAACCCCATGAAAAATACACACAAGAATGCCATCAAATACCTCGTCCTACACAACAACAACAACTTGACAACAAACAAGCACCCGTTCCCCCTCTCAATGAACTTGGGATAATTATTACACCACCAAAGCCCACCTCCCAAAGGAGGCATAACACCTTACGATACATCATTGACAACCGTGATCAGCATTAGGCCAACGGGCTCACATTCACACCGGTACCTAGATACGGACGTTATTTTTCTTTCTTTTCTTACATTTATGTGGTCAAAACTAGCAACACTATCATTGATCTTCACAAAACCAGTTCAGAGTTAATATATTCTCAATAATCCTTCAAATTTCAATAATATATTCAACCAAATCCTCTTTAGATTAAGTTTTGAGTGGCAACAAAACAAGAGATACCGTAGGTTCATAGCTGGTTCGACACATGTTAGCCGAATAATTAATTAAAGTTCAAAAAGTTGGTTCGGCACCTAAAAATAGTATATTCATATTTTGGCAATTTTCTCTTTTAATTTTTAAAATTTCAGCTTAAATTCATTTTAAATTTTCTATTTAAGCTTATATCTTGTACATCTCTCTTGCATTGAATGACAAGTAAGATGTGAATGAAGAGTTGAGAATGCTCTGTGCTTTATGCAAGTAGAGTGGAGTTGTGTTCAACAATGCATATGGGATATGTAAACTTTGAGGTGAAGCACTGAGTTAGACTTCATTTTTATAACACGCATAACTTTTGCATAGAGTCTTCAATTGACATAAAATTTGTTGGAGGTGAAAGATTACTTGATTTCTAAACTTTTCTTAGACCAACAAAATTCCAAAAAAGTTGATCTTCTATGCACAAATGAGCTCCGAAAAACTGTTATGAACGCATTTTAATTTTTTGATCTTTACACGGCTGCAATGTTTTGTCCATATCTTTTGCATAAAGACTTATTTTGACACAAAACTTGTTGGAGGTGGAAGAAGGATTGATTTCTCAACTTTTGTTAGTTGGACAAAATTCTATAAAACTTCATCTTCTATGCTCAATTGGACTCCAAAAATTTGTGCACAACACATTTGAAAAGCCTCACCTAGAGTCTTGCTACTTCTTAACCCATATTCTTTGTGGACTAATGTAAGTGAGCTTGATTACAAAAGGAGCACCTTCTCTCTTTCAAAATTCACATATGCTTCCACTGTAAGTAAAACTCTAGTGAGAAATAAAAATTTCTTACTTTCTGGCAATTTTGAAAAATAATTTATTTTATATTCGGCAAAAAATGGCAATAATATTCCAAAAATTCTGACCTTTTTTTTTAATTATTTAGTGTCGGACCAGCTATGAACCTACAGTTTACAAGCCAGTGGAGAATGGCATCATCAACTGTATCAGAAGCCTTCTTATATTTCTCATATGGTAAATACAGTAACAAATAAACCTTTTGAGCGTTGCAACACAAGACATCGATTAGCACATGCTTGGTTGGGCATATAATGTAGACGTGCCTAATTCGGTTATGTTTCTTATTAGGACATCTATATATTGAGTGGTATGTGGTTAGTTGAGGCTTAAAGATTGCATATAAAAATTAATTTTTTTAAAACACGTGTTCAGAAGAGATTGGATTACAAACTCAAAATATGATAACCATTATAGATTAAATGATCAACATGATTGGGGGGGGGGACATATATGAGATTTTAATGAGCACAAGAATTTTTTCCTTTGATAATGGATAAGATATTCATATAAGCTTTCAAAATTACGAGGAAAGTGGTCAATGCCTCCATTTGGATTTGTTGACCATCTTGTACTAATTGCATGTTTCATTTCATAGGAGAAATGGTTGAGTTGGAAAAACAGCCATTGAAAACTCGTCTACCTTAGCTTTCCGTGTGTAGGAAAACTTGAGGGGAGGGAATAAGGGAATATATATACATCATTAATATGCTCCAATTGGAATAATGCATGTATTTTGAATGTACTCATTATAGATCCGTTACTTTTTAACACTCTTAACTTTAAAACCTTAAACCCCTCCGTGTGACACGTTGAGGCTCAAATAGGTATCTTGGACCTATAAGGATTAAGGCGCATGCCCTCTCCACAAGCACTTCAAACTACACAAACATTTAGGGTTGTTGAACTGAATCAGGAACCGGGTCGTCTAATTTGATCAGCACACGAGTATCACGAAGATGATTCTTCAAAGGCTCAAAATTGCAATCAAGAAAATCCACGCCAAACATATAAGAACCGAACATGAAGTTCTCTTTCTTTTTAAACAATCGTACAACCACTCCCAACTATCTTCACTGCACAACTACTAATACACTTGTGAACATATAGTCCAATCTCATTACGATGCTTGTCTTTTTGGTGTCCATTCTTAACTAGTAGCCTTGCCATAAGATACACCACGCTTATACTCAAAATATGCTTGTCCGAATATGAATACCTAGTGAGGCCCACGTACTTTAGGATTGGTTTGCCAGTTGGTGCATTGAGCTCAGCTTAATGGCGACGTTAGTAATTATATACTCTCCTAAATGAAACTGTACCAGCTATTTGTGGTCCATATGTGTCTCTCTCTCCAACAGTCCCCAAGTACAAGTTAGTAAGTTAGATAAAAATCAAGAGGCCGCAAGGGGTCGCGTGACTTGAAAGAGTTCTAATGTCCACTGCGGTACCTTCCTTACTTGGCACAATTTTTTTAAATTTTTCTCTTGAGTGAGGTGCCACATGCCACGCAATGGTTGGCTTAAAAAGATATATGATTTTTTGGCAAGTGACGTGACTAAAATGATAAAGAACTCGGGTGTTTACCAATGTTGGTCCGGTATATTGGTGAATGCATGGTATCATCAATCAACATCAGTAAACAATATCAATGAACCTACCGTGGATATCAAAAACTACGATGTTTATACAAATATCAATATTTGGTGGGTTGTCAAGGTGAGAGAATCTTTATGTACACAAGTTATAATTTGGGGCAATAGCATTCTAAAGCGTATTGATACTAGGGCGACTTTACCTAGTCACAAAGGTTCTTGCATGACATGTAGACATGAATGGTATTGAACCAAAAGTACCTTCAATATCCATACCCTACGAATGTCAAAAAAATTGTGAGATCCTCATCATAGATACTTAGGTGGTATTATATATGTATTTATATACATAAAGGACGATACCAATCCCACGCTACACTAGATACTATATGTGGTGTCATTAATTATATTTGTCTTGCTTAACACTAATTGTAAACCGCCCGTGTATCGTCACAAACACTAAATGTAAACCCAACATTGTTTGTCATTCCTTGTATACTTTTGCGCATTACAGATTTACAATGTTGCAATTGTCACTTACTAAGTGATTTTTCATCCAAAAGTCAATCATCCATGACAATATTTCACTACAATAATTGGCATGGACTTCACCCAACTTTCAATCAATTGTGACAGCTAATGTAAAGTTATCAACAAGAAGTGTCATTCAAAAAAGTTACCACATTGACATAAATACCATATGGCACTAATACAATATCTAGTGTAGTACTTAGCTTACAAAATGGTGTATGGTGGGTATTTGAAGGTGAAGAACTCTTGGTATACCCGAGTCATTACTTGGGTCAATACCATTCTAAACCATCTTGATACTAGGACGATCTTACCTAGACATGAAGGTTCTTACATGGTACTCCCTCCACCCCAAAACGATTGTCCTACCCCCCGAAGTTTTGAGACAATCGTTTTGAGACGGAGGGAGTATATAAACCCGAGTGATATCGAAAACCAAAGTATCTTCAAATACATGTACCACACTGCTATCAAAAACTATGAAATCCTCATGACATGTAAACCCCCAATGTCATTGTTTTTTAAATAAATAAAAAACACAACACCAGTCCAACACTGGACTTAAGCTTGCAATAGAATGTAAGTTACAAAACGTTTGTCTGGCACTAAAATCTCGGACATGTTAGCAGGCAGAGTGCGACAAGAGTTGTTGGGTTGTCACTGGAAATTGAAGAGATTCGGCCATTGAAGCCATGGCTTGTGATTCATGTGCCCCTGCCTGCTTATATATCATCGCCACTTAACTTATTATTGTATGTCATGTGTGACACGGGCACAGAGGGAGCAATTGCACTTGTGGCAGGCTCCTGACATGATTTTGACAGAGAACATAAAGAATAACTTATTCATTCAAATCAGTGCAATGAATTAAGTTGCGCCAATATGTATGGAGCAGGCTATGGCAGTTGGGTTACGTTACGGTATTTGCAAGTGATAACTTAAGTATCTTCTTCTTATAGCATAGCAATCCAGCCCACGTGGGAACGCTATTTGCAGGTGCCAGAATGCTCCCACAAATCTCCCCCCTTCCCCAAGAAACCTCTTCAATGAGAGCCTGACATACGAGTGCTCAATTTTATATGTTTATATGAAAGAGGGGAGTGCACATAGCACCCCCACTCATGGAGCCCCAATGGAGCCTCTAACGTGCCATCGCTTTTTGATTCCTTTTTTAACCCTTGAATGCTCAAGCAGCCCGAAATGGGTCGCCACCTAACGATTTGTTGGGTGTGCAGTTCGCTAGGTGGCAATCTACGTGGATGGAAAGGTATCTATTGGTGCAGGGCGGTGTCCATGACCATGCGGTCCAAAATAACATATGAAAACCTCGTACAGTAATCTCCCGCTTAAGTATGCACTCGTCTAAGTATGCATCCTAGTTAAGTGTGCGATTCTTTTGGAAGTGAATCGGGGTTCATACTTTATTGGTTGAACATGTCATGCAAGGTCATTTGCCGTGGATGCATGAATTTTTTTTACGCTTGACATTCAATGTCAATTCATTAGCGTTTTGTTGAAACGTCTCAAACAGTCATCGCAATCCATCACTTATATGTACGGCTTCCGTTTGAACACTGGAGCAAAGCAATTGGAGGAGAGTGTTGTGTAGAGCTTCAAAGCCCTTGAAGTCGGTGGCACTTTCATATTCAACAAATGTCTCGATACGCTAGATTTCGGTCAAGCGGGTTGCTCAGGTTTCGTTTGTTTCCCATTGCGATTCATCAAATTAGAGGGTCTAGAAAACAATATGAGTAAAGTGCGCACCAACGGCTCCGGTTCAAAGTGCGTACTTAAGCAGGAGATCACTATTATACTCCCAACATGTAGGTTTTTTTGGTTGGGTTGGCATTGCTTATTTTGGGAGATAGTTCCATGTGTTACTCAAATTTAGGAGCCAAATTAGGAGCCAATGCCTTCCACATGTGATGCCCGATTTGGGTGGGTTTTTCCCCTCATGACAAGTTGGTGGTTCCGCACAACTTGACTGGACAAATTTGGAAAAAACTTAGTGCACATATCGTTTGCTCCATGAAAAAAGGGAAATCTCCCAAAATGACCTCATGTGGCCCCTTCAACTTTGAGGGTGACAGACTTCATCTAAATTTGTTCAAAACAACCCAAATTTATGGGAGTAGCTCATTTGTCATCCACGTAATATATTATGGCAAAGTTTCCAACTTTTTATAATTTTTGGCATGACCGAAATGGTCATGAAACCAAAAAAGAGTTTTCTCTAGCTATCCCTTAGATGAAGGTCATGTTCATATATCAAATTGACCTGGCAAATGTGGTCCGATTGACTTCAAATTTTTTCTCATGAAGCATATGTGGTGGTATAGTTCACATCCATGTGGTTGGATTTGAAGAAAACAAAGCCTATTTTGCTACAAAACAAAAACAAAAATCAACATAGGTGCTGGAGGTGCCCAAAAATGGAAAATGAAGGCTTGAGTGTTCAGGGGTTAAGGAAAGGTTGAGGCATCTATAATTGATCAAATATGGGAGTTTGCATTTGTTTAGGAGGTGTAATAGGAGGGAGTTTTTTTTCCCCTTGCAAATAGAAACAAACTCTAAGGATAATGCTTTCATGAATATGGAAACTTTTACAAATTTTGAAGTGGTAAAGTTAAGGTAACACATAGTCAATCTATAGGTTAACCCATAACCACTCATCTAAATTCTACTGCTTGGCTACGACAATTATCAAAATCATTACGAGGGTAATTAATCACAAGTTGCCACCACATACACCTCAACTCCGCTTGCCTAAAAAAAATAAACATCATCCATGTTGGCATTACATGACCCTAGTGAAGAGTTAAATGGACGTGGTTGAGTACGGATGCCTCGACCTTAGATGGATTTAAGTTTACTATTGTTTTTTACTAATCTCTTCCTCCAAGACATGAAACATGTGATTATAGTTGAACCACCTATTCCTGATCAAGACCCCGTTGGAATCTATACGGTGCCATAATTTCGATCAAGTTGGGATTGATTTTGGTAGTTTCCTTTTGTAGGTATATAAATTAAGGTTCCACATTTAACAATGTCTAAGGGTTAGTTTCCATGTAGGTAGCTTGCCCACCATATTCTAGTGCAATTCTAGATGCCACCATGTGGGTGGGCAACCTACGTGGAAACTAAACTTAAGTCTCCACTTCGGTTATGGTATCACCAAGGAACTAACAATGTCATAACACATGTCCCTAGTTTTGAGTGCTAAAGTGAGGAGGAATTTGTCTCAAAATGAGAAGTTTTGGCAAACTCTAGACACTCATAATGTGTTCGGACCAACTTTTGGCTTTAAAAATGTAAAGTATTTTCAATTTAAGGATTAAAATTACCAAAAAAAAAAATTACAATCCTCTTGATTTGTATATTTCCACATGGGAGGGTTTTGCACCACCTTACACTTCTTAATCTCTCAAATAATCCTAAAACTCTAGGGGGTAGGACAATCATTTTGGAATGGAGGGAGTATATTTTTGGTACATGTTCTTGAAGTCACACCGAATTACATATCATTCAAATATAAGTGTCCATTCAAGACATGTAACAGAATTGGGCACATCTACCTCAACGCAAGGTCGCATATAGTTTGGTTGGTTTGTTTTATGCACACCATCAAACTAACACAAACTAACAAACAAAACACATACAACATGTTAAGTGGCCGGGCGAAGCATTAATATATAGGGAAGGACAATAAATGGGAAAAAAAAATTAAAACAACTTAGTGGAGGCTGCAAATTCTAACATGTATAACAAATTTGTGAGTCTTCTTCAAGATAGGATGGGACGGGATCGACATGTGTTCCAAAAGAACACAAACCAACGATGAAGACATCCCAATTGTTTGTTCAATAAACGCAAGAACCTAGTGCGAAAGGGGGAGGGCTTGACGTGAAGTATGCACATCTATAGGACTAGTTGTAGTCCATGTTGTGTCATTAGTTGTATTTATTGGAGGTGTAGGTGGAGGGACAATGTTTTTGCCTTGCTCCTCCACTATTTTTCCCATGTTTGTGTTAAGGACTACACGTTATCCCAAAAATCCTTAGTCGTTGCTCCTGGTGGCGTACTTCCTTCCATTGCCTTTCGCTCCTTCTCCTCTCGTTTTTTTAAATCATTTGCCAATCATTATGCCATATTTGTAGCTTCTTTGCTACAATATTAAATGAATGAATTAACTTGTGGTATGTACAATTACGGTGAATACAATTCAAGGATTGCTACCATATGAGCAGTGCACAGTAGTTTGTGAATAACGAGCAAGAAAATGTTCATGGTTATACATGCACTAGTATCCAATAACCGTGGTATTTTGACTTAGAAAGTTTACTTGGGCTCACATTAAATGATAGATTATGCAAATGCTAAATTCATAATTCTTGAACATTTGAATTTAGGTATGGAGTTTCAAAATGAAGACATTGTGTACAAACTATGCAACTAGTGAGCCTTGTCATTTAGCCTCCACTTTATGTCAGGTCAAGTATTTGTTGACATTTTCTCGAAATTGAAACAACCACTCTAACACCGAATATTTATCCAACTGAAACCTAAGCAAGGCATATGTTTCCTCATCAAATACCTTCATATTGCTATAAGCTCAACAAAATCACCCTCCATAGTGAAGATCTTCCCTTATGTTGCCATCACTCAACTCTGACGCAACTACCCCAATGGAAGCACAATGATGGATCACAAGCCCTCGTGTAAAGATCATCGTAAATTACCTAGACAAATCCTATATGGATTAGTTACAAGTGATCCCAACTTTAGGTTGACTACCTCCAAGTCATAATTATGTCTTATGGCGCACATCTAAACTCTTGTGTCAAGACCTTGGACTCTATGCTGACCCGGGATCACAAGCATGAAGAGGAAGATGACTAGTTATGAACATTGGGATGTTCATTCTTTTTGGGCATATGGTGTTGTAATTTTTATCCAATATCATGAAGCATGTGTGCAAAATTAATCTTACTCAACATAAATTCAAAAATCCTTATTTCTAACTCCTATAAAATGTAAAAATTGCATGGTCCACATTTAAAGTCTATCTACCATACTTGTAATAAAATTACATATTTTGACGGTTCCTTGATTATATGGAAGTCTCTTATAAATTTAATTTCAAATATATCCTCCCTATATTAGACCGCACATTGTTTATAAAATGCACTATGTGACCTACAATATGCGCTCTATGTTTGTTACCTCTATAAATGTTAGAATCCCACGTGTGTTAACATATTTCTTTTCTCCTACTTGGGGAGACTACAAAGACATTAAGCGTAACTTGAATGTCTACTCCTCTCTTTGTAATTTGCCCTCTATATTTGTTAACTTATTATCATACTATATAATACCATATAATATATCACATTGTATAGAACTTCAAATAAACCTCATGTTAGAAATAAAGAAGTCCATGATATTGATTGCAAGTCCTTCTCAAGTCTTGTCAACTTAGTTTGCCCTAGTTACTTGAACCATAGTGTACCAATGCTCAAATTCTTGAGAATGTCGCTTTTGATTTTCAAATTTGTAGGTCAAATTGCATACCATTAGAAAGCTATTGAATAGACTATTCAACCAACAATACAATAAATATTGCATTGAGTGTCGCTTACTATTTGGATTTACACAATGCTATATTCTATATTGTTAATGCAATTTTTATCAAGTGAAAATGTTAATGTTCTATAATACCCAAACAACCAATTTGACCTTGTTGGTAAAAGATATATAATAAATATTTATAGCATTGCATAATTCCAAATAATAAGTGACACTAATTACAATATCTGCTCGGGGAGGTGACTATTGGAACTTTAGAAAATGACATGAGATTTTTAGAAAAAAATTATAAATTTGTTAGATCTACCATAGCATTGGAAATATGTCCCCTACATGGTTGTATGTAAAATAAGGTGGTGGATAATTCCTTCATTTTAGTAACTAGTAGAAGAAGAAAAAAGGTCCTTGACATAGGATTCCCCTAAAAGTATGTAGCATAGCCATTAGATTAATTATGGGTTTGACTACTTGGATGAAAAAATGTTTAGTTTCTATTCAAATTTGAATCAATCGCGCTAGTATGGAGGGACAAGTTGTGGGATTTTTTTGGGGAAGGAATGTGTTGGCGCTCCCCAACGGCCATTGGGTTTTGCAATGGCGTTGAACATGTGGGACCTCGCTTGATGTTTATAACTTGACAACCTCCATTGTCACCCTCAATTGCTTCCTGTGATCAGTTTGGTTTTGTCACAACCTCGATTCTTGATCATCAAGCTCACGTTTTTTCTGAGCATTTTCAAGGGTTTCTTTCATGCATGTTGATGGTGCAGAGTGGTCACTTCCTTTGCAATATTTTTCGTGTGTATTTGATTTAGGGTTTAGCTTTCATGGTTCGTATTTTCTTTGTTGGTTTTGTGATTACAAGTAATTTTGGGAGTTTTGGTATGGTCTTGCAAGGTTTGAATTTAGGGTTACAATTTGACATGGGAATGAAGAAGACCAAGGTGTATACACTCACTGATGAAGGAGCATCTCCAAAGTGCATTAAAATTATGAAAGGGGATGATGAAGAATCCTTAGATGACCTAAGAGTGCCTAGGGAGTTGTCTCCTAACCCTACACATTGTAAATGTTTGTTACAAGGTTTGAATGGGACTATAGTTGAAAGCGTTTGTGAATACAATTCAAGTAAATCCTTTTTATTTTTTGTATTTAGCTTTCTTGTATTTGAATGCAACTTTATATTTTTGGAGTAAGTAGTTGTGCAAAATTTAATGTCTTGTCATAACTAATTACATTTCTTGTTTTGTTTTATCCGTGTTTACAACTTGTCTATGTTAGCTTGTACATTTTGTTATCTCCGTTTTTTTGATAAACCCTTTAATTAGCACCCGAGTGCTCTTGGTTGTGTTTTGAATGGTACTTTGTATGGTTTAGGATTGGTATTACTAATTGAAACCTAATGAAAGATAATTTGAATGATATGGAATGTTTGTTGTTCCGATAGTTGGTTTTGCAATGCTATAGTATTCCATCCACTATTTGGTACTTCTACAATTTATTTAAAAAAAAAGTTGTGCCAAAAGTTAGCCTATCTTAAAATTTAAAATAAATTTAAAATATGTCAAAGTAGTTATTTATCTACAAATAGGGAGGGAAAAAATATCAAGAGGTGCATAAATATCCCCCCATTAAATACCCCATTATTGCACGTGGTTACAAAATGTAAGGGGGGTGTGATCGCTCTAAGAATATTTGGTCTAGTTTTGTTGAATTCCAACATGTAATGAATGAGTTACAGTTGGGACATGCTTTCATGCCAACAAGCAACTTTTGCACTTAACCATAAGAGGATGGACTTGCAAAAAGTAGGACAAGGCTCAAAGCAAATGGCATAGGTGTGGGCAATAATTGGTGAGGCGTTATGCAACAATATTGTCCTTGAAAGGCTAACAAAATGGGTAAATGTGATAAAAACATAACAAATGAAAATGTTGATGAAAGCCTTGGTTCTTGATGCTTCCTCTATACCTAGGGCCGACACTCCTAGAAAATTAGGTACTATAACTGCGGCCAAGATAGGGTCTTTTAAACGATGCTATCAAGAAAATTGAAGTGGTTTCAAAATAAAATAAGCCCCACACAATATGTGACTTTGAGTTCAAAACATTAAATTAAATTAATATTATTTCTAGGATACCATGATATAAAAAAATCAAAAGGGTTAAAGTGTATACATTTCCTTGCCCCGCCCATAGTGGATGAAAATTTGTCAATGGAATAACAAAAATGATTGAAGAACGTTGGATGATGGGTTTACGCAAGCAAAGTGGAAGAAATTTGGTTTAGGTCATGGCATTGTATTTTGAGAGTTTGATGTATGTGAATAGTGAGATTGGTTTACGATCCTTGACATTCCCAAACCTACCAGCAAGATCATTGTAAACTCTCCCAATTTCGAGGTGGGCTTTCCTTAATTTCAAGTTTCTCTATCTTCTTGTGATTCCACGAGCTCTTGGCTACGGTTCTTAGGCTCTTGTGATGCAACCTCCAATTCTTGATTGGCCTCACCCTCCTTTGAAACCTCACCAATTTCCTTCTTAGTTTACGTAGTTGAACCAAAGTCCTCTTCCAAAGTGGCATATGAATCCACGTTTGAGTTTTCGTCCTTGATGTCCTTCTTAAGCTTAGGTCTCAAAACGGAATATGTAGAAAAAACGTCCATAAATGTTGCCTCTTTGCTTTATGTTTTGTGTCCATCAACAACAAATGCTACGTGATCCTATGTGTACGAGTCAACTCCATCATTGGCATTGCCTTTAGTAGTTGTCAATATACTTTGAGAATGTGAATTGTTGCTATTGGGCAAGAGACTCGTGCATCTATCCAAGGTTAAAAGAAATTGTTGCACTTTAATAAAGACAACATTTCAACTTGGAAAACCCTTTCCTATGTTTTTTTTAACTTTATGTTTATGAACACACATTTATGCCTTAGTTTGTTGGCATCTACAATTTGTATATGTTCTAGTAGTTTTGTGTTGGTACTAGTACTTTGCTTTTTGGCCAACACTTAATGTTTGTGATGAAAATCTTCTCACATGAATAAAAAATGCAATGCTTAGGATTTCCATCACCATGCTTGGGGATGTCATCAGCTTATGTTTCCACAATAAATGCATATCATGTTGCTCTTGAGTGCGTATTAGTTTTGTGTATGTATGTCTTGTTTTGCGGCTTTATGAAATTGCTTTGAGGCTAAACTGGAGTGCAATGAATTATTGACTCTACCTTTTGAAATGGTTTTGAAATGAGCCCAAATTTGGCCTTAGTTGGACAACCAACTAGAATTGTCCATGTATGGGGGATAATCACAAGGCATATCACTCTTTTGACTAGCCACTTGTTGATTTTTAATAAACACGTGGTACATGAAATGACAAACCCCAACCTTTCAAAGCAATCGAAAGGTACTACTAAATATGCCCAATTGGAAAATCACCTACTTGAATAGGTGATTTAATTGCTTGTGAGCAAGATAACACCCCCCAAAAAATCATAACCCTCACCGCACATGGTTCCCATAAATCACACTAAGTGTCAACCCCGTGCCTTCATATGCCAACCCAACACTTCCTTTGGACTTCCCTCCTTCAACTCAGGGGCGGTTTACACTATGGACCATGAAGTCGTCCCACGTAAGAGGTCTATTTTGCGTGGGACGACTTCCATGGTCCGAGTTACTAAAATATTAGTTTTCATGGTTCATGGGCCCTTCACTAGGTGTAAACCGAATGTGGACCATGAAGAATGACCATGCGGCAAGAAGTGGATGTGCTGATTTTTTTAATATAAGCCCAAAAAGGGCAGTTTTGGGGGAAAATGAAGTTTGAGCATTTTGTTGACTTCAATTTGCCTTCACTTGCCTACACATGGCTTCACTTATCTTGTCAATTAGTTTTTCTTCTTTTCACCTTAAAGTTTGATCATTCTCTTGTCATCTCTTGGGCTTCAACTGTCTTCACTTTTTGTTAAATGTGTCGAAGATGTGGCTTGCAAATCTTCTCACAACAATTTTTACAAAAAAAAAAAATGAGCGATGCAATTGTACGTACATGTTCAATGTAATTTACATGTGACATGTTCCTTGTGTTTCACTACACTAAATAGGATATTTAGTGTTTGATTATATTTGATGTTGTTACCACCCAACCTTCCTCAACACTAAATTTCAATTCTTTGATAATTAATGTTAGAAGATTTCCCATTGTGCTTCTTTTGACCACCCTGATCTACAGTCACTAAATGACTATGTATTTTCTTATTTCTTTTTCAACTGTATGTTTTAAACATTTTGGAGCGTGTAATATACCGTTGGAAAGGTATTTTCAAGACCTTTCCAATGGTATATTACACGCTTCCAAATTCCAAACATTGCAGCTGGTAGACCAAAAAAACAAATCTGCACTTGAATTCTTGAGTTCTAGATGTCCCGCGTTGTTTGATGAAACACGTGTAAGCGGGTTTAAAGGGTAGGGCAAGGTAGTGCTGGTCTGTCTCATGGGCTATAATATAATTAAGGCACATAAAAGGTAGATTCATTAAAACATTCGTGAAATGGCATTTCTCTGACATGGGCCCTTGCCTTTTCCTACCAGACCACCTCTCTTGCCTCTCTCAACGAAAAACCCGTTGGACCATGTCAGTGCATTTATTAGGCCTTAAAATTTATATTTTGGGGACCTCAACCTCCGTGGTCCCTCTGCCATTTTTTCCTTAGTGTAAACCGAAGTTGTCCCGGGACAACTTCAAGAACCAATCAGCTGCCTTGCAGAGCCCTGTTCCAACTTCATGGTCCATAGTGTAAACCGCCCCTCACTTTTAGGAAGTGTTTGGAAGGCCCAAGAAAGCGAATAAAAAAGAGAATGGACCACTTGACCATTATACTGCAATTCAACACTTCCTTGGTCTCTTTGGCTTTATACAACTAATTTGTATTAAGCCAAGACAACCAATATAGTTTTGAGCGCACTGAAATGTTGTTTACCTCACAATAAGCAAATTCATCTATGGAGCGATTGTGTTTGTAAGGATGTTTGGCAATGTGAACAAATGATGGGGATCATTGGGACATGCTCATGATACATAATCACACCTTGATGGACCTTGGCATGGAGGGAACAAGTTTACATAATTAAGAAGGGTGGTCTATAACTTGTATATAAGGAGTTGAGGGCAAGGAAACCAAGAACTGACTTCTTAAGATTGAAAAAATAAAATTGAGTGCATGGAGCAAATACCACCAAATTTTGCACATGCTTTTCTATATGAAAATATTGGTAATAATGCAACCTTGCTATGTCTTTCCCACATACTATTTGTCTTACTTTGGAGCTTGAAAATGAGAATGACTTTATTCCTTTGATTTTGGCTCAATTATGTATGTGACAAGAAGTGGATCATCAATCACTATGTAGAAATGTATAATTTTGCTATGCAAGAACATGTCTTAAGTTTTAGAAAGCATCGAAGAATAAATTGGACACATTGATATGCGAGAAATTTTATATAAAAAAGGTTACAAAATAAGTTTGAGTTGTAAGATTGTAATAGAAATAATTTAGAGTAAAATAATATTTTATATACTTTTGTCTCCGTTTTTTCATTTCAACATAATTGAATGATCAATCATCCTTTGCAATAGTTACCAATTCTAGTATTAATTTCAAATGCATGTGTGGGCAAAATGAGTCTTCGTAAATGGTCAAGACATACCAAATTGTTCAACATCACGATCGCCATCAATCTCAAGGGCCAACATTTCCACTAGATGGAACATATGGATCTGAAGTGCATAAAATGGTGTGTCTTTTGAGTATCACAATTATCTTTGGTAACCATTGGCCAATGCATCTTCAAATCACCACACTTCCTTCATTACTTGGTCCATGTTAGTTCCAATGCAAGACAAATTGTTCATTCATTAATTCCCATATTTAATAATTACTCACAACTCATGCAACTAACAACGAACATCAAAGTCAAGCTATAGTCTTGATTGCCCTGCACAACCTGCAACAACAACAACAACAACCAGGGTAACACACAAGACAATAATTGATTTGGTTAGCTTGCACTTATATACTCAAAGATCAAATCTCTTGACCAAGTATCGATTCATGACTCAACTTAAGACTAGGATAACTTATGCCTAAATCTCATGATAATCCAAAGTTCATCCTATCTTAGACTTACTCTCAATAACCCTAACTTCTCAAATCCCTTCTAATCAATTGATCAGAAGTGATTTCCCATCACTTCAGTTAATTAGGGTTCTCTCATTAACTCACACTCCAAATTATAATCCTATCAGCTTAACATTCAGGATTCAACTATAATCCCTTTCGGCTAAACTATTCGCCTTCCTCGTCACTGTCTCTCACATGCTAACAATAGTCCATAGTTTCTTACTCGGTCTGACACCTGGCCTTTTGGCTTCCTTACAGCCGATCACAGGTCTCAACTATTGTCCATAGTTACACATACACAAACTGTCTCTCAGCCTTATGGTTTCATTCCTTTTGTCAGTTACTCTTTACTCAACGGCTTCCCTTCTCATGTTGTTCAACTATGATCTTCAACAATGGGCTTGGATTAGGTTATGGCTCACTCGACCTAACTCTCAATGTGCCCCAGACGTTCAGACTCTCAGTCTCTTGACGACTCTTGCCTATAGTTTCTCTGGCTTCTCCCTGGATGATCACTCTATGGTTTTCCCTCATTTTTTATCATCTCCTTCGGCCACAAATTTTACTTAAGCTCTTCTCTCAATTGGACTTTGTCCATAGTTCCACTCAATTCTCATTATCAATGTTGTTATTCTTCAATCATTGTCTCTTTGATGAAACATATTGTTCACTCAGACATTCTTTCTCTAACACCTCCATCTTCATACTCCATGTTTTCAATTCCCACTTATTCAACTATATTCACAAATTCTCTCTCAATTGACTGCGGCCTCGACATAGACAATCGTTTATCACATTGCTCTCGGCAATTCGACTTCACGTCACGGCTCACTCAATTGTACTTGCATTCTTGCTCTAACTCATTCAACCACAACTGTCTTCGCTCGTTGTTATCCTCTTAGTTGATGGCGACTTCAACAATGGGCGATAGTTCAAAATTCAACTCATCCAAATCAGATAATAATTCGACTCACTCCAGTCCTTTAGTAAATTCAAAATTCAATTAATGTGAGCCCAATGTTGTGCCCACAATTTGAGTTAGACCTTAGGAACATTAAAATGAGTGAATTCGCAATTGTTTTGAGTTAGTAGAAATATGGAAAGGCTTAAGTACCAAAGTATAGATTGAGTTGTTTTAAGGGTGTGAAAACTAGGATGTATTAAGTGAAAAAATAAGAAAAAGAATTAGTGGACGTGACCTAGAGTTTAACTTGTTATTAGGGAAAACAAGGGTTTATGTAGAATGATTTCGTGGCTTAAAATGGACACATGGAAGATTGGCTTGCAGCTGGATTTCCAAATCCAAGAGGGGTCCGAAGAGTTTCGGGAGGGCCTCTCCATTTTTGCTCTCTCGAGGCAGGGTGGTCAACAATGATTGGAGCCACGCTCAAGCGCTGGCCAATTTTTGTTGAAGCTCGATGGTGAGTCCGAGGCAAGGGAAGTCGGGAGACATGGGTTGTGAGGCTCTCCCAAAATGGGTAATTCTCTGCCTGGGAAGGGAATGCAATGAGTTGCATCAAGGCAGGGAACGGCAATGCAGGGACGAAGGAAGGAGAAGTTGGGAAGCTCTTAGCTCTCTCGAGAAAGGATAATTGGGAGCGCTGAAGAGCACGGCATATGACAAAGAACTCCGTGAGAGATAAAGGAAGCAGGAGGATACTCGATTCGAAGCTGTCCGAGAACTCTGGAAGATTATGGACCCGGGAGAAGGCTACAGATTGGGTGGCGATGAAATGCTGCCGAAATGCAGCTCCGGCATTGGTCCGCATTGCAGGAAGGATTAGTCATTCAGGAGAAAGAGGGATTGGCAACCACCATTCGGAGGCGGTGGCATTTGACTGTGAGTATTGGTAAACCAGTAGCTAGGTGATGAGGCAAGGTGGATGAGGGCGAATTGTGTGCAGAGTTTCTTGGGGAAATCTGCACATACATAGGTAAACATGTGGCAGCTGGGATGGAAATTCGGTTGCTTGCCCAGGATCGACTCTGCAAAAGCGACTAGGGACAACAACAAATCTTGTATGAGGGAATTATTAGGTAGCTGCTGGCATTATTTGCAGTGTTAAAACTCTAAGATAATCCTACCCCGGCAGCAAGGAAAACCATGATAGGAGGGCCAGCTGCCTGCGCATTCACCGAACCGACATGTATGTAAGTGATGAGCGTAAGGGGCAAGGGAATTCGTCACCGTGGGGGGGGGGGGCAGCTTGAGGGAAAGGAGTGACATGGCAAGAACATGGGAGATATGTGAGCTCCCAAGTGGGAGGCAGGGATGCGTTTGAAGCTCCGGGGTTGGGGCTTTGACCTCGTTGGTCAACAGTGGAGAGGGAGTAGCATGTACTGCCTCGGCAACTGAAATGAACATTGCAATAAGGTGAAGGGGCCATGGCTGATATTACATGGTGGGAGAAGGAAGAAGTTGTTGATGCCATGTTAAGGCAATAAACTTGTATTTCACTCCCTTAATGGCATTTGGAGGTGGTTTACACGAGGATCATGATTAATGTAGCATTAACCACTAGGTAGGAATGTGATTAGAGAATAGCATTGGGTTGTGGCAAGTAGGTTGAACTTCCTTGTGAAGGACTTGGATTTGAGTGTGATTTGTGTGGTGTGTGATCAAAGCATTTGTGAATGCTTGTGGTTGAAAACAACATAGTAAAGGAAAGGGTGTCAAGCACACCAGTTCATTCTCAGCTGCAGGAGTGTAACATGCTCTGTGATTAGAGGGAAAGAGATTGTGGGAGAAGATCCCTCACCCGGACTAGGACGCAATGAAGGGTGGGGGTGATTCTTGCCTCACAATTAACAATGTGCTTTCAAGAAAGTTCGGCAATCCCACACTCACTACGGTAATCGCTCAACACATAAAATAATTTAACAATAACCTCGCCCACTCGCGGTGCTGAGGGAGATCAGTCTATAGTTTTTACTTTGCCCTCAACAATAATCAAGAACTGTATGTATGTTTCTCCCTCGCCAACCCTCTTAGCTCGGCGGGGGAAGATGATAGTTGTTGTAACCACCTATGGCCACCTATGGCCGTGCTAATAGTTATAACTAACTTCCTAGCCTATGGTTTAACTATTTTCATCCACTGGAAGGCTACTTCATCCAGTTACTAGCTATCCGTCTATAGTTTAACGAATTGGCCAAAATTTTGGCTCACATATAGTGCCTCACTTAATTTTTTTTGCATCCATGCAAAAGCTTCAACTAGAGTCTCAAAACTTCCTGTGTTTCCTCGAAGAAGCTCCCCAGTTGCCTTTGTTGGTGTGGGGCCCGTAGTTTTCTTCGAAACCGGGAACCACGGTCTCTTTTTGTGGAAGGTGAATATTGTTATCAGACTGAACTTGTAATGCCGTGGCCATCATCTTCGCACGAGTGTGGCCAAAATCATTGACCTTAGTGTGGTGGGGTCCAATGACAAAATAAGTAGAACACATCGCTTCCACACATCGCATCCATCTTGATGTCCGGTACAGATGTTTCGTTGCCAGCAAGGCCTTTGGACACGTGGCATTAAACCTATTGATGTCCCAAATTAAACTATATTCTTTACACCATGCTGCCAACATTGCACATAATTTTGCTACCATAAAACAAACGGGATCCTTGTGTGCCTTGTGCTCCAAAAAAATCTCCAATAACTATTGGCACACTCCGTTGGATTCCGAAACAACCCAGTAACTATAGGCCAATTGTACTCTAGGTTGTCTATAGTTGCACTTGGAGACCACTTGTAATGCCTCCTACAAGAACAAAACCTTGGATCCATGATGACTGCTAGAGGCGGGAGTGGACTCCAACCCTTGGATATTCTCGCATACACTCGATTATGGGACTTCCCCTTCTGAGCTGGTATCACACGCAAGGGTCCCACATCTCTGAACAACCAGTTGATTGCTTCCCATGTAGGTACGGGCTGCTCGTTGGGATGGTTGAGCATCGCCTCATAGTTACCCAAAAAATTCTGATATACCAACTGTAGATCCGGCTTCTGTTGAACATAATAGTCGGAAAACTTGGTTAGGACTAGATAAAAAGAAATGACTATGAGCAACCATGTTAAGAGGGGGTTGTACTTGTGTTTTGAATTGTTCCACATACCTCTGAACATTGCACAAAATTTCACATTGGAAGGAGGGAGGCAGAGGGGAGGCCCGCCACTGGCCGCCGAGCTGCCTTGAACCCTAAGCGCAGCAAAAGAGCCAGCTAGGGGCTTTGGCTCCCAGAGTCGGCGTCCTCCGCTCTCCCCCCAATTATTATTGTTATTGTTATTTTTTAATGAATTTGTTTTGAATGGGAATCAAGAATATTCTTCACAAGCTCAATGATGTGAATTTAAGCTTGCAAGTGAACAAATGACAAGAATTTCCGTGGATAATTCAATAATTCTGTGAGCCCAAAATGGTGCTCACATGTGTTCTTAATTCTTCGAGACCATTAGAAGTTATGTTTTAATGTTTATTGATTATTCACAAAAATATAAAAAAAGTGAAGCTTGAAGGAAGTTAAGTTTTAAGCATTAGGCTTGTGTAAAGTGGATTGATTAGAAGATTAGTAGTGTGAGGAAACTCCTTAGTTGGTGAGCGTAGTAGGTGGAGAATCAAGGGTAGTTCCTTGAGTTAAATGTTTGAATTAGGATCTATGTTGTTCGTTTGAGGGACAAAGACTTAGAAGATAAGATGAGAGCCTACAAAGTAGGGGAGGATTACAAAAGGCTTATCTTGAGCCTTGGGGTGCTCACCTACCCCCCTCTCAACTCACTATATAAGCCCTCATTCTTCCCTCTCTCTTCCTCTTTCCTTCGTGCTCATTGGCACCCCACGTGTTATAAATGTGGGTGTGTGGGAAGCAAGATAGGAGCATGTGTGTGTGCATGACTTTAAGATGAAGAGCCACGATTAGTTGGCCTTTAAGTATGTTTGACCTCTTGTTAGGAGTAGTGTAGTTTGGAAGAGTTTAGAGTTTAATTTATAGTCTTCAAATTGTAGTGTTTGGATTTATATTATCCACACCTATAATTATTTACACTTGTAAATTTATGTTTGTGAAATATTAGAGCATTTAGTTTTGTTGGACTTACAAAGTTACATTATTGAAGTAGGTGAGCTTGTATGTGTGTGGAGTAAGAGAGAGGCACGTAGGTATGCGAGGTTATAAGGTGAAGACTCAAGATCAATTAGTCTTGAAAATTAACCTTACATTATTAGATGTGGTTTAGACTTAAGGCATTCATGAACAAGTGCCTAGCTCTAGCATCTAGATTTTTAGTATTGGAATTATAGTATTTAGATTTATAGTATTCACTCTTATAGTTTTTAGACTTATGATGTTTAGACTTATAGTGTTGGATTTACATTGGATAGGAGCACTTGATGGTGGTTTAATATTAGATGTGGTTTAGACTCAAGGCATTCATGAACAAGTGCCTAGCTCTAGCATCTAGATTTTTAGTATTAGAATTATAGTATTTGGATTTATAGTATTCACTCTTATAGTTTTTAGACTTATGATGTTTAGACTTAAAGTGTTGGATTCATTAGGTAGGAAGGGGTGTGTGTAACTTTTGAATGTATTGGTGATTGACCATTGATGTAAGCGTTTTTAAACACTCGCACTCTTTTGGTTGAAATAAATCAAGTGCACAATCAATGAAGAGGGTGGAGGACCCCTTAATGAAAGATGGCGAGACAAAGGAGGCTAGAACAACGGGTGCAAGGGGGTAATTATGTGTTAGTTCAAAATTCCGCACTCGGACTAGAACGAAATTAAGGGTGAAGAACTTTGGGTGACAAATTCATCACCAAAATTCACCTTGATGTGTCATTCACAAGCAAATATTCTTCTTTTTGTTGCTCCGCAAATCCATGGTGTTCTTCTCTCCGACACTCCGCAACTTCGTCACTCCTTGTCCTCGTACCATCCTTTACGTATCATATATCAAGAATGAAGAAGAAAAAATGAAGCATTTTTGCCAAGTGAGAAGGAAGAAAATCAAACCCTTGTAAAAGCTCTAATTATATTTTCAAATATACACAATAAGTCAAGTTATTTCCCACTCCACCATGGGAGAATTCAAGAGTGTAAGTAGGGGGAAAATAACTTAAGATTTATTATAAAAACATACAATCTTCACCTCACACAAACTCTCTCCACACACTCATACACAAGGCTTGACTCGGCAAGAATGTCAAGCCAAGGAGGAGGCTCCTTAGTTAAGAGCCTCCGTCTTCGCATCTAAGATTCATCCATCCAAATCTAAATGAATAAAACCCAACATATAAGGTGCGGCCGTTGACGCCGCATACCATGATACACCTCCAATGAACGATAATGGTAAAAAAAATTAAAATGATTAGAATGAGATTATGTATATTTAACCTCATGTATAAAATTAATTATTTTAGTGTACAGTGCAAGAATCCAATAGATTTACAACAAAGACATCAAGTTAATAATTTCATCATTTATCCAAAAAAGAAAAATATTTAGAATAATAACCTAAATCATGAACATGTATTGTATATTGGAAATGAAAGTATTAGGCGTTTTTAGTGGCAATATCTTAAGGACCTCTATTGGGCATATGCGATAAAGATAAATACGATTGTTAAATTTTTCTGAACAAAATTACATCTCAATTACCTTTGATATTCTTACATTGTACAACCACTATCTTTACGTTTGATGTTATGCATTGTACGGTGTTGCAATCAAGTTGATCAAAAAACTTTGTTCTTCATCATTGTGTCTACCTTATGGAAAAATAAACAAGTTGTTATTGTATATAAATCTATCTCAAAATACGAAGATAATACTTGTAATTGAAATTGTTACATACAAGCGGTATGATGGTTGATTGACATTTACATTTCAAATTACTCTATATTTCATGTACTTTGTTGAATAACTATTTTCTATGTAAGTGATGTTGATATGAGTGGATTGTTCTTCTTGAATTTTCATAAATTTTCATTATATTTGTGTCTATCATCAATTGTGCCTCATTGTTATTCTATTTTTTATTTTTTATTTATAAAAAAAACTCATTGTTGCAATAAAGAGAAGGAAAAAAACATGCCAAGAACGAGATTGGTATGATAAAACCTTCAACCATATACACATAGTGCATCATTCATAATCACATGGAACTTTCACTTGTGTCCCAATGGGGAAATTTTCCAAAATTCCCTTTCATGTCCCATGGTTCATAAGGCTTGGAAGGGAATGTGGAAAGAGTGGGAATTTTGCTTGTGTCCCTTGATTGATAATGGAAATGTGTAGTTGTACATGGGAAATTGTGTAGATGGGACATTTTGTATGGACGATGGGAATATGCTACTTGGGAGTTTTTGCAAAGGGAAATTTCAGAAAATTAGTGATCATACACATCCCATGGACTTGGTCTAACCTATAGGTAAGCCTCTCCCACTTACAAGTTAAGACATAGGGATATTAGCGAAGGAATTCAAACCTATGATCTCACAGCCCTAACTCCAACACCTTAGCCACCAACTCATTGCACGTTACATGTGTAGTTTGAGGGATTTTAAGCACTTTATATGTAAAGCCGGCATTTACCTTGTAATGTAAGAATGTAGAAATTAAAACACCTCTCCTCCATCCAACATAAAAACTTGTCCCTTATAGATTTTTGGCGGATTCATCTAAAATAATTTGGACTAGACTAATTTGGGGTCTTTGAACCTAAATCCGGTCTCTACATGACTTAAAATAGAAATTCGAGGTTTTTTTACTATTTCAAGGCTTCTTGTTGGATGAATGAAAAACACTTGTAGGCGGTAATTCCCTCTCTCTCTCTCTCACATTGGTAATTGCTTACGAAGGTGACTCACATCTAGATCTAGATTAGATCTACAAGATCTCTAAAACGGAACAAAGATAGAACATTATTTCATGGACATTTCATAATAAACATGTGATTAGTATGAGATGATTAGCAAATCCAAATTGAAGTTGTAGTCACTTGTCAGATATTTTATGGAGCTCATAGTGATACATTATTCATCATCAAAGTAGAAACCCTAAACCGGCGGAGATAGAGTCAAGTGTGGAGGGGCCATCATGTTTTGAAATAAAATTATTATAGTCCCATTATTGAAAAGTTGAAATTGTCCCTTTGATTGAGAGGGACAATTATGAGATGAAACAAATTCTCATATTTGATGCATCTCACTTTGGTTTGTCCCATGATGATTCCCCTCTATCATGGGACATACAAACTTCCCATCTATAACATTGTAACCCATGGGATTTAAGGGGTATGACCCATGTTCTTCCCATGGGACACGGTTGGAAGTTGCATGTGAATTCACATTGATGAATCTTATTACAAATTTAGAAGTTAAAATATAATGTATGAGAGTGAAACATAATATATTTAAACTAGCATCTAATGTTATTTTATTATACTTATAACTTTGCATGATCTATTGTTTTAACTACCAACCATGAATTTGTATCCAATGAATAAATATTTGTGAAAATCAAATGGATTTAGGTTTTAACATTCAAATACCAAGCAAAACCCAAATCAAGGCACATCAACATCATGCACCAAAAGTGGGTATATATTGGGAAAGGTTTTCCATATTTAGTGGATTTTTTTGGTGGTTATAGACTATTGCTTAAGATGTATAGGAAGTTTTTTTTGTTCGTTGGATTTGCTAACTACCCACATTTTGGATAATATGGCAACTGTCATAAAGCATGTTGTATAACAACATTAAACTTGTAAAAATTCAGTGTAGAATTGGATGACAATTAATTCATGAATAAATTCAAGATTTGTATTTTGATATGGTCAAAAAGGTGGCAAAACATGCACACGTAATTAACTTGGATGGGCCTAGAGCAAATCAGTTTAATGAAGAAAATGCAACAAACACGAAACAAAACACTTGAATGTTTGTCTTTAATCCAACTAACTAAAAAACAATCGAAAAGGAGGAGAATAATTAACTAAACATTATTAACATCTTCAAAATACAAAATGAACTTATTAGTAGTGCAAGCATCAACTCTAGAGACCTCATTGTTTATAATTGTCATGTGTAATAATAGAACAACCCTAAACTAAATAATAATAATTGAAAGAGATTGGCATCAAATTATAATTGATTGATGTTAAGTTATTGGCCTCAAAATACACTTGGTTAATGTGAAGTTATTGAAAGAAAACACTAAAAACAAAAATAATGGAAAGCACATTACAAAGACATTTTTAGATAGAACGTACACATTATATTAGATAGTAGATATTGTGTGTTAGTACAACATTAAACATATAATTACATACAACTTTTTTAAAGAATCATCCAACATATCAAAGCAACACATGTGTATTAATAACACAAGGGGGGGTGGACCTACACTTAATTTATGTATACATGTGCGAGAACCCTTTATTTAATGGGGGGGGGGGGTAATTTACCTTCCTTTGTTGAATATTTTCCACCCTATAAGTAGCTAAATTTCTACTGGATGGTATTTTATATAAATTTCAAAGTCATATAATTTTAATCACCATGTCTTATTTATAAGTTGTAGAAATTTCGTGTGAACAATATGCACGTACATTACGCATAAATACACTATGCATACATTAACCTTGCACATGTATTACTATGCACATTACACACATTCAACCATCGTACTATGAACTTTAGCATATTGCATATGGTTCTTGAACCCCCCATGACCCTAAATGAACCAACCAACCCTTTCATGCCGGATGAGAGTATTTTTCACCCAAAGGCAACCGTTTCAACATATCCATCCACATGTCTACATACATTTTGCTTATTTCTCATCCAATGTTATTAATGATATATGGTTTATGTTGAACTTATAAATAAAAAATCTAAACTTAATCCTATTTATGCTACTTTACATCTAAATATTAAAAAAAACACCACAACTTAAACCGCATTGTACATAATATATAATTCCCAAATTCACATTTAAAGGACACTATTGTATATCTAATAAAAACGTAAACATTATGTTCTTGATTAAAATCCACCCTACATTTTCTCGCATGTGGTTTTCTACGTTTTCGTTGTTGCCTCCCCCCCCCCCCCCCTCCACCCAATCAATAACAAAAAAAAGGTGTGGTGGTTGTTAAGTGGTAGAGGCAAGTTTTTACACCAAGTAGTCTAGACATGAAAACATATGACTGTTAATATGCTAAAGGTTTTGACTATTCATCACCCCTATAATTAGGAGATGAATTTTCCACACTTTCCCTTAAGCGATTGATGATTAAATGGACGGTCTTCATTATATGGTATGTCTTTATGTGTGACACTACTCCTACAAGGGTCCTATAGCAACTTTATGTTTGACATGTTTCACTTGGGGAAGCCTTGTAATTGAAATGAAATGTCCACAAGCGTTATCTTCATACTAGTAAATACGAGGTGAACTTATCCATATTCAATCTTTTCGCAAACCAAGTGATGTTGAAACTCAATATGCTTTGTTTGAGCATGAAATTGTGGATTTTGGCTAGGGCTACTTTGATTAGCATAAAACACGTGTGTGCTTGCATTGATAATAAGTCCAAAGTTTATGAACAACTTTTGCAACCACGCTACTTCTTTAGTAGCTTGCATTAATGCCACATACACAACTTCCATGGTTGAAACACTATGGTGGGTTGGCATTTACTACTCACCCAGCTAATGTAACCAAATAACATGTAGTAGATTATTAAAAAGTTGGATTACATGCCAAGTCAGTGTCACACCAATCAACAATATTAAGGTTGGCCAATATTATATTTTGTAATCTCCCTTGATATTGCAGGTCATAGGTTTCTATTTCCTTTAAGGTACAGTAGTGTAAAATTATTTTAACATAAATCCAATGAAGAAGTTTTGGGTTGGACATAAATTAGGCCACAATGCCAACATGGTAGGCTAAATCCAATCGAGAACCATGCAATAAATCAAACTTCCAACATATTGACAATAAGGAACATTTCTTATTTCTTCCTTGTCATTGTCAATTACATGCCCCATTGCTTCACTAAGTTCACTTCTCAATTGAACTAGCGATAGAGACGAGCTTATAACTTTTTATGGTAAAACACTTTCGATCATCCATTATATATTTTAGTTTGGGCATCTAAATAATAGGGGTTGGTTTGTGTTGTGTTATTCGATTCCCAATACAATATTGAAGGGGTCCCTTGTAGTTCATATGTTGTTCAATGGTGAGGTCCCTTTGAAATTCAATCACAAGGCATATTATGATTGTATGTAACAAGGAAAGAGAATCACTTGTGACAATAGAATCATATGTTTATATAAACCTAAGATGGCCTCTAGATCCATTAGCATGTTTAATATCGAATATGCTTATTTGTAATTTGAAAACCAAAATTTGGATTTCTTCCGATCTTGGGTTTGACATGGCCTTGAGAATAGAATGTGGCATTTGGTTTTTTGAAATACGATGTCCATGATTCATTATCTTCTCATGTCTTAGTTTGCCTATCAGGGTCGAAAATGTCAAAGTGAGATCACTACAAGGAAATGGGTGTATAATTGACAAAAATGTGACACTAAAATGTCCGAAGTGACAAAATCAGCTCAAAGCTATGAGTTTTTGTCAATTCGGACATTATTCAAAATTTGTGTCAATTTTCTGTCATCAGATTTATATATTTCACGTTTAACTTATTCCCTTCACCTGAGCATGTGTCTCATATTTATTAACAACAAAAGGTGTTACAAAAGGTGTTACAAAAGGTTTTTAAGTATTGTAATTACTAGTATAAGTAATTAATATAATTAATGTATTTACTATAATTAATGTAATAACTAATTTAATTAATTAATGTAAATACTGAAATTACAAATTTAAGTAAATACTGAAATTACCAATTTAAGTAAATACTGAAATTTTATAATTTAAGTAAATACTGAAATATGCTAATTTAAGTAAATATTGAAATTTTCTAATTTAGGTAAATACTGAAATTTGCTAATTTAAGTAAATATTGAAATTTGCTAATTTAGGTAAATACTGAAATTTTCTAATTTAGGTAAATACTGAAATTTGCTATTTTCAGTAAAATACTGAAATTATTGTAATTAATGTAGTTAAAATAATTACAATAATTACTGTAATAATGTTTAGGAGTATTTTTGTAAATTGTTTTTAATACAAATACAATACGTACTAATTAAAAACAGTAAATACATTAATTCTATGCTTGTTTTTACTTTCACTAATTAAAAAAAATATATGCATAAGTTTATAAGTCTTATGGCTTCTTCATACAAAACTCTTACATACTTGGCCTATATCATGTAATAAGCGGTGGCTTAGTGGCTAAGGCCTTCACACTATAGCCAAGAGGTTCAAGGTTCAATCCCCTTGACCCCTCACCCTTGGCTTCGCCTAGGGTAGGTAGGTGGCTTTGTCCATTCACCTAGGTTAGGTGAGGTGGCCCTTCGCCCTTAGACCTATGTGAGTAGGCCACGAATTGAGGGTGAATTACTAATTTAGGATTTTTTTACTAGTATAACTTGGACATTAAACCACATCACCATGGGTAAATGACGAGGTAAAGAGAATCCAACATGGCAAGGGGGCCGGAGTAAATGGAATCCTACGTGTATAATTGTCCCAGATGACAAAGAAATTGACAGAACTCTGTTAATTGTATGACCGAATCAAGGTGCCCTATATGACACCCAAATTAACAGAATTTCGTCACATTTTTGTTAAATAGGTCATATAAACTCTTGTAGTGGATGTTTTCAATCATAGTCATACATGCCATGTAAGATGGCGGCAATGCCCTAATAAACTGCATTAAAATATCATCATCCGAAATGATCATGCTTACATTAAACAATTTGATTCAAGAAAACTTGGAATCGCTCGATAAATGAGTGAACGATCTTATTCTCTTGGACAATCATGCTTGTAAATTTCTTGTTTACCATTAATTTTGTAGTCCAGTTTTCTTGTTTGTGAATAGACTTGGAGGCATCCCACTTTTGTTTTGTGTTGGTTAACTTTTGTACCATTGATATTTGGTTATCATACCAAGTTAAAGGATATATCAAACATGGTTCTTCCATTTCTCATTTGGCAAGCTTTTTGTAAATCGACGGGTCTAGGATCAATGCCCCTTTTACCAATCACATACATAACTTTGTCATTTCTTATTGAATCCATTTGACTTTAGATTTCCACATACTATAGTGTACCCCTTTCAATCTTCAATTGAGTTGGGATTATTCAACAAGGTTGTGCTGGTGGAGACCATAGTATGTTTAGATTGTGGTATCAAACATTGGATATAGCAACAAGACTCGTGTCAATTTTTCCCACTACAAAAGCTCATTGTGTGAAAAAAACATCTATAAAATTCCGAGAGAATCAATGTTCAATAGTATCAACTTATCGTGCATGCGTTTGTCCAAGCGACTCAAGCACAACACCAAGTGCGTTATGAACTCCATGAAGGATGGCGACCATATGTGGAAATGAGAATTTCGGTAAGTTGAACAAATTTTTGAAGGATACTTGAATCATGGAATGGAACGGGAGATTTTTTGATCTCCTCTTCCAAAATTGTGCACATGATGTTAAGGATCCAATGAGAGGTCCAGAAGAAAAAATCACTACATATTTCAATACCATGTGAAAATCTAGGAAAGAACCAACAAGATATTGAGACAATATACATGTATTCATGACAAGAGCAAGTCATGGTGCTTGTTTCATTATTAAGTGGTAGAGACAAAATTTACACCCAAATAGTCTATACTTGAGAAGATATGACTATTGATTTGCTAAAGGATGTGATTGTCCTTCATCCTAATAATTAGGAGATTAACTATCGGTATTATAAGTAGAATATAAGATGAAGCTACTACATTCAAGACTCTATAAGTGTTACCCCTATAAGCGTTATGATTTCATATATGTTAAGAAAAATTTACTCCCCTACAAAAACACAATTGGTAAGACTAGTGAGTGTTATCTGTTAAGTGTTATAACATGTTCTACTCCCTTCTTTGTTAATTGCACCTTTATAAGTATTAATTTTTGAGAAAATCAAGGTAATAATATATGAGAGCATACATTTTAAACATGTAATCACATTTATCCCATATTCTTTGCGAATAATTCAAAATTGTTGGAGGCACACATGTGTTTCTTTCGATTTTAATTGAGAGGGAGATAGAGGAAGCTAGGTGCTTGGTAGAGGTTGATGAAGTTGCTACTCTACTTCATCAACTAACGTTATTGTCATCTAATAATGAGGTGGGTGACGTGATGAATGCTCGTGAATACCTCAATTATGAGATGGAGTTTGATTTAAACAACCCCTATGAACCTACCGATGAGGGATTTTTGAATATGTATTCCTCATAACATCAAGAAATTGTTGTTGATGAGGTTATGGTCGATGTGGTAGAAGAAGTTGTAGGATTTAGTGTTGTTGAGCGTTCTCTAGAGACTTAAAAAAAAACTTTGAACAAAGACCAAACAATGCCCTATCACACATTAGGAGCATTCAATTACTCCAGAAGGAAGTTTCATCTCATCGTTTGGAAGCTTCTCGTCATACTACTGTAGACTCTTTCTTTCGGTTAGTTTAGTTGGAAGAATCTCGTCAAGTTACTACTACATAGATTATTTCTTTCAATTAGTTTAGTTGAATTATGTATTATCATTTTGACTTTTATTTTTATGAAACGTTATGTTCTTCATTTTCGGAATTAAGTGTTATTTCTATAAATGTTATTAATCATCGGTACGAATTCTATAAGTGTTACGTGTTATAATCTGTGTATGTTGTTTTTTTGCTACTCCCAACCTGTCACATTTATAGAGTCTCGACTGTAAGTACTTCCCAATTGTACTTCCACGAGTGTTTTGTGGTATTGTCTTTTGTGATGTGACCTCAATAAAGTACTAGGCTCTCACATAGACAAAAAAAGAAAGAAAGTAAATTTGAACTCAAACTCACAACATTCTAAGTTTGGAGCCACTTGTGCACACAAGTTCATCCAATGATTAGTATCTCATAGACTCATATGCACACATTCATTCGGGGGCAAAACTATTGGCCTAGAACGCCAAAGGCAACCAGAGCTTTACTCGAGGGCATAGCCAATAAATTGATGAAATTAGGAACTACCAACAATAATTGAGCCGTGATCTTAACCTAAATTTTTTGAATGAATTCAACTTACTTATCGCGCATTCTAATTTTTACTTGATCTCATAAAAATAACTCTACTCATGAAGCGGGATGTCTTTAATCTATTATTCAAACGAGAGGCAAATAATTTGGCCATTTGATGGCCTCACAAGGTCAATGATTTGAACTTTTGTGTTGGTCTATTGCCTCAAATCATCCACTCACTTAATATCTTGGTGGGAGCCCAAGATTCATGACATTATTCATATCCATAACAATGTTATGTGGGATTGACATTATTCTACATAATATTCTTCATATATCGGTTTGGATGTGGGGAATATTCAGAGGAATGTTGTCAGTCCCACATAACATTGTCATGAATATGAATATTAATGTTACGTTTTTAATTCTTCTTAAGAAAACATATATTATGGGTATTGTTGGAGTAATATATTGTGATAGTGACAATCTTTGTTGTTGCTTGCTCTACAGTTTGTAGCCTCCCCCAATCTATCTATCTATCTATACATACATAATTAAGAATCTATTCCCTTCTATCCAACAATCACCAACTTGAATGTACCTAATACCATGCGAGCTGGGATATAGACACAAGAAATAATAAAATAAAATAAAAGAATGACACAAAACCTTGATTCATTAAGTTTTGACATGCATTACCCGGGCCTTGTTACCACTCAAAAGACAATCTCCACAAGCACTTCCCGACTTGGGGAGGGGGAACAACATCTTAACAAAGAGACACTATATTCCATTCTATCCGAAACCCGTCAATAAACCTAAATAGTCCCGCAAAGATGGGATGATATTACTACTTGTTAGACATGCAAACTCGAACACCGAAGGCCCATGTTTTCTAGGAGATATGGGAACCATGAGCGCAACACTTAAGTTATTCATTTCCCGTTGGAAAAAAGCAGCATCATTCCACGCCCGGTGACAAGTCAGTGAAGTTGGCAGCCTTCCTGGCCCGGAAAAGGCTGTAAATGTGAGCGACCGTGTTGTCATCTACACAGTCAGTCGGGAAAATAATTCGGCCTCCTCCTAAAAACTTGCCAAATAATTTTCCTGGAATCTGGAGCTATGAGAGGTGAAGAGAAAGATCTGATCTTCGGCTGGGGGGCTAGGGCTATAAACCTGAGAGAGGGGGCTAAGGGGAAGCTTCATTAATCCTCCTTACAACTCCACTCATGGCAAGGAGGAGTTAGGGTTCCCCAAGTGGGGATCTAAGTTGTGCAAATGGTTTTGGGGCATCATTCAAAGCTAGCAATCAACAGGAAGTAGAAGCAAGTGCACTTTCATGATATGGTGGGGTCTTCGGAGGTGCTTTGTTGTTGACATGGTGAATGCAGGAAGCTGATTGGGAGGTTAGTACTTAGAACCAACATTTGAGCACTGGGTTATGGCGTTTTTGAAGATTTAAGGGAGATGTGTGTAGTCTGATGGCATGATGCTTCTCACGGAAGCATCATCTAGAGAGACAGGGCATGGAGATCTTCTTATGTGAAATGGGGGTTGGAAATGTTGGTGAGCTGATTTGAATGGAGAGGGTTATGGTGTGTTCCCCCCCAGCCCCCCCCCCCCCCCCCGGACCATGCTTCTGATGTATGTGTGTAACAACACCGACAAGCTAACTTGATTAGCTCAAATGCTTAGGATGAAATGAAATGTTCGGAGATGGTAGTGGTGGGGTCAACAGGTAGCTTGTGGGCAGGTCAGGAGAGCTGAGATTAACTCAGGTTATGGTGATAATAGTTGGATCTCTGCGTATACGGAAGCATCTAGAGACAGGGAGATCTTTCTCGTGTAATGGAGTAGGGAGCTTTGGAGTTGACTTCGTATGTGGAGAGCATTACAGTGTTTTCCTAGCCATGTGTCTGATGTGTGTACATCCAACGACCAGCTCAACTGGTTAGGATGTGTGGTCTACTCGACAGACTAAAATGAAATGTTCGGAGAGGGTAGTGGTGGTGTCAAATGCAGGTAACTTGTGTTGGGAGGTTAGGAGAGCCAAGGTTATCTTAGGTTAGGGTGGTTATGGAGATAACAGTCCGGTCTCTGTGTCTCACTGGAGCATCTAGAGACAGGAAGATCTTTCTCTTGTAATGGGATGGGGGATCTTTTAAGTTGATTTTGTATGTGGAGAGCATTGGAATACAGAGTCTGATGTGTGTACATCCACCGACCAACTTATTTGAACTAGCTTCAGGACTGAAAATCCTTCTCAGTTGAAGTTTGCCATTAGTTAGAATAACTTGTGATGGCAAGCATGTTTTTGGCGCCCACTGGAAATATGTTTACCTCTTTGACAGAGGTTTATATGATGACAGGAGGAGTTGAGGAGCTTGTGTTCAGAAACTTCAAATTCAGCTTGAGTCCTAACCTAGTGCACAGGGACTCTGGTTCAGGGATGGGGATGTGAGTGATAGTTTAGTTCTGGTTCTAGATGTGAAAGAGTGTCTCCTTTATTTCTTAGCTATGTACTGGCATTTTCTGCAACGTACCACAATGGTGATGATGGTATGTGATTTTGTTTCTCAATTCAGTAAAGTACTTAGACGAGTGTTTTTTAACATGAGCCGTGGTTTTCATGTGCAGCTTGCAGGTTCATCAGTGGCAGAGGTATGCCAGGAGGATTGTCGATCACTGTAGACTGGTATTAAGATCTGTCTACACTTGCAGAATTAGTAATCTTATTAGCTGCAATAAAATACTTGTCACTTACGGTCAATTCGGAGATTAAGAAAAACTGCCAATTATGTATTTGATTCATTAGGGTTGACTTGTGGTAGCCGATATTTTGTTGATAATTCATCGATCTTCTTACTTACATCTGTAGGCCTTGCACCGATTGGCCTGTGAGAGAGGTGAAACCCTAAACCCGAATTTGTGATTATTTTGTTCAATGTCACACTGTACTTCTGTACTGAGTTTTGGGGAAAATGTCTCCTGTCCTAAAATTGTCGGGGGTGTCGTGAGCTTCAGAATGTATCCTCACTGCAATTAATTTGAGTACGTGGAAGGTATCTTGTGTAGAAACATCTTTGGTGACAGCCAGATTGGTTCAATATAGTAAGGTTATCGACTAAAAAAGCTTGAGATGGCCTTGTACTACAGGAGCTGAATGCAAAGGGAGTCGAAGAGCATTCCATACGTCTAAAAACTGTGATTAGAGCATCCACCTTGTGAGTGATTTCCTTACTCTTTTCTGAAGGTTGACTAGAGATAGACCTTATTTGCATTTCTGTGCACTGATGGTTGTATTTAAGATTTGCTTAGTTCCTATCACACAAGTACTTGGTGCAATGTACTTGGAGATGGCAGCTGCTCTGTCAGCTGGAGAAGGATGTCAATTACAGGCCTTTGTATATGTTTCTGGATTGTTCACCTGAGTGGTAATTTGCCATCATGAAATAATAGGTATACATCTTATTGATTTGCAAAATATAAAATTCATGAAACCAATCTATTTTGCCAAATAATTAGGAAATAATAGTTCAAGAGTTTTATCTGGTTTTCA
This sequence comes from Polytrichum commune, assembly GCA_950295325.1. Taxonomy (NCBI): domain Eukaryota; kingdom Viridiplantae; phylum Streptophyta; class Polytrichopsida; order Polytrichales; family Polytrichaceae; genus Polytrichum; species Polytrichum commune. The sequence goes on from OX485806.1 coordinate 17,194,658, forward strand.
TGTGTGCAGATAAAGTTTGTCAAATACAATGATGAGTCACTCCAGAGGGGGGGCTTTTGCCAGTGAGAGGTCGTTTCGTCTGGTGCCTCTCGTTCTTGTGGTTGCATCGCTATGTATACTTTCCTTCTACATGGGGAATCTATACGATTCAGCAAAGTCAAATATATCTGAGGAAATAAAAGTAGGAGAGCAAGTTAAAGAGAAGTCTGGAAACTGCCTACAGACAATGAAGCAAGATCCATTTCCGGAGTGCAACATCACTTTGCAAGATATGACCCCTTGCACTGATCCTAAGGTAATCAACCAAATTGGAGTTTACTGGCGGGTAGCACATACAAATTTCAATTGGAAGTCTATTTGTGTGCACTTGTTAGGGTTTTCTATTTAGGGTATGTTAATCCAATCCTGCACGTATTGATTCCCTTTGTCATAATCTCTAATTAGACAGTATCTCTGCTGCTAGAAAACCTTGAGTGTTTGTTCGTTGGGGTCACTAGTAATGCTGACTAATGTTGTGGAGTATGTACATTTATGGTTTGTGTTGGTGGAAATGCTGGTGTTATTACTGTAGCATAACTTGATGCTACTATGTTAAATTTTGGAACAGAGGTGGGTGAAGTTTGACAAGCACCGCATGGCTTTTCGGGAAAGACATTGTCCTCCTCGTCTTGAGCGTCTGCAGTGCCTCATCCCTCCTCCAAGTGGCTACAAAATCCCTATTCCTTGGCCCAAGAGTCGGGACGAGTGCTGGTACAAGTAAGAGAAATATGAGAATAATAGGTTGTTTTTGAGTTTGATGGGTGCTTTTAGTTGGAATTGTTGTTTTTTACCATCTGCATCTTGGGTGATTTCTACCAGGGATGTCCACTTTCCATGACAAATAGGGTCTTATACAACTCTTTACAAATAGGAAGTTAGGTCGATATGCTAAGGGATGCTTAAACTTGCATGTTTCCATTTCTGTACTGCATATACATTCATTTATGGTGATACTGGGTGTTTATTCATGGTGGTTAGAATGCGAGGTCTTGACACTTAGAAATGGCTTCCTCTCTAGCCTAAAACACTTCATTATGGTCAGGGTGTTTTGAGCTAGATGGAGAGCAAGATGAAATTATTTCTGGTTTGGAATGCTACGTTACAGTTGTTACTATTACCTTTGATCTACCTTTGAAGTGCTTTGGACATGTTATCTTTGCTCCTTTGGACATGATTCTCTTCGAAGTGGTATGTTGATCTGTCCTTGAAATAAGAAGACATCTGTTACTGTTTTGTGCAGAAATGTTCCTTATGAATGGATCAATAACATGAAGGCCAATCAAAACTGGTTGAAGAAAAAGGGGGAGAAGTTTTTGTTTCCTGGTGGAGGCACCATGTTCCCGAATGGCGTGGGGGAGTATATTGATCACATGGAGGAGCTCATTCCAGGGATGAAGGATGGTACCATCCGAACAGCTCTTGACACAGGCTGTGGGGTAAGAATCAAATCATCCCATTGTTCTGGTATATTACCTTGTTGATGTCAACAGATGGTTCCACAATTATCAGTTACACTTCTAATGTTGCTGACAATTGGATGCCAAGCAATGCTTAAGGTATGTATGCCTTTCATGCCTTTCTTCACCAGACAGCTAGATTTGAGTTGTGTGTGGCTAGGTATGGATCTAAGATCAGGCCTCAAAAAGAAATGTGCTCAAAAGAGATTGGATTACTTGCTCAATAGTTGCTAACCATTCTAGGTTCAATAGTCAACAAAATTGGTGGACCTATATAACCATTTTATGAGCTCAAATTTTTTCACTTTGATAATGAATGAGATATTTATAAGAGCTCCGAAAATTATGAGGCAAATGGCTGTGTATGCTATTTAGAATTGGCAATTATATTGCTCTAATTGCATCTTTACATCCTAGGAGAAGTGGGTGCAGAGCTCAAAGTGTCCATTTAAGGCCTGCTTACCTTACCTAGAGATCTATTGCTGGCACAGATTCTGCCATACTGCTTATTGTTACCTTCAGGGCTTCTTACTATTCCATTCTTTCACTTGATGAGGATTTGACTTAAGCTTTGTGATGTGGGTTTATAGGTGGCCAGCTGGGGAGGGGAACTATTGAATAGAGGCATCATAGCGATGTCTCTGGCTCCTAGAGACAACCATGAAGCTCAAGTGCAATTTGCATTGGAGCGTGGCATCCCTGCAATGCTTGGAGTAATCTCCACACAACGATTGCCATATCCTGCCAACTCATTTGACATTGCTCACTGCTCCAGATGCCTGATTCCGTGGACTGAGTTTGGTAAGCACCAAGGATTTTTGGGCATGTTGTTATAGGAGATGTATTGAGCTCTGGAATCCATTATGGTAGTATATGTATAGCTTGTGGAGTTTCTGAGAGTTGGTGCCAGCAACCCAAACCATGTTCCTTGTTTCTGTCATATTAGTGTTATCCTTCAATTCAATGGGCATTTAGGTCATGAGTTGGTCCCCATGATGTTTGAATATAGAATCAATAATATATTTCTACTTATATTGCATGCTTGGAGTGTTTGAATTTGAATGAAGAGCAACCTATCTGGGTTCATTTAGGGTCAAAATCATTTTTAGCACCTGTTGGCATGCCAAAACGAGTTTGACCTGATATAGAATGTCCTTTGCTTAAACCCCCACACTACCACCAAGCATGCACCAAATACTTGTCAAACATGGAAGGTGTTGTATGCAAAACAATTAACTCTCGACCAAAAGATTTGTTGAGTTAAAGGAGAACTCTACTGTTGCTCCCAATTCTGAAAGAGGGATCAGGCAGTCAGGTATTTCAGTGGTTTATGTACACGCTTGTTCAGCACTCTTGTTCCATCACACGCTGGCCTTTATTTCTCTCCCTGGGAGTATAGTAAGACTTGATTGCTTTTATATGCACTATCTGTGTTCCTCTTTTCCATGTTGATTGTGATTGAATCCTCATGACTGAGTTTTCTTATGAGGACAATTGATGTGAGAGCTGTATCAATAAATTTCCAGATGGGTTTTGGTTGGGTTGGACAAAGGAATGGGAGTACTCACATAGAAATATTTGGTTGTCAGGTGGTGTGCTCTTATTGGAAGTGGACCGAGTGTTGCGTCCAGGAGGCTTCTGGATTCTGTCAGGGCCACCTATTAATTATCAGACTTGGTGGAAAGGTTGGGAGTCAACTGAAGAGATTCAGAAGACGCTTTTGGACAAGATTCAGGACTTGCTGACAAGGATGTGTTACAAGCCATATGCGATGAAAGGTGACCTGGCTGTGTGGCAGAAGCCATTTGACAACACCTGCTATGAAGAGCGTGCTGTAGAGACGTATCCACCAACTTGTGATGATGCCATTGAACCAGATGCTGCATGGTAATATTCTGATCTTTTCTTCTCTATCATGACATTTACGAACAAAATTGACATAAGGAGAGTTATCCCTCAACTCAATGGGACTTTTCTTTGGGAGTTAGTCTCCTATAATTTTTCATTGGTTGTTTTTCATAGAAATCAATGCATCTTTCCACTTGTGATGCATGCTCGGTGGTAGTTTAAATTTGAATGAAGGGCCAAATTCATTTTAGCACCTCTCGGCATGCCAAAATGAGTTTGACCCTCAAGGATCTGATATATAATATCCTTTGTTTAAACCTCCAAGCATGCACCGGAAACTTACTGAACATGGAACTTGTATGCAAATCAACAAACTCTAGGCCGAAAGTTATTCCAGTTAGAGGATAACTCTACTGTCTTTAATAGTTTCAATTATAGTATACAAATTGTAACCTCTGTCAATGATGGAACTTCCACCAGGTATGTGCCCATGCGTCCGTGTATTGTACCTCAGTTAAAAGGCACGGAGGGAATTGCTGTTGGTAAAATTGCAAAATGGCCGGAAAGGCTACAGGCAGCATCCGATAGATTGAAGTATGTTGGAAAGAAAGAGCGCGACTTCAAGGAGGATTCAAAATTGTGGGTAGATAGAGTTAGACATTACAAGAACTTGTGGACACAGGAGTTGAAGTCAGAGCAGATTCGCAATGTGATGGACATGTACACAACCTTTGGAGGCTATGGAGCTGCACTTATAAAGGACCCTGTATGGGTAATGAATGTTGTGTCATCATATGCTGCAAATACTCTTGGCGTTGTTTACGATCGGGGCCTGATTGGAACTGTGCATGATTGGTAATTTTTCTATGACCCTCATTACCATGTTGTATATCCATATATATGCTTTTGATATCCAGAATTGGAAGCTGATTACGTAGTTGAGATGGTTGAATATTTGGAGTTAAATGCTGGAGTTGTGTGTTACACATTGGGATCCATCTGTTTTTCTCAAATTCAAAATGAATCCGTTCAAAATGTTTTTTAGTAGTTTGTAATTTCTTAAGAATTGATTATATTTGGAGGATTCTTCTGATAACAGTTATTATATTTCTTAATTGTCAGACAGTAAGATTTTTCTAAAATAAAATAAGATTACATTTTTATATGGGTTGTCAATTTAGCAGAAGGATCCCAAACTAACTACTTGTAGGAAATATGTGGTGCATATTGACGGATACTGGTGGTGCAGGTGTGAGGCATTCTCAACTTACCCAAGGACATATGATCTACTCCATGTTTCTGGGCTATTCACTGCAGAGAGTCACAGGTACCTCCGTTTTCTTTCGAAGATTTTAGTTCTCCCGTTTTCATGTCCCAAACCACCTAACTTTGAAAGATACCAGTATACTTGCTACTGTCTACGTGATAATTTCCACAAGTAAATGATATAAACTTTACTTGATCTATGAAATTTTAACCTTATCTAACACAACCTCCTATAAAGAAGTGAAAACATGGTCATATGTGACAAGGGCGATAAGATATTTATGCTATGTGTTTCTATCTGGGTTAGCCCAAATCTCCAAATATTTCGTATTAGATATTTGTATGTTCTGATTGGGGGTATGCAATTGAGAAATTAATATATTAAAGATGGCGTCAGTTTCGAGAAGTCCAGCTATAAATAGAAACCAGTCACCATAATCACTTTTGTACAACGTCTTAAGGCCCAAAATGGACCTCTTGGACCTTTTAAGAGTGATGATGTTTTACAACATTGAATTCATAAACTTAAATCTGTTAATTTTAAAATGTCTGCAACGAGATGATGGATTTCGTTTGCCCTTTCAGTTGGAATGTGATTGATATTATTGTCTCTTGTGGAGATTAACATATGTGAATGTTCCTGAATATTGGTTTTGCTTGGCTTGGGATGCAGGTGTGAAATGAAAGATGTAATGCTGGAAATGGATCGCATTTTAAGACCAAAGGGAATTGTTATCTTGCGTGATGCCTTAAACTTCAGGGATAATGCAAAGGTGATTGGAGAGGCCATGCGTTGGACGTGCACTGCCCATGATACTGAGGGTGGTGCGGCCGACACAGAGGGCCTTCTGTTTTGTCGAAAGAGTTTCTGGGAGTACACAGAAGCATCAAGCACCTGATGACTTTTCCTACCTCTTTACAACCTTCTTTCTGGTATTGGGTCTCAATTAGGTCTTAGCAGCTCGTGTACCTGTATTGATTTGTATGTAGGATAGATGTGGGGATCAAAGACGAGTTTTCAATTCATCTGTCTGAACAATGATATGTGACTCGCACTGATCTATTGACAGTCATCTTTTTGAGGCTTTAGAACTTTTTCCTCCAACCAATTACACTGCAGATGATTCTCAAGAGCAGATGTCTCATCAATGCATAGCTTTTTGGTGAGTGGTCACCCATCTCCTTGTTGAATATGGTTTGGCTAGTATTTGTTTTCTAACTTATTGGTCTGATAGGTTGTACCAGTGAAATGTTTCTTTTGGAAGATCAAGCCAATCCACAGTCCTGGAGCAGTCCTTCAAGGAAATGGGTACTGGAATTCATACCAATTTAATAGAGTCATCCTTTAACTCAATGGGACATTTCATTCAGAGTTGGTCCCCTGTGTTTTTCATTGCTTGTTTTGCATCCAATGTTAATCATTTGTTTGTACTTGGAGGCAATGTTTGAATTTGAATTAGAGCAACCTATTTGAGGGTTTTGGGGGCCTAAAGTCATGTTTGCACCTCATGGCATGCCAAAATTGAGTTTGACTTTCAATGGACAGATTTAGAATGTTCTTTGTGCAGTCCTCCACACTCCAAGCATGCACAGGAAACTTACCATACATGGGAAGTGTCGTATGCAAACCAACTCTGCCCAAAAGTGATGTTGAGTTAGAGGATAACTAAATTGTGAGCCTTGCATTATTCACAAGAAGATGTAAGGGGAGGGGCTAACAAGGAAATCTCAACCGCAGTAGTGCTATAATGCCTAAATATGTTGGAAATTATTATCATGTTTGCCAAATTCAACTTATGATTATCCAACATATCCAGGTGTGTGGATTATTTGTTTCTTACAATTTAGAGGCAGAGGCGACCTGCATTCAATGTATATATAGGTACCCATTGAATCAGAAGTCCTGTCATTTGGCATGCATTGTACTCTGCTTTCAGCACAGTTTGGTTCTTCCAAAGAACTAGATATTGTGTACTCTGTGAAGTGTCTCTTACAAATTTGGTACTTGTCTTCTTTTGTACTTAGCTTTCATACCTGGGATTCTTTGCCTTTTACTAGATGGCTCAAACTAAATATGTGAAAAAAAATCATTCCCAAGGTATTTGTGTTCATGGGTTATCTCAATTGGGTCCTTGTCTAGGTAAAATGCTTCCTGATTTGATTCCTCTTGTTACTTCCGAACATCACGATTTTAGTTCTAGATAAATTGACTTCAAGGCTAGAAGAAGTGCAAAACTCATAGAGCTTGTTCAAAAATCCCTTATAGGCATGCTCTAAATGTAGAGAGTAGAACAACATCGTCAACATAAAGAAGAATGGCAACCACTGTGTTAAATAAACATGGAGAGTCTCTGTCAATCTCATCTAGATGTGTTTCAAGTTTCATCAATGAACAAGCCAAATAGTGTGGGGGAGAGGGGATATCCTTGTTTAACACCAATGTTGGACAGTATGTCACCATGTGCATTGCCATTAATTCAAACTTTTGCGTACATTGTGTTGTACATGGCTTTCACAGCTTGTTGTAAATTAGGTGGTACACCTAATCATTGGAGGTGTGCCCAAAGCTTGTTATGCAAAATTGTGTCAAAAACCTTTTTGAAATCAACAAAACAAACATGCAAATACTTCTTGTTCGATTGATGTATGAAATGTGAGGATGTGGTCCTACCTTCCCAAAACATGCTTGTCCACTTGCTTTGATCCCTTTCAATTCCGCCTATCGAGTTTTTTATTTTATTTTATTTTAATGTTTTGGTTGCTAAATTTGAGCCATAAAGATTGCCAAAGACTGTGTCTAGCATTACAGTCCTAGAGTTCCCCAGGAAGTGTCTTTCACCAGATTTGAAGGTCACTTGAATGATGATGGTGTTCCATGAAGCTAGCAAGCCCTCTTTAGTGACCAATTTAAATAATTTTGTGATTGGTTCACATAGATCATTTGCAACCCATTTTAGAAACTCAGGTTTTAACCCATGGCTATCACTAGCCTTGTGATTTCCTACATCTTTCATAGGGGCCCATATTTGCCCTTATGTGAGAGCATCAAGAACCTAAATGTTCGGAACTAAATGGTCATTGATACTTTGGCTTGAGGTATATATTTTTGTATAAAAATCTATTGCTTTTTGTGGTAAGTGGTGGGTCGAATCATCTTTTTCTTTAAAGCTCTTTTAAATAATTTTGGGTCACTTTTGAGTATAAGTTTTGGGTAAGAGCGTTTCTTACACCAGATGTTCATGCGGTACTTTTTGAAAGCCATTATGGAAGTATTGTCCGAGTGACTAGAGTTTAACACCATATGGAAGTTTCATTAGGCCTCTCCACTATCACTATGAAACCATGTGTTGGACGGTTTACCTTGTTGTTTGCCAACTAGTTTTCTAGGGAAGATGGGTTGAGCTATGCATAGTATCAAGTGTAGCCATGCTTGAGTGTGGTCATCAAGTGAAGTGTAGGTCTTGCCTTCTACATAGGTGAGTTCATGTTTGACATTGAGAACATATTGGTTTGCCTTCTTGAAATTGGGATGGGAAACTTGACCTTGACTAGACAGAGCTGGTAGCCTCAATTCTACACTATGATCTATTTTGAAGTAGAAGAGGACAATGCTCTAAATTGGGTTGTTTATTACTTATGAAGAAACCGGAGATAGAATTATGAAGGGAGTTGGAATCACCTATGAGGTAGTCAACTACACTAGCCCCACCCATACTAGCGAAGCAAGTGAAATTTTAACATTGCTTGTCTACCCCATTAAGAATAACTATAACTATAACTATAACTATATATAGTGAGACCTATATCCTTGTGGATCCTATTCCATATATGTGTATCCGTGTGAGACCCTTGTGTAAATAAATGTCCTAATAAATACAACAATATACCATGGACTCAAGTAATGAAGTCTAATTGTTCATTGCCAATCATGCTAACTATTGGGCCTAGAATGGTAGTTTTTTTCAAATCTGCTACCCAAGTTTTGTTCATGTTGGAAACTACTTTAAATATTGTCTCTAGTGTCATGATGTTTTATGTCACTATGGAAACTTTTCTGATGACATTTGTATGAACAAGTTTACAACTACTATCATATCGACATAAAATTTTGTGAATTTTGTGAAATACTTATAAATTTTGGTATACTTTACATCCTAACATTTTTGTGATGAAATATTGTCATGGATGATTGACATTTGGGCATGGTGGTTGCACCTTTCATTAAAAATCAAGAACCATGTGCATTTGTAACAAACTCTTAAAACCTCCTTTATACAAGCTTTTTGGTTGTAAAATCAATCAATATATGTAGTATTTTAATGATAAAATAGAAGTGAGACTTTTATACATAAAAAATTTACATTCATGTATAGTCATTAACATAAGGACACAAATATATTTTTGAATAACAATCAACCCCTATCATATGTATACTACAAAACCCTAGCATTCATCAATAAAGGTGTTTGAAGACTTTCATCCCTCGGATGTAACTCATAAGCATCTAAGTCTACAACACCTACAATATATGTCATTAGCTATTGCAATTATAATGTCTAAGCTTTTCATCAAATGATTAGAATAACTGTAAGCCCACTTGTTGTTGGTTCCTTTTTGATACCAACATAAGCCAATCTCCATGTTTGATGGATGGTCCATGAAGTCAATTAGATGCCTATACTCCACCCAACGATTTTTTAATTTTGTATGCATCTTATAAACCCTCCCAAGAAACCAAACCTTCATTGGAGTTGATTTTTTGGTCTACCATTTTTTTAAATTTTAATTTAAAAAAAAAATTTATAGCTTCAAGTGTGTTCGTGTCTTGATTTTCCTTGCATGCATCCTAAATAATAGAGGTGCCTTTTCCTTATCATGACCCATTGGCAATCTATAGGGTACCTCAATCATGATCAGGTTGGGACTCAATTTCAACCATGTTGGAACCAATAGTGCCATGACACATGACCCCAATTTTGAGTGCTAAAAAGTGAGGAGGAATGAGCGGTCATGGTAGACTTTAGACATTGGCAATATGTTCGGGCCAACTTTTGGCTTAAAAAATGTACTGTAAATTCAATTTAAGGAATAAAATTACTGATATTTGAAGTCCTCTTGATTACTAACTTCCTACATGGGAAAAATTTGCACCGCCGTATACTTTTCTAGAGCTGGCGCATAATCTCTTAAGTGATTGGTTATGGACACCTCTACTCTAGTTCTGACAACAATTAAAACTCGAAGTATCTTGAACAAAAGAAAGCTACTTGACCCATTTTATTCACTTGTTAATTAGTGCCTACCATGCATGCTTTAATAACACAACTTAATTTAGAGACAAGGCAAGCATTCTGCTCTCTATTCAAAACCAAGAATTTAATTGATGAGAAAATGATCTATAAACACCTATTATTGCTTCCACAATTAAGTACACAAAACCACTAATGTGACGAGCACCCAAAAGGAGGTATGGGTAATGTGAAACACATGAAAAGTATGAAGAAAGGAGGAGTTTTGAGCACCTTCCCAATTTCAACAAATGTTTATCCTAGCCTCTGCGACAAGACCTAACTTTTAAGTCACCTAATGCCTGCAATCACTACCTGCATCAATCACCTACATCAACTATCCTTATTCCCTTTGATTAACCTCCACAAAGAAGCGTGGCCCGTTCCTCTTGCAACCCTAGGTAAGAAGTGGACTTGTTCTTGGCTCAATGACCCCTTTCAAAACTTGAATACTACCTCTCCCATACATGCATAAAATGAGATAAGGAAATGAGAAAATGATTCATCCAAGTTTCATTGAATATTAAATACTTATTCCATAAAGTCTAGTGACACTACTATACAAGTACAAATGTTGTATATTTTCTAAAGGCCCTTCATACATGTACATAACTACAAGCTACAATTTGTGTAGAATACGTATACTTAGTACAACAAGTTCAAATTAATACCCTTTTGTGCACTCACGTATACTCGTATGTGTTATGGAAGGTGCACCCCTAGGCATTTGGGTGAAAAATGATTTAGTAAGTGATAGTAATTGCAACATTGTAAACTATAAGGCCCAAAAAATTGTACAAGGGATAACGTTAGGTTTACATTTTAGTGTTGGTGACACTACACAGGTAGTTTACAAGTAGTATTGAGCAAGAAAAATAGAATTGGTGACAATATTTAGTGTAGTGCTTATCATTTAAACTTGAACGGTGAAAATTAGTTCTAGGCACTTTTGGGGGGGGGGGGGGGGGTAATGTATGTAAGGTCGAGACATCCATAGTCAACCATGTCAATTTCACTGCTCATTAGGGTCATGTAATACTGACATGAGTGAGATCTATATTTTTGAGGCTAATGGAGGTGAGGTTTATCTGGTGGTGGCTTGTGATTGATTACCCTCATAATAGTTTTGACGGTTGTCATAGCCAAGCATTGGAATTTAGATGAGTGGTTATGGGTTAACTTAGTGATCAACTATGTGTTACCCTAACTTTACCGGTTCAAAATTTGTAGCAATTTCCATATTCATGAAAGAAATTGGATTTTTTTTGCATTCTCCTTATAATTTGTTTCTTTTCACAAGAAAAATAATTCCTTGCTATTACTCTTCCTAAACATATGCAAACTCTCTTATTTTATCAGTTACAGATGCCTCCATCTTAGATGATGGCGACCATATGAATAAGATTTCAACCAAGTCAATCCTCATATCCTCGTACACATATCAATAAGAGTGGAGGTGCCCATAACTGATCACTTAAGAGATTTTGCGCCAAATTTGTAAAAATACAAGGTAGTGCAAATTTTTCCTTTGTAGGAAGATAGAAAACAGGAAGACTGCAAGATTTTCGGTACTTTTATTTCTTAAATTAAAGTTACTGTGAAATTTAAAACCCAAAAATTGGCTAGAACATATTACTAATGTCAAGAGTCTGCCATAACTGCTCATTCCTCCTCACTTTAGCACTCAAAACCATGACATATGTCATGTCGCTATTGGTTCCAACTTGATCGAAATTCCGGTACCCTATAGATTGTTGATGAGGTGTTGATTGGGAATAGGTGCCTCTACTATGTTGGAGACCAATGTTTCTATTTGCGTGGTTACCATGCAGTTCCATTAATGGTATCCAATATTCACACTTTGTTAATATGTAGGAAAACTTCAACCACTGACCAATTCTCCTTTAAGGATTTCTGAATTAATTAGTTATATAGGTCCCACAGAACATCAAATAGAAGTTTAATTGCACAACCGATTCGTTTACCGGTTTTATGTTGCAATTGTCAGTTCTTTATTTCATTATCTTGGGCCAGAACAAGCATCATAGTTGGTTGCGGCTGACAAATTTACGAGTGTGCAAGGGTGAGTTTCCATGTAGGCCACTCACCCACTAGATTCTAGATAATAATGGGTCGGAGGTGTTCAATCACATTGTGGCGGTTTGTTAGAATGTGGAGGGCTGTGGACACGGGCCGCTAGACTTCCATGTGCCTACTAAAGAATCTTTAACTTACAAATGTTGGTCACCGAAGGAATGAGACATGTTGAGAACTCAAGAGAACCAACGTTGGTCTAGAACTCCATCTTGGGTAACTGGGAGGAAGAGGTTAGTAGGTGGGCCTAAATTTGAGAAGATGGGAGTAGCTAGTCGGCACATATGAAGCCTACCCCATCAAATTCCATCTACATTTAGGTGAGTTTGTCCTTATTCATACTAGAATCTGGTGGGCACGCGGTCTACATGGAAACTAACCCTAAGTTGACAATCCCTTGAATCAATTTTTATAAATAGAGAAGTTTCCGATTGTGTTAAGTGGATAATTTTTCATTTGGGCAATCCTTCAGAGATTCCTTAGAGACATTTTTCTTCTTCTAGTAAGCTTCGGGTGAGTTTCCATGTAGGCTACTTGTCCACTAGATTCTAGATAATAATGGGTTGGAGGTGTTCGCATGTAGTTAAGCGTAAGCCGCCATCCAACCACGATTTGGCAGTCTGCTAGAATGTGGAGGGCTATGGACACATGCCGCTAAACTTCCATGCGCTCACTAAAGAATCTTAAACCTACAAGTGTTGGTCACCAAAGGTTTGTAGGAGGTTTTAACATGAAGGAAGAGGTCAGTAGGTGGGCCCGCATTTGAGAAGATGGGAGTAGCTAGTTAGCACACACAAACCCTACCCCACCATATTTCCTCTACATTTGGGCGGGTTTGTCCTTATTCACACTAGAATCTCGTTGGCAAGGGGCCTACATGGAAATTCACCTTGAGGATGGTCCACTAACAATAATTTTAATGTCACATTGACTTTACTCATGAAAGTAGTTGGTGTGCCTTTTAAGGTACCTAACGCTAAGGGTGAAAATCCATGTAGGCCATTTGCCCACTGAATTTTATTGGGAACAAGGACAAACCCACCCAAATGTGGATGGAATGTGGTGGGGTAGGATTCATATGTGCCAACTACACTAAATATGATATTTTGTGTCACAAATTCTAATTGTCTTGCTCAAAAGTAATTGTAAACCATGTTGTAGTGTCACCAACACTAAATGTTAACCCCAACATAATGTTTCATTCCACGGCCCTCCACATTCCAGTATGCCACCATAATGTGGTTGGTTGGTGGCTTGTGCTTTCTCTACATGCAAACACTTCCAACTCATTAATATCTAGAATCTAGTGGGTGAGTAGGCTACATGGAAACTCACCCTATGTGCTCAAAACTTGTTAACCATTGTAGATTCGACAATCAACATAAATGGGGGAAACCTGTATGATCATATAATAAGAAAGAGAATCTTCACTTTGACAGTGAGTAAGATGCTCATATGAGTTTCGAAAACATGAAGAAAATGGTTACGTAAATGATTTGGACTTACCAATCCTCTTTGCACTAATTGCATGTTTCTCATACAAGAAGCGGATGCAAAAAGAAACATGTTAGTTTAAGGCCCGATTATCTCAAATGTACATCGTTGATCACATAGAGCGCGACTTCTTCTCTAGACTAAATTCTCAATCATAAAACTTCTTCTATATAATGTCACTAGAAGCATTTGAGTCCTAAAGCACTGACATGCATCATTGAAAACTTATCTTATGTCACCGAAAGACATGTGAATCTACCATTGTGATAGATTTGCATTGTTCTTTCACCGAAACAAAAGCCAATTGCCTAGCGCTCATATGCTGCTCGTGTCTGCAAACCATCTATGTGTGCTAATATGTTGGTTAAGCAACGTCATCATCAGTAAAAAAAAACCATTATCACGCCATGCAGCTCCAGATAGAAAGTCACACTCGCTACATACATACATACATACATACATATCCATTCTCCATCTTTCTCATCAGAGATTGTGCTGATAAAAGATAGGGTCTTTTCACGTGACTTGTCCATTATGAGGACTGACATTCGAGTGTCCGAGAATTCCCTCGCTATATAGTTAACTCTAAAAACAAGAAGAAGCTGATTGACTTGATTGAATTTGTATAGCAGAGTGGATCGAAGTAGTCCTCCTCCAAGGCCACACATACAGGCCTGTCTGTAATTAAGAGTCCCACTTTCTTGTACCAAATGATTCTATATATATATATTCGAGTGTTGTGATGGCCACTGGCACTGCCACACATCACCATTTCCCCACCTCCAGATCCTACCACCTACTCATTGTGTATACCATTTCCTCTTCCTACGGATTTCATTTCCCCTCCCCTCCCCTTCCCTTCCCTACCTGTCGACGACGACGACGACTTCTTCTTATTCTTCTTATTCTTCTTATTATTATTATTATTATTATGTGCACCAGAAACATGTCGACTATGCTCCTCCATTCAAGAGACATCATTGGACTGGCCGCTGTCTCCCACTGGGAAGCCCCTGCTGGGTTGCTCAACCAAAGGCTTCAGTGTCTAATGCGCTCAAGCCTTTTTCATCATGCCACGGCTTGATTCCCATCGGACTTGGTGAGAGGGAAATCATGGCATACCAGTGTACCTCTCAATCATCCAAAATAAGAGAAGAGCCCCTGAAGAAGTAGTAGTAGTAGTAGTAGTGTGCAGTTCAGAGGTTGATTTTGACCACCGGAAAATCTAGCTAGTCAGTTGTTGAGATGAATTGATGGTATACTTATAAGGGCCACTTCACACATGAGCCAAGAGTTGTGACCTTGTAATGGTGAGGACCCTTGACTCTCATCCAAAGGCCGTGCCATGCGTGTTGGGAAAGTCGTTTTATGTAGTCACGGGCCATCAAGCGAAGTGTGAAGTGAGTGAGAATGGGCCATGTTGCGGGACCATTGCGTATTTTGTTGGCCGAGAAAGAGGGGAGGATTTGGTTTGTGTTTCAAACTCTATATCGATTTAAGAGAATTACTTGGCGGTGTTTGTCTGTCTTGGAATATGTTTTGGAATCTGTCTCGAAATTTTTCTTGCTGGAAAAAATATATATTAAAAAAGTCATGGTCTCCTGGAATTTGCGTTAGGCCCACCTCTTGGAGGTGGGCTTGACGAAAATTCGGGGAGATCATGAAACCTTATCCATAGTTTGCCATGTAGGACTCCATGTAGACTTTTTCATCCATGAAGTCTTCTTTGGGCCTTTAGGCCTTCATCTTCGTGTGTGAAGTGAGCTTGGACGGTCTCCACCCTTTCTACCAATGAGAGCTCTTAGATTGCAATGGTCACGGGCCTTCGGTCTTGTGTGTGAAGTGGCCCTTATAAGGGCCAAGTTTTTATGTTGGGAGGATGATGAGAAGCATGTTCCACATACAACAATTATTTTTGGGTGTCAGAGTTGAGGTGATTTGCAGGTATAGGTTATTGTAGAGGGGACTCCATCTCCCTTTCTCCTTAGTTTCTTGAGGTTCCTCTACCAACCCTATAGAACGGATAGATTGATGACCTATAATTAATTACCCATCATCACTTGTAATTGGTAACCTTGTCATAGCTAGATCACTACGTTTGGTAAAAGACATGTGTCGCCCCACCATTGATTGTAGTAGGCACCTAGTAACTACTGTGGCTTGACAGGTTGTGCTCATGTTACAACTCGGTGACAAAAACTCCTCACATCCTTTGCCTAGTTCATAGTGGGCGATCATAAATGATGGAATTTGTACAGGGTTTTGAGGTGGAAGTTTGTTATTTTTTTTTTTCAAAAAATAACTTGCCTTTGCTTAAGGTTTGAAAGGATGAATTGGTATACGTCTTCTTCTATAGAGAAATTCTCTCAAGATGGTCCCATAGAATATGGTGTACCTACTAGACGCCCTATTCAGTTGACCCATTTTCCAACAAAATTGACTTGAAGGCTAAGCTGTCGAAGTCATATTCCATTTCAATCGTAAACATAGCTCTATTCCTTCGATCCTCTCAATGGCAGGAGAAATTCACAAACTGTATACTTCCTCTTCTCGCCATTGATGAGTAGCCAAGCAGCCAGCCAGTCCGTCCATCGTCTAAAGTCCCTGCCCTGTCAATGACAGTGTCAGACATGAATGAATTTTATGGTCGCTATGATTCATTTGGCATCTGGAAAAATGAGAGCCTTTGCGTATACAAGGGACCATGATGTATATATAGCCTTGCTTGATGCATGATCATGTCGGTGTGTGCGTAGAAAGAACAATCACTTGAGAGTTCTGCTCAATCTGGTGGTGTGGAAAAAAGCTTCTGTGGATGCTATCTATTAGTGAAGAGGACAATCATGAAGCTTGGAACAGATGATGCCCGTGGACATGAGACTGTCATCATTGTCTTTCATTGTTGCCCAACCTCATTATTTAACCAACCCTTCCCCCCAGAATGAGAATCACATGTTTGCCTCCATAAAAAAAAACCCCATTGACATTTTACCTCCAATTTTGATGCAAGGAGTACACTGAACATGATACTCAGTGTCACTCTGTATTTGGAGTCATACACAGTGTTGTATCTTCTTACTATTGATGTAATTGTTTACCAAGTAAAGCTGTCAATGTTTTATAATGTCTAAACAACCAATTTGGCATTTGTGGGTAAAATATGAGATATACAATAAATATATATAGCATTGTGTAATTTCAAATTGTAAGTGATACTAAAGACAATATTTAGTGTAGTCATCTACGACTGGCCCGACACATTACAAGCCTGAGTTCACTTGCTCTTGTTGCACTTTCACTTCTTGGTAGTTTTGCACCCAACCTCAAAAGAGTGTTGCCTAAGCGATTCTAGTGTTGCATTGCTTGAAAGACACCCCTCCTCCACCCCCCCTCCACCCCCCCTCCTGCCAAAAAAAGAAAAAAAGAAAAGAAAAAGCATGGAGATTGTCGGGTTCTGTTGGCTGCATATATGCAACCATAGGGGATTGTAGGCCAAAGTCCACTTGTTTTTACTTCACTTTCACATCTTGGGAGGTCTATGTCAGTGTTGGTCTTGGTATCGCCCTAGCATCGATACGGTTTAGAATGGTATTGACCCGAATAATAACTCAGATTTACAAAGATGTTCTCGCCTTTACATACCTACCAAATATCAATATTTGACCGGTCTTAAAATTTTGATACCCATGTGCAGACTACCATTATTGATGTTGAACATTGAAATCCCTGCATTCACCTATATACCAGACCAACGCTGGTGTGTATCCAAATGAGGTCTGCTGAGGTTTTCTGGGATTGTTGGGCACTGTTGGTAGATGTATGTATTGTATGTATGCAACCATAGAAAATGTTGCAAGACAAACCCAGTCCTCGATTGAAACTCTCCTATAAGTTAGCTCTGACACATCGCGGGCCAAAGCAGCTTGATTTTACTGCACTTTCAAGGCTTCTTGGCAGTTCTGCCATACCCACCTTCAATGGGCGTTGCCTGAGCTTGTCTGGCGCTGCAACACTTGAAAGACAAAAAAGTAAACATGGAGGTTTCTGAGCGCTGTTGTGGTGTGTATGTATGTATGTATGCATCTGCAACCATGGGGGGTTGCTGGCCAAATCCCTTGTTTTGACCAAACTTTGAATTATTTGGCAAGTTTGTGCCCATCTTCAAATGGACGTTCGCAGCCTGAGCTTCTCTGGCGCTGCACCAGCTGGAAAAACAAAAAGTAAACAGGGTCATTGTTGGGCACTATCCGGTGCATATACGCAACCATGAGGGTTTGCAGCCCCAATCCACTTGTTTTTACTGCAGGTTCACTTCTTGGCAGGTTGATTCCCACCTGCAAATGGGCATGGCCTGCACTAATTCTCTGGCGCTGCACCAGGTGAAAGACAAAAACTAAACCTGGAGATTGCTGGACACTAAGTAATTGGGTGTACGTATACCAGGAGGGATTGCAGCCTAAATCCGCTTGTTTTCACTGCAGGTTCACTTCTAGCCAGGTCTACACCCATCTTCAAACATGCATTGCCTTCTCCAAACATTTTCTGAGATTTCTGGGCACTGTTGGGTATACAAATCCTACCACGGAGGACTACGGCCCAAATCCACTTGCTTTGACTGAACTTTGACTTCTTGGCAGGTTTATGCCCACCTTCAGATGGGCATGGCCTGCACTAATTCTCTGGAGCTGCACCAGTTGAGACATGTTTGCTGGACACTGTTTGGGTGTGTACATGTAACCATGAGGGATTGCAGCCCAAATCCACTTGTAAAGTTACTCCACTTCGACCATCTTGGTAGGTTTATACCCACCTTCAAAATTGGGCGTTGCCTGAGCCTTTTCTGAGTTTTTTTTTTTTTTTTTTTTTTTTTTTTTTGTCCCTCTGAGATTGCTGCGCACTGTTGGGTGTATACCAATCTGCAACGATGAGGGATTGAAGCCCAAATCCACAGCTTGTTAAGTTACTGCACTTTCACTTCTTGCGAGGTCTACATCCACCTTCAAATGGGTATTACCTGGGAGCCTTTTTCTGAGCCTTTTTCTGAGGTTGTTGGGCACTGACTGGTGGGTGTATATACGCAATCATGGAGGATTGCAGCCCAAATCCACTTGCTTTTACCAAACTTTCACTTCTTCCCAGGTTTGTGCCCGTCTTCAAATGGGCATGGCCTGGGAGCCTTTTCTCAGCCCTTTTCTGAGATTGCTGGGCACTACTGTTGGACGCACTGTGTGAGTGAGTAAGTAAGTATATATGCAAGGATGAGGAGACTGAGCCCAGACTGAGGAGCACTGACGCATGAATTTTACCTGGTGTCAGGACTCAGGGGCTCAATCGACTACTACCAGCTACTGTGGCATGCAATGTAGGTTCTTTAGATTTTTATATAGGGCGGTCACATGGAGGAATCATTTGCCTGCTGCTGCCTGAGCTCTTTCTATGATCTTACATACAACACGTATATGATTCCTGCCGGACAATATATCACTGCCTATCAATAAGCTTCCCCTGAGCCCCTCCACCTTTATAGTGTCAGCCTCTGCTGGCCTGTAGCAGTACAACACCATATATGACATCTGATTCCTCCGGTCCCCCAGCCCCAGAACCACAGTGCTCAGAAACGGCCTATGTAGCTGCTTATATCATTATTATTATTATATACCACAACCTTAACTTCCCTTCCCTCCGAATAAGGCCCGGCCTTTCAAGTGCAGAACAACAAGCTGTCTAGTTGCTCAGCCACAAAGGTACCTGACCTTATCCAGAATTCCATCTGGGGGCTGGACCTTCATGTGGAGCTCATCAGATGAGATGTGATTCGCACGGTCCAAATTGCTCCATAACCCTGCTCCTCAGGGCATGACAATTTTCTCATCATTGTCTCCATTCTTCTGTATATGCTGAGCCTTTTGTACAGGCTCTGCTTATTCATAACCCATAAGTATATCATGAATGCTGCGCCATGTCCTTGTGAAAAATGCCACCATTTCAGTAGTATGCTGAATTGAGATATCAAACCCTTGCCAAAATCATGATGCCTGATGATGATGATGATGTTGTTCGTATTGAACTACAGAATGTTTGACACTGGGGAAACACATGAGAATCTAGTTGAGGACATGAGAGACAGGCTCCTGGTGTGAAGCATCCAGTGTGAAGCATAGATAAATATTCGAAAACGATGTCTTTTCTTTTTTGTATATACCTGAGGTAGCCAGTCCAAATGATGTGTAGGCCGAAATATTTGCTTATCCACCCACAGACAGAGTTCCAAAAAGTTATATGAGGAATGCATTGTGTGATTGATTATGAATATTACAAACAAGGTCGATGTGTTCAATAATTTAATGAATGGTCTCGCTGCCACATTTATTCACATCACTAGGTTTAATTGCAGCCAAGACCAAGCCTGTAGGAGCCGAAACTTCCAGACAACAGTGAGGTCGACGGATTATTTTGCTTTTTGTACCTTAGGTAGCAGTCTGATATATAGCCTGGTTTATTTCCTTATCTGTCCACAGAAAGAGTTCCAAAAGTTTACATGGTTCACTATGAATATTTACAGATAACGCCGATGTGTTCTACAATTTACTGGACAATCTCGCTCGTGAATCTACTCACATGGCTACGTTTAATTGCAGCCAAGCTCAAACTCATGTGTATGCGGGTGTCTGTTCGGTTCCTTTTCTCAATCGGACACCTATATTCGATTGGTGTGTGGTTCGGTGAGGATCAATGAACAAACACCATTAAGACACATGCTGTAACGAGATTGGACTACATTTTCAAATGCCCCACACTCAGCAGTGAGCACAACTGGGAGGACCTATGTATCTAATCAAGGAATCAGCAATCATGCACTTCCGATAAGGAGAACTAAATCAGGGGAGGTCCAATTTTCAATCCACTTTTTGCTGGTGCTTCATTGTAGACTTGCTAATGCAACACAAGTCTCATTGCATAACATCTAGTCAGTAGAAGTTGGAGAATGTGAAAAACACAGTCAAAGCGGAAAGTTTCAAACAGCAGGCAATCATCGACAATGTAGCTAGGTACATGGAATGTTTGTGTGCATGTAGAATTGAACAGAACATGCATCATGTGCACGGGACAGTGAGATATAATTCGATTGTTGACCTTGCGACTTTCCCCCGACAGGACTGGATTTGGCCACAGGAGCATAAGTTATACAACAGCAGCGGCCAGCCAAGGGTTCAGAAGAAGTGTGTCGGCACTGATTCAAAGCCCGTGATGCTTGTCAGGCATCTATCTTGATTACTGGTTGTAGCGGCCACATGCTTCCTCACATCCTGCCAAATCTTCCCTATGACATTGCCAGGCCATATTGTCTCAAATTTGTTTCACAGGCTCATATTGTCTCAAATACGTTTGGATCAGTTTTTGTATTGTACGAAGAGGAACGTCTTTCACTGTCCCTGCTGACATATAAACGTTATAGTTTTTGTTTTCTTGGGTCTCTTTTTTATAATTGAAAAAAAAAACAACAATTCTTGGCTGTGAACACGTACTGGTGATGATCTTGCAAGTCTAACCCCCAAGGTTTGAAAGAATCCCATTAATCAGGTCAAGCTAATTGGTGGAACTGCCACACTCAAAACATTAAATACTAATGCCCATGCGGGATGTCTTTTGGTCACCACCTTAATTCAAATATGAATTATGAGGTATTCCATGGGGAGACTTGATTGGACTTAACACAAACACTGGATCGTGTTAACCCCTAACTTCCCAAGCAACCACTTTCTGGTCAATGGATGGTTTTTTTCCCTACATTAACCCCACCTAACTCATTTATCCGCAATCAAAATAACTATAAACCATCAAGCCAACATGGATGTCTACGCATAGACACATGAGCCGTGCAATTTTGTAGATGATTAAAATGTGTGAAAATACGTCAAAGTTGGAAGCGGTCGTGTTTTTGTTATGTTGGGAGCTCATGTGAGGGTGTTGACTTTAATCAATGGTTGTCACTTCGATGCAAACTTTGCTTGAACATCAATGACGTTTATTGTGGAAAACGTGAAATGTTTTTTTGATGTTCATGTAATATGGGCTTTGTGTTCACATCCACCTCTCAATTTAACATTTGGATACTCTCAAATTGGTTAGAAATAATGAGACAATTTACATACCCCTAATGCAAGGCAATTGGCCTATTGTGATTTGCACATTTTGGCATGAGAATTTGTGGAGATGCTCAACTATTGAGTTGCTCCCCTCTAGTGAACTACAAAAGCTTTCTGCTCAATTTCTAGGTGAATTTGATGGGTCAAAGATCTTTTTGAGGAGATGGACCATGGTATTTTCTCGTGCATCGCTCTGTCATCCCAAAGATTGTGCCCATTTTCCCCCCTTGTGATAGCTCATCTCCCATGTTTCAAAATTCTATGGACAAATCCCATTTTAACCTCAAAACTTGTCCATGAAAATT
Source organism: Polytrichum commune (assembly GCA_950295325.1). Lineage (NCBI taxonomy): Eukaryota > Viridiplantae > Streptophyta > Polytrichopsida > Polytrichales > Polytrichaceae > Polytrichum > Polytrichum commune. The sequence continues at coordinate 17,216,596 of OX485806.1, forward strand.
CCACAACCAGTATTGAGTGAAATGCACTCATAACAACATTTTATAGGCTTGGGAAGTTGAGGCTTAATTTGGATTTGTAAGAAGAACGTATTCCACTGTCCCTGACATACATTGCAGTTTTTATTTGTTTTTTTGTTTTTTTTTAATCAACAATTATGGCTGTGATGAAATCCCATTAATCTGGTCACACTAATTAGTGAACACGCCACACTCAGTTAATAAATTTGAATGCCTTGTGGGATGTCGTCAACTCTTGGTCTACCTCAACAACATTATGAATAATAAGGCATGATTTGGACTAAACACAAAGAGTGAATTGTGTTCATTTGGATTTTGTATGAAAAGCCTCTCCCATTGTCCCTGACATATGTTGTAGTTTCTCTTCTTCTGTTCAATAGTCTTGGCTATGAATCGCGTGTTGATCATCTTGCAATTCTAACTAAAGGTTTGAGTTAAGATTAGTGCCTACTTGGCCAAGGCCCTCCTCAAAGGTCTCGACCAAACTCGGGGCCAAGGACATCCTTTGTAGATGTGATAGGATGAGAATCACTTGGAATTAGAAACGCCGATGTATGTAGATACACTATTTTGTCTAATGAGTGTGGGTTACCACTTGGAGTTACGCATTGCTATAATATGTTACTGAGAGTATCATATTTCACTCAAATAACACATGTAGTTAGTATCCACATCGTAGAATTTTTTGTTGGTAATAAATGATACTCTCGGTAAAATATTACAACAATGCATAACTTGAAATGGTAACCCACACTAATTAGACAAAACAATGTAATTAGACAAAACATCCTCTTGTGCGCATTCATAACCATTGTACGTCCCAAGTTCCTCAAGCATGAAATAGTTGGATTAACCTAACACATAAATCAAACGCAACCCCCCCCCCCCCCCCACAAAAAAAAAACAGAAATCAGAGCACCAAGTCTATTATGAATGACCATCAAATGCGCCAACCACAAGCACATAAGTACTAAGAATATTAAAATTACTACAATGAAACCAATGATTGTGCAAACTTAATCCTTCAGCGGCAGCCTTCCTCTCGTATGCACTCATGCATCATACTCGATCGCCACATGCTTCCACCACAAAAATGAAACTATAGAATCATGTGATTACGTCAGTCAGTCTGTCCAACAATGAAAGTGGAACCTAGCTACAAGCAAACTCTCAAACAAAAGTATGAAAAGAGGAGTCATTAAGGTGGAGATGGCACAACTTAGAGAAGAGCGGGCAAACAAGAACAAGTAAGTTAGGGTTATGGACATAAAGCTATCATCCATCATCCATGCCAGCCTTTGTTCAATCATTCATGAGAACTGTCACCTGAAAATTAAAGTTACCCCAGTAAAGAGACATGAAACAGCAGACGACACTAAATATCATATTTATTGAAGCGACTGCAAAATATAGTTATCGGCTTGCGAAGTGATCGATATGAGTCTTGTTTTTGTTTGATGGAATGTTTTTTTTGGAATGGGGCATCGTCTGAGCCAGTCCTCAGAGCCTATGAAGGATTACAGTGTCTGACAAATCGACGAGGTCCATTCAAGTAACTGTGGATAGGCTATTGGGTTGGGGTGGGGTAACAACAGCAGCCCAATATAAGCTGACTTTCAGCACACAGCCATTGAAGTGATTTGGGCGAACCAAGCCATGCATACACTCATTTCTTGTTGGATGCCTAAACCCTTGCCTCCAAGGAACCAGTGTACGGGTTCGTTCGTCCCAGCCCATTGCAGTGTGTCCAACACATGTAGAATTTCTTCTCCACCAACACAACGCAACTTCCTCTCTCCTTAACTTAAGCAGGGAAACACCAATTCAATAATTAATGACACCAGTGATGGGAGAGATTTTTGGGCATAATCGGTTGATTCTAGTGTTTGCAAGTTTAACCGGTTACATGTTGACGTCCTCCAATTTTCCTTTGTTAAATTGGGGTATATTCTATAGATTCCTCTAAAATGATTGGTAGTTTTCCTACAGTCTTGAACTTCAACCGGTTATTTCTCAAACTCAACCGGTTCATCTGTAACTAACTGCCAGTTCTCCCCGGTCATAGATTGACATTGATAAGGTGGTACCCCTTAACCCCTAACTTCCCACGCCCAATTTCCCTCAAATTTGTCCAAAAATTGTGACCTCAATATCAACAACCGTATCTGAAGATCTAAATCTTTTTTGACAAATCCAACTGTGTAGATATTTGCAGGTCATATGTGACTATTTACAATTTTAATTTCAAACGTTGAAGTTATGTTATGTAGGAGATGGTAATAGGAATGTCAATAGTGGTCTTGAGGGGCAACAATTTAGAAAATAAATTGGGGTTGGTTTTTTTTTTATCAAACCTCCACTTAAATCGTCTCCAAATGACAAAATGTTACCGTCATTCAAAAGAGGGGCAATATACCTACTCAAGTCCGTTCACAAATCTTGAAACCATTATTTTGGGATTCTTTTGGGAAGATTTGCAATTTGAGAGAGCGGTGCCACAACTGTGCACCTTCCACATGGATTTACACCCCACCAACACATGTCCAACTACAAACCCCAACAATAGATATTTTAGATATGTTGTGTTTGAGTGTCATGCAGATTTATAGATCAATTAGGAAACATTTGCACATAGGGATCAACAAAAAAAAATTATGTTTGGGATATGCTACCCCTAAACCACGGAGGTGACAATTGTGAAGTTTTGGTTTGTGGACCAATTACATTGTACACTAGTTGACAACACACTCCCAAATTTGAATCAATTTAAAAATAGCTAACTTTGTTGAATCAAAAGTACCCACGTGGCAAAACATAGCAGAGTTGAACATGAACAAGAGGAGTAGTTGAAACAATCAAAAAACCGTCCAAATTAGTGTCAAAGGGGTCAGAGTGAACTGTACACGATCATATTATGGTCGCATAGGACATTAGGGGTTAAAGGCCACATGGTCTCAATATACGACCATATACACAATTCATATGGGCTTCACCAAGTTCATAAATCATATTTTACATATTTTTGTCTTTGAAATATTGTTATATACATTGTCTTATGTCAAAGAGAAAATCCAACATATACTCATACTAGACAATGATGATAAAAATAAAACAAAATAAAAATACAACATATGTGTTTGCATCCAGAGCCACCCAAGTTGTGTATTTGAACTTAAATCTTCAATCACATCAAAGTCTTTAACTTCTTCAAATAATGCACTTGAAAAACTACATAAGGTCACGTTTGGCATGATTAACTGAAAATGAAAGTATGTAAGTCAAATACATTATTATTTTATTGTTTGGAGAGGCCCAGTTTGGACCTCATAGATGCTTAGAGATTAACTCATAACTCAATGCTCTATGGTGCAACACCATATTGTGAGCCCAATGATGTGCCCACATTTCAAGTTAACTTTTAAAACATATTAAAACCTTAGCATTAGCATTTGTTTGAGTTAGTTTAAAAGCTAGGAAGTATTCAAGTTTCAACAGCTAAGTCGAGCTAAGTTAAGTTGTGAGGTGGTGTGCGATTAAAGAGAAAAAAAACCAAAAGAAAACAAGTAAGTAGTTCATTTATGTTTAGGTGATGCTTAAACTCAAATTGTTTAGACTCAAGTGGCTTGAGGCAAGAGCATTGTTTGTTTAGGTTTAGGTTAGTGTTTGTTTTAGGATTGGGGGGGGCCTCAAAGTGTGGATTAGGCGCTTGAATTTTGGATCAGGGTAAGGGGGTCCCGGGAATGCCCGGCAGGAGGCCGCATTCTCTCTCTCTCTCTCTCTCTCTCTCTCTCTCTCTCTCTCTCTCTCTCTGTGGAAAAAACTGGGGGTTACCCAACATCGGATGCGGAGGCCGAAGGGCGGAGCCCCTGCCAAAATTACAAAACTTAGGGAATCATGGTCAGCTGAGGTTCCTCGGTTGATTGAGATGCAAGCTGCCACGGCAATGTGGGAGAAGGGAGATTACCCATGGCTGCAAAATCCTTCGGAGGCCTGGCAGCATGAAGGAGGGCGCACAGTGGACTCAAACTAAAGAATTCGGGGGCTGCTGCTAACCTAGGTAATGTGGCGACTGCTTTGAGTGACCGCCAACACTGAGGTTGGATCCTCTGTATCCAGGCTGGAGGTGAGGTGAAAACAGCGTTGGAGAGGCAAGGGAGTTGCGCCGCACAGGCAAGCGGCATGGACAATCTGGGTCAAAAACGTGTAGGTCACCTGGGGTGAGCTAACCTCATGATTTGGCACACTGGTGTGGGTCAATCGCAATGTGGCAGAAATGCCAGAATGCGCAGCATTAACCGTGGGACATAATTACATTTGAATCTGCTGGATTCCATCAGGGGCCGGGTCTCAAGTCAGCATTTTTCTGGTCCGATTGTCGAGGTTGTTGTGGCCCTCGTTGCTGCTAGTAGGGTGAATCAATCGCAACATTGCTGCTGCCGGGAGGAGCCAAGGAAGTGCCGAGGATTCAAAGAATGCTGCTGCCGGGAGGAGCTAAGGAAGTGCCGAGGATTCGGAGAATGTTGCTAGGAGCCAAACGAGTGTCTAGGAGCGCAGTCAGTTCGGGTTAGGTGGTAGAGGTTGCAACCTTGGCCGAGGAGAGAAGAGCCAGGACTCGTTGCCGATGGGCCACATGGCAGCCACGTTGGAGGGGTGCAACGAAGTATGGCGAGGAGTCACACAGGGTATCGGCACTAGACACCAAAGCTCAAGTACTAGAGGCTCGGGGGGGGGGGGGGCAGTGTGTTAAAAAGTTAAGGACATAGGTGCGAACAACCACTATTTTATAGGGGGGTATTACTTTCAATTCTCTTCTTTTTTTCACATGCTATCATTATGTAAATTTCTACTTTGGGTTAATAGAAAAATGGCTTGCATTACTTATAATTCCAAATTACCTATTATTCCATACCCTATAGTACTTTAAAGATGTCCAATGCCATTTCTGATACCCCATATTACTCTTAAGTCCATTTATAAATTTTAGCCCCCATGTTTTTAAAATACCCTATCATTTGTTCGCACGTATATTGCTACTCCAACCAATGACTACCCCCCCCCCCCGAGACTAGAGGGGGGTTGCCACATTAAGACAGTAGGAGGTTGGGGATTAATAATGGGATCTTACTAGGGGTATTGAGTAGGGATTTATTTAGTGTAGGGCATTTGAATAATGTGAGCACAGTGTTTATCAACACTTGTAAGTGGTGAGAGCATTGTTGGATGCTCATGATCACCGTATTCTAATGTCAAACTGGATAAAAGGGTTGTGATTCAAGTTTCCAAGGGTGAAGTTGAATTGTTAGAGTTAATGGGGGCCATGGGCCTTCACCCGGACTAAGACGCATAAGGGTGGAGGTTTATGGCTCACACATATCTCAACTAAAATATTTGACTAGATGGTCGGTTATCAATGTCCACCACCTACTTAATATACGTAGACCAATATGATATTTAAGGGCCACGTGAACTCATTCGAGGTGACTACATAAACTCATCCACAAAAAAGTTGAAAATGCAAAAACCATTCTACAATCCAAAAAAATCATTCCACTCTAGAGTTGACATCAAAACCCTAAAATTGATTTAGCGGGGTCGAGTTGAAATGATGTGCAGGGGGACTTGTTCTAAATCGAGTCCCTCTATCCACGATCAATGAATCACATAGACACCATGAACCCCAACGCCATATTGAAGAAACCGAAAAAGTGCCCAATGATGGCGCTACTTAGACAAAGCTCCGCCTCATCTTTTGAGCCAACCGGTTGCTTAACCAAATACATTCATGTCCATAAATCATCCGAGGGTGTGGAAGTTATCTATATGACTTTTAATGGTGTCCATATATAAACCAACTTAATGCAACCCACTTTCGAGGGTTAGTATCTTGAGCCCGTCCTTTTGTGGGAGGCCGGATTGCTTTTGGCATCAATAATATGAATACACAATAATGATGCCTCCCTTCCTAGTCAAGGCTTTGATGAAGTATCCTTTACAAAAGCTGACCAAGCGCATGTAACTCTCTCAAGCTCCTTATCCATCACCACTCCTTTCCTTTCCTTAGCAACAGCAGCAGGCACCCATGCAAAATGACATGTGAGGGTTCATTAGTTGGCAACTATGATTTAGTCCGCATGTGAACTTGTGGCCACATTGCACCTATATATGTATAAATGTATATCTCCATCCGAGCGGATTGAATGTGGGCATTGTATGTTGTTTGGATTAGTAGGTGACTAAGAAATGATGTCAAGCTATGGCTACCTCGCGAGGCTCTATTCATAGCCAAGCTTTTAGTGTGCCTTATGTGGAGCACATGTAATACACAAATAATTTATGTAAGCGTGGACAAAAACCACTTGTCCAACAATAATGATGCACTTGAGAGCGAGTATGTTTTGCGCCGTCGAGGCACATGCATTCATAAACAAATCGTTTGGGAGAAGACGTTAGAAGAATATGATGGAAATCTTAATCATGTATGCTTTGCGCTGTATTGTAGACATGCCTTTTTCATAAATGGCAGGTAGTGTGCTTTCAGCTAGGAATGTGTTTGCTATAAGAGATGCAGTACACGTCCAAGACAAGTTTCGGTCACTTTTCATTGTCGATCATAGGGTGTGCTGATAGAATTGCACACGTGCAATTCTATTTATTTTTTAAACATCATGCATGAGATGGAGTTACTTAATGCTTGGTTATATACAGTAATCTACCGCTTGAGTACGCACCCGTTTAGGTACGCGTCCCGGTTGAGTGCGCAATTCTTTTGGCCAAAGTCAAGGTTCGTACTTTATTGTTTGAACGTGTCATGCAGAGTCATTTGCTGTGAATGCATGAATTTTTGCGCTTGACATTCAATGTCAGTTTATTAACGTTTTGCTAAAATGTCTCAAATGATCGTCCCAATTCATCATACATCCATCCAACTTCCGTTTGAACATCGGAGCAAAGCAATTGGTCATTGATGCCAAGGATAGTGTTTTGTAGAGCTTCAAAGCCTTTGAAGTCGGTAGCACTTTCAAATTCGGCAAATGTCTCGATAGGCTGGATTTCGTCATCGATAGGTGGTTCTTCTTCAATTCGCATCATTTCCATAACTTTCCGGATGACGGCTTCACTGACTTCGTACTCCCACCCCAGCGCCCGCTTGCTCGGCGCATTTGGCTTGCTCAACTTTGCAATGATTCCACATCATTGGGCTTCAGTCAAGCGGATTGCCTAAAGTTTCATCCGTTTCGCGTTGCAATTCATCGAATCAGAAGGTCTAGAAAGCGATATGAGTAAAGTACGCACCTACCAACTAAGTGCGCACCAACAACTCCGGTTCAAAGCACGTACTTAAGCGGGAGATTACTGTAATACATAACACCGTTAAGCTTGTTATGGGATCATTGCATATAAAGAACTATATTTATTATTTATTAAAATATATATACTATTTAATTATTATTATTAAAACAACAAAAAAACAAAAAAAACACACATTGCATCAAGAGTTTCTAACGGGTCGTTTCCATACACATTCATGTTGAATTCAGCTAACTTGGGGCACTGATTTATGGTATATTTATAATAACCGAGCTCTTGATCCTACAAAAACAGTCTGACACTTTTGAAAAGATGTTCAGTCCCCTTTTCCCCATTTTCACTTTGTGAAAATAAGTCCGGTAAATTATACAGCAGCTCTTTACCATAAACTTAGAAAACATTTATGAGTAAATAGGCTCAGTGTGTGACTTTTGAGAAAAATGTCATGAGATATTGGTGGGGATAGGCTTGGTGTAAACTTATAGAAGTTGGTAAAAGATGATGCCATACGAGTATCTAATTGGAGTCTCCAATTATGCCATGCGCATAACACCCCACTATCCTAAGTATCAATGGGATTTGGATCGGGGACCTATTCTTTCCTAAGTTATTTGACTCTTCTTTCTTACACACTACACAAATCACATCTTAAATATTATATACTCTAGGTGTAAGTAAGGTAGATGGGTCTTAAATTGTTACCCTTTTAATCAGTCCACTTCTTCTAGGATATGAAACACACAATTAGTATAAGATGGTTACCAAATCTAAATCAAGGTCATAGCCACTTCCTCATGAGTTTCAAAGCTCATATGTATATCTTAATCATTTTTCAAAGCAAAGAATCTCATGCTCATTAATTAGTCATATAGGCCACTTGTGTTAGCAATTGAACTTAGGATGTTGAATACATTTTTGAGCTCATAGTCCAATGATCAATCCCATTGTATCACATGTCTATTTTTTTTATGTATGTTTCATAGCCACAAGCATTGCCATAAACGTCTCAATTACATGTGTCCAATTAAAAAGAGCAAGCACAAAAATCCACATGTAATTTATAGATTTTCCACATTTGAAATTAATATTGGACTATGCCCAACTAACTGTTAGAAATTACTTCTATTGAGTGTATCAAGAATCATTACTCTATGAACAAATATGTTGAAAAACGGATTATTGAATGTAATGACTTGCACAAACCATGAAGGGCATACAATAATTGCCACATGCCAAGGAAATTGAAAGTCTAATAATGTGGTTCAAAGAAAAATTGTGAATCATTCATGGGCAAATTGTTGATGTTGAAGTTAGAAACAAAAGGCTTATCTTTCATATATATAAAGAAAATTTTAATCTGTGAGAGTTATTGGTTGTATCGGTAGTTCTTGCAAGAGGAACTTGCACAAAAGTTGGAGGTAGCATTAAGGGTTAACATGTAGTTTTTCACTTGTACAGAAACTTTACTTTATGAAGATAATTTCACTTTGAAATTTCATGCACAAATTTTTTTCACAAAAACTAGAGGTAACATAAAGATTTTTTTGTTCCATAAAAAAAACCAAATATGCTATGAGGGTTATAGATAGACTGCAACTTTATGCATGAGTAACTTAGTACTCAATAGTTGGTATAACATGAAGGGCATGGTTTCACAAAGAAAGAAAATTTACTCTATGAGAGTTTTGGGATCTAGATTGTAAATTCAAACATGAGTAACTTTCATGGAAGTTTGAGGTAACATAATCATTTATCCCATGGAGGTTATGGGGAGGTTATGGGATCAATGGTAAATTCATTCATGAGTAACTTACACAAAAGTTGGAGCTACTAAAAGACTCTTTTGTCACATAGGAATCAAATTTACCCTATGAGGGTGTTAAAATAAAATGTAAATTAACGCATGTGTGACTTACACAAAAGTTAGAGATTACATGGAAGGCTTCCTTTTCATATGAAAAAAAAATTACTCTGTGAGGGTTATGGGATAAACTTAGAACTTGCATAACATTATTAAGCAGTGTGTGTTCATTCATGTGGACCCCGAGAATATAACCATGGGATGCCGTAGCTAGTGCACATTCAGGCCCAATTTGCACTAGTTGTAGCATCCCATGGTTAACTTTTTGGGGCTCACATGAACAAATGCACTGCTTAATTTAATGTTACGTGAACACGTGAATAACCTAAGGGTAATTCCACAAAAAGTCAAAGCCAACATAGAGAGGGTTTTTTTTTCCATAAACAAGGTAGTTCAAGTGACTTAATAAATGAAAAATAGGTGTACAACTTTTCCCTTGGGAGTAAACAAACTAAAAAAAATTCTCTGAGAGCCTATGGAATTGGTTACCAAATTATAAAGTCACTAAAATCCAAAATCAGATGTTGATTAGAGGTTGGAATGGGTTGAACAACCACTAGAGTTTAAACTTTGGCGTTGGAAAGAAGCTCAAATCAACGTGTTTGTTGTATCAACGGGTTGCGTTGATTGAAGTGGTTGAGAGGTCCATTGTTGTTGATAGCCCCCCCCCCCCCCTCTTCCTAGTAGTGTCAGTCAATGAATATAGAACAGTTCGTTGTGTTTACACCTTCCTAATGGTTGGGTTTACATAGAAACCACGAATGCTTGGCAAAATAAAAGTGTGACATACAAACATACCTCTCATCTATCCAACATAAAAACTTGAGCCCCTAAAGGTTGGTGACTACTCCATCTACCTCCCCCCCCCCCCCCCCCAATGGTTTTGGATAATCTACCCATGAAACTTTGAACCCTTATAACTTTTGGATACAAAAGTCAAAGAAGACATACTTTGGTGCGTTGGAATTGCCTTTCAATTGCTAACAAGAGGAACTTTAGTTTCTTTCAACCTAATACTACTATCTTTGCTCAGCCCTTAAATTATCGGTCTAGGTACCTTACCTTTTATTCCACTTGCCTTCAGATTTCTCAACCAGTTTCATCGTCACATGGTTCATGCACTTGATAAAACATCCCGCATCCAGAATTGATCAGTGGAGCTTGAAGACATGAATTAGCTCAATTTGCATGTCCAAATTTTGCATCAGATTGATTCCTCTCGCTCAGGGGAAAACTGCACCATTCATGAGGCCAAGACAAATCCCAACCCTAATTTTGACTTTACGCATCTCTAAATTTTAACATTCTATCAACACGCTTTAAATGGGCGCATTAGCCTCAGGGATTAGGGCTTTACGCCTGCCCCATGATTTAGATTCTACAAGTCACAATTGGCTGCCCTAATGCACAGGGAGACCCGACCACTGCAACTAAATAGTCCTATTTCTATGGGCCACAGTAATTTTCCAGTGTGTCCACACTAATTCTCATGATGAGAATTAGCGTGGGTCACAATAATCAATTTTGTAGAAGATTAATGTGGGTGATTTCTGGATTGTGTACTACTTTTGATATGAGGTGATTGTTCTATTTCATGCAAGGTGTTCGTCAAAAGCCTTCATGAAGACTTAGGGGAAGACGTAGGGTCTGGAACTCACGATAATTAACTCACCTTGACTTTAAAATTAGTGTGGCCCACACTAATTGTCTCCATGCTAATTTTTCACCCACGCTAATAGGACTATTTAGTGTAGTTACAAATGAACCAATTGAGTTTGAGGAAATCCAGTTGAAGTTCAAGACTTCATGAAAATTACTGATCAATCTACAAGATTGTCTAGAATATATCGCAAATGATTAAAGAAGAACCGAAAGATCACATTCTATAACAGAACATTACTCAACACCCACTATATGTTTGGTGGTCTCTCGGAATATAATAGTCATATGCTCAAAAAGTTGAGCATGAGATTGTTACATTTGATTTTTGAACACCTAATTGTTACATTTTGAAGGCCCACTAAAAAAAATAGTGGGTGTTGAGTAATGTTATGAACTGGATGGACTTAGAAACACTAGGATCTTGACCGATTATGTCCAAAAATCTCTTGAATGTTGGGTTGCCCATTGGCAAGTTTTAAATCTCAACTTCTTCATAACTTGCCCTCAAATATTTGGGAGGATTGGATAGGCAACGATGGCCGGAACTCCAGAGCAGCAGAAAGCCCAACCATGAACACCATCAAACGCCGAACTTCGATATCCACCGAACACAACAGCCCAAGGCAAACAACACCCACACTAGATCTGGACAAGAGTTGCAGCGCACACTATAGCAGCGGCGGCAGAGAAGAAAGAAGAAGAGAAAAAACATTCAAACTTTGAGGAACCAAGGACAACATCCGACACAACATTTAGAAGGCATCACGGAAGCAAGCTTCCAAACCACCACCATGTATTCTTAATAGTGATATGCACACTGTTTAGTCTCAATCAGGCGGAGCATCCAAAAGCCAACCCTAAATGCACTGTGGCTAGAATCCCCCCTAACTGCGCACTAGATCTAAACCAGAGTCTTCCGCACCCGCCACAGGAACCGAACAGGGGAGAACCGCAAATATGGAACAGACACAGCCGACGTAAGGCCCCTGCAACCAGCCACAACCGCCAGCCACCCCCACACACATGAAACACCAACTCCGAACACAACAAATCCACATGCAACACCAACAACAAACACGAGTTAGAAGCTGCACCGAACACACCTAGGTACCACAAAACCCTATCTCTCAGCAACACATCTAGGCCTTTCAAACATCAACTCAAAGATCCTCGGACCCACACGATACTTTCACACAAAGCCACCACACAACATGGCACACAAATACCACACAAAGATTCATACAGAACTCCCACACACAGCAACATCACAAAATATGCCAAACTAAGAAACAAGCTCACCTGCAATGGCCACCCGCCGACCACCTCGTACCGCCGATCACCCACCAGCCGCCAGCGCACCAAACAACTACACACAACCACCCCTGCCCTCAACCACACACACAAGCCCACTCCGCATATCCCCAAAAACAATGCGACAACCCATCCAAGCTCAAACAGCCAACCACAACACGCCCGCACCCGCAACCCACCTACATCGAAACACTGCGAAACCCTAACCCTCAACACCACACCTCGGCCCTTCAGAAATCAAATCAAATATTCTCAAACATACACAATACCCTCACACAAAGCCGCCCCACAACAGTGCCGACAGATATCGTACAAAGCTCCATACAGAAATCCAACACACACCAACACCACAAAACATACAAAGCAACGAAATAAACTTACTAGTAGCGGACATCCACCGCACACCTCGTATCGTTGATCGCCCACCAACCACCAGATAACCAAGAAGACACACAAAGTCACCCCCGCCCCCAACCCCACACACAGGCCTCTCCCGCCGACCCACAAAAACAATGCGACAATCCAACCAAGCCCAACCATCCAACCACAACATACCCGCACTCACAACCCACCTTTAACGAAATGCACACATCACCGCATACAAACAGACGACAGACGACACCTCAACAATGACACACCCATAACCTACACAACCTACACAAATCTCACGCCGGTGACACCCACATGTCGCCAACAGACAGCTAACACACCACACACCGCCGAAAGACCCCCACACACAAACACTCACTTTAGAATGTGCACACCCCTACATAACAACGCAACCAACACACTTAACATCATTCCTCCCTCTCCTCTCGCACAACACCCCCGCACCACATTCAATTCTCATAGCCCTCTCTCCACACTCACACATCCAACTCCCCTCCACTCGCTGCACCTCCTACTCACCTTCACTCCCCTCCTACTCACTCCACTCTAGGCCCCGCAAGAAGTTGATCCCACGACACTCAACACTGGTCAACTGCGAATTTGGCATCAGGACACACCGCGACCGAAGAGGCAACAACGACACAACGGGAAGAAGGGACATGAGTAATGAAGCAACGACTAGCCCAACACCAACCAAAAATCAAAGACAACCCACCCCCTCAAAGGCTGCACAACTCCGACCGCTTCAACCCGCCGCACTCCCAGCACGCACGGCACCTGCCACATACACCACAACCTGCATCAACACCCACAGGACCAATACCGTCATCAACACAGACAATCCGCCACACCAAAAACAAGAGGTAAGCTCTGATCCCCCCCACCTGCATTCCACTCTTAGCATACCAAACAACACACTCACCACATGTTTCGGCACATGCAGAAAATCCGAAAGCAAACAACAAAGAAGAACCGAACATCGAAACAACACCACACCAACCCCGCACAACCCCTGCATCACCAAACAGGACCCCGAACATTCCCAACGAGGCGCCACCAACATACCCGGAGAGACTGACACCACCAACAAAGACGATGACAACAACCACAAGCAACCTACAGGTGTGATCACAAGCACCAACACCAAACACACAACAAAGCCGCAACCGAACAACCCCAATTACCGAACCAGCGAAGAAGTCCCTAGCCTACATCGACCCCGCAAGCAAGCCACAAGACACACAACGTCCAACCCATGACACCACTGCCAAGCGCTAGCGAGGATACTGAGAGCCATCCCTCAACGGTCACCAACGTCTATAGGAGCTAGTACGACCCGCCCCCTAACCACCATGTCACAAGACAACCGTCAATCAACAACCACGTTCACTGATCAATACCATGAATTTTGGCAGCAGGTACAAGCCCAACCACCAAACCCATACAACTCACAACCCTCTCATCAACTGCCCCCGCTCACATGCACTCGACACTAACGAAGACCTAGACATGGACGCCCAACTAGAGAATGTGTCACCGGAGTGGGGGGGGGGAGCTCCTTACCAATATCATCCGAACGACACTCAAAGGATTTGTCACACAAATCAACACGCATCGCCGATAGCACACCACCAACACTGCTATACCGTAACCAATGTCGACCTCAACATCCCAAAGACCAACATCAAAAACCTCATGAAAAACATACATCAAAATGCCATTAAATATCTAACCTATCTCATACTCAACAAAAGGAAACTTGACAACAAACAAACCACCATTGCACCCCCTTAAAATGGGAATAAAATACCACGACTTGTAATGGTAAGCATTTGGGTAACATGCTCACATTCATGCCGGTACAATGTACGGGCGTATTTTTTTCTTTTCTTTTCTAACTTGCCCTCAAAGAGGGCTCGTTCTATTTCTACAAAGTTCATGTATGATGAAGGTGACATATTGCCAGGTGGCATATTCTTCAAACTTAATGTATTTTGATGTTGGTTTTTTTGTCCTTCTATAATATAAGTAAATTTTAATGATTAAATGATTAAATAATTGAATAAAATTCCTTCATATCTTAATCAGTCTAGTTCAAAATTATCCTTGAACTCATTTAATCTTTTGGCATAGTAGATCACGACCATGAAAAAGTCCTATTAGCATGGGCTGCCATTTGAAGTTTAGGCATTTTTATAGTATTTTATTGAGCATAATATATTTCAAATCGAAGAATATAAATATGCACATCAAAAAACATGATATAACCTAGTGGATGAAACATGATAGTGTTAGTAAAAAAAAACATTATAGCAACACATAACTCCAAATACTAGTCCACACTAATAGGACTATTTAGAGAATTACTATTACATTGATTATCCCAATTAATGTGTGTTACCAGTTAGAATTACGCAACGCTATAACTATTTATTACGAATATAATCTTTTACCAAACAAAGTCTTTCTATGTTCTATAATGTCCAAACAACTTGTTGAAAACTTTCATTAGTAAAAATGAAACTCCCGAGGAAGACTTTATGACATTGCGTAACTCTGAAAGAGTAACGCGCACTAATTGGGATAATCAGTGTACTGCATGATTAGTGAGGCCAAGTCCAATCCAACCCTAACTTTGGCCCCACTCGTCACTTACATTAATGAACCCGCTTAATTAGGCTAATTAAAGTTTAAGGGCTTAGGCTCGCCCCATGATTTAGATTCCCAGGTTCATAACCAGTTCGAGTCAGTTCAATCTCAACTCTGAACTATGTTAAGCTTATTTTAATAAATATGTTGAGACTTAGCCTGACGCCAGAAAACTATGTAAAGCTTAATCATGGTTTAGTGATAAGATCACTACACTAATTTCTGTTATTTGTGTCACACAGTATTTTTGGTCAGTGTGGTAACTTTTCAATGATACTTCTTATTAATAAGTTTACAGTTACTCTCATCCCAACTCACTTAAGCTTGAACCCTAAATCTTAATCCCCCATGGCAATTGTCATGAACCGAAATTTGTGGAGGAGGCAAATCATGAGAAAGCCCATGCTGCCACTATTTTTAACATTTTTTATCACAACAACTATGACCCAACTTATTTAATGCTCTCAACACTGAAGCCGAAACCCTAAGGCCACTTCAGACATGAGCCAAGAGCCGTGACCATGAAATTGTGAGAGCCCAAAAGAAAAGTGTCCAACAGCCGTCCCAAGCCACTTCCAGAACCATGCATGCAGTGTGGCCATGGACCTTCAAGTGTAGTGTGAAGTCATATGTGACCAGGTCCTCAACCAAATGCTATTCCAATGAATTTTTATTCATGTGGGCCTTCACACATGATAAAATAGAATAAATCAATGGATGTGAGCATTCGGAATGCCATGGTCTCTCGGTTTTGTGTTAGGCCTACCTCCAAGAGGTGGTTTTTGAAAATAGTCCAAGTGACCATGAAACATGATCCATTCGATACCATGTAGGAATCCATGTAGACTTTACTTCCATCTTGCATTCACATACTCCGTTGGTCCCTCAAGCACAATGTGAAACGAACTTGGACTAGCTCGGCATTGTCCACCAGTGAGAGTGTTTGAAGTGTAATGGTCACGGGCTCTCAGTCTTGTGTTTGACACTAGTACATAACATGGCTCTTTTGAAAACTTGGCTTTGACACGGATTTATTCGTGTCCAAACCCACGCTCTTTCATACCATCACTGGAGCCATTTTGTCATTTACGCCACCACTAATTTTGTGCTATTTTATAGCTAATTTTGTGCTAATTTTGTACTATTAATCACATTTTAACACATTCTTGTTGGCCATTGTGCTATCTTACTATTATGTTGGTTGTGCGAAAGGTCCATGAAGTTCTAATTTTGTTATATTTTTGGCTACTTATTAGATATAGATTGCATTCAAGGTTGCTCGTAATATCTAAATCCCATGTCAATTATTGAATGTACAATATGAAGGAACTTATGTTCTCTTTTTTCTTAATTTAAAGCTCTTACAATAATATATTTCCCCTCCTTCAAATTGTTATATTATTGGCCACTTATAGAAGCTTACACACTATATTTCATGTTTATTGTCAAATGCTTGTGAAGGAATGTTCTATATTTGTTAAGTTTTAGAGATCTTATAGATCTAGATCTAGATGTGTGCCACCTTCCTTAGTTATTACTAATGTGAGAGAGAGGAAATTACCGCATACAAGCGTGTCTTTCATTTATCCAACATAGAAGCACCACAATAGTAAATTGTATGTATTTTCTATTTTTGTTATTCAGATACTAGATTGGGGTTTAAAGACCCCGAATTAGTCTAGTCCAAGTCATTTGAGATGAATCTACCAAAAAAATCTACAATGGGCAAGTTTTTATTCTAGTTGGATGAGAGGTACTTCACTTGGTAGAGTCTTACATTACAAGGTAAAAACATGCAGAGTGCTTCAAAGCCCTTTCTCGCACATGTGTGGTGCAATGAGTTGTTGGCAAGGTTCGGGTGGAGCCCCTTGGGGTCCAAGGTTCGAATGCCTTGGCCACCATCCTTGGGTTAACCTTGTAGGTGGTTGTGTACCTTAGGCACCTTAGGTGGGGAGTGCCCACCCACGTATTTGACATGCTTTTTATGGGATAAAAATATGATTATTCAATTTCTAGAAATTACGCTTGGGAATTACTAACAAAATTTACTACATAAAATTTACCATGGACAAGAAAAGTACCATGTCAAAAAAAAATTTGTTTGTGCATAGATAAAAATTGCTTTGTGTCAAAAGGGGCATGACCCTTAGCACACGGCCCAAACAATGCTCTTTGGACCACCTTAGGAGCCATGGACCAAAATTTGAACGTGCGTGAAATGGACCCTTTCTGGTTCTTTTTGTGTCAAAACAAGCGTTCAAAAGAACCATGTTTTGTACTACTGGGAGGTGCCCCATGTTGCCGCTTCTTTTCATCATTTCCTACTACAACAATTGTGTAGCTTGACCCAAATTATCAATTGCCCTCAACATTGAACCCTGAACCGCAATTACCCCATCCTACACTAAATAGTCCTAACATTGTGGCCCACAATAATTTTCTAGGGCCCATCCTTATTCTCACAATGAGGATTAATTTGGACCACATGTATTTTATGCTCACGCAAAATGTCACAGTAGATAATTGGCGTGGGACATAATAGTTGATTTGCTAGAAAATTAATGTACGTGGTTATTCTATTTTGTGCTACCTACTTTTGTCCTATAATTAATATTCAATTTGTTGGTTAGAAGTATTTATGATGAAGACTGAAGGGAGAACCCAGGGTCTTGGACCCGCATTAATTCCACCCGGACTAGAAAATTAGTGTGACCCATGCTAATTTTCCACCCATACTAATTGGACTATTTAGTGTTAGTTGCCATGAACTGGAAACCCATGGAGGAGGAGGCTGTTCAAGAGCAAGTCCACTTCCCCATTTATTATGGGTCAATTGTGGCAGTTGACTTGACCATGTTGTGAATTAAGGCACAATTTCATCCAATTCATTTACCTCCACCCACACTAAATCCTATGCACCCTATGGTAGTTCCCATGAACCGACATATGCGGTGGGGAAGGCAAATCGTAAGTAGCTTAAGGGTTAGTATCCAAGTAGGCCACTTGCCCACCAAATTCTAGTGGAAATGTAGATTCAACATGATGAAATCTAGATTTCCACCGGAATCTGATGAGCAAGTGGCCTACATGGAAACTAACCCTAAGTCCACTTCACCCACTTCTTGTAATCGATAATTGCGTCATTTGGCTTAACTATTTTGTGGAATTTTCACAAAAAGTCTAGTGCTTATGCAACTCCCATGACTCACCCAAAACAACCTTGTTTAGGAGTCGTGACAACCATGTTAGGGGAATTGGTAAAAAGCCAACTCCTATAAATGTATGGTTGATATATTTCTATGTAATCTCACTAGATGAATCATAATTCTTTGTTGCTAAGTTTGGGAGAAAGAGAAAATTGTAACCAAAAGCAACCACCTCCCAACACAAGACAATAACATTTAGCCCACAATCATGCTTCCACCATGCTTTGTGGACCCGTTTCCCTTTCACATTTGAGTTTGCAGCTACGAGCAAGAGTGATCTCTCTCTCACTCTCTGCCATGACAAGCTCCCAATGATTTTTTACCTTCGCTTTACTTGGCTACTACAAATTGTAGAGGGAATTATCGCATGTGAGTGTACTCCTCATTTATCCAACATAAAAAATCTAAAATAGTACGCAACATGGAGTTATTATTGTTTTCTTGTTTTGCCATTGGAATTAGCTTTAAAGACCCAAATCAGTCTACACCGAACTATTTAGGATGAATTAGTCTAGAAAGGTTGAGTCAAAGAATGGAGAGAACCGACCCCAAGTTACAAATGAACCAGTTGAAGTTCAAGACTTCAGGAAAACTATTGGTCACTTTCGAAGAATATATGGAACATCCCTCAAATCAATAATGAAAACTAGGAAGATCACAAACATGTAACCGATTATGGCCAAAACGTCTCCCCAAACACGGGGACGAGTTTTTTGTGTTGGATGGATGAGAGCTACACTAGTTTTTATCTAATTACCGTGGGTCTTAAAAGTCACGTGGGTTGGGATTTAGTGTGGCCCACATTGATCTCATAGTACTCGCCTTCGTTGACACTAGTAATTCTACAGTTGTCAACTCGCCTTCAATTTCCATCCAAACATGCAAACGAAAAAAGAAAAAAAACCCACACCAATTTCCCCCCTTGGAAATCACGACGGACCACTTCATGTCATAATAAAATAAAACAACGTCGGCAATTCAAAAATTGGTGTGACCCACACTAATTAGACAAAGCAATGTACTCCCGTATGCGATAACTCCCTCTCTCTCCCCCTACAAATCCTTGGCCGAAGACTTTGTATGTATACACACACACACACACACCCACCCACCCACCCGTGTGTGTAGTAGCATCATGTATGGTTTAGCAGTCGTCATATTGGCAAAGGCAAAGGCAAAGGCAGTCCAACTGGTGAACTGGGTGACTGGTGCATGACATTATTATTATTACTATTATTATTGTTGTAGTACCACCACCTCATAAGCAACTGGTTGACTTCGCATCACATGACATCATACCATACAATGGCACATGCCACTCTACATGCTATATATGCTATATATGCTATGAAGGTCCCGGTTGACATTATTTATGTATGTATGTATGTATGTGTGTGTGTATGTATGATGCCCGCTTTGCTTTACTTTACTTCCCTTCTTTCATTCAACAACCCCGGTACACAAATTAGGTTGACATGAAACATTCATGGCGGCATTCAAGTGGTACAGCCATGTTGTGAGGCTTAGTAGTTGGTTGAATTACTCTCTCTATATATATATAAGGGGCTGTTTGTTTATATACATCATCATGTACCATGAAGTCGTCCCATGTCAGACACAGCATTTTTCCATGCTCACGCTGCTTCATGGTGACACTTCCATGGTCGTCCGAATTTTATTTTTAAAAAGAAACAAAAAAAAACACATTCCTGAGGGTTTTTGAGCACCTAATTAATCGACTAGGTGTAAATTGAACGTGGACCGTGCACCAAAAAGTAGGTGTGGTGGTTTTTTTGAGTATGTGTTTAAAGAGGGCAGTTTTGGGAATTTTCTTCTTCTTCATGTTTGACCTTCTCCCCTTCTTCTTCTTAGCTTCGTTTCTCGTGAATATGAAAAACGTTTGGCAAAAAGATAAAAAGATAAAAAGATTGAAAATTTATTAAAATGGCATTTCTTTGTCACGTGGTCCCTTGACATATGTAGCGAGAGAACCTCTTTTGCCTCTCCCACTGCAAAACCCGTTGGACCGTGACAGTGGATAATGTAGGCGTGAAAATAGGCATTTTGAGGACCTCAAGTTCCATGGTCACTCTTATATTATTTTTTCTTCTTCATGTAAACCAAACTGGTCCCGGAACGAGTTCAACGGCCAATCACATATTTTAGAAGAACAAGGGATGACTTCATGGTCCATGATGCAAACAAATCCTCAGTAGTAATATTTATATCAGTGTCCGGGGAGGTTTTTAGGCATAATATGTCAAATCCTAGTCTTTCCAAGATGAACCGGTTACATGTTGTAATCTTTCGATTTTTCTTCATTGACCAAATATTCGAGGTATATTCCATAGATGCCTATGAGGTGATCAATAATTTTCCTGAAGTCTTGAACTTCAATTGCTTCATCTATAACTGGCGGTCTATTCTCCCGATTCATTGATTTATATCTACATCAGCCTACCAGCCTTGTTGAATCTTCACCTCTTTCCGTATCAATGAATCCAAGACAACCATGCATGTTTTATAAAATAACATGAAGTAATCTAATGTGATTACTTCTATTATGATGATAATAATAATTAACAATAAAACTTGCAACTGTAATATTTAGATAAATTGGCATCACAAAGCTAGTGACAGGGAATTATCGCATACAAGTGCACCTCTCATTTACCTTTTAAACAAAAAAACAAAAAAAACTTGAAATAGCATGCATTTTGGAGGGTTTTTGATGTTAAATTGATATTGATATTAGTTTCCAAAGTCTCAAATTAGTCTAGACCAAGTCGTTTGAGATACACCAATCATAAACTTATAGGGGGTCAAGCTAATATGTGATGGTTGAGCAGTATGCTTGTATGCAATAATTCCCTCTCGCCCAACAAGCCTAGCATATGGTTGAGATGTTCAACTTGTAATTGGATGTTGCCACCATGCGTCACTAGAGCAAGTGATCTATTCATACCTACACATGTAATTAGTTTTTTAAGCATTTGATATAATGAAGATCATTGACTTGTCTTGATTTTTGTTGGGTCTTATTGTCAACTGAAAGGAGATTTTAACTCAACTTTCCATGTAGTATTTTGTTGGACAAAGTTTTGATTAGAGGTGTGTCCAAAACTGCTCCTAGGCTCTCATGTTCATTTTGGTTTATAATTTTTAAAGGCCATTTTGGGGTAAGGGTCGCGATTAGGTGTGGTTGTGAGTTAATAATTAGAAAGAATCAATTGATCGAAGATCATTTCACAAGGAACTACACTAAATAGGTAGATTAGTGTTGGAAACACTAATAGTCAACGAAAACGCTAAATGTCAATTGTCTTCATAGTGTTAGAACATTGAATGTCAACTCTAACACTATTTGTACCAATTAGTAACTTTGAATATTTACAAAAGCGCATTTAGAGTTAGATGACATTTTTGTAGATCTTCAAATGAAGAATTGGAGGTAGAATATGTGAGCCTCATAGAAAATGTAATATGCTAAGAATTTGATATTACAAAATTTAAACTTAATGGAACTCAACTTTGACAATGCAAAATAAAGACAAAGGAAATTGTAACACTAATTGTACTTTCAAGTGACATTTAGTGTTTTGGGTAACTATTGGCTCTAACACTAATCTTCATCTAACACTAATCTACCGATTTAGTGTAGTGAGCTAAAGGCATTTTCATTGCCTTCACCATTCTACTCCAAAATGGCGGTGGAGGAGCTCAAAATTTGTAGTGGTCGAGGCACCACTGCTACAATATCAAATGTTAACCTCGTGCTCTACATAATACCATAATTTCTTTCAAATTTTATTTGAGAAGCATGGAAGGCGATGTGATGGGATGCATTGGGATCATTATACCTCTACTCCCTCTAAAGCAAGGTTGGAGGGCAATGTGGTGGGAGTGGTGTGAGCGATGGAGATGCTCTAAGCAAAAGTTTGTATCACTTAGGGGCGGTTTACACTATGGACCAAGAGCCATGACCATGAAATTCTAAAATCTGTGATTGGAGAGTAAAGTGCTCTTGGTCCCATTTGGCTTTACACTACCTTGAAAAAAGGAGAATGACCACTAACTTTGAGGTCCCCAAAAACTACTAAAATCTGCCATTTGGATAATGTGCCATGGTCCAATGGGTTTTCCGTTGAGGCGAGGCAAAATGCTCGACTCGACGGAAATCAAGGGAGCCGTAAGGCTGAAAATCAGCCATTGGCCAATTTTTTTTTTAAAAAAAATTTCCCGATTTTTTTTGGGCATGTATTAAAAAAATCAGCACCTTCACTTTTTGGTGTGTGGTCATTCCTCTTGGTCCACATTCGGTTTACACCTAGTGAAGGGCCCATGAACCATGAAAACTAATATTTTAGTAACTCGGACCATGGAAGTCGTCCCATGAAGTCGTCCCACGCAAAATAGGCCTCTTACGTGGGACGACTTCATGGTCCATAGTGTAAACCGCCCCTTACATCCTCTCAATTGGCATGTGTACCTTTGAAGTTATATCCACTCGGGACATGTGAAGTTGAATAACAACACCAACAAATTTTTTTAAACATCATTGCCGATGACTAAAGATTTAATGTTCACTTTGTTTTGGTCTCCCTGAATTAAATCTAACCAATATAGAGGGGACATGTGGTGCACCAAGGTTGTGATCATTACGCCCTTGCTTCTCTAAAATAGTGTTGGAGAACCATGTGGTGGATTACAATAGTGATCATCACACACTTCGCTCCTTCTAAAGTAATGAAGACAAACGTGATGATAACGATCACTATGGGAATCACGGTTCCTTACCACTACACTAAGTACGATATTTAGTGTCGTATATATTTAATGTCACTATGGCAACTTCTCGGATGACGCTTCTTATGAATAAGTGAACAAATAGTGTCATGAACGACGGATGAGTTCCTCCATTGGCCAAAACCCCACCTTCTCTTGTCCGCAACTTGTGATGAAATACTGGTCACGGATGATTGAAATTTGGTTGGAAAAACCCTTTGGTAAGTGACCGTAATTGCAACCGTGTAAATCTATAACCCCCCCATGAATCTACAAGGAGTGACGAATAACATTGGGTTAACATTTAGTGTTGGTGACACTATACCACGGTTTACGATTAGTGTTGAGCAAGACAACTAGAATTGGTGACACTAAATATCATATTTAGTGTAGTTCTCTTCCACTAGACATATTTAAACCCATGAACATGGACTAAAAATCTATCATCGTAGTAAATCATAAAACCATGTAGTGGACGAGAACCAATGGTATAGAAACCATGATTCCCACGATGGGTGGAGATGCTAAAAGCAAGCAATAGGCTTACTACAGAGAGAGAGAGAGAGAGAGAGAGAGAGAGAGAGAGAGACCAACTAGGGTGATGTGAGGCCACATCCACCACCTTGTGGACAGGCAGAGCTGACCAACAACAACAACAACAAATAAGGGCCACTTCACACATGAGCCAAGAGCCATGACCACAAAGTTGTGAGAGCCCAAAAGAAAGTGTCCAAAGGCCGTCCCAACACACCTCCTAAATCATGTAGTGTGGTCACGGATCCTCAAGTGTAGTGTGAAGTCATATGTGATTGGGCTATCAACCAAATGCTATTTCAATGAATATTTATTCATGCGGGTCCTCACACATGATAAAATAGAATAAATCAACGGTTGTGAGCATTCAGAGTGCCATGGTCTCCCGGTTTTGTGCTAGGCCTACCTCCAAGAGGTGGTTTTTGAAAATAGTCCAAGCGACAATGAAACATGATCCATTTGATGCCATGTAGGAATTCATGTAGACTTTACATCCATCTTGCATTCACATACTCCGTTGGTCCCTCAAGCGTAGTGTGAAGTGAACTTGGACCGGCTCCACCTTTTCCACCAATGAGAGTGCTTGAATTGTAATGGTCACAGGCTCTCAGTCTCGTGTGTGAAGTGGCCCTTAGGTTATGGCGATGGACTCCAAGGGGGTCCGCATACAAAGTTAGTCAAACAAACTACGGGCAGGAATAATGCTTCACACACGAGACTGAGAGCCCGTGACCATTACACTTCAAGCACTCTCATTGGTGGAAAAGGCGGAGCCAGTCCAAGTTCGCTTCACACTGTGCTTGAGGGACCAACGGAGTATGTGAATGCAAGATGGATGTGAAGTCTACGTGGATTCCTACATGGCATCGAATGAACCACGTTTCATGGTCACTTGGACTATTTTTAAGAACCACCTCTTGGAGGCAGGTCTAACACAAAACCACCGGGAGACCATGGTACTTCGAACGCTCACAACCGTTGATTTATTTTATTTAATCATGTGTGAGAACCCGCATGAATAGATGAATATTGAAATAGCATTTGGTTGAGGGCCTGGTCACACGTGACTTCACTCTGCACTTGAGGATCCGTGACCACACTACATGTTTTGAGAGGTGTGTTGGGATGGCCTTTGGACACTTTCTTTTGGGCTCTCACAATTTCACGGTCATGGCTCTTGGCTTGTGTGTGACGTGGCCCTAATTTAGGTCTTGATTTGCACTACTAGGATTACCCCATTTAGTGTGTGTTACTATTCGGAGTTGTGCAGTGCAAGAACCTCTTCCTCTGGAGTTCATTTTTTACTAACAAAAGTTCAATAGGTTGTTCAGACATTATAAAACATAAAGGAGTTCGCTTGGTAACATTTTTACATTCTCATTAAATAGTTATAGCACTATGTAACTCTGAGTAGTAACATACACTAATTGGGATAATAAGTGTGCTTAAGTCATCATTTAAAATCTCGTCGCAACATCAAATGTTTCTCACTCCAACTAGTGATGATATGGGACTTCGGTTGGGAATCCAACTGCCTGCTTCACACATTAGTATCTTCCCCCCACCTAAAACCATTCTTCTTCTTCTTCTTCTTCTTCTTCTTCAACTTTTGTCGTTTGTGGCCAACATTTTGTTGGATATGATAAAACAACAAATTGCGCCATAACATTACTAAGCAATGAGTGTTCATCTATGTGGGCCCGCATGTAAGGAATTTTTATTTTTTCCTTTCTTAGTTTATACGGCGCTTTACTACTAAGGTCCGAAACAGCGTCCTTTGAGAATAGGCAGGCAACCCAATTTTTAATGGCCCACTATGAAGTATCGTAGGAAAGCTTGTGCGACAATTACTGGTAACTTGCAAAAGCGATAACGTGTTGCTCGAAGATGATGCCAACATTTAATTAATTAATTAATAATAATATCATTTTTGTTTTCTTATTTCAACGTCAAGTGAAAAAAGGACCTTGGACATTGCCAAAAGGGGAATAGGACCAGAGTGCTTATTACTTGAATGGTCCATCCACATTCTTATTGTCTGTAAATCGTTACATAGAACTTCCTTCTTGTTGAATGGTAATTGGACACCATTGTCACTTGACCTCAAATATCGCCAAATCCATGTCCAACTAATAAGGTTGGTGTGTGTGGCCCTATTGTGGGCACTTCCAAACATACAATTTTGACAGTCGGATCATATCATGAATTGTCTCATATGGTTGGCAATTGTAAGTCAGTTACAATATTGTTGTTTCGGGTGAGTTTCAAGTTTCAGAGTTGAAATGGAGATGGATAAAGTATAAGACATCAAAGTGACGATTTTCATAACATTATTCAGATTCAGACTAGTGTTATGTGGGATTTGGCAATATTCCACAAAATATTCCTAGATATCCCCCACATTCAGTCATGGAATATTGTAAGTCCCACATAACACTGTTATGGATCTGAATAATGTTATGCTCGTCTTCTTTAAGTGATTATATAACTTTTGTACACTGTGTGAACAATGGAGCATTGAAAACGGTTAGTGTATATATTCAACATTTATATTCCAATTTCTTCAACGCATGTTTTTTTTTGGGGGGGGGGGAGGAGGGTAACCTAGATATTCATTTAACCCCAAACTTTTCAAGCCTATAAAAGGGTTGTTTTGGGTGCATTTAATTCAATGTTGGTTGTGCAATTTTCATAAACAAGTTTTGAGGATCTTGAAACATGAGAGATAAGCTATTTTGAGGGGGAAATCGGGCATGAATGACCCTTTGGATTTTAGATTATAATAATTGAAGGAAAGGGTGCACATGAAAATTCCATGTTTTATCCCCCCCCCCCCCCCCAAGTAGACCTTTGATCAATCAAATTAACCCAAAAATTGAGTAGAATGCTTGTATGCTCCACTAGATGGAAACAACTCAATAGTTGAGCACCTCCACAAATTCTCATGTCAAAATAGGCTAGCCACTGTGCATTTGAAGTATGTACGCTGTCCCATATTTGTAGCCACGTATATGTAAAAAACATCTTAAAACCAGAGTGTGTCCAAATGGTAAATTAAACGGTCGATGTAAGCACAAAAGACAATTTTACACAACCAGTAAAAAAACATTTCTTACCAAAACATACATTGTTGATGCTCATGGAAAGCTTGCATTGGGGTGGCAACTATTGATTGAAGTCAACACCATCACATGAGCTCCCAACACAACAAAAACATGACCACTTCCCACTTTGACCTTTTTTTTTCAAATTCTAATCATC
Organism: Polytrichum commune; assembly: GCA_950295325.1. NCBI lineage: Eukaryota > Viridiplantae > Streptophyta > Polytrichopsida > Polytrichales > Polytrichaceae > Polytrichum > Polytrichum commune. The sequence continues at coordinate 17,243,581 of OX485806.1, forward strand.
TCCACGTGCCTATGGGTAGATATCCATATTGGCTTGATGTTTGTAGTTTTTTTTATCACATATGATTGAGTTAGGCAGGCTTAAAGTTAAGGAAGAAATCATCCATCAACCAAAAATGGGTTGCTAGGGAAGCTCGGGGTTAAGTATCAACACACATACGTTATCAATAATTATAACTAAATCAAGGGAGAACCGATCTTCAATCCGGTTTATTCACATGCTTACATCATAGATTTGGTAGTGCAACACAAAGTTTTTTTTTTGGTGTAAATTGAAGAACATGAAAAACTACCGGAATAACACCACATATCTTAGATAAAGGTGGCACTTTGGAAGAACATGGGCTTGTCCTTTTGCACATCCCCTAACCTAACCTTCGAATGAATCAAGAGGGAGATTTTGCAACTGGTCATCAACATGGGATGTGCAGTTTGTTGTTGGCTAACCACACCAACTTGCAGTTTGTGCAAGACCGGCTACATGTCTCCACTACCAACCTTTAATTATACTCAAAAAGCTGAAAGCTTCTAAGGAATGTGGCCCCATTGTTCATAACATTATTCAGATCCATAATAGTGTTATGCGGGATTGACAGTATTCTAAGGAATATTCTTTGTATTTTCCACATTCGGTATGAATGTGAGGAATATCCATGGAATATTCTCAGCCCCACATAACACTGCTATGGATTTGAATAATGTTATGTTGGCACTTCCGACTCCACAAATTATATCAGTTGTTGGACTGGATCATGAATTGTTGTTTCATTTGGGTAACAATTATGAAGGACATAAATTGTCGTTTCAAGTTTCACAAGTATAGTAGAAGTTTGCATAAGTTGAAAGAGGTCAAAGTGAAAATTCATGTTCATTTCTATTTACTTACATAGGCCCTCCCAAATGTAGTTCTTAATTATTGAACTTAAAAAGCATGCTCAATATTTGAGCACATACTAGTACAATTTCATTGTTACATGTGTCTTTTGAGGGTTCAAGACACCTGGATTTGAGTTTAATGAAGGTATTTTATGTCATTAAAAGGTCGATGCATTGATTTAACATGACATTGAAAAGACATGTGTTCAAAAGAGTTTGGACTATGTGATCAAAATTTGTTAACCATTCTAAGCTCAGTGACCAAGTTAATTGTTTGGGGGGAGGGGGACCTATGTGACCTTGTGGCTCAATGTCAATGGATATTGAAAACTCTTGACAATTCAAGATTACCTCCAAAACTTTATGGAACCGATTTTGACTTCTTCAAATATATTTGTGGATGCACAAAAAGTTGAACACCGTGTGAATATGAGTAGTACAAAGGGGGCAAACAACAAAATATAATCAAATGGAGGTGTCCAATTAACCCCTAAATCCCTACGAAACCCAAAGTGACCAATTTTAGGTGGTTTTTTTTTCCCAAATGAGAGCTTTGCCTATGTTGGATGGTCATGAAATGACAAGGAGCGTCAATGAAATTGAAGTTTTGCATACAATGCCCCAAATTGCATTGGATTTGGATGAAACGTCTACCTTGTGGAATCTTTCAAAGTGAAATTTTGTCATGGCCGTTGGCACGCGGTGGTTTCGACAAACCTGCCCATCGATAGACACCTTCGCCTGATCCTTTTCTTTCCACTTTAAACATGTAAATTATGAATCCCCTTAGCTATGTAGGTCGCCTGCAAAGCATAAGCATAAGTGCACTCCTCAAAGATTGTTCTCTTTGGCCAAGCATGCCATTTGGGCAAGTGTTCATGTGGATTTGAGCTTCAAGGAGAAACACACAAATGTTGAATGTGTGTTGTGACATGAGGACATCCGTTCCCTAGAGTTTCAGGATACAAGAGATGGAGTGGCATTACAAAGGCTAGGGTAGGGTGTATTCATTAGGGTAATGTCACCTTCGGGAACAGAGAAATGTCACCACAAGTGGCTTAATTCATTGTGATGAGCAATAAGCATATGCTGAAATGCTTAATTAACTAACTGTAATTATAATCACCTGACTATATATATCTGATTGTATTGGGAGTTGACATTAACTCAACTTATCAATATAAAGTCTATCTGCACACTACTTGAACCCCGACTCAATAGTCAAACAATGCATTCTTTATGACCCTTCACACCATGGTCATGAAGAAGGCCCAACTTACAAATATACATGCCTTTGTGCATGATTGGAGTTTGGGCATGGGATGTCATTTGCTAAGGATCCCGGGACCCCGGGTGGTTACTTGCGTTACCCCTTTGATAAGGCTTGAGTCAATTAATTTTTTCAAGCTTGGAAAGAAAGAAAAGAAAACACCAGTCAAATTCTTGATTGGCGTGAATGCGAGCATGTTAGCCTTGTATTAATCATGGGTATCCATGATGTAGTAAATAGTGTCTTGTCTTCCTTTCGGGAGGTGGGCTTTGTGTTTACATAGTGTAGGTATCATACTATGTTCGAAGATTAGTTACCATGTTTCTTAGGTTAGGGAAAGAGGGGGGGGGGGTGTAGAGGCTTGTTTATTATCTAATTTTCTTTTGTTGAGGATTAGGTATTTGATGGCATTTTGGTGTATGTTTTTCATGAGGCTTTTGGTGATGAATTTGGGGATGTTGGGTTTGTTGAGTTTGTTCATGGAGTGTTCATGTATGGCTCCTCTTACCTTGATTGTGATGATTATGAGGGGGTTAACTTTATAGTTGTTGTTTCGTAGGGTGTTCATTAGTGGGTCATATTTGGTGTGTTTGTGTTTGTTAATTTTTGGGCACAAATAGCATGGTTGCGTTTGATGGCAAGAGAGGGAAGTATCGGGGTTTGGCTATTGTTGGGGGCTCTAAGTATGCATAGGGTATGTGGCCTCAATTTTGCTAGGCAGGGGCTAGTCATGTGGATGCATGTACATCGGAGGATCCATCATGGGAATTTGGAGTCTAGGGGGTGTGTTGGCATGGGAACCTGCGTTGATCAAGATAATTAAAAAAAAGGTGGATTTTTTGGCTTGTAATGTTTGAACGACTAAGGTGTACGACTTTATTGTGTATGGCATTTCTTAGGCCTTTAAGATGTTGGTCTTCGCACGTAGATAGGAGGTGGGGCCATGTATCTCTATCATTCTTGGAGCATGCTATACAATTGGGGTTGGGATGGGTAAGGGGCCAAAAGACGTTTTTCCATGATTGCCCGTGTATTGGGTGTATCGGAATTTTAAGGTTTGGGTGATTTGGGTGATTTGAACATCTAATATTCTTGGGGTTTTCCAAAATGATTGGATAGTTTGTGGTTTATTTGGTTGGTGGAGAATCATTTCTCTATATATGGGAATTTATTCTTGTCAGTGGTGGTTTCTTGTCCCCAATGATCTTTGTTGATAAATGAGTGTGGATTCCATATGAATCCATCATGTGTAGCAGTCGAGCAACTTGCTAGCCAATATGGGGTAGTATGGGCTATGTGTATATGAGGGGTGGGGGTGGTTTGGTCTTTGTGTACTCCCTTGTTTGATAGGGCATCTACTCTTTCATTTCTAGTAATGGTAGTGTGTGAGTGGACTTTGTGGATAAATATTTTGGGTTTGGTGTACAATTACAACTATGTGTAGCTTGTCTGGGTGGTGGTGTTGTGAGGATGCCTAATGTGGTTGTTCATTGGGAATATATTGTTGAGGTTGTCCGTGAATATATAAGTGTCGAGGCGGGTGGTTTGTGTGGTTTTTATGGTGATTAGAATAGCGTTGAGTTATGCTTAAAGGATATTTTGGTATCTAGGTAGTCTTTCTAATATTTAGATGTTGTTATCAAGGTTGTAATCTTGAGCTGATTATGTTACCTTCTATATTTCCTTCAACATTTTTGGTTGGGGGGGTGAAGGAGCCATCTATGTACATGCATTGTTGGGGGCTGAATTTGAGGGGATGGATATTGTGGTATTCATTTGGTAAGATATGACAGTTGGTCTACGGGGAGGAGGTATGTTATGGGTGCAGATTTTCATGTGGGGGAAAATTTAACCTTGTAGGAGGTGGGCATAGATTGATTTTGGTGGGTGTCTATGGAAATGTGAACTCTTTTCAAGCTTGGAAAGCAAAAGCCAAACCCAAAAAATATGAAGAGTACTTCTAGGGTTTCATGACGTCTGACTTTTGATCCTTTCAGTATATTTATTCTAAACTCTTGGGCCAACTTAGTGTGGAGTCATGAGAGAGTCGGTGTAGGGATCGAGCTTTTAATGTGAACTAGCTAGTACTATTACACTGGAAGATTTTATTGTGTGCCTTTATACCTCTGAAACACTCCCTCTCTTGCTCTCTTCAATTTGCAACAATTAGTAGAAGGCCACAATAATGTCATCACCCCTCAAAAACCGACCCTTGGAATAGAGCTATCCAAACCAGAGTTCGGGAAGTTTTTGAAGCCTTAGTGGCTAATTGCCGGGAGTTGCTACGAAGGGTCGGATTTTTTCCAATTTACATCGGCAAGAGCCGGTTTTTTGTAAAATCAATCGGCCAATTGCCTATATTTTCATATTTTCGTTGGCCTATATCCGATTAAATGGAATTCATATCAGCACTAATTGTTTAAAAAATGTATGAAAAGTTATTAGAAATAATTTCTCAGTACAAAATCTTGAATAAGTGAAAAGAAAGGCATGTTCAAAACTTTAAATGTTAAGAGTTAATATCCTTGGCAGGAATTGAACCTAGCAATGCCTTCACCGCTTGAAGGCCAAGGGTCCCCCAATTCTTCATAGAAGCAATTGGATTTGGTCATGGAAAGGTTGCATAATTCAAAAAGTTTAAGGTTTAGGGTACTTCCTCGAGTGCATCATCAGATGCCCCAAACAAATAGTGCTCTGGATGCTTCCGGTTGAAATCCAGTAACTCACAAGAAGAATCGGCTACATTTCCGGGACATTTTCCGGTCCATCGGCTAATTGCCGGAGGATTGAAATTACAGTCGGATTGCCATCCAATGGTTGGAAATTTGGACCGGCCATGAGGGGAAATCCATCAGCTGATAATGAACTAGCCGTCGGTTTTCCCCGAACATAGATCCAAACCTGCAGACTCACAACCGGATGAAAACTGCCTCCATACCACTTATGCCATTTGATTATTGTTTTCTCATTATGAAACCATCTTTAAGTTACCAAACCTTTCTTTACACTAACGTAGCTTGAAAGTTAAAGATAACCCTCCATAGATGTTACTTCGATAAGTTTTCATATGTTATACGCGTTATAAAACTTCACACCCCTTTTGGATCCTCAAAGAAAAATGACCAATTTGTCGCCTTCTAATTTCTCCATCTCATCCACAAAAATCAAATGTGTCATAGCTCAATGAATAGCACTCCTAATTGTGGAGGATAATGGGTACACATTTGATTTTTGCAAAGGTGACTAAGGTTGAGTTTCCATGTAGGCTGTTCACCTGGAGAGCAACCTACATGGAAATTTAGCCTAACCCAAATATCATCGAGATGGCAGTTAAATCACCATACATTAATCACCCACCAAATTAGAGCAATTGTACCACCGATTAAGATCCAAAAATAGGTGTCCGATTAAGGAAGCTAACCCGATTAGCTTCATCCACCTTAGATGTTAGATGTTACTAATTCTCTAGAACATTTTTCTTTTAAGCTAGGTAGGAAAATTCAAATTCAATCATGAACTTAATGATTGCTTCTCATGGAACCCTCACATCTTATGATTGTAATGGCATGTTCTATGGATGCACACGAGTATCCGCATTGCAAAATAAAGTTTGATTTGAATGAGATACACAAACCTATTGAGAAGAGAATTTGAAAATGTCAAGCCATGCTGCTGCTAATGATGATGTGATAGTTGAGATTGTTGAATATGAGCCTCCTATCCAAGAAGATACTCAAAAGATTTAATTTGTATTGGTGTCTCTCATAATTATATTGAACGAAGGCCATTTCATACAACTAGCCTCGTCAAGAAGCATTACATTTCTTAGAGAAAAGAGCTTCAAAAGATCCGCATGAGTAGCCTCCAACAGACTACACTTTCATTCCTATTTCCGAAGTGGTTGAAAATGCATGTGCACATGTTTCTTTCCCATGATTCAATAAACGAGGTTCTATACATGCCACTATTGATCAAGCCTTGTAAATGTTGATTTGATTGTTTTATACCTTTCTAGTTCTTATTATTTTATGTGTTACAAATAAATAAATTGATACATGTTACATGTTAAAGTGCCATTTGTGTAAAATTTTTACCACTTAAGTTGTAACATTCAGAGAGGGGTATTTGTAGCAACCAACGGGGTTAACTTTGTGGATTTCATGAATGTTAGCTTAATAGATAGAGTGCATTTGGTGGGTTGGGGTGGAGGGGTGGCTAATAGTGAACCTCACCCAAAATTGACCCATGTAGATTCTTGCCTAAAATGAACTTGAGACCCTAAGGGTTACTTTGGACTAGTTTACATTTCGGAAACTCATAATTTTATTGTATGAAGTCATTGAATGTTAAGATGTGTTGAAATCCTCTTTCAATTATCAATAAGAACACCCCCACCCCACCCACACCTAGAGAATTCAAGGTGTTGCAATATTAATAATAAACGTGCTCAAGTGTTTTTAAATACTACTATAATTAAAATGATTAGTTAACTCTTAAAATGTCCAAGAGGTCCATTATGGGTTTTTATGATGCACTTTTAGACGGCTCACCTACATAATCGTATTTTTAACAAAATGCATGAAGTATGACACTTATTCAAATTGTCCGATTGACCCCACCTTGTATATGTCACAACAATTTTTTTCCAACATGAACATGGTTAATTGTTGCTCTCTCTTGGTTTGATGGATTTACTATCTAGAATTGTAAAAAAATTTGAAATCATCAACCTCGAGTGTACATACCAATCTTGCATATTTCACATGTATTCTAAAGTCAACCAAATTTTGACCATTCATAAATCCCACAAGATTTTTCTTAGTGAAAAGAATCATGTTCTAGTAGAGCAAAACAAAACAACCATGGTTTTTTAAAGGTTAACGAGCACCCACAAATGATCATAGAAGCCAAGGACAATTTTTTTTCTTCTAATTTCCACTACGGGAATCACAATTCCTTACCATTGATTCTCTCTTACTGGATGGTTTTTTTATCTCCTACAAATTTAGAACTAAAACTAAAATAAATCAATTTCATGTATAGATTTGGAGCCTATCTAATGGAAGAGAGGTATGTAACCGCAATTTATGTAGTTCTATCAAGTAGGTGTGAAAGAAGTCTTTGATCAATTTAGTTTGTAGTTTCAAATGATTGAGGAAAATATAACCCACCCACACTTGCTGGTGTGGACCACCAATGAATGGCTCTTACTAATAAAGACATTTTTAGCTCCAATTTGGCCAATGAGAGCCACTAGATGTAACCAATGCTGATAGTAAATGTTCACTAGTTGCCCACACTAGTATGTGTGGGTGGGCTATAAGTTACTTGATGCAAATGAGAGTAAGCACCTATAACATGTAGTACCACGTGAGTATGAAAGCGCACTTGTTTTCGTCTTCACCTCACCACCTCCTTTAGTGGTCCACCTTGGAGTTGCCACACTTGAAGCCGGAAGGCTATTGGTTAGTGGAAGGTTACGGGCACCCAATGGGGTGATCTGGACCTCAACCATGACTGTACGTAAGAGGCTTGGGCCAATCTCATGGGTCATGCCCACAACTCCATGACTCGTGCCACCCACATACATACACTTTCCACTCTCCACCAATGCCATACCATGGCCTCGCATTCATTTATTTTATTCATAAATACGATCATGTTACTACTACATGTTCTCACTACGTCACCAACTTACTCCTTTGGTAAGATGACTTCAGAAAAGTGCAAACTCAATTTCATGAAGATTCCAAGCTACATTGTTTTGTCTAATCAGTGCGGGTTACCACTGGAGTTACGCATAGCTATATCATTTTACTAAGAGTATCATTGTTTACCCAAACAATTCAAGTAGTTAGTATGTGCACTAGATAATATGATATAACTTAGTCGGTAAAAAAATATCTCATTAAAAAAAATATATAGCAACACGTAACTGTGAATGGGTATCCTACACCAATTAGACAAAACAACGTAGTTCATGAACCTTCCAACCGATGTTAACATAGTGTTCTACCAATCTGAAAATCCTTCTAAATTAGTTGATGATTATTTTAAATTGACTTGACATGTGGCACCCCTCAATTTCATGATAGTGGACCTTTACCTCTAGCAACTTCATGAATCTTCCAAATTGATTTAATAAAACTTTTTGCACTTTGTGGTTTTTGTATTCTCAACTTCTCACCTCCTCATTTTGCATTCTCTTTGCCTTTTCTTTGTTCATTGGTTCCTCTTTGTTTTGTGTTTACCTAGAAACCTCTTGCCTTGACGTCGATTTTTCTTTGGCCTTTCATTATAGTGCCTTGAAGCTAAAAGCAAGTAGTGTCCGTTTTTTCTTTGGTCTTTGATTACTATACATTGAAGCAAGCAACACAAACCCAATGTCATTGGAGTCCTCAATCTTGTGGAATCGATTGTGGGAAGAGTCTTGGCCATGTGAGTAGAGTACAGAACGTGTTTGAAGTGCGGTGTCCCATTGTACAGTGTTTGGTTGTTGCAACATTTGGTTTGTTGGTGAGAGCCTCCAAACATGAGTTGAACTTAGTAATGAGGAGTGATTAGGATAATCTTATACATGATGTGCTCTTCTTTGTGAAATAAAGTTACATAGTTCATGAAATTGAGTTTGTGAAGTTGTGAATATGGGTATTAAATCAAGAAATTGATTCCAAGTTCAAGCTAAATCGGTTTTCTATATAGTAAACTTGGTTTATAATTCTAATGAAATTGATATAATCTATTGCTAGATAGGTTAGTAAATCATGAAATTGAGTTTGCACTTTTGTGAATTCATCTTACCAAAGGAGTATTATTATTATGTCCTTTTGGACATTGATCCTTTAGTAGATGATAAGGAAGGTCCCCTTCACACAGTAGAGAGGTTGAGGGTTTCAAGAAGAAAAGAGCCTTCTCATTGACAAGGGGCTTCTTATTATGTATGCTCATTCACTTGACTTCCCTTTACACTTGTGCTTTGAACTTTGAACTCAAGAGCTTGAATGGTTTACTAGGTTTACTATGCTTAAGTCGACGTCAACTTGTTGGATCCCATGTGGAACGACTGCGATAATTTCGAGGTCATCCTTGACAAGCTCTTGCCCAAAATCTCAAGCTATCTCATGGAGGTCTAAGTTGCGGTCCTTTATTCTAGAGCTCAAGTAGAGAGCTAAAACATGCAAATGTCAATGAGTTTTATACTTGAAGTTAACAAGCATTCATTTGACAAAACTCCTTGAATCATTGTCAACTTGGCCAATGCTTAAGGTCTCGATTAGTTTGAGCAAGTGTAAAGTGATCATACCACAAGCAAGATATCAAAAAGGAGGACGGAAGGGGTGTACTAAACAAAGGAGAATTCATGACAAGCTAGAAGAAATGCTTGAAATAACATTGACTTGGGGACTTATAAAACAAAACTCCAAGAGCTTGTTGTAAATTGGTTGTTCCACATGGGATCCATTGAGCCGCCATCCAAGCTTTGTAATCTTGGTCAAAATCTCTAGGTCCCCAAGTTGAAAGCTCGAGTGTAAAGTGAGACATCATGAATTGATGGAGTGAATTACAATGCATGCGGAAGAGGCTCCTTTCTACAAAGTCTCCACCTCTCTAGGCTACTCTAGTAAAGGGAGCCATGCCTTATAGATCATCGATAATAATTTAGCTTTGGCTTTACATCTTGGGCGAGTAAGGGCACGGCTGATGAAGCCATTGATTTCTATGGGCCGAACTTAAGGTAGAGCTTTCGGATATCCATTGGTTGGGGGATGAACGAATCATGTCTACGGCTTGACATGGCCTATTGGCACCAAGCAAAAGAGTGGACTCATTCACACTAGCAATGTACTCAAGACACAAACACTCGATATGTGATCTAGGCCCTTGATGATGTGAAGATCTGGATGGTGCACCAAGTTCTAAATCCACCAATACAATTGTTGTTGCAACACTAAAGTGTGGTGAGGGTGAAAGCCGGTAAAGTTTTATGCCACCTACGTTACCATGGGGGGGAGGGCTAGGGCGAACCAACCCGTACACTGGTTCCTTGGAGGCAAGGGTTTAGGCATACAACAAGAAACAAGTGTATGAGTTGGTTTGCCCAAATCAAGGGGGGGGGGGGTGCAGAGGACCATTATGTAGCTTGGGTTTTCTTTATGCTATTTTATGATGACCCTTGAGTAAGGATTAGAGACCCATGTTTAGTTTAATGGAACCGAGTCCCCGTTCGGAGGAATAAAAAACAAACTCTTGAGGGACATGGTTTTACATGTGTTTGACATGCATATAACTGGATGTATGATATTAAAAGTCAACATCAATAATTATAACAAATAACTTATTACACTCCGTCACTCTCAAAAATTAGCTAGTTTGACACCAACATGATATACTTCTAGTCACGTAAGCCTTATGGCCGAACTCTAGAATGAATTTTATTTCAATTCATGTCTATTCTTAAGATATGCTCCCGTGCGACTTCACATGTGCTAACTTGAGTTAATGGCAGAGCCTTCTAGATTTTTGGGAAATTGTGGAGAAGAATTCAAAGCCCCAAATTTGATCAAAAGGAAATTCAATTGAATTTGGGAAAGGTGGTCTCCCGAGGCAACCAAGGGTTAAGGCAGCGTAGATGGAGTATATGTGATGGATCTTGGAGCCAAACTAGTTTCACATAATTTTTATTTGTAGAATATTCAATTAATTGCTAATTTTATATGTAATGATATTGTAACTCTACTCTCAATTGAAATTGTCTCTCTTTTGTATGTGTATTCTTCCTTTATAAATATGGACCTAATTTCTCACAAAGAAACTTGAATGTATTATGACATATACGAGTTCTTTGCTTGAATATTTTTTCCGTCAAAGAACCCAATAATAACCTATCGGTGAACCCTACATTTCTCTCAAATGCCCACACACTACGATTGCTCATGTTCATACTCTCAAAGCAAATGCTCAAAATCAAGGCATTTTCCCATTGTTCATTGAGTGCCAATGCTTGCATATCAAGCACATGTTGCACAATCATGTGCAAACACCAATATAAAGCCAATGCAACAAGAATCCTCCCTCTCCTTTCAAGATGATTCATCAACCTCTCCTTTCCCTCCTCACCAATGTTAAACTTGAAAAGAGAGTAAGAAAAAGAAGAAGAATGGGGATATGTAACTAGTTAGGTAGGGTTGCCCCTCTTTCCCATTGATAAAATATGCAATGGTCCCTCAACATGGTCCATCCTCACTTCACACTATGTTTTAGGGCCCATCACCACACAACATGGCTTTCCCAACACCCATGGTACAACCTTTAGATGATAATCAAGGGGCCCTCACCATTCAATGGTCATGGCCCTTGGCTCGCGTGCGAAGTGGCCCTTAGTGCGCACATTGAGAATGGGTTTTCCTCAATGATTGAGGGCCTAACACTCCCTAGTACCCAAATTTAAAGCCCTAACATTAACAACTTTTGCTACTATTAATGTCCATTCTTCTTTCAAGTTCTCCATGTTTTAGGCACCTTCAAAATTCCTCAAACCTCACTCCTAGTACATCTTACGTCATGCATGGAGGAGGTTCAAGGCGCCCAAAGTAAGATGCCTCTCACATTGTTATCTAGGCCCGACCCTCCTCAAATGTACCCACCACGAACATTACCAAAGAACATCCTCCCACAGTGGGGATTATATTCGCCGATTCCGGTTCCACTTGACTCGCGAAAAGACTCTGGAATTACAAGGGCCTGCTTGCTTAATTTGGGAACTTAATTTAGTTTGCTTTGTTCCGGTTAAGAATCTGTTAACCAACTATAAACAACTCATTAAATGTGCCCCTTTGAAGATCTCGGGGTTTCATGGCGGGACTTAGAGTATCGTTTATAATATATGGACTTCTTCAACGAGATCGAATCCGTGTTTTTGAGGGAGGTCAATCGATGCTTAATTTGACTGCCTTCATGTATTAATTGCGAAAGGGTGATGGGATTATATAATGTAATTAGCTAGGCGGTGACTTAGCTAGCCAAAGGACTTGTCACTTGGAGTCTTGGACATTGTGAATTAGTGAGGCGGGGCTCTCCCACAAGTTGGACATTGATTAGGTGAAAGTACCTTATTATTATATCAAAATTGTAAAGATAAGGACAACTTAATTAGGAGATTTTCAACTACACTAAACATCGTACATAGTGTCAACTACTCTTTGGGTTTACTGTATATGTCCCTCTCTTTTTTGCCAACGGAGGTCGATTTGGTTATGTGGATGTAATAGAGCATTAACATCTTTACTTGATTAAATATCACATCAATAGTAAAAAGGATATAGTATTGTGTGACTCCATATAGCAAGTGACGTTAAATGTAATATTTAGTGTAGTGATCGTGGTGATGAACTTTGTTGTAATAAATGAATCAATTGTCAAGGGCGATCATAGTCATCGTGCGGGTACAAATCAAAAATTCAATCGTGTTTTGTTGGACTTTGCTTTAAGGCGGTTGTTTTGACCCAATGAAAAAGTTTACATAACTTAATCCTTGAAAGTCAAAGGTTTGAGGGGATCAATGCACAACATGTATTCACAAATTTTAGAGTTTTCACAAAGCTTTTTGATTGACGGACTTGGAACTTTATGCAACACATTTCTTATGCCAACAAGATGATAGAAATATAGTCGTAATGACATGATCAATGTGCTAAGTATGTATCTGCATCTAAGGTTAGACCTTGTATCTTCAATTGATACCAAAGCTTCAGTATCGTCGAAGTAATCCACCAACTTCAAAAAGTGCTTTTGTCTCATGTCTTAAATTTAGACGGCATAGTTTAACTACAATGAAAGCATGTAGCTCAAACACACATGTTTGTGGATAAAAGGCCCATACATGGCCTCTCCTCATACGCATAAGGGTTAATTTAGGTGGAAGCAATATTGATTTATAGAGTATTATTTGTGAGAACCATGCTCCTTAACAACTTAGCAAACCTATATGCAAGAGATGAAGATTTACATCTATGTCTTATGACATGAAGAGTAGCACACAATGAAGCCCCATTTTTGGGCACACCATGAATGTGCAAGACGACTACTACAAGCATGTGTTAGTTAGCTCTATATTCTTGTTTTTTCAAACCAATTAAGTTTTGAATTTTATTTGATTTTAAATATGGAGATGCCACGATGCCGAGCACTTGAGAGTATCACGTGTCAACTATGTTTTCAATTATTGAGTGTTATAGGTGTTTCAACTCGACGGCGGTGGGCAACAGGGAGGGAGAATTTTGAAGTAGACAGTGCGTGACTTCTTGCCAACCTGAGGGTTGACAACTACAGGGGTCTAGCACACTAGGGGCACATTAGAAAGTTTGGTAGAAGATTGAATGAATAAATGATTACAATCTTACCTCTTTCATAGAACACATTTGGAAAATTAGAAAACCATCATATTATCGAGGTGTCACATATTCAATAACTTGACAAATTGGACCTCTTTGTCATAATAACGAGGTGCTTCATGAAAAACATGTTACAAATTTCGTCACATGTACAAAATAAATATTCTTGCAAACGTCTTTACGAATATGCAAATTTAGTGTGGACTTGAACAAGGAATCGACGGTCCGCTTATGCTTCTTGTTACATTCAATTGTTATCATATATTGAGTCCAACTAGGATTTGATTGATGAAGCTCCGCCACCTCTCTCTCTCTTCTCATCTAGAGTCAAAGTTGTCCTCCTTCTCTTTCCATCTAGTTCCATCATTACATTCGCAACCCCATCCACGATAAAATTACCAAAAGACAATTTGTACATCACCCATTACTATCACACCTCTGTCAAAACAACTCAAACTTGAGCAAAATTACCACCAGATCACGTGTTGCTTCAATAGTTTTCCAACAATATGCATATGAGAACGATCGGATTAAAAACCGACCTCAAAATTTGCAAAAGTAGATCATTGTGTACAAATCAATCGCATAAACTTAACATGCCTTCAAATGTTCATAACTATGTCATTACAGCTCGGAATCGAACAAAACTACCACCAAATGAAGTGAAAGTTCAAGAGCTTTCCAATAATACGTAGATCAAAGCAATATGATAAGCATTGAGTTCAAAATGCTCGAAAACATATCGTGCACCTTGGTTTAGGGTGTAGGTGAAATTTTGCTACGAAAGAGATAGAAGCTAATGAACCTCTTGATCGAGTTTGGAAATAGAGAACCTCGGTTCCCTTAGTTCACAAGTTTTAACATCATTTTACATTAAAATAACTTTTACCCACATTTCATATGTGAAGGATACATGAATCTAATATTACCTATATACTTATACATTTACGAAATCCACCACATATGCATTCATCACCTCTAAAATATGAACATTTTGGGGGTTCAGTAGTGTCATTCTAACAAGGTCATAGCCGTACGTATCATAGAGATAAAATTCAACTCGGAAGTTTGATTTACAAACTCTTGTGTCATGTTATCGAGGTTATCTTATCATGGAGCGTCGTATTAAAAAGGCAGGATTTGTACAACAACCACCAACCCAAAGGTCAACGCCGAAATCATATCCTATCCTATCCTATTACTTTGAAAGTCTTCACGGTATAAGTAATTAAGTAACACCATGATCGAACCCACACTATCTTATATCTCGATTCTCTCAAGGTGACTGACAGAGTCACTCACTCACTCACTCACTCACTAGCTCACTCCTCAACTTTGAGCTTCTATCTGTTAAAGTAAAGGTCACACGTACTATTTAATTGCTGCTTTTTCTTTGTACCTCGATTCAAACGGGCTCACCATCCATTCCTCTCCAAAGATAACAGAGAATACCCAACACATAAAAATAAACCGGCAACTCATGCATACTTACTTATACAGCGCTGACATGATCATCTTCTTCTTCCCAACTGCCGGCCGGCCTTTCAATCGAGACTGATGACTCCTGTAGCTAGTCATGCGGCCTTTTTTCACACGTTTGGCAACACATATGTCGCGCTAACATTAGAGTGCCATACTGCTTACTACAGTTTACATACGCAGAAGCTCCAAACTCACTGATTGATGAAGTTCCCCACGTTTAGGATTGATATTCTATTTTCTATTGTATTTAATGAACTTGATTTTAGTGTCGAGAGACACGGATGGTGGCCAGTGGAGCTTGTGCTCGCCTACAGTTCACTCACACTGACAGACAGGCAGCCGAACTGGTGAGACTCCAACAACCTATTCAGGGTTCACATTGAGGGCCCACTTCACACACGAGACTGAGGGCCCGTGAC
The DNA here is from genome assembly GCA_950295325.1 of Polytrichum commune. NCBI lineage: Eukaryota > Viridiplantae > Streptophyta > Polytrichopsida > Polytrichales > Polytrichaceae > Polytrichum > Polytrichum commune. The sequence continues at coordinate 17,259,017 of OX485806.1, forward strand.
CGCTCTTGTAAATCAAATCAGCGGCGGCCCACACTCTCCGCTTTTGTTGGGGGGCGGGGGGGGGGGGGGAGAAAGGGGTATGTGCATTCATTTTACGTTGCAAAGAAACCTCGACTTTTCAAGAATCATGCTTCAAATCCACCCGATGTTCAAGCTTCATGATGTCACGTGCCTTGACCTCCTTGAATACCTAGTTGCTTGGATTTTTAAATTATCGTTTTAAACGTTTCGAGCTTGTTGAAGTGCGTGCTATAGCACATACCATGTTTACATGTTGTACACCACACACACAAACGCAAACGCAAAGGGGGTGCTATATCGGGTTACATTACTTTAGAGGGGTGTAATGTCATTAGATGTCTCACACGTCACTCTATTTGAGTTCCGTATGATGTGGATCCCATTTTTTGAATTTCTATCTTTCAATGCTTTCCAGCACCACGGGCCTTGCGAGGCACCGATAGTTGATACCCTTACGAAGAAGCTGGAACTCACTCCTCTAAAAGTTGAATATTTGTAAGGGTAGAAGTCTTGAGAGGGGAGACGACCCCTCAAAGTTGGTGATATTGAAAACACTTGGAAGCCTTTGTTCTTAGAATGGCCTCGTAATAATTGATGGTAAGGGTTTACATGTAGATGTATTGAGAACACGTGAACTTGCTCTTATAATCGCTCCTTCTACCCGTGCCCTTTATGATGACATAACTCCTTATGCATATGTTTATGCCAATGTTGGGACTTGTATCGTCTCCTTTTGACACTATTCGGGCATCTATAACGAGGTATGGAGATTTAACGACATTTATTTAATTTTGATATCATTTAGATATTTACACCATGAAAGAACCTTCAAACTTAGGCAAAATCGTTCTAATACCAGTATGGTGTAGAATGAAATTGACTCAAAAAACAACTCATGTATACAAAGATTCTCTCGCTTTCACCTACCCACCAAATATCAATATTTGATAAAAGTTACAATTTTGATACCCATGGATAGGTTCTTTGATACCATTCTTGATGTTGATTACTAATACCATACCAGCTTATCCCTCAATCTCCGACTTGCATCAAAATGAAAGCCTAATAACAAAAATCGTGCTCCCGTACCCTTTGACCGCTCGAGCTATGCAATATGGCCACTCTCAAGATCCAAAAGCCCAATTGGATAAGAGCACTTGACGTCAAATGTATTGTTTATTCCGTGTATATTCTCGCGCTTCCTAGCCTGCATTTAGCCAGCCTCCCTCGCCTGCCTTACAATTAAGCTCCTCTTCATGACATTCCAATGCAGGGGGGGGCTCATTATATACTTTATGTAGAATCATGGGAAGCATCTTGTTTGCATATTCCCCGAGTAACTAGTATATTATAAGTGGCTCGGCTTGTTCCCTTTGGAGCTCCCTCCAAATCGCCCTCCCTTCCATATATATATATATATGTGGTGGTCTGGTGTTCAAATTTAGAATAGAGGCCCCCGTAACTGGTCACTTAAGAGATTCTACCCTAGGTTTGGAGAAGTATAAGGCAGTGCAAATTTTTCCCATGCAAGAAGATAGGAAACATGCGGACTACAATTTTTTGAGTAATTTTATTTCTTAAGTTGAAATTACTTTGAGTTTTAGAAGCCAAAAGTTGGTTTGAACACATTACCAATGTATAGGGTCTACCATAACCATCACCACTCAATCCTCCCCACCTTAGCACTCAAAATAATGACTTGTGTCATGGCACTATTGGTTTTAGCTTGACCAAAATTGAGTCCCAACTTCATTGAAGTCATGGTACACTGTAGATTGAGGATGGGGTCATGGTCGGGAATAGGCACCTTTACCATAGAAACCATGGTTTCAAATATGGGATGTTGCAATTGACATGTTGGTTATGTTGGTTATAGGGCAAGGCCTAGCCGACTGGTTTGTTTGGTGGTTGAGTCAACTTCTCTTGAACTATGGAATCGTTTACGGTGTTCAATGTTGTGAAGGGTTCTGCTACATTGTCAAGAACTCTTTAAATGTCACATCCATTAATTGTCAAAAATTTAAATATAATGATAGTATGATAGCATTAAGGACGATGAGGAGTGGCGTATGGAGTGAGGTGCCAATTTAGAGGTGACTCACCAAATGTGGGAGAGTTCTCACAAATGGAGGAACTTTAGATCAGTAATAGATTCAAAAATAAGAATATCAAGGTGAGTTTTATACTTGAACTCTTAACTTATTTTTGTAACCAAGATATTAATTTTTAACATTCCTTTCACAAATTCAACTAAGTCTGAGAGGATCCTAAAGTCATTTTTGTCCAATTTTAGTCTTATTTTTTATTGTTCAATTGAGAACATTTTGGCATTCAATGAAACCTACATAGAGGCTTTAATATACAATAAGTGACACTCAAATTTAAGGATCTTCATCTACGTGTGCATCATGAAGTTACTAGTGTAAGACAAGCTTTGAAATTACTTACATGAGTATTTCACACTTTTACACCACGATGGATTATGAGTCTCAAAAGTCATTGTGCTTGTAGTTTAATTTTCTATCTTCTTGGATGCATTTCTTAAATCCCATAAACTATCTATCTGACCATAAATGATCTGCAACATAAAATTAGCTTATGTTTCAATAATTGTTCTATACATCGTTAGAGTAACGAATGATTATTCCAATGATTGAACCTATTTACAACTGCTTCGACCATTGGAACCTCCTCATTTGGTAGGATTATTCTATTTGGTTAGATATTGAAACTCCTTGACCAAGGAGAATTATGGACGGAAATCTCTATCACTTAAAGAAATCATGGCAAGTAATGGTGATAGTTGGTGTAGTGGATAATGGTCTTACATAGAAGTTAACTATTCTTGCTAGTTGGATATAAGATACCCATTATATATATGTGTGTGTGTGCAAGATCTCAAGAAATTGGAAACTAAATTCTCATTCCTCAACTTTGACTAATAATGGCTTAATCTTGTTTTTATAGCAAACACCTAAATAGGAGTTTCTAATACATATAGATTCCTTTATTGGAAGCTTGATTTGACACTCGAATTGAGTCCAAAGGCTCTAGCTTAGTGTGGGAACACCAAATTAACCATAGGCCCATAACATGTAAGAGGGTGCCCATGAGTTCCCTTGAAACCCTACGCCTACAACACTCTAGACTAATAGCGGCAAAGCCACCTACCCAAGTGACTCTTAGTGAGTGATTGTCTCACCTACAGTGTGAGGAGTTAGACGCATAATTAAAAAATAATCTGCTAATTTTGGAGGAGTTCGACAAGGTCACAAGTAATACACCCCACACCCTCTATTAGAGGTGATTAGGCTTTATTTAATTAAATGCACTTGCAAGGCAACAAGGATAATTGTGTGTGTAAGTGTTATAGAAAATGCATGGGGGCATAAATCATTAACCTTTGGTCGACCCTAACCACACACTATAAGTTGCTGATCCTTCTAGTTGCAGAGTTGACTCCTCCATGTCTAAAGAGATGAAGTGGGGGGACATGTGGTGCAATGTTGCGAAGTTTAGTGGAATCCAATCAGAGTGTGCTTAAGTTGGATGAGAGTGACATATATGAGGATGATGTTATGGTGAAAGCATTGGATTTGTACAAGCAGAAGGTAGGCAAACCTTTCATGGGCATTTGCTTCTTTCAGAGAGTAATGCGAGGTTTGCGAGCATCTAAGGGAGGTATATATGGCCAAGATGAAGAAGCCATCTAAGCACACTAGTTGTTGTGGTCGATCTCGGTGACCTTCGTGTACCAAGTGCCACAACCACAATAACGTTGTCAAAATAGGGACATAGGTCAAGTGCGAGGAACAAAGGCCGCTCACCTTGACCAAAAGCTCTTTCGGGAGAAAGAGTTGGGTGCTCATGCTCGCACCAAAGCCACCAAATATTTCATGGTAGCTAACCTTTGCAAGACATAGTAGTTAGTGCACAAACTTGCCATCGCTCTTCATAAAGAACAAAATGTATGCTAATGCAAACAAAGAGTTAGTGCAAATTTGATTTAGTTGTCAATTTGTTTATGGTGGTATCCCCAATTGATGGTTGGCCCCAAACAAGTAGAACAAGTAGAACAAGTAGATAGGTAGATAGATAGAGTTTTGTAGAATATCACCTCATGACACTTAGAACAAGTAGGACAATTAAGAGAATCACGTGGTTTGATGAGGTTGGGTTATGTGCCCAAATATAACCACCATTATGGGCTCAATAGCTAACAATATTGGGAGGGTCTATGTGATTGTTTGATAAAAAACATAATGTGGATTTGACTTCTTATGACTTTTGCATCTCAACACAAAATTTGAAATTTGGAATGACAAAACCAGACTTTGGTTTGCTATCCATTTGAGACAATTTTTAAACTAGTTCAATAACCATAAATGTGTTGTGAAGTTGGAAATGTTTAACAACATGTGAACATGTCTTAATACTTAAAAGACCAAGGGAGCTCAATGTAAGATCTACATACACACGATTTATATGAGCCTCAACAAATAAAATAAATGAACTTGAGAGAGAGGACCTCATTGAGCCCATTTATCTCGTGACATGTATTATATTCCAATATATTAAAAGAAAGGTCATAAGAAACGCTCGGACCTTGTACCAACATGGTACCTATTCGAATTTTGCAACTCATTTTGACTCGGATTAGTGACACATTCCATGCAACACAAAGGTGTTTGACTAACATAAAATTGTACGTAGAATTTCAAGAGACCCAAAATGAGGAAAGTCATGTGAGTCATGTTGGAGTGGACCAAGAGTGTACTTGGGAGCATGAAAAGTATTACGGAGTGGGGGGGGGGGGGTTTAATTTATATTTAGTCAACATTAATTGTAGCATAAGTTAACATACAGTATCACTGTTGCGGAGAGCACGTCTCCTTTGATATTTCTATTGAACGAAATCGTAAGTTCAAATGTGAGTACGAGTAAATTTAGTGGGTTTCGGAGCATTATACTAAAATCGGGAAGGGCATAGCGTGCCTCGAGGAGTTATAGCTCTGAATGATTGAACTTGGAGTTCATGGCCTCCTTAGAATTTGCCATCTTAGGTAGACGTGCCTAGTTCAGTTACGTCTCTTAATCGGACACCCATGTCTGAGTGGTACGTGGTTAGGCGGGACTTTGAAAGCGGATAATTGGAAAGACATGTGTTAAATTAAAAAAAGGATTATGTGTTCAAAATATGATAATAATTTTAGGTTCAATATTCAACATAATTGGAAGGATCTATATGACCACTTGATGAGCACAAAATGTTTTCACTTTGTAATATGATATTCATGTGAGCCCCAAAAATTACGAGGGGAGTAGTTATGGCCTCAATTTTGATTCACTAACCATCTCATAGTAATCACATGTTAAATCCCCCCCCCCAACTAGCCCACTTCTCCTAAAATATGTAACATGCGATTAGCACAAGACGGTTAGCAAAGTCCAAATGGAGGTCATAACCACTTTTCTCATAAAGTTTTGGGGCTCATATGAATATCTTATTGTTGAAAAATTGTTGCACTCACTAATTGGTCAAATACCCCTTCCTCTAATAATATTGACTATTGAACCTAAAGTCGTTATCATGTTTTTGAGCATGCGGTTTATTCTCTCATAAACACGTGTGTTTTTGGTACCTGTCCTTGGAGCCACATCAAAAGCACAAACCACTATCCTAGTGAGAAAGATATCCAAACAAGGGTTGCAAAATACCTTATAAGCTCTTATGTAGCTATCATTCTTGAAGAAAAAAGAACTAAAACGTGGAAGCATAACATAACATGTAATTAAGTTGTAAGATAGAGATGCTTAGTTTGGTTACTTATGTTAATTGAACATGTCTACGTTTAAGTGGTATGTGGTTTGGTGTGGCTCCAAGAACAGATACCAAAAAGACATGTGTGTTAAGAGGGATTGTACTACATGCTAAAAATCTGAAAACCATTCTTGACTCAATAACAAACAAATTTGAGGGGTGTTATATGACCATTTAATGAGCGAGAGAATCTCCACTTTGATAATGAACGAGATAATCATACGAGCTCAAAAAATTAAGAAGAAAATGGCTATAGCGCACCCTTGATTTGGAATTGGTAACCATCTCGTACGAAGGCCTGGTTCAAATGAGCACCTGGACAAAAGATGGTCAAAGGTCATTGACTAAAATAACAACTTCATCAACCCGCCATCCATGCCACCAACCAATGCAAACAACTGAGCGGACAAAATGGAGAGGTTTGGATAATGCCCAAGGGGTGGCTCCAACCTTCTCTAATGAAGGAGCACTCCTTGTTGTTCAGTTAGGGTTGCCAACATGTCTGAAGCTGCACGTAATGAACGAGATGACACATATATCCAACGGCCTGATGATGTGGACAAAAGCTTGGCTGAGGTGTCATTGTTGTTCACGATTTGTGAGGACGCTCATGTGAAGCGTGCCTAATCACGTGTGTATTTCATATCCTAGGAGAAGTGGGCTTGCTTGTTTGTAGTTGGGAATAATGCCCACTTAAGACCCCATGTGGAGATTGGATTGAGGTTGGAGGGAGTTCATGGCTCCTCCTTGGTAAGTTAAAATCTTCTTACTGTACTAGATCCCAGCCACATCCCACGCTTTCTTCCACCCCCCGCCCGCCCACTTGAAACTCCCTCGCCTCCCGAGCCCTGCGAGCCAGTGGACCTCCGGAGATAGCATCCGCACTCTTATAAGACGCAGCCTGCCTCACTCCCTCAATTCCATCCCGAATCCGCAAGAGTAAAACTGTCAGTTTGGGAGGAGTTTGAGAAGAAGAAGAAGAAGAAGAAGAAGAAGAAGATTGGGTAACACTTGCGTTCTCGTTGCGTAAGTCGAGTAGAGGGGAGATTGTAGGATATATAGCAAGGAGAGAAGCAATGAGGTCTGAGACGAGGAGGTGAGAGATTGTTTGATTGCAGGGAGGGAGGGAGGGAGGGAGTAAGTGGAGGAAGCGAGATGGCAGGGTGTTCATGGATCCGGGGGAAGTTGATAGGCACAGGGGCGTTCAGCAAGGTGAGCCTGGCGATGAACAGAGAGGATGGGGAAGTGTTCGCAGTGAAATCGGTGGAGGTGGATGGGAATGATGGAAATGCGAGTTGCTCCATGCTGGCGATAGAGAACGAGATCCAGCTCCTCCAGAGCTTGGACTCCAAGTATGTTGTGCGCTGTTTGGGAAGCGATTGGACAGAGGAGAGTGGGAAGTTGATGCGCAACGTGTTCCTGGAGTACATGCCCGAAGGCAGCTTGGCAGATTTTCTGAAGCAATTCGCAGGTGCGGGGGCGCTGGATGAGCACTTGATCCGCACTTACACGCGTAGCATTGTGGAGGGAATTGATTACTTGCATAGAGAAGGAATCGTGCACTGTGACATCAAGGGCAAAAACCTGCTGGTGAGGAATGGGAACGTGAAGCTGACGGATTTTGGATCCGCCAAGAGGGTGGGCATGGAGAGTGAGAACGAAGCAATGAACTGCTCTGCCAAAGTGAATGGAACACCGTTGTGGATGGCGCCGGAGGTTGTGAGGCAGGTGGAACAGGGACTTCCGTCTGACATTTGGTCCTTGGGTTGCACGGTCATAGAGATGGCCACAGGGCGAGCTCCATGGAGCAACCTAACCAACCCTTTCGTAGCTCTCTACCACATTGGATGCACGGATGAGCTCCCTGAAGTGCCAGCTTCCCTTTCGGCCGAGGCACACGATTTCTTGAGCAAGTGTTTCCAGAGAGACCCTCGCAAGAGATGGACAAGCTCTCAATTGCTCCACCATCCATTTCTCACCACCAGATTCGTGGCTAAGGCTGCCCCTGCCCCTGCTCCCACCGTCGTGGAGGCTCCCCTGTCTCCTTGCAGTGTGATGCACTTCCCCCATAGCGACCTTTCCTCGAGGAGCTTTGAGGATTCAATCCCCCTTCTGACCACGCCTTCTTTCTTGAAGCGTGGCTTAGTGTCGAGCCAGAAAAGCTCCCAGAGTTGGGGCAGCTCTCCTTTCAATGATTGCGCGGGGGAATGGATTGTTGTGCGATCGCCAAAAGGCTCTCCTCCTCCCTCTCCTTCTCCTTTCTCGAATTTGATGGCGCCTGCTTTCACATGCTGTGTTTCTCCCCCTGAAGCAGTTGCAATTTGTGAAGCGAAGGGGTCGCTTTCAAGCTCCGACATTACTCCTTCCAACACTTCAACTGGAACTCCAACGCCACGTTCTCAAAAGCTTCCCGGCATCCCCCATGTGACCTCAACTGAATCTCAACGCTTTGTAGGGTTTGAGGAGGTCCTGGGAGAATGCAGAGTGCCAATGCATTGTGAGGAATGCTCAAAGAAAATTCCACCCGCGGAGGAGGCAACAACAACAGCGCGCACAGACTTCCAATATGGAATTGAGCATGATTGCTTTAGTAGTAGCGAGGTTGACAGAATTAGTTTCTTGTGTGTTCGGCATTTTAGGTCGGTTGGAGCTCATCAACACTTGAAACGTGAAGAGCTTAGAAGAAAACAGCTACATTGGATTACTATAGCATACATCGATTGGAAAGCTTCATATTTCAATCACTACTGCTGTTGTACACTCTTAGCACATCTTTATAATTCATACTCACCATCATGGGTGAAACTACTTCCATTCAACTTTCGTGTCTGTTATCGTCTGTTATTTCTTCCATTGCTTATTGTTCTTGATTTTTTATGTTTCCCTTGCCTCTTCCTGCGCTGGTCCCATTGAAATTGTCTATTTCAAGGAAATGATGAACAAACCCATGATTCACTCGGAGATTGAAACCTTCTTCTATCACAACAGAAAAGCAGTCATGTTCAAAACGCTCTTGTCGTCTTTTCTTGGTCAGTGTGGATTTGAACAAGCAAGATATGCTGGTATGCCCCAAGTTTGGTTATCAGTATCATTTCTTCCCCCCCTAGATATCAAAGATTGTTCATTCCCATATTGTATCACCAATACTCGGAGAAAAGTTGCTTCCATCTACCCTGATTGCTTGTTAATGCAAAATGTCTCCCACTTGTACCCTTGCATTGACCACGACGATGTGGTTATGTGTAATCCAAACAGAAGCTTGTTTAATGTCGTCTAGGTTGTATGTATGCATGTGCTCCGGCTGTTCACCGAGGCACACGGGATTTTACAACCCACCAACTCTATTGCTTTGATGCACCGTTTCACATACAAATTATGTGCAGAAGGTGTTCCAACGTTTGCAGATTCATTATCATACAGTTTCTGGAAGTCAACGCGAAAGGTTGGAGGATCATCAATGCAAGGTAAGGCCTATAGACTATGATAGTACAAGAGCCAGTATTCAAATTTTGCCTCTCATGTAGCATTTGGGTTGACTCTTCTTACTCCATTTCAAAGGTGTCACCTTCAAGGAGGAGCAGACAAACACCAATCAATACATACATTTGTATTTTGCATAGATATCCAACGTGACTCCCAAACTGCCTTGCATTCCGGGCCCAAAAGCACATTACAAAATTCAAATACAAAAGCGGCTTTGTTTAATGTCACGATGAAAAGTGCTTTGGGTAATATGTAGGCAATCATTCCTATGAGAGCTTTAGGTTCATATATAAGATAGATAGAAACGTCGGCCTCGATTGAGGGCAAGCGTGAATGGAGAGTCATTTTATCCTGCGGGCTACTAGCTACTACCTTTCAGGTGATGGATTTTATGTAACGTATCAAGTCAAACGTCATCAGTAACTTTCCTAGATGTGGATGGGAGGGGTAGGGGGATATAGTGCACAGGGTTGGAGGGCTTGGTTTCAAATTTACGTTTATTAAGGATAATGGCAAAGAGGGAGTGAATGGTAGTAGTGTGAGTTGGGTTTGCTGTTTTTTGACGTGTTTGGGAGGAAGTTTGAAGCTATCGGTAAGGGTTTTGAGGGTGGAAGTGTGAATTCCTCCTCGTTGACCGGTGGTTAGGACAATAAGTGGTTGAATTTTCCAGCTGCTAGCAATTTGTCAATTTTTTTTTATATGTGGTTATTACTGGGAAATGGTCATGGCAATATGTGAATTCGATGTAGTAGTTTGATGTTGGTAGTGGGTTTTGTGGGAAACAGATCGTGGGTTCGCAGGCCTTCAATGAGAAAGATGTCTGGCCGAAAGTGGGATATGCAAATGCATGGGGTAGAGAGGCAAATGTAGGGGAATAACCAATGCAAAATGTTGTTGCCGCTAAGGGTAGTAGGGGAAGATTTACCATTAATGAGGCATTTCTTTTATGTGTTGTGGTGGGAGAGTAAGCGTTGTCGAATGCGTTCGAGACCTTTATTATGTCTATCCATGTGCAAGCCTTCAAGGATAGGGTGGGTCGTGGGGTGGGTGCAATGTGCAAGGACGTGGGGCCATGTGTTGATGGGGAGCTTCTAAGGTGCCATAGGGAGCAAAATGAGGAGGGGAATTTTTGGGCTAGATGAGATGTTTGCGATAGTTGCCCATGTACTGAGCATTGCAGAATTTGAGCGTTTGGCTGATGTGAGAGTCAAGAATCGTAAAGTTGTTTCATAAAATGTTGGAGAGGTTGTGGTCCATTGAGATGTTATTGGCCCATTATAAAGGGGGTGGTGGGAGTGACTTCTTGGATGAGGTGTTGTTTGTAGGAGAGGGGAATTTGTGTGTCAAGGTTGCGAATGAGGCCTTCCCAAAAGTGTTTATTGTGTATGTAGTGAGGGTAAGGGTGGTAAATGTAGATGGTGTTGCCATTAGGGGCGTCGGGGGGAGCCTCTACGCTGAACTTGGCAAGGTTGTCGCCCACGTCGTTGTCATGGATGCCCATGTGTGATGGGACTTTGAGGATATGTATCCGGTGGGGTGAAGTTATATTTGTATAAGAATGTCATGTATGAGAAATTTGTCGGGGTGGTGTCTATGGGCCGTGGGGGAGTCTTTATAATTCATTAGGAGGTATATTAATACAAGGATGTCCTTGAGGATGTAGGCTGTCAGGTGGGGGTGGAGTAATGTGGTGGCTTTGTGTAATGCCATAAGCTCCGCACAAAGGATGTTTTTGCGCCATGGTAAGTGGAGGGCAAACCGAGTGTTGGTGCTTCGGGCATAACTCCATATCTTGTTGGGGTCTGGTTATCTTCTTTGAAAACAAATCCATTTTTATACGTGCTTTGTTGGGGTGGGAACTTAAGGATTGGGTCGTGGGGAAGGTTGGGAGGGGTGCGGCGAGTGGGGGTGTGAGTGTGGGGATGATGGGTGTGTGGGCTGGTTTCATAACATCTATTGAGGGGGTGCTAGTGAGAATCTACCGCCTATGGGTTGGTTGTTGACTTAGCCCAATTTAAGCTCATTCAATTGTTTTTGGGTTTTTGAAACTCATCTAGAGGTTAATTTGATTTAAAATAGAAATCCCCATGTTTTACAATAATAATCAATGTTTTCATCTTTCCCCTCCCGAAGTTTCCCCTCCCCCCCCTCAATAGGTGTAATGAACCAACCCTAAACTGAGTTTTGGGATTGACCTTGATTGTTGTCAAAAGATTTTCCTATAAAATTTGTGTAGAGTAATTATTTCTTGCAAAAAAAATTCGGCGTTTTGGCCATGATCTTTTCTCCTGGTGTCACAAACCAAACAAAGTAACCACAACCATCACAAGTACACTCATGCATTTTCATCATCTTTGAGCAATTAAATTAAATTCATCATCCCCTCCTCCTCCCCCAACAACACCATTTGAGCACAACGAGGCCTTAAAGTTTAGATGTTCATTGTTACAAATGTTACTCTTGGATTATCCAATTTGGGCCTCTTTACGCACAAAAACGTGAACTACCTATTTTCAAATAAAGCCAATTGTATGAAAAGTGAACCTATCTAGATTTAACTCATTATTCAAGTTGAGTTTCAAATCTGTTAAAGATCTTAACAAGGAAAAATTCAACAAGTCAACCTTAACTCGTCTCTTAATTTGGTCAACCTTTGGTTAGTCCTAACCCATTGGTGTGGGTGTGAGATTGGTAAGCTAGGATGTTGTTTAGCTATTTCTCACTAACTCTTATCAAAGTCTACTTCTCCTAACTACTAAAGGTAGTACATGTGGTTTGACCAAGAATTTAGTTAACTAGCAATTTGGTTAGCCAATCTTCGCTAACTCATGAGTCAACTAATTTTCCTAGTCAGGTGGTGCGGGTGGCCCTTACCAGGTGATTCTTGCTAAGCCACTAGGGAGCCAAAAATCTCATTTTCTATTTTAAGTGTGAAACTACACTGAATATGATATTTAGTGTCACAAATTCTAATTGTCTTGCTCAATACTAATTATAAACTGTGCTGTAGTGTCACCAATGCTCAATGTCAACCCAACTTCATTTGTCATTCCTTTGTATTTTATTTTATTTTTATTTTTTGGGGGGGGATTATAGATTTACAATGTTGCAATTACTATCACTTACCAAGTGAATTTTCATCCAATGTTCAATCATCCATGACAATATTTCATCACAAGTTGCCGACAAGAGAAGGTAGGGTTTCGGCCAATGGATGAACTCATCCATTATCCATGACAATATTTGTTCACTTATTCATAGGAAGTGTCATCCGAAAAGTTCTCATAGTGACACAAAATACCATATGACACTAAATAGCATATTTAGTGTACCTGTTCTGAATACGAAAACATATTTGATAAAATAAAATGTAATAGTTTTTTCAAGAAAAAACTATGATTCTCAAGGTCAAGTAATGACATCTTTCTGGAACCTCTAAGTTTCCAAGGTTTGTAAGGGCATCGCCACCCATTCCCCCCAATGCCAACGGGGGGAGGGTCTAGATGGCGTGGGCCGGCCACTGTGCCGGGGCAGCTCCCGTGCTCTTTGCCAGCGGGCCCGGGCAGCGGCCCGCCAACCGCACACGTGGCGGACTGCGGAGGGGGGTCACTGACAAGGCCCCCTTCCTTGTGCTTTCCACCATCCTCCACCCCCTTCCCTACACCTTCCTCTCCGCCCCTCCTCCCCCTCCCCATTCTTCCCCTCCCTTATCAGTGCTCACCAAAATTGTGAGCACCTTGTTTTTGGCACTTTTGCAAGGAGTTTTGCTTGTTTATTTTGAGGGGATAATAATGCAATTAAGATAAATGAATATATTTCTTGACGAAAGGATGTAAGAAAACGGTTTAGGATCTATAAAAGGGCTCAAATTTTAAGGTCCAATAAAAATGTATATTAAATATAAAAGCAATATATCAAAGTAAAAGAGCATAAAGTAAAAACATCATATATACAAATTTCACATGCAAATTCATATACAATACAATAAGATTAAAGATGATTGTATAAGGATGTGACTAATGTGACTAATACCTTGCCAAGGTATTAGTCACAACATTATAAAATGTTGCACGACTCTCATATCTCGAGGCCTAAGTTTGTGATAATTTTTTGTATAGTTGCTACATCAAGGAAGTTTGGATTTTGGAATTTTTTACGGTCATTTGATATTGTGACATATCGTTTTTATTTTTTATTTTTATTCTCTTTAAATTGAATTTGAAATTGAGAAATCGTTAAAATGGTCTAGTACATGTTGGAGTGTGTTGGTTTTGATCATGGTTATGATAGGAATTTCTTCACATGCAAATTCATATACAATAAAATGAAAATATAGACGATTGTACAAGGATGTGACTAATGTGACTAATACCCTCCCGAGGTATTAGTCACATTAGTCACAACATTATAAAATGTTGCACGACTCTCATATCTCGAGGCCTAAGTTTGTGATAATTTTTTATATAGTTGCTACATCAAGGAAGATTGGATTTTGGAAGTTTTTATGGTCATTTGATATTGTGACATATTGTTTTGATTTTTTTGATTTTTATTCGCTTTAAATTCAATTTGAAATCGAGAAATCGTTAAAATGGTCTAGTACATGTTGGAGTGTGTTGGTTTTGGTCATGGTTATGATAGGAATTTCTTCACATGCAAATTCATATACAATAAAATGAAATTATAGACGATTGTAGTAAGGATGTGACTAATGTGACTAATACCTTGCCAAGGTATTAGTCACATTAGTCACAACATTATAAAATCTTGCACAACTCTCACACCGTGAGGCTTAACTTTGTTATAATTTTTGGTATAGTTGCCACATTAGAGAAGGTTCAATTGTGCAAATTTCTACGGTCATTTGATATTGTGACATATTGTAATGAATTTTTTATTTTTTATTTTCTTTAAATTCAATTAGAAATTGAGAAATCGTTAAAATGGTCTAGTACATGTTGGAGTGTGTTGGTTTTGGTCATGGTAATGATAGGAATGTTTCACATGCAAATTCATATACAATAAAATGAAATTATAGACGATTGTATAATGATGTGACTAATGTGACTAATAATTTGGCGAGGTATTAGTCACATTAGTCACCACATTATAAAATCTTGCACGACTCTCATATCTCGAGGCCTAAGTTTGTGATAATTTTTTGTATAGTTGCTACATCAAGGAAGTTTGGATTTTGGAAGTTTTTATGGTCATTTGATATTGTGACATATTGTTTTGATTGTTTTGATTTTTATTCGCTTTAAATTCAATTTGAAATCGAGAAATCGTTAAAATGGTCTAGTACATGTTGGAGTGTGTTGGTTTTGGTCATGGTAATGAAGAAGCAAATTTACACCAATTTCTTTTGCAATTTCATATTTATTTTTGCAAAGTCAATTTCTCAAGTTCATACTCATTCAAATTCTTCATACTTCTTAGAAGTTCGGTTTTGAAAATTTGAAATGATGACTTCAATTTTTAGTGGTGGATTTGTTTGTTGTGGATGGAGTAAATTGGATTCTACCTCGTTCCCTCCGACCAGGCATTGACAAAACCTCCAACAGTGTCAGACTGAAAAAGTCAAGTTTTGGAGGGTGGAAAAATTGCACACCAAGCTGCCGTCCAAGGCAGCTGGGATGGCGTGACCGGCAGTGGGTTTAGGGTTGCCGGGAGGGCGGTGGCGGCTGTATCGGGACCCACCCCGGCCACCTGCCGTTGGCGTGGCCGTTGGGGGGAACGGTGGCGATGCCCTAAGTTAATGGAGGTCTTCATTGAATGAGTCTCCAAGTTTTGACCCACACTTAGTACTGGAGACAAAGGATCCTGAGATCTCCTTTATCTGTCAAGTCCTGAGAGGCTCAAGTATTTCCATTGATATTTAGTTTCTTGGTTGACTAGGGATTAACGGAATACCACACTAATTCCCATAGTCATATTCTTTATGAGATGTTCGCTGTAGGTCTTCAAGGGTTCTGCTGCCGCACTACACTAAATAGTGTATTTAGCGTCACCGATTCTATTGTCTTGCTCAATACTAACTAAATAAGAACCTAACATTATTTGTCATTCCTTTTAAAAAAAAATTGGGCATTAGAGGTTCATAATGTTGCAATCACTATCACTTACAAATGATTTTTATCCAACTTTCAATTTTCCATGACAATTTCATTACATAATTGTTAAGATGTAGAATGTACCAAGTTGGGATGACACTTCTTGTAACCTTATTCATAAGAAGTGTCACAATGACATAAAGTACAATACTTAAGTGTAGTACTTCATAAGGGTTAGAAAAAAGAAAAAGAAAAAGAAAAAGACTTGCTTCATGTCAACTCTTTCATTTGCTTTGGACGGCCTAGTTGATGACACCGGAGTTGAATGGAATTAGCATGGGCATTGATGTGCTCTCACAATTTGAGTTAGTTGAAATGAGGCACACTTTGTATTTTTGAGTGTTACCCTATAACTCCAATTAAGATAGGTACATGTCTCTGTTTCAAAATGTAATACTAGGCATTCTCAAGTCTTTCTTCCAATTGCACCATAAGTTGATAATAGTCTCTATCTCATGGAGGCCACTACTCTATGAGAAATTAGCCTTTTAAGAAAAATCTTGATGTATTTTTATTGTCATCAGCCTTTTGACTTCCTAGACGTTAAAGTCAATTTTATTTCATTGGAGGTTTTCATTTGTATACATAACCTATAGCATACTTATTGAGTCTATAATATGGGTTGAGATACATGGTTAGGAATTTGTGGTGTTTGCATAAACACATCCATTGCAAAGTGAAAATACAATGAATTATATTATAAAATGAAAATGTATATTTAAATTCAGTTTGACTCCAAAATTAAAGTCACAAATCCTAAATTAATCTAGTGACGTTGAATTGAATTGAAACGGCCCTCAATCTTGTAGGGGAGATTATTATTATTATTATTATTATTATTTAACTTGGAGCCCCTTCATCCACGATGGATGAGTTTACAAAGATGCCATGAATCCTTTGCCAAGATGCACATGTTACTCTAAGTTGATTTCAATGTGGGCATCTATAGGTCACAACTAATGAGAGAATAACACATGGCAAATGCATTCAAAATTTTATTGTTATAGGTCAAACTAAATAGAAAACCACAATCTCATAAATGCAACCCTCACGACCCCCCACGATTTGGAATACCTCAATGTAACAACAAGAGGGAATTATTGCATATGAGCATATTTCTTATTCATCCAACACAATTGTATTAGAATGTGTTTAGGTCGAAAGTTACATGTTTAAAAGTTTGATAACATAAGCAATGTATAAGACCATGAATCAATCTAATGGGACATACATGAAATGAACCAACCACTTACAAATCAAGAGGAATGTTGATTTGCATGTTCTCCTTTGATTGAATAATAACAACTATCTGACAATGTCTCGTTGAAGCTCACAAACAAATGACCTCCGTAACTGCACCCAATATTCCTATAACTTTGAATTCACATTTAGAGTTATATGTTGCTATAACATTTTACTGAGACCATCAGCTATTACTAGGTTGTTTCATGCTATTTGATGTTCATACTACACCTTTCACACCTATTATTGTGGTCCACTTAATTTTGATATACCACAATAATGGCCAGCATATTTTTTTCTAGCCACGCCATTTTTTGAGCACCAATATCACATGTGCAAACTAAGACTATGGAATCAATTTTTGGAACTAAAAATAAATTATTGTGGATTGTAAATGGGATACCAATATGATACCACAAATGTCAATACTCTTTTATCATCTTGTAAGCCACCCATAGTTTCTACCCATGCTAACTGTCAACCTAGAATATTAGGTGTGAAAGATATAGTTATTCATCACGATTGAGTAGAAATATGACAATTTCAATAAAAAGTTATAGTAACATGTAACTCCAAATGATAACGCACACTAATAAGATTATTTAGTATTTGATTACAGACTTAGTCTACACTTTCGTTTGGAACATTCGATTTTTTTTTACTTTGTTGCAAGTTAACTTTTTGTTTTGTTTATATGAATGTCAAAGACCTTGTGAGTCTAAGTAATTTTACATCGTCCATCATCTCATTGACATGACATGTTAAATCTGCCCTTACTTATGTTTGTCATTGGATGCTCAAGAAGGCAATTGGGCCCCTTTTACTTTCACCTACCACTATCTTAAGCCTAGGCAACGGTAAGATGAGAATCAACCACCTTAGCCTCATATGGGGTTGTGTCATGTGTCCACGTGTCGTCCACCTAGGACACATAGCCCTATCCATACCCTAGAAAGCCCAAAAGGGTGTTTCTTGGATTTTTTCTCGCTTTCTCATTTCGCTTGGGAGGCACAATACATAGGCCAATCTACTAGGCATGACTAACCTACTCATCAACAAGACCATTATGCACATGATTCTTCCCATGTCGATTCATTGGCCGTTTCACGGGGATTTCACTCCTAAACCCTACAAACTATGGCGGCTACATAACCGTCTTCTTTAAGGTGGTGATGGGTTTAGGGTTTAGGGTTTTAGGGTTTGGGCATGGTCAAGCATGGGATCTCACGATCAGATCGTAATATACACATACAATATATATGTCGGTGCAGATGTAGTTCATCATGTGGAGCCGGTGCAACAATCTTTCTTATTGTTGCCTCTAACAAGAGACCTTGCCAAATGGAGTCACTTGCGGAATTTTCAATGCTATGAGGATTGAGATATATGCCCACATTTATGATGATGGATTAGGTTAGGCTTTTCAAGGAGCAATTGGGGGTGGGCTATGTGGTTGATTAGATTTAGGCGGCCGTCCTAAGTATTTTTTTAAGTGTTTAAGGATTAGAATTAGTTTGCACATGAAGGAAAGTCCAAGTTCATATGAAAGACCAGAATTAAGCTTTGTTAGGAATGTCGATCCTCGGCGACAGTTTTTTTGACATGATTTTTACATGAACTAGCTAATCCTGTGGCTATCAAAGAGGAAAATAAGAGCCAACGACTCTAATTAAAAAGTTGTCGTTGGGGTCATGTTGCAATGACCATGGTTGTTTTGACAATTTTCCTATGGTGAGTATCTTATATTGCAGATAAGCTTGACACCGCGTACTACGGGACTTACGTCCTTTTTGTTTGTAGTTTTAATTTTAGTATGATGAACTATGATGTAATTGTTCAATATTTTTAAAATGCCTACATAGGAAGCAGTCGGACTGCTTACTATGTAAATTTTTCCACGAGACCCAACTAAGATTTCCATGTGCCTAAAGTGCCAAGCCTAGGATAAATGGATTTCACATTGCCTCACATCATTTTTTTTAATAGTTGACTAGTTGCTCGATTGCTTTATGTGGACTACACCAAATTGATTGCTGCAATCAATGAGGAGCGGTCGGCTAGTTGGTCAACTGCTACTAGTAGTTGACTTTTAGGAAAACCCAAAAAAATGTGGTAACTAGGAATCAACTTCTTAAACCAACTTTTAGAAATTTCCAAAAACTTCCAAAGTGTTTTGGACTGTTAGATCTTGCGTCCACATTTGACACGCAGGATCATCATGTAAAATGAAAGTAGTGCACACGAGGCCCATCGTTCCATGCTTCTTCTTCAAACAAACGATTATCAATTATGGAATAATATTGATGTTATGTAGAGACTATTTCAGGGCTTTGGTGTTGGATGAATGAAAGATACGCTTGTATGCGATATTTCCCTTTCTCCATGGAACTCGATAGAACCCCTATTCATCACGCCATAATAAAGGATCCTAGAATTCGTTGTCCCATTTGTGGTCCACATTGACTTACATGTAGGGCAGGCAAAAGGGAAGGGAAGGGAAGGGGGGGGGGGGGGGGGGGGGGGGATCGGATGGCCCAACGAACCAATGCGACGATCATACCCATTCCCACCAATCAGGCAGCAGCGGCATGAAAGGCTATGGGTATTGGTTATATGGTCTCAAGCCGGCCGCCTCCGTAGTCTGGTTTCCTTTCTTTCACTGCACCCCACTCGACTCGAATGCTACTGGAGGTCTTGGAGCGTGCACAGCCGTTGAGATCAAGGATCCAAGGGCCCGTAATGGGCCACACCATGCAGGGGCCCAACGGCCGACCCAACCGACTCTGGAACCCACTTGCATTGCATTGGGCAACTTGAATTGCGAAGGCCCAATGGGCAGGGGCGGGATGGATATGGGAATCAGGGGATTGCTTTAACTTTTTTTCACTTTCCGTTCATCCACTAGGATTACTCCATCCTACCTGCTTGCGCCCCAGACTATATACACCTACTGGATTCCGGTCCCCCACACCCACCGCAGGCGTAATAGTAAAAGCAAATCCCCTATAATTAAGCTGCTTGTTACTTCAGTCCTATTTGACCCCTGAGCGCTTAATTAGGAGATGTTTTGTTATGTTCTTCCCTTTGTAAGCCAGTTGGGGGTTCAGGGGTAGCTCTAATGTGTGGAGATGAATTCAGGGGTTTTTGACCTCAATGTAGCGGGTAGTTTAGTTTTGAAATGAAAAATCCCCGTTCTCTACAATACTAATCATTGTTTGAACCTTTCCTTCCTTCGGTTAGTGGATGAATAGTTCACCCACACTTATCGGTGCAGGTCATCAGTGAACGGTTCCTACCAGCAGGGGGTCACGTTTAGAGTTGGCTTAGCCGGTGAGAGCCACTGGATGTAACTAGTGCTGGTAGGAACCGTTCACTGGTGACGTCCGCACGAGTAAGTGTGGGTGGACTGTAAAACCCTCGTCCATCCACCCATGCGGGTTCTGTTTGCACTAAAGATGTTGAAATTCTTACCAAGTGACACTAAATTCACAATGACATCCTTACGTACCATACACTTCGAGAAAACCCATGCGTGCTCTAAGGTGCCCCCAAACCCTAAACCCTAAACAAACATTAACATCAAACATTAACATTACATGAAAACACATGCTTGTCAACGAATAACGCTAGGACGAAAAGCGCCCGTACTTTTAACGAACAATGTTGCTATGAACACTACTTCTAACAAATAATGCCGGAATGGACAGTGCTTCCTAGATCTTTTGGTGGCACTAATTCCCCACACACACTATTAGCCCCCCTCCCTCCCTCCCTCCCTAATTGGGGCAAGTAGAGCAGTATCTATGGGGCTGGGGACCTGGGGTCATGAGGAGCAAGACACCTAGCTTTCCATCAGGCCTAGCTAGGGCCGCAGACTAGTAGTGTTCAAGTGAGCAACAGTAGAAGCGGTGGCGAGCATCATGTCCTTCACTTGCTTTTGGAAGAAAGGAGCATGATAATGGGTTGACCTAATATTTATATACACACACATATATATATATATATGCTATTTAGAAGCATGGCCGCTAGCTAGCTAGCTCCCCACCTTTTGCATGCTAGCTAAGCTTAGCTACTGTGTATGGTGGGCGGCCTTAGAGAGCGAGGGAGGGAGTATCGGCCCATAAGTTCCCATTGGCTGTGCCTAGAAAGGGAGAGTGGCGCCGCATTGATGGGCAGCAATAAACGGTAAGTGGATCACAATAATTAGCAGTGCAGGGACACCTAGTTTGTAGGCGACCATCATCACTGGGCTGCTTAATTAGCAGCTAGAAGCCCATAGAGTCCAGTCACTTGGAGATTGGTGGTGTAATGACGCCCTTGAGTTAGGGGGGGATGGATGGATTGATTAATTGTGGCCCAGGGGAAATTATCTTGCCAAAAGGGCAGGCTGACATGGCAGGAGGCCCAAGTGCCACAGTGTCCACATGGTGGCTTATGCTCTTCTAGCTCTCCTTTTGGGGGCCTACTATCTAGTCTGTCTACTGGGGCCTCTGGGGAGGGAGCCTAGCGATTGGGCCAGGGGCCTCTTTGCCTTGCTTTTATGATAATTTGCTTTCGTTTTAATTTGTAACTCACCACGCCCACAAACTGGGCCCACTTTGGGGATTGGGTGGGTGGTTCCCTTGGCCGCGGCTCGAGTGTGTGAATTAAAGAAAGGCCCCGTTCGTGGGATTGGCCTATTCTAACCCTTTGGTGTAGTTGTGGCTGCTACTACACTAAAGGGGCCACTTTGCACACGAGCCAAGAGCCGTGACCGTGGAATTGTGGGAGCCCAAAAGAAAGTGTCTAAAGGCCGTCCCAAAAACACCTCCGAAATCATGTCGTGTGGTCACCGGCCCTCAAGTATAGTGTGAAGTCATATGTGATCCGACCCTCAACCATATGTTGTTTCAATGAATTCTCATTCATGCGGGGTCCTCACACGTAACAAAGTAGACTAAACCAACGGTTGTGAGTTTTCGGAGTTGCCGTGGTCTCCCGGGTTTGTGTTAGGCCTACCTCCAAGAAGTGGTTTTTGAAAATAATCCAAGCGACCATGAACACATGGTCCATTGGATGCCATGTAGGAGGCCATGTAGACTTTACATCCATCTTGCATTCACGTACTCCGTTGGTCCCTCAAGTGCAGTGTGAAGCGAACTTGGACCAGCTCCGTCTTTTCCACCAATGAGAGTGTTTGAAGCGTAATGGTGATGGGCTCTCAGTCTCGTGTAGCAAAGTGGCCCTAAATATGATACTTAGTGTCGCTTACTATTTGGAATGACACAAGGCTATATCTATTTACTGTATACCTCATATTTTACCAACATATGTGAAATTGGTAGTTTGGACAGTATAGAACCGTCAGCAATTTGACTTGGTGAACATTACACAAAGTGTAAAATGATGTAGCACTGTGAATGAACCATATTTAGTGTTGTGACCTAATTAATCCGTCGACTCACCTTGGACCATGCAACCTGCTGCATGCTCTCCTCTCACAGTCCTAAATTTGTTTGTGGAAGAATGATGTGAACTGGGAAAATTTTAAATGCACACGGCCATTGATAATTTCCTCCGCCTATTTGGAGTGTTTGGAATCAACTCATGAGGACCCCGTCCTTACTTATAGCCGCTCAAAACTTTGATCACCACACTCTTTGTGCCACCAACAATGATTCGGCTCTTGACAATAAGGCCTTCGAATGAAGATCAAACGGGTGGGGTTATAGTGACAACTTCAACAATGCATTTGCCATTTAATGGAAAGTTTGGTGTACATGAAGACTAGTGATGACCATTTGCCCAAACAAAACAAACTTCATGTGAACAATGGATCGAACTGGAAACGCACACGTGGAGTTTGGTCCTAGTTAGTTAATCTCACGACTTGTCTGGTCATGGTGATGTTGAAAGCTCCAATAAACCATTGTGCCACTGCTTAAACACTTGAGGAGGTTCTCATGGAGCCGCATTTGAATATGGATTGATAAATCTACAACTTGAAGATTACTTAGTGTCTATATATGTTGTGAGTATAAGCTGCGTTAAGCATTTGGATAACGGGCTCACATTCATGCCGGTATAATGTACGGGCGTAATTTTTTCCTTCTTCTTCTTCTTGTAAGTATAAAAAACTATAGGTGTACATGAGGGAGCATGTTGATGACCATTTGTCCATACAATAATGTCATGTGAACAAGGACCTAAACTAATAACGTCATCGACGTGAAGTTGATCTCGACCAGATTAGTGTATATAAGGACTATTTTTGGATATATTGACATCCCTAATGACATTATAGTGCGATACGAAGTTGGGAATGTCAGTGTGACAAAAAATAATCCTTATATACCCTAATCAGGTCGAGACCAACTTCATTTCAATGACATTCTTAGTTTAGTTCCTCGTTCACATGACATTCTGGTATGGACAAATTGTCATCAATATGCTTCCTCATGTACACCTCAATGCGGCTTTATTATAGTGTGGCCAATGAATGTAGCTCGACGGATTGATGTCATGATCCATACCACATATACCGTCTTACTAGAAACTTTAAGAAAATTGATGGGCATGATCGCCCATACCAAACATGTGAATGAGAGACTAAACAACTAGAAACACTCACATGAGGTTTGGGCTTGATTATAGGTCCCTTTTCCAACTATTTTTGGTGACAGTGTGGGGACGTTCATAATACTCTCGATCAGGAGGCCATGACTTGGGTTGAGGCATGAGCTGCGATTATGGTTTAAGTGACATTGGTGGAGACAAATGACGGGCATTGCAAAGGAGAATTTTGGAACTTCTTGTTAGTGGCAATGCCTAATAACATTCAACCTCGTCAAAGTTGGTGAAATTGACACACGAGCAGCACATGGCATTTGCCGGGCCAATGCAACAAGCCAAATTGTTACTTCATGAGACTCATGAGCGCCATAGCTAGCCACAACTTCTAAAGTGTGAGAAAATGCTTCTTATTGGGTCTGTGTGAGCCCAAAAGGGTGCCCACATTTAGTCTTAGACCCTTGAAACGTTAGTTGATGCACTTTGAAGTAGCATGTTACTTCACAAAAATATAAAAAGAGTGAAATGTTAGTCTTAGAAGTACCATGTTGTAAGAGGCTAGGATGTGAGTTGTTATTGTGTTTTTACCTTCGGAAGGATTTGAGTGAATGAGGATAGGTAAGGAGAACTTGGATTGAGTAGTTAGTGAGTAGGCTAGTACAAATGGATGGAGACAACCAAAGTGACTCAAGAGGCAAGTGCATTCGAATTGGGATGAATGGAGGATCACATGGAGCGCACAAGTGGACCACCTCATCATGGCCACTTAATGGGGAAGGCCCAAGGAAGAATGCAAGGTGGAGGATAAGCAAATTCTCAAAGCACCAATCAAATCACGAGTTAAGCATCGTGGTTTGAATTAAGTGGTGAGCGACGATTTGGGAAAGTAAGGGGAGAAAGTTATGGCGGCGGAAAGCGAAGGAGGCTAAGTTTGGGTTGAAGCATCCCAAGTTTGGTAAAGTGTGGTAGGTAGAAAGCCAAGGCTAGTTAAATGTTCGAATTAGGATCCTTGTTGATCATTTGAGGGAGGAAGGCTTAGAAGATAGGATTGGCGCCTACTAAGTAGGAGGAAATCTCAAGGGCTTATCGTGAGCCTTGAGGGTGCTCACCCCCTCAAGCTTACTATATAATCCCTCATTCTTCCCTCACTCATCCTCTCTTTCCTTTGTGCTCCAAGGCACCCCACGAGTTATAAGTGTGGGTGTGGGAAGCCATATTGGAGCACATGTGTGTGCTTAGTTTTTAGTTTGAGAGCCAAGGCTTGTTAGCCTTGAAGAGGGCTTGACCTCTTGGTAGAATTAGTGTTGACGTGAAGGATTTTAAAGTTAATTCATGATTCCAATTTGTGGTACTTTAAGTTCATGTTTTGAATACACGTGGTTGCAAGTTCCATGTTTAAGAGTTGAGCACTTGATGTTGTGATGAGTGCAAAAATATACTTGTGTGGATTAGTTAGTCTTAGTGAAGTTAGGAAATTCTCTCTCCCCCTCTCCTCTCTAGGATTTTAGGATTTTAGGATTAGAGAAGAATTGTGTGATTAGAAAGGGGTTGTTAGTAGAATTAGGGAAATTAGGTAGGAAGATTAGTTAAGGGTTTGAATAATTAGTGAGGTAGTTGGGGATTACAACTACAAAGTTGTGGGTTCATGAAGGAGCTGGGTTTATGAAGGAGCTGGGTTTATGAAGGAGCTAGGTTTATGTAATTAGAAAGTAAAGAGATGGGTTCATGAAGGAGCTTAGTAGATAGCCTACCTAATTAGCTCATAGACAAGTAGTTAGTTACATTATGCTAGTTAGTGTTATGTGTGGCTTTCACAAGTAAATGTATTTGAGATTGACTATAGAGAATAGTGTTTTTTTTAACACTTGCATCCTCTCTTTAAAAATAAACCACGTGCACAACTTAATGGAGAATGTGGAGCACTCTCGCGATGACAAGACAAAGGAAGCAAAGACCAAAGTTAAATCCAAGACCACTTGAAGGGTGAACCTTGCACTATGGACTCATCCAAGTCCAAATCCAATACCGCGGAGGAATGTGAGCCCAAACCCACTACTCGGACTACGGACGCTTAAGGGTGGGGGGTTTGGCCTCACATAATTGGTGCGTCCGCCGGGAGGGAAGCGGAAGGTAGTTACAAGACTTGGAGGCGACTAGGAGACTTGGAGGCAACCAGGAAAAATTGGAGACACAAACTTGAGAGAAGGGAAGGAGCACCCGAAACTCGGTAAGTATTCTCTCTTTGGGTTACATTTGAATTCATTGTATTTCAACTATTCCTTGGAATGAATTGCATTGTCAATTACGCAAATTCAATTTTGAGGAAGGAGCGCGGCGAAGGTACGTCCTCAACCTTTTTGGGGATTTGCTAAGAACTTAAAAGGAACCTATAACCGAGTAGCTCATTAAAACATTAGAGGGTAAATTCACCTTAGGACATTGAACTTTGACACTCACCTCGGGGTGAGTCTCAAAGTTTTAGGAGTTGTCATTTCATGCTCTAGATTAAATTAATATTTCACAAAGTTTATGGTGTTGTTACATTGAGTCACGATTGAGGGGAGTGCTAACTCACAGGGGGATGCGATTGCTCAAGGTATGTTTATTTCTTCAAAGTGAACTCATTAACTAATTAAGGAATGCCTTTTGTACTCGTGATTGTTGTTATCCGTTGTAGAGGGTAATTCCCGAATTGTGGATGGTGTGAGAAGTTGAAGGGTGAAGCCTCGACTTTTAACATAATCTACTCGGAAGGTCACCCCCTCACAATCGGTATTGTGGTGAGTGTTAATTTGCGGGAAGGTGCGGAGGTGATGCTCCGACTTAACCAAAAAATTAACATGAACATGCCTATCCCCTATTGGGATTCTTTCACCTAAGTGGGCTTGCAGGTTCTTTTCCTCACCTCCTAAAAAAATTATAACCACACCAAGACAAGTGAAAATATTAAGAGGGGAATTGCTAGGATTATGTGTGGTCAAGTGAGGGTCGATCGATTCTTATGGAATGCAAGGTAGGACTCGCTCACAAAAACCAAGTTTGATAGTAGGACTAGAGAAATCTACTCGAAAGAGGCGGTCCTCTAAAATCAGTGATAGATTAGAACAAGATAATGTTAGAATAGAGAGTTGTTTGAACGTCGAACCTAGAACTAGGTCAATTCTAGACACCTTAGAACTTGGAGCTCAACTTGAAGAGGAGATCACTCCCTCCAAATTGAGTGGTGAAACTTCTTCGGAAAATTGAACACTTAGAAAAGAATTCCCGGTAGAAGTTGATAGGGGATTGTTGAATAGTTCACCGGTCACCATGGCCGAGGAACGGGGGATGGATCCACCACCCATACCCCCAATTCCGCCCATACCTCCTATACCTCCAATAGACCCATTGGTTAGGCCAAGAGGCCTACCAATTGTGGTTCCACAAAATTTAGCGGCGATGGATATGCCATCTCATCTCCCTAAATTTTATGGGACCAAGGATGAGGACCCCTCTCGGCACATGGAACGGTATATCGAACGGTTGGCTAGCTCCCTCATAACCGACCCGGGTTATTGGTTAGTGTGGTTTCCTACCACTCTAGAGGGGGAAGCCTATGAATGGTATCGGGATCATGCCGAGGGACATTTTAGGGGATGGGAACAATTACAAAGGGAGTTTCTTAACGAATTTAGGCCGGAAGTGGGTCAAAGTACCGCATTAAGGGCATTGTCGTCATTGAAGCAAGGAAGGGAGGAAGAAATTTCGGCTTACATTAGGAGGTTTGATTTAGTGTGCACTAGATTCGTGGGTACCATGCTCAACGACGACACGCTAAAGCAATTTTTCATTCAAGGGTTTTTTAAGTCCGGAACTATTAGGGGTGTTCTAGAAAGGAATCCCTTGACCTTGGCGGATGCCAAGCGTGCGGCTAGAGATATTGAAAACTTGGATAAAGATCACGAAAGGCTATGGAGAAGGGAGGATGAATTGATCCCACAATTCATCCCCATACGTCCTAGGGTGGTAGCGGTAGAACCCGCTAAGTATGAGAACCAAATTCCATATGCCATTGTGGACACCGGTCCCCGACCTTTAGCGGTTAGGGAACCGGCACCTCTTTTGGCACTACCGGCCCCTAGAACGGATCCACACTTGGAGGAGGTTGAGAGAAGACTAGGTGCTAGCCAACTAGGATTCCAAGAGGCTATGATAAAACAAATGCAAAGCCTCACGGATCAAATGTCATTAATGATCCGGAGTCAACAACCGGGGCCTCCACCCCCGGTTGAGTCGGGTAGGCATTCTTCCGGATTATGGTGTGTCCAATGTGGCCAACCGGGCCACACGCGTCAATTTTGTAGAAGTGGACAAAACCGTGACCAAAGAGGAAACGGTAACCCACCTCAACAAAATCAACGAGGTCAAGCGCCACCTCACTATGGAAATGGAAGCAATAGAGGACCACAACCTAGAGGGCAAGGTGGCCAAAATTTAGAGAAGAAGGAATTTCATCCCTTTTGTGGAAGGTGGCACGCTCAAGGACAATGTTGGTCCGAAGGTCAAGAGTTTAATTGTAGCAATTGTGGAGGAAGTCATCCCTCGGATACGTGTCGACAACCGGACAAAATAATTAATGTCCCTTACCCGGTGGCTAATCCACAACAACAAGCAAGGGATAATATGCGAGGTGCTAGGCCACAAGGAGTACCGGCCAATGAATTTAGGCCACCTAACTTATACTATGACCATAGTAACGCTAGGCAAACTTTTCATCCACCGGCGGGCTTGCAAACTACAACCGGTTACATTCCAATACAAAATAGACAAGGAGTTCCACCTAATGGTAGTAATGGGAGACAAGCGCCTCCAACGGATCCGGGACCATCTAACTCCCAAGATGTTAGGTTCATGGATGGAGTGTTGGAGGCCACATGTGATGACATGCTTCCTCTTCCAACGAGAATTGGAGAGGAGCAAAGTCAATGGCCTCCTCACACCAATGCTATTACATATGAGTTAGTGAAGGGTAAGGGTGTGGTTGAAGAAGCACCTGCACTAGCGGTAACTACTAGGGCTAGGAGAGGGGATGCCCCGTTGGAGGTAGGAATAGGAGAGCAAGGAAATTACTCTTCGGATGAAGAGATTAATCTCTCCGAGTTGGATAGGGTAGCTAGAAGAGCTACTAAGGATGTGGAGAGGGAAAATATAATTTTACAAGATAGGGAGAGGACTAATGCGGTACATGACTTGGATAATAGCGATGTGGGTGAATGGGAAGGACCGGGGGTTCCCGTAGACGAATTCGACGTAGTGGGTAATTCTAAGGTGGAAAGATCTACCGGGTACGACTTGTGGGCGGACCTTAGTACACTCAAGGCGGATATTACTTTCGGCCAACTATTGGAAATTTCACCCACGGCAAGGAAAACATTAAAGGAGGGAATGCCGGTACACAAGAGGATGAGGAAGGTGAAAGCTAAAATAGCCGCTAGGATCCAATCACAAGGTGGAAGAGACGTGAAAGCTATAGAAATAGAAGTTGTTATAGTAGATAAGGTGGTTCCTAATGTGCTAGTCGACGGAGGGAGTAGTCTAAATATACTACCGGAGGATACTATGAAAAAATTGGGACTTGGACTCACGGGGCCTTCACCTTTGGTCATAAATATGGCAAATCAAAGTTCGACTACGCCTTTGGGGATGATCAAGGATTGTAGAATGACTACGGGAGGTGAGGAGTACTTGGTCACCTTTCATGTCATTAAAATGCACTCCAACAAGGACACCTTCCCCATTTTGCTAGGTAGGCCTTGGTTGCGGATGGCGAATGCTATGGTCAATTGGGGTGGACCTAAACCATCCATCACTTATGGTCCGGAGGGTAATAGGGTCATAGTGTCCATTGGTTCATTAGAAGGATGGATGAAGAAGGAGATGTATTTGCCATTGGAGAAGGAAATTGATGACTTAAACGAGAATGAGATTGGCAAGGCATTGGTGGGAGTCGTCCATCCCGAAGGTCAAAGGGTTGTTATAGATTCGGGCTCGGGAAGTCTAGGTCCTAATTTTTACAATTATGGGGATAATGGGGATTATGCCCAATGGCTAAGGGAGTACCCCGAGTCCGAGGTTGATGTAATGGTTACATTTCACCAAGTAGGCTTAGGGAGTGAATTTCCTAGTGTTAGTTTAGGAGAGGGCTCATTGTTGGAGCCATGTGAGGTGCTCACCGAGGAAGAGTGGGTTAGCGGTGGGTTAACACCTTGGGTAGATGACGTGGAAGAGGGTGAGGTTAGTTTAATTCATATAGATGGGACTCAAGAGGAGGATGTGATTATTGAGTCATCGAAATTGGAGGAGCCTTTACATTTCAAGACCACGTCTACGGGGATAGTTGTAGGTCAAGATGTGAAAGATTACCCCAATGTGCCTTCCGATTGGTATCGGAACAAAGAGGAGCAAGCACATGTGTCGGAAGCGGATTGGCGGTACGTGGATGTGAAATTAAAGAATGGAAAAACCCGACAAATGAAGATGGGCTCCAAATTGGGGGAGAAAGAGGTTAGGGAGTATAGCAATTTGGTGGATGAGTTTAGTGATACTTTTGCATGGTCCTACGATGAGCTTAAGGGAATTCCTAGGGAAATGGTAGAGCACCGGATTCCTTTAATTCCGGGGGCGAGGCCAATTAGACAAAAGGAGAGGAGGATGAATCCTCAATTGCAATTGTTGGTGAAAGCGGAATTGGAAAGGTTATTGAAGGCCGGGTTTATCAAGCCGGTGGAAATCACGGATTGGGTTTCTCCTATGGTCTTAGTAAAGAAAAAAAAATGGGAAATTAAGGGTTTGTGTCGACTATAGGAAATTGAATTCGTGCACACAAAAGGATCACTTCCCCTTACCTTTTATCACCTTGTTGCTTGAGGAGGTTGGAGGTCATTCGCGATATACCTTTATGGATGGGTATGCGGGTTATAATCAAATTTCCATAGCCCTCCAAGATATCCATAAAACGGCTTTTACTACACCTTGGGGTACTTTTGTGTGGGTAGTGATGCCATTTGGGTTATGTAATGCCCCGGCTACTTTCCAACGATTAGTAATGTATATCTTCACCGACTTGTTGTTCAAATCCATGACCGTCTTTGTGGACGATTTTAGCACACAAAGTAATGTGGATGATCACCTACATTGTGTTAGGGAGGCATTAGTTAGGTGTAGGAAGATGAGGTTAGCATTGAACCCGGATAAGACATTTTTGGGAGTGAATAAGGGAGTGTTGTTGGGTTATGTTGTTAGTGAGAAAGGTAGAGAACCCGATCCGGATAAGATTGCGGCCATAAGCGACTTGGCAACTCCAACCAATTCCAAGGGGATCTCTAAGTTGTTAGGACATGTGGGATGGTACCGGGAACTTATTCCTAATTTTTCAAAGATAGCGGTGCCCATTACCCATTTGCTCAAAAAGGATGTCAAATTCGAGTGGACGGATGCTTGTCAAAAAGCCTTTGAGGAATTGCGGGATAGGTTGAGCACCTATCCGGTGTTGATACCACCCAATTGGGGTAAACCTTTTCACGTCTATTGTGATGCTAGTAATGTGGCAATAGGGAGTGCGCTTTGTCAAGCAACGGGAGAAAAAGAGAAGGATCAACCTATAGCTTATGCGAGTAAGCAATTGACCCCCGCCGAAAGAAACTACTCTACAACGGAGAGGGAGTGCCTAGCCATGGTGTTTTCCGTTAAAAAGTTTAGGCATTACCTCATGTGCAACCCGGTTGTATTTTTTGTTGACCACATGGCTATCAAGTATCTAATTAACAAGGTGGAGTTAAGTGGTAGGTTAGCTAGGTGGGTTTTGTTATTAGAAGAATTCGACTACACGGTGGAATATAAACCGGGTCGTATGCATTTACAAGCGGACCACTTGTCTAGGTTGTCGGAGGAGATAGGAAAAAATCCGGTAAATGATATGTTAGTAGATGATAGCCTCTTTGTGGTCACTTCTACACCGGAGTGGTATACGGGCATAGTGGAATTTCTAACAACCCACAAGTTGCCCAAAGAGTGGACAAAAGAAGAGAGAAGGAAGGTGAGGGTAAATAGTAGGCAATTTGTTGTAGTGGGCCATAGGTTGTTTAGAAGGGGGTCCGATGGTATTTTACGACGATGCGTGTCAAAAACGGAGGTTGAAGCGATTTTAATCGCTTGCCACGATAGCGCTTGCGGCGGTCACTTCTCGGGTCAACTCACCGGGCAAAAAATACTTAGAGCGGGCTACTTTTGGCCTACACTATTTAAGGACGCCCATGACTATGTAAGGAAATGCGACGCTTGCCAACGGTATGCCCGAGACGACCTTAGAATGGAGATGCCTTTACATGTATCATTACCCTTAATTCCTTTCGAAAAATGGGGCATCGACTATGTGGGTGAGGTCCATCCCCAATCTTCAAAAGGAATGAAATATATTGTGGTGGCAACCGAGTACCTCACCAAGTGGGCGGAAGCCAAAGCGGTGAAGACCGACACGGCGGAACACTCGGCAACATTTATGTACGAAAACATAATTTCGCGGTTCGGGGTGCCGAAGATCCTAGTAAGCGATAGGGGTACTCACTTTTTGAATGACTTGATTCGAGAGATGACAGAGAAATTTAAAATTGATCACCGGAAGACTACTCCCTACCACCCACAAACCAATGGACAAACGGAAAGGGTTAACGGAATTTTGGTGAGTATACTACGCAAGACGGTTATAGACTCGAAGCGGGATTGGGATACGAAACTAACGGCGGCACTTTGGGCATACCGTACAACCTATAAGGTAACTACGCGTGCTACACCATTTTCCTTAGTCTATGGTCTTGAAGCGACACTACCAATCGAATATGAAGTCGAGTCACTTAGGGTGGCCGTGAGTACGAGACTTACCGAAAGTCAATCCTTACGAAATCGACTAACCGATTTGGAAGCACTTGACGAAGGGAGGAGAATGGCGGCTCAACATATTGAGGCAATCCAAAGAAGGAGAAAGATTACTTTCGACAAACGACATAAGAGAAGGGCCCTAACACCGGGAATGATGGTCATGATTCAAGACGCACGAAAGCTTGAATTTCCGGCGAAATTCAATGCGGTATGGTTAGGACCTTACCTTGTCTATGAGGTCTTTCTTAATAATTCAATTCAATTGGAAACGTTGAATGGTGAGCTCTTTCCTACCCGTACATCGGGAAGTAGATGTAAGGAGTACCGAGCTTGACTAGGCAACTTACCCTTGGAGCAAGAGATGTTTGGATTCATCCCCCGATGGTCGCCAATTATGTGAGCCCAAAAGGGTGCCCACATTTAGTCTTAGACCCTTGAAACGTTAGTTGATGCACTTTGAAGTAGCATGTTACTTCACAAAAATATAAAAAGAGTGAAATGTTAGTCTTAGAAGTACCATGTTGTAAGAGGCTAGGATGTGAGTTGTTATTGTGTTTTTACCTTCGGAAGGATTTGAGTGAATGAGGATAGGTAAGGAGAACTTGGATTGAGTAGTTAGTGAGTAGGCTAGTACAAATGGATGGAGACAACCAAAGTGACTCAAGAGGCAAGTGCATTCGAATTGGGATGAATGGAGGATCACATGGAGCGCACAAGTGGACCACCTCATCATGGCCACTTAATGGGGAAGGCCCAAGGAAGAATGCAAGGTGGAGGATAAGCAAATTCTCAAAGCACCAATCAAATCACGAGTTAAGCATCGTGGTTTGAATTAAGTGGTGAGCGACGATTTGGGAAAGTAAGGGGAGAAAGTTATGGCGGCGGAAAGCGAAGGAGGCTAAATTTGGGTTGAAGCATCCCAAGTTTGGTAAAGTGTGGTAGGTAGAAAGCCAAGGCTAGTTAAATGTTCGAATTAGGATCCTTGTTGATCATTTGAGGGAGGAAGGCTTAGAAGATAGGATTGGCGCCTACTAAGTAGGAGGAAATCTCAAGGGCTTATCGTGAGCCTTGAGGGTGCTCACCCCCTCAAGCTTACTATATAATCCCTCATTCTTCCCTCACTCATCCTCTCTTTCCTTTGTGCTCCAAGGCACCCCACGAGTTATAAGTGTGGGTGTGGGAAGCCATATTGGAGCACATGTGTGTGCTTAGTTTTTAGTTTGAGAGCCAAGGCTTGTTAGCCTTGAAGAGGGCTTGACCTCTTGGTAGAATTAGTGTTGACGTGAAGGATTTTAAAGTTAATTCATGATTCCAATTTGTGGTACTTTAAGTTCATGTTTTGAATACACGTGGTTGCAAGTTCCATGTTTAAGAGTTGAGCACTTGATGTTGTGATGAGTGCAAAAATATACTTGTGTGGATTAGTTAGTCTTAGTGAAGTTAGGAAATTCTCTCTCCCCCTCTCCTCTCTAGGATTTTAGGATTTTAGGATTAGAGAAGAATTGTGTGATTAGAAAGGGGTTGTTAGTAGAATTAGGGAAATTAGGTAGGAAGATTAGTTAAGGGTTTGAATAATTAGTGAGGTAGTTGGGGATTACAACTACAAAGTTGTGGGTTCATGAAGGAGCTGGGTTTATGAAGGAGCTGGGTTTATGAAGGAGCTAGGTTTATGTAATTAGAAAGTAAAGAGATGGGTTCATGAAGGAGCTTAGTAGATAGCCTACCTAATTAGCTCATAGACAAGTAGTTAGTTACATTATGCTAGTTAGTGTTATGTGTGGCTTTCACAAGTAAATGTATTTGAGATTGACTATAGAGAATAGTGTTTTTTTTAACACTTGCATCCTCTCTTTAAAAATAAACCACGTGCACAACTTAATGGAGAATGTGGAGCACTCTCGCGATGACAAGACAAAGGAAGCAAAGACCAAAGTTAAATCCAAGACCACTTGAAGGGTGAACCTTGCACTATGGACTCATCCAAGTCCAAATCCAATACCGCGGAGGAATGTGAGCCCAAACCCACTACTCGGACTACGGACGCTTAAGGGTGGGGGGTTTGGCCTCACAGTCTGGAGGCTACAATTTGATCCTCTTCTCCGCGATAGAATTCAAATGTAAGGGCCAGTTCATATGGGGTCCCAAGTTTAACGTCTCACTTATGTTAGCAAGTCCCAACATGGAGGCAAAGTCCCAACTTTTAAGCCTCATAAACCATTAAAATATGGTCTATATTCATTAAAGTTAGGTCTTGATTATTCTATGCAAAAGAAATAGAAAAAGATGTGCGGGACTTATGTTGAGAGTTGGATCTAGCTTTTTGCTCAACCAAACTCTCAACACAAGTTCCAAGCCTCACCTCCAAAATCGTGAGGTGTGAATGAGCATCTTCGTACCTAGGTAAAATTGCTTTAATATCAATATAGTTTAGAATGTATTGATGCAAACAATAAGCCAATTGTAGAAAGATTTTTTTCACCTTGGGAAACCCATGAAAATATAAATATATTTAACTAGTATCATAATTTTGATACCATGAGTAAGTTCTTTTATATCATTACTAATATTGATAATGGAAACCATGCATTCACCTATACACCAATCCAACATTGGTACATACATGTTTTACCCACACTTAATGGTGGGCATAATCAACAAACAACTCCCATCAATATGGGGCACTTTTATGTTCGCTTTTAGCCAACAAACATTTGAATCTTGTTTGCGACACATGCAATTGTTGGCTAAAAGCAAACGTAAGAGTGCCCCATACTGGTGGGGAGTCGTCCGCTTGCCATGCCCACCGATAAGTGTGGGCATGGCTACAAATGGACTGGATGGTGGCAGAGATGGGTGTTTTTCTACTACTAGTGAAGTTGTGTCGAACAGAGAAATAATATTTGCAGAAGAAATCACGTTGGGATTGAAGTCTCATCCTCAAGTTTAATCTCTCCCCACAAGAGTACCTTAATACTTAAACAAACATAGTTAGGGAGCACATACCATAACATTATTTAGCTGAGTTTGTATGCTAGGTGAGTCTAGGAATAAGCCAGATTCTATTCAGAACACTTGGTAGAATAGAATTGTACTCTTTATTCTCACAACAAAACATCACACTGACAAATTCAAGTTGAAAAACTTGGGTGAAACAGTGTTACCAATATGATTAGATTGGAATGACTGATAGCAGTTGAATAATGGTATGACACTCACGGATCGCATAGTGCAGGGATGCATGATTTCCTATTAAGTTATTAGCGAAGTCTGGAAGAGGAAAATATCCGTATCTGCACAAAAGAATCAAGTTGGATCTAAGGTGGCCTGGACTAGAGTGGCGGCCACAACTTGTGAACGTGTATGATAGTAGTAATAAGATACTCTGTGCAACTTACAGCCTTGTTTTTCTGCAACCGTGCCTGACTCCCATGCTGCCATCAAATCCTTGGACGCCAAGGAACAGATGGAGTAGTACTTAACTGAAATGGCTTTTGGAATGCAGCGAAGATGGACAAGCGGGAGTGCATCTATATATAATGGGACACGCTTGGGGTTCTAACATATATAGAGATTGGATAACAAACCCAAACTTACATGAGCACGTTAGAGTTATCTTTGAAAAGATGGGAGCAATTCATTATGCGCTTGGGAGGTGTGTTTGTTGAGAGCTATTTTGTTCCAACAAATGTTTCATATATGAGGGAAGCTAGGACATAGGCAGTGAGCAATGAACGGTAACGTATTAGTGGTAATATATGGGCAATGAGTGGTAACATATAAGTGGTAATATATGAGCAATGATGATAGCGTGATGTTCGCATGCATCACGTTGTCATCATTATGATTATTGTCATTATTGCAATGTTGACTTTGTGTTATTTCATAGTGTTACATGCTACATTGATTCTCTTTGATCACGCATCCA
This sequence comes from Polytrichum commune, assembly GCA_950295325.1. Lineage (NCBI taxonomy): Eukaryota > Viridiplantae > Streptophyta > Polytrichopsida > Polytrichales > Polytrichaceae > Polytrichum > Polytrichum commune. The sequence goes on from OX485806.1 coordinate 17,295,084, forward strand.
TATTCATACTACATAACTCTTTAATATCACGTGCATTTTAGTTGCCACAAGGGTGATATTGCAAAGTTTAGAGTGTATATGCCTTGAAGCTGACTGGAGAAAATCGTATTTTATTAGTGCGATAAGGGCCTAACCACATGATAAGCACCAAGTCAATAGTTATTGACTAGGAACTCGCCTATGAACTTGTGAAGACGCTTGTCTTTTCGGACACCCAACACCACACGACCTGAAGGCTTTTCGCCTATGTGGTTGCGCTTTTTGAATTGCAACCTCCTTTTCCAGGCACTTCCCCTTCAAGCTACCGCAAGAGTCGCATGTGCCACTTTAGATGACAACTCGTTCAACAACGACTTCAATTTCCAGTTATGTGGTGGTCGTTAAAAAACCCTCAACCAAGCACGGCATAGAGGTGTGAGTCACTACCGCCCATGTGATTAGGCCCTAAGGGCCACTTCACACACGAGATTGAGAACCCATGACCATCACACTTCAAACACTCTCATTGGTGGAAAGTGCGGAGCCAGTCCAAAGGTTGCTTCACACTACACTTGAGGGACCAACGGAGTAAGTGAATGCAAGATGGATGTAAAGTCTACATGGATTCCTCCATGGCATCGAATGGATCATGTCTCATGGTCACTTGGACTATTTTCAAAAATCACCTCTTGGAGGTAGGCCTAACACAAAACCAAGAGACCACGGCACTCCGAACACTCACGACCGTTGGCTTTACTCTATTTTAACATGCGTGAAGACCCACATGAATAAACATACATCGAAATAGCAATTGGTCGAGGGCCTGATTACATATGAACTTCACACGACACTTGAGGGTCCATGACCACGCTACATGATTTGGGACGGCCTTTGGACACTCACTTTCTTTTGGGCTCTCACAATTTCATGGTCACGGCTCTTGGCTCGTGTGTGAAGTGGCCCTAATTAAGTTATGACTCACGTACGAGAAGAAGAAGAAGCAACACAAGAAGCTGGGAAGCAGCGGCAAGTAGTAGTAGTAGTAGTAGTAGTAGTAGTAGTATGTAGTATGTAGTATGTAGTATGTAGGGGCTGGCCTGCATTATAACTTATCATTGCCAGATCCCCGACCAAGGCTCCAGGCCTCCATTTGCAATGGGCCGAAAGTGCATCCAGTCATACAACTTCTTATGTCTCATTGGCAAGACAAGGCAAGGTGAGGCAGCAGTCGCATCATGTTCTCGAGTTCATTCATTCAGTAGGCGTATAAAAGGCTGGTGGCAGGGTCCACCTCAGCTTCGGCTCTTGACTTGTTATACACAAGGCCAGCAATTGTCGAACGCCAGGCGGGATGTGCACACATTCCTTGGCTCCCCTCCATTGCTGACATGGCCGCCAGGTGGGCTGACCTGGCACATATCCATTGCTAACATGCTCACCACTGCCACCTTCATCATTGTGCTCCCCTCCTGCAGTCGGCATATGAGAGGGAGTTGTCGCATATGAGCGTGCGTATCTCTCCATCTCAACCTTCTAGCTAGAGAGGGTAAATTATTACGTTGAGAAATCGAATGTTGAAGTCACATCCAAAATTCGAATTAATGTTTTCTTCTTACAGAATTTTAAATAAGTCATATGTTGGTGCATTCTAACCCCTTCAATTGAATCTTATATATCGATCTAACCATAAATGTACACAGTTAGTGCTTAAATTGAAGGACTTATTAGCGCCATCTGCCTTAGGGCATAGAAAACCACGACAGACTGAGGGTTGATGTGGTTTCACCAAATCACAATCATTCGCCCATCCTCAAGTACCCATAAGGGCCACTTCATACACGAGACTGAGAGCCTGTGAACATTACACTTCAAGCACTCTCATTGGTGGAAAAGGTGGAGCCGGTCCAAGTTCGCTTCCCACTACGCTTGAGGGACCAATGGAGTATGTGAATGCAAGATGGATGTAAAGTCTACATGGGTTTTTACATGGCATGAAATGGATCATGTTTCATGGTCACTTGGACTATTTTCAAAAACCACCTTTTGGAGGTAGGCCTAACACAAAATCGAGAGACCATGGCACTCCGAACGTTCACAATTGTTGGTTTATTTTATTTTATCATGTGTGACGACCCGCATGAATAGAAATTCATTGAAATAGCATTTGGTTGAGGGCCTAGTCACTTATGGCTTCACACTACACTTGAGGATTTGTAACCACACTACATGATTTTGGAGGTGTCTTGGACGGCCTTTGGGCACTCTCTTTTGGGCTCTCACAATTTCACGGTCATGGCTCTTGGCTTGTGTGTGAAGTGGCCCTAAGTTATTTGGAATCTTGACAACCTTCATATTGTACCTATGAACCTAAAGCCTGGAAGTGCAAAACGATATTGGTAGCACCAGTAGGAATTTGGTTGAGAGAATTACTTGGTGGTGTTTGTTTGTCATGGAATTTGCCCTGCATTCTGTCATGAAATTTGTTATGTTGGAAAAAATATTAAAAAAATCATGGCCTCTCAAATATTTGCGTCATGCCCACCTCTTGGAGGTGGGCTTGACAAGAATTCCGGGAGACCATGAAATTTATCCACAATCCGCCATGTAGGACTCCATTGTAGACTTTTTATCCATGAAGTCTTCTTTGGGCCTTTAGGCCTTCACCTTCGTGTGTGAAGTGAACTTGGACGGTCTCCACCCTTTCGACCAATGGCAGCTCTTAGATTGCAATGGTCACGGGCCTTCAGTCTTGTGTGTGAAGTGGCTTTAGTGCGTGTGGTTCTCATTCCCAAAACACCCACTATGTAGCCAAGTCTCAAAGTTAGTACGGGCCAAATTTTATATTGAGTGATACTAAATTCATGAATACATGCTTATTTACCGTATATTTCAAGAAAATTAGTGCGTGCCCTAAAGTGCTTGTAGAGTGATAAAATAAAAAAATCATATGCAAACACGTGCTTGTTACACTAAATATACTTGTTAGTGAGGGTGGTACTATTCAAGTCACACGCACAATCTAGCCAAATCTCAAAGTTACGGAGGGCTAAACTTGCTATTGAGTGACATAAATTTGTGACTATAGTAAATTGTATGCTCATTTACCATAGGTTTCAAGAAAACTCGTGCATGCTTGTGATTAGTGTGCACCACATGCTTGTCAGTGAATAGTGCCAAGTGCGGATACATGTAGTGATTGGTGCCAAGAGCCGGTACTTTCGTGCCAAGTGCTAATACTTTCATGCCAAGTGCCGAGATGAACAATGCTTCCTAGTCTTAGATCTAAAGTCTTTTGGTGACACTAATTCATAGCATGAAGGAATTTAATATCACCTTCACTAATTTCCCACACTCACTAATTGGTATATTTAGTGTAGTGAATAGTGCCCAAATGAATAGTGCTGATACCTTCAATGAATAATGTCGCTATGAATAGTATTTTCAGTGAACAATGCCAAGATGAAAAGGGATTCCTAGATCTTTTGACGACATTGCTTTCATAATGTAAAGAAATTTAGTATCACCTTCACTAATTTCCCACACGCTCTACTAATCCTCCCTCCCTCACTAATTGGGAGAAGGAGGGTAGGATAGGGACAAGGGTGAAGAGGCGGCCACTGTGTGATCCAAGTACTGCATGCGAGTGCTGGTTATTGAGATTTGCAACTTCAGCTACTTCCCCAGTAGTCCCAGCTCCTGAGGTAACTTAGTACTTGTCGTGCTGCTGGAAGCTTGCACACACACACCAAAGATGGACCTTAATTACGGTTTCCATGGCTTCACAGTACTGGCCCAAAGCCCAATTAGTATCTAAGCTAAACTTGCTTTTACTAATTCCAAAGTACTGGCATGCTCTCTGAAAAGGCCAACTAAAGTTACAGTGATTAGGGTCAAATCTACAAGCATGACACTTTGTTACCCCCACGGTTGGTTTATCTAATTTCCAAAGAGAGAATCTGCTCAATTTGGCCTTTCGCTTCAACCATATTAAGGGCCACTTCAAACACGAGCCAAGAGCCATGACCATGTAATTGTGAGAGCCCAAAATAGAGTGTCTAAAGGCCGTCCCAAGACACTTCCAAATCATGAAGTGTGCTCACGGATCCTCAAGTGTATTGTGAAGGTCATATGTGACCGAGCCCTCAACCGAATGCTATTTCAATGCATTTCTATTCATGCGGGTCCTCATCCATGAGAAAATAGAGTGAATCAACAGTTGTGAGTGTTCGGAGTGCCATGGTCTCCTGGTTTTGTGTTAGGCCTACCTTCAACATGTGGTTTTTGAAAATAATCCAAGTGACCATGAAACATGATCCATTCGATGCCATATAGAAATCCATGTAGACTTTACATCCACCTTGCATTCACATACTCCATTGGTCCCTCAAGCGTAGTGTGAAGCAAACTTGGACCGAGTCTGCGTTTTCCACCAATGAGAGTGCTTGAAGTGTGATGGTCATGGGCTCTCAGTCTCGTGTGTGAAGTAGCCCTAAATGAGATTTATTTTTTAATTATACATGATAGTGATCTTGATTTGACTTCCAAGTTCCACCACATGTGTTTCTTGTTGGGTCCCTATTGAAACTTCATTAATAGCACTGGGACCCACATCCCATGCCAAAGAAATTGAGAAAAAGGAAATCAAAATAAATTGAAAAGGGCTCGCATCACGAGATAGCGAAAAACAAGTACACTAAATACTATATTTAGTGTCACTTACTCTATGGAATTACACAATGCTATTTATGTTTATTATATATATCATGTTTTACCCAAAAAATGTTAAATTGGTTGTCTGGACATTATAGAACATCAACAACTTTACTTGGTAAGAAATTACATCACTAATAAGAATATATAGCATTTGTGAAAATCCAAATAGTAAGTGACACTAAATATCATTTTAGTGTAGATTCTCCAAGTCCAATGGTGCAAGTGTAAACTTGTGATTGCACTTCATTGTTTATAGTATTTAGTGTCACGTACACTAATTTCGAAGGGCCTAAACTAGATGCCTACATGTTTCAAAGTGTCACTTCCACTAATTGTCAATATGATATTATTTGTGAAACTATATTTACGTCATGATATTTACCATAGCCCATTGGGATACTTGAGATGATAGTATTGCATTGTAGTATGCAATGGGAAGATAGTATTGATCATGCTAATGGCAAGTGTACAATGTTACATTTTTAGTTTCCAAGAGGAAGATATTCTTGAATACACTGATGCAAGTGTCATTTTTTCACACATTTAGTCAACTTGTAGGCCATTGTGTAACATAGGCATATAACTCACAACATTATCGAACATACTCATGCCAAGATGTTAGTGAGTGCACTTGAAGGCCAAGTGTCATGAGGTGACACTAATGGTGAAGTTGTTGATCGTGAATGTAACCTAGCATATGCCTCAAAATAGGGTAAGTGGCATTATTACGCACGTAACACTAAATACCATAAATGGTGTAATGCAATGGAGATGTCCATTGAAAGAAGGGTGCTCTCTTTATTTGCGTGCCTTCCATTTTCCTACACATTTTTAAGCATTATTCTAATAACCTACTTGTTGCATAAAACTATCCACATGTGGGCCAAAGATCACTTGCAAGTAAAGCCTCTTCTCAAATTTTCGGATGGTTAAAGGAATCAACCACCTACAATACTAGTGCGGCCCATACTATTCATTGTTTACACATGAAATGATCGTGTAATTTTTGGGTAGCAAGTAAGCATGGAAGGTGGCAAAGGTTGCTTGCAACATGAGAACATGACAAGTCATGAAGGCCACTCTACTTAACATAGCCCGTCACTTCTTACATCACACTAATTCATATTATTTATAGTACACTGCATCCATTATATATATAAACAATATTTTCACATAAGTTGGGACAAGTTGCCCAATGTAAGAAAACTTAGACTTTGAATCCCGGCATGTCATGGCACTACACATATTTGTAAATTGTCTATAGAGGTGATTCAATGGCTTTTTGCAATAATGTTGATGTCTATCTACAACTATCTTAAGTCAAAATAATGCCTAAATCTAAATCAAAGACCCTGAATTAGTCTATTGAGGTTAAAATAAGAAGCAAACTTGTAGGAGGTGGGTTTTTATTGCGCACCATGCGGTACGTGTAGAAAAGAAAATACTTATCAAAAGATGTCACACCACCATAACATTAGTAAGGATTGTGTGTTCGTTCATGTGGACCCTGAGAATATAACCATGGGATGCCCCAACCCAATAATCCAGATTAAGACTAAATCAAGTCTCCTGACACTAGGTCGGGACATACCATGGTTTTATTCTTGGGGGACACATGAACGAATACACACTGCTTAATAATGTTATGACCCGAGTCGGATATTTTATACCCATACATGTACCTTGGTTGATACCGGGATGTACTTAGAAACCTGCACAACATTGATTAGGCACCCAGGTAAAGGAAGCAAGCCTTTAATGGACACTTTTCTTTCTACATCCACATAACATTATTAAGTTGCGTGATTGTGTTCCTTAATATATTGAGCACCTAACATGGGCCTCCACTATTTTACTTTTATGGGAAGAAACTTAGAAAATAGGAAGAAACCGATGCCTGTATGAACAATGAATAATGCCAATTGAATAGTAAGAATATTGTGAGCGGTGTTGGTATGTTCACTTATATGTATGCTATTAATAGTAATTATAGTGAACAATACTAGGATGGAAAATGTTTCCTACAAATATTACAGGGATGAACAATAATTCCTAGGCATAGTGCCGGGAGTACAACTTCACCCAAATCTCCAAGTTTAGCCGAATGTATGAATAATAAATGAATATTCCTAATTTGTTCAAGGGCTCATGGGATATAATTGACATATTCTAGCAGGGTCATGGAATTGACCCACATGGTTGAACAATGTTATGCATTTTGTCTAAGATGTGAAACCTACAATTACTGCGAGATGATTCCAATTGCAAATCATGTGTCTAGCCTTTAGCTCATGTTCTCATAATTCATTTGGATATTTTACTTTCTTGAGCTTATTAATTAGTCACATACACGGTCCCCCCCCCTTTGGTTATGTTGATTATTGATCCCAAAATGGTTAACATTTTTTAGCATGTAGCCCAATCTCTTCAAATACATGTGCTACTAATATGTATTCTTGCATCCACACCTATCCACACATCACTTAATATGTACCCAATATGTAGGGGGGTGTTATTTAGTTACTTTTCTTGATTGGACACCTATATTTCACTGATGTGTAGTTATGTGAACATGTCTAATTAAAAAAAAAAAAAAGGATCATGGAAGGCCCTCTAACCTTGTTGTGTGATGCAAGAGAAACCTTGAAGGGAAACATGTCAAGAAATCCAAGTTGAATCATGGGTGGGTCCCATCCACCCACTCAATTTACTAGATATCTACACTAGACATTGTATTTAGTGCCACTTACTATTTCGAATTACTCAATGTTGTAATTATTTACTATATATCTCATTTCTTGCCAACAAAGGTCAAATTGGTTGTTTGGACATTATAGAACATTAACATCTTTATTTGGCAAAAAGTCATACATTAATAATAATAAGATACAACATTGTGTAACTCCAAATAATAAGTGACACCATATATTATATGTAGGGCCGTTGCATATGGGGTCCCAAGTCCCAAGTCCCCCTCATGCTAGCAAGTCTCAACATTGGAGACAAAGTCCCAACTTTTGAGCCTCAAGAGAGCATTAAAATATGGCTTAAATTCATTGCAGTCGGATCTTGGTTATAGTATGCACTACAATTTGTGGGATTTGTGTTGAGAGTTGGGTCTCGCATTTTGCTCAACCCAACTCTCAACACGAGTCCCAAGCCTCAAGGCCAGTACACACAATGTCCCAAGTCACTTGAGGTCAATTTGTGCAATCTCAACCGTTGAGAGGATGGAGGTTGGGACTTACCACTTCACAAGGGTCCCAAGCCCTAAGTCCCAAGCATGACATGACTTGGAGCATGGCGATGTTTTTTGCAAGTGAGGCTTGGGACTTGTGTTGAGAGTTGGTTGAGCAAAAAGCTAGACCCAACTTTCAACAAAAGTCCCGCGAATATTTTTGCATAAAAAATTTAAGATCCAACTTTAATGATAATTAACCATTTTTGAATGGTGTCTTGAGGCTCAAAAGTTGTGACTTTGCCTCCATCTCAGGACTTGCTAACATGAGTGGGACTTTGGACCCCATGTGAACCAGCTCTTAGTGTAAACCCTTATTATAGTTGGAGGAGGAACACTATTTTGTAAGTAAGTAAGTAAATATTAGTAGTGAGATATGATTGTATATATATATGCATGTGATGACGTTATGCAAGGGCGCATGTTAAACCTCCCCCTATAAAGTTTTAGGGGGAGGGATCTCTGCTTGGATAAGGGCCAAGGGTTGTGACCCACAACCCCTCATGCAATCCCCAATGAAACTTTCATAAAAAAATTCAACCTGACCAAAAAAATGTTGCCCTCCCCACCCGACTTCAAAAAAGTATTGCCCTTGCATTCTTGAAGGTCGCTTGTCCACAAAACCCATATTGAGTGCACCTTACCTTCAAGGTTTAGAATCCAATGTAGATGTTCACTTCCACTTAGTACAAGAACAATAGACGAGAATTTTGTTTTGAAACGAAACCATCAATAAAGCATGTGATTAACTTCGAAGTTAAGAATATTAAAAATCCTTCATTAGCATTGAGGTTATAAGTTTTGTGATTTACCATTTGAAAGAGCCTTTGTCATTTTAAGTTTGAGCTTAAATTAATGTGCTGATTTTAGCTAATTAAATTTATAACATTTTAATTAATGTCTTCTCATTTCACAAGCATTCGTATATAAGCATTCAAATATTCAAATTATTCAAGCATAATTGAGCGTAATCAAGCACAAGGCGTAAAATTCTACAAGTTTTAAGTGCAAACTTATTAAGCCCAGTGAAGTGCAAGCAAGCACGTTAAACCTGATTAAGCGTAATGACCTAAACAAGTGTAGTGAAGGGCATTAAATCAAATTTCCTGATTACATCATAATTAATTCAGGTAAGCAGTTTTATTTAAATACTTTTAATTGAGTTGAATTAGTTTGAATGTGTATGAAAGGAAAATATTTTAATTAAAATGTTATGAAATGAATCAACTAAAATCAACAAAGTATTTCAATCTGTTTTAAAAGTGACAAAGGCCTTTCAAATGGTAAATCACAAAACTTATAACCTCAATGTAATGAGGATTTTTTATATTCTTAACTTTCAAGTTTAGTACATGCTTTATTGAGGGTATCACTTCTTAAATGAAATCCTAACTAATTTCTCATTTACTAAGTGGAAGTGAACATATATATTGGACTTTAAACCTTGAAGGTGAGGTGCACTCAATATGGGTTTTGTGGGCAAACGGCCTTCAAGAATGCAAGGGCAACTTCTTCTTTTTTGTAGTCGGGCAGGGTGAGTTCAAAAAAAGTGAAATTTTTGTCGGGGGAATGTGGTTCGCGGGCCCCGACCCTTATCCAAGCAAAGATCCCTCCTTCTAAACTTTGTAGGGGATCATTTAACATCCTCTGTATGCAAGTGTTCCCCTATTGCAGAGATAAGTTAAGAACTCTCTCTCTCTCCACACTTAATGGTACATGCCACCAATGAACAATTCCTACCAACATTAGTTACATCCGGTGGCTCTCACTAGCTAAACCAACTCTAAAAGTGGCCCTTGCCGGTAGGAACCATTCGTTGGTCGCCCACTTCACACACAAGATTGAGTGCCCATGACCATTACACTTCAAGCACTCTCATTGGTGGAAAAGGCGGAGCCGGTCCAAGTTCGCTTCACACTACGCTCAAGGGACCAATGGAGTATGTGAATGCAAGATGGATGTAAAGTCTACATGGATTCCTACATGGCATCAAATGGCTCATGTTTCACATTCACTCAGACTATTTCCAAAAGCCGCCTCTTGGAGGTAGGCCTAACACAAAACCGGGAGACCATGGCACTCCGAACACTCACAACTGTTGATTTATTCTATGTTATCATATGTGAGGATCCGCATGAATAGAAATTCGATAAAATAGCATTTGGTTGATGGGCCCGATCACATATGACTTCACACTACACGTGGGGGTCCGTGACCACACCACATGATTTTAGAATTGTGCCTTGGGACGCCCTTTGGCACTTTCTTCGGGCTCTCACAATTTCACGGTCACGGCTCTTGGCTCATGTGTGAAGTGGCCCCAAGGGTGGGCACGCTATTTATTATTTAGCCTACCAAAGATGCAGTGGAGCCCAGATCCCTTACATAAGTTATAACAAGACATCCTCCTCCTTTCTGTGACCGCCCAATCACAGCACACCTCTCTCCCATCCAATCCTCTCCCTCCTCTCTTCCCATTCGCCCATCCCAGCTCCCATCTCTGCCGTCGATTCTGTTCTATCTCCTATTGCCACGCACGACGTGGCCGCATCGGAGCCCTCCATCTGCACCTTCCAAGATTTCCACCACATCTACGGAACCAGTCAGCACCAAGAACCATTTCTGTACCTAGGTGTAAAAATCTTCACCAGGGCATAGATATTGGCCATGTGGAGATACGTCCCCATGTTTTGGCTTGGGTACTTTTTTTGTAGATTTGGGCGAGCCAACCCGTACACTCTTTCCTTGTTGGATGCCTAGCTAAACCCTTGCCTCCAAGGAACCAGTGTACAAGTTGGTTTGCCCCAGCCATGTTTTGTAGCACCTACCATAGGGGAGGGTGAAAATGCACATCGGTGTGTAGAGCTTGGGATTGTTTATTTCTAATCGACTTAATATCTAAATTATGGTCAAAGACCTTGTGATGTAGTCCACCCACACTTACTAGTGCCGGCCACCAATGAACGGTCCTTACCAACAGGAGCCACTTTTAGAGTTGGTTTAGCCAATGAGAGCCACTGGATGTAACCAGTGCTTATAGGAACTGCTCACTACAGTAGTGGCCCGCACCAATAAGTGTGGGTGGGCAGTAGGAACCGTTCACTAGTGGTCCGCACCGGTAAGTGTGGGTGGCTATTAATCTAGTAATAAGCTTTGATGGAGACACATCAACAACAATAACATAGGGGCATGTTTTCACCCCACCGCTCATGGTATGTGTTACGAAACCAAACATGTTTCTTTGACCATCAACTACTCATGTTGGTCAATTTCACATCACTTTGTGGAGAATAATATAACTACAATAAACATCCAACGTTTTGTGGCGTTAAAATTGGTGTCTTGTGTTGATCAAGGTAAGTGGGACTTAATAGTTCTATATCGACTTCTTGTAGGATATGAAATGCACAATTAGTTAGTGCGAGAGGACTAGTGAATCTAAATCCTATTCATGGCCATTTTCCTCGTAATTTTTGAAGCTCGTGTGAATATCTTATCCATATTCAAAGTGGTGATTGTTTTTTAATTACTAAAGCATCATATAGGTCCTTCCCATCTGGGTTGACTACATTGATTATCCCAATTAGTGTGTGTTACTATTCGGAGTTATGCAGTGTAATAACAACTCACTTAGGAGTTCAATTTTCACTAACGAAATTCAATAGGTTGATTGGACATTATACAACACATATGACTTTGCTTGGTAAAATATTACATTCTCATTAAATAGTTATAGCATTGCGTAACTCCAAATAGCAACACACAATAATTGGGACGATCAATGTAGTGAACCTAGAATGGTAAACTAGTTACTCGGGGAGTTCACTGCGATAATATTAGAAAACAACGTGCGGGAAAATATAGGGTAATTTATATTCACAAAAGGAAAAACTTAGAATTTTCTTAGAAGTAATATAGGTGAGTATGTATGATAAAATTTGTATTATAAATAATATAGGCTTGATACAAATAATGCATATTTTAAAAATATTTGTAAAAATATACTGTAGGATTTAAGGATCCTAGGTTTTTTTAAAAATAGGGTGTCCTTTGTGTTCAGAGGCGGGAAGATTTTGGATGAAAAACTATGTCGATTCAATTGAAAAAATGGGATGAAAGATTGATGAGGGCGGCTGACGGATTAGGGTTTAGGAAACATTGGGGGAGAACTTTGCTGGAGGATTAGGTTTTGGGAGTTTTTTTTCACCGTTCTAAGAGGTGGGGTTTGCGGTTTAGTGTTGGCGAGAGTTTTTTCTTCGATGCTGTTGATATTCTGAGAGGTGGGGTTTGCAGGTGGCCTGTGCAGGTCATTCTCTCTCTCTCTCTCTCTCTCTCTACTTTGAGTGGAGATCGAATCTTCATAATGACCACACAAGTCCAACTTTTGAACTCGTGCTTGCATGTAGGTCCCATTTCACTCCCAAATCTTGAGTCCAGACCGTCGGTTGCCCTCCGCTTGTTGTTGGTGTTTTGAGTGTTTTTTTTTTTTACACTCAGTATCGTTGTGTTTAATTGTGCGTGTAACTTGATTGAAGAACATGGGCTGATTTTGTTGTTTGAAATTGCTTATGAACACTCTTAATGTAAAACCTTGTTGTGCCTTGGATTTTGGTGACTTAGTACTTTGAATGCTCTTAAACCCTTTGGAGCAAAATCAAATAATTATAATGAACATACCTAGCTTAAAATTTAAGCTTCATCAAATTTAAAAGTAATTATAGGGTCATTTAAAAAACAAGAAATTAGCAAATTATATAATAATACGGTACAAAAAATTAAGGATGGATAATTAAATACCCCTTGAATAAATACCCTTGTCACGCACGTGTATACATATACACATGTCTAGTGAACTCCCCGAGACTAGTTAAGTTTGGGCCCATAGTCCAATTCCCTTCTAACATGTGTCTTTCTTGTCTCCATTCTTATATCACAACGAACCACTCAAATATAGGTGTCCATTTTAGATGAATAACCAAACCAAGAAAGTGGTTGCATTGATCATCCCATTTAGTGTGTATTACTATTGCCAATTACACAATGCGAACATGTCTTACTCAAGAGTCCAATTTTTCGTCACGAAAGTTCAATAGGTTGTTCTGACATATAAAACATACATGACATTGCTTGGTAAAATAATCCATTCTCAATAAAATAGTATAGCACTACATAACCCCAAATAGTAATATGCACTAAGTTATATAATCGTTGTAGTGTGGGTCAATGATGCGGTCAATATTGTGGGCCATAAATAAACCAAATGTATATTGTGCACTACTCATTGTAACATGTGTCCCTTGAGTCATGTAAAACTATTAGTTTGTATTTAGCGTGGGTTTACACTAGGGTCCGAGACCAAAGAAACTTCTACACCAAGCTATCCTATTGGCTGAGAGCATAAATTGGGACTCAAGTAGTTTACACTAGGACATGAGTCCAAACTATGAAAACAAATGAAGCGGTATTAATGTGGCAACACTTTCCCACCAAGTTTTGTTGGTCCTAACTTGAGATAGAAACTCCTAGTTTGAGAAACCAATCTTCCAACTTGGGTCCAAACTTCTAGCTTATGTCTAGTCTTCCAGCTTGGGTCCAATCTTGAATCCAAAAAGAGGTTCACTAAAGAGTGTTTTGGACCCCAAGTTTCTTGGACCAAGACCCTAATGTAATTTGACCCTTGTGAAAAGGTGTTGGTCCATCATGAAGAGATTATGCCATCCACTTGGAGTTTCTAAAATCAAACCACATAAATCAAACACATCCTCCTCTCATATTATATCATATGCTCCAACAAAGTATTCACAACATTCTTTAACAATGTGCGTAATCTTTTGATAGTGTAAACTACGTTAGATAATGGCCATTGGGTGAACCATGCTCACGGCCACCTACCACTAGGCTTGATCCACCCCACACCATCAACTAAAACTTGGTATTTATATTTATGTAGTATAATAAACTTCACTCATATCAACAAACTTTACTGAATGAAGAATATTATGTTGGACTAGGTTAACGTATTTGCCTTAATTTGGTATGTGGAAAAAGTGAAACCTTGAGTATAAAGTCATAACACTACACATAAACTCCCGGCATAATATAGTCCAAACTGCACTAAATATGTTATTTACTATGGTAACTTTTCCAATGAGACTTCCTATGAATAACTTTATATCCACTATCATCGCAACTCACTTTTAGTTCATCCAAATGCCAATTATTAAAACAAGGTTTGCGTACATTATGCATCCTAACATTTTTGTAATGAAATGTTGTCATGCATGATTAAAAATTGGATGAAAAGTCACTTAGTCAGTGACAATATTTGCAACATTATAAATCTACAATGCCCAAAACCTTTTACAAAGAATGACAAATATGTTAGGTTTACATTCAGTGTTGAGCAAGACAAATGGAATTGGTGACACTAAATACAATATTTAGTGCAGTCCTTTTGAATCCCAACTAACAATTGGAATCCCTTGCCGATTCAAAGCCAGTCTATGAAGTGGGGACATGGATTGCATTGGAGCGATAAGGTCTAACCCTAAACACGAAACTTACATACCTAGTTCATTTGGCAATCTCATCAAGTCATCGGGAACATTAACTCATAAACGCTTGAAAGTTTTGGGCAATTTCAAATCTACTATTATTTTAAAAAAATAAAAAATGTTCTTCTCTACAAAAGAGAAAATTGTTTAGACTAGATATATATATATATAAAGGATTCGTATACAATTGGTGTTAGGGTGAAGCTTACATTATTTATATGGGCATTTTAAAAGGGTTATAATATGACAACATTTCAAAAGCATAATTAGACCTTTTTTTAGTAGGCACTTTAGTTATAATTTTGTTATACATAAGATAATCATATCATAAAAAAAATATGAGGGAAAAAGTGTTATGTGTGCTAAATTACATCAGTTGTGTCGAAATACTTTGTTATTGGCCACATTACGAACACATAATGTGCTTAACTTTGACAAGATATTGAAATTGAGGAATTTGTCTCATTATGGTTGGAGATGGGCTCAACTAAGCCTCAAGCCTTCACGTTTCCCTACAAAACAGATCCAACCACACATGAGATACACTTGAACCCCCCAACTAGCTTGCAAAGGTGAAGGAGACGTCTAAAATGGTCTCTTAAGCAACTAGGGCTTAAGTTGTACAACCAATCACCAAATGCATCCACTAGATATTACTCCTAAATTCTAAGGTATTCGGTTCTCTTTCATGCACTTTCAACTCTTTGACAGTTGTGGTCGTTGGATTAGATTGGAATTGTTTTACCTAGTTAGCAATTACAAATCACGAAAATTGATTTTTTTTTAAGTTTATGAATTAGGAATTGGGATGTAAGAGGTCAGAATGAAGATTTTATTTCTTTTAAACAATGATAAAAATAGGGCCTCTTAATTGTGATGTTCACTATTAAACTTTGAATGGTAAATATACTTTCAGCACATAGTTGAAGCACATTGTAACATGTGTCTTTTTTGGTGATAACCTTGCCATATACCACTCAAATGTAGGCGTCCCATTGAAGAGGAGTGACCACACAACACCCGCATCCCTTAGTACTAGCTAAATTAGTGGGACTTTGATGCCAATTCCTCACAGTGATACGCCAAAAACTCGCAATTCAACCACACAGACTTTCCTCATGTCATGTGCCATCCACTGTGAAAGAAAGAAAGAAAGAAAGTACTCTTTGTTCTATTTTGCTGAAAAAAGCCACCTAATCAAGCATGTAAAATGTGATAATTTCCCAGACAAGTTGGCATGACTAACCCTCATGGAGAATGAGGGTCACATTGAAGATACTGTGTCCTGCATTCAGAAACTCTAAAATTGTGGTCTAAAAAGCAAGTGAAACGGACAAAATCACTTGCACAAAGGACACACATGAAGGTCACTTTGTGATACATGAACTTTTACACACAAGGAGAGGCACACAATGTAAGTAGGTTTAGGTTGATAAATATAAAAACAACGGACTCCATGCAACTGGCCGCTGCTACTGCACTTTCATCAAGATATTATTAAGGTAAGTCAGTCAAAGTGGCAAGCAATGAACAGGAGAATCGACCGCCAGTTACAGATGAGCTGGTTGAGTGTGAGAAATAAGCAGTTCATGTTCCAGACTTCAGCCAAATTACTGGTGGTTTTACAGTTATCTATGGAATGTACCTCACTTAATAAAGGAAACTGAAAGATCTCAACATGTAACCAGTTGGACTAAAAAACACGAGGATTTTGACCGATTATGCCAAAAATACTCCCCGGGCATTGGTGGCGAGCTTCATGTGGTGAGTGGCAACATGGGACATGTTCACAGTGTGTGTGGACTCCGGGCTAGCTAGGGATATGATCGCATCCGACTCGATTTTTTTAATATTTTCAATTTAATTTGGAAGATTATCACCGGTAGTTACTGTACTTTTCACCCTGCTGGGTGATTCTTGGAGCTCGCACCAAATCTGCAGTACATCAGACAGCAATGGTGCATAATAATTGATGTTCCACCATTACTACTCACAATAGTAGGCATGCACTCGCGGAAGCATAAAAGCACATGAATACACACATGACTGGCTTGAAGCACCACTTCCATTCATGGCTCCGTACACCGTGCTCGCTTCCTCGCTTGCAGTGATAATGCTTCAAGTGTTTCTAGTGCTTTGCATGTAAGTGTTTAAGTTGATGGAAATCTCCCGAAATCAGATCGCAGTGATAAGGTAGGCAGGCGACAACCAACAACAACATCGGGGTCTGCTAATCCTTAACTTTTCAACTAATCAGTTTCAACAGTCTTTGAAGACATAAGTCATGATGGGTTAAACAGGTTGCTCGAGGCATTGATGTATCAACAAGGTGTTAATTCTGCGTTACTGGTGCCTTGCCTTCTTGCATGTTAAGTGAAGTTGTTGGAAGCCTGTTGTTAAGTAATTGTTGAACTTAGAATGATTGACCTACTTTGAGCACATGATCCAATTTCATCGTAGCATGTGTCTTTGTGGGTTCCATACTCAACTACGAGACTTGCTATGTACCAAGCAAATATAGAGTCCAATTAAGAAAAATGACCACACTAATTAGGTCCACATACGTTAAGTAGACAAATACCAGCAGTATTTGTATTGTAGTTTGCCAATCCTTGGTCACTGAGAGCGAGTCCACTTGGTTGTACCTCCATGGATGGGAGTACGAGAGATGGAGTATAAGGAGTCATCTCTTGGCAATCGATTATCATTCTAAAAATGATAATTATTGAGGAGAAGCTATGACATTAAGCACTTTATGCACCACATTTGTGCTATTTCATGAGTATACGGGTGAGGGGGCCAAATCACCCAAGCCTCTCATCACATCCTTTTCACTTACCCTCAAACCACTTCTACTTGTTACGCTCCTAACCAATTCAAAGCTTTGTTATCTCCATTGAGTGTTTGGAGCAGGATTGCAACTCACAAGGATTGTGTGCATGATTGGAGAGACTCCTTGGTTACTAAACACACACCTTTATGACCACAGCAAAGATTGCATTCGTACACGAAACAAGGGAATAAGGTTGATTGATGTAAATATTGATGGTTTGAAAAGGAAACACGCTTGCTTGTGGGTGCTCATTGAGGACACAAAACCTCCAAATGTGAGGAAGACATGGAATCTGTAGGTGAAGTGAGAGGTGAGGACATCTGTGAAGCATTCCCAAGCCTGGACACATCCAGAATCAGTGTCATAATTTCACAGGAGGTCGTCCTCTCTGCACCAAATTATGAGCAATGCTGCTGATGCTATCGTTCATCGTGAGAATGGTCTTCAAAGGTCCTCAGATGTGGAAGTCAATCACCCTGTTGGGTTAAGAGACCAAAAATACATAAAACTCCTACAACCATGCGTTTTGGCTTATCGTTCAAGCAACGGAACCCAGAGCAGATTTATAAGCAATGCTGATACTATTGTTCAGCGGGATCTCTATCACTCACTGGAGGATAGACGAAGTAAATTAGGGGAAGATGTAAATATGGTCAACCCTGGACATGAGTTATCTTGAGTGTTGCGATGATTTGCTGAAGCTGAACATTCTTCAGAGGTCCTCAGATGTGGAGGTCAAGCAACCTATTGGGTTAAGGGGAAAAAACCCTAAAACCATCTGTTTTGGCTTATCGTTCAAGAAACGGAACCCAGAGCATAAAAATCCCCCCCCCCCCCCCCCCTTCCCCCCACACACACACGACACACGACACAAAAATATACATGTTTGTTTGGAAACTTCACCCAAGGCGAATTTATATTACAGAATACTGTACAATGATTTGAAAGAGCTGCTCTACAATTGACATCTACTGATATGTTCCAATGCAGCTGACTTATGTACAATTTTTTACACATGAACAGGCTAGCTCTGAATGAGCATTGCCTGACTTCCTGCAATGAAATCCAGTGCTCGTGCCTATCAAGCTCACAATCTCGAGAACTATCCTGAAATGTGTTGTGAAACTCGAAAACATCGCTGCTGTGGCTGCAATGTCCCGCCTCCTCCGTGTACAAAAAAAATGGTCCGTAAGGCCTTGTCGAAGGCTCAAGAAGCCCGTCGACAGATACTTCCAGGGTTTTGAACCCTTCCAGTTGAGCGCCAAGAAAATTTTGAGCAACTTCGTTTCCAGGATTGATGCAGCTGCAAGACGAAGAAGAATCAATGGTCTCATGGTCCATTTGAAGGCCGGTGTTGGTGAACGTAGTTGCTACGGAGGCCTTGTCGTCGTCCATTGCAACTTGCGTCGTAGAAACAGAGCATTTGACCATCAAATTCGAGAAAGAAGGTGAGGAAGGAGGAGATCCTTTTGGTGATCGTACAACAATCCATTCCCCGGCAAAATCGTTGAAGGGAGAGCTGCCCCAACAATTCTCCACCGATTGCTCCTGACAGCTTTTCTGGTTCGGCTCCTCGCACACCAATCCACGCTTCAAGAAAGACGGCATGCTCAGAATTGGGACCGAGCTTTCGACGGACGAAGCAAGGAAATAACTAGGAAATTGCATCACACTGCAAGGAGAGAGAGGCGCATCCGCAACAGCCTTGGCCACGAATCTGGTGGTGAGAAATGGATGGTGGAGCAGTTGAGAGCTTGTCCATCTCTTGCGAGGGTCTCTCTGGAAACACTTGCCCAAGAAATCGTGTGCCTCTGCGGAAAGGGAAGCTGGCATTTCGGGAAGCTCATCAGTGCATCCAATGTGGTACAATGCGACCATCGAGTTTGTCAGATTGCTCCATGGAGCTCGCCCTGTGGCCATCTCTATGACCGTGCAACCCAAGGACCAGATGTCAGACGGAAGTCCCTGTTCCACCTGCCTCACAACCTCCGGCGCCATCCACAACGGTGTTCCATTCACTTTGGCAGAGCAGTTCATTGCTTCGCTCTCACTCTCCATGCCCACCCTCTTGGCGGATCCAAAATCTGTCAGCTTCACGTTCCCATTCCTAACCAACAGGTTTTTGCCCTTGATGTCACAGTGCACGATTCCTTCTCTATGCAAGTAATCGATTCCCTCCACGATGCTACGCGTGTATGTGCGAATCAAATGTTCATCCAGCGCTCCCGCACCTGCGAATTGCTTCAGAAAATCTGCCAAGCTCCCTTCGGGCATGTATTCCAAGAATAAGTTGCGCATCAACTTCCCACTTTCTTCTGTCCAATCGCTTCCCAAACAGCGCACAACATACTTGGAGTCCAAGGTCTGGAGAAGCTGGATCTCGTTCTCTAGCGCTTGGAGTGACACCTGTGCCCCTGCGTCTCGCCCATTCACCTCAACCGACTTCACTGCAAAAACCTCCCCATCCTCTCTATCGATCGCAAGGTTCACCGCCCCGAACGTCCCTGCGCCTATCAACTTCCCCCGGATCCAGGAATGGCCTGCCATGGTGGGAAATGGAAATTCTACGCGTCCAAAGCAAATTGCTCCTTTTGATGAATCAATCTGCCACCTCGCTCTCGAGCACTGCCAACTTCTCTTTCTTTTTTGCTTTCTTATATGGTCTCCTGGAAGAGGCAAGAGAGCTTGTAGGGTACAAAGCCCACTCTTTCAGATTGACAACTCTGGAAAGCGGACAAGTATGATTGGAAGGATGTCCTAGCGCAAGAGTTATAAAGGAAGGGCCCGGAGTTAAAATACGCTTGAAGTGGGTAAGTAAGGGGATCAGACGGGCAGACTGCAACTACTTACTAGAGCAGACAGCCTCTGCTCATCAGCAGCAGGCGCCTGTTACCTAGTGGCAACAACCAACAACCACCAAATTTCGCTTCTACGCAGGCAGGAGAACCTTAACCCAATGCATTCAAGTGTCAGAAACTGTCGGAAAGAAGCGACACAAATTACGCCAAGCTTCTTAAACCTCCCCAGAAAACAACCCTGCACCTAAAACCTTCCCTCGGATCCATGTGACGAACACCCTGCCATGTTAGCCAATTCTGGTGCAAATGGATGGGCCCATTGATCAATCTGCGCCCCCCTAAAGCTCTCTGTACAATCAACCCTTTCTCCCACACACTCTCTCGCTCGCTCTTGGAAGCTGCAGAATGATGGCCCAACCGGAGGAGTTTCAGAAGAAGAAGAAGAAGGTGGGGGACACCGCCCTGAGCATGGCAGATCTGCCACTAGTCCAGACTCCGGACAGCATCAGGTTGGTGCAACTTAAGGCGACGCCACAACCCAACCAACAACCAAACAACTTGTGTTGACGGTGTTGTGCAGTGTGGTTTAGAATGTAAGTTAGTGGCCCGCCCGATTGATGTCGAGGGAGGGAGGGAGGGAGGGAGGGAGGCCAATGAATTTGAGTGTCAGGAAATGTCGGAACCCAAGTGTAATAGATGCGGAGGAACTGCTGCTGCTGCGGCAGATCGGAGCATCTAGCGCTTGCTATGGGCCCGGCTGTTGGCGGGGCCAGCGTGTCGGCGCGGGACCCGGACAGTGGGCGGCCTGCCCGCTGCGGCCGCGGTGGCTCGACCCGTCCCCCGTCCTCCTCCCCCCCCCCTCGCCCCTCTCTCCACCACACGACCGCCCCCCCCCCCCCCCGCCCGGCCCGGCCCGGCCTGGCGCCCTCGCCTGCGCGCCGTGGTGAAAATTTTATCAGCGGCAGTTTGAAATGAGCCTGGGCGGTCACTCTGATGCGTGGCCGGCCTCTTGGAGCTGGGTCCTTATCACTATTATCAAGGTAAAGGGGGTCTAGTAAAAACTACAACTCCATGGCCACGGAAGGGGCTTGGGCGAACCAACCCATACACTGGTTCCTTGGAGGCAAGGGTTTAGGGGCTGGGGCAAACCAACCCGTACATTGGTTTCTTGGAGGCAAGGGTTTAGGGGTTGGGGCAAACCAACCCGTACACTGGTTCCTTGAGGCAAGGGTTTAGGGGTTGGGGCGAACCAACCTATACATTGGTTTTTTGGAGGCAAGGGTTTAGGCATCCAACAAGGAACGAGTGTATGGATTGCTTCGCCCAACTCGTCAAGTTAAGGAGCTCTGATTTTATCTAGAGTTGTGTGACCAGCACAAATCTATCTCTTCTAAACCCTAACCTTTAAACAAGGAAACGATGGACACTTCTTTCTCACACAAAACCCACACATGTCAACAAGCCTTTACGTCTTCTACTCTTTTTACTTTTCATTTTTTTTTGAATTATATGATTATTTTTTCTTCCACAAATTCCACGCAAAAAAATTCGTATGGAATCGTATTGTACCGTGCATGTGTGCATGCATGGCATGAGATTTTTTCTTTGACAACACGATCCTCGTGTTTTTTTGGTTAATTCATCTCAAGTGGACCCCTCTAGATTAATTTTGTGGCCTCTAATACTAATTTCGGGGTCGAATCTTCTTACATATGTATGTGTTCTAAGAGGATTGCCTACAATTTCACCTCAATTAATAGTGGTAGGGGGCCAACTCAAAGAGGTGGGTGTTGTGAATATTCACCATGCCCATGGATTCACGATGTCTATGTAAACTCATCCATTGCAAAGGTGAAAATGTAGTGAACTACTTCATGGCATGTGTATGTCTAACTTTAGAGTATAAGAGTCCGGAAATCATATTAAAGACCCCAAATTAGTCTACAAAGTTCATGTGGGATGAATCTCCCCCCAACCTTGTTGGAGATTTTATTTAACTACGACCCCTTCATCCAATATGAATGAGAATGCATAGATGCCACAAACCCCCAAGCCCTTGTAGGTTAGAGAGAGGAAATTCGAGCATACGAGCATACCTCTCATCCACCTAATCTTAAAGATTCGACCCCCCCCCCTCCAGGTTTGTGGCTACATCACTTCAATTCACTCTCTAGTGCATTTTTTTAAATGCCATTGAGAATTCCAGGATAAAGGTCGATGTATAACATGCGGTCCTCAAGTTTTGAAAAAAAGATTCGACAACAAATGTGCAAGTTTCATCCAATTTACGCTTTCATTCATTTTTGCTAGATGTTGTTGTTGCCCTTCATTCAATGACATGTTTTGTAATGTCAAATTAGCATGAGTTACATTTTATGGATGAAATTATATTTAATAACTTTCTTAGTGGAAAGTGAAAGTGTATTGTATACATAATAGAACATGTTATATCATGAATAATATTTTGTATATGTAGTTAAGGCATGAAACGTTTTTCAAAAATCTTAGTACAATGAGTATACTATTTGGCATACCATAAATGTGGTTATTTTTGCCTTGTATAAGGGGATTTATTTCGTAGTCATCCACACATGTGATTGTGATGGTGGATCATTTTCCATGATAGAGATATATTAAATGTTAACCACAACCCCCCCCCCCCCGCTCCTCTTGGTCAACTACTCTTAGGGTGGTTGTTCATGCTCATGTGACACCATTAGAGAGCTTCAAGGCCAAGGTCCAAGAATAATAATCACTTTAATTTCTTCTCAAGTTTGGGCCTTAATTTACCAATGACATTTTTACGATTTAGAAGACCGACCCCACCATCACCCGCACCACATGATTTGCACACTACTAAGGTGGGTGTGGTGGGGCCAATCTCCCAAGTCCCATTCTCTCATTCATTTAGGGCCTTGGACTTAAGAAGAAGAAATAAATGAATATTTTCATTGCTAACCTTGAAATGTAATGGTAAAGTGTTTGCCTTCTCAATTTTCT
The DNA here is from genome assembly GCA_950295325.1 of Polytrichum commune. Taxonomy (NCBI): domain Eukaryota; kingdom Viridiplantae; phylum Streptophyta; class Polytrichopsida; order Polytrichales; family Polytrichaceae; genus Polytrichum; species Polytrichum commune. The sequence continues at coordinate 17,318,199 of OX485806.1, forward strand.
TCCCAAACTTAGGCCTTAAAGCTCAATGACAATGCCACATGACTCATGAGCACAAACAACCATTGCAAGGGGGTTAACAATGCATAACAATAGGGTTCATAGGGTAGAGTGTGGTTGTCAATGTCATTGTGGTCAACATTTATTAAGTCTATCCCATGTCTTTTCATGGAAATGAAACTAAAAGAGTAAACCACAACCACCCATCATGTAATAACTCCTCGAATATAACATGTCAAAACCACTGTAATTTTAGTACCTATGGTAATAACAACACCTATAATAGCATTTTAAATCATTTGAGCATAATTTCTATTGTATGACTTTCCTATTTTTGTTGGGCCTTATTGGTAATTGAAAAGGAATATCAACCCAACTTAGCATGCAATTTTAATTGGACTCCATATATATGAACTAGAAATGTTTTGTCAATTCATTTCAACATGTGAATCACATAGAAGAAGCGCCACTAGCAAGTAATTTGAATTGACATGTAGATAGTTGTATGTATTTAGCAAGGAAAATGACTCTCAATTAGGTTAGTTACTGTAAAATTGAAAAGTAGTTGTGTACACATCTTTTATAGAACAACCTCACTTTTGCACTATGCAATCATAACTTTGGACTTGAGCCATGTGGTTGAAAGATACTTACACGTGCTTCTCTTTTGTCATGAAATGTACGCGTTTTCTTTTTGTTTTTGTCATCCTTTTACAAAACATTTTTATGTCATGAGAAAAGGGTATTGTTGCAAATGATACAAGTTTCAATATGGAGCCAATGTAGTGAAGTACAATAGGTACACAATGTTGGAGTTCATACAAATGAGGCTAGAGAGGAAACCAAAATTGATTGTTTGCAATCATGGGGAGCATACATAACATTACTCAACTCACGCTAGATTTATGTGGGCCCAAGATCTAGGTGGAATTGTTCTCATATCAGCTAGGAGGTATGCTCTCATTTCCTATATTCAATGTTCACACCGGGAGCGGAGTCCACTTGCCAATGGCCACCTATTTGCGATCTCAGTCCATGTAACCGCCCAGTTGTTGATGTTGACACCAATTGGACTCTATATGGTCCATGTATCAAGTTTCCCGGTGTGAGGTTATGGCTTGAGGCATAATATATTGTTAGCAACCACTTCTAGCAGACCTTACAAGGCCACACTACAACCTCCAAGCCTAGGGTAAGATCAACAACATTTTCAAAACAAAACCCTATGCCAACATTGGATAATACTATGTTGTCTTTGAAACAATGCAAATTCTACTATAGTAGATGGTGTTGAATCCAAGCCCCTCTCAAAACCAATTGCGCACTAAATACACATCAAATTTGAGAAGAATATCCATCTCCTCAACATCACACATCCATGTTGATTTTGGATCATCGAATAACAATACTACAAAGCCTTGTAACTTTTGCATACGGAGGTCACATAACTTTGATGGGTTGGAATCCCCTACCAATTCCCAACAAATATCATTCAAGCAAAATTTGATCGTACGATCATATATACAATCATCGCTTAGAGTGATGGTTGAAGCAACATCCACCTTATATTTTTGTGACATTTTTGTTGACTCGGGAGTTTGACTGATGGAATGAACACTATCTCACATAACTAACTTACTTCATGTATTATTGTCAGGAACTCGACACTGGAGGCAATTAGGCTTTTTGCAGGCAGCACATGAAGCACCGGCCACTGCCTACCAGTGCCCACAATATCAAGCTTAGCTGAGAGTCCTACCAGCTAATTGGGAATGCCCAATTTGTCCCCATTTCACTCAAATGGACACAAAATCATCTGGGACTTGTATGCAGTTGAACCGGATAAGTTTGAAAAATAACCAGTTGAAGTTGGAGACTTCGGGAGAATTACCGATCATTTTAGAGGAATTTATGGAAGAATATACCTCAAATGAATAAAAGCAGACAAAGTTGGTGGGCTTGAGCCTCACCACCAGAAAGTGTTGCCATGTTGTACTTGGGACTTAAACATTTGGGGCCATGTGTGAAGAGGTAAGTCCAACTTGCATGCTCTCAACAACTAAGATTACATCGATTGACCTCAAGTGACTTGGGACCCCATGTGAACTGGCCCTAATTTACCGTCTCCGAAGCTAGATTTTGTGTCATGGAAACTAAAGTTGATAACAATTAGGTTGCATATTGTTTCAAGGCTTTTTTTCATGTTGGATGAGTGAGAGGTATGCTAGTATTTGAGAACGATTACAAGCATGTCCACCACCTTAATATCAAGCTCCCGTGTTGGTTATGGATTATTCACCAATAAAACTTTGAACCCTTCTAGCTTTTGCATGCATAGTTCAAATAAGCACACTTTGATGCGTTGGAATCCCCCCTTCAATTGCCAACGGAACAAATCCAAGACTTTACCAATGTAATAATAGTAGACAACCTCAATGTTTTAAGTGGTAGTTTGAGCACCACTTACTTTATGGCTATGCAGATGTAATTTGGTTTGTTTGTTTTGTTCTCCTCTTTCTATTGAACATAGTTGCCTCTTGAAAGTTGTGATGGATTAGCAAATGTCTAACAAAACATCATCAAAACCATATACCAAATCAGACCGGTTGTGTTCACTATAAAAACATGCAGTAGTTAAGAAAAGTTCAACACATAGACTAATATCTTTTTAACATATGTTTTTATGGTGTTCGTTCTTTGATCCTCACGTAACCGCACACCAATCAAACATAGGTGTCTGATTAAGGAAAGTAACCTACCAACACCCACATACCTTACTCCAATTTTAATGTAGCAGCAGGTCGGCTGTAATGAGCAAGCAATGGCACTGTTACAGAAGAATGAATGTAGGCTCATATATATATATCCATATATGTATTGTGGGCGGCATCTCGCTCTTTACACACCACACTCAAGTAGAATTTGTGCATTGTAACTTACACATTATATGGAAGAGTGTTGATGCTGTAGCTCGATCCGAGGCAGCTATGATGAGCATCAAGTCACAAGAAACGTAAGGTGGGCACTCGAGTTGCCCAAAGCATAAGCATACGCATAAGCAAGGTCCCCGCCTCCCGTGTGAAGTTTTGGAGCCGAATTCACATCCTTTTTTAGTGCAAATCTCACACTTCAAGCTACACGGCAAACACGCCCGAGGACGACCTATATAAGTTATCTGAGAGCACAAGCTTCTGCTAATCAAGTTAGCTGTTGAACTCTTGAGGGTGATGGATTTGGGGACACTTGCGTGACTTTGCGCTTTAACGTCCCCGTGCTGCTTTCCTAACGTTCGAGAATTTAACCCTAGCTAGGTTCATTTGTGAATTCTAAACCTTCGATGCTTTGACCTCCTTGATTACAGAGGATTGCGAAGCTATATATTCACAAAAGGGCACTCTCTCCTGTATGTGTTTTTTTTTCACGCGAAATGGGTTAAATTCTTGCACACACTCTCAATTGCTTAGAGTGTTGGAAACAGGTGGCTCTAGCTACCATAGTCAAAAGTTTTGTACCTTCCTTCAGGTGGTGTGGTGTGTTCACCAACACACCACATTCATGAGGTGTGGGGTAGTAACGGCCGTGCAAAATTGATCGCGTAGGCATCAAAATTGTAGGCGTCAAAGGATTTAGGGTTAAGGGTTCACCGTGACTCATTTTGCAACAAAGGCTTCGAGAAAGGGATTTATCACGTACGAGTGTAACTCTCGTCTATCCAACAATGTAGCTTGATCCCCTATAAGTTCGTGGGCGATTCATCTCAACCGACTCATACTAGACTAATCCGGGGTCTTTAAAAGCTAAGTACAGTGTCAATCCAACTAAACTCAACACATTAATCATCCCGGACAATGTGTGCTACCATTTGGAGTTACGCAATGCTATAACTATATAACGAGAATGTAACTTTTCACCAAGCAATGTTGTTTATGTTCTATAATGTCCGAACAACCTATTGAACTTTTGTTGGTAAAAATTGTACTCCTGAATAAGACGTTATTACGTTGCATAACTTCGAATAGTAACACACACTAATTGGGATGATCGGAGTAGTATCCGAGATGCATAGTATGTCAAGGCCTTTTTTATGTTAAATGATTGAGAGGTACACTTGCTCTCTTCCACTTGCTACTACTGCTTCTTCTACTACAACAACATTACCTTCCACATTGACTTGCAAGTTCCACTGTCGACAATCAAAAGCTTCTTCTTCATCATCATGTCACCATGCAATCAAAGGGCTTGGCCAAATAATGCACGAGTGTGAGCTGGAGCCGCCTGTGTAAGTGTAACTATTATTTATAAGGAGGTCGGCCGGCTTCACTACTTCAGGCGATAACTTAAACCCACCCAACCACGAGGCTTTGACAAGCCAGTAAGAAGTGTGTAGTAATTAAGTACCAGGCTTCATAATACCAGTGGTCGTCTTCAACTGGTCCTCTAGGGTGCCCACTTTTAATATTGTCAACTGCTTCATAATAATAAGGAGCCTCATTGACAATGACTCTCACTCGCACTCACCCACCTGCCCCCCCTCCCAGTACTTTGCTGCACCCAGCACATGGCCAGACAACACCCGGTACCTAGATCCCGTCAAACTTACTTTGTGTATTTAAGGTGGGAAAACAGGGGAAAAAAAAAAAAAAAAACAACAGTGTGAAAATAAGCCGATTCGGCCAGGAAAGAATGGCTTGAAACCGGTGCGATGTTCATCAAAGATGGAGTAGAGGAAACGATGAGGAATGTGAGTTGTTTCGTAGTTTTATTCACTATTAGTAATTAGTTACATTTTTGCAAAGAGGCAAGTAAGTCAAACTCTCCATGTTTGTATAATAGAGTTCCCCTGTTTTGAGCACCGGAATATCTTACTTTGCATACGAATGCACACACAACAATAACTCAATGGCACCCAAAAGTGATCCCAAGTGGCATGAAACATGACATGTCCGGCCAATCACTGCATCATTTTTGGGTCACCACTTTTACAATTAGTCGTTTTGGGTCCACACAAGAGTTGTTATGCTCCTAGTCTAGTGAACCAATAATGGTCGTTCATTGTTTTCCATTTTTCTATCATAATCTAGTGTTGTATTTGTCGTCTACTTTTTATTGTAGCTAACCAGTGTTGCATATGTATGAATAAGGAAGTCGTACCCAAAACCGACACTATTTAAGGGTAAGCGCAGATGGTGCTAAACCCATTCTAGAACCATCACTTTAGGCGTTGACTAGGCGACTGACTTGTATTGGCAGACCCCATGATGAAATGTAGAAAGTAGTCTAAGATGTAGATCGCATTTGTTATTGTTGTAGACATATGTTAGTTGCATGTACATTGTGTTATTTGTGAGAAATACGCATCTAGGGTTATTATTTGAACAAATTACTTCTCAAAGCATGTTTTCATCATATTCTTTTAGTTTCTTGTTCCACGTACTTCATTATGCAATGTGCATGTCTTGACAACACAAACCAAAATGCTCTTATATGCATTATCGTTCATGGACATGTATTTTTGCCCATATTTACTTAAATCTTATTTTTCACAATGACCATCCCCTTGGAGATGATAGGTAGATAGAAATGTCAGCCTTGATGGAGGCAAGCATGAATGGAGAGTCAATTTGTTCACCGGCTACTACCACCAGTGGTGGACTCTATGTAACGGGCTAGATCAAATTTAACCAATAACTTTCCGGACATGGGATGAGAGGAGTAAGGGGGGTACTGGGGGGGGGGGGGGGGGGGCATTTTTAAGGAGGATTGTGGGGTTAGGTGTCAAGTTGTGTTTATAAAGGATGATGGCGGATAGGATTGGATGGCGGTGGTTTGTAGTTGGAATTGCATTGTTTTGATGTGCATGAAGGGAAGTTTGAAATGGATGGCAAGGGTCTTGAGGTGGAGTTGTGGATTCCTCCTCTTTGGTTGGCAATGTGCACAATAAGTGGTCAAATTTTCCAGTTGTTAGCAACAATAACGGCCATGAGTGGGGTGTATTTGTCAATTTTCCGTTGTATGGCCAATTATGGGAAACAATTGTGGCAGTAGGTGCGTTCGATGTAATGGACTTTGATGTTGGGGTGGGATGTAGGGGTAAATGATCATGGGTTTAGAAGCCTTCAATGAGAAGAATGTATGGCTGAAATCAAGATGGACATATCCAAGGGAGTAGCTAGTGTGGGACGATTGGGTGTGGTAGGGGAAGAATTTTCATTAATGAAACATTTCCAATGGCTCTATTGGTGGAAAAGTAGGAGTTGTCATATGTGTCTAAGGCCATTATTGTGTCTATCCGTGTGCAAGCCCTTAAGGATAGGTGGGTGCAGTGTGCAAGAACATGGGGCCATGTGTCGATGCAAGAGCCAACCGGAGGGGGGGGGGGACATAGGGAGCAAAATGGGGAGGGGATTTTTTTGGGATAGAAGAGGTGTTTGCAACAATTTCCCATGTATTGAGCGTTGTGGAGTTGTTCCAAGAAATGCTAGAGAGGTTGTGGTCTAATGAGGTGTTATTGGTCCATTTATGAAGGGTTGGGTAGCGGGGATTGACTTCTTGGGTAGTGTGTTTATTTTTGAATAAAGGGAAGTTGTGTGTGAAGCTTTCGGATTGGGCCTTTCAAAAAAAAACATTACTATGTAGGTAGTGGGGGTAGGTGTGGTAAATGTGAATGGTGTTTCCATCGGGGGCATGAGGGGGAGAATTGGCACCGATCTTGGCAAGGGTATTGCCTTAAAGCTTTCGTGCACTGGAGTTTTGAGGACATACACTAAGCGGGGCCGAGGTTGTATTTGCTTGGGGATGTCGTGTAGAATAAATTTGTTGTGCTAGTGTTTGTGAACCATGGGGGAGTGTTTATAGTTCCTTAGGAGGTATATTGAGACAAGGTTATCAAAGAAGATGTAGGTTGTGAGATGGGGGTGCCCTCATACAACAAAAAAACAAGATGCTCTTGTATGCATTATCGTTTGTGGACAAGTATTTTTGCCCACATTTACTTAAATCTTAATTTTCACAATGACCATGCCCTTGGAGTAAGTACCTTGTTGCACCCATCACATGGCCAAGCCAACCACGCATGTCATGTCAAGATGAAATTTTTTTGGGGTTTAATCTAATGTCTTTTTCGACCATTTTTTTACCCTTTCTTTCTTGTAGCTAGTATTAAATGTGTATGTCAACAATAAACTCCCACCCTTCAGTGTTGTAGTCCGAGTGAGAGTTCATGGTTGACACCCAAACACTAACCTCTCGAGCCTTAACTCGGCCACCCATGGCCCCACAGTGATATTCCAACACCCATTTCTTTATTTAAGTAGTGCGAGGCCAACAGTATTAACAAAATACTTTGCACCTCGTATTCACTCACATAATAATTCCCTAAAACATGTAATGCCTAACCCTCACACTAAATCACAACACTATCCCTACACTCAATATGACTAACTAACCTAATGTCAATCCCTAACCCTTAATGCACTTCCCCTTTCGTGTGATCCTTAGCCTCAATGGTGCATGGTCATCAACCCTCCTAGGGGATCCTCAGTCTTCCCATCCGCAACCCAAATCTACGTTGTTCACCAAAATGGCATGCGCCCGTCAGTGCCCTTCATTGCCTGTCAACGCCCGTCCCCGGTTACCCAGCCTTCGTGGCTCCTCCCAGAGGCCCTGCTCCCTGGAAGCGTACAGTTAGGCCAGCTGCGGCACTGGACCTCTCGCCCTTCGCTTCGCTCATCCCTGGTCTTACCGCCCTTCTGCCGGAAGCCTGCCTCCAAACTCTGATACTCCAGCTACCCACCTGAATTCACCCCACTTCGGCGTAGCATGCAAGCGTCGACTTCAAGCCAATGCTGGACTCACACCAGAGTCCGAGATTGCCGCAAGATCCTTCCTTGAGAAACCAACATTTTGACACACACTAATCCTCCCTGCTGCCTCTATTCAGAATAGTCACCTCACATGAATTCGAATTCTCCTTCCCACTTGTGGTTATTTTTCCATTCACTCCTCAATTCGAGACCATGTGCATCGCCCAACGGCTTACACGCTTCCCCTTCCTGTTTTCACATCTATACTCGGGTAGTAAAGCGGATATCTCTTGCTGATCCACCTTACCAACTGCACACAATCATGTTGTTGGTCCCCCATCACATTTCGGCAGTAGGACCCTAGCTGCGATCCTTAGCACCTCCCCGCCAATGTTTACTGAAAATCATGTCCATCCTCGGCACTAGCCGCAACCGTAGTCTAAAAAACCTTCCGCCCCCCGAGAGAGCTGCCGCTCCGCTCCTCTCCATTCCCACAGTACCCGCATCCGAAAATCACTAGGGTGACCAGTTGTTAGCCCCCCAAAATGGACAGCCCCGATCCCAAAACAAACTATAAAACCCTGCTCCTAACTTGTAAATTCCGGCCTAAGTCTAACTAATTTCAAACCACATAACTAACCATGGAATCAACCCAACTAACTTCCACTTAACTCTAACCACACATCACTCTTTTCATCTTTTTCACTGACTTGGACATTTCCCATAGTCAAGACTCAATCAATTTGAAGAAATGAAACACGCGTGAGTAAGCACTTGAGCTTGCACTACTTATTTAAAACTTAATTCACTCCTAACTCCAACTACACTATGTTTATCTTTTTTGTTTAGCTTGACACCTTTCCCAGGTCGATGAGTTAATGAATTTAACAGTTAAAATCACATGTGAGTACAACATTGAGCTCACAGTGTACCAATAAAGTTACCATACCCAAAACCAATTCTATCTAATACCATCATACAATTATTATTTAATGTTTTCCATATGTATGGCTTGTGATACGTAGTGTTGGTTTTGGGTATGCCTACATTTTATACATTGTTCATAATATTCGGTGTCACTTGTTGTTTGTAGTCACACGGTGTTGCAGTTGTACTTTAGATGTAAGCATTTCTACCAAGGAAAACCCTTTATGTCATGAAATGTCCGAATGAGTTGCATGCATTTGGTTTGGTAATAAAAATACAACATTGTGTAATTACAAATGGGAAATGCCAGTCAATACTAAAAACATATGTATAGAATATGGCCATCAACATTTGCTTCTCATCTTGATTTAGTAAAACATCACCAAAATTTGAGTACCACAATAAATGTCGTGTAGAAATTTGGCTCTCATAGTTGGATTTTTGTTTTAAAAAATTTTCACCTCTAGTTGGGGTCATGTCAAAGTGTTTGTGGCCATTACTCAACCCAGAAAAAGATTGAGGTGAGGCACAATTTTGAATAAATAACAGAAAGAACCGACCGCTACACTAAATACAAACACATAGATTGAATATCACTAACCCTATGAAAGTAAGTAACATTAAATGTAAACTCAAACACTAAATATCAACTATGGTAGTATGTGGAAGTTACATGCACGAATTTAGTGTTAGTAATGATATGAATTTTTTTTTAACAATGATAAAAGGAGAAGGGAGATGGCGGTAGGGAAGGTGGCGGTGCATTTATGTCTAACACTAATTATCAACAAATTAGAAATTGGTGTTGAGCAAGATAGGGTGGTAACAACACTGAATATAATCAAACACTAAATATCATATTTAATGTAGTTACGGATGAACCTCTCGAGCTTGAGAAATAACCATTTGAAGTTGAAGACTTCAAGAAAATTACACTTCATTCTAAAGAAATCTATGGTATATACCCCAATCAATAAAGAAAAACTGAAAGTATGATCACAACATGTAACCAGTTGGACTTGGAAACACTAGGATTTTGACCAATCATACCCAAAAACCTATCCGGACACTGATTTTGAGAGATAGAGGTAACTAGTTTCCCTTTACTACTACCATGATACGTGTTTCCTTTTCAATCTTTCTTTTTCTTTTTCTTTTTCTTTTTGCGGCTTGGTGTTATTGCACTTGTGTTTGTCCTTGCATCTTCAACATGGTCCACACCCAAAAAGCCAAGCAAGTCCTACAGGCTTGGGCACTTGGGAATTATTGATCACCAGCTAACCATGTCTTCTTGCAATCGTTTGATTCTTGCAAGCTGGATGATCCACAATATGTATGCATGACCTCCGTTTATAAGTACCTACTTTGAGCCATTATTGGATCTCGAAAACATTATCAAACACATCCGATTATGTGGTAATAAGTACTACTAACTTGCCAACACCTGAATCATAATTGAGGAGTTAATTGATTGATTGCATATGCATATTATAATACACCATAGGCATATTGTATCACACTTGATCAGCTTATGGGCACAACACACCTAAAACCAATAGAATAAGCGCTGAGCATAAATTGTAGCGTTATAATGTTTAAGATTGTATACTTGTTTGTTTCACAAAATCAAGAGGATTCCAAAGCACTAAAGAACACATCATTTGGATGGTTTATGCAAAAGTTATAAGGGATTAGTGTTTCATTTGTAGGCAACCTAGAATCAACACATATATCAAATGTTTGAAGGGTGTAACATATTATTATTATTCAATGCAACGTATTACTTGTGATGTACCTGGATTGGAAGGTTTAATGTTGGATTATGTAAGAAAGAAAGACTAATCATGTTATGTTGTACTTAGCATGTGAGCAAATGGTGATTGGAGTCATACAACTCCAAAGAAAGAATTGGGTTAGACAACCCAAGAGAGAATGATGCACAATGGCTAGACAACCCGTGAAGGAATCGTGCATGGGAGTTAGACATCTCCAACTGGGAGCTAGACACCTCGTTTTGGAAGATCTTTGTGTTAGAGTTACACAAATCCAACTAGAAGATATGAATTGGAGTTAGGCAACTCCAAGCAGATGGAAGTTATTCATTGGAGCTACTCTCAATGAATAAATTTAGTTGGAATTAGACTGTGCCAACTAGAATAATGGATGAATGAATCATCAAGTTTGAATTAGATGGTTCCAACTAGAGAATGAATGAATGCATCACGCTGGAAATATACAATTCCAACTGGTAGACTATGATTGAGCCAAAAGATAGAAGATTCATAGTAGAACCAAAAATAAGACTATGAATAGAAGACTTTTACTATATGAGACATAAAAAGTGTAAGTAGTGTTTGGACATAAAAGGGAGCTTGTGAGAGGAGAGAGAATCTTTTTTGTCTCTCCTATGGTCGGGTGGTTTGAGCTCATAGAGACCACAATATTATGATCAAGTTGTAATTTTTTTTTGTAATATACAAAGTTTGAGAGCTCTCAACATTGACGTCTCATGTGCATTCACACTTGTGCTATTCTCGCGTACAAAAAGAACATAACATTTCTCCACCTCCTTTATGGCCCGTGTGCGTCCAATATTTTGTAGAGCATTAATTCCCCAATATCGAGGAGATGAGAAAAATACGGGCTTACGCTTAGCCTGCACAAAAGCAAATCCCATGTAAACTCCATAGTAGGTGGTAGGGGTTGATCCTTTCCACCACCTGCAGTTGGGGTGAACATCCCCGCTACCCACCCACTTTCGACCAATGATAAAGTTAAAACTTTGGAAACCAAACACTTGTATGGAATGTAAGGATATTGTTGTGGCATATCACACATTTAGGAGCTTCTCAACAAATTTCCACTACTAAAATTTGGTCATTGCACACCTCTTACCACCTGCTAGCCCATTTTTTGATTTCCCTTTAGTTTGCGCTAGCTCTCCTGAGGTGGTTGTATTTTGATTCCATTTTTGCAATTGATTTTTCATATTGTGCCAAAAAGAAATACAACTGGCTTCCCCATGTAGTTTGATTTAGCATTTTCACACTTTTATGTCGGACCATTATATTTTCAAAAAAAGAGCATTCTAGAGATGTTGAGTAATGTTATGTGAGTTGAATAATTAATTGGGTGGTGATCAATGTTAGTTACCTACTTAATGTATGTAGACCAACATTATATGTTAGGGTTACATATTTATGATGTCTACATAGATTAATCCATGAGGGGGTTGAAAATGCATTGAACTATCATATAACTTGAAACTGATTATGTTTTTTTATTATCTAACTCTTGATGTCCACATTTGAGACTCCAAATTAGTTTAGTGAGATGTAGTTGGAATGCGTTAGCCCTCAACATGTAGGATATTGGTTTTACTTAAGCCCGTTCATCCATAATGAACGAGTATACATGGACACCACACAACCCGAACCATATTTAAGCAACCAAAAAATGATGCCCATGTATATACATGATGCTACTTAGGGCATGTTCACACTAATGACAAGTGATTATGACCATTGCTTTCTAAACTCTCTCTTTGGTTGAGAAATGAGTGCACAGTCCCACCACATTATGCACAAGGCCACCAAAAATAAGAGTGGCCATGTCAAAAAGTTGGACGAGAAAGTGACATAGTATTGATATGGAATCCTACATGTCCACATAAGGATTATGTTTTGTGGTCACTTAGATGTTTAGCAAGTAGTTGTTTCAATAGAATATGAAGGCAACCATGCAAGAATAAATATATTTTTGTAAGTCATGTTTTTGAAATGTCCATTTTAAAACATGTTATTTGAGTATTTTGATTTTTTTTAAATCATTGTATACACTACATCACGGTCTAAATCCACTTTTACAGTATGGCCCGTGACCAAGGCTTTTGAAAAAGGACGTGGATTTCTCTTGGTCATGGTCTTTGGACCATCGACTATGACCACGAGAACTCCTAAATCATTTTTTCCTTACAAGCCTTAGTTACATGTACGAAATAGCCCTTAAAGAGAGCTCAACATCATCTGTTGAGCAACTTGAAACCCACCAGTCATCCGAGAATGTTGAAGTAGAAAACGTAGCAAACCATTCTATAGCATGAATAAACTTCTATTTTTTTTTACCATTTAACCCTAGAATTGACATCAAACCCCTAAATCAATTTACTGGGGTTGAGTTGGAATGATATATAGGGGACTCATTTGAACTCGAGTCCCTCCATCCACGGTCAGTGAATCACTTAGACACCATGAACCCCAAGCCATATTGAAGAAACCGAAAAAGTGCCCGATGATGGCGATACTTAGATGAAGCTCCGCCTCATCTTTCGAGCCCACCGTTTGCTTGCTTAACCATATCCGTGTCCATAAATCATGTGAAGTATACAAGTTATCTATACTACTTGAATGTTGTCCATAAACCAACAACCCCACTTTCGAGGGTTAATATCTTGAGCCTGTCCTTTAGTGGGAGGCCGGATTGCTTTCGGAATCAATAATATGAATACACAATAATAACGCCTCCCTTCCTAGTCAAGGCTTTGATGAAGTAACCTTTACAAAAGTTGACCAAGCGCATGTGACTCTCTCAAGCTCCTTATCCATCACCACTCCCTTCCTTTCCTTTCCTTTCCCTTCCTTTCCTTAGCAGCAGCAGCAACAGGCACCCATGCAAAATGACATGTGAGAGTTCATTAGTTGGCAACTATAATTTAGTCCGCATGTGAACTTGTGGCCACATTGCACGTATATATGTATAAACATATATTTCCGCCTGAGCAGATTGAATGCGGGCATTGTATGTTGTTTGGATTAGTAGATGACTAAGAAATGATGTCAAGCTACTACCTATATAGGACTCGAGATTTTAGTATACCTTACTTGGAGCACATGTATGTAAAAGCAGGCATTAAGTGAATGTAATCAAAATACTTGCTAAAGAGTAATGATGCATTTAAGAGTATTTATTGTGTCATCGAGGCGTGCGTATTCCAAGGTGAATTAGTTGGGAGAAGAAACTAGAAGAATACGATGGAATCCTTAATTGTGTATACTTTGAGAGCGATGTAATCATTGCGGATGTGTCTTTTTCATAACGAACATGGTGAATAGTTGACTAATTAAATGTGTTTGCAACATGAGATGCAATCTTCATGTGAGATAAGTTTCAACCGGTTCTATCATAGGTTCTGCCAATAAAATCACACGCACAAGATTTTGGTATGCCTAAACTTTGTGCATGAGATAGTTTAACTCAACGCCTAGCTCTATGACATGGCATTGTTAAGCTTGTTATAGGGCCACGTCAAGTCCACACGTATCAAGGTTGAATTTAGCTTACCCTAAACACGTTAAGCTTGCCACTAATAGGGATCACCTCTTACATGAGGCAATAGCACTTGTCCCATGGCCTTGCTCAGCAAATCCGTCTTGGGTTCACATATGAGCTCATGGCTATGATCGAGGTGAACTCTCTCTCTCTCTCTCTCTCTCTCTCTCTCTCTCTCTCTCTCTCTCTCTCTCGTTCTTGTTTTATGCCATGTTATACTTAAGCTTATATTTTAAACCTTACACTAATACACCTTAAAATAATTGTCATTTCAAGACAAATGACCATTATACAAAAAAATACTAAATCAACATACATGGAAAGAATTCAAGCTTACCATGTAAAGACAGTAATGAGGTGACGGATGAATGAGATTACCTTAGTAACAGACGGTAACCAAGTATGTAACCTAAGGTAAAAATAGGGTTACGAGGACTTACCACAGGTAAGTACCCCAATATAAACCCTTAACCCTAAAATGAGCTTCTTTTTCACCATTCACGCGGGTGAGAGGGGCGGCGAGCAGTGTGTATACACGTTAGGGTAATAGAGACACACTTAGAGTAAGGTTAACTAGGATTTACTACCAAGAGGAGGATTCCACTTGGAGTAACACAATCATGGCAAAAGAACAGGTTTGTATACTCATTTATTGTTTTTACATTGAGGATGGTTTCTTGAAATACTTGGATGCATTTGAAATGGAATAGTTGTGTGCGACATGGATAACAACTGGGTCCTGCTGTTATTTACCTCGTGTACGTAACTAATCCTCAATTTTTTGTTGGTTGGTTGCATGGGCACAGGTGAGGCATGCCCTTCTGTGAGGCCAAAACCACCCCCCTTAAGCGTCCTAGTCCGGGTGATGGTGTTGAGAATCACATGTATTGTTCGTATCAAAAGAATGATCTCTTTGCATCCCAAGGCATTCATGTCATTTTGAATCACTTTGTTTATTAGTAGTGGCCTCTTGGCTTGTGGCCGAATTGGCCTTCTCAAGAGTCCAACCGGCAGCCTTGGCAACACAAGCTCTCAAGGATATTCTCCTTGGGCCTTTGATTATCCTCTCCTTCACCTTGCCAATGCTAGAGTCCTCCTCTTTCTCCATTGTTATATAAGTGATTGATTTTGACCAAAAAGGATGTAAGTGTTGAAAAACACTCCCTCAATGGTTAACCTCAAATACAATTGCTTGTAAAAACCACACACCCTCCTAGCTATCTAACCACACAACTCACACATTGACTAATTTCATTAAGTCATCTCCTTAAGTCCTAATTCTAAGTCACCCACATCACTCATTAGTTGATGGTTTCACTAGCTTAATCTCCAACTAATTCTTAGGTCTCCTAATCCCAGCTCGGCTTGGTTCACCCTTGATATGGTGGTAACTTCGGTTGAACAGGTAGCCCTTAGTCTGCTGGCCTAACCGGTAAGCCCTTAGTATGCTGGTCGAACAAGTAGCCCTTAGTATGCTGGCCTAACCGGTAAGCCCTTAGTCTGCTGGCCTAACCGGTAAGCCCTTAGTCTGCTGGCCTAACCGGTAAGCCCTTAGTCTGCTGGTCGAACAGGTAGCCCTTAGTCTGCTGGTCGAACCAGTAGCCCTTAGTCTGCTGGTCGAACCAGTAGCCCTTAGTCTGCTGGTCGAACCGGTAGCCCTTAGTCTGCTGGTCGAACAAGTAGCCCTTAGTATGCTGGCCTAACCGGTAAGCCCTTAGTCTGCTGGTCGAACAGGTAGCCCTTAGTCTGCTGGCCTAACCGGTAGCCCTTAGTCTGATGGGCAGAGCTTAGTACATTTGCAACTAAGGTTTGGCCAAGCTTATTAATGGCCCTAACTAACACACTAATTAGGAGTCCACCTAAAGGGATTTCAAACTACAAACTAATTTGGTGACCCTAAGCCTCTAATTAAATACTTTGCTACTTGGTTTTTATGATTTGGACTAATTAACTAAACTAACTCCCTAACATCACTAAGGGATAACTAATCCACACACGTGGCTTTCAAGCTATAAGAGCTCACTCCCGTGGGAGAAATTGAGAGAGAGAGCTTAACTAACTAACTTCACTAGAAACTAACAATCCACACACGTGGCTCAAGCTCTTAAGAGCTTGCTCCCTTGAGAGCGCTTGATGGAGAGAGAGGTAAATGAGAGAAAAAACACCTTAAGTAGCAAAGAGGGAGAGAGGGAGAGAGGTGAGGATAGGGTGAGAGGATTAGCACCTCCAATCACAATCCCTTAACCTTCTCCTTCAAAGTAGGGACTAATCCCCATCCACCAAGCTTCCTTCTTCCTAAACTAACAAGATGGATCCAAAAGTGGGCATTTAACCCGCGGAGCTCACCTTGCTTCACCTTACCCCCTACTCACATTATCAAGGCATACTCTTATTGAAATCAAACCTTGAACTAATCACACAACACCACCTAATGCCTAAAGTTAAATCCACACCACACTTCACTCTTTTTATGTTTTGTGAATAATCATAACTCATCAAAGTCAACTAAAATTGGTTTCGAAGAGTTAATCACCACATGTGGGCACCATTTTGGGCTCACACCTTCACACATTCAATACAATAACGTGTTGTGATTATGACATTTTATGCATTTCTATTGGTTAAGGTTACTAGGAACTTATCTTCTTGTAAGTACCTCATACACATAGTGGATTAGTTAGGCGTACTTTGTATTGGAGCAAGGAGGTAAATGATTAAACTCCAAAGCATGGGATAGTCAGAAATTTCACATATGGTAGTGGACACCTTAGGTTTGCAAAGTATGGAGATAGAGGATGTGGTTATACATGGCATTCTAGTTCAATACATAACATACTTATGTGATATCATACATACTACTATTCATAGTTATGTGTAACTCTCTTATGCAAAGTAAAGTTATGTTAGAATATGGGTAGATATGAAGGATTATGCAAGAGTCTTGTAGACAATCCCACCCACCCACCCTTGTATTGCAATGAGGAAGAGTTTGAAGGATTTGGCCTCTGAAAAGAGGAAGTTCAAAACTTCGTTTTGAAAAGTCAGCTCTCTCTCTCTCTCTCTCTCTCTCTCTCTCTCTCTCTCTCTCTCGGGTGATGAGTTATTTCAAGGGGGAAAATGACCATAAATAAACCTTTGTATTTTCATATTATTACGATTAAAGGAAGGGATGCACAAGAAATGCCATGTTTTATCCCAAAAAAAGATCTTTGACCAATCAAATTCACATGGATTATGAGCAGAGTGCTTGTATGATTCACTAGATGGGAACAACTCAATAGTTGAGCACCTCCACAAATTCTCAATCCAAAATATGCAAAGTACAATAAACTAGCTACAATGCATTTTAAGTATGTAAATCATCACATATTTTTAACCACATATATGCAAAGAATTCCCTAAAAACTTGAGAGTGTCCAAATGTTAAATTCAATGGTCAATGTGAACACAAGCATTTTTTTTATACTTGAACATGAAGAAATATGATGTTCATGCAAAGTTTGCATTGGAGTGGCAATCATTGATTGGAGTCAACACCATTGCATGAGCTCCCAATACAACAAAATCATGACCGTTTCCCACTTTGACATGTATCATCACATTTTAATCATCTCCATGTTGCATGGCTCATGTGTTTATGGGTTAATATCCATGTTAGCTTGAAATTTATAGCTATTTTGATTGCGGATGAGTGACTTAGGTGGGGCTAATGTAGGGGAAAAATCATTCATCAACCAATATTGGGTTGCTCGGGAAGCTAGCGGTTAATGAGCACTTGGGTCTTAACAATATGGTAAGTTGCCTAGGCTGCATATGTAGGCATATGGATTAGCATACCCATGTCTTACCCTATTATGCAAATGTACTCTTTAGTATTATCTCTTTAATTAATACCTACAAGTCAAGAAATTGTCTCCAAACTCCAACATATAAGAGTGGGACATTTGGAAGTTTTATGACGGTTGAAATGATGTATAGTGGGGGTGATGAAGTATAGCAAGGGGTTTTGGGTGACAATCAAGAGTCAACTTGCAAATGACAACCTCAATTACAAACATACAATTTGATCACGAATATGCAAGTTTCGGCTCCAACATTGTGGAATGGGTATAAAATGTGGGCCTTTCAACCTAAGCAAAGCCAAGGGTAGTGATAGTGGGCCAATTTGTCACTGCTGACATGTATTGTTTCTTCTTTCCATCTTTTAAGGAGCCAAAATGTGGGCTATGGATTTGTGGGGTTTGCGTTAACTTGTCCACTAAGGAGGTAAAAAGGTAGTGAAGTATTCTATAACTTGGGAATAGCTATTTGTAGATGAATTGACTTTGAAAATAGCATCAGACCTCATTATAATATCTTGGAATTTAATTTGATCACGTTGGTTCTCAACACGTAGGATATTTGTTTGTACTGAAATCCCTTCCAACACAATGTATGAGTTTACATAGACTCCACAAACCCCAAGATGAACCATTTGTGAATGAATATGTTAGATCATTCATTTTGTGAAAATACTTCTTGAGCATGAAATATTTTCCTTCAAATATATGTATATTATGCTTTCCAAGTGAAATGAAGTGAGGGAAGAAGTAACTTTGTGACAATAATCACACAAGCTAGGTAGATTAAACTCTTAAGGGCCAGTGCATTCCTAAACACCTTCTTTATCTTTCTTTTTTTCTCCTTTTGCCAGAGTAAATGGAGTTGGCCTGGCTAAATGGTGCTTTAACTTCATGGAACCAGATTGGTACATATAACAACCAACAATCTGCAAGACCAGCTTGTTTCATGTTTTAGATGTTTACTTGAAATGATTCAGCAGCTCTTCTGTGTAAGATGCCACCTTTAAATTGGTATTTTGACAAAGAAAGAGGTACCGTAACTCTCTAGTAGCTTGGGTAGAAAATAATGAATTTTAAAGGTGCCTAAATTTCTAGGAAATTAATTTTGTTGAGTGTCAAAATAAAAAAAACAATATTCAAAGAGTGCTTAAAATCATAACAATGCAAGTGACATTCACTAGAATCCAACAAAGTATTCTCTCATAAAGACCACTCTGTATAACTCTCACACAAAACTAAATATGTTGCCAAGCAAAACCTTGATAAACAAGTAAAAGACAAACTAAAGGGCAAGGAGTGTTGGTTAAGGGGAGTGTTCAAGTTAATTATAGCCACCATAAATGAAATTAGGAAAACCATCCGTGAATTATAGAAATGACTTGGATGAATGTCTAACTTATTATTAAATGTTTTTTAATATGCCCAATTTTAGAATATTATATTATGGGATGCCTAACTCACCACATCATTCCCGTAGTGAAGGTGTAGCCAAACCAACATAGATTTTTCCTCTTCTTCACCATACATTTGGAAAGAAAAAAAATATGAGAACCATCTTGCATATCATTTTTTGGTAAGTTTTTCCTAGCATATGCTCCATTGTCTTTCCTAGCACAATCTCATATATGAAAAATATTGTAATGGTTGCGTATAAGTGTTTCATCTCTCATATATATGGGTATAAATTATCAATATCTCACAATCTTTTACAAATTAGAAACTTAGCTTCAACTTCGTCTATGCAAAGCCTTGTGTTTTGTATGAAATTGGCTTCTACCATGGGATCCACTACTTCAAGTGCTCATATAGAGTGAATGTGTGGAGCATATGTAGACCTTCTCTCCTCTGAAGTGAATTCATTTGATTTAACAACCCTTGATCTTAGTGCTTGGTGTATAATGTGTGGTCAAAGGCTTGGTTCATGGTATCTATACAAACTCGTCCAACTTAGGTGAGTAACCTCTACTAAAAAGCAAAGCCCCTACATGTTGACCGCCAATTCATTATATTATACTCCACTAAACCAATTTGGGGTCTTTGTTGGCAATTTTGAAGTCATAATGTCATCAAATAAATATTTGAAGAAAATAAAAGAGTGTTTTGTGTTTTCACCCTCCTAATGGATAAGTTTACATAAATATCATGAACCTTTGATGAGATGGAATTGTGGTATACAAACATATCTCTGGTCCACCCAACATCAAAACTTGAATCCTATAAGATGGTGGCTAAATTACTTTGACTAGACTAATTTGGGGTCCTTGAAAATACTTCCGTTGTCATATCAACTTAAAACACATTTCAATACTTTTGTGGTGTGGATGAACGAGAGATACACTTGTATGCAATAATCCCTCTTGCCCAAATGCTTGGTTGTGGTTAGGCCCTAACTAAGAGCGTCTCCACCAAGCTGGGTACCTGGCAGGTGAACGGCACTCCGGGTATATTGCTGCCAGGGCCGCCAAGTCCCAACGTCCATCAGTCATCGCTATTTGGTAAAAGGGTCCCGGTGCGGGCATTTCAGAGGAGTTCGCTGGGTATTTTCGCCTCGGTTACCGAGCTTCCCACGCCAACGCCATCGCCCATATTTCCTTTCTTTGGATTTATTCTAATATGTCAGCAAGGGGAGAAGATGTGGCTGCAACGGGTGGGAGGACAAAGAAGGGCAGGAACTTCTGCCCGGAGGAGGAAGAAGTATTTAATGTAGGGGTATTATGTCTAGATGTTAGATTTGAACACACCGTTTAATTATATAATTCCCTAATATGGTGTATTATTATGATGTCTTACTATAGTTATAACTCACATAAGATTTTTTTTTTCAACCCTATGTTCATTATAAAAAATTAGCTCACCCTATTTTGTGTTTAAGGATTGCCTATGTTCATTACAAAATTCATTTGACATGCAATGAGAACTAGCATGAACAAGCATCACCACAAATCAATAACAATGCAAACAATCATCATCACCATCATGAGAATCAATGAACTATGAACTTGAATTACTAGCATGAACAAGCATCACCACAAATCAATAACAATGCAAACAATCATCATCACCATCATGAGAATCAATGAACTATGAACTTGAATTACTAGCATGAACTATGGACCCCAGTTGCACTACTTGGGGTCTTTGTTTTTTACATTCTACTTAATTTAATACACACTTTTACTTTTTAAATTGACATTTTTACATTTAGGGTCACACTTTTACATTTACTTTTAATACTTTTAAATTGAAAAGTAAAGTAAAAGCTATTACAAGTAACTATATAATGAGGATTTTTTATTTATTAAAATATATCCAAAGTATTTAGTGCCTTACATTCTACTACCTTACATTTTATTAGTCTATAACCGTTCATTTTATTGCAGAGATGGTTGAGCTTGAGATACATGAGGCAAAAAAACCTAGAATTGCACAAGTCATTGCTCTTAACCTCATAGAATCTATAAAGATTTTAGAGTTAGTTTATGATTCAAATACAAAAGGTTGTAAAACTCCTGGACACACTCAAAAGTTGTATGATCGTTTGTATGTTATTCCGTGTACAAAAACCCTAGAGTGGCATTATTTCCATAAAATATTTATGGACGCAACATCTAGGGTAGAATTGACTGTTCATACAAAACAACAATATTACGTTCATTATTGGCCCCACATGAATTGGATTTGCTAATTATCTCGTATTAGTGTAGTGTTTTATTTCATTCCCGGGCGGGGCAATAAAATTCGTGCAGTGAAACCGGGCAGAAAATATATTCTCGGGCAGGGCATCTAATCACGGGCAGGGCTTCGGGGCCTGCTTATCCCGGGCGGGGGTCGGCCTCGGAGCGGGTCTGCAAGCCGGTATGTACCCGGGCTAGTGGGCCTCAGGGGATGTGCCGGGCATCCCACACTGTGCCGGGGCTGCCACCGAGGCCATTATGCCCGGGGCTGTACCCAGGCTAGTGGGGATGCTCTAAGTTGCCACAAATATGTATTCCAAACTTCAAGATTCTCAACCAGTTTCATTACATGGTTCATGCACTTGGTTAAACATCTCGCATCCAAAATTGTTGCATGTTGCAATTATAAAAATCCATGTCCGCATCTAGGGTTGGCGGGGGACTTGATCAGCCAACCTGAAGATTAACTTAATTTACATGTCCCAAT
Source organism: Polytrichum commune (assembly GCA_950295325.1). Taxonomy (NCBI): domain Eukaryota; kingdom Viridiplantae; phylum Streptophyta; class Polytrichopsida; order Polytrichales; family Polytrichaceae; genus Polytrichum; species Polytrichum commune. The sequence goes on from OX485806.1 coordinate 17,340,256, forward strand.
TTTACCTCAGATCCCTCAAGGAAACAAACTGCTCGATTAATGTTATCGGTAACTTTGTCATATCATTACTGAATTGATGAGTTGTGTTCATGGGCTCAACTACAAATTCAAGAATAAAGACTCCAAGTGCCAAAATCCATTACCTCAGACTAAATATGAAGTCAAGGCAATTGAGTATTATTATCATTAGCCCTAAGCCTCACCACTAAGAATAATCAGCCCACTGAAATGGGATTGTCGGGCCAAGGCTAATTATAAGAGCGTAGGGCTTAGCCTTGCCCCATGATTTAGATTCCACAAGTCACAATTGGTTGTCCACTCTGTCTCAACTCCTGCATAACTTAATTACGAGCCTAGTTCAAATCTCACCCAAGCAGCCTTAGGCTTACAAGTTGGATCACTAATACAATTACTACGCCTTGCCCCATGCTAGATCACAACTTCATTTGACTAGCCCTGCCCCTCCCATGCCTCCTTCACTGCCCGTCTTCCTGCCCGCACATGTGTGGGAACTCTTCCATGTTGGGAACCAATGTGATAATATTACAAGTAGTAGTAGCAACGACAACAACATCAGTAGTAGTTTTATATGTATAACTACGTTGGACATCGGATTTAGTTATAAAGAACCACATTAGTGTAGACTAATTCATCTTAGATGAAGTGGTCTCAAACCAATGGGGGGCATTTTGATGTTGGATGGATGAGAGATACACTCATACGCAATACCTCTTCTCATCCAACAAACCTAGAGGTTGGTTGAGATGTTCAAGTTGTAATTGGATGTTGCCACCATTTGTCACTATGAGCAAGTGACATGTTCAAATCTACACCTAAGATTGTTTTTAAAAGCATTTGAGCACAATCAATATTATTGACTTACTTGATTTTTACTGGGTCTTGTTTGTTGATTAAAGAAGAATGTAAACACAACAACATCGTTTTTGAGTAACATGTTTGCAATTTATTAGTTTTTGAGAGATGTAATGGCCCAAGTGAGATGATGTGAGGCCACATCCACCTGCGTCACTGTGGCGTTGTGAACGTCTCCCGTGTGGTCAAGGGCTAGGAAGATCTCGGCTGTCGATTGCGATATGACATATCTAAAGGCTCTTATGCTGCCCCAACTTTTGGCTTCTCTTCCCCTTGGGTAGAGCTTGAAAAACTTCACGTTGAATGAAATCTCCACCTCCATCCACTCATGAATCTTGGATGAATAATTTCAAACTAATTCCTTCATGAAAAGGACTGGTGGAAGAGATGATGCCAACCGGGGGGGGGGGTCAAACTCCAATGGAAACCCTCTAGGAACCTTCAAAATCCCGCACAAATGCTCTCATACAATGGGACGAACAATCAACCCCTTCATCTTGCAAATATTGATTACTCAATTGCCAAAATTTCATCCGTCAAAAGTTTTTTTTTCATGTTGCCTTAGCAATCTCGTAGACCGTAGGATAGGCCTTTGTGAATGGATGGCTTCGATCCGGTTCGCCCACGACCACACACCCTCCATTCACAACGCCTCAGTGACATGGCACATCCACTAACTCATGGACAAGCCGAGTTGACCAACAACATTGGCAGGCGACATGATAAGCATAATTTCGTGCCCATGGTTTATTTATTTAATTGTGTTATATGTAGCCTACCCCCCTAGAGGGTTGGAGCGAACCAACCCGTGCACTGGTTCCTTGGAGACAGGGGTTGAGGCATCCAACAAGGAACGAGGGTATGGGTTGGTTCGCCCAAATCCCCTTGGAGCCCTTCACTGTAACCTAGTTCCCGGTTTGCACTTACAACTTAATGTTATTAATTATTAAGAGTCCTGCAGCAACATCAAATGTTTCTCATCCCAACTGGTGAGGGTCTGGAGCTTTGGTCGGGATCCTGCTGCCTGCCTGCTTCACACATAAACAAGTGTCTTCCCACCTAAAACCATGTTTCAATTCTTCATCTTCTTCTTCATCTTCTTCAACTTCTGTCACTTGTGGCCAACATTTTGTCGAATCTGATCAAACAGCGGATTGTGCATTCTGGCACATGTAGGTAGGTGAGTCTGTTTTTATACTTTTATACGGTGCCTTAACTTACTTCTCAAGGTCAACAACATCCTTGAAGAATAGGCATGCATAAAACACAAACTTTAATTAATACCTTCACCATATATGGGATATCATGATTTGGCAGAGCCTCTTGAGTGTGCCGGCATCGTTTGGGACACTATATATAACTTATATATGCGTAAAGAAGTGGAGAAACATGTCATCTACGTACGATGATGTGATTGGGAAGTACGACAATATGTGGGGAGGGAACAAGCTCGTGTGCTGTAGACATCACATTGGACAAGTGCACTGGAACATGAGACCAACTAAGGGTTGGTTTAGTCATGCATGTTTAGTGTTTTTACGTAGAGAGGTCTTTCACGGTTATGTCGGGAGCAACCGATTGCCAAGCTCTCTTTTTCAGGTCCCTGGTGGCTTTGTCATTGAAATAAACTTGTTTCAATTGTCTCAAAAAGAAAACATTCTAAAATTTCGTTGAGTTATATACATTGATTCTCAAAACTAAGTCAGTAGGAAAACCAACAAATTATGGGGAAGTCGATATTGATCTTTTTGCCCACCTGTAAATTGGGTCACACGTGCAATTGAACTGGCTATCATCCTTCCAAATTCCAACTCAAGTGTTATAGCAACGAGAGAGAAACTGTATTTTGAATGAACATAGGTCTATTGACTCGGTTTTGGAATTGTTTTCATCACTCACCTTCAATTGCAAGAAAAAATTTACGATGTTGCCTAGAGTTCTTCCTCTCAGTTATGGTTAGTAGTGTGGTCTCGTAGAGACATTTTCTCTTACCGTTGAGAAGGTTTTCTTTGCCCATGAGAGTATTACCAGAGGAGAGGAGGTTAAATGCTATAGCCATGTTGCAGCATGGGCATAGCACACGTGAAGTGTCAAAATTGTTGGGCGCCTCTCAATTTACATGCTCTAGTATTTGTAGAGAGTGTGTTCCTTACATGGAGCCTTCAAGAGGAGGGTGCCCACGAAGTAGCACCCCTGCTCAACAACGAGTGTGTGTAAGAGCCATCACAGTTGGTGGACTAGACAATGTTGTAGGTGTGAGGAATGCTTTGAATAAACACATGAATGTGGTAGTGGCACCAACATAGCGAGGCGTGCACTTCATGAAGCATGTCTTGGGTCATTAGAGAAGCATAAGAAGTCGTTGCTCATAAACAAGGATGTGTGTTGCAAGTTGGAAGTTGCTCAACATCATCAAGATTGGACCATCCATGATTGGTATAGGGTGATTTTTACTGATGACCATAAGGTCAATCAATTTCAGTTTGATGATCGTACTTGGTGTGTGGGTGAAGGATGGAGAATCTCAAATACAAACTCATCATTTTAGTCATACACTTAAACATGGAGGTGGTGCAATTTTTGTGTGGCATTGTATGATTTCTAGTGGCATGGGTTACATGTGCAAGATAGAGGGGAAGATGACACAAGCTCTATATCTTGACATTCTTCAAGATGAAGTCATGAAGAGAATTGAATGGTACCGTTGCAACCCTATTTGTCTCATACTTCAACATGATAATGATCCTAAACATACTGCAAACTTAGTCAAACAATGATTGTCAATGCAAAATTTTGATGTACTTATTTGGCCTCCTTAGTCACCTACCCTAAATCCAATTAACCATGTGTGGGCACTTGTGAAACATAAATTTAATGAGTATCCAACACTAGCCAAAGGAATGCTTCAATTGTGGGAGTGTGCGCAACCTTCTTTCCATTCCATCACTCATGAGTAGTGTCAAACGATCTAACCTAGCATGCCCAATCGTATGCAAGCTATTTTAGCTTCTAAAGGAGGGTGGACAAATTATTGATCTAAAAGTAGATGTAGATTAAAATTGAGTCAATGTATATAGTTCTTTTCAAATCATTGTTTCTCCATGTGTAGTTTCGCAATACACATGAGAACTTGGAAAATGATGTACTAGACTATGACTATTAACTTACACAAGTGAAATTTTGTACATCCTTGTTTTTATTTGCATGGCATTGTATGTGAAAATGAATGTAGTAAATTATTGACTCAGTTTTGAGAGTCAGTGTAGGAAAAACTGTGCAACAACTATTGGTAGCTTGCAAAAGCCATAACTATTGAAAATTTTTGAGCTATTTATCGCTAAAAAGGACGTAACTTTTGATGGAGATGGAATATTTGATAATATATCCTCTCCTTTTGGATGGATGATATCATTGAAGTCTTCCCACTTTTGAAAAGGCGTAGCTCTCTATTGGACGAAAAAATATATCCATCCTTCTTTTACATCCTTCATCAAAAATTATGGATGTAAATAGTTACTTCTCTCTTAATTAAACAACATACTGCACTCCCTATGAAAATTGAAAAAAAAAAATCCATGACCATAACTTGTTGGTGGATGATGCCCACAAGTACACAACGTCTCTACAATGTGCGATGCATATTTGTGCATTTAAGAAAGCGTAAATATAGTTGTGTTTTTATTTCAACATCAAATGCAAAAGGGGGAATAGGAACAAGAAAGTTCCAAATTGCTAAGTGAATGATATTCATATTGTAATTGTCTGTGAATCAGTACTTATTGTTTTCTTGTCGAATGGTGATTGGACACCATTGTCGTTAACTTCAACTTGACCTCAAACATTACCAAATCCATGTCCAACGAATAAGGTTCGGTAATCATGGCAGTGGCCAACCCAAGATGATGGATCAACCCAACCCAAAATAATGAAACACTTAACTATTCTCTTACAAATTCTAGGGTGTAACCCTAGCGTGGGCACTTCCAAACATAAAAGTTTGAATGTTGGATGGAATCGGGAATAGTCTTATCTGGTTGATAATTGCAAGTCGTGTAGATCATCATAATTTCCGGTTCCATAATTGAAACGGAGATGCATAATATACAAGACATTAAAGTGAAGATTGTCTTCCTCAATAAGTGATGGTGTAATGGTCGCTTCACACTATGGCCGAAGGTCGAGAAGCCGTTGATTTCCACCAATTAGATTGCAAGAAATCAAGAATTCGGCTTCTCGACTCTTCACACTAGAGGTCAAAGTCCAAAGGCCGTCATTCTCCAAAATGCCTACAATGGCAGTACTTTTTTACCAAGCCGACGGACTCTTGAAGGAAGTTTGGGTCGGGCAAGAATGGAAACCCAAAAGATGGTTCAGAGGCTATCGATGTTTTTTCACAAAAAAAAATTCAAAAACTGACAAGATCTTGGTTTTTAGATTGGAGGGGATGTTTTGGGCATGGAATAAAGTGGTATGGGTTTGGACTTTGGGCTTGGCCTTTGGAGGCTCTTCACACTATGGCCGTCCAAGTCAAGAGGCCATGGGAGTTCAAGGCCAAAGGTTTGGACTTCGGGCTTGGCCTTTGGAGACTTCACATTATGCTTGGCCGAAGGCTCCAATCCCTATATTTTATTGGCTATTTTCAACCCATTTCTTTGGACTCTCAACAAAGTTTGGCCATTCAATCCCATGACTTCTCGACTTGGACAACCATAGTGCGAATCACCCCAAAGCTCTCTCTCTCTCTCTCTCTCTCTCTCTCTCTAAATTGTGAGTAGTTTCTATATACCAAGCACATAGCCCAATCTTGTCATAACATGTCTTTTTGGTGTCTTCTATTAAGGAGAACAACAACGAGTGCTAGCAAATCAATTCAATCTAAAGAGCATGCACAACTATAGAAAGGCGGCACTTTGGAAGAACATGGACTTGTCCTTTTGCACATCCCCCAACATTAACCTTCAAATGAATGAAGAGGAAGATTTTGCAACTGGTCATCAACATGGGATGTGCATTTTGTTGTTGGCTAACCACCAACTTGCAGTTTGTGCAAGGCCAGCTACATGTCTCCCTCCACTAGCAACCTTTAATCACACTCAAAAAGCTCAAAGCCTGTAAGGAATGTGGCCCCATTGTTGGCACTCCCAACTCCACAAATTATGTCAGCTGTTGGGTTGGATGGAACTTGTTGTTTCATTTTGGTTAGCAAATTGTCGTTTCAAGTTTCGTAAAGCATAGTAGAAACTTGCATAAGTTATAAGAGGTGAAAGTGAAAAGTAATGTTCACATTTATTTAATCACACAAGTCCTCCCAATTGTGGTTTTAACTACTTACCCTAAAATAATGTCTAAAATTCGATCACATAGTCCAGTCTCATCATAACACATGTCTTTTTGTTGTCCGTTATTAACTACAAGCCATTCCATGTGAGATAGATTGACCCAATTTGATTACTGCAAATATTTGGAGACCTACTTTTGGGTCTAAATTGGTCATTTGATGTCACTAAAAGGTCAACGTCATGATATCAAACACTCCAAAATTATGGTTTTCAAAATAGATTGGACTACATGCTCATTGTTCAAACATTCTCAGTTCAATAAGGGTGAGTTTCCATGTGGGTTGCTCGCCCATCATATTATAGTGGGCATAAGGACAAATCCGTCCAAAATGTAGAGGAATACAGTGGGGTAGGGTTCATCAGTGCCAACTAGCTACTCCCAACTTCTCAAATTTGGGCCCACCTACTAACCCCCTCCTCCATGTTAAAACCTCGTCCTCCTTCTAAAACCTGTGTCTTCAATCCTTCAATGACACGAATTGTAGGTTAAAGATTTTTTTAGTGGGCGCATAGAAGTCTAGTGGACCGTGTCCACGGCCCTCCACATTCCAACAGACCACCAGAATGTGATTGGATGGCGGCTTGTGCTTAACTACATGTGAACACCTCCAACCCATCATTTTCTAGAATCTAGTAGGTAAATGGCCTACATGGAAACTCACCCTACTCCACATAAATGAAAGGGGGGGGTATGTGGCTTTCTTATGGTTCAATGTCAATAGACTTTGATAAAACATAACTATTTAAGGTTATTTCCAATACCTTATGAAATTAATGTTGGTTTTTCTTGATATGTTTGCATATGCACAAAAATCTGAACATCACAAAACCGAGTAATATGGGGTAACAAAGAACAAAAGGAAACAACATAAGGCCCATCTACTTGGCCACTCAAATAGAGGTGTCCAATTAAGGAGAGTGACCTCATAGTGCCCACATAGTGACTTGATACACTCTAAACTCCATAGTATCACACCTCTAACAACCAAAGTGCATGTGATATTACGGAGTTTTGTAGTGTCAACATGGATGCATGATACTATAGAATTAGTGTAGCATGTGACATTATGGAATGACACAAAGGAGATGTGAGGATAATTTGAATCCGTTCTTCCATCACCTACGCTAGTGTGATCCACTCCACTTGGCCTTCCCGGGCGATGTGGCGGACACATGCACCAACATTCAACAAGTGGCATAAGAAGAAGAATAAGGTGACACTCCAAATGTTGACACATGGTGCAATGTGAGGGTGTGGGTTGACATCTTGGGTGGTTTGCATTAATGACAAATTTTGTGATATAAGGGATAGAAATGTGACAATAAGGAGTGACATTTGAATTATGAGCATTCGTTCCCTAGGGTTTCGGGATATAGAGAGTGGATGACAATATGGAGGTTGATATTACGGAGTTTAGGGTGTATTCATAAGTCCCACATAATTTGTGTCCAAAGGGCAGCCAGTTGCACAGTCCGTTCCGTGGTTTGGCCACATGTCATATTTGTTAACCTCACTTCGGGATCAGAGAAATTCGTCACCCAGCCCACAAGTGGCTCCATTAATTGTGAGCAACTAGCCATAGCAGGCTGAATTGTTTTAATTACTTCCTGTATAATGTTATCACCTGACTACATCTGATTGAATTGGATATTGGAGTTGACATTGACTAATAAGGAGTTGTTTACAATGTGGATCATGAAGTTGTCCCTTGCCCCCATAAAATATGGATTTTCTTTTGAAACTCATCCCAGGACCACTTTGGTTTACATCAAGGAAATAATGTTAGAGTGACCATGGAGCATGAGATCTCCATAAGGCCCATTTCTCAGCCTACATTATTCATTGTCATTGTCCAACAAGTTTTGCAAAAGTTGTTCTCTTTTGTAAAGTTTAGGGGACTGTGAAGAAGTGTTGTTTCAGTCTTTTTTCCTTTTTCTTTTTTCTTTTTGTCAAACATCACAGTAGTTAAGAGGGGAGCATAGAGGAAGAAGGGGAGAAGGCAAAACACAAAGAACTTTTTTTCTTCCAAAACTTTCCTTTTCAGGCATATATATATCCACTTCTTGGTGGATGGTCACTCCACTTGGTCCATGTTTGGTTTACACCTAGTGAGGGCCCAATGGATTTTAAAATCGCGTTTTCATAAATTTGACCATGAAAGTGTGACCATGAAAAAAGACCATATGACATGAGACAACTTTGTGGCCCATGATGTACACAACCCCCAATAAGGCAGACATGCCTAGTTTGATGAATTATCTTAATTAGACACCTGCATTTGAGTGGTACGTCATGTGGAGTGGCTCCAAGAATGGACACCAAAATGACATGTGTTTCAAGAGATTGGACTATGAGCTCAAAACATGATAACCTTTCTAGGCTTGGTAATCAACAACTTAGGGGGAGGGGAGGGGAGGGGAGGAGAGGCTACATGAACATTGAACGAGCACATGAACCTTCACTTTGGTAAAAAAATAAGATATTCATATGAGCTCTAGAATTTGTGAGGGAAGTGACGATGGCCTCCACCTGGATTTGCTAATCATCTCATTTCAATCAGGGTGGTTTGTATCCCAAGAGTTGAAGTGGGCTAGTTGGAAACAACAAGTATCCGTTTAGGATTGATCTATCCAAGTCAGACAACATGTTCTTTTATGAATCTTCACATAATATTATTATGCAGTGTGCGTTCATTCATGTGGGCCTTGAGAATATAATCACATAATGCCCTAACCTAGTGCAAGGAGACTTATATTAAGTTCAAACCTGCACTAGGTTGGGAACATCCCGTGGTTATATTCTCAAGGCCCTCATGAACGAATGCACATTGTTGAATAATGTTTTGCACACCATGCTCATGAAGAAGGCCTAACTTACAACCATAAATGCCTTTGTTTGTGATTGGAGTCCACGCATGGGATGCAACTTTTAAGGAAACTTGTAGGCGGGGTTTAAACAAACAATTCTAAAGTTTCACCCACTTCTCATAGGATATGAAGCATGCCATGACTGCAAGATGATTAGCATATCCAAATGATGCTTGTAGCCATTTTTCTCATAATGTTTAAATTCATATGAGTATGCTACCAAATTGAATATTCTCAAGCCCGTTAAAAGGTCATACATGTCCCTCAACTATGTCGACTATAGAGCCCATAATTGGTAACAAATTGGTAACAAATGTTGCTCACAAAGTTCAATTTCTTTTAAACACATGGTCTTCTAAGGTCATTCTTAGATCCACATTTAACCAACATACCACTCAAACATAGGAATTTGATTAGGAAAAAATAACCGAGTAAAACTTGCATACCTTAAAGAATTAGGTAGAGGGTGTTGACACCTTTGCTTTAAGTGGTAAATACAATTACTATTATTAGAGTGATTAAATACTAGACGTTGTTGTTAGCAATTGAGAGATAAAGCCAATTTTCAATGCATCAAAGTATGTTTTATTTGAATCTTGTATGCAACAGTTATACGGGGTTTGAAATTATATTGATAGATGACTAAAAACCAACAAGAGAGTCCGTTATTATGGTGGTAAACATTCTCAAAATCAATATGTACGTGTAGTGCAAGCTTCAATATGTTGGTTTTAGCACATCTACCTTAAATGGAGGGATAAACCATGAAGATGGCTACCCTACCAATTTCATGGCATGTAAATTATGATCCTAACATGTTTACGTCAAGTTTATCTTATATAATTTGAACATTGAGACACACACACCTATTTATTCAGTGTTCTAAGATAAGCTACAAGTGTGCTCTATGCTATTTGCAATCTCACACTAATTGCAATCCACACTATCCTCTTAGAGCGAACCTTGAGTTTTTTTTTGAACATTTAGTGTGATTATTGCATACATTTTCATGGCCACGTTCTAATTAAATTATATTTGATACAATAAATTACCAAACATGCTTAAGATGTAATATCACCAAGGAGCATATGCCAAGTTTTACCTCTAAATGCCTACCCATTGGTTGTCCCAAAATGGCCTTAAAAACCCCTATGTGAATATCGAAAAATTATAATAAATTTTCACCACATCTTATGGGTTGTTTCCAAATCTAATTGTATAGATTCTTAAAATGTGAATATGTATAGCATGCAGGTGAAGAACACCTCAAGAACTTACTACCTTCCAAGTATTTTCAAATATGATGTTTTGATGGTCATGTGATGAGGTGTAAAAAAGAAGGGAGAGTTTTTTCACTTTGATTTCTAATCAAGTTCATATATTGTTTTGAGTGTAGTGAGTTAATAATAAGACTGCTTAGAAATAAACTAAATTACCAATCATATGCAACCACAACCTCCACAAACACCACATTACATTTTTGCAAGCCCTTGCTATGAAACTAGACATTGTCATATCAAATCCCAATCCTTTGACAAGGGTACATATGAACCTCAAAATCCAAATCCCAATAACAATTGTGCCATAAATAAATTGATCCAAAATGAGGGAGTTATGGTCCCCAATAGTGAACACCCTCAACCCCCTAAACAATTGGAAGGGGTGTGTGTATGTTGGGGGGGGGGGGGGTAAATACACTAGAATTCTCAACTAGTGTCCATTTGAAAATATTCCCATTTTTGACACAAAGGTTGTCTTAATGCTTTCAATATGTTTATATGACATTCATGGGCCAAGTGTGGAGTCAAAAGAGCCAAGGTTAGAAAAAAACAAACAATAATAAATAAATCCACGTAGTGGAAGATTTCATTATGTGCCTTCATAATCTAAAACATTTTCTTGCTCTTGTTAATTTGAGCCAAGAAATAAAAGGCCATGAAAATGTCACCATCACTCATAAAGCAACCCTTGGAATAAGATTATCCAAAGGTGCATATTCACCTAACCACAAACCAATCAAAAGTAGGTGATTGGTTAAGAAAAACAACCGAATAACACTCGCATATCTTAGGACATGCGAGAAAGGTCTTTGACCTATTTTAGTTTGCTGCTCCAATTGAACGAGGGAATTACTCGGCACAAATGAGAGTAAGGCACCTATAACAACTACCGAGCGAGCACGAGAGTGCCACATGCTGTTTTCGTCTTCACAAACCCCACCTTGGAGTTGCCACACTTGAAGCCGGAACGCTATTGGGTAACGGAAGGTTATGAGCACCCAATGGGGTGATCCGGACCTCAACCATGACTGGACGTAGTAGGCTTGGGCCAATCTCATGGGTCATGCCCACAACTCCATGGCTCGTGCCACCCACATACATACACTTTCCACTCTCCACCAATGCCATACTATGGCTTCACATTCATTTCATTCATTCATAAATACAATCATGTTACTACTACATGTACTCATACCTAGGTGCGTCACCAACTTATCATTATTATGCCTTTTTGGGCTTCGATCTTTTAGTAGATGATAAGGAAGGTCGCTTTTACACTAGACGAGAGGTTGAGAGCTTGAAGAAGAAACTATTCTTCTCATTGGTAAGGGGCTTATTCTTATGCAAGCCTTTCACGCCCCTTTATGCTTGAGCTTCTTACTTGAGAGCTTGAAACGTTTTGATGGGTTTAAAACGCTTAAGATCACGATGTGAACTTGTTGGATCCCATGTGGAATGACTATGACAATTTCAAGTTCATTCATCACAAGCTCTTAGTCAAAATCTTGAACTATGTCATGAAGGCTCATGTTACTGCCCCATTATCCTACAACTTGAATAGAGAACTTAAACATGGAAATTTGGGGAGTTTGATATATACTTGGAGATAACAAGCGTACCTCTCATTCATCTAACAAAAATGCCTTCCAATAATATGTAGGTCAGAAGGTATTTTTCCAAAGGTGATTGACATTGGACTTAGTTCCAAGGACTCCACTTTAGTGTCATGGTAATTAAAATCCAGAATAAAGTACTAGGCCTCAACCCTGTCGGATCAACTTATGAGAGGTAACCTGTAATTACCTGGAAAATCCATTTGTGGTATTAGCAATTTATATTAGTAATTTACAACACTAATTTTGATTAACCTCACAACCTAATTCACACAGCTACTGGTCAATGAACCGACCGCTAGGGCTACACATGAACCGGTTGAGTTTGAGAAATAACCGATTGAACTTCACGACTTCACGAAAATTACCGATTGTTTTAGATGAATTTATAGAATATACCTCAAACTAATAAAGAACATCCGGAAGATGTCAACATGTCACCGGTTGGAATTCAGAATCACTTGGATCTCAACGGATTATGCCCCAAAATCTCCTCGTCCACTGCTTCGGGTTGAGCCAGTGTCTAGGGAGGTTTTTGGGCATAATCGGTCGACATCCCAGTGTTTCCAATGTCAACCGGTCACATGTTGACCTCTTTCGGTTTTTCTTTATTAGTTTGAGGTATATTCCATACATTCATCATCTAAAATGATCGGTAATTTTCATGAAGTCTTCAAGTTCGACCGGTTATTTCTTAAACTCGACCAACACATCTATAACTACACTATATAGCCATAATAGTGTGGGTGAAAATTTAGCACGGAAACAGTTAGCATGGGCCACACTAATTTTCTGGTCAAGGTGGAATGAACATGGGTCTATGACCCCAGGTCTTCCCCCTAGTCTTCATGAAGATTTTTGGCCCGATATATTGAATATTAGGTATGGGACACAAGTAACACATAATAAAACAACCATCCGCATTAATTGTCCACAAAAACAAGTTAACGTGGCCCACGCTAAGTTTCTAGTATAAATTTAGCGTGGGTTGAAAATTACTGTGGTCCACATTAATTGTCATTGTGAGAATTAGCATCGGCTCTAGAAAATTACCGCGGTCCACACTAATAGGGCCTTTTTAGGGTAGTGGCCGGTTCTCGCTGCTCATTGGGTTTGAGCCCGGGCGGTATCGGCGGTTAGTGTAAACATAGAAATTAGTGTTCCTCAATGATTGAGGGGGCAAAACTCCCTAGCTAATACCCAAATTTAAATGCAATTTTTTTTCTACTATTAATGTCCATTCTTTCAAGCTCTCCAAGTGTTGGGCACCTTCGAAATTCCTCAGACCACGCTCGCTCCGTGTAATGGAGAAGGTTCGAGCGCCCAAATTAAGATGCCTTTGAAGGTTCGACTCGTGACTTACTACAACTTAATTAGGGCGGTCTGCTTAATTTGGGAACTTGGTTTAGGTTTTGTTCCCATTAAGAATCTGTTAACCAACTATAAACAACTCGTTAAATGTGTCCCTTTATTTGAAGGTTCCCACGGGACTTGTTGGGTTCGATAGATGGCGGGACATTCATTTTAATTGACGTGATGTCATATGAATGCACGGACTTGGACTTCGTCAACAAGATCGAATCGGGTTTTTGGAGGGAGCTTATAATTAATTACGGTGGGTCAATTGATGCTTGATTGACTTACCCTTGATGTATTAATTGTGAAAGGGTGATGGGATTATAAAATGTAATTAGGCGGTGACTTAGCCAAAAGACTTGTCACTTAATGTCTTGGATATTGTGGATTTAAGGTAGGGTGAAAGCATCCTAATTATCGGTTTAGGGTTTCGGGGTTCTTTGTCCAAGATCCTTGATTAGGTGAAAGCACCTCATGAGTAAATCCGTTAAGTTAAGGTAACTACAAGGGTCCGGAGTACACTAAATATTGTAGTTAGTGTTGCCATTTCTATTTACCTTGCTCAACTCAATACTAGTTGTAAACAACCCTTGTAATGTCACCAACACTAAATGTTAAGCCTAACATGATTTGTCATTCCTTGTAAAAAAATTTGGGCATTAGAAATTCACAATGTTGCAGCTACTTTCACTTTCTAAGTGCTTTTTCATCCAAATTTCAATCAACCATGACGACATTTCATCACAAAACTGGGAAGGTGCAAAAAATATTTTGAACTAAAAAGTGGATGCACTAAAAGTGAGTTGGGATGACAATATTTGTAAACTTGTTCATACAAATTGTCATTTGGAAAGTTACCACAGTGTCATCAAATTTCATATGACACTAAATACAATATTGGTGTAGTGATCATGGCGATGAATCCGGTGTAGTAGCCCTTAAAGGCCGAAGCAACATCTGCCCCAAATGGTTTAAATCAATTTAATCCAATTAGAAGCTTATTGAAGAAACTATGCACCTCTTGTGGAAGTTTTGACTGTACAGATGGAAGCTTCCTAGAGTCGAGATCGCTTGCACAAATTTTTAACCGACAAAGGGTCCAAAATCGTAAGATTGGAATGTATACATGTACACTAGTATTGTTGGGGAGTCACCTCTGCTCATACAAAAATGTGTGCCTCGGCCTTGAAAGGTTAACAAATTGGTTCCAAGAGTGGTAGTCACAACCAACATGTAGGTAAAAGAAAACAAGATTTTAATTCAGAATTTGTTGAACTTTGCTTCATGCCGGTTGTTGTGCCATGTTAGTTATAATAGTCTTTGTGACTTGTCATGTAGCATCATATGTCATATGGCAGTTGCCACCCAATGATTGATGACAAGTAATGTGGGTTGATGATGAACAATGTGGGTACAACTAAATTAGAAGTTTGGCTTAACTACTGAAATTATGCGACGAAAGTGACTTTAATAGTATTAGTTGAGGAGATTACATGTATGATTTTCATGTTATAATTATAATTGTACAATATGAAATTAAATAAATTTTATATTTTTGATGTGTATATAAAATCAATATTTTAAAATAATAAGCATTTCAATAAAACTTGATCTTCTTTTCACTAAGGTTAATATTGTTAACACTAAGATTAATATTCAAAGGCGACGCTCTTAGACTATCACGTGCATTTTGTGCAAGTTAAGTGAAGTAAATCTCAATTTGAATGAAAATTATGTCCCGTAGAGAATGCCCATAGGAGGCCAACCAAAGTGGCTAGCGAGTGTACCAAAGCCGGACCCTTCATGAGCCCCCATTTGAAAGCAAGGTTAGGGTTGCCTTCCAAGACCCAAGAGAAAGGAGCAAGTGGCATGATTAACATCATACTACGCCCTTGTAAATTTGGGTCGGGGGCTAGGGTTGGGCCACTTTTGCTAGACCATGCCCAACACTTAATTATTTACTCTCATTAGTTTAAAGTTCAATGACAAACATAATATTTGGTGGATTCGGTGCAAGCATGAGCACCCAACTCTTCCTCCTTTAGGATCTTATAGTCAAGCATATATAGCAACCTTCAACCCTTCCATGTGTCCTTTGTCCCCACTTAAACACATTATTACGATTCTTGCACTTGGTACAAGAAGGTCACCAAGATCGACCACGGCAATCGGTGTGCTTCAAGATGGCTCTTTCGCCAAACCTCCCTAGGATGCTCACAAATTGGCACAAGACTCCTCAAGAAAAGCCAAATAACGATTGCCCACGAAACGTTGGCCAACCTTTTGCTTGTACAACTCCAATGTTTTCTATCATAACATCACTCTCCTACATGCCACTCTCGTCCGCCCTACTCAAGCACATTCTAATCTCGTAACATCGTGCCTCATATCTCCCACTTCATCTCCGTAATTCCTCCTCACATGTGGTTTGAAAATTTGGAAATTATATAATTTGAAGTGTACGTACTCAAGTGACACTTGGCGTCAATATGGTGCAAAGGTGTGCTTCTTTTGCATACAAAAATGTAAACACATGACACTTGCCATTAGTATGCTCAGAAACATCTTCCGCTTGCACACTAAAACGCAAAACTATCATTTCAAGTATCCCAATGAGCTACACTAAATGTCATAATGTAATCATTTTCCACTTTGAAAGTTACGTACCATATCGACAATTAGCGGGCATGACACTTTGAGACCTCTAGGCACTTTGCAAATAATGTACGTGACACTAAATACCCTAAACGGTGTAGAACCCTTCATGAAATTGCACGGTACAGTCTAACCTCGTTAGTATGACACTCGTTTATACGACACCCTCGATATCACGACACATTTTTGCGCAACCAAACTTTTTAGTTCAAAACTCCCTCTTTTATACGACTACGACACTCGATAATACGACATTTATAAACTCCGTTTTGCCATATTAAAGAGGGAATTAATGCTAAAATTCCTTTCATCCATGTTATGTACATCTAGAATTCATCCATTTTTACTTGGGAACTACTTGAGAACTTCACTTATCATTGGGAACTTAATGATAATTAGGGTTACTCATGTAGAATGGTCTTGGTTAGTGTATCTAAAATCAAAAGGTGATTATGATCTTAGATAATGCATCTTCACATGTTGTTAGCTCTGCCAAAGTTGGTATTTCAACCTTGTGGTTTTTCAACCTTGGAATTGAGCACCATGACTTTGGTATTCCTTCCTCCCAATGTTACAAGCGTAGTTCAACCTTTGCATCAAGGTATAATAGCATCTTTCAAAATTCAATACAAGAAGAAACTTTTACTATGGGTTTTGTCACAATATGATGATGATACATTGAAGGACTGGAAGAAGGTGGTGCCCAACATCAGACATGTTATCATGTGGAGTTGTGAAGTATGGAGTGAGTTGGATGCACAGATAGTTAGGAATTGTTGGAGGATGGCGCGTCTATTACCTACAACATGGAATGTTGACTTTGCCCTAGTTGATGAAAGGGGGAAAAATAGAATGCAAGAAGAATCAGATGAACATGGTGCTATGATTTCAAAGTTGCGATTGGGTGATGATGAGATGTCAATCGAGACTTACATTCAGATGGAAGGGGAAGAGATTACTAAGCTAGAATTGGGTACTAATGAGTTGGTGGATGTTGCTTTGAGAGTCGATTATGCACAAGGCTTTGATCTTAATGTTGATCTACATTCAATAGATGTGGATGATGTTGCTCCACCTACAATATAGCGTAGTGATGCTAAACGTCATGCATCATTGTTGTCTAATTTCTTATTAGACAACTCTTTACATTTTGTTGTTAATGAAATTATTAGTTTTCAAAAGCTAGTAGAGAATTTAGATAAGATGATAGTTGCTAACTTAGGTAGGCAACACCAGAGATCTTTGAACTCTTACTCCAAGAGTTCTCGAGAGTATTTGTATTTGTTTGCAGTTATGAGTTATTATCTCGTACAATCTATGTTGCTTAAACTTGTTGTATATGTTTTTAAGCTCATATTGCTTATGTTTTTGTATCCCCTCGATAGTACGACAATTTTATGCCATTTGTCATATTAACGAGAAGACAACACCTCAATAATACGACATGTTTTGCGTTTCCCAAACGTGTGATACTAAAGAGGGAGAACAGTAGTACTAAACATCATAAATATTCCCATAGTTGAAGAACCGTTGACTTGAGCTCCGAAACAAAGCGGTCGGCCAGGCCTTCCCTTGTAAGGGCGTCCCCAGCAGCCTCGCCATAGGGCATGCCAACGCCAAAAATGGGGCATCCCGGGTTCTTAGGTGGCGGTACCGGCATAAATTGATCCCCACCAATGTCCGGTCCGGCATAATTTAGAAGCGGCCCGGGTATAGTAAAGGCCTTCCAACGCCATAAATGGTTCATATGGCGGCCCTCCTCCGGCCCGCCAAGAGATTACTTTAATATCAGATACTCCGATATCCTACTTTATCCCATGTCAGATAATAGGTGTCGTTGTCTTATTGATTGCTTCCTAATTATACCGGGGGTATGCCTAGGCTTTGGTGGGCTCTGACTCAAGATGAGCGGCCCCGCCCAAGATGGAGGGCTCCCCAAACACCCTAAACACCATATAATATATTATTTTTGGCGGGTTGCTTACTATCTCTCCTGGGGATGCCCTAACCAACTTCTCAAGGTCTACAGCCCAATTTGGTCTAATTCTCAAGGGTTGCCCCCTTCGGAGCACCTTCGCAAATGGAATCGGAGCATGTCAATCGCCACAACCTAAATTTGAAACCATGTTCTCCCAATTAGAATGCTTTAGCACCTTCATGTATATATATATATGGATGGAAGGGGCTTAGGGAGCTTATGCTACTTAGTTGGGGAATATGCAAACAACATGCTTCCCATGATTCTACATGATGAAACGTGAAGAGGAGCGTAGGGCTAAGGGAAGGCGAGGTAGCAGGCTATTTGCAATGGCAGACTAGGAAGCACGGGAATATACATGGAATAAACAACAAATTTAGTTTCAAGTGCTATTACTGTACATATCCAATTGGGCTTTTGGATCTCGAGAGAGGCCAGTTTCCATAACTTGAAACTAGAGTAGTGAAATGGTACCACAGGACATTCTTGTTACTAGGCATCGTTTTGATGCTACTGTTCTCCCTCTTTAGTAGGACACGTTTGGGAACACACACAAAAAGAGGTTGTTTTATGGAGATGTTGTCTTCTCGTTAATATAACAAACGACGTATAGTTGTCGTATTGTTGAGGGAATACGAAAACATAAGTAATATGAGCTTGAAATATATATATATACAACGAGTTTAAGCAATGTAGCTGGTATGAAATAATAACTTATAACTCCAAACAAGTACAAATATTCTCAAGAACTCCTGAAATAGGAGTCCAAAGATCTTTGGTGTTGCCTACCCAAGTTCGCAACTGTCATCTTATTTGAATTCCCTACTAACTTTAAAAAAATAATCATTTCATTAACACCGAAACATAAAGATTTCTCTAATAAGAAACTAGACAATAATGATGCATGACGTTTAGCATCAAGATATTGGTGATACTATATCACCCGTGTACAAGACAACATACTAGGCATGAGGCCACTCTAACCCTAACCATGTCCATTCTACAATAGTAACCCTAATGCTCATTAAGTTCCCAAGTAGTTCTCAAGTGACAATGGATGTAGTTTAGATGTACATAACATAGATAAAAGGAGTTTTAGCATTAACCATCTCTTTAATGTGACAAAACGGGGATTTTTAATGTCGCATTATCGATTGTCGCAGTCGTACAAAAGAGGGAGTTTTGAGCTAAAAAGTTTGGTCTTGCAAAAATATGTCGTAATATCAAGGGTGTTGTATAAAGGAGTGTCATATTAACTAGGTTAGACTATACGTTGTTTTGTCTGATTAGTGTGGGCTACCATTCAGAGTTACGTGTTGCTACAACTTTTTATCGACAATATCATTTTTTACCAACTAACTTATGTCATATTCTTCAGTGTGCATATTGATTACTTATGTTATTCGAGTGAAATATGATACTCTCAATAAAATGTTATAGCAATGCATAACTCTAAATGGTAACCCACACTAATTAGACAAAACAATGTGGTCGGAAATTTAGGGATAAACCAATGTAAGTTCATGTAGTATGTAGGTAAATGTATGGTATAATAGTCAACATCAAAAATGGTATTAAAGAACCTACTCATGGGTATCAAAATTGTAATGTTAGTCAAATATTGATACCCAGTGGGAATCTGAAAGTGAGAAAATTTGTGGATACTCATTTATTATTTGGTTCAATACCATTCACCTAGATACAAAGGTTCTTACATAGCATATATTGAATGATATAAAACAAATCTAATATCCATACCTTAGTGGTATAAAAATGTGAAACCTTCATTAAAAATACGTAAATGATATTAAAGGAAGACAATATGGATCCAACATTGGCATAAAAAAATCTACAAAGAAATATGCCGTTTTAGAGGCGTGGGTAGAAGAAGAGTTTGTAAGTTGCAATGGCTCTTTGAGCACTCTGGGAACCTTAGAAAAAGCTCAAAATGTTTTACCAAAGTTTTAGAAATTAGAGCAAATAGGTATGGAAGGAAGCCAATGCACTTCACTTCACAAAATTTGAAAATTTGTGTGATTGAAGTAAGATTCATGAATTTGGTTGCATGCATCTTCTCCCCCACAAAGTGGGTATTGTTGAATGTTGATTTTTGGTCTCTCTTAGCCAATGAGCTCATTTTATTCTCCTGTTGTATAATACTATCTTTAGTACACATGTCTAAGTACTTGGTTGTCCATTTTGGGACAAAAGAAAAATAGGTGTCATAAATGAATCATTTGACGGAATGGGCACTTGTACCTAAAATAAATCACTCAAAGTCCACAATGTAACAAGTTGCAATTACTATGCTATATATCTAATTTAGTGTGGCCCACATTATTTATTATCTTGCGATCTATGCATAGTACTAGAAGAAGCCACATGGGATACTTGTTGGTACAAGACTACCCATTGACGCTACTCTATCTAGTTAATATTGCACATCTATTTAACCCTCAATGACCATTTTGGTGCCAATGATAGGTATAGGAGGGTAAATCGGGGTGCAAATGAGATATTTTTTATTCAAAATATATTTTCTAGAACGGTGGCAAATGCACCTACTTATGACCCCCAAAAATGGATCAAAAGCTTTGTAACGGGCTCTCATTATTTAAAACCACAAAGATGTTGAAATTGGTGTGCAACGGGTGAACATACTCTACCAATTAAATGAAATGGAGTCACCAAATCATTGATAAGTAAAGAGATTTCCATGTCCAAATTTCACTTCTCAAAAATTAAAAGTTTTAAGTAAGTAATTATCTAAGACATGCATGCAATTTATACATGACTTAGACCCTATAATGTCCCAAAGTTAAGTAGCACTCAAAACGAACGTTCATAATCCATAAGAAATGCACATGGAAACATGAAACAAAGGCATTTACCAACATCACTTAAATCATATGTAGGTTGCTGGTCTAAGATGAAATAATTCCATAAAGAGATGCTAGATCATATTGGTAACTCTATGAAACATATATTTTGTTTGACTTATACATACTTAACACAAGTGCCAAAATATTAAAAATTTCCACTCCACTCCACCCCACTAGACTCAAAATCATGTAGTGTCTACATTGTAGGATATCAATTGGAGAAGGGTTTAGAGAGAAGAAATGTTGACCTTAGTGGGATCGGCGTGATTGAAATGTCCCTTCGACCCACCCTTGGTATTATGTCCACTAGACATAATATCAGTGGTGCAGGACTACTAACCCCTCTCGGGGTGGGCATTATAATGATCGGGGTGATCAAAGTGACCATGGGAACTGAGTAATTGGATGATCTTTGTAGTGGCAAGGTTAGTGTGGTTGTGATGTTGTAGGGGTATATGATCATTTTTCTTCGTGAGGTGGCCGCCGAGTCATAAGACTTCTCAGTGGTTCATTGTAGCATCACATGTTTAGTGGTTTGGGTTCAATCCCTGATGGCCTTGTACGGGCACTGTATTGTGATGTGAGTGACTTGGCATTTGTTGTGTGAGTTACTTGGCATAAAAGTTGTATCCTATAGCCACCATCCCCTACCGTAAGTTGTGACAGCTCCTTAGCCAATGTTGACATTTATTCTTTTGTAATCCTAATTATTTATTGGTTGGTGGATATTCGGGATTTGCTATGGTAGTTGTGGGTTTATTGGTAGTGGTTCGTTGTTTTCTATCCTCCTTTTATGTAGAATTATGGAGAAGGGTTCACATCATATTCAAGGTCAATCATACTCATCACAATGAATATGGATTAACATGAATTTGAAACTTCAGCCCTTGTTTCTACTGTTTCATGCTTGACTTTCTCAAATTGCAAGATTATGTACTAAGAACTTTAGCCTATATCTTAACAAAAAAACATTCAAGGGCTCAATTCCACATAGAAGACAAACTTGTTTGGAATTGTGTTGAACTAAGAATATATGGGAAATCAATCAAAATACCACCTCTATAAAGAATTTTGTGCTTCAAAGTTTTTTAATGCTTTATTTGTAGTTTTATTTTTAGTGCAAACAACATAAAGACATTCCAACTAGCATTGTCAGGAGGAGTAGGAGGCTTGAACATATTTTGGAGGTTGATCATGCAAAGGAAAACATTCTTTTTTGAGTAATTAAATAACGGTGATCACACATAGTTCCACCTCCAACTAGAGTTTTGTGATTTTGAGTTGTTATGCAACAAATTTGAGCAAATTTGAGCAAGCTTTTCTAAGAGGTGTAGGAGGTTCAAAGGGAAAATAATTTATAACATATTTTTGGAGGTTGATTGTGCAAAGGGTACTTTATTTTTAGTCGTGTTTCGACTTAGACAATCAATTATTTATTCAAAGTTGTTATTCAAAAGACAAGAGTACTAAATGGGCTTCATCTCTCAAGTTTAAAAATCCCACATGAATTGTGGACGCTACTCCCACTACACTTATATAAAAGGGAGAGTTTTCCACCCTAAAGGTACAAGTGTTTGAATGTGCATTATGAACACCTATAGTCTGTTGATCGTGTATTGGTGACAAAACCATTTTTTTTCAAAAAATAAGTTGAAAAATGAAATTCATATTACTATCTTCAATTGTCAGATTGACTTTTGACATTTGTTCATTATTCGGCTCAAAATTTTAGACTAGCTATATACCTATGGTACCATAATAGACATTTACTCCTAAGTGTCTCAGATTAATGTAAATTGTCATTCAAACCTTCTTCTATTTTTAGACAATAAATAATTATCTTGATTTTTTTGCATTTTGTGGAGGTTTATTATTTATCATAATTGAAGGCCTTGGTCTCTTCATTATTTGAATTTATGGCCAATTTACAAATTATGCCAGTTTCCAAATTGCACACTAAATGTTAAATTTCAAACAATAGTTTTAAAAAATTATAGGAAAGTACAAGAAGAGTTTGTACCAATTCATAAAATACCACTTACAAACCAAAATGTGTTAGTATGAAGTTCATATTCATGCAAGCAATATTCCCATCATCTACTATGTAACTACCTCGGTCCTCTACCTCCATCACGTAACTCAATCGATGCCTCAATCCTTTTGAGAAAGTTTTTGCACCAAATCCTTAAATATTGTATGATCCTCACAGAGCTTCACACAATGCATATGGAGAAATTTCCAAATTGTCGGCTAATCATTGTGATGATGAAGTAATCATTCACACAACTCAAATATTTTCACGATTCATGCCACTAATCCCTCGTTATTTGGTTCATATCCATATCAATGATATTGCCACTAAACATCTCTTTGACATCAACAACTAATTGACCATGCATCATTAAAGTAGTGGCATCACCTCCGGAGTTGAATCACAATTGTCTTTTTCTTTTTCTTTTTTGGCACAAATTGAATCACAATTGTCGACAAAAATGTGCTCACCCCAAACAACAATATTGTTCCTTTTTGAAACATCTCTCGAAATGATTGGCGCCTCTTTAGGAACTTTCACAACAACAATAGCATTTACAACATCATGCTAGACACCTTTTGTAAATTGATGTAACGCTTGATGCAAGGTATTCAACACGCATTCGTTTGCAAATCTCGATCTAAATTTTTCAAAGCACGCTAATGGTCATACATGGTCACTAGCAATTGTGCATAACTCCTGCATTCGAATCCAAATGTCATCACAAGAAGGTTGACAATATGCACTTTCCTATACAACATCACTTAGACCACTCCCACAATTATAACCTTGAAGCTCGTGTTCTATTGTGATACACTTTCGTTTGTTTTGAACATCATCATACATGAGGCAATTTCCATCTCTAAATGACTCTACGATAATGGCCCTCCTAATGGTCATTACTTAGTACATAAACAATCATCATGTACTTTTGATACATCATAAACATGCATGTGTAGAGATTCAAACCAAAGTCACGCAACCTTAAATAATTTAATTTGAATTTGAAATTGCTTCAATGGAATTCACCGAGGCATTTTAGGACACCAACCATATAAATGTGAACTTCGAATCAATATCAACAATTTTTTTCAATTTTTTTGGCTTTCTAACTTTGCAAATTTTATTTACAACACCTAAACAATTTGTGGTATGATAAGAAAATTCATTGGGGCTTATGGGATTAACACCCCACTCAATGTGATATATAGTTAACAACAAAGATTGTTTGAAGGGGAGGCCACACAAGACCAAGAAGTGACAATTTGGTGGTGGCAACTACCAACCTGCTTTTTTGGGGATAAAAAATAGGAGATTGTTCCTTAATGGAATGGCAGTTGGAATGGAGGTTTGCCTCCACTCCAAACTGTCAATTCTTGAAAAAAGGCGGGTGAAAACATAGCCCTTGATTTCGGGAGCCAATGAAAATGCAACATAGGGTCTTACATGTTTGACTTAATGTTTTGGTCAATTTGTTAACTATTGAACTTTGAGGTGTCTGGGACATTGCATCTCTTCACTCTACCACATATCACTAAACTAACGAAAACGGTGGCTCATTTACACATGTGATGTGACTGCAAGTTTCAAGACATCCGGTTTCACCTCTCCGGTCTAAGACTCCGGCTCAGGCGTGTGCGGCCTCCACTTGGACAAGACCAATTGGGTTGCCTATCAATATGAGTGAAGGCAACCCACCTTTACTAACTTATGGATTGTAAATGACCAAAACTCCACTATTTTGTCTAATTAGTGTGGATTACCATTTAGAGTTACGTGTTGCTATAACTTCCTACGGACATTATCGTTTTCTACCAACTAAGTTATATCATATTCTTCGGTGTGCATACTAACTACTTATGTTATTTGGGTAAAAAATGATGCTCTTAGTAAAAAAAATTATAGGAACACGTAACTCCAAATGCTAACCCACACTAATTAGACAAAACAATGTACTTGCCCTCCGAATCACTCATAAATTAAAAAAAAAAACAAAACAGAATAAAATATTATTCTAGATGTATGGAACTTGAGGCAATCAGTGAGTACTGCAAGATAGTAAGCAATATCTCATTCTAATCTTAGTGGGAACAAATGTGTTTGCAAAACGTGTTAAAAGGTGGCACTACAGTCGTCTAGAAAGGCAGTTTGGAAGATCATGTCGGCACTGTATATTAGTTGCTGCTAATATCATATAATATACTCTATACTTATCGTTTCGAGAAATGGTGAGTCTGTTGAATCGAGGTTAAGAAGAAGAAAAAAAAAAGCAAGTGCAGTTAAAGTGACTTATATACTTACACAAACATAACATTACTCAGCTGATGAGCTGTGTTTAGTTGCCTGGACTTCATGTTCAATTTGAAGCAGTGGGATTCTAACATTTAGAGTTTGTATTCTTGAATCTACTACTAAACCCATCAACTGAATAATGTTAAGAAATTCCAAGTGAGGAGTGACTGACTCCGTCACCTTCTTGATAATCGAACTATATATAAGATAGTTTGGGTTTGATCAGGGTGATACATACTTATACTGTAAAGACTTTCACGTAGTAGGTTATAGTTTTGGCGTTGACCTTTAGGTTAGTAGTTGTTTGAACCGTTATCTTAAGGTTTGAGCATTAAATTTTCTCCCAATTTTTTAGTGTGTCGGGCCGGGT
Organism: Polytrichum commune; assembly: GCA_950295325.1. Classification (NCBI taxonomy): domain Eukaryota; kingdom Viridiplantae; phylum Streptophyta; class Polytrichopsida; order Polytrichales; family Polytrichaceae; genus Polytrichum; species Polytrichum commune. Next base: position 17,365,794 of record OX485806.1, read on the forward strand.
GCCCTTAGCTAATCCACTGTACTCATCGACCCTCAAAGTCAACGGGAAGTGACAAGTATTCTAAATTACTCGAAATTCTTGCGGTGCCACCACCGCCGATCGAGTTCAAGCACATATAAGCTCAATAATTGAGAACCAAATTTAACACATGGCATTTCGAAGTGCTCGACATCGTGGCATTTTGATAAATGATTGAAACTTTTAAATGGAAGAAAGTAAAAACAGTCTCAAAATCTACACTAAATATAATATTTAGTGTTGTATGATATTTATGTCACTATGATATATTTTCGGATGACACTTTTCATGAACAAGTGAACAAATATTGTCATGGATAATGGATGAGTTCATTCATTGGCCAAAACCCTGCCTTCTGCCCAAAAATTGTAATGCCCAAAAATGGGGCTTTATTGTGTGCCACTCTTCAGGTCACGAGACTTGAAAGTAAATCCTCGTCTCTTGCATCAGTTATAGATCCGCTAAGCTGTAAAGAAACATAATTTTCCCAAATCTACTACAAATTGGTATCACTCACAACTCAAGTTAACCATTATCTGTCCAAGGAGAGGCCATGTATAGGCCTCCCTATGCACAAAATAACTATGTATTGGAGCTACAAGTTTCATTCTTAGTCAAAGCGTGTCAGAAGTTACCCTACTTAGAATTTAAGACATGAATCAAATGCACTTTGTACGTTGGTGCATCAGCTTAATGTAACTGAGGGCCGCTTTACACTACGGTGGAGAAGGCCTCCGGTCGGTCAAGAATGCTTGGCCAAGACATGGTTATATGAGGCAAATGGTGAATGTGCCGGAGAAGAATTAAAGGCAATAAAATATTTCTTAAGGAGTCTTGACTGGTTGAAGTCTAAACACCTAGAGGAGAAGTCCACCGGAGAAGTCCACTAGTGAAGAGAAGTTCACCTAATGGTGAAGATTTTTTGTCATAAAAAACCATAATTCTCTACATTCACATTGTATCCAAAGATTTCAACAAGAATTGTGTTCATAAGAATTGTGTAATATAATGTTCAATTTTATTCAAAACATAATGAAAATTGCCAAATTGCCAATTGTCAAGTTTGGCCCATGTAGGAAATAAATGTCTCCTTGGGTGTTTAAGAATGAAGAGGGGAAAACCCATACACATTGGACAAAGCACTACTCTTTGGTATTATTTAAGACATGCTCTCCTCTTAATCATCCTCATCAATTTCTCTCTTCTTATCTTTGATCTTCAATCATGGATAATCGAAGAAGAGAGATTTTGTGCTCTCTTATGATCTTTATGGTTTTGAAGTATTTTATCGTTTCAACTATGGCGATACAAAAAACCATCATATATCACCATAATGCTTCAATTATGATGATGGCATATTTTTTGTTTGGGAGCAAGGAGAGGGTGGTGTGGAAATTTGACCGGCCAAGTGGATATGTGTCACAATTTCTTCTTGGATCGTATAATGCAAAAATGTTCAAAGATCGTGTACGGGTGAGTAAGCCTACGGTCCAGATTTGTTTTTGAAAATTAAATTTTTATTGAGTTGGGCTTCTCTGGCCTCTTGAGGCCGGACAAGAAACTCCTCCTCCGGAGAAGCCCAACTCCAAAAAGTGCTGCCATGTAGGCGGCCATGTCATTTTATCATCCATGAGAAAAGTTCACCACCATTGTTTTCTTCACCTAGTGTAAACATCCACCAGTCAAGAGTTGCATTTTCGACCAATCACAATTGAGAAACGCCCTTTTTTTCATGACCGGTGGACTTCTCCACCGTAGTGTAAACCGGCCCTCAGGCTTTGGGGTTCAATCGAAGATACACAACCTAACCTTAAATGTACACGCATATTTTGTATGTTGATGATCTCAGTACAATTATATTTTTCATCTCTTTGGCATGAGAGATGTGTTGTATAAAATCCCAAACTTGTTACTAGATTCTTTTTTTTAAAATGTTTTGTGAAAACTCCCATAATTGCGCATATAGGGTTGTACGTTGATCCCACTAGACCTTTAACTTTCAAGGATTCAATTATATCGACTTGTTCACTAGGTTAAAACAACCATCCTGAAGTTGTAGAATGAAAGGTGGGTGAAACGAGGCTCATATGTCTATCTAACTAATTGATAGGGTTCATAATTGATTTTCATCCTATCTAATCAACCTTTGTGGTCACTCTTCTTAATCGTGCCTCCACATTTGAGTGTTGCAGGGCCAAGCTTGTAGTTCAGACCAAACAACTTCAATATTAAAAAAAATACTTGTTGCAATGAGATTGGATTGTGCGCTCAACATATAAACATCATTATAGGCTCATTATTTAACATAAATGAGAGGTTCTATGTGATCATCTCAAGAGAATGAGATGTTTCAATTTTACCCCTTATAGCTTTTGCATCTCAACTAGAGTTTTGGAACTTGAAATTTCAAAATTGTGACCTTAAGTTTCAAAAGAGTGAGCATTGAAAGTATTACCAAAGCGGGAGGGTTAAATTATAAGTACACCCTAACCTCCGTAATATCACCCTCACTAATGTCAATCCCTCTCGTATATCCCAAAATCCTAGGGACCGGATGTTCTTAGTTCTCATCTCACTCCTCATTGTCATGTTTCCCTCCCACATATCATTGGTTTCGACATTAACACAAACCACCAAAGAATTGAAACCGCACGCTCACACACATCACATTGTCATCATTGTAATGCAATGTTGACTTTTTGTGTTATTCCATAATATCACATGCTGTAACAATTCTCTGTTGTCACGCATCCATGCGAACACTACATCCCTCCTCAATATCACATGCAATTTGGTTGCCACGGGCGTGGTGATATTAGGGAGTTTGGAGTACTCCATTGTTGCTAAGAGCGAGCACGTCTCATTTTGATCATTTCTTTTGAATGAGAGGAGGTTTGTAAGTTCAAAATGGGAGTGCAAGTAAATTTAGTTTGTTCCGGAGTATTCTACTAAAATCCGGAAGGGGTACGGTGTGGCTCGAGGAGGAGTTATAGCTCGGAATGATTGAGCTTGGAGTTCCATGCAGGCCTCCTTTCGATTTGCCGTCTTGTTGGTTATTTGTTCTAGAAGTTCCCGCTAACTTACAATTTAAGGCCTTTGTTAATTGTCGAGTTCCACGAGTTATGTATAGTAATAATATTGTAAACTATGGAGTGAGGGGTTCCCAAAACAGGCTAAAACGAGGAAGCATATGGTGACCTCTAGCTTGGTTTGATTGAACTTGGAGTTCATGGCTCCTCCGGCCTTCTTACTAACTTTGGGAAGCATGCAAAAGCAAAAAAGGAGCGGAGTGGTCAATTTAACTTATTCAAGTTCACTAGGTACTACTCCTACGACCACTACTATGGTGCCATGTCTATATAATAAGCCATGTTAGTACTAGACGAAGAACATGTTTAGGTCAAACCCCAACACACTCAAAATTATTGAGCCTATAAATATCCATTTGACAAACACACGCAATTATTGAGCCTATAAAAACACCCATTTGACAACACACATAAAGGGGGGTCAAAACCTACCACAATTCGAACATCACCAACACAAAGTGCACGAGAAGTGTCGCGATTGATGACGTGACAAGTGCAATTCGTTTTTTTGCATGAAACCTACAGTGATACATGCAATTAGGTCGCCCCTTCACACTAAACTATTAGCATGCCGCACTATTTTGAGTATTTACGACCGCAATCACAAAACACTCTAGATTTGGGTATTATTAGTGCGGTTGCTACGTGGATGAAGAACCAAAGTTACATGTTTTATGTGTTTCGAGTTTGATTTCGTCCAATATTTTTGAGAGACAATTGAAACACATTTAATTCAAAGTCAATAAACTACACAAAGCCTCCACAAGAGGTTGTATTCAGGTTGCTTGTGTCAATGTTGTCTTTGTTCCGGAGGTTGGCAGTTCCCATGAAGCACATTCATTCTCGAATGCGGGCGTCCTAGCTAGGCAAATTCTTGCAATTTCGGGTCCCGAATAAAAATGGAGCATATATTTTCCATTGTTGAAGTCCTTTCCAATTTATGGCGATGTAGGCTTGGCTTAGAAAACTGAAATGCACTAGTGATACAAACGATACAAAAGAATCGACCATGTGACGCACGTGATGAGTGCATGTTCAAAGGGGGTGTTGTGACTCATGGAAGAATATTTTGTTGGCGAGGCTAACCTCATGAACGCACATGAAATGGGGCTAGCAGAGGCGGGTTGTCTGAAGACGATGTGGAGTAGAGTAATGTAATGTATGACATGGCTGTGGGATTTCCAATTGTATCACTATTTCATATTATCATGAAGCCCACATTTTGTTGTCACGTCTTTCCTCAATGTGAATGTTGTCTTGTTGGCATTTCAATTCCAATATAAATCTTTCATTTTCTCCAAATTGTATGAATATTATGAAGCAAAAGACATACCATACTAGTATGGGTATTCGCACAATATGTGGACTTTCCACATTGTGCTATACATATCCTTGGAAAGTTAGGAATATTTGATTATTGATGCATATATCCTCGTGTCATTTTAAAAATAAAATAAAATAATCACCCAAATTGTTGCTTATGGAAGAAATTTCAAAGATCCTATATCATTAACCTACTGGTATTTCTCAAAGGACATACTAGACCAACACTAGTCCACATTAACATGATTATGGAAATCAAGTTCTTTTCATTTTCCGGATTTAGGAAAGGAGAAGGCGGACAAGTCCCCATCCTGAAACTTCTATTGTCCCCTACAATGGTGCTACTTGTTGATTTTTTATTTTATTTTTTTCATAAAAAATTAACACACTTCCATGTGGAAGGGAGGTCCAAACTTTCATCATCTAGCGATTTTTGTCACGACATGGAAAATGTGTCCTTAAGTGCACCTATTAGTGTAGTTCAAGATGTGTTATGCATGTGTGGTTTTGTCTTTCACATTTGAGTAGATTAGGGTGTTGAAAGAGAATTTAAAATTAAATATTTAGCAGCTCATCGTATTCAAAATACTCATCGAATGGCCAACAAGAGAAAGATAATATTGTGAAAATATTGTCCCAACAGTATTTGTGCAAATATCAAGCGAGTGTAGTGACTTAAACTTGAGAATAAATTTCAATAATAAGGGGCCCCAACCTTGAGCTAAAGCTCCACCATTTTAAGCACATTTAAAGGTTGAATGTTTTTTACCTTGGCACACCAAAATAACAAAGATTACAATCTTCTTGGGTATAGACTTTCCATTTTAAAATTGAAGGATATGATACAACCAAAGGGAATTATTGCATACGAGCGTGCCTCTCGTCTATCCAACATAAAAACCTTGAAATAATGCATTAATTGGTATCATCTACCAAGTCCAATATTAACAGTGTATTAACATGGTATATATCTAGTGTATTTTGCACATATTAACCCTTAAATACCCAAGCAAAGTCTCTTTAAAATTGCTTTGAAAAGTTCATCTCGATTCAATTAAAAATGTGCCTCTAATGATGAACATTACTAGAAGGATGGCATCTTTGTAAAGTTAAGATCGTCCACACAAAACTTCAAATGTCAGTGTATCCCACATCAAAAGATTTTTATGTAAACTTGTATGCCATTTATGGTTGGGTAGGGATGACTGCAACGACAAAAAAATCCTTCTAAACCTTCAGGATTTAACAAAACTGCCTATGTACCCTTATCGATAACACAGTTGACCCTTGATACCAAAACATTGGTACTAACAATTGGATTCAAACCACATGACTTGTACCAACACTGGAAACCTCTTGTTTCTTAATCATAATGTTGCTTGATGTGTATGTGTAGGTGGTGATTTTTATCTAGATATTGCTATGAATTGACTCGTCATCAAGGCTTCAATAATAGATGGATACTCTTTGTTTCAATTTGGAAGAAAAGGGAACATTAAGAACACATGCGGCATCTGATGATGCATGTGACAATTCATTAGGACATTGATGTTTAATGATTTTGCAATTTAGGTTTTCCATAGTAGGACAACTGGCATTTTGTCACAACACAAATTTCAGCAGCCTTCACACATATGATGAATATCTAGCCAACTTTTACAATCTTAATTACATTAATATCTTCCATGATCTTCAAGACACCCTCTATGAGATCGCCATGTGCCAAACCCAATTCGTTTTAGTGCCACAACCTCAATGAATTCTTGCAAGCTTTCTATTCTTGGATATTTTCATCCCGATGGTGAAGACACAATTATCTAACGTTTATAACCTAAAATATATGATTGATCCTCAATCATTTCACCCCCATGTGACTGGTGATAATCTTATTGAGAGAAAAACACTTGCCTATTGATTTTCTTATGATTGTTGACTTTGCTAGCAATGTGGATTTGCTAACTATTTGTATTAATTGTGGAGTTATCAAAACTTATCCTTACAAAAGTGAGGATGGAACAAGAGTTATTTGTTTTAGGCCCACTTACCTTAGCAAGGTTGCCTTCGGGTACTTAGATGAGCTAATATCCTCTAACCATGTGAAGAGCTAGTTGGGTATGTTTGCCGTCCAAAAATGTCCAAAAATTTATGCCAATTGATGAGAGCATATGTATTATGGGTTTAGCCCAATCACCCATTATGTGGGGGAGGCACTTTAGCGACTCCATCCCAATGTTGAATATAATATGGTGGCACAATAATTTGTCAGAGACTCTTACATGCTTGGAGGTAAAACTTAGGCACCTTGGATCCAAATACAAGAATCTCATTCCAAGTTGCACAAGACATAATTGCTTCATTGGATGCAAACGCTCACCATGCTCTTCATGGAGCTCGCAAATGTTGGTTTCTAGCCTTAGATTGTATAAAAATATATTTATGATATGACTTTATGGCACTTCCAATCTTTCATTTGCTTGTGGAAACAATTGTGACATTGGTTGTGACATCATTGACAAATTTGGATTCACCAATTTTGGGAGCGTATGGATGGTGATTGAATCATGGTCTAGTCTTGCTTGTATGCCTCCACATCATATATTCAACCCTTTTCAACCCTTTTCTTTTCCGAAAAAATTGCTCCTCCGATCACCTCACTTGGGACAATAATCAATTAAATATGTGATGCCTCCTTTGTGGAAACTCACGACTTGTTCATCAAACCACAATATACTCTCGTTCACAACATAGCATAACCTTGGACTCTGGTGTATGCATCTTCCAACAGGGGCCATTCACAATCAGGGTACTACTTTCGGGACACAGGACTTCAGGACTTTGTCGCATTGATCTTGGTTTTTATCATGACTTACTATTATTTGATCAATAAATTTTACATGAATAAGTAGATAGTTCATAAGCTTTATCAAGAAATATTTTTATTATTATTTAATAATCACCCTAAACCCTAAACCCTAAACCCTAGGCCACATCAGTGGCATTTTTTTGCTATTTAGGTGTGCATTGGTGGTCAATTATTTCCTGTTATGTATCTTGGTACCTTGGTGAAAGTGTCATGTGTCCATTCATATAATTTTTTTTGTCCAATTCTAATACTAGACGTTCCTTTTACGTGTGGGCGTGATTATATGTATATTTGGACTTGTTTGGTGCCACATGTAAAGTTGGGCAATTGCTATTCAATACATATTTGGTTCTATTGGTACACACTTGAACGATGAGTGTGAGGAAAAAATTTGGGATCGTTCCGATTGATTCTTGTTGTCCTTTTCATTCCTTGATCTTAAGGTGAACAATTAAGACAACACTCCTGAATGTCCTTTAAGGAATCAAAAGGATATCTTAGATGACCCTATTCCTTCTAAATTAACTTTGTTAGTGTACTCGATATGGAGTATGAAATGTAGGTATGATCCAAAATATGCTTCACAATACAAATCTAAGCATACCAAGCATGTGAAGTTATCCAAAAAAGTCCGTTTTCCGTTAGACGGCCAAAAGTAGTACCCTAACCGTGAATGGCCCCAACAAGAACTATGGAAACATGTCTATGGAGCAAATACCTCCATTTCACAAGGAGTGGGCTAGTGGGCCAAACATACAACATGGAACGTGTTGGCAATACACAAAGGAAACTTTCTTTGAGACATATGTTGATATTTCCCTAAAGATTTTCAGATGTGGTTAATGTGTGGTTGTCTATGCTATTGAGGTGTTTGCAACGCATTGAAGATGTCATGGTGGATATGAAGCACTCTCAAGTTGAAAATCTTAGATTGCGCACGAGGGGATCTCTGGTCTTCTTCAAGGTATGCAATAATCACACAATCACTTGAAGTGAAGTGGAGGATCCATAGTTCCAACTCCATTGTTGTAGCAATTTGCAATTTATGTATTATCACCAAATTGTGCTCTAAGATTTATAGTTGGCTCTCATATATGTGTGTGCAAGAGTAGGGGTCCTAAATCCCTCCTACAAAGGGATGCATATTGCAACCCCCGCAATGTAATTGATGCCCTACCCACTAGTATGTGTGGGCAGGGCATGAGTAGACTTCCTCATTTCACATCAACAATTGATTAGGCTAGGTACCCTATAAGCACACTTCAATAAATTAATTAAAAAGGGACCAAAAACACTCACAATGGTTTTTTGGGGATTATGAAGGTGAGAATCTAGAGTAGTTTGTAATCACTCAAAAAGTTGCCCCGGAAGGCTGTCAAAACATGCATCTTTGTTAAGAGGACTCTTATTTGTAGCATATTCGATCTTACATTTGAGTGGTGTGTGGTTAGGTGTAGATATGAGAGTGGACCCCCAAAAAAACATGTCTACAAAAGATATTGGACTACCTGCTCAATATTTGTCAACCATTCTAAACTCAATAATCAAGATAATTAGGGTTTCTTTTTTTTTTAGGGGGAGGGGGGAGGCGCTACTTAATCGTTTTATAACTCCTGCATTTGGAATTTTGAAAACAACAACAACATGGAAGATCGATTCTTTTGATAGATTGTTACAAACATCTCAAAACACATTCACATATCAAAGAAATACACTAACTTTGAAATCCAAGATCATATTCTTGGCAAACAACAAACTAACCATTTTGGACATATTTACTTTAGTGGTCATTTGAATGCCATGCGCCTAGATGTGATGACATTGGTAATTTTATTTTTTATGCGACCTACGTTACTAGAGTTTGGTAGGAGGAGTTGAATGAAATTTTGGCATTATGTTCTTGAAGAAGCACGCTCCAATGAGTGAAGCAGAGAGTCTTAATAGATGGATGGGTATTTTTGAAAGTTGTTTGAAAAGTTGAAGGACTTAGTCCTTAAACTGGAGGTGGCATGCAGTCCGTATTTGAATTTCGATTTTGGTTTTGCCTCTCATGCATCTATGTTATGTTATCATTGTGTTGACTCTTCTTACTCCTTTTCATAGTTGTCAGCAGTCAGTTCAAGGGGCAACACCATTTAATACATGACTTTGTATTCTGAACAGATAACCAAAGTGACTCCCTAACAGCCTTGCATTCTGGGCCCAAAAGCACATCACACAAACAAATCTCACTTTGTTAGTAGCACAAATATATCCTAGTCACTTTAGATCGAGTACATGTATGAGAGAAAATTAAAGCATCTTACGTAATATTTGAGCAATTGTGGATTAAACAGTTTAAACAGCTGTGATTGATGTCAAATTATTCTCCTTTAAAGTTTGCGTAAGAGTAATTGCTTGCTACAGATTTCCTTTCATGTTTTGACCATAAGCTTTTCCTTTCGGTGTCGCAATCCAAACAAAGCAAACTAAAACCCATCACAACCACAACACAAGTATACTAAGGGCCGCTTCACACTATGGCCGAAGGTCGAGAGGCCATCGATTTCCACCAATCAGATTGCAAGAAACCAAGAATTTGGCCTCTCCACCCTTCACACTAGAGGCCAAAGTCCAAAGGTTGTCGCAATTTAAAATACCTGCATGGCGATGTTTTTTGACCAAGGCGACGGACTCTCGAAGGAAGTTTGGATCAGATAGGAATGGAAACCCAAACTATGGCCGAGAGGCTCTTAATTTTTTTTCATGAAAAATAAAAAACTGACAACATCTTGGCCGTTAGATTGGAGGGCTTGTTTTGGGTAGGGAACAAAGTGGGATGCTCCTTCTTCCTTCTTCCTTTGGGCTTGGCCTTTGGGGGCTTCACACTATGCCCGCCCTAAGGCTCCAATGCCTATATTTTATTGGCTATTTTCAGCCATTTCTTTGGACTCTCAACATGGTGTGAAGCAACCCTAATAGCCCACCCACACTTACTGATGCATGCCACCAATGAATGGTTCCTTCCAACAGGGGCCACTTTTGGAGTCGGTTTGGTTAGTGAGAGCCACTGGATGTAACCAGTGTTGGTACTCACCGTTCACTGGTGGGGCACACAAGCAAGTGTGGATGGGCCATAAATCACACCCACGTAATTTCTTCTTTGAACAATTAAATCCAAAGTGATCTTTGCAGACAGACAAGGGCGAGTGAATGGATGATTTAGATTGCATACATAATAAACCTTTGATACTTGTGGTGATGGGTTTTGCTGATTGATCGATCTATAGAGGCATGACATGATTAACTCTCTATCTAACTCCTGAACTAATTATGGGACATGTTAAACATGCTCTATGTATGTATGTTGTCATCGGGGCTGGGGCGAACCAACCCGTACCTCGGTTTCTTGGAGGCAAGGGTTTAGGCATCCAACAAAGAACGAATGTATGGGTTGGTTCGCCCAAACCTTGTCATCGGATGTTCAAGAAGGCAATTGGGCCGCTTTTACTTTCACCCACCACTACCTTAAATAATTTAGTCTGGGCATTAGGTAAGGTGGGAAGCAGCCACCTCAGCCTCATATGGGGTTGTGTCATGTGTCCACGTGTCGTCCACCTAGGACGCATAGCCCTATCCATACCCTAGAAAGCCCAAAAGGATGATTCTTGGATTTTCTCGCTTTTCCATTTCAGTTGGGAGTCACAACACCTAAGTTAGGCCAGTCTACTAGGCACGGCTACACAGACAACAAGACCTTTATTATGCAGTGGATCATTTCGGTGTCAAACTAAATAATAATAAAGAAGTTACCTTCTTTCTCATGGCCCAATTTCAGGGATGGATTCTCACTCTAAAACCCTAAAAACTAGGGTTGGTTGCTGCATGACCGTCTTCCTTTGAGGTAGGTCAGGGTTTAAGGGCACGGTCAAGCCTGGGATATACACAATCAGATCTTCAAAGTAACATATATATCTATATATATATGCCGGTGCAGTCGTAGAAGTTGAGCAAACAATATATTATTACTTCTAAGTTAACTCTTGAGAGACCAAGCTTGATCACCAAATGGGCTGACTAGCTAGCTTGCGGGATTTTCAACACTCTGAGCGAGATATATGCCCGCCATTTAGGATGGATTAGGTCAGGCTTTTGAGCAGCCAGTCTAGTAGTTGGGGGTGGGCTAAGCATGTGTGCGGCTGAATATATAGATAGATTTAGGCGGCCGTCCTCGCCTCCTAAGTATATATGTTTGTGCATTCTTAAAGTGTCTGGCATGGGGATTGATTACAAGTAGTTTGCACACGAAGGAAAGTCCGAGTTCGTAATATGAAAGGCCAGAGAGAGCACGGCACACGAGGCCGCTCATTTTGGAAGAGAAGGAGCATTGGCTAGATAACTATTTGAGTGACGAAGCCACGTAAATAAATATGGATGACTATACGAATGATATCATCCAAATTTATACACATTGAGCAAAAGTTAGCGACCTCAGTCCGTTTTTTGATTGTCACCGATATTTCAAGTTATTTCATTCATAAATAGCATGAAACAATGACGAAATGTACCCGTCTTTTGATTTTAGAATTAAAAACGGTTGGTGCATAGCATGGGTAGAAATCGTTGGATGAGGTTCGCCAATCTAGTGCTTCTTCTTCAAAACTGAAGTAGGGAAAACAATGTTGTTATTTAGAGGCTATTGCATACCGACGATTTGTCTTTCACTTCCTAATTCTTGCGGTTGTTGGCTGGGGGACTTTGTTTCTCAACACCTACCATGGGGGGTATGGTAAAATCATGGGCCACTGTAGATTTATGATTGATTCATCTTGATTTAAACTCACTAGATTAAGTTGGGGTTTCCTTAATCTTTAATTAAAGCGTTAATTTTGGTAAAATAAGAACTCCTCGGACTCTGCATAGCCTTAGCCTATCATTGTTTTCACCCTCCCTTTGGTAATTAGGTCCTACGAAACATCACTCCTAGTTGGAGTAAGCAACTACATACCATGAGAGAGGGTAAAAACAGAAAGAGGCACTTTTTAACATGGAAGTTTTATTTATTTATGGTTTGATTGACTTCTAGAAAGGGGTTTCTATCATGATTTAGTCTAATGGGATCCAAGAGATTCTACAACGGAGGGCACACTTTCCAACTACACTTCTCCATCGTACACTAGTTGTGCGGAAACAATTGACGTGGGCCGCTCTAATTGTCTACTTGAGGTTCAAGACCTAGGTTTTCCCCCTCAATGTGCCTTCAGCCTTTTGACCAATGCCTTACATCAAACAAAATGGTCACTTTACATCAAAAGTAGCACAATAAAATATCCACCCACATCAATATCAATGTGGCCCAAAATAACATTAACCTAGATATTTGACATGGCCTGAAAGTCCACTTGGCTTAAATTTCTCCTTACAATAATTAATGTGGGTTCCGCAAAATTATTGTGGCCCACACAAATGGGACTATTTAATGTAGTTGCTAAGAACCAAAAATCCATGTTGCTACCATTGTGGCATGGCATCAATCAAGAAATTCGCATGTTATTTATCTTATTAAAAGATCCTCCTAATTGTTGTTGTTGTTGTTGTTGTCGTCGTTGTTTTTTATTTTATTTTATTTTATTTTTTTGGGTTTTGGGTGAGAATATGGATTCCCACAAATTGGCCTAAAACTAAAGACACCCACTCGATACAATATTTATTTTCCCTCCATTTCCACTTTTCCAATGATATGTACACTAAACAATCACACAAATTTTCTAGTCAAGGTGGAAACAATGTGGGTCCAAGACCCCGTGTCTTCCTCTAAGTCTTCATGAAGATTTATGACCAACTCCATACATGAACGAAAATAATTAACCTACATTAAAAGAAGCACAAAAATAAATAATCACGCACATTAATTTCCTAGGAAAACCAATATTGTTGCCCATGCATGCTTTGAAAATTACTTGAGCCACATTAATTCGCATTATGAGAATTATCATGGTCTCTAGAAAATTACAATGGCCCACAATCATAGGACTTTTCCATCTACTTGTCATGAAACTTGAGCCCCATTCATCATGAACATGACCGAATCCTTTATGCTCTTAACGTAACTTACATGTTAGGCATAGCTGCACTGTTGCTAGCACCATGACAATTCCCATCAATCGATTATGGAGAATGTGGTAAACCCATCCCCCCCCCCCCTAAAAAAAAAAAAAGATAGAGAGAGACTCCCACCATTTCATACCAGTCTAGGTTCCACCAGACCAATCAAATTTTTGTAACCCCAATTGAAATATGAAAATACATATGTACTATACTATATATATATATATATATATATTGCATTTTCACCTTCCTTCATGTGTAGCATTGATGAATTCACTTCAGAGAGAGCGAACTATTGCACACATCTCTCCATACAACTCCACCTAGCTAGAGCCCCCTATTTCCCTCCTATTCACCATGTCATAAAGGGGCCGTAAAGGACACAACAAGGAACATAAAATACCGTTGCAACCAAGGCTTGTTGGTCGCCGTAACTCATCCCATGTATGGCCCCCATGCTAGGGTCACGCCGGTTCCCACCAATCGGGACGCAGCGGCATGAAAGGCTATGCTTCTCGGTCGGTCGGTCGGTCGGTCCCTCTCCCCCTCCCCCTCCCCGGGGCCGAATGGGACCCTTTCTTTCTTTATTTCCTTCTTTCTTTCACTGCACCCAAGCTGGGCTTGAATGTGACTGGAGGTGTTGGCGCGTGCACGGCCATTGAGATCGAGGATCCGAGGGCCCACGTTGGGCTCCGTCGTGCAAGGCCGAATGGCCGACCCGACCGCCTCCTCAACCCCACTTGCATTGCTTGGCATGGCATTGGGCAACATGAACTTGGCCAAGGCCCAATGGCCGGGGGCGGGAGGGATATGGGAATCGTGGGGATCCTTTTGTTTATTTGTTTGCACTTTCCGGTCGTCCACTAGAAAGAATTACTACGTCCTACCTTGCGCCCTAGGTTATATACCTACTCGATTCCGAAGGGGTGACTAGTGTAGAGTAATCCCCTCTAGGTTGTTCGTTATTCCATTCTTATTTGAGCTCTAAGTGGTTTAGGGATTTTGAAGTATTCAAATGTTTTCACCTTCACAAGTGGATCGGGGGTTCAAGGGTAGCTTTGACCTCAATGTCGGGGCTACTTTACGATAACAATTCCAAGGCTCTATGATAGAAATTGTTGTTTTCACCCTCCCTTTCAGTGGGTGTAGCGAACATTTACCCATTTGTGTGGGTTCCATTTCACGACATGTACGAGGGGGATTAAAAACCTTTTGCCTTTTCGGGTTTGTTGGTGATTCATCTCAATTTAAGTTCATTAAATCAATTGGGGTTTGTGACCCAGGTTTAGGGGTAATTTGTCTACAAACCGTCAATGACGGGTTTTACAATACTAATCATCGTTTTCATCTCCCTCTCTCTCTCGCTTCACCCCAACCCTTGGTAGGTGGCACAAAACTTTGCCCTACGAAGGGGGGGGGGTTAAAAACATGTCCCCCATCAAGTATGTTGTTAATTCTCGTAAATTTGGTCCCACTATACTTAATTGGGGTCTTTTGCCATGAGAGGTTACACCTAAATGATCTCGGTTCCCAACACCTACATAGGGGTGGTCTAGGTTCCTAACACCTACTGAAAGGTCATAGTACTAAGGGTTGGTTTAGACTATAGTGAAGAAGTGCACTGATCGGTCAAGAATCTAAGCCCAAGACAAGGTTATTTGAGGCAATGGTTGGTATGGTGGACAACATAAGTCTTTTTTAGATTTTAAAAAACCCAAGATGGAGTACTCCGGAGGTATGTCTTGTCCCAGGGTTTCAGGTTGCCTGAGAAACTTGACCTTTGGAGAATTCCCTTAGCAAAGTTTGTTGCCATGTTGGCAACCATGTCATTTCTCATTTATGCTTGAAGTTCTCCACTAGAGAAGCCTTGGTTGTATTGTAAAATTTTGGGTTGGTAAAGAATCCATTTTGTAGCCAATCATACATTAGTTTAATGGTGAATTCACCCTAATTTGACCTCGTTTGGTTAGTTCATGTCTTTGATCCTGAATGAAATGTCCGTTTGGCTTAAAAAATAAATCCTTGGACTCTGCATTGCAATTAATGTTTTCACCCTCCCCCTTGGTAGGTACTACGAAACATCACCCTTGAATGAGCACAAGAAGTCCCAGATTTGTCCAACGTGGGCGATACTTGGGTGAAATGAACCATGGATAAGTTAAAGCCAATATGAATAACTTTTTTTTTTCTTTTTTTACTATACTTGTTTTTAGAGGGTCTTGGTAGTATCTATGGGGCTCGGTTCAAGAGCAAAACATCTATCTAGACCTGGCTAGGCCACATACTAATGTTAAAGTTAGTAGTGGAAGCGGTGGCACTACGCTTTGGAAGTAATACCAAGCCCGCAATAGGGCTAGTCGTTACTCCTTGGTAATAAAAAGAAGTTTCTCTTAATAGGGAGAGTTCAACTCTCTTTGAAATACACTACTACCAGTAAGGATATGTCGTCCTACTCATAGTAACCTCACTGGATGTAACATACTGCAATTTTGCCAATGCATACAAGACAAAAACTTCCATCAAGGTGGGAAACTCTCTTACTAGTGTGGACCAATCGTTGGTCCTAGTGTGGACATGGTATAAGTATAATAATGGGTTGACCTCATAAATAGATAGATAGATAAATAGATAAATAGATAAATAGATAGATAGATAGAGTTGCTCCATACCTTTTCCTACTCTTGTGGCCCATCAAGCCCACCCTAGGTATCCCCCCCCCTGACCTCCCATTGGCTCTCCTTGAAAGGTAAAGTATTGCCATATTGATGGGTAGCAATAAACGGTAAGTAGATCACAATAATTACCATTGTGAGGATACTTATTGCATTGTAGTAGGTTGTCATCACTTGATTACTTATAGCATGCCCACACTTTATTGGTGCGGGCGACCAGTGAATGGCTCCTACTAGCAAGGGCCACTGTTACCTCGGGTTTCGCCAATGTTAGCCACTAGAAGTAACCGTTGTTGGTAAGAATTGTTCATTGGTGGCATATATGCACCAGTAAGTGTGGGCGGGCTATTAATCAACAACTTGAAATTCACGAGTCCAGCTTGGAGATTGACGATTTAGCAAGGCCTTCAATTACGGGGCTAACTAGCTAATAGCAACCCCACACATGCAAGTGGCGATGGTCAGTGACTGCCTCCCACCAACATGGGTCACTCATTGGACCTTTCTTGCAGTGCCATCGACTGAATGCATGTAACAAATGGATTTTATAATCGTTTGTTGGGCCCCAACCCGCGAATGGACGAACTGAACAAGAAAGACATACATGCATGTTTTCCGGAATACGTTGCTTTCTTATTACAATATGTAAGTTTTTGAAGCTACACTACTACAGTTTGCATTGAACGCCACCAATTCTAATTGTCTTGCTCAAATACGAATTGTAAACCGCCCGTGGAGTGTCACCAACACTAAATGTAGACGTTACATTGCTTGCCGTCCCTTGTAACAACTTTGGACACTGTAGATTTCCAATGTAGGTTGTTTACTAGTGGCCCACGCCAGTAAGTGTGGTGACATGGCTATAAGCTGATGTGGCAAGACCCCAATCCTACAACATCCACATGGTGGGGACTTATGGTGGTTTGGGAGTTTGGGACTGTTGTGGGCAGTGTCAAATTCACTTTGGATGGGTTCTAAAAATAACATTTAAAAAATATTTTTTCCCAAAAAAAGAAATGGTACAAATATCAGTTACATTATGTCATATATGACATGTGAATATAAGCATAATGCAATCAAACCACTAATACCCAATCAAAATATCAATCTTGAAGTGCTTGATTCACCTGCATACATTAATTCATCAACCACAAAATTTAGAATGGGGCGTACTGAAAAGATGACAATCGACAACAACAAAACAGATAATTGACGAACATTGAAGGCATAATTTGTCAAGACCCTATTGTTTCCAAGTGCAACCAGTCACATGTCGACATCTTTCGGGGTTTTTTTTTTCTCATTTTTTTTCTAATTTTTTACCA
This sequence comes from Polytrichum commune, assembly GCA_950295325.1. Classification (NCBI taxonomy): domain Eukaryota; kingdom Viridiplantae; phylum Streptophyta; class Polytrichopsida; order Polytrichales; family Polytrichaceae; genus Polytrichum; species Polytrichum commune. The sequence goes on from OX485806.1 coordinate 17,383,171, forward strand.
ACATTGTAAGAAACTTATTTATACCTCTTGCGGGACGGGTGTTTTCATTTTCAAACCGGTTTTGGGACATGTTGTTTTTTCTTTAACCTTTCCATGAACGGGTTGGTTTAGAAATCACCGGTTTTGAGACGGGTTGCAACTTTTTGTTGCCTTTCAATTCAAGGTTTTTGGGCCAAAACTTTGTGAAAAATGAGCCCTGGTTGTGGGGAGCCTCTTGGGAGCTAGAGACATGCTTTTAGAACGCACTCTTCACCACACCCACAAACTGACTGGGTCCACATTGGGATTGGGTGGATCCGTTTGGCCACTGCCCTGGCGGCCTCGAGTGTGTGGAAGGCTCGTTTCTTGGGATCATCATCGGCTTCTTCTTCTTCTTCTTCTTCTCCTCCGGCTAACCTAACCTTTGTTTAATTGTGGCCCTGGTTTGAAGTGACTCGATCATTCGACTCGCTCTCCATGGACCAACCGGTGCCTCACCTCCCACACTCCTAAATTTCTTTCCAAAATTGATGTCAACCGGGGGACTTCAAGTGCAGGCGGCGCTTGATCGTGCGTGCGTGTCATGCAGCTGCTATTTGGAGGGGGCGTTTGGAAGTGACTCGTGATGAGGAGCCAACCCTTTCTCCGAACAGAGCCACTCGAAAGGATGATCAAAGTGCCTCAGGAGTCTTGCCAAATTTGGCAAGGATGAATGGAACAAGGCTTGGGTGCATGACAATTGACATATCGTTAGGGTTAGGTTCCGTGTAGGCCACTTGTCCACTAGAATCTGGTGGGCAAGCGTCCTGCATGGAAACAACTCACCCTTAAGATTGTCGATACCTCCATCATTGACACCGTTTTGAAACAGTGTTGGAGGGACTCTCAACTTCTCACTCAAACTGATGCTACTCAAGACTTGGCCGAGTGCACTAGAATCATAGACAATAGAAGCAAAGCAACTAAGGTTGAATCCGCCTGTGACTTCGAAGAGATCCTACGCAACGGGTGCAATGCCATGTATTGGCGTACGGGCCTTGGAAACAACATGGCTTGGGAATTGTAAGAGTGGACTTGCAATTGAGAGAAGTTGGGTCTTATTGAACGGGGTGCGTTGTTGACTGCACCACCAAACTTGGCTATGCTATTGACCTTTAACGCCACAATCAAGGAAAGCAAACTCTTACAGTGGATGGGACAAAATGGGGCTCACATTACAAAGAATGTTTTTGGTCACATTGACGTTCCCAACTTCATCACCAATGATTAAACCTCTTAATGAGATTATAGTAAGGCCTTTGAATGTAGATCGATGAATGAACAACTTGATCTGTATGTACATGTGCATCTTAGTAGAAGCTTGAGGAAAATTTATGGCCATCACCCATACCAAACATGTGAATGACGGACTAAACTAGAAACGCTCACATGAAGTTTGGGCATGATTTTCAACTATTGTTGGTGGTAGAGTGGGCATTTCATACCACTCTTGGTCGGGAGGCCATGGTCCACTTGGGTTGGGGCATGAGCTGAGGTTATGGTCTAAGTGAGACCGGTGAAGACAAACGAGGGGCATTGCAAAGGGGAGTTTTGTAACTTCTTATTAGTGGCGATGCCCAATAAGATCCAACCTCATCAAAGTTGGTTAATTTGCCGCACCATCAGCACATGGAGTCTGCAAGGCCAATGCAATATGCCAAACGTTTACTTATGCTCATCACGAGACCGAGCAACTAAGGACCACTTTACACTAGAGCTTGAGGGCCCTTGACCGGTGATATACAAATCATACGATTGGTCGAGAAGTTGAAGACGGTTTGAGTGCACTTCACACTAGACCCTTGGGGCCTAAGGGACCACAAAAATTCAATTGGGTGAAAATCTACATGACCGTTCTACATGAATAATGTTTCACGGTCTACCGAATTAATATCGCCTGAAGCTTAAGGACTGACGCAAAACTAGGGGGCATTGAAACCAACTATTAACGAAGTCTGGAAGAGGAAAATATCCTCAATTATCTGCACAAAAGAATCAAGTTGAAGCAAGTGCGGCCTGGACTAAGTTAGAGTGGCGGCCATAACTTGTGAACGTGTAGTAGTAATAAGATACTCTGTGCAACTTACAACCTCTTTTTTCTGCAACTGAGCCCAACTCCCATGCTGCTATCAAATCCTTGGATGCCAAGGAACGGATGGTTTGGAGTACCTAACAAAATAAATACCTTTTGGAATGCTGCTAAGATGGACTAACATGCATACACTTATAACGGGACTCGACACTTTCAAGTTTCAACATAATATGTTTTGAGAGCTTTGAGAACAAACTCAAACTTAGATGAACACAGTAGAGTCATTTTTGAAGAGATGGGAGCAACTACACTAGATGTTATATTTAGTGTCACTTACTATTTAGAAATACACAATGCTATATCTATATATATTAAATATCTCATATTTTACCAACAAGTGTCAAATTGGTTGTTTGGACATTATAGAACATTAACAACTTCACTTGATTACAAAAATGATCAATAGTAAAATGATATAACATTGTGTAACTCCAAATAGTATGTGACACTAAATATCATATTTAGTGTAGTTAGTTAGTGCCTTGTTTTTGGTGTGTTAGCCATAAATTATTCGATTCCAACAAAAATTATGGATATATGTATAGGTTAGGCCCAATAACTTTGTGGATCCTTAGTGAAAAATTTAAAAAAGTTTCCAAGTTTCATGTACATATTCATGAGAGAAAATGACCAAACTCATGACCAAACTCTGGTGAGGTCAAGAATAGGACAAAAACTCTTTGAGCATGTGTTTAAATATAGGTCATAGCATGGGAGAGGCAAGCCATATAAAACAAAATAGAACTCCCAAGTTACTTATGAAGTTGGGAATTTGGTTTCTTGTGTTATGCCTTCTATATGACGATTTGAAGAGAACTCTTATCAAAAAATAAATTAAAAAGGGACATGGAAGTGGAGTGAAGGTGATTATCTTCTGCAGTCATAGCCAGCCTCTTATGATTATTTTATCATTCATTATTTATTATTTTACGGATATGTACATTTCAGATGGCCCACGTCAATCGCAAATTCATGATCGTCCAAGTAAGTTGATTGCAAATAACCAAACCAATTTACACATGTATTGGTTCATTCATAACCCATACTATTTCTCATTCTTTCATTGATATAATAAATGACTGATTCTTCATAAGACAATGAGCTTGAAATGAACGTGGCCCACTATTTTTCAAACCACATAGTAATGGTGCTCATCGGTGAACTCTACACACAATCTACATTGCCTTGAGATCGTTGCATTTACAGTCTACCCTCTATAAATGCTAACCCTTGGGAGTGGATCAAAGTTAACATTTATAGAGGTGTTAACAGTTAACAATTATAAAATTACTTTTTTGAGCAATATACAAATCTTAACATTTATAAATATAAGCAATTGTGAAGAGTCCTTGTGAGAGAATACCATTCATAAAATTGCAAACCCAATCAAAACTTTATTCAATATCAAGTTTACAAATATCAAGTTTTTATCATCCATATTATGGTTGTATTTCATTCGTTAACATTTATAGAGTCAAATTTACAAAGAAGGGAGTACCATTTTGTTAACAGTTAACACGTTTAACATTTATAGTGTGCAATATGTGGGGAGTAGAAGAAAGTTAACATTTAGAGAGGGTTAACACTTATAGGTGTAACATTTATAGAGGGTGGACTGTACTAACACATCAATCTCACATCTTTGTTCTTGCCCTTGTATTGAGGCTTCTTCTGAATGCCTAAGCAAACCAATTTGATTACGTATCTTAATTTTAATGAGTAATTGGACATTCATGATCAAGTGCAAGCCCTTATTATGTTGTTTTTCTTTGAAAAGGAGTAGATTTGGCTGAAGTGTTGAATATAGAAACAACCAAGGTTTTGTGGAATTTAAGGTGACTACATTTAGATGATATAATCCTTAACTTTCCACTGCCAATCTCCTTCAAATTGGCCTTAAAAAATGTGACCTCAATTTCATCGATCGAAGCTGAAGATCTGAAGTTTTTTTGACAAACCCAACCGTATTGATGTTTGTAGGTTAGAGGTGACTACTCACAATCCAACTTTTAAATGTTGGAGTTCTATTATGTAGGAGATTATAATATGACTATCAATAGTGGTCTTGAAGGGCAACGATTTAGAAATTAAATTAGGTTGTGTTTTGATTGAACCTTCACTCAAATCATCTCCAAATGATAGAATGTTACCACAACTGCGCACCTTCCTCATGGATTTACACCCACCAACACATGTCCAACTAAAGATCCGGACAATGAATGATTAAGATATGTTGCGTTTGAATGCCTTGCAAATTTTGATTGTCATTTGCACATAGGAATTAGCAGAAAAAACATGTTTAGGATATGTTGCCCCTAAACCACGGAGGTGAAGGACATTAGGGGTTAAAGGGGTATTTGGCGAGTGCACGGAACTTATGCATCAATTTGGGTAGGGGCTTCTAATTGTACATGAAAGAAGTCCAAGGCTGCATGTATGCTTTAATAAGGTAAACAATGAACCCACATATCAAAATAGAAAGTGAATAAGTGGCCCCATATTTATATCCGCACTCTACATGTGGCCACACGCACTACAAACTAAGGGGAAAGTTGGCTACACAATGAAATCGAAGAAGCCATTGAAGTTGGCTACATTAAGAGAATTACACCAACCCCTTAAACCTCTAGAGGCATCCAAATTCAAACATGTTTGCAATTATATGAGAAGATCAACATGCACATACCATACATTTCAAGCACTTAGCAACACCTTGCATTCACTTACTCCGTTGGTCCCTCAAGCGTAGTGTGAAGCAAACTTGAACCGGCTCCGGCTTTTCCACCAATGAGAGTGCTTGAAGTGTAATGGTCACGGGCTCTCAGTCTCGTGTGTGAAGTGGCCCTTATTATTGCCAAATCCCCGACCACCTTACTTGGCTCCAGGCCTCCATTTGCAATGGGCTGAAAGTGCATCCAGTCATACTTCTTCTTATGTCTCATTGGCAAGACAAGCTAGGCAAGGTGAGGCAGTCGCATCATGTTCTCGAGTTCATTCATTCAGTAGGCGTATAAAAGGCTGGTGGCAGGGTCCACCTCAGCTTCGGCTCTTGACTTGTTATACACAAGGCCAGCAATTGTCGAACGCCAGGCGGGATGTGCACACATTCCTTGGCTCCCCTCCATTGCTGACGTGGCCGCCAGGTGGGCTGACCTGGCACATATCCATTGCTAACATGCTCACCACTGCCACCTTCATTGTTGTCCCCCCCCCCCTGCAGTCGGCATATGAGAGGGAGTTGTTGCATATGAGTGTATCTCTCATTCATCCAACGTGAAAGCTTCTGAAATAGTATGCATGTAGTTAACATCAAAACTTCGTTTGGAAAATCTTGAGTTACAGTAGAACCTGTCTAAATTAATATTCTTGGGACCGCCCATGGCAGATTAATTTACGGAGGTTATTAATTTACGAAGGGTTAATTGATGTATGGGTCCGAGCTGGGGCCGAGCCCATCTGATTAATTTACGGAGGTTATTATTTTATGGAGGATTAAATTAGACAGGTTCTACTGTATTTGGTTTGAAAGTATTTGAGATTCCACATGTTTGCAAGGGGCGAAGTTTTTATATGGGATGGAGTCGATTTCCTCTCAGTCATGTATACATCCCCACTCGTGGAGTTACAAACGGGTCTTCACCATCGGCTTTTCGATCCCTTTAAGGCAAGGTCGTTTGCTTCATCCTCTTAAAATGCCCGCATAGATTCTAGATTCATATTGACCGCTGATTATGTTAAAGAGGACCCTCTCTGATTTTCTTTAGCCACTCAAGTAGATGGTGCTAACTCCAACACCCCACCCATAACAACCACCTTACATTTTGCACGATGAATAAACCATGTTAAGATCACATTCCCACGTTGGTTTCGGGTCGTCTACCAATAAGACTTTGAACTCTGATTATTTTTGCGTAGTGGATTCAAATGAGACATGTGTTGGTGGGTTGGAATGCCCTGCACTTGCCGATGAGACCATCCAAAGCGTTATCAATCTAATAATAATAATGATAAATACACTCAGTGCTTAAATTGAAAATATAAACACAACAGGTCGAGGGTTGACGGGATCGCATACAATCACAAGGATTCACCCATCCCATTGTGATGCAAAATTGTACCGTGGGGCACGATGGAGGTTGGGATTCATGGCGCCTATGGAAAGCATCCCATTGTGGATGAAAGGGGTCTAGTAAAAACAAGTCTCCATAAGGTTAAGGACCAATTCATTCCTACTAAGTTCCCCTACACTAAATGTGGGGTTTAAAAAGCTATTTACAGAGTCAAATGGTCTTAAAATAGCCATACATTCATTGTATTTTTGCCTACACATGGGGAAGAGTTTATGTAGACACCACGAATCCCTAGTTGGTGAAGAGAGGAGGAAGGGAATTGTCATATACATTAGCCAAATGAAATGTGCGGCAAGCACGGGGGGACAACCTACGGTAAACTCATTATAAATAGATATTCTAATACTATCCACGTTAAATGAAAAATGCGATTGTTGGAGCTACTATAGAAGGTTGTTTCTGTGTAACTACTGTGAAGTGATTTTCCTTTCGTGCAATAGTTTTCCTATCATGTAGTAAACAAAGCTTATTTCTTTCTACTTCATACCCTATAGATAAAGCTTGCATGCTCAAAACTTGTCGAATCAACATACACAAACACCACTACGTAGCCAAACCACAAACACTTCGTTCTTCTCTCCTTCATGATGCATTCTCACACCTAATTCGTATATCGTGAGGTCTTACATTCTTCATGATCCCATTTGGGCTCACACGAAGAACTTGTGACCTCCAAAAGACTATGGGTTGCAGTCCTTAGGCTTCTCAATGGTCGCATCCAAAAAGTGGGGTACCATGGTCATTTAAGACCCATGGCCTAATGCCTTTAGTATGAGCTTAGATACTAATTGGGCTTTGGGCCACTGTGAAGCCATGGAAACCGTAAGTAAGGTCCATCTTTGGTGTGTGTGTGCGTGCTTCCAGCAGCACGACAAGTACTAAGTTACCTCAGGAGCTGGGACTACTGGGGAAGTAGCTGAAGTTGCAAATCTCAATAACCAGCACTCGCATGCAGTACTTGGATCACACAGTGGCCGCCTCTTCACCCTTGTCCCTATCCTACCCTCCTTCTCCCAATTAGCGAGGGAGGGAGGGAGGATTAGTAGAGCGTGTGGGAAATTAGTGAAGGTGATACTAAATTTCTTTACATTATGAAAGCAGTGATCGTCAAAAGATCTGGGAATCACTGTTCATCTTGGCATTGTTCACTGAAGATACTATTCATAACGACATTATTCATTGAAGGTACCAGCACTATTCATTTGGGCACTATTCACTACACTAAATATACCAATTTGTGAGTGTGGGAAATTAGTGAAGATGACATTAAATTTTGTTAAACTATGAAATTAGTGCCACCAAAAGGTCTAGGAAGCAATGTTCATCTTGGCATTCTTCATTGAAAGTATTATTCATAGCAACATTGTTTATTAAAGCTAGTGGCATTATTCATTCTTGCATTATTCACTAACAAGCATATGTTTGGATATAACGTTTTTTTATCATTCTACAAGTCGCAACTTAGAGCAACACTAATTTTCTTGAAATGTATGGTAAATGAGCATGTATTCATGAATTTACTATCACTCATTGAAAATCTTCGCCCTCGCTAATTTTGAGACTTGGCAAAATAGTGAGTGTTTCAAGAATTAGTATCGCACGCATGATAGTCAAACCACCTATTCCTTGATCAAGACCCCATCACGAATCTATAGGGTACTAGAATTTTAATTCGGTCGGGATTGAATTTCAGAATTTCTTTTCATGAGGGATTAAAATAAGGTTCCATGTTTCACTACGTGAGTTTTGTGCATAGCAAAACACGATTGCCACTTATCAGGTTAATTAGAGCATGAGTTAGTGAAACTGAATTAATAAGTTAGCTACTGACCTCTTCTTGAGTGCTTCTTGAGAGATTAGGCCAGTTGTCATGTTGATTAAAGCATGAGTTAATGAGTTTGCTTCTAACCTCTTCTTGCTTGCTTATTGAGAGAGTATGTTAATCCCACAATGCTAACGCAAACTAATTTGACAATGTTTGATCGCAAAGTCAGAAATATTTCTTGAAACAATACATCTAAGAGCAACTAGAACTTGTTCACATGATTCTTGGAACGGGCAAGGTCACCCATGATTCCACTATGGAACACATCACTCTAGATGTTCAACAACTAGACTTAAAATTTGATTGAACAAGGCATTTTAGTCGATAGTCAAGAAAATCCACCATTTATCATGTGTCAATTGTCTTCAAGCAGAAACATCAAATGACTTTGGTAGGATTGGAATGAAAAATATGTGCACTTGAGTCTTGAGATATGATTGCAAAGTCACAACCAAACGTGAGAGATCTAACAGTGAATGAGGTGAGCATAACGTGGGCCAACTTGTACACCAACAACTCTTGGCTTCTAAGTCTCCAACTTCGGTTTTGATATCACCAAGGAATCGATAGTGCCATGACACATGTCCCTGGTTTTGAGTGCTAGAATGAACATGAATTCATCTCAAAATGAGCGGTTTGGCAAACTCTAGATATTGGTAATGTGTTCGGGATCAACCTTTGGCTTCAGAATTCACAGTAATTTCAGTTTAAGAAATAAAACCACCAAAAGATGTGCAGTCCTCCTGCTTTCTACCTTCCTACATGTGAAGAATTTGCACCTCCTTATACTTCTCTAGATTTGGTGTAGAATCGTTTAAGTGATCAGTTATGGCCAGCTCTACCTTAATTGGGACAATCAATGTAATGCAAGTCCACTTGGAGGAGGAAGGATATTTAGTTGTAAGTAATTCAATATTAGTCAACAATATATGATTGAGAAGCATAACATCATTAAGCATTGTATGTTTGTTTCATGTGGGCCCTAAGGATATAACCATGGGATGTCCCAACCTAGTTTAGATTCAAACTTGATATGAGTATCCTTGCACTAGGTGGGGGCATCCCATGGTTGTATTCTAAGGGCTCATATGAACAAACCACATTGCTTGATAATGTTATGAGGGGATGTGCGTGTGTGTGTATATATATATATAGATATGTTATATATAGATATGCTATAATGGTCTTTAGTGTGCCAATGCAGCAAGTAGGAAGGAAGCACGGAGACTTTCCTAGGCTAGCCAATCCCTCTCTCTAATAACATAAGTTAGCCTACAAATGCGGTGGAGCCCTAGTAGCAGCGTGTTTGTTTGACAACTTTCATTTGACGTTCGACTTCAAATCCAAAGTGTCATGTGACGTTTTCAAAAACAAAAAACGCACGACAATTGACATCTACATTTTCTTCTTAAAACGTCACCTCAATGTCACGCGCCTGGTAGTACGTGTCGTTTATTTTCCTCACAAGCCACACACTACATGTCAAATTCTAAATTGTGCATGTTAATTGATGTGCATTTTTTTTCTTCTCGGCATGGAAGTATTCGAGTGTCAAATGTCCAAAACGTGCAATTAATAAGTATAAATATACACACTGCACGCCTAGTAGTTGATGGATGTAATGTAATGTATAAGCTTTTAGATCCATCCTCGCCCTTTCTGTGACAGCCCAATCACAGCACACGTTACTCCCACCCAATCCCCTCCCTCCTCTCTTCCCATTCGCCCATCCCAGGACCCATCTCTGCCGTCGATTTCATCCCTCGATGCTGGCTGTACACGACGTGGCTGCATCGCCGCTCTCCTTGTGATCGGGGCACTACATCTGCACCGTCCAAGATCTCAGCCACATCTACGAACCAGTCAGCACCGAGATCATTCGATACCTAGATGTACAAATCTACACCGGTGCGTAGATATTGGTCATGTAGACATACAATACATCCCTCATATATGTTTTTTTGGGTGGTGTTTGGTAGCACCTATGCCCGGGAGGGTGAAAATGAAAATTGGTATGTAGAGCTTGGGGATTGTTAGTTTTTAGTCAAGTTAACACCTAAATCGGGGTCAAAGAGCCTAAATTCATCTAGTGAGCTTTGATTTGGACAAATCAACAACATTATAGGGGTGTGTTTTTACCCCACCCCTCATGGTATGTGTTAGGAAACCAAATCCGTTTTCCTTTACCATCAACTACACTACTTTGTCTAATTAGTGTGGGTTACCATTTGGAGTTCCGCATTGCTGTAACATTTTACTGAGAATATCGTTTTTACCCAAACAACATTAGTCGTTAGTATGCACGTTGAAGAATATGATATAACTTAGTTCGTAAAAATTAATAATGTTGGTAAGCATATATAGGACACATGTAACTCCGAATGGTAGCCTGCATTAGTTAGACAATATAGTGTACTCATGTTCATAAATTTCATATCATTTAAGGGTGCAAGCATGGTGAAGTGGACCAAAAAAGTGCTATGGTATATGAAAACAATATTTTTTGGGTCAAAGGCCTAAAAGTAGTAGCAAAGTGTTGTTTGATTGTGTTTCTTTTTTTTCATGATGACCTCTATTGTTGTGATAAATACTCAAATGTAGAATATCATGTTGGGATCTTCAAAACTTATCATTAAAATTGATGGTCAAAAGAAATGGTTGAATCTAGTTTTGGACGTAAATTTCATGACCTTAAAGATTTTGAAGTTGGATTTTTTTAGATTTTTATTTTTATTTTCCATATTCCTTGACTATATTATCTACTTGAGGGAATCATCACAAAAATTTGTAGAACACCATCAATGTAATGTAATTTTATAGTATTTTAAACAAATTTTAGACGGTTACTTGTTCAATATCACTACTTGCACATCACTTGCATTGTCTTATGAAACATGTAGACTTTTGTTGAAATTGTTTTTGTCACCATAAGTTCTTCGGTTTTATAGATCAATATATATATTTTAATGTCTATGATTTTTTTTTTTGGTTCACAAAATTCAAAGTTAGTGTATAATTTTGAATCACTTCACTTAACACTAGGTACGGATTAGGAGCTCTCCACTTTACCATACTTGCACCCTTAAGGGGAATAATTAACTACAATAAACATCTAAATTTTGTGGGATTAAAATTGGTGTGCCATGTTGATTGAGGTGAGCAAGCTCTAATAGGAAACTTTTAGCTTACACTCACTTCTTGTAGATATGATATGCGCAATTAGTGCATGATGATTAGTGAATCCAAATTATGTCTCCATCCAATTCCCTTATAATTTTCCGAGCTCATATGAATATCTTAATCAAAACAAAGTGAAGATTCTCTTTCCTATCAAAGGATCATGTAGAATGGCTAACAAAGCTTGAGCACATAGTCAAATCTCCTTATAATACACGTCATTCTGGTGTCCAGTTGTATATCCACATCTAATCATACACCACTCAAATATAGTTTGTTCATTTAGGGTGAGTAATTGAACTAGGATAATGATTACAAGACAATTAGTGTGGGTTCATGACAAATAGTGTGGGCCACAATCAAATCAACTACTTAGTGTACACTACTTCTGGTAATATGTACCCCATGACCTCTCCGTGCGGGGAGTGGACTCTTTATTGGAAACCTAAATGTTGTGCGTGGATCACTATGAAATTGAACCCCCTATGTACGAGAGGTTTATAGAGAAAACCAAAGGTATATGTACTAATGGCATGTTAGAAAAGACTTGTGCATTTATATTAAGCTTCCCAATCTAATGTGATTAATGCCTCCACTACATGTACAAAATAAAAATCATTAATTAAATAGGCCTTTATTACTCGTAGAACCCACTTTCACTTTCCAAAGAGAAATTCATTGAACGATTTTTCATCCATAGCATGTATACCAATGATCGCATCAAACAAATAAAGGCAATAGGACAATAACTTAGCCACAATTCAAAGAGAAAAACTAAAGGGAGCCCATGAGCCTCCAATTTGTGAAACCTAGAACTCAAATGCAAGCGTTAACAAGAATGGACAAGGTTGTCATTGAGGACATTACCATATGACAACAACATATGAAAACATGATTGGATGAAACTAACACATCTGTTATCAAATTTTTCTCCAAACCTTAGAGCCCCCTTTTGTACATGTACCTTTACTTCAAAATGCTTGATAGCCTTTCTAAATGTACACACTAGAGAAAAGTAATACCTCTCCCTTATGTATGTGTATGTTAATGCCTCAAATAGTTCCCCCCCCCCCCCGAATCCTTGACTCATGTAAAACTATTAATGTACAAATTAACGTAAGTGTAAGAGGGGGTGTTATTTGAGGCATTAACATACATATACATAAGGGAGAGGTATTCTTTTTCTCTAGTGTGTACATCGAAAAAGGCTATTAAGAAATTTGAAGTAAAGGTAGGTGTACAAAAGGGGGTCCTAAGTTTTAGAGGAAAACTTGACAATAGATGTGCTAGTTTCATCCGTTTCACTTTTTCTTTCATTGTTGTCATATGGTAATAGTCCTCAAGGTCTATCCTATCCGTTCTTGTTAGGGTTTGCATTTTGGGTTCTAGGTGTTTACAAATTAGAGGCTCTTGCAATGCTCACGGGCTCCCTTGAGTTTTGCTCTCCATATTGTGGCTGAGTTATTGTGCTTTATTGTCTTTGTTTGTTTGATACAGTCATCGAGTTACATGCTATAAATGAAAAATTGTTCAATGAAATATTGTTCTCATTGGAAAATGAAAGTGGATTTCATATGTAAGAAAGGCATATTTAACACAAGATATTTAACTATATCTTGTGTGTGTAATGGAAGCATTTAACACATTAAACTGGAAAGCTTCAAAAGTCCAAGGTGCAAATCCTTGCTCATAGTGGCTAAGACGTGATCTAAGAGACAATTGAACACAATCTCCCAAATTGTAATATGTTTTATATATTAATCGCCCGTTAATGGCCTTTTATTTGAGCATTTAGCCAAATCATAAACATTCTCCTTTGTGATGTTGCCTGCGATTTCTCCATTATGTGTTGCATCATCGCCAAGGTTTAGCTTCCCCAAAAGAACTATTGTAGCCAAACTATCAAAAGTTACAACTGAACTTCATTAGTCTAACGAACGCCGAGTACGTGATAAGTTCAAGAACTACCGTATGCGCCATCCATATTATAAACAAAAGAAGTCCCAAAAGAAAGGCTGGTCCAGGCCAGGTTAGTAATTAAGTGGCACTATCATAAATAACGCAAAAAGTGTGGTGCAAGATAACGACTTTGACAATGTGTTTTTGTGTGTTGTTTCTCTTTAGTCCGACTTTAGATTTTTGTGTGTTGTCCTTCACGTTTGGATGTGGGGATCATTCATATATATCTCAGATCGCAAGTAAAGCTAAGCTAGTCCCTGCCTAGCTACTTGAAGGATATCTGTTCTTTGGTTGATTTTTTTTGGGTGATGATGGACCTGATCCACGCCTGTTATTTATACTAGTCCTTTTGAATCACAACAGTCAAGACAACCGGAATTCCTTGCCGATTCAAAGCCAGTCGATGGAGTGGGGTCACGGATTGCACTAGAGCAACCCTTTTTGATAATTAAAAGGCGAACTCATAAGGCTCACGGCTAATTAAGCAGTGTTCGAGATTGAAGCCTTCAATGCCCTTCAAACATGATTTGGCCCTTCAAAATATACCTCTCTCAAAACAACCCTTCCTTCAAAACGCAACCCCAAATTGACAATGAAGACGTCGCTGGAAGCCCTCAATAGAATTTGCCCGCCACAAGAACCAACAAGCGTAGGGCATTGTCACTACAAGAAAATGGAGTTAGATGGTGGATTCGTAGTTCTTCACATTGTACTAGAAACATGTTACCATATAATTCATGCACAAGTTTAATATGAGGTTCGTATTTCATTTCTATGTTCTTGGATACACGTCTTGGATTTGAACCAACCCTTCAACGGAAAGGCTGAAATTTGATAGGCCCTTCAAAATGAGACTCGTATGAGGGCTTCAATCTTGAACATTGTGACTAAGGTTCGACCCTACAAATTTGACGTCCATACCTAGTTCATATGACAATCTCATCAAGTAATCAGGAACATAATTCGTAAAGGTTTACATGGGATATGTTATGATTTGTGCGACCGCCAACAACACACCGAAATAATAATTCATGTGATTTATAGTGTTGTGACTAATCTATGGATGCTCGATCCAATGCATCTACTAGAGATATGCCTACTAATTTCTAAGGTATGGTGGCCTAGTGTGGACACTTGCAACGTCGTTGATAATTTTGACTGTTGGATTAGATTGGAAATTGCTTTACCTAATTAGCAATTGCAAATCACGAAGATTGACGTTTCAAGTGTAAGAATCAGAGGTCGGATGTACAAGTTACAGGAGGTCAAAGTGACTGGCATCTTTGTCTTGAAGCAATGACCATAGAAACCCTCCAAGTTGTGAAGTTCATGAATAAATCTAGAATGGTTAATAAACTATGAGCACATAGGTTAACTAATCGTAACATGTGTCTTTTGGGTGTCCATTGTTAACTACAAATTCTACCGTATAGCATTCCGATATAGGTGTCCGATCAAAGAGTGACCACAAAACACCCACATCCCTCAGTACTAACTGAATTAGTGGGACTTTGATGCGATTCCTCACTGATTTACCCAAAAACCCTGTGATTCAACCCTCGCCTCGCTGCGCATACGTTCCTCATGTGATGCGATCATCCACTGTGAAAGTAAGTACATTTTCTTCTCTTTTGCGGAAAGTCACCTAATTAAGCAAGTAAACTGTGATAATTCCCCAGACAAGTTGGCATGAATAACCTCATGGAGAATGAGGGTCACACTGAAGATACTGTGTCCTGCTTGCTTTCAGAAACTCTAAATTTGTGGTCTAAAAAGCGAGGGAAACAGACAAACTCCCTTGCACACAAAGGACGCACACGAAGGAGTCACTTTGCTCCACACGAAATTTGGTACACACAACGAGAGGCACACAATGGAAGTAGGCTAGACTGATAACTATAAAAATAAAAAAAACAAGGGACTCTCCATGCATGCAACTGGCCGCTGCTACTGCATTTTCGCCAAGATATTATATATTAAGTAGTTAGTCAAAGTGGCAAGCTTCATGGGTGAGTGGCAACATGGGACATGTCCACAGTGTGTGTGGGACTCTGAGAGCGAGCTAGTCGCTAGGAATATGATCGCATCCGACTCGATTTCTTTAATATTTTCGATTCAATTTGGAGGGTTATGACCGGAAGTTACTGTACTTTTCACCCTGCTGGCCATGGGTGATTCTTGGAGCTCGCACCAAATCTGCAGTACATCAGACAGCAATGGCGCATAATAATTGATGCTCCACCATTACTACTCACAATCGTAGGCATGCACTCACTCGCGGAAGCATAAAAGCACATGAATACACACATGACTGGCTCGAAGCACCACTTCCATTCATGGCTGGCTCCGTACACCGCGCGCGCGCTCGCTCGCGGTGATAATGTTTCAAGTGTTAATTTCTAGTGCTTTGTGTGGAAGTTGTTTAAGTTGATGGAAATCTCGCGAAATCAGATCACTGCAGTGATAAGTAAGGTAGGCGGGCAGGTGACCACTAACAACAACATTGGGCCTGCTGGTCCTCCATATCAATGATCGGGGAGAACCGGCAGTTAGTTACAAATGAACCGGTTGAGTTTGAGAAATAACCGGTTGAAGCTCGAGACTGCAGGAAAATTACCGATCATTCTAGAGGAATCTATGGAATATACCCCAATTTAATAAAGGAAAGCCGGAGGATGTCAACATGTAACCAACCGGTTGGGCTTGTAATCACTAGGATCTCAACCGATTATGCCCAAAAATCTCCCCGATCACTGCTCCATGTTTAAGCTAATCAGTTTCAGTGTCTTTGAAGGCATAAGTCATGATGGGTCGCTTATTTAGGTATGGCTGCTTGCATTGCTGGAGGCAAGCGAGCGCCGCATCGAGAAGGTGATACTTTCTCGTTTCTGGTGCATTGCCTTCCTTGCATGCAGGTCAGGCGAAGTTGATGGAAATGATCTTCCAAAATCAGATTGCAGCGAGGTAGTTGGGGGCCTTATGTGGTCTGTGGCAAGCCTTCTAAATAAGACCGGAAACCAAAACAAAATACACGTGTTATGATGAGATTGTACTACGTGTTCAAATTGTGTTCAAATTGTAGACATCATTCTTGGTTCAAAGTGAGCACAGATGGGAGGGTTTATTTGATCATTTAAAGAGAATGGGGATCTTCATTTTGACCTCGTATGATTTTTGCATCACAACTCTAAGGGTCTCAAGTGGGTCCATAATAAGCACTTCTACCTTTAAGTAATGTGTGCTCCTATTATGGACACTTTGAGCATTTCAACATGATCGGGGGTTTGAGAACAAAATAGAGATTGCAAGGGCAAATCAACAAATCCAAATGAGGAATTTTTAATGTTGGACTTATTGATGTTGGATTTAAGATGATTATTTTGTGGATTCTTAAAGTGAAACTCAAATTTGACTCGTAATAGTTTTTTTCAAATACTTGTATGTCAAACTCAAATGACTTATAATGCATAAGAAGCCATTACAAACATGGAGACAGACATGGTGAAGTAATGTTCGACATTGATGTTAAACAAGAATGCCCTCTCTCCCCCACACTATTTGGCTTGTACATTGATGAACTTAAAGCGTATTTGGATAAGATTGACAGGGATTCGCCATGTTTATTTAACACGATGGTTGCCATTCTTCTTTATGCTAACCCATGTTAACCCATGCTAACCCATGAATACAAACACTTGGAATTGATTTTTATTTACATGGTTACTTTGAGCCATCTAGTAAAACACAAAGAATCACAAATATGAAAGCCTTGATGGGCATTGTAACGAAAGAAGCAATAGTCATAGTCACATGTTGAGAACATAAATCCCGTGTATTCAAGGCTTCGATGCTTCCAACTTTCACATATGGCATTGAAATTTGGGGAGGTAACTTGAAAAACTCTTAGTGGAAGGTTTTTGTGAACGGCATAAAGATGCATATGATGTCTCCTATCAAAGTACATTCTTCTACTACCTATCATATTTTGTTGGCCAAATCTGGAGAACTTCCCATAGACTTACACATTGTCAAGCTCACTATAGGGTTTCAAAACAACATGCCCACCTATCCCCATCTTGGTTAGTCAACAAAGCAACCTCACTTTCCCAACACTTGGCCAAATAGGCATTTAACACCTAGCACAAATCAACAATCATGTGGAAGACACCATGGGGTCTGTCTCACTAGGACGCCCATGACAACCCAACCACATCAAAAATAGCATATGATAATATCAAAGAGGCTTTTCTTGCTAAAGAGTGGAACTCTTTTCATCTCGTAGGGAAGAAATAGATTATCTCCACCTCAAAGATTTTCTTAAATATTAACATAAATTGTACATGAAGCAACCATGACACCAACACAACAAAGGATCATTGCCACTTACCGCACCTCGAATCATAGACTAGCCATTGAAATCGGACAATGGTCAACTAGCCCTATGTCTAGAGATACTAAAGTATGCCACTTTTGCTCCTATAATGCAATTGAAAATAAGGCACATTTTGTGTTGGAATGTCCCCTATATAAGCATGTTAGAGATACGATTCCATCACTACTTGAGAATGTAGTCCTAAGGAACCTTGAGTCTCTTTCAATTGGACCACCAAGTTAACATAAGCCTCTATCTCACAGAGGCTACCACACTCACATCTAGAGAATTAGCCAGTGTACTGTGAATTGGAAGCATCCTGGTATACTTTAAGTCCCATTAGCCTTTTCGGCTTCCCAGACTTTGCTATCAATTTCATTTAATTACAAGTCGTTGTCCACAGCAGGGGTACCCATCTTACAAAATTTGATATCTGTAGTCTGTCACCATTTGCTGTAGACTTTGCTTCAAGTGTGCATCAACACAGGGTTTTGCTTGGGTGGCCCTAAAGGTCCAGTGATTGGTAGATGACATCAGTTAATTGCTTATGATAGGTAGATGACATCAGTTAACCAAGAATACATAGAGTGACTTTCAACAATGCAACGTACATTATCTCTGCCAATGGTCAGTTCCACTTAATTTTCATTCAGCCCCGACACATAGATCACTCACTTGTCAATTCAAATAGATATACATTGCGTCATTGGACACAATCTCCCCTAAACCATGTAAAGCCATAGTGGCTGTCACATGAGCACCTGAGTAATTACATCCCAGGTATTAGCCAAATCCATCTAGAGGATTCAGTCCAGAAATATACATTGTTTTATCTTTTGGTCGAGAGACATTCAACCAAAAACATTAACAGTGGACATGTACAAAATACTAGCCATAATTTCAATAGTGTCAACATTGAGAAGAATTTTAAAAAATAAAGGATAAAAATAATAAACCAGCTGGTATTGAATTTGGGCTCTTTACCTCTAACATTCAATTGTAATAAGTTTGGCAGGAGGGTGAACTGCATAGGCAAGTATGGTTGTCTTGCTTTTGTTTCTTGCACAAACAAGGCTTGCACGCAATTAATAGGAAAAATCCAGAATGCATAAGAGGCTTTCTGTCACGTCTTCACTTTTCAAACTGCAAAAGAACATTCTTGTATTTATTACTTCAAGTGCATTACATTCCACATGCCTACCAGGGATTGGCAGTATACGGCACCTTAAGATTTACTGCATAATACATTCAAGTATCTATCAGTGCAAGGACATTGCATCCCACAGATGAAGTGGTGATTACCTACTTTCTAAAGCACCAACTGCTTTCTCCATTCCTACAAGTTTATCATCATATCCCATAATTTGCATTGCACACATCCTGTTTGCACATTCATCATTGTGTTCCAGCTTAAATGGTGACCAGCCTTCCCCCAGCACAATGATTGCACAGGAATGAGGCAATGTTTGCAATTTTCACACATCAAAATGGAGTTAGACAACTTTTTTGGTTGAAGAAAGCAGCATGAAGAGACTAGCCTAGCAAGCAATGTCAAAGAGATTATAATGTCCTAAACTACTGTGAGTTTCTGCATGTGTCTTTCGCAATAGTTGCAAATTCCACATCTCTATCCATGATATTTAACAAGCCTCACACCATTCTAAGGTATGTGGGCCTTCTGTGGTATATGACACTCTTCTTAAACCAATACCTATATTTGAGTGTTGTACAATAAGGCTTCTAGTTAAGAGCGGAAACCAAAAAGACATGTCTTATGAAGAGATTGGACTATGTGCTCAAAACATGTCAACTATTTTAGGTTCAGCAGTTAACACAATTGGGAGGGCCTATGTAATCACTTAAAGAGAAATAGAATCTTTACTTTGACCTCCTATAATGTTCGCATCTTAACTCTGATTCTGGAACTTGGAATGACAATCTAAGTGATTTGCAATTGCCAACCGGATGAGACAATGCCCAATCTGATTCAACTTCCAAAATTGTTATGGAGTTAGAAGTGCCCACAATAGACCCACGTACCTTAAATGAATGAATGCCTGGATTGCTATATTTGTCACTTGGCCTCAGTTGTTCCTCTCCAGTTTAGGGGTAAGGGAAGCTGTGTGACCTTGTCACATTTCCCTCTTCACTTGCAATCCATTGTGCCACCTGTCACATTTTAACTGCTTTCAAATATCTCTAGCCACTTAACCAATCCTTCATATTCTTACTTGGGAGTTTTCTTACTTAGCCGAAGTGTTTAAGAACATTTTGCAATTATTCCACTATCCTATTCATATAGGAAATATGTATCTTTTATTTAAGTGCATAGCTCGCACCCACTACTTGATGTCATATTTAATTAGATATGCTGTCATTTGTGTTGACAATTATCATGGTTGATTCTCTTTGAGGAACCTATATGCGTTAGCTTAGTTGACAACATGCAAAGTGAAATCAAACAAGGATTTCCCAGTTTGGTGTAAACTCTACCTCTTCCTATTTTGCACACAAATACCCGTGAAGAGCATGTGCATGGGATGTTAATGTGCTGAAATTGATATACAGCTTGGCAGTGCCTCAAAACAATCACCGATAATTCCCTGATACACATATAGATTCAAGTAGACAAGTTCCCCACAACATTTGATGTTGTCATGAACCTTCAAGTTAACTTGAAATTTCACCTTCCAACACACCCTTCAAACAAAAAATTAAAATCCTGTGACTGACCTTGTTCTGCACCTTCTGCTTCCAAACTTTTCAAATCAATTTGCAGAATCTGCACACAAAAGAAATGTTTTAGCAACAGCCACTGTCAAGCAGCAATATAGGTATGCTTGAATTCACTATCGACTTACTTCAGTGACAGAGATTACTTGTACTGACATCAAACGAACACAGTGTTGTGGTTCCTATTTATGTCATTCTGATCACTACCATCAGAATACTAAGTTAACTGCACTGAAAAAACTTCTTGACACTGAGATTCAGCACCAAGCTTATGGATTTCCAAATGGCCTTTTTTGTTGTTGAGCCTCCTTCTTCTTGTTGTTGTTGTTGGTAATGCCACAGTGAATATACCACAGTAAAGGTGGGTATAAAACATACACTCGCACCAAGACATTCATAGGTCCAGTTCCTTGTGATGGTTGAAAGTCAGCTACTTCTAATTTGTCCAGAGATGACAGTTAACCATAATTTTCTCACAATCATAGGAGGAGATTATAAGTAAAAGATGTCAAACTCTTATCTCTGCCATTCAATGATCAAGATATCTGGAAAGATTTGACTTCATGAAGAGTAGACAGACGGTTTAAATACTTGCTCATTTATGGCACAACTTTACTCGAGAGTTTAATGTCCCTATTCAGTTTTGTGTCAAAAAGTGGTGCACAGATTTTGCTGATAGAGTCTACCCACAATTGAATATTCAATAAAGAAGGAAAGTTAGGGGATTGCTAGATAGTCAAAGGCATGTGATGACAAGGATTTTTCATTGTGAAGCAGGAAGAAGATAGTAGTAGAAAGTGAAAACCCATGCCACCAGCACTTAAAATTCAGGTGGGTTCTTGTGCACACATAGTGTCTTCATGGTTCAGCTTCAGCACATGCCACAACAAGTGCACAATAAACCTGCCAAATTTCACAAACCCCAATATGCTATGCAGAATGTTCATTAAAGTATGTGGGTGTTAGTTGGTTCATTTTCATGTTCTCCAACTTCTACCAATTACATTTACATAACAAAACTTGTGTTGCATTAGCAGATCTGCAATGAAGCATCAGCAAAAATCAGTTCCCCCTTGATTTAGTTATGGTTACAGAAGTGCATGTTTGTTGATTGTTTATTGAATATGTAGGTCCTCCCAATTAAGTTCACTATTGAGTGAGGAGTAGTTAATAAATTTGAAGACATAGTCCAACCTCTATTATAACTGTGTCTATATGGTGATTGTTCTTTGATCCTAACCTAACCACGCACCAATCAAATATATGTGTCCGATTAGAAAAAGCAACTGAATAACACCCGCACACATTAATACAATCAAATCAACATATAAGAAGACTGAAGAGATTACCATCTCGTAACCTCATTGAACTCAGCCTGGGTTGTAGGGTTAGAGGATCATCCCAGAAAAGCACTTGTTTTCGTGTAATCACTGCCAGTTACCTGGCCACCGTTGGTATTCTAGTCTCATTGTACAATTGTAGACATGTAAATTGAGAAATTGTAAATAGTATTCTAGTCTAATTGTACAACATCGATGTAGAAGCACACTGCTCCTCATACTGCATTTCACCGTTGCTGCTATGATTGTTTCCCTTCATGTCATGATCTATCCACCAAAGGTCGAAGTAACTCCCATTAATATCCTTTCACTAACAATATTAAGCATCAAATGTACTTCCCTATCAAAGCAGTAAGCTCAAACAAGCAGTGCACAACTTGCGTTCATCAAATTTAATATAAACAATTGGCCTCCTAACAGTATCAACACAGAGATAGGATTTCCAACCTTCAAAACAACCAGCAAGTTGCTCAGCATAGAATCTGATGCCAAAGGGAATGTTGCATAAAAGATAAGGGTGGTTATGAAGAAGCAATTTCTGGGAATGGGACCAACACAAAGAATAATTTCTTGTGGAGCATGTTAGTGCAGCATCACATTCTACCATTGGCAATGCTGAGGAAATGTTGGATGATATTTATTGTGCAACAATTGCAACAATAAAAGGTAGAATTATACAGTAACTTATCCTCACAGTCCCAGGCCATGGACACAATTTCATTGTGCAATCACGTTTTAAGAGATTTTTCCACAAAGATAAGCAGCCCACATGCTAATATAAAATGAGTTTGTAGAGATTTCTATCCACGGCCATATTGTCGGAAAATAAGTTAAACTTAAGGTTAAACCAGTTGTTGTCCAATTGCTGAGACACTATGTACCATCTGATATATAAACCTCAAAAATGTCAAAGCTTACTAACTTCATCCAGTGTTGATACTATCATGTAATGAATATCCAGCCCTACTACAAGATCAAGAAATTCAAGCCATTGACATTCAAAACCACCAAACCCATCTCACCAATTTAAGAGGAGAGGATGCAAACCATCTTGGGATATGATGCCAACTGAACCCCATATTGTGATGACTTCGTTGCAATAAGCCAAACCCTAGACCTTGCCAATGTTCAGCCAAGTAGAATATAATGGAGCCCCCTAAACCTTGCCAATGTCCAGCCAAGTAGAATATAGTGGAGCTCATAGGCCAGAATATAACAAAAGAGATTGAAACCAAAATATTGGACCGCTTGAATCCTCAGTGAACCCACTTGAAGCCACACACATGATCCATTCAGTCCTTCCATCCTAAGTCTGCAGGGAAACTTCACTTCTGCATTGAAGGTAAGCAAAATGCTTGAAACCGTAGTTGATCTTTAAGCCAAAATATCAAAGATCACTAAATTAATCCAGTACTGACTTTATCCAAAACCCTAAACGCAAACCCTAAACCTTCCCAACGTCCAGCCAAGGAGGAATTTGTGGAGCTGAAAACTTAGGCCAGAATAGAACAAGAAAGAATGTTGAATCCAAAATATTGAACCACTTGAATCCTCAGTGAACGAGTCAATTGAAGCCACACATGATCCATTCAGTTCTTCCATCCCAAGTCTGCAGGGAAACTTCACTTCTGAATTGAATGGAAGCAAAATGCTTGAAACCATTTAATATGTGCAGGTACTAATCGAATCATATCTGCATAGTAACTGTGAAAACATTCAGTCTTTCCAACAATGCAGATAACAGTCTGACCTCGTTAGTATGACACTCGTTTATATGACACCCTCGATATTACGACACATTTTTGCACGACCAAACTTTTTAGTTCAAAACTCCCTCTTTTATACGACTACGACACTCAATAATACGACATTTAGAAACTCCATTTTGTCATATTAAAGAGGGAATTAATGCTAAAAATCCTTTCATCCATGTTATGTACATCTAGAAATTCATCCATGTTTTCTTGGGAACTACTTGAGAACTTCACTTATCATTGGGAACTTAATGATAATTAGGGTTACTAGAGTAGAATGGACTTGGTTAGGGTATCTAAAATCGAAAGGTGATTATGATTTTGGATAATGCATCTTCACATGTTGTTAGCTCTGTCAAAGTTGGTAAGTCTCGTGGTTTTTCAACCTTGGAATTGAGCAACATGACTTTGGTATTCCTTCCTCCCAATGTTACAAGCATAGTTCAACCTTTTCATCAAGGTATAATAGCATCTTTCAAAATTCAATACAAGAAGAAACTTTTACTGTGGGTTTTGACACAATATGATGATGTTACATTGAAGGACTGAAAGAAGGGGGTGCCCAACATCAGACATGTTATCATGTGGCGTTGTGAAGTTGGAGTGAGTTGGATGCACGGATAGTTAAGAATTGTTGGGGGATGGCGCGTATATTACCTGCAACATGGAATGTTGACTTTGCCCTAGTTGATGAAAGGGGGAAGGATAGAATGCAAAAAAAATTAGATGAACTTGGTGCTATGATTTCAAAGTTGCAATTGGGTGATGATGAGATATCAATCAAGACTTACATTCAGATGGAAGGGGAAGAGACTACTGAGCTAGAATTGGTTACTAATGAGTTGGTGGATGTTGCTTTGAGAATCGATTATGCACAAGGCTTTGATCTTAATGTTGATATGCATTGAATAGATGTGGATGATGTTGCTCCACCTACAATATAGCGTAGTGATGCTAAACGTCATGCATCATTGTTGTCTAATTTCTTATTAGACAACTCTTTACATTTTGTTGTTAATGAAATTATTAGTTTTCAAAAGCTAGTATGAAATTTAGATAAGATGATAGTTGCTAACTTAGGTAGGCGACACCATAGATCTTTGAACTCTTATTTCAAGAGTTCGTGAGAGTATTTGTATTTGTTTGGAGTCATGAGTTATTATCTCATACAATCCATATTGCTTAAACTTGTTGTATATGTTTTTAAGCTCATATTGCTTATGTTTTTGTATCCCCTCAATAGTTCGACAATTTTATGCCATTTGTCATATTAACGAGAAGACAACACCTCAATAATACGACATTTTTTGTTTGCGTTTCCCAAACGTGTCATACTAAAGAGGGAGAACAGTATCTCATTTGTGTAAGTGTCAGAGTATCTCATTTATCTTATTCATCTCACACATGATGGTAACTTTTAGGAGTGCAAAAGCTTCAATACCTTATCTTCATTGTGGGCCTTCCATAAAAATTAAAAATTAAAAAAAATTAAAAAACTTTGATAAGTGTGGATTAAGGTAGATGGGCCTTAAATAAGTGTTTTATCTGACCAGCCACTTCTCATAGGATATGACAAACGTAATTAGTGGGAGATGCTTAGCAAATCCAAATTGAGGCCGTAACCCCTTTCCTCATGCAGACGATATGCTACCCCCTACGAGCTTTTCGGGGGGGGGGGGGGAATATTCTGTCAGGGGGCAGCCCCCGACATTTTTCCTGCACCCGCCCGAAAACTGCTGCCCGCCCGCCCGATTTCAAAAAAACTAGTGTACTTGCATTTTTGAAGGCTACTTGTCCACAAATCCCATATTGAGTGCACTTCATTTTCAAGGTCTCAAATGCAATATATATGTTTACTTCCATTGAGTAAATAAGCAATTGACTAGATTTCATTTTCAAAGTGAAACCGTCAATAAAGCATGTAATTAACTTGGAAGTCAAAAATATTACAAAATCCTCATTACCACTGAGGTTATAATTTTTGTCACTTACAATTGAAAGGGACTTTGTCATTCTAAAATGAAACTAAAATTTATGGTTTATTTTTATATTTTTATAATATATTTAATACCTTCTACTATTACAAAGTTTTCATATGCATTTAAACTAGTTAAGTAAGATTGAATGCAACTAAGTCTAATAATTTCTGATTAATCCTAATTATAGAAACACAGAAGGACACTATATAGGGTGTAGTACACGGCTTTGGACATCGAGGAACACATAAGCACTGTGAAGAACATGGATGTCATTCATCGTCCTTCATCGTCCTTCATCGTTTTTCATGTGTCCTTCATCGTCGCGAATATGTTAGACTTAGTTGCATTCAATCTTACTTAACTAGTTTAAATGCATATGAAAACTTTGTGATAGTAGAAGGTATTAACTATATTGTAAATTATATAAAAATAAAAAAATAAATCATAAATTTTAGTTTCATTTTAGAATGACAAAGTCCCTTCAATTGTAAGTGACAAAAATTATAACCTCAGCGGTAATGAGGATTTTGTAATATTTTTGACTTCCAAGTTAATTACATGCTTTATTGACGGTTTCACTTTGAAAATGAAATCTAGTCAATTGCTTATTTACTCAATGGAAGTGAACATATATATTGGATTTGAGACCTTGAAAATGAAGTGCACTCAATATGGGATTTGTGGACAAGTAGCCTTCAAAAATGCAAGTACACTAGTTTTTTCGAAATCGGGTGGGCGGGCAGCAGTTTTCAGGCGGGTGCAGAAAAAATGTCGGGGGCTGCCCCCTGACAGAATATTCCCCCCCCCCGAAAAGCTCGTAGGGGGTAGCATATCGTCTGCCCTTTCCTCATATCGTAGTTCTCTAGTAGCTTGGGCACCTTTCATCCTAATAATTCATTAAAGTGTAAAAGTAAGTTAGGCAGCCCAAAAAATAATATTGAAAATTGGGAATATTCAACAAAAAAATAAAAAACAAGTTAGACATTCATTCCCGTTTGCTTGTCTCATTCCCATTTTTTATGGTAGTGAATCAACATGACTTGTAGAGCAAATTTATGCTTGTATTGTTTTTAGATCATGAGTAAGATTGATGTTGTGCAAAGACACTATTGAAGTTATTTGATGATACTTTGTTGGTTTCCACTGAATGTCACTTGCATTATTGTGATTTTAGGCACTCTTTGAATTATTATTTTTTTCTAGGGGGGGGGGGGGGGAGGGGACTCTCAACGAAATTAATTTCCTAGAAATTTAGGCACCTTTAAGTTAATTATATTTCTACCCAAGTTGCTAGAGAGCTACGGTAATTTTTGGGGCCCATGTGATGCTTATATGAACATCAATGCACGCGCATGTTATCGCTCCTCCACTACACGGGCTTTATTATTTTCGAAACTAAATTTAATATACACTTTGAGTCCACAAACTCCACATCTATGTTGCAACGACCACTCTTCCATAGAGATTGGTACTCCAACTCATTTTATTGTACTCTCATGCTTGCCCAAAAAAAACCAACACTATTAAATTCCAACATAAACTAGCATCCTTTAATATTACTGCCCTCCCCCAACCCCAACACCCCTTCAAAACCATATACTCTCTTATGTCGAATTCCCAAAAAATACCACACCAAATCCCCCATTATTAAAGCAACATCATTATGTAAATGGGGCACCAATAAACCAATTTATTAGTTCCTTTGTACATGGTTCCAACCCCACTCCTATTCCAAATGGATCCTAGAAAAAGATCTTTTTAACATTGATAATGTTTCCTATAACCACCACCTTCTCCTCCTCACTTGTCATTGTCACCAAATAACACAAGACCAAATTTGACAAAACATCAGATCCACTTACTCGCTAGCACAACGCCGAGAGAGACGTTACATCAACCATGTTCTCCACGTCCCTCACCTTACACTATCAACTTAAGAATGCAACCCCAATAAAGATATCATCACCACCCAACCCACCATCCAAATTCATCCCCCTTCCAGCCAATTACACAATCATACATGAGCCTACCAAACATCCATCCCTCGTGACCGACTTTTTTGGGTAATGGGAGTGTTTCTCTAGTTCCATACCCTCCATGTCCCCTACTCTACAACCGCCCCCATAAATCTTTGCCATTGAACTACTCCTCATGATTCAAAGATATATCACCATACTCCCTTGCAAACCCCCTAACCATCCATTAACTCTTAACATGCATCATTCCTTACCAAATCTCATCCTTCGCCCCTTTCTCTACAATCTTAATATCACTCACTCTTATTTTCCATCTCCCCTATATATGCCCCCTCCAATTTACTTAATATTATTCCCCTCATCATACTCAATTCCATGGGCCCTACTTTCTTCTACCAATGGGTACGAATTTCTATTAGCCCCCCAACTTTAGACTATGGTCTCCCACAAACTTATAACTAACTATGAACTTATACACTCGTGCCCTTCATATTCATGGTCCAACCATGGTGATTTAAAATTCTTATCGTGTGTTTAACTAAGACGGCAATCGCCAATGCAATCTGAGTTTGAATACAAACATCTCTATAACCTCAAGAATGTGTACTACATTGTGTTTATGTCTATGACAATTAGCACTAGGCAATGTACTTTGTCATTAAGAAGAGATTAGTTTCCACTTTATCATTTGAAGAATAATTGCTCATCTCACAAATTTTTTATTTGAAAATAATTAATTTCTTCCCCTTTCCTTTACAGAAGATTCTTGGCTACATGATGAAACAATGGACCACTCTCATTGTTTCAACATAAGGGTGTCACTATGTTTCTAGACAATAGGTTTCCCCCTTTGACAACAATACACACTCAAGGCATCACACTCTGACTTCTCTGAGAGTAGATTATTGCCTCTAACAATTTAACTTTGTAAGGTTCCCACTACTCTTGTCTCAAGTAAATCGCTAGTTCAATCACTCAAAACGTTATGTCACATCCATCTTCACATCACACTATAATCTCTCGTTCAAACATCAACACTTAGTCTAGAGACTCAAACTCCCCCCTTTCTCTTTGTGAATACTCAGTTACACTATTCTCAATAGTCACGCTGATGAACAATTCTATTTCATAAGGCTATTTATCACAAATAATCTATCACTCAATTTTCACAACTTGTCATACTCAACCCCGGTTCAGTAACTTCCCTTAGTTTTAACAAATCGTCACATCATGTCCACTCAATCACATACCATGATAAAAACACGATCTCTAGCACATACTATTCATTTATTTATCCTCAACCAACCAACCTTGCAAGATTGTATGCTAGGTCCGTCCAAAATTCAAAAGACTTTGCTTTATCAACCAATAGCAACTCATACAATGTCATTCAACTTAAAACTGATTTGTTGTCCTCAATACATTAGTTAAATGTTTGTCCTAGATAATCTTACCACATTTAGCCACACAACAAAAGGAACAATCTCACAAATAATAGGGGCTTCACACCCGATTGCTTCAATCAAACAATGGTGATTATACAATTTAATCCAAAAAAATATTCACTCTCATCCTAAGAGGGATTTCTAATTCAGAAAGTTGTTCTTGAGTCTACTATGATTGATTGTCGACTATGGCCTACATTGAGATATAGGGAAGAGGAGGTTGGTAATTTGACCACAAGGGGCACATGTGTTCATAGCCATATTTACAAATTCAACTTCATTTTCTCACATGCTTATTGTCCCTACACTAAACCCTCTCCTAATCTCAACCAATAGTCATAATTTTTTACTTTTGGAATTACTAACCTCCTTTCAATGAAGTAAGACTAAATTTTAGTTTTCTTATTATTTCCCACTCTTGAAAGGAATTTCTAACTAAAAATAAACCAAATTTCAAGAAGATACCTTGTTGGACAAAAACATTTAATGACACCCTCACAACCTATCTCTTCTCGTCATCCCCCATGACAATTGGTCCCATAACCCTCGATATCATGAACCACCCGAATGTACACCATGTCATCACCATCCCCCACCAACAATGCAATACACCCCCAAAATGAACCTACCCACATATTACACCACCAAAGAACCACAATCAATTACAATCATATATATATCCATCAATCTCCACTATGTATCCCTTCACAATTTCCATTATATCCACATGCCACATGTTCGCACTTCAATATCCATCACGTATCATACAAGCCCCCCCCCCCCCCCCCCCATTTCATCTTCATATCACACATGGCAAAACATCCCACCTCACCGCCTCCTCTACCCACTAGGACCCCCCCCCTTTACCCCCATCCATCACAACCCTTTGCCCACTCAAATACTCCCTACAAAATGCATACTACACCAATGATACCTTTACACCCCCAAACTAGGAGGGTCACAGTAATATTGTTGATTTTGGTGTCTTTAATGGCCCTACTCACACCTCCATCGAGGCTAAACTACCAAGATATCCAAACATCCTTCGTGCCAAATTATACGCAATTCTATTTGCATATCGACACACTAAAAACCTTACCATCAGTGTCTTCATATTCATTGATAGCCTTAATGGGATTTACCTTCTCCATAATTATATAAACCACCCATCCTCCCAACACAACCACCCAAATAAACTTCTAGTAGCCACTATATAATTTTCAATACATAAAATCATGTTCCAAAAAGTTTGAGCGCATAACAATATTTTTGGTAATGATAAAGCCAACAAACTTGTCGAACAAGGGGCCAACCGTGACTCTATATGTATGGACCTCACCCCATTCCACCTCATAGGCAATTGAATACCTTAGTATCCCACCAAAACCCCTACTTCCACCCAACATGATGGCTCAATTCAAAATATTTAACGATATATGGAAAACAAACATCATAGTTCACAAATCTCCTATGCATTCGTCACCTTCCCCCATTGATTCTAAATGGTTACATAACACAACCATACATCGACCACAGTCCAACCTTTTTTGGAATTCAAAGGTTGCCTCCAATGCTCAAATCATTTAAGTCTTTAAATTCCGCTATGGCAGATACTTGGGTAGCCAAAATATACAACAAATTTTCAACATCTCACTCCACCCCCTTTCCATTTTTTTCCGCCTTAAGCAAAACAATACATGCCTACATTTCCTTTCATGTTGCACAAACAAACATGTCAACACCTTTCACACCAACATACATAATGAAGTTGTTCATGCACTTGCCACCATCCCTATTGCGTCGCTACATTTTTATACATGTTGGCACTTACAACAACCGCCCCAAATAACACAATGTCCTCTTTGCTACTTCCTTGCACATATTTCCTCCCCCGTTGCAAATGCCTAGCCCGCCTAGACCAAGGATCTTATGCATCAAAGGTAAATCACCCATCAATAACCCAACATTCCTCCCTTCTCCAAATGTCACCATGCAATTTATTAAATTTACATATTGCAATGACAAATACACTGAAAATGCCATCACTTAGAAACATGACAAATATGATGTTCTCATCCCCTACCTTCAATGTTTGGGTTGGACTACCCTTCCTCCCATTATTATCATTGTTGGCATTGGAGGTACCATTCACAAACCGTCAACAACACATCTCCTTGATATGGAAATCCCTTACACTAGAATTGAAGTTCTCATGGGAATCATTGAATACCTAACATACATGGTCCTCAACAAGCAAAAAACTAGAGAAATGCCAAACCCCTATTCCCTTGCAATATATATATATATATATATATATATATTTTTTAAATCATTACTCTCGTCCCCTTTGTATCCACCTATTGCGAAATAGGAATCATTCCATCTTCTTTTTACATTGTTTGATGGCAATATTATGAAGATGGCTAACATACTAGCTTTACGTCGGTCAACCAACATTGTTTTTATTTTATCTTATTTTCATCTGTTATTAAAGTGAAGATGGTTGTGCTTATTAAATGGTCATATAGGATCCCTCATTTATGTTATTATTTGAATCTCCAATGGTCATCATATTTTGAGCATGCAATCCAATTTTTTTTGGACACAAAACATTTGGAATTTATTTTTAAAGCCACACCAAATCACACAACACTCAAATATGTGGACAATGGAGAATCTAGAAAATGTGTTATACTACAAGGAACATATCTTAATAGATTTTAGTTCACAAGTACAAAAAGACTCACATTTCACTTTAAGCATTTGAACTGAATAACAACTATAGATGATGACTAAGTTTGGTCATAATAATATTTTATCAGTTACTGCCACATTTGGGATTTTTTTAATATGCAATACTAGATACTTTGAAAGACAACCTAACACTAAAAATAAAAGGATGTGCATGATTTACATATTTAAAAGATAACCCAATACTAAAAAATGTTGATTGTGTAGGATTTACACCTTTAAAGGATAACCCTCAAACTAAAGAAAATTGAATGTGCATAACTTAGACAATCGAATGAAATCATTAATTTTTTTTTTATCATTAGTGCATATATCTAGAAAACTAAAGAATATATGTGTTTTGTTTTTGTTGTTGGGTTCCAATTAAGAAAACCACACAAGGAAGACCAAATGAGTGTCAGGTGTTACATCTAGGGATCACCATTAAGTTAATTGATAGATCACAAGGGAATTAAGATAAATTTAGGACAACAAACCTAGGGAAAATGACTTCTAGAATGAATTTTAGGACATGTTTAATTAAGGTTGAAGGTCACTCACGGCAGTATATGCAATTGCTTAGTCACTCCCTTACAACCCACTCTCGTCAGTATCATCACTCTTATGGTGATTTGGCAATACAAAGAGTCACAACTCAACAACGGTCTTTTGAGTGCGCCATAGTCTTATGCACACAAGACCATAGCTCCTTGTTTTAGTCCATAGTCTCTTCCAATAGTACTCAAGGACCATAGGCCATACCACATATTAGATAACACTGCCACTCTATTGCTATTACATTCCTGTAATTACAATTTGAATTAATTAAACTTAGTGTTATTATGTTCAATCTCCTCTTATTACTTCAGAATTGGCAAAACAACGTTCAATTTAATATTTTCTAAATTAAGTTGTTATAATTTGCAAAAGTCTAGATACAAGTGACACGAGCTAAACGAACCGGAACTAAGCGAATGAGTCTAATCGCTAGGACCATAGTTTGAGTGCCAACCATAGTCTCAATAACCATATCCAAGTAACGAGTCTCAAAGGAAGGCCATAGCCTTAGTAGCAGTCACTAGTAACCAGTAAGCGTTTTGTTCTTGAAGACATACCTGATCCCTTTTCCTTATATGTTGGCTTTTGGCTTCCCTCCCAAGCAATATGGGATAAATCAAGTTGTCGGGTAGAGAGGGTTCCGCCTTGGGAAAGCACTGGGCTTTTGGCTGCAACTGGACTTGTTTACCGGACCGTCGAATCTTCTAGTCTTCAAGAGTCATGGTATTCAGTTTCTTCAAGTCTTCAAACTCTTTCCCATCGACCTATCCTGTTGCGGCTCTATATGGGTCAAGGGTAAGGGTAGGGTGATAAGATACCACAGGCCTCGGACGGGTAAAACGGGACGTCAGAACACGAGCTGACGTCCGAAAGATTGGCTCCTAAACTTTCAAACCCACGGTGACCAGCAATCGCGCCTCACCAATGGGAACGACAGAAAACAACCTTGTGGGTCATTAATCCCACTTCGTTGTCACAAACATGAAACAACCTTGTGGGTCATCAATCCTACTTCGTTGTCACAAACATGAAATGGGGGTTTGTGGTTTCCCACATAATCCGCAACAAATTTACGATGAAAAATACAAATGCAACTAGCCTCCGAAACCGGCTTGGAATCACAAAAAAAACACAACGAACAACGCTCTTGAGTCTTGTGAAGTTCTCAAATCTTCAAATTTGTCCGTCTTCTATGGTCGGTCGAAGCCTCGGCTCTTCTTTTTTAAGAACCAACAAACCTCCCTCCACTCAAACTAGCACAGATTTCGATTGCTAACTTCAAAACAAACAAGTGATATCACTCTTAAAGAAACAACTTTTTGAATCACAATTCCTTAGTATTTTATTTCAAAATTCCTCTCAACACAACACACACCATGCTTCAAATCAAGTCCCTTCTTCTCTACAACCTCCTCAATACCATAATAACACCACACCTCTCATCTTCACAATGTCTCTCTCTCCTCAATGCCCGAGACAAAGTTCCATCTTATCCCCATCACATGGCTTCTAATCACCTATTGGTCCAAAGTAACTCAAGATAACTAAAAGGCAAGAGTAACTATGAGTAAACAAAAAGGTAATCTATTTCTATCCTTTAGTAAAGGTAACTAAGAATAAACTATGAGTAGACATAAAGGTAATCTATTGCTATCCTTTAGTAAAGGTAACTAAGAGTAACTATGAGTAAACATAAAGGTAATCTATTTCTATTCTTTAGCATAGGTAACTAAGAGTAACCTATGGGTACTAAAATCACAATGCAATTCTAAATACGTACACATCTATACAGTGTACGTATTTACATTACGACAACGTCCGGCCCGCCCGCAGCAAACTCCATTTACGCGCGACCCCTTTCTTCTCCTCCGGTCAACATCAATGTCTCTTCTTCTTCCTATAATTACTTCACTCGTTCTATAATCATACTCATAATTGTGAGACTAAGCTGCCGCACTACCTCCACAATTCTAACAAAGAACTCCATAGATGCCGAATCACATCCAAGCTTTCCGTCATCACGAATCGGAAATTACCCTTTTTGACAGAAAGAGTAGGCCATCACTGTAACTTTCTTACTTTTCAGACCGCATCCAATTTCTTATTGGAGAATCCCTCTCTCATATACGTTTCGGCATTCCTGGCGAAGATGATTTACTGGCACTTTCATGAGCAGAACCGTCGAACATTCTGCCACACTGATCAATTTCATCTAACTCATCACCGTGCTCTACAACATTGTAAGCTATGTATTTGAACATGTTACTCAAGGGATAATCATATTTAACATCGAAATTTTCCCTCTATAAACGCTAGGCGCTGCGAGAGAATTCCCAACTTGATTTCCTCCCTCAATTCAAACATCTCTCACACATGTATTTCATCCCGACTACCTTATTTGATTTGAACTCCTCTTGTTGAAATCATAGAAAGGAAACATGCATTTACCCACGTTGGAATTTCACATTCCATGCACAAATTGCGATCAAGAATCAAAATGTGATACTTGAGACATTTCAACTACTCCACGTAGTTTCAATTATGATGCGTACTTATATCAGTCAAGACATAGTTAAAAGATTAAAACTCCACTGATTCATAACAAGATATGTATCCAAATAGGGCTCACAAATCAACTAAGGGCTTCACACCCAATCTCTAAAACTTAATTCTTCTCAAGGGTAAAAGTTGTACATAAAAGGACTCACTCTCTTCACGAGAGTAAGGTGTGTCACAATTCTTCCTGGACTCTTTCTTGACCAAGGAGTATATATCTTTGACTTAGTTTACTCACAAAGAACACCAAAGCCAGAAGTGTAATCAATGCACAAATATCATATAAAGTAGCTTCACAATATTATATTATGGAGAGTTAGGTGTACATAAAAAAGGGCTTCACACCCAGAAGATCTCACAAACTATAGTCTCATTTTTCAACAAGACGATGAAGAGCTACCCTCTTCGCGAGTGGTAGTAATAATGATCCCCTTCCTTCTCTTTGACTATGATCATGGCCAACTTTTCTACACACAGAAAGTAACCGTCTTCCCAACCATTGTATCTGTTCATAGCCAGATACCTAAGTTTTTCTAATCAATCCCAAGACTATAGTCTCACCCAATTGACTCTTCAACTCTGGTCTATGGTCATATTAGTTGGGAATAGTCATTTCCGCTATATCTTTACTATTTTTTCCATTTTTCACTATTCTTAAGTTCTAACCTTACTTCTGACCTTAAACCACACTAAATTTCAAAAGTTTGTCTAATTTATCCAAAAAAAACGTCTCACAACATGTTTCTATTCCTTGCAACAATTTATTCTTTAAAAAAACATGGTCTATATAAATGCATAATGTGAAGAATCATTCTTAATCACTCATTCAATGATGAATTTGAAACATACTCAAAATTTGTCTTTATACACTCCAAAAGTAATAACTTTTTGTTTACACCATATTACAAATATTCACTAATCAATTTTTAGATTCAATCTTCTTTCTAATTTTGTAACTTTGTCTCTATTGAATCGATTTGTTGCTTGTGCGCTATCTATGCTCCTTCATCACAACCTTCACGTTTCATTCCGTTTTCTTATGTATTCTTGTTTGAACTACTATGATTAATATGTTTATAATAATACTCCTTATTTATATTGCATCGCTCATAATGTAGTTCAAAGTAAATCTCTATTCTAGTTTAATAAAAATCCCTACATAATGCAAACATTATTAGATCATATGGTATATAATATAATAAGTCTCTAATAACTTATGTTATTTATGTTATCATACTATTTATTTATTTAATACATATTTTAATGTAAAAATCGATTTATGTTTGTTTTACCTCACATAAGATACGAGGTCTAGATCTTAAGGCCTTTGTTAATTCCATTATGTTCTTCAATATATAAAGCCTGCATGTCCAATCCGAATTTTGTTCGGGTATATGTACTTGTATCAACGAGTGTGGAGACTATGCGATATTTTTCAAAATATCAATTGTATATATTTTTTTGTATATCACATTTTTGTAACGTGGACACATTTTTTGGAGCTTGCGTTAACATCAGTAATGATTATACAATAAAAGTGAAAGTTCTAATGCATTTTTAATACGAACACCTTCTAATGTTTCCTACAAGATAAATGAACTATGAAAATGTTAATATCTAAGTCCGACAGCTTGCTGTACTTATTGTGCACGAAATCTACGAATATTTCTAGAGCATTCATCTATACATTTTTCACGGATTGTGATGGTAGAATAAATATGCAAGGCACAGTCATATAACTATTGACATCTAATTGTAGATTGAGTCATGTCTTAATTCATTCTAACATAAATAATATACATTCTTTGGACAACCTTCTAGGAGTAAGTCTTCAGATTCCTCTAAAAGTCTTATAGAAGTTTTCCAAGTAGTTGATTGAAGTTGTTTAAAAACTTTCTAACTTTAATAGTTGGTGAAAATTCTTCTAGGAGCTTCTTAGGTCTAGGAATATATATAGTTGGTTGAAATCTTTTAGAAACTTCTTAGCTTTAGTAATTGATGAAAGTTATTTTAGAACTTCATAATTTTAGTAATTGTTGAAAATTTTACTAGAGTTTTTTAGTTTTATAAATATATATAAGAATGTAGACTAATAAGTTCTTCAGTCTTGACAACGCACCTCTTAGAGTTCTAGCTCACATTTCTTGGTGTTGTTCGCGTACTTGTCTTATTAATTCAATTTTTTGTTAGTTTCCGTCTTGAACATTTTTTTAGTTTTAAAAATATACATTTGGTATTTCCGTATCCATGATAAAAACATGTGATTTGAATTTCTTGAATGTTGAAATACTTATTTAAGAAGTTTGAAGCTATTTAGACTTCAAAAGCAATTGACTTGAATGTTTTGAACGTTGAAGGGTTCATTTTGAGAGCTTTAAAGGTATCTAGACTCTAATAACACATAATTTGAAAGTATATCCAAGTGTACGATGACATCATTTGATAACGAAACTACTAGAGTTATTGAATAATTAAATGAAAGGAACTTCAACTTTTGGAAGCTCAAAATTGAAATGTTATTTGCATTCATGGAACTTTTAGATATTGTGGATGGATATGATAAAGCTTCCCTTTCCAATGAAAATCTCAAAGTGATGAAATAGTACCAAAGGCACGTAAGGAAGACAATATGTATTATCGGTCTCAATTTGGTGGATAACTAACTTGCGCATATCAAAAGTTGTAAACAACTTGCAGAGACATAGGAATTTTTTTTGTAATATTCTTGAAACAAAGAGTTTGTCCAATATCGTTTTTATTCGCTATAAGTTTTTTGTGTGCAAGATGTAAAAAAACGACGACTTGTTGGACCACGTCAATTAGGTCAAGGCGTTCGTTGATCAACTTGTTTTTTTTAAGGTACCCGTGAAAGATGAACACATTATTATGATTTTGCTTAAGAGTTTACCGGAATTGTACGAATACTTGATTACTGCCTTAAAGACGAAGCCAATAAATGAGCTTATGATATACTATCTAACGACGCGTTTGATGCACGAAATATCAAAACGCAAGAAAAATGAGCCCAAGATGATGATGCTGCCATAGTGTTGTGATAAAACAAAGGTGACAACTCATATTCGCGCCAAGGCACAAAGACATGTTTCTATTGCAGTATATCGGATCACATTATGTGTTTTTGCTACAAAACAAAGAACAAAGAGTGAGAAAATGCGAAAAATGCGTGGGACGACGACGACTACACATTTGTAATCCGTAATGGAGCACATTCCAAAAGCATGTGCAAGTTGATTGTGGTTTTGAAAGCCTCCAAACACATGACTTCGCATAGGAACACATTCAACACATATGAGTTAATCGCTCTACGTAATGTGTATTTGGATAATAATAATATTGATAAAGCCATCAGAACGGGATCCATCATTGTAGAAGGAATCGTAAAATATAATATCAACCGAATTCGTATGAAATATACATTCAACGTGCCCAAATTCAATGCCAATTTGCTATCAGTGTGTAAACTTGTGTTGAACGGTTTGAAGGTCCTATTCAACCTAAACAAATGCATTGTAAATCTTGTGATGGTGAAGTCATTGCAATTGTACTATGCTAAGGCAACTTGTATAAAATAAATTTAATAAAGGTGCATGAAGCGGATGCGGCCAACTTGGTGCAATATCCAACGGGAGATGGTGTGCTCAAATTTTGGCACTGCCGCCTTAATCATTTGAACATGAAAGGTCTTCATAAGCTTCAAAACATGGTGAGTGACATGAATTTTAGCAAAATTTCATGTCCCACATTCTCGTTGTATTGCACAGCGTACATTAAAGGCAAACATAATAGGGTTGCGTTTCCGAAGAATGAGGGGGGGAAGGTGAACGAGCAAGTTTTTGAAAATTGTGCATTTTGACATATGTGGCCCCATGAGGACCACATTTATGGATGGTACAAGATATTTTATGACCTGCATTGACAATTTTTTGAGGAAAATATAGTTGTTTGCGTTGAAGTCCAAAAGAGAGTGTTTAAGATGTTTAAGGAATTCAAGGCGTTTGTAGAGACGTAACCGGAGCATAAAATCAAGGCATTTCAATCGAACAACGACGGGAAGTTCGTTTTTAAGGCATTCAACCAACTTTTTAAAGGATCATGGCATTGAGAAGCAAACATCCACCCCGTATACGCTTTAACAAAATGGAGTGGCGGAATGTGCAAATCGCACCAGCGTGGAGATGGCAAAAAACATGTTTCATGCTCAAACCCTTGATAAATCATTTTGGACGGAAGCGGTGGCCAATGCGGTTTACATACAAAACCGATATCCAACGAGGACGTTGGACTCTATTACGCCTAAGAAAACATGAAGCGGGAGGAGGCCTTGCATTACACACATGCATTGCCTATATTAGGTGCCGGATGAAAAGATGGATAAGTTGGATGCACAGGGCACAAAATGTTTGTTTTTCGATTATTGTAAGTGAACTAAGACCTATAAGTTAATGTGTTTGCAAATTTAAAAAATTCATAAAAATTGAGATGTAATTTTCATGAAGGATATCACGGGCGTTGAAAACGATTTGGAGATACGTCAAAGTGAGAGAAATGAAGGCCCTATAGTGGTTGTTGTGGACGAGTCTTCCAAATCATTTTTATGTGATGACGGTGAAGTGCAATGAGCAAGTGAGAGATCACTTAGTTGCAAATGAAAAAACAATCAAATACTTGCGGAGAATGACAACCATATCGAGAGATCCGGCATTAAATGCATTCTCGCAATATGAACGGCCATGAATTGGGAGATCCACCAAATGAACGTAAATACGGCATTTCTTAATGGAGTATTTGAGGTGGAGATCTACGTGAATCAATTGGAGGATTTCATACAAGAGAGGAAAGAACACTTTGTGTGCAATCTCAAGAAAATTTTATATAGGCCCAAGCAATTGCCTAGGGCGTGGTACCACAATATCGATTCATTCTTCATCAACGAGGGTTTTTGTTGTAGCGAAGTGGATCATTCGTTGTATGTCAAACAAACGGGTGAGTATTTGTTGGTGACAATCGTCTACATGGACGATTTGGTCATATTGGTAAGCAATGTAACCCAATTGAAGTGGTTCAAATTGGAGCTCGATAAAGAATTTGAGATAAGCGATCTCAGAGAATTGTAATATTACCTAAAAATAGTATCTAAAAGGAATAGAGAAGCATGTATCATCACTATGAACCAAAGGAGCTACAACGAGGAGGTTCTCAAACATTTCAACACGGACGAATGCAAATTGGTCGGAACTCCGTTTGATGCAAATTTAAAATTGTTAAAACTTTTAGAGGAGGAATTTTGGAATGTACAAAAGAAAACAAAAGGTGATGCATACAAGGCTGAGGTAGGATCTCTCATGTATGCAATGGTGGCCACGAGGGCCGATATTGCATTTGCGGTGAGTATGGTGAGCCATTTCATGTTGAAGGCCTGTTCACCGCATAGGATGGTTGTAAAACGCATCATATGGTATTTGAAGGGCAGTTTGGACTTCAAATTATGCCTTAAAGGCAAGGATATTGCCTTCAGAGAATTTTGCAATGTGGATTGGGTAGGAGATGCAAACGTCCAGCGATCCACCATGGGATAAGTGTTTCTTATTGGCGTTGGAGTCGTTTCGTGAAAATGCAAGAAACAACCAACCATTGCATTGTCTATGACAAAGGTGGAGTACATGGCCACTAGCCATTGAACGAAGAAAGCGGTTTGGCTTAGGCAATTTTTGGCAGATGTGGGATACATGCAAGAAGGATCGACATCCATCATGTGTGACAATTAAGGATGCATAACACTTGCAAAGAATTCCACACATCATTCTCGCACCAAACATATCGATGTACAACATCACTTCATTAGATAGAAACTAGAAAACCAAGAGATGTGTTTGAAATATTGTCCAACAAAGGATATAATAGCGGACGTGCTAACCAAACCACTTGCAAAGGATAGGCATCAAGCATTAACAAATGCAATGGATTTAAAAGCCTTTGACTACTCGCAAAGTGGGAGTGTAGAAGGTAGAGCCTTAGATTGCTCATAGTCAATATAAATGTAATGGATGAGGCATGAGAAACAATAAGGTTAGAATAAAGCTATAATGCTAGTCCAAAGAGGGATAAAAATTATCCCATATTATTTGTATGAACCAATGAAAGAAATAAAAGCAATAAAAGACAAAGCAAGGAGAGCATGGGACCATCTCCCTCCAAGCATTGTTTATATGCCTTTGTGTATGTGTATATGCTTGTGCAATCTTCTCTCTAATCCTATTGATATTCAATAATTTTATTATGTTGCAAAATGATTATTTTTTGGATGTGATTGTTGTCTTAAGTGAGTACGTTAGTTAATAATAATATGAGAGTTGTACTAATTTGTTGATTTATTGTGTTGAAATTGATGCCATACATGATCACCAAGATGTACCGTGGCCAACACTCGTTCTCGTTCCGTCATGTGTCAATGAAGGACTTGAAATTGTGCATTTTGGCTGCATTTAGCTCCGGGGAGAAGTTTAGATTTGATAATTTAATTCATAAATTCCAATTTATGTTATTCTCAATGACTTTGTTGTAAGTTAGCAAAGCCTTAATTAAGTTTAAGTCTCTATATTCCGGTACTTGAGTGAGCCAAGATTTCATTATCCCCTTGGAGGACAAGTAAACCAGCTGGTAGTTCATGAAATGTCCCGGGTACGCAACTCCCGTATTATATGGTCATGATTATAATCACTTATAATGCGTTTTAGTCCAACATTGGGTGATACAATTTGTTTTAATGTAGGAAACCCTTGTAGCCCTTCAAACAAGGAATCCAAAAATGTAA
The DNA here is from genome assembly GCA_950295325.1 of Polytrichum commune. Lineage (NCBI taxonomy): Eukaryota > Viridiplantae > Streptophyta > Polytrichopsida > Polytrichales > Polytrichaceae > Polytrichum > Polytrichum commune. Next base: position 17,424,647 of record OX485806.1, read on the forward strand.
TTATATATAGGAAATGAATGTATTTTGAAGCATATAATTGCATTAAAAACCTAATTATATGATTTTTAATACATGTACCATAGGTCAAACTACCCAACTTTTTGGACCTTTTAATAAAATTTTAACATTGTGAATGACTTGTAATTTTAATGGGAGGCAACTATTTGTGGCTTATAATTCTAATTGGAGGCAAATATTCGTGTGGATTTTTTAAAATTATGTATAGGCAACTTACTGGTCTAACTGTTGGGATAGAAAACTAATGATTTGTGTTAGGATACAGTTGAGGTATGTATTTTTAAGACCATATACACCATATGGTGCCCCGACTACTCAAAGGTATCATGGGGTATTTCAAAATATCATGGGTTCCCGGTTTAGGGTTAGGGCTTAGGGTTTGAGGCTTCTATCCTTCTATATATTCGCTTTGAAGCTTTTGTGTTTGGTTTTGGAGCCTTTGTGTCGTCGCTTTGGAGTGTGCTTGTGCTCATTTGGGAGGGTCATCCTTGGCTTAAACAAACACATGGATTGTGAGATGAAGCGTAGAGGCTCATGTAGTGGAGGTAGAGATAGGGAGAAGGAATATGTTACACCTGTAATAGCCACAACTCCTTCCAAAAGAGGGAGACCTCAAAAGGACCCTCTATCATTTGTGAATACTAATCCGACATCTACATTGAATACCCCTCTTAGACGCTCTACAAGGTTAAAAAACTAGGTGTTTCAATTGTTTATATACGTTGGAGTTTTTTTTAATAAATATGCAACCCAACTTTTTTTTCATCTCATTTTATTTAATTTGGTCTTTACCCAACTTTTTTTCATCTCATTTTATTTAATTTGGTCTTTACCCAACTTTTTTTTCATCTCATTTTATTTAATTTGGTCTTCACCCAACTTTTTGATCATTTTAATTTGATATAATTTGATATAATTTTTACAAAAGCCGTCCTCTAAGCCGTTTTTAATACGATGCCCCTGCGTATAATATGGGAGTTGCATACCCGGGTGAAATGTCCGCAAGTAAGGTAGATGAGGCTAATTCGGTTAGTTTTCTTAGTCGGATACCTATTTTTGGCTCTTAATTGGCAATACAGTCACCCAAATTCAGTGGATGAGTGATAGATGTTGATTTAGCTGTCATCTTGATGATCTTTGGGTTAGCCACCGTCGTAAAAATCAAACTACACCCACCATCCTCCATAATTAAGAGTGTTACCCACTGAGCCCCGACACGCTTTGTTTTTGTGAGCGAGTTGGGCAAATTAAAATGCGGCATGTGAATGTGATATGCTGACCAACTTGTATTGTGGGTATTCTATAATGAAAAAGCCAATGTTAAAACATTTATTTTACCCATGACCACTTTAGAGACATGACACAATCAATTATGGCATTAAACATGGTTTTCATTGGCCATGACCCATATAGAATCTACTAGTGATGTTGTCCACTTACACAACATTGAACGTTGGAAGAGTCCCCCCTTATAACACCAAATTGAGAAGCAAATAATATTTGATTCCAAAGCCTAGATCAACACCTTCCTCAACTCCTTCAACAAATTCTTTGATCTTGATTAGCAATGCTACCTTGCTCAAACTTTTAACTCAAATAATTGGTTGGATGATTCCACAGGGTTGGAGGTGTCCACATTAGCCTCATCTACCTTAGTGGCATACAAGTACAAGAACATCGAACTTATGCAATGGATAAGATAGGATAGTGTTGAGGCATCATAGCTACATATTTGAAGAAAGCCTGAATGAACATGCTTGGCTTTGTTGACGTCTCCACTTCATACCACCGATGAGGAAAATATAACTTTATCTCATATTAATGGATGCCAAGCTTAGAACTACATTGATTATCCCAATTCGTTCATGTTAGTATTTGGACTTACACAATTATGCTATAAATATTTAATGAGACTGTAATATTTTACCAAGCAAAGTCATTTATGTTCTATAGTGTCCAAACAACTTATTGGACTTCTCATAGTAACAATTGAATTCATGAGTAAGATGTTATAGCACCACATAACTCCGAATAATAACACACACTAATTGGGATAATCATTGTAGTATTAAGACAATTATAGACATTTTTGGCCAATTTGAGACTAAATTACCATTGTACGCCCACTTTAATATCTCCACTATGGTGTCAAATGTTTGTGCACATCATGTTCATGGGTTTTATTATTATATAATCACTCTATATAATGGCTACATGATAATGTCAAATAACATATTGGAATCACGAGTGCTCATATTTCCCAAAATTGCTTACTTATTTCCAAACCCATCAAAAGTCCAAAATTAACTAAATACTTGTTTTAGCAAGTAGTAAAACCATTTTATTTTAATTCTTGATACATATTCTTTTGTAGACTGGAGATAGAGGTCCATAACCATAGACAACGAGTTAATTGATCCATTTGGATTAGCGGCTCTCCATATGCCATGTCAATGTTTCTTCATTGTGCATACTACAAAGCCTGGGCTTTGAGAAAAGGGAGCATTTGAAAGGTTGCAATGAACTAGCTTGGGTTGTTCTTTCATGTGGTTAAATAAGCATTATTTTTTGGTGAGTAATTATGAGTTAGGGAAAATGTAATAGAAAACTAACACATAAGCAATTGTTGTTGGTTAGTATGTTTTTTTTTTTGCTTAAATGGCAACTTATTTTTGAAGTAATAGCTTCATTCTTTGCTAGTGCATTAATTTCATACTTATTCGTATACCTCATCGTAGTCACCTTATAATTTATTTGAAGGAGAACATGATCATTATATTGCATCCACAATCATACATTGACTTCGTAGAATTACATGACTATGTATATTGACTTGGCTTTGCAGGGTCCAAACCTCAATGGAGAGTCAAATGCCATAGAGGAATGGCAAGAGCCTGTGTATTTCACTATATCTTAGTTTTTGTATATATGTATGTCGATTTATTTGAAATTAATTTTTTAAATTTGGGGGGGGGGGGGGGGGAGGGGCATTTATCTAAGATTTTTCCTTTTCTAGTGCTTTTTTTTTTCCTAGTTCTACTTTGACCCATTATCTTGCACCCTTTGGCAATTTAAGCTTGATTTTTTCCATTTAAACTTAACCCTATATCAATTCTAAAAATGCCTCTTCTGTATGGTTTAAAATCATATAAACCACTTGCAACTAACTTGGATTGTACGGGAGAGTTTGTACTAGATGACATGAGTAGCCATGTACAAACCTTCACCCACATCGTGTACATCCTAGGGAAGATCTCTAGAAGGTTTGTACCATCCCAACCACAATTTCCTATACGTAGTTTTAAAAAAAGTAATACATGACATTACAAGGTACCATATAGTACTTGTAATGCATTTTGTAAATAAGAATGATGCAATATTACATTTTAATATTTTTCAAAATTTGTGCTTGCACACATAAAGAGTACCCTATATTGGGTCCTCGGGGAGGTCACTCCCCCTTATATTAATGCATACACGTGTGCTCATGACTTATTTATCGGGGGCCTATTTAGCTTATAGAAAAGATTATAAGGTAGGATATTTTTCAAAATAAAGGTAAATGATTTTATTTTAATACAACCTATCAGTAATTTTAATTTTTTGGGGAATCATTTAAAAAACCTTATTTTACTTATATTGCCAAAGAAAATTGGAAAGAAGATTGCAATTCAAACAACACGCTGAAATTCTCCCTCCCGACATGTAGGTAGAGAACATTAACTCCACATTGGATACGTTGGTTCAGTAACGTTCAAGCTAGCCAGCCTGCAAAGTCATCCATCCAAGCTTTTTACACACAAAATTACCCCTATTCTTTCACTAGCACAAACCTTACCCTAGACCCACCACCCCTAGTAATTGTTTCCACGCTATTTTATATGTACCAACTACATAAAAGATGCCATTATATGTGATGGTATTTTACATGTAAACATGTTTCACTATTTTAAAACTACTTATATTATATGTATGTATTTTGCAAAATTTATCCACAATGAATATATTAGACCTTATTTTTTTTTATCACACGTTCTTTTTAAGATTTCTGCTAGTGACCTCCCTGAGATTAGGTCTCACCCTATTTCTATTATCACGCTAGTGAAGTACATGGGGGACATGAGTAAGTGCAAATTCATATACTTGAGATGAACAAGGTAATTGTGGTGAAACCTCTCCATGCAGGTCATGATTCAGATGAGAACAATGATAGTTTTTTTTTTAAAAAAAAAAAAAAAAAAATCCCCCCACTCATCCCCCAAAAATCATCCCCTAACACTCTAATAGAGGATATATATATATATATATATAGTATCATGTGATGAGTTGGTTGATTTTACCTTGTGATATATGGATCTATTATGTTGTCTAAACATCCTCAATTTGTAGTTGGGTGCAATGTATGCACTCAATATTGCAAATGAAGGTGAAAGGAGGTCAATGCTAGATGTATTTCAAAAAATCAAGGTTCAAAGGGAGTTCAAAGCTAACACATATTGTTCACATGTATGTGAACAAGAGCATGGTGGTATGCCTTCCTCTTAGTTCACATCTATGAATTCATCTGTGATGATATTTTGAGATTTGATTGCTATTTACGGCTAATAAAGTGCACAAGTTGTGCATTAAAATCACTTATCAAATACATCTATACCTTATAAGATGGAGGAAGATGGAAGGTTAGACTCCTCTTATGTGCGTTAAAGACCTTTGGCTCACATGACGTAAGGGACTAGGTATTTAAAGTGGGACTATGGTAAGGTCTAAATCCGAGGGTCTTCGGTCGAAAACATCATTCAATGGACTTTACTTTTGGATTCAAGATTCTACCCTCCAATATGCAACTCCCATATTATAGGTAGGGGCATAGGCACGAAAACATCTTAGAGGAATTTTTTATTATAAAAATTGGAATAAATTATACAAAAATAAAAGGACCAAAAATTGAGTGAAGATCAAATAAAATAAAATGAGATGTAGAAAAAGTTGGGTTGCGTATTTATTTAAAAAACCCCACAACATATATAAAGAACTAAAACACCTTTTTATTTTATTTTTTACCTTATAGAGTGTCTAATTTAAAAAGAACTACACTATTAGCTACCTCCAATTAAAATTAAAAGTCATTGGCAATGTCTTATTTATAATAATAAAAAAAGTTAATTTTAATGTTTAAAAACCCTAAAAGTTGGGTAATTTGGCCTATGATACCTAGATTTAAAAAGATCATATAATTAGGTTTTTAATACAATTGTATGCTTCAAGGAATATTCATTCCCTATATCTAATTGCACTTTTGAATTCCTTGTTAGAAGGCCTACAAGTGTTTCCCACATTAAAACAAGTTATATCACTCGAGATTGGACTAAAATGCATTATAAGTGATTACAATCGGGGCCATATAATACGGGAGTTGCGTACCCGGGATTCTAACCTAGTTTAAGGTTCGGTTTTTCATGGTCTTTGTATTAGAGTTTGAGTCCAAAGAATCCTCAAAATCAAAAGGAAATCATGTTGGTCGAGAGCTTCAAATTGGACCCAAAGAGTTCATATTATGAACAAATATCAATAAGATACAATGTGAAGTGACACCTATGTGGCACACCTTTGATCCCACTTGTGGTGGCAACTCGTGTCCATTTGTGTACGCAACTATGATTGTGTGGGTGGTCACCATACGGACCCTTTGGTCCGTTACCATGGGTGACTTATGATGACGCACATGTACTTTCATATGCTAATGGTTGGGATGTGTAGCTTGGAAAACATGATTTTTTTTCATATTCCATTATTTATTTTGTCGAAGCATGTCAAGCGTGTATGTCATTTGCATTGGTGCATACCAACTTTGGAAAAGAGTGGGTGGACTTACCTATAGTTGAATATATGCAATTCATCAAAGATTTACTACAAATTATGTATCATATGATATTATATGGACCTTCCCATTTCACAATGAAAGTTGTGGATATTAATTATCTAGAAATTACATTCATGAGTTATGAGACACTTGAAAGTTTAAGATTTAATTAGAAACAATTCTCATCCTCTATTGGTGACATGAAGTTATTAAACCAAGATTCAATGGGTCACACCGACCTACACTGACCCAATACTTATTAGAGAAGAGTTAAAATAGCAGGTCCACAAAGCTCATGGAGTGAAGAATGTTTATTCTTGCTTGCGACTTGTTGTGCAAATTGTATGTGTCAATAGGGAAAAACATACCAAAACAAAAAAACTGAAGATGCATGATACCTTTCGTGTACGTAATCGACAAAATATTTGTTCCCAATCTGAATTACATGGGAGACTACTTTCATACATGTATGTCACATAAAGTGCCAGACTTGTGCCAACACATACAAAACTTGGGGCTTGTAATTCATAGTTTTACTTGGGTGTCACTCTCGGAATAAATTTGTTAGTCCTGATAATGTCAGTAATAATACTCGTTGTGACAAAACCTCTGTTGTGCAAGTCATATGCCATTGCTAAACTCCACCTACTTGATACTCTAGTCATGAGAATAATACGGTCAAAGACCATAAATATTAAATAAACATGTTGAGATTCTCAGAAAACGACAACAACATAAATCTTAGTGTTGTGACAATTTAGAAAAGGTGAGGGAACAATGTTACACAGGCCAAAAGAAGGGGAAAGAAAAGAAAAGAAAAGAAAAGAAAAGAAACCAGAGATAAAAGGATACCCAGTGTGTAAGTAATAAGTAATTGTGCAAAGGCTTTGATCCCAATTCGCACTGCACGGAAGGCCACTTTCTCTTGCACACACGGTACGTAAGGTGCGCATAAGTCCCTGCTGGCAAAGATCTACTCAGTTTTATCGCACATGCAGGCTTGCAAGCGCTGTACAACGCATGAAATGATGGTGGGTAAAGGTAAGTAGAGGCTGCATGTTGTTGGCATGGATCATGAGGAAAGCGAGATGCAGTTGTTTAAAGGTTTATTAAGATGGATGACTATGGGAGAGCTGGAGCAGGTATTTGTCCACTTTGGTGCTGACTCTTCTCCTTATACCTGCTTCTTTGAAATCATGGAAAAAAGGTTTAAAGTGTATGCTTACCCATTGCAACAGCAGCAAACTGCCTAGATCTGTACGACCATGAAGAGTCATAAAAGTTTGGTTGAAATCCAGGTGCAGAAACTGGAGAGAATCATTGCAACATAGAGTTTAATTACCCCAAAAACAAAGAGAGAAGGCGAAGTGTGTTGGGAGTGAACAGACAGACAGACAGGCTGATTAACTGACTGACTTGTTGGGGCCAGATTCAAGGATGGAAATTGACTGCAGTTTATAGTATAATTGGCTTAAGTTCCTTCTTTCATTTTTGTGCTAACGATATCTGAATCTTTGTTGCTGAAGTATCATCTCTCCATGGCTGCAGATCAAGTGTAAATTGAACGCAACAAACACTTGGAATCATCATCATTCATGCACAGCTAGCTGAAGGTCCCCTGAAGGTGAAATCACATACACATATATACTCATGTGTCAGATTGTTGCAACTCAATTAGAGTGCATGTCGAACTATCCTATAGACCTATTGGAATTCGTGCGTCAATGCTCTCTAATGCTGGCACCTTTAAGGGCTAAAAACATTGTACATGCAATCATCTTCTTCACCATCATGCTTTCTGATGTGTACTTTTTTGCCAATGAGCAAAAGGCCATGCATACTGGATGAGGCTTATTGATGCCTTGGAGTACCATATATACCGATCCTCCACGTGGTTTCTTTTTGTACTCTTCTACTTGAAGTGGATAAAATCCGATCGGTACCAGTTGCGTGTGCACGAAGAGGTACAAAAAGCCAGCCTGCTCTAAGTTGGACCGGTCTAGGGGACAAGTTTTTGGGTCGAAATACTTAGGTATGGTTGCGACGGTCAAGACTCAATTGCAAGTGCAGCCTGTATTTCGGTGCAGACTTCAATTTCCTTATTTTTTCTATCTCTTTCTTCCTCTGTTGAGTCATGTGTGTTGATGAATATGGTGATGGGATGGGCTAAGTTATGGCCTCCGCCATAGTTTTCTTCTTCAAAGACCTCTCCCTGGGTCAAACCCTGGTTGTTGTTTATAATGCCCCAGTTTTCAGAGTTCTGCAGAAATCTCCCAAGAACAAGTTTGCTCGGGTCACAAATTGCAAGGAGCTATCATGTTAATGCTATGATTTCTTGTCTTTCAAACATCGTGCCTTCATTTCTCAATCTCGTGACTAATTTTTCTTTGGGTTGAAACATCTTGAAACACCAAGACTCCCTTGGGTTTTGCACTAGTCTCTTCTATCCAAGAACCCTTCTTTTGCACTTGCACTCTTTGCAATTGCTGTCCTTGTGTAGTAATGAACTGAGAAAATTAAAAACATGTCCTAGTTTGTGGGAGTAGAGCATACAGTAAAGTGAGACACCGCATTTGCGAGATACGAAATCGAGGGCTGCTAGTTTTCTGACTGCAGAAGTCACAAGAACCATAACCCAAGAATTGGTGAGAAGCTCCAAGCTTTTGACTCGGCTTTAGAAAGACATCACCTATCTTAATTAGAGAAGTCTATAATATTGACAAGAAAAATAGACATGGATTGGAGGAGAAGGATAATAACCTGGAACAGGCACCTTCAATTTGCTTCTGCACATCAACGGAAGCAAATTGAAGCTGCCATCCGGAAGGAGAAACTTAAATATTTTTCTTTTCATGTCTGTAATAAGTACAGCTGAGATCTTTTGATAAATATAATTAGTGCGACATTGATCTTAAATTCTATAACGTTAGAGGAGTAGGTTTAGCCATCTCCCAGTGTATGATAGGTAAACTCCACTGGTCTTTTTCATCACTTTAATGCAATCGGTGTAGAATGTTGGCAAACCCTACTGATATGATTTCCTTGCCTGCATGTAATACAAATGGTGCATTTGTTCGGTTGGCAAAGGCATACTGTAACCTCCTAAAGTTTTCCAGCCAGTATATTGCTCAGTAGGTTTTTAGGCAACATACCCCTTCTTTGTGAGGAGCTGATTTTACTCTCAAGGTCAAGTAATCCAGGTTTTAGTGCGACATTGATCCTGAATTCTGTAGGATAGGAGGATTAGGTTTACCCATCCCTTTTAGTGTAGAAGTTAGAACCCCACTGGTCTTTTTCATCACTTGCTGATTCGTTTCCATTACCTGCATGCGATAAATATGGTGTATTCGTTAGGTTGGCAAGGCATTCTGATATCTCCTATAGTTTTTAGATTGCTCAGCAGGTTTTAAGGCAACATTTGAAGGTTAGGTCAGTAATATCCAGGTTTTACCCGATTGATTTCCTACTTCTTCTGACGTTGGTTCTTGTTTTGCAGCAGGTTATAAACACATTGAAAGCAAATTGCATTGAGTTTTGTGCTTCTTCAATAAGTTTATAATAAATTTTATTCAGTCGAATCGAATGGGTGGTTATCCAACAGGCCCCCCCACTTGTGGGGGCCCTGAAGATCCCACATGCAAGATCCTCATCCCTGACATGACTCATGGAGGTCCTATTGCGGTGTTCTGTTTTTGGGGATTATTTTTCCTGGCAACTAGCACCTTCGAAATTTACAAGGCATGGCACCGAAAGAAGCATCCTACACATCCCTTAGTGCTGACTGCTAAGTCAGAATATGAGAAAGGAAATTCAACTTCAACCTATGCAGATCAAAGCAGTGCTGTGCAATCCGTCGTTGAAGTAAATCAGCAGCAACCAATTTTGCAGTTCACAGGCTACAGTACAACTTTTTTTGGGGAAGTGTGCTGGTGGCTCTGCATCCTAATGTCAGTACAGTGGATTTGCTTGTACATTGTTGTATTGCTTGACACATATGACAAGTGTCAGCTCAATGGTATCGACAACACGTGTTTTTATGGAACCTACTTCATCTTTGGATCGTACAATCGGAATGGCATGGTATGTGTTCAGGTCTCTAAGAAAATTATCTTTTCCTGATTACAGCAAAAGAAAACTTCTGCTCAACAAGGAGTCATCACAACTTTGTATTGACCACTCTCAACTTCTGATAAATCCTTAAATAGATACTACTTACACATAAGAGCCATTCTGTTTCTACTATTTATTGTAGCTACGCAGGCAGCATAAATTAGAGGGCCAAGCAGCATTGTGTGGTGTGCAAAATTTGTTTGGGTGATCTGGCCCCAATGTTTTAGCATCCCACTCGATGATAATTACTTAAAAGACTATCATTCGGATGAATAGGGACGGAGTAGGAGTGAGCATCCTAAGAAGTCCCACTGTTTCTACAAGAATGCATGTTTTACCAGAATATGAGATGCTGTTTTGTTTCAGGTTTTCTTAGGTCTCTAAGAAACTTATATTTTCCTGATTACAGCAAAAAATGCTGGTAGAAAACAAGGACTTACAACCTTGTTTTGACCACTCTTTTGCTAAACCCTTAAGTAGATACTACTTACACAATAAAAGCCAATTTTGTTTCTACCGTTTATTGTAGCTGTGCAGCAGCGTAAAGAGGACCAAGCAGCATTGAGTGGTGTGTAAAATTTGTTTGGGTGATCCGACCCCAATGTTTTAGTATCCCACTTGATGATAGTTACAAGATTATCATTTGGCAGAATAGGAGTGAGAATCCTCACGGATTGCCACTGTTTCTATGGGAATTCACTGTTTTAGAAAATATCAGCCCTTCAGTTTACAATACTGGAATCTTGTTTTACAAGCTGGTTTGCAAATTTTTATCACCAAGATGTTGATAAGATGATGAAATGTCGTTCTGTTTCAGGTTTTCTTCAGTCTATGGTGCATTTCAGTCATCTGGTTCACCACACTGGTGTTGAACAAGCGCGAAATTCACAACTGGTTTCGGATGCCATGTGGGCTATCCAAGGCAAATGTGGTGCATGTCTGGGCTCAGGACCAAGTGGAGGTTCTCTCTATCAATGTTGCAGCCTTTGTCAAGATTGTGCGCAAAGTGAAGGTTGGCTTCTACTCTCCCCTCTTCTTTTTCTAATTTTCCCTGTCAAATTAGGGTAAGGCGTCTGGAAACGTTCGGAGAGAGGGAATCGTGCTTACCTCTTATTCATCAAACATAAAAGCCCTGAATTAGTATGTAGTCTGGAGGTTACTTTTCTAAGTTGATTTGACATCAGAATTAGCTTCAAAGACCCCTAATTAGTCCACTTTACACGGATTCATTTGAGACGAATCAGCCACAAACCTATAGGGGCAAATTTTTTATGTTGGATGGAGGAGAGGTACGCTCGCATGCGACAATTCCCTCTCGCCTTTGCTTTCAAATTTGAGAGTGTCAAATATTTGTAGGCTACGCTCATGCTTAAATTCTCTGCCTGTGAAACCTCAGGACAATCTAAGTCGTCCGGAACAACGTGGTCACGCGGAGACCATAAATATTTTAAAAACAAGCTGTGGCACACGCCATTTTCTGTTCCAAGGCCAACGGTATTTGGTCGAAGGGGATGCTCTGCGTCCAGCACAATTTCAAGTAGGCACCAAGTATGCTGATTTTTATCAGGTGGGTTATTTCTGTAATTTTTTACAGCACAGCAGTACAGTACTCCTCCAGCTTACGAAGTTGACCTTGATGATATCTTGTTGCATTTCTTCAGTTGTTGCAGATTGTGACTTGATCACAAGGTATGTGGTCACTCTTCTTGATCAGACACCTACATTTGAGTCGAATATGGCAAGGCTTGTAGTTAAGAACGGACATCCAAAAAGACACGTGTTACGATGAGAGTGGACTATGTGCTCAAAACATGCATACCTTACTTGGCTCAATAGTTAACACATATGGGAGGGCCTATGTGATCACCTAAAGGATAAGGAAATCTTCGACTTTGAAGATACCTAGAATAATATCGAAGTATGAAACATCCAGTGAAAGGCTGAATTCATACATGCAAACACCACGAGACACAGAAAGCTGCTTTAAGTCTATATTTTCTACAACACTGATGGGCCACTACCGTGAATGATTCTCAAGACTTATGGGAGCTGGGACAACCTTCAGGACGCATCGCATAGTTGTGTTGTGGTTGACCCATTTACTGTATTCCCATTTACTTGTAAGGGTTAGGGTTTTGATATTAAGCTTGAAATATATTCAGGCCTCGGAGGGGCTCTCTACGAAGGATGCTGGTGCAAGATTTGACGAACTTGGACCCAATGAAGTTCCTTTCAAGCCCGAGTCGATTTGGGTGTCCATTGGAGAGGAGATGTTCACTATGTTCAGAGTATATCAGTTCCTCATCTACGCCATTTGGCTTTGGTATGCATACATTTTTGTGGGAGGCCTACTTCTTGTTATTGTGTTGGTTGCCGCCGGCATCACAATTGTCAATCGACGCCGAGGCCAATATGCTATTGCAAAGGTACAATGCCACTTTTAACCTTTTCAACTTTTTCAACCTATTCAACTTATTCAACCTTTTTAATGATCAAGAGCTATAATAATTTGGTCCTTGAGTTTACAATATGCACTTATTGGGTGATGATGAGACTTGGTCATCTTCCAAGCATTTGTACTCCAGAAATGCCACTGCTTCCAGTCGCTTCCACCTTTTGGATTCTCACATCTGAATGAATACATTGCATGAATTGCAGCTTACAAAATATGAAAGCAAGGTAGAGGTGAAGCGAGATGGAACATGGAGTAATCTTGACTTTCGTATGCTTGTTCCTGGTGACCTTGTCAAAGTCAAAAGCAACTGGCACCTACCGTGTGATCTTTTGATCAAACAAGGTGCCTATATTTCCACTTCAAGTTGAATCCTTGTTCTCCTCTACACAGAATTTGACCAATTCCCTTGATGAAAGTCGGACCTCCCATGATTTTGTTATGGCTATCAAAAGTGCATGTTTGGTGATTCCTTAACTGAATATTCAGGTCTTCCCAATTGCGTTCATTATTGAGTGTGGAATAGTTAATAAAATTTGAAGATGTAGTCCAATCTCTTTAGACATGTGTCTTTATGGTGTTTGTTCTTTGATCCTCACCTAGCCACACACCACTCAAATTTTGGTGTCTGATTTAGAAAAGTAGCCAGATAACATCCACATATGTGAGTTATCCTTCAACTCAATGACACTTTTTGTTGGGAGTTGGTCCCCTATGATTTTCCATTGGTTCTTTTGCATACAATATGAAGCACCTCTTACCATGCCAAAATGAGTTTGACCCTCAATAAACGAATATAAAATGTTCTGTGTTCAAACCTCCACGCTACCTCCAAGCATGCACTAAAATCCTACCTTACATGGAAGGTGTTGCATGCAAAACAACAACCTCCTCCGACGAAAAGCCATGTTGAGTCAGAGGATAACTTATTGTGGTAGCTATTGTTGACAGCTTTAAAGAGCTTGTGGCAAAAGAAAAAAAAATTATTTATTTATTTATTTATAGAAGCTTTTCTTGTTTTTCTTTCTTTCTTTCTTTCTTTCTTAAGGAGAGTGCGTTTGCAATGAGAGCAATCTAACTGGAGAAGCAATGCCGGTGCAAAAATACGAGGCTCCGAATAACAATTCTGTATATGAACCTGAGGGTCTCCGGGGAGCGCGCCACACACTTTTTTCGGGCACGAAAGTCCTACAGGCAGGAGCAGGAGGCTGCACAGAAGTGCTTGCCATTGTTACTGCCACTGGTAATCCCACTACAATTTCTCAACCACCCTATAGGTAAAAAATTCACTTCATTAGTGCTTAAGCATTGAATTTAAGAACCAATCACAAGGCTACAGATTTACTGGTCTATTAATGCATTTGTCTAACAGGAATGAGTACTTCAAAGGGGAAATTGCTGTCAACAATTCTATTTCCCGAGCAGATGGTATTCAAGTATGACGAAGAACTTCCCATTGTGATGCTACTGCTTCTGAGTTATGCAGCGGTTTGCTTTGCTCTTTCCCTTTTCTTTCAGGTCAGTGCAAAAATTCCTACTTTCCATGATATGCTCCATAATGAATTAGTATGTAACCTAATACTCAAGGGAACTGTTTCATGTGAATCTGGAATGCTTATTAGAGTTATCCCTAAATTCAATAGGACTTTTGGCCGGGAGTTGGTTGTTTTGCATACAACAAATTCCATGTTTGGGAAGTTTTTGGTGCAGATTGGAGTTGGTGTGGAGGTTTGAACAAAGAATAAAGTATATCAGTTCATTGAGGGCCAACTCCTTTTGGCATGCCAAGAGGTGCTCAAATGAGTTTGGCCCTCAATGAACTGATCTAGAATGTCCTTCATTCAAACCTCCAAACCAACTCCAAGCATGCACTGGAAACTTACCGAACATGGATAGTGTTTTATGCTAAGCAGCCAATTCTCGACCAAAAGTTCTGTTGAATCAAAGGAACTCTATTGTGCTTCAATAATTAACGCACTTTGGATTAAGATTTTGGAGAAACTTGTTGCGTACATACATGTTTCTGAGAGTTGCCAATTGATTTTTTGTCCTGCTAATTCTTGTCATTGGTCCATGCAGTACCATACTGGACAAAGAGGCAATTGGATTACGAAATGGACCTACTGCATAGCAATAGTTAGTCAAGTTGTGTCTCCTCTGCTTCCTGTTGCTCTTGAAATTGGGCAGATCTATGCATCTAGGCGCCTACAGGTGAGCCTGCTTCAGTACAGGTTTAGAATTAGCACACATGATTTTTGCACCCATGAGAGCTACACTAAACACATGATTGATTGTGGCATTAAAATTGGTGTACCGTGTTAATAAGAGCGGTCTTCATGACTTGTCATAGCACCAAGTGTCATATAACACCTCTCTAGTTTCCACCAGGATCAATGTGGGCCACACTAAATCAGATTTTATTTGTTATTTTTTATAATTAACATGTTGTGAGAAAAGTACTACTCTTTCTAACCAGATATAATATCTGAGGCATGAAGACTTGTGATTCACTTATAGTCTACTATTGCTAAGTACATCCTCTTTTCATCAGTTGCATTTGATTGCCTTGCATGCAGCTTGATTTGTGTCTCAGTTTGTTTGGGATGTTCATTTTTCTTGTTTTGTTTTGATCTTCATCCAGAAAAGAGGCATATTTTGTCTTAATTCCAAGAGAATTGCAATTGCTGGAAAGATAAGGGTTTTCTGCTTCGACAAAACAGGGACACTAACAAACAGTGGCCTGGACTTCATTGGTGTTCAAGATGTGCGAAAAGACAAGGAGAATCATCCCATATTTGGCCCTGTCCAATCTCCCCTTTGCCACAATGAATCAATCGACAATGTTATATTGCATGGCCTTGCGACCTGTCATGCGGTTTCCAAGTTTGGAGAACAGTTTGTGGGTAATGAAGTTGAGGTACTAGATCTCTGAAGTGGATTCCTACTGGTCATCAACTCATCTTTGGCAAGAAATCAATGCTATTGTGAATACTCTTTGTCCCAAAATGATTGTCCAGTTTATCTGCCCGGCTAGAAATTTGAGGCTCAAAGTCAAATATTTTCGCGCCAAACTTTCATCATCAAGAAGTCTTTCGACACCGCAACTTCGGGGGTGTTTTGGAGTAGTAGTTTTTTTTCTATTTTAAGAGTCATACTTACAACTACTTGGTCAATGGTCAGCGGGCCTTAATCTCGCCAAAGCTAGGAACGTGGACAATCATTTTGGGACGGGGAGGGAGTATATTTCATTATGCTAATTAGTATAATTTAAGTGAATGTGGACAGAAAATTTGTCCAAAATCAATGATGCATATCAAAGTATCATTAGCATTGGCGATGCATGCACATTATAGGACAAGTTCTTTGGGGGTAGAAAACTAGAAGAATATGATGGAAACCGTAAGTATACATACTTTGAGAAGCAATGTGGTCGAACAACATTCAAGATGTGTATTTTTCACAAATAGCACAATGTACATGCAACTAAAACGTATATAAGAAGAGACGTAGTCCAATCTACGACTAGTTCTGCCATTTCTATTATAGCCTATAGAATCCGCTGATACAAATGCATACATACAATTTCATTATGTCCAAAATTCATGCAGAAGTCCAAATTTACTTTAAACCTAGTTAAATGGGCACATCCATATGTTTAGAATCACTTTTGGCGTTGTCTGCTGCATGTATCAATGACTTTAATGGTACTCCCCTTATGATGACCAGGTGAAAATGTTCGCAGCATCTGGTTGGGACCTTGGAAATGCAGCTAGCCCTGCCCTCCAACAGTATCCCACAGTTTTGAATAAGAGTGGTGATGTGTATACTATTGTGAGGCGAAATGAGTTTGAGCATGCTCGTGCAACCATGAGTGTAGTCATACAAAACAGCACTGGTGAGCTTCATGTCTACTGCAAGGTGAGAACTATATCATTATATATTTTTATATATTTTTCTGGAGGATGTAAAGAAGATTGAGCTATCATTCAGCTCAAATTGGATATGCTTTGTGGACCTTACGTCGACATACTTGTCATTTAGTTTATGCAGCTGGGAGCAGCTGAGAGAAATTTAAGGTTGACATGTCTTATTCACACACCTACTTTTGGATGCAACATGGTTCAATATCCTCCTAAAACTAACAGTTTTGGTAGTATTATAAGATTAATTTGACGGCTCTGTGGTTGGGATGGCGAAAAAGTCAATGCTCAACACCCGCTCAACACTAACCATTTTAGACACACCTGTGTTACCACTTAAGCAGATTGCATATATGCTCTTTTAAAATTTGTCACAAATTGAGGTATAGTCACCTTAATCTCATTCTTATGACATTGGATTTGTACGAGGTTTGCTAATTGACTCGATTTCTTTCCTGGATTTATTGCACATCAGAAGAGGCTAAACTTCCTGGAATTAACGTAATAGGCTTGTCTACCTTATGACCCCTTCACTTTGCCTATCTGGATACATTCACTGCTTATTTTAGTAAATGGAACATGCAGGGGTCTTTTGAGAAAATCCAAGAAAAAAGCATGGTGGAAAGTTTGCCTTCATCTTATTTGGAGACAGCCAGGAACCATGCTCTTGATGGCTGCTACGTTCTGGGCCTCAGTCACAAGTCTGCCTCTTTCTCACCCATCACTTTCTCTCTCCTCTCTCCAACTAAATGTCTGTAATCTACTATATCAGTTCTTGTTTGTAATGTAAAAAATCCAGTTAAAGATTGGTAGTTATTGAAATTCAGCACAACATATTTTGCCTTAGTAGTAGCTATAATTGTTGACGTAACTGTGTATTTCAACCGACGCACAATCTCAAGGATTCAAGTTCTCCAAGATTTACACGTTGCATGCATGTTGTTGTTGATGGCAGGAACCTGGGTACCGATGTGTCTTTGGATACAATGAAGTCACTTTCACGAGATGATCTTGAGAGTAACCTCACATTTATTTCCCTCCTCCTTTTTCGCAATGAGCTTAAACCAGATACTTGCAGTGCGATAAAGAATTTACGCGAGGGTGAGGTAGGTTCAATGGCTATTAGTGTACATCTGCTTCGAATTTTGGGTTGTAGTTTTCATCGTTTCTGTGTAGAGTCTGGCAGGATGGAACAGGTATCTATTCTAGTTAGTTTTTGAATAATTTTTTTGCTTATGGTAATTTTCCCAAGTATTCTTAGAGACGATTCCTCATGGTATGGCCTCTTAGATTGTGGAGGTCAATCAAGAATTGATTAGTAATGATCTCATGGCCCTAAATTGCCACTAACATGTTATGCATTATGTCCCAGGTTCGATCATTGATGGTTACTGGGGACAATGCCCAATGTGGGTTCTACATTGCAAAGGAATGTTCTATGATTGCGCCTCATGTCCAAGTGCTGTTAGCAGACATAGGTCAGGGAGGCAGGTGCGGTCTTTTTTCCATTATTTATCCATTAAAACATTTCTCTAGTTGCAAATATCTGGGTTTAAAAATAAATTATGAATGTCTTTGATGCAATATGGCAATATACAGCTCTTCATGAAATTATAGAGCTTTGTGACACAAATTATAGAGCTTACTGGGATGACAAAATTCAAGGGACTGAAAGATTGTGTCCGACGAACCTTGAGATTTTAGTGTAGTTTTATTGAAAGCTCAAGCTAATGCATGTGAAGCCCCATCATAAACAAAAAGGAAATCCCGCTTAGAAGTTAGGTCATATGTACAGATTCTTTCAGCACACAAAAAGAAGTACTAGATTCTTTCAAGTTGCTAGCAGATCAATCAGAATAAACAAAAGGAATCTTCACAAACCATGTAAAATATACACAATAGTTTCTATCTACCTATCTGCATCTCATCATCCTATGTTAGTCCACTTTGTACAATTTTTCCTTCTATATTTATTTCTTGCTTTTGATGTGCTACTGATTAAACATACGACTGCTGCTATTCCAACAGTGTGACATGGCAGCCTATGGTGACAACTGTTACCGGAAACACCCAGGGTTTGTCTACAACAGATATGGTGAAGACACATCAAAAAGGATTGGAGGGTGGTCTCACCGAGTTGGCAGTTACAGGGAAGGCATTCAATGAGCTCTGCAGGATGGGCAGGATGAAGGAACTCTTGTTTTACACCCGCATTTTCTCGCGGTTTACTCCTGAAGATAAGGTGCAGTAAATTCCCCCTCTGGTTCAACTGGTCTGTTTTGCTTGGCTTCAGTTAGATGTCAAGGAATTCAAAAGGAAAGGCAAAGGTTGTCAGATTTGATGGAACAGGACTGGGACGAAAAAAATGTAATAAAAAAGTAGTCGACCAACAAGTCGACTGGTTATTTTTACTAGTCGACATAATCTGGTTGACTCTAATGGTCAACACAATTCGTTGACCTTTTTGTGTGTGTGCGCTTGCTTGCTTTTAAATTTGTTTTTGCTGGATAGGCTGGTTGAATGTGCCAACTGGTACAATTGACTGACCGAGTTGACGTGGAGTGATTTGATTAGAGGGTTTTCTTGTATTTCAATTTTATCTTTCTTCATGGGCAGGCTGGGTGAATGGCTGCTAGGATATTGGAAATGGAAAGTCCTTCCCGGACCATGACAAATGAAATGGAAATGCTGGTGTGCTAAGTCAATGTATATGATACATTATTAAGTAGCCTATTCAGGTTACAATGCAAATGGAATAATTCTTATGTAATTGGGATAACCTGAGAATGGTCCCATTGGGGATGCACCTCTTCACTTGAATCCTGCTAAATGGAAGAACCTACAGATAGGCAACAATGAGGTAGGTGTTGACTAATGAGAGCTTAATGCCACTTGACTAACTTATGCAGCATGCTCACAGGCATTCATACATGTACTTAAGGACCCTGAGAATTTATTTTCGAAGCAAGAACACAAAGAGAATGTCTCGTTACCTATGATGCTTAATAATGCTATGCCATGTTTTGCAGGTGAAAGTTGTGAACATGCACAGGGACTGTGGTCTTGTAGTGGGCATGTGTGGCGATGGTGGAAATGACTGTGGTGCTCTTCGATCTGCACATGCTGGACTGGCTCTAAGCGAGGCAGAGGCATCAGTTGTATCTCCTTTCACCTCCAAGGCCAAAACGGTGTGTGCATACTTTCTTAGGTCATAAGTCTTCCAATGTTACATGTTGCGTAGATCTTGATTCTATTGAGTATCTGTTATTGCTGCTCTTTCAAGAACTGCTTAATTTTCTCATAACTATTACAAAGTGGTGTCTCCTGATGTGAGAATAAAGGATAAAAGGGAGGAATGCCAAAATTATTTAAGTGAGAGGGTGTATGGAAGAACCTTTCACCTCCAAGACCATAATGGTTAGTATGCATACTTTCTTAGGTTTTAATCTTCCAAGGTTACACATTGCATAGATTTTGATTGCATTGAGTGTCTGTTAGTGTCTACTCTTTGATTCTGTTGAGTGTCTGTTAGTGTCCACTAATTTTCTGACAACTACTACAAAAATGGAACCTATCTATTGGATCTACGGCTGTAGAGGATTAAAGGGGGGAATGACAAAAAAATTAAGTGAGAAGGTGTATGGAATTAAAACTGGATATATACATGCTAAAGCACAATTTGAGAAACATACTGCGGTAATGGATTTTTACATGAGAACTCTTCTCTATTCATGCATATCAGTGAATTTTTTGATGGTCACTGTGGTGACCATTTGGTGAACATGTGATAGACCAAACAGTAGACTGCTTGTGAATTCGTCCATTTTGTATCTTTAAATAGAAAGAGAAACATTAAATGCAGGGATATGATACCTACGTAGGTTTCCTCGGTGGTTGAATTATTGCGAGAAGGTCGAGCAGCTTTGCACACATCATTTGCGTGCTTCAAGTTCCTCATCATCTATGGCTTGAGCTTCTCAATTCTAAAATTATCTTCAAATTGGTGAGTTTCCTTTCTGTTGAATTTGGGAATCTCTATCTATTGAGGGGGGCTCAACTATTATCAGGAAACCTGTTCAATGATCCTGTTTAGTTTTTTCGGGTCTTAGTTTTTTCCTGATTATGCATCACTTCTTAATTAACATTACTGCAAGACTGACTTGAATTTATGAGCAGGTATGGCATCATCGTCTGTCAAATGGACTATTTTTTTATTGATGGTGTAGCAGTTCTAAGTTTAGGTTACACCATGAACCTCAGCAATCCACAAAAGAAACTTCGCAAGGTACGGCTGGGGTTTCAAGCAGGTTAACCTATGTGCATCTGATATAGTAGATGCTCTTTTTATTGTCCCTGACATAGTTAAGCTATCTATCTATCTTTGTTCAGGAGTATCTTCAGGAGATACACAAGAAGCCAATGATAAGTCTAATAATTTGCAGACTGGACCTAGTTAACAGTGTTCAAAGGAGACAGCAGACTGTAGTCTGTTTACATGTACTGTAATTAACATAGATTGTGAATATTACGCTTTAATTATTTGGTTTGAGACAGACAAGTAATATGTTGAAATCATGCAGGAGAGGCCGACTTCCAGTTTATTTGGACCAGTAAATGTGGCATCTGTTTTGGGGATGTGGGTTATCAACCTTTGTTTTGTCCTGGGCGCTCTGTCATTCATGTCATCTCAACCAGAATATATCCAATGGCCCGCCAAGTAATCATACAAACCAATACATCCCCTCTTTCTGTTCACCTTATTTAGACATGACATCGTAAGGCAAGCGTGCCTTTAATGGTCAATTTATGCTGTTTGCCATGGTAATCAACTTGGATTGCAGAGTTGGGATTTTTCTTGGATTCGCAAATGTAGTTTGAGATTTTAGCAACAATCTGTGGAAGTTTCTGAGCTCCCCCTGTTGCTGCTATGATTTTTCAAAGTCAAAAGGGTTGGAGCCAGACAACGACCAAGTAGCCCCCCCCCCCCCAAATTTCTCTTTTAAACATGTGTCGTTTTTAGTGTCCACACCCATTCTCACAGCATTCAAATATAAGTGTCCATTTAAGATATGTAACCAAATCAGGCATGTTCACCTTAGTCCATGTTGATACTTTCCTTTCTGAAGTGCTTACAATCAATAAGGGCAACTCCTTATGCTCTTTAAGAATTCAAGGCTTCAAATTTGTGAGACAAACCGTATAATCTGCAACCTACGATGTTTTGAAATCCCATGTTGGAAGATTATTATCTGGAGATGGAATTGAAATGGCATGGTTGAAACCTTTGGATTAAATATTTTATTGGCAGGTACTCACAAGGTAAATCATGGTGGACACTTGGTGATAACTGGGAATCAACAGTCATTTTCTTCACCATATATTGTCAGTTTATCACCTCTGCTTTCGTCTTCACAATTGGATCCATGTTTCGGCGAGCTGCTTGTCGCAACTATCTTCTCCTGGTACGTTCATCTTGCAGCCTTGAGAAAGTCCTTTTTAAGGCCTAGTAACTCACAGGTTGTGTCTTTTCCAGATATCCAAATTACAGGTATTTAGTGTGGACAACACTAATTTTATCATGGGAAAGAAAGTGGGTTAAATAGAGGTGATTTAGAGCTGCTTGAATGTTGACCAATCAATCCTTTAGGATACATGAACATCCTTACTTTCACTAGCCCACAGTAATTTGTCACTTAACCATAACTTGTGTAGCTGTAACGAGAATAGATATACAGGTTCTTGTTCCTTCTAGTCTCACAGACCATTGTGACATTGTAATATAGGTAACCTTCTTTTTGTGAGATGGGTGTGTCATCCAATTTATAACTAAATATTATCTTTTTTTTCCCTCCATGTGAAGGTTTCTTGGACAGGCATCTTCGCACTCATTTCCGTGGTGTTGCTGCTCCCCCCCAGTTCATTCACTCATATGTGGCATGTTGCAAGTGAGGAGTTTAATGGCCCTAATTCTACATCCGATGTATGGTTAGCTTACCAGGTAACAGAAGCGCACCTTTTTGTTAACTCTTGGTTATAGAAAAAATTGAAGACATTGAGATGACCTCGAGGCTGATACTTGGTACCCAAAGCTGCCAACTTTTGGGCTATGGTATGCGGGGCTATAACAGACACTTCCAATCCACATACACTTTTGGCTGTTGGATGGGATCATAGATTGTCTCATCCAGTTAGCAACTGTGAATCATGAAGGTTTTCGTTTCAAGTGTTGAAACTAGAGTTGAGATGCAAAAGTTATAAGAGGTCAAAGTGAAAATTATTGTCTCTTTAAGAGATCTCATAGGCCCTCTCAATTGTGTAAATTACCGACCTAGAATAGTGTCCTTATTATGAGCACATAGTCCAATCTCATTGTAACACATGTCTTTTTGGTCTCTGTTCTTAATCACAGCCTTGCCATATACCACTCAAATTTAGGCGTCTGCATAAGACTAGTGTTTGATTAAGGCCTGCATACACTAAATATCTGTAATTTGATGCACAAATGAATTTAGTGTTTGATTGTTTTCATGTGATCTAATTATTTTATGTACAAGCTACTCCTACTTTAGAAGTTTTCAAAATATAGGGTGCTCAATACCTCAATCTTCTCCAAAATATTCCAGTCACGTTTATGTAATAAGCGGACTGCCAAAACAACTGTGAAGTGGAATGAAACAAACCATGTGATGGATACGTTGCAGGCCCATGGAGGAGCTCCAAGCCCAGGAATGTCATTCTTATTTCGACTTAAGCTATGGTTCATCATAATAGCGAACATGATCATCGTCGCCCTCTGGCAGAAGGTTAGCTTTACGATTTGTTGAAAATGCACCATGTAAATTACATCCAAAGTGTCAACTCTAGTCATGGACTGTTTAACATCAGTATATAGAAAAACACTCGAGCAACCAAACATCTTCTTGAAGAAAGGGATCTACCATTACTGATGTTGACAAATATGTACACATGAATTTGTCAAATGGTCTGATATATGTGAGCCTATTAGGTGTTAATTTGGTATAAATGTCCCACCATCATGAGTATGACAGTGAGGTATGCTATTTGCAAGTATGGAATGACTCATTGGATGGTTTTGTACTGCCACAGGTGGTGGTTGAAGGCCCAGGTGCAAAGTTTCTACGCCAAAAATTTCCTTCTTCAACCCCTAAGTTTCTCTTGTAATCTCATGTGATATCTTTCCGATTCAAAACTGTATATTTTACACAGACCTGTATGAAGTAGGTCTTTTAATAAGCAACCTAGAGGTATAAAGGTACCCATAAAATCTAAGTTTGTGTAGCTTAGTGAATACTTCCAGGCATCTAGCTTCAATCTTGCTGAAACGCAGTTGAAGTTTACTACTTATTTTGAGTAGTAGGCTCCATACATTTTTGAACACACTTGATCAAGCTTGACATGAAACCATTTGAAAGGAGCTTGAATGTAAATAGGCTTAAAGTATTCTTAGATTATTCCTATACAAGCATATAGAAGGCCCCTGTAAAATGAATTTACTTCCACTAAACATGATCATTGGAACAGTCTTGGCTCTTTGGATTTCTGTACTGAGATTGGCATTCCACTGAATGTGAAAGACACCAGAATTGACATAGATATTCAGTCTGCTTCAATTCAATTCAATTCAATCCAGACATGCAAAGAGGAACCTCTTTTGGTGAAGTGGATAGGTATTGTATAACAGATTCTAATTGAGTACATCTGCAATTTGCTATAATTATATACTCATAACCCTACATTGTCGTCATTGTTATCAAAAAGAGAGGGACTGATGTATAATTGTAATTACCTGCCCTGCACCTGTTGTTGTCTTCTGCTGGACACAAGGTAAGGTTGCAGGTTTTAGATTTTCCACCCCATCAAACAATCAAGGCTTTGTGAGGGGAGCAGTGGGTACAGATAGAGCAAGCTGCTGTAAACTGCAGGAAAGAAGTACCCATATCTTTCAAGTACGGGTTTCAGGACGATTTTTGGAGGTACTGCAACTAAGTAATGTAGAATTTGAAACAATTCACCCTCATGGCTGAAAAACGCCTCTTCGGCTTCACACAAGTCTAATGTTGGAGCCTTCCTATACTGTAGCTTAATTTCTACTGCAAACATGGTGGCAAATGTCTGGTGAATGCCCAGTGAATGTAAGGTTTATTGCCCTAAATGTTCTTCGAGCACTGGCTGGAAGAGTGCTCGGATAGGTGGCATGCTTACCAGTTGATTTTTAGTGCACCCTACCACTATGGTCCACTCAATCATAGTGGGTGGGAGTAATCGGGTGAACCAATTATATTCAATCAACCTGTATGGGAACCTAGGGGCTTGCTCTTGGGAGAGAATAGGTGCAAGTGAGTTTATGCGCTCCCATTCAAGGTGTTCATCTTAAAAGGAGACAAAATTCTTCGAGGTCTCTCTAATTCTTGTGATTTTCATTTCGGTATTACATATCAAATTAGACTAACCTGAGGATGAAGCAACACCATATTTCATGCCAGTGGCAATATCTGAGTCATCTCTCTCACCTGAATTGGTTGCAACCAAACAACTCAGTATCAGTTCAGGGGCTGCAGTTTATAATAATAGTGCTCGATCCCGTATCTAGATATATTGCAGTGCACTGCATGGCATTAGTACATTGAGGAGATATTGCAATATCACATGACACATCAATTCATAGCTGATGAGAGACTTGAATCAAATCTTATGAGCGAGAAGCGATCCTCTTCTCCTTTTACAGGGCGTCCTAGCAATCTCTGAAGGGGTAAGCTGGGGCCGGAATGTGATTGTGATGGGAGAACCAGAGAAGCGCAATATTTGGTAACAGAGGACACAGATTTTCATCAAGTGACCCCTTCATGACCTAGCTCACAGACAATGAAGGGGAGCTCTGAAAAAAATCTGGGACCTGATTTGAGATACGTATCCAGCAAAGATTATACAAATCATCTGAGCCTGTGGCAGTCATGGAGAATATATACTCAACTTGCATCATGATGCATGTGAAAAGTAAGAAGGGAAAGGTTGACAATATTCTAAGTCCACCAGTAGAAAACCCAGAGCATGGGACTGGAGCAGAGTTGCAGGGCAGGTACTGGCAAGCCTTTGTTTCTGCATAAATATATTTATTTATTTATTTATATATTTATCATCGAGAGTAGAACCGTATCCACCTTTAGACAGATGGTGGCCCAAGATTAAGTATTTGATTAACAACCACAGGAGTCACATAACATTATTAAGCAAGCTTTTGTGTTCTGCGGCTGGGCATAACCATGTAATCATCCCCTCATTACACTGGAAACTTGTTGCATTAGAGATTGCAGCTAGCACTTTACTATGTATAGAAAGATGACCATGTCAGTTTGCAAAACTGACATGTCAGTATTAATGTTATGCAAAACTCCTGGTGATCAAAATAGAAGAGTGCAAGGCATGTGGCCATGTTGTGGGAACCATCAACTCCATTGGCAATTTTGGGCCGTTGGATCACATCGGGAATTATCTCATTCGATTAGCAATAATTGCAAATCATGAAGGTTGTCATTTTAAGATCTAGAATTAGAGTTGAGATGCAAAAGTTTTAAGAGGTCCAAACAAAGATTCTCTTTCTTTTTCTTCGGGTGATGCCATAAGCCCTCCTAATTGTTAATCATTGGATCTAGAATAGTGTCTATATCTTGATCACATAGTCCGATCTCATCATGACATATGCCTTTTTGGTGTCCATTCTCAACAAACCTTGCTATAGACCACTCCATAGGTGTTTGCTAGGAAGAGTGACCAGATAAGGTCCACATACCTTATCGTACATTCAAGTGTGGTTGGGCACATCTTTGCGTGAATTCAATTTCCACATCATCTTTAAGAGGTTCCAACCAAATCACATGACGACATGCGCATTTTGGCAAAATAAATAAATAATTTCACCCCTAATCTGACTTAACGTACATCTAGGGTAATATGTTTCAGGAAAATCTTGGGTTACCCTCACCCATCTTAACCTTGAGAATGATGTATTGGAATGCTTCACCTAGTGGTTTCGATGCATTGTTGTGTGTATATCTTCTTCTCCTGAGCAGCTATGGAGGCAAATGAGGGAAGGTACCCAAAGCACGGGGGAGAAGAGAGGGACAGTCCAGGCGGAGTAATGGAAGAGTCAGAAGCGAAGGACACCGTTATTTGCAGGCGTGGGAAGGCTGAAGCACTGGTCTGCCATGTGATTTGCACCTCCACTTTCCCTTTGACTCATCTCTGACCACCTACTAGACCAGCTCCCTCATGCATCACTTAGTTTGAATACTCTTCCCATACCCGTGACCCCATCCACTGTGTAACCTTGAAAACAATCAGAGTTCCACAAACATTTTCCCAGATGGGCATCATTTTGATCTGAGTACCCTAGCCTGTCTCGTGAGGCACAGAGAGTCTGAGCGGATGTCTGCTGCATCCACGTGAGCTGGGGAAATCAGACAAGATGGGATAATACCTAAGGTAAGCAGGCCTATAATGGACACTTCCAACTCCACATACACCTTTGGCCATTGGATGAGATTGCAAACTGTTTCATCTAGTTAGCAATCGTGAATCATGAAGATTGTTGTTTCAAGTGTCAAAATAGGAGATGAAATGTAAAAGTTACACGAGGTCAAAGTGAAGGTTATTTTTTCTCTTTAGTCAAACACATAGGGCCTCCCAACTATATTAATTATTTAGAATGATGTTCATATTTGGAGTACATGATCCAATCTCATTGTAACACATGTTTTTTTGGTGTCCATTTTTAACTCACAAACCTTGTCATATACCATTGCCTTAGAGGTGTTTGCATAAGACTAGTGTTTGACTAATGCCCTTATACCTTATGTAAGGTATGCAAGCCTTACGTGGTCACTCTTCTTACTTGGACTAAGTGGTATAAGACAAGATTCTAGGTAAGAACGGATACCAAAAGAGACACATGTCACAATGAGATAGGTACTTTGCATATAGACAGCATTCTAGGTTCAATAGTGAATAGAATTTGGAGGGCCGATGTGGCAGATGTTTAAGAAGATCAAGAATCTCCACTTTGACGTAGGGCTTTAACTTCTAGGGCTCGTGAAATTACGATTATGATGAAACTGATAATGACAGGTTGGATTTGCAATTGCTAGCCAGATGAGATAGTAACTTATTTCCCGATCCGATCCACCTGTCAAGATTGTTTGTGGAGTTGGAAGTGCCCACAAAGTAGGGCCACACTTGTTAATTTCATTCTATTGACTGATGAGTTGCGAGGTTGAAGCTGGCCAGAAGCTCAAGTTGCAACCTATGGGTTGTTGAGTTCTCCCTTGGTTGGCCCGGCTCGTCAAATCTGTCACTCTTGTTATTACAGCTATTGTTAAGCATGTAAAACAAAGTCTAGGAAGATCCTTGTGAAGGTTAGCAGAAGCAAGCTTACTTGCAGTGCACCATTTTTTAGTTGAATGGGTAGAAAGCATGTATCTAGGAAGAGGGCTAATTTGGGCTAGACTGCTCAAGCAATGTTGTTATTTGATGCAGGCCCTCAACTCAGGCTCTCGGTGAGGAGTCAAGCTAAAAGTGCGTTGATGGTGATCCCCTGCATACAATACAGCTTGAAGGGTAACTTGGGAAAAGCCAGTATGACAAACCATAAGCAAGGTTGTTTGGAGTGCATCATAATTTACTTCAATGGGTAGAAAGCATCTAGCAAGAGGACGAATTTGAGGTAAACTGAAACGGAATCAAGGTCACAAACTGAAAATATCGAGAGTTGTGTGGTTGCTTGACGTTGATGATCCCCTAGCTGCAGTACAGCCTGGAGGGTAACTTGGAAGAGCTACTCTACACATCTGATTTCGTGTAGCCCGCACTATTCACCTTTGACCCACACTAGTTAACTTGCAATCACTGTGTGGCAACTATAGATCTTCATAGAGTGTCACATGACACAACTTGGTGCTTCATGACAAGTCACAAAACCCACTCTGGTCAACATAGCACACCAATTTCATGCTGCACTTAATCAAATGTTAAGTATAGTTAGAATGACGAAGTTTGTTATAAGTTTGCTTTGCTCCTAAAAACAAGTAGGGCACATGCAAGCTTGTCTCTTGGATGTCAATGTTGTGTTGTGGTCTTATATGTACACTCTAAACTCCGTGATATCAACCTCCTTAATGTCACTCCTTCTCTTATATCCCGAAACCCTAGGGAATGGATGTTCTTAGTTTAAATATTGCTCTTTATTGTCACGTTTTCCTCCCATATATCATGGGTTTTGACATTAAAATAAACCACCAAAGAGTTCACCCCACATGCTCACACGCATTACGTTATCATCATTGTAATTATTGTCATCATTGCAATGTTGACTTTGTGTCAATCCACAATGTCACATGCACTTTGGTTGTCACAAGCATGATATTATGGAGTTTAGAATGTATTTGTTTGTCACTCTCTTCATCTCACGCTACGTGGACGCCAAAGTACAAGTCCACAAACCAACATCAACCACTAATACTCTCACTAGACACACAAGTTTTCTAACGTAAGGGGCTTGAAGGAAGCATAGTTACAACATTTGATTGATCAAATGTTCAAAAATGTCAGTTTGAAGTATGATTCATGCATTTCACCACACTAAACATCTAATTAAGTGTGGCCCACACTATTCATCGTCGACGTAAATTAATTGTCTTGGAATCACATGGTGACAACTAAAGAAAGAGAGGTGTCACATGGCACTTAATGCTACATGACAAGCCACAAAGACCACTCTATTTAACATGGCATACCAAAATTAAAGCCACATTAAATGAGACTTAGTATAGCTAGCAGTGCAAAAACTGGTGCTAGTCATCAGGTTGATAGTTGCAAGGACGGTAACCCCTAACCTTAAGAACTGTGACCCACATTCGTTATTTGTTGCATTAACAATCGTGGACGTATGGGGTTAGAGTAAATGCAAAATTGGCAATCACTTCCGCCATTCAAGGTAAAAATATACATTCTCATGCATCAGATGTTCAGTGCAGTGCAATGCAGCAATCACCGCAATTACCCACACTAACTGCTGCATCGACATACAAGTCACCGCAAGAATATCATAGGAATAACCTCGGCAGTAATAACCTTCAACCAGAACACATCGGTACGGTATGTTTGCCAAAAGCAAACATGTGATTTCATATTGACACCACCGACAGATTCCCTATCTAAATTCCACACGCATTTGCAGTCAGCAGCAATGACTAACATATTTGTGCAGTATTAAATCACAGGAAGGTGATCTGAAAGATACAAATACGTCTCTGAGTACACACTGCCAATTTCAATTCGTCTCGAGAAGGTCTTCATAGGATTATGTCAGGCGGGTGGAGATTACAGGATGTAGGTTTAAACCACATATATCGGTTCGCTATTTCTTCATATGGTTATGTAGCTGAAGAAGTGCGACGATAGCCTTCCAATTCACATGGGGATGTATGTAAATGAAACTAAAAGATTGGTGTTTCAGTGGGCAATAGACGCAGCTTTAATATTTGGAACACCATGGGCCGCGGAAGTTTAGTCTAGTGGGTCACTCAAACAATTGATGATATCATTGAATCAAGAGTGTAATGTTTTACGGATACTAATCTGGTCCTAATAGGAAAAGGATGGAGTTGGGAATCGGTTATTGAGCCTTAAACATGGATAAATTCATATTCTGGGGTTTGTACTACCCTCAGATCTGAAAGACACATAAATGAGGATCACCCTGCTTCCTGCACGTCCTTACTATATACAAAAGCTTTGGTCAAGAGATTCAAACCGGAATAATGTTTCAATTTGTTTCCAAGTCGACAGCCTGAGTGCCATTGACCCCTAAACTTAAATTGATGGCACCTAAATGTATCCAATGACGCAAAGGTAGAAGAAATTACCAAAAAGTGGCGAGTTTCAACATTACCTGAGCCAGTGTATGAAGCAGTGAGTGCGGATACCAACTTGGCGAAGGAGGCTCACATGGCTGATCTGAACAAAAGCTTGAAAACAATAAATGCTTGAACTGAATAGGTGCAACCAAGAAATGTTTGAACGACCGAGCTTTATATTTGTAAGAGGATCAGAATCTGCCGAATCCCAGACATCGAGACTTGAAATTTTGACCTACGTTGCCTTCACATGCTCTCCATATCCTAGTTCAGCTGACATCTAGATGGCAGGCAATTGCGCCGAATGACAAAAAGAGAAGGAAATATACCAAAGGAGGCAAGCTCGTATCATCATAGCAGGAATCCAAATTGACGCAACACATACACAAGGTTGACGTCAACAAAACCTCGAAATTATAAAATGTTCGAACTACACAGATCTACTTACCCAGGAAATGTTTGAGGAACGGAGCTCTTTGTAATGGGAGGACCAGATTCTTCCAAAATCTGCACGTCCTAATCTTCAGCAAAACTTGACCTACATCCCAATCAGCATAATCTATTGCTACAGAAGATGTTGATGCGATTGTACTCAGATTACTACAATAATGTTTTGGAGCATAGTCTTCTGAACACCAAAAAAAGACACACAAGCAACCTGATGAAAAGTGGATGATGTCAGTGCAATCTGAAAATATCTGTGTGTTCCTACTAGACAGAAATACCGAGTGGGGGACCTCAAAGTCACAAATGTATGACAATCTAACGAAACACTTCCACCAGAGTGCTGTGATGATTATTCTACTCAGCCCTGCAACACACTAAGTAGGACTTTCCCCGCTTGTGCTACTAGTACATGTATGATACAGAATGAGGTCTCCGATCTTTCTATGCTATTTCTCTCGGAGAGAACTACTCAGAAGAAGCTGTAAGGGTGCTTGACATGCACTTAAGTGCATTCATCGCAACATTGCTTTTAAACCCCCACTCAAACTGCAGCCTACCACTTGTCGATCTGAAGGCAACGCTTGTATCAGCAGGCCTTGCAAGTGATTTCGTATCAGCGGCGCCATGATCATTCGGTGTTCCGAATCAAGCAGTTCCAATTTTACCACATGGCTCTCATTGCGTTGAATCAGTATTCGGATCCAAAGACAAAAGTCATTACTCTTTGTCGAGAGACTTGTGGATGGCGAGACCTGCTCTTGATAAAGACTGCAAGGCACGACAAAACCGACCTCCGTAGTCTGATATCTGTTGCTTTCGGTGTGGGGATGCGACATCAATGAGAAAATTATGTACAATCAGGCCGTTGATTCTATTTCCTTCTTGGTATCTGCCTCTACACTCCCTCCATCCTCGGGGCTTGAGGCAATCTGCCCGGCAGCACCATTGCCGGTGTAAGCTGCGATGACTTGACCGCCTTCGGGAGGTGGGGGAAGCATTTTCAGAATCTCAGGTTGGCCTGCATCTTGCACAGAGGCATCACGGCTTCCTATCGGAACTGGCTGATGAGTGGTCAGCTCATGGGCTTGATTATCTATTATTGCCTTGGCGCCCTTGTTGTGAGGTGTTCCCAGTTTACCCTGCCGATACAGATTCTCCAACTGATGGAAGTAAGGGCAGGTTTTGGCGTTCTCCGGCCGTTTCTTGTTGCTCTCCTTCGTCTTCTTGAAGTACTTGTTGATGTTTTCCCACTTCTCTTTACACCTTTTTGAGTTGCGGTTGTATCCCAAGCACGCCATTCCTGTGCTAATCTCCTCCCATAGTGGACCCTTGGGCCCTGCCTCTTGAAATCTGGGTTCCATTTCACTCCGCAACCTTATAAGGGCGTGTACCTCAGGCTTCGGCCACCTTGAGCTTGTGGGGTCGAAGGACCCATCGACCTTCGACTCAGGTTCCTCAAATGTGGTGCTTGGTGGCAGAGGAGGAGGGTTAGGCTTGGGACTAGCAATCGGTGTCGCAGTAATTGTCGGTTGCTGGTGAACAACTGGAACTGAAACTGGAACTACTGGAACTGGAACTACTGGTAAGCTCGGTATAGCAATGGGTGATACAGAGACATGAGTAGTCACGGGTGGAGGGTTAGGAGGGGGAGGATGCGGGAGCTGGAAGGTCTGACCAGCTACTTTCTGTAGAAACGCAACCAAGACAGCTTCCCTAGATGCGGCACGAGCACGCTCTTCATTACGAAGCTCGTTCTCTCGTTTCACAAGTTCCATTTCCTGCCTTCTCCAAGCCTCCTCCCTCACCTGCCTCTCTTGCTCGCGCCGTTGTAACGAATTCAAAAATTCGTGCTGCATGGCCTCCAGTCGGCTCATCAGCTTCTTCACCAGCGACTCCATGAATTCCTTCTTCGAGCTCCCAGGCTTCTCATCATCTAGACGCTTCCTTTTCTTGTTGGTACCTTGCTTGTCTCCCTCCCCACCCGCCGTGGGCTCCTCGTAGTCATCTTCCGATGAGTCGGAGATTGTGGCGCATGTGCTCACCTCCGAAGGCCATTGCGCAGCATGGACACCGTTGGTGGTTGGCACGGCGATTGTTGGCACAGCAGATCCTGTTGTTAGTAGAAGCCGAGCTCCACCGGCATTAGCTTCCGCTTGTGCTGCAGCCTGCTGGCTACCATAGAGCTTTTCCAGCTCACTGAAGAACCGATAACTCTTACCGTCCTGCCTCCCTGCCCTTCCATCCTTAGTCTTTTTATAATACTTGTGAACATTCTCAAACTTTTCCTTGCATTTCTTAGCGCTCCTCTGGTACCCAAGCTCCGCAAGTTTCCTGCAACCATGAAAACCCTACCCAATCAAATCAATTCCACGCCTCTCGCCTTAACATCGATTGCATTCCCACCACTGTTTATGTTAAATGAATGACTGGTGCATCGATTTTGGAGTCTTTCTTCCATTTCCTAACGACTTAGAAACCATCACGAGCACCGGTGACCCACGATTCAGTTTTTTGAAAAGGAATTTCAGAAGCTCAAGAAAACGAAAGGTGAGCCGGTTAGACAGGCGAATATATATATATAGAGCAGCAAGCCACTCTCGATAGACATCATCACCACACTTGATTCTCATGCCAATACTTGGGGGTAAAGTGAACAAACATCGGGGTACAGTACTTCGTGGACAATCACGTACCGCGAGAGCTCTTCCCAGAGCGGCCCTTTAAGACCCGAGTCTCGGAAGTTCGCATCCATGTCCGAGCGCAGTTTGATGAGTGCGAGTGTCTCCTGCCGGGGCCACCGGCTGCCACTCGCACTTGCACTCCTACCCTCGTCCTCCATCTCCTCATCGTCATGCTCTACCGTGACTACCTGTTTGCTATTATGCGTCGGTGATGGTCGGCTGCCCACCGGTGAAGGGTCTTCAGGCGAATCGGGTCCACCACCTAATCCCAATTGTTGCACCATCTGATGGGGCGCTTGCTTTTGAGCCTGAGCCTGACCCTGTGCCTGTGCAGCTTGCTGTGATGTGTGTTGATGGACTTGCTGATGAGGAGCTGGAGAAGGCTGGTGCTGATGCTGCTGCTGCTGCGTCTGATGATGATGCGGGTGCTGGCCATGCTGATGCTGCGGGACGTGCGGTGCGTGAGCAGCATGAGGAGACAGCGTCTGATGAGGTTGCGGTTGTTGCTGCTGGTGGGGATGCAAGCTAGGGTGGGGTTGGTGCCCAGGATGCGGTCCATGGAGGTGCTGGTGGTGATGCTGCGCTTGTTGTTGATGGGAATGTTGATGCTGGGGATGGTGTTCCGCATGCCGGTTGTGCACAGCTGCCGAAGGCGACAAGGCCGACATGTTGTCATGCGATATTGCGAAGATGTGTTGTGGGGGAGGTCGGCCGACCACGTACTGTGGTTGCTCAGGAACACCATACTGCCCCCTACTTTGCATCTTCGTCGCCAGCCTCCGCTGCCACCCTCTACAGTCTCACTGCAATTCGGGATTCCCACCACACTCTCACATAGCGTAGTAAAGCATGTGGTTCGCCGCCATTGCGAAACCAAAGAAAAAAGCACAAAAGAAAACCAAATAATAGAAGAAACAACTAAACTCTTGAGCTAGCTGATCAGTATGTTCAGTCGGACCGAGTGCCTGGCGAATCTAGCACGGCACTGCTTAGGAATGAATAACGGTGTGCGATACATCAACGCCGAAGCGCGCGATACATGAGCACCCCGATTCCTGTTCGCCACGCCACCTGCAACCTGCTCTCACTCTCGCCGACGCTCCCTGCGAATTGCCCAACAAGCTGGGTGCGTGCGATCCACCCGCTGCGGCGCTGGCTGTCGCGAAGATTGGTGAAGCAGCATGAGCCTGCGATGGATGCAACAGTGCGGCAGATGGTAAGCTGGCCGATTGCTTATTCTCGAGGGGATGCTGTCTGCTGTGCCCCTTCAAGGTGAGCTTTGGGGTCCCTCCCCCCTCCTCCCCTCCCGAAGGCCCCCGGCCTTTCAACATCTTCCTTCCTGGCCTGGCTACCTGTCTGGTGGGTCAGTCCCGTGACCTTTCACCCCTGTCCATCCTCCTCCGCGCCTGCCACCACCCCAGTAACTCCCCCCCCTCCTCTCCATCCTCCTCCCCGGTGGCCCACGGATCATTCGCGGTGTATACAGTGTATGTAAACTCCTCATCCGTTGGCAAGGTGAGGTGAAAACGCCGCACTGAATCGGCTTCATAGTCTGGAAACAACTATTCTTCGAGTATTTGACTCCCAAAATGGCATCGTAGACCCTGAATTAGTCTAACGGATTCCAGTCGGTGTGAACCGGCCCTCAATCAAGCTTGTAGGGGACTTACTTGCTTGCTTTTACCAACGAACCCCTACCCCCCTCCCCTTTGATTTCACCTTGTCAATCCCTCCTCCTCTTCACCCCACTCTCTTTCAAAACTTTGGCCTTTTGTTTTTCCCTGTTCTTTGTTATTATTCCATGGGGGGCTCCATCTACGTGACAAGAAACAGAACACATGCACTACCCATGGTGCAGTCCACTGGTGAGAAACCCAGGGGAACGTCCTTGGGATCGACCTTACCAACAAATACCGTCCCTGCCCCGCGGCCTCAATTATTGTAAAGCCCTCCCCTCGTGGCTTCCCCTACGCAATAATCCTCATTTCCCATCCCAAGAACTCCTCGCCCTTTCACCCTGGTCAATTCTCCTCTTCCTCCGCTTTACCTCCTCACTTTTGTCTACCCCATGGTCGTGTGAGAACTTAGGCTCACCTTGTTCAAGCCAAGCCCCCCCAGAAGCCCCTCATCCACCAACCACCGCTTCTTACCTTTCTAGACTAATTCAAGGCTTAGAGTCCAAGGTTTTTCTTCCCCTTATTTATTCTAGTAGCCTGCAATCATTCTAAAGGTTAAAGATTACAGCATCTGTCCACATGATAGTGCAAACTAACTGTGCAAAGTTTGATTGTTGATTCTGTGATTCAAATAGTAATCACAGCCCATTGACCACCATACATTCACTCATTTAAGCATGGGTGAAAACGTTGATTACTATGTAGAGCCCAGAGCTTATCATGTTTAGATAAATAAATACCTAAGTTGGGGTTATAGACCCCTAATTAAGCTAGTGAACTTGAATTTTGGTTGATTCAAGAGTAAACGCATAGGGATCAGACATTTGCCACACTCCTGATGATAGATTTGGAGAAACAAAATCGTTCGACCCCGCGCCGGGGTTTGGAGGGGAAGATACACTCAAATACACATCCAGCAATGAGGAGCACCATACAACCTACAAACTACCGATTAAAAGCCACCCACACCACCCTCACAAACTAGGCAGTCTCAATGCATCACAACTTCATTCACATGTGGTTCGTCTTACTGTGCTAATATAAGCAAGAAGCATGTATGAAATTGCTCATACTAATTATCCACTAGTGCAAAATAAAACCATGACTTTGTGGGGCACAATGTGTTGAGAATTTGTTGTTGGGAACAATTTTATTCATTTTTGGCAGAACATGAAGGTTTGATGAAAGTAGCTCATTTTCTCAAATGCATCATCTTGTACCATTATGAGGTATTGTTCTCGGCTCCTAAATTGTCTTCAAAATACATTCATAATACACCAGCGTCCCACTTTGGAATTCCAATTCATGCAACTTTATACCATGGGGGTGCGATAACAACTTCTTCCTCCTAAGCTCATTGCGAATCCAATTCAATCAGGTGCAATTCCACTAAATCAAGGCCTTCGACTCTTATTTAGTGTTTGGTTTCTTTCTTTTAAACTCCACACCCTGTATAATGTTTCTCTGCATTTGGATAAACAATTGCAAACGATACCAAGGGAGAGAGTTAAAAAAATGCTTGATTAATATGGAAAGCCCATCAATTATTATTTTAAACTAAACCAACCCCTATAGCACGGATTAGAGACCCCCAGTTTAGTCTGGATATATATAAGCCATAAACCTATAGCAAGCAAATTTTTATCACCCGCCTCGCTAGGTGTTGTGGGCCTAAACCCCATTTGTGCCCTCTGCAACGGTAGATCAATCATCCCAATTAGTGCATGTTACTATTCGGGAGTTACGCAATGCTATAACTATTTACTGAGAATGGAATGTTTTACCAAGAAAAAACCATCATGTTTCTATAATGTCCAAACAACCTACTTGTTTAACAATTGACCTCTTGAGTACAACGTTTTTTGTACTGCATCATTCCGAATAGTAACACACACTAATTAGGGTAATCGGTGTAGTTTTCAATCGTGACCCCCCCCCCCCACCCACCCCCACACACACACACACACACATTTGCATCCCGATTTACCCCAAAATCTTTCCGGTAGTAAATGAATTTACGCATGGCCACTTAAGTTACCCCACTGCATGCACCAAACAAAGTTGATGAGTTGAAGGCAGGCAGGCCCCTTCATCACCCGACTGACAACTGCCTGAAGATGATATCGGCCCCTGCCCCACAGCTTCCCAAATATTCCGCAAACAAACACTGGACAGCGAAAGGGAATACCAGTCTGTGAACTAAGCCAAAACACCACCCTACCCCTTGCTATTATTCTGGCTACACACATGTAACCCTCAAGACTTTTTCCTACTGCCAGGGTACCCAATTGCAATGCAGGCCAGGCTCCGGACTCATCTCATCACTCACTCATTTGGCCAGCCTCTGCAGCTAAATTGCATGCAGGGCTCGGGCTTCGTAGTATAATAGCGGTGTCTAGGTAAGGTTAAAAAAAATTAAAAAAATTAAAATGAAAACGGGCTCCAGTAGGAAAAACAGCCCCTACAGTCTGCAAGAGGGAAGTTATCGCATGCTTTAAGCGTGCCTCTCATTCATCCACCATAAAGGCCTTGAATAGTTTGCGGCCTGGATGATAGTTTGGTTAGTTGATTTGACATCAATATTAGCTTCAGAAACCCTGAATTAGTCTAGACCAAGTCATTTGAGATGAATCGGTTATGAATCTAGAGAGAGGTCAAGTTTAATTTGTGTTGGATGGATGAGAGGTATGTTCATATGCTATAGTTTTACTCACTTCAATCATTAGGGTAGAGTTTTCATAGTTGCTACACTCCTTTTCTTCAATGTGGAAACTAGAATAATGTGGGGTGGGGGGTGGGGTGGGGGTGGGATATATGTTTTCCAAGCATAAGTGCTTGAAACTACATAATTGTCAAAGAATGATTGGCTTCTAAAATAATATGTGGATAGAAGTCTATTGGTTAACGTTTTAAAATGATGAAAGTGTATTATGAGGAAGGGTGAAAAAGTCTGAGAAACATTGGAATTATTGTAAAGTAATCATGTGTTTTAAGGAAATCTAAACCCTCTTAATAGGTTTTGGAGGTGAATTCAAGTTTGTAGGGGATTCTACTATGGGCATGTAAGTCGTGCAGTCTATACATGGACCCTTCTTGAGCCATGTAATAATAAGAGGGTGACATCAACTTGGCCTATTGGAGGATATCTACTTTAACCCCTATATACCCAAGAAGCCAAAAAGTGATTGCGAGCATCTTTCAAAGATATCTCTCTCAAGGCAATTTTTGTTTTTTCTTTGTTTTTTCTTTCTTCTTCTTTTTTTTTTTTTTTTTTTTTTTTTTGCACCTTGACATAATAAAGTTTTGCATCGTCTAGAGCAACCGGATCAAAATTTAATATTAATGACTCTAAGATATGGACTTTGAAGTGGTCAGAACCCTTACTTTTCTAGTACGCGTTTTTTGAGAAGTGCTCCTTTGTTGCGTCCTTTCAATCTTTGCTTCTCTTTTGCACCCATGAACATGGTTTGTATCCCAACGCAGGGGCTTTCTTTCACCTTTGTTTGTAACAAAAACTAGTTATTTTGGGAAGGTAACAATATTTTTGAAATGAATATTTTTGGTTTTTCCCCACCAAATTATGCCGCTCAAACTTATAGCCAATCATATCAAAGAACAAGTAGTTTTGATAAATTTTGAGATCTCATTATTTTTGAAAGGAAAATGCTTGTAAAATGATTTGGTGGATACCAAAGGAAGAGATCCATATTCCAACCGCATTGCTGTGATTTAAATATAACTCCCTAAAACTTCCTCTTGTATGCCACCACAAAATAAAGTTTATAATTTGTACTTTATACTACATCTTTGATTCAA
Organism: Polytrichum commune; assembly: GCA_950295325.1. Classification (NCBI taxonomy): domain Eukaryota; kingdom Viridiplantae; phylum Streptophyta; class Polytrichopsida; order Polytrichales; family Polytrichaceae; genus Polytrichum; species Polytrichum commune. Next base: position 17,463,555 of record OX485806.1, read on the forward strand.
GCTTAAATCCCCATGCTTTTAAGGGTTAAGAGCTCGAACTCCAAATCGGGCCTAAACTGAAGAATACTCTCTTCTTCTGGACCCAAAACTCCATCTTCATTGGATTCTTTATTAATAAAGGATATTAAACTCAAAAAAATTAGAAGATTCTCTACAACTCATGATTCAAAGCTCCCTTTTGCCACTTTATATATAAGTTCATTGTATAGTCAAGACTCTATAACTGTTACTCCTATAAGCGTTATAATTTCATATATGTTAAGAAAATTTTACTCCCCTATAAAAACACAATTGGTAAGACTAGTGAGTGTTATGTGTTAAGTGTTATAACATGCTCTACTCCCTTCTTTGTTAATTGCATCTTTATAAGTGTTAATTTTGAGAAAATCAAGGTAGTAATATTATGAGAGCATACATTTTAAACATGTAATCACATTTATCCCATATTCTTTGCGAACAATTCAAAAATGTTGGAGGCACACGGGTGTTCTTTTGATCTTTATTGAGAGGGAGATAGAGGAAGCTAGGCGCTTGGTAGAGGTAGATGAAGTTGCTACTCTACTTCATTAATTGATGTTGTTATCATCTGATGATGAGGTGGGGTGACGTGATGAATGCTCATGAATACCTCAATTATGAGATGGGGTTTGATTTTAACAACCCCTATGAATCTACCGATGAGGAATTTTTGGATATGTATTCCTCTAAACATCAAGAAATTGATGTTGATAAGGTTATGGTTGATGTGGTATAAGAAGTTGTAGGATTTAGTGTTGGTGAGCATTCCCTAGAGACTTTGAAGAAATACTCTGAACAATTACCAAATGATGTCCTATCACACATCAGGAGCATTCAAGGACTCCAGAAGGAAGTTTCATCTCATCATTTGTAAGCTTCTCGTCATACTACTATAGAGTCTTTCTTTCGGTTAGTTTAGTTGGAAGAATCTCATCAAGTCAGTAATATATAGATTATTTCCTTCAATTAGTTTAGTTGAATTATGTATTATCATTTGTACTTTTATTTTTTATTTTTATAAAACATTATGCTCTTCGATTTCAAAAAAATTAAGTGTTATTTCTACAAATGTTATTAATTATCGGTATGAATTTTATAAGTGTTACTTGTTATCATTCTACATATGTTATTTTTTTGCTACTCCCGACCTGTAACATTTATAGAGTCTTGACTGTATAGTGCTTGCTCCGCCAAGAGCCAGTGTTTCTATCTCTCTATTGTAGTCCAAGTGACTTCTATTTATTTATTTTTGGGTCTAATTTAACGCCTAATTTGGGATTCAAATACCACTATTTAATCTTTCTAGGTTCCAACTAGAATGAATTAACATCAAACTTGGGAGGGCAAGTTTTTACCACGTCACTTGATCTAGGATTTATGCATGAATTTTGGACAATTCCAACCTCCATTATGACATACACATTTGATGTTTTCGTACGCACAAGTACACATCCCTTACTATTTTGAGACAAGTGATTTGCCCAAATATACTTAAAGGTGAGATCTTACGATGAAACTGATTTTCCCACGTAGGTTGAGTGTTGATTTATGCTTATTCATACCAATGCAATCATGTATATATTGGTCCAACATCGGGGTGGACCTTGTGTGGGTCGATCGGACACCCATATTTGAGTGGTATATGACAGGGCTTCTCATCAAGAACGGACACTTGAAATTTTAAAATAAAACATGTGCTACAACGAGATTGGACTATGTTCTCATAATGTAGCCACCACATCTGGGTTCCATTATTAACACACATGGAAAAAGAACCAAAAAAAGAAACTTTTGCATTTCTCCACTTCTTCCATTGACAATCTTCGCGACTCTTCGCCGCAATTGCTCAACGGGATGAGGCAGTCCCCGGTTGAATCCAATGGCCAACGTTATCCATGAGTTGGAAATGCCCACAATAGGGCCGAATACCTTACATGGTACTTACGTTGCAAGCATCCACATGACCATGTTAGCTTATTATTCCCTCCTAGCTGGTTGCTGCTGCTTTTTGAGCTCCGAATTGGGGCCTGGGAATCTGGGAACCACCATGACTTTGGATAACTTAGCACTAGATCCACCCACCTACTATTACAAGCAAGCTTGCCTATTGTGGCCCTTGCGTCTGACTGCCGTTTGTAGTTCCCTTCCTCTTTTGTCCGGTAAAAGGTCGGTTCCATTGTATGTATCCATGAAACCTTCAGCGGTTTAAGGTTTAAGTTATCCCAGTGTTGTGGGGCTGGTACATACATACATACCACAACATTGCTCATGCCTTGATCACACCAAACTTTCCGTCCAGTTCCAGCCGTGAAATTGTTGGGGATTATGTTCAGAATTAGATGTTGGTCCACCACTTTTCACACTATTACAACCGGAGATGCCGATGGATGGTGTCTGAACTGTCCGGTGTGATTAGCCCCTCAGCCCAGCAGTAGATTAAAGGAATACAAACTCCGGATGTTGGAATCCCAGTGCTTCAGACGGAATTTGTAGTCAGGGTAGCTAAGCACAACTCATCAGCGGAGTGATGTTATGACATCGTAGGTAGATGCATTGGGATATGAATAAGGAACATTGATAAGGAATCAAAGAACCTACCCCATGGGTTTCAAAATTGTAATACCAATCAATGGATGGTGAGAAACATCCGCTCGTTACAAATGAACCGGTGGAGTTTGAGAGATGATTGGTTGACGTTCAAGACTTCATGAAAATTACTGATCGTTATGGAGGAATTCAAAGAGTATACCTCCGTTTAATAAATGCAAACCGAAAGATGTCAACATGTAGCTGGTTGGACTTGGAAACGCTAGGATGTCAACCCATTTTGCCCTAACATCTCCTTGGACACATGTATACCATTAGAATATTGAGATTTGGTGGGTATTCCAAGGTGAGAGAATCTTTGTACACCCAAGTTATTATTTGGGTCAATATTCTTCGAAACCAAATTGGTACTAGGGCGATTTTGCCTAGGTTTGAAGGTTTTTTTTGCATAGTACACACATCCGAATGGTATTGAGACAAAAATTTGGTCAAATACGCATACCTTGTTGGTATTCAAAATGTGAAATCCTCATTATGGATTTCCGAATGGTATTTGGAAAAAGAAATATCATTATGATACCAAACCAATAGTGTTTCATTGTTCCTTTCCCCCTTGTAACCACCATGTGTGGCATTGTGGTAGAGGATGCTAAAACCGTCACTTTAAGCATTGAGCATGTATGCTATTTACTATATTTTAAGATGTTAAATATGTTCTCCTTGATAATTGATAGGGGATCCTTCCAACATACCAAAGTATGTCTTACTTGAATTCCGTAAGCAATAGTTATAAAGATTCAATGTTTTACTGGTAAACAATCCAAAACCAACATGGACACATGTTGCGAGGTGGTAGACATTCTCACAACCAATATGCAGTGATTGTACATGATCTAAATTATTGGTTTTATGTCAGGTCTTGATTTCAGCACCATCTGCCTTATCAAGTCACTCAATGTTAGACAATACGGTCACAAGTCGGGGTTATGATCAACGTTTGATAATTGGAATACGTGTTCAAAGTGCATAAGTCATTCTAGATCCAACAGTGAACACGATTGAGAAAACCTATTTGATGACTTAAAGTTTTTTTTTAAAATATATATATATGCTCTTTGACACCCTACTATAACTTTTGCTTCCCAAATTCGTTTTGAAATCTCGAAATCACAAGTTGGTGACTCACAATTGCTAACTAGATGTGACAACTCCCGATCGGATCCAACCGCCGGAAGTGTCCATGTAACAACCACATAGCTTACATTTTAAGAGAGGAGCATCATCTACCTTATCAAGTCACTTAACATTAGACAATATGGTCACACAAGTTGGGGTTGTGATCAACGTTTGATAATTGGAATACGTGTTCAAAGTGCATTAGTCATTCAAGATCCAACAGTGAACACAATTGAGAAAACCTATTTGATAACTTACAGTAAATAAAAAACAATCTGCACTTTGACATCCTCTAACTTTTGCTTCCCAACTCTGTTTTGACACCTCGAAATGATAAGTTGTGTGACTCACAATTGCTAACGAGATGTGACAACTCTTGATCGGATCCAACCTCCGGAAGTGTCCGTGAAGTTGAACGATACGATCACATAGCTCACACCCGGAGACGAGAGAGAGAGAAGAGAGAGAGAGAGAAAGCAAGGAAGCAGGTGGTAAGGTAGGAGGGAGCGAAGGGAGCAAATTAAAGCATCGTGACACCACCACCAACAGTACGTTGTCGAGTTGTCTCCGGCAGCGGAGGTGAACGGCTCCACACATTGGCCTTGGTGCCACACCTTTACTTTGGCAGTTAAGTAGTAGTCCAATATGCTTGAAATGGCGTGCTTCGAGCTCCATCGTCCGGCTGCCGGACTGCCTGCCCTGCCTGCCTCCCTGCCTGCCTGCCTGCTTGCAGAAATCGTTTGTTGCACATCTGTGGCGATATTTTGTTGCATCACCGGAGGAGGATGACTTGCTCCGTAATTAAGGTGCTGGGAGCAGGGGTTTAGGTTAATTAGGTGGTGGGTTGATTGTGGAGCCTCGTGTCAAGGTGCCAATGTAATGAAGTACGGCGCTAAACAAGCCCGATTGATTAGTGTGGGTTATCATCTGGAGTTACACGTTGCTATATAACTTCTTGTTGTGAATCATATCATTGTTTGCGAGAACAAGACAAACAACTACACTGATTTATTTCAATTAGTGTGTGTTGCTATTCGGAGTTACACCAGTGCAATAACGCCTGGCTCGAGACTTCGATTTTTACCAACAAAAGTTCAATAGGTTATTCGGACGTTATAGAACGTAAATGATTGTTCTTAGTAAAATGTTACATTCTCGTTAAATAGTTATAGCGTTGCGTGACTCTGAATAGGAGCACATACTGATCGGGATAATCGATGTGGTATGCACATCAAGAGACATGAAAGCATTTACTTGGTAAAAAATGTTATTCTCGATTGGGAAAAAGAAGTTACAGGAACTTGTAACTTTGAAAAGGGTGAAAAGATGTATGTGGGTATGTATATGAATCTAGGGCATGTATGTGAACGTACGCCGTCCAACATTTTCTGTATATTCCGATGGAGGATGATTTTAGATGGTTTCTACTCTGAAATTTTGAACTAATACTCAATAATAGAGCACCTTAAACACCTCCAGTCGATGTCTTGAGGTCAAAAATAGGCCTCTTCTAAGTTTAGCGGTTAAAGTACCATTCTTTGGTGAATCTTTGAGCCCTTACATAACCCCTAGAGGCGTTCCACTGTCAATGATGTCTGTTGTTTTGTGATCGGTTTGCTGCATTTCCCTGAGAAAAAAAGGTCTATTTATGTTTGTTTTTTATTCATTTCTAAATATTTGTAGCTCTATCAGTCTATTTCTCGTACCAAATACATGGAAACGTAAGTGTTTGCAGTGGAAGGCTAGGATTCATTGGATCAAGCTGCAAACTTCCTGAGTCTATTGGTGGCAAATCTCAACGGTTTGCATAAACCCAAGGCATGTATGTGAGCCTAAAACGAACACCGACGATAAAGTGGTAAGAATCTTCTAGAAACAACATGACTGTTCATTCCAGAATGCAACCCAAAAGCATTATACGTTTGTTACTGTTTTGAGAAGAAAAAAAATGGTCTGTTTTAGGTACACAAACCTCAATATTGATGGCAAAGGGACTTGACTTTTGTTGAAACCAAGCGTTGATTTTTAAATGGGTGAGCATTATAGAACTTCGTCCAAAAGATTGACTTCAGGTATGTGGGTGTTATTTGGTTCGTTTTTCATGTTCTTCAACTTCTATCGATTAGATTTACACTTACAAAATTCATTTTGAGTTAGCAAATCTACGATGAAACCTATGCAAAAATCAGATTGAAAATCATACCTTTTAAGATTTAGTCATGGTTATTAGAAGTGTACGTTTGATGATTTCTTAACTAGATACATGGGTCCTCCCAATTGTGTTCACTATTGAGTGTAGAGTAATTCTTGATATTTGAAGACATGGTCCAGTCTCTTTTAGACATGTGTCTTTATGGTGTTCAATTTTTTTTTTAATATTTTATCTTCTAAAATTGTTCATGTACGTGTGTTTGCATCCCCTAGACTTTGCTCTTTGATCCACACCGAACCACATAACAATCAAATCTAGGAATCCGATTACAAAAAAGAACCACTTAAGACCCGTCTACCTTTCCAATGATTCATCATTAAAAATCTATGCCTTTTTACCATTGCATTTGGCTAAACTTTGCCCACAGCGCAAGCAAAGTAACAAACATGGATGGGTTGATTGAAGGTTACACAAGTTCACTATTAGCTTGTAATAAAACATAAGATTATTCAGATCCATAACAATGTCTTGTGGGACCGACAATATTCCATAGAATATTTCCCACATTTATACTAAACACGGAGAATATTCCATGAAATATTATCAATCCCACAAAACATTGTTATGGATCTGAATAATGTTATGAAAGGTGAATACAAGTTATATGTAAGAGCGGTGCAAGTTATATGATAGAGCCAACCTCTATTGACCAGGAGATGGCTTTTGTTAACGGCTTACAAGCTAATGAAGTCTAATTCTATACATTCGGAAAGCTTTATTCGCTTGCTAGGGTTCTCTTCTATTATAGAACAAGCATTCCACTTGCCTCCCAAAGCTTAAACCCTAATGGTGGATGCTCGATTTTTGTGTACCTCATGCAGGAAGGCTTGTAGATCCACTTTTGCCATGTCCCTCCCCATCTTTGATGTACATGGTAGTAGCGCACAATAGAGTATCTAAGCACAGGCATCGCATACTATCATCTACACTAGTATGTGCAATAAGGTTGCCCCACGCTAATTTATCGACATTCCACATTATTTTGAATATCTATTATCACAGTAACAACATCCATGAAATGATTTTTTGTCACTACGATTGCTATACGAAGGAACAGGAAAAGCTATGTAAGTTTTGAGATCTATCATTTACCCAAGGTCATTTGCATGGGTAAAGAGGCAACCTGTTCGTGAAGGAGAGAGGGAATTATTGTGTACCTCTCATTCGTTCAACCAAAAAAAAACCTTGAAATAGCATGCAGTCTGGAGATTGTATTTTAAAGTTGATTTGTCACCAAAATTAGCTTCAAAGACTTCAAATTAGTCCACTCAAGGTCGTTTAAGATGAATCAACAATAGAACTACAGGGGAACAAGTTTTTATGTTGAATGGATGAGAGATACACTTGTATATGATAAATGCCTCTTTCCATTTTTGAAGGCAATCTAATTGCACACATTGGTGTAGACATGTTGCTTCCATGATTATATATATATATTTTTTATCTATATCAAAAATAAAGGCCAATACGTAGGATTATTCTTTGTAATTAATTGGCATGCGCTTCTAAGTAGCCAATTACACGTAGAGGGTGTCCATATCACCATCTAACACGTGGAATGCCAACTAATAGTGAATCCCACGGAGGTGATACCCCACATATTTATTGTAAATTTAGATCTCAGAAATGATGTTTTGAAATGTTGACACTTTTCAAAAAACAATTAAAATTTTTAACGTCATGCCACTAGCAAGTATTTAACATATACTCCCTCCGTTTCATATCAAAAGTTACGTTTGGACATAATTTGCATTACGAAATAAAAGATACGTTTGGTGAAATTTCTTTCAAACTTCGTCAAACAAATTGGAATGTTGCTATAAACAATGTAAATGTTGTTGTTGATGAACTACCAAGTCAATCAATTAACAATTTACACTTATTTAACAATTGATATTTGAACTCAACCTAAACCCAAACATCAACACGGTTTCTAGTTGATTTTGAAGAAACGGCATGCCGTTTCTAGTTAACGGACATCGCCATGCCGTTTCTTCTCAAAAACCCTAACCCTAAACACAAGCCTTAAGGAGCACGAGTCTCAACCTCACTACTCATTAGCAAATGAGCTTCGGTGCCATCCGCCCAAAATGACGGGCTTCCAATGAAATTGGCGTTAAAAAAAATTTGATTTTTTTTTGGACACCCCTAGCTCACCGGAAAGTGCTTAGTGAGAGCTATACAACGCACACAATTTCGTGCTAAAAATGCGAAAAATGACCTTGATCCCACATATTTAGTGAAACGTAACTTTTGATATGAAACGGAGGGAGTAGGCATTACGTGTGATTTGATGAAAATTGTGCGCTATTTTCTTTCACAATTGGGTCGGGTTATACTTTCCACCCCCTCATAGTTTGTGGGACAAATGCCCATTCATTTGTTCCACAAGCATTGTCATGTTTATGCAGGGATTCATCTTCCAATTCACCATTTATGGTTTTTAGCGTTCTTTACTATTTAGAATCATGCAGTTACGTTTCTACCCTTAAAAGTCAAATAGACTTTTAAATATTATAAAAAATAAAGGACTTTACTTGGTGTGAACTAACATTCCAAGTAAAATATGACACCACATCATAATTTAATGTCAAATAGTAAATGACACAAAACACCATAAAGGGTGTAGCTCATTACACACCAAGGCACAGTGTAAAGAAACCCACAAAACCATTACATAGCTACGTTCGTCCCATCATAACATAACTCACATGCACACCATTGCACCGTGGAGTCAACAATTTTGTGGGTTGTATGCCCCTTCTATTATGAGACTCCCTTACAAAATGAACTATACTCAACACCCACATTGTTCACTTCATCACTTTAAACTCACGTGTAGCTTAGCTTACCCCGGGCTCAACCTTGCCCGTAGTAAGAGAATTGAAATAATAAAAAACCATCATCCGGTGAACAATGTTGTGTTGGCTCGTTGTCTATCACAATGGGCACACGTGGCACCCACTAGGCGCGTCCTTCCTTAAGTATATCAAAAGTGGCATGGAATAAAGTCTCGGGTATCCAGTTAGCCTCACAATGTTTACTATATATTCCTCTCATGTTTCATCCTCCATATAGCCTAAAGGCTTCTTATTAGTAATGTTCTATCCAACGATCTAATATGCATCCTCATATTAGATTCCCCGGGGAATCTACAACCCCTTGTTTCTTCCTCTTTATTATAGAGGGATCATTTGGGGAATATTCCATCTTATTCTAGTTTAGCGATCATGTCATCTGATCGAGTTGCCCCAATGAATAGGGAGAATCGACTGCTAGTTACAGATGGACCAGTTGAGTTTGAGAAATAACCGATTCAAGTCAAGCCTTTTTCAGCAAAATTAAGGGTCGTTTAGAATGATCTATAGAATTTTCCTTAAATTAATAGAGGAAAACCGAAAGATGTCAACATGTAATCAGTTGGACTTGAAAATTAACACTGGGATTTTTTTTAAATTTTTTTTCTTCTTCTTCAGTTTGTGCAAGCATTGTAGCAAATCCAATTTAAGTATCGATGAGCTATGTGAGGGTATATTGATTTATCTAAAGGAGCTCCAATATCACAAAGAATGCAGGTCTAAATTTAACCAATCAATTTCATTGGGTGGACGCTAAACCTCCACCTATGAACATTTGGAGGGAGGTTGATAGGGGTGGGGGTCCTGATCCGCCACCCCCATGCAACCCCAAGAAGAAAAAAAATCTAATTTTTAAAAATCCCAACTAAAAATTATTGCCTGCACCACATGACTTCCAAAAATTGCTTTTGTTTTTTTCGAAGGCCGCTTGTTCATATAACCCCTATTGAGTGCACTTCATCTTCAAGATCCAAAATCCAAGATAAGTAATTGACTGGGATTTCATTTTCAAAGTGAAACTGTCAATAAAACATGTAAGTAACTTGGAAGCCAACAATTTTACAAAATCCTCATGAGCACTGAGGTTATACTTTTTGTGACTTACCATTTGAAAAGGTCTTTGTGATTCAAAAATGAAACTTCAATTACAGTGCTATTTGATTATGTTTATTTCATAATATTTTAGTTCATGCCTTTTTACATTCACAAGTATTCATACACATTAAGTATGATAAAATGTAACTAAGCATATTAAGCCTAAGAAAGCCTGATGAACCTAATTAATCCTAATGAAGCCTAATTAAGTCAGAAATTTTGCTTGCCAAACTAATTAGACCTAGTTAAATTCTACGACGCACTTCCTTGAATGATTTAATTCAGATATGAGAATCGATGTGCTTAATTACACTTGTTTAGGCTTCATTACGCTTAATAAGGTTTAATATGCTTACTTCCACTTAAGCAGGCTTATTTAGTTCACATGTGTATGAATACTTGTAGAAACTTAGGCCTTGCACTCAATTACCTTCAATTACGATTATTTACACTTAATTACATTTAATCACACTTTATTAGTTTGAATGTGTATGAATACTTGTGAAAGTAGAAGGCACTATAAACATACTCAAATGGCACACTACTTTAAGTTTCATTTAAGAACTACAAACACCCTTTCAAATGGTAAGTCACAAAAACTATAACCTTAGTGCTCATGGGGTTTTTGTAATATATTGACTTTCAAGTAAATTACATGCTATATTGACGGTTTCACTTTAAAAATGAAATCCTAATCAATTGCTTATCAACAAAGTGGAAGTGAACATATATATTGGATTTCGGACCTTAAAGATGTCGTTCACTCAATAAGGGTTATATGGACAAGCAACCTTCAAGAATGCAAGGGCGATTTTGTTTTAAAGTTGGGCAGGGCTGGTATCAGTTTTCGGTCGGGACATAACAAAGGTTTTTTTTTTCTAGGGGTGGTACATCATGGGCCCTGGCCCCTATCCACCTCCCCTTGAAAGTTCATAGGGGGAGGTTTAGCATCCGCCATCTCATTGTGATGTATTACAATCATAACTTATCAACCAATACAATAATGTGACATGTTAAATCAAAGCATGAATTAAGAGGATGTAGACTCTAGTATAAACTGGAAGGACTTTGAGAGCCAACTATTTGATGTGTAGTGGTATGCATCTAGTTTCTTAGTCCCTTTAAACTATATGTTATTATTCTCAAGACAAAGTGTACAGTTTGGGAATGCATAAGTTTGTAACGTTTTATGTAATTCACCATGTATCAAGTTTATCTAAACTTGAATGCTTGATTGATTTGAGCATTTGAGGCTCATGGGTGACCACAAGGAAATTTGAGAATTCAAGGTCAATCTTCTCATTTGCATTCAAATTTTAACTTATTACACATGTTTATGTTATTACGTTATATACTCTAGTTGTGTTCTTTCTATATGAAGCTCCGGAGATTCCCAATCACCTCAATTTAGTTACTAGCATAATGTGGTCCAACAAACCAATAAGGATGGTTTTGTGGTGTTTAAATGCAAGGTGTGGACGATTCATATCCTTTGCGGTTCCATCGTTCACTAAGGTGTCTACAATTTCATCACATATGATGCAAGAGTGACTCTATCTTTAAAAAATTTGTAGTCACATGAGGAGATCACCTCATATGATACACTCCAAATGCAGTGAAAAGCTTATCAAGTAGATTATGCTCAAAGGAAGGACGTATGGTGTGGTTGTTTCCAAGGGAGATGTTGAGGATATTTGTGAACATGAGTGTATCATGTTGGGGATATTTTGAATTGATAAGGGCAAGATGATAGCATTGATTTATGCTCCAAGGTTTATTTTGGTAATTGGAAGTCTCTTTGCATTCCTAAGATTGTTTGTTGGGTTAGCAACTCTTGCACATGTTGGATTATCTTCACCTTCCCAGTCATGGAAGATGAAAGAGCCATCACAATGTAGTGATATTGGAATAAATTACAATTGTAAGGAAAAAGTTGTTGATTTTGGGGGCATGAAATTACTTGGCTACATTGGGGGGGGGGGGGTAACGTGGGAGCATTATCTCAACCAAATTGTGATGGCATAAGGCTAGAAGTAGACTACATTCTCCCAAATTAGGTGTTGAGCACAAGAATATGAACATACCCTCAACGACTACACATCATTCCCCCCCCCACCCAATTCATTAATGGAAAGATTTTTCTCACCCATTTTTGAATAATATCATAAGTAAATAAATAACCAACGTTGGGCAATCTAACATGAGTTTGAGCCCATTGGCCCTACCCTGCTCAAGAATCCTCTCGGTGCATGGTGGGGTTTATTGCCTACCTTGCGGTGGTTGGGCTCTTGGCTTTTGGCTTCCTACCTACTTAGCTAGTTTTTTTTTTTTTTTTTTTTTTTTTTTTCCTTCCCTCCCGTTCCCGTCAAGTAGAAAGAAGATTTCACAACGGGAATTGAACTGCCAACCACTTCATTTGGAAATGGGTTTCTCCACTATCACCCGGTAGTTTAGGGTCATCTTGGACTTGAATAATGTCATGGGAGAGACGAGGAGAATGCGACCAAAAGGGCGCCCACCAAATAATGCAAACATTATTTGCTACCATTGGCTTTGGAGGTCTTATACGGCATGTTTACATCTCATCACATAAGTCATCATTGCTTATTGATTGTGGCAAAGAGGCCTTTATTTCTATTGCATTGGTCGGGCAAATATGAGAACATTTACGTGGTTAAGACCTCCAAAGTGAGGGTATGTCGACCATAATGAGTGTTAAAGAAGGCATTTTCATCATAAACAGAGGGACAAACATGTTGTCATACCATTTTATAAAGTTCAGAGGCCGGAGAAGAAAAACCGCCGATATGGTGGGCATGCTCTAAAGTAGATAGTGCTAAAACCAACACATCACCCACAACCAACACTTGATAATCTTGCAAAGCAAGTACATATCCTTCATGGAGTGTCTAGCGCCTTACCATCACGTTCATGTGTCGACTCTTGGTCAACTACCAATGACACATTGAACCAATGTCCTCGAAGACTTTGGAACATAAGTAGTCAAGATCCCAGTGTCTCCAAGCCCAACCGGTCACATATTAACACCTTTAAGACGGGTGGTTTTTGTTGATTTTTTTAATGATGTATTCCATAGATTCCTTTGAAACGACTGGTAAACTTCACGAAGTCTTGAACTTCTACCCGTTTATTCCTCAAACTCGACCGGTTCATCGCTTTGAGCCCTTGCAAAAGAACTTTTGCATGCGGAACAATTTTTATACCCTTTCCCCTCCTAAAAACCCATGTAAAGGAAGGGAGCGGAGCATAGGAGCATGTATGTAAGTTAGTAGGAGCGGTGCTTTGCAGATGCCAGCCTAGACGCCTACCCACTTTTCCCAGTTGAATGATTTGCACTTGTCGGGTGCAGGCGGGTGCGATTTACATGGAATACTAGCTAGCTAGGGGCGGATCATGAGCAAGGTGTTAACAAAGTAGACCCATAGCTTGGGAAAGCAGGTAAATAAGCGAGTAGCCCAAGGACAAGGTTTTGGGTTGTCATTTGGTGTCACGATGATGTCTCCTCCGGTGTCACGATGATGTGTTATTTGGTTGCCGCACGGATTTCTTGTTATCTCGGTTCATGGTTCGCTGGATTCCAAGTCATTTGAATCAACACGCCACGGACATTCGCAATCTTGGGACACTACTTAGGGTGAGGTGGTTTCCATGTAGGCCGCTCATCCGCCAGATTCTGGTGTGCAGAAGCACGAATCCGTCCAAATGTAGACGGAATCTGGTGGGGTAGGGTTCGTATACGCCAACTAGCTACTCCCATCTTTTCGAATCCGGGCCCATCTATAAACCTCCTCCTCCTCCTCCCAGTTTACGAACGATGGAGTTCTAGATCTAGACCATCATTGGTTCTCTTGAGTCTTCAACCCGCCTTAATGCTTTGGTGATTGGTGTTTGTAGGTTAAAGATTCTTTAGTGGGTGCATGGAAGTCTAGCGGACCGTGTCGATGGCCCTCCACATTGTAGCAGACTGTCAAAATGTGGTTGGATGGCGGCTTGTGCTTTACCTACATGCGAACACCTCCGACCCACTATTATCTAGAATCTAGTGTGCGAGCGACCTACATAGTGTATTGGTACAGTGTTGATAAATAAATTTTGGGCATAATCGATCAATATCCTATTGTTTCCAATACCCGCTTACATGTCGACATCTTTCAATATTTCTTTATTAAATTGGAGAAATATTCTAGAAATTCCTCTAAATCAATCGATAATCTTACAAAAGTCGCGAATATGAATGGTTATTCTTCAAATTCGACCAGTTCATCTATAACTACACTAAATAGTCCTATTACTATGGACCACAGTAATTTTCTAGAACCCACAGTAATTTGTATGATGAAAAATTAACATGGCTACGTTTACTTTCAACCCACGTTGAATTCCTTGTAGAAAACTAGCATGGGCCACAAAATGATTTTTTATTTTATTTTATTCTTTCCCCTCAAAAATTAGCGTGGTTGATTATTTGTTTTGTACTACTTTGATGTAAGATGACTAGTTTATTTTTCATAAGAGGTGTTGATCGAAAGCCTTGATGACGACTCAGGGGAAACACCCATGGTCTTGGGATCACAATAATTCCACCTTGACTAGAAAATTAGTGTGGCCCATGCTAATTGTTTGCACGCACACTACAGTATGAGGACTGCGCTCGGGGGGGGGCAGTGTGTTAAAAAGTTAAGGATATAGGTGCAAACAACCACTATTTTATAGGGGGGTATTACTTTCAATTCTCTTCTTTTTTTCACATGCTATCATTATGTAAATTTCTACTTTGGGTTAATAGAAAAATGGCTTGCATTACTTATAATTCCAAATTACCTATTATTCCATACCCTATAGTACTTTAAAGATGTCCAGTGCCATTTTTGATACCCTATATTACTCTTAAGTCCATTTATAATTTTTAGCCCTCATGTTTTTTAAATACCCTATCATTTGTTCGCACGTATATTGCTACTCCAACCAATGACTACCCCCCCCCCCCCCCCCGAGGGACTGCGTTAACTTAGTTAGTGTGGCTGTCGGTTCTCCTCACGTTCCTTGTCCTGGGTTGATGATTTCCTTCCTTATTTTGTTCACTTTGGGAATTGCTGGCTAGCTAGTGGCAGCCTTTTTTGTCCACGCAAGGGAATTATGATGGTGTGGATAATGGCTTGGACTCAGCCTCTCGATTCCCTGGCCTGGGCCACATTTTATTTTTAACTCCGGCTCATTCATTGTTGACTTTGGTGCTTCTTAGATTTACGATCCTTGTGGCCTGGCCACGAATTCATGACAGCCATGTCAATTGGAAACTCAAAACTTGGGCAACCTAGCTATATACCAAGCTATGTGGGTGTTAAGGTGGACTTTCTTCATCTTCTTCGTTTATTTTTTCTTAATTTTTTTTAATCATGTTCTCCACTTTCTATTGATGACATTTATGTCTTTAAATTTTTTGTTGTTGTACTACGGTAGCAGGTTTCGGTGAGACATTGGCGAAAATTGGATAAAAAGAGAGTTCTCTCCTTATTTAGATATGATGATTGGAAGTGCATGTTTGTTGAAACCGGATTAGATTATAGGATTAGCATGAGAAGTTCCATGTTAGTTTTGTGAAATTAAATAGGGACAAATAAGTTGTGAACCTATTGGAGATGGGCTCACGAGGGGACCCCCTAGCATGAGTGTCACAAATCCTAAGCCAAAACTTGGTCTATTGATTCATGATGTCTACGTAAACTCATCCATTAGGGAGGTGAAAACGTGTATGGCTATTTTATAACATGAAGATTTCTAATCCCAAATAATTTTCCTGCAAAAGTATCATGCAAATAACATTACACCCCCTTGGTAGTTTGGAAAGATGGAAATTAACTAATTGCCCCTCAACATGTAGGGGGCTTGTTTTTACTAGAGCCTCTTCATCCAATATGGATGAGTTTAGATAGATGCCATGTACCCCAAACCCCAAAACCTTATGATGAGATATACAATTTGTAAAACCCGATACATGATACACTTATACTCACTATTGCTTCATTAACATGTATATACATATTCACATTCAATGTAATTGGAACATGCCCTAATGTGTGTTTGAGTGCATCAACATGACAAATAACTGCCTCAAAAACGTAAACTACATCAAATTAAGAAAAAAACACCCATAATCTGAAAGTACTTTTATACTACAACGTTAATATTTGTTCAAAGTATATTTTCCACCCATGGTTTTGAAAATGCATCCTTGGACCGAATTAGTGATGCATGGATCCAAAGTATGAGAAAAAGATGCTTGGGAAAGAACATTTGGCTAGTCACACTTTTATCGTCTTCGATGAAGCTTGTGACCCACTTGCACACAACTCCAAAAATTTCACCTACCTCCATAGCATTTGCTTGGAAAACGTCAATCGGGTGGACATAAACTCCAGCATTTGGAAATCCGGGGTGACTTGGCAATAGTTGGAGTCCATATTCCTGTAGTGGTTGTTCAACACATCTAGAACGTGAACAAACTGTTACGGTTACTTACTTCCGGGAGGTTTGGCTTTTCATGATGTGCATCAAAACTAGGGGAGAAAAAATCAGGTGATTAATATGAATATAATGTTATAATAATGAGATTAAAGAAACTAATGTAGTGTTAGACTGGTACTATTACGTTGTCTTGTTGTAAAATATTCTTATATAACCAAAACATGTACATAGGATTAAACTCGCTTGATGTCTAAATTTGGATTTCGTAGTGCATACAAGATTGTTATCAATGTCTAGAATTGGTGTATAATGCCATCATACTAATTGGTGCATTAACATAAGAGGGCATGATTTTCACCTCGGGGAGTTCACTGCGATAATATTAGAAAACAACGTGCGGGAAAATATAGGGTAGTTCATATTCACAAAAGGAAAAACTTAAAATTTTCTTAGAAGTAATATAGGTGAGTATGTATGATAAAAATTTTATTATAAATAATATAGGATTGATACAAATAACGCATATTTTAAAAATATTTGTAAAAATATACCGTAGGATTTAAGGATCCTAGGTTTTTTTCTGAAATAGGATGTCCTTTGTGTTCAGAGGCGGGAAGATTTTGGATGAAAAACTACGTCGATTCAGTTGAACAAATGGGATGAAAGATTGATGAGGGCGGATGACGGATTCCTAGGTTTAGGATTAAAGGCATGCATTATTTGTTGATTATATACTAGTGTTCTTAAAAACTAGGAATTGTTTTGCAAGATGAACATGACATCTTTCATTTGCTATGAACGGTTTTGCTGGCATTTTTAAATGCTAGAAACAATTTCTCAAGATAAATTAGAGGAGTTTTGGTTGGTCTTGTGTCTGTCTGCTTCAAGCAGGATGTTGTAGTATTAACTCTATACCCTTCTACATTATTGCATGGACCTTATTTTTGCTTGCTTTGTTGTTGGTGTTTTAATTTTAATTTTTTTACACTCAGTACCGTTGTGTTTAATTGTGCGTGTAACTTGATTGAGGAACATGGGCTGATTTTGTTGTGTGAAACTGTTTATGAACACTCTTAATGTAAAACCTTGTTGTGCCTTGGATTTTGGTGACTTAGTACTTTGAATGCTCTTAAACCCTTTAGAGCAAAATCAAATAATTATAATGAACATACCTAGCTTAAAATTAGAGCTTCATCAAATTTAAAAGTAATTATAGGGTCATTTAATAAACAAGAAATTAGCAAATTATATAATAATACGGTACAAAAAATTAAGGATGGATAATTAAATACCCCTTGAATAAATACCCTTGTCACGCACGTGTATACATATATACATGTTTAGTGAACTCCCCGAGATTTTCACAACTATTCCATACCCACACCAATCTGGTATTGTTTTTCTATCTTAAAAAACACATATCAATACAATCTAGCATGAAATATGATATCATTATAACATTGGACTAGGACTGGACTAAATATGAAACTGTGACAATTTTCAAAAGAGCAAATATGTGATGTTCTTAAGTGGTTATATTGCTGCACTAAAAATGGTTAGTGTCAAGAAATTGTTGAGCATGTTGACTTTTAGGGTATCCTAGTCAATGAGCTATCATATTAATCACTAGCTTGGACCCGTGCCGTTGCAGCTCGTTGCACATGTGCGTATACATCAATATCTCAGGCCATCCTAGCCCTCCAAGCCCATGCAACCATATGTCCCCGTGCCCATCTGCCCCATATCCATGCCTGCCTGCCACATGCATGTATATCCATGCCCATGTTCAACTGCCCCTCATGCTTGCCACCTCATCAGGTTTTCCCCACCATACCCATGTTTTGCACTTGTCCCTCCTCCCCACCACCTTTCCACCTTTTTCCATTTAATTTCTTTTGTAGTTGTTTGTTTGCTTGTTTGTTTTTTCTTTCATTTTTTTTTTTTTTTTTTTTTTTGGGGGGGGGGGGGTTATCATTGAAGCCTATTTGATTGTTTTGGCAAGAATAGTGGGGAACAGTGGGGTGATGGCCTCACCACCACGTCTTCAATTGTGTATAGACTAGCTTTGACATGTGGCATCCCAACCTATTGCACCCATGCATATAGACTAAGATCAAAGGCCACCCCAAATCCCTAAGCGAATGTGACCATATGTCCCCATTCCCATGTGTACCCGCCATATGCATATGTACCCATGCCCATATCCTCCCCCCAGCCATCCCATGGCTGCCACCTCCCATCGGCCACATGGCATGCTCACATTTTGCACTTGTGGTCACCCACCTTTTTGTCATAATAATTTATTTATTTATAATTATTTTAAAGTCATTCTCTTCCTCAACATCTTTATCATGTGGCCTCTTTTGTTTTTTTCATAATGTTTCATTCAAGCGGCAACAAACCACGGTGAGTAATATTAAGCACAAGGTGACGGCCTCACCACCACCACATAGCCCGTTGTATAAATGTTACAATAATACCATAATTGTTTGTTTTTGGAAGAATATTAACCTTTTTGCACCCAATAACAGGTGTTTGAGTAAGATGTGGATATGTTGCACTCACATCATGCAGATTAGGTGTAGAGGTCACAAAAACGTAACAAAATTTTAAACAACATTTTTAGTTTACTTATTCTCATCACTATCTATTGTAAAAAATGGTCTCTGCTAAAACAATTTACGTGTTATGTAACAAGGGAACAACAAGAGAGAATTATTGCACACAAATGTACCTCTCCTTTATCCAATAAATATAAGTGTTTGAAATGCAAGTAGTAGTATGAAAATGATTAGTCTCAAGTGATTAGTTTCACTATAATTAGCTTCAAAGTCCACCTCATGGGTTGGCAAGGATTCGTGGATAGGAATGGTGATTGAGCCTTCCTTGATCAAGTCTAAGCTCGGGACAAAATGTACAACTAGCATATTATGCCACCAAAGTGGGTCAAGAATAAACTAGAGGTGTGAAACATACTCAAATAATACGTAGGACCCTCTTCTTTTGTAAGTGCCAAGCAATGAGCGGTAGTAAGGTTAAGATGATCAATTGTTGCCAAAGCAAAGTCCTTGCAAATTCCTATTCCTTAAGTGACCGAGGCGTTTCTTGATAAATAAGAGTATCTAAGATTTTTTTTGAGAATTTGATTGTCTCTAGGTGTTTTTGTTCAATAAAATGTAAGTATTGTTGGAAACTCCCTAAATATAATATTTGTATGGTTAGAAGTTGTAGTTGCATTGTGATACGAAGATAATTATGTTTCATGGTTTCAAGTTCTTAAATGTACATTCAATTGGAATGCTATAAATATAGCATGCATATGTACGTGTATAAATAGCACGTATGAGCTTGCAAGAAGCAAGCTCACAAGTATAACTATAAGTGACAATAGTGAACAAATATATCACATATAGAAAATAAACAAATATTGTAACACATACTCACATATTGGTATGTGAACAAGAAAAATTGGTCAAATTTTTGTATTCTAAAGCAACCCAAAGAGTGCAGTAGATTGACTAGATCATAGTTGACAAGAATAGGAAAAGCACAAATTTGTAGGTGGAAAATACAAAGAGTATTTGAGAAGCCAACTTTGGGCCTCTAGGGCATTAAAAAGGTAATGAGTAACATATTGTAGGTTTTTCACCTTGTGTGTATGTGTGTGATGGTGGTCAGGGGACACCCAGGGCTTTGAACAACTCAACAAATATTGAATTTAATATTGGTATTCCCTCCCTAGCGAAGTTTCCCTTAGAATCGACTTCTTGAGATTGATCTACATTTTGTTGCTTTGGTGATTTTTTAGAATTTAGGATGCATGTTGGGTGCATGATTTGGTTCATGTAATATTTTCAATAATACTAAGTCAAACTAGGAATTTACAGTTGTCAAGCTCTCAATACCTTCAAAGGAGAAGCTCTAAAACATGGCATATCCCAAGAAGAATGGGTCCTATGGTCCGCTCCATAGAAAAAACCAAAAGCTAATCTTGAAATCTCTGTCAATCAATGTATTAGAATTTATAAAAAAAACTTCTATTTCTTCATTGGGGGAGGGCATGTTGATGCACTTTTGACTCATGTGATATATGATAACTCTTAAAATGAAAAAACTATATATCTACTCCGAGCCTTCATGCCCACGACCAACACATGCCAAATGGCAAAGACCACTTCCTATGACTTCCACTCTTCTTTCATTTTCTTTTCTTTTAAAATTCCATTTATTTTAACTGCATGTTTTCTTTCACCGGGTTGTGGATGTCGTAAGCTAGACTCTGCCATCCCAAGCCATAAATTAAACATTTGCAAAACTACACCTTTTACATGTTCTACTAATGATGCATAGTTAAGATCCATGGTATTACATTTTCTAACTTGAAGAATCTGCAATATATAACAGTGCCCCCATTTTGAAGGTTAGTAGTTCATTCAACGTAGATGCAAGTTAGAAGAAGCATCCAGGTCATGGTATGGGTATTTACATAAGGGGAAAAAAATCCCAAAGAGAAGGTTTTGCAGTTCGCCTATTCCAAATACATGATGTAGAGTTCTCAATCGGAGCTTGAAGGTCACATGTCGATCACAAGTATGTTCCATGTGAAAGAGGATGCTCTAGAGCAAAAACGCCATAGCTTAATCATTACAAGGAAAACATGAAAAAATGACTACGATCATATGACTGGATATGACTATCGGTTTTAGGGCAGTCATGTTGAACCAAAGTGATGACTAGAAGTGACTGTAGTCATCATATGACTAAGTTTTTAGTCATATTGGACATGACCTAGATGTGAACCGTGTAGAGAACGTGTTGGGAACATGTTCTCTCAATATTTTTTATTTTCATGATAGTCATAATGGACCACATCACTAAGATTAGTTTTTAGCTGACTATGATTTTCAGTTCCTAATAGTGAATGGTTTTTATATTGCATTTGGACTTCCTTCGTACTTATTCATGTCGTGAGTCCGGGGTCTTTGATCATTTTAGCAAATGTTTTATGGCAATTTTTGTTGGCTGTATATTGTATTTTGACAATACAATCATTTTTTTACTTATTTGCAATGTTTTTGAGTTCTATTACTTTTACACAACATCATACTTTATTTCTTGGCTTTGCAATATGCAATTACTTAGTCTATACAATCACAAAAAGAAAGATATACACCTATACCTACTATCTTTGCCATGCGACCTCCCTTCTTAATGTCAGACAACATCATCTTCCAAATCTAGATGTTCTTCCACAACGTCCAACGCTTGGTTCAACATCTTCCATAATTAGAACCGTGCATCCCCTCAATACATGGGTACCAGGTGTCGTGTCAATGGAAGTGGATATGGGCCTTAGGCCATGATGTTCTTCGGATTTGCCTTACTACAGACTATGTATTTTAGGTATTTTATCTACCTTTGATGATATTCTTGAGCTTCCTAGATCTCTTCGTTAAATAATCTTCCACCCATTTTTTTTCTTGTCATTTAAAAAAAACAATTGTTGCATGTGAAGGGGAAATGCAAATGAATTTGTTGAATAAGAGATCAATCGATCAAATTTGAAGAGTGTGAATCATCTGCACATGTATTTGATACTCATAAAAATCGTAAAGCAATTTAAGAGAAGAAACATTGCATATGTTGGTTAAATGCGTTCTTTGAGAACCTTCGTATAATGGATTTATTTATTCCTCTAGGACCTTCAAGAGCTTTACCTCCTCAAACTCTTCTTCTTCCATTGCAGTGGCATCTTTGTCATCCTCGAGTCCATCATTAATTGCGTTAGAGTTGTTGTTGTACTTGCCTAGACACTATGTTATCATTTGTACAACTTTGAATTCTTCATGTTTGCTTTTAGTGTTTGGAGATTCCAATAATTATGTTCAAATTTTGTAGTTATACAGTAAAAAATAAGGTCTACATTTAATTATCCACATGGTTTCAAAGTTTGTAGTCCTACAATCCAAAACAATGACTACATTTTGTCATATGTATGGAAGTCGGCTACAACAATTCATTTTAGAGAGGACATCTAAAGTTTGGAATTGCTAACTCTCGCTAAACTATGCCAAATGAAGCAGTGGATTCATGCCTCACTCAAGGCCACTATAGTGGTTCAATTTATTGGGTAATATGTAAATAGTTCATATCACTCTTTAATTTCTCGTGTTGCTATAGCAAAGCATATTCCTAGGCATTGGGGTTCCATGGTGTAGGCAACGACACATAGTCTCATTGTACATTGGCAATCTCCTCCCTCCCAATAGAGTTATAAATGAAACATGCAATGTTTACATTCAAAACATCCCCATCTTGGTAGATGATTTTCTTTAGTTGTAGTATTTGTTTCATTAACCATGGGTTTGCTTTGTACATGCTTTTACATTCCGTGCTAAAAAAAACAATTGTCCTATAAATGACAATAATTCATCCTTGATCTTTGTTGCTTGCAATGCAAATACACCCATTCCATGTATGGATGCGCTGACACTCTAACCTCCTACTTCCTATTCCAATATGTAAAAGGAGTGAGCTTCGGAATTGCTCATGAACCCCATTGCCTATGCAAAATATCCGTCCTAAAATTACACGCCAACCTTTGTTGGTCGCTAGATAAACTAGGCTCTCCATCCCTTTGAAGTAGTAGAGTAGCTAAAATTATAGACTGTAAAGTAGCAATTGTTGCAGTCTGCACATAAGGTCTTTGCATTTCCTACATGTTTGAATGCAACATTGCAAACTACGCACCATCCCACCTAGACACTCTTAAAAGAAGAAAAACATCAGCAATGTCTAGCAAATATATTATGATTGATTTCTTGAATTCAAGATCTTGCTTGTACTCTCGAAGATATTTGGGGATGATTTTCTTTGACAACATTTTTACACTCATGCATTTTTTATATGGGTATGTGTAACTTGTGAGTTATTGTCTATCTACTTTCTTCTCCTCTATGTCCCACAATTATAACTGCAAAAGATCCTTTCGTGATCTCGGATTCATTTCCAAATGTTTCTATGGATTTGAAAGGGGTCTAATTTCTTTTTTATACACGACAGTCTTCCAAAGGACATATACAAGTCCAGGGATGACGGTTGGATTATTTAGAATTTTAATATGAATGAATTTGATCACGTCTATGCCTAGTCAACTTATGACTAGTTGTAGTGCTCAATGAAACAAATAGATGACTATCAATAGTAATCAATATAGTAATCAATAGAAAAACACCTAAACCTAACCGAGGATCTGTGACTAAGACTAGTCATACATGTAGGACAACCATGACTAAATGTCATCATTCTCTTTATAAACCGATGACTACATGTAGTCATCAAGAATAAACAACCTAAAACCTATATACAATGTGGATGATATGCAAGAGAAACCCTAAACCCTAATACATTTGTCACCTATTAAACACCTAAACGGTAAATCCAAAACCGTCATTTAAGTTGTCATTGCTAGTAATTACGACCTTGGCGTGTATGCAAGTTTCTGCTTTAATTGCTTATAGTTAGAGGGTTTGTGTCTAATCTAATCTTATGAAGATTGGGCACAAATGACATAATCAAAATGATTTAAATTGACAAAGAAAATTTCATGTTGGATGCTAATTATTAGTCTTATATTCTCCTATAATGTCCTTATAAATTGTCCCTTTATTTGTTGACAATAATATTTATAATCTTCCTTGTATATTGGAGATTTTTTTCATTAAAACCACTGCCTACCCTATCCCCATGGGTTACCTATCCTATTACCGCACGATTTACTTGTAATTCCGTGGCCGGGTACTTATTTCCATGTCTGCTTCTCTCTTTACTCCAGTGTGTTGTTCTTTGACCTTCATTTGTTCTTCGGCCATCTTTCTTTTGGTCTAGCGTGCTTGGTCCTCTCCTTCATCTCCTTATTTAAAGTTTTGTTACTACATTAAGATGTAAAACTTGCTTCTAGGTGTCTCTAACCTTCGAATCAGTTATTATCTCAACATTGGTCTTCCACTGCAAGAAAAATGGCTCAAATACCTCCACTCTCGCCGTCTTCCTTTGTACATGTGATACTGAGGTCCGTAGCCAATTTACTGGATAAGCATGTAGAAGAGGTATTCCAAGGAATTGCTAGAATGCCACAGATATCGAGTATTGTTTTGGATTGAATGTCAATGTTGTTGTTTGACATGTTTGAAGATTCAAAAAACGTCCCTATTCTAGACAAGAGAAGGTGAACTCTTTATAATGATTGTTCCAAACTAGGTTGTGAACCTACTTCTACTTGATATTTCATGTTTGATCTAGTACTAGACCAAGGAAGGAGGACCTTTGCATTGGAGGAAGTGGGGACGACGACAACAATGAGATGGTAGAATGGGACGAAGAGCGCACACCGCCGCTAAGTTAACGACCCGTAGCAAAGGTGCGTAACCCTAAACCCAAAATCTTTAGAGAATATGACTAATATTAGTCATTAGTTTAAACAATATGACGAAGACTAATTATTACTTTAGAAAACATGACTAAGACTAGTTATTTCTATAGAAAATGTAACTAAGACTAGTCATCTAAGTCATAGTTATGATTAATTATAGTCATTACTCTAGAAAAAATTATTATGGCTAATTATGTAGTTGGTTATCACTAGTGGTTGTGAACTCATTTGTAAATTACCCATGTGTATAAGAAAATGCCAAATATAGAGCCTAAAATTTAGGAGATAAAATGATGACCCTGGACGATGTCGACAATCGCATGTTTACTTACATAAATTTTTTTTATGAGGTTTTGATGTACTTAATCATTGGAACTGCAGGTAGTTGCATCGAATGAAGAAGCTCCACCGCCCTCCACATTCTCAACATGAGATGTTATACAAATAATGGGTTATAGAAAGGGAGAGAATGAAAAGATGTTTGCACACTAAAAAACAACAAATGTAGAAGGGGATACATTGTATGAAGTTATAATACATGAAGGTTTTGTGTCTCTAGAGGTGCAGAAAAGCCACGATGATTAATACAACCTCTTCAAGATTATAGAATTAGATAACCTTCATATCAAGAAGATTGGAGAAGTTGTAAGGAACTCTATAATGTAGTCCACCGAGTTTCTACGCCATGCATATATAAAGTCATTGGTGAATGTAAGAAACATATTTTGGGTAGAGGATGGTTAGTAGTGTATATGGTTAGTAGTGTATATTATTTGTAATAAGTAGTTTGAATATGTTTAGTAGATGACATATGAATGTGAGATGTCTCATAGTAAAGTATTTGTAGACATTGACTATGTTTTGTCATCTATTGTAGTAAAATATTTCAATATATTGACTATACGGATTTATCTTTTGTAGTCCACTATTTGAATATGATGACTATGCTCAGTTATATTTTATTGTAAATTATTTAAATATAATGACTAGATTTAGCCATATCATGGAATAAAATGTTTGAAAATGATGATTATGCTTAGTCATCTTGTTCATACGAGTAACATAATTATCATGAATATAATATTTTTTTAATATAATATTTATAGTCATATGAAATAACTACATTTAGTCATTAAAATTGAAATTCTTACTACTAGACCAAAAATAATGACTAGCCCTTCAGAATGTAAAGCGCCAAATATGACTCATTTTAACAAATAATCATGTATTTTATAATTATTTTTAGTTACAATATGACTAATAGTAGTTGTTAATGGACGAATATACTTGTCACATGACTACACGTAGTAAAAATTATGTTGTCATATAAATACATAATATGACTAATTATAGTCAAAGGACAAAACTACACATGACTAAATATAATCACATAGGTATGACCAAAATATAATAAAAAATAACAAAAGGTCGAGGGGCAATCCAAAACGAGGTCCCAAAACCCCATGGGGAACAAAAATTGTCCGATATTGTGAGCCCAATATTGAGCCCACATATGTTCCTAAACCTTAAAATCATTAAAGATTAGGCTTTGATTTTCTCAACAAGTATTTAAAAACATAAAAAGAGTGGGGCTTTGAGTTGGATTGCAATTTAAACTTTGGGCTTGGGTGCTAGTGCCCTAGAGTTTGTGGGTTAAAAAGATTCACTTAGAAGAGTAGTTAGTGGGATGGTGAAGCTTTAGAGTTTATACTAAGTAAGCTGGGTTTTTATTGGTTAAGATAGGACTAGTTGTTGTTCGTTATAAGGGGGGGTACTGTTCAACCTAGAGAAATCCGGGTTGCCGGACTCTGGAGGCGGTTAGGGAGGCTGCTGGAGGGGTCTGGCTCTCTCTCTCTCTCCACACACGAAGGCAGGCGAGGAAGCTAGCGGCGGGGTGCGGAGAACCCTGCCGAAGAATTGATTCGGTGGCTCCTTAGGAGGGGGCGGCATTGATATGTTAGGAGGGGGCTGAGGGTGTCTCCCTTGCTGGACGCCCACAGAAGAATGTGAGATGAGAAGGCAGAAAGACGAGGAAGCGGCGACCTCATGCGGCAGGGCTCGGATCCCGATTGGGAGGGGGCTGCATTGGAGTCGACATTCATTCTTTCAGCCAATTTCATGTTGTATCGCATCACATAGAGTTGACTCTCACAGGCCACCGAGATCCATGCCCAACAAAACGGTATTTGGTAAGAGGTTGGTTGCCCTTGTTTAACTCTGAGGGGATTTTAGCATTGGAAAAAGGGGATGGTGAATTCTTTCTCCCAACTGTAAGGAGATGGAGAGGAGTTGCTACCTCTGTAATGAGGCTACTGTTGCGACATTGCTAGTTGAGCCTGCGAAGGGGAAGAAGAGCGAATCGAAGTGAGGCAGGTGTTTTAGTTAGTTATGGGCGGCGGGATTCAAGACATTTGCTGGTGGAAGTAAGGCAGGCAACCCCTACTAGAAAATCATGACCAAATCAACAGAAAATCAATAGATCTATGTTGATCCGGGCACTGCAATAACCGATTTCACTGATTTTTGAACTTTTGTAAAAATCAACAGTTTGATGCCTATTTTTTTGTTGATCTGAATAGTACAATGACTAAATCAACAAAATTTTAGTAAATGTGGAATCTTTTTGGAATCTTCTAGAATATATTGGAATATTATGGAATATTTTTAATTTTTTGCAATTTATGGACTTGTAAGTGTATGAGTGTGGAAATAATTACGAATTCGAAGGGAAGCAAATATTATAAATAAATAATGATATTAAATAATAATAATAGACCGTAAATAGTAAATAGTAATATATAAACTATAAATTATAGAGAATAAAAGTAAATAATTCACAATAAATAGTAAATAATGGGAAAAAACAATAAATATTAAATATTAAATATCAAAAAATAAATATTACACAGTAAATATCAAACAGTAAAATTAGACAATAAAATTAGACAGTATATAGTCAAAGGAAGGCAATAAATTATATACATCAAATATATATACAATAAATATACAGTAAAAGAAGGCAGTAAATTATATACATCAAATATATATAGTAAAGAAAGGCAGTAAATTATATACAATAAATATATACATCAAATATTTACTGTGAATATATACAATAAGTATGTACAGTAAATATATACATCAAATATTTACTATAAAAATATAAAGTAAATATATGCATCAAGTAGGTAATAGAGAAAAAATAGTGGCCTTAGTCTAAAAATGTTTGAAGCACTCCATATATATCATGTGTGATGTGATGACTTAGTGGTTAAGGCACATGTGTGGGTGTCACTAGGTGCAAGGTTCGAACCCCTTGGCCACCACTATTGGCCTTGCCACCTAGGTGAGTGGTAGGTAGTCTATTTTTGTAAGTGAGGTATAGGTTGAGGGTTATTTGGGAGGGGCTAGAAGGTGCGGACCTACCAACCCTCCATGTATAATTTTTAATGATATATATATATATATATATATAAATTAAATTACCTCTAAACTATCTATCTATCTATATATATATATATTTTTGTTAATATTTTTGTGACCAGATCAATAGAAAAAATCAACAAAACTGTGTTACATCATGTCCAGGTCAACAAGTCCTAAGTAACAACCGCGACCAACGCCTTTCTGTTGATTTTTTGTTGATCCGGACGCAAAATTTCTACTAGTGAACCACTACTACTGACTGGAGGATTCGGAATGGTGAATGAGTAAGGAGGTTGGGTAAGAGGGAATAAATCTGGATGTCAGGAGCGGTAGAAAGCTAGGATTTAGTGTACCTGGATTGATCCAGGACGCATGCCAGAGTTCGGATGCTTGAAAGGCGAATTAGCTGAAGAAGGAGTTACTACTGAAGCTGGGAGAAGGCTCAGATCTATCAACATGGATGGCTAAGCAGGGAGCAAGTATCAACTCGGAGCTGCAGGAAGTGAGCAACTACTGGGTTCGGGGAAAATGAAGATTCAGTGCTAAATGTGGAGGTTGGCTGAAGCCAATTGAAAGGCAGAAGATCATCTGAGGCTGCATTTACTACTGGAGTGGAGGGTTGAACTACCGAGGAGGCTAGATTGAAGTTAGGGTATGGCAGCTGGACCACTCTGCAGGGGAGTATGAGTCGAGGCAAAGCTGTGTTTTGCAGGCTACTACCTCTGGGGAAGGCTGAAATTAGAATTAGTATAGGAGGCGCGAGTAGTGTAGGATTTATTAAGCAAAGGCAAGTGAACCTTGTGAATTGGTGTCTCCTTGATGACATCAGAATTATAGTAGGCTAGTTAGGTGCCCTTCATTGGGAGTTGGATGTTAGAGAGTGGATTTTGATTGTTTTGAGAATTGAGTTTACTTGGCAAGGACCACAAAGGGAATAGTATTTTTAAATACTTGTAACTTTGGGATCGTTGAATATAAGTTGTGTGTTTTATGTTTAATCGGATGGAGCATTGGAATTGTGAGTCCAAGGATTGAGGGGAGCAACACAAGTACATGTGAGCCATAGGCTCTCACCTGGACTAAGACGCATAAGGGTGGGGGTTTATGGCTGACAGATATGACCGCAATCATTTGTCTAGAGTGACTGGTCCGACATGACCAGGTTGAGAACTAAAAATAATGCTAGTCATCAATGCATTTTCTTACCTATATTAGTCATAAATCCCAATCATTTTTTCGTGTTTTCTTTGTAGTGAATTCTCTAGTTTTGAATAATCGAAAGATGACATCCTTCTCTCCCAATCACTATTGGATTGGTATCGTATTTTTTTAAATATATATTCATACACATATCTATAATGAGGGTTTCACATTAGAACTTTGGATAGCATTAGGGTTTGGGTAGTTGAAGATTTGTTTTCCAGGTGTAAATCACGTGTAACTATCATGCAAGAACTTACATCCTAGGTAAAATTGTCCTAATATCAATATGTTCAGAATGTTATTGACCCAAATAATAACTCTGGTATACAAGTATTTTCTCACCTTGAGATATCCACCAAATATCAATGCTTGACCATGAAAAATTTCTTGATACCCATGTGCCTATTGTCTAATATCATTACTGATTTTAAATTACAAAAACCTTACATTCACCTATATATCCAACATTGGTCCCAACCTTTAAATTTTAAGGTCCAAGAGGCCCTTATGAGCCTGAAGGTGTTGTATGGAGGGGTTTAAAGATTATTTCTTGATGTTTTTAGCTAAAAGTGTAAAAAATGACCCTATGTGGTAATATGCCATTTTGGGTACATGCATGGTTGGGGTGACCCTTTAGTAGTCATGAATTTTCTTTTGTGGTTTCTGTAAGGAATCCAGAAATGCCTATTAGAAATAATTTAATTACACGCAAAAACTTAAAATATTGTTAATAACCACAAATGTTGTTTTTCCACAAATATAATTTTGAGGCACCTAGTCCTATGAGATGAATCATTTGTGCAAATTTTTGTGTGTTTAATATGAGTGTAAGCTTGATCACTCCCTTACATCCTAACTTGTTTGAATGTTTTTGAAACCACCAACTATGTTCAAAACAAATATCATGTTGCATGCGTAATTAAATGCATTAATTGAAGAATATGTCATTTATAAATACATGCAAATTTACACACTTAAGAGTTGCTCCATGTTGATATTTATAGATTGATTGAAGTATGTTGCATCTTATAATGTATGTTAGACAACAATAAAGGCATTCCTATGCCTTTCTTTAAGAGAAATACGCAAATGTGCTAATTCCTTAATGCAATAGAGAAAAGACATTTTAAATAAATTGATGTCACAACATATCTTTAGTTTTGATCATAACATTATATAAGGTTTACAAAGGACTATTGTTTTCTTATGTTTATAAGAATATATATTTATAGGCCATATTAAATCCTTTAGAAATTGACAATTTGGTATGGATGACAAGGGTGGAATAGATCCAAAGTCTATGGATTTTACTAAGTATTAATACATGTCCAATGGGTAAGAAAGCATGTTGTAGATTGTTGATAGGCAAAAGACTTTGTAGTCATGTCTCAAGTGGTTTGTGAATGATTGGCAGTAGTTACTTTGCAGTTACGTCTTACCATAAGTGATTGGCAATTGCCGATTTCATGGTAACAATTAGGTACTTTCTTAACACCAATTAAAGACCTTCGAACACTACCACGGGAGAATGGATCCCAAGCTTTCTAAAAGAAGTCATACATTGGAGGAGCGGGGGGGGGGGGTGTTTAGTAGAAAGGGAAAAACATTGGTTAGAATGGAGACACACCACAACACCAAGGATATAGAGCATCACTTAGGGCGTCAAGGGCGACAACAACATGAACACAACATCAAGGGTGGCGACACTGAAAGCCACTAAGGACAAGGAAAACCACTTAGAATGGGAAAGCCACTGAGAGCAGGGAGGAGCAACCGAGAGTGTCACAAGAAACCACTGAGGGCAGGGAGAGCCACTGAGAGCAAGGATGAGCTACTGAGAGTGACATCGGAAGCCATTGAGGACAGAGAGAGCCACTAAGAGTGGGGAGGAGCGACCAATAGCATCACATGAAGCAATTGAGGACATGGAGAGCCACCAAGAGGAGGGAGGAGTTACCGAGAGTGACATCGGAAGCCACTAAGGTCACCGAGAGTAGGGAGGAGCAATCGAGAGCGTCATAGGAAGCCACCGAGGATGCAAAGAGCAACTTGGAACGGGGAGAGCCACCACCGAGAGCATGGAGGAGTTATTGGGAGTGATATTGGAAGCCATTGAGGATGGGGAGAGCAACCGACCTTATGAACGGGCCCACCAAAGGGTTGAATACCGGATTTCAGAAGCAGATATCACGGGGGGCTGCAACCCGAGGGTATGACCACGTGTTAACTAAATGAGCCACTTAAATGAGTAAGCCACTCCAATGATTCATATCTTGAATTAGTGAGCCACACCGACAATTAACAAGCCGCCCTGACAATTAGTAAGTCACTTTAATTTAATAGGCCACTTCAATAATTAAGTAAGCCACTTGTAATTAGTGGGTTCCAATTTTAGATTAGTTGGTTCAATGCCACTTAGACAATCCATAGGCCACTTAGGTAAAGGTAATGGAAGGTGGAAGGTGGAAGAAAATGAAGGGCAAGAAATAAAATCTGGTTAATTTTTCCTAAATTCACCCAAACCTAAATACTGCTAGGTATATTTTAGTGCATAGTCTACCACATCTTGAAGATGAAGGATATGTGCTCTCATTTTGAGATTTTAGTGGGCATTCTTCATCTTCTTCAATAAAAAGAAGATATAATAATCTAGGAGAGAGGCATATGTTGGGCGCCATCTCTCACTACATATAAAGTTAGGATTAGTCATACCTTATTCACGAAGATAGGCTACGAGAGATAGGTCCTTTGTATCTTCACCATTGTGAATGCAAGAGCTTCAAGCTTAAACTTTCAAGGTATAGGCAAAATAATTGTTAGCATAGGCACCATCAAGTTGAGAGGTTGTAATTTGAGGAACTTGACAAGTGCTATGTATAGAAACTCACATGAGGTGAGATAGTCATATGAAATGGAAAGATAACTTGTGTGATAAATTATTATAAAACTCATATGAGGTAAGAAAATTTGTAGGTTTTGAAAGGCAATTGCTTACTAAATGATTATAGATATTCACATGAGGTGAGGAAAATTGCATAAGTGGAAGACACTAACTTGAGTGAGAACTCAATTGTGAAATTATAAAGTATGTGAGTAGAGGTGGTTGCTTGAGAGACTTGTAAAAATTAAGGAATTTTACATTGTGAGTGATTACCAATTGGAGTGGAAGGTGAGATAAAATGTTTAGATAGTTCAAAGCAATTACTTAATATGAAAAGAGACAACTCAAGGATGTAGCAAAGAAAGAACATTGTGATAGGAATAGTGTGTGAACATGGGCAAGGATGCGTTATAATTGAGCGCATATATATAGAGTTACTAAGTTTCATTCCTTCAACATAATTCAATCATAATTGATTCTTGTGCATCTAAGTTGTTCAACTAGCATTTATTTCCATAAGGGTCATTAAACCTATGATATCTAAGACTCAAACAAATTAATAATTGAAGAATTGAATTTAATGAGAAGTGGTACAAACAATATGAATATAATTACATGATTATAGTGTCATAATTATTGATTGGCTTATATATGGTTGTTCTAAAATTAGACTATGAATATGTATAGCTGAGACTTTCATAGAACTAATGGGTTACACTAAAAATATACTATATATACTTATTTATAGTTGAGAGTAAGAGATAATTAATGTGACCATGCTAAAAATAGGATAAAACCCATATAGTTGTGACTCGTATTATGTCAAGAGATTATTATAAGACAAAAGCTACATTATAAGTGGGGTTGAAGATTTGATAAGAATTAACAAGTTTTGAGAGAATGATGCAAAGATGTCTCCTCAAGAATTGATAAGAAAGAAAAAGGTTAGCAGAGGCATTATTACACATATGGAGAGAAATTCTTCACTACATGGTAAGAGAGTGGCTGATAACAATTTGGTGATTATTAAATTGATTGCCACCTATGTTTCAATGGAAAGAAATTCCGCTCACGGAGAACAACAACTAGGAGAATAGAAAGGAGAGTCAAGAGAGAATTTTTTCTGAAAAGAATGTGGAGTGACTACTTGGTTACGAAGAAGAAAAATTACTTTTTACTTGGTTACTTAGCAGCGAAGAGGAGGAAGTTACTTGGTACTTGATGATTGCTACTTGACAAATGGATACTTAGAGATACTTAGTCTATTAGAACTACATAATTTGTATCAACAAGAGATACTTAGCCTACTAAAATTGCTTTGGTCTATAATGACAAAAGATACTTAGTCTACCATAGCTACTTGGAACTACAACAATGAGAGATACTTAGCGTACTAAAGCTACTTGGTCTACAAAGACAAGAGATAGGGTTAGTCTATAAGAACTATTTGGGACTACAATAACAAAAGATACTTAGTCTACTAGAGCTACTTGGAATTATAACAACAAATACTGAGCCTACTGGACCTACCTGGTCTATGACAACAAAAGATACTTAGCCTACTAGAGTACCCAATCTACAATGACAAGAGATACCTAATCTACTAGAGCTACTTGGGGGAAGGCTAAATCCCCTGTAGTAATGCACAGCTGGCTCGTGCGTGGTCACCGTGGCACATGGGCCCCACGGTGGTGCCTAGCCCATTTTACCCCCTAGGATAACAAATATGGTGAAGTGCACTCAATATGGGATTTGTAGTCAAGCAACCATGTCCAACCATGCCCACACACATTAGTGTTCCGGTGTTGTAGTGTTCCGACATTGTAGTGTTACGGCGTTGTAGTGTTCCGGCGTCTGGGGTTCGAGGCATTGCACAATGTCCCGGGCATCAGCGAGTTACCACCGTATTTGTTACCCTTGGGGGGTAAAATGGGCTAGGCCACATGCGAGCCAGTTGTGTGTTACGACATGGGATTTAGCCTTCTCCCAAAAATTATAACCTCAATGCTAACGAGGATTTTGTAATGTTTTTGACCTCCAAGTTAATTATGTGCTCCATTGATGGTTTCACTTCCGGAATGAAATCCCAATCAATTGCTTATTTACGAATTGGAAGTGCAGATATATATTGGATTTTAGACCTTGAAGGTGAAGTGCACTCAATATGGGATTTGTAGTCAAGCGGCCATGCCCAACCATGCCCACACACATTAGTGTTAAAGTTACTTGATTACTTGATTTCTATCACAAGGAGATTGAGGTAATAATTGAGCTAAAAGACAACTATGACACATGAAGAGGAAAAATACACTCGAAGAAGTATTTGTGACCTCAATTTATGTTAAGTAGTAACACTTGAGCTAAATAACAACTATGACACATGAAGAGGTGTGTCACACTCGAAGAAGTAATTGTGACCTCAATTAATGTTAAGTAGTAACACTTGAAGACTTTTGCAACATATAGGGAGTTCAATAAAACCAAGATAAAAGGTTAAGAGTAATATTGAGTAGGTAAGAACCACTTGAAGAGATATCAGTACGAGAAACTTGCAAGTACTATGGAAAGTTCGATCATTGGTCTTACAAGCTAGAGGAGTTTTTGAAAGATTTCCATATCACCAACAACAAGAAGCCGTCAATAGAAACTAGAGGAAGGATAATAGCAATCAAGGAGAAGGATAGGTAGTTCGAATCATCTTAATAAAGACAATTCACCAAGTCACTACAATACAATCAACCCTAGAAACAAGTGGAGGTAGTTGAGCTCTACATACTTATGTCAAGCAAGTGAACTTTTAAGGAATAAATGTTGTAGGAAGTAGCCGAGTTAGTTCTAGTCTTAGATTTGAGTAGTAGAGTTACACTCTTAGTTAAGTAGGGTAGATATTAGAGGATGTTTGTGAAAGAGATTTTGATATCCTTGTCAGAGGTTTTGCGTTGCATATTGAAGGAAAGGTTTGAAGAAACCAAATTTAAGACATTCTCATAGTGGTTGCATTCTTGCAAGTATGATTAGATGCTTAGGATTACCAAACCACCTTTTTGCCTAACTTTATGATTGGTATAGGTTAGTGTCGTTAGATTGTGTGGCATGATAGTTGAAGGAGGCGTCTAACTAGGGTTGCAAGAAGGAAACTTTAACTCCATTGGGCGCACCCTTATCATGGGTATCTAATTATGGGTTATTTGGATTGTCAAAATGATAAAGCTTTCAACAAAGATGAATGGCCCTTCACAAGATTGAGCTCATGGTGTGGCACCACCTCCTTCACCACTGTGAGATTGCATGGAAGAGCATCCTTATGGAAAGGAAAGGAAAGGAAACAAGATGAAATTGATTTAAAAGTCCATGTGGCCAAATGGCTTATGGGCTAGGCTCATTGATACTTATGTACAATATGCCCAAGGTAGAGGTTGGTATCTCAAGCAATTTAACAAGCTTTGTTGAGTGCCCACATCCTCCCCAATTTGTTTTTTTTTCTTTTAAGAAACTACTTTGCGAAAATTTGGCAAAGCCTTCCTACTTTGGCATCATGGCATATAATAAACCAAAGACTCTATATCACTGAAACAAGTTCAAATAAACCATGAGTTTAGTAAAATATTCTAACATATTGCACCTCTTGAGTTTACAAATATGCACATATTAGTTCAATGAAATGTTTATTGGTTCCTTACACCCAATACTCGTTGAGTTTCCATATCCATTGAAATTTTGTCAAATCCTTGTTTATAATCCTTTGAATTAATCTCTCAAGGATACAAGAGAATTTAAAAGCTTGTTTGTAATGTCTTTCCAAAGTTGAAGTATGTATATACTAGCTTCAAACTTAGTTTCCAAGGTAACCCTTTCATTGTGAATAATCTCAATTGTTGGCAAGTAAATCATTCATGGACACCATTTTTGTCACCTTGGATTGATCCCAATCTTCCCAACATGACTCATGTGCATGGAGGTAGGACCCCTTTCACATTTCATTGTTTGTCCACAAAGTTTTTGACTGTGCTTAAAGCTATTTCACCCAATTATCTCCTTTACACTATGACACCAAATTTCACTTTATGATGTTAGTAGCAAAATCCTCGAAAGAGGTACAAAACTCCAGCCATGTTAGAATTATCTATAAAGTAACACTTTATTTGGTAATTGGAGATTTTTCATGATTTAGAGACTATTAAAGACATGGCTTTCAAGTAATGAACAAGAAAATCACAAATTATATTCAATGTGACTAAATTCAGATGAAATAAAATAACTTGCATGGGCTGCGCCAATTAATTTGGCACAAATACATGTCATCATAATTAGAAATTAAATTAAATCAAATTTCAAACCATTTGCATAAAATATAATAAGTTATGACATGTTGAAGGCAAATTGTGGTAAATGATTAGAAATTGCATGTATTGAATGGCACTCAAGTACATAATATAAGGAATACCCATTGGTGTATTGAGGAGTTGCACCTTCAAATACATTAGATATCCAACCACGACCTACAGTCATAGAACTAGCATGCCCTACATGTTTGGAACGTTAATTGAACATGGATCTCCTAATTTATCAATAGCATTCACAACGGCTTCATTTTCTTTTGCTCTCATCGTTTCCACAACCTTGAAAATCTCATGCTCGCAATTGTAACCTCTGATTTGTATAGGAGTAGACGATGAATCGGCTATCCATATTTGAAGTGTAGGATGAGGAATTGGACGTGGAATTTGATGGCCTCTACGAAACCGAATGTCTTGCACTTCTCCGGAGTGCTAAACATCCATCGGACTTGCAAGAAGTGGCCTTGAGGGTGCGCTCACCCAACAAAGAGGTTGTGGACGGG
The DNA here is from genome assembly GCA_950295325.1 of Polytrichum commune. NCBI lineage: Eukaryota > Viridiplantae > Streptophyta > Polytrichopsida > Polytrichales > Polytrichaceae > Polytrichum > Polytrichum commune. The sequence goes on from OX485806.1 coordinate 17,500,728, forward strand.
CGGTCCACACTTAAGAGTGGAGCAACCTAAGGACATGCGATCACACAATTAGATGAAGCGGGCAAAAAATGAGGAGAGATTTGGGATGGTTGTTCATAAAGAACACGGTAGGCAATGCGACATATGGAAACAAAGAAGGGAAAAATTTGCAAATTATGGGAAAGATTGCCAACCTTCATCTTGGGGGGGGGGGAGTTGGTGTGTGTGAAGGCGATGACAAACACGGGTAAAGGGTGGCAAAATTGGAGCATTGACGGGGACGACAAGGACATTGACAAAGATGACGGGAACCTTGAGATCGACATGGAATTTGGGAATTGCATGGACACACTTCTCGTTGTAATGGTGAGAAGGGGATGGAACATTGGTGAGACCCACAACCTTGGCACTGGTTTGTCCACAATTATGTCCTCAAGCTTGGGATCCTTGGAGTAATCCATGGTGAGGCAGCATCCACGGCGGAGATGTGGTAGAGTGAAGGGATAGGGAAGTTACTATTGCCGCGGGAAGGAGAACTCGGGGACTACGAAAATGCAGACGGGCCACGAACAGACGCTTGTGCCACATTTGGGGGAGTTGGATGATGCAACTATGAAAAAATAAACCACGTGAAAAAGGGTTTGGAGGGCAAATCATCAAATACGGACATGAGACTAGAAGATGCATATACACATAGGGTCAACACTCAAATTTGATTTATTGAGCCATGTGAACTTTCCAAGGGCCTTATATACTTATGTAGGTTGAGAGGTTTATCACCAATTGGGTGGGATAGGACAATATTGGGGAAATTATCATGGTGGTTCATGAGCCTCTTAATGTAGGGAATGAGCTCAACCTCTAGGAATGTGTCCTTCATGTTGCCTTTCCAAGAGATGGGGAAGATGATGGTGCATGTGGGGTTCCGGACACTCTTGGTTAAGCCACCAGTCGGCAAGAATACTACACAACGTGGGAATGGGGTCCCAAGGCTTGGACTTCAAGACTTTGAAACATTGTTGCTTGCCACCCACAACCACCTTTGAGACTAGCCTACCCCTCTCGTCGAGGAGCTCATTGCAAGACTTTTTCTTGTGAGTTGGGTGGGTGGGGGGGGGGGGGGGGGGAGACCAAACAACAACAAGGAGACGATGGGCTCGGTGTTTTTGAGCATCATGGAGCTCCACACTATCACATGAGTGAAGTCTTGGACTTTGGGTAAGTAGCGTTGTAAGTTGGGACGAATTTGGACAACCTTATGGTTAATGAGAGTTTTCCCATCGTAGTCCATGTCTTGGGGGCTATGGAAACGGACTTGGGAAACATTTTGGACTTGCCTGGAGTGGCATAAGACCTCATTGAGGCAAAAAAATGATTGGTTTATGAGGGGGGCTTAGGTGTTGGTGTTGAGAGGGTGCGAGCTATCTCTAGGGGACCTTGTGGTAGACATTTTAACTAGGAACATTGTGAGCCCAAATCGGTGCCCACATTGCAACTTAACTTAAAACTACCCTTAGACATTATGATTGGCATGTGGTTGTGGTTACTTGGAAACTTGATAGGGTCTTGTGAATGAAGTTAGTTATAGTGAATGTTAGCGGTGTGATCTTCATTCGAGTAAAGAGAAAAGAAATAAAAAGAGAAGTGAAATCATTTTCATTAGAAGTAAGGACAAGACGGTGTAGAACCGGCTTAGGCTAAGTTATTGACTGTTTTGGGCATGGGGTTGTGTTCATTTTAGGGGAGGGGGTTAAGGATTAAAAGTGTTTTGGGTCAACCAAGCGGTAGGAGAATTCAGCTGAATTCTCGTTAGGGCAGGGTAGCCTCGGGGATCAGGGGGCGGCCCTCTATTTTCTTCTCTCTCTCTCAGTAGTGCAACAGGGGGGAGGAGGATGCTCGGGTTCCGGAGGATGGATTGCTGAGGATGGGGTTGACTCCTGCTTGGAGGATGAGGAAGGTGACGCTTCAGTCAGGCTTATAGGATTTGGTTCGGCGGGGAGTTGCAGCCCGAGACTGCTGCCGCATGGTCAGAATGAGGTTACTCCCACTGGAGCGGCACCGCAATTGATCTGTACAAGAAGGCTGGGTTTTTGGCGCTCCTGTTTCGATGGGTGAAAGTCTCAATTCGTAGATTGCTGGCCACGTGAACTGAGTTGTGTTTTTGAGGGTGTCCGGCCAACCGGCCGACTGGATCCAGGTGAGGAACATGGGAGAGTGAGCGAGGTGGCTTGAGCTTGCTCGGGGGTGGAGATTTATCCACTGGCAATGTCAACCTGAATCCATCAAGCATGGAAAGGGCCACAGTGTGAGGTGGCGGGCCCTCAGTCGGTGCAGAAGGCAATGTAGCAAGGCAAGCATGCGTGGACAGCAGAGTAGAGAGCCTTGCTCTCGGCAGTCGGAATCAAAGTACTTGGCGGCCAAGAGGGAGTGGGTGTGCATCCAAGGAGGGCTGACTAATTGCCAGAGCCATGCGACAATGCGACCATTTCGAGTAAGTGTTGGAGAGGTTCATCCAAGCATTAGGCGGTAGTCGCCGAACTGCTGCTGTGAAGGTGTGGTGCCTGAAGGCCAAAGGACTTGAGATCGAACCAGTTAAGCAACTATATTGAGGCCGAGCAGAGGGGGAGAAAGTGTGAGATCTCTGTGAAATCGGGGATCTCAGGGGGGTACCAGGTGGCCCTCGGCCATCCTCGACGTGAAAATCTTTCAAGGCTCCAAGCCGGATTCCCACTGCAATTCGGTGGTGGTAGGGACAGAGGCTAGCAGGGATGGTCGAATGGCCTTAGAATTGAAGCTGGATGAATCGAAGAGTCAGGGAGGACTAGGGTAGCCACCTCGGACGGCTGAGGCCAAGCGAGAACCGGGCAGGGGTACAGTAAGGTAGCTAATACAAGGGAGTTGCGGGTCCGAGCTGAGAATGAGGCAATTAGTAAATCCAACTCAGGGATGTGACTTGGGTGTTTAATTAAGTAGGAAGGGTTATGGGGGACCACACGCTTGAGTGGGTTGGCCTAATGCCATTAGCACATACGTAGTTTAGAATAATGTTGTAGCCATGGTTGTGGGAAGGGTTTTAGTAATTTAGGAGTGGATTTTGGAGGATGATGATCATGGGGATATGAAGTATTTCTCAATGCCTCAATCTTGTGCCATTTAAATAAAGATGTGTGCCTTGAGATTTACACTACTGTGAAGCATTGGAAGTTGAGTCACAAGTGCTAAGTCAAATAATTAATCACATGTGAGACATGGGCTCTCACCCGGACTACGACGCATAAGGGTGGGGGTTTATGGCTGACAAACATGTCACAATACAAAACAAGGAAACAACAAGCATGAAAGAACTGACTATAATTGAAAAGACTAAAAATCATGCATCAAGAATATGAGAGATAGACTACAACATTAGCATGCAAGGACATGTAGAGGTAGGCACATCTTATGCATAGGCAAATTCTCTCATGTGAGAGTGAATGCTATGGATCATCTTGTGAGGCCAAACCCATCACCCTTAAGCGTCCTAGTCCGGGTGATAGTTTTGAGAATCACATGCACTCCATAAGACTTGTGGTAGCGTGAAATGTAACCTCCATCTCATTGGGCACCCACGTTACTTAAAGTCATGTCATTTTATTAATGCTAGCCTCATGAATGGGTGGAGCGTTGGCCTTCTCAAGGGTCCAACCCTCAGCCTTGGCTACACACGCCCTTGATGATATTCTTCTTGAAGCCTTAGCTTTGGCCAAGGCTTTCTCATTAGTGATCTTAGCCTCCGTGAGGTTATGGCTTGTAGACTCCATGTGGCAATTAAGTTTCTAATGTATTAATCCCCCATTGTCAACCCAAGGCCGTTCTGTGTGTGTGGAACCACACAACCCACCCTGGTATTTCACATCAAGCTTAGCACTTCAATTTATTCCATAATAAGGACACAAGTGTTAAAGAACACTCTTCCCTATTCTATTGCTATCTCACCCCCTTGAACCATTGCTTAACTACCCCCCTAGTCTAAAATATTTAACCCCACTATAACCTCGGCTCCTTTAGCTTTAGGTGGCAGCCACTTAATACTCTAGCTCTCGGCTGTTGGGCAGCACCTTGATACCCAACTTCTCAGTTGCGGGCAGCAACTTAATGCCAGCTCTCAGCTGCGGGCAGCCACTTGATACCAGCTCTCAGCTGTTGGGCAGCAACTTAATACCAGCTCTCAGCTGCTGGGCAGCACCTTGATACCAGCTCTCAGCTGCGGGCAGCCACTTGATACCAACTCTCAGCTGCTGGGCAACAACTTAATACCAGCTCTCAGCTGTTGGGCAGCACCTTGATACCAACTCTCAGCTGTGGGCAACCACTTGATACCAACTCTCAGCTGCTGGGCAGCAACTTAATACCAGCTCTCAGCTGCGGGCATCAACTTAATACCAGCTCTCAGTTGCTGGGCAACAACTCGATACCCAGCTCTCAGCTGTTGGGCAACACCTTGACACCAGCTCTCAGCTGTGGGGCAACACCTTGATACCAGCTCTCAGCTGCTGGGTAGCAACTCGATATCCAGCTCTCAGCTGTTATTAAATCTCTAACAACCCCCCCCCCCCTAGCTAATTAATCAACCAAGCCTTACTAATCCTAATAAACTACTAAGTCCCACCTTAATCCACTATATTTCTAAGTTTCCCCCCCCTAATCACATATATTTTCTACCACCCTACAACACACACTCACACACACACCTCTAAGAGGGAGAGAGAGAGAAAATGAGAGAGAGAGACTTTTCTTTGGAGAAGAGCAAGAGAAAAGGTAAGGAGCGGGAACTTAAGGAGAAGAGAGGATAAGGGAGGAAGATGAGAGATAGGGCATCCAATCACAACCCCTTAACCTTCTCCCCCTTAGTAGGACCTCATCCTCTCCGCTAACCCTTCAACCCCTAAACCAACAAGAACATGTTCTAATTCAAACAATTAGATCAAGGGCACCTCCCCTTGCCTCATCAAACACTACTCCTCTAATCAAAGCACTCCCTAATGTTACTAAGCTTCTAATTCATCACACAAAATGGCTTAAGGCCAAAACATAAATCCACACCAAACCTCACTCTTTTTATGCTTTTGATTGTTTCAATAACACTCCAAATGCAATTCTAAATAAATTCTAACCATAAAACAACTATGAGCACTCATTTTGGGCTCATACATCTATGAACAAACATTTCGTGATTGGGGGATGAAGGGGGTGGTGTGCATCATTCACGAATGTTCATTTGTGAAAGGGACATCAACCAATGGCACCAAGCCTTCATGAACGGTTGTTTGTGGAGGAAAATGGAATAGCATGTGGCATGTGGCACATATTTATGTCATGCATGCAAGACTCATGAAGACTAGCATGGTGCTTAAGAATGCTTGTTGGTAAACAAGATAAACATAGGAGCCCAATCTCAACATCAAATGCATTTTATAAATGAATATGGGGAGGCTTTGATTGGTCCTCCCTGATTGTTTACTCAATGTGGGCACTTGTTTTGGAGTTCCCTTGGATTCACTAGCTCTTGATGCACATTGTTTTTTTAGGCTCTTTTTCTTATTATCCCCTATGCTAACAAGCTAATGTATTTGGATATATTCATAGAGAAGGTGGTCAGTTTTCTAGTTGCCCAGTAGGCACTGAGGGTGTAGCCAGAGAATTGTATATCGAGGTTGAATGGCTTTACCTTGGATGGACTATTGGTACATGCATACACATTGGAAAATATGTGTTTCATATAATGAATTAAAAGGTTGACGTGGTCGTTATTATGGCCTTAATCTAAGACCACATATTGTAATTGGCTTTATGTGCTCTCTATTTCCCATGTCTTTACTTTCATTCACGGCTTGGGTAGGTTGCGAGGGTTGTTTAGCTAGTAGGTGAAGTGAAGCAAAAAAATCAATCTTTGTTTCTCTCTAGTATCGTTGGCCACTTCGACATGATGTCTTTCTTTGGGATATGTGTGTCATTGTCGTTGGCATCTATAATGCCAATTGGATTATGTGTCAGCTTTGCAAATTGCTTAATTACGGTTTTATTTGGTCTCACCATCTACACATAACAAAAATGTGGGAGCCTGATATTCATGTTCATCTACGTTTGTCCATGATATTTGATAACACTATTTGAATATCTTGTTGCTTCACAATAAATAAGAGATAAAAATGGAAACATGAGCTAGCGTCCAAGAAACTGTAATGAGCGCTTGTTTGTCTATACTTGTAGATACTTGCATATGAACAATACGTTGCCCTTGCAATGGAAAATATAGGTACAAACGTTTGTTTGTAAATGTGTACCTTGACAGTATTAATTAAGGTAATTCATATTTGCTGATGTATCAATTGAGTCTACATTAGTTTATATTCTCTCAATAAATACAAAGGGCATTCATAATTGAATAACTAAAACTTGTTTGTATTTCTTAATAAAAACTTAATGCTCACAAATGCTTGGAATGTAACACTTTATTTACAAATGGGCATTCGTAACTTCTAATTATTTTTAAGTGCGCCATTTACGAACATCCGTTCGCTAGTGCTAAATTATATTAGTCTTCACCACGTTATTTACAAACAAATGTTTGTAAGTCCTAAAATATTTGTCTTCAATGCCTTATTTACGAATGGCCATTTGTAAGTTCTAAAATATATTACTCTACGTCACATTACATACGAATGTCCGTTTGTAAGATCTAAAATAAAATTTTGTCAGTGCATTACTTATGAAAATTGTTCATAAGTTCATAATATATTTGTATGTTGCGGGTTATTTATGAACAACTGTTCATAAATATGCAGCGCTTCCGATGCATGTTGGGTGTTCTGTGCATTCAAAATTATATGTATATGTATATATACGTGATTTTTAAGCTGAAGGATTCCCCATTCTAATTGGTTTTGAAATAATATGCAAACATTGCTCTATAGGTGAGAATTTGTATAGCATTTAGTAGAAAAGACAATGTCAATGCATCAAAACATAGTTTGAATTAAATTGACAAGATAGATTGCACCAAATGAAAGAGTTAGGACTGCTAAGATTGTAGAATCTAAAGAACAAGAATTGGGTGTCAAAATTGAGGAATTCAAATAGTCGGATCACAGGTAGATCACTTAGTGCATTTTAAAAACGACGTGCGGCATAATATAGAGAGGATTAAAATTATTTGAAATAAAAATTATAAAGGAATTCCAAATAATGAAGGGGCCATTAAATGTAGACAATCCCATTATAAGTAAGTTAGATGGACATAAAACGTGGGCCGTTCTTTTTTTGTAAAATTAATATAGGGGCTGAAGATAAGGATTCTAGAAGGTATGTTTAGTATGGTATGTAAATGGTTTTAGGACTCACGGGCTTGGGGAGTTCACTGCGATAATATTAGAAAACAACGTGCGGGAAAATACAGGGTAATTTATATTCACAAAAGGAAAAACTTAGAATTTTCTTAGAAGTAATATAGGTGAGTATGTATGATAAAATTTGTATTATAAATAATATAGGCTTGATACAAATAACGCATATTTGAAAAATATTTGAAAAATAATACCGTAGGATTTAAGGATCCTAGGTTTTTTTTGAAATAGGGTGTCCTTTGTGTTCAGAGGCGGGAAGATTTTGGATGAAAAACTACATCGATTCAGTTGAAAGAATGGGATGAAAGATTGATGAGGGCGGATGACGGATTAGGGTTTAGGAAAAATTGGGGGAGAATGTTGCTGGAGGATTAGGTTTTGAGAGTTTTTTTTCACCATTCTGAGAGGTGGGATTTGCGCTTCAGTGGTGGCGAGAGATTTTTCTTCGACGCTGTTGATTATTTGAGAGATGGGGTTTGCAGGCGGCATGTGCAGGTCATTCTCTCTCTCTACTTTGAGTGGAGGTCGAATCTTCATAACGACCACACAAGTCCAGCTTTGGAACTCATGCTTGCATGTAAGTCCCATTTCACTCCCAAGTCCTAAGTCTAGACCGTTAGTTGCCATCCGTTTAGGGTTCCCAAAGCTTTCTTCATGGCTGATCAACAGAGCTTTTTTCTCACGTTGTTTTTTTTAAGAGGGATTTGGAGTTGATCTACACGGCAATATGATATTTTTGGGGAATTTTGTTAGAGTTATTTGTCAACTCAGAATGTCGTGCCTACCATGGTGCATGATCGATCTCCGTGAACATCTGGTTGCTTAATGCCCTTACAGACGTAGGGAATAAACCTAAACCCTAAACGATGCCCGTCTGGTTGCTTAATGCCCATTTGGTTGCTTTGATTATGTTGTAGTATTAACTCTATACCCTTCTACATTATTGCATGGACCCTATTTTTGCTTGCTTTGTTGTTGGTGTTTTAGTTGTTTTTTTTTGACACTCAATACCGTTGTGTTTAATTATGCGTGTAACTTGATTGAGGAACATAGGCTGATTTTGTTGTTTGAAACTGTTTATGAACACTCTTAATATTAAACCTTGTTGTGCCTTGGATTTTGGTGACTTAGTACTTTGAATGCTCTTAAACCCTTTGGATCAAAATCAAATAATTATAATGAACATACCCAGCTTTAAATTATAACTTCATCAAATTTAAAAGTAATTATAGGGTCATTTAAAAAAAAATAGCAAATTATATAATGATACAATACAAAAAATTAAGGATGGATAATTAAATACCCCTTGAATAAATACCCTTGTCACGCACGTGTATACATATATATATGTCTAGTGAACTCCCCGAGCTCACGGGGATGGATGATAATTGGTATTACTTTGCTATGGTCTCCTATGTGTTTTCTTGATAACTATGTTTGCAATGGTATTACTATTTGCACCCTTCTTTGTTTCCATGCTTTCCCTCAACACTCATCAATTGCGTTAGGAAGTAGATTAGCTTTTATTACTTAAATGGAATATAGAGTACAAAAAATTATAGTGACTTGGACAATATAAGTAATTGAAGGGTGCAAACAAATGGGGCATTTTTGAAATTTAAGTAATTGTAGGGAGGCTTTAATTCAGCCCTTGAAGGTAAATAACCCCAGAACAAAAAACCCCCAGCCGCACGTGGTGTACAAAAATGCCTTAGAGTGATCTACCCGTGAGTCGGATTGAGGAGGTTGATTTCAGAATGTCAAAAATCATAGCAAATTTTAATATGAATCACTCAAGACTTGAGTAAGACAATAAAACACTGAAGAATTGGTAGAGAAGATGAAACAAATCATAAAAGAGTTGAAACATGGAATCTTGAATTTCAAGAAATTTCAGAATTGAACATGACATAATGTATGATTTTTTTTTAAAATAAAATTTTAAAACATAAAGACAGTGATTTCATCTTTGAAACAAAACACTGCTCTATCACCTTAAAACATGATTCAAGATGAATCGAGTGGATCAAAAAAATGCTTTCAAGAAGTCAAAGAATAGATAGTCAACAAAAAATGATTCAAGACACAAGAGATGATGGTTTAAAGGTGCAAGAGATGGTCTGAAGACTAAGAAGAAAAAAAGCTCACATTGAGGCGGAAAGCGCTAATTTTTTTGGATCTAACCCACAACAGTCAACCATCTTTATCCACACAAATCACCCTCCAACCCGGAATGTGTGACACAATCACTCACAACTCTTAAATTCAATTCAAATCGCAATTATCACACTTAAACATCTCAATGTCAAACTTCAGACATTATCTTTCAAACCTCACAGCTCTTAAACATCATAAATTTAAGTGCTCATAATCTCAAACAAACACTTACAATCTCATGCAATCTCACAATAATGTTCACAGTTTTTTTCAAAGGGTCAAATCAATGCAATGTGCAATATTTTCTAGGTGGAGAAGAAAAAGTTGCCAAACCCTTTTTTGGTGCTTAAGAGGTTCCCAATGAGTTTGTCGATTAATAATACCGAAGTACCAAGATGCACCAAGGTATTGAATGAATGAATCAATTACTATTACATACATACTAAGCTAAGTCATTTGTCTTTCAAACCCAATGCATTTGGTTCAAACTGGAAGTTTATAATACCTTTGTCTAACCATGGTTGGGTTCGACCTGAATGCTTATGAAAATATGGTCCAATGAACGTTTCATTCAAATGGAATTAATTTTGTGCTACCTATTTTAACCAAGGTTTTGTTCACAATGGATTACTAAAAACCATGGCCTAATCAAGGTTTGGTTTAGATTGATGTATCAATTTTGTTTACATTTTTGTAACCTTGGAAACGGATGGAGTTCTGGAGATTGTTATTGGAAGTTTCTATGACTTTTGGAAAAATCCATGTTACAATATGAGCATATTTAGAAACCTTTACTAGAGTTCATCCACTTGGTCAACATATTGGGTGCTAATTATTTTTTTGTAATGTTACTCACATTTGTATTAACCTCCATAAAGAATATGGACATCTTTGCACCTCATTAGCATATTAACCAACCCAATTAAACTCAACAAATATTGTTGTACCAATGCCAACCTAAGGATTATGACTGTTATGAATAAAATTGTTGCCAAACAATAGATGGTGTCAACTTATGATCCATATATATTAAATACAAAGTATACATGTTGCATATAGATAACATAACATACTAGGGCAAGGTAGACGGCAAGACTTTGCTTTATCAAAGGCAGCCAATGAAAGTTAAACGAGAAACTAGTATATAAACTCTTTATAATCCTACATTTTTTAATTTATAAAAAAATTAAATCAATTTTTAAATCAATATTTTGGGTGGCGGAGGAACAATACTTGCTCCTTGGAACTCATGGAGGCTCCACGTTCATTTGTTGTGTGTAATACAATACATGTTGTCTGGATGTTTTTATGAATGAGTGTTTGTAAAATGACAAATGGTGTTATACCAATGCAAGTGTTCACGCGACTATGCACCATGAATTTATCAAGCGGACGATTTATGAACGTACATTCATAAAATAATGTTATACGAACACTTATTTGTATATAATTGTGCATGACAATTGGATGTAGGTTTTTACAAATGAATGTCCGTAAAACGACAATTGGTGTTATACGAATGGTATTATAGGGTGTTATATAAATGATGTTAGTAGTTGAAATGACTAATTTCAAATTTTTGGAGAGTTTTCAAAATCACTTTGAAAGACATGGGAAGCGCTATGGGGCTCATTTGTAAACAATCAGAGAAAAAAAAGGAAATTGTAAAAGAAACTAACAAAATGCCTAAATGTTGACATTAGTCCCCTCAACACCGAGGTGACTACTTTCAATTTCATCAAGATTTGTTAAAATCATTTTAAAAGCCCTAGGAATCGGTATAAAGGCCAATTGTAAACAATACGACAAAAATAAAGGAATCTTCTAGAGAAACTTAAGAGTGCCCAGATTTTGATATTAGTCACCTCATCACCGAGGTGACTAATTTCAAATTTTTGGAGACTTTTCAAAGTCGTTCATAAAGCCTTGGGAAGTGGTACGTGGGCCATTTATAACCAAATCGAGAGAAATAAGGGAAACTTCCAAAGAAACTTACAAGTATCCAAATATTGATATTAGGCTTTGAAATGTCTAATTTTAATCTTTGAAGATTTGTAAAATTGTTCATAAAGCCTTGGGAAGCAATACGAGGGCCATTTGTAACAAATTGGGAAAAAATGCAAGAAATTTATAGAGACACTTAAGAATACCCAAATATTAATATTAGGCACCTCAAAACCGAGGTGCATAATGTCAAGTTTTTGATGAGGTTTCAAAATTCTTTTGAAGGCCCCATGCAAAACTACGAGGGCCATTTTGTCACCAATTTTAGAAAAATAAAGGAAATTGTGAGAGAAATTGAAGGGTAACAAAATTTGTTATTAGTCGTCTCAACACCAAAATGACTAATTTCAAAATTTAAGAGTTTTGAAACCATGGGTAGTGTTGTAAGGGCCATTTGTGAAAAAATTTGAGAAATACAAATTAAATTGTGAGAAAAACTTAAGGGTACCCAAATGTTGACATTAGTCATCTCATCATTGAGAGGATTAATTTCAATTTTTTGAGAGTTTTCAAAAAGAAAATTGAAAGCCCTAGGCAACGTTGTAAAAAATTTGAGAAAAACAAAGGAATTTCTTTGAGAACCTTAACGGTACTTCAATTTTGATATTAGGTAAGTTGGCACCAAGGTGACTAATTTCAAATTTTTGGAGATTTGCAGAATCGTTTTTAAAGCCTTAGGGAGCGGTGTGAGGGCAATTTATAAATCAATGAAGAAAAGAAAAGAATTGGTTACCAAGATTAATTACATTTTGTTTCATTCAAATCCATTCTTTATATTTTGGATAGTATATAAAGCCACTTTTTAAGCATTTGAAAATCATGTTTGAAGCTAGCTTTTGAGTGCTCAAAATGTTGTTTTGTTTGATTTTACATGAAGGGATTGACTTCTATGTTTGGGGGCAATGTCTTGTTGGAATCTTGGGTATCAACTAGAGAACAAAACTATGTTCTTATGCATGAATTTTGGATGTTAACGTTGATATGTTTAGAAATTCAATCAATTCATTCCAATGATTGATGTTTATGGGTATCGGAATGATGCATCACTTGTATCATGATCCTTGAGGGCCACTCTTGTTTGAAGTTTGAGTCTTAGAAAGATGTGATCATGACCAACATTTGAAGGATAAAACCACAATTTCATGCCATGGGTGCGATAGCAAATAATATACAATATGGATTGATGCTTGTTGTGATACGCCCAAAGATGTTGTGACCCAACTATGATTTGGATAACTCGCTATGATCAAGATCACCCAACAACATATGTAATTTCAACACAAGAGCCTTACAAGAATTAAATGTACACAATATAATGATGGATGTTGAAACACAATACCATGTCAATCAATGTTGGTGGTTGTATTCTAGTGTTGGCACAAAAGAAAGCTTTCACAATTGTAGGCTCAATTTTTTGGCTATAGCTTGGCTTGTAGGCTAATTTTAAAGAGTTAGTGAGCATTAACAGGCAATAGAAGTTAGAATTACATTCATGGCAGGAATAGGAGGCAATAGAAGTTAGAATTACATTCACGGCAGGAATAGGAGGCAATAGTCGGTAATTAGGGCAACCTCCTTCTCCCACCCTTAAGGAAAGGGCAGATGGGAGAGAAGGCATGTTATTTTCTTAAGGTAGAATCCGGTGTAATCTCAATATAGAAGCAATAGGCTTTCTTGAAGGTTCAGCATTCAGGGATTGAGGTTGAATACTCAACATTAGGCAATTTTCAAGCAAGATGCTTGTAGATATAGAACTAGTTTGAAAAAGCCAAGTGATTCGGACTCTAATTTGTCTTGAAAACTATGACATTTGAGAGTAAAAGTCTACAAAAGTGCAATTGACTACAAAAGTCTACAAAAGTGTAAAAGTCTACAAAAGTGCAATAAATGAACAAACCATGAAGAGGGCAAGGAAAATCAATGGTAAAGTTTGTGAGTTAGTGAGGATTACAACCAAACTATGGCCATAAGCATGTGAGTTCATTCATTAAATTTGAGATGAGGAGTGAAGGCTAATTGCCGAGGAAAAGGGCAATAACCTAGTGCATGCAAGATGAAGAGTCGAGGGAAGGCAAATAGTCTATGGCAAGAGGCTACTAGACTAGAAGAGTAAGAGCAAGTCTAAGTGAGGCTAGTGATTGGCGAAATCAAGTTGCCTGAGAGAGGACTTGGCAGTTGAGAGGAGCATGAGAGAAAGAAGTTGTGAGATTAAGCAATTAGGCAATAATCTTAGAGTAGGACACTTAGCCTCAGAGGGGTAAGTGAAGGCAATTAGTCAAGAAGAAACGATTGCCTATTAAAGTGAAACGAAGCCAAGGCGCTCGAGAAAGATCATAGCATGTAAAGCAAAGAAATTGCCAAGTGTGAAGTGAGAGAAGGAGAGCCGGAGATGGGCAGTTGGAAAATTAAGAGTTGATAGAGACTGAGGAAGGCAATTAGCATGAGTGGGACGGGAAGAGGGCGAAGGGTATGATAGGGGTAGAGTCGTAAGAGGAGGAAGCTGCTAGGCCACAGGCTTAACAAATGTCTCCACTATGAGAAGAGGCAACTTTGAGAGAATATAGCTTGGGAGTAGTAACTTGATTTTACCCAATACAAAGCTAATGGTGTGAATGCAGGCAACGGACACACTTAGTAGCAGCAAGCTATGAGCTACAAAAGACAATACCATCCCAAGAAGGAGAAATTAATTGATTAGAGTAAGACTATACCAAAGGCAATTCAATTTGAGACTTACAGTGGTCTAAGGCCTTAATTAATGGATATAGCCTAGTAGTTGATGCATTGATTTTACATAATCTTGTGGATATTTGTTGTGAGAAGTTACCATGTAACTAAGGATGAAGATGGTGATTATAGTCTTGGAAGAATGGCCAAATGAATGTAAGTTAAATTAAGAGGAATTAAATTTGAAATTATCCCAAAGCATAATTCATAACTTTTAAAGACGATGCAACGCTCAAAAGACATTACCCCGGACTTTGTCCTAATGATTAGCCATTGACAATTTGCCAAGCTTTTAAGCTTCACGATTAATCTAGAGGATGGATTTAGAATGATAGAAGTCCACACGCACAAAGGACGGAATCACACACGATGGAAGAAACACAATTAACCATAAGAGTGTGAATTAAGCTTAATAAAAAAAGGATGAAGAAGTAAAAGACCTAGATTGATATTAAAATCATTAATTCAATGTGACATTTACCCTTATAGACACTAGCTTAGTCTTCCTTGTGATCTAGTTTTCTAGGTTGTTTTTGTTTGAATATTTAAGTGATAGCAAAAAACTAACGACAACAATCTTTCCACACAATTGAGATTGTGGCCTTTCTATTACAAACAACAATAGCTTCTTAGGGAGGACATTTAATATGTATTGTGGTATACATATGTATTGAGAGGTAATTAGTTGGGGGGTATAAAGTGCATAAACTTGATTGGACTACACCCAATTATTATACATAGCATCATTTGTTTGTCAATGTCATTGATCCTATTGTTACTTAGATGGTGTAGGAGAGGTAAACATTTATCACACTCAAGTTGTTGCAAATTTTAGATTTTGACTAACAACTTTTGTTGTTCCATAATATATGTGCTTGCATCCAACAATTGAACCTAACATACACAAAGTACATATGTTACAAGTCTACAATCTAATAGTTAAGGCTCCTTTTTGAATTTTGGCTTACAAAGTATACATATGGGAGAGGTATTGCTCCACCTAGTTATGTACAAATCAATAAGGTGCTAGGACTTTTTAATTTAAAAAAAAAGAGATAAGTATGTTCTTTGGACACCACAAATTAAATAACATGAATGTGTAAAAGGGAATTTTTAAGGACATTGATGTTTAGAATATATGTAAGGGGGAGTTATAAATAAAATTATTGTTTTTGTCTATAAATGAAATGGCTACTGAGAATTTAAAAGTAGAGTAGATGTACAGATTATAATGCTAAAGTTTCTTATGCCTTACCTTATGACTTAAAACGATTGTTTGTTGGTAAATCTAGCCCGGGGAGTGCACTTAAAGTTAAGACTAGGAATCACGTGAGTGCGTTTTAATGGCATACCCCCTACAATACTTGGCCTTAAAATAGTTTTTAAATTAAGACATTTTAAGTGCCAAATCATTACGTATATATCTATCACTTGGTATAAATTTCAGGACGAAAAGTTTTTAAAAATTAAAAAAAAATGATAGAAGTTTGAACTAAAATGCGTTGTTTTTTGCTTCAAAAATCAATTTAAAAATATTTACAATTGATTATTTTTTGAAATTTATACAACAAGAAATTTAGATTGTGTTTAACAACTTCATTTTTTTTTTACAATTTTTAGATGATTTTTTAGTACATACATAGGGGGGTCAAAAGTACGCACTCCCGTGATTCCTAGTCTTAACTTTAAGTGCACTCCTTTAGAAATCTAGATTCTAACATTTCCCTAGCTTCAATGACGGATGTTACATGGTCAAATTCTCATGAGCTACATCATATGGATTGAAATATCTTTATAGTCTTTTTCAAATTTGAAAACAAGAGTAAACTGGGGTTGAGGTATTGAATTTTTGAGCGAACCTTGAGATGAGATATTTAATCCACAATATGTTGGTTCCCAACTCCAAAACTTGGCACAATCCAATGCACATACTCCAAAACATAATAACAAATGGGAGAGTAGAACACTTACAATGTATGCCACAGTGGGGAAGAAACTCAGGTTATACTACAAACACATGTACATTATGTATATACAAGGTTGACTCGATGATGGCGAACACCTTCATGTACGCAATTGTAACTTTGAACTACAGCAAGGTCATGCGCATCAAATCCGAATGATATAGTTAATAATATATAATCAAAATGTGATGGACTTTTGATGTTTGGACCTTGCTTTGGACTTTTGATGTTTGGAGGTCTCAACCAATATTGGACTTGCACATAGGTAGCTGAATGCATGGTACCAATAATCAACATCAATAGTGGTATGGAAAAACGTGTTTGTGGGTATCGAAATTGTAAACTAACCACTTGAATATGCATATTTGGTGTCATGTCGATGTATACCCGAGTTATTTATTGGGTCCATACCATTCTAAATTGTTTTTATATAAAGGGCGATGGAGAACACAAATACCATCCAATAACCCAACAAAATAACAATGCTAATGCACTAGTGCTCTTCACTATGAATCCGATCCCCAACACAACCTGATTCATTTGCTAAGAGATGAAAGGTTCCTATACATATTACGGAAAAGTAAAATGAGGATGAGGAGCTATTCAAGGGGGTGAAGCGCTGGAGTTCCCTTGCATTGCTCCCCCAAGCAATGCTCCCACAAACTCCCAAGAGCCAAAGGACATGCAACTAACCTACAAAATGACTACTGCATCAAGCAACAACTAACTCAGCCTACTCTAGGCTAACACCTATTACCGATTCACCCAATTACACATTCTCAAGCTCAGCAAACTCTACCCAACAAACACTAAGCACGGAAGTTCCCACCCTCAACATCACTATTACCTGCACCTACACACCAAAGTTGTAGATACAAGGTCAAGACACTAAGGTGATGAGTTGTGAAGCCAATGCGAGGACCCCAAATTGATGATGCACCCACAATCCGAAGAGCGATCCGTGATCCACAAAGGAGCAACCCAAACTTTGACTATTGAATCAAGACCCACTAAGCGAAGCAAGATTTGAGACAAATGAGAATGGAGAACTAAGATCTGAAGTGTAAGTGAGGATCGATGGTAGCAGGCAAGCACTGTAAACATAGTAGAGTTGTGCCCAAAGGAGTGGAGATTACGCGATCTAGACACTCAGGAAGAGAGCACCGAGAGATATAGATGAGCACTTTGAAAAATGTGTGTGCGGATCGGAGTAAGCTGGCAATACACCCAATGGTGCTGCGCGAATTTACTTGAGATCTGCACCAGAACAAAATTGCTAAGTTTGTCGAGATCTACACTATTTCGCAATAGATCCACCGGGAAGTTCTTAGCAGATCCTAAGGAGTCTGTGCGCGATATTTCACTCGCAGCCAACTTTCAAAAAAGCGGCACCCGGTGATATCTGTGGAAACACTTGGACGAAAATTCTGCACCCTTTGGAGAGTTGTCGAAAAGTTAGAGTTGTTTCAAAACTTGATCTACAATTCTAGACAAGGGAGTCGCAGCTTCGAGGACCCGAACCAGGAGAAGATACCGAAGGAGAATCTTGGTGCAGACATTAGGAGCTAAACAAAGTGCTGCCAAGTTGTTGTCTGCGAAGCTATCTAAATCAAAGGTGCGTTATCAATTAGGCTGACACCTAAAATCCATAATCTAAAGCTTGTTGTCTCAAAGTTGGATTGGTAGAAGTCATAAACTGAGTGGAGAGTTTTTCTTGATTTAATAAGAACCTATGGTCTTCAACCACATTATCTCTCACTCTTGAATCAACACAATTTGTTGCTCCAAAAATTGAGAAATTGAAGTCAATAGAAGAAGCTAAGTTGCATCACAGGCAGTCTGAATCACAATTACTATTATAAAATCATGACCAAATCAACAGAAAATCAACAGATCTATGTTGATCCGGGCACTGCTATGACCGATTTCACTGATTTTTGAATTTTTGTAAAAATCAACAGTTTGCTGTCGACTTTTTTGTTGATCGAAATAGTAAAATGACCAAATCAACAAAATTTTAGTAAATGTAGAATATTTTAAATCTTTTCCAATTTATGGACTCAATTTACGGACTTGTAAGTGTATGAGTGTGGAAATAATTACGAATTCAAAAGGAAGAAAATATTACACATAAATAATGATATTAAATAATAATAATAGATGGTAACTAATAAATTATATACTATAAAAGTAAATAATAATAGAAGACCGTAAATAATAAATAATAATTTATAAACTGTAAATTATAGAAAGTAAAAAGTAAATAATGAGCAGAAAACAACAAATAATGGGAAATAAACAATAAATAGTGAATAATAAATATCAAAAAATAAATATTACACAGTAAATATCAGACAATAAAATTAGATAGTAAATAGTCAAAGAAAGGCAGTAAATATATACAATAAATATATACAGTAAATATATAATAAAGGAAGGCAGTTAATTATATACAATAAATATATATACATCAAATATATACAGTAAATATATAGTAAATGAAGGCAGTAAATTATATACAATAAATATATACAATAAATATTTACTGTATATATATACATCAAGTAGGTAGTAGAGAGAAAATACTGGCCTTAGTCTAGAAAGGTTTGAAGCATTCCATATATATCATGTGTGGTGTGATGACTTAGTGGTTAAGGCACATGTGTGGGTGTCACTAGGTACAAGGTTCAAACTCCTTGGCCTTGCCACCTAGGTGAGTGGTAAGTAGCCTATTCTTGTAGGTGAGGTATAGGTTGAGGGTTACTTGGGAAGGGTTAGAAGGTGCGGACCTACCAACCATCCATGTATGATTTTTAATGATATATATATATATATATATATATAATTAAATTACCTTTGAAATATCTATATATATATAATAAATTTTTGTGACCAGATCAACACAAAAAATCAACAAAACTGTGTTACATCATGTTCACGTCAACGCGTCTTAAGTAACAACCGCGACCAACGAATTTCTGTTGATTTTTTGTTGATATGGACGCAAAACTTCTACTAGTGCAAGAGCATCACTCATTAGGCCGGCATCTTAAGCTCATAATTTAAAGGTTGTTGTCTTACAACTAAATATCTAAGTTGAGTTGATAAAAGGCATGATCTAAGTTGACAGAGTTCATGATTCACTAAGAACTTAATTTTTTAGACCATATTATCTCGCACCCTTGAATTAACACAAGTTGTTGCTTCAAAAACTTAAGACAGAAAAAAATCTGAAACCGAGTTATTAAAAATAGTTGACAACTAGATGAGCTGAGTACAACTTCAAAGTGGTAAGACTAGTACTCAAAACCAATGTTGATGTGCACCATGTCAGAAAATACTATAACAAATAGCATTTAAAATGAGGGGACCAAACGATCTTCAGAAAAAGTTAAAAATGAAGAAAGTGCAAAGAAGGGGAAATGACCAAATTTCACCCCACTCGACCTTGATGGAAAATTGCAATTGTTTATGAATGTCTTCCCTGTCTATGGTTTGGGTTTGTTATTATGGAGAATGTTGTTTTCATGGTGCAAATTGCAGTCCCTCACCTCCCAACTTTTGAGGAGCTCCTTGCAAAAGGAAAATGAGAACAAGAATATATAACTAGTACACATACTTATATGAGAGTGTCACAAATTCTCTATCCCTCTAAACGAATCAATGGCAAGGAAGGGCATTTATTGCACCTTATCATGCAATTACCATTTGATATAGAGGTGGATGAGTATATGGGACTCTCACTAGATTACCATATTGCTATTCATTTTGAAGGGTATAACAAAAATTAGTCTTTAAATAAATTATTCAAAGAAAAATAAGCATTTAGATTTAGAAACATGAATATTAACCTCATAACATTGATAAAAACAACCTATTATTGTTTAGTGTTATCAAGTAACAACCTTTTTTTGTGTGGTCAAGGTCCATTTGGCCAAGCCCGAAAGATGGACATGAACTTCTTATCGAAAATGATGTTTTGTCGTCAACTTGAATAATCACCATCATTTCCTTGGAAATTTTGAAAGAATTATGACACTCCAGCTGCCTCTAGTAAAGTATCTACTAAAATAGTAAACCCATCCATAAAACTTGTCGAGGGATGTGAGCCCAATACTGTGCCCACATGTGTTTTTATCTTAAAATCATTAGGACAGCTAATTTTTGAGTGACATTGAATATTCAAAAGTATAAAAAGAGAGAGGTTTCTTAGACTAGCATTAGGATAAATTAGAATATTAGTATGGAGTGACTTCGGGTTCAGGCCTGAATTAACAAGTGAGGAACTAGCTAAGTAATGGTTTAAGTTGTGATTAGTGGAATTTTGATTAGGTGTGACGGGTTAGAATTGTGGGTTAGGCCAGAGCTAAAGTGTTTGTTCAAGGATCGGGGGTTAGCCCTTTTGAAGGGGGGGGGTCCTTCCAAAAAGGATTGGGCACTGGAATTGCGGACGGTGCGAGAGGTCTGTGAGGACCAGCCGAGGATACTCGGGGGGAGGAGAGAAGGGATCAGAGAAGGAAGAGCTGGTTGGAGACAGGGGGAGGCGGCGAAGGCAAATTTTGCTGCCGCAATAGGGCAACAAGGAAATGGGCGAATGCTGCCGCCGAAGGAGGCCATCAGATTCCAGGGCTGAGAAGAAAGAGGTGCACATTGGCACCAGGTCGGACTGGATCGCAGTGGCCATTCTAGGGTGCTAATTGGGCGACCTCAACAATGTGATGCCGGAAGGAGTGTACTTGGATGTGGCATGAGAGAATCGGGAATTTATCAGGAGCCACAGTCGCTCCGAATTGGGCAGTTGTAAGGTGTTGTTACTAGATGGGAATTACTTAACAGTGGGAGAAATGTGGGTGATCTGGGTGAGTGCGAGAGGAATCAATACTGGCGAATTTGTGGGAGTGGGCAACTAGAGCAGAGGCAGTTGCTGAAAAAGGATGAAGGTTCGGCCATTGTGACACAGAGCTGCCATCACCTGTTGCCTGGAGTGCAAGCAGGTGCTGCATAGGTGTGCGAACAGGGTGAATGGCCTTGCCCTGGGGGCAGTTGGAGGGAGAACATCAACTGGCTGGGTGGCTAGACTGAGGGAGCCTTGCTGGGACCGGGACTCTGGGCATTGTACCGGGAGCGGAGTCAGCTGGAATCTGCTGGAATCGAGGGCTGGGTTTTGTGAAGGAAGACCAGGGGTTAGGGCCAGTGAGTTAGGTGACTGGCAGGAAAGGGTTAAGTCCGAACCAACATTGTCTGGTTGCTAAGCACAACGTGTGGGACCATTAATGTAGGATTAGGAATGGGTTTGGATTAATAGTAGTAGGTTAGATGGGAGAATGTGATTAGGGTGGTGCATTAAGGACAAAGGTATTTCTAAATACTTTGTACCTCATGTATCTTGAATAAAGTTTGGAGTTTTGCATGTGCACATTGTGTACACACTGGGGTGTACCCAAAGGTTGGAAGTTAATCATAGATATGTGAGTTTAGGGCCTCCACCTGGACTACGGACGCAATGAAGGGTGGGGGACTTAGGGCTTACAAGGGACCAGCTCTAATGAGGTTTATTACAGTTGAGTCATTTGGTAGAAACCTAGACTATGAGATAGTTAAAGTAGGAAAGAAATTTGAAGAAAATACTGCTCGGGTTACTACCACCTCTGTTGAAGTTTTTGACAAAATCCTCAAATTTAAAATAACCTCTAAAAATGAACTAATAACACTAGGCATCGTGGTGAGGGGGACAATTTCCTCCTCAAAAGACGAGGTGGTGGCCAAATGAATATACTTATTTCAAGAAAAAAAAAAATTGGTCCAAGAAGAAACTAAGGGGCGGTTTACACCATGGACCATGAAGTCGTCCCACGTAAGAGGCCTATTTTGCGTGGGACGACTTCATGGGACGACTTCCATGGTCCGAGTTACTAAAATATTAGTTTTCATGGTTCATGGGCCCTTCACTAGGTGTAAACCGAATATGGACCATGAAGAATGACCATGCAGCAAAAAGTGGAGTCATTAACTAAGTTGGAAAAAAAATCATTAAAAAATCCAAAAAAATCATTAAAACGGCATTTTTCTGACATGGGCCCTTGCTATTTTTCCTAGACCACCTCTTTTGCTTGTCCCAACGGAAAACCCGTTAGACCATGGCAGTGGATAGAGCAGGCTTAAAAAAACAAATTTGTGGACCTCAACCTCCGTGGTCACTCTGCCATTTTTTCCTTGGTGTAAACCCAAGTCGTCCCAGGACGACTTCAACGTCCAATCACATCGCTTAGACGGCCGTGGGACGACTTCATGGTCCATAGTGTAAACCGCCCCTAAGCAAAGGACTTCTCAATGTGTTTGGTACCAACAACATTGTGTCTAACAATTTTTGCCCCTCCATACATGAAGCGCTAACATAGTTTGTCTAAACACCATTAATATAAAACGTGGATGGACAAAGCAAAAAAACACAAAAGAAATGCGTTCCATTTACCCCCTACAAAAAAAAATTGAATGAAAGCTTCAAACCATTTGAGAAAGAGCTTAGGCGTTTAGGCTTTGAAGATGTTCACAAGCTCTTTATTTGCATGAAAATTCATAATCCAAAAATCTAATATAGATTTGGAATATATGATAAATCCAAAATAGAACATTGAAAATGATATGAGAAACCACAAACTTGAAACTACAAATCACAAACTTGAAATATCACAATCTTTAAATAGAAATTTAAACACAATAGTTGTGACCGTTGAAACAACACACCCACAAATTGTTAGGATGGTTCACAAACACACAAGGGACAAATAAACAAGACCCATAAACCTTCCATCCACAACCAATTCATTACTTCAATACAATTACAAACATTTTTTACATTCATTTTTTAAGTCACACCCACCCCACTTTCTATGATATACCCGATACTTATGTTTTCTCCCAACCCACACAATTCACACAACTCACACAACCATTACCATACGTATACAATAATCACAACAATAACCATCCCTTTGCCAACACACTTGCTCAATCTAGAGATATGCACCCTAACCCAGGCCTTGTCACCAACATTATTAGATTACCCCCCCCTCCCCACCTCAACGAAACAATGCCAAACCAAATACTTTCAACCCAAGGCCACTACAATAAAAAGAAAGTACTCACACATTCTACCCAAATTTGAAGCCTACTCCAACCCAATAAATTACAAAAAAAAATGAACTATCCTCCCCCAAACTCACTAAATAAAGTATATTTCTATCCAACTACACTCGAGCCAATGTCATCTTTGCAATTATTGTCATATTGGGACCATCTCCATGTGGACAAACACTAAAACTACACCGTTGTCGGGTAGAGAGGGTTCTGCCTTGGGAAAGCACTGGGCTTTTGGCTGCAACTAGATTTTATCGGACCCGCCGAATCTTCTGGTCTTCTAGTCTTCAATTTCTTCAATTTCTTCTAATCTTCAACCTCTTTCCCGTCGACCTATCATGTTGCGGCTCTATATGGGTAAAGGGTAAGGGTAGTGTGATAAGAAACCACGGGCTTCGGACGGGTAAAACGGGACGTCAGAACACGAGCTGACGTCCGAAAGATTGGCTCCTAAACTTTCAAACCCACGGTGACCAGCAATCGCGCCTTACCAGTGGGAACGACAGAAAACAACCTTGTGGGTGATCAATCCCACTTCGTTGTCACAAACAACCTTGTGGGTCATTAATCCCACTTCGTTGTCACACAGGAAACAAATTACGATGCAGAAATGAAATGCAACTAGCCTCCAAAACCGGCTTGGAATCACACACACAAGAAAAAGACAACGTGCCACAAGCAACCACACATTCGAGTCTTGAAGCCTTCAATTCTTCAATCTGTCCGTCTTCTATGGTCGGTCGAAGTCTTAGCTCTTCTTTTAAGAACCAACAGACTTCCCTCCACTCAAACAAGCACAAATCTTGATTGCTAATTTCCAAAACAACAAGTGAGATCTCTCATGAATCACAAATCCCTCGTATTTTATTTCATATTCTTCTCAAAACAACTCACACCGTGAGCTTTGAATCCACTTCTCTCTCTCCACAACTTCTCTCCCACAATAATCACATAACATCTTTCCTTCACCACCTCTCTCTATCCATGTGAGAGACAAAGTTCTATCTTATCCTCATCACATGGCTTCTAATCACCCATTGGTCCAAAAAGTAACTCAAGATAAACTAAGTAAGACTAAAAAAGGTAAAGTAAAGGCAACACTAAGAGTAAATTGTGAGTAAACAAAAGGATAAAGGTAACTATCCACTTCTATCCACTTTTATCCTTTGGTAAAGGTAACTAAGAGTAAACTATGAGTAAATAAAAAGGTAAGCAACTTCTATCCACTTCTATCCTTAGGTAATGATAACTAAAATAAACTATGAGTAAATAAAAAGGTAATCTACTTCTATTCTTTATTATTTTTCTCCAAGACCAAGAATCACAATGCAATATTAAATACGTACACATCTATATAGTGTACGTATTTACATTACGACACCGTCAACCACACACCCTATCCATTGTCCGAACATGTAACCACAACACTGCAATGTTACTAGAGCTCCTATCCACATATTGGACAAAATCAAAATACAATTCCATATACTAGAAACCCAAGTACAATGCCAAATCCATACCCTTCTCTTATTTATATCACCAACAACCCAAACTACAATAAGAATTCTCATGCCTACACATAGACATGCTTACAGGTGGCCTCCAAATCTATAAACCGCTTCCATACACACTATCACAAACGATCATGTGGGTGTTAAATTTTTGGTTTTGTTAGCCCAAATTGGATTTCAATGTGAACATGATCTCAAGGGAACTAAAAGATTGTAATTGAAACAGTCAGAAAAGGCTATTGTCTTGAGATATCAGAATGTAGATCTCGCAAAGACTATAGCTTGATTATGAAGGGGTGTGTAGGTTGGAATCCACATGTCCTGATTGAAAGGTATTTAGAAAGGAAGTTTTGAGAACAAGGGGGTTGTTTAGTATAGAAAAAAGTTATCTTGGTAAACTATTTCTCAAATTCCTTCAAAAATTATGAAACCATTGAAAATAACTATGAGATTTAAGCTTGTACACAAAGATTGATTCCTCAATTGCAAGGCAATAGTTTGAGTCTTTAAAAGTCTTGTGAAAGTGATTCCAGGGTGAATGTATTGGACCATAGTTATTTATGGACTACTTAACTTTAGATTTGAAGTTGAATTGTAACTTATTGTGTTTGATGAACAAAGAATGAATCCTTGTTTTGGATTGCGACACCCTTTATTAAACTCTTGTTAAAATCTATTGTATCTTTCTATTGTGAATTGAGTATCTTCATATTTGTAAAGCTATTAAGAGAATAATGATTCTTCAGGTTTTTACAATGGACCAATATCATCTTAAATGAGCAGTCTTTGCATGATCAATATAGGGCAAAGCAATTGTATGTGAGCTTCAAATTGAAGATATGTCACATACAAACCAATTAGACTAAAAGATTGTCATTCCATCTTAAGCGTGTTTTAAACTAGGGTTCAAGGAGAATGTCCATAAGCAAATTAAAATTGCAATTTTTTTGATTTGCATGTTTGGAACTCAAACGATTTGATCATGCACGAACTAAGGTTGTATGTCCCACTGTACTTGAATCGATTGAGATTGTTTTTAGAGACATCACATAAGTGAGGGAAGACGTGAGAGTAATTCCTCTCCAAGCGCCCTATGAGAGGTTCCTTGTTGAGCAAACACTATTGTCGTTGTAGTAATGAAGTCATATCTCTTGATATAATGCCTGAAAAACTTGAGTTCGGATTTTAATAATTAGGTGAGGCGATAGTCTAATTAATAATATGAACAACATCCTCCCATAGCAACTACCATACAATAAATTGATGATATGATATGCACAATAGAGGCCATGAGAATTGGGGAGGCCACAAAGATGACAAACAAACTGAGTGACCTAATTATAGTAAGTATGAGACTTTCATTTTAAATCTATTTTATGGCAGCGTCACTTTACTGCTTTAACCATTGGTTATTTTCCAACTCTTTTATGCTGGCAGCAAGCTATCTATATAATGCATGGTTAACCTATGTGGCCATAGTCGAGCAGGTAGTTCCACAAAATATAATAGAGTTTTCTAGTATCCACCCACTTCTCCTTGTGGAATTTCTATTGATTTTGCACTTTCGATGTCAATGTTTTAGAGTTAAAAGAGTGTAGGTAGCAAAGGGTATAAGCCATCACTAAGACCATAACCATCATAGTTGGTATCTACATAACTAAGGGGTTGATCACACCGGCCACTTCTGGCACCATCCGTCAGGATCTCCGGCTGTAATAGTGTGAAAAGTGGTGGGCCAACATCTATTTCTCAACATAATCTCCAGAATTTCATGGATAGAACCAAATGGAAAGTTTGGTGTGGTCGGGGCCTAAGGAGCTAATCACACCGGATACCTCTGACACCATCCATCAGTGTTTGGTTGTAATAGTGTGAAACGTGGTGGGCCAACATTCATTTCTCAACATAATCCCCAACAAATTCACGGTTGGAACCGAACGGAAAGTTTGGTGTGATCGGGGCATGAGATCACCATATAACCACACCATGGTGAACATGGTGAACATAAACCAACATTTCCACTGAGGGAGTAGCCTACAAATGGGATTCGTTCCCAGCCATTGATTCATGGATATGACACACTAAACCTCACAGATGAACCCGGTGTTGACATGCATAGTGGGTGTGTCCAATTTCTATATATATATATATGACACATTTGTGCCCGGAATTTTGCAATGAGCAAGCCCAATTCTATATAGTAGTTGTTTATCTACCCCTTCAAGAGTGAACAATACTTTGGTTGAGGACCATTCATTTTGTAAGGGCAAAAGGAGCATTGCGCCCGCAAAATTCGTCGCCACATGGTGCAACACCCTGCTATTGAGTAATTCTATTCATATACACTGTAAAAATACCATAATGTACAATGAAAATAAAATAAAATAAAATAGTGTAAATAGAATTTCTATGCATGGCTTTTTTTAGAGTAATTACTCATAGAAACAAGTTATAAGGCTTGAAATTGATATTGCGGTGATAAAATGCGGTGGTGATATGAAGAATGAATGCGGCGAAAGGTTGCTAGGTCATAGTCAGAAGACTAGGTCTCTCCTAGTATCCCCAATGACATGATCAAGTCCTTCTCCTTAGGTAAGCGAGGCTTATGTACCCTTGCGTCACTCCCCCGTCTTTAAATATCCCCCACTATGACTATTTCCTCCCGATAGACTCTCCTAACTAATCTCCGCCATGCCTCTTGTCCTTACGGAAAATAAGCTTGGCTTGGCTTGGCTTGGCTCGGCTCGGCTCGGCTCGTGAGTCGTGACTCACCAACTCACGCTTACGGGTTAGATAGAGAATTGGATGAATGTGTTGGCTTAGTAATAATGTTCACATCACGACTTAGTCACTTTGGTGGTGTAAACAAATGCAACCAAGCGAGGAGGGTGATTATGAAAGCCTCACACCGCCATTGTTTGGTGACGTGCTAATCTTGAATGACATGAGGCTATTCAAAGTGCTACAATTGTTAATAATAGAGTACTTTGCTTTTAAATCTCCTTGAAGCGATAATTTCATGGCAATGACGACTTGATTGAAAGCCAATTTGAGATGTACCTACATGAGTGGGAATTGAAGGTTATTTGTTTTGTAAAATTTTCATACTATTTCTTGTTTATTTATTAGATCACATGGAACGACCCCAATAGCTGAGTAAAAAAGGAGTGTCAAGGGCAATTGGGACCCAAAAGGTAATTATGAAACTGTGGACCACTACACTTCCAAGTAACAAAGAGGTTGAGAATTTTTTGATTTTTGGATGACAGGATGTATGTTTTGAAGGGGGTGTTGTGACACGTTATGTGTAACATATGTAACATAATCGATATACATAATATGTTGCTACACAAAGTGCTTGTTGTAGTATGTGCTCAATAATACAAGACACTCTAGTTTACAAGTCAAACCCTTAATAGATCTAGGATGTTTCACCTAATACACAACATATATTGGTCCAAATGTTGCAAAAAGCAAGACCCAACATAAGTAATGTACGTTAAAAATAAAAAATAAAAAATGAAGAAATAAAAAATCAACCATACATCTATCATTGACTGGGAGTCCTTGTTAAAAATTAACCCCAACGTACTACATGAAGTTAATATAAGTTTATAGTTCATTCCATGAAGTGTTCGTTGAAAGATGAAGTTCTAATGAAGTTAATTGGACATCAAGCCAATAAATTGAGTTGCCAAAGGAATAACATCCTTGCTCCAAGACTTGATGAAACATGATCGATATGAGGGAGAATTGCCTCCCATTCACATTGATTGATAAACATTGCCATTTATTCTATTTTATTTATTGAAGTGTTAATATTCATCTTCGCCTTGCAAGATTTCATTCTAGAGCTACCCATACTCGAGTTACTTGTTAATATCCGCACAATAATTGCATGAATCCTCATTATCAGCAATCATTCTAAAAAGTGTGGTCGCTGCCACGACACTTGTAAGATGCACATTATAGATGAATGAAAATATTTTGTTAGAAGAATGCTATATTGAAAGTTATTGAAGCACACGAGATTATGTAAGGGTTCTAACAAGATCCTAGTTCATTTCCATCCTAGAAAATTAATGCAGTAGTTTTTTTTTGGGCAGAAATTGAAAAAATCAATTGCAGATTGGAATCAAAGTACAACCACCTCGGAAGAATTAGCGCAAAACCAAGGGGAGGCTAAGAAATAATGCACATATGAGGCCTAACCTTCTAGGTGACCACTAAGTTATTTCATGTCACAATGAGACTTTTGACCCCCCAAGTTAAATCGAATTCGTTAGAAATATCTTGGTAGGCAACGTCCACAACTTTCTTTAAATCTGCAAGAGTACGTTGCTACTCAATCCTACCGTAACCCTACAAGGCGTCCCAACTGAGTAAGTGCAGTACTCATCATTGCATAATATATCTTATTTATTGTTGTTCAACATTGGGTTGTCAAGTTAATCCAAGTGGCCTTCTACATGGTCTTTGGTAGCCACCCAGTGTTGCAATATCAATTATGTGGGTTGATTCTGAATAATTTGGGCCACACTAAATCATATGTGTAGTGTAGTTAGACATCTAGTGTTGTATATTGTGAGGCCTAAACCCCCACCCTTAAGCGTCATAGTCCAGGTAGAAGCTTAGAGCCCACATTCACTGCTAACTGTTCACTGAACCCTTAACATGTGTGAGGTTCATAGGATGTCCCACCAAATCATCATGTCCATTTCATAGCATGAATTACAAGCATTAAGAAATGCCTTTCTCTCCTAACCTACACCCCCTTACCCACTAACCCACTCACTATCCTACCACTCCTAGCCTAGACTAAATGTCTTGTGAACCAATTGCACAATGTCTCAAGGTTGAGAGCCACGGCCTTTCCCCCCGGGAACCGGTTCCCAATCCTTGCTAACCCCCTCCTAACCTTTCTCATCTAACCCTTGCCTCTACCTAATTGCCCATTTATCATTATTGGCCCATGGGCCTTCCCCTCCGAATCAGTATTAGCCCTGGTGCATAACTTCAATCACTCCCAGTTGCCTCAGAATCTGTGTTGTTTGGCTAGACCCTCCGCTCGTCAACGCCCGTCACCGGGCTTGCTACCAGTAGTTAGTCAGACATGTATCGCCGATCCACCTCCAGGCTCCCCTCTCGGACGACCAGCATGAGGGAACCTCCCTTCCTCCAGCAAGCCCGCCGCTCACTCGTCTACATCCGGACTCCGAGGTTGAATCCCCCCTTCCGAATCAGTAGCTGAATTCTAGTGATAAACCCAGTATTATTGCAACCGAGTCCGAATCAAAATCCGAATCTGGCATGTAGAATTCTGGAGCTTGGCCGAGAGGTAGTAATCCCAACTACCTCCCCTCGTTTTCACTCAATCTTACGCTCCCTCCACCTCCTGGAGTGCACACATTGCCTCATTCGGCCTCGGGCATTGCCGCATTCTCGCCCCCTTGCCTTTACACCTTCTTACTTATTTTCTGCTCCCTTCTCCTCGTCGGTGCAGAATTGACTGCAATCCGTTAGGCAGTCCCCCCTCGGCGACCTACTGCCGCAAAAACCCTTGGCTTCAACATTCGAGAGAGAAGTCCCAGCTGCGGCCACCCAACCCTCTGGGTACCCCTGGATCCGGGATTAACTAGGTCACAGTGACCTTATCCCCCAATGAACACCGGGCAAGCCTAATTTGGACATCTCCTCAACCCAATGCTAACACACCCTGGCCTAATCTAATCATTCAACCCAGCCCTCACCTCACAACAAATCCTACTCAATCCTTCACTCTCCCTAATCAAATACGTTCACTCCCAATCTACTAAACACTTAAACTAGTGGTAGAACTCATCTCCAAACCAAAACCCACCCTTACACTCTTTTTAAGTTTTTAAGTAACTAAAAGAATTTCCAAATCACATAAACACGACTTCACAGGATCAATTGAACATGTGGGCACCGATTTTGGGCTCACATATATTTTGGAATAGCTTTGCAAAATAATGTCACAATGGGGGGTCATTCCTACCAAAAGCCAAAGGAAATAAACACGTTTTTTGCAAAAACATTTTCCTCAAGTAGTGGACTATAATGATATCTCATTATTGAGGCTAACGTGCCTACATCCAGCAATAATTTGGACTCTTATATTTGAGTGCTATATGGCTAGGTGTGGATGTAAGAACGGACATTGAAAAAACACGTGTTTTGGAAGAAATTGGACTATGTGCTCAAAATATACTAACCATTCTAGGCTCAATAGGTAACATGATGAGGGGAACTATAGCTCCAAAAACTATGAGGCAAATAACTATAGGCATGCCATTTGGATTTGTTAATCATCTCGCAGTGTTTGCATGTTTCATAATTTATGAGAAGTGGGTTTAGAGAGAAATGTATATGAATAACACATATCTACCTTAAGTAATGAATGAGAGCATGCAACATGCCTTGAAGACCCACTCTATGATATATTCGCAAGGTTGAGGGGGGGGGGGGGGGGCATAATCTCCAATGCAGTTCTCAAAGTTTTGAAAATTATCTACTTGTGTAACAGTCTAAGCAATTCCATCTTAAGTAATGTACAAACAACCTATTTTGCCTTTGTGGTTAGAAATGAAATGCACAATATAACATTATAGCATTGCTTAGTTTCAATACATGGTAAGTGATGTTGAACAACATAAACAATGTTGTTATCTGGGTTAGTCATCAACCCGTTTAATAACATTACTAAGCTTCATGTTCCTTCACCAATACTAAATAAATGAGACGGCATGCTTCATGGGTATGTTGTCAAAACACTAAGACTCAAGTCATTTTTTTTTTTTGAAAATCACTACACCTATGATGGTATTTAGTGTCACTTACTATTTGCAATTAGGCAATGTTATTCTTGCTATAGGTTTCATTTTTACTCACAAAGGTCAAAAATGTTGTTTGAATATTATAGAACATGAATAACTTTACTTCGTTGAAATTTGCATTCTAAGTACAACATTAGAGCACAATTTGAATAGTGAGTGATACTAAATACCATAAACAACGTAGATGTTTATTCCTAACCCTTAGTCAAATCGTTCTCATGCATGTGATAAGAGGCAGGTGGAGGTTACCAATGTTATGTTTTGCAATCAGTTGGTGTTATGGACCATGACACATACCATGGGGAATACAATGAACTTTACAACCGCCCAAGTTTATTGGCTTTGTCATCTTAGGGGCAAAGACTATATGATCACTTATGGCAAAGACAATGATGCTTAAGAATGAACATGATGGGTAGCTGAGAAAGATATCATTGGATGATTGATTGATCGATTTATTTATTTTTTATTTTATTTTTCACCCATAAGTTTTCCCTCAATGAATATATGCATATGAATGTGAAAACTAGATATTTATTTTGGATGAAATTAAGTTAGCTTTAGATAACTAGAAATTAATTCAAAAGTCTACATGGAGCTATCTAGATTCCAAGTTAACTCCCATTCTAAAGATAAGACATGGGGAGATCTATAGACAAGGATAGGTCAAAATACTTCAATGAATTTGATATCCAAATATGAAGATAACTCTGTCTTGTAGCACCCACTATAGCTCATTACGAAAAGTCTCTACATCTTAAAACCAAATTCTTATATATTTTCATTATAAAAGCCATGAAGAAGTTGACCAATATAAACAAATGGATATTGTCACAATAATATATCCACATTTGATTATCTTTTGAATTACATGACGCAATAGTTTTTATCCAGTCCATGAAAGTTTTAAAAAGAAAAGAAAAAAGAGCTTATGCATCCAAGGATTAAGAGGATGGGTTAAGAGAGATATTGCTTACCTTTTCACCACATCTTAGAGTCACTAAATGGTAAATTAGTGACAAGTACTAATAGTCAACATTTTTTTGACTTTGAGAAATTATAACATCACCAAGGAAGATCATAAAAGCCCATAAATGGTTGCTAGAATCCCATACTAATATTTGCATATCAAGAACAATCTTAACTCCAAACTCCCAGTTCATAATCATGGCAAACCAAAATTTAAGTTTTTTAATAAATAATCAAAACAAAAACAAAACAAAGTCATTGAGAGTGAAGACACACACCATGTGAGGAGAAACTAGCTTAGCTTTAGATAACTAAGGATTAATTGTAAGAAGCTAGATAGAGCTATCTAGAACTTAAGTTAATCCCCACAATTATCATTAGACATGGGGGGAGCCATAGACGAGGAGAGATCAAAGTACTTCAAAAATATCAATTCATCCAATGGGTGGAGCCTTTCGATCATGGCACCTTTATTTATTTATTTTAGAGCAGAGCTCTTGGTTTGTTGGATTTATCTCAAACTTGGGATAGACGCATTGTGGGAACACCAACTTGATTGGGTTTAAGGAGTGCAAAATGAAAATATAGGGTGAATATAAAAGAATAGAGTAGAATAGTACAAAGTTGAAATATAAAACCTAAGTTAATTCTCACTTTGAAGATAAGACATAAGGGAAGGGAGTTACGGACGAGCAGAGGTATGTGGATGTAGAGTGAAACTTGGGGTCAATATTGGATAGAATAAAGCCTCTCGTAGCAAAGATGCTTGTTGTCAATTCGTTCCAATTGACTCAATTGCAAAAAATTGGGGACTCCTTCACTCCAATCTAGAGGTCAAATCCACTATCAAATAAAACTCTCACCCTAGATATTCTATGTTTCTATGCATTTTCACCTTCCCACTAAACCTTACGCCCGATATTGGTCATGCTAACAAGGTTCCGAAATAGTTAACCCGTCCTCAATTGTGGCATTAGCAGTGGTGTGGACAAGTTCTGGTTCTTTAATAGTAAACTAGTTCTTTAAAAAGCTTTGATGCTTCCCCAAATAGGGGGATGTTCCCAATCACAGCCCAGGAGGCTTGCTATTCCGGAGTGTAGGCTGTCCCTTGGAGGACCAATAACCCCTGAAATTACTGACCCTAATCAGCATCTTAGTTGTCACCAACTGGAATTTTGTCTCCACATTGGCACTCGTGTTTTATGATGCACGGCACTTTGGCTCACAATAGTGAACAATGCACGGGAAGAACCGGTTGAAGGTGAAGACTTTTGGAAAATCACCGACCATGGAATTTTCCGGAATATAATATAACATTGAACTGGTAAAGAACAAACCGAAAGAAAGATCATTACATGCATGTAACGGGTTGGACTTGGAAACACTAGGATTTTGATTGATTATGTCCAAAACTCTCCTTGGACACTGGTTCTAAAGTGAAAATTGGAACCCCTTCAAGTGAACCTTATGACATGACACTGATGTCACATAATACACCGGTCAAACCCTAAAGCCCGTGTCGACGTAAAAAATGGTCAGTTGAAGGCGATCAAAGCAACATTGAGATTATCTCGACGTCTTGGACACGCTCTGGTGTTGGAAGTTGGTTTTTTATTTTGGATCACTTGCAAGCACAGAACCAATCATCAAGGAGGCTCCGATTTATTTGGGACATTGGTGTCATGTCATAAGGTTCAAGTGTTGAAGGAGTCGGGCAACAGAGGTCTTTCATCAAGTAACTTATCCACCCATTTTCATGATCTAGATTTGTTCGGTGCCAAACGAACTTGTATGCAACCCTCCACGTTCTCAGAGTGATTGTTCACAACACCTACTGTGATGCTCCACTCAACCATTGACAATGATATTAAGATGGGTAGCAAATAATATTGGTATATTTATTTAGAATGTATGGTGTCTATTGTCAAAGATTTATTAATTCAAATTTGGATATTGAGATCGTTTATAAATTGTTTATTTGACATGTATTATGGAAGTTGAGGAAGCGAATATTGTCCTCCACATGTTCACTTTGAAGAATTGTTTACGTAATTACAATAACATATCATGTTTCAAGATATTACCCTATATGCACTCATATGAAAGAATTTAGGGGTACAACGACTAGTTAAAAGCATTGGGGTTTCAAGTCAAGTTAGAGATGTATTATGAAAGTCAGATCCAAGGCCATCTTGTTGAGCTCAAGCAATTGAATATCTCCAATTGTGTCCACTAACGCAACATCAAAACATCCAACCACTATCTTTTTGGTGGTTGGACAAATCCAAACGTACAAATTGACACCCATAGTTTGTCAGAACCCATCTTGCACCTTGTCATTGTAACCTAAGTTGCCATTTACACAAAATCAAGATTCTACAAGTTGGCAAGATATTAGAGAAATGATTATGAGTTGAACCCTAGACTACAACAAAAAAATTGAAATGCCCTCCTATATTTTCCAACCACAAAGTATCATACTGATACTTGACTCACAACTGACAAGGAGAGGTTATCATCAAATGTGAGTAAGATTTTAAAATGTGCTCCATGACCTAGAGAATTTCATAGGAGATATGGGAATTACATTAAAAAAACATTAGTGTTGAGATAGTTAGGGTCCTTTATCAAGATGATTAGGTTGTTGTTCCAAGATGCATTTGTTTCAATTGACATTAACAACCAAGTGACTGAGCCCTTTGAACTCCATAGAGGAGTCCGCTAGGGACGCCATTTACCTCCATATTTGTGCAATATTACGGCAAAGGCGCTCAATGCAGTAGTTTAAAATGCATTTAGACTTGGCAACCTTAAAGGCACTGTCCTTCCCCAAAGTAACTCCCAACAAATTATTAGCCAATATGTTGGTGACACATCATTCGTGGTGAGGGCGGAAGAGAATAGGGTTGACAACCTTGTTGTGATCTTGCATAAATTAGGAATTGCCTCTGGCTTAGAGATTAATTGGCATAAAAGCGTTGCCTATTGGTGTGACCGAGGAGTGCTACCAAGATGGATGGAGAAATACCACTACAAGTAGGCCAAGAAGTGCCTTTTGGTTTACCACTAGAGGTGCAAGATGTTGATCGCATCACGGTACACCGTGATCAATACAAGGCTAACGGGCTCACATTCATGCCGGTACCAAGATACGGGCGTTATCTTTTCTTTTCTTTTCTTTACAAGATGTTGATCAATTTCTGGTAGATATAGTCAAAGGCAAACTCAAGTATTGGAGCTCTGTGAACTTATCACTAGCAGGGCGTATGATCATTGTGAATTAGGTTTTGATGTCATCCCTTTGGTACTTGCATTGCGGTGTGGACTGGTTCCAAAGAACATTGCGGTAAAATCAAAGCCCTCTTTTGCAACTACTTATGGTCGGATTCAAAAAGCATGGCACAACACGGGTATATATATATATATATATATATGGGTTTGTTTTTTTCCTAAGAGTCATTTCATCCACAATAAATGACTTTATTTTGTGGCCACATCGTTCAGCATTGTCAGTCCTTTCTTGAAGACTTAAGCTACAACATTTTATCGATTTCGTTATTTTTATTCTATTTTAAATTCATAATTCATAATTCAATACCCAACTTCAATGGATATAAACCATACTTTAATGGTTTCCTCATGCCCAAAAACTAGCACTTAGCTTCCACGTTGAGACGTGTTGACATGAGTGGGACTTGGGATCCCATGTGAATTGGCCTTAAGATGTATCCTATTGCATATGTAAGGTCCCACCATAATTTGTTGCAAATTATTTGTTGTTTGTCTAATTTGTCTCTCCATGGTACCTCACTTTTTGGAAGAGACCATAAAAAAGTCTGTGGACTATACCCCAAAGTCTTTTGGAAGGCACAAGACCTTGGTGCAAACTCAAATTCCCGCTGTAAATTCCATGAGGCCAACCGTCAAGAGCCGTCTCGAAAAAACTCCCTACAATTCCGGCAATATCATTCATGCTTGCCATGTGGGATCTCCCGTAGATTTTTCGTCCAATGAAGATGTTATGGGCAGTAGTCCAAAATTGCGCTCATCTATACCTAAAGTAGGAACCAGTGACACTTGGAACGAATGAGAATTCAAGGATTCTCATGATCCATGACCTAAGGCTTTCGTATAAACACACCCTTACTATTTCCTTTTATTTCAAATTATGTCAAGCCTATAACTTTGAACAATTGTACTATACTTGACAAACTGAGTACGTTCGGATAGATTAGACATTCTAGAACATAAAAAAGGACTTCACTTGATAACAACTCACTAAATAAAGAACTGTCGCACTATGTAACACCAAACACTAAGTGACACAACATACCGGAAACAATTGTAGAATAATAGACAAACAATTTTGGGTCTTTGATGCCATGATGGAGTCCGGAGTCAAATGAGGTAAACAACACAGGAATTCGAAGGAGGCATACGTACGTCATGTGGCTTCTGCCTAACTGACAAATTTGCTTACTACCTTATAGACACTTCTATAATAATAATAATATGATGCTGTAGCCCTTTGATTCCTGAGAAGGTAATAATATGCTCACAAACTCCACCTTTCTGATCGAGGCCCATGTACTGTACATTGTTCCCAGACTTGCCAAGCTTTTTGGGGAACATGGAATGATGGAAGGAAATTGAGTTCAAAGCACCAAATACACGAATCTAAGGGCCGCTTTACACCTACAGGCTGGGCCAATTCCCCTTGAGGCCGATTGCATGAAATTTCAGCCCCTTTTGGGTTGGAGGCCGGCCTCAGCTACACGTTATAATACTATTATAATGGGGGTCAATTTTTCCATATGTAAAGGCCTTAGGGCTAAGAAGCTAGGTCGATTCAATAAATCTAGCATAATCCAACGGATCTAGCATAATTTAGCATAGAGCCGTCCATATTTCCACCTAATCCAATCGATATGGTTTAGGGTTTAGGGTTTAGTTGTTATTTTCTATAGAAATGTACAAATTCACAAACTTCATTTGACTCTTCCCAGTCACATACCCCCCCCCCCCAACAAAAAGGATGAAATTAAAAAAGAAAAGAAAAGTGGATACTCTTGATTGTTGACATTTTGTCTCTTTCAGCCAATGAGTCATGTTTTTTAGTCCTTGGAATGATATAATTTATGTTTGTGATTAAGTAAACAATTCTCACTTTGGGTGGAAAAGCAGGTGTCAGAATTGGTGCTCCTCCTCAAGTGTGATGATGATCACAACTTAGGCATTTGTTGAAGAACTACAATATTTACTGTGTTTGTTATGTTTATTATGAGGTGCACATGTCTTAAGGTAGAGGGAGCTAAAACCAACACCCCACTCAAATCTACCACACTGAAATCTTGTATAATAAGTACATGTTGATTCTAAGAGTTTGGATATGTTGCTATCATTTGGGTCCACTTATGATTGGAGTGCATGAAAGGGTTGTCCAAGCACTAAAGGAATATTCTTTTTAATCTTGACTTATCATATTTCAATATGAGATGATAATTTGATTCCACGCTTAGAGATAGAATAACATATTAGGTTACAAAATATTGTTAATAAATGTCTATTGGAGTTGTTAAAAGATTCATGTTCAATCCTTTTGTTGTATGCCTAATAACTGTCAAGATGTTGAGTTAGTTAGAAAAAAGAAATGAAAAGGAACAAATTGTTTTATGCAAATGACATGAGAATTAATTCCCAAGTAGTACATGAATAATGGAATGTGTTTCTATGTTATTTGGTGTGAAGGGATACTAATTTTTTGATTTATGTGAAAAGTAAATATCCATTGAGGGCTTTTTGAAAAAGGACATCAAATGAATGTTGATATGGGTACTAATTGGGTTTGTTATGGTTTACCTAAATGTTTATGTTCCAAGAGTCTTGTCTCTTTGAGGTACATGAATACGAGGTTCATCCTAGGTGTTCACTAACCTTTGATCTTGGTTGTTCTTCTGAAATCTTATCTATATTGCTTGAACCCTCGCCCGTGCTTCTCTTGCATTAGATCCCAAATGTAGAATAAAATGCATTTGGACCCCTTGTTTGAGAGCTTATTGGGAGTTAATAAGACTAGAGATGAGATTGCATAAGCATATTACACATACACAAAGGCATATGAACAATGCTTGGAGTGTGATGATCTCATGCTCTCCTTGCTTTGCCTTTTATTGCTTTTCTTCTTTTCCTTAGTTCATACAAACAATATGGGATAACTCTTATCCCTCTCGGATTATCATTGTGGCCTTATTCTAACCTTAGTGTTTCTCATGCCTCTTCCATTACATTTCTATTGCCTATGAGCAATCTAATGCCCTACCTTCTACACCTTCATGTATTGCATTTCTATGACTACGAGCAATCTAATGCTCCAACTTCAACATATCATACTTATTGGTAGCTAATATGGTATGTAGATTTCTCGGAGCTCAATTTTTGCCATTGAAACCTCACTTCATCTCACTTCCCCAAACTCAGTCCATCTTCCGTATCTTTGCGCAAAATTTGTATGTATTCAAACTTTTGCTTGTTTGTTGTTGTGTGAGTACGATCTTGAGTGGTGACGGCACCGAAGCATTCGAGTAGGCAAGCCAGAAAGCTGAGGGCCACTTCACACACGAGCCAAGAGCCATGACCGTGAAATTGTGAGAGCCCAAAAGAAAGTGTCCAAAGGCCGCCCCAACACACCTCCAACATCATGTAGTGTGGTCACGGATCCTCCAGTGTGGTGTGAAGCCGTATGTGACCGGGCCCTCAACCAAATGCTATTTCAATGAATTTCTATTCATGCAGGTCCTCACACATGATGAAATAAAATAAATCAACGGTTGTGAGCATTCGGAGTTGCCATGGTCTCCTGGGTTTGTGTTAGGCCTACCTCCAAGAGGTGGGTTTTGAAAATAATCCAAGTGACCATGAAACATGATCCATTCGATGCCATGTAGGAATCCATATGGACTTTACATACATCTTGCATTCACATACTTCGTCGATCCCTCAAGCGTAGTGTGAAGTGAACTTGGACTAGTTCCACATTTTCCACCAATGAGAGTGCTTAAAGTGTACTGGTCACTGGCTCTCAATCTCATGTGTGAAGTGGGCTTGAGTTGTTTAAGAAACTTGGCTTGGAGAAACCAAATTTAACTCTCATTTTGGACGGTGGTAATTTATGTCTGATAGCATGGCATTCAGTAACTTATTAGCGCATCTAAAATTGGCCGCGACATCGTTCATGAATGGTATTTGGTGTCATTTACTATTCAAAGTTACATAATGCTATGTAACTTTTACGATCAATGTAAGTTTCTACCAAGTAAAGTTGTTAACATTTTATAATGTGTAAACAACCAATTTTACATTTGTTGATAATTTTTTTTCTGAGAACTATAATGAAAAGTTATAGCACTACGCTTTTCTTAAGAGTACGGGATTTTAAGTGACATTAGATACCAATATCGGTTTACTGGGCTCACCTCCAAGCAAAGTTAGTTGTTGTGCAGAATACTTACCCAAGATTGATAGAGCTCTTCATGAATCTATCTTAACGTAAGCACATTCTTAAAGTGACACCCCCAAGGGTTGTGTAGATTTTGGAATTTTCAACATTTTGAAATATTTAAAGAAAATTAACATAGGCCAGCAAATAATGGGTTAGAAACATTCCCATCCAAATTCATATTTTTGATGGTCTCCTATAAATCATCAAAGTTCATTTCACCATTTGGTATTTTGGTGTGATATAAAGGGGATCCACGAATGTTGGA
Source organism: Polytrichum commune (assembly GCA_950295325.1). NCBI lineage: Eukaryota > Viridiplantae > Streptophyta > Polytrichopsida > Polytrichales > Polytrichaceae > Polytrichum > Polytrichum commune. The sequence goes on from OX485806.1 coordinate 17,541,178, forward strand.
TTGTTAGATGAAAATCGCCACAAAATCAATCTTACAATGTGTGATAGTTTTGTATGAAATGAAGGTATTGAACACTTCTTACATTGTCTCATTGAACAAGTGTAAACTATTGGCCAAAGTTGGTGTTCTTCGTTGAAATTATTTTTACGTCCTTCTTCCACCACCAGCACGATTGGCCAAAGTGATGGTATTTTGCACTTTATGTTGCATGTGACTAGTGGCTTTTAACTTTTGCTTATTTTATGCCGGTTGCACCCAATTGTTGATCGTAACATTATTCAAATCCATAATAATGTTATGTGGGACTAAAAATATTCCACTAAATATTCCCATATACAACTCGCGAATATTACCATTTCAAGTTTCATAATCAAAGTCGAGATGCAAATGTTAGAAAAAGGTCAAAGGGAAACTTCCCTTTTTCTATAACCGTTAAATGCCTAAGCAACCCATTTTAAGTCACATCCTAATTTTAGATGTCGGGTGTAGTGTTGACATGGCTTCCATTGTAGCAAATTGGGTCCTATGACTGGATCACCCTCTAAGAGTCCAAGGAAATTGACTAGCCCAAATCTAATCTATAAATAATGACCTAGTGGTGGTGCCCCCCCCCCCCCAATGGCCACATATCCATGGGTTGGGTTTGGTAAATAAGCTTTGCATGGTAAAAACTAATGAGGGAGATGGGGAGGGGGGGTTCCAACGTTGTCTTTTTCCTCCTCCTATATTCATCATGGTAGTGGATGCGATCAATGATGTGATCAAAGCAATGGTTAACGTTGCCATATCCAATTTATTTCTCTCCCGAATTTCAGTGTTGAGCAAGTTGCTTTCCCAATATGTGGATGACACCTTGTTTATAATGAAGGTTAGCAACTGGTACATGGACAAACTTTACTGATAGGAAAGATGGGTCTACATGACACGCCAATCTAACACAAAATGTCCAAAATGACACTGGTTGTGAAGATCTTGAATGTGCAAAGCTTAAAGCATTGATTTTTATTCAAGATTTGAAGAAAGGAGCATTAGCTGCAATTATTGGAGAGACAAAGCTTCATATATATAAGTATATCATTCTTCATCCACGTTTATATACATTCATCCAAAGTTAACAATCTCATCCAATTTTCACGATTTAAAGAGATAAAAATCATGGAATAGTCACAAAATGTTCTCATTGTTATTTTTAGAGTTTCACATCACCATTGCATAGCCGGATTAAAAACTGAAGGTTTGGAGATCAATTTGACCAAAAGTGTTGCAAATGAGTTGGGAGAGGGAATAAACCATATTGGTTAAGCAATACAAACGGTGATTTCCAGAGTGAGAACATTTCAAAAGTGATGCCCCGGGCTAGATCACATCCTCATTCGGTTGGGGCCCACCCCTCCCACGCCTCCTTCACTACCCGGTCTTCCTACCCGCATCTGCGTGGGAACTCTTCCTTGTTGGGAACCGAGAAAGAGTTCCCAACAAGGAAGAGTTCCCACGCAGATGCGGGTAGGAAGACCGGGTAGTGAAGGAGGCGTGGGAGGGGTGGGCCCCAACCGAATGAGGATGTGATCTAGCCCATGGCAAAAGTGATGGGGACTTTAAGCACCTTTTGGTCTTTTTGTGGAGAAATGAATTTATGGGAGGATTCATGGGGGTATTCAATTCGATATTTGCGCAACTTGCCAATCAGTGTCCAAGAATATTTTTGTGGCATAATCAGTCAAGATCCTAGTGTTTCCAAGTCCAACCGGTTACATGTTGACATCTTCTGGTATTTCTTTATTTATTCGAGGTATATTCCATAGATATCTCTAAAACAATCGGTGATTTTTGTGAGGTCTTGAACTTCAACCTGCTATTTCTCAAAACTCAACCGGTTCATTTGTAACTACACACTTTTGTCTAATTAGTGTAAGTCACCATTTGGAGTTATGTGTTTCTATGACTCTTAACCGACATCGTCAATTTTTACCAACTAAACTATATCACATTCTTCGATGTGCATACTCACCACTTATGTTACTTGGGTAAAAAATTGATACTCTCAATAAAATGTTATAGCAATGCGTACCTCCAACTTGTAACCCACACTAATTAGACAAAACAGTGTATGTATGGGTTCTCCCCGTCCTTTGTTGCCAATGCTAGTTTGGTCGTGATGGCACGTGACTAAAAGACATTGTGCCATCACCTTTAATAACTCGCACACTATTTGGCGCAATGAAAACAAAATTTGTGCACATTGGAAAGGGAGAGCTTTGTTGGTGGATAAGCCTGAGGAATTCCCCTTGGAGGGGGGGGGGGGGTGAGGACTCACAAAACATTAGAAAAAAAAATTGTAAGTTAAAATGAAGTGTCTATTATTTTTGAGAGATATATACTACACTTAAATTTGAAATAAAAAAAAGCTTGAAGTAATTGTACAAAATATAATGATATCTAACATAGTGTTCCAAAAAAAATACTTGAAGTTAGATTTTTGTTTTCCAATGTAAAATAGGGTGCAAGCATTGTAAAGTGGACATTTCCTAAGTCTCGCATAGTGTTCAGTGAAAGTGATTCAAAACTATACAATAAATTTGAATTTTGTGAAGGAAAAGAATCATAAACATTTAAAAAACATTATGATCTACAAGGCCAAGCAATTTATGATGACCAAAAAAATTCCAATAAAAGTCTACATATTTTAGAAGACGGTGCAAGTAGATGAACTGAACAAGTGAGTGTCAAAAATTTGTTTAAATGATAAGATTACATTAAATTGATGGTTTTCTACAAAATTTGGTGATGATGCCCTCAAGTAGATAATGAATTCAAGGAATACAACTTTGGGGGGGGGGGTGGGGGGTGACCGGCCGAAAAGTAGAAACCACGTGAGAACAACTATAGGGTGTTTTTTTATTCATTGGCAAGAAAATTAATAAAAACTTCAGATCTACCATAGCCTACTTACATTGCAAAACATGTGATTATATATAATTTAGCATAAGGGGAAACCCCCCACTTTAGGTTTGAGGTAGAAAGAATATTAGTATGACAAAAATAATAGAGGGATTTAAAAAAATAGAATGAGTATATTCACATATAATACATCCAAAATGGATGAAAATTGAACGACTGGGTTATGATGTGTACACTCTTCTTTCACCAATATACAGCAACATGGATATACGCCATGCCATAGTTGAGTCTTGAATTTGCCTTCGTACGGAACAAGTAAATCAAAATATTATAAGTAATTTAGCATCATTTGAAATAATATAGGTTTTCTTTGATAATTACCTATAGGGTGTTGAATATTTGGTGAAGTTGTTTTTTTCCCTACTTAGAGGGTTCTCTAAAATCCAAATAAGGAGGTAAATAGCCCCCATAAAAATTCCCTTTGTACGCACATATTTACATAGCACAAGAGGGAGTGACCCCCCTGAGGAATATAAAAAATATCCCAACTTCAAAATAATGAAGATCATGAAATCTACATCCAAAACCAAACTCAACCCTTTGCTTTTGAGCATCACTTTTGATGCAAAGTATTGAAGATCTCAACTTGATATTCTACATTTGAGTATTTAACACAACAATAGAGGTCACCATAAAAAAATAAAATAAAACCAATTTAAATAATGCTTTGCAACTACTTTTAGGCCTTTGACCAAAGAAATGATGGTTTTAGTATACCGGAGCACTTTTTTGGTGCACTTTTTGGTCCACTTTACCATGCTTGCATCCAATAGGCTTAATGAATGTACCCAAAGATTGCATGTAGTGCGGTCTTGAAAGTTTTCACTTTCATCTTGGTAGTAGGAGTATTGGACATTCTTAGGGAGCTTTTTTTAAATACTTTGAATGAGTTTTTGTATGTTGTAAATGTGAAGTGGCTTGATCATACTCTTTCAGAGTGGCTAGTGTTTGTTATTATGAATACAAAGGTTTATGTTTCCAAATGCAATCTTGTGCCTTTACTTGTCCATGCATATGTTGTATTCTTTTGTTGATTTGCATGAAAAATGTTTGCTTCATACTTTGCCATTAACGTATGGTTTATTTTGGAATTATTTTTTACTCTAGTATTTATTAGTGATGTAGCATTCTAGGAAGACAAAGGCCCCGAGCCCATTCCAAGATGGATATGTAATCAAAGGATATCAAAGAAATGTATCACAAGTGTAGTTATTCATACTTCGAGGGTCTCAACAACTCATAGAATCCAAATAATAAAGCCAAAGTAATGTCTAATGAGAGGGTTTCCTTACACACTGACAATGAACAATTGAACAGGGAGAACCAACAGTTGCACTAAAAAGTCCTATTATTGTGGGCCATAATAATTTTCTAGAGCCCATGCTAATCTTGATAATGAGAATTAGTGTGGGCCACATTAATTATCAAACCACACTAAATTTCTAGTAGAAAATTGGCACGGGCCACATGAATTGTTTCCTAGAAAATTAGTGTGGGTGATTCATTTTATTTTATGTTACTTTTATCCTATACCTAATAGTCATTGTGTCAATTGGAAGTCTTCATGAAGACTCAGGGGAAGCCCGGGGTCTTGGACCCACATTAATTTCACCTTGACTAGAAAACTAGTGTGGCCCACTCTAACTATTTCCATACTAATTGTCCATCCACAGTATTAGGACTATTTAGGATACTTACATATCAACCAATTGAGTTGGCTGAAAGTCTAGTCCATTTTTCAATCCTTCAAATGGGTAACCAATCGGAATCAACTGTGCCCGGATATCAACAAATGCCTATTATCCATGCCAGATATTGGAGGGTATTAGAAATAAGGGTGTCGGATACTAAGGTAGATGGGTCTCAAGTGGCTTGTTTTCTTAATTAGACCCCTATGTTTGATTGGTATGTGGTTCAGTGATCATTAATGAATCAACATCATAAAGACACATGTTTAAAAAAGACACATGGAGTACATCTTCATATAGTAATAACCGTCTACACCCAATAATAAATACAATTGGGAGAACTAATGTATCTAGTTAAGAATTCAAGAAACATGCACTTCCGATAACCATTACCAAATCAAGGGAAGTTCCATTTTCAATCCAGTTTTGCATATGTTTCAGTGTAGATTTGCCAATGCAACACGAGTTATGTTGTATGAATCTAGTTGGTTGGAGTTGGAGAACATGAAAAATGAACCACATGACACCCACATCTTTACAGGGTCTTCTTGCACATGGCCGGAATCCCGCATAGCATGGACAATGCGTGCATGGTGCCCTCAAGCTCATTGTCTACTAATAGAAAATGGTGCAAACCCAACCTATTTAGCATGTCTATTAAGATTAGCCTAATAGGAGGCCCACTTCCGTGAAGGACATAGTGTGTCTAGGGCTCTAGACTCTAATTTCTCACCAGATCCTCCGATTCAATATCAATGATGTACTTGAAGTTATAGAATTCCCAGCCTTACGTGGACCTCCGTAAAAACTTTCTAGGCTTCAAATTTCATTCGCATTCTTATTACGTAGGTAGAGGCACCTAGCGCATGGTAATGTATTTGGCCCTTCATGTGGTGAATTGGACACCTATATCCAAGTGGTATATGGCAAAGGCTTGTAGGCTTTGAGAATGGACACCAAAAAGACACTTTGCATGATGAGATTGAATTGTGTGTTCAATATATAGACACCATTCTAGGTTCAATAATTTACACAAGTGAGAGGGCATGTGCGATTGTTTACAAATGATGATGTACATCTAGTGTCATCTTATTGCTTCCCGACCATTCGCAAAGTTGCGGTGAACACTTGTATAGTGGTATTGCAACGGGAAAGACTCCAATAATCAATGTTGAAAACAAATTACTTCTTGGACACGGTGGGGGGGGAAACAGAGTGATTCTCAAAGGTGTAGGAAATGGACTGGACAACATTGAGAGAGTTAGGTAGGGTTGGGGCGAACCAATCCGTACATTGGTTCCTTGGAGGCAAGGGTTTAGGCATCCAACAAGGAATGAGTGTATGGGTTGGTTCGCCCAAATCATTGGGCAACAACCGACCAACCAAGCGTTTCAACCGGGTTGGGTTCCCAGATTGGGGGTTCTCAACCGATTTCACATGAAATTAACTTCTCCCCATTCAGTGCATCTTGATCCATTTCGAGGCAACATAATCCTTGCGTATTTGTTGAAGCAGCCAAACGCCCTTGGATGGGGGGTAGGTAGCTAGGTAGCTAGAGCTCTCAAGTCTGAAGGACGTTTGTGCAACCCATGGTTATATTCTAAGGGTCCACATAATGAGCGCACACTACTTAGTAATAGTATGCAAGTTTATCAAGCCCTTTGGATTGATCCAGTGGATGGCGATCACATCCTTTGGATGGTGGTCATCCCCCCCCCCCCCCCCCCCCCCGGTTTTGTGTGTTTTCAAGATTTGGGTTGAAAGTGAGACTTGCAAGCTTGCCATATAAAATAACCATGAGCGATCCCATGTGGATCTCACCCACCTCACACAAACCATCCGGGGGGAATGCAAGAGTATGAAAAGCAACATTGTTGACACAAAGTCAAATAACACATCCGTGAGGTTGGACCTTCTCTATAAGGTCGTGAGCTTCGTGTAAGCATTTCCAAGGCAAAAATTAAATAAAGAAAAAACTTCATAAAATGAAGATGACATTTATTTTCCTAAATATTTTGTACATGTGTTCATTATATGAAGGCTTATGACACGTTTTAAAAACACATGATGGAATACAATCATGTGTATAAAGTGGGAAGAACAATTGATAACAAACATACAAATTTGTCATTCGGTCCATCAAAAATGATGTTTTGTTTTTTTATTACTCATCATGCATACATAATCATCTTAGTGATACACATACTAGATTTGAAACAAAACATGATGCAATTTGCATTTCTAATGAATACTCTAAGTTAAATGCTTTAAATCGGGACGTCTACATAATTTCAACTTCTTATTTTTATGTTTTAGTGAGTAGAGAAAAATATCCCCAACAACTCCTCTTTGGAGATAAACATCATTTGTAGATTGAAAGTGAATGATTGTCATGAATCAACTGATTCCATTAAAAAACATGTTCACTAGTTGAGAGGTTGACCATGAGCTCAATGAAAATCAAAGATCGCATGGTAAACCCAAATCCACTTTTTCAATACACCATCATAAAACAAACCTCACACAAGTCTCTTAAAAGAATGATATATATATATATATATATATATATTAAAGACCTCCAACCGTGTGCTTTAAGGGGTAGTCCCCTGAGGTTGAGGCCATGATGCGGTCTCAAATAGGATGAGGGGATTAAGGCCCGTGATTAGGATCAAATTTGGACACACACTAAAGTTCTTTGACCGCTTTGATAGTTCATGGGGAGCTAACACAAACTCTGTGCACTAATAGACCTTATTTCAAATTCGAGAGTGGTGTGGATGGCGGATAGTTCGCCTTTGAAGTGGAAGTTGTTTACACAACAAAACTCGTGTTGCACTAGCAAATCTGCAGAATCCGGATCGAAATCGGACCTCCCTTTACTTAGCTAGAGTTATCGGAAGGGCATGTTTGTTGATCTCTCAACTCGATACACAAGTCCTCCCATCTAGGTTCACTATTAAGTGAAGCGTTGAGAAGGTATCAATGTTTGAAGACGTACCGTCGTCCAATCTCTTTTGAACGCGTGTCTTTCCAATGCATTCTCTTTCCCACCCATCCAATAGCGGGGACGCGATTACGAAAAGGAGCCACTTACATATATAAGATCCCTCGACCTTAGCTAGTTGGGGTGGGGGGGGGGGGGGGATGGGTTGATGAGCGATGGGCCACGTTGAGCACCGCCAAAAGCAAGAAACCGGTAGGGGAATGAGTCTGTCTGGTGCAATCAGTGTACTTATTCCTCCACTGTGGATCAATGTGGATATAGAGGAGACAAAAGCCCAACCACTTACGTCATTGGAGACCAAGATTCAAGATGATCGCCATGAGGGGCTTTTCTTCCTTTCCTTTCTGCCGTTTCGGGACGCTTTTGCAAGCGTCTCTAGCTAGCTAGCTAGCTAGTGTGAGCAGCACTCCAAACAAGCGGTCCCACTAGCCTAGTCTAGGTCCAAGCAATGGGAATTCATGGAGCCCAGCTAACTTAGCCTGCCCTGCCTGCCTGCCTGGGATAATATTGCAGCCTGATCGAGAACAAGTTGGAGTTCACAGATTCTTGGGTGGGTTTGGATAGGAGCCGCTGCCACAACAACAACTACTAAGTTGCTGCTGCTGCTGCCGATGATGAATAATACGCTCAAATTCAACCACGTCCATGGCGCCATCGATCCATCCCACGTACGTTCGTTCATTCATTCATACATGTTGCAGCAGGAATCAAATCCAGCGCACAGTCCGCGTGCCCTGCCTCACAGATTGCTATTAATAATTCGTTGAAGCGCCTTATCTTCACCTATAAATACATGAATACCTAAATACATACATGAATGAAAACACACATTTGTAAAGGTAGTGCTGTGTAGCAAGAGCCTGCCTTGATGTGTTTCTTCACTATGAGGAGGTGAGATCGATTCGTAAGGAAGTAGCTAGGTGTGTTGTATCTTCACCTATGAATACATGAATATGTAAATGAATACACACATTTGTAAGGTAGTGTTGTGTAGCACGAGCCTGCCTTGATATGTTTCTTCACTATGAGGAGGTGAGATCGATTCATAAGGAAGTAGCTAGGTGTGATGCATCTTCACCTATGAATACATAAATGAATACACACATTTGTAAGGTAGTGTTGTGTAGCACGAGCCTACCTTGATGTGTTTCTTCACTATGAGGAGGTGAGATCGATTCGTAAGTAAGTAGCTAGGTGTGGTGTATCTTCACCTATAAATACATGAATATGTAAATGAATACACACATTTGTAAGGTAGTGTTGTGTAGCACGAGCCTGCCTTGATATGTTTCTTCACTATGAGGAGGCGAGATCGATTCGTAAGGAAGTAGCTAGGTGTGGTGTATCTTCACCTATGAATACATGAATACATAAATGAATACACATGTTTGTAATATAGTGTTGTGTAGCACGAGCCTACCTTGATGTGTTTCTTCACTTTGAGGAGGTGAGAACGATTCGTAAGTAAGTAGCTAGGTGTGGTGTGTTGGTCTTGTGTGGTCGCTCTTCTTCACCTATGAAGGTCACTTTGTACTCTTCATGTATGAGGCTTAGGCCCGGCTCAAACGAGCTCTTGGACATAAGATTGTCATTTAGTCACCGGCTCGAATGACAACTTTATCCAATGCGATGTGTAGGCCTCGTGTATCACGTTTCCCGTTTACACAAGAATAATACAATCACGAATGCACGTGGGACACTAGTATTGAGAAACTTTCAAACTTTTGTACATTACCAAAGTTTCACAACTCAAACACAATGTTGTGATTGCTACAAGCTCGAACCACCCGACCATAGGAGAGAAACAAAAAGATGACGATCCTCTCTCCTCCCCGGAGCTCTCTTTGATGCCCATAGGCGCTCCTAGTCTTATCCATCTTCATGCATAGTACCTAAGAGATACTCGTAGTAGTCTCAAATCTTACTAAATGTAGGTTGAAGCTTCCTTATCTATATACATAGATCATTTCACCGTATGATCCTTTCTTATCTTTTAGCTCAATCACAATCCTCTAGTTGGAACTATCTAATTCCAATTTGATGGATTCATTTATTCTTCTAGTTGAAATTGCCTAATTCCAACTTGATTCACTCATACACTCTTCAAGTTGGAATTGTCTAATTCCAACTTGATTCAATCATCCATTCTTCTAGTTGGAACTATTTAAATCCAGTTAAATTCATTTATTCATTGAGAGTTGTCTAGCTCCAATGAATAACATCCATCCGCCACAAGTTGTCTAACTCCAACACAAAGATCTTCCATAAGGAGGTGTCTAACTCCCAGATGGAGTTGTCTAACTCCAGTGCACAATTCCTTCATGGATTGTCTAGCACTTGTGCATCATTCTTTCTTAGGTTGTCTAACCCAATTCTTTATTTGGAGATGTTTGACTCCAAAAATCATTTGCTCACATGCCAAGTACAACAAAATATGGTTAGTCTTTCTTTCTTGCATAATCAATTATTAAATATTTTAATTCAGGTATATCATATAGGGTTGCCCACTTTGCCAAGTTGCCGCGTCACCAACCAATGTAATCACCTCAACAAACAAATGAAGAAGCTTTGGGTTAGGCTAGGGGGTGGCTCCAATCTTCTCAAGTGGAGGCACACTCCTGCTTGTTTGGTTAGGTTTGGTTAGGGCTACCAGCAAGCATGACACAACATCTGATGAATTGGATGGCACACACAACAACTTGATGATGTGGAAGCCCTAATCTATTTTGGGATGCCCCGTGGATCACAAATGCACAAATTACTTAAATTTTAAGATTCTAATATGGTAGATACTTAGGCAACTATAGAAGAAAAGAATACGTCCTCAAAGAAGAGATATTCCCCCTATGTAATCTATGCACATCAACATGAAATGATGCATGCCTTCATGTATTTTAATGTTGCAAAAACAAACAAATCAACAACCTCCGAACCAACCGGCATAATGAAGTAGTTCACGCAATAGCCAACACACTAACTAGCCCACCCCACAAAACGATGCTTCACACTAATAAAGGTGGGAAGAATCAAAGACCACACACCCGATAATACTATACCATCATGGCTACTATCATGTGCATGCTACCTACCTAGGTGCAAATGCCCAGTAAGACTAAAACCAGACATATTATGCGTCTTGGATACCGTTGTTGCATTGTTAATACATACACAATGTATAATAAAATAAAATAAATATTGTGTATTTAGAATGTGGGGTAAGATTCAAGAAGCCGGGAGTACGGAGTGTGTGATCAATAAAGGAATTAAACAAAAATGAGAAGGTCATGGTGAAAACCACGGTTTTATCTTGTCATGGTTGGGTTAGGTGGGAGATTCATTTTTATAATGATGCTCAATGGCAATATCAAATTGTGCTCCCCATAAATCAATCAACAAGCCTAAAAGGGTTCAAATCCATACTGGCATCATGGTACGTGGAATTACTTAGCTAACATTATTCCCACAATTTGGCAATCAAGGTGAAACTTGTAGTGTTTATAAACTCATCGTTATATTAATTTTGCGATTAGTTGAAAGAGTTTTGTTGGATTAGATTTGGTTTTACTTCCTTTGAAATTTTAGTTTCCATTAAGCTAAACATTTTACCTCTAAGATATAACATAAAATAAACAGGTAGAAGGTTTGCATGAATGTTTGGCAGCCATAAAGTCTACATGAATATTACTCAAACTAATCTAGAAGTATTGACTTACACCACTACTATACTTTAGGACTAACTACAACCCATGATCCACCTATGAAAATTAGCACTGAGCCCACTTTGCCCACCCCTCATGACCACATGGCTATGGGTAGGAGTTGGTGAATAGACATCACATGTCACATGTGAATTGCTTTTCAAAGTTGCATCAACTCAAGTGAAATGAATAATTTAACTACAAACCTATGCTAGAAGTTATGTTTTTAATTGGATCTCCTTAACCTCAAGAACATTGGTGGGAGCTCAACTTAAAGACCACGACGTTTGACCATGACCCATAATTCATACACACCAAACTTCCATATTGGCAAAGGCTTGGTACAATATCTATGATTTGTCGTCCATCCAAAGGTGTATGCATAATCACATGAACTATGCCTTGAGAATCATTTGAAAATTCCCATTTAAAGTCCCCAAATTAGTTTTGTAGAACCTAATGGAGATGAAATAACTCTTGAAGATCAAGGAGTGTATTTAAACTTTATACGTGATACACAACGGTCTGTATGAATCCTTTTTAAGTATTTGAATAGTAATGTAGTTGGTGTAGTATATGGAATCCATACATTGCACATCCTAGCAAGAAGAGGAAATGAAAATAAAGCACTAGTAGAAAACTATGTCAAAAATAACCGCAACCAAAATCAGTTACGGTTCCTTTGACCAGCTTCATCTGCAGTCGCTAAACAACTGCAAATTTGTTTGTTCTAATTTAGCAACCAAGATTTTAGGAATTTGGGGGCATGTAAAATACCGTTGGGAAATTCTTGGAAAACACCTTTCCAACAGTTCATTACACACCCCAAAAGTTCTAAAATTACAATCACAAAATGAAAATGAAAATTTTGTAATCGTTTAACAACTGCATAACATGTTGGTCAAAAGAACCACAACCAATTTCGGTTGTGGTTAGTTTTGACATATTTTTCTACTGGTGAAGTCACATGTGACAATGATGGGTAGATATCTATACATAGAGTATGTGTGTGAGTCTAAATCAATTCTACCATATCAAATAACTTAATGTTATACTTCAATTCACACATGTAGTCATGTTGTGAACCAAATTATGCATATGATGTATGGACCAATTTTAGATAGAATTGCTTACGGTCCTTTCAGCTTAATATCAAGAATTGATCTTAAACGCCTTCGTTTGAGACCTTGAAGCTCATAATGCACCTCTCAAACCTTTGACACCATTTACATGGAGAATTATTTTGGTAAGATCTCTTCACCCATGATGGCTGAAAGTGGGTGGAGAGTATATATATGAACCAGAAGTCTTAGATATGACATTGCATGCCTGTACAATTAAGTAATGTGTAATATCATTGATTTGGGTGGTGTCTAATAAACGGTCAAATTTAGACACCATGAGATTTGTACTACATATGGTCATTAGTTTGGAGCACGGTACACTCTAAACTCCATAATATCACGCTTGTGCCAACCAAGTGCACGTGATATTGAGGAGTTATGTAGTGTGAATATGGATGTGTGATAAAAGAGAATCAATGTAGCATGTGATATTATGGAATATCACAAAGTCAACAATGCAATAATGACAATCAATACAATGATGATAGCGTGATGCGTGCGAGTGTGTGGTTAGAATTCTTTGGTGGTTTGTTTTAATGTTAAACGTGATAACATGGAGTGAAATCTAAAATCGAGAACATCCATTCCCTAGGGTTTTGGGATATAAGAGAAGGAGTGACATTAAGGACGTTGATAGTACGGAGTTTAGAGTGTATATTTTTCAATCCTTTTTAGCTTCAGATCCTTATATACAAATATTTAGGGCCCTTGCAAACAAGATGGGATGGCCTAGTATGCACTAATTTACAATAGTTTTTGTGCCTAAATAGTGTGGGTTTAATTTCTTAGTATATTAAATAGCATTTAATTATTAAGTGTGACGATCAATACACTGTAAAGTTACCCAAAAGAAACATTCAATCCATGGTTTTGGAAAAATCTCCAATATTGCAACTTTTGACCCAAGTCAAGTGACCTAAAAATATATAGTGTCCAAATTCCATTTTCCTTGTATTGCGGAGGGTTTAAATGTTTGAGAAAATTTGGAGTCTTATTTTTTAAGTTTAGTTCAATTTTGGGATGGCAAAATTGGTGAGAACCAATAATGCCTAGGTAGGGTCCGGGCCATATGTCTCGCACCTTTAGTCAATCTCCCACCAATCTTGCCAAAGTACAAGGGCTAGTTAAAACTTCCTTTCATATAGGTTTGTGGTGTATTCAACCAAGTTGGGTCCCACTAGGATAGTTTGGGGTCTTTAATATTGAGTCTATACTCACACCAATCCCTAAACCAAAAATACATAAATAAATAAAAATTAGTGTCATAATATAGTTGATTGCAATTTCATCTTAGGTAAGATTATTGGGACCCTAGCTTAAAGAGCAAGACATCTAGCATATGCATAGATGTGTGTACATTTAATGAGACTCCTAGTTATATAAAGATGAAACATTAAGACTTTCCAGTTTCACTCAAATGATCCATTATCCCAAAAGTGAGGTCTCAATCCTCGCTACTCCAGAGTCCACACTTAGCTCTTATGCATTTGTGACTAGTGAACATGTTACAAAAGCTATGTGATTAACAATTATATGGAAAATCCGATGCCAATGTACCCTAAATGTTTGGTGGACATGTGAATATTGCAAAGAATTTAATTCACATTCTCCAAACTCCAATGTGACATTGAGAAGCCTTTAGCAAATAGTGTCAAGCATGCTTTGAGAAGTTGACTTTACTTCATTTATGCCAACATGCTTTATTGGGCAATCTTTTCATCCACTTTGGTGGTTGCCCTTATCTCTTAGCCCTTAGTGAGTTCCATAGTAGAGTGAACTTACTAGTTGGAATGCCTCGTGCAAAGTTCTAATTGCCCACATAGAAATATATTTGGAGACATGTCTTTCTTATGTGAGACCCAATGCTCATCATGTAGATCTCACATTATAATCACAAAATAATTTAATTTCATTCTAAGTTTGAAAGCATGGATGCCAACATGCTTTGACCTACTTGAAATTGGTCATACTCAATGGACATCAAAACCATGTATTACAACTAAAACATTATGGTATTAATAATGTCACCAACCTAATAATTGTACTTATTGCATGGGAGGCATTTGCCTAGATTGCACTATCGGTCAATCAAGTGAACACTTGTTCAAGAAGTTGGTCACCTTACTTCTTAGGGAGCATAAGATTATTACAGTTTGTGTTGGCTCTTCCCATGTAGTGTTCAATATGCCTCACCAATCATCTTTGATAATCTTCAACCGATAAACATTGTTTTGTTCTTTAAAATATTCTACATAGTCATAATATAATCTGCATCATCATAATTTGACAATAACCCCTTATAAATCAATATATTCCATACTCAAATTTCCAAACCCCTTTCGTGATTTATCTCATATAATCTACTAAATTATCCTCTTAATAAAATGATGCAAAAATAAATCTATACTTGGAGTAGGTCCACGTTACAACACTGTATTGTCAAACCCATACCAAGAATGATTCTACATAAGAGTCATCATGCATCTTAGTGGTCACCGAGAACAATACCATACAAAACTAGAGTACAATAGATGTGATGGCATGATTTGCAATTAGACTCTAAATTAGAAAAGACGAACGAAAGTCCATAATTTATGTTTTATTTTTTACTTGTATTTTAATTAAAATCAATATATATTAAGTGTTCACCCTACTTTAGCTCACATTTTGATGCGTCAACCGGTTGTTTCCAACCAGTTGATGGACACCTTTTCAATTTCCAAGCCAAAAGTGATTTTTTCTTACCTTTTAATCATAAATAAACTAAGATTAAGGTTCGAAAGTCTTGGCAAGAAAAATAGATCTAAATAGTCTTATCAAATGCTTGATTAGTCCAACCCAAGCTTAGTTGTCATGGAGTAAACATCTTAGACCTTTCTAATGGAACTTTGTTCCAATAATACAACCCAAGATGGATTAACCTCTAATATGATTCTTTATAAGTCTATAATATTTTAAAATAATAATAATAATAATGTTTGGTGAGTTGCGTCATGGAAACATCTATAACTTTCTATTAGCATGAAGTAAGATTTATTGGACTAGAAACAAAACTTCAATATCTGTATAGAAATAGAAAATTTACAAAAAAAATGAAGATTATGGCTAGTTGTGGTGAAGCTACAAAGTTACCTATACTAAAGTAGAAGCTATCTTGTGGAAACACTCATAACTTCTAGACAAAGTTCTAGATTTTGATTTTGATTTTTTAAATTTATTTGAAAAAGAAGACTTGAAAACCTATTTACACATATGAGACGTGTACAAATCGGATTTAGAAGCACATTGTGGCAAACTTTTGAAGTTAGTTGTCTAACTCTATTCAAGATCATTAACAAATGACATACTTGAAAAAAAACTATTATCTACCGACTAAAAAAGATAGGTTAAAGTGTAAGTTCAATACAAAGAACAAAAAATGAATAAAACATATAATGGATTTTATTTTTAAAATAAAAATAATTCCACTCTCTCTTAAAAAATACTAACACTCAAATTAGTATGGAAAACTAAGTTATGGGTCTTTGGACCAAAGTGGGATTAATTGAAATTAAAAGAGGTTGAAGTAGATTAAGACCAAAGTTGAGGAAGAGTTAAGGTAGAGGTTGAGGAATTTGAACCTCCAAAGGTCCGAGATCAAAGTCATAAGAAAAAGATATGAAAAATGACCGAATAGAGTTCGAACCTTGTCTTTATAAATGACTGCTTCAAACGGTGAGAGTGAGTCTTTCATTAATTTTTGCCTCCAAAGATTTCACTTACCTTGAATACCCTTCCGAAGGCTTTAGCCACCGTTTGATTTTTGTCTAATAATTTCAACCATCATTGATTTAGTAGTTTTAAGAGACATTTATTAAAAATGAAATTCTACATTACTGAGGCAAATTCTCAAAGTCATAAGAAATTTTCCATCAGTCAACTTTGTTTGACTCTACTCATTTGATCGTTTTGGAGCGTAATTATATCAGATCATCAGAGTAATCAAAATCCATATTTTTATCTATCATTTGTTTTTTAAACTTTAGCTTAGTCAATCCCAACAAATTCACTAATAATTCATTGATGTTTGTTGCTTTAGGATTTTACCTACTAAAATAATATCTATTTAAAAATTCTCCCACCAACCAAATCATTTACTTTCTAATTTCTATTTATTACCATGATAATGTCAATTTATTAAATAATTAATTAAACCCTTCACACTTAGCCTAAATTATTCCTAAAAACCATATACATTGGGTGAGATCGCCAACTTTTTGGATGAATGTCTATAAATTTGGAGGAGGTTGAGAACATCTCAAATTACTTTGATCAACTTCTTGTAAACTAATTAGCCTTCCACATGAAGTTGAGAACATGTCAACTTATTTTGGTCATCTCCATGACCTCATTTGCTTTGATATTGACCTTTGAAACTTTTGGTTCATGACACCTACGTTGACGGAGGTGTGGTAAAAACACGTTCTTCACAATTTTTTGTTAATTATGTTCTTTTCAACTTGCTAGAGTGAAACATAGTCTTTGACCTTCATTTAGGAATTAATTTGTCTAAATATAGAAAATATGTGGGCTCTACAATGGTTTTCGACATATTCACCCTCCTGCTAGGTAGGTGTCATGAAATTTGACCTGACTATTGGAGGTCACAAGATACAACCAAGTGTTCAAGACTGATTACAAATTAGAGATACCAAGGGAACTGGTAAGATTCATATGATAAGGAAGTGAACAATCATGTTTTGTATGTTACGACCATCAACCCTTTATTGTCCCCAGTGACCTAAGGGGTCAAATCTTGCTAGGAGAGTATTTAGACCGCCACCACACACCACACACCACCATCCGTGCTTCCTACTTGGCATGGTGATTCTTGTATACTTCAAGAAGAGATGGACGTGAGTCCCTTTAGATATAAAGGAGAACGACACTCCGAGGTGAATTTGATCCTACTAGAAGGTCACTAAGACTTGAGCCATGAGGCAAGTCTTTTTGCACGTGGATGTTGCCCATTGTTTATGTAAGATATCTTTAGCAATTAGGGCAACACCCTAAAGCAAACGAGCTCCAAAGATGGCATTCAAGTTTCAATATGTGAGACACCCATCATCTGGCCAATGCACCACCGCACACAAACTTCAAATTTTCACATCTATGTTTTCCAATTTTGTATATGTGTTTTCAATCAAGGGCCACGTCCATCCATCGTCCATATTTCATTAGCTGCCCCAACTTGATAAATTCATCTTTCCGACCGTTGGATCTTCTCAAGATTTGTTAGAACGATGAAGTTGGATTCCATAACATTACACAACTCCTTGAATGCGTTCTGTGGGACCATGTATCACATGAGCATGATTCTCCTTTAATTCTAGGATTCCCCAATTACGGGGAACATTCAAGTTGTGTACTGTGAACTTTTTGACAATCAAGTGTAAATTATCAACGTATATAAATCGCAACCCCTTTCTTTGGAAAGAGACCATCATGCAGTCACTTAGCAATGTTATGTCTACATGCAAGTGACCAATCAAGACAATTGTTGACAATACTGGACTCAAACGACCTTGACATCAAAGGTGGTGTGTATTATATATCCAAGTTCATTGGAATGCACTATGGGCCAAATAAAGGGGTCCTTAGAAAATGTCCACCTCATATTCCTCAATCGCTTTAGGATTGCCAAGACGTAGACCTTTCTTCTTCTTCTTAATTTGTTTTTTTCTATACAGTTTCATGATTTTGGAATTTGGATTGGGGTTTGAATGTGAGCAAGGCCATCATCATTCTTTCCATAGATTAAATGGGTTTCCTTAGTGGAAAGTTGGCGAGAGGGCCATGATGGCTTCATTTCCCTCAACAACCACACCCAAAAAGTGCACATTGTGAGTCTCCGAGCAAGTACTCGTAAGTTCCCGAGCTAGAGTTTCCAGGCAAATAATGAGGGTGGGGTACATGTTGGAAATGGGAATGAACTTCAGTGCTACTAAGTTACAGTACTTATAAAACATTCTGTACCTTGAAAGTGTCCTCCGTTAATCGATGGTGAGAAGTTGCGGTTTTGTATTGCATGAAGACCCGAAATCAGGAAGGGTCCATATAAGATATACCAAGAAACTTGGGGTCCAAAACATCCCTTTGATGAACCTTATTTTAGTTTGGGATTCAAAGATTGGTTCACAGAGATTTTGATCACTAGGAAAGTGATGGTATATTATCGACATTTCAATTCGTTTTAGTTTTTTAATACCTTGGACTCAAACTTCAGTGTAAATCCCTGGATCTGATATTTTGTTTTTGGCCATTGAACTACTCAATTTTGAAGTTTCTTTGGTCTTGGGCTCTAGTGTCAACCTACCCAAAGCTCGCCTATCAAGCTCATACGGGGTATGTGGTCTTATTGTGCCTGCACGTCCAACTCCACATACAATTCTGATCATCTGACTAGATTGGGAATAGCCCATTCAATTAGCAATTACGATTCACAATACTCAAAATGGAAGTTGAGATGCAAAAGTTCTAGGAAGTCAAAGAATATTCTCTCTTTACTTCTACACGAATATGTGCAATCAAGTTGCCCCACACTAATTTTTTGCTATACAAATGAATAAAAAAATTAATAAGTTTTTTGTTCTCTCCGGTTTTGACGCAAGATAATTTGCGTCAACCTCTTCTTGAAGGCAACCTAACACATAGCCCCCCCCCCCCCTTGCGCCCAAAGTTGTGTTCACTTTTGAACCAATAATAGTTGATAGATTTTGAACGCATAGTCCAATTCTATTGTAACAAATATATGTTTAGTGTTTGTTCTTAAAATCAAGACGACGACTACTACTACTACTACTACTACTACTACTACTACTACTAAGTCTACACTAATATGTGCAAATAGATTGCCTTCAAGAATAGGTTGTCTCTTTACCTCAACACAAACTAATTTAGGTCAAAATTAGATCACAAAACACATGACTTTGTTCATTTATCCCTCAACAACCACAAAAAATCAATTACATTATTTTTGATGATGTGGTAGAAATATTCATAGCAGAGTTGAATGTTGCTAACTTAGTGTGGGGCCACCTAAATTGGACATATCAATGTAAACATCCAAACGGGCAAACAATGGCCAAAATGTTTCAAGATGATTTTTTGTTGCTTGCAAATCATGCATTCTCCTATCCAAACTTATTTAAAGACATTGTTTCCACCACACTAGCCGTATGAATTTAGGGGAGAGGGGGGCATATTAATCATTATTGACCCACATAATTGAACTTGCAATCGATAGGTAACAAAACCAAAGAAGGTGGCATGGGATACTTGCTATTACAT
This sequence comes from Polytrichum commune, assembly GCA_950295325.1. Classification (NCBI taxonomy): domain Eukaryota; kingdom Viridiplantae; phylum Streptophyta; class Polytrichopsida; order Polytrichales; family Polytrichaceae; genus Polytrichum; species Polytrichum commune. Next base: position 17,560,979 of record OX485806.1, read on the forward strand.
GACTAGTCATGGAGGCCACCCTAATCGACACGGCACACCAATCTTAATAGAAATACTAGATCAAATATATAATGTAGCCAACTGCCTTTCTGCTTTGTGAATCATGCTAGATCTTCTCAAATGACATTGAGACTCTTTTCCATCATGAACTTGCATTGAAGTTATCTAACTTACAACATGTGGACAACCTATCAAAGAAAATGCATTACATGAGCAAGTTTGGTAAAAGGTAAATGCCCTTGATGTCAATGGTGCTCCCTACTAGAATGTACCTTGAAAGGGGGGGGAATAATTCTCATCAACTATGTGTTGTTTTGCTAAGAATAGACAAGTACTAAAAAAATGTCAAGAAAATCACTTATGAGCTATGATTGTGATACAAGTATATTTTGTCTTGTAACCCTCCAACATGTGTCATTTTTTGAGTGGTTGCATGGTGTTTTCCCCCCCCCCACTTTTTGTGGTTGTTTTGGTGCATGCATGACATTCTACAGCAGTGAGGAGTTGATTACTTTTTAATTACTTCTTGATTACTTTTCTTAATTACCATATAACTAACACATGTGTGAACACGAGTCTTGGATTTGCCCACCTTTCACAAAGATGTGTCCACTTGTCTTGAAACCGCTTCATTCTATCATAATTTCATAATTACTCACGCTTGATAGTTTGTTTAGTATGCCGGACGCTAAAGAACCCCTATCGAGCTCTGTATGACTAATAATTTGTTGCCCCTGGCCCACCCGCTAGTGCCCATACCAAAACTTATTGGTGTTGTCCACATTGTTGTCCGTAGCTTGCTTGACCGGACAGAATCATGGACGGAGTCAGCTCCAACCACGTTAGTCATCCTTTGAGCCACATACTTTGATTGGACATTGTGAACATTCATTATTTCCATCTCCTCGAATTTGCATCACATTTGCTAATATGTTATGCAAACGGAATCTGCTAATGTGTTGTGCACCAATTCCAAATCTAGATCCAAAACTGTGTCATATACCGAATCCAAAATTGTGTCATGTACCATATCCAAAATTATGTCATGCACCAGATCCAAAATTGTGTCATGCACCAAATTCAAAATTGTGTCATGCACCATATTTGTTATGCAAAATGTGTCATGTAAGATTTGTAATGCATAATGCATTGTGTACAATATATGAATACGCATCATTTCTTGAATTTGATATATTTTGGGATGAATGAACACTATTTCATTTGACATTTTTGTTTTATCCTTGCAACATTTATTTCCTTCCCCCATAAGCAACATGCCTCTTGGATGATCCTCTAGTGGATCCTTTAAGAAATTTTTTATTTTTTTTCAGTGAATGGTTGCCGTTGCGTACAATGAATATTGTTGTGTTTTTTTTTTGTTTTTTTTATAAAATTGCACCTTCTCTTGCGATTAAATGGTAATGTTTTCCTTTACCAACTCTCTTACCTTTTATTTGTAATGGCTCATGTAAAGGCAACTGGATCAGACTAGTATTTTTGTCATTTGTCTCGTAGTTAGATCTGAAGTCGATAAAGTTGACTCTCATGTAATGAGAATTGTAAGTATTTCGCACAAACTACAATAGAAATCAATTGGATTAACTAACATATTAGAAATTCACAAAAACTCATAAGCGAGAATCCAATCAAATGGATACAGAACAATCATAAGTCTACACTGATATGAATGGTAGATTATTATGAATCAACACAATCATTAGACATAGCAAAATCTCATAACATCACGTCAACTACTAGTACATAATCGAATGAAGTATGATAAAAATTGCTCTTGCACAACCTACAAATAATGTGAGCGTAGACACAAAACAAGAAGGTGTCTACACTGAGCTATAAAATCTTAACATCACAGGCTTAGAAAGGAAGACCACTTGACTATAAGCACTATTTGTATGAAATAGTTGTGCGCACTAACAAGTTCAGATCCGTTAATTTTGTTACATAACACATTTATGGATCTGATGCATGACACATTTCTAAATCTGGTGCATGACATAATTTTGGATATGGTGCATGACACAATATTGGATCTGGTACATGACACAATTTTGGATCTAGATCTAGAATTGGTGCACAACACATTAGCATATTTAGTTTGCATAACACATTAGCAAATGTGATGCAAATTCGAGGAGATGGGAGGAATGAATATTCACAATGTCCAATGAAGGTATGTGGTTCAAAGGATGACTAACGTGGTTGGAGTTGACTCCGTCCATGGAGCTGTCCGGTCAAGCAAGTTACTGGCAATAATATGGACAACACTAGTAAATTTTGGTCTAGGCACTAGCGGGTGGGCCAGGGGCAACAAATTCTTAGACGGATAGAGCTCGATAGGGGTTCTTTAGCGTCCGGCGTTTAGTATGATTCGGGCATGTATAGTATCAAATTCTAGGGTTGGCATAACATGGTCAACAAGTTGCTATGGTTATGGCTCGAGAAATTTAATTGCAATAATGAGAAAAAATTGAAATTACTTAACCCATAAATTCTTGGGCTTATTTTTCAAAAGTCAATGCAATGCATATGAGTTATTTTTGGTTATTTGAAGGAGCCAAAAATTCTAAACTAGGATCCTACATAAATAGGCAAATGAACCGTGAAGACACAATATTTCAAAATGATTGAACCATATTTGGATTAGTTATGATGTTTTGCATGTTAAAAAAGGATAAATATGAAATTAAATACATTGTAAGCATAAAATCTCATCCAAAGTTTCATTTGTGGCAAACATAGTATGCATTCATTAGTAGGTAAGAAGTTGTAAGGGAAAATTTTACAAGAAGCACAAGATTCAAGCATCCCTCGAACCCGGTTTGCATTTGGAGCACTCCAATCTCAACTTTCTCAAGGGTATAGAATCAACAAATTAGATATTTTTCTCAATCCCAACGGTGAAAAGATGCATTGTAACCTAACTTGAACATCTTATGAAAGGAGCATCTTCAACATAGGTTGGAAATTGATGATTTGGCCCTCCAACTTTGTGATCGCCCATGCATTTTAAGGGTTTAGAGGGGAAACCCTCAAGTAGGACCTCCAAGGGAAGCTAAGTAGTTCAGCCCATCCCCCGACCCTTAGCATGCCAACTACACTAAATTGTCCTATTATTGTCGGTCACAATGCATTTCCAGAGCCCATGCTAATTCTCATAATGAGAAGTAACGTGGACCACATTACTTTTCAACTCACGCTAAATTTTTGGTAGGAAATTTGTGTGGGCCATAGTAATTGTTATTCTAAAAAAAATGTGGATGATTATTGAATTTGGTGTTACTTTCGTTCTAAAACTAATACTCAATGTGTTGGTTGAAACTCTTCATAAAGACTTAGGGAAGACCCTGCGTTTTGGACTCACGTTAATTCACGTTTGGTGCACTGGTCATCTTGTCTTTTTTTTCTTTTTTCTTTTTTTGAAAAAAATTGTTTGAATTGCTTGAAAAAAATGAACCACTAAACACACATGTTGGCATTGTTGATATTTGATCCTCGCAATGGTTGTTGTCCAAGAAATGTACAAAATACTTGTGAGTTGAAAGTGTTTGTTCTGGCTTTGTAGAGTTATCTACTTGGGATATATATATATATATGACCTCTTCAATTGTAGAGTGTGTAAGCTAAGTTACTACTACCAACATCCGAAACTATCCCCAAAAAAATGGCAAGTGGAGAGTGCCACAAAACAATAGAAAGCTATAACATACAAGTGGAAGTACCCAACACACCACGACTTCAAGCGAGACTCGAACATGAGAAATTGTCCGGATTACTTAACCTATAGATAGAAGTGTTGGAGGTAAGTTAGACCATTGGCTACTTCAAGTTTTTGGACAAATAATTGCACTACTACTACTACTACCCCTTGGCCACGACAAACGATCAATTTTAAAGGGGGTCCACATCTGCAATTTCCGGTGCAATTTCCGGTGCAATTTCCACCACAATTTTATTTATGGTAGGGCTCCCGATTTCCGATGAGACAAAGTTTTAACCTACCCTTAACGGGCCCGTTCTTTCTGACTGTGCAGCTGGGCCTATACACACACACACACACAACTTCCCCAAGCCTCATCAACTTGTTTTTTTTTTTTAGAAATAAAAATTCATCGAAACATGTTTTGGATGATAACACATTTCATTCGAAACTATCGTGAAGTAGGGAAAAAAGAGAGGGGGAAATGGTGAAATTAAGTTGGTTTGGCTAGAAAAGAGTGGCTTGAAATTTGTGTAATATTGTTCAAAGATGGAGTAGAGGAGCTGATGAGGTATGCAAGTTATTTCATGAGTTTATGCAATGTAATTAATTAGTCTGATTTTTGCAAACAGGCAAGTCAGTCAAACCCCCTACATGTACATTTTTCCTAATTTGAGCATCGATGTATCCCACTCTGCCAACGAATGCACACAATTGGTTAACGCAATGGCACCCACAAGACCTACATGGCCAATAACTGTACCTTTTCAAGCCAACACAGTTGTAATTAGCCATTTTGGGTCCACACAAGAATCATTATACTTCTAGTCTAGTGCACTAGTAGTGGTCATTCACCGTTTTGCGTTTTCCTACTTAGAAAAGAAACAAGTTGCACATGTGCTTCTATATTAATAAGTTTATAGTTTTGGTCCAACTACCTCGAGTGGGCAATAAGCCACCTACCCCTCACCCCCCCCCCATGTCTATGCCGACATGGATAGGAGTTGGTGAACAAACATCGCATGTCAATGTAAAAACATCGATGTTCCTTTCTGTTTTTTCAATCCTAAAATCACATTCTAAAAATGGATTTGTGGGTTTAAATATATATTTAGTATATTGTGGTATTTAGTATATATTTAGTATATATATTTCAAGGCTCAAAAAATAAAAAATAATCTCATACATGACATTGATAATCAATGCACTTAGTACGTATTTCATGGGGGGATCACTCCATTGTCAAGTTGAACACCACGTGCGACCAAAAAAAATCTTATTTTGGTAAGTTGCACCACCAAAATGGGTCAAAATTTTATCAATTTTTTTTCATGAGTAGATATACACAGTACCTATGACATAGTTAAAAGTGGTAACTAAATTTGATGATTTGTTTTTTTCATAAAACATACCGTTTCTAACTAGAATGACACAGAATTGAGCTAAAACATTTATTAAAAAAAAAGATGACTAAAAATTTCAAAAAAATATACAAAAGATACTATCAATGGTTATGTATATGTAGAAAAAATATCATAAATTTTAAAATTATATATGGCATGTAATATAGGGGTAGCAAACTTTGTCCGCATGTGGTGTCAACTTGACAATGAAGTGATCTCCCCGTGACATATTTGCATTCAAATCTCATACTTCAACCCAAAACATTTTTATGACAATAAGGTGGTCAACTCATTTGAAAAATGCACTTGATGAATGAGCTAATTTCCGATATGGCTGCTTTTGACATAATTAGCCCAAAAATTTGAAATTTGTAGTTCAAATACATGTCTTATACACAAATGCTCAGGATTTCCCCAATGTTGGATTGATATCACCTTTTCTTGATAAAGATAGGGTACTTCTACAATGAAAATTTTGTAAATTTGATACTAGTAAGAAACATGCATTTCATGATTTGTTTGTTTACTTTTTGAATAAATTGGGTCTATGTACCATTTAAGGCCAACATTCATACCGCATGAAGATAGAGATAGTATTAGGATGACCAACTGAGCCAAAGAATGACTTAGGGATGCAAATATTCTCTCAACTTATGATACACTCTAACCTCCCTAATATCATAGATGTAGGTACCAAAATGCACGTGATATTAAGAAGATAGATAATGTTGACATGGATGCATGATAATAGAGAATTAATGTAGCATGGGACATTATGGAATAACACAAGGTCAACATTGTAATAATGACAATAGTGACAACGTGATGCGTGCGGGTGTGTGGTTTGAATTCTTTGGTGGATTAATGTCAAAACATGTGATAAATGGAAAGGAAATGTGACAATAAGGAAGGAGATTGAAACTAAGAACTACCATTCTCTAAGGTTTTGGATATACAAGAATGAGTGATATTACAGAAGGTGACATTATAGAGGTTAAGATGTATCTCCACGTATTAGTATTTGGCTGGTAAATATAAGAAGGGTATTGGTTGAATGGGTTCTTTAACACCATTTTTGATATTAAGTATTGATACCATACCTTCACCTTTATGTACATATCAGCCAACATTAATTTCAAGCCCAAAATCCATGTCAGAAGTGTTCAAATAAAATTTGTCTCAAGGCCAAAATGTTTTCTCTTTAGTTTCTTTGGTTCTCGAAGTAGCACTTGGTGCTAGTAAAGTTCCATATCACCTCAAGCACGATGATTGAGTTTATATATGAAAACTTGGTTTGGTGGAATCTTGAAAGTGGTTGGATTCTGTACATTATAGAATTCATGTTTGAAGTAAGTGATTAAGTTAATAGTGACCTACTGTTTTTACCCTTTTCATATGAAGTGATGGAACTCGTACTTCTAGTTAGCCAAACAAAAGCTTGAGTTCTTTTGATTCTTGGTTTGTTTGGTTTAGAAGGAGAACACTTTGAAAATGATTTGATGAATATCAACTTATGGTCACATCCATAGTTCAAGAGTATAGATGTGGCCATAAATTCACCCTTTTTAACTTTCTCATGTAACATGACTCCAATGAACCACTCCAACTTATAATTATATAAACTATCTTTGATCTCGTATGGAACCCTGGAGCATTTAGGATTTACCTTATTAGCTAAAAAGATGGGATGGTGCTAAAACGAACGCTCCACTTGGAACCGACACTCTATAATCTTGCACAATAATACATATTGAATATAACAATGTCCAACACCTGAAGTTTCCGTGTTATTTTTGGGTCATTCACTAATGTTGAATTTTGAACTCATGCAACTTTTGCATGTGAAAATCAAGCAAGACATACTTTGACATGTTGGAATAATTTGTCCATCGCTAACAAAAATCACACAAAAAATTGAGATGTTACACCTAATAGTGTCTATTCTCAACTCTTAACTCCTAAATGCCTATTGGTTGGCCGCCTTGAAATTACTTTGAAAGTCCTTCTACAAATATCAAAACTTTGAATTTTTTTACATCAACATCTAATGAGTGAATTCTAGATCCAATTGCATATGTGCTTAGAGTGTGTATTAGAAAAGTACCTCAAACATGTCAAGCATCCAAGTATTTCATACTAGAATATCATAAGGTTCGTGTGATGAAATCTCAAACTAAATGAGATGTTTTCACCCACAAATTGATATTGTTGTTACAAATTTTACCCACAATTCCTACGTTTTTCATTGATGCCCTCCCCGAGCCCCTATACCAATTAATTAATTGCAGTTTTTCATGGATTTAGGGGGGGGGGTTAGCACCATCATCTTGCATCTATCAACATACTAAAGGTGGGAGTTATTTCAATGATGCCTAAGAAGCCTCAAAAGTGGTTGAGCATTTTTCAAAGATATGTCTTGCAATTTGAACTTATCTTGTCTTAGTTTCTTTTCTTGAAATTTGAGCAAATAAAGTATATTACAACATCCAAACCAAACTAAAATAAAATTTCCATTAACAACTCCAAAATATAGACCTTGAAGTGGTTGGAACCCTTAAAATTTTCTCTGCTACAAGGATAGAGATCCGTATTGCAACCGTATGGATGTGATTTGAAGTTGGATCTCTAAAAAATTCTCATGTGTGCCAGTCCAAATCAATTTTCTAATTCATAGTTGAAAACATGTCTTTGAATCAAGTTGAGTCCCCAAGGCTTTTAAGGGTCAATTATGGAGTTAATCTATTCTACTATGAATATCAATTGGAGTTGGGGTGGGTGGTGGACCATAAGATAAATTTCTTGTGATTCCCCATATATTATGTGTAATTATCCAAATTCTAGAGTTTGTATGATTTGAGTGTCAGATTTACTAGCGGCCTTCTAAAAGTGGTTGGATAGTTTGTGGTTAATTTGGGTCATTTGATAGTCATTTCATAACGTATGGGAATTTGTGTTTGGCAGGGTTGGTTTTTCTTTGTTGATGAATGTGTGAAGGTGTGGCGGTTGGTATGAGCAATGTGGATAAGTGGCGTGGTGGTGCTCTGTCATTTGCTAGTGTGTCTGCGAGTTCATTTATGGTGATTGTTGTGAGCTTGTACTTTGTAAATGGAGATTTTGTGTGGTCCAATATGTTTGGTGCAATATGGTCACTATGAATAGCTTGTCTAGTTGGTGATGTTGTGAGGATGGGTGTTTAATAAGATTTCATTTATTAAAAATATGTTATTTAGGTTGTTTGTGAATATATGTGTAACTACTTGGGTGGTTTGTATGGTTTTGACGGCGATTAATATTGCGCCAAGCTTTGCTTGGAGGGTGTTTTGATGCCTAGGGAGTCTCTTGGATATTGGGTGTTGTTGTTGGGATTATATGCCCTTGATCCTATAGTGTTGCCTTCTATGTGTCCTTTTGAGTTTTTAGTGGGTGATATGAAGGAATTGTCTATGTGTTGCGGATGAAATTTGAGGGGGTGGGTGTGGTAGTACTCGTATGGTAGTGATATTGTGGAGGTGGGTTCAGAGGGGAGGTCAACTTTGGGGATGGCTCTCCATTTTTTCTTAAAAATTTGATTGTTTGGGGGTAGGTTTAATTTGGTGAGTGTCTACATGGATATTGTGGATTCTTTGTATGATACTTTTAAGTTCTTAGGCAACTTCATATGTTTCAGGTTGGTTGTGTACACATATTATGGATGTGAGGGATGGTTCTATACATTGGCAATATTTTGGCCATTCCAGTGTCAAAGTGTAATATGTGGTGTGCGGTGGGATGGTCGCAATTGTGTGGGTGTCACGGTGCTGGTTGAGTGAAAGTTGTGATGTCCATTTTTGTGATTGACTATTAGGATGGTTGTTGTGTGGGTGTCTTCTTGGGCAACCATTCTGGCCCGATGGATACCTCCTAGGGTAGTTCTATGGTCAGTGGGGTATGCTAGGCCTACTTTGGTCCAGTTGGAGGATTTGCGCGTGTCTTATAGAGCCAAAAAGAATATCATACGATTGTGGGGCAAATTATAGTGCATGAGTTGTGTAGGGCATGTGAAGGTAGATGAGTACTAGGTGATGATTTGTGATTGGATGTATGCTTTAACCCCTAATGTCCTATGCGACCATAATTTGGTTGTGAGCAGTTTGTTCTAATCCATTTGACACTAGTTCGGATGGTTTTTTGATTGTCAACGACTCCTTTTGTTCATGTTCAAATTTGATATGTTCTATCATGTAGATATTTTAGATTCGATAGAGTTATCTATTTTTGGATTCATTCAAATATTTGAGTGTGCTCAAAACCAATTTACAGTGGAACTAGACCACAAACCACAACTTGACATTTTTCACCTCCACGGTTTAAGGGTAACCTATCCCACGGGTAGATCACTCCATTGTCAAGTTGAACACCACGTGCGACCAAAAAAAATCTTCTTTTGGTAAGTTGCACCACCAAAATGGGTCAAAATTTTATCAAATTTTTTTCATGAGTAGATATACACAGTACCTATGACATAGTTAAAAGTGGTAACTAAATTTGATGATTTGTTTTTTTCATAAAACATACCGTTTCTAACTAGAATGACACATAATTGAGCTAAAACATTTATTAAAAAAATATAAAGATGACTAAAAATTTCAAAAAAATATAAAAAAGATACTATCAATGGTTATGTATATGTAGAAAAAATATCATAAATTTTAAAATTATATATGGCATGTAATATAGGGGTAGCAAACTTTGTCCGCACGTGGTGTCAACTTGACAATGAAGTGACCTCCCCGTGACCTATCCTAAACATGTTTTTTTGTTGATCCCTATGTGCAAATGATTCCCAATAAAATCTGAAAATTTGCATGACACTCAAACACAACATCCTAGACATTTAACGTTGAGATTTTTATTTGGACATGTATTGGTGGGTGTAAATCTGTGTGGAAGGTGCGGAGTTGTGGCACCACTTCCTCAAATTGCAAAGCTTCCCAAAAAATTACAAAATAATGGATTCAAGATTTGTGAACGTATTTGAATAGGTATATTGGCCTTCTTTTGAACGAGGGTACCACATTATATTTTGGAGATGATTTGAGAAGGGATTTGATAAAAATATCAACCTTGGTTTAATTTCTAAATTGTTGCTCCTCAAGCCCACAATTGACATTCCTAATAAAATCTCCTACATAACAAAACTTCATTAAGATTTGGCATGTGAGTAGTCACCTATAACTTGCAAATATCTATATAATTGGATTTGTCAAAAGAGCTTTAAATCTTTAGCTACGGTCACAGATATGGAGGTCACATGTTTTGAGCAGATTTGAGGGAAATTGGGTGTGGGAAGTTAGGGTTATAGGTGTTTGGTTTGAGTTTATAGTTGTTTGGGCAACTACACTGTTTATGGTATTTAGTGTCACTTACTATTTGAAATTACTCAATGTTATAACTTCTTACTCTTGACACAAATTTTACTCATGAAAGTTGAATAGGTTGTTCGGACATTATAGAACATTGATGACTTTACTTGGTAAATTTTTGAATAGTTATAGCATTATATAACTTTGAATATGAAGTGATACTAAATACCATAAACGGTGTGGTGATGGCACATTTTGAGAGGTTGAGGTCCATGTGCAACCATTCGGCGAATTTTTGGATTTTTTGTATTTGAAGTTCAATATGTTAGATTTTGTATATATTTATTGCGATGTCATTGGCATATGTTGTGGTGGTGCATGTGATGGGGGATGTGTTGATATTCTATGCACCCAATTGGAATGAATCAACGACAAGTTTGTAAGGCATGTTTTTACTAAGGGCCACTTCACACACTAGATGGAGGGTCCATGACAACTACACTTCAAGCACTCTCGTTGGTGGACATTGCGGAGCAGGTCCAAGTTTGCTTCACACTACGCTTGAGGGACCAACAGAGTAAGCGAATGCAAGATGGATGTAACATCTACATGGATTCTTACATGGCATCAAATGGCTCATGTTACATGGTCACTTGGATTATTTTCAAAAACTATCTCTTGGAGGTAGGCCTAACATAAAACTAGGAGACCATGATGGCACTCTAAAATCTCCCAAAAGTTGATTTATCATATTTTAATCATGTGTGCGGACCTTGCATGAGAAATAACAATGAGTTGAGGGCCCGGTCACATATGACTTCACACTACACTTGGGGCCCATAACCACACTACATGATCTTGGACACTTCTGCTCGAGCTCTCACAATTTCATGGTCACTGCTTTTGGCTTGTGTGTGAAGTGGCCCTAAGGTAGATGGGTTTTAAATGGTTACTTTCTCCAACTAGTCCATTACTCCTATGATATGAAATATGTGATAATGATAATCAGATGTTGAGAATGAAGTCCAATCTACTTTTAAATATATGTCTTTGTGGTATATGTTCTTGGAGCCACATTGAACTACATACCACTCAAAAATAGATGTCCAATTGAGGTAATCAATTGAATTAGGCACGTCTATTTATCTTAGGTGGCATAACAATCATCCTTGCTTGTTCCTGAATAATCGTGAAATAAAGAACATGAAGCATGAAAATCTTTAAATCCATGAGAATGAAATGTTGGAAAATTTAGGTTCAAGACGACCCTAAACTATTAGATGATAGTGGAGAGGTACCCAAAACCAAATGGAGTGGTTGGCAGTTCGATTCCCAGCCGTGCATTCTTCTCTCTACTTGATGAAAAAACTAGCCAAGTGGCCACATGCCTCTTGTGTTCCAAAAAAAAAGGTTCAACCTTTAACGTAAGAGAATCAAACAAAATACAATGCCATGTTGTCTATGGCTTTTTTGTCTTCTTATTTCTTTTAAGGATATTGCCTATTTTTGGTCAACTTTTGAGCCTGTGATGAAATTCTTGGAAATTTTATAAAAACAAAAGTCAATTCAATGAGAACTAGCTTCACTCCTACGGTGTGGTAAATATGTGGACCATATGTTCTCATTCTTTTGAATCTAACACCTATACTTAAGTTGGCATGAGGTGAGTCTTGTTGTTAAGAATTGCACCAAAAAGACAAGTGTTATGATGAGATTGGATTCTGCTTAAAATATGCATCAAATTAATTAACCATTCTAGTATAGGTTTTAAAGCTTACACCATAAGGGCCACTTCACACACGAGACTGAGAGCCCGTGACCAGTAAACTTCAAGCACTCTCATTGGTGGAAAAGGCGGAGCCGGTCCATGTTCGCTTGACACTATGTTTGAGGGACCAACGGAGTAAGTGAATGCAAGATGGATGTAAAGTCTACATGGATTCCCACATGACATCCAATGGATCATGTTTCATGGTCACTTGGATTATTTTCAAAAACCACCTCTTGGAGGTAGGCCTAACACAAAACCGGGAGACCTTGGCACTCCGAATGCTCCCAACCGTTGATTTATTCTATTTTATCATGTGTGAGGACCCGCACAAATAGAAATACATTGAAATAGTATTTGGTTGAGGGCATGGTCCCATATGACTTCACACTACACTTGAAGGTCCATGACTGCACTACATGATTTTGGAGGTGTGTTGGGACAACCTTTGTACACTTTCTTTTGGGCTCTCACAAATTCATGGTCACGGCTCTTGGCTTGTGTGTGAAGTGGCCCTAAGAAGGGCCCTTTGCAATCATTTAGAGGGGAAGGATCTTCACTTTGACTTTTTACAACTTTTACATCTCCACATTCTTTCCAAATTAAGATTGATTTGCATGTCAAAAATTTCAAGCTCTAAATTTATAGTTGTTTGTTGAAAACCCCACATTACACAACCCGAGTGCTCGCTGTAAATGGGGAATCCTATAATTGAAGGAGAATATTTTTGCCCAATACATGGTCCCATGGAACACAACTACGGAGATGAGTAATGTTATGTACCTCATTTCCAAAACTTGTAATGGCAATCTTTGTGATTTGAAGTCACCAACTAGATGAGCAAATTTTTGATTGGATCAAGTGGCCAAGATTGTGTGTGGAGTTGGAAAAGACCCACAATAACAACACATGTCTCAGGTTGGTGAGTTAACCATGTCATCCTTTTGAATTTGAAGAGGTGTAAGTAGTACATTGTTTATGGTATTTAGTGTCACTTACTCTTTGGAGTTACATTGCGCTATAACTTATTACTATGGATGTCATTTTTTACAGACAAAGGTCAAATTGGTTGTTTGGACACTACACGACATTATAATCTTTACTTAAAATTTACTTGTACATTAGAATAGTATGTTAGCTGAAGTGTAACAATAGTGTGATATAAAGAGCTCATCTACCAATTTGCCAAATTACATCATACAAAACTTTGTGACAATGGAAGAGGGAGAGAAGGAATTATAGTATACGAGCATACCTCTCATACATCCAACATAAAAGCCTTGAAGAGTATACAACCCGGAGGTTACTTTTCTTAGTTGACTTGACATTCAAAATATTTTTTTAAAATCCAAATTTAGTATACTCCAAATCACTCCATATCATTTGAAAGAAATCAGCAACAAACCTACAGGAGGTCAAGGTTTATGTTGGATAAGAGTACGCTCATATTCTCTCTCTCTCTCTCTCTCTCTCTCTCTCTCTCTCTCTCTGTCTCTCTCTCTCTCTCTCAGGAGAGCATGTTCTCTTTATTGTGAATAGTTTTACATAATTCTTCATCCTCTCCTCCTTTGGTTTGCCCTTTCCCTTGGTAGGTGTTGTGATTCCATGTGAATGGTTTATGCAAATAAAATAAAATGTTGTATTATTTTCTTACTTCAAAAGGCATGTGGATCTTATGTGGTCACTCAACTTCTTAATTGGATTGAGGGGTGCAACCATGATCAGGTGTACCAAAAAAGTGCTTTGGTATACTAAGACCGTACTTGTTTTGGTCAAATGCCTAAAGTAGTAGCAAAGTATTGTTTAAGTTGGATTTCTTTTCACGGCGACCTCAATTGTTGTGTTATATACTCAAATGTAGAATGCCAAGATGTGATCTTCAAAACTTATCATTGAAAGTGATGTTAAAAAACAAATGACCAAATTTGGGGTTGGACGTAAATTTCATGACCTTAAATAGTTTAAAGTTGGATGTTTTTAATATTCCTTAAATTCATTATACACTTGAGGGCATCTTAATTTTTTTAAAGAAAATACATAAATTTAATGTAATTTTTGTAACATTTAAAACAAATTCTAAACAATTACTTGCTCAATATCACCTATTGTACACCATTTTCACCGTCTTGTAAAATATGTAGACTTTTCTTAAAAACAAATCGTCAAGATAATTTGCATGGATTTGAAGACCAGTGTGTTCTTTAGTTGTTTGTGATTTTTGTCTTCACAAAATTCAAAGATAGTATATAGTTTTGAATCTCTTCCACTTAAACCCGTCCAGGGTTCAGGTTCTGCCCACTTGACCTTGCTTGTAGCCTAAGTGATATATATATATAGCCAAGCTAGTGGTTAATATTGAACGCCCAAAAGACACGTGTCACAATAAGATTGGACTTTGTACTCGGAATATAAACACCATTGTAGGTTCAATAATTAACATAATTGGTAGGTCTAATGCAATCATTCAAGGCGAGAATCTTGACTTTTACCTTTTATGACTATTGCATCTCACCTCTAGTTATGAAACTTGAAATCACAAACCTTACAATCCACAAATTCTAACATGATATGGTCCAATGACTGAATTTGTTTGTGGAGTTGGAAGTTGTTACAATAGGGTTGCATGTGTTACAAGACATTTTTTTTAGGTTTGGGGTTCATGACGTCTATGTAAATTCATTCACTATAGACAAAGAGGTTGTAATAAAAAAATCCCTCATAAGGTTGAGAACCTGTTCATTCCAGTTGGACCCACTAACTAATTTGGGGTCTTTGATGCCATTTCTAAAGTTGTATATTCTTAAATATATAATCATACTCAGGCCACATAATAGTTCTTTGTGTTTTCACCTTTGTAACGGATGAGTTTACATAAACACTAGAAACCTTGGGCCAACTTTGGAGGCATGGGATTCATGGTGTCTATGTAAACTCATCCATCTTGGATGACATGCCCTAATAAAATCAAGTCCACTACAAGGTTGAGGGCTGATTCATTCCAACTGAACTCCATGAGAGTCTAGACCAATTCGAGATCTTGGGTGCCATTTCTAGAGTCAAATCATCTAAAAACATGCATTTATAGGTCATAGATCAAGTCACTATGTTCTCACCTTTTGCAATGGATGAGTGAGTTTACATAGACACCAACTTTGGAGTTCTTATAGATGTGTAATCGTACACGGGTGTAATAAAGAAAGAAATACAATCGATTTGTGAGCCCAAGTCCATGATGAAGGTAGGTTGTATGAGATGGACAGATGAATGTGGGCCTTGGGTGTCACAACCCACCTTCAACTACTTCGGCCACACACTTTGGTCTTGTGTACGAGTTTATGGAAGCCGATCTATATCACAATCTCCAAACAAAAGACAACCGAGATCATCATAATTTCTTTGTCACATGCATCGCCCATGGAGGCCACACGAGTAGGCCACTTAGTGCATTTTACGATCAATGTGCGGTATAATATAGGGAGGATGGAATTCATTTGGAATTAAATTTATGAAGGAATTACAAACACATAAGGGTCCAATCCAAGTAGACAATCCCATTATAAGTATATTAGATAGGTATACAATGTGCGCCATTACTTTTTAGTAGAATCGATAGAGGGGTATCAATTTAGGTTATCCTTTTTTGGGTACCTAGATAGGATTTTCTTTGTGCTTGTGTGCAGACTCCTATGGAGCAGGTGTTGTGTTTTTTAGAACACAATCATTTATCCTTTTGGTGAATACACCTACACTTTTGTAATGGATATGGTGTATGATGTATTAGTTGTTGATATAGTTGTGTATGATATGCAAGTGTGATGTAGTTGTGTTTTGTTTGATTTATTAGATTGGTATATGCTAGTGTTTGTGTTCTATATGCTTCAATTAAACCAGTTGGAAGCACTGAATTTATAATCTTCATGGTAAAAATAATTTATTAGGTCTAATTTGTAAACATATGGGAGTCAATGTTTTTTTTGTTCAAGGTTGTATTATATGATATGGTAAATCTGTTGAATGTAAGGGCCATTTACTCAACATATGGAAATGTCCAGAAAAAAAAAGTTGGTCCCGTCGGAGGTATTTTCCCCTTGGTGGTTGTACTTTGATTACCTTTCTTGTAATTAACTGTCATTTTATTTGCACCCAAAAAAAAATCTCCCGAATGTATTTAAAAAAGAAACGTTGCAATGACCCTTGAAATTGAAAGTCACATAAGGTGAGCTTACCCAATACCCAAGCATAATTTACCCCTTGGGCAGCGGACTCTTCATATAATGTACGAACTTATGTGAGTGTCAAAAGGTGTGTTATTTTAGGCATTAACCTACATAATATACATATGAGAGAGGTAATATTTTTCTATAGTGTGTACATATAGAAAGGCTTTGAAGATTTTGAAGTAAAAATAAACAAACGAAAGGGGCCCTAAGGTTTAGAGATTTTTTTTGACAATAGGTGTGTTAGTTTCATATGATTCGCATTTTCATCCATTGTTGTCATATGGTAAAAGTCCTTAATGACTACCTTGCCCATTATTGTTAGGGTTTGCATTTGGGTTCTAGGTTTTACAAACTAGAGGATCTTGGAGCACTCGTGGGCTCTCTTGAGATTTGCTCTTTGGATCATGGTTAAGTTATTATGCTTTTGTCTTTGTTTGTTTGATGCAATCGTTGATTTACATGCTATGGATGAAAAAATGATCAATAACTTTCTTGTTGGAAAGTGAAAGTGGATTTGTTAAGTAGTAAAGGCCTATTTAGATCATGATTATTGTTTTGTATATGTAGTGGAGGCATCTATCACATTAATTTAGAAAGCTTAGTATAAACACATGAGTCCGTTTTCTAGCATGCCATTAGTACATATGCATTTGTTTTTCTATGTAAACATGCCGTATATAGGGGGTTCAATTTCATAGTGACCCACGCATGTCATTTAGGTATCCAATGAAGAGTCCATCCCTTGGGAGTTTACCGTAGTGGTCTTTAATGCATTGCCATAGTAAGGCATGTTACCACATGCCCATAGTACCCATTGGGAAAGGAGCCTAATGGTCAACTTGTATAAATAGACCCAATAATTACCAACATTCAATGTTTGAGCACAAACCAAAGGACTCAATTTTTCGAGAAGAATTGGATGGTTAGAAATGGAAAGTGTTGTGTGAAGATAGAATTATGCAAGTGCATGTACAAGGAAAATTTGAACCCGCATCCTTTCCATACTTGCCATGCTATGCTAAAGTCCATACTTACCATGCTAGCCACCAACTTGAGGAAGATGGAGGAAACCTCTTTGAAATGTTTAATCTATTATATGAAGAAGGTGAGGGGTTCATGGTGTATTTTGGTATTTCCTAAAACATTCTTCTGTAGGGAATGCTGTGGGGATCAACAAATATAGTCACACCTTATTGTTTATCATTGAGACATTTAGGGAACAAATGCGAACACAAAACACTTTTACAGTGGAACATTGCACAATTGAAATATTACAAGCGTTATGATTACCATGAAGGTAAATACTAGTATTTAGATAAATTTGGACTTTCGGATGGTCCAAAATCATGCATGGATTGTGCGATAACAAGAAAAAACATAGTGCAACACACACATCTATTTGATCATAAATGCATGATAAAAACCAATGCAAGCCACATGTGACACACAACAACAAAGTTGTGGGAAGAAGTGACAATATTGAGGGGGTTCAGAAGATGATGTCAACCACCCGTTTTGTCCAAAATTGGCCAAAATGTTCGGAATTGCCTAATATAACTTGGGGTAACATTATGCATTAACCCTAAGGTGGCATGGATGGCTATGCCCACACACCTTTCTAGATGGGTGCATTGATAATTACCATAGTAAAATATGCTTGAATACTCATAACCAACACATAATCTAGAGCTCATACTATGTACCACTGTCATATAGTTGAAAATCTCTAATTATACAGTTGTAATACAAGTTGTTTATTTTAGGTTCCATATATGTTTTGGGTGTACGTACTTTAGGACACGTTCCATAGAGTGGAGCCGCAGTTAAGAATCCCACATTTTGTTGTAGTGGTCGACTTTGTGCAAACATGATACCAGTCTAAGTAATTTCTGATACCGTTTTCCATGGGGAAGAAGGAACTGATGAATGTACAACATCTTGAACTAGGGGTCAGCAGACTACGCTCTGGTCTTCATGTTGATGGGTTAATTTCCTCAGATTGATTCAGATCTGTCTGCCTGAGCTTTATTACAAAACCCCCGTACCAATAAGTTACAACTTACAAACCAGAATCATCTTCATATTGCAAACATCACTTGCAGCTCTCTGGATTCTGGAATACAACTTACATAACTTACCAAGAATATAGGCCCATTAAATGTCTCAGAACATCGGGAGTTCCAATACCTTAGAGCTGGAGAGTAAAGGAGTGTTTAAGTCAAAGAAAATTGATGGTGTAAGTTATGGCATGGAAGGGAAGGAAGGATTATGAAGGCTTTTTGTACAGGTGAGGTTGGATGATTCTCAAGCACTAATGTTTCCTGGCGGTACAGGAGGGGCAGTCAACTATATTTAATGGTAGAGAAGAGAAATCTACAGAACAGCAGAGAGAGCGAGATCTGGTAGGCCAGTAAACCCTTTTCCCCCAACCCTCAGATTGGTTGCTGTAATAAGTAAGTAATTTAATCAGTAGACCGCACAGTACTGTACTTTGACCTATGTGATGATATATTACTACAAGACTCTGAAGGCTCTCGCTTTCCTTATTAACCCACCCTCTTCATGAAAGCTTCTAATCACATAAAGAGAGGGGTCAGAAGGTGGCCAGGACATGGTCATGGGCCTTGTCAATTAGTGCCAAACGCTCATGTGCTCGGCTTTTAAGAGGCCCTGGTGCCGGTCCACCCTATTTTCAACAGTCTCCAAGGAATTTGATCCAGGCCTTCCTTTTCACTCAAGGTAAAGAGGTAGACAAGCTTTGTCCTTTTGCCCCACCCATGTCTGCCAGGTAACATGCTCCTGGCAGGTAGGGAGGCATTGAACATGCAGAGGGAAGGGGGAATCCCCTTTTGGTTAGTGGATATTGCATGATGCTCATTCAGTGGTACTACACTTGCAACAATTTGCTATAAGATGAATACTTGGGTATTTGGGCCCTATTGTGGGCACTTCCTGCTCCACATCCAATTTTGATCATTGAATTGGGTTGGGAATTATCTTGTGCGGTTAGTATTTGCAAACTAAGAAGATTGACATTTTAACTTTAAGAATCGGAGTTGATGAGATGCAAAAGGTATAAGAGCGTCAAAGTGAAGATTTTCTTGCCCTTTCAAATGACCATATAGGCCCTCCCAAATGTGTGAATTGTTAAAGTTGGAAAAAATGGTGTCTATATTTAAACACATACCCAATCTCACTATGACACGTGTCTTTTTGGTGTCCAGTCTTGACTAGAATCCTTGTCATATACCACTGCCATTATAGGTGTTCATTTAAGAAGAGTGACCACATAAGGCCCACATACCTGTAAGCTGGAAACCAACACTTTGTCCATTCATGGTCAGAGGGAGGAGGGACGGAGGGAGGGAGGGAGGGAGAGGGTGGCAGATGTATAATTACCTGCTCTGCACCTGTTGTTGTCTTGATCTACTGGGCACAAGGTAAGATTGCAGGTTTTAGATTTTCTATCCATCAAACAATCAAGACTTTGTGAGCAGTGGGTACAGAGAGAGCAAGCTGCTGTAAACTCGAAAGGTACCCGCCTGCAAGGAAGAGAAGTACCCATATCTTTCAAGTACATCACAGGACGATTTTCGGAGGTACTGCAACTAAGTAATGTTGATTAATTAAGATTAAGCAAATTTCACCCTCACATATGGGATTAATGCCTTTCTCTTGGCTGCTGCAAACAAGCCTTCTTCTGAATTAACTGTTCTTTACTGCAAGCTGAGTCCTAAGTTACTGCAAGCCTGATATGTTGTCTATAGTAAGCTACATCAAAAGAGACGCTTGCCACACAATTACTTGAGACTCGTCAAGTAAAAAGATCTTGTGGTGTCATTTCAGTGGAAATACAGAGCGTCCTAGCAATCTCTGAAGGGGTAAGCTGGGGCCGGAAAGTGATTGTGATGGGAGGAGCAGAGGAGTGCAATATTTGATAACAGAGGACACAGAATTCAAGTGATGACCCCTTCAGCTAGCCTGCTCACAGGCATTGAAGGGAAGTTCTGAAAAATCTGCAGCCTGATCTGCAATACGTATCCAGATAGATTATACATATCCGACCCCAGCAGCAGGAGATTAATACTTAACTTGCATCATGATGCATGTGAAAAAGAAAGAATGGGAAAGGTTGACAATCCTCTGAGCCCACCAGCAGCTGAAAACCAGAGCACGGGACTGGCAGGGGCAGGTAGCTAGCTGGGGACTGCCAATTAGCCTTTGTTTCTACGTAAAACTACATATACCCTCCTCGGGAGTAGAACCGTAAAACACTTTAGAAAAGTGGCCCACGGTTAAGTAATTGATTAGCAACCAGAGCAGGGCTCCTAGCTACACTGTTTGTCTAATTAGTGTGGGTTACCATTCGGAGTTACGTGTTGCTATAACATTTTACCGACATTATCGTTTCTTACCAACTAAGTTATATCATATTCTCCGATGTGCATCCTAACTACTTATGTTGTTTGGCAAAAAATGATACTCAGTAAAATGTCATAGCAATGCATAACTTTAAATGGTAATCCACAGTACTTAGACAAAACAGTGTAGCTAGCTGGTCGACATGCTCAGAGAAGAGTGTCACATAAGTCAGTAAGATTTGGGGCCCAACCCATGAGTTTTATATCAACTGACCTAGAATTACTTCCTTGGGCATCAGGAATGCTTCATTAGTACTGTGGGTGTTGCACTATTTTATAGATATACCTATCTCTCACACGGTTAAGTATTTGATTAGCAACCAGAGCAGGGCTCCTAGGTGGTCTTTGTCGCTAGAAAAGAGTGTAATCCAAGTCAGTTAGATTTTGGGGCCTGTGACCCATGAGTTTGTATCAACATAAAACTACTGCTTTGGGCTTCAGGAGTGCCTATTTACTCCCTATTTAGTACTGTGGTGTTGCACTGTTCTATATACCTATCTCACACGGTTAAGTTCAGAGGGCTCCTAGCTGGTCATGTTCAGAGACGAGCATCACATAAGTCAGTAAGATTGTAGGGCCGAGTGACCATCAAAATAATAATAGTAATAATGATATATATGCTTTTCCACTTTCTTTATTTAAATACTGTCTTTAGCTGAATCAGAAATTTAATACCTAGTTTCTTCGAATGAAGGATTGCTTAATCAGTACTGTGGTATTGCACTGTTTCTTGTATAAACCTATAATCTCTCAGCTGTGCAGGCAGATGAGGGAAAGGATCCAAAGCACGGGGGAGAGGAGAGGGACAGTCCAAGACGAGTAATGGAAGAGTCAGAAGCGAAGGACACCGTTATTTGCAGGCGTGGGAAGGCTGAAGCGCTGGTCTGCCATGTGGTCTGCACCTTCCCAATTTCCCTTTGACTCATCTCTGACCACCTACTAGACCAACCCTTCGTTTGGAACACTCTTACTTGATTATTACTACCCGTGACGCATGATCAACTGTGTGACCGTGGAAAAAAAAACAAGCTGAGTTGATCTCCAGACATCAACATTTTGTATCGTAACAGTTAGTAGTTTCCCTCTTAACACGAGGCGGCAGACTGAGGACTAGCTGGTAGTGCCTGAGCGGATGCCTGCTGCATCCACGTGAGCACAGCAAATCCAGGTTATAAAGTGACAAGAAGAGGGATAATACGTTCATCGGCCTCCAGTTGCAGCACCAACAGTTTGAATTGCTGCTGCAGCGTGAGCTTGAAGCTGAAGCTGTGACGCTGTCAGATTCTTTGATCTGTCTACGAGCTGCTCATGCAGGCAATTGCAGTAGCAATCATTGAGTTGTATAATCTTCCTGGGTTGGCATCATGTTGGTTCGGGAGGTGAGGTTTATTATAAGCTAGGCATATAAGTTTACCCACTGGCCAAAAGTTATTTGTTACTCATGATTTCACCGCGGGGAGCCTGCGTTGAGGTCGATCAGGTAAACAACAACAGTGGTACCTATATATATACACATATATATATATATATATGTATATAAGACTTGGCGTTTAAGCTTGTTTGTGACCTATTTCTTTGTTGCTGCTGCATTGGTAGCCAAAGTGGTGGCTGAGTCGATCGAGACGTATAGAGTGCTGGGTAATCTTGTTGAGGTACTGCTGTGAGATGTTGAAGAGAGTGACCAACAACGACATGTAACGCCACAGCACAGGATCGACGGCCAAGAGACAAGCCTGCATGTAACTTTCGTCCGTATAACCTCGATCAGCCCCACTAAGCAACAACTACTGGAGGGCCCCATGCGATGATCCTGAGCACACCCAAGTAGGTAGTTGCCTTCAGGACCACAGCAAACTTGGAACAGTCTTCGTCATGCTGGCTGCCTCCCTCGTTGCACTGGGTAAAACCAGGAGGGAAAAATACTGTGGCATGTTAAACTGCGAACATTGAATGCACAGAGACACTCATGTTTCCAAAAACGGAAGTACGTGACCACGGCAAATAATATATCCCCCACAGTTCAGAATTCGTCATGTTTTACTTTCTAACACGACATTACATGTCACATTTTACATATTGTCATGAACTTCCGTGGGATTGCAACATTGTAATAATCACCAAGTTTAACCCCGTGCTTCTACTTAAACATGGGATCTGGCAACTAGGTCGGGTTTTGAGAGCAAGAATGTCGAGCTCTGTTACACGAAAACGGTTACCAAGAATGCAAGATGCATCTGCCAAGTCTAGAGCAGAAAGATACATCTACGACTCGGTGTAAAGGGAATCAGGTTTGTCTCCTACAGTAATTTCCTACATCCCTACAAATAGTAGGTGACTCCCTCTACATGCAACACATATTGCAAATGCGCCAGAAGTATATTTACGACCCTGTTATTTAGCCTCACAACCCTCAAACTAAAACCAAACTCCACTATAACTCCACAAGCACTAAACTATCAATCTGATTTAGTGTGGCCTACACTATTCATCATCAACCCAAGCAACACTTGCTACATGACTACATGACTAGTCATGGAAGGCCAGTCTAATTAACATGGCGCACCAATTTTAATGCCACACTAAATCAGATAAGTAGTGTACCAGTATCCTAGAATCTGTACATGTAGTACTGTATTGTCAAGTTACGAGGGTTAGTAAGACCTTAGTGTGTGCAAAGTACTCGGTTCAACTGGTCATTTAAGCCGGTTGCCAAGTTGTGGTTTCTTATTGACAAGTGGACGTTCATTGGCATGTATTCCAAATACAAACATCTCTATTACATATTGATAGTTACAAGCGACAGAGTCACAATCTAATCTAAGTAGTAGATTTAGAGCAGAATCACTTGTCAGGATGATGCTAAGGATACAAATCACTCACAAGAAAAGAAAGAAAAGTGTGCTATATTCTTCTCTGAAAGGCTTTTATCGGGTGCATCAGACAGGTGGAACTAGGGTACATGTTTGTCTCATGGCCCACGAGGAGACGTCGGCATACACTTGCGAAGTTCTTTCAGACGCTTGAAAGGATCATTAGTCCAGTGTCTTCTATAGTACATGATACTGAAGAATTAGGTAATACATTTTCCTACTTACAGATTTTCTACCAAATCCACGGAAGGTTGTCGTATAAAACATTCGCAAATTACTTTAGAAGGGTAATCTACACGTCGAAGGTAGACAATTCTATCAACGGATTTGAAGTTCCTATGGATGGCCTGCGAAGTACTACATAATATGCTCAAAGAAATAGCTCGTCTAGATAATAAAAGTGCAGATCATAAAGGTTGAATGGTCCAGGAAAATGTTGTACTACAAATTAGAAAGGCATCTGGAACACACCCAGCTTCAGATATGTAAAAGCAGATCGAGAAACAACCCAACTCAAAGTTATTTATGTCTTCATAGGTCGCAAAATGTCTTCATGTGAAGCAATTAACCTTCTATCTACAACGTATGTAGCTACCAAATGGAACCGAAAGATGGGTATTTGTGTATTGGGAGCACGATGGGCCACGGAAGTTTAGTGCAGTAGAGCACCGAAATCTGGTTCGTATCAGTGGATCAAGAGTGCAAGGTCTTACGTTTGAGGTCATCTGATCTCAAACCAACGAGTAGAATGGAATCGGAAACTGGGTCTTTAATCCTACATTCTCAAAGAGGATCAGATTACTTCCCGACGGCGCACAAAAGTACTGGTCAAGAGAAACGAACTGGTGAAATAATCCAATTTTCACTTCTAGGTTGAGAAACTTGAGCGACATTGAACCCTAACCTTACAATCCCAAAATCAAGTCCTTGCCCACTGGATTCATACCTAATTCGAATAATACCTACATGGGTAGCGAATGACGCAAAGGGAGTAGAATTATAGTGAACATGGCGAGCTTCAAGGTCACCTGAGCTAGTGTATGGATCTTATCTCAGTACGGATTCATACAATAGCTGCGTAGGGATCCAGCTTGGCGAGGGAGGGACTCACATGGCTGATCTAAACAATAGCTCGGAAAACAAGAACTGCTCAAACTGAACAGGTGCACCCTTGAAGTGTTTCTGCAACAGGTCTTTGTATTTATAGGAGGATCAAAATCTCCCAAAGCCCAGACCTCGAGACTTGAATTTGACCTACATCCAATTAGTATGCTCACCATCTCCTAGTTCAGCTAACATCTAAAAAGGCAGGCAATTTCACCGAATAACAAAAATGGGAGAAGAAGTATACCGGAGGAGGCGAGGTTCAAGATTACCTGGAGCACTGTATGAACCAGCTTGCATGACAATAGGAATCCAACTTGGCGGAGGAGACACACAAGGTGGATGAAATGCTCAAACTGAACAGGTGTACGCAACAAAAAAAGGTCTGAGCAGCCGAACTCTTTCGTAAGGGGAGGAACAGAATCTCCCAAAATCTGCACCTCGCAGACTTCCATACTGAACCTACATCCACATCAACGTACTCTATTGCTACAGACGTTCTTGTGATTGCACTCCGGAAGAATGTACTGGAGCATAACCCTCTGAACAAAAGACACAAGCAACCTGGTGGGAAGTGAATGTTCTAAGCAATCTGAAAATATTTCTGTGTTTCTAGTAGACCTCAAAGTCAAAAAAATGTATGACGATCTAATGAACACTTCCACCAGAGTGCTGTGATGATTATTCTGCTCCCTGCAACACACTAAGTAGGACTTTCCCCGCTTGTGCTACTAATACATGTATGGTACAGAATGCAGTCTCCGATCTCTATCTATTTCTCTCGGAAAAACTACCCAAAGAAGCTATCTATTGATTCTCTCGGATGCTTCCCGTGGACTTTTAGTGCATCCATCGCACATTGCTCTTAAACCCAACAAGAGTGTCAGCAGCAGCCCTTGCCAGCAACTCCATGTCAGCAGCGCCATCGTTCGGTATTCCGAGTTGAGCAGTTCCAATTTAGTACCTGGCTCTCATTTCAGTGAATCGGTAAAAATGGATCCATAGCGAGACTCATTACCCCTGCCAAGCGACCTGTGGATGCACCTGCTCTTGGAAGAGAGCAAAGAACGATCGGCCTCCAATGCTATCGATGTGGGGATGCGACTGAAATGAAATTATGTACAATCAGGCCGTTAAATCCATTGCCTTCTTGGTATCTACCTCCGCATTCCCTCCATCCTCGGGGCTTGAGACGATATGCCCAGCAGCACCATTGCCGGTGGAAGCTGCGGTGACTTGACCGACTTCGGGAGGAGGGGGAAGTAATTTCGGAATCTCAGACTGGCCTACACCTTGCACTTGAATTGCATCATCACGGTGTGCTATAGGAAGTGCCTGATGATCAACCTGATCGTGGGCTTTTGCGACCTTGTTATGGGGTGTGCCTATTTTACCCTGCCGATATAGATTCTCCAATTGATGGAAGTAAGGGCAGGTTTTGGCGTTCTCCGGCCGTTTTTTATTGCTCTCCTTCGTCTTCTTGAAGTACTTGTTGATGTTTTCCCATTTCTCTTTACACCTCTTTGAATTGCGGTTGTATCCCAAGCACGCCATTCCTGAGCTAACCTCTTCCCATAGTGGACCCTTGGGCCCCGCCTCTTGAAACCTGGGTTCCATCTCACTCCGTAACCGTATAAGGGCATGTACCTCAGGCTTCGGCCACCTTGAGCTTGTGGGCTCGAAGGACCCATCGCCCTTGTCAGGCTCCTCAAATGTGGCGATTGTTGGTGGAGGAGGGTCAGGCTTGGGATTAGGAATCGTAGTTGGAGTGGAAGTCGGTTGCGGAGGAACAACTTGAACTGCCAAGCTCGGCATTACAATGGGTGATACAATGGGTGCTACAGATACAACCAGGGGTTGAAGGGTAGGAAGGGCAGGAAGAGGAGGCTGCGGGAGCTCAAAGGTCTGACCAGTGACCTTCTGTAGAAACGCGACCAAGGCAGCTTCCCTGGATGCGGCCCGAACACGCTCCTGATTGCGAAGCTCGTTCTCTCGTGCTAAAATCGCCATTTCCTGCCTTCTCCAAGCCTCTTCCCTCACCTGTCTCTCTTGCTCGCGCCGTTGCATGGAGTTCAGGAACTCATGTTGCATGGCCTCCTGCCTGTCCATGAGCTTCTTCACCAGCAAGTCGATGAATTCCTTCTTCGAACTCCCAGTCTTCTCGTCATCCAGACGCTTCCTTTTCTTCTTGTTGAGTTGCTTGTCTCCCTCCCCGCCCGCGGTGGGCTCCTCGTAGTCATCTTCTGACGAGTCAGACATTGTAGCGCATGTGCTCACTTCCGAAGGTCGTTGCGCAGACACATTGACGCCATGATCGGTTATCTGGACGGCGGTGGGCACAGGCACAGATCCTGTTGTTAGTAGAACCCGAGCTCCACCGGCATTAGCCTCCATTTGCGCTGCAGCATGCTGGCTACCGTAGAGAGCTTCCAGCTCACTGAAGAACCGATAACTCTTACCGTCCTGCCTCCCTGCCCTTCCATCCTTAGTCTTTTTATAATACTTGTGAACATTCTCAAACTTCTCTTTGCATTTCTTAGCGCTCCTCTGGTACCCAAGCTCCGCAAGTTTCCTGCAACCATGAAAACCCTACCCAATCAAATCAATTCCATGCCTTCCGCCTCAGATCGACAATCTGCTGATCACGAACCCCAACACTGCTAATGACAGACCAGTTCATTGATTTAGACCTCCACTTCCTAACACAAGAATTTCAAATAGTATACCGATGACCCCCAATTCATTATATACAAAGAATATTTTTTTCGGATTAAGAGAAGATACCCAAAGAAAGGTGAGGCCAGACACGCAAATATAGAAGGCACACTTGACACACATAACCACGCTTGATTGTCATGCCAATACTTAGTAATGATGATGGTGGTGGTGAAGATGAAGAAGAAGACAAAGAGGGGGGGAGGGGGGGGAAGAAGTCAGCTTGCACTTCGTGGACAATCACGTACCGCGAGACCTCCTCCCAGAGCGGCCCTTTGAGACCCGAGTCTCGGAAGTTAGCATCCATATCGGAGCGAAGTTTGATAAGTGCAAGTGTCTCCTGCCTGGGCCACCGGCTGCCACTCGCACTCCTACCCTCATCCTCCATGTCCTCATCGTCATGCTCTACCGTGACCAACTGCTTGCTATTAGTCGTTGGCGACGGTCGGCTGCCCACCGGCGAAGGAGCCTCAGGAGAATCGGGGCCACCACTCAGTCCTAATTGTTGCACCATCTGATGCTGCGCTTGCTGTTGAGCCTGAGCCTGTGCCTGAGCCTGAGCCTGTGCCTGTGCCTGTGCTTGCTGTTGTTGCAGTTGCTGCTGCTGTGTGGTCTGTTGGACTTGCTGAAGCGGCGAAGGTTGATGAACCGGGTGCTGGGCATGCTCATGCTGCGGGACGTGCGGTGTGTGAGCAGCATGAGGGGACAGCGTCTGATGAGGTTGTGGTTGTTGCTGCTGGTGGGGATGCAAGCTAGGGTG
Organism: Polytrichum commune; assembly: GCA_950295325.1. NCBI lineage: Eukaryota > Viridiplantae > Streptophyta > Polytrichopsida > Polytrichales > Polytrichaceae > Polytrichum > Polytrichum commune. The sequence goes on from OX485806.1 coordinate 17,589,300, forward strand.
GGGTTGGTGCCCAGGATGCGGCCCGTGGAGGTGCTGGTGGTGATACTGAACTTGTTGTTGATGAGAATGTTGATGCTGGGGATGATGTTCCGCGTGCCTGTTGTGCACAGCTGCTGAAGGCGACAAGGCCGACATGTTGTCATGCGAGATTGCAAAGATGTGTTGTGGGGGAGGTCGGCCCACCACGTATTGTGGTTGCTCAGGAACTCCATACTGTCCCCTATTTTGCATCTTCGTCACCAGCCCTCCACTGCCACCCTGCACTAGACCCACACTACGCCTCCGGATTCCCACCCAACTCTCATATAGCGTAGTAAAGCATGTGGTTCGCCGCCATTGCGCAAGCCGAAATTTGAATCTCGAGCTAGCTGATCAGTATGTTCAGCCGGACCGAGTGCCTGGCGAATCTATCACGGCACTGCTTAGGGAGGAATAACGATGTACGATACATCAACGCCGAAGCGACCCGATTCCTGTTCGCCACGCCACCTGCAACCCGCTCTCAGTACTACTACAACACTCCCCTTCACGTCGCACCACCGCCGACGCTCCCTGCCAATTGCGCAACCACCTGGGTGCGTCCGATCCCGCTGCTGCGATGCTGCCGATTGCGGCGATTGGCGAAGCAGCATGAGCCTGCGACGGATGCAACAGTGCGGCCGATTGCAAATTGGCAGATTGCTTATTCTCGAGGAGATGCTGCCTCTTTGCCCCTTCAAGCCTGGCTTTGGAGCTCCTGCCCTTCCCGTCCCTTCCCTTCCCTTCCCTTCCCTTCCCTTCCCCCAGGCCTTCTTCATCCTCCCGGCCTGACTACCTGTCTCCTGGTGGACCCCACCCACCCCCCCGAAACCTTTCCACCCCAGTAACTCCCCCTCCCTTTCACCGTAGTCAATTCCCCTTCTCCTTCCTCGCCCTTTTCCTTTCACCCTGCTCACCCCCACCCCCAGTAAGTTAAATCCACCCCATGGTCTTGTGAAACGCCAATGCAAGTTCCCCAGAAACCCACTTATCATCCAGAGGAGATCATCCAATCCCACGCATTCGTCCACCGCCACCCTTCTTACCCCTCCTGGACTCATTCATTCAGAGTCCAATTGCTTATCTATGGCTGTGTACTTCCGCTCTCTACACGGGTGGGTGCCGTGGCCTTACACCATCTCCACTGGTGCACCACATCTCTCTTGCATCGCTATTTTAGAGGGAGTGGAGACCTAACGATCACCACCACAAAATAATATCCCCCCATCACATCTCATCTCACTACACTTATTACATGCATCCTTCTAATGTGCGTGATACTACACAACGTTACGCGATCCTACAACTATGAAATGAAAACTAAACGCAATAATATTCTACCAAGCAAAGTCGTTTATGTACTGTAATGTGCGAACAACCTGTTCAACTTTCGTCAGCTAAAATTGAGCTCCTGAGTAAGACGTTATTGCATTGCGTTGCGTGACCCTTAACTTAGTAGTAAACATGATGCACTAAGTGGGATAATCAGTGTGGTGATCGTACATGGAGTGGAGGCATATATAACGTAATAGATGAGGCCCCAGGGACAAGGCATTCTGAGAATGAGGGTCCGCTTGAAGGCAGACTCCACCCCGAGCTTTGGCCCGTATTCTTGGATTGTCCCATTCCAAGGGCCTTATCAAGCGTAAAGCTTTCCCATGTGATCTGGGAGCACGTCAAGTGGCCAAAGTTGATTATATTTGATGGCAGATCTTTATGTAGTGTAAGGCGCCCGATCAATGCCTTCTTGCCACTACAAAATTTGTTGGAGGGCTTTACAATCACCATCGCAGTCCTCCCTCCACCACATCACATTTTTCTTTGCATCACATCACATCTCACTACACTAAATATGATATTTAGTGTGACTTACTATTTGGAATTATGTAATGCTATGACTGTCCACGATACATCTCATTTTCTACTAACCATGGTTGAATTGGTTGTTTGGACACTATAGAACATTAACATATTTACGTGGTTAAAAAAGTACATTGATTGTAAAAAGATATAGGAACTTGTAACTCCGAAGAATATGTCACACTAAATATCATATTTAGTGTATTTTAGAGGGAGTAGAGGCACGACGATCACCACCACAGTCCCTCCACATTGATGAGTGTGGATTTAGAGAGACTAAACTGAAGGGCAATATCCCATTTTGATGTATAAATATAGTATAGGGTGCTATGTATTGATGAAGTTGGGCTGCTTCCAATGCCAAAAAGTGTATTCTTTGTAGCAATTCATGCCACATACGAAATTGATCACCTCCAGCTTACATGGTTGCCATAAACCATCGACTATGGCTTGGCATTTGTGGTAGCCATGTTAGGGGCTCTAGTAAAATGTCATTTCTTTAAGTTTATGGCTCCTTCATCCCAATTCAATCTCGCTACAATGTTATGGTATTTAGTGCCATGTACAATATTTGTGAAGGGCCTAAATTAAATGCCTAGAGGCTCAAAGTGTCACATCCGCTATTGATGCCAATAGTATATTATTCATCAACATAAGTAACTTTGTTGAGTGAACAAATACTTACTCTATGACATATAGTGAAACATATTGGGATATTTGAGATAATAATTTGACGTTTTGGCACATGCAAGGCATATATATTATGGAGCACACTAATGGCAAGTGTTGACATGTGTTTACGTTTTAATATGCAAGAGAACGAAGTTCTTGAGCATACTAACACCAAATGTCATTTGTGTACACTTTAGTCAAGTTGTAGACCATTGTGTAACATAGGGATACACCTCATAACATTGTTGAACATACTCATGCCAAGATATTAGTAAGCGCACTCGAATGTCAAGTGTCATGACTTGACACTAATGGTGAGGTTGTTGGTCATTAGTGTAACCTAGCATACATCTCAAAACAAAGTGAGTGACACTTTTACACATATGATACTAAATTCCATAATTGGTGTAGCCTATTTCAAAGTCTTTATGTTACTTCCGGGAGATCCATTTAGCTTACGAAGCAAGAAAGAAAGAAAAGAATCCAAGCTTTAAAGGAATCCAAGTATTCTTACCTCAACTTTTACATGGTTGCCACAAATCCTTGGTCCATGCACTACACTACTAGGATTTCATTTCACAACACATGCTGAGGGGGGGGGGGGGATAACAAGCCCCTTTAGGGATCTTTGACCCAATTTATGGTTTAAATTGGTTGAGAACAATTTTTCCTTATCTCTACATAGTAATTAGTGTTTTCACCCTCCCTTGTACTTGTTGTGAATCTTACCCACACTATATTAGTTGTGGCATTAGTGCTTGCAAAATTGGCGTGAAGCGGTAGTAGAAGCATTTGATATATGTCCTCCAAGGATTGATTGGTCAAACATTCAAGAACCGGAGCATATTAAGAGCATGTGTGCCACATGTAGTCAACTACACCGCGTTTTGAATTTAGTGTGGAGGACTACACTAATTACAAAGGAATTTGACTGCTATGGTGTTTTCATTACATTAGGAACTCAACTTATTCGACCCAACCCTAGCACCTCATTCATATGTTCTAACACCCCTGTCAATAGGTACCTAGCCTTGAAAACTACACATGGAGGTCCATGGCACTGCATTTCCACTACTTTATTTCTAGTGAGAGGTGTAAACCTCAAAATTGGTGAGGCCACATGCTAAAAAACAATGACAACTTTTTCAACATTGTATGATGACATAAAATACTGATGTAGGATATTTTGGGTGAGAATGAATTATTGCATACTAACGTATCTTTTATTTTCCCAACAAAAATGCCAAAAATAATATGTAGGAGATAGGATTGTTTTTAAAAATATTTGAGAATCTCACCACAATTACATGGTAAAAATTGTGGGCATGTTTATAGTGTAATTTAGTAACCTTTGTTGCACTATGGTGTGGCCCATAGTATACACCATACGCATGATTTAAGAGTGTGGAACCTTATACTTTTGGGAATTGTTTTTGCAACAATCCCTTCACTGTCATACATTAGCTTGGACCCGTGCATTTGAATCAATATCCCAACAACCCTATGCCATCATGTCCCATTGCACTGCCCATGCATATGAATTCATATCTCGGGCCAACCCAACCCCATACACCCATGCCACCATATGCCAATATGCTCATGTCCACATGCCACCATGTTTGTGTGTACCCGTCATATGCCCATGCTCATAAGCCCCCCATGACCACGGCTCTATGCCCCCAGGATGGTAACGCATGTATAAGAAGTAGGGGTCACCCGTTTAAGAAGAGGAACTAAAGTTGAATTCTATACTACAAAAATAACATTAAAAAACATATATATATATATAGTCTAATTATAAGTTATATTAGATCATCATCTCCGACCTCCTTTGTACCAATATGAAAAGCAAAGATGAGCCAGAGACACCATAATCATCTATATTATGATAGAATGTTTATTTGTGAAATTTGGCTTAGCAAGGATCTGCAAGGCATTTAAACCTAAATGAAGAGAAAAATACTAATGAACATGAGTTGTGAAGGTACATAAGAAGATACACAAGTGAAATAAACTCCATAAGTTTTAGAATAGAAACAACTTGGCAACAACTTCATCATGTTTAGAGATAATGTATCACGAGAACTTAAAAGACATGATGTTTTCATCATGAGTTGATTCACGCAAAAGGTGTTGTTGTTTATGCTTCAATCATAGACTCATCTATTGCTACATAATCTAGACTAGTCAAGGGCATAATCTATTGCTCAAGCAATTGCCCATTACCCCCACTCACACATGGGTCACCAACAACACCAACACTACTGCAAGCCTGACCCTCCTTGCGGCCGTCAAACATTGGACCCTACACCCTAATATAAGCCCCCTAGAAGTTGCCCTTTTTAGAAAATTTTCAAAATTAAAAATTAAAAATGTATACATTCTAAGAAAGGAAATCTAAAGCTAGGGGTATGGACGATGATCCCTACATAAATTAAACCACTTACAATAAGTTCTAGAATTATTTTCTAGAGGTCCAAAACTTTTATGATTTTGAACATTTATGGTAGCATTGGATTCCTCTCAATGTCCTCTTTCTACACATGTTGTGTGTCTTTCATAATAATAAGTTATATAGTTTTGGTTGCATTAGAAGGGAACAATAAGGAGTTGCTTTTGAAAGAAGAGTTGCCACCCGGGCTCTATACCCGCCACCTCCCCTATGTCCCCCCCACCATACCCACCTTTTGCACTTGCAGCCCCCCACCTTTCCACATTTGTTTCCTCTTTCTTTTGTCATGTGTATGTTTTAGCAAGGACTCTTTGACATGCCCTTTTTCGTTGTTTTATTTATTGTTTTGGGTTCTTTAGGCATGAACCATCCTAAAGATTTGGCATGTGCCTCTTTTTCATTGGAAATCTTTAATATTTTTTAAGCAAGAATGGTGAGGAACGGCAAGGCAATGACCATCACCACCGCCAAGTCTTCTAATGTACATAGATATCCTACCTTGCAGCTTCGATGGAAACTATGTTATTTTGTTAAATACCAAAATTTGTGGGAATTGTTTTCTTAGAGACAATGGCATGTAGAAATATATTCTTTGAGGATATGGCGAGTTTTGATTTTCTTGGAGTATATTTATGGAAATCCATGATTTGAGATTGACCAAGTAGGATGTGTATGAATTGGATCTCGCTTCTTCAGAAGTCTCTTGAAGGCACAATAAGAATATTGTGATCTTTAATGTAGACCTCCAATGTTATATACTATGGATGTGAATATAGGGTGCATCTATAATAACATCTTCGATGTTTTTAATGTCAGTTTCCTCATTTATAGTGTGGCCCACATTATATACCATAAACGGTGTAGCTTGAAAGATCTGGATTTAGTCCAATGAGACATACTTCAAATGGATTAACGACAAACTTGTAAAGGTCATGATTCTAGCATGGAAGGGTGATAGGTGTGCTCATATGCAACAATTTTGTCTCGTTGTTTGTCTTGGGATGGCATAGAACAACATAACATTACTAAGCAACTACATGGTGGTCTCTTTCCAAAGAAAAAGGTTGCGAATAAAGTATTATGATAATTTTCACCTACTTGTTGAAAAGCTCACAATACACAATCTGAGTGATCCCCATAAACTAGTAATCCATGAATTCAAGGACAATCATGTTCATGTGGTACTTGATCCCACGAAACACAACTAAGGAGTTGTGTAATGTTCAGGGAATGTTATGAAACAACAAATCCCAAACTAAATAACTCATGTGCATGTATTAGATGCATGAATTCAGTGCCCATGAACATGCTTAGTACCATTAAGCATAAAATTAATGGCCATGACAACAACACAATTTTGGTGAAAATATCTTTAGAATTTTAGATCTCTTATGATTTAGTAATGACAAATTAAACAAGCCCTTAGCATGCTGCAAACATTTTCCTTTTCCTTTTTATTTTTCCTTTTTTATTTTTCTGACTTAAATCCAAGAACTCAGCTCAGCAATTCATCCCAGGAAGGGTTTGGCAAGTGCACTGTTTATGGTATTTAGTGTCATTTACTTTTTGGAAACATAGAAAATGCAATAACTAGCAAAATTTGATTAGATAGTTCACAGACGTTATAGAATATCAATGACTTTGCTTGGTAAATATTGCATTCTCAGTAAATAGTTACAACATTGCGTAATCCCCCTATAGATGGATGCAAGCACAGTAAAGTGGACAAATCATGATCCTTGCTTAGTGTTCACTAAAAGTGATTCAAAACTATACACTGAATTTGAATTTTGTGAAGAAAAAAAGTCATAGACATTTTTAAAAATAAACTAATCTACAAAGCCAAGCAAATTATAATGATAAGAAAAATTCCAAGAAAAGTTCACATCTTTTAGAAGATGGTACAAGTGGTGTGCAAGTAGGCGATATTGAACAAGTGGCTATCTAAATTTTGTTTAAAGTTCAATAAAATTACATTAAATCTATGGTTCTCCATAAAGTTTTGTGATGACACCCTCAAGTAGATAATGAATTCGAGTAATAGGAAAGAAAATTCCAACTTCAAGATAGTTAAAGGTCATGAAATCTACGTCCAAAACCATACTCAACCATTTGCTTTTGAGCATCACTTTTAATGATAAGTATCGAAGATCTCAACTTGATTTCCTACATTTGAGTATTCAACACAACAACAAAGGTCATCATGAAAAAGAAATCCAATTTAAACAATGCTTTGCTACTACTTTTAGGCCTTTGACCTAGAAAAATGATGGTTTTAGTATACTGGAACACTTTCTTTGGTCCACTTTGCCATGCTTGCACCCAAATAGCAAAAAATCAAAGGTGAATGCACGTATTGTGGACACTATAAACAAATCAAGATATGTAGGGGTTTAATAACAAAATGAATATTTACATGAGTGCATAAGCAAATCCATGTGGGAGACATGAAGGTTGAGCCTGCCGTATTTAAGGTCCATGTGAATACCCTATATTTCTTGAGTTGGAACTCATCGATGACTTATAATTTACTATGTGTACATATAAGTTAAAAACCATTATAGTTCATTGTCCACATGAGGTGCACCCACCTTAGCTAGAATTGTCACTCCTTTCACCTTGTACTCTTGATCCCAATAGGTTAAAGCTAGAGGTTCAGTAACTTTAGCTACTCGCATAAAAAATTTATGTGATTTGTGTAACTTTGACCTATATTTATCCCTAAACGTTTTCTTCTCCAAAATTCATCAAGTTGATATGGTTGAGTTTACACTATATCCACATGTAGTATGAGAGGACCATGGCAAATCTAACTATATATATGTCAAGGTTTTGGATCGCTCTATATGTTTCCCAATTAAATAAATTGTTCATATACTCAAATAGTTGATATATTTGGATTTTCTTAATTTGGGGGAGGTGTTAGCATGCAACATTTCTTTGAATCTCTGAGAGTTCTTGTTCACATGTTTTTAGTGATGGGATGGGTTGCAAATGGGGTGAGCTTGATGCTTAACATCATAAAGTAAATCGTGTCCACATTAGGCTTTGTTTTGGAACCTTTAACTCATATCTAGACTTTGGAGAAGCCTTCTTTGGCCATGGCCATGTATATGCCCAAATGAACCACAATATTCTTTCACATGTGTGACAAAGACACAACTCCAAGATAAGAACATATGTGGATGATAAATAATAAGCATTCATGCAAGATAAGATCAATTGATATGAATCAGTCTTTGATAATCCTTTCCAAAAGGATGGACGTTGTACTTTGAAAGTTTGCCTCAAGGACAACTCGGACACCCTACCCATGCACTTCAAAAGTGTCCCTATGCCATAGTTTTCTCTAGCTTCCCGCCAAAAAATTAGTGTTGTAGGTTTCCATCAACATTTTCCAATATTGACTCAATATTCATCCTAACACTTAATCTTCACCTATAGGAAACTAATAAAAATAAAAGAAAAAGGAAAACTCCAAAAAAATTATCACTCTAGGTCGCTTGGACAGCATTAAAAGTGAGCATAATATTATTTATACAATATTGTAAATTTTGGAATTGGCACACAATTTGTGATTCCTCCTATATATATATATATATATATATTACAAACATCCAAGAGATAAACATTCTACTATGAGGCTAATCTACGCCCATTTTGAATGCAATTCATATTGTAGGGCTCATTGAGAAGAGAGGAGGGTTTTCTCAATTGGCCAATTCAATACCAATTTAATTAGTGGCTTATTGGAGAGATAGACATGACATGGACACCATTGCTTAATGCCTTACCAACCCTCATCTAGGTTTCCCCGTGGTGGTGTTTTTGTTGTGTTTCTTCCTTACAATTGAATTTCAATTTGTACTTTATTTTTATAGTAAAAGAAGGAGGAGAAGGGGGGGGGGGTGGAAAGGATTTAAGGTATAAAGTTGAATAAAATTTTATATAATTGGTTTTGCTTTGAATTGGCTATCAATTCCTATACACAATAACCACACAATAGACCACGGAGAAGGATATCCAAAGCATTCAAGATAATTTGGAAACCCCCCCCCCCCACATGTTTCCCAAATAATTCCTCGGGATTTCCGTGTGTTTGTTCCCGCTTCATAATTGGTGTTCAAGAATATAGAGGACGCACCAAATTCTTGAGTGACATCCTCGGGACTGTCTTCCACTATAAATGGTCCATGTCATTCCACCACTCATGGCGAGAAAATGCTTTAGATGTATTACACTAAATATTGTATTTCGTGTCACCAATTTTTTAATTTTTAATTTTTAATTTTTAATTTTTTCAATACTCATTGTAAAATGATTGTGGAGTGTCACCAACACTAAACATAGATCTAACATTATTCGTCGTTCCTTGCAAACCACAATTGGGCACTATAGATTTATGATGTTGCGACCATTGTCACTTACTAGGGGATTTTTCATCCACCTTTCAATTATCCATGACAAGATACCATTCTAAAATTTCTAGGATGCAAAATACACCAAACTTTGTTTCAATACTTAGCATGGACTTCATCCAAATGTTAATCATCCGTGACAACACTTGTAAACCTATTCATAAGAAGTGGCACTGAAAAGAAATACCACGGTGCCATTAAATACAATACTTAGTATGGTGCCCTCCATTATAAATGTAGGGCAATGTAAGATCATGACCACACAACGTAAACCAAACACTAACACAAAGGGGTGTTAAAATGGGTCAATATTACATGAATGGAAGGTAGCTCCTTCATGTGTTCCACACGTACACTCTATTTAAGCACTTTGAATCGTGAGTCTCATGATCAAAACTAACATCTTTCAATACACAAAGCTTTTACATATAAATAGTTGAAACTAAGATTTCATATAAGGTGTTCAAAAAATACATGCTTTGATGTGTTGGAATCTCTTGTCAATTGCTAGCCAAAATTATTGAGAACCTCTTAGAAATTAAATAATAAATATTATTAATGATTGAAGTGAGGGTTCTTACTCATACCATAATGTGAACTACACCCTTGCATTTTATTACTACACACACACACATTTCTTTTTGCCTAGCAAGCTTTGGACTTTGGCCCTATGGCTTTGCATGCACATATATATAACTAATTTTATAGCGCATTTTTGAATTATGGTATCATGTATGATAAGTTTCCACATGGTCAAGGATTCATGGTACATGTGTAAGTTGAAGGTGAAATTGTTGGATATTTCCTTTTTAAGAAATTGGAACTTGTAATTAGCATCAAATGTCCCAATTCTTTCCAACGACATTGGGAATAGCATCACTTATCATCAACAATTGTTTTGATACGCCACATGTATGTGGTTCAAGACATGTTCATAATGAAGATTTCATAAGAAGGTTGTTTTCATTGCAACCTTTTTCAGAACTTCATAAGTTGCAAAGTTTGAAGTTTTCAAGTTGGAACAACTATTGAAAATCTGGTTTATTTCCTCTAATTGTAAACAATTGGGTAGATAAAGACCACCATGAAAATCTACAAATAGTTGTATAAATTGGAGTTCAAACTCCAAAATACCTAAATTCCCAAGCGGGGCGAATAAAGGGTCAACCCTTAAAGGACCGGGGTTTGTTTATATTATATAGTGACAATTAGTATGAACCCCCCAACATATGTTGATTATTTTTGGGTAGTTGATATCATATCCATAGTTGGTTACTTACATAAATGTATGCTCCAACTAGAAGAATGCATATGATTTATAGGTTTGTTTTAGATAAGGTATCTTTTGACACAATTAGTAACATTGATATTGTAATTAGGTTGGTTTCACGAAAAAGTTGCCTCTTTATCCATGTAAATTACCTTGGGTCAAAACCAAATCATAGAGAAATTTAAACGTTGTTTATTGAATTGTATAACTTCCACAATATAATAGTAAATATTGTACTTTGTTATGATGGTGGGTGCAAGCACAATAAAGTGGACTACTCCTTATCCCTATATAGGTTTACATGAAAGTGGTTTAGAAGTATATACTAACTTTGAATTTTGTGAGGAAGTAATCAAAAACATCCAAAAAAAACATATTGATTTACAAAGCCAAGCAATTTATGTTGACCAAAACATTTACCAAACAAATCTATATATATTTTAAAAGATGGTGCAAACACTAGGTGATATTGAACAAGTACTTGTCGAGAATTTGTTTTAAATACAATAAAATTACGTTAAATTGTTGGTTTCTACCTAAAAAATTGGATGATGTCCTCAAATTTAAAATGAATTCAAGGAACATGAAAAAAAATAAAAATAAAAAATCCAACTCCAATATCTAAGGTCATGAAATTTACATCCAGAACTAGGTTGAATCATTGCTTTTGAGCATAACTTTTAATGATAAGTTTTGAAGAACTCATCTTGGTATTTTACATTTGAGTTCTCAACACAACAACAAACCATGCAAAATTTCCAACTGAAACAACACTTTGCTATTAATTTTAGGCATGTAACCAAAAAATTATGGTTTTAATATAACAAAGTACTTTTGTGGTCCACTTTACCATGCTTGCACCATGGTAAAAATATTCAAAATAATGTGGAATGTCAATGAATTAGCGTGGGGCAACCTAATTGCATTTGGTATCAATATAGGAATTTTAACAAAAAAAAGCTCAAATTGATTTGTAGGACACCTTGACGCTCATGGTTTCTTGAGTTGCCTTTTTTTTTTGGCCACTTCACATGAGAGCCAATGGCCGTGACCATTTGACCATTGTGAGGGCTCTTGACTCTCATCCAAAGGCCGTACCAACTCTCTAAGGTCCTTGACTCTAGTATGGTGTACCAGAATTTGCATCAAGCCTACCTCTTTGAGGTGGGCCTAACACAAATTCCGGCAGACCATGAAACATTATCCATAGTCTACCATGTAGGAATCCATGTAAACTTTTCATCAAGGATAATTTCTTTGGACCCTTAGGCCTTCACCTTACAGTGTGAAGTGAACTTGGACAGTCTCAACCTTTCGATCAATGAGAGATTCTGGAATGCAATGGTCATGGGCCTTCAGTCTCACATGTGAAGTGGCCCTTAGTTTTCCTTTCAAGTTTTGTCTTCTTATACCAGTCTGCTCAACAACTCAAATACCTTATCCAATAATTAGCATGTTGTAATGGGAACATCACCATCTTCTCCTTTTCTTTCTTTGCCTTTTTACCACAAATTGAAAAATTCAATTGCAAGAACGGAACCAAAATACAACCACCACCCATGCTTGAAGTTGTGGTTGTTAGGACTTGTGGGAACATTGAGCTAAACTAAGGAGGTCCACAAAACATTGCTGCAAACACCTAACTTAGCATACATTCCGTGCATCCGGGAAAACTTATTGTAGGGTGTTAGAAAGTAAATGCTGACAAGTGTAAGGTAAGCTGACCTTAAAAGGCCATTTTTCTCTCTGCACTTACTTACTTTAGGCTATGAAACACGCAATTAGTGTGAGATGATTAGCACATTCAAATCGTGCCCATAGCCATTTTCCTCATAATTTTCGGAACTTGACTGGATATCATGTTCATTGTCAAAGTGCAGGTTCTCCGACTTATATATTTTGTCGTATAGGTCCCCCTCCCCCACCCCCATTTGTGTTTTAAATATTGATTGTGTGTGTCTGGGATGGTTAATGAATTATGCACGTAGTCCATTCCCTTTTCAACATAAGCATTTTCAGTGTCCGTTCTTAGATCCACATCCAAACATTCACCACTTAACTCTAGTTGTCCATTTAAGATGGCACCAAATTAGGCACATCCACCTTACTTATCATTTAATTAACAAAAAAAAAAACCTTGAATATTATTTGCACAACAATCACATAATTGGGACCTTTGTGCAACTTTGTACTAATATAAGTGGGCCTTGAATGGACACTTTTAGTTGTGCACTCACTTCTCGGAGGATATGAAACTCGAATTATTGCGAGATGATTGACAATCTAAATCAAAGATGTAGCCATTCTTCTCGCAATTTGTGGAGCTCGCATGAATATCTTACTTATTGTCAAACATAAGACCCTTTGTCTTATTAAATGGCCATATAGGGTCTTCCCCCCCTCCCCCCTCAATGATGTTGACCATCGAGACCATAATGGTTCACAAGATTTTAGCACTTTGTCCAAAATCCTTAAAACAAATGTCCTTTTGGTGTCCATTCTTAGATCCACACCCACACACACTGCTCAAAAATAGGAGTTTGATTAGGAAAAGTAATTAAGTAAGGCCCACATACACTATGGGATGGAGGACTGGACACAATTCACATTCATATTTGGATCATGGAAATATCCTCACCCCAACCATGAGATTCTAGCATGAAGAGGCCTTGTCCTCATGGCCCAAATGACAAGGCCCAAATAACAAACACTGAGTAGAGGAGGATTGTTGTATTTATGTACAAAAGAACACAATAATAGATCCTCAATGTTTCTCACTTCAAGATTTCAAAGTACTATCACTTTGACTCCCAAATTACGTAGCCATTCTCATGGTTTCTCATTTGGTAATTTGTTCATGTACTTCACATTATATTCTCAAACCCCTACATAGGTTTAAATGTTAAAAGTGTCCATGACCAAAACATTACTCATCTAATGAGTTGTGTTCAACTGCCTTGACTTTAAATTCAATATGAAGCAGTGGTATTATGGCATCCATAGTCTTTATTCTCAAATCTACTGTTGGGTTCATGAAAACAACTCATAAGCTGCGTAAAGTTATGACAGGTGCACTCACATTATGTTGCACAAATTCCAAGAGAATAGATGTGTAGGCTCCATCATGTTGATCACCTAGAGGGAGGCCAATGACATGGTATTTCATCATGAAAGTTGATTGGAACATAAAATTATGCATCAAGTTGTTTTGGGATGCTTTGCTTGAATTAGACGACATGTTAGATTGGTTTAAAACAATTGACGACTTCTAATATAAGGTGCCACCAATTGTTTAGCTGGTTGTCGTTGACAATTATATTTCCACTCGGTGTGTGAAAAGGGCTATTGTGTGTAGGCGCGAGCTTATTATTACATGGAGTTCAAAGTGTTTGGTCATGGGCCATCATGTGACACTCCTTGAGAGACCTTGTCAAGGGGTTTAGCCTTCTTGGTGGCTGGACTTGGACTTTGATTGCAGAGTCAAAAACTACAAACAACTAAACATAAAAATCCCTAGAAACCATTGAAGGTAAAAAAAAGTTACAAACCATCAACTCTAACACAAATACCCAACATCGTGATGAAGAAATTTATAAATAACACGAAAATTGAAACCAAAAATCTAACGAATATTCTCAAATTGTTATCATGATGCCATCTTATATTAAAACCCCCATAAAATACCCCTTGCACGTAGAAGATCGGTGTATCCCCATAGGTGGTGTGAATCATCCTCATATCGAATTGCACCAACATTACAAGGAATACAAATGAACAACTAAAACTCACACACTACATAATGTTGAGATACTACTGTGAGCAAAAGGAAGCAACTGTGAAGTTTCGATTGAATTGGGTGGCTTCAAATTTGGGGAAATTTGAGGTCATGCTATGATCATGCCTCAACTACCATGGCAAATATTGTGATATGGACCAAACGATCTACAGAAAATCGGATCATATTCTTAAAATATTTGGGTAGTAGTACAGTATTTTCCTCGAACGAGCACAAGCCTCACACGTTTCCTGTCGAAAGGATGTGGTCCAACTACTAGCTCGCTTACTTGTAAGTGGCACTCGGATTCACTCCTCGACTTCCCGTGTTCTCAAATCTTTACCAATTGCAAATTAAAGGAAGTGAATAATGCGTGCGTGTGGGTGTGATTTGGTCTCTTTTTCATGTTCTTCAACAACTATCGATTGGATTTACACAAAACAACTCGTGTTGCACTAGCAAATCTATGATGAAACATGTGCAAAAACCGGATTGAAAATGGGGCCTCCCCCTGATTTAGTTATGGTTATTAGAAGTGCATGTTTGTTGATATCTTGACTAGATACCTAGGTCCTCCCAATTGTGTTCACTATTGAGTGTAGAGTAGTCATCAAATTTCTAGAGACGCAGTCCAATCTCTTTTAAACATGTGACTTTATGATGTTTTCTCTTTGGTCCTCATCAAACCACGTACGAATTTAATATAGGGGTCCGAATAAAAAAACGGGTGACTTAAGACCATGTATCTAATGGTAGAGACTTGTGGATGAGCGGTGAGAGAAATGTAGTGAATTTCAACAGAATAGGGTCCACTCTATAAATTTAGCGTTCATTCGATTGAAAAATTTCAAGTGTGAAGTGGCAACATTTTGAAAGAACTACAATGAAGCGGGCCTATTACCATGGATACTTCAAAATTTTATCAACCCATTGTTAATTTCTTTTATTAAAATCCACACCAATACATGTTAGTCGTTGACATTGTCAACCATGCATCTAAACACAACACTTGCGACATTACTCATAGTCTACAACACTTGCGAGTTCTAGTAATCTCATGACTTTGTTGAAGGTGAACATTGGAGCGTGAATGAACTTGTCACTATCATAGTCCACCTTGCACAAAAACTCAAACACATAGTATAGATGTTTGCAATACACCCATTTCCCTCTCTTTCCCAAAGCATTCTTTTGTAAAATTTGGGCATGTGTAGTGTGGGATGTTGCCAATTGTGACATGGTAGGATGTGTCCTCCTCAGAGACAATGTTCATTATCACTCCAAAGTCAGGATATGGAATGGCAATGACCCCAACCACATAGTAATTGTACGTGAGTCCAATGCTGTCCCATTTGTGTTTGTAATCCGTTGTGAATGTTGCAAGATTGCAACGCAATGCCTTCAAAGACATGGAAGTCGGGTGGGCGTCCAGATTCGGGGGCACATTGAAATGCAGCCATGGGTTGGGGAATGACCTCAAACTGAGCAAATTCTTTGAAACACCAACATGACCATCATCCTTGTGGGGCAATGTGAAGGGCACCAAAGGTCATCAGCTCTAATGGTAGCTATGAGTAATTTGTGCAATGTGTGGAACCAATAGTTCTTTTTGTGGGTGCAAGCATGGTAAAGTGGACCAAAAAAGTGCTCTAGTATACTAAAACCATGTTTTTTTGGTCGAAGGCCTAAAAGTAGTAGCAAAATTTTGTTGGATTGGATTTTTTTGATGATGACATCTATTGTTGTGTTAAATACTCAAATGTAGAATATCAAGTTGAGATCTTCAAAACTTATCATTAAGAGAGATGCTCAAAAGAAAATGGTTGAATCTAGTTTTAGACATAAATTTCATGACCTTAAATATTTTGAAGTTGGATCATTCTTTTCATATTCCTTGACTTCATTATATACTTGAGGGCATCGTCACAAAGATTTGTACAAAACCATCAATTTAATGTAATTTTATCGTATTTTAAATAAATTTAAGACAAGTACTTATTCAATTTCACCTACTTAGACTTTTCTCAAAATTATTTTAGTCATCATAAACTGCTTGTCTTTGTAGATCAATATGTATTTCAAATGTTTATGAGCTTTTTCTTTGCAAAATTCAAAGTAAGTGTATAGTTATAAATCACTTTAACTTAAACCTAGCCATGGATTAGGAGTCTAATTTGTTGTGCTTGCACCCTTGTATTGTTTGTACAAGCTTACATCTCATTGGAATGTTAATTCAAAATACAAATGAAATCAAAAAAATGGAGGATATCATCAAAACATAAATATGGATAGCAACACACCTCACCAAGACCCCCTACTAAAATTGTTATATAGGATTAGGGCCAATGTCAATACCATGCTAGAAAGCCTCCACAATACTACACAATACAACACAATGCTAGAAATTTGTTAGAGGAATAAATTGATAATCATATACATCAATAATGTCAAATTGTATCATGGTGTAACGGTAGTACTTAGGGTTGAAATAAGTCTATTTGATCTTTTGTAATGAATAAGCACATGTTGATGAAGTCAATGAATAACAACAATAGGTGCAACCATAGTAAAGTGGACAACTCTTGATCATTGCACATGTTCAAGTGAAAGTGATTCAAAACTATATACCCATTTTGAATCTTGTGAAAAAAATGAATCAATATTTAAAAAATAAATCTATCTACAATGTCAAGCAATTTATGTTGACAAAAAAATCTCAACAAGTGTCTACATATTCTAGAAGATGGTGCAAGTGGGTGTGCAAGTGGTAATATTCAACAAGTAATTGTCAAAAAAATGTTTAAAATATGATAAAACTACAATGAGTTGATGATTATTTTATAGAATTATCTGATAATGACCTCATCAATATAATGAGTTCGAGGAATATGAAAAAAAAATAAAGTTCAAAATAGTTGAGGTCAATTTATGTCCAAATGTAGATCTAACCATTTGCTTTGAGCATTACTTTTAATGAAACTTTTGAAGATCTCATCTTGGTATTTTACGTTTGAGTACTTACCACAACAATGGAGGTCACCATGAAAAAATATTCAATTTAAACAACATTTTGCTACTACTTTTAGTTGTTTGATCAAATAAACTACAATGTAGGTTCTACATAAATTCAAATGTAGACATGGAATCATGCAACAAATAGAAAGAGACGGAGATGAAAGATGTCATTCAAGTACGCTAGTTCAAAACAATTGATGAGGTCCAAAATGGAGAGGAGGTTGTGTTAAATAAATGAGAGTGGCATTTGCAAGACCATGCATGTATTGAATTTTGATGGAAATATTGATGGTGATGGGGGCTCACAACTTGGAGATTTTGCATATGAGTGTATTGAGGGGGTTGATGGTACATCACAACAATCATCTTATAATGATGATGAGGAAGACACACAAACCTCAACCAAGGTAAGATTATTTATTTGATATACATCTTGAAGTATGACTTTTGTGCAATGGGGGTCAATGTGGGTGGTGGGCCTTGTTTGGCTCATCTTCCTAGGTAGGAGGCCTAGAACAACAAGACCTCTTCCAAAACCCTTAACCCATGCTAATTATGAATGTGATGTTGGTGAAGGAGGTTGGAGGTGAGAGGGAGGAGAGCATGGATGGAGGGGGAGGCAAGGGAAAGGAAGTGAGGGGTGAGTGAATGGGGATTGGAGAAAATGGTGAGATCAAAAGGAGGAGTTAAAGGTATACTTGGAGTGGGAGGCGAGGAGCTGCTAGTGTAGGTAACTGACAAAGCAACATAGAGAGGTGAATCAATTGTGGATGAAGGAGATGGAGGGGCACGCCAACCGAAGGTGGAGGCACGGCAACTAACCATGCTAGGACGACATCAAGTGATGTAGGAGGGACGTTGGGCTGAGGAACTGGGACAACATGAGAGGTGAATTCCTACCCGACCCCACTTGAATGTTTTGAATGTCTTGAATCCAATCACTTGAGGTGCCTACGAGCTAGGGTTGGAGCTAGCCACCACCCCATAGAGAAATATGTAGGCAACAAATTGTGAAGAATGCACAAAAAGAAAAGAAAAAATAGGATCCAAAATGAACTTTGGATTCTTGAAAAACAATGCCTTAGACCTAAGACTAAATTTTCCAAGAACTCAACTTTTTTTTAATTTATATATTATTATTTCTAATTTTTTGCTCACTTCCCCCCCCCCCCCTTGAATGTCTTGAATCAAATCACTTGAGGTGCATGTGAGCCAGGAATGGAGTTGGCCACCACCCCAACACAATTTTGTAGGCAACATATCGTGAAGAATGTGCAAAAACTTTTATATATATATATATATATATATATATATATATATATATATATATATATAGTGAACTTTGGTATCTTGAAGCAAGGGGGGGGGGGGGGACCTTAGATCCAAGACTAAAATTTCTAAAAATCTAGCATTTTTTTTCTTGATCAATTTTTTTGGCTCATTCATCACATTCTTGAGCCTACAAATCTCCCTTTTGGGTCGTTCAAGTTGTATGCTTTCTTGTCAAATTGGCCATTGAAGTCATTTACTCGAGTCTTGATTGTGTTACAGAGGTTTTGGTGGTTGTTTGTTTTGAATTGATTCAATACCATCTATTTTATTGAATCTTTTTGTGGGTATGTGTTTGAGGCTGACAAGGGCATTCGTCCACTACCTAAGAGTTTCTTGTATGTTGATGACACTATCAATCATATGTGAGATGTCCATAATATCCATTTTAATTTCCTCGTAGGGGGTTTTCATATGAAACCCTTTTGTCAAATCCAAAATTGATTTCCCTCTATGTTGTTTGGTTCCTTTACCACTTGTGAGATCAATTTTAGAAGTTCATGTTCAAATTTGGGAGAATGAATTTGTGAAATGGTTATAGGGAGGGTGACATGGTTGTGTATATGTCCCCTTTTAATAAAGATG
This sequence comes from Polytrichum commune, assembly GCA_950295325.1. Lineage (NCBI taxonomy): Eukaryota > Viridiplantae > Streptophyta > Polytrichopsida > Polytrichales > Polytrichaceae > Polytrichum > Polytrichum commune. Next base: position 17,608,694 of record OX485806.1, read on the forward strand.
GGAATACTATGGATGTCTAGGGGGTGCACATTTCATTAAAAACCAATCACCACGTGCTTTTGCAACATTCTAAAAACCCCCTTCATAGAAGTTTTTATTTTTATTTTTTGTAAAATCAAGTAATACATGTACGATTTCAATGATAAAGATATAAATGACAATATGTGTATGTAAAAACAGTACATTAAAATATAGTTTTTAACATAAGTATACAAATAAACTTTTGAATAGTAATGTACCCCTATCATATGTTTAATGTAAAACTCTAGCATTTATGAATAAAGTCAATGAAGAGTTTTTCATCCCCCATATGTAAGTAATAAGCATCTAAGTTTATAATATATGTCATAAAAGCCAATGTAATTTTTGTTTCTAAATATGCCATCGAATGTTCTCTAAGATCATAAGTCCCCTTATTGTTGGTTCCTTTTTTATACCAACATAAACCAATCTCCATGATTGATCGTAGAACTTGCAACCCTTAAAACTTGCAACAATTATGATCCCTAAATGCTTGATCCAAATTATTGCACACATCAAAGGTATATTAATGATATGAAAAGGATTGACAAAATGCCCACTTGGGAATCAACACCTTTGCAATTTTGATGCCACCCATAATCTAAGTTATTCAACGAAGACATCAACCACCCGCATCAACTACAAAGAAACACCACAAAGAAGCGTCAACCATTTCACTTGCAACTCTAACAAGAAGTGACCTCTTTCTCAGCTCAACCACCTCATCCAAAATCCTAATACTACACCAAATATGATATTTAGTGTCATATGGTACTTTATGTCACTATGATAACTTTTTAGATGACACTTCTTATGAATAAGTGAATAAATATTATCATAGATGATGGATGTATTCATTTATTAATTTATTTTTGGCACAAATTGAGAAAATCAATTGCAAAGGTAACCCAAAATACAACCAACCTAGGCGAGCCAGTGCAACCTAAGTGGAAATCAAGAAATGATGCATCTATTGGCCAAAACCCTGCGTTCTCTTGTCAACAACTTGTGATGAAATATTGTCATTGATGATTAAAATTGGATGACAAATCACTTGGGAAGTGAGAATAATTGCAACGTTGTAAATCTATAATCCTTCAAAAAATTTACAAGGAATGACATACAATTTTGGAGTAGCATTTAGTGCTTGTGACACTATACCGCGGTTTACAATTAGTATTAAGCAAAACAAATTGATGACACTAAATATCATATTTATTGTACCTCATCCATGCATGAATGAGATAAGGAAATGAGAAAATTAATCATCATAGTTCCATTCAATCTTATGTATTTATCCTATAAAGTCTAATGAACCTACCATACAAGTACAAATGTTATATATATTTTTAGAGGTCCTCTATACATGTCTATAACTACGAGTTATAATATATATATATATATATATATATACACACACATAATACAAAAATCAAATGAGTTTGCCCATTATTATTCACTTAGTTGTTGATACCTTGCATTTCATAAATTAACTATCATTTGTGAGTTCGTTTGGATCCCAACATGACTCTAGAGAAACTGCAAATGATTGTCATTATACCCAATAGACTCCATTTAATTTCAAGGTGAAGTGGTTGAAGTGAGAGTGATATGTCTCAAAAGTCACATTGTTTTCCATTGGAGGATGACAAGGAGAATAAACTTGAGAAATAGTTGATCAAAACATCATTTTGGGCCCATGTAAATACCTTTTAATGTATTTATCTATTATATTTTTGTTCATATATATTTAAAAATATGGTTTTCACCATCCCAATATTTTTATGTCTTGATTTGCCGTTGGAAGATTGATTTCATGAAGGAATTTAGAAATTTAGAGAAAGACTTTGACAAAAAGATTGATGGAGATATGCCTATATTTAAAACCTTGTGCTTACATTGAGAAATGAAGTATTCTTCTTTGGAAAGAATTATTTAAGCATTTTTTTAGTGACAAAAATGCATTTACAAAGCCCAATGTAATTGGTAGAGTTTATAGTGGAAGCATTGTTATCAGGGAGTAATTTACATGGTACATATTATTGTCCCTCTACTCAGCCTATGATCCATCAATAAGAAAATAAATGGTTCTCTTAGATCAATTTATCTACTATTAAATTTCCCTTCTTGTTTGGTAGGTACTTTATTGGGGAGCCAGTGCTTTCTAATGCAATGTCCTTTAGTGCCCTTCCAAGAGTTTTTGCTTCATGGCTTGACAAATCTTTAGACCTTTGCATTTTCACAAAAATTGAGCTTGAAATTTGGGATTTTTTCACATTGAAACAATGCCCTTGGTTTCTTGAGTGTCCCTTTATATTTCATGCAACATAGGATTAAAAGATTAGTCACCAACAATGTCTAATAAATATGCATGTGGATGATTTTGATATAATAAACAATGAAAAGGAGATGGCTAAGAAAGTTAAGAAATTAGATGGAAGAAATAAAAAAAAATATTGATGCAAAGAGAAAAGAGGGTGCTATTGTTGTTGCACCCAAGTCCAATCCAGTTGCACCTAGTCCTAGTCCATTTTTCCAAAAATATTCTATGCCTCCCTTAGTTCGCACACCCTACGCTCTCAACATGTGCCCAAAGCAATTGCAAGTAGTGCCTCACCTTCAAGAAAAAAATGTTCTATCTTGTTGGATAAGAATTTAATATCAACAACGATGAATGACAATGATGATAAGAACCCGCTAATAGTGAAAACATTTGATTTTGTCAAAAATATTAGTCCATTACATTTTATAAAATTTTCCTTTATATTTCAATTCATTCAATATATGGCACATGGATTGTTATTGGTTCTAATTAGTGCTTTAATTCTTTGCTATTAAGTAGGCTTTGGATGCCACATGAAGATGTTTTCAAAAGCATGGCATTTGAAGGATTTGACTTGGTTTTTGCAAATTTACCATAAGGACTTCTCGTGCCTATTGTCTTTTCTCTACCTAATAGAATGCCTTCTTGGAGCATCCACAAGAGTAAGAACATTGAGGCTTTCCTTAAATTTGTTTTTGCTTATCTCACTGATTACTACCCCTTGCTACTCTATGTCCATGAGAAGAAAGGTGTTAGGGAGGATGTGAGGATGTTTGCGGCCTCTTACAATTTTGCACTTCAGAAGGATTGGTGGGTTTCAATGCGTTGCCATTGTGGTCTTCAGTGGAGACGTCTTTAACAATAGATTCAAAACTTTCTAAAAATTTATATTTTATATTTTCTTCCTTTTCATTGTATTATAATGTACATTTATGTTTTTTCATCAACCACTTAACACAAGTTTATGCTTTGGAGACTTGCCTTTTCCACATTATATCGTATGTTCATTCAAATTCAAGGTCATAATTTGCTTTTCAATAGAAGGGTGTAATGTGTGATTTGGATGTGGAGGCACTAGACGTATACTTTAATTTGACATCCACAATCATGCAACTTATGAACGAGAAGGTGGCATGGAGAGGTGGTAGAAAAAGGAACTTTGAATTGTTGCAAATTTGGATCAAGGCTTAACAACTCCTCTGTCTATTGTCCTTGATGCCTACGCATCTAGGATCTTTTGAGAATATATTGGTTTATGATATATTCTCAAAAGGTTCAAATTTTTTGTTGTGTCATTTATCGTGGCTTGTGATAATTTGAAACTAATCAACTCAACACCTTAGATTGGTAGGTGAATCTATCCATGCTTGTAGACACAACGGTGGCCATTTGGTCACGTACAAGTACGATTTGGCATTGTTTGATGCCATTTTGTCTTCTTTACGTGATCCAATGTCAAATCCCATTGCCACAATATCCAAGCCACAATTTGTTGATGTTGATTCCAACAAAGAGCATGTGAAGAAGATTACGATGAAAAAATTGATTGAGTAAGTAAAATTTTCAATTTATCCATATGTTTTTCCACTTGTGTTCTAAAAATGGTAATTGTATTTTCCAAAAAAAAAAAATTCCTCTACAAAAAGGGTTTGCTAGTCTATGCAGAGAAAACGGCTAAAGTTATGGCAAACTCATCAATGTTGACTCCTTGCCATAGGTTTGCATGGATTGCTCATAACCCTTATGTAAATGACAAGGCGGTTGAGTGCATTGATCTTGATGATTGAGTTACATTAGTGTATAGGCATTTAGATAGGTTTCAATACCATCCACTATAACTTTGTTGGAATGGATATGCTTGGTTTGGATATTTGTTGGTTGGATGTGTGACAATGTTTGAAATATTAAATTCCTTTTAAATTACCATAATTAGTGGACTTGGATTTGTGTGAGAAATTTCCCTTTATCCCTAAACATTTGTAAATGTTGTGTCCAACATTCTCATGCCCATAACATTATTCAAATCCATAACAATGTTTTGTGGGATTAACAATATTATGTGGAATATTCTTGAATATTTTGCATATTCATACTAAATGTGGGAAATATCTAGGAATATTGTTAGTCCCACAAAACGTTGTTATGAATCTAAATAATGTTATGCCAATCATATATTCTTATGTTGACTCTTACATTATTTCAAAATTTTAATCCCAAGGGTTGGACTTTTCATTGAAAACCTAAATGACATGCATGGGTCGCTAGGAAACTAAAGCCCCTATATACAACAAGTTTATAGATAAAAAAAATTGTATACATACTAACGACATGCTAGAAAATAGGACTCATGTATTTATACTAAGCTTCTTAATTTATTGTGATAAATGCCTCTAGTACACATAGAAAATATAATTTATGGATTAAACAAGCATTTATGGCATATAAATTATTTTCATTTTCCAATTAAAAACCCATTGAGCATTTTATTCATCCATAGCATGTAAACTCAACAACTGCATCAAACAAACAAAGACAAGAGCACAAGAACCCAACCACAATCTACAAAGGGAAAACTCAAGTGAGCCCATGAGCGCTCCAAGCGCCTCCAATTTGCAAGTACCTAAAACCCTAATGCAAACCCTAATAAGAATGGACATAGTAGTCATTGAGAACTATTATCACATGACAACAATAGATGAAAAAATGAATTGCATGAAAATTGACGCATCTATTGTTAAATTTTCCTTTAAACCTTAGGCCGCCCTTTTGTACAACTATCTCTACTTCAAAATTCTTAATAGCCTTTTTTAATTAATGTACATACTAGGAAAAAAAAAATACCTCTCCCTAATGTAAAGTATGTGCGCTACTGCCTCAAATAATACCCCTACTTACACTCACGTTATTTCATACATTACATGAAAAGTCCACCTCCCAACATCTCTAATTTGGTTGTTGAATTCTAGAGTATATTTAGGGATTCACTTGGACAATTGCAATATGTTGCAACTCCTTGTTCACATTATGATGATATAAAGGCTATGGTCATGTGGTTTTGGTCACCCTGGAGATGAGTAAGCTGGTTGGTGGGTGTCATGGTGTAATGATTGTGAAGGTTTGGGTCCGAAACCTTCTGAGATGCCTTAGGAAGCCAGTGTAGCATGAAAGTGCCATCCCTTAAATTGAATCTGAATGGCAACATCCACAAACTACTTTTGCAATTTTTAGGTTTTTGTCATGTAATTATTGATGCTAAAATACCATGGATATGGTGCATTGGTGGTTGTATTTCCAAATATTTTTCATACCTCATTGCTCATGTGTTACCACTCACATGATAGCACTCCGTGATACTCATGCTATGAGGCCAAGGATTCCATGTAGCCATGTAGTTGAAGGTAAAAACGTTGAGAAACCAAAGAAAAGAAAAGAAATTGACGTTGTTTAGCAAACTAGTGTGAATATGAGTCCATTGCCTCTTAGGATCCAATTTTATTTTATTTTTCTTATAAATTTGATTGCAAAATTAACATGAAGGACCTCAAAGTGATCTAGTTATATTAAAATAAGAGGAATCAGCCATAAACTTTAAGGAGGTATGTATTGTTTTTTTACTAGACCCCCTTACATGGTTGTCAAGCTTTCAAAGCCATTTTATGAGTTTACATGTAACATGTGATTTATTTATTTCTTAACAGATTTTGTGCAAAGTCTTGCATCAGTGGGGAGTCCAATTTGATCTTCAAGAACATTTTAGTGTAGGTTGTTACAAACAAAAAATGGCATATATTTTACTCTTCTAGGAACTCGATGAATTATGTATATGTGTATTCTTATCGATCACTGATTTGGGATTCGTGGCAACTATGTAAGTTGAAGTTGGAAATGAACATTGTCAATCCACTGACAAACATTATGTCCTTGTAACAATGTGGATTTTCTTATTCTGTTAAAATTTAAGCACAAAATTAGAATGAAAGACCACAAATTAGCCTATGAAAGTGAAGTTAGTTAAATGGTAGGTCTTATAACTGAAATTTGTAATTTTGCAACATCAATGGTTCAAGATAGGAATTGGTAGCTAGAGTCTTCTCCTAATAAGGTTTAATTACACTAATACTCCCTCTGTCCCAAAATGATTGTATGTGTTCCTAACTTTGGCGAGATTAAGAATGTCCGTCGACCATTGACCGAGTAGTTGTAAGTATGACTCTTAAAATAAATAAAAACAACAACTACTTTGAACTGCCCCCGGAAGTTGTGATGTCGAAAGACTTCTTGATGATGAAAGTTTGGCGCAAAAATATTTGACTTTGAGCCTCAAATTTCTAGCCGGACAAATAAACTGGACAATCATTTTGGGACAAAAAAATCCGGGAGGTAGAACAATCATTTTGGGATGGAGGGAGTATCTAAGGATGGTCTGCACTATTCATCATCAATCCATATTCATTGTCTTGCAAATAGCACTACTGGTAACTGGAGAAGGTGGCATATGACACTTGTAGCCACATGACAAGTCATAAAGAACACTCTATTTTGACATGGCACACCAATACGTATGCCACAGTAAATCATATTTAATAGTGTAAAGGGGGGGGGGTCTATTGTAAAGGGCAACATGGGTCGGAAGAGATTCCATCCCAAAAAGATTTTGAGAAATGCAACATCCATTTGGAAGGCCATTGGTTCAAGCCCAAGTATCCTTGATGTATTCTTCAAGTATACATGTTTGAAATAAATGAACAATAGGTCCACTCAACTACTTCCCACAAATTTATATGAGATGCTTATCACACCTAACCCTAACAAATATGTTGTCACTTCACCCCCACCAAGGGTCTCACATAGTCGAACATTACAAACCCAAATATCGATCCGGTCAATTAGGCCCACTTTAGAAAATCAAATTGAGTCACAAAGGCCCCCTTACCTACATGTAGGCTATGCTTATAGGAGTAGTATTCAATGGATAAACCCATTTGACAAGCTTCGAAAAGTACGGGCCCTCAATCATGCCGGCAATAAAATTGCCAAAGTCCGATTTATCTATTCAATCAAAAAAATTGTAATAATATGTTTCTAATCATTTATCATACCATTACGATCCGGCCACCCTAATTGCGGGTTTGGTCAAAATTTCCAAGTGAGAATGCAATTTGTCATATTGTTGTGAAGGATGTTAAAATTTCTTGTGCAGTTGAATTTGCTACAAAGATTGTTAGAATAAGCGAGGGTTTTAGAATTGACTAGCATCATCCCATGATCCAATCCCATCTTAATGTGTTGTGTTGCATGGGTGGGAGAGAAAACACAAATATAGCCCATGATGAGACAAAGAACCCAAATAAGGGTACACTATATTGAATGCAATAAAGCATAGAGTCATTCACTCTTCATAATTTTTATGGACATTTGTGACTATAGCAAAGGGGAATCATTTCAAGCATTAGCATACAACATATACATAGGGTACACAAGGTACATGTATTGTCTTCTTTGGTTTTTTTTTTCTTCTTAATGTGTATAATTTCAGTTTAGAGGCTAGAGAGAGGTTTGAAAAGCCTACTGTAAGTACATGAGTACACCTTCCTAGCCTACCATAGTACGTAGTGACTCTTCATTTTCTTCATTGATTTCCCATATACACGGGGTTTTGTTTCATAGTCACACACGCACGTCAATTGCAATGTAATGAATAGTCCACCCCACCCCCACGGCGGGTGTCATTAAGAACACATAAGAGCATGCACCCTAAACCAGTAAAATTTCTTGTTGACATCAACTTTGAAGGCTTTATAAGGTATAATGACATATTTACCTTGGCCGGGAGATGTTCTAGCATATTTGCCTTGAGCGGGAGATGTTTGCATATTTGCCTAGCCAATGTCTCCAAAGAGCATGTTTTAGTAAACAAGGGACAAACATGCTAATGTACCTTGTACAAACTCAAATAACAATAATAGCAATATTGCCTAGGCTGGTGGGCACCCTCTAAAATCACCTTTCACACTTTAGTCCGTTATGGAAGTTTTTTTTTGTAAGGGGTCCGATTTCAATATCCAAAGGTATGATGATCTTAATAGAACGTTTGAATGGTAGAAGTTTGATGTCTCCCTCCATTTGATGGAAATTACATTATATAGTTGGGAAATGATTGCAATGTAATTATGTGACTCAAGTATATTTCTATTGTCCAAACAACATGGTTGTTTTCTTTTTGGATAATATGACCTAATTCATAGTTTAGTGGAACTTCCTTGGGGAGGTCACTAGCAAAAATTGTAGAAACAACGTGCGATAAAAAATAAGGTCTAATATATTCAATGTGGATAAAATTTACAAACAATGTACATATAACACAAGGGGTTTTAAAATAATGGAACATGTTTACATGTAGAATACCATCACATGTAATGGCCTCTTTAATCTAGTCAATACGTATAAAATAACATGGAAACAATTACTAGGGATGCTATGTTTAGGGTAGGGTATGTGCTAGTGGATGAAAAGAGATAATTTTTTGTTGACAAAACTTGGATGGATGACTTCGCAGGCTGGCTGGATTGAACGTTACTGAACCAACGTATCCAATGTGGAGTTAATGTTCTCTACCTATGTGCCGGGAGGGAAAATTTCAATGCGTTGTTTGAATTGCAATCTTCTTTCCAATTTTCTTTGGCAATTTAAGTAAAATAGGGTATTTTAAATGATTCCCCCCCAAAATATAATTACTGATAGGGTGTATTAAAATACAAGCATTTACATTTTTTTGAAAAATACCACAGTGAATATATTAGACCTTATTTTTTATCCACAGTCGATAAATAGGTCTTGAGCACACATGTATGCATTACTATAAGAGGAAGTGACCTCCCCGAGGGAACTTTACATGTAAATAGTGTCAATAACACAAAATAACTTACGTAAAGCATGCCAAGCTGCACAATTTTTTCTTGTAGGTCCCCGACTCAATATTCATAATAGAGTTATCTATAAAGGCCTTGAAAGAGGGACACCCCATGGATTTTATCCTTTCTTTGAGATTTTTTCTATTAAAAGCTTGTTAGCTCGTCGTTGTGTATTAGAGTTTATGTTGAAAGTTTGGGTGAAAGTTTTGATTATTTTCACCTCTCAAACTTTGAGAGAAGTTTAGGGTTGAAGATAGGATATGTGCGGACCCATTGTCCTAAAACTTGGATCGGCCTATGCAAGGCTAACTTGGTCCACCCATCCTAGTGAAACAAGCTAGAAAACCAATTTTTATTAGCCCGGCATTACTCTTTGTGTATCAAAATTTAAGCATCAAGAACTTGGGTGACTTTGACCTAATTCTCATAAACTTGTGGTTTGGGGCTAAATCCATGGTTTCATGTGCTTTACTTTACAAATAACTCTAATGCATAATCGAGCTAGACCATTTAGACAAATAGAAGTTGGCATCTAAGGTATTCCTTAGTTACGACCTTATATAGTTTATAATGCATCTATGATTCAAGCTAGACTACCCAAATAGTATATTAGACATCTACAACTTTCTCTCATGTATCAAGCAAGGTCTCCACATCATATTCTATAACGTGTCTTTAATTTGAGTTCGAACCCTTGGGCATTTAGGTGTGTGTTGGGGGAGGGGGTAACATATTAATTTGATGGCAAATGCAAAGTACATGTGAATTAATCCAACATAGCAAATGTGTGAACACCTAGTTTAGGATGGTTTTGCAACCAACAACTTCATTAAAGTGACATTGACCTCCCATAATCACAAACAACCAAGAAAAATGCCTTAGTTAAAGAGACCCGACAACAATATTCATGAGTGAGATGCCCATAATATGAAAGTCTTTGCACCCAACAAGTCGACACAACTTGTTACCACACCTACCACTCTTGATCATATTTTGACGTCGTTATATTTACATAGTTCAAGTGTCCAGTTTCCATGTTTCTTAACAATGACTTTAAGATGAGCGAGTGCCCATATTGCCAATACTCCCGTATAAAGACATGGAGTCATCATCAGGCAACATAGTCATTTAGTATTAGGGAAGCATGGTGCTCACGTAGCTAGCTAGTTAAGGAACAAAACGATTCGTTCCTAAAAAAATCACAACAAAAACTCCCACGAAATCCAAACTCGTCAACGATTGGTCGGGTGTGTAACATTTGCGAGCATCTAGAACACGCGGGAGCTTAAAATCGGCCACACGGAGGCATATATCCTCCTCGCAAGAGTGTGCAATTAAGCAACATGGGTCCTACCGTAAGTAACTATAAGCTTTGACCGTCTCCAACTAAGTGGTCCACTCGAAGACTAGGAAAGATCTAGAGTGAAAAAGCATGAGGATTGTGGGAACCGCCCACAAAAATTGGGCTGATGTTACAAGATGCCAAAGCTTGTTATTCAGGTGGCAGCATTAGGCTTGCCATGGAAACTGTTGACAATGACAACCCCAAGCTTTCACGAATTGCATGGCCTACCTAATTGCTGCTTGCAAAGCCGGCTCTGACTATGCCTTCCAAATTCCGTTCCAATTTTAACTCGGCATTGGCTTGGAAATCAAGTTACGAGCGGGCCACACCAACACTGCAATGAGCCCAGGGAGAACGGGGGTTGCTATTTCATGAGCGTCCTGACATGAGCATGCTCATGTCAAACCCCTAAGTTATAGGGGTTATAGGGTTTTGACCCTCGATTATAAAGGCCGAAGGATCCAGGGGTAGAGGTGTCCACCAAAAATAATTTAGCAACTTTGAACACAAAATATTTATACATGCAAATTTCGGTGTTTAGAAATCATGGGCAGGTCTGAAAAAAGTTGGTCATAGGGCTTGCTCTTGCTCATGCTCATGCTCATGTCCTAGCTTCACTATGGGGAGAACCAACCACTTGGTTAGTAGATGAACCGGTTGAAGTTGAAGACCTGTAGGGAAATTGCCCATCGTCTTAGAGGAAAATGTGAAATATACCTCAATTTGATAGAGGAAAACTGAATGCTCCCAACTTGTAACCGGAGGACTTGGAAACACTCGGATTTTGACCGGTTATGCCCAAGAATCTCCCTGGAGACTGCCGACCAACACTCAAATCGTTACTCCTCCGTCTCAAAATGATTGTCCAAGATCTCCTAACTTTGGCGAGATTAAGGCACGCTGACCATTGACCGAGTCATTATAAATATGACTCTTAAAATAGAAAAAAAAACAACTACTCCGAACCGCCCCTTTGAAGTTGCGGTGTCGAAAGACTTCTTGATGATGAAAGTTCAGCATGAAAATATTTGACTTTGATCCTCATATTTTTAGCCGGGTAGATCAATTGGACAATCATTTTTTGGGAGGTAGGACAGTTGTTTTGAGACAGAGGGAGTATCAAGGAGAGAGACTGGTTGGCCGCATCCACTTAAGCTAAGTCGGTAAAATGACACTTTTCTCTCTTCACCTGCTTCTTGTGGGATATGAAACGTGCAATTAGTTTAGTGCGAGATGAGTAATAGCAAATCCAAATCATGCCCAATGGGCACTTTCCTCGTGATTTTTGGAGTTCGTGTCAATGTTGTGTTCATCATCAAAGTAAAGATTTTGTGAGGTGATAATTGATCCTATGCATTTATAGGTTCCCCTTGATTATGTTGACTATTATGTCTAGAACGGTTAAGAAATTTTGTGTACATAGTTGAGCTCTCTTCAACACCAATGTTTTTGGTGTCCGTTCTTAGATTCATGCCCAACCATACATCACTCAAAAATAGGTGTCCATTTAAAGATTAAAAATTTGAATTAGGCACATCCATATCATGTTAACCCCTGAAGGACCGAGGTGTTATCAACTAGTCTAGAAAGAGACCATGCTTTGGTCACTCAGTCCTCAAAGGTATGGGGGTGTTGATTGGTTAATTTTTCTTGTTATCCATCTTCTACCGATCATGTTCACATCATACTTACATAATTGCGGTGCATCAACAAATTTATGATATATTAACAACTTTTCTTTTTTCTTTTTCTTTTTCTTTTTTTTCCTTTTCAATCTTCCTTGATTTGGTTGTGCTTATCGAAGTGCATGTGCACATTGATATCTTATATTGAAGACATATGTCCCAACAACTATGTTGACTATCGAGTGTAAAGTCTTAATAAAATTTGAAGAAAAGGTCCAATATCCCTTCATAATGTTTCCTAAACCACACATTATTCAAGTACAAATATTTCATCAAGAAGAGTAACCGAATCACACCTACGTAGCTTAGGGGCTAAGGTATGTAGCCCTAAAAGTGGGCACTTTGAACTCCACATCAATTTGAGATGTAAAGTTGTAGGAGGCCAAAGCAAAGATTCTCTAGCTTTCTTTAAGTGGTCACATACGCCCTCTCAATTGTGTTGAATACACTCATTGTCCCAATTAGTGCATGTATATTATTCAAAGTTATGCAATGCTATCACTATTTAATGAGAACGTAATATTCGACCAAGCAAAGTCATTTATGTTCTATAATGTCCAAACAACAAATCGAACTTTTGTTAGTAAAATTTGAAATCTTGAGTAAGACATTATCGCATTGCGTAATCCAAATAGTAACAAGCACTAATTGGGATAATATGTGTAATAAACCTAGAATGATGCATATACAATTCTCAACAGAGAGTCCGATCTCATTGTAACACATGATGATGCCTTTTTGTTGGTTTGCATTCTAAGTTCTTAACTAGAAGGTCCGAGATGACCCTAAACTACCGGGTGATAGTGGAGAGGTACCCATATCCGAATGAAGTGGTTGGCGGTTCGATTCTTGTTGTGAAATCTTCTCTCTCCTTGACAAAAAAAAACTAGCTAGGTAGGTAGGAAGTCAAGAGCGCACCCAACTGCAAGGTAGGCAATAGACCCCACCCTGCACCAAGAAGATTCCCGAGCAGGGTAGAGCCAACGGACTCAAACTCACCTCGGAAAGGATTGCCCGACACTGGTTATTTATATCTATATTTATTCTTAACTAGAAGCATTACCATATACCAAACAAATGTAGGTGTCCGATTAGGAAAAAGAGTGACCCCATAAGGCCCACATTGGTGCCTTACGGTCAAGTCGATGACCGAGTATAGATTACCAAGTAAGCTGATCTGACAACTGGACCGGGTCTCGTGCCTTCATTTTGACACAATCCCATCCTTACAAAACATTGTGTGTCATTACTGAACTAATCCTCTCTTGCATGAGCGTTGTTGGACTCGTTCTTTGGAGGAGGATGGGACCTTGTCCCTTGAGATGGTGCCCATTTTTCGCGGTGCTAAAAATAAGTCGTTTCTTTTGCTGCGTGCGGATTATGCAAACCCCCCTTTACAATTGATCGAGAAAGGGAAAACCCAACCAAATAAACAAATTCGATTTTTTTGAAGTCCATTGAGTCAAAAACGCGTATGGGACTAGACGAAGTGTACATCGAGGTGGAGTCAAAAAGGGCTAGTTCTCTAGAGTAACCGAGTATTTAGTCTATGTGAGATGTCAACTAATATCATCCAACATGGTAGAAAGGTTGAAGACTACATTTTTGACTAGGAAAGTGAACGTCTCTTCTCAAATAGAATAGAGGTAAAGTTTGCCGCCATAAGGTGATCCAAGTCTACAAGTTTAGATGGCGAGCAAATTACAAAGCTATTGTAGAACCTAGTAGTTATCCTAGTTTCCATTTTCCCATGAAATTATGAAGTGTGTGTATGTCTTTGAGAGAGAGAATGAAATATTTTATTTTTAGAGGCCCATTATGAAAATAACTGAATGAGACAAATTTGTATTTTTAATTCTCATCTCACACTTCAAAGTCTACACCGTTTATGGTATTTAGTGTCACATACACTATTTGCAAAGCGCCTAAACTAGATGCCTAGAGTCTCAAAGTGTCACGCCTGTTGATTGCCAATGTGGTTTCATTCATCAACATAAGTAACTTTTTTAAGAGAAAAATTATGTACATTATGACATTTAGAGTAGCACATCGGCATGCTTTTAGATGATAGTCTTGTGTTTTAGTATGCAAGGGGAAGACATTTTTGAGCATATTAATGGCATGTGCCATGTATTTACATTTTACTATGCAAGAGGAAGATATTCTTGAGCATGCTAATGGCAGGTGTCATTTGTGTAAACTTTAGTCAACTTGTAGACCATTGTGTAGTTAACATAGTCATGCACCTCATAACGCGATTGAACATACTCATGCCAAGATATTACTAAGCGCCAAAATGAATGTCAAGTGTCGTGAGATGACACACTTATGATGGAGCTGCTAATCATCAAGGGTCACCTAGCATATGCCTCAAAATAGGGTAAGTGACACTATTACACACGTGAGACTATTACGCATGTGACACGAAATACCATAAGCGGTGTAGCACGATGAAGTCAACACATCTTGAATTTGTAGTGGAAAAAAGAGAGTGTAAATTGTATTATTCATTTTGACAACAAAATTTGGTCATAATCAGACAATCATGCAGATATTGCAGGTTTGGTTTTCACACATGCACACTCGGAAGAATTCTTCACTTGGAAACTCTTCATAGCCCTAATTGCATTTTAATGTCAACAATTTTATTTACTTAAGCTCCAACACAATATTGATATAAAAAAACCGCCTACAACTTGATATTTTGACCTATTACACGCAAAGTCTCGAGCGAGCTTGAATCTACACATCATGGTTCGTAAGCATCATCAACCTTGACCTTGGTTTTGGAGTCATGCAAAAAGTAGGTATCGAAAAGCCTCAACATTCCATTCTTCCCACTTCACTTATGTCACGACGCTAGATTCTCACTCAAATACTATGTCTACCTACGCACTTTAATAACAATATTTGGAAATGGACTCTTGGGCTTTTCTTGAGGTTTTTTGGGTCGACAAAATTGAATAAGTCTTTCACCGGGCGCCCGCCTGTATAAATCGAAGGTAGGTCCTGCGATGACTTGGTTCTCATGCTTCATGATCTGGCCATGGGGACCGAGGACGACTCCTAATAAGGAACGTGTGTATGTGGGCCTTCAATAACGGGGTCACTTGTCTCCAAAACGGGACATCTATTATTTGGGTGGTATAGCAAGGCCGCTTGTTTATAGTTGAGAACGGATACAGTAAAACTGAGAAGAATAATAAGCCATGGGCACGAATTGAAATAGACTAGGACACACGCACACAACTTCGTAGGAATGGAAGAAAAAGATCAATAAATAATCAATGTCGGGCAACCCGACATGAATTTGAGTCCGTTGGTCCTGCCCTGTTCAAGAATCCTCTTGGTGCAGGGTGAGGTTTACTACTTATCTTGTGGTGGGTGGTCTCTTGGTTTTTTTTTGTTTTTTTGTTTTTTTTCCCTGTCAAGTAGGAAGAAGATTTCATAGCGGGAATTGAACTGCCAACCATTCCATTCGGAAATGGGTACCTCTCCATTACCACCCGATAGTTTAGGGCCATCTTGGACCGGAAGAAAAGGACTTGTAGCATGTGTGTGCAAACACACCAAATATACTGTGCCATGAGGCCTACATATGGTAGATCTTGTAGCCAAGTTGGTTTAGCTACGGTAAGTTTCCATGTGGGCTGTTCGCCCACCATATTCTAGTGGAAATGTAGTTTTCACTGGGTGGAATCTACATTCTCAATAGAATCTGGTGAGCAAGTGGCCTACATGGAATCTAACCCTAATGCCCCCTTCCCACTTGACTTTAGCTGAGCCTAAAAGTTGGTTCTAAAAACGCAACCTGCACACCATCGACACTATCTAGTCGGGGGCCTAGTTGGCAAATGATGTGGCATGGTTCTAAAGTGGAGGTTTTAAGCCTCAAGCACCGATCCTTTCATCGGCACCTAGACATAAGGCAAGAATGTAGGACCTTTCATACTATCGCCTTCCGCCCTTGTGATTGGTTGCTTTTAGTCTTAGCTATGAGGGCACAAGGAGCTCCACTAACAAAAACTGATGGTAAGATAGATGAGTAGTATGGCATTTGGTGATGGGACAAAAAGTATCCAACATTCCATTGCTTGGTAGATAAAACAATGAACATGTGTGAAAACTACTTAACAAAAACCTAGTCGACAATCTCTGGAGCAAGTTCTTGTAGGTGCATTGGGATAGGCGGATGCCTCCGCTATAACCGAGAGAGCTTTACCCGGTTTTTAGGAAAGACTTTGGTTACTTGGTAAAGTCGGGTGGGAAGGGGGCATTAGAATGCCACAAAACTTTGGTATGGACCCTAAGTATTCAATTCAAGTCGATAAGCAACTAGGGGTCTTTATTTCTCCTGGCCTATCATTCTTAAACCTTATCTTATCACAACTTGGAAACTTCTAAAGGTAATTCAAAATTAAACCTAAATTTGACCCAAAAAAAAAACATCTTCTCTATGGTAAATACTAAAATTTATGATATACCAACACCCGAAAGACACATGTCACAATGACGATGATTGATGTGCTCGCAATATAAACAACCATTTTAGGTCCGATAGTGAACATACTTGAATAGGACATGCGTGGTCATGAGAAAAGAGATAGAGGAATTCTCACTCTATCTCTCATAACTTTTGCATATCATATGCATTTCTGAAACATGATCCGGGAGTCTTTTGAGATTTGTAGTTGTATACAAAGATGAGATGAGACAACTCGTGGTCTCGTCCAATAGTATAGAATATTTACGAAGTTGGAAGTGCCCATGATAGGGTAGGCCTTGTTGTGGTGACACCAAGTTGCCTAACATGCACATGGCCTATTGTTTAGTTTGCAAATGATTGCGTACAAAATCGACTAAGCTCGGATAATGTGCCCGAAAAACCAACAACATCAATTTAGGTCCAACATTGAACACGATTGGGGAGGGAGGTACCTATGTGGGTTGTGTAAAGGATGAGGAGATAGAGGATCTCCACGTTAAAAGCTTCCTCCCTCGCAACTTTTGCATATCAACTCCGATTCCGAAACTTCTTGAACTCACGAGACTCTCTTTTAAGCGCGCGGTTGCGATCTGGAGGAGACAACTCCTGATCCGATCCCATCGAACGGCCAAGATCGTTTACGGCGTCACAGGCGCCTACTGTTGGCCATCGATCGATCTACTCTCGGGGTCTCACCACCAAGTTGCATTTGTGGGGCCTGCAGGAAGGAGTAACGTAGCTCCGCCCCTGTTTTTTGTTTGTTCTGCAAACGACTGCGTAAAGGGCATTGAAAATCCACCCATCATCTTACCAACTTTCAGGAGTGGAGTGGGCCGATGATTCTCACCGCTTCCACAACCAACAACTTGGCAGCGAGAAAACAAAAGAAATGAATTAACAAAAGGCGCTGCTGCTGCTGCTGCCTGCACTGGTTACCGAGTAGTAGTAGGGGGGTATGTTAGTACGTGACGTGAGCTTGGCCTCGCGAATAAGTTACTTAAGCTGAGCTTCTTCAGATCCATTTGTGCGCACTGCAACTAGCTAGGAGTAGACAGCAGGACTCTCACATATGCCAAAAAATTCCAAGTGTGGCCTGTCTGGATGCATGAGCTTCGTCGATGGAGTCGTATTATTTTGAACATGGGAACGTGAACACAATATTACTTATTGGTGGGACCTGCCCATATATTCGGCGAGGCTGGTGCAAGGCTTAGTATTATTATTATTATTGTTGTTGTTGTTGTTGTTGTTGTTGTTGTAGTACTCTCGCTATATATATTTTCTGGAGTCGCAGCTGACATACTCTCTGAAGTTACTTACACCCGCAGAGCAATATGAGCATGTGAGCGTAGCCTTACAGCTCCAAAAATCACTGTCCACTTCAGCACCGGATGATTCGGGCCGACACACACTGCAACTCCCCGTGCATGTGTGGTCAACTTTAGCACACGTTGAGTCTAAACCTATTAACCTCAGTTGCGGCTACTATTCGTTACTACCACTAAATATACCAGTTAGTGAGGGTGGTACTAATTCAAGCCACACGCACAATTTAGCCAAACCTCGACGTTACCGAGGGTTCAAGCTGCTACCGAGTGACATTGAATTCATGACTATGGTAAACTTTATGTTTATTTATCATAAATTTCAAGTGAAATTAGTGTGTGCTTGTGATTAGTGCGCGCCGCATGCTTGTCAATGAATAGTGCCAAGTGTTGGTACATTTAGTGATCAGTGCCAAGTGCCGATACGTTCATGCCAAGTGCCGGTACTTTAAGTGAAACGTGCCAAGTGCCAAGATGAACAATGCTTCCTAAGCTTAGATCAAAGGTCTTTTGGTGGCACTAATTCGTAAAGGAATTTCATGTCATCTTTACTAATTTTGCACACTCACTGATTGGTATATTTAGTGTAGTGTAATGAAGTATAATGGTTTTAATGGAATGGAGAGGAATAAACTTGGTTTTAAAGTCCAGGAAGCCAAAAGCCTTATGGAAAATATGTGGAGTTTAGAATCCTCGGGGGGGAGGGGGGTCACTCCCTTGTATTAAGTGGGAACACATGAGAACACAAGGTGTTTGTTTGTTTGTTTTTTTGTTTTTTTTTTTGGGGGGGGGGGGGAGGGGGCATTATATTGGAGAAGGTTTATATTATGGAACCTACTACTATGTAATTTTCTAACATTCATTATTTTTGAGGACCCTAGGGGTAGGTTAGCTTGGTATATATTCTTCTTTTCCATGAGCATATAGTAGTTATAAATTGTAGTTTTTTGTTTAATGTCAAGTAAAATCTAACACTCACACATACAAGATCATAATTCACACATCAACACAACATGCATACAATTTAGCTCCTAGTATCCACTCTACTCATGCAAAACATACATATGTGGAAACAAAATCAATCACCATCAATCACAAAGTTTGTATAGGGTTCACACATTCAATTATGAAGCAATTTGTGTCATTGTTCAAGTTCAAGTGGTTGAGACCGTTCAATAAACAACATCTAGTGTTTTGTGCTCGACATAGTAAGTCCAAACCCTAACTCTAAACTGTACAATCTGCCAAAAACACTGCCACACCAAAAATATTTTGACTAATACTACCAAGAGTTTGATTGATTCATTATCTTACTTCAAACCACTTAGATTTCTTGCACACATCTCCACAACATTGTGGCCCATTAACTACATGAGACAAGCTTATATAAAGTCTCTCTCAAGTCACGCAAAACACGTGAGTTTGGGCACTCGTAGACTTGCCTACTTACCTTTTGGGTGGGACAAGTGGACTTAATACTTACAATGCCCTATGTGTGTTCCCCTATTCTACTTGTTGCACTCTTGCTTTGCAAGAAATCGTACCATACATTGGAAGGTGCAATTGATTAGAGTGCATTGCTATTCTCACATAATCATTACCACTTCTAATTTAAAGGACAAACCACCGCTCAAACATTGGCGAGCACTCTAGGGCCCTTCTCCAAGGTTTTGCTTTAATAAGAAGACTTTGGCATTCACAGTAGCTACTGCAACTAACTAGCAAGCACTAACAACTCTACAACATAGGTACCTTTTCACCATACCACTTTCACATAAACTACACACCCAACAATATGGAAGAACTTTGAAGAGATGACCATCTTCCCAATTGGGATGAGAGATCCATCTTCAGTAAACTACACACATGATTAGCTCCAATGAAAGGAGAGAACCGGCTGCTAGTTATAGATGAACTAATTGAGTTTGAGGAATATCTAGTTGAAGCTCAAAACTTCAAGAAATGTATTGATCTTGTGAAATAACATCAACACTATTTGGTATTTCGCATTTGGTGGCGTTGATGTTTTGGAGCTATCAATCTTGTAGCATTGAGTTTAAGAAATAACTAGTTGGACTTGGAAACACTGTGATTTTGACCAATTATGCCCAAAAATCTCCCGGACATTGATTGGCTCTTACATAAACTTAGTCACTAAACTAGACTCCTAAATAGGTCCAAAACATAATTCATAGCCAAACCATAAAAACTCCACAACAACAACACCACCACCAAATGCAATTGCTACAAAGGGCAAGGCATGATGCTCATCAAGTACGAATTGTTTTCATTTTGGCAGTGAAGAAGTTCTTTCCTTCCATATGAGATGGAATGGGAACTTACTTCACACCATTCATACTAAATCAAGGGGAAAACATGATTATAAATCATGGAGCTAGACATGTAATTGACATAACACATCTAGGAGTATAGATCCAGGAGCTACACACCTTCCTCACACAACAAGGTGCTAAACCCTAAATTCATACACACCACAAGCAATTTTCAAAGCACTTCAAAGAAAGGGAAAAAAGAAGAAGGTACTCACAACTTAACCACACCACCACACCACACTCAAAACTTGCACACCCATGTGAGCTCACACAACCTTGGTAGCCACATAAAACATAAGAGAGATGGGGTGGAGAGGAGCCCCCATTAGGGTTTTGGGAGGTCATTCCTATTTCCCTAACGTTTCCTTCTATGGATGATATATTGAATGTTAATAATGTTAATAATGGAAGAAGTCTCACTATTTGGGATGATAGGATAGAGATCATTCTCATTAGGCAAATAGCATAAGGACTCCCTAAGGTGTGGGCCCTAATATATTCAATTTCCCACCCTACTGAACCCTATGGTATGTTAATTCTAAAATTTCTCTAATATGATCAATTTGTAAACACCCTAATTTGATTATACCACATAGTTCAATATATAACACGGTCTTTGTTACAAATACATTTTTATAATTTGTAGGTCACAACTTTAAAGTGGACCCTATATTTGTTCTCACCCGGTTTTATGAAATACGGCAATTGATAGGTGGTTTGGGCACTCTTAGTGCTTACCACACATATGCTTAAGACCATGCATACCGCTGACATCCCAATCCCAAACCCATACTTAATTTGCAAGCTACCCATTAATAATGGTGACTGCCAAGTGGGACTCAATGGCTTTGTGATGCCACAACCAAGGTGAACCAAGGCCTACCAAGGCCACATCGAGTTAGTCCTACCTCCCTCAATAAAGCTAAATGGGGAGTGCATGGCATACGACCACTACAAGACAACCTAGATCCTTTGTCCAACATGGCTTAGGCTTGGGAATCCCTTGGTCATAGGGACATGCCCCAACTCCCCATAAGTTATAACTATCACCACTCACTACCCTCAGATTCTCAATCGGGAGTTTTAGACATGCCTTTACTAATGCACGCAGTTGAAGAGCCCATATGGTTTCATTGGGGCTAGCCACACTCATTCCATAACTGGAGGAAGTCCGGGGACACCACCTTGTGACTTGATAACCTTTCCCCATTTATTATACTAACCTCTAGCGGTTTGTGTAGGGTCCCAACTTCATAGTTAAAGTATGGAATGTCCATCTCAAAGTGAGGCTAATCATCACTTTTGGAGCTAACTACCTCAACATATTTTGATGAGCTCTATAGGCCGTGTTCCTTGTTTGATTAGGGCATTCTTTTTCATGACAACCTTTGCACTTAATCATCACGAGGCTTAATGCGGTCCCTTAGCACCACTTTAGTGCCACCCATGAGCTTAACCACCCTTCCATATGGGTAGCCATCGTTTCGTCACCTTGCAATATGAGTGAGAGAGAGAGAGAGAGAGAGAGAGAGATTCCTATGACCTAAATAACCAAAATCTAGGGTATAGTCTCTCAGTTGGCTTGAGTGGTGTACGTTACAAGCATTTGTCACATTACAATTCATTAACTAGACAAAATGGATGTTATTTCATTCTAAAAACATAGATGACATGTTTTTCACTTCTCTTTCTCTCAAAGGGTTCTCCTCATGACCTCTCTTCCAATATCTCATTTAGTCTTGTCTTTTGTTGTGGTTTGTTAGGTTCAGTTCTCTCATGGTAAAGTGCAATAATTTTTTGTGTAACCATTGGCCAATGTATCTAGAAATCATGACAAGTTCCTTCATTAATTGGTCAACGCTAATTCCAATGACGGACAAATTATTCATTTGTTACTTCCAAGATCTAATTATTACTCATAATTATGTATTTGATAGCTAAAACCAAGAACAAGCTATAGTCTTGATTGCCCTGCACAACCTGCAACATTCATAACAGCAACCACGGTAACACACAAAACCATAGTTATGTTGGTAAGCTTACATTTTACTCTCATATATCATAGTTCCTAGACTAGATATGAGGTTTTTATAATTATCCAAATCCAACTCATGCTTAAATTAAATGATAAGTCATAGTTCATTTTAACATTATAACTCACAATCTATCATCCCCATAATTACTCAACTGATTAGAGTTATTTCTCATCACACTCAGTTGGTAATAGGGATCAGAATCAATTACACACCAATGACTACCGTAACACAATAGTTGGTTCGTCCCCTGGCGAACGAATATTTATTTATTTTGAAAAAATAAGGTTCGCCTCTCAAAAAACTGAATTTCTCAATTTTCATTTTTAGCAAAAAAAATCAGTAAAAATGACCTTAAATGGCTTAGAAACACCAAAAGATTGCAAAAATTATTTTATTTTATTTTCGTTTTTCTATCTTCATAATTTCATAATTTTTACGTTTTTTATTTTTAGAATTATTTTTGAACGAACCAGCTATGGTACTACGGTAGAGTTCTTGTGTCAACTATAATAAAAAAAAACTTAATCACATGGTTCACCATGTTTCTTCTAATTCCCTGTCACATGGTCTTAACAGTCATCAATAGTTTCCTCTCTTAGGCTAATTCTTGTCTTTCTTTCTCCTCAATACTCAACATGTCTTTCATAAGACTTGTTGAAGGTGGAACATTAGATTGCTTGTAGTCAATAGAAATGTAATGGAAGAGACATGAGAAACAAAAAGGTTATAATAAGGGCACAACATAGGTCCAAGATGGATAAGAGTAATCCCATATTATTTGTATGAACCAAGGAAAAGAAGAAAATTAATAAAAGCCAAAGCAAGGAGAGCATGAGATTATCTCACTCCAAGCATTGTTCATATGCCTTTGTGTATATGTTCTTACTTGTGAGGCACCACGGGCCTTGGCTTGGTGGTTAGGCTCATGGCCCCCAATGAGGAGGTTGTGGGTTCTATTCCCCATGCCGGCGTGGTGCTCACCACCTTAGTCCACCCAACTATGGTGGGGGGTCCTTGGACCTTGTTATATGGGTACCTCAAAGCCCTATGGGGGGATACCATGTCCGGTATCTTCAAGGCACTAGTGGCTAGCTAGGAACTAGTATAGTGTGTCACTATAGTGTCCATCCTCGAAAGGGGAGAGTAGTATTGTCCCAGTGTCCCCTTGTCCAGTGGCCATCGGGTTCATTGGCATTACGAACGGACACTTTATTCACGCCGGCCCCTTGTAGACCGGAGTTTCTCTCTCTCTCTCTCTCTCTCTCTCTCTCTCTCTTCTTACTTGTGGATTCTCATCTCTAGTCATGTTGACTTCCAATAAGTTATGGGCCCATACATGTGAAATGCCTAGAGATTTGATTGCTTTGAGGTTGTGGAGTGGATCTTGAGGGTTTGATACTTTGGAGCTCAAAGTGTTGGAGGTGTTCGAAGGCACATTTGGTTGTTGTGAGAGTTTCTTTGTCATTTGCTTTTGCTTGAATGTATGTTTGATGCAAGAACATGTGACTTGAATAGCTTGAGTGTTTAAACTTCAAGAGCATCTAATTTGAGAGGCTTGAATGTTGAGGCGTTTATTTGAAAGCACTTCGAAAGCATATGATTTGCTTATTTTGAGTGGTTTAAAGCTTATATATGATCACTGCTTTGGAATTCATGCCGATGAAAGAGTTGATGATGGAGTACGTGACCGCACGTTTGATGCATGAGATGTCGAAGGGCAAGGAGAACAAACCCCAAGACGAAGACACAACGATGGTATTGCGTCAAAGTAAAGCAGGAGATCCACCTTCGTGGCAAGGCGTAAGGACGTGTTTCTATTATGGTAAACCAGGCCACATTGCACGATTTTGCTACAAAGCAAAGAATAAAGATAGGGAGCATGCCAAAAATGCGAACGACAAGCACAAATTTGTATTTGTAACGCAACACGGAGCGCATTCAAGGAGCGTTTATAAATGAATTATGGATGCAAGAGCCGCAAAACATATGACTTTGCATAGGACGGCATTCGATACCTTCGAGGTAATTTCTCCACACAACATGCATTTAGGTAATGATAGTGTAGTCGAAGCCATTGGATTGGGATCCATTGTTGTTGGAGTTGAAACGAGAGGCATAAGGAATAGAGTTCGCATTATAGATGTGTTTCACGTGCTCAAATTGCAAGCCAACTTGCTCTTGATAAGCATGTTTTTGTCGAATAGGTTGAAGGTGCAATTTCTTGCAAAAGAGTGCATTGTAGAAGGTGCAAATGGCGACATGGTTGCAATAGCTCAATGCAAAGGAAAATTGTACCAAATGACTTTCATAGAGGTATGTAGAGCGAATGCAACCAACATCGTGTGTTCACGTGTGGGAGGTGGTCTAGTGAAGCTTTGGCATCGCTGACTTGGTCATTTGAATGTGAGGAGTGTTTATGCACTCCAAAGCATGGTAAGGGGCATGAATCTGGGTAAAACCTTTCGTCCAACCTTAACATTGGTTTGCAAAGTGTGCATGGAGGTCAACCAATATGTGGCAAAATTGGGCAATGATGCGGAAAGGCAAGCAACAAAATCCTTAGAGATTGTTCATTTGGATGTTCATGGCCCAATGAAGAATATGTCTATAAAAAGGGAATTTTTCTTTTTCTTTTTATTGATGATTTTTTGAGGAATGTGTAGGTTTACATGATGAAATACAAAGGAGAGTGGTTTGAGAGGTTGAAAGAGTTCCGAGCGTTTGTAAAAACGCAATCGGAGTATGAAGTCAAGGCATTTCAATGATTGACCGGAGGGGACTCCATTTCAAAAGATTTTGAAGTGTTTTGGATGAATGAAAGTGTCAAGCGGACGACAGCGTATACAGATGAAGGCGTAAGTGGATGATGACGTATACGGATGAAGACGTCGAGCAAATGAAGTTGTGTATGGATGGCAATGCATACGGATGAAGGCATCAAGCAAATGAAAGTTGAACGGATGAAGGCCGTTGGATCAAGAGGGCGGAGAACAAAGACTGGTGGATTTACATGTTTAGAGAATGATAACTAAGGTGAAGTTGGCTATAAATGTTAACCATTAGATTTAGGTATGGCTAGATCTACGACTAATCTCTCTCTCTCTCTCTCTCTCTCTCTCTCTCTCTCTCTCTCTCTTAAGGATTTTGCAGTATTAAAGGCTTAGAGATATGAGGTAGAAATAAAGTTAGTGTTTAGTGATAAAGTTAGACATTAAGGCTTTAGCTTTTGTCTTGATTGAAGTATTGGCTTAGAGGATGACAAAAGATCACGCATCCAAGTATTATTCTTCAGAAGGGTGGCTTAACCCTCAATCCTTCCATTACTCGGCCAACCCAACCAAGGGGGGTTGGTGTGGAATTTGGTGAAACTTAGGTACCTTGAGGCAACCCACCCTCCCTTTCACGATAGCAAATATTAAGTACAATGGATGAATTTCAGATGAAGTTAGGGTGGTTTGCACGGATGAATGTGATGCATAAGAAATTGGATGATTGTAAGGTAGATATGATAGAAGGTCATTGCTTGGAGGCATTAAAGTAGTCCACCCATCTGGCCAATCTTGTGGGTTATTACTTTGATTGGAGTAGCAATTGTCACCACACTTTGTTTTTGTTTTTATTTTCTTTCTTCTCTTTGGTTTATACAAACATTTTGGGATAACTCTTATCCCTTTTTGAACTACCGTTGTGGCCTCATTCTACTCTTATTGTTTCTCATATCTTTTCTATTACATTTTTATTAACTATGAGCAATCTAATGTTGTACCTTCTACAACAACTACAACCTTATTCTCATCAACAAATTAACCCTAAACAAACACAACACTAAAAAAACCTACATAATATCACAAGAAGTTTAACATACAACAATCACTAGACACTTGATTTGTAAGATCCTAAATTTAAAATACCACAATATAAAAAAATGCAACCTGGATAAAAACATATTGGCCACCCACCTCACAATACAAACATATCACAACACAACACTAATTCTTGACCACACTTGTTTGTACATAGAGACAATCACCTTGGAAAGGCTAAAGTGGTTGTAGGCCCACTTCACTGAACACCAAACCAACCCTTTTTCGTACATACTACAACTGCCATCACAATAATTTTCCATGGAATTGACTTGGCTCCTCACTAGATAAGTTGTGATACTACCCAAAAAAACCCCCAAAACAATATTATTGATCAATAACCACAACAACCTACACCCAACAACTTACAACCCTCGATATAAAAACCTTCAATTCAAAGTCTTGCTCTTACTACTCCTCACCACTAACATGTCCCACCCCCTTTACTACATACCACTCCCCACACATCCCACAAACCACCAAACCACAACCAAAGCCATACATTAGGTATGAATGGCAGCTTACGTGGATCCCAACAACATCACCATTACGATCCTTAAATATAATGACTAGACCTTGCTAAAACTAGACATTGATTCTCTACAAGACATCCACACCTTCGCCACTATCCCACCGACAGAATCACACACCCACACGACCCCCAAGGGCCCACATACTACAATCAAGTAGAAAACTTGCTCACATCAATTATATGTGTACATGCCAAACACACACACACACACACACACACACACACACACACACACACACCCGTCAACTCCACAATCATAAACCCTTTACAACAAACACAACGTGACAGGATAACATAACCATCCATATACATAACTCATCCTCAACCCACCATAAAACCATATAGGGTCAACATAATTGATAAATTGATAGAAACCCCCAAAAGAACACCCCCTATCCTTACCCTCCAAACTTAACCCCTCCCACAAATATTTTACCACCCATGCCTATGTAAACTTGACCCATCACACAACACCTACATAGATGGATCTTTCATTTCCCCATGTAGCAACTTAGATAGTCAAGAGTGTGTAGCCCACACAATAATTTTCAAATTGCCAAAAGACTACTAGGCTTCCAAAACACACTATGAGCAAAACTATATGCCATATGGCCAACATTGTTAACACTCAAAATTCAACCCAAGATGTACACGTCTTCAACAACAACCTCAATAACATACACCTCATTAGCAATTACACACAATGCCCATCATCACAACATCATCACCCTAACAAACTCCTCATAGCCTTCATGGTACATTACATGACGTGGGCCAAACACAAGATCACCATTCATAAAGTCAAAGCACACACAAAAATGATAGGAAATGAATTTCAAACACACTAGTCACTGACAAAAGCCACCATCTCTCCCATCCCGCATACACACATGGCACACACTATCCCATATAGATTCACACTTCCCATATGTCCTTCAGGCACTAATCCAACTGAAATCTATGCAATCTCCACTCCTTCATCAACAAAGAACATAACATATTTACAATTGCGTATGCCAAAAAAAATTCAATATGTGGAAATATGGGTAACCAATGAAGAAATACACCCCAAACTCTAATTATTTCTAGAAAACAAAACAATCCACAAATGCACAAATAACACAACTATTGAAACTTAGATGTGCACAATATATGGGCGATTGCCAAAAAAACCTATTCTAGCCCACTAAACACACCAATCCAAACCTCACGCTCTGCCATAAAAACCAAAGAGATATCTGGCCACACTTGCTATCCACATATGCATTTAAATTCCTCAAAGGTCTCAAAATAGCAACAACCCATCAATCACAAATCTTCTCAAATCTTACACACACACCAAACACTTACATTAACCAACCTTGGCAATTGCCATGGCACCACTCAAGATAACATTATACCCCCATGGATATTTACAATATGATTATCACAATACATGATGTACATGCCTAGGAAACCTCCAACTATAGATTTGAACCAACCACGTACCAGGAGATACATATGATCAACCAAGCCTCATATGCCCAACCTTGTACCACAATATACAAATTACATAATTCACATTTACCCATGATAGATACAATGAACAAAATATATAAACAAAATAAGACAAATATAACCCACTAATAGATGCAATCAAAGCACAAGTATGGCAAGTTGAACCTCTTATTGTCATCACAGCAGGAGTTAGAAAGGAAATCCACACTAAAAGCATTAACCTACTAAAAGAGATCTCCACATCCCACTCCCACTAATCAAAAACATCATTAAAGAATACACCAATCAATCCTAAAATATCTAACACACCCACGGGGAGGTCACTCCATTGTCAAATTGAACACCACGTGCGAACAAAAAAAATCTACTTTTTACATAAAGCATCACCAAAATGGGTCAAATTTTTATCAATTGTATATCATGGGTAGATATACACGGTATCTATCCCATCGTAAAAAATGGTAACCAAATTTGATGATTTCTTTTTTTATAAAACATACCGTTTCTAACTAGAATGACACATGATTGAACTAAAATAATTACTACAAAAATGAAGGTGACTAAAAATTTCAAAAGAATATACAAAAGATACTATCAATGGTTATGTATATGTAGAAAAATATCATAAATTTAAAATTATCTATGGCATGTAATATAGGGGTAGCAAACTTTGTTCGCACGTGGTGGTCAACTTGACAATGGAGTGACCTCCCCATGAACATATCTTATACTAAACAAACGAAAACTAGATTACAAACAACCCCCGTTCCCCCCCCCCCCCCCCCCATTCCCCCACTTACCTAGCTAATAGCATAACCTAGGTAGGAAACTAAAAGTACATTGTTATGACCAAAAGGCCCTACCTACCGCAGGGCAGGCAATAACCCCATCTTGCACCAATAGGATTCTTGAACAAGATAGGGCCAATGGGTTCTAATTCATGTTGGACGAAACTTTGATGTTGGTTTTTATTTTTTCTTTCACCAATTGCTCATAGCGCTAAGTTGCACCATTCAACCCATGTTCAAATCTCAAGTATTTGTTTGCACTTCCGCCTTTGTGGAGCTCCAATGGTCACCCTCCACTTTCAACTTCAACTCCACATACATTTATGGCTATTTGCATATCATAGAATTGCTACTTTGCAAATCTATTGGAGCAATCTGTCGGTTCCCTGGAAGGTCTGGTCTTGGAAACAATCACTTAAACTTCCTAGAGAGCCATAGATTTGGAATTTGCCTTCACTACTAGAACACTATGCCAAAATAACTGCAGCCAAAATTGGTTGTGGTTCTTTTGACCAGCCTGATTTGGAGTCGCTAAATGACTGCATATTTGTTTTAGTTTAGCGACTAAAATTTTATGAATTTGTGAACGTGTAATATACCGCTGGAAAGTCTTGAAAATAAATTTCCGACGGTATATTACACGCCCAATTTAAAAAAAATTGTAGCCGCAAAATGAGAGAGAAACATCTATAGTCGTTTAGCGACTGCAGATCACGTTGGTCAAAAGAACTGTAGCCGATTTCTGCTACGGTTTTTTTGAGCATAGTTTTCAAATAGTGCTTTCAAGTGGTTTTATATTTTCTCTTTTGATTTGGAAATGATTCAACTTTTTAAATGATCATATAGGCCTTCCCAAGTGTGTTCACAATGGCATTTAGAGTGGTCAAATGTATTGAGAGCAAATGGTCCAATCTAATCGTAACACACATCTTTTTGGCACATTCATTCTTAATTATAGACCTTGTCATATACCCCTCAAAAACATTCTAATCTCTATGATATCACGCTTGTGGCAACAAAAGTGCACATGGTATTAAGGAGTTATGCAGATGTGTTAACATGGATGCATGATAAATGAAAGTTAGTGTAGCATGTGACACTATGGAACAATATAATGACAAGTCAACATTGCCATCATGACAATAATTACAAATGTGACAAAGTGATGCATGCAAGCATGTGGTTTGAATTATTTGGTGGTTTGTTTTAATGTGAGAGCCCATGATATATGGGAGGGAAGCATGATAACAAGGAGTGGGATTTAAACCTGAGAACATTTTTTCCCCTAAGGCTTTGGGATATAAGAGAAGGAGTGACATTGAGGAGGTTAATATTATGAAGTTTAAAGTGTATTGGTGTTCATTGAAAAGAGTGACCACATAATGCTCATATACCTCAATATGTATGAACGGACATTTCAAGCTTACATCGACACTTTTGGAGTTTCAAAGTTCGGCTCGAGTTTGCAGCAAGTGGTTGGCATGGAATGGCTCTGGAGTAGAGGTGTCTATTCTTGATCAGGGCCCCATCGGGAACCTATAGGGTGCCATAATTCTGATTGGACTAGGATTGATAAGGTTGGGTCAGAATTTCGATGTGCCTGGGTTTAAATTTCGAACAGGCTGGAATCAATAGTGCCATGACACAAGTCCTTGGTTTGAGCGTTAAAGTGAGGAGAAGTGAGACTCTAGACATTGGTCAGATGCTTGGGTCAACTTTTGACTTCAAAAATTCATAATAATTTCATTCAAGGAATAAAAGTACCAAAAAAATTGCAATCCTCTTGATTTCTATCTTCCTACGTGGGAAAAATTTACGACGCCTTATACTTCTCCCGAACTGGCGTAGAATCTCTAAGTGGTCGGTTATGGGCACCTCTATTCTACCTTGGAATAACTTAACAACTTTTTGAGTGACGAGAGTCCATTGTAGTACTGGAACCTGGCCTCATGTGAGAGCTCAGAGTCCCAGTCTGTCTTTAGAACCAACAAGTCCAAACTATGTAATCATGAGCGAAGTTGCGGATCAGCAGCTCCAACAAATTTGAGTAAGGTATATGTTATCCATTGGAAAAGGGCCACAGGATCAATGAATGGGAAGTACTGAGCACCTATTCCCAATCAGGATACCATCGGCAATCTATAGGGTACTGGAATTTCGATAAGGTTGGGATTGAATTTCGATCACGTTGGAACCAATGGTACCATGATACATGTTCTGGTTTTGAGTGCTAAAGTGGGGAGAAATGAGTGGTTATAGTATACTCTAGACATTAGTAATATGTTCGGGCCAATTTTTGGTTTCATAAATTTATAGCAATTTCAATATAAGGAATAAAATTACCGAATTTTTTGTAGCCTTCTTGATTTCTATCTTCCTGCACGGGAAAAATTTGCACCATCATATACTTCTCAAGATCTGGTGCAAAATCTTTTAAGTGATCAATTATGGGCGCCTATGCTCTAATTATAGGTGAACATGTGAAGTTTGAGAAAGAACTGGTTGAAGTTCAAGACTTCAGAGAAATTACCGATCATGTTAGAGGAATATATGAAATACAAGTCAAATCAATAAAGAAAAACAAAAGTATCACAACATGTAATCATTTGGACTTGGAAACACTAGAATTTTGACGGATTATGCACAAAACTCTCCCCATACATTGCACAAAATTAAGGTGTCAAACATACGACCCTTATAGTGGGACCCCGGTGTCCCATAATGCACCGGTTCTCGCATAAAACCCGTGTCGATGTCAAAAAGGATTGGTTGAAGCGATCAAAGCAGTGTTGGTTTTTTTTTCTCAACTTTTTCAATCACTGACAACCACATGCTCTCGTTTAACTCTTGACTACACTATTCCTCAATCTTCTTTGACGCCATTGCAAATAATGGGGGTGCCAACACCATCCCCCACTCTCTATAGGAGATATCCCCTACCCTAAAAAAAGAATTAATGCATTTTTTGGCTCTGGTTTATGTAGGACACCAGTGTCCCGCCATAAGGTTCATATGTCCGCTTAGGATATTACAAGTCATGAGTGAGAGTACGTACTACGAGCAATATTTATATATATAGAGAGAGAGGGGGCCTAGTTATTTGGGAGCACTGACTTGGACTGCTTGTGGTGCAAAATACCCCTCTCGTAGAATGTTCATTGCATGACATTATTCGGCCCTTGTAAGGTGTGATGTGGGACCGGAAATAATTCGAAACATGTTATTATCGTGTAAATTTTCATATAGACCTTCTCAACACCATATTCAATGTTGGGTCTCATGGCTGGAAGTTTGTTTGTATGCGGCAGTTGCAGCATTTGATTTGTATTTCTGGGACAAACCGGGCTCACGTGGAGAGCAATTCAAGCAATTTCCACGTGCTTTTCTATCCACGCATAGAGCATTCAATTCATAAGCCCTTGTTCAAATTCACAAGCATGAGCAAATTGGTTATGCCCTAGAAATGGTTTGAGTAGGTGAATCGGGGTCTTCATGCTTCTCCACATATGTGAACACTTGTGTTTGCATGGAGATGTAGATAATCATTATCGTCTCAAAGTTAAGTTGGCAATCAAGTTGATTTTCCTTTGGCATCCATTTGGATTACACATTAATATTGCACTAGTAGAAAACTATGCCCAAAAAAACCGCATCCGAAATCGGCTGCATTCCTTTTGACCAGCTTGATTTGTAGTCACTAAAAGACTATAATTTTTTCTTTTTCATTTTGCGACTAACATTTTGATTTTTTTGGGGGGCGTGTAATATACCATTGGAAAGGTATGTTCAATACCTTTCCAAAAATATATTACACGCCCCAAAAATAACAAAATTTCAGTCGCTAAACCACAAAATAAATCTACAATCGTTTAGTGACTACAGATCAGGTTGGTCAAAAGAATTGTAGCTGGATTTGGCTGCGGTTCTTTTTGGCATAGTTTCCTACTAGTGTTGAGGCAAGATTGATCCAACCCTACATCATTACATAATCACGTTCTATAGTGAATCATCTTACATATACAAATTGAGACAAATGTCTTTACATGGTGACGGTTTGAAAATCCCGTGAATTTATTATTCCAGATCCACACTTTCCTCAAACTCAACTTCAAAATCAAATAGTCACATGAGGATGGGGTGAAAGCATGGCCCTTCCAAGTCACCTATTCAATGCTAAATCTTGTGGACAAGGGAGGATCTACAAGTAGTTATCAAGGCACATGTTGTTGTTCAATCTTGGGCCCATGGAACATGTTATAGAGACTTTCTAAGGTTACAAATGAGGTAACAATGCAATTTATTGTATGAATGCTTGCTTTTGTTAAGATATGAAGCTAAGAGCATTCCAAAGATGAAACCCAACACTTTTTGGGGGGTAGGAGGAGAGGTGTTCAAAGAACATGCTCCACTATATGTATTTGTACATGTGTCAAGTCATGAAATGCAATCCACACTACCTCTAGAGGCTCCGTTTTCAATCATGCAATGTGGTCAATTGGCATCACTACCAACTTATGAGTCCTAGGCACACCAGATGAGAACTTGTCCATTACAACCATCTGTTGCGAAGATTGTTCATTGTGACTCATGGCAAGAAAATGCACAAAAAAATCATTTTGATTGTCAAACACATGTTTTGGTTGAAGTTGTTAGACAATTGACAATCAAAATCCTCCAGTTGACAACCAAAATGAGTTTGACAAAATCCCACATATGGTTGTCAAACATCCCGTGTCAGTGAGAGTATTATGCAAATCCAGTAATGTGATAGGTTTGCAAATTTTCCAGTGACGTAAGACAATTTTTTAATGATGCACGTCAAATGCCAATGAATTGTATAGTTGTATGGCATGCACACCATGGCAGTACATAGAAACAATCATCAAATAGGCACATCTATCATCATTTTCTGCAGCCGAAATTGCACTTGGTCTGACCTCGGTCTAGCGCTGGGAATTTTTTTGCCTCCCTTCCAGTCAAGTCGAATCTACCAAGTTACCCAAGTATGAGCCCAAAATGAGTGCTCATATTTGTTTTATGTTTAGAATTTATTTAGAATTGCATTTGGAGTGTTATTGAAACAATCAAAAGTATAAAGAGAGTGAGGCTTGGTGTGGTTTATGTTTTAGGCTTTAAGCTTTAAGCCTATTTTGTGTGGTTAAGTAGAAGCTTAGTGATATTAGGGATTGTTGTGATTAAGTGAGTAGTGGTTGATGAAGCAAGAGGAAGGTCCTTGGATTTAAATGTTTGAATTAGAACATGCTCTTGTTGGCTTAAAGGGTGAAGGTTTAGTGGATAGGATAAGGTCCTACTAAGTAGGGGAATGTGAAGGGGCTTGTGGTCTTGGGTGCCCTCTCCTCCTCCTCCTCCTCTCTCTTCATTCTCTCCTCTCCCTCTCCTCTCTCTCTCTCTCCCCCTCCTCTCTAGGATTTGGAACTCATAGAAGTAGAAGGATAGTGGAATTAAGTAGTGATTTAGTAGGGGATTTAGTGGAATTATTATAATTAGGTAAGGGGATTAGTTACGGAACTTATGGTGTTAAGAGGTTGAATTTATGGTTAGGGGAACTATTGATTTCTACTTAGTAAGCTGTTGGTTGCAGTCGGAAGGAGCTACTGATTTTCTACTGAATAAGCTGCTGGTTGTAGTCGGAAGGAGCTACTGATTTTCTACTGAGTAAGCTGCTGGTTGCAGTCAGTTGGGAGCTATTGATTTCTACTCAGTAAGTTGTTGGTTGCAGTCGGAAGCTGCTGGTTGCAGTCAGTTGGGAGCTACTAATTTCTACTTAGTAAGCTGTTGGTTGCAGTCAGTTGGGAGCTACTGATTTCTACTTAGTAAGCTGTTGGTTGCAGTCAGTTGGGAGCTACTGATGTCTACTTAGTAAGCTGCTGGTTGCAGTCGGAAGGAGCTACTGATTTTCTACTTAGTAAGCTGCTGGTTGCAGTCGGAAGGAGCTACTGATTTTCTACTGAGTAAGCTGCTGGTTGCAGTTAGTTGGGACTCAGCTACTGATTTCTACTTAGTAAGCTGCTGGTTTTACATTTGGGGAGTGGCTGGGGTTATAGCTCGGAGGGTTACATGAGGATTAAGTTCACATTATACGGGGTTGGTTAATGAGTAAAGGGATAGGGAGACTAAACTAGAAACTTAACTCCTTAAGAAATTAAGGAGGGAAGAGGTTCCTAACATGCAAAAGTGTGACATAAGGGAACAATCTTTAAGTAAATATTGGAGTGTTGAGTTTTGAATCAGTGTGGGGAGATGGGACTACTTGTGAAGAGTATTTTTTAATACTTGTACTTTTATCATGGAATAAATTGGTGTGTAAAAGTTGATGGAGAGTGAAATGGATTTTTATGAATTTGGTAAGAGGTAGGATGTAAGCATGAATGTGGTACCCATACCCTCACCCGGACTAGGACGCTTAAGGGTGGGCGGTTTGGCCTCACACCAAGCCAACAACAATATTTTCCATTCAGCGCGTTAATTAATGATGAACTAAGAAATATAAATTCAAAATATGCTATATGGCAAACATAGTAGAACATCTCTCACATGTTATTGACATCCATAACATTACTCAGCTAAAGAGTTGTGTTCACGGGTTCGGCATCAAATTTGGAGAATAAAGACTTTGAATGTTGAAATTCCAATGTTTCAGACTATACCTAAAGTCAAGGTAGTTGAACATAGCTCATTAGCTGAGCAATGTTATGTCACCTCAAGTGTTGTTAATTATGATAGTTTCTACTGTACTATCACTTTTTTTTATATATATATATATTTTACACTCTTAGAAGTCATGAACTTTTTGGTATATTTTGAGTCAAGAATTTTGATAATAAGTTTTAGCTATAGAAGAGGCTTGTGATTTGCGGCAAATTCATCTCAAGTTAATCCCAGTGCACAATTTATGGTATTAAATGGTAGGGGCTTAATATCGTCACTTACTCTATTCCTAGGTTACACTAATGACCAACAAAACGATCATTAGCATGACCATGTGTCGCTTGCCATTATCATGCTAAATAATATCTTCCTCTTTGCCTTCTTTTCCCGCGGGGAGGGGGGGGGGGTTCAAGTGACACTTGTCGTTATTGTGCTCAAATTACCTTCTTGCATATTACAACATAAAATTATCATCTCAAGGACTCCAATATGTTGCACTAAATGCCAGAATGGAAAATTATCATTCATTTCAAAAATCACTTATGTTGGCAAATAGTGTTGTGTTGACAATTAAAGGTCTCTAACAACAACCTGATTTGGATTGTCTGCCAACAATGTATGTGACAATATGGTACTATAAGTCGTGTAGATTAATTGAGGGTCTTCATTTCTAATTATAGGATCATACCAACTATTAAAAAAAGGAAAAAAATCCCCAACATTTCCTAATTTCAACTTACATGACCGTCATTATTCCATGAACTTCAAGGCGACATTGTATAATACTACACTAATTATCCCAATTAGTACATGTTATTGTTTGAAGTTACACAATGCTATTACTATTTAACGAGAATGTAGTATTTTACCAAGCAAAGTCATTTATGTTCTATAATGTCGGAACAACTTACTGAACTGTTGTTAGTGAAAATATAAGCTCTTAAGTAAGACGTTATTACACTATGTAACTCCAAATAGTAATGGGCACTAATTGGGATAATCGGTGTAGCACGCATATTGATTTCCTTTTCCAGTTGCGACAACAGACATCCCTTGAAGTTGCATCATCCGGAGCTCAGAAGGTTGAAAAAATGAAGCTAAAATATCAACGTCCATTTCAGCACAGGATGATTCTGACAGACAGAACTGCAACTTCCAGTGGCTTCAGCTCCTGTTGAGTCTAAAGGGCCACTTCACACACGAGCCAAGAGCCGTGACCACGGAATTGTGAGAGCCCAAAAGAAAGTGTCCAAAGGCCGTCCCCAACACACCTCCAAAAGCATGTAGTATGGTCATGGACCCTCGAGTGTAGTCTGAAGTCATATGTGACCAGGCCCTCAACCAAATGCTATTTCAATGATTTTCTATTCATGCGGGGTCCTCACACCTGATAAAATCAAAATAAACCAACGGTTGTGGACGTTCGGAGTGCCATGATCTCTTGGTTTTGTGTTAGGCCTGCCTTCAAGAGGTGGTTTTTGACAATAGTCCAAGTGACCATGAAACACGATCCATTTGATGTCATGTAGGAATCCATGTAGACTTTACATGCATCCATCTTGCATTCACATGCTTCGTTGGTCCCTCAAGCGTAGCGTGAAGCGAACTTGGACCGGCTCCGCCTTTTCCACCAATGAGAGTGCATGCTTGAAGTGTAACGGCCACGGGCTCTCAGTCTCGTGTGTTAAGTGGCCCTAAACCCTAATTTGCAGCTCTATTTGTAGCTAGAGACCACTGACTGGATGACGGTATCGGGACTGGGTGAAGTAATTAAGTTGCATGATACCAAAGATCGAGCTTGAGTCTTCCGGAATCCAATCAATATGATAAACCAACAAATTTGGAGGTCATGTTTTCACGACACCGGTCTCCCAGTAGATGTTGTGAATCAAACTGCCAAGCGAAGAAAAACATCACTGCAAAAGAACAACCAACAACAACCCATTCGGTGGCAGAGGAGGTCACAAATCCTTGGCCCACTTTTACGACACCGCTTATGTTATTTAGTGTCAATTGCTATATGGAATTACGTGATGCTATAACGTTTTGCTATAGAGTACATTTTCTACCAACACAGCTCAAACATGGTTTTGGACATCATTGAAAATACGCAATTCAATTTAGTAAAATGTGCATTCAAGCAACAACAAAACTTATGGTATTATGTACGTGTGAATAATAAGTGACATTAAATATCGTAAATGGTGCACACTATTTATGATATGTAGTGTCATTGACCCAATAATGTCATGGGGTATACATCTAGGTTACGCTAATGACCAATATATTGACCATAAGTGTACTTCAAAACCGGACACAACCAATCACACTATACAAAGTTAGAGCACATGTCAACATTGATGGCAACGAACAAGCAGACAAATTGGCAAAAGAAGGGCTAGAACTAGAGCACAAAATTGCCATTCACCCATATGAGCATGCCCATGCCATCCCATACTACTACCAAAAGGACGTTTGGGCCTCAATGACAGACGTTCCCGATAAAGGCCCCGTTAGATTCCTAGAAAAACAAATTATTAAATACGATAGGGAAAACAACTTGGAAAACATGGCCACACAAACCCCCAACACTTACAAATGGACAGGAAATGCAGATATAGATAAAGAACTTTCTAACGAATTCTGGGAAAACCCGGGAATCACGGATAAACAAAAATCATGCCTCATCAAATTCCGAACAGGAACCTATATGGGCAATGCTCGAAAACAACTGTTCTTTGGTAGACAAATATATCCCTCTATTACATGCCCCATTTGCACCTCATACGAACCGGACACATGGTTACATGTACTACTTACGTGTAAACAACAACATATACATTCACTCCACGTCAAAAGACACAACAAAGCAGTATGGGAAATTAGGAAACTACTAATCTCATCTGAAAAATCTCGATGTTATATTCTCATGAACGCGGGCACCTTCAATAATACACCCCAGGAAAACACCGTTCCCAATTGGCTACTCCCTTGCACATGCGGTACACAAAGATGCCATTGTAACTCCAGATTCAGACCTGACATCCTTTGTGTTAGAGGATTTCCATACCAAAATGACCCCCCCACAGACTTGGACCCCAACCTCACCATACAATTTATCGAATTTACATACTGTAATGATAGATTCTCTCCAAAAACACTCGAAACAAAAAATAACAAATACAAACCATTAATCGATAGTATTGCTGCTAGAGGATGGAAAATTGACCCCCTTATTATAATCACCGCTGGCGCTAGAGCCACTACACACACTCCTTCAATGAAATCACTCGAAAATAAATTTAAAATACCCATGCCTATCATTAAAAATACCTTTAAAAACATCAATACTATCGCTATAACATATGCCATGGCTATCCTCCTACACAAAAGAAGAATAGAAAACCACCAACCACTACCCCAAACACTAGACCCCCCATAGATAAAGCCATAAAACCTTAACAACTAAGCCACTCCACCCCACCCACTAACAATGCACTAGAGACCTGGCGACCCAAATCATACTAACAATCCTCCCTAACAACTAACCATTTTGGTTCTTGTTACTAGTGACTGGTGACTATAGTGTCTACTCTCGAAAGGGAGGAGTAGATCTTTACCTTCATACCTTTGTCCTGTGGGCATTGGATGGAGGAGGATCGAACATACACTCCATTCACGTCGGTCTCCTCCGGAGACCGAAGTTTTTCTTCTTCTGACCATAAGTGTAAGCACATGACAATCAACATCAATGTGCTTAAGAATATATTGGTTACAATATGGTTAATAATACTATTATAATATTACAAGTTTGGTCTAAGTGTAGATGAGCTAAGAACAAGTGTAGAAGTAAGTAAATTAACACCATCCCCTTGGCCAACAGTATTCATCCAATGCCACTTCTAATGATCTCGCATTAATTGGTGACTATACTTGACACTCTCTCTACGAACTTTAAGGGGGAGACGGATAGGGGATGAGGCCCGCAATCTAGCACCCCGGGCACCCCCTCCCCCAAAAAGAAAATATAAAATTCTCATATCCCGACCAAAAGCTATTGCCCGCTCTACTCGACTTCGTAAAAAATATAATGCCCTTGCATTCTTGAAGGCCGCTTGTCCATATAACCCATATTAAGTGCACCTCACCTTCAAGGTTCAAAATCCAATGTATATGTTCACTTTCACTTAGTAAATATGAAGCAATGGATTGGGATTTCATTGTCGAAGTGAAACCTGTCAATGAAGCATGTAATTGACTTGGATGTCAAAAATATTACCAAAAAAAGTTGCGAGTTACAGTTTGAAAGGATCTTTGTCATGCTAGAATGAAACTCAAAGTATTGTTTTTATTTTGAGCATGCGTATTGTAGTCAACGCCGTCTACTTTTCACAAGCATTTCATACACATTCACGCCAACTTAGGGCTGCTTTACACCTAGAGGCTCGGCCAATTGGTTGTGTAAGAGGTTTGAAATCCTCACTTTTGATTGGCCAAAAGGTTGAAATCGGCCCCAACCCCTTTACACCTAGAGGTCGGGCCGATTTGGTGGTATGATTTTTTTTAATCAAAAAATGCATGGTATGACACGGCCCAAGCTCGTTGAATTGGGTGCACCCAAAATGAAGGGCCAATTCTTGGCCTCGGGGCCAATGTCATATCTCGATAATTTATAAATAAAAATTTGAAGAACTATATATATATATAATTATAGCAAACCAAATACGTTGGATTTTGTGGAAATTTGAACGGCTCTATGCTAGATTATGCTAGATCCGTTGGATTATGCTATATTTATTAAATCGGCCTGGCTTCTTGGCCCTAAGGCCTTTACATATGGGAAAATTGGCCCCTGTTATAATCTTATTGTAATGTGTAGTTGAGGCCGGCCTCCAACCCAAAAGGGGCTGAAATTTCATGCAATCAACCTCAAGGGGAACTGGCTCGGCCTCTAGGTGTAAAGCAGCCCTAAGTGCGATTAGATGTAATTCAGTGTGCATAAGCGTAATTGAAGGCTTTGATAAACACTCTTTCTCTTTCTCTTTCTCTTTCTCTTTCTCTTTCTCTTTCTCTTTCTCTTTCTCTCTCTCTCTCTCTCCCATGGTGAGGAGGGTGGGTGATGGATGGGTCAACAACAAGAAGTGTGGAGGAGTTGGTGCAGGCCAGGAATAGCAGAAGAGAAGGTGGGGGGGGGGGATGTTAAGATTGACATGAAATATTCCCTCCCTCCCTCCCTCCCTCCCTGTTTGGGGGTGGGTCAGAAATCTAGGGGGGCAGGCAGGCAGGCATATGGGGCCGGGATTGATGCCGACCCACTTTCTATTTTCCCAGCGCCCTCCATTGGCCAGGCGGAACAGTAGCCGAGCAACGCCATTCGCAGCTGGCCCGCCCATCAAACGGATCCTCCCGCAATAACACCCCCCAACTTGCAATTTAAGAAGGAGGAGGAAGGAGGGGCTACTACTAAGGACCGCTCTAACTTAATCCCCAACACCTACCTAGCCTAGCCTAGGCGCCCAACACCATCACACTACCCTAATCTCACTCACTAACTACATGTTCTATATTTTGTGCGTTCGGATCACTCCACGCTCGACCCCACGGCCGTCACCATCCAATTGTGAGAGCCCAAGACACCTCCAGGATCGTGTCGTGTGGTCACGGGCCCTCAGCTAATGCAATTTCAATGAATTTCTAACCATGCGGGGTTAAAAATGTAGTAAATCGACGGTTGTGAGGTTTGAGAGTGCCGAGGTCTCCCGGTGTTGTGTTAGGCCTACCTCCAAGAGACGGTTTTTGAAAGTAGTCCAAGTGAGCATGAAACATGATCCATTGGATGCCATGTGGGAATCCGTGTGGACTTTACATCCATCTTGCATTCACTTACTCCTTTTGTCCCTCAAGCAAACTTGGGCTGGCTTCTCCGCCTTCTCCGCCAATGAGGGTGCTTGAAGTGCAATAGTCACGGGCCCTCAGTCTCCTGTGTGAAGAGTGGCCCTTAGTTATGATGTTAGTTGCCTGCGGCAGCACACACAACTTGATCATGAGGCTCAACCTTGAAATGCAATGGTCACGGGCCCTCAGCCTCCTGTGTGAAGTGGCCCTTAGTTATGATGTAAGTTGCCTGCGGCAGCACACACAACTTGATCATGAGGCTCAACCTTGAAATGCAATGGTCACGGGCCCTCAGCCTCCTGTGTGAAGTGGCCCTTAGTTATGATGTAAGTTGCCTGCGGCAGCACACACAACTTGATCATGAGGCTCAACCTTGAAATGCAATGGTCACGGGCCCTCAGTCTCCTGTGTGAAGAGTGGCCCTTAGTTATGATGTAAGTTGCCTGTGGCAGCACACACAACTTGATCATGAGGCTCAACCTTGAAATGCACTGGTCACGGGCCTTCAGCCTCCTGTGTGAAGAGTGGCCCTTAGTTATGATGTAAGTTGCCTGCGGCAGCACACACAACTTGATCATGAGGCTCAACCTTGAAATGCAATGGTCACGGGTCCTCAGTCTCCTGTGTGAAGAGTGGCCCTTAGTTATGATGTAAGTTGCCTGCGGCAGCACACACAACTTGATCATGAGGCTCAACCTTGAAATGCACTGGTCACGGGCCTTCAGCCTCCTGTGTGAAGTGGCCTTTAGTGATGTTAGTTGCCTGCAGCAGCACAGACAACTTGGTTGTGAGGCTCAAGTTGGGTGGGCCAAGGCAATGAACGTTGTGTGTTTATTTTCACCCGCTAGTTACAGATGCACTGGTTGAGTTTGAGAAATGACCAGGTGAGGTTCAAGACTGCCCGAAAAATATACTGTCCATTTTAGAGGAATACTCTAGAGCACTCCTCAAACTGATAAAGAAAAACTGAAAGATGTCAACACCTCACCGGGTGCACTTGGAAACACTAGGATCATGACCGATTATGCCCGAAAATCTCCCTGGACACTGGGCCAAGGTAACCAAAAAAAAACCTCAATTTAATGAGCCCTAAGAACATGTGCCTAGAATGGTGGATCTTTGTGCTAAGGCCTTGGCTAATAAGTGATTACTTTCAGATCAGTCATGTCATATAGCTTGAGTTCAAGTCTCAAGCTTGCAAGTATATGGCCCATGATTTGCTCCCGGTTTTTTCAAGTTGAAGTCCAATCTTGAACTTGTAGATTCAATCATCTAGTTTGGTGCTGACCAGTGTATATTTGGGCTTTAACTTGATGAAATCAATTCCAAAGGAAGGAGGTCGTTCAACCAATGCTCCTACACCATCATACTAAGGCACATGTAAGGAAGAGTTCAAATTTGTTTTTACCTTGGCCCATCACCAAAAGTTTGCAAGCATGAGCTCAAGCTTATATGTGTGTTTCACAGAGTTGCCACACATTTAAGCCGAAGTTGAGCTTCACATTTGCCTAAGATGGATATTAATAGCAAGGGTGCATTTTTATTATAAATAATGTTTTGAGTTTGTTTGTAAGTTCAGCTAAAACTTGAACTTGGAGAATTCTCCAGCTTGATGACTACATGCTTGAACTTGACTGCCAATCCCAAAATGGAGCAACCAAAGCTCCACCATTTTAGGCCCAAGCAAGGGCAATATCTTTTACATTGGCCCATCACCTTTGCAAGTCTAATAGCATGTCCACGCTAGGGGATTTGGGCGAACCAACCCATACACTCGTCCCTTGTTG
This sequence comes from Polytrichum commune, assembly GCA_950295325.1. Lineage (NCBI taxonomy): Eukaryota > Viridiplantae > Streptophyta > Polytrichopsida > Polytrichales > Polytrichaceae > Polytrichum > Polytrichum commune. Next base: position 17,652,190 of record OX485806.1, read on the forward strand.
GATGCCTAAACCCTTGCCTCCAAGGAACCAATGTATGGGTTGGTTCGTCCCAACCCACACTAGGGCTAGTTGTTGTTCCTTAGAAAGTCCATACTAGCGAAAGTCCATCTTAATCTTTCCAAAATTTATAGCTATCAGTAAAGAATTTTTGTCCTACTCGTAAATTTAACCTCACTAGATGTACTATAGTTTCGCCCATTCAGATCATTGCATACAAGATGGAAACTTTCCCATTATTGTGGGCTAGTCATTGGTCCTAGTATGGGCATGCTATAATACCATGCCCACAATAGGGCCAATTGATGTAGCATGAGGAGTCCCTATTGATAGGAAAAAGTTAAACTCTTTCCAAAATTTGCATCTACCAATAAGCATTTTTTTCATCCTACTCACAATAATCTCATCGAATGGAATGTATTGTAGTTTCACTAAAGCATATAAGAACTCCTATAAAGATATAAACGCTCTTAATGGTGTGGGCAAGTCATTGGTGCTAGTGCGGGCATGCTATGAGTCTTTTGGAGCTTGAGCTCATCAAGCTTATGGAATAGATACATACGTGTGGCTAGCCCTCCCTTTCCATCATAAACTCATATTAAGTTACTTAGGACCACTTCATACACGAGCCAAGGGCCACAACCATGTAATTGTGAGGGCTCCTATCTCTCATCAAAGATCGTACTAGCCGTCTAAGGCCCTTGCCTCCGACATGGTCTGTTGAAATTTGCGTCACGCCTTTGTCCTCTTAGAGGTGGGTTTGACGCAAAATTTGGCAAACTATGAAACATTATTCATAGTCTGCCATGTAGGAATTCATGTAGTTTGTTTATTCATGATATTTTCTTTGGGCCCTTAGAGCAAGCCCCATCGTTCCTAGATCTGCATTTGCGTCTAGGATCGAAAAGTGGCCTCCGTCCAGGATGCAAATGCAAACCCATGGAAAATTTACCACTCATCTTACATTGCCCATAGAGAAACTTACTTCAACCAGTTATTTTTCAAACTCTATGTTCTTCCCGTGCATTGGCTCTTTCTGCAATGATCGACCCTAACTTACTTACTTTAATACGGATGTCAACAGGTCATTTCTCAAACTCAACCGGCTCATTTGTAACTTACTTCCAGTTCTAGTTGTTAGGAACATTAAAGTAGGTTGTCTTATTCGTTATGTGGGCCTCTGCATTTCCAGCCCATTTGCAAGGCGGGCCCTGCATTGCTTTTCATCCATACATGCGATATGCAAGCATGAGCAAGACACTACCTTGCATTTGAATTTGCATTACATATGTAAAAGTGCAAATGCGGATGCAGAGGTAGGGTGAGCGGGCTTGCACTGAGGCCTTCACCTTCTAGCGTGAAGTGAACTTGGATAGTTCCGGGCCTTTTCGACCAACGAGAGATCATAGAATGCACATATGGTCACGGACCTTCAGTCTCGTGTGTGAAGTGGCGTTCATAACCTAGCTTGGAGGCAATGTTCAAGATTGAAGTCTTCAATGCCCTTCAAACGCGATTTGGCCCTTCAAAATATACCTCTCTCAAAACAACCCTTCAAAACGCAACCCAAATTGATAAAATGAAGACGTCACTTGAAATCCTCAATATAATCTACCCACCACAAGAACCAACAAACGTAAGGCATTGTCCCTACAGAAAAGTGGAGTTAGATGGTTGATTCTCAATTCTTCAAACTGTACTGAAAACACATACCATCTAATTCATGCACACGTTTAATATAAATTTTGTGTTTCATTTCTATATTCTTGGATTTGAAGCAGCCCTTCAACTGGAGGGTTGAAATCTGAGAGCCCTTCAGAATGAACATCATTGAAGAGCTTCAATGTTGAAGACTGCCTGGAGGTTGCAGCTGCGGATGGGCGGATCCGCTGTCTGTCTGGCTGTCTGTCTGGCTGGCTGGCTTGCATGGAGTGCTGGACCCACCGCGCGTGGCTTTCAGTTTGATACACCAGAGGAAATGACAAAATGGGGGCTTATATTGGAATAGGCCTGCCCTGGCTGCGGCTTCCTTTTCATAATTCCCTCCCAAGGAACCTGCCTCCCGCTGGGGACTAGCTACTGTGCTCAGTGACAAGTGAGTACCCAACCCATATATATAGAGCTTTATCATAACTTCTACAGTGACCACCCCACCTTTATACATACATACATGCATACATACATACTCTGCTGTTTGCAAAACTGCACAAACTTGCCCCACAACGGGAGCCCAACGGTATGGCTGCTGCTCAATAACTTATATCCACCCACCCATCCCTTCATTAATTTTGATTTACCCATCCACTCACCACTGTTCCATCTATCTATGCGGATGGCTACGGAGGCGGCTGCTGCTGCAAGGGGCACGAGGGAATTATCGCATACAAGCGTACCTCCCATTCATCCCACCAAAAGCCCTGAAATAGTAGCTTGGCACCGGAATTAGCTTCAAAGATCTGGGATTTGTTGCGTCGAAGTCGTCGGATGAGGTGATTCAACCACAGACGTATTCATGAGAATCTCAACGGTTACAACATCGGGCTGTGACTCTGTGAAAACCGAGAGTACTATTTTGTAACATGAGGAATTCTGTTTTTGATGGTTGACTTTAGAAAGGCATTGATGTTCCAAATTAGTCTGGTGGGTCTAGTTGAAAATGGGGGTCTGCTTGAAAACTAATCATGTGGCCCACAAAACGAGAGCTTAAACTCCCCATATTGTTGAACATTGCAGTTCCCTCCATCAAGGTAGCTTAGGATTTTGATAAAAAGTTTATCAAGGTTTATCTATCAAGATGGCGTCTAATTGTTGCAAGCTCGGGATTTTTTTTTTAAAAAAATAAAAAAATAAAAAAATAAAATCTCAAGTATAAAGTGGAGGAGAGTGAACAAACGTGAGTAAGAAGCTCCCTTCTACAAATCTTGCCCATGAGAAGGCTTCTTTCTTGCAACATTCAACCTCTCTACCTTTCTCAAAGCTAGCCTAACCACATCCCCTTTTAGATTGAAAAGCCTTCAAAGTGACACCAACACAAACTGAAATTAATCTGATCATCAGGTTGCTTTTGATTTTGATTGTTTTAGGGTGTTGTTTCATCTTTAACATAAAAAGGATCATCACTAGTCTTGCATCGCCAAGGTTGTAGTGTGTTTTGAGGATCAAAGTTTGCAATGTACATAAGGATCCTCTAAGCTCACCCAGTCAATTCCTCTGCACACCACGCTATAACCTTGTGCAACATAATTGCTTGAGAGTTGAGAATTGTTGTCCAAGTGACACTACTAGAATCCATTGGGTTTAACATCATATTTTTTTTGTCGACTTTGTCGCATTCTAAATTTCCACTGAGAGAAAGTATCTTATTTGTGACATTATTGTGCTCAATAACTTGACATTAACACAGTCAAAACACATTAGTGTAAAATGCTTGGTGAGGGATCATGAGTAGTTATTCATTATAACTTTGGATTGCTAACCACAACCACAATCACCCTTAGGGTGGTTATTCGTGCTCATGTGGAACCACTAGAGAGTTTCAAGGCCAACGTCCGGGGAGAAAGTTGAGGAGGCAACCACTTTAACACTACAATCCAAGATCAAATAGGATAACAAAAATCACTTTAATCTCTTCTCGAGTGCAAATCCCAATCCAATGCTAGACCGCGATTAAAAAGACAGTCGACCCCGCCATCAACCACACCACAAGGATTCACACACTTGAATCAAGGATGTGCAAATGAGAAAAACTGTAGTTGCGGTTATTGTTGGTGGTTAACCACAAGGTTCCGTTTCACAACCACCTTCGCAGTGTAAACGACCCTTGACTCTCAAGGCTTTGGACTTGGAGCTGTTACAAGCTCACCTTGGGGAATATGATTTCTTCCTTCCTTCCGCCCGGGACAATAATCTAGACTTGAGAATAGTACCAACACGAATTCAACAGTGCATCTGCGGTGGGGAGCAGCACGTTCTTATTTGTTGGGATTGAATGTCACTCCTGCAATCTCTCGTCACAAAGATCAGCTTCCCGCAAATCAAAATTGCTCATGACGTGAAGGCCAGACTGGCACGGGTAGCTCATAATTAGAGAGGGCCAGAAATCCAGACCGATGAATATGCAACTTGCGGAGAGGATTGCGTCAGACAAGTGTGGAAAGCGGGACCTGCTGGTTGAAGAGAGGAAGTAGTTCATGGCATCTCGATAAGAGGGAAATGGCTCCCTTTACACTAAAGAGGTTAAAAGCTTGAAGAAATGGGCCTTCTCACTGGCAGAAAGCTTTCTACATTGACATGAGCAGTTCACTTTACACCTGAGCTTTCAGCTTGAGAGCTCCAACATTCACTGGGCAACACAACGCTTAAATAGTGCCTTGATGGATCCCATGTGGAATAACTATGACAAGCTCTCTATCATTTTTGACAAGATGCTCCTCTTGATCTAAGTCCTAAGCCATTTCATGGTGTACATGCTTTACACTAGAAAGTTAAGAGCTTGGAGAAAGGAGCCTTCTCATTGGTGGAAGGGAGCCTCTTAAGCATGCTTGTTCACTCTAGATAACTTTACCCTTCAGCTTGAACTATTTATTGGGTGTACAATGCCTGAATGATGCCTTGATTAATAGTATGGCTTGACCCATCGTGGATGAAGGAACTATAGTTAAAAGTAGCTCCCTACGCATCGAGGGCTTTATCCATTCCAATTTGAGGACTAATTTGGGGTCTTTGGTGTTATTTTCATAATTAAATCATGTAAAAATAATTTTGAAGCTATCAAATAGTTTGCTATGATTTCACCTTCCTAAATTAATGGATGAGTTTATGTAGACACCATGAGTCCTTGGCCAATGGATCCCATGTAAAGCAACTACAACAAGCTCTTGGTCATTTTTGACAAGTTGCTACTCTTGGTCAAAATTCTAAGCTACCTCATGGAGGTCATTTGAGCCCCCCTTTACACTAGAAAGGTCCAGATTGTGAAGGAGATTGTTATGCATGCTTTCCCCCCCCCTCAAATTCACTTTACACACGATTTTTCAAACTTTCTACCAGGCTTACAACATAATTTCAAATGGGACCGTGATGGATCCATGAAAAACGAGTATGACAAGCTCTTGTCCAAGAGCAGAAGCAACGTCACATAGGTCGCTTAGGAATGCCGAAAGTTCAAGCTTTCAATTTTGTGGGTCCCAAGCCAATGGGTTTGTCCAACATTCTTTGGCTTGTCAAGAATCCTCCTTTACTCACAATCATCTCTTTCTTGATATTATTACATTGTAAGCATGGCCAACTCTAAAGAGATCTCATGAGGATTAGTGATGTAATAAGCTCTCAATAGTTTGAGCTTTGGATGAGAGCTTCTCAAAACCAAGCATCCAATTACTCCCATTGGTAAGAAAAGTGGGTCTACATGACACGCCAATCTAACACAAAGTATCCAGAATGACCAACTGGTGTCATTTATGGACACTTTCCTACTAGTGTCCCCAACTGAAACATTGCAAGTTGAAGTTCTAGTGTAAGGAGGAAATGTTTAGTAGCAGAGAGGTTGTTAACATCACTCTGGGTGTTGCAGAGCTGGGTAGGCGTAACAACAAAGTGGTCAGTGCGAAAGTAATTATGTAACTACAACAACTGCGAGGGGACGCATTCCCAAGAAAAACCAGCCTTTCCCGGAGGTCAGGTCAAGTGGTTAAAATCTCACTTGTCCTATTCGGGACATGACTTGAGTTCCTCTTACCTCCCGAGTGTAATAATAACAATGGTTGAGTGCCACAAACCTTCAAGTTGATAAGTCGGAAGAGGGAAATAGGGAAAAATTAGGATTCCGTGAAGTGTTGCCTTGCCTCATCTCCCCCCTTTACATTTATATGTTGTTGTTGGAGCAGTTGTAGCATCTTTGCAAAATTTGAAAAATTCCAATGCAGCAAGCCGGCCGGAGTGGAGTACTTATCTGGAAAATTCCTATATATGGAATCTTGCAATCTGGCAAGCAACTTTGCAGCTTCACATACTCTTTAAAGACAACTTAATGCAATGTGACCCGGGCTGCAGCCTGGCGCCCCCCATATGATGGAAAGTAAAAAATTCAGCCTGTCTCATCTGCATTCATCAAAACATTGGCGTTTTTACATTTCAGAGTAGACAAGTAAGGCCAAACACACCCAGTAGGTGGTGCAGGGTTCTGGACAAAGGCTAAAGCTCCTCTGCAATAATAAAGCCAGGCTGCCACTACTTCAGCATATCAAATATTGCTGCCTTATTCCCATGTGAAGGCATGCGCTGAATCTGCAGTTGGTTTCTTCTTTACAATGGAACTCTTTTTCATCTGAGCCAACCAAGAAAATCACCTCAGGATATCAGTTCATCATGGCAATTGCATACAAGAATATGGGCCCTAGTATGGGAACTTCCAGACCCAAAGACAATATTGACGGTTGGACCCAACCGGTTTTTCGTTTCATCCGGTTAGCAATCACGAATCATGCAGATTGTTATTTCAAGTTTTAGAATTGGAGTTGAGATGAAAACAAGCATAAGAGGTCAGAGTCAAGATTCTCTCTCTGGCCAAGTGATCACATATATAGGCCCTCCCAATTGTGTTAACAATGGAGGCTACAATGATTAACATATTTTGAGCACATATTTTCAATCTCATCTTAGCACAGGTCTTTCTTAGTGTCCATTCTTACCTACAAACCTTGCCATATAGCACTCAAATACAGGTGTCCACGGTGAAGAATTGCCACATCGGTGGGGTTCGGGGACAAGTATCTCGTGAAGCAATATTAGAAGAAATTCCATGTCCCCCACAACCCCCAGCCCCTTAAAAAGGTGAGAGAACGCGTTCACAATGTAAAATTTACCACGAGTGCAGAAAAATGGCCATCGTCTGGGCCAAAATGCTAATAAAATGACAGCAGCTATAGGTAAGTTACATGCATGGAGGAATTTACGCATGTATTTGTCTCCGTTTTCCATCAGATCACCCCTGGGGCCATTTCCCCGAAAGGCTACCTTAACTTAGTTGATCTGTTCCTGCTGTGGTTCGCCACATCTTGATTGCTACAAAGGCAGCCATGCCATCAATCTGCTGCCTCCTAGATTTGCATCGTCTGGAATATGCGACCACAATCATTGCCTGCAAGTTTCAATATGATGCGCATGCTGCATCACCATCAGCACTTTTGAGGAGGGAATGGAATTACTTACAACGGTTTCGTCGATATCCATATTCCATATGAATTTGACTTCTCCTGATCCAGCTTAATCCTGCCTACTTCGTGATACCATGCGATGTACTTCAAAAGTAGCATTTATCACCGACCCTCTCATATGGATTGATTTACAATTATTACAAGTTTATGTTGCACTCAACTTTCAAAGTTATGGGGTGAGATTGATTGATGAGATGATTGTTTCTCTGAAACTGGCAGTAGCGCAAGTCCAGGGTTGCCCAATTTGCAAAGATTTTGTGAAATGCTGGCAAATAAATGAGTGGCATAAATGGCGTCATGGAGTTGACTGGTTCATTTTGGCGCCTTGGGTTGTTCGTGGCGCCATTTTTAAAGATCCGCAGAGTGGAGCATCCCCGGCATTCGAACTCCAACAGACAAAGCTTTGGTGAGATTTGGTTAACTACTAGTTTGGGGTATTACGATCATTTTAACCCAGATCTTAACGCTACTTCACTATATGCTGACTCCATTTTGTTTCTTCTAAAATACAAGCCACGGCCTTCTGCAACGCTCTCTGGGGCGATTTGGCACATATATCATGACCTTGCAATATGATTGATTGCGCCCACACTCGATCAGTCTCTTGACTTCTTGCAGTACCATTTTCAATTGAACCAGCACCGATCATTCAAGCCTTCTTAGAATCCCAATATCAATTGGTTTACAGAGGCTCCCTTTTAAAAACATTCTGCAGAGAAAGATGGATTGCTTATGTTTCTTCGACCGATACAATCATAGAGATGGTGCACTCATGTCATTAATGAAAAGAAGACCTAATTGACTTCGGTTCAGATGAACTGGGGAAATGGGTTCTGTGACTCCTCTACTTATTGATTACTGAGCGAGTTTGTGTGTCACCAAACACTTACCCATTCTTGACATTTGTATCAATGTCAACTACTTATAGATTCCTGTACAGTACGAGTCAAAATATCTATAAAACTGTATTCTATTAGGGGATTCTTCGGAGATGTTGTGTTGAATCCGTCTACTACTTTTTGCTGTTGATCTCTACGTAGTTGTCCTGTTGAAGAATCACCCATTGAACCTAATTTTTATGACGAGTCAGCAACGTATGTATGTAGCGTCAAATGCAAATTTCTGGCTCCCTGTTTGTGCTACAGATCGTTACAAATTACGCAACTCTAGGGAATTGAAGCACAGTGTGCAGCAGTTTTTGTAGCCCAACTTTTAGGGTTGAACACGCCAGACAAAAGAAAAGGCCTGGTAGCCTTCTGTTTCTTGACCTACTGTTCCCGACCCTGAATAGCTACAAGGTAGATGGGTCTTAAATGGATACCTTTTTTTTTCTTTTTTCTTTTTTCCTTTTTTCTTTCCCGAAAAGCCCACTTCTTCATGGATATAAAACACAGAATTAGCATAATGAGATGATTAGCAAATCCAAATCCAGGTTGGAGCCACACAACATTATTCAATTGAGTGACCATGTTGGGTGAGGCGGGAATATGTCATGTAAGGTGCTGGAATTACGTCTTGTAGAAGCTTGTCAATAAGTAGATTGGCCCTGAAAATGAGTAAGATTCGAGTGAAACAGTGCCATTGAGAATTATTAGAATGAAACAACTAATAGCAACTGAATAATGTTACACACTTTCATCATAATTTTGGAGCTCTTATGAATGTCTTATTGATTATTGAAGTGGTGATTCTTGTGTGCATTAAGTAGTCATATAGGTTCCCCCAATTAGATTGACTATTGATCCTCAAACGGTTATTATAATATTTTGTGCATGTCATCCAATCACATTTAAACATGTCTCTTTGGTATCCATTCTTGAAGTCACACCTAATCACATACCACTCAAATATAGATGTCTAATTAAGGATAAGTAACCAAAGTCAGCACATCTACCTTAGACCTTTACATTGGTGAATAATTTCTCTACATTAATTTGAGATGTTTTCCACATCATGTGTGATGACCTTGATGAATTTGGGGCAGATTCTGGTCATGAACCTCGCTAGTTCATGTGCAACTATGGTTTGTCGTTTAGGGATTTGCATGCATCTACAAAGATCAAAGGCTTCTTGAAGCTTGCAGCTTATCAAAATTTTCATGGCAGTCTGAGAGGGATGACTACAAACTTAAATATTCTCCCACTCATTAGCCAATTTGTTCTTCATGGGCTGGTTTAGGTTATAATCTAGTAGTGCAAATGAACATTGGAGCACCAAACTGTGGGCACATGTTTGCAGCCAAAGTTACTTGGATTCAAACTATCTCCTATTTCTTGAGGGAAGTAAGCACAAAATAGAGATAATTTACAAAATGGTGAACCCTGATAGTTTGTGTTTCAACATCCATTTATTTCGAGTTTGTGAGCTATGTCACTTAGGGTGGGTCATCATGTCCGTTGCCAACCCACAATAATCTTGATAATAGTGGGTTGGATGTGTCTTCATCAAGATGACAAAAGCAAGCCACCAAGCACATTTTGGTTGTCTCCTAGAGTGTGGATGGTTGTGACCACATGCCACTAGACTTCCATGCGCCCACTAAACATTTTAAACATGTGTTGCCAAAAACTTAACTTCTACACCAACATGTGCACATGTGTTGTTCAACTCAAAATCAGTTTATAAATCTAGTTTTGCAAAATTTTCAGTTGTACATGATCATGTATGCTCTTAGACTTGTATACTAATAGTTGTGTACGGACATAATGGTCAAGCCATGCAATTTGCTGCACATGTCTACTCCTAATTGGATACAAGGAGATACATCATCGCCTATAATTGATGACCCTACCATGATCCAATATTAAACATGTGTTACCCTACAATTGAATGCACTAAACACCTAATACCTACGTTGCCAGTACTGCAATTAGGTAAGTCGGGCACCTATAACTATAACCCATGGCAAGAGTCCTCACATCTGTAACCTCATTGCCTAAAGTTCGTGGTGGTAAGAATCAGCTTGTGATTGTCGCTGTACTTGATTAAGAAGAGGACTTGTGTAATTGTGAGCAAACTCAGTGTAACGGAGCAGCCTGACCATGGAGAATGGATCCAATGTCGAAGAGTACATGTAGCCGATACATAAAGATATAAACATAAATTGGAGATGCAGGTCAGTTTCTAATTGATTAATTTCTTGATGTGACCAACTTCATGGGCAGAAATGTGTTGCTGCTAGAAACACATCAGTGTCCTTGTGCACAGTAACACTGCATGGTCGATGATGGGTCTGATGTGGTGTGGGATTAATTTTCTGACAAACTTTAATGAGATTTATATGAAGCTAAACCAGAGTAGTAGAATTGAGTTCAAGGGAAGTCCGCATCAGCTAAGGGCACCTTACATTGTAATGGCCACAACCAGGAAATTATGAGGGCTCTTGAAACTCACCCGAAGGTTGTATCATAGAAGATTAAAATTGGATATTATGTGGTTACAGACATTGAAGTATTGTAATAATGTAAAGACTTAAGCAATCGGGCTCTCAATCAAATGCTATCTCGTTGCCAAGTTATTTATGTGAGTCCTTCTACACAATAAGGTTCGATAAATCAAGGGTTGTGAGATTTCGATGTCTCAATGGTCTCCAGGTTTTGTGTTAAACTCACCTCTTTGAGGTAATCTTGTCTTGACGCAAAATCCAATAGATCATGACATTTTTTATTGTATGAAATGTAAGACTCCATGTAGGTTTTTGGTCCATTCAAACTTAATTGTATTTACTATAGGACCTCAAGCTCTACAAGATGTGGATTTTATTCAATTAGTTTTGCTTGTTCTCCATTTGTAATTGATCATATTCACATCTTAAAATTTGTGTTGCATTAGCAAATTTATGATGAAACATCAACACAAAAATTGGTTTGGAAATCAAAGCTCCCCTAATTTAATTATGACTATTATTAGTGTAATTGTTTGATTCCTTAACTGAATGCAAAGCACCTGTCAATAATGTTGACTATTGAGTGTCAACAAATTTATAAAATATAAAGACAAAGCCCAATCTCTTTAAGCATTTGTCTTTATGGTGTTTGTTCTTTGATCCTCACCTAACCCCACACCAATCGAATACAGGTGTCCGAGTAAGAAAAGTGATCGAAGAACACCCCGCATTACCTTAGTGTAAAGTGCCGTAGTAATCAGGTGATGATCACGTGTTGTCCGGCTTCATGTCTAAGTCAGACAGGTTTCACGGAGTAATTCACACTGTTCTGGCAGCTGCAAGGCCTGAAAGGTACTGAATGTCGCTACTAAATCAGTCAAATCTATCGTTCTGTAGTGAAGTAATCTTTTATTGCTAATCTATTAGTATAGCTCGCTCAGGATGTATTGTATGACCACTTCAATTAATCTGCAAGAAAATAACTAACAGGGTATAGCCATTTTCCCAGTCTTCACCACTCCTGAAAGAAAACTAATCTCTGTGATCAAGTAAAACATCTATTATCAACCATGAGAGGGGGGTCAAGGTGATCCATTTCCCATCAGCGTTTGATTGAGGACTACACAGATTACATCTTCACTGGTTAATTGGATTGTCATATAGTCATGGCATTGTTCCAGGTAGCAGGAAGAAGTTTCCAATATAGATGGGGCATGATGGCTCTGTTCACTGCAAACTAAGTATGGGGGGACTCGACAAAGAGTTTAATTTTGCCAAAAGACGTAAACACAAGCAGCTCTAATAATATTGTCTGCATCCCTTTCCTGGGCATTCAATCTGCAGCTGGTGCTTCATGTGCGTAGCTAGAGTGATATGGAGACAATCTACACAATTCATTAAACAATTTCAACCCAACAGAGGGTAGAGAAGATTAACAATATCTATCAGCGCTCAATTGAGGACTGCACAGATTACATAGATTTATGGGCATTCAACCTGCAGCTAGAGTGACAAGAGACATTATTTTACACATTGTGATGAACGACTCCCTCCTATCCTAGCGTACAAATGGACACTGTAGAACATCAAAGGCAGTTTCTGAGCCCTGATAGTTTTTGAGATCCCACTTCAAATCTTGAACAAACCTTGAGCATGAATCTGAAATTCGTGTGCAGAGGTATTGGGGAATAGATTGAGGAATAATATCTTTTCATAGTATAGTATTTGATGGATCACGTGGGAGTATGGTTTCCGACAAATATCAATGTATAATTAACAAGGTCCTACATGTCTTTTTAATATAAACCTCATTTGCAGAAGTTGTTCATACAATCTTGCGTTTGTACATCTTAACAATCTTGCATGGGAAATATTATTAGAACTTGCAGTCCCCTTGCAGCTCAACAAAGACCAAGACATGGATGCCAACGTCAGCCTCCAGGAAGTTAATTAAAAACATTCGATGTAGTCTCAAACCAAAACTCCTGTAGTGTATGAGCCATAGCTATTGCAACGTACGTACGAAACAAAAACAGGATTTTTTTCAATAAAATGCACTTAATCAAATTGATAAATATGCACTCAAAAAATATTTTTCGGTAGCAACCTGTAGTCCACCTCACCACACGAGGTGAGGCTTGCTAAGTCGGTTGAGATTAGCGTCAAGCTTGATAGTACCTGAGACTATCACTATCTAGCTTACGCCAATATATCATTACAGGTGCCCCTACATTGTCTCAGACAAAGCACTTACATATCGCTGGAAGATGGTAGCCCATCGAACTTGCCTCTTATTTTAAACTCCTGCATAAGTATATTTATGTATACTTAAATATATATATATATGTATGTGTGTGGAACGCCCTGGGGTCTGTGCCGAAGCTTCGACAAAACGGATCGGTACATATAATTGCAGAACTGCATCCCAACTGCATGTTGAACTGCGCGTTGCTACACTCTATGGGTGACCTCCGGGAACCTGGAGACCTGCACATCATCACAAGTCCACATAATTACACGTTGCTGATTAGCGAGCAGGATACGAGTTCTTCAGCTACATGGTACAATTTCAGCCCAGAACTAGTGCAGCCACTCCGACCAGAGTAAGGGAGAGGGGACACCACCCGTCACTCATACTCACGTGAGGTGTACGTTTCGAATGGTGCAGAAAGGAAGGGTGTCTCCTCTCCATTAGCCATGCATCAACACTTCCAATCGACATGCCCCTCCAGTCCCTTACACACTACTCGCACATGGCGAACGTCCGACGTCGCGGACCATCAAGGACCCTCCTCAAGTTGATGGAGAGCCACCTTTATGTGCACTTTAATGTCGGACATCGAGAATGTTCGACGTCCGATCGTCCGATCACAGTGTTCTACACGGTCGTCGAACGTTTTACTCTCAAAACAAACACTAGGATGAGTTATGATCAAGTTTCCTTGCTCGCCACAAATCCTGGCTTGCGAGTGGTGAGAACTCCATTGGTTTCTCATCCTCGTGTGAGTCATGACTTTCTACTGAGACATTTAACCCAAATGTTGGACATTGGCATGTGCGAGCGGTGTATTAGCCATGCATGAACACTTCCAATGGACATGTCCACAAACTGATCAATGCAGCAATTCCACATCATTTCAGATCCATCAGTGGTACCAATGCATGCATCATGACGACCCAGCCAGTTAGTTAGTTAATTAGCAGCTGAGCTCATGACAAACTTACCGTTGCAGACATAGCCAGCCTTGTAGTTGAGGTTGCATTTCTGGGGGATCTGGACGGCGAGCTGCGGCTTGGCCCCTGCGGCCGTTGCCGTGGGGTTGCTGATGGCCTGGCACAGGCAGGTCTGGCCGTCGGGGGTGCCGCCCTGGGCGAAGTTGGCCATGGCCTGGCAACAGCTGGGCGTGGGGTTCACTCCCGGATTCTTGGCCGCGGGCAGGCAGCTGATGAGCGTGTTCACGTTCCCGCAGGCCGCCCCCGCTTCGTCCACAATCGCCATCGCCACCAACGTGGCCACCAGCACCCCCACTGCGGCCCTGCACTGCCCACCCGCCATGACCTTCATCCCCATCCTTCTCTTCTTCTTCTTCTTCTTCTTCTCCTTCTCCTTCTGCAAATTGCTAAGTAGCTGCGCAATTCCTCGCAACGGGACCTGGATCTCCGATGCAGCTAGGCTCGATCGATGGAGATCAAGGAGGAGAGCGCGAGTGTGGCGGCTGTAATAGTAGTGTAGGGAATTGTGGAGTTGAGTAGCCGAGTCGGCTCTTCATATACTCGCGCCCACGCGCCTAGTGACACAGCCTTGGAGGACGTCCCTTGTGACCCACCGGACGGACTAGGGTCTTGGGACCAAAGTCCTAGTGTTTCCAAGCCCAACCGGTTACATGTTGTGATCTTTCAGTTTTTCTTCATTAATTTAAGGTATTCTTTATAGATTCCTCTAAAATGATCGGTAATTTTCTTGACGCATTGATCTTCAACCGGTTATTTTTTAAACTCGGGTGGTTCATCTATTACTAGCGGGTGCTAGTTGGTTCTCCCAGTCCACTAATAAGGACTAGGGAACCAAGGCCAAAGGTCTGAGCAAGGTTACTGGACATAACCATTTCGAACGGTCTCCAGCTTAATGAACAAGGAGAGCCGACCACTAGCTACAAATGAACTACAGTCTAACTTCGTTAGTATGGCACTCGTTTATACGACACCCTCAATATTAAGACACATTTTTGCGCGACCAAAGTTTCTAGTTCAAAACTCCCTCTTTTATACAACTATGACACTTGATAATACAACATTTAGAATCTCCGTTTTGTCATATTAAAGAGGTAATTAATGCTAAAATCCCTTTCATCTATGTTATGTATATTTAAAATACACCCATTTTCACTTGGGAATTACTTGGGAACTTCACTTATTATGGGAAACTTAATGATAATTAGAGTTACTAGTGTAGAATGGACATGGTTAGGGTTAGAGTGACCTCCTTCTTATTCTTTTGTCAGATTATGAGCCTAAAGATGTTTACAACATGGATGAGACTCTCGGGGCGATCACACCCCCTTACGTTTTGTAACCATGTCCGATATTGGGGTATTTAATAGGGGGATATTTATGCACCTCTCAATATATTTTCCCGCCCTATTTGTACATATAAAGCTACTTTGACGTATTTTTTAGCACCCTATATTTATTTATAATTATTTGGAGAGGCTAATTTTTGGCACCATATTTTCTTTATAAATCATACAAGTACCAAATAGTGGACGGAATACTATAGCATTGCAAAATCCACTATGTGAGCAACAAACATTCCATACCATACATCTTGTCATTCAATTAGTTATACCAATCCTAAATCATTCAAAGTACCATTCAAAACACAACCAATAGCATTTGGGTACTAGTTAAAGGGTTATCAATAAACATGGAGACAGCAAAATATACAAGCTAACATAGACAAGTTGTAAACATGGATAGAACAAAACAAGAATTACAATCAGTTGTGACAAGACATCAAATTTTGCACAACTACCTACTCCAAAATAATAATAATAATAATAATAATTGCATTCAAATACAAGAAAGCTAAATACAAAAGCCATAATTATTGTATTGATCCTACTACACACTTTTAGAGGATCCAATATCTATAACCTTTTCTTTTCTTTCTACTGATTACCAAAATGTAGGAATTATTCACCATCCTATTTTACATATAATCATGTAGGGGGCGTATTTCCAATACTATGGTAGATCTAACGAATTTATAATTTTTACCCTCGACAAATCAAATTGATCTTATTTTTTTATCTCACGTGGTTTCTAAAATTCCACTAGTTACCTCCCCGAGATGAGACTGGATTGTATTTTAAAGCACATCCTAATAAAACATTAGGTCAAGGGAAGGTGAAGGGTTGAAAGTTACAAAAGGAGCATGTAACACTTGCTCTTGTTGTTAATCGAACTAGGACTGATAAGTTAAAGTTGCTTGTGATTTATGCATCCAAGCAACCACGATGTTTTGGAAGGTGGCAACCTTATGAGTATGTTTGGTAGCACTCAAATAAAACAGCTTGGATGAAGGGGGATATATTTGAAGCTTGGATTTTGAAGCTCAACAATCAGTTCAAAGGTCAAAATCGAAAGGTGATTATGATTTTGGATAGTACATCTTCACATGTTGTTAGCTCAGCCAAAGTTGGTAAGTCTCATGGTTTGTCAACCTTGGAATTAAGCAACATAACTTTGGTATTCCTTCCTCCCAATGTTACAAGTGTAGTTCAACCTTTGGATCAAGGTATAATAACATCTTTCAAAATTCAGTATAAGAAGAAACTTTTGTAGTGGGTTTTATCACAGTATGATGATGCTACATTGAAGGACTTAAGGAAGGTGGTGCCCAACATCAGACAAGCTATCATGTGAAGTTATGAGGTATGGAGCAAGTTGGATGCACAGATAGTCAGGAATTGTTGGAGGATGGCGCATATTTTACCTGCAACATGGAATGTTGATTTTGCCCTAGTTGATGAAAAGGAGAAGAATAGAATGTAAGAAGAATCAGATGATCTTGGTGCTCTGATTTCAAAGTTGCGATTGGGTGATGATGAGATGTCAATCAAGACTTACATTCAAATGGAAGGGGAAGAGATTACTAAGCTAGAATTGAGTATTGATGAGTTGGTGGATGTTGCTTTGGGAATCAATTATGCACAAGGCTTTAATCTTAATGTTGATCTACATTCAATAGACGTGGACGATGTTGCTCCACCTACGGTAAAGCTTAGTGATGCTAAACGTCATGCATCATTGTTGTCTAATTTCTTATTAGACAACTCTTTACATTTTGGTGTTAATGAAATTATTAATTTTCAAAAACTAGTAGG
Organism: Polytrichum commune; assembly: GCA_950295325.1. Lineage (NCBI taxonomy): Eukaryota > Viridiplantae > Streptophyta > Polytrichopsida > Polytrichales > Polytrichaceae > Polytrichum > Polytrichum commune. The sequence continues at coordinate 17,669,172 of OX485806.1, forward strand.
GAATTTGGATAAGATGACAATTGCTAACTTGGATAGGCAACACCAAAGATCTTTGAACTCATATTTCAAGAGCTCTTGAGAATATTTGTATTTGTTTAGAGTTATAATTTATTATTTCATACAATTTATATTGCTTAAACTTGTTGTATATATATTTAAGCTCATATTGCTTATGTTTTTGTATTCCCTCGATAGTATGACAATTCTACGCCATTTGTCATATTAACGAGAAGACGACACCTCGATAATACGATATTTTTTTGTGTTTCCTAAACGTGTCATACTAAAGAGGGAGAACAGTAGTTGAAGTTCAAGATTTTAAGAAAATTATCGATTATTTTAGAGTAATCTAAAAAATAGACCTCAAATCGATTATAAAAACTGGAAGATGTCAACATGTAACTGGTCGGACTTAAAATCTAAAGGATCTTGATCGATTATGCCCAAGATTTTCCCTAGACATTGTTCCAGGGAAGCAAGCATGGTCAAGTACACGGAAAAAGTGCTCCGGAATACAAAACCAATTTTTTTGGGTCAAATGCCTAAAAGTAGTAGGAAAGTGTTGTTTAAACTGGATTTCTTCACATGGCGCCCTCTAATGTTGTGTTAGGTAGTCAAATATTAAAATAATGTTATGAAAATTTCAAAGCTTATCATTAAAAATACTACTCAAAAGGAAATGGCTAAATTTGGTTTGAACGTAGAATTCATGACGTTAAATATTTTGAAGTTGGAATTTTTTTCATGTTTCTTGAATTCATTTTAAACTTGAGGGCAACATTACAAAACTTTGTATAAAAACATCAATTTTAAGTAATTCTATCATGTTTTAAACAAATTTTAGATAATTATGTGTTCAATTGAAGATTTTAGAGTGTATATGAGTGTATCCATAAAGTAAAGACACTTCGAGATTTGTATATTTATTACTTAGTGGAGCTAAAATCATGGACATTCTTTCATAATTTAAATAACAAGAGGTAATACTAATTAGTCGTATTAGAGGAGAGTGTTGTCGCCTTCGCTTAGATCATTCAATTTGACCTTCTTTTAGATTTAAAATAACAACAAGTGACAATTAATCATCCAAATAGATGAGGGGGTGATGCATGAGACATGTGGCCCAGAGTGATGTCTATTCCAAGAGATCCAAACACAAAATTTGGCAAAAAATGTCCAAAAATTCTCTCTTCTTGAACAAACTCTTCTTGAACAAACAAAAAGGTGGATTGTCTCAAATTATGAGGCTTTGTTAGAAGTATAATTTTAAAATATACTAAAAATAGAATTTGATGAAGATTCTCCCTAAACTCATGAGTTGAATTCTCCTATTTTCTACCTTACAAATAACTCTATTGTATTTTACTAGTCCCATAAGTCTTTTGGCTTCCAAAATTTGTAAATCAATTTTATTTCAAGTTGGTCCATTTCATCTTTTTCAAAAGGCCTATCTCACACACAGCTCAGGTTAGACAAAGAAATATCAATTAATTTTCTAATTGATGATTTTGGAGAAATTATGACTTGTTGTCCAAAATATGAAAGAATTATAATATAAAAAGCTTGCTTAAACTAGAGAAACATTTGTAAATGAATAAGTATATATATATATGAAGTACATGCATCAAAATATTATTGGTCAATAACTTCATGTGAAATACTACCTAGCATTATAAAATTGCCTTTTAATAAGGAATTATTAAATCGACCACACGGTGGTTTAAATGACCACAGAGATGTGTCAAAATTTGATTATTGAAATGTAAAGGAAGAGGGAGCAAAACTCATACCTTGCTCCTATTCATGTGTGAGATGACAACTTAAATCATAAACAAACTACGTGGTCAATTTAACAATTCCCTTCAATAATTCACACACTAAAAATCACCAACACATATGTCATCATGTCCAAAAATTCAAAATCTTCAAATAATGACCAAGGTGTCAAAAATGTAGAAGAATACATATTCATGTGGCCAACCTTTTGGATATTTCAAAGGAGGTGGCTAAATCATCCAAGTACTCAGATATTACATACTAGGCAACAACATGTCCAATTTGGCCCCAAATATATGGTATACCAACTAGTGGGGGGAAACTAACAAGGGATCAAGTTGGAGTTTGTGAAAGAGGCTATAATTTTAAAATCAAATAAAATTATTATTATAAATATATTTATAAATAAAATAAAATAAAATAAAATAAACCTTGACAATTCATAGACTTTGCTTGTCGAAAACTCTACATTTCACTGAACGAGTGCTCCCCATAAACAGGGACTCCTTGAATTGAAAGGGAATTATGCTTGCCCGATTCAAGGTCCCACGGAACGCAATCAAGGAGTTGAGTATATGCTATGGATATTACAGATATTTGCAAACATATAATTACATCAAAATTCTTTGTAAGTAAAGATCAAGTATGGAACCTCGTTATGTAAGTTCAGGTTACGGATATTAAGTATCATTGGAATTAACAGCAACGGAGCTAATTTCTAAAATACACATGCCTACCGTTGCAAACCATGTTGCATGTTTCTAGGCACATCTCATGTCCATAAGAATAATGATGCAAACACAACTTTGACATGATTAAGAATGTTGACATGGACTATTCTTGAAATTCTAAAATGTCCATGATCACATATAACACCGGTTTGGGTAAAAGTGCACATAAGCATGTGCATTTTTTTGGGGATTAATTTTAAATATTTTATTCTCAAAATTTGAAATGAATATGGAATAAATTCGTCCTTTGGCATAAATATTTTTAAAACAAGCATTATACACTATATGACCATCATATGTATATTGTGTTTCACCTTTTTAGTCCAAAGATTTTAAGTTATGAAATAAATCAAAGGAGTAAAACACATCCCTTTGTGCATAGCTAGAAATATATATTTTTTGAATTGAATGAGAAGTGCAGCACATACATCTCACCCTTTGGCTACAAACATGAAAATAAATTGAAACTAAGTGGCACATCACATGCTTCATCATGAAGCAATGACATTGAAGTTGATGATTCCAAAGAAAAGAATGACATGCTTCTGTCACCTTATATTTAAAAATCTAAAATCAATAGAGTCAAACAAAGGAGTGAGGCATGTGCCTCATCCTCCATAAATATAATTTTAAGATTTGTAAATTAAAACAAACACTAGTAAAAACATATTAAGTTGAGATTACCATAGACATGGTGGTAAACTTAACAAATTCATACAATCAATGAAAATAATTTGGTATTCAAATTGCATTTGTCTTAGTTTAATACCACGAGTTCAAAAAAAAATTAGGTTTGTTAATAAGGGTGAGGCATGTTCCTCACCCTAAAACCCACAAGTCAAAAAAAAAAAAAGTTTTGTTAACATGGGTGAGGCATGCGCCTCACCCTAAAAACTCAAGTTCAAACAAATTCAGTTTTGTTAACAAGGGTGAGGCATGTGCCTCTACTTAGAAACCACTAATTGAAAGAAATCCAATTTTATTAACAGAGGTGAGGCATGTGCCTCACCCTAAACCACAAGTACAAAATTTTAGAATTATTAATAAGGGGTGATACAATTTTTTTAAATTATGGATGAAGAAATAGAAAATTAAAATTGGAGAGGAGGGATACTAATTTTGAAGGTTTTAAAATGAGGGTGAGGGTCACATATTTCAGAGTTTTCAAAATGAGGATGAGGTATTTATAACTAAAATTTCAAATTGCAAATTACATATAATAAATATATTATGTTATTTTCTAGTGATTGATAAAATATATCATTTGTGGATAAATGAATTCAGATCTAGATCTAGATCTGAATCTAAAAGAAATTCAAGAACTAAGTACTTACCTCAATGAAAATGCTAAATTGAAGTATACTTTGAGTTTGGTTAAGAATACGTGTGTAATGCGATACTAATTAGATCTTGAGATGCTATTTAGAATTCATACGCCTATAGAAGTCAAAGGCATAGTCAAAAGTTAGATGAGCAACAAATGAAGACATTGGAGTTGTTTGTTGAAGTGCATTTGTGAGAGAATACGTAGCAAGATGATAGAGCTAAAATAACGAGAATCTACGGCAATAAGTTAGATGATTTAGTACTAGTGAAACACCCTAAACTTTTGATACACAACAATCATGTCAAGGAGTGAGTGGGTACCAAGGAATACAATGTTGACGTCGTAAATCACTAAAGCGAGAGAAAGCATGCGCCAAAGTAGACAAATGTCGGAGAACAGTGGTGACAGAAAAGAAAAGCGGGTAGACATGAGCGAGAGAACTTGACCTAAAGTCTAAGCGGCATTTTAGGTAAGTTTGAACGTGCAATTTTCTAATCTTATATGTGTTCACCAAGTCTGTATTATTCTATTATGCACAAATTTAAGAATTTAGAGTTGATTTTTTTTTAGTACGCTGGTGACGCCGTTCTACTCGTACCTAAATCCTCTATAATGGTAATTAGCTTTGTTTGGATTTGTAGGGGTGAGGCACATGCCACACCCTCTATAATAATAATTAGCTTTGCTCGGGTTTGAGGGGGTGATGCATATGCCACATCTTGTATAGCCGTAATTAGTTTTGCTCAAGTTTGAAGAGGTGAGGCATATGCGACACCTTGTATAATAGCTGTAATTAGTTTTGTTCAAGTTTGAGGGGGTGAGGCACATAGCACACCCTCAATATCAATAGTTATCTTTATTCAGGTTTGTGGGGGTGATGCACATACTACACCATCTTTAACGGTAATTGGTTTTGCTCGGGTTTGAAGGGGTGAGGCACAAATTACATCCTTGATAAGGGTAATTAGTTTTTTTCAGGTTTGAGGGGGTGAGGCACATGTCACACCCCTTATAGCAGTAATTAATTTATTCAAGTTTGAGGGGGTGAGATACATGTCACACCCTTTATAACAATAATTAATTTTGAGAGGGTTTGAAAGGGTGAGGCACATGCCACATTCTCTGAATAAGTAAGTAATTTTCTCTAAGTCTAGAGGAGTGAGACACATTTCATACCTCTAACTACACGCAATAACTTTATCAAATGGATTGTCAATTGAGTCTTACCTAATTTTAATTTGATTAATAACCAAGCACATTGAAATAAATATACTCACATTTATAGTTTCTTTATTTATAACCAATACAATTATAATATGGTCATATTTTCATTGAAATCTATGCGTTTGCAATAATATGTTCATGTGCACTTTTACATATTGAATTGCACTTTTAACGAAATCGATGTTATATATCATTGTTATATAAAAGCCCAGGGGGTGGACTCTTCATACCATGTACAAACTAACGTGAGTGTAAGAAGTTATTTGAGGCACTCACGTGCATAGTATACATAAGGAAAAAGGAATTATTTACCTCTAGTATGTACATTTGAAAGGCTATTAATTTTTTTGAAGTAAAGGTAGATGTACAAAAGGGGACCCTAAGATTTAGAGGAAAATTTGACAATAGATGTGTTAGTTTCATCCAATTCACGTGTATATTCATTGTTGTCACATGGTCATAGTCCTCAATGACTAGGTATTATGTATGTTCTTGGTAGGGTTTGCTTTTGGGTTCTAGGTTTTTACAAACTAGAGGCTTTTGGAGCGCTCATGGGCTTCCTTGAGTTATGCCCTCTAATTTGTGGCTACTTTATTATGCTCTCCGGTTTATGGCTAAGTCATTATGCTCTTGTCTTTATTTGTTTGATACGATCGTAAAGTTACATGCTATGGATCAAAACAAAATTTTCATTGGAAAGTAAAATGAGATTTAATGTGCAATGAAGGCTATTAAATTCATGATATTTATTTTGTATATGTAGTGGAGGCATTCATCATATTAAATTGAGAAGCTTAATATAAATACATGAGTCCATTTCCTAGCCTACCGTAACTAGTACATATACACTTATTATTAAACTATGTGTCCACTAGAAAACAATCATAAGGGTGTTAAATTGAAGGTGACACACACATGTGACGTATACTTGTAATGAAGGGTCGATGCACCCCTGAGACATAAGGCATGTGAGCTATTATGGGTATTTCCAACTGCACAAACACTTTAAACCGTTGGATTCGACTAGGATTCATTTCGTATGTTTGGAAACACAAATCACATAGAACATTCTTTCAAATCTTATAATCAAAGTTCACATGCAAGAGTTACAAGAGATCAAAGCATAAGCTTTCTTTCTCTTTATATGATAACGTAACACCCTTCTTCTAGTTTCTCGCAGGTTGTTAAACCTAGAATGATTCAATCATGGTGTTTAAAGTCTAAGCACATCATCCAATCTCATTGTAGGACATGTCTTTTTGGTGTCTATTTCTAACTGCATGGCTTGCCATATACCGCTTGAATACCTTTAGGCGTCCTATTTAAGAAGAGCTACCGAATTAAGGATCCGTGCCTTCCTTAGTAACAAAATATTTCTAGCTGGGCAATCTACCCCATTTGGAAGTCATGAAGTTGCACTTCACTCCTTCCTAAGAGCGTCCCCACCAGCAGAGGTATAAGTCAGTTGAACGGCACTCCTGGAAATCCGGTGCCCAGGACGCCAAGTTCTAACGTCCACCAGTCGACGCTAACGCCATAAAGGGTGCCGGACCGGGCATTTGGGAGGAGCTCTTCGGGTATATTGGCCTCGGGTACCGTGTTCTGCCCGCCAACGCCATCCGGCAGTTAGCCCAACTTTGGACTTATTCCACCATGTCAGGAAGGGGGGGTGTGCCTGCAACAGGTGGGAGGACCAAGAAGGGCAGGAACTTCTGCCCGGAGGAGGAAGAACAGTGTTGCCGAAGTTTTATGCATACTTCCACCGATGCCAGGAGAGGGATAGGGCAGAAGAATGCACAATTTTGGATCAATGTAGCAACGCACTATGCTAGACACAAACCCGAGGGAGGAGCTGATCGTCCTGCTAGGTCTCTAGAGACAAAATGGTCTGACATCAAGCAATTTGTCGCCAAGTTCAGTGGTTGTTATCAGTCAGTGAGAGATCTGAATGAGAGTGAGAAGAGTGAGGATGATTTTGTATTAGATGCTATGAGCTTGTACAAGCAAAAATGTGGGAAGGCATTTGTTCTAAAACATTGCTGGTTGTTGTTAAAGAGCTATCATAGGTTTGCGGCAATATTTATGGGCAAGCGAAAGGGTGGAGGGTTTGATCCGCCCTCAAGAGAGGGGTTGCCTGTTGATCGTTGCAATCTGCTTTCTCCGAATGGCCAGGCTCCCTCCACCGAATCGCCACCTGCACAGACAAGACCACAGGGTGCTAAGTCGGCAAAAAACGAGCATGCACAAAGTAAGGGGAAGGAGCTAGCTTTGCGCGCTAATGCAAAAGCTACAACTGACTTTGCTGCAGCTACATTGAAGAAAGCTGAGCAAATTGCTCAGCACAATGCTTTTAGCTTGTTTACAGTAGAGGATAAGAACATTACCTGTGATCTTGCTAGACAGTGGCTCCACCTCCGCAGGACCCAAGAGCTTGCAAAGCTCAAGGCACAGGTTGCTGCCAAAGTTGCTGCCTCCAACGAGCCTGCTCCTCCTCGGTTTGGAGTCTGCTCCAACACGCCTGTTGCACCTGCACCTGCACCAACACAAGGGTTAGGGTTTAGAGGAGATTTGAATGAAGAAGATGATGCTGATGATGATTGTGAGGATGATTCCTCCGACTTGTTTGCAGACAGGAGGAGGGTAGCTGATCTAAATGCTTTTGGGAATGACTTCGGCCAACCAGCTTCGGATCGTGATGAGGATACAACCACCATCCTAGATTCTCAACCTAATGACTTCGCAATTAACCCTCCCCCATCACAACGTCGACGACTCTCTGCTGATCCTCATGAACTCTTTGGCCAGTTTTGGACCCCTGCAATTCGGGAACAGTTTGTACCTAGGTAAATCTCCCCTCCATCCACATGGTTGCAGGGCTCAATGTGAGGCCAAACCCCCCACCCTTAAGCGTCCGTAGTCCGAGTAGTGGGTTTGGGCTCACATTCCTCCGCGGTATTGGATTTGGACTTGGATGAGTCCATAGTGCAAGGTTCACCCTTCAAGTGGTCTTGGATTTAACTAGCTCCTTCATAAACCCAGGTCCTTCATAAACCCAGCTCTTTACTTTCTAACTAAACAAACCCAGCTCCTTCATAAACCCAGCTCCTTCATGAACCCACAACTTTGTAGTTGTAATCCCCAACTACCTCACTAATTATTCAAGCCCTTAACTAATCTTCCTACCTAATTTCCCTAATTCTACTAACAACCCCTTTCTAATCACACAATTCTTCTCTAATCCTAAAATCCTAAAATCCTAGAGAGGAGAGGTGGAGAGAGAATTTCCTAACTTCACTAAGACTAACTAATCCACACAAGTATATTTTTGCACTCATCACAACATCAAGTGCTCAACTCTTAAACATGGAACTTGCAACCACGTGTATTCAAAACATGAACTTTAAGTACCACAAATTGGAATCATGAATTAACTTTAAAATCCTTCACGTCAACACTAATTCTACCAAGAGGTCAAGCCCTCTTCAAGGCTAACAAGCCTTGGCTCTCAAACTAAAAACTAAGCACACACATGTGCTCCAATATGGCTTCCCACACCCACACTTATAACTCGTGGGGTGCCTTGGAGCACAAAGGAAAGAGAGGATGAGTGAGGGAAGAATGAGGGATTATATAGTAAGCTTGAGGGGGTGAGCACCCTCAAGGCTCACGATAAGCCCTTGAGATTTCCTCCTACTTAGTAGGCGCCAATCCTATCTTCTAAGCCTTCCTCCTTCAAATGATCAACAAGGATCCTAATTCGAACATTTAACTAGCCTTGGCTTTCTACCTACCACACTTTACCAAATTTGGGATGCTTCAACCCAAACTTAGCCTCCTTCGCTTTCCGCCGCCATAACTTTCTCCCCTTACTTTCCCAAATCGTCGCTCACCACTTAATTCAAACCACGATGCTTAACTCGTGATTTGATTGGTGCTTTGAGAATTTTCTTATCCTCCACCTTGCATTCTTCCTTGGGCCTTCCCCATTAAGTGGCCATGATGAGGTGGTCCACTTGTGCGCTCCATGTGATCCTCCATTCATCCCAATTCGAATGCACTTGCCTCTTGAGTCACTTTGGTTGTCTCCATCCATTTGTACTAGCCTACTCACTAACTACTCAATCCAAGTTCTCCTTACCTATCCTCATTCACTCAAATCCTTCCGAAGGTAAAAACACAATAACAACTCACATCCTAGCCTCTTACAACATGGTACTTCTAAGACTAACATTTCACTCTTTTTATATTTTTGTGAAGTAACATGCTACTTCAAAGTGCATCAACTAACGTTTCAAGGGTCTAAGACTAAATGTGGGCATCCTTTTGGGCTCACACTCAAGAATCTGAATTATGTATTTGTTAGAGTTAGGCTCATAATTATGTATTTGTATTCCTGATTTATGTCTGCAATTCATTTGTCTTAATTGGATTCCAATGTGCAATGTTATGCAACGTCTCTTCAAACGCGGCGTCAACAAACTCAAACTCAAACACAAACTCAAACTCAAACACAAACCACGCCATGCTCCAGCTCCCTGGAGCTCCATGAATTTTTTCCTTTATACCTGCAACTTGGGGTTTTGACGACGGTTATGGGACCATGTAATCATTGGCAGAGTCCTAGCTTATGCTGAGATTGTAACGCTTCAATTTGTGTGCATGCTCACACACTTGCCAACTCGCTCAAGCTTCTGAAACCACTGTCTCGAGTTGAAGAAATAATTGGAGACGAGAAGAAAAAATCTAACAAAGTCATATCTTCTGGAGGACTGTATAGAGAGGAATATACCCCAGTTTAGCGAAGGAGAACCCTAAGGATGTCAACATGATGTAACCGGTTGGACTTGCAAACACTAGGATCTCAACCGATCATGCCTAAAACTCTCCCTGATCACTGCGTCGGGATCTTCAGAGTGGCCTTCGGTGTCGAATCAACTAACAGTGTCGAATCTTTGAGTTCGTATTATTTTAAGATTTTTTGTGTATGCAATTATCCCCACTCACATGTATTGGGCACTCTTTCCTTTCCTTTATCAGACCGTGCCCCGAACTCATGGGCATCATCATCTATTATACTATGTCCCAAATTATTGTGACGCCACAAATTACCACTTCGGAGGTATAAAGTATGTGGTCCGAGTACACTCTGTACTAAGATCGCAACATTCTTGGCTCTCCACTAATAAGGATCGCTACATTCTGGAGAATTTTTGGTTGTGGACCCTAGTAGTGCAAACCCAACGTACGGCCCTTATCCTACCACTGCACACAAAAGAAAGGAGAGACCAAGGTTCTACAGTCGAACCTCGTTAATATGACACCCTCAATATTACGACACATTTTTTACAAGACCCAACTTTTAAAATCTCAAAACTCCCTCTTTTATATGAGTACAACGCTCGATAATGCGACATTTAGAATCTCCGTTGTATCATATTATAGAGGTAAGTTAATGCTAAAATTCCTTTCATCTATGTTATGTACATCTAAAATACATTCTTTTTCACTTGGGTACTACTTGGAAAACTGCACTTATCATTGGGAACTTAATGAGAATTAGGATTATTAGTGTAGAATGGACATGGTTGATGTTGGTCCACCTACATTAAAGCTTAGTGATGCTAAATGTCATGCATCATTGGTTGTCTAGTTTCTTATTAAATAACTCTTTGGTGTGAATGGAATTATTAGTTTTCGAAAGTTAGTAGGGAATTTAGATAAGATGATAGTTGCTAACTTGAGTAGGCAACACCCAAGGTCTTTGAACTCCTATTTCAAGAGTTCTTGAGAAAACTCATTGTGTATTTTCTGCCTAAGCTGCTAGTAACCCACAGTAGAAGCATTGCAAGTCCACTATTGGCTTTGGAAGCACACGAGCAATGGAGATGAATTAGTTAACGAGGGATTTTAGTATATTTCCGGGCGGAGAACCGAAAGGGATCGGGTAGGGAATCGGGCAACACATCGGGCACGGAATCGGTATCCGGGCAAGACATCGGGCAAGGCTAATGGAATCGGGCAAGGGGGTAATACCGGGCGGGGGCCGGCCTCGAAGAGGGGCATGTACCCGAGCTAGTGGGCTCCAACAATATGTCGGGTAAACCCACACTATGCCCGGGGTGCCACCGGTGCAATTATGCCCGGGGCGGTGCCCGGTCTGGTGGGGATGCTCTAAGTTATTTATGTTCGTCAAACATTCAACAAAGTTCATAGCAGTGTCCTGGGAGATTTTCAGGGCATGATCGGTTGAGATACTAGTGTTTTCAAGACCAACCAGTTACATGTTGACATCTTTCAATTTTTCTTTATTAAAATAAGGAATATTTTGTAAATTCCTCTGAATGGATCGATCACTTTCCCTGAAGTCTTCAATTTGAACCACATATTTTTCAAACTCCATTGGTGCATTTGAAACGATGTGGGCGAATCAACCCAGACACTCGTTCCTTGTTGGATGCCTAAACCGTTACCCTAGCCATTTGAAACTAGCGGTCGATTCTTCCCGTACATTGGTTCATAGCCAAACAGTAAGTACTTACATTGGCAATCAACTTGAAGTCAGTGTCTTCCCTCCGTGATGGAGATAACATTGACACTATCCCATCCAGCCATTGCATGCCTACAACCGACATTGTAGATTTGTGGCAATCATGTACATTGAAGATGAAAACGTTGGAAAATTTTTGTAGCTCATTTTTTTGTAAAAACAAATGTAGCATATTATTTGATTCCAGAATTAGCATCAACTAAGAGTGTAATTTTGTTTAGTGCCATAACATTGCTAAGTTCATGATCCTTCACCCTAGGCAAGAGGATAATAGAGGCAAGGGCCGGAAATCAATAGGTTGTGATCCTCAAAACTAATGGCCTAAGTTTTAGTTTTGCGGCAAGGCCATAATGAAACATGGCATCTCTTTTATTTGAAAAGGATGAGGGAAAATGAAGGTTAGCAATGTTATGTGGGATTAAGTTAGGATGATACAACCTTCATTCTATAGGGGATAGGTTTTATTAGACTCCCTCACCCGGGCTGGGGACTCTTCATTGGAAGCCTAAATGATGTGTGGGGGTGGCTAAGGAATAAAACCCCCTATATATGAGAAATTTATTTATAACAAAAATGTAGATGTACTAACAATAGGCTAGAAAATGAACTTGTTCATATATACCACCTTTTTTTCAATATGATGTGATAAATGCCTCCACTACATATATATAATATAAATCATGAAATAAATAGGTCTTTGTACATGCACAATCTACTTTCACTTTCAAATGAGAAATTCATTAAACACTTTGGCATCCATGTAGGATGTAACTTATAAATATCTGACCCAAAAAACACACTTAATTGAAGCTAAGACAATAAATAACATGAAAACATAAATAAGATGAAACTAGGAAATCTATTTAAAATCTTAATTTCTAAACCTAAAGCTCCCTTTTGTACATCTACCTTTACTCCAAAATTCTTAATAGCCTTTTAAAATGTTCACACTAGAGAAAACCAAAACTTCTTTTTTTGTATAATATGCTCTTTAATGCCTCAAATAACACCCCTTTCTACACTCATGTTCGTTTGTACATGGTACACAAAGTCCAACCCCCCGGCCCCCTCACATGAATGCCAACTATCTTAAGCCAATTTGAGGAACTTGTTGCATACGAGCATACCTTCGAATGTGCATCCTTGTTTAAAAAATTGTGCCCTATAGGTTTGTGGTTGATTTATATCCAATGTGTTTTAGTAAACGGATTTGGGGTCTTATCTGAAGCAAACTCTAGTGTAGAATTGTCTACATCAAAAATCCTCCAACATGCATACTATTGGATGGATGAGTAGTATGCTTGTACTCCCCCCATTCCACATTGATTGTCCAATTAGAGTGGACAATTGTTCCAAAATGATTGTTTGGTGAGGAATGTGATACATTAATTTATAGCAAATATTGTCGTGTTACGTTGATTGTTCATAGCAATTTTGCATGCAATAGCCAAACAACACATTTATTGTGTGTTCCAATCGTCTTTAAATTGTCAACAAGATTACTAGGTATGTAGAACAATATAGTTATCACAACAAGCGAACAAACGATCGAGTTGTTGATGACCACTTTATTGTTGCTACTATGATTAACGACATGTCCACCACTTGTGATACTTGCTACATGGAGTTGCAAAGACACATGCATTGCACAAGCACTAATATCTTTGTGCTTGCCATCTTACACCTAAGATAGACGGTCCTAAAATCTTACACAATAAATATGAAATTGATTTTGAGAACTACCTTAACATTAGGCTTCCATGTTGGTTTTGGGTCATCTATCGATACACTCCAAATATGATAACCATTCTAGGCACAACAACCAACGTAATCATTGGGGAGGGGGGAGGACGTATATAGCCATTTAACGAACACAAGAATCTTCGCTCTGATAATGAATAAGATATTCATATGAACCCTAGAAATCATGAAGAAAGTGGCCACGACCGCAATTTGGATAATTTGCTACCCATCTTGTACTAATTGCATGTTTCTTATCCACTAGTTGGAAGATTCAAAAAACCAACCATTCAAAACCCGTGTGCCTTAAGGGAGAACAATCTTTCATTCACATCCATAACAATACCTACCTCCTTGGTTGCGTTGTGGCAAAACATATATCAGAAAAGAATATACCCCCTTATTCCCAAGGATTCCTTGTTTACAAGGAGCACTCGGAATGTGAACCTATTATGGAGTTCTGAACAAGCAACTATACATTCATAATGTTTTAATTGCAGCCTCTTTCTTTCTTTCTTTCTTTCTAAAAAGACCATCATCCAACTCCTTCGTTATGTTGTGTCGGTGCACCGACATTGTTCAAGAGCTTTTCTTTTTTTCTTTTTTTCTTTTTTCTTTTTTCTATGCAATAATGCTTCTCTCCTCAAGCTCATGGGTGCGCTTTCATCCGTAACTAACTGACACAATTACGGTGTCCCTGCCTCACTTAAGGCCACTTCGTGCCCTTCCTTGTCATGCGTCACTTCTACAATGAAAGGCCGGCCACTCCTAGCACCGGGCACTTAATAATACGTATCTGCTCAATCTGGCAAAGCCTGGGTGGCCTTCTTTGTGATTTGAAAGCCATCCTTTCAAGTTCAATCCAAGCACCGAAAGGCTACTTGGGGCCTTGATGTTTACACCTAAGGTACTTACGTGGGCCTATATATTGTGGCCGCTCTTCTTAAACGGACACCTCGCTTTTGAGTGGTACATGGCAATTGAGAGAGAGAGAGAGAGAGAGAGAGAGTTATCATGCATGAGCATATTTCTCATCCATCCAACGTAAAAACGTGACCCCTTATAGGTTTGTTGTTTGTTTATCTCAAGTGACTTTCAAGGGACTAGTTTGAGGTCTTAAAAACTAGTTTCGGTCTCGGACCGATTTTAAATAGTAATCTCCAAGACGCATACTATTGCAGGGTTTTCATGTTGGGGTGAATGAGGGTACGCTCGTGTACGGTAATTCCCTTTCTCTCCCAAGGCAAGGCTTGTGACAATGCATTTTTCACTCAATGGTAGTCGTAAAAGATTTTCATGGACATGTTTGGGGTTAAAATGGGATTCATTTGTAGGATCTTGAAACATGGGGGTGGGCTATTTCATGGGGAAAACACGGCATGAATAGCTCTTTGGGTTGTTAGGTTATAACAATTGGAGGAAAGGATGCATCAAAAAAAGAATGCCTTGTTTTATCCCCCAAAAATACCCTTGACCAATCAAATTCACCTAGAAAATGAGTGGAATGCTTGTGTGATCCACTAGATGGGAAGAACTCAACGATTGAGCACCTTCATAATTTCTCATGCCAAAATGTGCAAACTGCAATAGGCTAGCCACCTTTGCATTTGGAGTATGCAAATTGTCCCATATTTTTAACCACATAAATGCAAAGAATTCCCTAAAACATTGGAGAGTATCCAAATGTTAAATTGAATGGTTGGTGTGAGCACAAAGGTTGCTTTTACATGAACATTAAAAAAAATTCATTTTTTCTCAAAATAAACATCATTGATGTTTATGCAAAGTGTGCATTGGAGCAACAACCATTGATTGGAGTCAACACTCTCACATGAGCTCCCATCACAACACAAACATGACCACTTCCCACTTTGACATTCTTTACACATATTAATCATCTCCAAATTTCCCGGCTCGTGTGTCTATGGGTAGATAGCCATGTTAGCTTGATGTATTGTAGTTATTTTGATTGCGGATGAATGAGTTAGGTGGGGTTAATATAGGGAAGAAATCATCCATCAACTGAAAGTGGGTTGGCTTGGGAACTTAGGGCTAAACAACAAACACCAAAAAGACATGTCTTAAGTACGACGAGATTGGACTTTGTGGTCAAACTAAAGATTCCATTTTAGATTCAACAACTAGCACAAGTGGGAGGGCCTACTTACACGGTCGCTCTAAGAGAAGGATGAACGTCATTGTGACTTCTTATGAGCTTCGCATCTCAATACCATTTATGAAACATGACATCTTTGCGAATCGCAATTGCTAACCATGTGAGACGATCCTCAAGCCATACTTATATGTTTACACTAGGGTTGGAAGTGTTCACAAAAGGGTCACATGCCTCAAGCGAGTGCACCGGCCATGAGTGCCTTTCACATGCATATATATATATTACTACAATTCAATTGGTGTGGATCACAATCATACATTTATGAGCAAAGCTAGGAAGCTCCCTTTTCTATTTGCAATTCCACCTATATTACTGTACTAAATATTGTATTTAGTGTCACTTACTATTTGGAATTATACAATGCTATACTTTTCTTCACTATAAATGTTATTTTAAACCAAGTAAAGATGTTAGTGTTCTATAATGTCCAAACAACCAATTTGACTTTTGTTGGTCAAATAATGGTCATATATAGTACATACTTATAGCATTGCAAATTTCTAAAATAGAAAGTGACATTGAATACAATATTACAATAATCATTCAATGGTAAGCATCAATTTTATTCCCTTACATATCACAATTCATTATTATTGTCCCACCATGAACTCCATGCTATGAGATTCAGGCTTATGATAATTTCTGCAAGAATTCAAGAGCTTGGGATGCAAGCATATGGTTTATCTTTTCTCGAGCCCAATGAACATGTACACCCCACTGACCAATGTTATGATACTTTTTTTAGTTGCTGAAAGTTAGGGAGGGTGACATGATCACTACATGGTAGGAGGGGCGTCATTAACACGTGCATTGTCGATAAATTCATTTAGAGTGGCACCAACATAAGGTCCTTGTTCAACAAATGGGGGTTACTTTAAAGGAGTGTTGATACATATAGCAATGATGGTGCATTTCTTAAGGGCACTTTATATTAGGGCCCATTTCTAGGGCCCATTTCCAAACCCTAGGCATCAACCAATGAGAGTGCTTAGATTGCCCAAATGGGCCCTAATATGGGCCCAAGGGCTTTATATTGAGAGTCGGCCCACTTCTCCTAAAGCTTGCGTGGCGGGTGACATGGCGGCGTTTTGGAGGGAAAAAACTGGGCCGAAGGCAAAAAAATGGGTCGAGGGTTTATGGAGACCCACTTCACCCAACTTCCGTCATATAGTCATTTATGACTTTATGATTTTATGGTTTTATGACTTTATGACTTTAGTTCAAGCAAGGGCATAATTCATTTAAGCCCAAGTGGGCCGTGGATTGGGCCTTACAATATAAAGTCCCTAGGCCCATTTGGAAGGCCCACTTTAAAGTAGAATTTCCAATTTGGGCCCTACAAGTGGGCCTATGGACTTTATATTGCAAGGCCCACTCAACAACCCACTTTGTAAAGTAGGGCTAAAGTTAAGGCCCACTTCAAGTCCAAGTGGGCTCAACTCCAAATGGGCCGGCCGCCAAATGGGCCCTAATATAAAGTGCCCCTTAGAATAGAACAAAATGAGGTGGGGACCCCCTCTCACAAAATCCTTACTTCTCACTTTTGACACTTATGCAACTCCGGCAATATCAATCTACCTCCAAATTTTTTTCCCTTTTTTGCCCACATGTAAATCCATATAGTAACTTCATTGAGTAAATACCACTGTAAATAGTGCAAAATTTATCTTCACAACTAGACCACTAACACACGCAATGGTACAGTAAGGTATCACATATTAAGTTGGATAGTTTTTGCATAGGGTGTTTAGCTAGCCCTATTGTGTGCACTTCAAAATCCACATACAACATTGGCCATTGGATTAACTTGGAGTTTATTTCACAACGGTAGCAATTGCAATCACAAAGATTGTCATTTTGACTTATGGAACTGGAGTGTAGATGCGAAAGTTATAAGAGGTTGAAGTGAAGATTTCATGTCTTTTAAGCAATTGCAAAGACATTCTCAACTAAGTTTACAGTTGATTCTAGAATAGTTTGTATATTTTGAGCACACAATCTCTTCATAAATCGTGTCTCCTTATTGTCCGTTTTTAACTACGAGTCATGCCATGCACTAGTCACGTATAGGTGTCCAATTTAGAAAAGTGAATACATAAGGTCTGCATATATTAGGCTTTAAAAAACTTGTGTGAATGTGCCATGTCGCATGTATGAATGCGCCATAGATGCAAACAATCAAAAGGGGGGGGGGGGCAGGTCAGAGCTTTGTGATGTCTAGATAAACCATCTATCGGAACACTGAAAAAAGTAATGAACTATCCTACTACAAAAATGACCAATTGTAACATATTTTGATTATAATAATACCAATAAAAACTCTAAATTAATCTAGCAATAACACCCAGTTGAGATGAAATTGTCACATACGAGCATACCTCTATCCATCCAACACGAAAGTTGACCCCTGATAGTGTTTCTGGTTGATTCATCTCAAATGACTTCGAATAGAACAATATGGGGACTTTATGAAACAAATTATGACGTCAAATCAACTAAACTAAAAAACAATTGACGTATGTATTGCATACTATCTAACAACTCATGTTATATGAACAAGAGATATGCTTATATGTGCTTTTCCATCTCACCAACTTCATATAGGAGGGTTTATTTTATCTTTATTACTATAATCTCTTCATCCATGATGGATGAGTTAGATTACTTAGACGCCATGGAGCCCAAGCCCTGAGGCAAGTGATGTCCGGATTTCAAAAGCCTCGATGGAATAGGATGAAATGTGAACATAGTCATTGAGGTAAAATTGGGCATTGAACTTTGTAAGTCTAGAAATAGAGTAATAAGCTATCTTAGAAGTATAGAAAAGAGCTCCAAATGGGGACAATTAATGTCATACTTTACTGGTAACGTAGATGGGTCTTGAATGGTTACTTTTTTCCAACTAGCCTACTTCTCATAGGATATGAAACACGCGACTATAGTAGTGCAAGGTTGTTAGCTGATCCAAATTGATGTTGTAACCATTTTCTTCATAAATTTTCAGAGCTCATATGATTTTCTTTTTCATTATCAAAGTGAAGATTCTCGTGCTCATCAAATAATCATATAATACAATCCCCCAAATTAAGTTGATTAATGAATTTAGAATGGTTAACATATTTTGAGCACATGGTCTAATCTCTTTTAAACACATGTCTTTTTGGTATATGTTCTTGAAGCCACACCAAACCACATAAAACTCAAATATAGGTGTCCAATTAAGAGTGGTAACCGAATTAGGCATGTGTACCTTGATGTGACACGAAGTTTGAGAGAGTTTTAAACGAATCCATAGCATGTGCCAACATACTTATTCGGGAATGTAATATTCTCCATTCACAAACTCCAAAGTTAAACCCTCAATGGAAAAACTACACTAAATATGATATTCAGTGCCACTAACTATTTGGAGTTACACAATGCTACATCTTCTTGTACTGTTGATATAATTTTTTTACCAAGTCAAGTCGTCAATGTTTTATAATGTCCCAACAACCAATCGACAATTTGTTGGTAAAACATGGAACATGCAATAAATAGATATAGCATTGCGTAATTCCAAATAGTAAGTGACACTAAATACATCATTTAGTATTGTGTACTTACTACTATTACATGTCTTTACTGAAAGAGTATAAAAGTAGCTTTTGTATATAATACCCTAAATCAACCTTGGTCAAACAAAATAGTGACGTCCGAAGTGGATGATATGTATAAGCATATTGGAATGATCTTCTTTGGCTTTGTTTGGAAGGAAACACGGCATGTGAATCACATTGTGTGGTTTCTAACGTGTGGACCTGAGCAAGTTAACTTGTGCCACAATCCCAGTTTGTGGGGAAAGCAATTACATGACATGTTCAAAGGTGCTTTTTATGAAGTATATATTTTAAGAGCGGAAAGCGGAAGCATGACATGTTTGGCATTTATGAAAGAATGTCTTCCCGAAACAGTGTCCAAGGGAGATTTTTTAGCATAATCTAGTGTTTCCAAGTCCAACTGGTTATACTATGTTGACATCTTTCGGTTTTTCGTTCTGAATTTAGGTGTGTATATATATATATATATAGAGTAAATTCCTCTAAATTGATGGGTAATTTTCCTGAGGTCTTGAACTTCAACTGGTTATCTCTCAAACTCAACCAGTTGATATGTAACTAGCGGTCAGTTCTCCCCATTCATTGTTCTTGAAAACACGTGGATAAACATTTGGTAATTTATTTTAATTGGACACTTGCATTTGAGAATACTCATCAAAACGACTCATCATTTGTTTGAAGATTGGACTATGTCATACTCAAAATCATGAGAAAATTTATCATGGTGATTTGGATTTGCTAATTATCTTGTATTACATTGATTATCCCAATTAGCGCGTATTACTATTCGTAGTGACGTAATGCAATAACATCTTACCCATGAGTTCAATTGTTACTATCGAAGTGTCAATCGGTTGTGCAGACATTATAGAACATAAATGACTTTGCTTGATATAATATTACATTTCTCATTATATAGCTATAGCACTTTGGATAGTGACATGCACTACAGTAATCTCCCACTAAAGTAAGCACTTTGAACTGGAGCCATTGGTGTGCACTTAGTTGGTAGGTGCGTACTTTACTCATGTCGCCACTGTTCCAGATTCAGGTCTTCAATGCCCTTCAAACGCAATTTGGCCCTTCAAAATATAACTCTCTCAGAACATCCCCTCAAAACACAACCCCAAACTAAAAATAAAGACGTCACTTGAAGGTTTTGAAGCTCTACACAACATTGTCCTCGACATCGACGACCAATTGCTTTGCTCCAATGTTCAAATGGAAACTGAACAAATGTATGATGAATTGCGACGATCGTTTGGGACGTTTTAGCGAAACGCTAACAAATTGACATTGAATGTCAAGTGTAAAAAATTCATGCATTCGCAGCAAATGACTCTGCATGACATGTTCAAATAATGAAGCATGAACCCTGATTTTTATCAAAAAAAAATTGCGCACTTAAACGGGATGCATACTTGAACGGGAGATTACTGTAATTGGGATAATCAGTGTAGTTGCAGATGTTTTTCTTCACTCATTCCAAGGCCACTCTCCAAATGTTTAGGGTTCCGCTGTTTATGATGCAAGAAATAACGCATTCACACAACCATTTTGTTCAAGCCGTTTGTGTGTAATGCGTAACTCACATGTTTGAAAAGTAGCTCAATTGTTTATGATACCCTGAGGCTGGTTTTAGAGTTGTGGCTGGAGCGCTTCTTCTTCTTCTTCGTCGTCTTCTTCTTGTGTAGATGTGCCAATTGGAGTGCAAGGGTATAGTTTAAATTTCAAGGTTAGTGATGCAAAACACATGCATCACATAGTAGGTGTGCATTGCACGAGTCCTTCAACGCATGTGTGACCCTCGTCAAGAATGCTGGGGAACATACAGGCAATGTTCTTAGTCGGATGGCGGCTTTGCAAAATCTATGAATCTGGCAAAATGAGTCTTGGCCAAGCTAGTCTTTGCAAGGATGCCAAACCTGTGGAGCGGGAAGTAGAAGAATGAGAGCGCTGCGGCCCTGCTGCTCCAACGGGACGCTCAAACCAGAATACACCATCAACCGACAGAAGCCTCGCCGCCATGCCATAAGAAGATCGCACATCCACATCAGAGCAAGCAACACCCGCAAGACACAAGGCGAGATCGGTCAAGAGCAAAGAGAACCTACTTGCAAATCTACACAATTGAGAACCAAAACGCACAACAATTGTTACACCACAACATCACCGACCCAAGAGAAGATCATTTACAACATCCAGGCTTAGATTAGCCTTAGTGTAAGATTAGAAACCCCCTACCTAGCAGCACCGACACTCTCCCACAACCAGCAACAACGCTCCTAGCGCCTAAGCTCACCCACACCCCACAAAAACAGGAAAAAACTTGGAGGTCGTTGCGCCCTGATGGAGAGAGTATGTGCTCTCTATTAACAACTACTTGAAGCCCTGGGGTGGCAACTGGTGTAAAATAATTTGTAACAGATAATCCATCCATATTATTCTTGTACATTCGTACCAAGGAACAATTTTACAAAACTTAGAATGGAATGATGTAGTGCACATTGAGACCGTCCATAATACGTAATTTTTTTTTTTTTGATTTGAACATGTTTAGGTGTTATAATACATGAATAATTTGAAGATAATGTGTATTTTCTCTTAGACAAGGGGGCTAGTCCATAATCTAGTCTCCATCATACTTGATTATAATTTATAAAATCTACAAAAAAATTGAAGATAATATAGATTATTTTGGCTTGTAAGCCCTAATCCTAACTCTCTTCCCGACTTCTCTCGGTGGCTTCTCTCCCGCTTCTCTTCTGAAACTCTTCAACCCCTCTTCAATAAATTGAAAGTTGTAGATTATTTGAAACATAATTTAGATTATATGTATTATTATGTGTATGTAATCTATGTCTTTGTGACAATTTTGGACGAGCCCCTTGTAATTATTTGTTTGAGTTGCCACCCTGGGCTTGAAGCCGTTGAGACTCTACAAGGTGAGAGGCCCTGTTGCATAAGATTTAGACATGTTTGTAGCACTGATGCCCTCAAAGCATCGGGCCAAAGCAATGGCCCTGTTATGATTTGCATAATGGGCGAGAGGAGAGTGGGCGATGAACTGCAACAACAACAAGACATCCATGAACTCTCATTTGTAATGGGACGTAATTGGTCCGCTCATGAATGTAAAGTTTATGCAAAACGAAAGAGACACATGGCCCCATCTCCTCTCTACATGTGAGCACCCATACCTAAAAGGACTCAGAATTGCAAGGCATACCAAAGCAATTCACCTCATCACTCAAACACTACAAGCCAATAAAAAACTCTCGGTACATTCTTCACCCTGACCAATGCAGGCCATCTTAACAACCAACCACAAGAACAAACAATACCAGAATGGCTCCTTCAATGCACATGCCACCAAAAACCATGCCAATGCCAAGCCAAACTAAGACCGGACATCCTATGCATGATCGGAGCCCCAGACCAAACACAACTATAACCCATATCACCCTAAACCCTAACCCATATCACCATCCCCCAGCCACGCAGTCCAATTCATCGAATTCACATACTGCCATGATAGATTTCCCGAACAAGCCCTCACACATAAGCACATCAAATATGACCCACTGAATAACATCATCCAAAATAGTGGATGAAAAACCAAACCCCTTATTACCATCACGGCTGGAGTAAGAGGAGCCATACACAAACACTCCATAGACAAACTCACAAAACTAAAAATCCCAAAATCCAGTTTTAAAAACCTTATGAAAGACATACACCAGATTGTTACCAAATACCTCACATACCTAGTAGTAAACAAGAGAAAACTAGACAACAAACAAACACTTGTCCCCCCACCTTAACAAATTGGGATATCTAGTACATCACCAGAGCCCACCTCCTAAAGGAGGCATAACACCGTACACTGCATCACGAAATACTATGATCAGTGTAAGGCCAACGGGCTCATATTCATGCCGGTATTTGTATACGGGCGTCATTTTTTCTTTTCTTTTCTTGTAAAGTTTATGCTATGCATGAAACAATTTCTACATGGATAGAATAACACAAAAGAGTTGTTGGAAGTGGCCTCCACTTGGACAAGCAACCAATTATGAGCCGAGCGTTGCTTATCTGCCGGACTAATCATACGTAATGAGTGTTGATTATTCTGAGAACGGGTACCAAATACCTATCACATACCAAAAAAAACCAATATTGCACATAATTGGTGGTTAGGAACTAAGATTTTAGCATTTTTGGGTTTATGCATGAATGTTGGATGATTCCAACCACCAACATGACGTACACTAAATCACAAAACTACACAAATACGATGGTTGACGTATATGGAATACAAACACTCAAAGTTGTGGTTGTTGATGTTATTATCCCCACAAACACACATCCCCTATTATTTTTGGACAAGTGGTTTGTTCAAATATACTTAAATGTCAATTAGGGTTGTATCAAACTAGAGACTACTTGGCGCGTCCTTCTTACCTATCTGATACACCATCGAGTGCACCAAATATGATATTTAGTGTGACTTACTATTTGGATTTACACAATGCTATATCTTTTTTTTATTGAAATAATTTTTTACCAACTAAAGTTGTCAATGTTCTATAATGTCCAAACTACCAATTTAACATTCATTGGTAGAAAATGAGATGTATAATAAATAGATATAGCATTGCATAATTCCAAATAGTAAGTCACACTAAATATCATATTTAGTGTAGTGATTATCATCATATAATCGGCCTCTTCAGAGCCACTGAGAGAGCGCCAGGCAGACAAGATACAGCCCCAAAATCGATAATGTTGGGTTGGACCAAGTTCATAGAGGACGAATGATTTGAATGCGTTTGATGGAATTCACGCATGAGGTGCTTGAAAGTTCGTCTCGTGTGGATTGATATCAATACCGCTTTGCCTGATCGCTCAACTGAAGTAGATTACACTGCTTTAATACTTAATGCTTGGTGTGGGTTAAGGTTTGGGGTTTGGGTCATCCACATCCAAAATTCGATGGATATGAGGAGTTGAATACCGAGACACATTCTGCGGATGCAGTGGTGAGAGTTGTGCTAAAATGGTGTTTTGTTTGGATGCTCCAGTTGAAATTGTAGCTCGAAAATGACAGCCTCTAAACTATGTGGAACGCAAAATCGTTCGGTGTTTGCCGCAAGTCTGCATGCATCGAAATGTATCACAACAGCATATTAACTTCAATGAGTGTGAGTTTCAGTAAGTTTGAAAGTTCGTCTTGTCTGAATTGAATAGGTAGCGCTCTGCCTGATCATTCATCTAAAGCGACTCACATTGATTCAATGCTGCATTGGTTTAAGTTAGGATTTGGCGTTCAGATCATGCACACTGGAAGGGAAGCTACCGGAAGCTCGGGTTTAGAAGCTACCCGCAGATGAAGACGATTGCACATCCAAAATTCAATGGGTACGAGGAGTTGAATACCGAGTCACAATCTGCGCATACAGTGATCGTGAGGTTTGTCCTTTTTTTGGTGTTTTTTTGGACGCTTCTGTTCAAATAGCAGCTCGAAATGGCATTTTTAACTATGTGAAACCCAAAATCATTTGGTGTTGCCATAAGTCAGCATGCCTCGAAATGTATCACAACAGTTAATCTTAAAGAGTGCGGATTTCAGCAAGATTGATGATTGCCTGAAAAACCACCTCGTGTGAATAGAATACCCCGCCTCTGCCTGATCATTCAACTGAAGCAACTTCAATAGGAGGTTTGGTGCTTGGATTCGGGGATTCGGAGCTTATACCCGCTGATGAAGACGATTGCACATCCAAAATTCGATGGATCCGAGGAGTTGAACACCGAGCCAGGTTATTGCTAAATTGGTGTTTGCTGGGATGCTTCAGTTGGTAAATAACAGCTTGCAAAATCATGTGAGAAATGGCTGTTAGGGATCCACCGCAATCCATTCTCCCTGAGTTCGGACGAATTAGAATTGATCATCATGTGTTGTTGCGTCAGGGGAGGCAACTCTTCCACGAGTTCCACCAAAAATTCGTTCTCTTCACCGTTCTGACTTTGCCTCTTGTCCAAAAGACGACTCACCGTATACCATGTCCGCTCGGAGCCTCCCCCATCCCCATCCACACCATCTACAGCTTTTATCCATGGATTTGGCGAAAGCTCTAATTCACTGTTGATGTTATCCTCCTCCTCCAACTCCTCATTGGCACACTGGAATTTCTGAGCAGGTGCGACCCGATTGCGTCTGCCTTGGTATAAGCTCGAGGCTGGCTTCTCGTCTACGGTTTCAGTTACTTCTGTCTTAACTTTGACACTATCAGGAGGAGGTACAGTTTTCAAGTGAGCCAATTTTCCCAGTTTGAGTGCAGCCTGCAATTCCTCTGAGGTAGGCTTCAGATCTGTGTGCATTCTCCTTTCTTCGCATGCAAGATCATCGAGAGAATCGGATGTGAAACTGGATGTGTCATTTGACCCAGGCGACCGGGCCCTGACCCTTGATTTCGTCTCAGTTTCATTCTCTTTGGTCAGTTTCGGGTTTAGGGTAACCTCGTCCATCTGGTAGTAAGTTTGGAAAAGAGTATCTCCATTTTTTTGAGCTCTTTTTGATTCCTCCCGACTCCGTTTCGGAAATTGGCCACTGAGAACCTCAGTATGCAGTGTTTTTGCGAGGCAAGATTTTCTCTTGCGAGGGCTGCTGTCCTCAGTGTGATCGAACTCTGTAGTATTTTCCATCATGTCCTGGGGAGTGTCTGCTGCTGCTGCTGTTTTGCGTTGGCGAAGTAAGCCCTGTCCGTGGACGAGGTTATAAGCCTCACTCCACCCGCCTCGAGTTCCAGGTTCCAAATCAATTTCCACAACTCGGAAAATATGGACGACAATGGTGATGCAGTCTTGATGAATGGAATCTTGATTGGAGTTTAAGACCTCAAACACACACACATCGCCCTCCTCCAACCGATGGTCAAGAGAAAATGCAGCCCAGCCGCCGCTGATGCCGCTATGTTGTTTTGATACAATCCAGTTGGCTTGCCACTGGCACTCGTATTCATCTTGTAAGATGATTTGGCGCCTCTCAAGTGGTAGATGGACTTTCGCAAAGTCAGATGGAATGGTCTGCAGCAGGTGTGTGCGAATCTCAACTAATTAGGTAAGACTGTAACAGATTACTTTCTCTTCCCTGTAATCATTAATAAGAGTTTTCAAACGATCACATTGTCAACACTTGCTATATATATGTATATATGTATATATATATATATATATGTCCATTAAGATTGAGATAGTCAATTAGCTCTCAGGACACGAACGCATTTCCTTCTACTAATCTTCCCGAAATAAAGACAGGACAAATTATCACGAGGACAATTGCTCATCTCCATGACGAATCATGTTGCCTTCTTTTCTAAACTAAGAAGCTTATTGAACACACAAACTGTAAACAATAGCCAATTCAAGAGTGAAGAGGTGTTGTGCACTGACTAATTTGTAGATATTGAAGGTGCAGGGATTGAAGAAGGCAGGCATACCAGCCAATGCCCACGGTAGACATGCGAAGGCTTCATCATTACCCCCACACTGGGATGCTTTGTCCTAAATTCCAGAGCATTAGTCTTAGCCTTCTTGCGCTCCTCATCGGTAACAGCACGTCGAATCGACTCATAGGTCCGAGAATTCCACCCGGATTCAACTTGCCAGAGACCTTGCTCTTCGTTGTACATCATGGCAGGAGCTGGCCTCTTCCTGTGGCCCAAGTGGCCGATATGATGCGACAGTTTGGCCATGGCCTGCACCTTGGGAGTGCTGGGCTGGGCTCTCTTGTAACCACATCCCTGCAGTATGTCTCGAATTGAAGGGCCATATGGTTCGGTACTACCCGGTGCGTCCGCGGTATTATTTCTCACTGCAAAACAAGCAGAATATTACCTCGTGGACCGCATCGCAATTGAATCTGCTTTTACACTTTCTACATACATTACAAGAACAGGCTGATTGATTCCTTCATCGACCAGCATCAATCCTAAGCATAAATATTCTTGTAGTCGCACAATTTCTATGTGTATGTTATGCTGGATTTCTATGTTCTAAACGAGATTGAAAGAGGAACTCCGGCCTGCAAAGGAAGCAGAATGCCACATACACTAAATCATAGTTGAATCGGTTTTCATAATTGCTGCACACATTGCAAGAACAGGCTGCTGTCCTTCATCAATCAACATCAATACTAAGCATAATCTTGTATTTGCGGCATATTTTTTGTGTATGTTATGCTGGATTTCTATGTTCGAAACGAAATTGAAGCAGGAACTTCCTGCAAAACAAGTAGAATGTCACACCCACTACATCCTACTTCAATCCGTTTCCACAATTTCTGCATGCATTACAAGAACAGGCTGCTTTTCTTCATTAACGAACATCGATACTAAGCATATTCTTGTATAAGTTGAGGCATCTCTTTGTGTATGTTATGCTGGATTTCTACTGTGTTCGAAACATAAATCCAGCATTGACGAGCCAAATAGAAGAAAAAAACAGTGTAGGGATCAGAGCCACCACCTGCGTCTGTGTAAGTGTCCGAAGGGAATTTGAATCCTGTTTGGGGGTTGTCAGATTCACTCGTGTCCGACTCCTCGCTCTCTACCCCTTCGTCTCCGAGATCACCAACATTGACTGGCGAGCTAAGAAGGTTAGGCATGTTAAATTCAAGAGAGGTGGAATCCGGGGATGACCAGTTGGTCGACTCCACCCCGAGCCGGTTGAAAATATGGACCGTGAATCTGGACTTGGAGACCAGGGTGAAGAGGACGGAATCACCAGCCTTCAAGTGGTTGTCGGTGGCAAAAACCTTCCACCCAAGCTTGAAGACTGCCACATTTGGTGCTGGAGAGTGCACATCCACAAGCCATGTCTTGCCGTTGGCTCCCACCAAGTCCACAGAGCTGCCCCCACGGAATGTCTCCTCATGACGATTTACGAATACCTTTGGAATTTTCTGCCAAGCCATACATTGAAGGATGAAATAGAAATACCGGCGTTTGTACAGTATTCTGGACATTCACTATCAAGCAACAAGGAAAGACATTTTACATGCAGCTACTGCATTCGTCCAACCACCTGACAATTGCTCAGATGTTCCAGAAGACATTGTTTGGAATTTGAATTTCTTGGAACCTGGTTGCAAATTTGAACTACAGCTGGAAATCATCTCCTCGGACATTAGGATGATGTTTTACAATGTATGCGATTTGTGCTTCTGAGGTACAGGACCATGAGTGCACGCATTTTGCAGAGAGTGAGTTTCGAAACCGAGGTTTGAGATACGAGAGTTCAACTTCTAAATTTTCTTTCCAGACGTGTCAACAACCAGTGCAATTGACAAACCTAAAGTTGTGACCTACAAGCTTCATAATAGTGAATCCACCTTCAAGCACACGTAAAGACATTTTACATGCAGCTATTGAGCTATTGCATTCGTCCAACCACTTGGCGAGTGCTCAGATTCCCAGGAGGATACAGCTCGGATTATGGACTTCTCTTTGAAGCTGAATTGCAAATTTTAACTACAGGCTGACAGTCAACTCCCTCCTCGGACATTCGGACGATGTTTCACAGTGTATGTGATTGTGCTTCTGAGGTAGAGGACTACGAGTGCACTCAACTTGCAGAGAGTGAGTCTCGAAACCGAAGTTTGAGATTCAAGAGTAAAACTTCTGCATTTTATTTCCAGACATGTCAACAACTTATAAGTGCCATGGACGAAACCCAAAACTGTGATGATCCTACAAGGTTCATTCGTAACTGATTGTATATAATCTTGAGAACAGCCTCCCAGTGCAACAAGATTTTCAAGTATGTATTCTACAAACAGAGCAGCTGGATTTTGATGATTCACATACCATCCAGCTTCTAAACCCATTCTCCAGGAGAGTTTTGATGAAACATGGATGCCGTGTAGGAATTGCTGCAGGATTAACCTTCTTAGTGATGCTACTGATGTCGCCAGTACCATGCTCGTTGCGGCATCGCTCAACACACTGTGCGCAGGCCGAGGCCCTAGTCTTCAAACCTGCAGGCGCCACACCTGCCATAGCTAAGTTTCTGGACACGTCGTGCTTCGGTTATTTCAAGATTGAAGAGTGAAAGTGATGCATACAGGCTTTCTAGCAGATGACCAATCGGGCTCTAATTGACTCACAACAAGGTCATCGGGGTCAAGCTGGCTCCCACTAACCACTAATTCTCAAATACATGAGCATATGTAAACGAATATGTCCACGCCGTCGCAACTCAGTACTTGTTGTCCTTGGAGACCATCATCAAAGGCTGGAGGAGACACCATCGAGCTAACTCAAACATAAATGCTGGTACTCATCAGCAACTTGAAGAAGATTAAAGACGTTTCAATCAAGTGTGAAGCAGTGATGATGGCCTGGAGTGAATAAGCTATCCACACACACTCGACTCTGTTTACAACCTTTTTACTTAACCCTAAAATCCCCGTGCTTTGATAATATATCAACATGATTTCTGGAGGGTTTCATAATTTCTGACATGTCCAACCGTATTGAGGCATACTGACGTCGGGGAGATGGGTATGCTCTTATCGATGATAATTAGTTCGACCTCGACTGGATGTTTTATTTCTTAGCATTTTGGTTGAATCCTGGCAACTCTTCTGAATCACATCTGTTGACATCTGAAATTCCGTCCGTCCATCAGACTTACTCCATTTCTGTGTCCCACGAATTTGAAGTTAAGTGCATATCGTCAACAAATGTCGTAGACATGAAAGCAGTGCTACCTGTGGATAGGTTGATACGGAGAGAAAAGTAAAAAATCAGTGTAGTTGATAAAGTCGATAAACTGCTTACTAGACTGTTTCTGTGAACAAAGACTTATACAGTACTACTGCCAATTCTTACTATGTTCATTGAACGCATTTCAGATAACCTCTACAAATTAGAGGAGTCGAGGTCCAGATCGACATGCTTCAAGTGCTTTATCAAATGTTTCCGAAGTTCTACAAAGCCCTTGAGAACTTCAAGTTACCCTCACAGATTTGAAAGTTGGGATGAAATTGATAAAAACATGAACCGCATTGAACTGATAGAATCTTGCAAGGGAGATTCATGAATTTTTCAATGGCTTCTTTCTTTAGTCTTTGTTTATAAAGAGAATTGTCGATGGGAAAAAACTTAGTGATGATGCGAAGGTCATAAGCAGTCATGCCATGGGTTGCTGGGAGAGTTTGATAGTATTTCTATGAACGAGCAGGTCGATCGCTTGCCACTCTCAGCTTTGCAAGATCATCCAAAACCAAAGATAAAATTGTGCAATAACGAATACTCGAGACTGGATTGCAACTACTTATTCGCACGGTTCGCTTTTGGGGACCCCATTCTTGATGATGTCATTGTAACTGTCTCAGATCGTGGCTTCACATGACGGTTGTTCTTGAAATTTGGAATCAGGTGAACCTTCGGAAGGATTTGAATTTTCAAATAGAATCTTCCCACTCGACCCAGGTGCCTTACCGCCCACTCTCCGTTCCATCAAGTCTTGATGATCACCTCCCATCTGCTGTTCTCGTGATTGGGTTGACTGATGCATGAGGTGGAAGGTTTTTGAAATTTGGCCATCCTTGTGTCGATCACATGAGTCATAATCAGCATGTTCATGGTCCATTATTGTCAAATCCTCGTGATTCCGTTTCGTAAACCGCCCATTGCAAAGCTCACCATGAAGCACTTTCGCCAGATTCTTCTTTTTCTTGCAAGGGATGAGGCTGTCATTCTGATCTGTGCGGAATTCTGTTTCCATGTTCTCTCGAGGGGCCCGAATATAGCCACGATGCCCTTGGACAAGTGTATATGCCACATTCCACCCGCCTCGAGTGTCCGGTTCCAAATCGATGTCCAGAACTCGGAAAATGTGGACAAGAATGACCCAGTGCGCATGATTGGAGCTCAAAACCTCAAATACACACACATCGCCCTCTTCCAAGCGATGGTCGAGGGAAAACGCAGCCCAACCACCACTAATCCCTCCGTTAGTTCTGTCTGACACAACCCAATTTGCCGCCCACTTGCATTCGTACTCATCTTGGAGTGTGATTGGAAGCCTCTCTTTGGGCATATGTGCTACTGCAAATTCCGATGGGATGGTCTACATCAACATCACAAGATGCATCAGTAAGTCGACATATCAACAAGTTTATTCAAGGTACACAAGGATTATTTTGGCTTTCACCTTCTGCTCAGCTGCATTTCAAACGCTTCCATAAATCCAAAATCTCAAATCATCAAGACGCAAAGGTAGGTTGTGTACTGCAACGGTTTTTGTTGCCGAAGATGAAAGAAAGATAAGAAACAGGGAATTCCAACTTATGTGAGATAAGGTTTTTTGAAACGGGGGTACTAGAAGCAGAGGAAAAATAAAACAACTATTTCCTATTGTTCGTCGGTTCATTTACCAATCTGATGCAACATTACAGCAAGGAAGTACCGCTTGCAGATGGAACTTGAATCGACACGTGAATAATTGTAGCAAGTAGGTTGATAAACCGCCGCAACACTTAGATGATTGAGAAATAGAAGACGGTTGTGTGCATTCATATAAGGTTGTGTGCAACCTTCCTCAAGAGGACTTCTCTTTTGCACTAGTACAATCCTCATCACAGGTTTGCACTTGAGCCATATGGCCGGGAATGCATTAATTCTATCATGACGTGCATCCCTTGAATTTCAATTCATTTGCAATGATCATCACAGGTTTTGCACTCGAGCCATGTCGCCCGGGAATGCATTAAATCTTTCATGACGTGTATCCCTTGTTTTTCAGTCTATTTGCAATCATCTTCACAGGTTTTGCACTTGAGCCATGTGGCTGGGGAATGCTTCAATTATGTCATCCCGTGCATCCCTTGTTTTTCTTTCCTTTTGCAATCATCATCACAGGTTTTGCACTCGAGCCATGTGGCAAGGGAATGCTTCGATTCTGTCGTGAAGGGTATCCCTTGTTTTTCTTTCCTTTCGCAATGCCTTTTTGGCATGGGAAAGGGTACGTACTAGTGCTGATGAATCAAACTTTCGTAGGATAGGGGCATTTAACAATAAGAACATGAATGAATGTTTGGGATGGCCTTAACTTACCAGCCAGTGGCCGCGGTACACATGTGAGGGTTTCATCAACACCGCCACGCTAGGATGCTGTGTATGAAGATTGCGAGCATTCTCCATCGCCCTTTCACGCTCCTGCTTGGTAACAGCACGTCTCCTGGACTCGAAGGTCCTGGTTTTCCACCCGGATTCAACTTGCCACAGACTTTGCTCTTCGTTGTATATCATGGCAGGAGCTCGCCTTTTAATGTGGCCCAAGTGACCGATATGATGATGCGACAGTGTGGGGTTTGCCATGGCGTCATGCACCTTGGGAGTACCGGGCTGGGCTCTCTTGGAACCACATTTTTGAACTATGCCTCGAATTGGAGGGCCGTGCGGTTCGGTTTCGTTTCTGAACCTCCCTGCAAAACGTGAAGCAGAACATCGCATGCATCACTAATCAATACTAAGCATATTCTTGTAGTTGCGGCATTTCTATGTGTATCTTATCCTGGATTTCTATGTTCTAAACGAAATTGAAGGAGAGACTCCCTGCAAAAGAAGCAGAATGTCACATACACTACATCATCTTGAATCTGTTTTCACAATTTTTGCATACATTACAGGAAGCAGGCTGCTTCCCATCAAAGAGCAACATCGCTACTAAGCATATTCTCGTAGTTGCTGCATGTCTTTGTGTATGTTATGCTGGATTAGTTCGGAGCGAAATTGGCGAGCCGCAAAGAAAGCAACAAGTATAGAGAATCGCCACCTGCAAAACAACTAGAATATCACATGCACTACATCATACTGATTATTCTGTTTGCACAATCTCTAATACGTTCAAGCACAGCCTGGTTTCCGTTATCCACCACTGTCGATTTTTCTAAGCATATCCTCGCAGTTGATTCATTTCTATGTGTAAATTATACTAGGTTAGGTAGGTATACCCCAAACGTAAATGACGAGCCATAAACAATACCAACAGTACAGAGCAAACCACCACCTGCGTCTGTATAAGTGTCGGAAGGGGACTTAAGTGCTCTTTGGACATTGTCAGATTCACTTGTATCCGACTCCTCGCTCTGTTCCCCTTCGTTTCTGGAATCACCAACATCGACTGGCGAGCTATGAATGTTAGGAATCTTAAATTCAAGGGAGTTGGTCGACTCCACCCCGAGCCGGTTGAAAACATTGACCGCGAATCGGGACTTGGAGAGCAAGGTGAAGAGGACGGAATCGCCAGCCTTCAACTGGTTGTCGGTGGCAAAAACCTTCCACCCAAGCTTGAAGACTGCCACATTTGGCGTTGGAGAGTGCACATCCACAAGCCATGCCTTGTTGTTGCCTTCCACCACCAAGTCCACGGTGCTGCTCCTGTGGAACCTGTCGCCATGGCGCTCTACAAACGCCTTTGGAATCTAGCCAGCCAGCCAGTCAACCTCATATCACCACATGAATTCAGAGGCTTCGCCAGCACGAACAAACAATCTACCCAAATGAGAAGGGATTCCTGCTTTGGGCAGACGCAGAAGAGGAAACAGTTTGTCATCTCCTCAAGAATCATGGAGAAGAATCCTCCATATTTGAAGGATAAGAATACAGGAGGTGGAGGTTAAGACTCATAATAATCCAGCAGTACTAAATTCTGTTTCTATTCTGCACAGCACAGATCGTTTCCTCATACCAACGATGCTCATGAAACAATGTGTGCATGTAATTACCGGTTTCTGTGAAGTATTTAGGCATCCTGTGCATTTACATACCGTGAAGCCATCCACAAGGATAAGAATGTTGGACATGGAGATTAGGACTCATAATGACCCAGGACTAATAACTTCTATTTCTATTCTGCACATTGACAGATCGTTTGCTCATACAACCGATGCTTGTGAAACAATGTGTTGCATGTGATTACTTGTTTCCTGTGAGCTGTGGAGGCATGCTGAAAAAGTAACATACCGTGAAGTTCCTCATAAAGCCATCGTCCAGCACTGTTTTGAGGAATCTCGGATGTCCAGCTGCAGGAACTGGCGCCTTAATGGCGCACCCGTTGTGCTTCTCATGTAGACATTGCTCCACACATTTTGGGCAGGCCACACCGTGGTCCATTCTTTTCTCCAACTTGGGCCCGAAAACAGATTCAAGCGCTTCTACTCCAGATTTTTTAAGTGCAGATAATTATAGAAATCGGCACATCCTGCAGTACCTATGCATGAATCTCGTTTGAATCGTCCCAACAAAGTACCTAATTAACTCAGGTGGCTCGGCCTTCTGACGGTTTTTGCAGGCTACACATACCCATGGACATCACTACGAGAGATGATCTACAAATTTTGTGAAGCAACACACAAGAAAATCAAGAGTATGAGCGAGAAGAAGGATTAATTTGTCAACCAGACCACGACCTAATCGTGCTTTTAAAGACACAGGATTTTGCACCAGAATGTGACCTCAGAGGTAAGGTAACTAACTATCCCGGATGAGTACCACCACCACATCTAGTTCTGCGAAATGAATGAAGAGATTCTCATTCATTGATTTGTATTACCCGGTGCCCATTGTCCTACAAAAAGAAATACATCGCCCACCCCCAAGATTGTGAGTTACGTGATGCTCACACTGTCCAGAGATTCTGGAACCCTAACCTGAGAAACAGATTCCACAATTTAAGTTAGTTTCTGCCACGGGGGGACTCTTCCTCCCACTGATTTCGACTTGTGTACATTTAAGTTTCCATTTCCAATTGCGGTGCCTACAATCATCACTGTTTCAAACTTGTCAAACTTCACACATTAAATGGCGCCGAACGACTTATGTCATTACTTCATGCGGCAGAATGAATAACAAGGTTCACGCTTGGTGGTGGTAATTATCACTTACAATCATAGGTCATGTTCACTACGGCTGCTCTGATGACATGCAGATCTGTTTGCGGCATTCATGCCTTCCAATCATTGCAATCAGAAATTGGATTATAAGAGTGGGCTCCCTGTTTAGGTGGCGTGAAAAGATTGCATTCGTGTCTTTATACCCTTCCTGCATGCTGTCTCGGCATATTCTTATCTGCGTGCATCGAGGATTCAGTCTCTTGTGTGACTATGTATACTTTCACATATGCTGCTGATAGAAATCCAACGAACTTTATGTATTTCTGTGCCCTTTTTGCTCAACACGAAACGGTTATAGAAGTCCACAGCACTCTATTTCCGTGTCCTGACAGAGGAATTATCATGAATATAACTTAAGACTGTCGCCGCTCACTCATACCAAAGTGCAACAGGATTTCAACTCAAAATGAATTGGTCTAAAGTAGTCGTGATGAGAGTGAGTAAATTAATATGCTATCATCCGAACCAGAAACTGAAGTTTCGCACACCCTCAACCTGTGAGTCCTGTTTGTTGTAAAGAATGTGGCATATTCCTAGCACAAATGGTTCAAGCAGAGTGACAATGTGAAGCATGGACAAAACAGCAATTATTCCTTCGATTTAAGTGTCTCCAAGATCTTTGAATCCGGAGTACATGATAAAAGATAGAAAGACTTGCTGGAGAATCGGTGCTCGTTGCCGGAGCTCTTGCTCACAACAAGGCATCATGGTCTTCTGTCATACAATCTGCTCATCTTCTACCCTCAACCTCAACCTCAACCCAGAGTCAAAAAGGCAAAATTCTCGGTACTCCAATATCATCACCTACTCATACATGAACCAGTGATCACAACACCAGATTATACACATATCATTACGATATATCATCTGTCCATGTCATAGTTCCAGGTGGGGTAAATATTGCAACTGAAATTATTAAACTGCTCACTACAGTAAAGCAATGTACTAATGGTACAATTTGCTTATAATGAACAATGTAGTCTAATACGATCGACATGCTCATGAAACTCAGGAACTCATCACAAATTCCGAAATTTCTTTAACGACATTCTCGTGGCTTGAGTTACCTATATGAAGTTGCAGAGCAAATTAAGTGTAATTGATGTCTTACTGCTAATGATGATCATGTGCAGCACGGATCATGCACCAAGTGCTTGCGGAGACCTGATCCTCATCCGAATCTGTGTCTTTGCGGGTATAACCAGATGATAACTTCAGATGACCCCTTCCATAAACGATGTTGTATGCTGTCTCCCATCCTGCACGCCTGCTTCCAGGAATGAAGTCCACTAATACCACGACTCTGCAAATGTGGACAAGAATGATCGGGCACTCGAAGTTGGAATCTTTGACTTCCAGCACACATGCATCACCCTCTTTCAGTCGATGGTCCTAGGAGAATTCCATCCAGCCACCGCTCACACCATGGTTACTGTTGGAGCTCCTGGTGAGCAAAAAGGCCGTCCACTGGGAAGTGAAAAGAGTGAAGAAGGATCACCTGACCTCTTTTCTGCGGCAAATGGGTTTTTGCAAAACTCGCCGGAATGGGCTGCATCAGATTATATTCCATGATCATTCCATCGGAACTTTAATTTGTGGGTAAGGTCCTCTGTCGAAACTCGATTTATGAGCACTAGTAGTTAACCCATCTTAAATGCCCAAAAAAAAAACTAGCAAAAGGAAGAAAAAAGACGAAAAAGAAACAAAAAATACTCCATACTGATCCATGCCATGACAGAAGTAAAGTATTCCCCAGCCACATGC
This sequence comes from Polytrichum commune, assembly GCA_950295325.1. NCBI lineage: Eukaryota > Viridiplantae > Streptophyta > Polytrichopsida > Polytrichales > Polytrichaceae > Polytrichum > Polytrichum commune. Next base: position 17,706,020 of record OX485806.1, read on the forward strand.
CCCAAGTGCAGACTTGGGATTGCATTTGTGCACAGGAGAAGTCCCCTTGAAGGAGGTTGCTGATCTCTTCTATGTGCGCCTTCCATTTGTCAAGCATCTATTTAAGTGTTGCAATATTTAACCTACTTCGCGGCCGCCTTCCATTCCCAAACATCTAAGTGTTGCAAGTGACTGACCTAGTTTCTTGGAGGCCGCCTTCCATTACAAATCATCGAAGTGCTGTGGTGACTAACCTAATTGGGAATCATTTTCCCAAATCGCTACAGACGACAATCCACATGTCAGTTAATTAAAATTCACTTACAAGTGGCGCTTCCTCCCAGTGACTAACGTCGGGAACCCTAATTTGCCCAAAAATCTGCCCATCGCTCCGAAAACATAAGTAAAACTTGGAGTAAAATTTGGGTACGGCCGGAATTTGTTACCAGCCAGAAACCACGGTAGACGCTTGAAGGTCTCATCGTCACCACCACACTCGGGTGCTTCGTTTGGGTTTGGAATTTATGAGCATCCGCGGTAGCCTTACAGATCTCATCCCTCGTGTTGGGACGCCTTCGTGAAGCATATGCCTTGGAATTCCACCCACCCTCGTCCACCTGATGATCGCCTTTGCGATATACCCTCCTCACAGACCTGAACCTTAGGCGGCTGCTGCTGGAGTGCAAGAGGTGGCTAGAGGGATTCAACATCATCTCAAGCTCGGTCTTGATATTGATGGGCCTATTCAATTTGTACACAGGCAGGGTGAGTGTAGCTAGAAGAGAGAGTCGACACATGCCATGCATTTTAAACCACCAGGATCTGGAAGAGATTTGCTAACAGTTAGAGAAAAAAATACACTCCAGCAATTTTACATAGCAGAAGTAGTACTGGTAAGACTTTTGATGAGTTTTTTATTATTTCAGACCCCGCAACTTAACCTTCGTTGTAATCAAAGTTTGTAATTTATTCTCTTGATGAAAACCGACATCGTAGGGAAAAGCGGTACTCAGAAGAAATATTACGACCCAGCTGGATTTTGTATGTGCACAGCTTGCTCAAGAGACACCAACAACCTTTTCTACACTGAGATCCTACAACACTCAATTCAATCTGTACAGACAGAGTGTAGCTCTTCACAGTGGAGACTTCTTCCCAGAAAATACGAAAATCAAACCCTGCCAGACAACCTGACAGTAACTTTGATAACTCTTTATGTCGAACTCGCTGAGCAAGTGCGGCCTGCTCATGACGAGTGCATGTCTGTTATATTTTAATCTGTTCAATCACATGACCAACGCATCTACTGTATCTCACTCATGCATGGCCCCACAGCCAGACGCTCAAGTTTGCTTTCTTCAGATTTTAGATGCTATAGTTAATTTCACGTATCAGGAAGCTCCTCAAGCCTGCATGATCCTCCAGTCCAACCAGAAAACTACTTGCAGCAGGATGCCTCACCGCAGGGTTAACCAATGATCGATCAACCAACACAGCAGTAGTCATGTGGCCTCGCTCCACACATTGTGGGCAGGCGGCCCTCGACATTACCCCCACCTGCACATCCATACTTGACTCCAGATCCAGAGAGAGCGCTGCTACATGAGCTTCCAATTAGCCTGCACCAAATCGATTGAAAAGCATCACATGTTGACACCATGCACCAGCCACCACATGCATGGTGCAGCAAGCTAATGATCTTTCCGGTCTGGATGCATGGCACCAATCTTTCTAGGTCAGATTGATGCAATCTTTAAAATTCATGATCACCGTACATGTGTGGGTAAGGACAGACATTATTGCAGGTAATCATAGCAATCAACTACCGGCCTACTATACACACAAAATGAATCAGCCGGGAGCTATGTTCGGGGAAAACCGACGGCTAGTTCATTATCAGCCGATGGATTTCCCCTCATGGCCGGTCCAAATTTCCAACCATCGGATGGAAATCCAACCGTAATTTCAGTCCTCCAGCAATTAGCCGATGGACCCGTAAATGTCCCGGAAATGTAGCCGATTCTTCTTGTGAGTTCCTGGATTTCAGTCAGAAGCATCCAGAGCGCTATTTGTCTGGGGCATCTGATGATGCACTTGAGGAAGTACCCTAAACCTTAAACTTTTTGAATTATGCAACCTTTCCATGACCAAATCCAATTGCTTCTATGAAGAATTGGGGGACCCTTGGCCTTCAAGCGGTGAAGGCATTGCTAGGTTCAATTCCTGCCAAGGATATTAACTCTTCAAATTTAAAGTTTTGAACATGCCTTTCTTTTCACTTATTCAAGATTTTGTACTAAGAAATGATTTCTAATAACTTTTCATACATTTTTTAAACAATTAGTGCCGATATGAATTCCATTTAATCGGATATTGGCCAATGAAAATATGAAAATATAGGCAATTGGCCGATTGAATTTACAAAAGACCGGCTCTTGCCGATGTAAATTGGAAAAAATCTTACCCTTTGTAGCAACTACTGGCAATTAGCCACTAAGGCTTCAAAAACTTCCCGAACTCTGGCCGGGAGGCCCCCGAGCGGCAAGCTAAGGGCGACTTTCCATGCAGCCCAGTCACCCACCAGATTCTACTGGGAAGGAGGACAAACCCGCTCAAATGCAGATGGAATATGGTGGGTTAGGGCTTTGCATGTGCCAACTACACTAAATATGATATTTAGTGTCATTGTGTCAACTTTTCGGATGACACTTCTTATGAATAAGTGAACAAATATTGTCCCGGATGATGGATGAGTTCATCCATTGGCCAAAACCCTACCTTCTCTTGTCAACAACTTGTGATGAAATATTGTCATGTATGATTGAAATTTGGATGAAAATTCACTTGGTAAGTGATAGTAATTGCAATATTGTCAATTTATAATCACCCAAATTTTTTACAAGGAATGACAAATGATGTTGGGTTAACAGTTAGTGTTGGTGACACTATACCGTGGTTTACAATTAGTATTGAGCAAGACAATTAAAATTGGTGACATTAAATATCATATTTAGTGTAGCTATTCTCATCTTCTCAAATCCGGGCCCACTTACTAAAATCCTCCTCTAGGTTAAAACCTCCTCCTCTTCTTAAACTCATTCTTCAATCCTTTGATGACCGGCACTAGTAGGTTAAAAGGTGCTTTGGTGGGCACATGGAAGTCTAGTAGCCCGTGTACACGGCCCTCACCCCCACCATTCTAGTAGAATGTGGTTGTTTGACAACTTGTGCTTTTCAACATGTGAACACGTCCAACCCATTATTATCTAGACTCTAGTGGACGAGTGGCCTACATGGAAACTCACCCTAAGTAGGTTGGGAACTTAGAGGAGGCATGTAAGGGTGAGTTTCCATGTATGCCGCTCGCCCACCAAACTTTACTAACAATAAGGATAGATGTAAATGAAATTTGGTGGGGTAATGTTTGTACGTGCCAACCAGCTATTGTTATTTTAAGTGTTTAGTGGCGTGTGAGAGATTAGTGGCCTATGGTCACAGCCTTCCACATTCTAGTAGGGAACCAAATTATGGTTGTGTGTTTGCTTTTGTTATCTTCATGAGAACATAATTAACCCACTATTATCTAGAATCTAATGGGCGAGTAGCATACATGGAAACTCACCCTAAGTATTTGGATGTGGCCACAATCATTCATAAGGACCACTAAGTCTGTCAAATTTATAACCACATTCAAAAATTGCCTAAAGGGGCCGGAAGGCCACACACATTCAAAAATACCAACTTCAAAACGGAGTTTCGTAAGCCAAGGTAAAAGAGTTTTGACGTTGACATGTGCCTAACTTCAAGGAGTTGAGTTTCAAGATTGGTCCCTTGTTTTTTTGGTTAAAACCATCCGTATCCAAGTCTGATCGGAAACAGAGGCTTTAAGCTTTGCAAGACCACCATCTTGGGTCGAAGCAATGAACGGGGAGAAGTTTCCAACATCACCACTAGTTATAGACAAAGCGGTTGAGAGCGTAAGAAATAACTAGTTCAAGTTAAAGACTTAGGAAAATTACCAATCATTTTTAAATCATTTATAGAATACAACTCAAAGTAGTAAAGAGAAATCCGATAGATGTCAACGTGTAACCATTCGGCCTTGGGAACACTAGGATCTTGACCGGTTATGCCCAAAATACTCCCCGGACACTGGATCGGAGTTGAAACATGGACGTTCAAACCCCATAAAAAAAAGAGGGGGTCAACCAACCCTTGAAACCAAGCTCCTCGAAGCTAGTAGGTGTTAAGACATGATGAATGTCATCCATTCACTCTCCAGCTCCATCCATAGCTTCTTAGTAAGCATACCTACCCGACTGGTCCTTAATTACCAGTTAAGTCACAGTAGGTAGATAGCGATAAGGTAGATGGATGATAAACCCAATCACACTCTAAACCTTAACCCAAGTTAACCAATTGTCTTCACCCCTATATAATCTTAATGAAATAGAGCTCCAGCTCATTCTTTGATGCTCATACTTTGTGTTAATGTTTGTTGGCTCTGTCTCTAGGACGGACCCTATGCATCGACTTCTCTGTTTCACGAGCAAATTTCTTAACCACTTTGCGTTCACACTTGGACATTACTTGAACCTGTCACATTTGATCCAGTTTATTTATTGTGGATGTTAACTATAGTTAACTATATAGATATATAGATATATAACTATAGTTGCTTCCTAAAATAGCCATGGACTGGCATGAGCAAAGTGGACAACTACAGTTGTAGTCTTTCATAATAAAAGACAAAGCCTCACGGTCTACCGTTTTCTTGTTATACTTTGTGTTTTTGCTTGTCTCTCAACAGTAGGCACATGTCAAGGCCTAAAATAAACCTTTTTACTTGGCGTACTAAACTCCTCCATTCCGAGTGAAACCGGCGTTCAATTGTTTTCAAACATGTGTGGCCTCCACATGAGACAGACTTCCTTCATCCCTTTATAGGCCATTCATCTCCGTGATCATCATCCCCGGGGCGAGCTGGACCCATGATGGTGGCTACGAAGTTACATCTTCACCCACCTGCTCTTCTCTCCAATGATGCGGTAACGCCTTTGATCCCAACCGGCACATTTATAAACACATAAGCAATGACTCCCACATCAATGCGAGCGGGGAATGGATTGAGGAGGCACGTTCATGCAAGTGCAGGGGAATAATTCATTTCTCCAACTTGTAGGATTATTAGTATCAGACCAGCGCAACAAATTTCCAAGGAAACTGTAAAAGCGGTCTTGTAGAACGGCCGGAAGTCGATGCATGACGATGAGATGGTACCTGATTTGGGCGCCATGGTCCGTATCTTGCCGGTTATATGTCTGATGACCTGCTGGAATTGGCTACGCAAGCTCGGTGATCCTAGGTAGGTATTATAGGAGCCTCTAATCCCCCAGTAGTTGGCGATGTTTCATAGTAGGATATTCAATATTGTTGAAGAAATTGCCAGGCTAGCTGGGCCATTGATGAAATTGGTGAAGCTTCGCGATCGATGTTGCAGATTATGATCCGATGTCTTTTTGTTCCCACTCTTTGAGTCACCGGTGAACGAGATTTTCCCTTCCGGTTGTCTACTCATCAGTTTGTGTTGCAGTCTTTGTGCAGGGCTGCACACGATCACTACATATAACTTCTATCGCAGTTTGGGTGGTAATTCTTCACGGAAGTAAAATATAAGTCCTGGTGAAAGTGGGGGATGAATTGAGTGAGGCACGTTCATGCAAAGTGCATGGAACTAAGGGTACATGGAAGGAGCAAATTAGTCCATGTAAAAAGGGCGAAAGATGACGTTTCTTGCCAGTTACACTAATTATCTGCTGAAACTGGGACCTGGCTAGGCGCCCAATTCATGGCTAAGCAAGCTCGGTGATTAAACTTAGGTGTGGTACCCTTTCCCCCAGCCAATTGGTGATGACGTTGCAGGATGTTGCAGGATATTCAATATTGTTGAAATTGGGTCATTGTTGAAATTGATGAAGTCTCGTGATGCACATCACCCCCGTGTAGATAGATATTTACCCATTCGAGTGTCTAATAATTTGTCTCCCACTCTTTAATATGTGACCGGTGAAAGAGAGTTTTTTCCGTTCTGGTTGTCCACTGATCAGATTGTCATGTCGCAGTCATCCAGGGCTGCGGCGGGAAGGTTGTACAACACATGATCACTACCGACCTACACAATTTGGTGCTAATTCACGACAAGAAGTGCTAATTTGGTGAAACCGGAATTCATAGGCATCAGTTGTCATCTGGAATTGCTGGCGTTTCTCCATCTCTATTTAGACTCATGGTGATCGGAGTTGTTGAGGTGGTAAGGATATGATCAGACTGCCAACAAGCTTCTCTGTTCCTCGAATACTCTCTTTGAATCAAGCACAGTCAGGCTCCATATTGTCTGGACGAATTGTTTCTTGCTACCATCTGCTATTTGATCTTTAAAAGGTCATGCTTGCTTCACCACATGTAAGCAAAATTCCTCACTACCCACCAATTCAATTTTCGACAACCAGAACAGAAATCTGCATGACTGCGACCAAATCCCAGAGCATTTGGCCGGCTAAAGCCTCCATACAATAATCGGTGGGCAATGAGGAATTTTGCTTATAAATAGAGGGACAAACATGCCACGTTACCTTAAAGAGTCTCAACAGGTGATGTAGCAAAAACATAAAAAAATAAATTGGAGGGACTCATAGGCGTGCTCTAAGGCTTCATAGAAAGGCATGTAGCACGAGGAGATGGTGAAGTAAAATGTGAGTAGGGTTGTTGATGACCTCAACATGAACGTTGCCACATCGCCAGTTTAGTGATTCTGGTGCCGAATTGGTGCAGATACACTCAGCAACTAGCACGGCCGAAGTTTGTTCTGTTCAACCGGCCGCTTCGAAAGTCGAGAGGATTCAGGAATACATGGAGAAAGAGAAACGGAAACTGCGACCAAGGAAGGTGGTGGTGCCCGCTGCAAACACAATTGGCCGGAATTCCCAATCAGGCCACATGACTACTAGAGGCGCCAAGAAATTACTACGCCAAGACATTGGTACCTGCGAGAGCGAGGAACTCACGCAGGAAAGTAGTGAGGACAAGAGCGCGTGCAATGTTCCTGTTGAATCTCTTCGCAACAAATCGCAGGGTTATCATCAAAGGTGCTCTGTAGCGAAACGGCAGAGGCTTGACTGCACAACTGAGAAGTTTCGACCAAAAGTGACCGAATTGGAACTAGAAAGGGCGCTGGAAGCCGCTACTTCTCTGAAAACCAAGAATCCAACTTATGTTGTGCGGATGAAACCTTCTCATGTCTACCGAGGGTTCTATATGGTGAGTTATGTAAAAATGTACTCGTCCTTGTGGAGTAAAATTTTAGCAAGAAAAGAGCTAATTAGTCTGTGGTGCACTTCAAATCGGTGGTGCAACAAGAGAAGGGTAAATGTGTGATGGAAAGCTGCGTTTGTACAAAAAGAACAGATAATCAATGGTTCAGGCAGTGATTGATTGAACATGGCCTTGAAAGCAAATAGATGAATCTGTGGTGATTTCTACATATTAGATCTTCTTCCCATATTTATCTTCTTGAGAGGCTTGTTGTTGCGTTAGCCTGACTTTTGTCTACTACCCTGCGATGCAGGATTTTCCAAAATTATTCTCAAAACAACATATGCCACAGGAAAGAATGGTGATTCGCCTCATGGACGCAGATGGATCTCAATGGGAAGTTAGATGGATCGTGCCTAAATATGCAATTAGTGGGGGCTGGGCTGCATTCAGCCGTGACCATGATCTGGAGGAAGGAGACATTTGCGTCTTTGAGGTTGTTGACTCCAGCAACTACACCTTGCTTGTTCACATTTTCAGAGTGGCTCAGTTCAAATCAGTACTTGGAACATACGATACAGAAGCTGTCAAAGGACAGCACATGAGGCCAGAAATCGAAACCTGCTGTGCTTGTGGTGAAGAACTTACCTTGACAGACATCCAAAGAAACTCAGTCTCACATTCTCCTCCCGTAAAAGCTTCTCCAGAAGATATCAAAGTTGATGTAGAGGTGACCACCAAGTATGATGACATGAAGCCAACTTGGGAGCAACCAAGAACAGTGGTAACAGGAACCCAAAATGTTGAGAAGGTGGACATTGAAATGGGAGCTGCTGCTAAAGTGGAACTGGATCACATTGACTCTGAGGCTGGGATCACCCTTCTGGCATTCGCCAATGAGAAGTGGACATGGTGTCGAGTGTTTCGTCTGATTCGAAAGCGCCAGAACAAGATGAACTTGGAGTTCCTGGTGGACTTAGAAGATCCCAGAAGCACTTTCAGTCATGCGTTCAAGGACAGCTCTGGAAACATCTCCACAAAGGTGGTCGTCCAAAAATGGGTGTCTTACAACCAATTCGCACCTGACTTCACATGGTGCATTATTTGAGTCATCAACCAGGCAATACGTATCAATGCCCTGAAGAAAATAATCAAGCTTGATGATTGTCCCCACCTGTCTGCTGCGCACAGTGCCCGTCACTGTCTATAACAACTTGAGCTCTATGCATTGATCTCCCAAAGCTACCTTATTCTGGACAAGTTTGTGCATATCATAGCCAATCAAATGTCTTCACATGTCAATAGTAAATTCAAACATTGGAGGCATGCACAAATAGTAGTGTCTACAGCTGATATGACGAACTTTGGGTAAGGGGCACATCTGAGATAAGGAGCTCCAGAGTTTATGCAACTGTCTTTGATGTGGATATGGACTCCGCTGGGTTGCCTTCTTCAAACCCTAGTGAAGTCATGCTCAGACTTAATTCAAAATTCAAACAGGGTTGTCATACTCACCATATATGAGCCACCACACATTAAAACCTTTTGAGTTAAGACACTTTCCAAGCCACTTCCTGCTGAGGCACTGATATGATGGAGAGACCCTTCCTCAATGTAAACAAATCTCTCTATACTCATGCATCTAGAAATAATCATGCTTAAGAAACAACAGAAAATATTAAAGCAATCAGAAGATTAGATATAAGGTTGGAGAGCATGCCTGTCACAAAAAAATTGTGACGGAAGAAAATGAAGCCAAGCAGGCAGAAGAGCCATATGTCTAGAAGAGCTGCAGTTCAACCTCAGCATTCATCAAATCATCAACAACGACATTCATGGTACTGACAAGTATTGCACATACCCCAAACTAGCAGTGTCATTGAAAAACTGTTTTGTATCATGTGTAGATGTAGCAAGAGCAGCATCCACATGTGTTTGCCTGACAGCATCAAAGTAAATTATAATCTGAAATTGTTTGACAGCATTCCTGAGTTCCACGATACTCTCAACACTATGATACACTATGGGTGGGCTACATCATCTCCGCAAGTATGATCTATCAATACACTTTGCTCCATTCAGTGATGATTGCTTCACCTGGACCAGATGTCTAACTAATCATCTGAAAGAAGCATCTTCTCTGATGCAAATCCAGAATTACCTTTACAAACAAGGATGGGTCAAAAATAATCTCATGCAGCACCTCCTGCTACAAGTTGTGTCAATGGTGCCCCTAATCTTTCCCGTTCCCTAATCAGCTCGTCATTATCTGAGTCACCACTTTCCTCTGATTTACCATCACTATCATTCCCTTGAACCTTAAATCCCCCATTAGGAGCTGCAGCTGAAGTATCTCCCTCAGTAGTAGCACCTGCATTAACTACTATCAGTAGTGGAACAGCAATTGCTTTCATAGCTACCTAAAAATACATTAAAATCCACAGGGATGCGAAGAAAGCACAGCAACAGGGGCAGTTACAATTCCATCTAACCAGTAGTCTCATATAGTTCACACACGAGTGATCCATGATGCCTAGTACACGAATATAAACTTCAATATTACACAAAATTCATACCCATTATAATTATGGAAGATGCTGGAAGAAGAATGACTATGGGAAATTGCAATAAATATTAAACTCGTTTTCATGACTAAAAACATAGGACATTTTCTAGAGCTTGAATTTAGAATTGCTCTGAACCTACTAAAATCATTCACTGTACTGGCTCCATGGCAAAGTCATGGATATATTCATTCAAACAGATGCTCAAATATATTGCACATGTACCCTTTGAACTTCAACTCCCAACCATTATATATGTCAGCACGCAGGAAAATCATGCAGAGGTTTGACCAATTTCAGAAATTACCTGGACCAAGCCTAGATTTCTTCAACTTCTTCTTCTCCTTCTGCTTCTGTCGTTTAGCCCGTTTCTTAGCAGTGCGCTCCTCAGCAGCAATTATGCGCTCTTCCCTTCGTTGCAGAAACTCATGCTCTGCAGTCCTCTTCAAATAATCTGCTTCCATGCGTGACAAACGATCTTGCTCTCTCCTCCTCATCTGCCGATACTGCTCACACCGCAAACCTCTTTCAGAACACTTTCGCACCATCAACCATTTCTTCCATTACTAGTCATTGAACTTACACACTTCGCCTCAGTTCCGTCCTCACATGAAATAACACATCTCTCCCATATGCAAGCACTTGAGCTGCTTCCAAGGTCCAAAACTGAATAAACAAAGTGAACTCTTCCCAGCCCTTATTCCATTTTTCCCTATTTCGCATGCCAAGAAATCCTCAAACACTCGAATTCACCGTCAGAGGAAAGAAACTGAATTCCGTCTTCATGAAACGTCCACATCCCTCCCCTATGCAAGCACTTGCAAAAAGCAATCATTCCACTGGACCAAGTCTACATGTCTTACCTACGGTGAAAACGCAATCAACTAGATATATTATAAGACGAAAAGAACATCTTTTTGCTGATGTCTACCCCATGTGTCACCATAAATACCTTCGGTCATGTTATTCAAGTTTGAATCATCAAGGACATATGTATTTCGCCTTCGCCGTGGACTGAGAAATTTATTTAGCTTCACTTGTGTAGGTGTCCTAACTACCCGTAGTTCAAGGTTTGGTATGACCATAGCTCGAGCATTCATCTTCCATCTCCCCTCTGCCAACACTCGAGCTGCTTCTATGTTCCAAAATCAAATAAACAGAGTGTCACCTCTTCCCAGTTCTTTATCCTACATTGCCCTGTAGCGAGTTCCAAGAAACCCTAAAACACTCAGAATACACCATTAAGGAAGGAATTGTGGAAGCAACAAAGCCGCACCTGATGAAAATCGCCAGAACCAGAACCGGCCGAACTTCCTGAGGTGTTGCTGATGCGAACAGGAACTTGCTCACTAATTCGACGCAGCTTGACCTCCAAATCCTCATCATCCTGTGGCTTAGTGGCGCCATCTCCCCCCTTGTATTCCACAATCGCCCCTCCCACCGCTCCTACGGGTCCAAGCGACCCCCCACCCCCTCCCACCGACGTCGGAGCTCCACCTTCCGCCAGCGCCACGATCTGCGTGTTGCCATCCGTGTAGGTTTGCGATGTCGTGTACCTCGGCATCGCTCTCTCCCCAAACCCCAAACCCCAAACCCTAACTCCCCTAAATCAACCCAGCACGTTCCTCAACGGCACTCCTCGTTCTTCCACTCTCTTCGTTCACGGATACTCCAATGCGAAATGAAAATAGAAGAATCTGATGAGTTGCAAGGAAGCGGAAGATGCAATCCTCGTCTGTTTCGGTCGAAAACAGAGAGGATAGGAATTGATGAGGAAGGAGAACATTAGGGCTTCATTGCTTGATCAAATAAAATGACTAAGGTCAACGGCTACTTGAAATCTGTCATCTGAGTCGTTGTAGTATAGTGGTAAGTATTCCCGCCTGTCACGCGGGTGACCCGGGTTCGATCCCCGGCAGCGGCGATATCTTTAAAAAATAGTTTTCGTTTTTCCTTATTCTCTTTTAATTTTTATGTTCCTACTTTTAACCACCAGTATACCTATCACTACACGTTTTATGGTACTAGTGTCGACGGCATATTGTCAACTTGCCCATTAGGTTACACTAATTACACTAGTTGTCGAGTGTAATGCATAGGAAAAGTGCTCTTGACCACTAATTGTCAATTTAGTGGATAAGAGAATTCACCTTGAAGAAGGTTGTCCAATTGACTGCCCTGGAAGTAATATTTTAAGTTACACCAGATAATTATCACATGTAATGCATAAGAGAAGTCCTTTTTAATGAGGTCTTCTATTGATTGACCTTTAAGCCTATGCATAGTTTACACCAATTGCCAAGTGCAGTGGAAATGGAAAGGGAAAGCCTTCCTGAAGAAGGTCAGTATGTTTAGTGACCTACCTTCCTATTTGTAGCTTCAATGGTGCAATAGACCAAACTTTGTGCAATTTAATGAATCGTTCCAAACACAACCTTGCCTTCACCGCCAAAAAGCACTACACTAAATGTGATATTTAGTGTCATGTGGTATATTATGTCACTATGGTAACTTTTTGGATGACACTTCTTATGAATAAGTGAACAAATACTATCATGCCATGATGGATGAGTTCGTCTATTGGCCAAAACCCTACCATCTCTTGTCACCAAGTTATGATGAAATATTGCCATGGATTCTTAAAAGTTGGATGAAAAGTCACTTGGTCAGTGACAGTAATTGCAACACTTTAATTCCATAATCCACCAAAAAAATTACAAAGAATGACAAATATTGTTGGGTTAACATTTGGTGTTGGTGACACTTCACAGCGGTTTACAATTAGATTGAGGAACACAAGTGGTATTGGTGACACTACATATCATTTTAAGTGTAGTGTGTGTTTGCCTTCACGGCAAGGAGACCATCTTGAGAAGTCTCTCATCAAAATCTTACAATGCACACACAATGCACACAATATTCCATGCTTTCTCACATGCACTTGGTACATATCAATATGGAAGAGCATCATCTAAGAAAGTATATGGGCTTTATGTGGTCGCACTTCTTGATTGGACACCTATATCTAAGTACTATGGCAAGCCTTCTAGGTAACAACGGACACTAGAAAATATACATTTCCCATTCCAAGAGGTATGAACTTATGAAGGCTTATGGTGAATAACGAATATTGATGCACTAGGCTAGGAGTGGAATGTTTATTGTGTGGACCCAAAATGGTTAATTAGAATAGTATTAGCCCGAAAAGGATGCAATGAGGCTGGATAAGTCATGTTTCATACCCCTCGGGATTACTTTTGGGTGTCATTGAGTTATTTGTTTTGTGTACATTCATATGCAGAGTAGGATATTTTGATACTCCAATTAGGGAGATTCTATCATACAAATAGGAGGTTTGAATTACTTGACTCTTTGGAAAAAATGTAATTAATCGATTACAAGGAATAATTACAAACAACTTGCATTCCTCGTCATTTCATCTACTCCATCTATAAACAATATTGCACAAATTTTCAAGGCGCTCTTTATGACCAAACCAACTTATTTTCACTATTTTTCGTTTTTCTACCTTAGGGCCACTTCACACACGAGCCAAGAGCCATGACCATGAAATTGTGAGAGCCCAAATGAAAGTGTCCAAAGGCCGTCCCAACACACCTCCAAAATCATGTAGTGTGAAGCCACATGTGACCGGGCTCTCAACCAAATGCTATTTCATTGCGAGTCCTCACACATGAAAATTATTTTAAAAAATAAAAAATAAAAAAATCAAAGATTGTGAGCATTTAGAATGCCATGGTCTCCAAGTTTTATGTTAGGCCTACCTCCACGAGGTGGTTTTTGTAAATAGTCCAAGTGACAATGAAACATGATCCATTTGATGCCATGCAAACTCTACATCCATCTTGCAATTCACATACTCCATTGGTCCCTCAAGTGTAGTGTGAAGTAGCGAACTTGGACCGGCTCCGCCTTTTCCACCAATGAGAGTGCTTGAAGTGTAATGGTCACGGGCTGTCAGTCTCGTGTGTGAGACCCAAAGAACTGAATCTCCTGCCGCAGAGCAAGCATGGGATAGGCCACCTGAGTCCACAAACAGCGGCAGTTCTCAAACCGCCACCTGGCCCAATCACAATGCCCCGAATCATCGTCAGTTACCGTTAAGGGCCCATGAACGTAATCGCTTCGTACCGGAATGTTCTAGTGTATCATGCCCCGATCCCACCAAACTTTCCGTCTGGTTCCACCTATGAAATTGTTGGGGATTAGGGTTTAGGGTTCAGAATTAGATGTTGGCCCACAAGTTTTCACATTATTACAGCCGGAGATGTCGATGGATGGTGTATGAACTAGCCGGTGTGATCAGCCCCTCAGCAGATTTGGCAAACCACCGCAAATAATGTAAGTAAGGAGGGTTTTGGAGAGAGGCCCGGAATTATCATCTACTAGAGTGTACCTCTCATCCATCCATCCATCCAGCTTAAAAACATACTTGGCTCCCTATAGGTTTGTTACTAATTCATCTCACATGACTTCGAGAAACCTAATTTGGGGTCTTTCCAGTCAATTTCGGTGTCAAATCAAATTTAGAAAAAGCAATTTTCATGTTGCATACTATTTCAAGGTTTTTGTGTTGGATGGTTGAGAGATGCACTCGTATATTATAGTTTTCTCTCTCTGGTGGACTCTCATTAGGGTCCGGCTCCAATAAATTGGGGTCCCAAACTCCAATTCAATTGCACCTTAGGGCATGTTTACACTAAAGGTCATGCTTTTTGGGTGAGAAAGCATAGAGAAGTCCATGGACTACAGTCCAACGTCTTTTGGAGGTCACAAGCCCTTAGTGTGAACCCAAATAGAATCATAGAAAAAAAACCTCATGATATTTTATTTAGATATGAGGAATACATCATAAAGGAGAGAAGACATAACGTGTTTGTAGCTTTGTGTTGTGTATCGGTGATTGTGGATGTTAATTCAACAAGTTTTGAGCTTTCAAGCTTTATCTAAAGGGTATGAATTAGAAAAATCAATTGTGTCTACTACATAGTTGAAAAACACTGCACATTAATTATACAATTGAAACGTTCTACAGTAGCCCCAATAATCGCATTTTGAATTGAACATGAATAGGATTAGAATGTGTAATTTTTTATAAGTTGTCATGGGTTGTCCCCTAGGGCCCACCGCACATTCCGGCATGCCCTACCTTCAAGAGTTTTCATGAAGAAATTCCCCTGCAACGCCGGCCAACATTCTCCATACATGTCATGTGAAATTCCATGTAGATTTCCCAACCACTAAAAATGTTACATGTTGTAGTCCAAAACTACCCTCGTACACAGTCTGGGGAGTTTTATACAAAAATTGGTACATTTCCGATCTTTTATAAAGACATTCGGATTTTTATTTTTTTGCTCGGAAGCTACCTAAATCCAATTTTTATCCTCGGTTTAAAACCGATATTTAACTTTACCATTCAGTAATTTTCCGACTTTTTGAATTTCATTTTGGTATGTTTCTGAAGATTTGTATTGTATGTCGGATTTGTTTTTTTAAACTATTGTAAAAAAAGATTGGTGTTATGCTTTTAAAGGGGTGAATTTGTGTTGATAGGAAATCCAAGTATCCTTGGAAGGATTTGAACCTTGCCAGGCCCCCACCAACTTGGGGCCAAGGATTTAGCCTTTAAAAATATATATATAAATCCAAAAAGGGTTCATACATTATTTAGAGGCTAGTTAGTACAACAATACATGCAACTTTTAAACATCCGTATCCTCATAATTAGAAAACATAGTTGAACTTACTGAACAAGATGCATCACTTGTAGAAGACACATAACGTGAAGGATTAGCATATTAAAACCGGTATTTGGTTCCAGTTTTCCACAAAGGAATTGCCTATTCAATAATATTATCAAAGTTTTCATCTGGTCCCTCTAAAGCAATTCTAAGCATAGCTTCCAAATTTTTACTTCCAAGTCTATTTCTCACTCGTGTTTTCATCCCACGCTATGTACTTCACGGCGCCATGCACAAGACAGAGAAGAGAAGCTATGTACTTCACAGCGCCATGCATAAAGCTGCAGTGTGATGTCACTGTGAAGTCTCAGAATCGATGTGAGAGATCCAGAAGATTAAAGAATCGTTGTGAGAGATTCAAGATATCCAGGAGACAAGCATTGGTTCCGCACAAGTTTGTTTCTTATTCTTCAAGACTTATCTACAAGATTTCAAGAGATTCACAACCTCCGAAACATATGTCTCCGACTGGATCGCAGTGGATCGCCGCACCAAACTGGACCTTCACCCTGGACCTCCGAAACAGATGTCTCCGATTGGATTGCAGTGGATCACCGCACCGAACTGGACCTCCAAAGTGGACCTTCACCTTGGACCTCCGAAACAGATGTCACCAACTGGATCGCAGGTGGATCGCCGCACCGAATTGGACCTTCAACTGGACCTCCAAAACATATGTCTCCAACTAGATCGCAAGTGGATCCCCGCAAGTGGATGCAGAAACAAACAGAAGCGGAAGAGCAATAGCGAAAGAGCACAGAGAGAAATCCCAATAGAGGAGTGAGAGAAGTGAGATACTTTGCACAAGGGACTCAAACTCCTTATAAGTGTGAGAGAGGGTCCTTGGGTGCTTAGAGCCTCAAAACCCTAATCAGCCCAGTGAACGGAACCAACCCTAAATTAATTAGCCTCCATGGTTCTTGACCTTATGAGTCATGACTCTAGTATTACCCTAGTAGAAATTTCCGCCCTATCCCTAGTCCCTTCGGCTACTTGCCTAAAATTTAAAAATTAGCTCAGTAAAAATCCTAAAATATGATGCCTCAACCGGCTATATTGCCGATCTTTTCTCATTTGAACCGGTCAATTTCCGACCTTAACAATTTTAAGTCGGCACCTCGTCCGAATCATTGCGAACTCATTCGGAAATCTCCAAAAAAATGCGGCTAGCTCGTAACTAAAGTTCGGTACTCCCCGTTCATTGCCCTCGTATATAAACCCAAAGCAGCGCCCGTAACACTCTCAAGGATTCGCAGGAGCCACAACCTAACGACTTTCGTGAAAACATGTCCTTGCTTTCGGACTCGAGATTGAACCCGAGCTTAAAGAACAATGTTTCAAACTAAGAGAAGTGTTTCCTTGAATGAGCACTGCCGAGATTTGATGGCAAAAGGATGTTACATTAGCATCACTTCATTTTCTCATGTCTTAGATCTGGATCCAAGTGCACCTAATCAAACTCCTTGGGTCCACATTTATACTCTCAACCAATAGGATTGTTCGATTTTGAAGCATTTAGGGTTTGTGACCCTAAGTGCAAACTCACACTACCTTATGCATAAAACATCATTGCATTGTCATTTGCATGAGCACGATGTCTAATATACAATGTGATTGTGGTGAGGCCGTTGCCCCACCATTGCCCACCGCTTTAGTGATTTTGAATTATCTTGAAATTCTAGTTGAATTTTGAGGACGAATACTTTTGAGACAATTTGTTGCAAATCAATGACGATAATCTTCGTTCCAATCACATGGAGCCCTTACAACTTTCTCATGCATGTCCACTCCATCAATCGCCTCGAGATTCATAATTTAAGATAGTTGGACCCCTCAAGCATTGAGGAATCGAAGTTTTAGCAAAGGGATGGTTTGTAAGCTTGGACGAATGTAATGTAAAAAAATCTCTTTCTTTGAAGATGTATATGAGGTATTGATAAGGGTTGAATAATGTAATATTAACAATCATTGTTCTTTAAGCATGCATGGGGAAGGGGTTCCCACTATTGAAAACAATGCAAAATAAGCTAGTTTGTTAACTTATATGTGTTAGATTCATATTGTGTTAAGCCAAACAACATTTGAAGGCAAGCCATGTTTACCCAACGACCATTGTATTTCGTGATTTTTATTACAAAGAGATTATGCCCATCAATCAATCTTGTGCAGAGACTATGTTGTATCATAATACAAATTTGAGGTGCAGTGGATGTGCATGCATATGTGATTTAATTGACAAACCCCCTCCCCCCCCCCCCAAAAGAAAAGAAAAAAAAAGAAAAAAACTTCAGGCGGCGGGCAAACTTATTATTGAAAGTGATGCTCAAAGGCAAATGGCTAAATATGGTTTTGAACATACATTTCATAACCTGAAATATTTTGAAGTCTGATTTTTTAAAAAATTTCGTAATCCTTGAACTCACCATAAACTTGAGGGCATCATTACAAAAAAAATCACAAAAAATCCAATTTAACATTATTTTATCATATTGAAAACAAATATCAGACAATTACTTGTTCAATATCACTCACTTGCACACCACTTGCATTGTCTTCTAAAATATGTAGATTTCTTTTGGATTTGTTTTCAACATAAATTGCTTGGCTTTGTAGATAATGTGTTCTAAAAAAATGTATGGTTTTTTCCTTCACAAATTCGAAGTTAGTATATAATTTTGAATCTCTTTCACTAAGAACTATGCATGGTTCAAGAGTTGTCCACTTGACCATTCTTGCACCTCCATGACATTATCTCTTCCTAGTGGAGATTACGGAGTTGTTTTGTAATGGGATGTGCAAAGAAATTACTAACTTAGTACTCATAAAAAAAGATTGTAACATGTTTTTGTCTTGTTGTAGCCCATGTGGGGGAGAATCCAAGCCATGGTAGAGTAGGCAAACCCAATTCTGTTAACTTAAGTGATATCGCATGTATGAAGTACATGTATGATACTAGAGTGATTTTTCACATGCATGGAATTTGATATCAGAACATTTTTAAAAAATCATAATTTATTTCTAAGTTTTGGGATTACCATAATAAGGCAAGATTCTCTCCCAACCCATATTCACAACATAAGTTGACATGTTTCCAATAATTGAGAGACAAAAACTTGAGTATAATTAGTGCCCTTTTCAAGGAACCTAAATCCATGCCCTTTTAACTTACTTTTTCCTTCAT
Organism: Polytrichum commune; assembly: GCA_950295325.1. Classification (NCBI taxonomy): domain Eukaryota; kingdom Viridiplantae; phylum Streptophyta; class Polytrichopsida; order Polytrichales; family Polytrichaceae; genus Polytrichum; species Polytrichum commune. The sequence continues at coordinate 17,724,820 of OX485806.1, forward strand.
GTTAGATGTGACGGTGACATGTGTGAAGGTTCAAAAAGTGGTGTGAATTACAATGAGGATTTCAAGGCATTGCTTGAATCCAACATTCATACCTCACAAATACATTAGAGTTATCCATAAAGTAACGCAAAGCAAATGAAACCATGGGTTTAGTTCCAAACCTCGAGTTTATGAGAATTAACACAAAGTTACCCAAGTTTTATTAGTGCTTAAATTACCGTACACAAACATTGGTGTTGGGCTATTAAAATATGGCTTTCTAGCTTGTCCTACTAGGATGGGTGGGCCAAGCTAGCCATGCATAGGTTGATTCGGGATTAGGGTAGTGGATCCCATGTGCATACCTTATTTTAGATCCTAAAATTCTCTCGAAGTTTGAGAGGTGAAAAGAGGAGGTCTCAGAAGTTTCACCCAACTTTTAAAATAGACTCCCATACACAATGAGCTAACGAGATCTTAATAGAAAGTTTTCTTAAAGAAGGATGAAAGAAGAATCAAAACCCATGGTTTCATCCCTCTTTGAGGGACTTTATGATAACTCTATTTTGAATGTATCTTCTTGTTGTGTGGGAGCTTGAATTTGACCAACATGCCTGGGACCTAGGTTCTTGATTGATGTATGTGGCTCTATTGTGGACACTTCCAGCTCCATAACCAATTTTGGCTTTTGGATCAAATTGGAATCGTCTCATCCAGTTAATAATTGCAAATCACAAAGATTGTCATTTAAAGTTTCAAGATCGGCGTGGAGATGCAAAAGTTATACGAAGTCAAAGTGCAAATACTTTTTTTCATGAATCAATCACATATACCCTCCCTCCCAATTCTGATGTCCATCGTTGCACTTACAATGGTGTCCATATTTTGAGGACATAGTTCAACCTCATCGTAAAATGTAACATGTGTATTTTTTGTGGCAATTCTCAACTACGTGCCTTACCACTCAAACATAGCTTTCAATAAATATAAGAGATGTGTTTGGGCACATTAGTGGACATATTTAGTTGTCCAATATTGGGATTGGTCCTTTGGGGGCTTTAACTTTGCGGAGTGTCCATGATGGCGGGGGGGCTAGGAAGGCAACAAGATTGTGAGTGACAGTCATGGAGCTTGCAATGGGTTGGGAGTTTTAGCGCCAACACTTTGAGTCGTTAACCCCGTAATGTCCTATGCGACCATAATTTGGTCGTGAACAATTTGCTATGACTCCTTTGATACCATTTCAGATGATTTCTAGATTGTTTCAACTACTTCTCTGGTTCATGTTCATGTCCGCTATGTCTTGCCACATGGATAGTTTTAATTCAATATAGTTAGTTATTTTTGGATTCATTCAAATATGGGAGTGTGCTCTCAACTGGTTTCCAATGGAATTAGTCCACGAACCAAAACTTGACATTTGTCACCTCCACGGTTTAGGGGCAACATATCCTAAACATGTTTTTTGTTGATCCCTATGTACAAATGATTCCCAATTGATTTGAAAATCCACATGGCACTCAAACGCAACATATCCTAAACATCTACCATTGGGATTTTAGTTGGACATGTGTTGGTGGGTGTAAATCCATATGGAAGGTGCACAATTGTGGCACCGTTGCCTCAAATTGCAAAGCTTCCCCAAAAAATCACAAAATGTTGATTTCAAGATTTGTGAGATGATTTGAGTAAGTATATTGTTCCTCTTTTGAACGAGGGTAACATTTTGTCATTTGAAGATGATTTGAGTGGAGTTTCGATCACAAAGCCAACCCCAATTTAATTTTTAAGTTGTTGTCCCTCAAGACCACTATTGACATTCCTATTATAATCTCCTACATAATAGAACTCCAACGTTTCAAATTTGGACTGGGAGTAGTAACCTCTAACATGGAGACATGTAAATGGTTGCATTTGTCAAATAAGCTTTAGATCTCCAGTCACGGTCTCTGAAATTGAGGTCACATTTTCTGGGCAGATTTGAAGGTAGTTGGGCGTGGGAAGTTAGGGGTTCAGGAAGTTTGGACTCATTTGGGGATAACAAAATCTTGGGGAGGCTGGAGTATTACTGGAGAAACGGATTGGAGTCGTGTCCTTTGAAGCTTACTGGAATAGGCTGCAAATATTCATAGCCTCGTATTTTTGCATTCAAGTTTTGTGCGGAGGATTGAAAGGATGCGAAACGGCGTGAGGAGGGAGAGAGAGGATGCAGAGAGGGGAGGTTTGTGAGTGATTGTTTTGTGGGTTTTGAAAAAAATTGTTGAGAGATTTGTCTGTTTATGTTGGGTTGCTGATTGAGGGTTCATAGGATGTACATTGGGCGATTTGTGATGATATTTTCAGCGAATTTATATTCGGCGTTTGAGTCTTTGTGCAACTGTCTGTGAGAGAGTAGTTTGGTGAGTGATTCTCTTGTGGGTTTTGAAAAAAATTGGGCCTTCGGTGACAGATTTATCTGTTTTCTGTTTTCGGTAAACTCAGACGAGACTCCGAGGTATCTCCTTTTGCAGCGGCAACCAAAACAAAACAAACTGCATCAGAAAGACCAGCTCTTCTTCAATTCTCTCTGTAACTAGCTAACCACTCGCACCGCCTCCTGCGGTGTTGTACAACTACATGTCAGATGTTGATACAACTAACATGTTGTTGTAGGTATCAGGAAAAATTACACAATGTGGTTCAAAGTGAGTCTAAACCCTGCAAGGCCCGGTGTTTGAGGTTGAATGCCACAAGGGTGCGGCAAATCCTTTGATTGTTGATTGAGTTACTTGAAATTGAATGTTGAGAGTATTGAAGATTGCAGTTTTCTGTTGTATGATTAGTGCGGAGGTTAGTCTCTTCATTGAGTTGCAAAATAATTCGAGAAGGGGTTAGGGTTTAGTTCTTAGTTCCATGGCCTCCCATGCAATCTCAAGCTTTGCAATTTCATTCTACATCTGCAGGCAGGTGGTTTGTCTCCTCAGCTCATAAATTTGCTCAAAGTTTATCTATCTACAGAGGTCTTGTTTATTGATCTCTCATAAGATTTATATTTACAGCGGACTCTTTATACTCTTGACGCCAGATAGAGAGTGGCCTACATGTGCAAAAGCTTGACCTAATAGAGCGTAACATAACCTTGATGGCAAAAGCTTACAATCTTTGCAAGAAGTTATAGCACTGCGTAATTAAAAATGCTAACCCACCCTAATTGAAATAAACGGTGTAGGTATCTGTAGCGTATCATGTCCTTCATTTGAGTGTAGTCTTTTCCCTCTCTTTTTGCCTCATGCTAATGTCGCAATCCTTGTCAATTTTCTCGATGCCAAAATTTTATTGGTCTAAGAAGCAGTATAAGGAACAAAGGCATCGATTCAGCAATGAGCTGCAACAAGTAGGTTCAATCTGCTCCATCACATTTCTCTAGAAATTCATATATCAACACTGATTTCACATTGATCCAAGCACTGGTTTCTATATTTTATAGTTGCATGACCTCAAAGGTTGCATTATGAGACAAATCAATGTCAATGAATCATTAGCTAAATGTTGAATGTGTACTGAAAAGATATTAAACCCTGAAGGGTGTGTTTCAACATTGACTCAACATTAAACGCTGGTCATTTGCATTTTGAGATGTGCAGTTTGTCTTTGACTAAGATTTCTCTCAAAATAACGAGCTGTTTGCTAAGTTTCAGTAGCAATGTCATCAGAAGGAGCAGGTATCATTGAGAGGTGGGAATTCTGTCTCTTAAACTTTGTTCCTTAAAAATGAATCCCTTACCTTGTTTCCAGGAGGTTCAAATTCTATTCAAAATGGCGTCTCCTCTTAAAAGTTTCTTCACGAGTTTTGTGTTCAATCATGTGATGCATTATAATTGAGTGGATTTCAATTTCAGCTCAAATTCTTATTGACTCATCGGTGATTCAATAGACGCACTGAATACGTATTCAACTATTTGCCGATATAACTTTACCTCAAAGACTGCAGCCAGCTTTTCAACATTAATTTTGTGGGTGGCTGGAACAATATCCTTCTATCTTTCCCAGCATTTGTCTTGTCGAAGGTTGTGTTTTTTTGGCAAGAGATTGACAATTAATAGCAACCAAACCTCCATTTCTTGGTTCTTCATTCTTCTGCAAATTGTGATGGTATACAATGAATTAGTTTGAATCACCAAAATTGTCATTTCAAGTTACAGGATCAGAGTTGAGATGCAAAAGTTACTTATAGGAGGTCAAAATGAAGCATCTCTTTCACGTTCATTGATCACATAGACCCTCCCAACAATGATGTCAAGAGTAGAGCGTTAAATGGTGCTTATTTTTTGAGCCCATAGTTCAATCTCGCTGTGATACGTGTCTTTTTGTTCTCCATTTTCAACCACAAGCCTTGCCTTATACCTCTCAAAAATAGGTGTCCAATTAAGAAGAGGGACCACACACCTTACAATGGGTTGTTTTGTGTTCAATATCGATAATTTCTTCACTCGTGGTGGATTTTCAGAGGTAGAACTTGAATTTGAATGAAGAGCAACCTATTTCAGTTCATCGATGGCCAAACTCATTTTACCATCTCTTGGCATGTTGTAGTGAGTTTGACCCTCTTTGACCAATATAGAATATCATTCTTTCAAACCTCCACACTACTTCCAAGCATGCACCACAAATTATCCAAACACAGAAGGTCATGTTGATGCAATCACGTCAAACTACAACATTCAATCAATCTCTACCAAACAACCAGGCTATAATCTCAATCTACTGTCTCTACATTCTGTAAGTGCAATAAATTGACAATTGGACTATGAGTTGCATCAATGTTGAACGAATCATGAGCTAAATGTGGAGTTAGCACTTAACATGATATCAAGAAAGGTATGTAACACCATTGACTCTATATTAAACGGTGGTCACTTGCATTTTGAGATGAGTGTTTCCTTTTGGATATACTAGTGTTGACCTACCCAAATGACGAAGTTAAACTGGCCAATGGGTATCGGCAACAACGTTGTATTTTCTTAATTGAACCCCTATATTTGATTGGTGTGTGTTTCGGTGAAGATCAAAGAAGAACACCATAAAAATACATGTCTAAAAGAGATTGGACCATGTCTTCAAATTCTATCAACTACTCCACACTCAATGGTGAACACAATTGGGAGGACCAATTGGGAGGAAATCAACAAACATGCACCTCCTATGACCATAACTAAATAAGGGCTGGTCCAATTTTCAATCCAATTTTTGTTCATGCTTCATTACAAATTTGCTAGTGCAACACAAGTTTCGATGTGTAAAATGTAATTGGTAGAAGTTGGGCAACATGAAAAACGAACCAAATAACACCCACGTACCTTAGTTATGTGTAGCTTGGGGGGGGGGGGGGGGGGGATTGATTTCTAGTCGGTTTTGTAAGTTAGGGCTGTCAATAGAAGTCTCTGTTGACAGACTTGAAATGGTGCTTATGTATGTATACTTCTGCACACGGTGTTGCATTTGAGACTTGTGTATCCATTTTACTTCCGAAGCTTGCTACCAATGTTGGCATGTAAGTTATTTACTACAGAAACTATGTAAAATGCTGGGGGCACGGATCAAATAAAGGTTATTCTCCAGGTATAACTATAGCATTTTATTTTTATTTTTATTTTTGGAACACATGATGCGCTTGACAACTTGGCTAGTTTTCCGTCAAGTAGAGAGATGATTTCATGGCCAGGAATAGAATCACCAACCACTCCATTTAGTTTGGGTACCTCTTCATTATCATCCGAATTTAGGGTCATCCTGGACCATGATAACTATAATATCACAACCTTAACGTCAAGTTTGGAGTTGATCCCCATTTTATCATGTCCAATTCAAGAATCTACACATCACATATGTTAGTAGGTCCTCGATTCGAACACTCGTGAGCCGTCAATGCACTTTTCGCATATTATGAAAGCTTATAACATCTGAGCATTGAGTATCATTCATCTTAAGTTATCTCACTTTCAAGTGACATGAAAAGGTTAAGGTTGTGGACATTCTCAAAATCAATATGCATTAGTTGTGTGACATTTTAGGGTGTTGGTTTAAACACTATCTACTTTATGGCTACATTTTACAAGTCCAACATTTGAATCCTTTTAGTCGTCATGAACTGTGACCTATAATGAGTTTTAATGTATAAGTACATAACCAAGTTTGAAATGTACATATCCAAAAGAAAACTATCTATGACTTTCACTTCAAGAATTCAAAAGACAATCACCTTGACTCCCGAAACAACAAGCTTCAACTCTTGTGTACCTTAGCTGGATTTGCCAATTGCACAAGTGATTTTAATTTTGTTATGAGAACTCCACCTACGTTGAAATCCAAAAAGAGTCCATATTAGTTGTACTCACCTTTCACTTGTCAAAAGTAAATCATTACCTCCGCTACTCTTTCAAACATGAGCGTGATAGTGGATCATGAGAGCACTAGTTGAGAAACTTTATTAGTCAATAAGAACTCAAAGACTCCATATTAGTTGCACTCAACTTATACATGTCAAAAGCAATCATGGCTACCGCTACACTCCCAAATGTGACCGTGATAGTGGATTGTGAGAGCGCCACTTAAGAACTTTGGAATTCTAATAGATTAGGTATGTGTGCCTAATGTGGTCACTTGTTTTATGTGGCCTTGTATTGGGATGCTAAAACAAGGTGGTAATTTTTTTTATTTTGTGCAAATCACATGTGAGCAAATCATTCTTACGCATACAAGCAAAGCCATGGAGCCTTTGGTCCACCAAATATTGGTGACTTTAACACCAACATTGACCTTGAAATTTCTACATGTCAAATCGAAATGCAAACAAGAAATCAATGAATTCAATGAATTCAATAAATTCAATCCTTTAATTTTTTTTAAATAAAAATAAACAAGCAAATGGGGGTCCAAATTCAAAACAAATCTCCACCATCATAAGCACATGTAACGGCTGAAATATATTTGTTTTTACCTTGGTCCAACAAACTTGTGAGCTTGAGCTTGAGCTTGACTCAGCTAGACCCAAGTTAAGTCTAAGCTCAAGCAAACTCACACCATCCATTTCAAATAAGATTTGTGTGTGTGGCCATCTAAAAGCGGGGCATTCTCTTCAAGTTTTGCCATATGGCACTCGTAAATTGGTTGAAACTATCTTGAATCTCATGTGGAAACTACATTCCAGCACTACACTAATTATCCCAATTAGTGTGTGTTACTATTTGGGGTTACGCAATGCAAAAAAGGTCTTACTCAAGAGTTCAATTTTTACTAACAAAAGTTTAATAGGTTGTTTGGACATTATAGAACACTAATGACTTTGCTTGGTAAAATGTTACATTCCCATTAAATAGTTATAGCATTGTGTAACTCCACAGTAGTAACACACACTAATTGGGATAATCAGTGTAACAAAAAAACTGAAATAGAGTGCCCTCTAAGGTATCAGTCAAGTTCAAAATCCAAGACCCAAGAAGTTCACACCAAGCTTTGGATCCAAGATATGTACATCAACCATACATTTGAGGACTCCAAATCTACGAACATAGTATGTAGTCTTGGTTTGAAGACATGTGTTAGTTTTGGATATGCCTGCCATGTCAAGTGCCAGCTGGACAATCAATAGTTATAGCATTGTGTAACTCCACAGTAGTAACACACACTAATTGGGATAATCAATGTAACAAAAAAGTTGAAATAGAGTGCCCTCTAAGATATCAGTCAAGTTCAAAATCCAAGACCCAAGAAGTTCACACCAGGCTTTGGATCCAAGATATGTACATCAACCATACATTCGAGGACTCCAAATCTACGAACATCGTATATAGTATTGGTTTGAAGACATGTGTTAGTTTTGGATATGCTTGCCATGTCAAGTGCCAACTGGACAATCAACAATTATAACATTGTGTAACTCCAAAGTAGTAACACACACTAATTGGGATAATCAGTGTAACAAAAAAACTGAAATAGAGTGCCCTCTAAGGTATTAGTCAAGTTCAAAATCCAAGACCCAAGAAGTTCACACCAGGCTTTGGATCCAAGATATGTACATCAACCATACATTTGAGGACTCCAAATCTACGAACATAGTATGTAGTCTTGGTTTGAAGACATGTGTTAGTTTTGGATATGCCTGCCATGTCAAGTTCCAGTTGGACAATCAACAATTATAACATTGTGTAACTCCAAAGTAGTAACACACACTAATTGGGATAATCAGTGTAACAAAAAAACTGAAATAGAGTGCCCTCTAAGGTATTAGTCAAGTTCAAAATCCAAGACCCAAGAAGTTCACACCAGGCTTTGGATCCAAGATATGTACATCAACCATACATTTGAGGACTCCAAATCTACGAACATAGTATATAGTCTTGGTTTGAAGACATGTGTTAGTTTTGGATATGCCTGCCATGTCAAGTGCCAGCTGGACAATCAATTTTTGCAACTGAGAACCAAATTAGGTCACCACTTTGTCCTTGATAGTCGGGATAAAAACATTCACATGGTTCCTTGGGTAATAAGTGGGGAGGAGGCCCGAGCCAAGTATGATAGCTTTTAATGTGGGAAGGACAGCAGCCAAAAGGACACCGTAAGGTGAAACCTAATAATAATCTATAACTATTGACACTAAGCCTATGAGCTTTCTCATCATTTGACATGACTATGATATAAGGACGGTGCCAACTATTTTTTTTTGGCCCCCTTGTACAAACCGGAGGAGTAATGAGGAGTAAGATGCCTTGAACATGAACACCTCGCTCCTAGGTTTAAAGTTATCATGGCATAAGGTAGAAGCTCCTATAAGTAACAACCACACTTGAACCCCTTCACCGGATATGATTAGGGCATGCTTTACAACTTTCTACACTAATTAGGTTGCAATTGGATTGCCTTTGCAAATAGGGTAGTTTTGCCTCTTCGCCGACGTTGGACCGGTATCATGGGTAAATGCATGGGTGTTAATAATCGGCTTCCATTAATGGTATCATAAAACCTACCCGTGGGTATGAAAACTATAATACCAATCAAATGTTGTCACTAGATTGGCATGTCAAGGTCAGAGAACATTTTGTATGTTTGAGTTATTAGTTGGGTCAATACCATTCTAAATTATATTGATACTAGGGCAGGGTTTATTTTAGGTGTGAAGGGTCTTGCATGATATATAGGCCCGAATGGTATCAGAACACAAATATCGTCAAATATCGATAACCAATTGGTATCGATAAATGTGAAATCCTCGTAATAGAGACCCGAGTGGTGTTAGAATAAAGAGAGACGGTACCAGTTCAACATCGCTCTTTCCCATGCACATTATCTTGGGTCAAAACGTGAGTACAAATTTTTTTTCTTCATTCATTTGCTATAGCAACCACGGAAATATTAAGAAAATTGTTATTATGGTAATGAATATTCAAAATAGTGTGGAATGCAATAAATTAGTGTGTCGCGACCTGATTGCACATCTCAATGCAAAGTGGTTACATAGTGGGTTGTGGCGGTCTATGGCAAGGTTTGTGCTTACTTTTGACCAAGTATGACCTATGATTAAACTTCCACTTCCTTGGGAAGCAAGCATGAGTGAAGAACCCCTTCACCCACAATCCATTGCCATTAGTTTGTCGGCATATATCAATGCGGAATGGTTACATAGTGGATTGTGGCGGTATATGGTAAGGTTTGTGCTTACTTTTGACCAAGTATGATGTATGACTAACATCGACTTCCTTGGGAAGCAAGCATGAGTGAAGAACCTCTTCACCCACAGTCTGTTGCCATTAGTTTGTCGGTGGTGGGCTTGTGAACCGACACTAAAATGACACGTGTTGTTATGATGAAGTTGGACTAGGTACGTGTAGTTAGGAAAGATAAGAGGGAGAAGGTAAGTTAGAAGCACTTACAAGACAACACTTTGAGCACTTTCTTGGAACCAATTATATAATATAAGAAAATAACTTAAAGGTTTGCTATTCAATCTAGAGCGGTTACATAGTGGACTGTGGCAGCATACATCAAGGCTTGTACTTACTTATGACCGGATATGATAAAAAAACGAATGTTGATTTCCTTGGGAAGCAAGCATAAGTGAAGAACCTCTTCACACATGGGTTGTTGCCACATGTATGTTGGTAGTCGGCTTATGAACGGACACCGAAAAGACATGTGATGCTATCATGAATTTGGATTAGGTATGTGCTCTAAATACAAACATCATTACACATTCAGCAAATAACACACCTTGGCAGGCCTATGCGATAGCTTCAAAAAGCAAGAGAATGTACACTTTGACTTGAGTAGAACTTATGCATCCATACTTCAATCGATATATTGAGATGGCGATTTTTGCGATTTCCAATTGCTAACCGGATTAGACAATTCACTACCCAAAATGCTTGTTAAATTGAAAGTGCCCATAACATGGTAACTTACCTTGCCTTCCCTCAATCTCAACATCACCAAAAAAAATTATATTTGAGGATGGACCTACACTAGGGTTTGGGTTCAAGAAACTTGAGATCCAAGGCACCCCTTGATGGACCTTACTTTCGAACTCAAGATTGGACCCAAGTTTGAAGTTTGGTTTCTCGAATTGGGTGGAGTGCTTACTTAAGTTCAAATTGACAATGCTTGTAGTGGGAGTACAATGGTGACACATCAAAATTTTCTAATACTTTGGACTCCGGTCCTAGTGTAAACTCCCTGGGTCCAGAACTTGTACTCTCAACCAATAGGTTTGCTTGATTATAAGGTTTCTTCGGTGGTCTTGGACCATGATGTAAACCCACCTTACATAAGGCACACGTTCCTTAATTGGTTATTTTTCTTACTAGAACACCTATATATTTCAGAGTCATGTAGTTTGACGTGGCTCCAAACACGGATACCAAAAAGACATGTACGTGAACAAAATAATTAAAATGGATTACATGCTTAGATTATCATTATCATTATAGGCTCCATAGTCAACATAAATGGGGGCGGGGGGAGGGGGGGCATGAGGCTATATGATCATCTGATGACACCCACAAGAATCTTTACTTTGTTAGTGAATACGATTTTCATGTGAGCTCCACAAATTATGAGAACACAATTTGGATTTGCTAATCATCTTGTACTAATCTCACATTCCATATCCTAGGAGAAGTGGTATTGTCGGAAAGAAAACAAAACATAAAACATAAAAACAAAACCATTTATGCGCCAATTTAGACCATGGTTAAGAAGTCCACTAGTCGGTCAAATGTTTCAACCCGAGACAAGGCTATTTGAGGCAACAGTTGGTATGGCAGAAAAAATGGATATATATTTTAAATTCATAAAAATGTCTCAAGTTGGAGTCTCCGGAGGCGAAGTTTCTTGTATGAGGGTTTGAGGTTGCCCCAAAAACTTGACCTCCAGAGTACTCCCCTATCCAAAAAGTGTTGCCACATTGACAACCTTGTCATTTCTTCATCCATGCTCGAATCTCTCCACCTGAAAAGTCTTGGCCGTAGTGTAAACCCTGGCTGGTGAAAAACCCCATTTCATAGCCAATCATATTGCTCCAATCCCCTAATCTTTTTGACCTGCGCCACTTCTTCCATGTAGTCTAAACCAACCCTAAGACTAACCCATTTACCTTCGGGCCACCATGATAGATAACCGGCTACCATTACTTCATCCAAGTTGAGATAACCATTCAACAATGGTAGGGACCCATCTCCCACTTTGAGCACCTAGTACTAGTTGTAGTGGTTAGTAGTAGTAGTAGAAATGCAAAAGCCGCCCCCACTCCTTTATAAAAATATGTCCAGGACCATTTCACAAGAGAAGTGGGGGAGGGGTTTAAAGATGAGGTGAGGTTGCGGTCCGGCATTTGAAGACAAAAAGGAGAGAGAAAGATGCTACAAGCACGCGGAAAAAGGCCGAGGAATATATGAAAAGCGGGTAATAACAGAATACCCTTTTGTCTCAATTGGCAACTACGTGGGGGCCGGGTGGGGTTAAGGTAGAGATGGGCCTTAAACGGTTACTTTTTTCCCGACTAGCCCCACTTCTCCTTAGAGTACTCCTTAGGGACTCACGATTAGGTTAGCACGAGGTGGGGGAGAACCGGCCGCTCGTTAGGGCCACTTCACACACGAGCCAAGAGCCGTGACCATGAAATTGTGTCCAAAGGCCGTCCCAACTGTGAGCCCAAAGTTGTGTTCACGTGTCTTCTTGCTCTTGACAAAATACAAAAATATTAGCATTGGTGTTGTGTGACTAGTTAAAAGAGACTAGACTTTAGATTTTGGCGAGTTTAGGTTGTAATGTGTTAGTTGGGGATGGGGAGAGTTGGTTGTGCCACTCAAAGTATTAAGTTGAAGGGGGTAGTGAGCCCAAAAACCGTGGCCACACGGGTTTGTGAATCTTGATTTCCATAATAACCTAATCTTTGGTTTTGCATCAAGTCGTAAAACAGTAAAAGAGTGAGGTGTGGGAGTAGACTAGTGAATTGGTCGTTTGTGGAGTAGGGAGTGTTGAGGGTGGATAGTTAATAATTGAAAGAGTAAAACTGGGAGGGGTTGGAATTGAGCCGTAAGGTAAGCCTTGGGAACTCAGAAGCTGGGAATTAGCCGGATTAGGCTTGGGGATTGTCCATTTTTGGACAGGGAACCTCAAGGCATGTGGGTAAGGGCTGGGAGCTTCGGATCACCGCAAAGGGGGTTCTCATGTGGGTTGTTGGGCTGCTGTGAGCTCTCTCTCAACGGCGAAGGAGGATGATGCCGGTCCGGTGTCGGCTAAGAAGGCGAGGAGGTGGCTGGACAAGGAGACAGAGATGGTGAAGGAGAGCCACAATGCAGCTGATATGGGCGCCAACATTAAGGAGGCAGGGAGCTGATTCATGGTTGATCTGGAGGTTCATGCAGTAGGATGGGAAGGGGCTTGCGACTGAGCTCGGATTGAATCGCAGACTGGGACGGAGGGACAAGGTCATGAGACCCCTCAAATTGGATTAGGCATTTTAGTGAAGTCTGAATGCAACCGAGAGGGTCCTGTGAGCATCACCGGGCATGCTTCTACATTGTCTGAAGGCTGTAATAAATACCAGAGAGACCCGTGGGATTTGAGGCGAGATTGGAAGGATTTGCTGCCGATCGAAGGCGGCTGCATTTTCCACCTGTGGCTACAAAATGTTGAATAGGGGAAGAAGAGGCGCTAGGTGGGTCATCCCCCCCCCCCCCCCCCCGACCATTGTGATAATTAGGAGAAACCCAACAAATTCCAGTTGAGGAATCACTACAGTAGAGAGGCTAAGGATTCGGCCAGGACGTCGTAGTTCGGCGGCAGAGGTACCTGGGTGTGTGCCTCGGGACCGAAGGGTGAGGTGACATCTGCCACGTGGCAAGGGGGAAACAACTGACCAGCTGACTGCCTGGGCGAACAGGGGCCATACCGGTACTGGCCGTGAACTAAAGGATCCAGGGAAGGGCTGTGAGACCAGACTGCATTAGCTCCCCAGGGAGCGACCTTAGGGTGCCAACCTTGCATCTGATTGTGGGTTTTGGTAATGGTATGGTCTAATTAACCTTCGGCCAGGGGGGGAGCCCCAGTTGGGATTAGTTTTTTCGGTTATGTTTATGAATTAAATTAGGATAGTGTGGAAGTAGGATGAAGTGCTTAAGGTCCAGGGGGTAGTTAGGAAGTTGTGGAATTTGTATGGGGCAAGGACCTCCCGAGGGCAAGAGCATTTATAAATGCTTGGGATCCATGCTAATGGAATAAAGAATTGTGGATTGAGTTTTACATCACCTGTGCATCAAGGACCAATCTAGGGGCCTAGGGATGAGAGAAAGTACATGTGAGCCATGGGCCCTCACCCGGACTACGATGCATAAGGGTGGAGGTTTGTGGCTGACACCAACAGTAGTGTGGTCATGGACCCTCAAGTGTAGTGTGAAGTCATATGTGACCGGGCCCTCAACCAAATGTTATTTCAATGAATTTCTATTCATGCAGGTCCTCACGCATGATGAAATAGAATAAATCAATGGATGTGAGCGTTTGGAGTGCCATGGTCTCCCGGTTCAGTGTCAGGCTACCTTCAAGAGGTGGTTTTTGAGAATAGTCCAAGTGACCACGAACTTGGATCGGCTTGGCCTTTTTGACCAACGAGAGTGCTTGAAGTGTAATGGTCGCGGGCTCTTAGTCTCGTGTGTGAAGTGGCCCTTAGAGATGAACCGGTCAAGTTTGAGAAATAACTAGTCGAAGTTCAACACTTCATGAAAAGTACCGCCAACCATTTTATATGAACTATTGAATATATACCTCAAACCAAATGAAGGAAAATTGAAAGATCACAACATGTAACCGACTAAACTTGGAATTACTAGGATTTTGACCAATTATGCCCAAAAACCTCCCCGGACATTGAAATGGTCAGCAAGTCCAAATTGAGGCCGTAGCCATTTTCCTCATCATTTTTGGGGCTCACGTAAGCATCTTATTCATCATCAAGTGAATATTCTTGTGCTCATTAAGTGGTCATATAAGGTTTCCCCAATCGTGTTGACTATTGAGTGTAGAATGGTTAGCATATTTTGAGCACGTAGTCCAATCTCTTGTAGACACGTGATGTCTTTTGGTTTCCGTTCTTCGATGCTTGGGTAACCACATATCACTCAAATATATGTGTCCATACTCTTGTTATGTTGGAATAAGGTACATCCACCTTAATGAAGGTGCCAAAATTGTTAATCTAATCGTGTAGGGGTAGTATTCGATCACATGGAAGTACGGACATGCTTGCTCAACAAGTCCAACCCCTCGCTCCTTGAACCCAAACACCACGATTAAGTTATATGTGGGCCAAAAGTGGACGCTTCTCTTAAACGGTCATCAATGTACGAAGTTTCTAGATTTGCGTTTAAAATGAAGAGGGTTGCTACAATTTGGAAGATTCTTACCACATTACGATCGGTGTGTACATTTTAGTCGGCTCATGCCTCACCTTGCATTTGAGTGGTATATGGCAAGGCTTATAGTCAAGATCGGACTCCAAAATGACATGTGTTACGATGAGATTGAATGATGTGCTCAAAACATAGAACCATTCTTAGTTGAATAGTGAAAATGATTGAGGTGAGGTCCATGTGGGCCCTCACTTTTTTACATCTTATGTGCCCACTCTTTTTAATCGGTCCTACATTATGTGAGCCTAGCATGGAAAATTCTCTTGATGGTCCTCAATGTACGATGTTTCTAGATTTGCGTTCACAATGAAGAAGCTCGTTACGTTTTAGAAGATAGTTAAGTATGACCACCTTACATTTGGTGTCCTTTTGAGGCCTACATTGCCTTGTATTGGAGTGGTACTTGTATGGCAAGGCTTGTAACCAACATTGGAAACCAAAAAGACATTTGACACTCTAAGATTCGATGGTGTGGTTAATTTATAGGTAGTCGCCATTCTAGAAAGAAGAGAGAGAGAGAGAGTTTTCCTGGAAAATAAGAAAATTTTCACTTTGGATTCTTATAACCTTTGCATCTATAGTGACTCCGATTCTCAAACTTCAACTAGTGATCTTTGTGATTCAAAACTGCTCATTTGACGAGATAATTCCCAAGCCAATCCGGTGGCTTAAGAAACAAGTCCCCGGAGTGAAATGAAATGAAATTGATTTTAGAGTCCGGGAAAATCCAAGAAAGTCCGGGAGTTGGAAGTGCCCACAAAATTAGGGTCACATACCGCCCATTTCCACAAATTTTCAAAGTTGGCACCACGCAGTTTTTATAATCGAGTTTTTCATAGTCTTTTAAGAAAACCCAATCATATGAGGTCCAACAAAGTCCGGTTTTCATCGGTTTTATTCGGTTTTACTGCAAATAAGTGGAGATTGTAGAGTAGAGGGCCCAATGTCTGTCAATGCTGGTGCTAATTATCAAGTGCCAAGTGTTAGAATACAACCATGATTTCATTCGCAAGAAATCGGGTTTTTTTACTACATGGAAACCAAAAACCCAATGCATCGGCCGGAAAGAGTTTGGGGTTTTTATTTTCCACCCTTGCAAAGTTTAGACCCAAGTATGCGTGGATGATTTGTAGATGTTGGACTAGAGTGGATGCATGCATTGGGGGGAATATGTGAGGCCACCTTTTATAAGCAGATTCATCATGTGAAGTACTCATGTACTAGTACTACTACTACTAATGCCACTCTCGCCCCAAACGTTCATTGAATTGTTTTCGAGTGTAAGCCGAAGACCCAAACCGGGAACAAAATTGGGGACCCTGTTGCATGCACGTGACGGTGGAGAGATGAGTGCCTCACATTAATCCGGCCATATCCAATATTCAAAACCCCAAAAACAAGTGGCCGTGGTGCAAGCAACAATAGAGTGAAACTATATTCAACCCTTAACTTTCCAAGCCTATGAAAGGGGTAGGACTAGACTCTATTATTCGTATGACTATAGGAGTCCACTCTAGGAGATCTAATAGTTCTAAAAGGTAAAGGGGGAGGAAGAGTTACCCACTACACAAAATATGATATTTAGTGTTTGATACACTAAATACGAACGCATACACTAAATATCAATAAGTCTATGAAAGTAAGTAACATTAAATGTAAACTCAAACACTAAATATCAACTATGATAATATGTGGGAGTTACATTTTTTTATTTCGTGTTAGTAAGGATATGAAATAAATAAATAATAAATAAATAAATGTAATAAGGGAGGTGGCAGTAGGGAAGGTAGCGGCACATTTATGTCTAACACTAGTTGTCAAAGAATTGAAAATTATTGTTGAGCATGGTAGGGTGGTAACAACACAAAATATACTTAACCACTAAATATCATATTTTGTGTAGTTGGGACGTTCAAATGATGTTCACATGATGTTCACACCTCGTAAGCAACTACACTTAGTTAAGAGCAGTTAACACACCCCAAAAGCACGGAGGGAGAGCTGGTTAATTATATGCTCGAGGACTAGTTGAGGGGAGCTTCGACTCTTAGTTCCTACAAGTATATAAGGCGCAAGGTTGGGTGGATCATGCCTCATATTTTTCCTATGTTGGAGAGACACTACGCCAAGTGTTTGGGTCCAAGGCATGAAAAAAATGAAATGGCACTTATGTGTCATTGCTATCCTGCCAAATCTTAACGGTCTCCACTCAAGAAAATATTGCTCCTAGTTTGATAAACCAATCCTCAAGCTTAGGTATGATCTTGAGCATGAAAATTAGGGTCCGTTAAGGTGTGGTTTGGCCTTTAGTTTCTCAAACCGAGGTTCTTATGTAATCCCCCTCCGACCACACCCCCCAAAAAAGAAACTCCAAAATAAAGACATGCTTTTGGTTAAGAGCATAAATTTGGACACAGAGACCTTACACTAGGTATGAAAATTTAAAGCGGAGATGATGTGGCATCACTTTCTTGTCAATTCTTAATGGTTCCCACTCAATTTTTTTTTTAAAAAAATCTAGTTTGAAGCTAATTTTTAAGCTTGAGTCCAATATAAAGGTCCGTTAAGGGTTTTCTTTCGTTGGCTCCAAGTTTCTTAGACCCATACTCTAATTTAAATCCACCCATAGATGCCTTGTTCTTTAAACTCACAACACCCACCAACCTTACCTATGGTGAAAATTCAGTCAACTATCTTTTTACCACATCAATTCTTCCCTCATTTAATTCGACTCCTAAATTGACATCAAAATCCCGGAAATAATACACATTATTCCAATTGGGATGAATCAACCATAAAACATCTTGAGGATTGATAGGTAGACCACTTTACCTCTTTCAGATTGGTGGGGCCCGACTCAAAGAGCAAGATAACGATGGGTTCACCTGCACTTCTTGGTTAAGTCTTTAGTTAGAGTAAGTAACCAATCAAAATAGTTGTATTGTGCCCATATTGCATGGTTAGCAAGAATCAACTAATCGATGTCAAGCCCGCAACACCTAGTAAGATTTCAAGTATAAATAAAAGTTATCAAACTAGAAGTTAGCTAACATCTCCAACCTTGTTTTTGTGAAGAACTCGTAACTCATCCATACCCATAATAATAAGTAGCTTTCTACTAATGAATAGCCAAGAATTTTTTTCTTGAATGCCAATCTCTACTCTTTCCCATCTCTTCTCCCTTCCATTACGAGACCTGTGTATAACATTATTTCTCAAACCATCCCAAATTAGCACATATTATACATCGAGGAAAAAGTTGTATTGATACATGATATGGAATTTCATTTTTCATATTCACATTTGGACACTAAATATTTAATATTTATAATCATATTGTCTCATTTCAATTTGATTATAATGAATCACAATGTGGGCCACAAACATCATAATGTCCATACTTTATGTCATGTTCATAACCTAGGCAAGTTGAGTAAATCTTAAGTTGGTCAACTCTAGCTCCTCTTTTAAGGGTCCACCCACACTACCTACACTCATATATGCAATAAGGTTGCCCAAAGCTAATTTATTAACATTCCATCTTATCGTAAGTATTTACTACCACAATAAAAAATGCATGTTCCGTGTGGTTGCTAAACTAATGAATGAACTTGTGATTTAGTTTTTGCCCAAGGTAGTTTGCATGGGTAAAAAGCAACTTGTTCGTGAAGGCAACATAATACATGTGAATTGTAGTTAAATAATTACTTATGTAGGCAACCCAAATTCTAGCTAACTAAAATCATGGTCTAATTGCCCGCACCACCTACTTATTGCTAATAATATAAGTTAGTGAGAATCAACCAACATGCTAGCTAACCAATCTTACACCCGTAATCCCCCCTGTGACGACTACATGAAGGTTAACCAATTCAAGAGACGAAATAGGGTTGACTGGTCAAAATAGTACTCAACTTGACCAAGTTCTGAACATGACACTAATTATGAACTTTGTGATTTTTGTGGCCCTCATCATTTGAACTTAATCATAAACAAATTAAAAATATTATAAGTATGTATTATTTTATATCTAAAAATTGCATTGAAAATTAAAATATAGTATTAGTTTCAATAAATAGTTATCATATATTTGAAAATTTTCTGAATCATGATGCTTTGAGAAAGAGATGGGAGAATGGACCACGCTATTTCTCCCATCTCCCATTTCCCAACTCCCATCTTTTCTCCCTTATGCTATGATATGGATAAGTTAAGAGTTCTTCACAAAAACAAGGTCAAAAAAATTAGCAAGTTTTATAGCTTTTATTTAATCCTAGATTGCAAAAATGTGGGTGACGCGGCATGAGATTGATTAGGTCTATAAGAAAAGAAAAGAGGAAAAATAGGTCATTGTTTATTCCACAGTGTAAATGGAAGTCCATTCTCCTTATGTTGATCACAACTTGTTGTGTCGTACAGAGCTTGGATGTTTTCGCTCATGTTTGGACCGGAGACCTTCAAAGGGCCACTTCACACACGAGCCAAGAGCCGTGACCATGAAATTGTGAGAGCCCAAAAGAAAGTGTCCAAAGGCCGTCCCAACACACCTCCAAAATCATCTAGTGTGGTCACGGACCCTCAAGTGAAGGGTGAAGTCATATGTGACTGGGCCCCCAACCAAATGTTATTTCAATGAATTTTCATTCATGCGGGTCTTCACACGTGATAAAATAGAATAAACCAACGGTTGTGAGCATTCGGAGTGCCATGGTCTCCCGGGCTTGTGTTAGGCCTACCTCCAAGATGTGGTTGTTGAAAATAGTCCAAGTGATCATGAAAACATGATCCATGTGATGCCATGCAGGAATCCATGGAGACTTAACATCCATCTTGCATTCACATATTCATTTGGTCCCTCAAGCGTAGTGTGAAGCGAACTTGGACCAACTCCGCCTTTTCCACCAATGAGAGTGCTTGAAGTGTAATGGTCGCGGGCTCTTAGTCTCGTGTGTGCAGTGGCCCTTAGATTGTTGTGATAACCAACTATTCCCTCCGTCCCAAAGTTATTGTCCTACTCACTGGAGTTTAATATCCCAAAATGTTTGTCAGACAAACATTTCGGGATATTAAACTCCGGGGAGTAGGACAATGACTTTGGGACGGAGGGAGTACAATACAACAACTTGGTAGTTTAGCGTCCATATTTGTTACCTAAGTTACCTCATATGGTAGCTCGTCTCTTCACGAGATCATGTGGACACAATAAAACCAATTAGAGTGATTATTCTAACCTTGGCCCCTCCTTTGGCAAACATGGTGGTCTTTTTCATGGACAAGGGTGACCAACACTTATGATTGACACCGTAGTACCTCTTCAATTTCGGCGCAATTTCGTTATTTCCTTGGCTTATGGTGCCACATGTCATACAATTGTTGGTAGGGAGAACTTCCCAAAGTTGACGTGGCATAAACTCAATCTTGGCAAGCACCATACATTCATAGGGTGATGCAGTATTCACCATAAGACAATAACGGTTCAAAGAAGTTCTTCCCCCTTGAGTCTAATCTTGATTCACTTCCAAATTAATGACCCGTGAGTTTACACTATCTCTTAAAGCATTCACATTGTTTAGAACAACATGGACTTCAAGTCTACACCAACTTTGACTACCAAAAATTGATGTGTATCATAAGAGATACTCCGGTGTTCAAAACAAGGTGTATTGTGGAGTCAATTGAAGTAAATGGCCATGTTTTACATGTGAGAGTAAAACCCTAAGCCCTAAACCCTTGACATCCACTTGTCCTATTAATTGTTTTGGTGCTCAAAATAAGATGTATGAAGTCATTCAAAGTGTGGACTACCATTGGAACTACGTGTTGTTGTCAAATTTAAATTGACATTGTCACTTTCTACCCTGCAAGTTATATCGAGTTCCTTGATGTTCAAACTATCTAAATGAGTGGTGTTGGTAGAAATTGATAGTCTGGTTATAAAAGTTATAGCAACGGGCAACTCCAAATGCAACCCGTACTGATAGGTGATACTAGTGTTGTGTCCAATGTATCTATTTATTAGTTATCTTTGTTTGCTACTTCCAACTAGATTCTATTATTTGTAAGACTAGAGGACTCCATCATGGGAGATCTAATAGTTCCAAAAAGGGAGTTAACCACTACTTGGGATTGTGGTGTTACATGATTTTCTCATCTTGTAAGCAATGACCATTACTTAAGAGCACTTAACTCACCCCAAAGGCATGGAGTAGAGCCAATTAACTATATGCATGAGGACTAATTGAGGGGACCTTTAACTCTTAGTTCCTACAAGGTTGGGTGGATCATGCCTCTTATTTTCCTTTCTATTTTTGAGAGATGTTACATTGGTATCAGAGCTCTGAACTCTTGTACCTTGGTGCTTTGGGTGTTGTTACTTTTCCACTACGTTACATTTGTGTGTCAAGTTGGGGAGACAGTAGTGTTATTTTACGAGGGTCGGGAATGCGTTTGTTCCTTCACAAAGTACAAGGAATAGAGTTTTGTTTTGTTTTGTTTTAAGAAAAGACAAGAAGAGCACTCAAGGCAACTGCCCTAAATTCTCACAAAAAAACGTTGTAATTTCTTGCGGAGGGTGCGGGAGGAGCAATGTGAAAAAGGGTGATCAAGAGCTAGCCCCATAAATATTTTGAGGAAGGGGGTTGGATGACATTCGGCGCACATTGATACATGGGGGGGGGGGGGAGATACTTGAATGGCATGGTTGATATCTAGTTCAAGGGAAGTACGTGAGTCGATACCTAGTTGTGCCTCCATACCGGGGTCCAAGATTGATACCCATCACTACTGCAATACATGGCCACCTTACTAATACCCGTGCCATGGTGATACCGTATTTTGGCTATAATTGGGTGCTTAATAGACCAGCATGTCATATTCAATTTTTTACATGTTTTATTGTCATTTGCTTGGTAGAAATTTTGCGACAACATTTTGGTGACCATGCCAACATGTCCTCTGTAGATTTTGGTATTTTGCAAGTGATTTTCAAGGTTTTTTGGAGATCTAATTGCTTCTTTTTGAATATCTCTAAGAGAATTATTCAAGAAGCCGATACGCGACGTCAATACACAAACGAAGGGTATACATATACGTCTTTTTTAGCACTCAACAAATGTTTGAATCAAGTCCCAATGCTCTTTGGTTTTACAATTTGGTTTCCACACGTGGTGTGGGACACCATGGCAATGGATGTGAATATCTCTACCCCTAGTGATGAGGTCTCTCTTTCCACAATTCACCCCATTTCTACCTTCCCAACACCTGAGACAACCAAGGATATTGTGGATAGATTGCTCACATGGAAGATACAGGATTATTGTGAACGCAAGTTGATCGATGGCCATATTTAGTTTCCGATCTTGGAAATAAAGTATGAGAATTTCAAGACTTGCACATAAATGCTTGAGGATGGCTAGATTTCCCAAGGATGAAAGCTTTGTTTCTTGGAAACAATGCAAGAAGCTCAAAAGGGTCATTTGTTGACACCTCAACGAAACCTCAAAATTTCAAAGAGCGCTCTAAAATGACAATTTTGGCATGGGTGGCCTAGATTCAAAACTCCTTCAGTGCAAGTTGCATTCCACAAGATAATTGGGTCAACACAACCTCCACTTAATAGGAGATTCATGTGGCCCAACATTGGCACATATTGGCAAAAAACCTACAAGCCGATGGGAAGGACCCATTGGATTGGCAACAATTCAATGAAACTTTTATATGTTCTTATTGGAGTTGTCATTCAAAGATCGTTCCTCTGCCTTCTTTCTCATAAAGGGTTTGTGGAAGTGTACGCCAATTAGTTTCAACATTTGTGCTCCCACATTACTAAGTTTCCTATCTCCACAAGTATGAGGTGGAAAGGTTTCTCGCAGGGCTCAAAGAAGTCAGAATCAAATTCATGGTGGATCCCAAAGGAGATGGTAGTCCTTGGGAGGACGTTAAATGCCTCATTCACTATGCAGTCACCATGACGTCACTTGTGCTTAAGTTGCAAAATGCAGAGAAGACACCATGTCTCGATCTAATGTGATGCAACCAAATGGACATGTTAGTTCCGAATAGGTGCGTGGAAATGTGACTTGCCAGTCACATTTCCGTCACTCCAACTTGTACAAGGAGGAAATTCCAAAGGAATAGTTCACAAAGAATGCATTTGTGAAGGGTAGACGTTGTTTTATCTACCATCATAAAGGTCATATTGCCCCGTAACTATCCTCAAAATAAGGACGTGACACCCAAGACTTATGAGAAAGCAAAAATAAATAAAAATAAAAATAAAAAATAAATCCCAAATCGGGCACTTAGACAATGGGCTAGGACAAGGTCAAGTTTCAAAACAATGATTTGATTCACCGTTAATTGTGTTGGAAGTTTTCCAAAGTAAAGTCATAAGAAATTTGATGTGATTGTTTGTGGTATTTTGAATAGAGAGATCATTTTTCCAACTCCATTATTCCCATTGTAGATTGTTTAAGATGAAAAACCTAATGTATTTGGGATTCGTTCATTAATTATTCCCTCATCAGAGGAATTGCATGCTAAAAAAAGGCATCCTATAATATTATTGCATGTTTTGTTGTTGGGAAATCTATAGGTTGAGTCCTTTGGAGCTACATGAGACCAAAACACAAATAAAGAATTACTTGGAGAAGGGATGGACTGAGTCCAATTCACCACCTCATGGGTCTCCCATATTATTTGTCAAAAAAAAGAAGACATAGCATTGCGAATGGTGGTGGATTATCGTGCACTTAGTAAAGAAACGGTAAAGAATTGTTATTCGTTACCACACGTTGATGATTTGTTTGATCGATTAGTAGATGCTAGTGTATTTTCATCTCTAAATATGGCACAATGATAATACCATATTGTATATTAGAGGAAGATCCACCTAAAACGGCATTCAGAACCCCATCTAGGCATTATCAATTTAAGGTCTTAAGGCTTGGACTTATTAATGCCCCAACTACTTTCCAGAGAGTAATGAACCAAGTTTATCATATGTTCATCGGGAAGTTTGTATTGGTGTATCTTGATGATATCCTATTTTTTTCAATGCATGAAGAGGAAAATGCACAACATTTGAAGCGAATATTGGAAGTTCTAAGAGAGAATTAGTTTTTTGCCAAAACAGCTAAGTGCCATTTGGGGAAAGATGAATTGCACTAAATAGGCCATGTTGTCAGCAAAAAGGGCATTAAGATGGGTCTTAGGAAAATCAAAATTGTTACAAAGTGGCATAGACCTCTTGAAATTGGATAAATACAATCTTTCTCGGGGCTTTGCAATTACTTTCATATATTCATCCATGAATGTATTACTATAATGACACTTTTAACATCTTTAAAAACTAGGTTCATTTGGGCAAAGGATTGTGAACATGCCTTGGAAAATGTTAAATTTGTTTTAACACATGCGTCAATTTTGACCTTATCCAAGTTAGCGGAGCCATTTGAGGTTGTCAATGATGCTTCTCTGATAGGGGTAAGTGTTATCTCTCTTCAAGGAGAAAGACCTATTGCCTTTGAAAGTAGAAAATTATCCCTTGTTGAGAGGAGTTATACCACTAGAGAGCTAGAGTTAGCATTGTTTTTGCACGCCATGTGAACCTAGTGTTGTTACTTAGAGGGACTTGATTGCATTGTGATAATATATTATAACTCATTTGTGAATTGTAAGACACAATAAAATTTATCTAGACATCAAGCTCAATGGTTGGAATTATTGACGAATAATGTTATATGTAAGTGGGTATACCACCTAGGAAGGATCAATATGGTTGATCCCTCCAATAGGTATATGCTAAACACGGGTGTTCAAAAGGCCTTGACAACACCCAATGAAGGTTCAAGTGACTCGGTCCTTCAACTAGTGGTAGCCAACAATATGGAAAGAGATCCCGGAGAGCCAAACAATCAACCTGAGGAGTATCATGAATTTGTCAGTGATTCTAAGTTATATCATACAATCATTCTATAGTACGCTCTTGATCCTTAGTTCTCAAACTAGCACAAACATAAGCATTGAGTTCTTGAAAATCATATATGGTCGCATGCTAAGGTAGTAATGGTTCTAGATGTGTCTCTTCAAGGGTCGAATATCAGGTTTTTTTACACCGTGACCATCACAATGCAATGTACAATGGTCATGTTGGGTAACTAAGACTTGGAAGGGGGTGTGAGTAAACTTATGGTGGCATGAGATGCAATGGTCCATCAAGAGATATATAAAATCTTGTGAGATTTGCCAACAAAGTAAAACTTCTACTTTGAAGCCAACAAAGATTGGAGATTCCCAACATGAATTGGGAGGTGGTTGGACATAGATTTTGTCTTTGGCTTGACAACTTCTAGGTATGCTTATGATGCCATCTTGGTGTTTCTGGATGAGTTGTCCAAATTGGCCCACTTTATGCCAACCACGACATCTGTCATTATTGAAGGAACGGCAAGATTATATCGTGATCATGTATAAACCTCACGGTGTCGTAATGTAAATGTGTACACTATATAGATGTGTACTTATTTTGTGTTGCATTGTGATTCTTTGATTTGGAGGAAAGTAAAAGAGAATAGAAATAGATTACCTTTTTGTTTACTCATAGTTTATTCTTAGTGACTTTTAGTTTACCCTTTTACTCTTATTTCTTTTTTTTACTCTTAGTTTACTCTTAGCTTATCTCTTTTAGTCTTACTTCTAGTTTTATCCTTAGTTTATTTTTAGACCAATGGATAACTAGAAGCCATGTGATGAGGATAAGAGGAGGATTTTTGGGCTTATCTCACATGTGTGGTTGGAGAGAAGACTCAGAGGGAGAGAAGAGGTTGGAGAGAGGAGAGTTTTTTGTTGTTGTTGTTGGAAGCTTATGGTGTGTAAGTGGATTTTTACGAGAATCTTGAAATAAAAAAATGCAGGAGTTCCGTTTCATGGTACTATTTTTTCGAGAGTGATCACTTGCTTGAATGGAAGTTAGCAAAAAAACAAAAGTTGTGCTAGTTTGAGTGGAGGGAGGTCTGTTGGCTCTTGCAAAGAAGGGCTGAGACTTCGACCGACCATAGAAGACGGACAAGTCTTTTGTTTGCAACAAACCTTTGAGGAAGTGTAGCACTTATCGTTAGTTTTTTTTGTAAAGATATGATTCGATCAATTTGGTGTGCATATGAAGATTTGAAGACTTGAAGAATTTCCAAGATTCAAGTGTGTTGTGGCTTGTGGTTCGTTGTCATTTTTTTTGTGATTCCCAACCGGATTTGGAGGCTAGTTGTACTTGATTTTTTTGCATCGTAAAATTGTTGCGGGTTTTGTGGGAAACCATAGAAACCCCGTTTCGTGTTTGTGACAACGAAGTGGGATTAATGACCCACAAGGTTGTATTTTGTTGTTCCCATTGGTGAGGCGCGATTGCTGATCACCGTGGGTTTGAAAGTTTAGGAGCCAATCTGTCGGACGTCAGCTCGTGTTCTGACGTCCTGTTTTACCCGTCCGAGGCATGTGTTTTCTTATCACCCTACCCTTACCTTTAACCCGTTTAGAGCCGCAACATGATAGGCCAACGGGAAAGAATTTGAAGTTTTGAAGAAACTGAAGACCGAGACTTTTGAAGACAAGAAGATTCGACGGTCCGGCAAGCAAATATAGTTGCAGCCAAAAGCCCAATGCTTTCCCAACGCGGAACCCTCTCTATCCGACAACGGTGCCGGGTAGAGAGGGTTCCACCTTGGGAAAACACTGGGCTTTTGGCTGCAACTACATTTGTTTATCGGACCGTCGTATCTTGTGGTCTTCAAGAGTCTCGGTCTTTAGTTTCTTCAAATCTTCAAACTCTTTCCCGTCGGCCTATCATGTTGCGGCTCTATATGGGTTAAGGGTAATGGTAGGGTGATAAGAAACCACAAGCCTCGGACGGGTATAACGGGACGTCAAAACACAAGCTGACGTCTGAAAGATTGGCTCCTAAACTTTCAAATCCACAGTGATCAGCAATCGTGCCTCACCGATGAGAACAACAGAATGCAACCTTGTGGGTCATCAATCTCACTTCGTTGTCACAAACACCAAACGGGGTTTTTATGGATTCCTACAAAACCCGCAACAAATTTACAATGCAAAAAATCAAATGCGACTAGCCTCCAAATCCGGCTGGGATTCACAGAAATGACAACGAACCACAAGCCACAATACACTTGAATCTTGGAAATTCTTCAAGTCTTCAAATCTTCATATGCACACCAAATTGATCGAATCATATCTTTACAAAAAAAACTAACGATAAGTGCTACACTTCCTCAAAGGTTTGTTGCAAACAAAAGACCTATCCGTCTTCTATGGTTGGTCGAAGTCTCAGGCCTTCTTTTTAAGAACCAACAAACCTCCCTTCACTCAAACTAGCACAATTTTTTTTTGCTAACTTCAAATCAAGCAAGTGAGATCACTCTAGAGAAACAACACCATGAAACACAACTCCTCCATATTTTATTTCAAAAAATTTCATAAATTCACACACCATCCGCTTCAACCCAAAACCTCTTCTCTTCAACAACCTCTTCTCTTACAACCACAAAAAAATAATCATCCTCATGAGAGAGACAAAGTCCCCTTTTTATCCTCATCACATGGGCTTCTAATCTCTCATTGGTCCAAAAATAAACTAAGAATAAAACAAAAGATAAGACTAAAAGGGTAAAATAAAAGTAACTAAAAATAAACTAAGAGTAAACAAAAAATAATAATCTATTTCTATTTCCTTTTACTTTCCTCCAAATCAAAAAATCACAATGCAATACTAAATAAATACACATTTATATAGTGTACGTATTTACATTACGACAACGGTCTATCTAGAGCAATTACAAATGGCATGGATGCTAGATTCACAAGTAGGTTTTGGAATGCATTGCATGGTCTTTTGGGGACAAGGTTAGCTTTGTCCACCACATTTCATCCTCAAACCAATAGACAAACAGAATGAGTAAACCGCGTCATTGAGGACATGTTAGAATACTATGAAAAAGTAATACATGATGAGTGGGATGAGTTCTTTGCTATGGTAGAATTTGCATATAATGACTCTTGGCAAGAGTCTTCTTGGAATACTCCATTTGTCTTGAACACATATTAGCATCCCATGACACCAATCAATGGGATCGGCAAGTGTCAAGTCCCTACTGTAAAGAATTTTGCCCTAACATATGTTTGATGTAATTGACCAAGCCAAGAAACATTTAACTGTTGCGCAACAACAACATAAATGTTATATTGATGAGAAGAGATAAGAAAGCTTCTTATGAGGTGGACCAACGAGTGTTTGTAAGTATTGCCAACATTAAGTTGAAGGCCCCAAATGCTAGAAAGCTATTACCACAGTGGATTGGCCCCTTTTTTGATAACCAAGAGGATAAGGGTCGTAGCATACCGTGTGCAATTACCAAGCACATTTAGGATTCACAATGTCTTTCATATATCAGCTCTTCAACCGTATACAGTTGATGGTAGGGTACAACCTCCCCCTCTTCCAATCTTTGAGGAGGTTGCATCACATGAAGATAAAGGATATTGTTCTCGCCCCAATAAAGTCTATCTCACTAAATGGCTTGGATATGCACTTGAGCATAATTCTTGGGAGTCAAAGAGAAACTTGAGTGTAGAACTCCTTAAAGTCACATTGGAATGCAATAGCCAAGTCATAATATAGGGTTATATGTCATGATGTTAAGCGTGATCGTGAAGCCCCATATGTACATAAACGTTTGAGGCAAAATGTTACCTAAGAGTAGGCCCCTTTTGTTCTTTTAGGCTTGCACAAGATCATGTAAAAAATGCATTATTGTCAATTTGTCTTGCCTTGCAAGTGGCATAGAGCATGGGCAAAAATACAAATCCTATGCCTTGGTTTAAAGTTAAGTGGTGGTCTTGATTATTGTTTTGATGCACTACAATTTGGGGTTTACAATACATGAATGTGTCTATTTATTTCTAAGTGGGGAGGTGTGTAATGTGTATCTATTTATGAGGTACCTTTGCTATCTCTCATTCCAACTAGACTTTACTATATGTAAGACTAGAGGACTCTAATTCAACTAAATTCTACTATATGTATGACTAGAGAACTCCATCATGGGAGACCTAATAATTCTAAAAGATAAAGGGGAGTTGGGACTCTCGTGTTACATGATGTTCTCACCTTGTAAGTAACGTCCATTAGTTAAAGCACTTAACTCACCCCAAAGGCATGGAGGGAGATACGGTTGATTACATGCTCAAGGACTAGTTGAGGGAAGCTTCTACTCTTAGTTCCTACAAATATGTAAGGCTTAAGGTTGGGTGGATCATGCCTCTTATTTTCCTCTCTATTTTTGAGGGACGTGACATGTTGTCAGAAGCATGCATTCATTGATTTATTATTCATGCATATGCCACCAAAACACTAGCCACTCACTTCTTTTGGGGTGGTATGGTACAAACATTTGCCCCCACCTTAATTCTAAGCAAATGGGAAAATGATGTGGCCACCCTAAATATGTCTTGATTTCCACACCGATTGTAAATGAAAAGGTTCATGTGGTATCATCACCATGCTTTGTTTGAAATAAAATATGGGCTCATGGAGGATCATTATTACTCTTTTACTTAGATACCCACCTTCTTGAGTTTGGCATGAATGAAAATAATTTCGGTTCATAACACCTACCAGAGGGTGGAGTAAAAGAATGTCCCTTGCAAGTTTGTAGTTCACTCATTTCATCTGGGCCCCATTAGACTAAATCACGGTCCCTAACCTCAACTTAGGGTTTGATCTGTTAAAAATAAACACCATCATGATATGCAACGTTTTCATACTTTTCACCCTTCCCATGTAGGTGTCACAAACTTTACCCGAATTATCATAACCAATACATTGATAGTCCTAAAATTGCGGGCCCCAATAATTTTCTAAAGCCCAAGCTAATTCTCTTAATTAGAACTAATGTGGGCCACATTGATTTTCAACCTCACATTAGGTTTCTAGTATGAAATTGGTGTGGGCCAAAATAATTGGTTTTCTAGAAAATCAACATGAGCAATTATTTGTTTTTGTGCTACTTTTGATCCAAGGTTCAACTATTTTATTTTATGTAAGGTGTTGGTGGGAAGTCTTTCTGAGGACTTAGAGGAAGACTTGGGGTTTTGGACCCACATTACCTTGACTATAAAATTAGTGTAGCCCACATCACTTATTTCCATGCTAATTTTCCACCCATGTTGATAGGACTATTTAGTGTAGCTTTTATCTTTATAGGGTGTCATTCCCCCAACTCTATATATAGACATTCTTCACCTTTGCAATTGACTTCCACTTTTCCACATCCCCACATAGTAATCATAGTAATAGCTAATTTTTAATCTTTTACTTTAATTGATTTACATAAAATGACTAAATTAAGACAATGTACTCTACATGTAAGGCTATGCCCATTGGATGAATTGATGATTGGTTGAAAGTTGTTGTGTTGTAGTATACTAAGGAGAATGAAAATGTGTGATGTAATCTCGTAGTTTGTTGAAATAGTTTCACTTCTCCTTGTCTATAGCTCTCCTCATGCCTTCCCTTAATAGTGGGAAATAACTTCGGTACTAGATAGCTCTATCTAGTTTCTTACACGACTTTCTAATTATCTAAGGCTCACTTAGATTCAACCACATTAGTTATTTAGTTTCCACATTCATCCACACACCTTCATTTAGAGACAAAAATATGGGTGAAAAACAAAAAAACAAAAAAATCATCCATTGATATTTTTCTCACCCACCTATTACAGTCATCCTTAAGCTCCATTGTCCAAGGCCAAAAGTGACCACATAGTCTCTGATGCCCCTAATGGGACAAAGCCAACAAAATAATTCACACTATCTGTTACATATTATTTCAATTGACTGCACTAACCATGAATAGCCATGCTATTCAATTCGAGTACACCATTTATGGTATTTAGTGTTACTTACTATGGAATTACACTACGCTATAACTTTTTGGCAAACCTCCATAGACAACTCCCCACAATGGTGAGCTTAAAAAGATACATTCCACCCCGACAACATGACATTTAATCACAACTTACTACTCCTCAACACCCTCCAAACACACAAATAAATCCAATAGACACTAACCATGTACAAAAAAATGCCTCAACCACCATCAATCCACAAATAACCCCTTTATACAACCACCTCTCAAAATCACCAATCTCACACTCCGAACCCAAGAATGTAATTTTGATAGGGACATCATCGCCACCAAACCATGCACATGCCACAATGCCAAACATATGAAATGAAGCTCACTTAATTCACATATTGCCACGACATATTGCTTGACACGGCTATCAAAACCAAACATAAAAAATATGACCCACTAACATATACACTCCAACAACTACAATGGAATGTCAATCCCAATATAACAATCTTGGCAAGCATACGAGGAATTGTATACAAGCATTCCATAACACAACTAAACGACCTTAAAATCCCCAAACCTATAATTAAAGATCTAACATAATCCATGCATATGAACACAATTAAATATCTCACGTACCCAATCCTCAACAAACGCAAACTAGACCGGAAACAAATGCTCATCAAACCCCCACCATAGTCCATGCACTACCCATTGCATGGTAAAAGACAACTACTCCCCCCCCCCCCCCCCCCTCTCCCCCCTTAACCACATAGAGCCCACCTCTCAATAAAAATACAACACACCACACCACACATGACTTGGTCAAACATGCACATGATAAGGGAAAACGGGCTCAAAAATTCAAGTCGACAAAACATTCAATGATGTAATTTTATTTTATTTTTCTCTCGAGTTGTTATTTATTTTATACATACTAATAGAATGTTCTGGAGTATATAATGCAACATACACCCATATGTGTGTATTGTGCATTTGAAATCTAATGAATGGCAACACCCCGTCCTTGAGAGATGCAAATGGTGATTGGGAACATCATGTTATGTACTTGAGGAGTGGCAATTTAGAGGACACATGAAAATTTGTCTTTCTCAATGATTTCCTAGCACTATAGATAAGGTGTGGTAACCACTAAAACCTAACATTGAACCTAAGTACACAACACGATCATCCTTTCAAAGCCAAAATTTAGCTTTTAAGTCCAAATCTTCTTCATATTTTTTGTCATCATGTGCAATTGGGACTTATCTCCCTCCTTTTCCTTGATCGTCAATTGTTGGGATTCTTTCTAATGCCTAGCCATAAGTGGAGTTCATGCAAAAATAATCCACTATGATGACAAATAAATGTGTAGGAGTAAGTATGAGCCTTTACTTTCTCCAATTATAGAGATGACTCCAATTGGAGGTTGCCAAGAATGAGATATGTTCTATCCGTGGTCAGAGTCGCAAACTCAAATGTAAACTCGAGGCGGTTTACATTACATGGATGAGGGAGAATGACATTTGCATCTTGTCGCTTGTTTATAAGAGGTGGTCTCTTTTGGGAAGAGGTGAAGAGCACTTGGTTACATGGTGCTCTTAACCCCTAACTTGCCAAGCAAACCATTTCTAGTTGAAGTATGATTTCTTCCCTACACTAACCCCACCAAGCTCATTCATCTACAATCAAAATAATTGTAAACATCAAGCCAACCTGGATATATCAATCCATAGACACATGAGCCGTGCAATTTATAGATGACTAGAACGGGTCAAAACATGCTAAAGTGAGAAGTGGTCATTTTTTTTTTGTGTTGGGAGCTCATGTGAGGGTGTTGACTTCAATTAATAGTTGCCACTTCAATACAAACATTGCATGAACATCAAAGATGTTAATTTTGGTAAAAGTGAAATGTTTATTGATGCTTATGTAAAAATTGCCTTTGTTTTCACATTTAGACACTCTCAAATTTTTGAGGAATTCTTTGCATGTGGTCCTAAATATGGGATAGTTTACATACTTCACATGCAAGGTGGTTAGCCTATCGTGATTTGCACATTTTGACAAGAGAATTTGTGGAGATGCTCAATTATTGAGTTGTTCCCATTTAGTGGGTCACACAAGCATTCTGCTCATTTTCTGGGTGAATATCGTAGGTCTTTTTATGGAGGATGGCATTTTCTTGTGCATCACTTCCTTCATTTGTTATGATCTAAAATTCCAAAGGGTTATTTGTGCCATGTTTTCTCTTATTATAGCTCACCTCCCATGTTTCAAGATCCCATGAACAAATCCCATTCTAACCTCAAAACTTGCCCCTAAACATTCCACTACTAACATTGAGTGAAATGCACTCAAAACACTATTTCTTATGCTTGAGAAGTTAAGGGTTAATAGTTGTGTGATGTTTATGGATGTGTGGGATTGGCAACGACGTCTTGTATAGAAGTTTGTTGTTAGGCAGGTGGAACGGTCTTTTTTTCTTTTTCCTTATATATATGTTTGATTTAGAATAAAATAAAAATTGGGGAAGGGGGATCAACCTTAATTATTGAGTATGATGGTTGGTGGGAGTGTGGTGTAGTAATTTTGTGGATGAGTGTTTAGGGTGTGTGGGTGTTGTTGTCGTAGTGATTGGGGGAGGATAGAGATGTGATGGTTCTCTACGCAATATTGCTTTAGCATTAATGGGTTGAGTTAGTCGTGGGAAATGGGGCTTATTATGTCATGCATGTAATGTATTTCTTTAAGTGTCGTTTTGAATCAGTCTATGTTGAGCTTACATTTTGAATTTTCTTAAAAACAATATGTCATGATATAAGTCCACTTTACACTATATCTCATGACCAAGGTCATGAGAAAAATATAGTTAGGCCCAAACCCATGATCAAGAGAAGTTTGAAATCATTTATTTTATCTCATGGCCCTTGGTCATGGGTGTAAATTGACCCTCAAACTAAGATAATGTATTTCCTCAAATTTAAGCTAACAATAATTGGTGGGAAGATAGTGCCACATCAGTGCCTCTTCATTTTCAACTTTTGGACTCAGACTCTAGTTGATTTTCTGATTTTTTGATTTTTCCTTCTATTCACCAAAAAGATTACTCGAATTTAGAATATCTTTGGCCAAGTGGAAGTCCCCCATGAGGTCACATGTTTTCAACATGAAGATGTATGTTCCCAACATCTAGGAGGGTGAGACATTTATGGTTATGAAATCATGTTTCTTTGGATATAAATAGTTCAACCTCGATCCTTGAAAATGAGTCAAACGCCTCTATTTTCATCTTTCTACTCTTGGGACTTATGGCACGTGGTTATGCCCCACAAAAGAGGTAAAGAGTTTGTGGGTTGTTTTTGGGATAAGATCACGTGAAAGCCCTAGCCTTTTGATTTTGTGATTGAATTGGGGTCAAGTCCATCATCCCATCGGAAAGCTACACATGCTAAAATCAAGTAATTGACAAAGGCAAGAGGACACAAAGTGCACCCACATGTGAAAGGAAGCCCGGCACCTACTAGTACGGCATCAAGTACGTTCACATACATATGTGTATGGATGTATGGATTGATATATATATATATGCATGTATATGTATATGTATATATATATGTATAATATAAGAATCTCTTATAGTTAGTGACATGTATAGAAAATCATATTTGTTTGTGTGCATTAGATTGATATTTGGAAATCTCACATTAGAATGATATTCTCGAGTTGGGTCACAATGAGAATGGACATTTTGCATTTATGATCTTAAGAATTGGTTTTTTTTAATATTAGTATATTGGGGACGGCACTCAATGTACCCCTTACAGTATCACACATATATGCAAAAGGAATTATTATTATTATTTTGCTTACAAAGCGTACATATGGGATAGATATTATTCCATCTATTTTTTAAAACATCATAAGATTATATGAAGTATTATATGATCGTAGTCCCTCTCCTAAAGTGTCTTGTAAGAGGAGTTTATTAATTCACCATGATATATGTTATAGCTCCAGGAAGGGGAAACTTATTATGTGTGTGTGTGTGTGTGTGTGTTCATAGCCATGAAGCCATTTATTGGTGTACCCTATATCATACTTCATTGAGTTTGTCAAGAAAAAAATGTTATGTGAGCATATATAAAAGGAATACACCATTATTTCTCAATTTCGTATGTATGCACGTACGTACGCACGTATATATATATATATATATATATATATATGTATGTTTAAAAAGGATATTTAGTATAGAATTCAAAAACCCTCATATATGTACATACATAATATCGTTGCAGTCATCAATTTGTGCGTATGTTCATACATTTGTCGTAAATATTTTTCCTTGTATGAAGGGAGTTTCGATAAGGGGTCATGCACACATGTGGCTCCCACTCTGAAAGAAGTATTCCCTCCCCCCCGACTATTATGGAAACAAGATTTTCGTTTGTCACCTACTCAATTTACCATCCTTCTTATTTCCCAATCCATTCATATTGCCATTCCTATTCATAGTACATATTATGTAATGAAGATATTGAGCAATCAATACTCAATAATCATATTCTCCCGTTTTGTATGATGCACCCTTACATTAAGTACTTGAAGTGTAGTAAGCATAGATCAATAAGATTTTTTTGAATTTGAATTTAAATTGTTGTGTTTTTACACCGAAGTGAATGAGAGCTTGTTGTCCCTTGCCATGATCATGCTTTATCAAGCTTCACAGTAAAGGTCATTCCTTCCTTTTGATTGGTGGTCTTCATCGCAGTTTGCATATTAAAAACCACAATTGTTCACTCCCCCACCTTGTCAATTCAAGTAGCATTTGACCAAGACCTGATTTGCAATTCTAGACACTTGAACTGTATGATGAGATATTCGAATATAATTGCATAATGATAGCATCATAATTGGAGTTTTTAGTAAACTTTCATTGTCTATAAATTAAATGAATGTTTTTAGCATTAGAAAGTGTTATGTTGTTTTGTAATGATATTTTGAGGATTCACATATCATTGAGGATTCACATGTATCCCATGAAATATACTCATTGGAAGTGTATCGATTGATCCTCCCACATATTCAAGTTAACCAAAAAGTCCAAATTATAAAAATATGCATAATTTACTTAAATATATAAGTTACAAGACATTTGATATGGTGTGGCTTACATTGTGCAAAAGAAGATAGAATGGATTATAATTCCCAAAAACAAAGCTTATTAAAAAAACATGAATATAGGATGAATTTATTTTGAGAAGATATTATATATATTCCATGAATATTCGCCATGTACATGTAATACTCCATGAATATGCACATCACTTCGTAGTGCCCCCCCCCCCCCACACACACACATATGATGCCTCACATTTACATATGCTTAGATCAATGGGTGGGGAACACCAATAGACACTCCAACCTTGTTCTTCATTACTGTTTTCATTATCTCTATCAAGAAATAGATTGTTGTCATGGCCAATATGGACCTTGAGATGGGAAAAATGTGAGTTGGATCCCTCCACTCGATGTGCACGTCCACATGAGTAGCATTAAATTACCATTTTCATACAATCGTTTCCAATATTGAGCATATCCATTTCTTCTTGAAAAATAATCAAGTCCCTTGGATTTGAAGACATCACAACACGACCCTTGGTTTTGGACTTAAATAAGTGTTCCCTCCCTAACACATCCCTAACATGCTTGTCATTGTGTCATCTTGAATGTGCCTCGCTAAACAAATGAAGATATTTGAAGCCAATTTTAATGTTTATAGATTTATGATGCATGTGTGATGCTAGAAACTTGTCTGATGCGTGCATCTATCTGTCTTAATGTTGTGGGTGACTAGAGGATGATTATGTCAATAAACCTCCATTATGTTGTAAGTCTAGTTGAGAATACATAGATAGTCAGTGTCACAACCATGTTATTATAAACTACCAATCCCATCAAAATTTTGGTGGTTGATTTTTATAGTCAAATTTCCATTACGATTCATATCACAATACAATATTAGATACCTTTGCATGCATTGCAATTGATGGTCCCGCTCATACAACTCATTTACGTCCAACTCATGGAGTAGGCTTTGGTCCAAATTTCCTTAACCAATAATGATATTTGTTCTTGGAAAATATGTTTTATGAAAATTAAAATTGTGGATAATGTAGATTGAAAACATAAGTGTCCTAGCATTTGCATAGAGAAGGCAAGTGAATATATCTTCTTATTATTTTGGAGTTCATGTGAATATCATATCCATTCACAAATTGTTTTCCTTTTCCTTTTCCTTTTCCTTTTCTTAAACAATCATACAAGTCCCTGATCATATTGCCTCATAGTTGTAGAATAGTTAACAAAATTTGAGCACGTAATCCAATCTTTTTATTAACAACATGTATGTTTGATGTTTGTTCTTGAATCCATAACTAACTACACAACACCTAATCACACGTTTCCAACGAAGATTCATTAAAAAAAATAGACAATTTTGGTTGGATTAAAGTTGTTGTTGTTGTGTTGTGTTCATTCATATCTCATTGAATACAACTCGGTTTTGATTGCGAGCTCGCATGTAAGGGCCGCTTTACACTACGGTGAAGAAGTGCACCGGTCGGTCAAGAATTTAAGCCCAAGACATGGTTATTTGAGGCAAGGGATGGTATTCCGGTGAAGATGGAAAGACAATAAAAAAAAATGCCTTAAGAAGTCTTGACTGGCTGTAGTGTAAACACCTAGAGGAGAAGTGTATTGGATAACTTCACCAAGAGGAGAGGTCCACCGGACTACTTCACAAAATGGTCATAGCTGGCCATAGTAGAAACCTTACCCCCTAAATGACCATTGTATTGATATTTAAAATAATTGTATTGATAAAAAAATAAAATGTATATGGCAATGTTTTAGAACTTCTTTCATGACAAGAATTTATTTGAAAATGTAACACCTCTAAAATACATCCAAATTAAGGTAAATAAGTAGGTAACACTATCTTATTACTGATTTTTAAAGAACTTACATGTTGGTATAGTCCAACCTCGTTAATACAACACTCATTTATACGACACCCTCAATATTACGACACGTTTTTGCGAGACCAAACTTTTTAGTTCAAAACCCCCTCTTTTATACGACTACAACATTTGATAATGCAACATTTAGAATCTCCGTTTTGTCATATTAAAGAGGTATTTAATGCTAGAAATCCTTTCATGTATATTATGTACATCTAAAAACATCCATTTTCACTTGGGAACTACTTGGGAACTTCACTTATTGTTAGTAACTTAATGGTAATTAGGGTTACAATCAAGACTCTATAAGTGTTACCCCTATAAGCGTTATAATTTAATATATGTTAAGAAAATTCTATTCCCCTACAAAAAAACACAATTGGTGAGACTAGTGAGTGTTATATGTTAAGTGTTATAACATGCTCTACTCCCTTCTTTGTTAATTGCACCTCTATAACTGTTAATTTTGAGAAAATCAAGGTAATAATATATGAGAGCATACATTTTAAACATGTAATCACATTTATCCCATATTCTTTGCGAACAATTCAAGATTGTTGGAGGCACACGGGTGTTCTTCCGATCTCTATTGAGAGGGAGATAAAGGAAGCTAGGCGCTTGGTAGAGGTTCATGAAGTTGCACTCTACTTCATCAACTAACGTTGTTGTCATTTGATAGTGAGGTGGATGACGTGATGAATGCTCACGAATACCTCAATCATGAGATGGAGTTTGATTTAAACAACCCCTATGAACCTATTGATGAGGAGTTTTTGGATATGTATTCCTCATAACATCAAGAAATTGATGTTGATGAGGTTATGGTTGATGTGGTAGAAGAAGTTGTAGGATTTAGTGTTGCCGAGCGTTCTCTAAAGACTTTGAAGAAATATTTTGAACAAAGACCAAATGATGCCCTATCACACATTAGGAGCATTCAAGGACTTCATAAGGAAGTTTCATCTCATCATTTGGAAGCTTATTGTCATACTACTATAGACTCTTTCTTTCAGTTAGTTTAGTTGGAAGAATCTCGTCAAGTTACTACTATATAGATTATTTATTTCAATTAGTTCAGTTGAATTATGTATTATCATTTGTACTTACATTCATCTTTTTATAAAATGTTATGTTCTTCATTTTTTCAAAATTTTAAGTGTTATTTCTATAAATGTTATTAATCATCGGTATGAATTCTATAAGTGTTACTTGTTATAATTCTATATATGTTGTTTTTTTGCTACTCCCGAGATGTAACATTTATAGAGTCATGACTGTACTAGTGTAGAATGGACATGGTAAGGGTGAGCGTGGCCTCTTGCCTAGTACGTTGCCTTGTACACGGGTGATATAGTATCACCAGTATCTTGATGCTAAACGTCATGCATCATTTGTTGTCTAGTTTCTTATTAGAGACTCCGGCCATAATGTAACCACCTAGAGGAGAAGTGTATTGCTTAAACTCGTTGTATGTGTATATATATATATATATATTTAAGCTCACTTTACTTATGTTTTCGTATTCTCTCAATAATATGACAACTTTACGTCATTTGTCATATTAATGAGAAGACGACACCTCAATAATACGATTTTTTGTATTTCCTATAAATGTCATACTAAAGAGGGAGAACAATAGTGCAAAGGTTTATCCAAGGAAGAAATATTTTATTCAAGTTGGAGTTCTCCGGAGGCCAAGTTTCTTTTCCAAGGCGTTGAGGTTGCCCAAGAAACTTGACCTCCAAAGAACTCCCCTTCAAAAAAGTGTTGCCACGTTGGCAACCATGTCATTTATTCATTCATGTACAAAGTTCTCCACCAAAGGACTCTTGGCTGCAGTGTAAACCACCACTCGACAAGAGTGTCACTCTTGGCCAATCAAATTTCATAATTCCCCTAGAATTCATGACCAGTGGACTTCTCCACTGTAGTGTAAAGTGGCCCTAAGTATCTCCCAAAGGCATGATTCCAAAGGGTTTTCCTTGCACGTGGAATGCACTAGGGCCAATGCATTGCACTGCACACCTCTATGAAACACCATCACACTTCAATGAAACCCAATTATATATTTAGCATACCACTACAAATTACATACATCACCATATTCATAATTTTGCAAGGCAGTCATGTCAATGCGTGTTATACAAATTCATTTATTTATTTATGAAAACGATCAACATGTATAAAACACGAGTGCCTCCACTAGATATATGTTGCACTTTCTAACAATGAAAGAGGTTGACCATGGTAGACAAATCCTCTTGTCCTTGAACCAAATATAGAATTACGAGTGGTGGTTGTGAGGTATCACCATCTAGTTTCACAACAACTTTGGCACTAGTTCATACATGCAAGGGCCATGGGCCATAAAATTATTGATTGGAATACTATGAAAAAGGAGGATGTTGCACGAAAGTAAATTTCGATTTGATATGCAAAGTGTTGAACTTAGATAAAGGAGACCTATTAAAAATAGGTCTTCTACATGTTGAGGACTGATTCATTCCAATCAAATTTCATTGGACTGATTTGGGTTTAAAGCTAATTTTGGATCTAATTTTCAAATAATCCTCATTTCCAAGTTATTAAAAAATTCATTGCATTTACATCTTCCCAATCGATAAGTTTATGTCACAAATCTAAACTCTGTAATGGGTTGCAATAAAAATAAATTAAAAAAAGGCACATGTGAGAAATACTTGAAGTTATATCTAGACCAAACCTAAGCCAAGAATTGAAAATTAGGTTCCCACCAATGTCTACAGTTGACATGTCCCAACAAATAGATATCTTCTTGACACCGTCAATGAAGGTTGGTCATTTCAAACTCAAATGTTGAAATTCTAGATTATCAAGGCATTTGGGCATCATGTGGTCCACTCTTCTTCATTGATTGGGAACGTATATTTCATTGTACTTCTAGTGTACCATAAGGGAGTTCATTTCACACTCCACTACCACACTATTTTTTTTTTTTTTTTTTTTTTTGC
Organism: Polytrichum commune; assembly: GCA_950295325.1. Lineage (NCBI taxonomy): Eukaryota > Viridiplantae > Streptophyta > Polytrichopsida > Polytrichales > Polytrichaceae > Polytrichum > Polytrichum commune. The sequence goes on from OX485806.1 coordinate 17,765,684, forward strand.
ATGTCCACATGATACATCACCTAAACTCAACTCAATATGGTTGACATAGCATGGTTTTTGCTTAGGAACAATCACTGGAAAATGTGTAACTATGAGATTGGACTGTAAGCTCAAATTATATACACCATCGTAAGTTCAATTTTCAGAAAAGTTGGAAGGGGTGGGAAGACCTCTGTGGTCGTTCCAAGAGAACATCAAATTTCACTTTGACCTCTTCCAGTTTTTGCACCTCAACTCCAAGTCCAAAGTTTGAAATGACAATCTAAGACCCATGTTGCCCGTCGATTAGGGGTAGTCAATGCTGGGTAGAAGTGTTACTTTCATGGTTGTTGATTTTTATTCATGTGGCATAGTGGCCACATTGCGAATTAACTTGATTGTGGCATAGTGCCCGAAACTCTACTAGCATCTTCAGTTCGGACACAAAACTAGTCTATTTTAGTTCGCAAACTTCAAAATATCAAGTTTGGGGCACATAACTAGTTTCAAGTTTAACTCCTCCTCCCACAAACCATTAGGGAGAGAGCTAAAAGACAAGATTAATCATGTTATCCTTAGTCAATGCTAACTCTAGCTAAGCCCAATGCAACCGCAAAGCTTCGAACTAACTCACGATAACTAACCCTTAATCAACATTGTGGCTAATAGACCTTAACGAATTGAAAATGTTGACTAGATGAGATGGTTCCTTGTCCAATCCAATGGCCACAACACTCTATGGGAGTGGGAATTGTCCACATTAGGGCCCCCATTAAATCTCAACCTTCCAACTTCCATAGAATTTTACATGTTTTTTTGTTTCAAGTGTTAAGAAACTCGATATTATTTTGTTGTGATTTCCACCGAAATTGTCCTTCACGTCCGTGCAATTATTTCAATTAATGTGTTACCACACAAAACTCCATCTATCAAGCCCAATTTTTTTTTAATTTAATTCCCCACCGTCCATGATGGTGTACTTGGAAGTTGGGCCTAAAACTTCAAATCACATCGTCATCTCACCTAACTAATGTGACCCGGCTCAGGCCGGTCACGAGAGAGTCGTGGGATGGGCCTCTTGTCTCTCAGTCTCAGGCTTTTTTAAAAGCCGTAACTTAGTTGTCTGAGAAAGAAGAAGAAGCAACTCTGTTTGATCTCGACAACGGAGTCATTGTCAAAATAAACCACTTGTAAGTAACCCTTCTATAACAAGTGATCTCCTTACACTTCACCTTACAACATGTAAACTCAACGTAACTCTTCAAAAAACACAATCGCGCCTAATTTCAACACGACAATAATCTGGACACCTGGATTTGAGTGGTATGTGATCAGATGTGCATCTAAGAACGTACACCAAAATTTGTTCTTCTCGTTTAAAAGAGATTGAACTACATGTTAACCATTCTAGACTCAAAATAAACCACTTGTAAGTAACCCTTCTGTAACAAGTGATCTCCTTACACTTCACCTTACAACATGTAAACTCAACGTAACTCTTCAAAAAACACAATCGCGCCTAATTTCGACACGACAATAATCTGGACACCTAGATTTGAGTGGTATGTGATCAGATGTGCATCTAAGAACGAACACCAAAATTTGTTCTTCTCGTTTAAAAGAGATCGAACTACATGCTAACCATTCTAGCCTCAAAATAAACCACATGTGAGTGACCCTTATGTAACAAGTGATCTCCTTACACTTCACATTACAACACGTTAACCCAACGTAACTCTTCAAAAAACACGATCGCACCTAATTTCGACACGACAATAATCTGGACACCTAGATTTGAGTGGTATGTGATCATATGTGGATATAAGAATGAACACCAAGATTTGTTCTTCTCGTTTAAAAGAGATCAAACTACATGCTAACCATTCTAGCCTCAAAATAAACCACATGTGAGTGACCCTTATGTAACAAGTGATCTCCTTACACTTCACATTACAACACGTTAACCCAACGTAACTCTTCAAAAAACACGATCGCGCCTAATTTCGACACGACAATAATCTGGACACCTAGATTTGAGTGGTATGTGATCATATGTGGATATAAGAATGAACACCAAGATTTGTTCTTCTCGTTTAAAAGAGATCAAACTACATGCTAACCATTCTAGCCTCAAAATAAACCACATGTAAGTGACCCTTCCGTAACAAGTGAACTCCTTACACTTCACATTACAACACGTAAACCCAACGTAACTCTTCAAAAAACAATCACGCCTAATTTTGACACGACAATAATCTACACACCCAGATTTGAGTGGTATGTGATAAGATGTGGATCTAAGAACGAACACCAAAATTCGTTCTTCTCGTTTAAAAGAGATTGGACTCCATGCTAACCCAGGGAGAGGGGGGGGGGGCAGTCCATATGACCACTTAATGAGCACGAAAAGCTTCACTTTGATAATGAATAAGATACTCGTATGAGCTCCAAAAATCATGCTAATTATCTTGTACTATTTGAATGTTTCGTATCCTACAAGAAGTGGTTGGGAGAGAGAGAGAGAGAAACGTCCAAATCACACACGTTTACGACCGTAGTGGCTTTAAATTGCTACGGATAGACCCCATGCTGAGCAATCGGCCGGGGTGGTCCTAACTTATTGAATTATGAGGCCAAAGGAAAGGAATGGCTCATTCTCCCGGACACCGGTGGCCCCCCCACCGCCTGCAAGGAGGGCGATGTCTATGGCCGGTGAGGCACGACGGAGTCGTGGGGGGGGGGGGGTCACGTCGCCAACAAACCGACTTAAAAATGTTCTCGCTTCTTTGTTACGGATTAAGGTAGACAACTACGTTTTCAAGAGTAGGCCGCTTCTTCTAGGCTATTACAAAACACGCAATTAAGATGCGTGGGCAATGTTTGGTTCGTTTTTCGTGTTCTCCAACTTCTAACAATTAGATCTACACAACCAAAACTCGTGCTCCATTAGCACAAACCTATGATGGAACATTTTTGCAAAAATCATGCCTCCTTTGATTTAGTTATGGTCATCGGAAGCGCATGTTTGTTGATTTTGTAACTGAATACATAGGTCATCCCAATTGTGTTCATTATTGAGTGTAGGGTATTCATTAATATTTGAGGATGTAGTCCAATCTCTTGTGTCTTTATGATGTTTGCTCTTTGATCCTCACCGCACCACGTACCAATCAAATCTAGGGGTCTAGTTACGAAAACAAGCCACTTACCTTAGTGCAAGATGGCTAGCCATGTCCAAATCGAGGCATGGCCACTTTCCTCATGATTTTAGGAGCTTGTATGAATATCCTATTCAATATTGAAGGAAGTTTTCATACTCGTTAAATGATCATGTAGTTTCCTCCAATTATATGACTGTTGAGTTTAAAAAAATTATAGTGCATAGAACACGCAATCCAATATCTTTTGAATACTTATCATTTTGGTGTCCGATGTCGGAGCTACACCTAACCACATGTCATTCAAAATAAGGTGTCTTAATTGAGACAAGTAACCAAACTAGGCACATCTACCATACTTCATTGTAAGGTGTATTTGGGACTTATGTCATCACTCTTTCTTAATCGGACACATGTGATTGAGTGGTATTTGGCAAGGCATGTAGCTAAGAATAAACACCAAAAAGGATTTGACCATGTGCTCAAAATATGAACACCATCTATGTTCGATACTTAACAACTTTTGGAGGGCCTATGTGACCACTTAAAGAGACAAAACATCTTAACTTTTACCTCTTATGATTTATTTTCCAGCTCAACTTTGATTAGGAGACTTGGACTGAAAATCTACGTGATAAAAAAATGTTCACTGAAGGAGACAATCCCCGATCCAACCCAACAATCAAAATTGTTGATAGAGTCCAAAAAGCCCGCTACATGACTATGTTGTTTAAGTAGGCATGCCTGCCCTATCATGGGCATTTCCAAGTTCACGCACAAAACATTGGCCGTTGGATCATATCGAGATTTTCTCATCCGGGAGTAGTCCGATCTATTTGAGCAAATATGTCCTTTTGATGTTCACTCTTAAATCCACAACCAACCATGCTACTCGAAGTAAACGCTCGTACAAGACAAGTAAATACATTAGGTCCACTTACATTATGACCCAAGGGTTGGGCACATGGCCTGAACTTTCATAGCCCATGTGGCCCTTGGAAGATGTGGGTTGCAACATTAAAAAGTAAAAACATGAATGTGACAATAGAGTTTGTAGTAAAAACACATAATTTTTCCATTGGGTGAAGCACAAGCAATGTGTTTACTACGTTTTGCAACCCGCATCATGACTTGTCTTTTTTGTAGCATGGATTTAGATGCATATTACCACTCCCTAGTTCGTTGCTTGGACTCCCAAGTTGTTGCATGCAGCTGAAGTGGCCCATTTTTGGGCCATGTGCCTAACCTCCAAGCAATGATTAGGGTGCCCAAACCCAAGTTGCTATGCTAAAAGAATTTCCAAAAAATAAATTTAAATGAGTATTATACCCAACTAGGTTGAGTTACACAAAAAAAATAAAAATGTTTGACACCATTTCAAATTTTAGACTAAAATTTCACATCAATGCTTGTAGTAATAATATTAGTGAATATAATAAAGTATGCTTTTTTATGATATAAGAATAGAAGCACAATATTTTGGGAGAAAGTGGGGGTGATTTTGGGCGAAAAAGGGATTGAATTTGGGCAAGTGTCGGAACATAGCTAGGGGTGGGTTACTCATATGTTTTTATGAAGATCATGCATGCAAAAGTTATAAGGCTCAAAAGAATTATTGGTTGAGTGTTGGTTTTGGTGCAAGGACGATTTGGACAAAGGGTAGGGACAATTTTGGGAAAAATTGGAGTTCATATTGAGCAAAATAACCAACGTGGTTTATGGGCAAGTGTTGGGAGAAATTTGGAAGTTGTTTGTAGTCAAAAAAGGAGTGGGGCTAGGGATGGACTTAGGAAGCTAGCAAGTGACTTAAAATGTTTTTGTAGTATATTCATATGGCATGCTAATTGTTTTGTCCTTGCTTCTACCACTTTTGAGCCTATTTGCTAAGCCAACCACACATACCAATAAATTAAATTGACTCCAAAATTAAATTGAATCAACCAAAGGGTTGGTTTAACCACCCTTAGTGAATAGGAAGTTCCAAAGAGAGCAAATTATCATGTACAAGTGATGTATGTATGCATATGGAATGTGTGAAAGTACGTCATATGGGCTGCAAAAAATTAGAGGTATCATACAACGACTTGTTGTGCATTCATTTGCTTTTATTCATGTATTGTTTTACATTTCCTTCAATAACTTGAGCCACACCACATTGTTTTGTCTAATTAGTGTGGGCCATACTAATTCCTTATTACCCATACTATTTTTTATTATAATTTGAAGCGGCTCGCTATAATTTCCAGTGTGAAAATTTGGTGTGAGTTTTTCTCTGCATATTTGGATGAAAATTCAAGGCAAAACAAGTATTATAAAAATAATACGGGCGACACTAAATTCCAACCCACATAAATTTCCCACCCACACTAATTTGACAAAACACTGTACATACAGTATAGGTATTGCATCTAAATACTTGGGCATAATGTATCTATTAGATCCTTTCAATAGTAGTGACAGCCCACGACCTGGTATGGACAATGCATCCTCTAAGAAATTTATTGACGGCATGTTCTCCAGTATTTTCATTATTGTGTGCCTATACACCTTAGCGATGGTCACCTATTTGAAACCATCATCATTAACCCCAAACTTCCCATGCCTGATTTGCCCATAAAACGTGACTTCGATTTTAGCGACCGTAGTAGAAGATTTAGAATTGTTTTTAACAAATCCGATTGTATAGATGTTTGCAAGTTAGAGGTGACAACTCACAATCCAAATTTGAAATGTTGAAGTTTTGTTCTGTAGGAGATTATAATAGGAATGTCAATAGTGGTCTTTAGGGGTCACAGTTTAGAGATTAAATTTGGGTTGGTTTTTTGATCGAACCTCCACTCAAATCATCTCCAAATGACAAAATGTTACCCTCGTTCAACAGAGGGGCAATACACCTACTCAAATCAACTCACAAATATTGAAACTATTATTTTGTGATTTTTCAAGAAGCTTTGCAATTTGAGGTAGTGGTGCCACAATTGCGCACCTTCCACATGGATTTTCACCCACCAACACATGTCCAAATGAAAATTCCAACAATGGATGTTTTGGATATGTTGCGTTTGAGTGCCATGTGGATTTTCATATCAACTCGGGACCATTGCACATAGGGATCAACAAAAAACATGATTAGGCTACGCTGCTTTTAAATTGCAGAGGTGACAAATGTCAAGTTTTGGTTCATAAACTAGTTCCAATGTAAACTAGTTGAGAGCACACTCCCATATTTGAATTAATCCAAAAATAATTGACTATGTTGAATCAAAATTATCCACGTGGCAAGACATAGCAGACTTGAACATGAACAAGAGGAGTATTGAAAATTATAAAGAAACCATCTGAACTAGTGTCAAAGGAGTCGAAGCGAACTACTCACGACCAAATTATGGTCGCATAGGACATTAGGAATTAAGCAATGACAATATGTGAGGAGGAGTGGAGTGTGCACTCGGTGGTTGGAGTTGGTGACATTCAAGCCACTGCTCTCTTCCCAAACTTCGGGTCAAGTATCCGGCATTCCGTTCCCAAGGGTATGTAGGCATGCACCAACCAACATCCATTCACAGTCATAAAAGAATAAACACCACCTTTTACTTCTACATAAGGTTTTAATGAGAATGAATATTTTACCAAGCAAAGTCGTTCATGTTCTATGATGTTTGAACAACTTGTTGGACTTTCGCGAGTAAAGATTGAACTCTTGAGTACAACGTTATTGCAATGTGTAATTTCGAATAGTAACACGCACTAATTGGGATAATCGGTGTAGCATAGCCACACACCGATTGTTGGACATGGGTTGCACCAGGCCTACTTCAATTTTCCCCTTCCGAGGGGTTGTTTACACCATGGAACATGAAGTTGTCCCAAGGCCTTGTAAAATTTGTGATTGGTCGTTGAACTCGTCATGGGACCACTTCGGTTTACACCAAGGAAAAAATGTCAGAGTGACCATGGAGTTCGAAGTTTCCAAAAGACATATTTTATGGCCTACATTATCCATTGCCATGGTCCAACGTGTTTTGCGGTGGGAGAGGTAAAAGAGGTGCTCTGGGAGAAAAAGGCAAGGGCCCATGGCAAAGAAATATTGTTACAATAAATTTTTAATAAATTTTTTTGGGGGAAGAGAAGACGAAGACAAGAGAAGAGAAGACAATAGAATGGTCAAACTTGATTTTTATTTTTATTTTTTTCAAAACTACACGTTTTGGGCATATAATATAAAAATCATCACATTCACTTCTTGGTGCATGGTCATTATTCTTGATCGACATTCGGTTTACACCTAGTGAGGGACCCCAAAGACTTTGTAAAGTGATTTAAAAAAAATCATACCATGAAAATTGGACCATCAAATTGGACCATGAAAAAAGGCCATCTTCCATGGTCCGACTTCTTGGTCCATGGTGTAAAGCCGGCATGAGCTTTCCCACTAGGTTTAGCAAAAGACGGGGTAACTTGTGAAATGACACCTTGTGGAATAGTATTTACTCTTAGAGTGGCGGGCACACCCAAAACTACAACCGACGGTGGGGAGGCTCAAGTTCAATGTCCCAAACGAAGGGACAATGGTTGGGCTTGCTATTGCCACACAACCTTTGGTTCTATTCCATGACAATGGGGGCAAGTCCTATCGCAACCATGTTCCGTGCCCACCAATCCAATTGAACTTCTAGTGCAGGCGGGAAGGGCCTTATTACACCTCTTACCATCTCCTTATACATTTCCCACATGGGATTGCATAGATATACCTGCACCTTGAACGGGTCATTGGCATTACAAACGGACACTTTATTCATGCCGGCCCCTTGCTTGAAAGGGGTTGGAGTTTCTATCTATCTATCTGCTCCTTGAACACTTTATAATTGTTGTAGATTATAGGACCCTCGAAATGTCTTTGTGGAAGCACGGGTGAATATGATCGTCTTACCATCGTGGCATGCATTATGCCGGCCTCGGGGGAGCTCAACGTGTGTATTGTTGTGGCCTTTCGTGCACAAAACACTCGTGTTTCTAGAATCACACTACATTCCACTGCAACAAGTGGATCGTCAAGGATTCTAGTTGCGATGACACACTTGCATGTTGGTGTCCCAACATTGGAATCGATGGGTTGCACATAATTATCTTGGCTGCAATACCGGTTTGAATTGGGGGATTGTGCACCTGCAGTAGAATAGTTCGCTTTGGATGGAGCTTTTGGTACGTTCAAACTTGTCAAGGGCCTTGCAACCACTTCCCCATCCACCTATACACCACTTGTTGATTGCATCATCCTCGAATTGTGTGGCCGTATGTAGTCCACAATGTTGTCTATGCTTTCAGTGACAACAACCATGTCCAACGACTATACCTTTAATAGACGGTCCATTGTTCCAAGCCTTTGAATTATTTCAGTCAACATTTGGCATATCTCCACCTCTAGCTCAAATTTGGAGGATGGATGGTCATGCCAAATACAATTTCACATTAGCCTTATCATAAAACCACTCCAAAAGACGTGGGGAATGTTAGGGTGTAAAACTATATCACCTTTGAATTTAACTCCTTGTCCTTTGTGCCATAGCTTGAATATGTCGACCCATCAACTTGTATTCCTTCTCTTCTTTTTGGATGCATCTACAATTGTCTCACATTGTCAATTGTTCCATGTATGTAAACGTCACATAACTCAACCAAACGTTTGCATCATTATATTGGAATTGAAAATCTCATGACACCGAGACGCCGCTCATCCACGAATTTGGGGCCACAATTTCTAGTGTTTTGTTGCATATCATGCCTAGCAGACATCTTTGTTGCCTCCTTTTGGGCCTTAGGAGTGGGCCACCATTTGCATAGAGCCACCCATGCTTACAGAAGACAATTATGATTCCCATCGGTTTCCCCATTTAATTACCAAAGACAATTTCTAGACCCACCTCTAACTCCTCAAGTCATCTTGAAGATATTTCTCGCCCTTCTCTTTACAAAGAGGTGCATTGAACATGAATTGCAATGCAATGTCCTCATGTAACCGTTTTTCTTATAGACTATTGCAACCTTAGTCTTTGCGAGTTAAGTCAAGTGTTCTGTAAGCTATTTCCTTGTACTCTACTTGCCCTCTGGATTTTAAGTGCGGCCCATCGGTTGATACATTCAGCCCTAGATCTTTCCCTTCAGCCAAAGCCTTTTTTAGTTTTGCCCTAAATGTTGCATGTATTTTCAGATTTTTTTCTATCAACTTTCCTCTTGTCATTTTTAGCAGTTATAATCTTTTGCGGTTTGTGCATTTAGAAGGATCATGTTGAAGTGTGGGATCCACCCTTGGTGCATGATGAGCTACCTGTGTTGACAAGGGCAAGTTGCTCCCCTGCTCGCAACAATACATGCACAAGATTGCTCCACCTATCAACATACTCACTATCAACATGGGTTGTTTGTCATTGACCTTGCCATTGATTGCAATCGTGTGTGATACGCAAATTGTCACAAAACATGAATTAGAGCGCACCACAACACTTGCACCTTAAATTCACAAAGCGATACAATGGGCCGCATCCTTAATTCATGAAACACCAAGTCCAAATGTGAGTTTAGATCAAATGCAAGTGTGGTCTGAGTTGTCAACTTACAATGGCTCGTGTAGAAGCTTGTGACTGCATTGATCCTCTACTATAGTATGCGAGTGTTATGTCCATTAGGAGATCCTTGGGGGGGGGGGTATGTCACAGAAGGTAAATATTTTAGACCCTATTATTATATGATTTTCTAACATTCACTATTTTTAAGGGCCGTATGGGTAAGTTTACTTGGTATTCATTCTTCTTTTACATGGCATATAGTAGTTATAAATCATAGTTTTTGTTGATAACATGTAAAATCTAACACTTACACATACAAGCTCATTATTCAAACATCAACACAACATGATCTCAATTTAACTTCCTAGCATGCACTATGTTCATTCAAAACATTCACACATGAAAATGGTGATAAAGTGTTTCTTTTAAAAACACATGAAAATGCTCCCAATTTTTTTGTTTAGCAACACGAATACATACATACATGTAGCATTAGAACACAACCAACCAACACCAATCACAAAGTTGTTTAGGGTTTACACATTTAGATATGAAGCAATTTTTGTTATTGTTCAAGTTCAAGTAGTTAAGACCAATCAATACACACCATCTAGCTTCATGTGCTCACATAAAAAGTCCAAACCCTAACTCTGACCCCAACACTCTAAACTATACGATTTGCCAAAAACATTGCCACAACCTTTGCTTAAAATCCTACCCAAGACAATTCAATGAGTAGCTAGAGGTTTGTACTCCAACATTGCCTCAACCAAACTAATTATGCAGTTTGCCTCCACATCATAGTAAGAATTACATAGGGCATTTCATAGAACCTTCAATTCAAACACTCAACTGAGCTTATGGCTCAAACAACAACCGCAAATTTGAGTCGTTCTTATAAATGGAGGCTCTTCTTTAACCAACTCACATTTTTCACATATTGGTGGTTCACATACTCACTTGTTGTCACCCACAATGCCCCTCAATTGCCTAGCATGTCCTCAACATGACTTGACTTCCTTCGATTCTGGATCCCCAACTAGAGAAAATGATTTTTTTTCCTTCATCAACACGAGTTTCATTCACTGCACTTAGTATTTGAATGCTCTCAACCGTTAGTGCTTGATGGTCAACTGTAATCAAGACAATAGACTACCCTTCAAAGGCTTGTGATCGGGGATGATCATTGAACTAGACTCCCTTTCTTTGACACCAATTTCAAATACGTATGTTAAACATGATATTGGTGTAGACTAATCAAATCATCAAAAGAGTGGGGGCTCTATTTGGTGGACAAGAACAGCAAAAGGGAGGCTGACTCTAGCAAGGTTAGAGCCATGTGCAGAGAAGACAAATTTATGTGCTATGATATGATATGATCACCCTATTTGCGACTGCTCAGACAACCACTCATATTGACACTAAACCCTAAAACCCTAATTGAGCAATTGGTAGTACATTAGGGTGTGAATGGATGCATTGCCAGTGCCAATCGATCACACAGACAGAATTAAGGTAGGTATGTGATGCAAAAATGTGGAGGCGTGATGTAGATAGAATGGCATGTATGGCTTGTAGGCAATCCAAGTGTCCTTGTAGATTGTGTATCTCCGGAAGGCTTGTGTTTTTTATCAACACAAGCTGTGCATCAGAGCCCTACATTGGGCGCCCATACCCATGCCCATGCCCATACCCACCCATGCCCATGGGTTTTGGGTGGGCATGGGTGCAATATTATTGTTCATGGGCAGGCATGGGTGGGCATGGCTGCGATATTATTGTTCATGGGTGGGCATGGGTGGGGCACAATTACACAATTACAAAATTACACAATACATATTACATAATTTTTGAATACATGGGCGCAATTTGAATAGCATGGGTGGGCATGGGTGGGCACATGTCATGCTATGTGTGGGCATGGGTGGGCATGGGTGCGCACATGTCATGCTATGGGTGGGCATGGGTGGGCACATGTCATGCTATGTGTGGGCATGGGTGGGCATGGGTGCGCACATGTCATGCTATGGGTGGGCATGGGTGGGCATAGGTCGCTGCTGATGGGCATGGTCTGGGTATGGGTGCAATTAGAAAGGAAAATGTTGGGCTCTGTTGTGCATCTAAGGAATTATAGCTGACCTCCCCTTAAACACCTCTGGATTAGGTGCAGTGAATGCAGAGAACCAACTGCTAGTTACAGATGAACTGGTTGAAGTTCAAGACTTAAGGAATGTTGCAAATCATTGTAATAGAATCTATGGAATATACCTCAACTTAGTAAAGAAAAACCAGAAGATCACAACATGTAACCAGTTGGACTTGGAGCACGAGCATCTCGACCCAGTATGCTCAAAAATCTCCCTCTGCATACTGATTAGGTGAGCTTTTTCCTGCCCTTTCTAATTGTGTGCATGCGATTATGTTTAATTTGCTATGCACCTCATTGTTGTACCCTAAATTTGGTGCTCAATTGTATATGCAGGGTGACGAGTTTGATGATTCCGATGTTGAATGGGAATTGGAGTTGCATGGGCGAATACCCTCCGAAACGTGGGCATGCAATGTGGGCGAGACGGATGTTGGCATCCTCATACAACTCTTCTCATTATGTTTGTATCTTTGTGAGTTTTCAACCATGTAGGATAAAATCCTTATGCAACAACTAAAAGTTTGCATAAGTGTCATGCTATGCCCTCTGTTTTTGGGGGAAGTAACATGATTAACCCTACATGTAGCTTGCCTTTGTTCGACATACCAAACACTCGCACCCAAGATCAAAATATTTTTGAGGTAGCTGACGGTTTAAGGGATGCAATATTTCCCAACATGGTGAGAATTCCAAGCTTGATACGGAGAGCGAGCACGTACACTCCAGATGAGTGCTCATAGTCCTAATCATCTTAGGTCTAGTTTATGTTGATATGACAACATTCCTTGATAGCAACTTGTGCCATGTAGATGAGGAAGTTTGAGGGTTTGAGAATGGCAATGCAACCATTGTGCCAGACCCCCTTGATCACATTTTGTTGGCTTGGAAGTGAATGACAATGATGAATCCGATGAGGAATTTGCTGCATCAAAGTACCCATATGACAACAATGTTGACCTTGATGAACCTCCATTTTCTCCATTAGATGAGGTTGGTGGGGTCATGTTGTTCTATAATTATTTTAATTTGCTCCTTCATGTTGTCATCATCATGCTCAATATACTGAAAACTCACTTTACCTCTAATATGTTGAGCAAGAGTTGTTTCATGCTATGTCCAAGAGCATCATGCCCCAACCTAACTTGCTACCGAGTAGCGTGGGTCAAGCCCACATGATGCTCAAACATTTAGGATTAGGTACAAGCTCATTCATTGTTGCGGTAGGAGGTGTGTCTTTTACAAAAAGGAATTAGTTGATGCAACACATTGACAAAAGTGTGGGTCACCTCGGTTATAGAGAAGCCAAGATGTCAAGAACACCTAATAAGATATTATGGTATTTCCCATTGCAAAAGATAATAAGGCGTATGTATGGGACCCCTAGCACAGTAGGTTATTTGAGTTGGCATGCGAGTAACAAATCCAATGATGCTAAAATGCAAGGACCAGTAGATTACCCGTAATGGGAACGTATTTGAGCACATCACCTGGACTTTGAGGATGATGCTAGGAACCTACACTTCTCAATGGTTGTAGATGGGGTAAATCCCTACTCCATGAAAATATTTACATCCTCATTTTTGGCCCTATCACTTTTCAACATGTACCTTGCCCTTTGGCTCACCATAAATAAACACTTCATCTTCCTTTCCCTCCTAGTAATGGGGTCAAATTCAATCACTAGAGAGGATACTAACATATTCTTGACCCCATTAGTAGCACAATTGTTGGAGTATCGAACACATGGAATGAGGTGCTATGACGTTGTTTGTTTTCATGGAGAAACATGATTTGTGGCAAGGATAATCCTAATGTGGTGTATTTAGGACTTTGTAGCTTATGCCATGATGGAATGGACAAACAATAAGGGATTTTGTGGTTGCCCAATATGTGGCGCATACATTGAGTCACAGAGTTCAAGTGTTTTTTTAGAAAGCAATGTACAAAGGCGAACACATGTGGTGGCTTCTTCAGGATCACATGTGGCAGTTTGATAATGTGCATAGACGGTTTGATGTGCATTTCCATGTGTGGAATCGAAAGGCCCTCTACCATATATGACTGCAGTTGAACACCTATAGTGGACAACAATAAGGGGCAAAGTATATCACATATGGTGGAATGCCGGGTGCAAAGACGAACCCAATGGTGTATCGTGGAGTGAAAAGGCTACCATTGCTATTCTTGCTATTGCACTAGATGATGTATTAAGTCAAGTTGTGAAATGTGTAATCCCAATGTGTGTTTGGAACAATGATTTCAAATGATGAAGTGATATTGCTAGGTATGCAAGGATTGCCAATGAGGCACAACTTGGACATTATGCATATTTAAAACAAACATTGAAAATGTCTATGTTGAAGTTGTTGTTCAGCAACAAAAATCCTATAGAGCGACCTACCCGAGGTTGGCATACTCGAAGTCATCATGATGGTTCATTACTCTAAATTCAAGTGAATTATAATAGTGGTGTCGTGAGTACCACAACACACACGTTGGTGCGAGATGGGCTGAGATTGTGGATGGTGAATCTTGTTGCTTTTTCGCGAGACATGAGGAGCCCATTTGTGATGTCAAGTAGGGTTTGAGCCAAACCCCTTGATGTTCCAAATCAGACATGCATGTGGAAGTTGGTAGAGTGTGAGGATAACTAACAAGGTCTTAGGGCCACTTCACACATGAGCCAAGAGCCGTGACCATGAAATTGTGAGAGCCCAAAAGAAAGTTTCCAAAGGCCGTCCCAACACACCTCCAACATCATGTATTGTGGTCACGGACCCTCGAGCGTAGTGTGAAGTCATATGTCACTGGGCCCTCAACCAAAATGCTATTTCAATGAATTTCCATTCCTGCAGGTCCTCACGCATGATAAAATATAGTAAATCAACAGTTGTGAGCGTTCGGAGTGCCATGGTTTTCTGGTTTTGTGTTAGGTCTATCTCCAAGAGGTGGTTGTTGAAAATGGTCCAAGTGACCATGAAACACAACCAAAGCTTTATTTTTGTACATATGTACATCTACAACAACCAACACCCATAAATTAGTACCGGTAGCACCTCAAGCCCATCAATTTAGAGGATTCTATAGAACATACCACAAAATATTGAAGAAAAACCGGAATATTGCAACATGGAACTAGATGAAACTTGAAAACACTCAAATTTTGACTGGTTATGTCCAATAAATTTCCCCATATATTGTTTTGATGGGATTTCTTAGTGCCCCGCAATTGCTTGTAACCACGAACAAACATGTAACAACCAAAGCCAACAACATGAAGGAAAAGACAAAACAAATAGCTCTAAATTGACCATCACCACAATATGATTTACGAACCCTACATAATGCCTTTGATTGCCCCTACCAATACCAACACTCAGATTTCATCTCGGAGACCAACAAACACCAACAAAGAAACAAAAGATTCGATCCAATATGCAGTACAGAGAGGTTTGTTTACATGGACGGCTTCTTCCTATCTCTCCTACTCCTCTACTTGCTTCCACACACACAAACTCTATCATGACAATCAAATTTTTGGCACTCACCTTCCAATTCACACCTTTCTCTTTGTATACAACATACCATACTTGGAAATTTTTGGTAGTCAGACAAATCAAGATCTGACTGCAATCCATAAATCAAACACCAACATCAAGAATACATAAATTTGTGTTCTCACCGCACCCTCGACTTATCAAAACTTCAGGGTCCAAGGCTATAGTACCTTTCTAGTGGAAATTGAGGATGCTTGGGACTTTCTTATAGCTCCCAACAACAACATGCTTGCAATTCACAAACACAAACATCAAATATGGTCAACATTGTGTAGTTTTTTATAGGTTGAATCTTGCCATGAAATGGTTTGTTGAGATTGAAAAAATTCATTTGTGCATATTATTTGATTTCATTGGTGTTGCGCAAGGACAATCAAAGGATCGGGGAAGCTTCATTGTTAACTTGATGTGGGTGATTATCAACAAACACCATGTTATTCAATATGTTTGAATCTCATATTATAAATACCAAATCAACATGTTCTTGTCAAAATCCAACTACCAATAATTAATGTTCCAAGCTCCGACTAATTTACGTGAGTTTGACTACAACACCACATTCATATTCATGTTAGACCCCACCTTGATACCCATCATGAAATGTCAATCTCGGTACTTGATGGGATCCTATAATTCATTGAGTAATCTCATGTCCATATTGGTTAATTTTGACCACTCTTTTTACTTTGTACTCCCCACACATCTTCTACTTTCATTTCGTCTCATTAGGGTTCAAGAAGATGTATCTAGATCCCATGTCACATGGACATAAAGAACTTAAGAAACTCACCCATAATATTGTACTCTTGATCCTGCCCATATGCAGAACTTTAGGCCATACCGAATATTTGCATAACAAAGCTATGTAGGTGATTAAGTCGAGGAGTGACGAGTGAACTTTACCAAACAAAAACGCACAAACACACAAACGCACAAACAACAACAACAACAACAACAACAACAACAACAACAAGTAGAGTAGAGTAGATGAGACGAGAGGCAAGTGATAAGTCTAGTGTCATGCTCTAACCTTAATCCCACTCCATGTAGGTCTTGGTCTAAGCTCCACCATCCAATCTTCTAGTTGGTATTGTCTAATTCCAACTCGATTCTTTCATCCATTCCTATAGTTGGAACTATCTAATTCCAACTTGATTCATCCATTCATTCTTCTAGTTGGAACTATCTAATTCCAACTAGATTTATCTATTCATTGAGAGTTGTCTAACTCCGATGAAAAGCATTCATCTTTTTAAATTTGGAGTTGTCCAACTCCATTGCACCTCATCC
The DNA here is from genome assembly GCA_950295325.1 of Polytrichum commune. Lineage (NCBI taxonomy): Eukaryota > Viridiplantae > Streptophyta > Polytrichopsida > Polytrichales > Polytrichaceae > Polytrichum > Polytrichum commune. The sequence goes on from OX485806.1 coordinate 17,782,380, forward strand.
ATAGTTGTCTAACTCTCGTGCACATGTTCTCAATTTGGAGTGGTCTAGTTCCAATACACTAAATGCGGAGTTGTCTAGCTCCAGTGCACGTATTGTCAATTTGAAGTTGTCTAGCTCTAGTCCATCCATCTTCCATTGGGAGTTGTCTTGTTCCCATCATCTTATGCTTATACACTGGCATATATGGTTAGAATATGCAATCATCCATCCATATTTCTAGTTACCTTACAATTGTATTTTAGATCAAACGCTATATCTTACACATTCATGTTTCACACACCCAAAGCACCCTATTACAAAATTTTCCCATAATTAATATATGAGACCCCATATTTTATTGCACATAGTTTCTACATTTTTCATCAGTACTACCCCTCCCTCCCTCCCCCCCAAGTAATCATCACTTGAAGTTATCGTTATTGTTGCACCGTCGAAAACGATTCTCAAGGTTGCAACCTCAAGCTTCAAAACGCCTCAAAGGACACATTGATTAACGAGCGTGTATTCATAGATTCAATATCACTCGGTAAAAATTTCAGCCCTCACTAATTTTGAGATTTGTCAAAATAGTGTGTTTCATGGAATTACTAACACATGCACTAAATGAGATAATCAGTGTAGTCCAGGTCGTGTTTCGTATCAGAACATTTTAATCATATAATTCCAAACTACAAGAAGCCCCAACAAAGGAACCGATTCAAGAGTTTGGAAATTTTTTTGGTCAATAGCACCCAATAGAGGATTGGATTTGCGACTTTGTGTGTGAGTCAATTTCTTCTTAAATGCACAAGAGGCTCCTTTTGAATTTGGTGGGAAATGTTGGAATAATAACTTCTACATGGGCCACTAACAGCATAAGACATTTGACACCCGTGTTTTTCCATTTACCAATGATTCATTCTTTTCCATTATTGGCTGAGCTAACACACCATGCTTCAAAGTGGACGGGTTTCTCTTCTTTACTCTCAACTGCTCAATACACTTAGGGTCACTTCACACTATGGCCATGCAAGTCGAGAGGCCGTGGGATTGAATGGCCAAACTTTGTTGAGAGTCCAAAGAAATGGGCTGAAAATAGCTAGCCAACAAAATAGAGGCATTGGAGCCTTCGGTTGGGCATAGTGCGAAGCCTCCAAAGGCTAAGTCCAAAGTCCAATGGAAGAAGGAGCATCTCATTTTATTCTTTGCCCAAAACAACCCCTCTAATCTAACAACCAAGATCTTGTCAATTTTCTATTTGATTTTTTTTTAATGGAAAAAAAAATCAACAGCCTCTCGACCATAGTTTGGGTTTTCATTCTTGTTTGTCCCAAACTTCCTTCGAGAGTATGTTGCCTTGGTCAAAAAATACTACCATGTAGGCATCTCGAAGTGCGACAACCTTTGGACGTTGGCCTCTAATGTGAAGGGTCGAGAGGCCGAATTCTTAGTTTCTTGCAATTTGATTGGTGGAAATCGATGGCCTCTCGGCCTTCGGCCATAGTGTGAAGCGGCCCTTATTATCTTGAATGTATAAACGTATTTCCAATCTCCAAAAGATTGGAGGACTTCGGAGAACATGCAAAATACTTTGGTGATTTGGGATCATTCTTAGGGGTACGTTTTTTAAACCTATCGACTAAGCAAATTGTGGTGGAGAAGATGACTCTACTACCAAGTACAACAACCCTAGATATTTGTCATAAACAAACACACGACGTTGTTTGGCGTAGATGAATAGCGTGGCACTGTTAGGGTTGTTGCATGTCAAACTTCTTGCCTATTGAATTGAAAAGACTTTGTCATAAAAGAATGAGAACATCATTGACGAACTACAAAAGGTGATTCGTGGGTATGAAACGGTGTGAAACTTGGTTTGGATGTTAGATTTGTTGTTATGCATGTGCAATGAAATGTCGTCAAATTTGGATTAATTTTACCATCCCATCATCTTTAGTCTATGTGGAAAGATCTAACAACGTTGAATAATAGATACAACTATTAGCTTTCTTGAAACATGTTTTAATGATCAACAAATGATTAGTTAATTATTTTCAAGTGGAAGATGGTTTGACACACTTTTCATCTGCATGTTCAAATGTTTTAATCCAATGTAGATATTGGGCCACATGTCTTCAAATACAATGGGATCAAATGGGATCCAAGGGGGTAATTGGCATTCCACCAGGGGGGGTGAAGAAGGGAAAATGATGCGACAAAAATAGGGTTATGATATACACACACACACACACACACACACACAAAAAGATATTGAGAATTTATTTGAGCATATAATAGTTATATTTCAAGAATATTCACCAAACAATGGGATATTCCATAACTATACACATTAGTTCATAAGCCCCCCCCCCTTGAAAAAATCCCATTAGGGCCCCATTATAGCACGTGACTCCTTAAAGTACAAGGGGTTTATGTAGGGTTAATTTTTGGGTTCGTACATGCAGTACAAATATCACCTTTTCTAATGTATTTGACACATGAAATAGTTTTAAATAACCAAAATTAGTATACATAGTCGGAGTCATAATTTGAGATGATTTGGCCACAAACATATAAGGAAGGGGTCGAGTGTTGACGCTAGATGGATGAGAGGTACGCTTGCATGCGATAAATTCGCTCTCTCTTCCATTAGCAACTACCCGCATGTAACTTTAAATGCATCACGTAGTAGTTACATTGAAGGATACTATTATCACTCGATCAAGATTGTCCGCTTCCCTAAATTATTAAGGGTGCCATTCAATCAGCCCTTTATCATCCCTAACTGCCTGCTTAACCTATTTCTCATGTCACATATCATTGCGGTATGGGCTATGATTCACACTTATGGTGCTCACAATTACCTAGCTTAATAAAACCTCCGAAGCAATTAGTACCATTGGTTGGAACTTTGTAGGGCTGATATCCCTCATTGAATGATCTGCTCTAAGGTAAGTATGTTAAATGGTGCTAGAACCGTCACTTTGACCTCAAAGTCTATCCTCCTATTACCTTATTACATTGATAAAGTCCTAGAAGTTTCTCATTAGCAATTGCAAGGGGCTTTCAACGTACCAAAGTATGTCTTACCGTACGTTAAGGGCAGCTTCGGCACAAAATAATTCTAAAAATAGACGCCGAAAATTTTGGAAAATTATTGACATTTTTTGCCGAATATAAAATTAATTAATTTTCAAAATTGCCGAAAAGTAAGAAATTTTAACTTCTCACTAGAATTTTACTTACACTGGAAGCATATATGAATTCTAAAGGAGAGAAGGTGCTCCTTTTGTAATCAAGCTCACTTACATTAGTCCACAAAGAATATGGGTTAAGAAGTAGCAAGACTCTAAGTGAGGCTTTTCAAATGTGTTGTACACAATTTTTTGGAGCCCAATTGAGCATAGAAGATGACGTTTTATAGAATTTTGTCCAACTAACAAAAGTTGAGAAATCAAGTAATCTTCCACCTCCAACAAGTTTTGTGTCAAAATAAGTCTTTATGCGAAAGATATGGACAAAACATTGCAGCCGTGTAAAGATCAAAAAATTAAAATGCGTTCATAACAGTTTTTCAGAGCTCATTTGTGGATAGAAGATCAACATTTTTGGAATTTTGTTTCTCTAAGAAAAGTTTAGAAATCAAGTAATCTTCCACCTCCAACAAGTTTTGTGTCAAAATAAGTCTTTATGCGAAAGATATGGACAAAACATTGCAGCCGTGTAAAGATCAAAAAATTAAAATGCGTTCATAACAGTTTTTCGGAGCTCATTTGTGCATAGAAGATCAACTTTTTTGGAATTTTGGTGCTCTAAGAAAAGTTTAGAAATCAAGTAATCTTTCACCTCCAACAAATTTTATGTCATTTGAAGACTCTATGCAAAAGTTATGCGTGTTATAAAAATGAAGTCTAACTAGGTGCTTCACCTCAAACTTTACATATCCCATATGCATTGTTGAACACAACTCCACTTTACTTGTATAAAGCACAGAGCATTCTCAACTCTTCACAAAATCGTGAAAGATTTATATCTTTTGTAAAACTCTTCACACAAATTGTGAAATCGTGAATGAACATCCTTGTTAACTGTTAGATAATAACTTCTTGGATGTATGCCGAAATTGCATTATTAAACTATTTAAAATGCCGAAATCTTTAGTAATTTTTTTTTTGCCGCCGAACACTGTTTTTTTACTTTTAATAATTATTCAGCAAGAGAGCGCCAAAGCTCCCCTTAACATACGGTATTCTAACTCCGTATGCAAAGAAGCAAGGAACTTATGATACTCCTTTGGTAAGATGACTTCACAGAAGTGCAAACTCGATTTCACAAAGGCTCCATGCTAGTTCATGAAGCTTCCCACCAATGTTACCGGAGTGTTTTACCAAAGAACTTTCCAAATCAGTTTATGATTCTTCTAAACCAACTAGACACGTGGCACACCTCAGTTTCATGAGAGTGGACCTATATCTCAAGCAACTTCATGAATCTTCCGAGCCGAGTTGGCAAAATGGCGAAGAAGTGGAGCAAAGTTTGGCCATGTCAATTACAACGAGGAACGAAAGGACAACAAAACCCTATAAGTAGTTCATGTGGATGTGAAGACGCAATGATGTGGAGGGTCATGCATGGCTGCAAGTTGGCAAGTTTGCAAAGTCAACAACCTAGTGTGCTAGCTTAGATAATTTCATGTTTTGCCAATATGCATATGTTATTATCCCGCATTGGACAGGGAACCGTCTTACTGCTAATTGCTTGAATTCTTTGAAACAAAATTAACAATATCATTGACAAGATGAAAGCGAATGAAGAACGCTCTAGTAATAAAAAAAATAGAATACTTGAGTGTCGTGAATCCCTGGCCCATTACATTCTTGTACCTCCGTGTGTAACTATATGGATCATTATTGCTAAAACCAATTGCAACATCTATACCGATGTTTGTTATTCTAAAAGAAATGTTACAATTTGAAAAATTAGAAAATTCAATATTTTGGAAAAGTTAGACTCATGCTTGTTAGCACTTGATATGAAATTCCAACACATCAAGTATTTATTTTTAGAGTTTCATATGCAAAGTTACAAGGGTTGATAGTTTTATTGATAGGTGGCCCACCATCAACACATGAGCATGATGTTGACGCAATTCAAATTCTTATAATCAATATGTGTGTATTATGCAAAAAATTGTAGTCTTCTGGCACAACTTGAAATACAACCAAAAATTCAGTTGCAAGAAAAAAACCAAAATACAACCAACCCGGGCGAACCAATGCAACGTATTTTGCAAAAATTTGGTGTGTTGGTTTAAGGGATTCATTTCGGGATGTTACTCACTATTGGATGGTTTCTTATATTCCAAAAAATATCTATGTGGAGTACCACCTTGCACACTTTGGGATAGAATTAGTTTAGAGGTCCACATGTTTAGTGGAGATGAAGAGGCATTGTTGACCCAAAACTAGCATTTCAATTTCCCAAGGATTATGGACTTGAGAGCAAGAGGTGACATAGAACATATACCACCGTTTTATGATGTGCTCCATTGGACTAATTCAAAGCCTTTGAATCTTGTTTCGAAGTCAAAGTGACCCGTAAAAGGTAACCTCTATAAGGCTACACCCAATTTAAGCTCGTGGGTATCCTCACAATATATTGATTTAGGAGATACATAATCAATATATATAGAGAGAGAGATAGATAGATATCATAATGAATATGTAATGATTGTGCCAAGTTTGAAAGTATTATTTTTGAGCAAGGTGTTGATTGTAGCGCCATCTACTTATTCACCGAGCGTGGTCCAATCCACTAGGTTTCTAGTTCAGAAATATCTAATGTGGATAATATCATTGGGTCCATCCCAAAACCATGTGAGCATGTTGATGACAATCAACCCTATTATAATATTTAGTGTGGGCCACACTAATTTGGACGACAAATTAATGTGGATACTACAAATGTATCTTCTGGTATCTGCTTGAAAATCGTTTAAATGAGCCTTGGATTACATACATCAACAACAAGCCATGGTTGTTATTCCACGAACCATGGCTTGTTTTTACGAACCCGCCCTCCATACCATATCTTAATCATAGTAGGTAGTCGTGCCTCTATCCAAGGCCCAATCCCAAATCTTAAAACAATGAGGACGGGATGGTAGTTTTTTCTTCTTCTTCCTTTTTGGCACAAATGAAAAACCAATTGCAAGAAGATGAAATACAATCACCCCGGGAGAATCAACGCAGCCCGAGGGGAAATCAAGAGATAAAGCTCATCTGGGGTCTAACCTTCCAAGTAGCCACTAAATTGTTACGGGTCAAAGACCTTTGACATCCCAAATCAAGTCTTATTTTTTAAGGGCATCTTGGTAGGCAACGTTTGGGACCTTTTCCAAGTCCGAGAGAGTACGTTTCCACTTGATCTTACGGTAATCCTGCAAGGCGTCTCAAATGACTTGGTGTGTTTTCTCAATGGGCCATTGTAAAGCGTGAAGACTAGATCGTTCCTTTGACCCCAAATAATCCACGGAAGACCATTTCTTAAGAAAAACCAAATGCAACTAAACCGTTTCAATGACTTGTAGAGAGGTTGATCAAAGGGGCATTGCATCATGGAAAAGGATTTCCTCAAGCCAAGGTTCCCTTTTTTTGGCAAAGAGTTGCCAAATGATATTAGCAACATACCGTCACCCATGTTGAGCAAGTGGACAACTAAATAACATGTGTTCAACCGCTCCACCAACTACAGGCCGCAGTGGGGGCAACTTTTGTCAATCTTTGTCGAGATTTTCCCACGCCATTCATTAACCTTCACAACTTGGTGAATGACCGACGAAATGAAGGCAATCTTTTTTATTTGTGCCTTAGCGATGTGCTAGATGACATTCCACTTAGGGGGAGTGGAGGGGGGGGGGGACTTCATTCATTCATTTATGGGGAATCGTCTTATTGAGAAGCATTTGCTTAGTAATTGATTTCCTTCCCTCCTTGGCCGAGTAGGCAAAGAAAGGCGTAGCCTCCAGTCACCACCAGCTGGTGGGGTCAAAAAACGGTTGATCAAGTTTTCCAAATACTTATTGAATAGAGTTTGGCTATTTCTTCTAGTAAGGCTATCCACCCTAACTCGCACCATCCATCATGAGAAGGCCATTGGTGGTGTTGCAAGATGGTAGTCTTTTAACAATAAATGGAAGTTCAATAGTTGTGCATAGACACCAATATCAAATGGCCACTTCACACACGAGCCAAATGCCGTGACCATGCAATTGTGAGAGCCCAAAAGAAAGTCTCCAAAGGCCGTCCCAACACACCTCCAAAATCATGTCGTGTGTGGAGTGTTGCATTATTAAAAAAAAGATTATGTCTTTTATTGAAAATCATCGAAGACATCAATCCCTGAGGTCCTTTATAACAAATCATTATCAAAAACATTCCCCTCTTCTAAAATCAGTTTTTCAAGCACTTCTCCGCCCAAGTATTGATCCAAGAATGAAGACATTGCGAATGCAAACCATCATTCACAACTTGTTTGGTGTGCCATGTGGTGCATCATGTATTCTAGTATTTGTCAGTTCGTGTGGCAACACTCAAGGCTCATACACTGCCATTCAATTTGAATGTACTAATGTTATATGGTAATATGGAACAATTGGCGAAGTTGAGTGTGTCTATATTTGTCCTACTGGTTTGGACTGACTGTAGTCGTGAATTTATTATTAAAAACATAAAAAATGCCTCAAAATTTGATGAGTATTTAAAAATGTGTATTTAAAAATAAATTGAAAATAAATGCATCACTAAGTGTGTATGAAGCCACATGTGACTGAGCCCTCGACCAAATGTTTTTTCGATGAATTTCTATTCATGTGGGTCCTCACACATGATAAAATAGAATAAATCAACGGTTGTGAGCATTCGGAGTGCCATGGTCTCCTCGTTTTGTGTTAGGCATACCTCCAAGAGGTAGTTTTTGAAAATAGTCCAAGTGACCATGAAACATGATCCATTTGATGCCATGTAGGAATCCATGTAGACTTTACATCCATCTTGCATTCACAAACTCCGTTGGTTCCTCAAGGATAGTGTGAAGCAATCTTGGACCAGCTCCGCCTTTACCACCAATGAGAGTGCTTGAAGTGTAATGGTCACGGCTTCTCGGTCTCGTGTGTGAAGTGCCCTAAAGGCAAACAATGACTAACTTAGGGTGAGTTTTGATGTAGGCCGCTCACCCACAAAATTTTAGTGGGAATAAGGACAAACTCGTCCAAATGTAGATGGAGTATGGTGGGATAAGGTTCCTAGGATGAGTTTCCATGTACGCCGCTCGCCCAACAAATTTTAGTGTGAATAAAAACAAACCCACCCAAATGTAGATGGAATATGGTGGGGTAGGGTTTGTATGTGCCAACTAGTTACTCCCATCTTCTCAAATTTAGGCCCACATACTGATCTCCACCTCACGGTTACCGAGGATGGAGCTCTAGACCAACATTGGTTCTCTTGAGTCTTCAACCAATCTTAATCTTTCGGCGACCAACACTTGCAGGTTAAAGATTCTTTAGTGGACACATGAAAGTCTAGCGACATGTGTCCATTGCCCTCCACATTCTAGTGGTCCACCAGAATGTGGTTGGATGACGGCTTGTGCTACAATGCATGCGAACACCTCCAACCCACTATTATCTAGAATCTAGTGGGTAAGTGGTCTACATGGAAACTCACCCTCGACGTGCTAGGTACACACACTATCTTTCGAAGAGAAGGATAATAGTTGGAGTTATGTAATGCTCTATTCTATTTTTCTATATACTAGAGCAAGTAGAGAAGTTCAAATCAACAAAGTGAGATGATATAAACATCAATTCCAAATGGAGCAGGCATGAATGAAGAGCCTCTTTGTCCGGTGCCTTTTAGGGGGTGGGCTCAACAGCGTGGGCATAGATAGATAGATATGTTGGCTCCAAAATGGACAAGCATACATTAAGAGTTTCTTCACCTAAGGGCAAGGGGATACTCACAAAACACTGGCAATGTAAAAAGCTTAAAATATTTTAATGTATTGAGTACATATATGTAGAAACAACACTTTACTATTAAAAGAAAGGAAATCGTTTTCAAAGATTGGGGTTATTTGGGTAGATGAGTTTTGGTGTGATCATACCGCAATAGAATGGGTTGATATTCCACTTGAGCATGCTTTTGGTTAGGAGGGAGAGATAACTTATACTAAGTTGCACCATGAGCACACACGACCATGGTGGTGCGTGGTCAAGCCATTAGGATGAAATGAGGATCCACATCAACCCTTAACTTCCCAAGGGCATGAGAGACTTGTTTTTAGGGCACTTCACTCAATGTTGATTGTGGCATTTTCATGCATAAGTTTGACGTTAAAATTTGTTTTTATCTGTAGGATTTTGAAACATGGGAGATGAGCTATTTTGAGGGGGGGAGTGGGTATGAATAACCCTTTATATTTTTTGATCACACCAATGCACGGGGAAAAGAAAAGAAAAGAAAAGAAAAAGACAAAAGATAAAACTTTAATCAATCAAGTTACCTTGGAAAATGAGTAGAATGCTTGTGTGGTCCACTAGATGGGGAACCACTCAACAGTTGACCACCTTCACAAATTCTCATGCCAAAAAATGCAAACCATAGTAGGCTAGCCACCTTGCATTTGGAGTGTGCAAATCATATCTTGTTCATTATCAAATTAACGATTCTTGTGCTTATTAAATGATCACAATAGGTCTCCCCTAATCAACTTCATTATTGAACCTAAAATGGTTATCATATTTTGAGCACGCAATCCAAACTAGTTAAACACATGTCTTTTTGGTATCTCAACTATAGGTGTCCCAAGCACGAACAAAAGGAACCAATTAAGGGTTGTCTGCCTTATTATAAAGATGAAATAGTTACGAGATCACATGTGACAACGATGACATAATATCCACGATAGGAACATACGTGAACCACTAGGACATGGACATGTGGCAACTATTTGAACCAAAATATACTTGACAAAATACATAACCTTCTACAATATACATATCTACTCCAACTTACATATATCCATGCACTCGAATGCTCCAAATTAAAGGAAACCTTTGCAACGATTAGGGATTATGTTGCCATTGAAAGTGCTTCACAAATTTATACCCGGAATTGCATTTTCCATGATCTTTTGTTCACCTTTGACTTGAATAAAACTGGCAAAGGCCGATTCTCCTATGCACTGAGTTCGGACACTCCGGGCCCCTTCACACACGAGACTGAGAGCCCGTGACCAGTACACTTCAAAGCACTCTCATTGGTGGAAAAGGTGGAGCCGGCCCAAGTTTGATTCACACTACGCTTGAGGGACCAACGGAGTATGTGAATGCAAGATGGATGTAAAGTCTACATGGACTCCTACATGGCATCAAATGGATCATGTTTTATGGTCACTTGGATTGTTTTCAAAAACCACTTCTTGGAGGTAGGCCTAACATAAAACTACAAGACCATGGCACCCCGAATGCTCACAACCGTTGGTTTATTCTACTTTATCATGTGCGAGGACCCGTATGAATAGAAATTCATTGAAATAGCATTTGGTTGAGGGCCCGGTCACATGTGACTTCACACCATACTTGAGGATCCGTCACCACACTACATGGTTTTGGAGATGTGTTGGGACGGCCTTGGGACATTTTCGTTTGGGCTCTTACAATTTCACAGTCACGGCTCTTGGCTTGTGTGTGAAGCGGCCCTAATCGAGTTTTAAAGTTAAACATAGTCATTCCTCAACTTAAATTTGGTTCCGATGTCAATTTTTGTGCGGAACAATACGTTTGCATGCATTTAAGGTAGGAATGGGCTCATTGAATCACTTGTCTTGAGCCAAACACCTATGTTATATTTGGGTGGTGTGTGAGTTAGGCGTGGATCTAAAGAGCGGACATGTGTTTAGAAGAGATTGGACCACATGCTTAAAATTCAAGTAAAAAGCATTTGAGGTTCACTAATCAACACAATCATGATTGGAGAAACCTACATGACCTCTTTAATGAGAAAGAATAATCTTTACATGATAATGAACAACTCACAAGATATTCCTAGGAGCTCCGTTTTTTTTTCAAGAAGAATGAATGCGGGCACGGTTTGGATCGGCTAATCATCATCTTATACTTAACTTAATGCGTGTTTTTCGTATCCTACAAGGAGCTTCACGTGTCCCATAATGAAAGACCCATGCGCTTTATATTTTATACATGTGCTTATTTATTCTAACACACACGGCCCTCCTCAAAGATAAACTGATGAGCACAACATCCAACCAACATTAAGTAAGTCCAGGCGAGGGTGATTACGTGCGGTGCCCATGTCCCAAAATTTAACGTATAATCCAAATGATAGATTCTTATCAACATTGATGACCTAGAAATGCGTTATTCTAAACGTCCATAACCTACTGTCATGTTATGGGACACAATGTTGGAAGGTGTTATTTTAACGAGCTTTCTTCAAGGTTTAAGCCATGGATTGAATGAGACTAGCAAGCAAAGTATTAAAGATGTGATGTTTTTGATTGCATGGATAGCTTGATATTTTGATAGGATGATTGCTTGTGTAGAAGAGGAAAGGGGTGGGCACCTATGGAAGCGAAGCAAAGCAAATGACTTACGGCCGGTTTACACCATGGACCATGAAGTCGGACCAAGGCAGATGGCCTTTTCCATGGTCTGATGTCATGGTTCAACTTCCATGCATTTGGGCTTCTTACTAGGTGTAAACGGAATGTGGATCAAGAGGAATGACCATGGACCAAAAGTGAATGTGCTAGTTTTTTACGTACATGTCTTACAAGGGCAGTTTTGAAAAAAGATTCAAGTTTGACTAGTCTTTTGATTTCTCTTGTATTTCTCTTCTCGTTCTCAAAAAACAATTCATTCAATTTATTATAACAATACCTCTCTACCATGGGCCCTTGCCTTTTTCAACCAGAGCACCTCTTTTGCCTCTCCCAGATAGATAGAAGAGAGACAGATAGAAACTCCCGGTCCCTTTTAAGGGGCCGGCGTGAATAAAGTGTCCGTTCGTAATGCCAATGACCCGATGCCCACCGAACAAGGGGACATTGGGACAATACTACTCTCCCCTTTCGAGGATGGATACTATAGTGACACACTATACTAGTTCCTAGCTAGCCACTAGTGCCTTGAAGATACCGGACATGATATCCCTCCAAAGGGCTTTGAGGTACCCATACAACAAGGTCCAAGGATCCCCCACCATAGTTGGGTGGACTAAGGTGGTGAGCACCACGCCGGCATGGGGAATAGAACCCACAACCTCCTCATTGGGGGCCATGAGCCCTAACCACCAAGCTAAGGCCCGTGGTGCCTCTTTGCCTCTCCCACAACAAAACTCGTTGGACCACGTCAGTGGATAACGTAGGCCTTAAGATATGTCTTTTAGGAATTTTGAACTTCGTGGTCACTCTTACATTTTTTGCTTGCTGTAAACTGGAGCGATCCCAATACAAGTTCAACAACCAATCACATAGTTTATAGGACATTGGGACAACTTCATGGTCCGTGGTCTAAACAACCCCCTTTTTTTCCTTCTTCCCCTCCCCCCCCCCCGGTGCGTGCATTTAGGAAGTGTGCATTTCATTGTGGGTCGGTGTTTGAACATTGGAACGTGAGTTGTCTACACTGAAATATTGCATTTACTTTCACCGATTCTATTTGTAGTGCTCAATACCAGTTGTAAATCGCATACGTAGTGTCACCAACATTGAATTTAAACCTAAAATTATGTGTCGTTCCTTGTAACAAGGTTTGGGCATTATAGATTTATAATGTTGCATTTATTACCACTCACTAAGTGGGTGTTCATTCAAATCTCAATCATCCATGACGATATTTCATTGCAAACATGTTAGGATGCAAAATATACCAAACTCTATTTCAATAATTGACATTTGAACGAACTAATCGTAGTCGACCTAGTCCATTCAATTGTTCACTAGGGTCATGTAATGTTGGCACAGATGATATCCATATTTTATTTTATTTTTCAGGCGAACGGAGTTGAGGTTTATAGTAGAAGCACTTGCTCTTGATCAAGATCACATTGGCAATCTATAGGGTACCGGGATTTCAATCAAACTGGGAGTGAATTTTGATTGGGCTGAAACCAATAGTGTCATGACATATGTCTTGGTCTTGAGTGCTAAAGTGAGGAGGAATGAGCGGTTATGGTAGCCTTTAGACATTGGTAATATGTTTGGCCCAACTTTTGGTTTTAAAAATACACAATGATTTCAATTTAAGGAATATAATTACCAAAAAAATTGCAATCTTCCTAGTTTTTATCTTTCTATGCGAAAAAACTTGACATTGCCTCATACTTCTCTAGATTTGGTGCAAAATCTCTTGAGTGATTGGTTATGGGCACCTCTACTCTACTCTATGTGAAGTGAAAGGAGTGGAGTTGATTAGGTTGCTATGCTTGTTGTCCATTAAATTTGTTGTTGCTTAGCTCTTAGGGCCACTTCACACACGAGCCAAGAGCCATGACCATGGCATTTTGAGAGCCCAAACTAAAGTGTCTAGAGGCCGTCCCAATACACCTTCAAAATCATGTAGTGTGGTCACAAATCCTCAAATGTAGTGTGAAGTCATATGTGACCAGGTTCTCAACCAAATGCCATTGCAATGAATTTCTATTCATGCAAGTCCTCACACATGATAAAATAGAATAAACCAACGGTTGTGAGCATTCAGAGTGCCATGGTCTCCTGGTTTTGTGTTAGGCATACATCCAAGAGGTGGTTTTTGAAAATAGTCCAAGTGACCACGAAACATGATCCATTTGATGCCATGTAGGAATCCATGTAGACTTTACATCCATCTTGCATTCACATGCTCCATCGGTCCCTCAAGCATAGTGTGAAGCGAACTTGGACCGGCTCCGCCTTTTCCACCAATGAGAGTGCTTGAAGTGTACTGGTAATGGGCTCTCAGTCTCGTGTGTGAAATGGCCCTAAGGTATGAGGATATGAGCCACATCATTGTATGGATTCGGTTCTCCTTCTATCTATGTATCATGGTGTTGTTTACAACAAGGACATTGGTGAGGACGTGGTTTATTGTGGACCGCACTATTAAGGAGAGGGAATTATCATATACGAGCGTACCCTCTTATTCATCCAATATGAACACTTTTAAATAGTATGTAGTATGGAGGTTGATTTTAAAGTTGATTTTGACACCGGACCTAGTTTTAAAGACCCTGAATCAGTTCACTCATGGTAATTTGAGATGAATGTGGCAACAAATTCATAATGGTCGAGTCTTTATGTTGGATGGATCAAGCGAGGATGTGGTTTTTTTGTGGACATCATTGCTAAGTTGACAGGGGAATCATCTTATACAAGCGTACCTCACATTCATCAAATGTAAAGGCCTTGAAACAATATGTAGCCCGGAGGTTGCCTTTTTTAAGTTGATTTGACATTAGACTTAGTTTTAATGACCCCGAATTAGTCCACTTGGTCCGATTTGAGATGAATCTAGCAATAAACCTATAGGAGGTCAAGTCTTTATGTTGGTTGGATGAGAGGTACGCTAGTATGCCAATAATTCCCTCTCTCCCGCTACTAAGGTGATTAATTGGTAGAGTTTTTAATGTTCGGATTCTTTATAGCAAAACGTAGGTTTCTATGTGCAGTACCGTAATGGCTCATAGATTAGGGTTTTATTTCCAATTATGACACGGGTATTAGTAATCTATTTTACTTAAGTAAAGTTGGAGGTACACTAAATAGTCCTATTAATGTGCATGGAAAACTAGTGTGGGCTACACTAATTTTCTGATCAAGGTGGAATCAACGCGGGTCCAAGACCCCAGGTCCTCCCCCGAGTCTTCATGAAGACTTCCAACGAAGACATTGAATATTAGTTATAGGAAAAAAAATGGCATACAATCAAAATAATCACCCACATCAATTTTCTTGGAAACATTAGTGTGGCTTGCGCTAATTTTATGTTGGAATCTATCGTGGTTGATGATTATTGTGGCATGTATTAATTCTCATTGTGAGAATTAGTGTGGCTCTAAAAAAATATCATGGCCCACAATAATAAGACTATTTAGTGCATATGTAACGTAAAAGCTTGTGTGACTGAAGGATTCTTGATGTCTATTAAGGTGAAAACACAGCAAACTATGTTAAAACTTGGAAAATACTATTACAAGGTTATTTGTCATGAGAAATAACATATCGAATTTAAGAAAAACAATCTAGTTAGATGTGGTTGGAATGAATAAACCTTCAGTCTACATGGGATTTGTATTTACAATATACATTTCATTCATGATGGATGAATTTAACAAAGATGCCACAAACCCCAAGCCAACCTCGATGGCTAGGGTATTATAGTGGTCATGTAAACGCGTCCATTGGGAATGTCAAAACACAGTGAACCGTTATACATAACATTATTAAGCAATGTGTATTCATTCATGTGGGCCCTGACAATACAACCATGTGATGTTGCACTCGTTGCGACATCCCATGATTATATTCTCAAGCCCATATGAAAGAACACACACTTCTTAATAATGTTATGTGTAACGTGTAAATGATTATATTGATAGATGAGTTTCAGTAAGAAAATAGCATCAAAATCCCATAATTACTTCACTAGGATTTGTTTAGAATGAAGTGGCCCTCAACATATAGAGGTCCACATCCATCTTATCATTCAAATCTTAAGACACAACAATATGCTAATAGTTATCTCAACTCGAAGACGTCAACTTTATGACCGTTGAATCTGATCAGATTTCATTAGAATGAAAATGGTTTTGTTCTCGGACCTTCAATATGCACGGGCTTCTACAAGGAAGTGGTAGATCAAAACAAATGTTGGTGATAGTGGATTCAAGAGGCTTGAACATCAAGGTTGGTACGAATGTTCCAAGTTCATTGGAATGCACCCTTGGAACAATCAACACCTAGGCATCCAAGAAGCCTAGACTGGGCCTCTCCGAGCCAAACAATAAAAAATAAAAAATAAAAGCATAAGCTAAATATATCCATTTTAAGCTAACCATGGCAACAATGACCCTGTCTAAATTAAGCTTGTTTTCAAGTGCATTGTTTGGATAAGTTGAACGCTTTTATGTTATTGAAAATTCAAGTTCAAATACATAGCATGGGTGTGCTTAGATGCAAATACATGCATTTTAATTTGATCATGAATGTCTAGTATGAGCTCACTCATTTTCCCCTTGACATAAGACGAATGTATATAATACGATTTCAAACACATAGATATAAAACATGATTTATGTAATTGGCGAAGGTTGTATAAATTGTGTATATGGCTGTACATTAAGAACCCATGTCCTTTAAGGGTCGAGTGCTAAGGGTCACTTCACACACGAGACTGAGAGCCCATTACCAATACACTTCAAGCACACTCATTGGTGGAAAAGGCGGAGCCGGTCCAAGTTCGCTTCACACTATGCTTGAGGGACCAACGGAGTACATGAATGCAAGGTGGATGTAAAGTCTACATGGATTCCTACGGGACATCAAATGGATCATGTTTCATGGTCATTTGGATTGTTTTCAAAAACCACCTCTTGGAGGTAGGCCTAACACAAAACCAGGAGACCATGGCACTCCGAACGCTCATAACCCTTGATTTGTTCTATTTTATCATGTGTGAGAACCCACATGAATAGAAATTCATTGAAATAACATTCGATTGAGGGCCCAGTCACATATGACTTCACACTACACTTGAGGATCCGAGACCACACTACATGATCTTGGAGGTGTATTGGGATGGCCTTCAGACACTTTCATGGGGCTCTCACAAGTTCGTGGTCACGGCTCTTGGCGCTTGTGTGAAGTGGCCCTAAGAACGTAAGCCCACACATCTTGGTGATCATGCCAAATTTGCACCCAAGGCCATGACATTGTTTATAAAGCTTAAGCAACGTGGGCTTGCTTCTACAAAAAAAGAAAAAGGTTGGGAACTGGATACCTAATCCCCTGCATATGTGCAATCCTTTTTCAATCGGGTTATACTTAACGAGAAATAGATGGGACCTTGGATTCTTATAGTAAGATCCCTTATTGGCCAACCAAAATATACAAAAGGTTGACCTCTTGTAAACATGGCAGTCATTTTTGGTATTGGCTTCTCTTTTAAGGTCATTATTTGTATCTCATGCATTTTTTGGTAAATTCTGAGTAAACATCTAATTTTTGGCCCTGGGCTAGGTCACATCTTCATTTGGCTGGGCCCTGCTCTTCCCACGCCTCCTTCACTGCCCGGTCTACCTACCCGCACTTCAATACCCTTGATGACTTAATGACTTAAGTGACCGGATATTGTCACATTGGTTCCCAATGAGGAGGAGTTCCCACACAAGTGCGGGTAGGAAGAATGGGCAGCGAAAGAGGCGTGGGAGGGGGCGGGCCCAGCTGAATGAAGATGTGACCTAGCCCGGGGCCAAAAAATTGATGTTTATTAGGAATTTACCAAAAAATGCATGAAATACAAATAATGGCCTTAATGACTTAATGACTTGAGTGACCGGATATCATCACATTGGTTCCCAACGAGGAAGAGCTCCCACACAAGTGTGGGTAGGAGGACCGGGTAGTGAAGGAGGCGTGGGAGGGGCAGGGCCTAGCCGAATGAAGATGTGATCTAGCCCAAGCCCAATTTTTGCCAACAAAGTGATCACCATCCCAAAGTTGGGCATGTATTTGATTTTGATACGAACCCCAACTTTCGGTTTTCGAAAACAACTTAAAAACAAAGAACCTTAAGTTCTGGAGTTTCGAATTTGTTCTCAATAAAAGAACTCATGGTCCCGATTATTTAAAAAAACTCAAAGACCTAGTGGTTTTCATGACAAACAAAGAATTGGCCATTTTTTTAGAAGATCGTTTGACTAGGTTTGATCTTTTTGAGAACCATGATTATGAATCAAAGTTTGGTTATTTTATTTTTTGAGAATCGTGGTTATAGATTTAAAGAACCGCCCTAATCACCACCGGGGCTTTGGTGCCAATCTCAACACCCACCCAACACTGCACCGTACGTGCAAGTAGATGTGCGCTTGGAGGTTAAATTCCCACCTCATGTTACAAGCATGAGATACATGTAGTTTGTAGTTGTTCACGGGTTATGATGGAACCAGATAGATAGACAGAAACTCCGGTCCCTTTTTAGCAAGGGGCCGGCGTGAATAAAGTGTCCGTTCGTAATGCCAATGACCCGATGCCCACTGGACAAGGGGACATTGGGACAATACTACTCTCCCCTTTCGAGGATGGACACTATAGTGACACACTATACTAGTTCCTAGCTAGCCACTAGTGCCTTGAAGATACCGGACATGGTATCCCCCCAAAGGGCTTTGAGGTACCCATACAACAAGGTCCAAGGACCCCCCACCATAGTTGGGTGGACTAAGGTGGACTATGATGGAACCATATAAAGTGTGCTTTCAAGTGTTCCATGCGATCCCTCACATTCCGATCTCTTATTAGGGTAAATTTGTACATCAAACACTAACACGGACGGGTGCTAAATGGGGTACCATTACTTTAGAGGGTAGGCAATCTTGCTACATATTATCTCATACAATCACTTTGTACAAGTTCTATGAGTCGTGAGTCTTATGATCAAAACTATTGTCTTACATTACATAAAATAGTTGAAACTAAGGTTCTATTTGGTTAAAGATCGTGGGAAATTGATTATCGGTACCTTGTAGAGGCATTGAAGAAACTCGCCCCTATCAAAGGAACATAAAATTTTAGAGAAGAGAGAACACCTCTACATTGCTGATAAACCTAATTTTAAAACCTATTGCTCCATTCTCCTACAATTCTTAACCGGTGTACTGTTTCATTGTAGTCTAAACTAGCCCTCCTTGAGTTAAACTCCACAAATTGGCTAAAAGGTGAGTTGGTGCATAAAGTTATCTGGATTCAATTAAGTACCTAATTAACACGCTTAAATAGTGGGGGCCATGTTAATTAAATTTTACCAATATGACTTGTCATACTAGGGTTGGTGGGGCCAACCTCTCTTGCACGTGCTCGTATGGGATTTAGGAGGGTATGCCCACGTATGCCCAAATCTTGCATAGGTAAGACCCATGTGTCAATACATGAGTTAGAATCCCTTTAGAATAGGGCACAACCCTAGTCTAAATCCTATAATATTTAGAGTATTCAAAACAAACAATCAAACTAAAAATGGATGTCCGGTGAGTTTCTCCTATGTATCAAAATTAGACTCCAACCCAAATGAACTCTAATCAACTCCTAATAGAGTTGAGTTTCTCACATACGCACCAAACGACTTTGCATGATGTAAAAGTATGTTGCAACAAGCTTAGTTCACACTCTCTAGTTTAGTATGCTCGTTGCATGGCTTCCAACTCCACTTTGGACTGCTCACCCGAAGTGATAGTTGACATATAAAATTTGATGACTCTAAATACCTTAGCTTACCAAATTGTCAAGGATAATGAAAATATGCTTAATTTGGTCTCTCGTCTTAAAGATGGACAATTGTATTTGAGTGATGAACGGTTGGGTGGGGATCTAAGAACATACACTAGAACAATATGTATTGAAAAGAGACTGGGCTACGTGCTCAAATTTTATCAACCATTCTAGAGCAGTAATCAATTTAATGGGGGGGGGGGGGTGAGAGGGCTACATGGTCATTTAATAACTCGAAGACTATTCACTTTGGCAATGAATAGGATAGGATGAAGAAAATGGCGACGAGGATGATTTGGATTTTGGAAATCGTTTTGCACTAATCACATGTTTCATGTCATACGAGAAAACTGGGCTCATAGAGGAAAAATGCTTGTTTCATAGCCATTTGCCTTAATGTATGCGGTGTTATGTTTCTTAATCGGACCCCAGTAGTTTGATTGGTGTGTGGTCCGATGAGGATCAAATAACAAACGACTTAAAGACATGTGTGCAAAAGAGGTTGGACTACCTCTAGATTTTGTATTAACTATTCCACACTCCACAACAAACACAATTGGGAAAAGACCTACTCAGTTACAAAAAATATGTATCAACAAACAAATACCTCCAATAACCATAACTAAACTAAACTAAGGGGGAGGCCCAATTTTTAATGCGAGATTTGTTGATGCTTCATTCAAGTAGGTCATTTGACATTGCAACATAAGCTTTGGTGTGTAAATCTAATCGGTAGGAGTTGCAGAACATGAAAAACAAACTAAATAAGATATCCGAGGCATGGTTGCCTTATTACAATGAGCCCACCGGCCACCATGATAAGATGTAAACTATGCCTATGAGACAAGCGAACTCTTGTTCAAAATAGGGCCAATGAGCTCACATTCATGTCAGTCGAAACACAAACGTTGAAATTTATTTCATTTCTTACCTAAAGGTAGATGGGATGTAAAATACTTGGTTTCTTCATTGGACCCTTATATTTGATTGGCATGTGGTTTGGTAAGGGTCAAAGAGCAAACATCTTAAAGTCACATGTTTAAAAGAGATTGGACGTTGTCTTCAAATGACAACAACTACTCTACACTCATTAGTGAAACCAATCGGGAGGACCTATGTATCCTATCAAGAAAATCAAAGAAACACGCACTTTTGATATCCATAATTAAATCAAGGGAGGTCTGATTTTCAACCCGGTTTTTGCAGATGTTTCAATCTTAGATTTGCTAACGGGCCACACGAGTTTCATTGTGTAAGTCTAATCGGTAGCAGTCGGAACTCAATAGTACCCACATACAATACCTTACTCTACACTCATTAGTGAACCCAATGGGGAGGACCTATGTATCCTATCAAGAAAATCCAACAAACGTGCACTACCGATATCCACAATTAAATCAATGGAGGTCCGATTTTCAATCCGGCTTGTGCAAACATGTCAATCGTAGATTTGCTAACGGGCCACACGAGTTTCGTTGTGTAAATCTAATTGGTAGCAGTCAGAACTCAACAACACCCACATACAATACCTTGCTCTACACTCATTAGTGAGACTTATGTATGCTATCAAACGCGCACTTCCGATATCCACAATTAAATCAAGGGAGGTCCGATTTCCAATCCGGTTTTTGCAAACGTTTCAATCGTAGATTTGCTAACGGGCCACACGAGTTTCGTTGTGTAAATCTGTGAGGCCAAACCACCCACCCTTAAGCGTCCTAGTCCGGGTGAGGGAATGGGGATCACATTCATGTTTACATAACTCCCTCTTCCCAACTTCGTAAAAATCCATCACATTTCCCATCAATCATTGCACACCAATCCATTCCACGATAATATTACAAGCGTTGACAAACGCTCTTCTCTATTATCACAATCATAACACACCCTATTGCGACCCCCACATTACTCACATCCAAATTCAACCGCTAATCCTACCATCCAATACCTCGTGTTCTCCTAGCTTGCTAATGAACTAATTATCTAAATTAAAATTAGGTCATAACCTACTTAACTAACTAGCACCTAGTCTAGTGTAACACTACGGCTTCCCCCCCTTATATCACCTCGGTCCTTCAAACAATTGCCCTTCAAACCAACATTAAGCTCACATTACTGCCCGAATTCAACCCTGTAGCACCCGACAACTGCCCTTCAAACTAGCATTAAGCTCACATTGTTGTCCGAATTCGGCTCTGTAGCCTTGGCAGCTGCCCTTCAACCATCATTAAGCTCACACCCTTCAAACCAGCATTCAGCTCGCACTGCCACCAAAATTCAGCTCTGTAGCACTCGGTAGTTGCCCTTCAGACCAACATTAAGCTTGCACCCTTCAAACCAACATTAAGCTCACATCCTTCAAACCAACATTAAGCTCACATTGCTGTCCGAATTTGGTTCTGTAGCCTTGGCAGCTGCCCTTCAACCAGCATTCAGCTCGCACTGCCACCAGAATTCAACTCTGTAGCACTCGGCAACTGCCCTTCAAACCAACATTAAGCTCACATCCTTCAACGAACATTCAGCTCGCACTGCCACCATAATTCAGCTCTGTAGCACTCGGCAGCTGCCCTTCAAACCAACATTGTGCTTGCACCCTTCAAACCAACATTAAGCTCACATCCTTCAAACCAACATTAAGCTCACATTGCTGTCCGAATTCAGCTTGTGGCCTCGGCAGCTGCCCTTCAACCAACATTCTCCTTCGGAAGTAAGGGAAGGGGGAGAAGAGAGGGAGAGAGAAGAGTGAGAGGAGAGGAGTGAAGGAAGGTGCACCCAAAGCCACACACCCCCTAACCTTACCCAACTAAAATTAGATCAAGCCTATCCACTAAACCCTCCACCCCTAAAGCAACAAGGGAAGGCCTCAAATCAAACAATTAAACCCAAGGCCCTTCCCCTTTCTTAACACACACACTTAACTTAATTCAACCAACCCACTAATGCCGCTAAGCTTCTAATTAACCACACAAAATAGGCTTAAGGCCTAAAACATAACTCCACACCAAGCCTCACTCTTTTTATACTTTTGATTGTTTCAATAACAACTTCAAATGCAATTCTAAGTAAATTCTAAACACAAAATAAATATGAGCAACCATTTTGGGCTCATAAAATCTAATCGGTAGCAGTCGGAACTCAATAGCACCCACATACAACACCTTACTCTACACTCATTAGTGAGACTTATGTATGCTATCAAACGCGCACTTCCGATATCCACAATTAAATCAAGGGAGGTCCGATTTCTAATCCGGTTTTTGCAAACGTTTCAATCGTAGATTTGCTAACGGGCCACACGAATTTCGTTGTGTAAATCTAATCGGTAGCAGTCAGAACTCAATAGCACCCACATACAATACCTTATTACGATGAATGAACCAAGAAGTTTGGGTTAGTAGTAAGTCTGGGTTACTGACCCCCCTCCCTCCCTCCCCGCGGGCCCCACAAAGCGGACCCCACCCGTTACAGACCGGGGAATCTAGGCGTGGGAACGGAGAATAGGTCTGGGGGTCTGTAAGCATGGAATGGCCCACTCCGCTCCGCCGGCACAGACACGGGCACCGGAGGCCGGGTAATAAATGAACGCGGCTGCTGCTACTAAGCTACCTAGGCCTCTCTACCACTGTACTTAAGTTATATCACGGGGCCATCACAAGCAAGCTACACACACACACATATATTTATATATATATGTGTATATATTTTGTAGGTGGCTAGTTAACCGCACATATTGAGCTATTTCATTTTCTCCTGGTTAATAATTTTCGCCTGTTCGGTTAGCGATGGCAATTTAGTTTCCCTTGGCTTAGGTTGACCCGGAGCCTGTTGGTCCGTTACATAGCGGGGCCCATACCCGGCGATGCAAATGGGCCCCACCACCCTCCTTCCTTTTGTTTGGACTCACTCATAGGTTCCGCCCCCCTACGAGTGGGTTCCTTACACAGGGTAAATTTCCGCCGTCGGATCCAGAGGGGTCGTGTCTGTAAGTGGATCTGAGCCGTCTATCGTACTCTGCATCGAACGCTGGAGAGTTTCTGGAAGGACTTTCACGCTCGATTATGGTTGGGGTTGGTCCGTTACACAGCGGGAACGGATGGGCCCACCGGTGATGTTTAGTGGGTCCCACCACCCGCCTCCTGCCCCTTTTCCTTTGGACTCACTCTTGGGGTTTGGGCTTCCCCCTATAGGCCCCTACCCTAGCTAGCTAGCCCGTCTTGGTTACCTAGCGCTCTCTCTCTCTCTCCTTCCCCCTGCTTCCATCTCCTTCTCTATTTAGCGGCCTGTCTCCCGCCCCTCTGTTCTCCTCCAGGAACTCGGGCTTTCTGGTTTGTGGTTTCGATCGTTCTTCAAGCGAGTGCCGACGGTGGCTCTTCTTTACTTGTTTCCTTTTCTTCTTGCTTGCTCAGTTGTTTCTTGTGTGTGTAGAGAGAGAGAGAGAGATAGAGAGAGAGAACGGCGGGCTTCGATTCCCTTCCAGGGGGGCGGGTGTGCACACGAGGTGATCGGGTTATATAATATTAGGGGAGCAGAGGGAGGCGATTTGGCGTTTAGTAGACATGCTGGAACTGTGCACCAGCCTCGGAACTGTGCGTCTTCTTCGTCTACTTCGTTTTGGCGTGGTGGTGGTGTGCACCCGTCATCAGCCGTGGTGTTTGCTTGTGTCGGACGCTGCAACGTAGCCTGCTGCGTTCGTCGCCGCATTGTTGGACCGAGGTGTGGTTTGCTTCAGTTTGGCCAGTGCGGTGTGTGTCGGAGGGGACGTGAAAGAAATACACGAGTGTAGAGAAGGTGTTTCTTGGCGAGCGGTTCGGCTTCCGGGCAAGGTTAGACGAGTTTCATAGGTAGGTTGGAGAAAAAGGAGGAGAAGAGGAAGTGAAGGAGGGAGTTTAGGTCGGGTGGTGTCGATTGGGGGAAGCTGGAGGGGGTGGGAGGAACCATGTCTTTGTGGTGACGCGTGCTGCTTAGGGTTTCGCCTCTTTGTGGTTTTGATTACTGAGTGTTGAAGTAGGCGGCAATGAGAGAGCAGTGTTGTTGCTGATTGTGGACCCGTTCAATATAAGTCGTCGTCGCACCTACCGTGGTGTCTTTGTTCTTAAGAGTGTGGTGGTTCCTGGGGTTTTTCGGGTATGCTATTGTCAGCTACCGAGGACGTAGTTGCTAGACAGTCGCTGTTCCTTTCGTGGTGTCTCTCTGTCCGTTAATTTCCTTCGTTCACCGGTTTGATTATAGATCCTTCTGCCGTGGTGGTGGAGGAAATTGATTGCCATAAATTCCAATTGTGATGATGAATTGAGTGTGAAGTCCGTAGAGGTCGTCTGTTGCATCCAGCAAGCTTGTGCGAACTATGTTCCGTTTACTTGTAGTGCACGCTATCTTTGTAGTGTTTTGAGGCAGGTTCTCTCTCTCTCTCTCTCTCTGTCCCTCTCTCTCTCTCTCTCTCCGTCTCTCTTATTTGGTCGTGTGAAACTCGGATAACAGCGTTTTTTCTCAATGCGAAAGCATTGTGACGTAGGGTTCTGGAGGTCGATGGTTAGTTGGTAACTCGCGCTGGCATACTAGGATGCATTGTGTTGCTCCGGTAAACTGACCATACTCTTCTCTCATAATGCGCATGAACACGAGCAAATGGTGTTAGTATCGGGAGTGGCTGTTATTTGTTAATGTGGACGGTTATTGGAGAGTACTGGATTGACTGTCGCTGAAATGAGACTGCGTCTTTTGTAGGGAAGAATTGACTGAGGCTGAGTCTCTCTATATAGCGATAGAAGAAAATCCATGCGTAGTAGTTGGTGGGGAATGACTCTAGGTCGGGTTATAGTATCTTAGTACAGGATAGACGTGGAGCATTGTTCAATTGATTTGAACCGAATTAGTGGAGGTCTAATTCATAATGAGGTTCTAATTAAGGTGGTCTTCGATTGATGGGGTAGATCAATCCTTTGGTCAAGTCAACTATACTAATGATGACGTCTAACATTGTCGGTCCCTTGTAGCCTTTTCGTAAGTAGAAGTGAGTTTTAGATTTGATATTCTGCAGCGTTACGTATTCTGCGTTAGAGGGTGAAACCATCGTTGTAGTTTCTCCGGCTCTTCCGTCTTACGGAATCCTCTGGTTTGTTCAGATTCTCTTGAATATTGCAGGCCCTTGCGTCGTTGGCTATTTTTGTCCACTTCACGTTCACTTAGAGAAAGGAGGTCCGGAGGGTTCATCACTTTTTATCGCACGATTCTCTCAAAGACTGTCCATATACTTGCATTCTAACCGCATTCCTTGATTTATTATTATTTTGTAATTTTAACACATGTTCTACTATCTTTTCCAGGTGAAGTGGCGATCACATTTCTATTAGCGTGAACATTGTGGACATACGAAATTTGCTTTCAACAGTTTGATTAGTCATGCCGAGGAGACGGAAGACCCCGCGGGAGACTGAGGAAGCCAACAGGGCAGAAGCTTCTGCTTCTGGAGAGGCCCCAGTAGCTGTGCCAGGGCCGGCTCCGAGAGGTACACCACCTGCACCGGTTCCAGGACCACGCCCAGCAGCTCCTCCAGCGGCTCTACCGCAACAACCTCAAGTTCAACAACAACAGCAACAAAACCCACAACCACAACTTCCAGCAGGGCCAGCTGCAACAGCACCTATGGCACGGCCACCTGTTCAGCATGTGGGACCTCCTCAACACTATGGTGGTCAAGGACATGACGAAGCTGGCAGCAGCGGCCCTGCTGGGCGGGGAAGGGGAATGGCAGTTCAAGGAAGAGGGAGGGGCAGGGGTCGTCAATATAATGCACCTAATTATCCTCAAGCCGGCTCTTTCACTGGAGAACCCTATCGCGCTCAAGGCCCTGATTTCCCTGAAATCCACCAGCAGCAGCAGCAGGGTTATGGAGCACCCATGTACGGAAGGCCCTCAAGACCTACCCAGCCTACTATGATGACTCCCAATCGGCCTCCTCAAGCTGGTGGTCGGGGTCCTCCAGCAGTTCAATCATATAGCTCTGGTTCGGGTCCACCTGTACAGATTCCTGCTTCAGTGGCAGGGTATGCGCAGACCACAGTAGTCGAGCAGTTCGGAACCTTAAGTGTAGGACCTTCCGCGAGCATTGTTCCAGCAGCAGCTCCTATTCATGGTCATAGTCCTCCTCCTCAACCTCTCATACCAGTTTCCAGTAAGGCTCTACGATTTCCCTTGAGGCCTGGTATGGGACGGACAGGCACGAAATGTATGGTGAAGGCAAATCATTTCTTTGCGGAACTTCCCGACAAAGATTTACACCAATATGATGTATGTGCTCACTTTCTCTCTGTATTTGTTTGCCGTAGTGTGAGCATGGACTTGTCAGCAGCCTTTGCAACCAATTCTGTTCCATTCTTGCATTGAATTGCTAACTACCTGGTCAGTATCCTCAGATATTGGCTTTGATGCACTAGAATATCGGCGAAAATACTTCAATAATTTATAATTGATTGCAACGATAGGACGGACCTGTCTAGTGCTATTTTTGTGGCTAAGTTTACAATGATATTGAAGGGTGATTGCTGCATTGATACTTTTCTCCTCGCCTTGGTCTTCCTAAGTTCTTGAAGAACATGATTATTTGCAGGTTGCGATTGTTCCAGAAGTCACGTCTAGAGGTATCAACAGGGCGGTCATGGAACAGCTCGTGAAGGAGCACAGGGAATCTTCACTGGGTTCCAGGCTTCCTGCTTATGATGGTCGAAAGAGTCTGTATACAGCTGGGCCATTGCCATTTCAGAGCAGGGAGTTTCAAATTAGTCTCATGGACGAAGATGATGGCAGCAATGCTCCAAGGTTTGGGGGTCTGATCCTTTGTTGTCGATTAGCTGAAGTGCCAAAATTAAACAGATCTCTTCTTTTATAAATCTACGATCACTGGTTATGTGGTGCACATCAGTGGAATTTGCATCACCTGTTTATTTATGATTCATTGTGCACCTACATTTCATCAGTTGTTTCGACATCCAACAATTGTATACTGTAATCCTGCTTTCTTGTCTTACTGATTTTGACGTAGCTACGAATTTGTTCTGCTTTGGGTGTAGGAGAGAAAGACCCTTTAAGGTGGTTATCAAATTTGCTGCTCGAGCAGATCTGCATCATCTTGGGGAATTTCTGCGAGGCCGCCAAGCTGATGCCCCTCAAGAAGCTTTACAAGTCCTTGACATTGTGTTGAGAGAGCTACCTACACATCGGTAAGAACTACTACTCTGATGTATCAATAATTACTGTCTGTTTACATGCCTCCTTATTTCTGGATGCAAAGAAGCGTGAATTCAGGGTTTCCTTTTGATGTTCACATTTGCTGTTTCATTAATTTTGTGTTATACAGGTATTCACCTGTGGGCCGCTCTTTCTATTCTCCAAATCTCGGTACAAGACAGCCTCTAGGCGATGGACTGGAAAGCTGGCGAGGGTTCTATCAGAGTATTCGCCCAACTCAGATGGGCCTGTCCCTTAACATTGGTAACGGATCCCTCTTTATCTACACTCTTGGGGCATAGAAGTTATGAGTTCAGTCGAACATCTGAACTTCGTGTGTGTCAAATGACGTTGCTTTCAATTCAGACAAATCTACTGGAAGTTGGTTGTATATTTGATATGCATGTGTGAATCTTTTACATTCTTATAAAGGTTAACGGGAGTTCTTTGTTGGTCCTTGTCAGACATGTCTTCCACAGCATTTATCGAACCGAAAACTGTGATGGAGTTTATAAGGGACCTCCTGAATAAAGAGTTATCTCGTAGCTTGACCGATGCTGATCGAATCAAGGTGGGTTGCCTAAATATTACTCTACTGCGGTCAGCATGGCACATAATTTTTGAGATTTTTAACGATTACCTTGAGATGTTACATTCAATTAGATCTAAAATGTATCTCTCAAGATGTCTGAAATAGATCTGACAAATCAGTTTGTATCACTGATTGTCACAGGGTTTGGAATGAGATTGTGAGATGTGTGAAATTGCTGTTGACAGATCAAGAAGGCATTGCGTGGAGTGAAGGTGGAGGTTACTCACCGGGGAAGTATGCGGCGCAAGTACCGCATATCTGGACTCACCAATCAGGCTACTAATGAGCTTGAGTACGTTTTCTTAGTAATTCCTGTCCTAATTTTCTTGTGACGTTGCGTTTTGGAGTGGCCCAACTGGTACACCACGGGGTTTGGCACTTGCTTTTACAAAG
Organism: Polytrichum commune; assembly: GCA_950295325.1. Classification (NCBI taxonomy): domain Eukaryota; kingdom Viridiplantae; phylum Streptophyta; class Polytrichopsida; order Polytrichales; family Polytrichaceae; genus Polytrichum; species Polytrichum commune. The sequence continues at coordinate 17,811,115 of OX485806.1, forward strand.
AAATGAGTCTTATGGAGCTAACTGTGCATTGTATTGCGCAGATTTCCTGTTGACGAGAATGGAACTTTGAAGTCTGTTACTGACTATTTTCGGGAGACCTATGGTTACACTATTCGACATCCATCATTACCATGCCTTCAAGTAGGGAACTCACAGAGGCCCAATTATCTTCCAATGGAGGTCTGCAAAATAGTCGAGGGTCAACGCTATTCCAAGCGTTTGAATGAACGCCAAATTACGGCCTTACTCAAAGTGACATGTCAAAGACCTCGGGACCGTGAGAGGGATATCCTGCAGGTAATTTTGTCTTTCTTGACATGGTCTAGATGATCATTGGAGGGTCCTATGATTAACCTATTATCTGTTCCTCATTTTATATCTTTATCCTTTTTTTTCAGCAATTTTTTGATCGTGAGAATCCACTTTTGTGTCTGAAGCCTGTCTTGTTTGGCTATTTGTATTACAGACAGTCAGCCACAATGCATACCACCAAGATCCATATGCTCAAGAATTTGGAATTCGCATCAGCAATCAGCTTGCCCAAGTGGAGGCTCGAATCCTGCCAGCACCAAGGGTTTGTTTTCATACTCTGAAGATCTCATGCACAGCTAACCTGTGCAATCCAGATGTCTTATGCATATGATGCAGTTTGTACTTGATTGCTTACTGATAGGTGGCCATGCTTGTGTGCAGCTCAAGTATCATGATACAGGTAAGGAGAAGGACTGTCTCCCCCAAGTCGGCCAGTGGAATATGATGAATAAGGTAAGTTGTACAGGAAAATTGGAGTGCCTTATTTGAAATTTGTGACTTGGATCAAGTATCAGTCAGTTAGTAATATTGCTGTTTTGCCTGCTATCATAACAAGATTCTTTATGTTTTGCCGTGAACCTGCATTCCAGTATTAGTCTAAGGGGGCGTGTACACAACCTGGAAAACATTGAAGAGACATTATGGTTCTTTTTCTGGTGCAGAAAATGGTCAATGGTGGAGTTGTCAACAACTGGGCATGCATTAATTTCTCTCGAAATGTACAAGAAAATATTGCTCGGAACTTCTGCTCTGAGCTGGCGCAGATGTGCCAGACTTCTGGCATGGTATGCCTCTAAAACATCCTGAATGATTATGGACATATGGATGCGCAACCTGCTTATAAGAGTGTAAGCATTAGGAACAGCCATGTACTTATTCTGACAGTATTACTTATGCCGGACATCTGTACAGGTGTTCATCAAGGATCCAATTGTGCAAGTGCAAAGTTATCGCCCTGAGCACTCTGACAGAGCTTTGGTGCATCTTTGTGAGGAAGTCAAGCAGAAGACAAAGGGGAAAGGCTTGGATCTCCTAGTTGCAATTCTTCCTGATAACAATGGCTCCCTTTACGGTATGTAATGTCTGACGCTTGGAATAGCGTTGACACTCAACAATGTCTGACGAGTTGATATTCCTTGGTCTGGCTGAACCTTTTATGGATGCATTGTGAGCTTAATTTTTATCAAATATTCTGTATGGGGTGGTCGTTTATATCTTTGGTATTCGGCCCATGTAGGGGATTTGAAGAAGCAATGTGAAACCGTTCTGGGCGTGGTGTCACAATGCTGCCTAACCAAGCATGTGTTCAAAATGAGCAAGCAATATCTGGCCAATGTGGCTCTAAAGATCAATGTTAAGGTATGCTCCCCAGGGATGGGTCCTTCTTAGTTATGAAGCTTTGTGTGAAATCAGAATTACTGAAACATTTGATTTGCACTACAGAATTTGTTCTCTCATAGCTTGTTGTACTCTCCTTGTATTCCAGGTTGGGGGTCGCAACACTGTTCTGGTGGATGCATTGACACGGAGAATCCCCCTAGTGAGTGACATCCCCACCATTATTTTTGGTGCTGATGTTACTCATCCACATCCAGGAGAAGACTCCAGCCCATCTATCGCTGCAGTAAGTTGATGCCTCAAGTTGAATTGCTTGTGAATTTACACTCATGCTCATAGAAGCTTATTGTGAAAACAGGAAGCTAATACGTGTTGTAGTGCGTTGCACTGTTGTCATAGTATGTGGACATCTAAATTATCTGGTAATGTATTGTGTTAGGTGCTTTATGTTATATACAGACAAACCTGTTTGGCAGATGGATGTATTGTAGTTCTATATACCTTCGTGGCTTTAATTCAGATTGAGGGAATCCATTTGTCAATCATACTTTCATTCTTTTTGGTGGAACAGAAATCATGGGAGGTCCAGATAGTAGCCTTTTTACACTTGTTCCTATTGGTTTGAAGGTGTGGTATTTTAAGGTGATGAATTGTGTTTCTGATTTTAGGTGGTGGCTTCTCAAGATTGGCCTGAGGTTACCAAGTATGCTGGTCTAGTATGTGCGCAAGCCCACCGCCAAGAGTTGATACAGGATCTTTTTAAAACAACTGTGGATCCTGTGCGTGGAGTACAGACTGGAGGAATGATCAAGTATGCGTTGCAGTAGTTTATATCCTCGTCCTATGTTTTAAACTGTTGATTTTAATGGCTGGTGCTGTGTGCTTGAGGCTGATCATTGGATATTTATGTGATTCAGAGAGTTGCTGATCTCTTTCTGGCGAGCTACAGGACAAAAGCCTCTGCGCATCATCTTCTACAGGTTCGACCTTACATTGTTTTTGGTAGCCCCATAAACTTGCGTAGATTCTGTCTAAGTTGTCATACGTCATACTACAGGCTTTGAAGTTCAAGTTGTGTCAACCTCCAAGCATGGTTCAAACATTTTGTTTGTTTCTGCAGGGATGGAGTTAGTGAAGGGCAATTTTATCAAGTGCTTCTGTATGAGCTGGATGCCATCCGGAAGGCATGTGCCTCACTAGAGCCAGACTATCAACCGCCTGTAACATTTGTGGTGGTCCAGAAAAGGCATCACACTCGCCTCTTTGCCAGCAATCACAATGATAACCGTACCACAGACCGCAGTGGCAATATCCTCCCAGGTACAGTGTTCACCAATCAACAGGATTTTTACTTCGAATCAATTATGTCTGTAAAGTATCTTGTCTTTATCAAGGAAGAAACACAGGAACTTTCATTGATTATGTGTGGCCCTGTGAATATGTTGTATCCCTGTGATCTACTGACCTGGGTCTTTCTCTTGTGCCTCTAGGTACGGTTGTGGACTCAAAAATCTGTCATCCGACAGAGTTTGACTTTTATCTTTGCAGCCATGCTGGCATACAGGTACATGTTCTACACCCAGCTTGGAATTCTTGACCTATTTCTTCAAAACCACTGTTCATGTATTCAAAGGAGGTGGAAATAAACGCTTTGTAGACCGCTTCCAGTGTGACACACCAGTACCTAAAGATGATCTTGAATGTTTATGTTTGAGATTTATATCATCCTATCCACCTCAGAGTAATGTACGAACAATAAAATCATGGAGATACTAGTCCTGGCACTTATGATATTGTTGTTGGCTTTCATGTCAATATTGCAGGGGACTAGTCGACCTGCTCACTACCATGTGCTATGGGATGAAAACAATTTCTCTGCAGACAGCCTTCAGTCTTTGACGAACAATCTTTGCTACACGTATGCACCTCCACTATCGCACTGCTGATACTGGTTCTGGAGTGGCAATATTCATGTCATTGGCAATCAGATTTTCTTTCAAATGATGCGAATTATAATTTATTTCCTGAGGATGGTTATGTGTTTGCAGATTTAGAAACAGTGGATGATCTTATCACCTAAAAAATTAACTTTCTGGTCAAGTATGTTCTAATATCAATTACATTCACTAGGTTTGGTACTAATTTAAGTTCGTAAGCTGATTTTGTTTTCATCTTGATTGATCATCTGCAGATATGCTCGTTGCACGCGATCAGTTTCCATAGGTACGATTTCAGTGCCCTTGGCTACATATCCTTCTTGACTTCGAACCACGCTGTAATGTCTCAATCAGAAGTCAAACTTGTCAATTTTCCTAAACATGACTTGATGTTCACATGTTTTTGGGGTTGCAACGTAGGACCAAAAGTATGACTACTAAAAGTAGCGACTTGTTATGTGCAGTGCCTCCTGCGTATTATGCCCATTTAGCTGCATTTCGGGCACGATTCTACATGGAGCCGGAGTCATCGGACAGTGGTTCGTTAACCAGCGGCCTAGGTGGGGCAAATCGGAGCATGCTCACTGGTTCTACTGCCGCTCGCACCAACCGAGTGGCTGGAGGTGCATCTGTGCGGCCCCTTCCACCACTGAAGGACAATGTGAAGAGAGTGATGTTCTACTGTTGAAGAAGAATGTTGTCAGGGGGCTTCGCCAGCAGGGTAATGTATTGGTTACGGACATTGTGAGGAGTGATCTAGAGGGTGATTGACCACCTGATGGATTGAGTGAAGACATTCCATTGTGTAGATTTTGTGTAATCTTTTTGGCATATCTTTGGATCTTATCAGCACATATTTTGTTAGAGGCAGGCTGAACATTTAGATTCCAAAATTTTGAACCTAATGTACTATACCAGTGTCACCGTGAAACACTAATTACCGAAGCACTGATCCAACAATCCATTCTAAGTCGATCATGACATAGTCCATATGTGTTTGTTCGGAGTCTTGCGTTCTGGTGGTCCACAAGTTCCATAGGCTAAGTTCCTGTGGATATTTGCTCCAAGCTCCTGTTTGTAGGAGGTTGAATATGTTGCACAGTATCATATTTTGTATACGTCTGGGTTGAGGTTACGCCGAAGGGATATTCTCCTTGGAACACAGATTGTGTTGAAGCCTCCAATTTATGTTGGTTTTAGGTCGTAAGGACTCTGGATCAAAGCAGATTCGCATCAAGTCAGCGGACTTGTAACTTATTTTGCAAGAAATGTGTATAATGTGCAGCGGAGATGCACCTGCAAGAACGCATTTCATGATAGGTGTTACGCAACATAACATGGGCATCTTTGTTTTTGTTCCGGCGATCGGAATCATATTAGGGGTGTGTAGGGCCTACTTGGCCTCCATGCATCCATACGGAATGTAGAATTTAATTTATGTAACCAACTTCCCGGCATGCGGGGAAGCTTCTGGGGCTCTGGAGTCAGGCTTCCCCCATGCTTGGATAATGGTCTCCCAGGATAACAGACAAGATCCCTCGACGTGCAGGGCACGACTTCTGCCCAAATTGTAAACAGAATGGCCACTTTGAACGCATTGTTGACCTCGTCCGGAACGGAAACTTTCGAGTTTCAGACCTTAGTGCTTGAAAACTTTCCGAACCGGCCGAAGTTACAAGACTTCCGGAAAAAATAACCCATCATTTTAGTGAAATCTATGGAATATGCCTCGGTTCATATACGAAACTTTGAAAGATTTCGACATGTTGGACTTGGAATCACTGGGATCTTGACCGATCATGCCCAAAAGTCACCCCGGACACTGTTTCTTGCAAATTCTCCAAAACTGCCACTTTCTCTATTGTTGACTACTATTGGTTACTTGGAACTGGATGTAACCTATTGGTAGTAGGTTGAGAAGATTTAGAGGGTTCTTGTTGGCAATTGAAAGCGAGTTCCAAACCATCGAAGTATATCTTAATTTTAATTCTGTATGCAAAATGTGTAAGGGCTCGATGTTGGATTGGTATATGACCCAAAATCAACATGGGCGTCAGATGTAAAGGTGGTCAACATTTTCAGAATCACTAGGGAACTTGTTTTGCAAGATTTTACACTATTAGTTTTGAAACATGGTGTTGATTTTAGCATTATCTATCTTATTCCATACGAAATTTGAGTTTAGAAGTGTTTGATAAAGTGCCGGAAACTCTCATTGCAAGCTTTCTTCGAATTCTTAGTGATAGGAGATGCCTCAAGAGTGAGTGGCGCCAACCGAAAAGGGGGAGGAGAAGCCTCTTCGAACTCACCAACACCAAACACCTTAAAACACCCACTATTTTTTTTTTTTGAAATGTACGATAAATGAGCGTGCTATCATGAATTTAGTATCACCTAGTAAAAGGATCCGATTTTATGATTTGGCAAAGTGGTGTGTGTTTCGAGAATTAGCACCACACGCGCTAAATGGGGCAAACAATAGAGCGGATTCAAAATGTGTGATGATTCAATGATTCACTCACTAATTTTGAGATTCAACAAAATAGTGCGTTCTTCAGGAAATACGACCACACACACTAAATGGGACAAGCAATGTAGTATTTTCAACCAACTTGCCTTCAACAACAAACCCTCATCTTTGCTCCTCTCAAGGGCGCTCTGGCTTGGATTCATAATTTATTGTTTGCCCAAATCCCCGTAAAGTAGAGGCGTCCATAACCAATCACTTAAGAGGATCTCCGCTAGATATGGAGAAGAAGTATAAGGCGGTGCAAATTTTTCCCGTGTAGGAAAGATAGAAGTCAAGAGGACTACATTATTTTTTGGTAATTTTATTTCTTGAATTGAAAACACTATGAAGTTTTCAAGCCAAAAGATGGCTTGAACATATTACAAATATTTAGAATTTGTCATCACCACTCGTTTAGTCCTCATTCCTCCTCACTTTTGCACTCAAAACTAAGACATGTGTCATGACACTCTTAGTTCTAACCTTCTTAAAATTCAGTCCCAACTTGATTGAAATTCTGGTACCCTATAGATCACCGATGGGGTCGTGATCGGGAATAGGCACCTCTACTACTATATACAATCATCACTCTCGTTAGAGACATAGTTGCGCTATCAAAATAGGTACCCTTGATCCCATAACCACCGTTTCTCTCCGAGTTCCTACTAGGGAATGACCATGAAAGTTTCTTGTATGCGGGGTCTCGTCTGGTGATCTTTTGTAACCCACACTAATTCCCACAACAACTACTCAATAAGCGCCGGCTTCTCTTTGTTGATGCCCCCACCCTCTTCCAGATCGAATTAACATACACTACACTTTATTTGTGTCTAATTAGTGTGGGTTACCACTTGGAGTTACGTGTTGCTATGACTTTCTACCGACGAAGTAACATCATATTCTTCGGTGTGCATACTAAATACTTATGTTTATTTGGGTGAGAATTGATGCTCTCAGTAAAATGTTATAGCAATGTGTACCTTCAAACGGTAACCCACACTAATTAGACAAATTGGTGTACTTGAAGCTCCCGTGCCTACTGTAGGCTGATAGCAAGTTGGGTGGAAAACGATTGAAAAATAATCAAGCCTAATTTATTTGGTCAAATGGCCTAAATAAAAGGAAAATCAATCTCCAAAATGTCTAAATATTAGGAAATCTGGTGCACTAGAACAATTAAATGTATAGTCAACGTCTCACATGCACTGGTAACACACTCTATCATGTGCATTCATAATGGCATTCACGCGTTAGGGAGTGAACCTCTCAAATTCAAGAATGTAAAAAAAGCTTTGAAAGCACGCAGAGTCACATTGTTCACAACCCTAATTAACACATTAACACGGCTTAACCTGATCCCTCAAGGTTAACATTGCATACGTAGCCAACATTCTTAATATATTCTTGGTATGATGGTGGTTGGTGGATCCTAGGCGGTTCTCGACAATTGCATTTGGATGGACCAAGATCTCCATGTTGTCCATGGACTTGCCTGGATCCATGGGTATCATAGAAAAATACTAAAAATTTAACAAATTATGATCAAAGTTTAGTAATGGTTGAGGACTAACTTTCTTCGGACATCCCCAAGGCCTTTTGAAAGCCCCGATATTCCCCAATGCCCCCCCCCCCCAATTGGCCTCAAATCTTGTGTTGTGTACCTCTAGGAATCAACATATACCATCTCATATCCTCTATAACAATAGCTTCTTGGTTAAGTAAGATCGCATTTAATATCCAGCCATTCTTTACTACTATTTACCTTTGGGTCAATGGAGGCTACTATTCTAACAACAAGGTTTCTAGATTATAGTAACCAAATAACTAGATTCTAACACCGCTGAATGAAGGTTTGAGTGGAAAGTAGTACGCTCTATTTAACGCTTACACAAGCTCCATGAAAACACAAGGTATCCATGAGTAATTGACTCAAATTTCTGAAGATAGACTAAGGGCCACTTCACACACGAGACTGAGAGCCCGTGACCATTACACTTCAAGCACTCTTATTGGTGGAAAAGGCGGAGCTGGTCCGACTTCGCTTCACACTACGTTTGAGGGACCAACGGAGTATGTGAATGCAAGATGGATGTAAAGTCTATATGGATTCCTACATGGCATCAAATGAATCATGTTTCATGGTCACTTGGACTATTTTCAAAAACCACCTCCGGGAGGTAGGTCAAGCACAAAATCGGGAGACCATGGCACTCTAGAATGCTCAAACCTGTTGATTTATTATATTTTATCATGTGCGAGGACCCCGCATGAATAGAAAATCATTGAAATAACATTTGGTTGAGGGCCTGATAAATATGGGTTCACACTACACTTGAGGATCCGTAACCATACTACATGATTTTGGAGGTGGCTTGGGACGGCCTTTGAACACTTTCAATTGGGCTCTCACAATTTCATGGTCATGGCTCTTGGCTCGTGTGTGAAGTGGCCCTAAGAGCTAAGCAAGAACAAATTTAATGGACACCGAGCATAGCAACCTAATCAACTCCCACTCCTTTCACTTCACGAGTCCTAAGGAAAAATCATCATTGGACCTCTTGAGTAATCAACCGCAAGCACTAAATTTTGGAGATCATAATCACTAATTCCATCAATCAAGGCTTTCCTCCAGCCGTAGAATCATTAACATGTTCTTTTTCTTTTTTCTTTTTTCTTTTTTCTTTTTTCTTTTGTTTTGTTTTGTATGGAGTGTTTACAAAACTTGGATTTGCATACTTAGAGGGTTTGATACGTCTACGTGGGGTTTCTTGTTCTATTTTGTTTTACTATGACTTCACCAAACAATTAAGCATATGACACTACCACAAACATCAGGATTTTATTGACCCCAAAAACCATGGAATAGTAAGTAGGTCATTGTATGAATTGTGCTCATCACCATTTCTATCTATCATGATGTTCGTATGCAGAGGGTTCTAAGGACATTGTATAATGTTGGCATTGACATGAATTAAGGACACGGTACACAAACATAACATGTACTCTAAGTGCCTAGGTTTCATTTCACTTGGTAGCAAGGAAACCGAAGGAGAAGGAATGCCACCTAATGGTAAGGTGACCAACTAGGGCAATCATTGTACATAGCAAATCCCTTATGGAAGTGACCACCATAAATCTGTAATCTACTGGAGTGTTTGAGCTGTAATTCAACCATCATACATACAATACACTTTCCAAAAGGCCTCACGCAGTGTGTATTTTTGACATAATTTTTTTGCAAGTGTTTGACATTTGACATGCATAAACTTGCACCAAAAAAAAAAAAAAAAAAAAAAAGCGCATCAATTGACATGCAAAATCTAGAATTTGACATGGAGTGTGAGTTGTGAAGGGAAAAAACCACACGTCAATTGACACATTAGAAATTGAAATGACAGGTACTACTAGGCATGTGACATTGAGGTGACATTTTAGAAGAATGTATAGATGTCGATTAATGTTCATTTTGGTTTTTGGATTTGTAGTTGATCGTCAAATGAAACTAGTTGAGAGACTACATGATTAAGCCTGCTTTTGCTTGAATTACCTTTACCTCACTAAGGGTGGTTAAACCCAAGGCCTTAACCCGTATCCTGTGGGAACTCTCAATTTAAGCTACCTAGAGTTCTACTTAGATGGGTGACCTTCGTTGATTTCTAGTGCACCCTACCATTTATGATCCATCCAATCACATTGGGGATATTTGGATAAATGGGATATTTTCAACCAACCATGTGGGAACCTAGGGACTTGCCCTTGGGGGAAGGAGACAGGTGTCAGCTACCTTGTCCGCGCTCTTTTCAAGGTGTTCACCTTGGAAAGGAGGCAGTAGTCGTCTGCCCCCCCCCCCCTCCTCTATTTCTTGTAATACCCAATTCAAGATCACGAATTGTCTTAGACCAACTTGAAAATGCAGCAACACCAAAATTCATGCCAGTGACATCATCGAAGTTGCCTTCCTTTCTTTCTTTCTTTCTCACCTCACTAACTAGCGTGAATGGAACTTCCTAAAGACGGGAAGAAAAATACGGGTCTCCAACCACTGCACCTCTCAAGTTTTGACGAAACCGTTTTCTCAACCTTGAGTCATATTATGTGTGGATCACAAAGATAAGCTACACCGATTATCCCAAGTAGTGCATATTACTCTTTGGAGTTACGCAATCCTATAACTATTTAACGAGAATGTAGTATTGTACCAAGCAAAGTCATTTATATTCTATATTGTCCAAGCAACCTATTATACCTTCATTACTAAAAATTGAACTCCTGTGTACAACGCCATTGCACTGCGTAGCTCCAAATAGTAACACACACTAATTGGGATTATGGGTGTACTAAACATTCTTCAATCTCACTTCCACCAAATTTCAGTATACTTTTCTTTTCTTTAATGTGACCTTCCAGAGAATAGACTTCCCACACAGATGGAACTTAAAAAACCATAACAATTTTAATTCTTGAGTGACTTGTGTACGACAACTTCATCCATCCGTATAAACACACTCATGCAAGGTCAAAATTTAAGGGCCCAAATTACCAATGCCATCGTGATGAATTCTGTTTCAAAGTGGTTTTGAGAGATCTTCTACTGGCTTTGTTGCACATGTCTCAACATAAAATAGGACTTGCGCAATGTTCTTGAAGGTAAGGAAAGCGGTCCTACTTCATTAATCCGGTTACTTATCTTAATCATACATCTATATTTGAGTGGTATATGGTTAATGGCCACTTCACACACAAGCCAAGAGCAGTGACCATGAAATTGTGAGAGCCCAAAAGAAAGTGTATGTCCAAAGGTCGTCTCAAGACACCTCCAAAATCATGTAGTGTGGTCACGGGTCCTCAAGTGTAGTGTAAAGTCATATGTGTTTGGGCCCTCAACCAAACGCTCTTCCAATGAATTTCTATTCATGTGGGTCCTCATGCGTGATAAAATAGGATAAATCAACAGTTGTGAGCGTTTAGAGTGCCATGGTCTCCCGGTTTTGTGTTAGGCCAACCTCCAAGAGATGGTTTTTGAAAATAGTCCAAGTGACCATGAAACATGATCTACTCGATGCCATGTAGGAATCCATGTAGACTTTACATCCATCTTGCATTCGCATACTCCATCGGTCCCTCAAGCGGAGTGTGAAGTGAACTTGGACCGGCTCCGCCTTGTCCACCAATGAAAGTGCTTGAAATGGTATGGTCACGGCTCTTAGTCCCGTTTGTGAAGTGGCCCTAAGTGTGGATCTAAGAACAAACACACAAAAAGATATGAGTTTAAACGATATTGGACTATGTGCCCAAATTTACATTAATATTTTAGGTTCAAATAAGCATTAAATCAACTAAGAGCTATATGATCACTTAAGGAAGAAAGATATTACTCACTTTGATAATGATTACAATAGTCATCTGAGCTTCAAAAATCATGAGAAAATTGGTTATGTCGTCAATTGAGTTTGTGAATCATCATGTACTAATCGTGTGTTCAATATCTAGGAGACGAAAGTGCAAAGCTCAAGGTGCCCATTTTAGACTCACTTACTTCTTTGAGAACGGAAGTCGTTGTCATTTTATAACCATACGGCATGCCATGTACACATTTCTATTAAGAATCTTAGAGAAACACAACAAGAAATTTGCAAAAGCTTGCGTTCAAGGACTTTCTCTTTCTTTAGAAATTTTATTTTATTATTCTTGGAGACAATAGGCCAAACAACCAACCCCAAATGAATCAAGAACCCAAAAAAATAAAACCTCACCCACTTCAATGGGAGGTAAGTAGAACATGTCTGAGTATTTGTGCCCACTGTTCAATATTGAAGTCTTCAACACTTGTCAAATGCCATTTTGGCCATCAAAGACGGTTTTTTTTTTAATTTTTTTTTTTTGGGGGGGGGGGGGGGGGGAGGGCGGGGAGGGGGGCACTTAAGAAAAATGTGCTATGCAAAGTTTTCACCAGTCAAAGTAAGGCCTCTCCAAAAATTGCATGTCACAAAATATAGTGGCTGCAATTTGCAAATAGAAACATAGCTGGACTCCAATCTTGGCACTCTAGCAAACACTTCCAAATTCCAAAAACTCCTACAATTTCTACTTTGCAACTTCAACTCGGCATTGACTGCAACTTTGGCTTGGCAAGCACAACTATATGTGCACGTGGATTTTTCAGATAAAATTGGGTGAAGAGTGATTGTAGAAGTCGACTGGAACTTGAAACATTGGATGCATTGATGCGAGTGTCATTATGCGGTCTTCTGATGGAAAATATGGATTGGACTAGAATTTTTGACACCTGGAAATTGACCAAAAACCGGAGGACTTTGCCTTTTGAGTTGGATGATGATTAAGTACATTACATAGGGAATCTTAATGATTTTAGTACATCATTTTATTGCATGTACTTCTTCAATATAGTGAGACATCATATTATTTTCATATTCAAATATCATTCATTTATTTATTTTGTAAAGTTTTGCAAAAAAGTTTGAAAGTTTGAGTGACGTGTGATTATTTTGAAGCCCTTCACATTGAAATGCATGTGCACACTTCAAACTTGAACACTATTTGTGCCCCTTCTTGCAGTTCAAGAAGCAATTGCAAAGACCGAAACTCTTTCTAAATTTGGAGAGAAAGGGGATAGTAGAGAGAGAGAGAGCAAGTGGCAGTGGCAAGTGGTCACAATAATCATTAAACAACATTATGTAAACAAGCGCCTTTAGCTTTATGGTTTGACCACATCCAAAACCGAACTCACATGTCCTCAATTGACACTCTCACATGTAACTCATGTAATCTTGGCTTTGTAAGCATGCATTTCCGTATCCCAATTGTGTCCAAGGCTTACGATTTGTGTTTTGGCATCCATGTGAAGGCATGCGGCCGGGTGTTATTTGGTTGCTTTTCTTAATCGGACACCTAATGGCTTTATTGGTGTGTGGTTTTGTGAGGATCAGAGAACAAACATTATAAATACACATGTTTAAAAGAGATTATCATAATTAAATTAGGGGAGGTTCAAATTCTTTTGTAAATGCTTCATCATAGATTTGCTAACACAACACAAGTTTCGGTGTGTAAATCTAGTTAGTAGAAGGTGAAGAACATGAAACAACAAACTGAATAACACCCATGTACCTTAGGTGTCCAATAAAAACCTACCCCTACTACAACCATGTTATGGTTGATTCATCCCAACTTTATCTCACTAGACTTAATAAATCGGGGTTTTCGGTGCTAAGCCCGGGCTTGAATCAGTTTTAGAAATAAAAAAGAAAATTGCATGCTAAAGGATTCTCAACATTGTTATCAAAAACTTGCCATGGGGATCATGAATCCGTGACCTAGATCTAACAATGCTTACATTAGATGCAATGAAAAGACTCCTTCTCAATCTCAAAAGCGTTTCACTCTTATGCGGATGTCACAAAATACTATTATAGTAGTTTTCTTATTAGTGAAGATAAGTAAATTGAATGAATAGAAACCATAATAGAAAAGAATGATGAAAGAATATAAGTTGATGTATATACTACCCACGCTATTTCTGGTTTAAAGAGGTCACTACCATTAATTCTCAAACCATGCTACATTACCAATTTAGTGTAACCTTGAAGTTGGAACAACGAACAAAGAGACCCGACTACTAGTTACAGATGAGCTGGTTGAGTTTCAGAAATAAGCGGTTGAAGTTCAAGACTTCAGGAAATTAAGCAATCATTTTAAGAGAAATTTAGAGAATAAAGTCAAAACAATAAAGGAAAAACCGAAAGATGTCAACATGTAACCAGTTGAACTTGGAAACACTCACATCTCTACCAATAGAACTTAGGGCCGGTTCACACCATGGACCATGTAAGACGGCCTTTTCCCATGCTTTGATTTCTTAGAAAATCAATTTTACAAAGCCTCTGGGCCCCTCACTGGGTGTAAACCGAATGTGGACCAAGAGGAATGACCATGCACCGAAAAGTGAATGTGTTGATTTGTTTATATATATGTCCAAAACGGGCAGTTTTGGAAAAAAATTCAAGTTTGACCATTCTCTTCTCTTGTATTGTCTTCATCATCTTTTCTAGTTCCTTTTTTTCTTATTTTTCAAAAAATCCATTAAAGTTTTATTATAACAACGTTTCTCTGCCATGGGCCCTTGCCTTTTTTTTTTTTTTTACTAGAGCACCTCTTTTGCCTCTCCAACCGCAAAATCCGTTGGACCATGTCAATGTATAATGTTCCTTGGTGTAAACTGAGGTGATCACGGGACGAGTTCATCAGCCAATCACATATTTTACAAGGTCTTGGGACGACTTCATGGTCCATGGTGTGAACAGCCCCTTAGGACAAGTAGCATTTTTCGTACACACAGAATCTGCATGGTGCTTGTGGTATTATATAATTATATCCGTTTTTCATTGTTTCGAGTCGGGAGCCACTTATTGACGTATTGGTGAGAAGACTTCAATGCAATTGGAATCAGAATTTTTTTTTGATGCCAAACCGTGCTTTCCATGTGGGATTTGGATGGGTCTTAAAAAAAATGTAAGACTACCATACGACAAAAATTCAAGAACAAAATTTATGGAGAGATGAAGCAAAAAGCATCCTAGAATGGGTTAAACACAAATAATTTTCTCTTTTTCCTCCCCTCTACACTAGACATTTGATTTAGTGTGGCATTAAAATTGGTGTATTTGTGTTAGTTAGAATGGTCTTTGTGACTTGTCATGAAGCACCAAGTGTCATATGACGCCCTCTCTAATTGCCACCCAATGATTACAAGATAATTAAGTTGGGTTGAGGTTTAGCTTAATTTACACGTGCCGTGTCTCTGGGGTGCTTGAAATAGGTGTTTTTCAAGAAATGTCTAGAAAGTGCTCGGAATTGGACAACTAGAGTGTGCTGACATGCTTGCAAAACATGCACTGGATGCACATCACGACGGTTTTGCCACTCTTCTGCTCGGTCGGTGTGATCTCCAGACCGAACAACATCACGTGGGTGGGTTGGAACAGCGTATGGTGCAACAGCGTACCGAAGCGCTTGCTGCTTGATCCGCTTGACATTCGGAGAAGGACAGGAGGCTCTAATCAGCACGGACGACCATTAGAAGAGCGAATATTTTTTAGGGTTTTTTTAAATCTTAATTTATGCGCGCCACTCTAATTGTTATATGCATTCAATATGCCTATTTATAGAAAGACTAATTTGATGAGGCATGGTTTAGGGTAGACCCACTTGATATGTGCATAAACCTGTGCAATTCCATTTACCCTTAGACTTTACACATTTATACCGCTAGCTAACAAATGCTACACTAAATATTGTATTGAGAACCACCAATTCCTATTTGTCTTGCTCGATACTAATTGTAAACCACCCGTGTAGTGTCACCGACACTAAAGTGAACTTGACGTTATTTGTCACTCCTTGTAATAAAGTTTGGGCATTATAGATTTAAAATGTTGCAATTACGATCACTTGGTGAGCTTTCATCCAAATTGCAATCATCCATGACAGTATTTCATGACGTGGATGCAAAACATACTAATAGTGGATGAATCAAAAGTGAGTGGGATGACAGTACTTGTACACGCATTCATAAATGGGGTCGTTAAAAAACAGATCATAGTGATATTAAATACTATATGGCAATAAATACAACATTTCGTGCAGTTTTGTTTCCCATATCCTTCCACACAAGTATTGATATGTGCATAGCATTGGATTCTACATCATTCTAAATCGGTATTTACAAATGAGATGGTTTTTGGCAACCGAGACAAATTTGTCAATGGCTCTTGTCCACAGCTCATTCTTTAAGTATGTTTGATTCCCATGGCAGTGCAAAAGGAAAACTCGGTTGCGCAGTAGGTACATTTTGATTCCCACATAATATGCTTGTTTCAACCAACCAATGTTTGAGTGCTGTGTGGTTAAGCTCGGATCCAAGAATGAACCAAAGATTGTTTAAGTGTCTGGATTCAATGGTCAACACGTTTAACAAGACATATACAATCGTTTGATGATGAATAAGATATTCATATGAGCTCACAAAAATCATGACAAAAATAGTTATGAACTTGCCTGCATTTGCTAATCATCTCATACTAATCATGTATCTCATACCCTGCAGCAGGAGTTGGATCAAACCAATATAACTATTTTTGTCATGATTTTTGAATATTTTTGTCAATATTTTGACCAATATGATGCACATCGAAATCAGTGCTTCGTGTCGATGTGCATCATATCGGTAATATGTTTGTCAATATTTATGCCAATATTTTTGCTATCTTGGATCGAACCAATATGATGCACATCGACATGAAGCACTGATTTCCACATCGGAATTGCAGGCTCATGTGCATTCTTTCCCTTCTCATCACATTCAGCTAAAATTAAATAAGACAATTGCAAGTGCCCAAACTTAGCACAATTTACATAGGAGCTGTTGTTTAGGGCAACAAGGACATGCGAGTGTTGTCCCGTCTCTTCCCATGGTTATACATGTAAAGATGGGCAAACCCTCGTTTGGAGAAGGACATGTAGTCCAAATTTGAAAACTTAATTGCCAAATATGAATTGGACTCAGTTCCCCATGCCCAAACTAAAAACTGCAGGTGGTCTCCCACAACTCCTACGAGGTTATCAAGATCTTCCACACCTGTAAAGATTGTGTATTTCATTGAGCAGCAGCAATCAAGTTGCTATCCTGCTATGAAGTGCCATCATTCACAGACATCATGTTGGTGCACATAAGTTGCGCCTCCCAGTTGCTTGTTGAATCTTCTCTCTGATCTTCCTGTTTCCAAGGACTTACTATGTTCTCAAAAAGCTTCTTGGTTGCTACATCATGAGATAAGATAATTTAATTCTTGAAACAATAACCATGCGTCTTCAAAAGATTGACATCCCACCATATGGAGCATTCAGGGTAATAATAGCTCTGGATAAACATGACTCACTCGGATGCTGGTAAGACACAAAGAGTTTTGAGCATGTCGAAAAGCTTCCAGAAGAATTGTGGAGTAGTAGCATTCCAAGAAGGGAAAGAGTACAAGATTCCAGCCTCTTTGCAATCTTCTACCCTGAAATCAAACCAACACAGTACAAAGCCCTTCTTTCTTCAGGTTAACTCCCTGTTAACAGACGGTTGTAGTAACACAAAGGGTAATGCACGTTCCTTCACAGAAGTATTGCACTGCATCACCCCAAGTAGTGTGTGTTGTCAATGTTAATCCAACAAACCCACTCCTGCATCACTGTCGCACCGGCGTGACTCGACAGGTCTTCGTAGATAAGTGCTCAGGTCACCATGTACTCCAGAAACTATCTTTGCCTCCCTCATTTTGTTTCATGTCACCTAAGTCAGTCCCGACAGGGACAGTTCATATCCCATCTCCTTCATGAGCGAGGTCAATTTTGCACAAATCCCCTTGCGGTAATCATTTCCTACAATCTTCATGGTCCTTTAACAGGGCCATTGAAGTATTTGTTTCCATCTAAATAATGTCCCTACGAAGTACTGAGTGATTCTTGCACTTATTTGAAGAAATGGGTAAATAGTGTCTCAAACGTGTCAAACAGGGACCCAATTCTTTCTGTATACATGGGAGCCCTACTGAACTTTTGAAGAACATAATGTCTGAGGATGTAGTGTCCCAAGTCCTGCTTCCTTTTGTCGCGATGTCTGAGAATTCGAACGCTGTAATGCAAGGTGTGTCATTACCTTGCTGAGTACAATGCCTTGACCTTCAGAGGCTAGGTATGACAACTCAGCTCTTCAATGGTCCGCCTGTTCAATCTATCAAGGGCATTTTGAAGCTTAAGCTTCAGAAAGAAATCCATCAAACTGACTGCTCTTGCCAGTCACCAACACTGTTAACCCCACTTTAAGCCCTGAGCATTGGGGTGCCACGATGGCTACCTGCTTCGGGCGTTCAGTGACAGGCTCCCATTTGGCCCTCATTGACCACTACACCAAACTTCTCATCGTTTTCATTCAAGTTGCACGGAGGTAAGGACTGGGCACTGACAGTTGAACTTCCCTTCCTCATCTCCTGAAGGGTCCGCAGGGCAGCAACTGTGCTCTTGAATATACCTCCCGCAGCTTCACCTACTCTAAACAAAAGCTCAACATGAGGAAAGGGCCTTCCAGAAGAAGAAACAAAAGCTGATGAAAACAGATAAAGGAGTGTACATCCAGAAGGACAACAACTAGGCCCCAAGAAGGATAGAATTAACTGAATTTGAAAAATAAGAGAAAACTAAGAACTGGTTGGCAGGTGTAGTAATAACCTGTTGGATACAGTAGCCCTTGGGCTTCTCTTGAGGCATCTTCTTCTCCTTCAACCGGTTGTACATCAATGCTTTCTACTAGAGGAGGTGGTGGGAACATGGACAAAAGGTTCTCACAGTCCTGCACAAGCTTTGAAAGAAGCTCCGTGGCAAAAAATGGCTGCAAAAGGACTCGTCTAATAAATGGGAGACGCAGCACAGCTCCTGTGCGCTTATCATGCTTCTTCAAAATTTTCACAAGCCCTGGAGGAAAAAAAATAATTTTGAGTCGCTGCTCGTTGCAAAAGCCCTACTAGATTCATGATTTCTTGTAGATTTGAAGTGCGTACTTGTTAAACTGCTGAACCAGAAACCACTACCTCCATCATCCAAAGCCATACAAAATTTATGGCATCAATTCCAACGTTCTAACACCCAAATAAGCTAGACTCTGGCCTTCAGAATCCTCACCCTCTGATTGCTCATAAACAATAAGTGACTACAATAGGTACAATTGAAAGCTGGAAGTAATAACATGAAACAAACCTGTGTAATTTAGGGCACTGTAGCTCTCCATGAGTATAACCTCCCCATGAAATGTGACAAGACCAGTTCGGATGGTGAGGAGTTCATCATTCCAATCCCTCTGATAGATGTGGGCACCATTTTGTTGAGTCACCCTCTCCAGTCTCTGCTTCAGCTCCTGCAAGCCATCATGGAAAATCTTAGCAACTTCCCTAAAGTTCTTCAATACAGTATTTGTATCAAGATAGTAAGCCTCCTCTGCTCTGACCCATCATAAACTGTGGGGTCGACACTCTTCCATTCTGATTTTAGCAACTTTCGCAAGTACATATTTACATAGTTTCAATAGGAAGGATCCCTTGACACTATTGAAGCTTGTCCATCTAACGCTTGTTAACTTGCACATTCCAGAGAATTTCTACAAGACTTGAAGGAAAGCACATAATGTGCAGCTATTCATCGTCCATTTACCATTGACTATATTGGACTTTGTCCATCTAACGCTTGTTAACTTACACATTCGTGAGAATTTCTATTAAGAATTAAAGGAATGCACGTAATATGGGGAGCTCTTCCTCATACATTTACCAAGTCACGACCTACAGGTGAAAAATTACAACCCAGTTTGGTTCTCCCACCAAGGCCGTAAATTCAACACTGGTAATAAGACCACTCCAAGACTACATGATTGAGAGGATCGCATGGAACCTCACACTAGTCCACACCAAAGCTAAAAAAACTTCAAGAATTTGTTTGGTGAAGTAAACATGGAAACATGAGTTGAACCTGCTTACAAGTGTCCTTCTGCTTCAAGAGCAGTGAGTATAAAGTCAACAAATGAGATCTCCTGTCTACACACTGTAGAATCTAGAGAGCTGAGGTCGTAAGAACAGAATTTGATCAGAAATGAAACACGGTCTGCTATTGCAAGAATGCTCAGAAAACTGAAGAATATCTACTGAACTTCCTTGAAGAGTTTCATGTGCATATAGGTACCACCCATGATCAAGGGGGTTGCAGGGGACACGACCAGGACAACCAATGATATGCAGGATGGACCTAATGGCGTCCATCCTGCAATACTTTACACATACAAGGGGTGGTAGCTGCTAAAGATTGGTCACAATGCAGGGCAAGTGTCGCAGGACTGGGCTTCTGGGCAAGTGTCGCTGCTGGGATAGTGCTAGGCTAAGCTTAGCATGCAAGCCTCGTACTTTTCTTCTAAATATCTACACCAAATGCTGTCCAAGGCACAGGGCCTCAAGAACACAATAAATTTCATTATGTCGATAATACACTAGTGAATTATGACTACATTGTGGAGCACGTATATGGACAAAGACCTCCTCATGCGAGTATGTGGCGGATATTCTGAAGGTACTGTATAGGTAAGACTTGATGTCAAGGCGATTTTCTAATAGTCTCTAAAGTCGAGCATTCACAAGCTAACCGTTTCGATATGTACATGTCCAGAGCCATGAATACTAAAAGAACGAGAGCTTTCCGAGTCCCCGACAGACCTACATTCTTCGACAATAAACATGAAAATTATACCCTCTCCCCTTACATGGATAATTCTGCTACCTGAGGTTTAGAAACCGGCAGAATTTCACACCACGCAGCAAACCTGTAATTGGAACCATGCATGCACACCTGTAGGCGTATAACATCGTCCTCTTCTTTACGACATAGACGAATGACATAGACCGACATTCTTCGATGGCAAACATAAACTCCTTACCCTGCCCCCTACATGAAAAAAATCTTCTACCTGAGGTTTTGGAGACCGGTATGGGACCTTCACACCGCGCAGCTAAGCTGAAATTGGAGCCATGCATGCGTACCTGTAGGTGTATAACATAGTCCTCATCTTTTTATGACACAGGCGTATGACATAGACCTACATTATTCGACGCCAAACATGAACTCTTTATCATCCCCCTACATGGACAAGAAAATCCGCTACCTAAGGTTTCAAGACCAGCCAAATTTTCACATCACGCAAGGGGCGTGCCTGCAATAGAAACCATGCATGCGTATGGCATAGTCCACTTCGTTTCCAAGATAGGCCTATGACATAGACCTACATTCTTCGACAGCAAACATGAGCTATTTATCGTCCCCCCTACATAGAATTAGCTGCTACCTGAGACCGGTAGAATTCCACACCGTGCGACGAACAAACCTGTAGTCGGAACCATGCATGATTACCTGTAGGCGTATGACATAGACCTACATTCTTCGACGACAAACATGAACTCTGTCTCCTCCCTCAACACGGACAAAAACGTGCTACCTGAGGTTTTGAGACCGGTAAAATCTCCACACCGTGCAACGACGAACAAAACCTGTAATGGTAACCATCCATCCCCAAAGCATGCGAGATGGATTGACTTACCTGTAGGCGTATGACATAGTCCTCTTCTTTCTCCGTGAAGAAGCTGTTGAATTTCTCCAGCTCCACATTCAACAGGCGCAGAAACTCCTCCTCCTCGCTGGTCAGCTCCTTCTCCTCCCCGACACGCTGCGGGGCACGTCCCCGGGCGGCCAGAATCTCTCTCTCGATAGGGGCCGCCGCGGCCGCCACAATCCCCTCATCCACCACACTCGCAACACCTTTTCTCTTCGTCCCTGCCACCACAGCCGCAACCAACGCACCCTCGTCATCCTCCTCTTCCGCCACTTCCTTTTCCTCCTCTCCTTTCCCTCTTTCCGCCACCGCAGCAGCATCCGCACACCTCACCACAACAAACGCCTCGCCATCGCTCCCTTTGGCTTTCTTCACCGCAGGAGGCGCCTCGTCTTCCTCCGCTTTAACATCCGGCCACCGCACCTTCACATCTCGCGTTGTCGTCACCTCCACCGAAGGCCTCTCTTCTTCCTCCTCCTGCTCCTCCTCAACCTCAGCCCCCTCCCTCGCAATTCTTGCTTCCGCTGCTCCATTGACGGCCACAACGACGTCAGGCTCAAAAGCTGCGTCAGGCAAGGAGTTGCTCGCTAAGAACGACTTGATTCTCTTCTTGAGCTGCTTGTAGCTTAGGAACTTGTCCCTGTACTCGGGGGGCAGCTCCTCCAGCAACAGCTGCAGGAGCTTTCCATACTTCATCGCTCCCCACCCCCCCCCCCCCAACCCCACACGGCTACGCAGGAATCAGAATTCCCCGCCCCGCCGCGACCTCGCTACCCCCTCCCGGACGTTCAAGACATGTGGAAATTGAAACCCTCGCTCTCTAGGGTTTCCTCCCTCCTCCTCTTCGCGAGCTTCAATGCCGCCGAATTGCGAACCAAGCCTTCCGCACAAACAACCAACCAACCAACCTCGCCTCGCCTCGCCTCGCCTCGCCTCGCCCTGCTCCCCTCCCTCTCCCCCGAAACCAACCTTGCCTTTCCCTCTACACTGGGGAGGAGACGACAGACAGACATCATCCATCGCTGCCACTATTCATATCCGCCTAACACGTTCGTTCCTGCCCCCGCGCCCCAACAGATATCATCCATCTCTCGCGCTATTCCCTTCCCTTTTCACGCCCTCCACCTTCCACCCACTACACTTCACACCAACACAACTCACACCGCATCACAAAACCCATCCACCATGAACCATCCTTTTCCCCAAGCAGCCACACCCACACCGGAGGCGAGGATAGAAATCATCCAAGTGTGAGGACGACTGCGCATTCATCTATTTTTAGGGACTACATTCGTCGGTGCCCCTTGGGCCTTGGGGCGGGGAGTGGGCCCGAGCGAGCAACCCTTGAAGGGCTCCAGTAGCAACGCAAGCGTAGCGTAGCGAGCGAGTGGGCCGTGGTTTATATATAGAAGGGGAGATTGTACGCGTGGCATATTCTTCGGTACCTGTTGTGGGTTTGTCCCCCTTCCCCGCAGTAGTAGTACTACTAAGTTACACCCCCACCCACTGTAGTAGGCCTACATTAGGCGGGGTGGGCTGGTGGCTTCCGGTTTCTAACCCCCCCCCTACCTACTCCTCCGATACTACTCCTCCTCCGGCCTCCCCTTTCCGGGGCTTAACCTAGTTGTGGATTTGGTTGACACAGTCACCCCCTCTTGGCTTTATTTGGTAATAAACGCCCTCGTGGTTTCACCTTTCCCAGTGACTCGTGTCGCAGCAGCAGCAGCATCGTAGTAGTAGCAAGAGAATGAGGAGGTGGGAGAACCACCGGCCGCTAGTTACAAATGAACCGGTCGAGTTCGAGATGTAACCGGTGGAGTTCAAGACATAACTGGTCGAAGGTCGAGACACAACCGGTGGAGTTCGAGACGTAACCAGTCGAAGGTCAAGACTTCACGAAACACTTGCCCATCGTTTTAGAGGAATCTAGAGAATATGCCTCGAATCAATGAAGGAGAACCCGAAAGATGTCGATATGTGATGAACCAGTTGAGTTCAAGACATAATCGGTCAAAGGTCAAGGCTTCACGAAAAAACTTTGCCCGTCAATTTAAAGGAACCTAGAGGATATGCCTCGAATTAATGAAGAAAACCCCGAAAGATGTCGATATGTGATGAACCGGTTGAGTTCGAGACATAATCGGTCAAAGGTCAAGGCTTCACGAAAAAACTTTGCCCGTCAATTTAAAGGAATCTAGAGGATATGCCTCGAATTAATGAAGAAAACCCCGAAAGATGTCGATATGTGATGAACCGGTTGAGTTACAAGTGAACCGCTTGAGTTTGAGACATAATCAGTCAAAGGTCAAGACTTCTCGAAACCTTGCCCATCGTTTTAGAGGAATCTAGAGAATATGCCTCGAATTAATGAAGAACACCCCGAAAGATGTCGACGTGTATTGAACCGATTGAGTTTAATGCATAGCCGGTCAAAGTTCAAGACTTCACGAAAAACCTTGCATGTCATTTTGGAGGAATCTAGAGAACATGCCTTTAATTAATAAAGAAAAACCGAAAGACGTTGACATGTAGCCAGTTGGACTTGGAAACACCAAGGATTTTGACCGACTATGTCCCAAAATCTCCCCAAGGGGGGGGGGATAATCGTACATGAACGTACCCTCTCATTCATCCAACATAAAAGTCCTAGAATAGTATGCAGTCTAGAGGTTACTTTTTAATAATAAAATTTTGACTTTGGAAATTGGTTTTAAAGGCCTTGAATTAGTGCACTCGAGGTCATTTGAGAAAGCAAACCTATAGGGAGATCGAGTTTTTATGTTGCATGGATGAGGGTTTTTGTCGTTTCCTTTATGTTGGGGAGGCATTTGAACATATTAAGGCGTGGTATGAATCGTATGATTACGGGATTAAAGAGTGTGCATTAGAAATGCATTTAGAAGGGGGTTGGAATCAACACGCCTCTACCTCATACTTAATTCATCTCAAAACTTAAAGCTTTGGGTCAACATAATTACTTAGGATCACAAACTCTCTAATCATCACAAATTCCTAAAGTACATGTGTTTATCATGAAGTGCACCACTCACCTTCAAATAGAAGAATCTCTCAAAGCATATTCTCCAATGCATTCAAAAAAACTATATATAGGGGGCATGCGGCGGCATTTCAAGCACACGATTTGTTGTGTGTATAACTTAGTTTATGTGTTACAATCCGTCGGCCCTCTTTGTAAAAAGAAACACTTGTTACTCGGGAAGTTCATGTAAGGTTTACTTGTGGATCTCAACTACAACTTTGGTCTAACCTACGGATTAGAATAGGTGGAGTCTAGTAGAATCATCACCGAATTCTATAGTACACTATCGAAGTGTGGCACTCGTCTCCAAATGGAATCTCTCAAAGCATATCCACAAATCCGTTTCCTATGTCGTGGATTGTACATGCATTTATAGGTCACATGAAGCTAACCTACTTTGCAAAACTACTCGGCCTTAGTCAACACCATAGTTCACTTTTAACTCTTAACTTTGTGGAGCATATCGGGGTTTCATGTGGAGCATGTCTAAAAGTAAGCTTTCTAGAGCTCGATTTTTTATTGTACTTTTCAAAAAAAAAAAATTGCTAATGATTTTTAAATCACATCAATACAGTATCAATGTTTAACCATTTTAGTGAGTGGTTAATTATCGCTTTAAAATCATTAAACTTCAATCAGTTGTGCTAATTATATGCAAGAAATTTATAGATCAAACCCTCGAGATTCTAGTGATAACAAATATACATTTTGCGGTAGGAAAAAGAGTCGTTAGAAAATTGACATTTTTTAATGAAAATAGTATGGAGTTAATATGTACCCTGAGGGTGGACTCTGCATTGGAAACCTAAATGGCATCCATGGGTCACTATGGAATTAAACCTCCTATGTATGAGAAGTTTCTAGAGAGAGAGAGAGAGAGAAAAAAAAAGTTATACATACCAACGGCATGCTAGAAAACATATTCATGTATCCATACTAAGATTTCAATTTAATTTGATAATTGTCTCCACTACATATACAAAGTATAAATCATAAACTAAATATGCCCTTATTACATGTAAAATCCATGTTGGCTTTCTAATGAGAAAAGACATTGAACTTTTTGTTATCCATAGCATGTAACTTAGTCATTGCATCAAACAAACAACGACAAGAGCATAATAACTTAGGCACAATCTAGAGAGAAAAATTTTAGGGAGCCCATGAGCGCTCCAAGAGCCTCTAGGCTGTCCTAAAACCCATATGCAAACCCTAACAAGAATGAACGAGGGAGCCATTGAGGACTACACCGTTTATAGCATTTAGTGTCACATGCATAATGTTGTCACTTACCCTACTTTGAGGCGTATGCTACGTTACACTAATGATCAATAAACTTCACCACTAGTGTCACCTCATGACACTTGGTGTTCAAGTGTGCTTACTAATATTGGCATGAGCATGTTCTACAATGTTATGAGGTGTATGCCTATGTTACACAATGGGCTGCAAGTTGACTAAAGTGTACACGAATGACACTTGGCATTAGTATGCTAAAGAATATCTTCCTCTTGCCTACTAAATTATAAACACATGACACATGCCATTAGTATGCTCAATAATATATCCCCTTGCATACTAAAATGTGAAACTATTATCTCATGTATTCCAATGTGCTACGCTAAATTTCATAATGTAAGTAATTGGTCACTTTAAAAAATTACTTTATGTTGAGTGGTAGTATCATATTGGCAATTAGCGGATATGACACTTTGAGACCTCTAGGCATCTAGTTTAGGCCCTTCACAAATAAGGTATGTGACACTAAATACCATAAACAATGTGTCCCATATGACAATAATGAATGAAAATATGAATTGGATGAAACTGACACATCTATTGTCAATTGTTTTTTAAATATTTGGACCCCATATTGTACATCTGCCTTTACTTCAAGATTATTAATAGCCATTTCAAATGTACACACTAGAGAAAATTAATACCTCTCCTTATGTATACTATGTACGCTAAACCTTCAAATCATACCCCTTCTCACACTCACATTGGTTTTTTGTACATGGTATGAAGAGTCCCCTCCCTCCGGGCTATAATACAGTAATGTATTACCAAAGGTAAAATTAGTTCATTTTTTACTTTATAAAATCTCTTGCGAACAACTGGCATCTTTTCATATTGAAATGCGATCATCATTTTGCCATCGACAAGAAAATTTCACGAGGAACATAACAATGCCTATTATGACATTCACAACACCTAATTTTTGGGATGAATTTGCTTTCATGTTCATATGCCCAAAACAAGCCTCTCGGGAAGTTAAGGGTTAAGTCGGTATCACTTGTGTGCTACACAATTCATGGTATTTAGTGTCACTTACTATTCAAAGTCGCATAATGCTATAATTATTTATTGAGAATGTAAGATTTTACCAAGCAAAGTCAATTATGTTCTATAATGTCCAAACAACCTATTCAAACTTTCATGAGTAAAATTTGAAATGAAGGGTAAGAAGTTATTGCAATGCGTAATTCCACATAGTAAGTGACACTAACACCATAAATAGTGCATTATGTGTGGTTTTGGCCCACTTGTAAAATCAACACTCGTTACTTGGGATGGTCATCAAAGGTTTGTTTAGTGATTGATCTCGATCAAAAAGTTCATGTCAATCTATTATTAAAAACTTGTCCATAAAGTGTCTATACATAATTGTCGCAAAGTTTTGTAGTACATCTTGAACATCTCACCTCCGAATGGAATATCTCATAGCATATCCACAAATTCCTTTCAATACGAGTTCCATATGGGACATCAAGTGCACATGGTTTGATGAACCGTTGTTTCCACTTGCGTTCGTGAATGGGTCACTTGAGGCCCACTTTGAGGTTAACCTACGTTTGATATCTACAATATTTGTGGCATGTGAAACCAACTCAAAAATAAATGAAAGATCACAATTACGACTTTAATTCAACCTCTTATGATGATATATAAAGTCTAGACATGGAAGCAAGACCTACTATCAAGGAGCATTGACTGTGAGATGGTGTGTTATAATCGATGTTGGATTGGCATCATTTTATTTTATTTTTGTGACACCACTTACATACATGATATTTGAGGGTTTTCACCGCTTCTTCTCCTTTTAAATGCTAGTAGAGTATGGGTATTTGAGGATACTTTTGTTTGTTTCATACCAGTCAAGTTTGTATGTCATAGAGTAACCTCCATGCTTATGTTAGATTACCTTACTTACAATAGCATGTCCAAATGATATTGACTCAACTAACCTTGACTGGAGTATACAAAGATTTTCTCATCTTATGATACCAACAATTGTTGACATCTCGTTGGTAGTGAGGTTATTGACCTAGAAGGTTCGTTGATCCCATTATTGATACCATGCAAATCACACATACATGAGTCCAACGTTGGTATCCACCCCTAGATGCTTAAGAAGCCTAAAAATTAGAATGTTCTATAGTATACATTGTGAAGTGCTTTCCACGAAACCAAATCTCTCAAAGCATATCCATGGAATCAACAAAAGAGGTTCCATTAGGGGCATGCACTTCAAATGCCCATGGTTTACTTCAAATTTTCTTGTCATCAACTCCACTTGCACTTTGTAGGTCACATGAGGCCAACCTACATTCAAGAACTACACTAAAGAGTTCTATTAATGTGGGCCACATTTTTCTTAAAGCTCACATTACACTAACAATCTTAATATTGTGAAAATAATGAACGTGGGTCACACTAATTCTTTAGTCAAGGTAGAGGTTCAAGACCCCAGGTCTTCCCCTAAGTTTTCATAAGGACTTCCGACCAACTCATATTAGTTATAGGAAAAAATAGAACAACAACCCACATTTATTTTATGAAGAAAAAAACGCTTAATGTGGCCCATGTTAATTTCCTACTATAAATTTAGGATGGGTTGAATATTAATGTGGTCCATATTAATTCTCATTATGATAATGAGCATGGATTCTAGAAATTTACTATGGCTTACAACATTAGGACTATTCAGTGTAGTTTTCTACCACACCAAATCTCTAGTTCCAAATTAGTATGGATCACATCAATAAAATATTTTTGTTGGAAATGGATTGTGGGTGACTATTTTATTGTATGATGCTTTAGCAATATTTAATATGCTACAATTTTATACCATGCTACTTAAGTCTTCAAGGATGACCATGGTTTTGAGCTCACATAATTTTACACCATGACTAGACAATTAGAGTGACCACGATAAATCTGTTCACACAAATTTTCCACCCACGCTAATAGGACTTTGACCAAAAGTTTAAGGATAATTATATAGTTTATAGTTTATATGTTTAAAGGATAACTATAAACTCCTTTTGCCCAAGACTAGATTTTCAAAATGACAACCCACCTACTTAAGTCAGAACAACATCATACACAATACACAAAGGAACAAAATACATACATATAGCTAGAATGACCAAATTTGTCAACATCAATGACGTGAGCATGATTTCAAACAAGGGAAAATGTTGATACATTTTGCTTGCACCAACCTCACTCGTTTCAAGTTCCATCAAGCTTAGGAATCATAAAGTTAGCAATGGCAATATGTTTTGTTAAATCATGCAAATTCCATGATTAAATCAATAGACTGGAGATGTGTGATGGAAGGCTAACCATAATAACATGTTAATAAACTGAACACTATTTCGATATGTTTAGCAGAGCTTCATACTTGAAAATTTGGACAAACAACGATCCTACTTATACATGCTACATGGATTTGAAACCCCGGCCCTCCTATTCAAAGATAACATTCACTTGCATACGGGGTTTATGTGAATGATTAAAAACTCCTTGAACAAATTCAGTTGTCGAAAGACAAACAAGGGAGGATGCCATTGTAGGTTGTGGACTCAAAAACTTGACGTACTTTTATCGAAAACATTGATTTGCATCAAAATGTTGCAAGTGTAGCCAATTTCAAATTATGTGACATGAACAAAGTTGGAGAGAAGGATGTGAAGGAGGCAACACTTAGGTTAGTTCATGGGCCGTGCATATTACAAAAACCATATGAGATCATACTACAAAACTCTGATGATGACCAAAACGTTGATTAGTGATGCCTTTTGCCTTCACTTTCTAAGCAGTGTATGTTATGTTGTTTAAGCCATGATGTTCTTAAACAAGTTACGTACTATTCCCACAAGTGTCATGTACTTAGAGAAACCATAATTCACAACAAGGGTACTTTTCGATTCCTAACGCCACAAATTCTTGAGTGATTCTTTGTAGCTTCAAGCTAGTAAGTGCCTCCACAATGAGTGATCTTCTATAAGATACATCCTAAAAATGCCTCCATCAATATCCGCATTGAGAGATTTGATTTGAATGCTCGATTATGCAATTTAAGGCACATGGACACACAAGAATTTTGAAATTAAGGGTTGCATGTGATCCTCTTCCGGGACACATAACCTTGCAGTAATCTCGATCTCCAACATTAATTTAGTGGATTGATAACATGGTAATGGAAACATGTCTTTGAAAAAAGCCAAAATCAAGAATGGATCGGACAGAATATGAAGTGCTAGAGAAGGAACAAACAAATAATAGACAATGGCAACTCAAACTCTCACCGCAAATCATAGACAACAAGGCCCAACCTAACTTATCTTCACTCAAAAGAAAAAGTTAGAAGGTTAAAGTGACTAAACCTCTTCACAATGAAGAGCTAAAGGAACTCTTTGCTCTCGCACAAACTTTAAAGTAGGGAAAAAGTCTTCTTGAAAATGCACATCAAAAGCAGTGCCCAATAAAGAGTAAGAAACACATCATAAGCTCTTAGAAGGGCAATTGATTGTACAAACCGACCTCAATGACAAACAATTTTAACATCCATTTTCACACCATTCTCCGACAAGAGGGTCCCCTGTTAAATCAATGGCTAGAATCTCCCATCATGTTTGCTGCAATTCACATGCTAAACGCACTTGCAAGGAGAAAACATGCTCACAACTATCACCAAGTGAGACTATATGTATAATCAAGCAAACATATTCATCTAAAAGCACATATTTCACACAACTACATTGAAGTTATATTTGTGTAAAGCATCTAAAAGGTGTTAACCTAACACTAGTATTGTTGTAGAGTCTATATATTGTATCAGGGGGGACAAAAGTGTCCCTTGATAAATCAATTGCCTCATTTCACTTGCTTGAGCTTTGAGTTGTTCACAATCAACCAACAAATATAGAATGTGTTGAGAGTCCTCTGTCTTCGTCTAGGATCAAGAACGACCAAAATCAGAGTTCATGAGGTATGATGACCGTTTGTTAGGACACTAATCGCTTTGAAAATGACCCATTTTCATATGTCAACCTCTCACCTGGCCTTCCCAGACAATGTGGCATATCCATGCACCAACAATTCAACAAGGGGCATAAGAAGAAGAAGACACTCCACAATGCAAGGGTGTGGGTTGACTTCTTTGGTGGTTTTCATTAATGGAAGATTTCGTGATATAAGGGAGGTAAATGTGACAATAAGGTGTGAGATTCGAACTAAGAACATCCATTCCTAGGGTTGGAGAGTGAGTGACATTACAAGGGTTGATATTACAGAGTCCAGGGTGTACCCTAGGCGTCAGAATACTCTACCCACATTTTGGAGTAGTCAACAATCCCGAGGTTGGGTACTAGAGACGATTCACAGAATTATACCAACGTACAACTTTGTATATGCCATTGTCGGCATCATCATTTGTCTTGGGTTTAGGATATGCATGAATGGCAACAAGAGAGGCCATGGCTAGACTCCCACTTCTTTCAACTAGGCCCCCACCACTGCTACCAAGGTAAAAAGGGGTCTAGTACAAACATGATCCCCATAGGTTTATGGTTTATCTATCTCAAGTGGGTCCCTCTAGACACATTCGAGGTTATGATGTTAATGTCGAGGTCAACTTTCCAAAACAGAGGAAATTTTATGTACCATAATAAAATTGCGTGCGCTTTTAATTTAGAAAAAAATCTTCGTTAGTAGTGGTAGTGGACCACCTCCCAAAGTAATAATAAACAAAGTAATAATAGTGATGGGTAGTTGTAATATGCTAGGGGCATATGCTTCACATTAAAGCACATGGAGGATATATATATATAACGATCAGTGAACATGGATATGAGGCAGTTAATGGGGAGAAATTTCAGCGAAGCTGGGTTGCTATCCTCCCTTCGTTATAATCAACCAGTCATTCATTGAATGGCTCGGTTATTCCTTTCTTCTTTTTCCCTTTTTCGCTTACTACACCTTCACCTCTGTAATATCACCCTTTGTAATGTCACTGCTTCTCTTCTATTTTGAAATCCTCGTGAACGGGTGTGCTCAATTTGGATCTCCTTCCTTGTTGTCACATCCCCCTCCCCCCCCCCCCAACATACAATGAGTTTTGACATCAAAACAATCCATCAATGAGTTCAAACCACACGCTCACATGCACCACATTGTCATTATTGTTCATTATTGTAATGTTGACTTTTTGTTCTTCCATAATGTCACACACTACACTAATTCTCTATTATCATGCATCCATGTTGACACTGCAAACCCCCTTAATATCACATGCACTATAATTGCCACGGGGCGTGATTTTAGGGAGGTTAAACTGTATACGAAAATTTTCCCCAATTAAGCATATGGACGGTAAACATAGAATGATCGACGAAGAACATGAATATAGATAGATAGATAGATATGGTGGGGTTGAATAGTGCCATGTCAGTATCTCCAAGGTTGCCACGTCACCATCAGCCAATAGCCTGGAGTCTAGGGCCTATGAGTGGAGGCATATTCTTCCCTAATAAGCTGGCTGGGTATAAATGAGGGTACATTCCCTTCCCTCCCTACTTGCCAAATTCATTCACCCTGCCACTTTCCACTCCCTTTTCTCTATTATTAGGGTTTTTGTCTTATGGGTTCCACTTGCAGATTTGGGAACTTTATGATACTGTGCCAGATCATCACTTTGAATTTAGTAGGAGGTGGCATTATGTGTTCTTTGGTGGGGGTAGGGGGGTAAAGCCCAAAAATGGAAGTGAAGAGCCTATCTCCGTGTGTGTACGAATGGCATTATTATTAGACATGACACGACCTACTAAGGGGCCGTTTACACTATGGACCATGAAGTCGTCCCACGTAAGAGGCCTATTTTGCGTGGGACGACTTCCATGGTCCGAGTTACTAAAATATTAGTTTTCATGGTTCGTGGGCCCTTCACTAGGTGTAAACCGAATGTGGACCATGAAGAATGACCATGCACCAAAAAGTGGAGTCATTAACTAAGTTGGAAAAAAAATCATTAAAAAAATCCAAAAAAATCATTAAAACGGCATTTTTCTGACATGGGCCCTTGCTATTTTTCCTAGACCACCTCTTTTGCTTGTCCCAATGGAAAACCCGTTGAACCATGGCAGTGGATAGAGTAGGCTTAAAAAAACAAATTTGTGGACCTCAACCTCCGTGGTCACTCTGCCATTTTTTCCTTGGTGTAAACCCAAGTCGTCCCGGGACGACTTCAACGTCCAATCACATCGCTTAAACGGCCGTGGGACGACTTCATGGTCCATAGTGTAAACCGCCCCTAAGGGCCACTTCACACACGAGACTGACAGCCCGTGACCATTATTACACTTCAAGCATTCTCATTGGTGGAAAACGCGGAGCCGTTGGTCCAACTTCGCGTCACACTACACTTGAGGGACCAACGGAGGGAGTACGTGAATGCAAGATGGATGTAAAGTCTACATGGATTCCGACATGGCATCGAATTGATAATGATGTTTCATAGTCTCTTGGACTATTTTCAAAAACCACGTCGTGGAGGTAGGCCTAACACAAGACCGGGAGACCATAGCACTCTGAATGTTCATAACCGTTGGTTTATTCTATTTTATCATGTGTGAAGACCTGCATGAATGGAAATTCGTTGAAGTAACATTTGGTTGGGGGCCCGGTCACATGTGATTGCACACTACACTTGAGGGTCCGTGACCACAATACATGGTTTTGGAGGTGTCTTGGGACGGCCTTCAGACACTTTCTTTTGGGCTCTCACAATTTCATGGTCACGGCTCTTGGCTCGTGTGTGAAGTGGCCCTAAGTTGTTTGTTGTATTGATGTACTAGAGGACTGAAACAACAACTAATTATCCCATGGGTTATCACCAGTGTTAAATTGACCCCTTGATGTCCTATGCGACCATAGTCTGCTTGTGAACAATTCGCTCTAACCCCTTTGACACTAGTTCATATGGTTTCTAGACTGCTTCAACTGCTCCTCTTGTTCGTGTACATGTATGCTATGTTCTACCATGTTTATAATTCTGATTCAACATAGCTAGTAAAGTCTAGATTGATGCAAATATGGGAGTGTGCACTCAACTGGTTTATATTGGAACCGCTCCACGAATGCAAGATTGACATTTGTCACCTATGCGGTTCAGGGCAACATATCCTAAACATGTGTGTGTGTGTGTGTGTGTGTGTGTTTTTTTTTTTTTTTTTTTGGTTGGTTGATCCTTATGTGCAAATGGATCCCACTTGATCTAAAAATTTGCGTGACACTCAAACGCAACATATCCAAAACATCTATCATTGGAATGATTAGTTGGACATGTGTTGGTGGGTGTAAATCCATGTGGAAGGTGCGTAATTGTGGCACCACCGCCTCAAATTGCAAAGCTTCCAAAAAAATCACAAAATAATGGTTTAAAGATTTGTAAGTTGATTTGAGTAGGTATATGGCCCCTCTTTTGAACGAGGTAACATTTTCTCATTTGGAGATGATTTGAGTGAAGGTTCAATCAAAAAACCAAACCCAATTTAATTTCTAAACTACTAACCCCCAAGACCACTAGTGATGTTCCTATTTATAATCTCCTACATAACAAAACTTCAATGTTTAAAATTTGGATTGTAAGTAGTCACCTCTAACCTACAAACATCTAAACGGTTGGATTTGTTGAGAAAACTCTAGATCTTTAGCTACAATCGTTGAAATCGAGGTCACATATTCTGGGCATATTTGAGGGAAATTGGGCATGGGAAGCTAGGGGTTAAGTGCCAAATTATTGCGATTGGAAGTTCACGAGAGTAATTTGTAAGTAAAGGAAATGAAATATTGGGTTTAATCCCAAACCTTAAGGTTAACAAAATCAACACAAAGTCACCTAAGTTTTCTTAATGCTTAGATTATCATACACATAGAGTGGTGCCGGGCTATTCAAAATAAGCTTTCTAGCTTGCCCTACTAGGATGGGCAAACCAAGCTAGCCTTGCATAGGCCAATATGGGATCTAGGATAGCAAGTCCCATGTGCATACCTTATTTAAGATCCTCAAATTCTCTCAAAGTTTCAGAGGTACAAAGAGGAGGTCCCAAAAATTTCACCCAACTTTCAAAATAGACTCCAATGTATGATGAGCTAATGAGCTCTTAATAGAAAGTGTTCTCAAAGAATGAGCGAACCGACGGTTCCGTCCCTCTTTGAGTTGTGTAACTAGAGGGTCTTCGTGGATAACTCTAGTGTGTACACCAATATACGGTGCAATTAGGTTGCCCCACACTAATTTATGGATATTCCACTCATTATCTCAATCAATTCGAATATATATTTTTATTGTTATTGTTGTTATACAAATATATATAAAAAATTATGAATTTTTGTGATTTGATTTTGACCCAAGATAATTTGCATGAATAATGAGGCATAAATGCTAAATTAAATCATGAAGGTGGCTTAATAATATCATTTGGTCGAACTCTCATTTTGTTAGTAAAGTGGTCATTAAGAGTAAGTGGACCTAAATGAACAATTGTGTCTATGAATCTCCTTTCTATGAGCTCCCAACCTCTATATTGTAAAGGAGCCTTAGGTTCCTTTTACACTAGGTCAAGAACTCAAACCTGCAAACTTGGGGAGTTTTAAATTGGATGTGACAAGTTTTCATCCAAATCTCAAACAATTGAGGGAGCTCCCTCTCTCAATATATATTGAGAAAGTGTAAAGTGGCCAATGTCATTTGTCATGGCATGCTATGCCATAGCAACGATAAAGACACATAGTCATACCTCCTATTCATGTGTGAGAATCAAGTCCTAAAAGGGCTTCAAATAATGTGACACAATGTTGTTGTCCATCAAATAAGACCTCCTTAATTTATGTACACACACAAGACACTGCACATTCATCAGTGCAGGCACAAAACATAACACACCTCATGAAAACACCATCCCACCATGTATACTACACTACACGTGCAACACCTCCAAATGCACATTCTTAGCCAAATGATGCCCAATTATCATCTACATTCAAGAGGCCACCATCGACCAAACCGGATCATTAATCCCCACTCCAAATGTCTCCATGCAAATAATTGAATTCACTTACACACATGATAGATACATCAACCAAGCCATCCAAACATGTATATATAACCCTCTAATAGAAAAAAATTGGGCTCAAGGTTGGAAAGTCAATCCTCTAATAATCATAACTTCAGGCGTAAGAGGCACCATACACACAAACATCATTGAAGAACTTAAAAACTTAAACATACCCATTTGGGGTGTGGAGACAAAAAGCCATTGCCAAATGAAATAAGAACCAAGAAGACATGCCCACTTGGAAAGGGATGGAACCCACCTCAAGTGAGGTCAAAGCTCTTGAAAAGTGCTTCTTCCGAAGCCAAATTACTCTTGCATAACTTAAGAGGCTCTTTTCCATGCAATCCTACCCTAAAGGAAGCATTTATCCCATATAAATTTCTCGATTTTTTAAAGGACGCGTAGCCTCAAAATACGGTCATATACACAATTTATATGAGCCTCACCAAGTTTAGGAATCTTCCTTGAAACTAAATATATACTCATATATGACATTGATGATCATAATACAACGTATGTGTTTGCATCCAAAGGCACTCATGTTGTAAGTGTGAACTAAAATCTTTGATTTTCCGATTCAAAGTTCACACTTGATGATTAAGTTAATTTTAGGTAGTGTAACATTTGACATTATCACCAAAATGTAAGTATGTAACTTAAATACATGTTTCTATGCATGAAGGGGCCAATCTAGGCCTCTTAGACATTTTAGGGTTAGCTTTCATATCTTACCAAGATCATTGGTTGAAGATCATGTCATTGCATTCGGTCGAAATAACTGAAAGGGTGATGCATCTTAAGAGATGCAACTATGTTGATCTTCCCTTTTGTCTCTTCATGTTTGTGCTTGAAGACTGGCTCATGTTTACTATTGTCTTGGCAAAGTATCGAGGCCTTAAAGCAACACTTTAAGAAACTTTTCTATTTTAGGAAAGTTAAGTATATTGGAATTTTTTCAAACAAAAAATTGCATAGATTAGAAAATCTATATAGAGACAACAAAAAGTAGTTTCAAAAAATAATAAATTCATACACAACCTACATAAATTCTCAGAGTAAAAAAGAAGAACAAAAAAAACCTTTTACTCTCAACTTTGGGGGGGGGGGGGGTTCCGAACGATGTTGGACTGCTAATTGAGAATCACTCTAGAATCAATCTTATTGCAAGTGAGAATCTTCTATCAAATGAAGGTGTTGTCCCCCTTTCGTGGATCACTTCTTACACTGCCTCGTTAAGAGGAAAGATACATGATTAACCATTGTGATTAATCAAAGTTGGTGCTCTTTTAAAAGCTTTCTTCTTGGACCCTTCTAGCACCGCTATTATGAATCGTTGAAGTGGTGCTATTTTATACTTAGGGCCGCTTTACACCTAGAGGCTGGGCCAATTCGTTGTGTAAGAGGCTTGAAATCCTCACTTGTGATTGGCCAAAAGGCTGAAATCGGCCCCAACCCCTTTACACCTAGAGGCTGGGCCGATTTGGTGATATGAATTTTTTAATCAAAAAATGCATGGTATGACATGGCCCGAGCTCATTGAATTGGGTGCACCCAAAATGGAGGGCCAATTCTTGGCCTTGGGACCAATGTCACATTTCAATAAAAAAAAACCTTCTATATATATATATATATATGATTTTTTCATCGAACTACTTCCATTGGATTATGTGGAAATATGAACGGCTCTATGCTAGATTATGCTAGATCCGTTGGATTATGCTAGATTTATTGAATCGGCCTAGCTTCCTCCAACCCAAAAGGAGCTGAAATTTCATGCAATCGGCCTCAAGGGGAATTGGCCCGGCCTTTAGGTGTAAAGCGGCCCTAACACCGCTATTATGAATCGCTGAAGTGGTGTTATTTTATACTTAATGACGCATATGATCAATCGCTTTCAACAATGACTTACTTGATGGCAGTGTACTCAACACTTGTTGGCGGCTTAAGGATTAAAAATAGATGTTTACTTTTAAAGGCCCCGGGTACCTTGAGCGCAGTGTGCCTCGGAGCAACATCCTCTAACTTAAGTGGCCATGTAAGTTAACTTATGATAAGCGTGGCCCATCTTACCTTCCTTCCTTCCTTCCTTCCTTCCTTGGTTAGGTGTGGCAGATCGAAAGCCCAAGTGGGTGGTTGCTTGGGTGTTATGTGTGTCGGGCATATACCATATCCTTCATGAGATATACCACCTTCATGAAAGACCGTGCCCCCTTATTAGTACAACGACAATCGGGATACTATGCTATATATCTCCGAGACCGCTACTCACGGATGAGCTTGTTGAGTTTGAGAAATAGTAACCGGTTTTGAAGTTCAAGACCTCGGGAAAATTACCGATCGTTTGAGAGGAATCTATGGAATATACCTCCACGTAATAAAAGACAAAACCAAAAGATCACAACATGTGACCTGTTGGACTTGGAAACATATGAGAATTTGGACATGTTATGCCCCAAAATCGAGAGGGAGCATAAAACCCTAAAATAGTATGCAGCCCGGAGGTTATTGTTTTTGGTTTCTATGACATTGGACTTAGATTTACGATCTCAAATCAGCCTAGTCCAAGTCATTTGAGGGAAACCAACCACAAATCTATAGGGGTCAAGTTTTTTGTGTTGGAGGGATGAAGGTATGCTTGTATGCAACACTTCTCTCGCTCCATTCACAATAATGAATATTGAGTAGTCTAAGTCACGTGGCCTTATTCTGAGCACTTCCAACTCCAAAGACAAATTTTGGCGGTTGGATCGTACCGTGGACGGTCTCCTCCAATCAACATCCGTGATACACGGAGACCAAATAAATTCAAGAACATTTCAAGTTTTAGAATTAGGTGCAAGATGTTTAACAATTAAACCTAGAATGATATCCATAAACTGAGCGCATAGTCCAATATCATTGTAACACATGTCATTTTGGTGTCCATTCTTAATTACAATCCTTGCTATGCACCACTCAAATGCATGTGTCCAATGGGGAAGAGCGACCACATAAGGCCACATACCTTAAGTTATGAGAAGGTTGTCCCTATGGATGTCATGAACTAGCTTGATTTTGTCCAAGAGTTCATCCCCAAATTTGTAAGGCAATATCTCACTAAGTACTTATTGTATAAATGAAGCCTCCAAGGGCTACAATGTAAGGTAGATGTGCCTAATTCAGGTTCTCATCCGAAACAAAAAAAACCATATTTGAGTGGTGTATGGTTGCGTTTGAATTAAGAAATAGTCACTAAAAAGACATATGTTGATAAGAGATTGGACTACCCGTTTATTCCAGATTTAATAGTCAACAAAATTGAGAGAATATATATGATCATTTATCAACCCAAAGAATCTAACTTCAACAATGAATAAGATATTCATACGAGCTCCGAATATTATGAGGAAAGGGACTACGGGCACAGTCTGGTTTTGCTAATCATTTCGCACTAATTATGTGTTTCATATCCTACGAGAAGTGGGCGCAAAGAGAAAATTGTTTCTTACGACCCCATTTACCTTACCTTATACATTATACCTTGTGACCATAAATCATCCTTCTTTAATATCCCACATTATTTTAGCAAATTGGAGTGAAATGGTTGGAATCCTATAACGCCGGCCTCGGAAAGAGTTATGTTGTTGTGGCAACTTGAAAGGGATTGGGCCAAGTCGGTGATGTGCAATTATGTGAACACCTCACACACACACATGGAGAGAGGGTATTGTTGTGTACAAGCGTACTTCTCATCCATCCAACATCAAAACTTGACCCCCTACAGTTGTGTTACCTCACATGACCTTAAGTAGACTAATTTGAGGTCTTTGAAGTTGATTGTGGTGTTAAATCAGCTAACAAAGTAACTTTTGGATTGCATACTATTTCAGGGTTTTTATGTTGGATGAATGAGAGGTACGCTCATAAACAATAATTTGCCAATGATATCATGTCTCCCTCATATACCGATCCTTGAGATCTACCACCTCACCTAATGGCACAATGGGTCTCAAAGAAAATGACAACGTCGAGCTTCGTAAGGTACACTGGCTCCTTTCCTTGTTCTCCATCTTCTCTTGATCAAATTTAAGTCTTCACATCTGTGTTGCATTGGGAAACCCATGATGAAATATCAACAAAAACTTGGCATGAAAATTGTACCTCCCTTCATTTAGTTATGGTTATCAAAAGTGCATGTTTGTTAATTTCTTAGTTGAATACACAGGTCCTCCCCGATCGATTGTGGTCATTATTGAGTATGGAGTAGTTAATACAATTTGAAGACATGATCCAATCCCTTATAAACATGTGTCATTATGGTGTTTGTTCTTTGATTATGACCTAACCACACACCAATCAAATGTAGGTGTTATGTTGAGAAAAATAACCAAATAACACATGCATACGTTATTTTGACACATGTATTTGAGTAGTATATTGCAAGGCTTGTGTCTAAGAACAGAGACAAGAAGTCATGTGTTATGATGAGATTGGACTATGTGATCTAGATATATTGACCTTTATAAATTTGATTGACAACACAATTGGGAGTACCTATGTGACCATTTGAGGAGAAATATATTAGAGTCTTCATTTGCATATGTATATATATAACTTTTGGCATGTCAACTTCAATTATGAAACTTGAAATAACAATACATGTGAATTGCAATTACAAACCGAATGAGACAATTTCGGATTCAATCCGTCGGTTTACAATTCATGTAGACTTGGAAGTGTCTAGAATAACAAGGTCACATACCTTGGGCATTGGTGAGGTTGATGAACCTTGTGTGGCTCTCTACGGGATAGATTGCTAAATTAAAAATTTGGTGTTTAGAATTACAAAGGACCATCAAAGCATTACAAAGAATCAAGATTTATCGACAGGTAAAGTTTTGGTTTACATCCAAGATGTGTTGCATTAATCAAGCTTATTGCGTTGATTAAATTACGTCTATATGAAGCATATGTTCCTTTGTATCTCATGAACTTCTATCCATATGCCCAAGGATTTTGGAGAGAGGGATTTATCATGTACAAGTGTATGTCTCATTCATCCAACATCAAATTCATGTAATAGCATGCAATTCGGAGGTTACTTTTTTTAGTCGATTTGACATCGGAATTAGTCTTGGAGACCCTCAATTAGTCTAGCTCGGGTCATTTGAGATGAATCAACAACAAACCTATAGGGGGTCAAGTTTTCATGTTGGATGGATGGGAGGTACGTTCATATACAATAATTCCCCCCTATCCAAGGAATTTGTTCAAGACTTGTAGTTAGGGCCAATTTAGATTATGATGAAGAAGCACACGGGTTGGTCAAGAATTTTCAACCCAAGACAAGGTTATTTGAGGCAATGGTTGGTATAGAGGACAAGATGGAAAAACAATTAAAATAAATAAATAAGAGCCTCCAGTTCAAGAGTTATCCGGAGGTCAAGTTTCTTGTCCGAGAGTTTAGGGTTGCCCAAGAAACTTGACCCCCAAAAAACTCCGCTTGCATAAAGTGTTTTGCCATGTTGGCAACTGTGTCATTTGTTCATCCATCCTTGAAGTTCTTCACTGGGCAGTCTTGACCATAGTGTAAACCCCAACAAGCGAAGAACCCATTTCGTAGCTAATCATATTGCTCTCATGCTTAGTTTTGAATCCCCTTCACAATGGAGGATTTAGTTGATTGATTTTGAAATATCATGATTTCATTTTAATTGGTCATTTGGTAGAGTTTAAATAGTAAAAGAAATCGTCCAAAGCTCTTCGAAAACTTAACATCTTATTAGAATGATTTATTTTAGCCAAATTCAATATGCAACTACAAGACGATTAAATTCAATCTGTAGATGATGTAGAGAGAGTTGTTATGAAGTTTAATCTAAAACCCAGTTTATGTCAAATTGAAATCCAACTAGATATTGAATTCAAAACTTTGATTTTTATGTAAGATGCATACCCGAAACTACGATTGAACCTAAAACTATGTACCACAGTCATCCGGTGGTGCATAGCATTAGTATTAAGTAATGTGTTGATCATTTGCTGTCAGCTCCCCAGTAGCTGCTCCTGGTGTGTAGGTTACTAAAGACATAATGAAGAACACATAAACTTCCAGAAATAATCATAAAGAGAAAAACACATGGACATCAAACTTGTGCAAGGCGCATGTCAGTCGAAATCCACCCCCACACTGAGAAAGACCTCTAAGTGTCACTTGCAAAGGAGTCAATTTGAATCATTGATTGTATTGAACTTTGAGCTCAAGGGTCTGGTTACCCAATGCAGAAGACGATTAACTCTACATATGTTACAACAAAAGCTCGATGCAGGATGCAAGGCTTTTCATAAGCCAGCTCTGTACTTATGCAATATACTTAGCAACAATGTCACTACTACTCTCCAAGAATGTCTCACCAATTGTTACACTGGCACCCTGCGCTCTCGAAACCGATCAAAAAACTGCCAGTTCAACACACACCCACAGATGTAAGGTGCCAAAATGCAGCCTGTAACTTCCCTCATAGAATATGTGCCCTACATTACCTTCCCATTCACAATAGACAGGCAAAGCACCAGACAACATCATAGCAACTTTGTACAAGCAACTTTGCAGTTTAGCATCTTAACCACGGAAACCCAGGTGTAACCTGCTAAACTGCAAACATACCGTTCAAGGATACATGATAGATATGACTGAAAGGCAACTCATGCGTCTAGCACCACTTACTGCAACTAAGAAAGGTTGTTGAAGAAAATATCCCAGAACAGGGACTCTGTACAAAAAGACAAGTGCTGTTGGCCAGAAACCGCTGCAATTAAGAGTCAAAACAATGTACCATTAGCTCACTTTAAAATCATGGAAGTGACGCATAACAAGTTCATATCAAAAATGAAGTAGTAGTCCTCACAGTCCTTCCTGACACTCAAAAGACCAAATTTGGTGTTTTTAAACGCAAGCTGAAGAAGCACCCAAACAAGTGATAAATACGATAAACAAAGTCAGTATGCCTATTAATGTAACACTTAAATGGCCTGAGGGGTAAAGCATTTCCTAAAATGTGTTATGCAGAAGCATTTACAAGATTTTCTTGATGAAAATTACACAAGAGAAGTTGTGAGGCATCATCAAAGGATGACATCCATACAATTAGAATAAC
Source organism: Polytrichum commune (assembly GCA_950295325.1). Lineage (NCBI taxonomy): Eukaryota > Viridiplantae > Streptophyta > Polytrichopsida > Polytrichales > Polytrichaceae > Polytrichum > Polytrichum commune. The sequence goes on from OX485806.1 coordinate 17,853,994, forward strand.
AAGAACTGCCTTTCATCCTATCTAACTGAATTTAGAAGTAAAAACTTTGATAACTTCATCACAATCACAAATCTCATTGTCTTAATGAAAAACTTAATATGATTACATAAACTAAGATTGGAAGAAAGTTGCAAGCATTAATATGATCCCAAAGTGATCAAACTATCAAAATGTCCCTTGAGATGTAAGTACTTCATGAGGTATAAAGGAAAACCGATAATAAAATTCATAATTCAGATTTTGGAGTTGAAAGACAAATTCAATAGCTAAATCTGATCATGTAAGCAATTGATTAAAAAAAATGATTTGAGCAAAATCCGACCATTTGAAATTCAGAGTCCCATTTTGAGATGTATAGGCCATTGAGGTAATGATCTGACAGCAACCAGCATGGTAAATAATTATACCTAAAGGATGGAAAATTACATGTGTTATAAGCTAACATATACCTGAAGAGAAGAACAAAGCCGTATGTCTCAACAATCATGCCCACTATTGCCCATCCAAAGACGACCAGACAGAAGCCTGCACCGAATAGTATGGACCCCTGTGTACACACTCAAACCACAAGTAACAGTTACTCATAAGCATCAGGCAGATTATTTTCTTTCCTTCAAGAAACAGAAGAAATAAGACCAGTGACCTAATTCATTCAGATGCCAACACAAAAGTCTGCAAGAATTTCTCTCCCTCGAGATGAAGAAATGACACCAGTGATCTGATTCATTCCAATACCAACATTTACTCTTCCAAGGTCTCCTCAAGGAAATGAAAAAACCAGTGACCTAAAGTAGATGGTGCTAAAACCAACAACCCCCCCAAAATCAGCACATTGAAATCTTGCACAATATGCACATATTAATCCTGAGAATGTCCACCACCTTAACATTAGGCTCCCGTGTTGGTTTGGGATCATTTACCAATGAAACTTTGAACCTTTATAACTTTTGCATACATGATTCAAACAAGACATACTTTGGTGCGTTGCAATCCCCTGTCAATTGCTAACAAGCATAATTCATAGCCTTGTTTTTCTTTTTCTTTTTCTTTTTAAATCTAATAGTAATATATATGCTCAGCGCTTGAAGTGGCCGGTGTAGCACCATCTATCTACATTGATTCATTCAGCCACCCGACTAGAAGTCTGCAATAATTTCTCTCCCTCAAGAGACAGAGGAAACGAAACAACCACTGCCATAATCCAGAATAGGATTAGACAGGAAAGTTTAGACATCCATTCAGCTGAAGACGGGATGGTTTTTGCAAGCCATCTTTCACCTTATAGTTGCGGGGCTTAACGAAGAAGGACACCGTTGCTTTCAGGCCGATCGTCAGCATCACTCCTGCTACAAATAGTATCTACAACAGAGAAAAGACCGATGAGAAAGCATTTCACCTACAAAACAGAGTACATTGCTCCAAACCCTAAGTGGATGCTCAGCTCAGCTCACATTCAGCCATTAAACCAGGGGCACGGTTACAACAATCTTCAGGAGAGATGCAGCCAAAACAGAGATGATGCATGAAGATGGCTGGATGGACGGATAGGTAAATACATAAATAAATGGCACCGTCTGTGTGTACTTACATTGCCCATGGCCAAGAGGCCCTTGTCAAAGAAGAAGATGACCCCCAGGAATGTGAACAGGACTCCAAATCCCGTCAACCCGATCCCGATCTCTGTTCCATCCCATCGCCATGTCCATTTTGCATTTGCGTGAGGCACAAGCCGAGAATTTCTTAGTGAAAGAGTGAGAGAGAAAGGTTATTGAGTCTGTTGTGTGATGGTTGCACTTACTTCTCCGGTCGTTCATCTCGAATCCCACCATGGTTGCCACCTGATGCTCCGCAATGTGAGCTCCGATTGCTCCAAAATGCTCCCAAATGCTCCCAATACTCCCAAAATCCAAACAAAACGTGCGCTAGGGTTTTCGTCGCGGGAGTTCGACTCATTCACCGCGTGTATGTAGCGACCTTCCACCTTCGTGAGTTGCTGCCCTCCCACATTACCTACCGGCCAACTCTCTTCATGGATGAATGGATGAATGAAACATCCGTCTCTGTTCCTCTTGGATGAAATCCTTACATTTGTATTTCATGCTCATGATGGGCTAAGTAGTGGGCGTCTATGTAAACTCACTCATCCTAGATGAAGGGGTTGCAATAAAAACAAACCTTTTAAGGTAGATGGGTCTTTAATGGTTATTTTCTCCGCTACACCGTTTATGGTAATTAGTGTCACAGCCTAAACTAGATGCCTAGAGGTCTCAAAGTGTCACGTTCATTAATTGTCAATATGATAGTATTCATCCACACAAGTTACTTCATAAAGTGACAATTTATTTACATAATGACATTTAGCATAGCAGATTGGGATGTTTTGAGATGATAGTTTTGCGTTTTTGTATGCAAGGGGAGGATATTCTTGATCATACTAATGCCAAGTGTCATTTGCGTGCACGTTAGTTAACTTGTAGACCATTGTGTAACATAGGCATGCACCTCATAACAATACTGAACAAATTGTTGCCAAGATATTAACAAGTACATTTGAATGCCATGTGTCAAGAGGTGATATTGATGATGAAGTTGTTGATCAATAGTGTAACCTAGCATATGCCTCAAAACATGGTGTGTGACACTAAATACCACAAACGGTGTAGCCCACTTCTCCTTGGATGTGAAACATGTGATTAGTACGAGATGGTTACTAAATCTAGAACAAGGTTGTAGGCACTTTCCTCAAACAAAAAATTGGACATTCGTATGACATTCTTATTTGTTATCAAAGTGAAGACTCTCGTGTTTATTAGATGGTCATGTAGGTCGCCCAATTATGTTGATTGTTGAACCTAGAATGGTAATCATATTTAAAGCACATAGTTCAATCTCTTTTAACCACATGTCTTTTTGATCCCCATTCTTGGAACCACACCTATCTACATAACACTCAAATATAAATGCATGATTAAGATAAGGACCTGAATTAGGCATGCCATAATTACCTAAAACTCATACATCATGGATGAAAGGGGTTATAATTTTTAATTTTTTAAAACCTTATAGGGTTCAAGGGCAAAGGGACTTCCACGCACAACTGTACCTCTCATTAAAATTCAAGAGTTAAAGCCCCAAAATAATGTGTGATCTTGGGGGTAGTTTTTTAAAGTCGATTTGACACCAAAATTAGTTCAAAGACCCCAAATTGGTTTATTGATAGTTAGTGAAGATGAATCAACCACAAACTTATAGGGGTAAGGGACATGAGTGTCAAAAAACTTTGGATGGATGAGAGATACGGTTATATGTGATGACTCCATCTTGCCACCTTATTAGACTACTTCGGGGGGCTTTGAAACTAATTCCCAAATCAACTTGAAAATCGAAATCCAACCTGCATACTATTTTCAAAATGTTTTAGTTAGAGTTGGCACTGATTTTGTCTTTGCATAGAATGTGACCATATGAGTGGATGTGAATCTAATGGGTGGATGAACTTGTCTCACACAAGTGACTTAGAATGCAAACACCGACATTGATTACCCCAATTCGTGTGTGTTAGGGTTTAGGGTTGCATTGTGCTATAACTATTTAATGAGAATGTGCAATTTTACCAAGCAAAGTCATGTATGTTCTAAAATTTCCAAAGAACTTATGGAACTTTCGGTAGTAAAAATTGAGCTCATGAGTAAGATGTTGTTATTGCACTGCATAGCTCCAAATAATAACACAGACTAATTGGGAGAATCAATGGAGTTGTCATCTTCAAGTTCCATATTCTATGTCTTTAACTCTTACAGTCACAAGGTGTACTTATATGGTGTATTATGACAATGTGTACAAGCCTCCAACAAGTGGATTGGGATTTCATGGCATCTCTGTAAACTCATCTGTCATGGATGAAGGGGCTCCAGTCCAAAAAGACTCGCCAACAATTTCTAACCTCAATTGCGTTCTTTCAATTGGACAACATATACATGCTAAAGAAATATTGGGGGGTTTTGGATCATATAAATGACCTGAATTCAAATCCATGCTCTGTTGTAAAAAAGGCTTACATAAAGCTATATTCACATTCAAGTATACACCCTGTTGTATTGGAATATAAACCCTGTGGAATGAGCACAAGGCTTCCTGGTTTCTCTCGTGAGGGAAGTTTTTGCACTATGAGAGACTTGCTGAGAAGTTTTTTCACCAGTACCTGGATAATGTTCAACCCAAAGAGCAAACTAGGTACTAGAATGCGTTTTGAGTTGATCCCACATGTCATAAAATAGGGTTGCTCTAAGTCTGCATACGTGAATATGGTCAACAAATTACCTGGCCCCTAAGCATCCTGAATACAACATACACAGGGTAAGAACTGTCACCAGTCAGTAGGAACAAACACACCATATTCTATGGTAAGAGCTTTGATTTTACGAGAAAATGAAGGCGGCAAGAGAAAGCAAAGTAATTCGGACCACAACTTCCGACTCAGGTCTGGCGATGGGCTCTGAACTGAGTAACCACCATCATGAAGTCAGGAACCATTGCATAAGAGGAAAAAGTTGTAGAAGGCAAACCATTGCATGTGTCCCCTGGGTCAATGTGCGTTTTTGCAAACCATTTGAGAGGTAAATACAAGTGTACGGATGTTGTTCCTCATTCCTGAACAAGAACCAGAGGATATACTACAAGGGACGTTTATTTGAAGACTCTGGATTGCTCTTCTGGTACACCAATCTCATATAAAAACTTGGAAGCAGCAGAGATGCCTGGATAACTAAAAATCCTACAAGGTTGCAGATTTCAGTGTCAACTTTGGTCAAAAAGCTCTGCTCCTCCCGCAACTGCTCCAAATTCATCCGGTGCTCTGCAGAGACAACCAGGCTAGATTAATTGCCACTAGTGATAATGCATTGGTCCAAAGAAAAGGAACCATGATCAGTTGTATCAATACTTGACCAAATTGTATGTGAACCTTTGAATGCACCTGACCAGTAAACATTTGCTCAAGACTCTCACCACTACATTAAATAGTCCTATTAATGTGGGTTACAATTTGAAGTTACATGTTGCTATAATGTTTTCCTGACATTATCATTTTTTACCAAGTGAATTACAGCATATTCCTTGATGTGCATACTAAACTATTTATGTTATTTGGGCGTAAAATGTGCTATAGCACAACATAACTCCAAATGGTAGCCCACACTATTAGGACTATCTAGTGTACTTGTCACGGCAACTGCCAGTAAGAGAATCATGCTCTATTTTAGCTGCAACATTCAGAGAATAGAAAGCAGAGATGACTATACCTGTGAGAGAGCATATAGAGCTCCTGGGGGCTCCCTGACCCACTTTAACTACTATTGGCATGAGTGGACCATTGTTAAGGGTTTGATGCTCTCCACCTTTGAGCATACCCAGGTCACACAAATGATGAGATAATCTTGAAGCCGAAATGGTATCTCTGCTCACATACACAGAAACCTATGATACAAATGGAATGAGACTGATGCTACAGTGTTGGGGTCGGGTCGCCTATTATTGTAAGAAAACACAGGGGGCCTTAGGCCAAGAAATGAATCAAGTATCTTCATCTACAGGTCCGACATATGTCAGGTCACTCCGCCTCACTCGTACAGCCCCCTTCAACCATGGGCATGCTTTCAAGTTCCCCACCTCTCCACCTCCTATTGGTCCACTTGATGCCCCAACACCATCTTCAAGCAATGTCCAGGGGTCTACCTCGAGCTCCGTGTCTGGCACTGCCACTGTCTTTGCTTTCATCACATTGTTGTCAACAGAATTCAGAGGCTTTTGGAAGGCCCCTTGATGAATTATGGTAGAAGCAGTGATACTACTGGAGACACCACATTGCAACAAAGAGAGAGCAGAGTTCGATATTTGGGGTGGTCCTGCTGCAATTGTGGTAGGCGGGGTAGGAAGAAGTAGTGGCATGGCTGCCTGCAGACGAGTGCGAATGCCAACTGGTAAATGCATATGCTCCAGATCAGCCTGCATGCAGCCAAAGTAAACTTTCAGAAGCCATACCGTGCCCAAATAAATTGTTGAATTTTGAGCAAATAACTAGACTAACAGCCCAAGGTATATCCATAAGGTGTAGATAAAGCAGCACTCAACAATCTGACTACGAAGAAGAAAAACAGAATTAACACCCACCTGCATGCGTTCGGCTGCTTCTCTATCAAAAGCTGGGATATCTCGACAGGGCTTCAGAGAATTCTTCCGAGGTTTCAACCACACAGCCCATGTACTACTCATTAGCGCATGCAAAATGCTCAAAAGCCTATCAAATAGAGGCTCCCCTGCAGAGGCTGCTGCAGCCTGAGCATTCTTATCAAAATCATCAACACATGACGAGGACGACTCCCTCGAGCTTCCTGGATCAGGACTCTCCTGAACAACACGTGTGCACAACAAACGAAGTAGCACAGGGGCAAGAGTCTGGCGCATATTTCGGGCTTGTTCCCTGGAAAACAAGCTTTCTGTCAGATTAGACATGTGAATTTAATAAAGAGAGATGCTTGTGCAAACTCATGAAATATGATTAATATTCACAACTGAGATGTCGCTACACAGTTAAAAAGTAGACACTAAAAGCATAAACAATAATCATGGGAAAAGGAACACAATATCAAGCACCTGGGAGCTTCATAAGACATGTATTTAAATGACATTTTTCTCTACTCAGCAAGTTCACATTACAATTGACATATCTTACTTCTGTATTAGGACAGACAATGAGATACCTTTCTGCCTGGATGATAGGGAGAAGTGGAAGCAGGAATTGAAGTCGCAGCCAGATTGACGTTTGCAAAGCTGCTGCTGACACAGGTGCAGAATCAGGCACAGGAAGAAACCTCTGTCGCCCACCCAGACCTGGGCTACCGACTTCCCCCAACCCACTCCGAGGACCCCTTCGTGTGCCAGAGCCCTTTGATCCAAGAATACCATCGCCTCCTGATGTTGAGGGTACAGTGGTGCGTCCACTGTTCCGAGTGAGGTTACTGATGCACTGCTCCAGGTTAGTCATCTGCTTAACTAGCTCAAAAGCAAAGCCATTGCGAGTGTCCAAGGAGCTCCGGGCTAGGCAGGGGAGAACTAAGTCTGCCAATGCTTTCTCAGTTGAGAATGGCTGGCTGGACTCTCCAGCAGAGGCTTGTCGACCCAATTTGTCTTCCAAGTGGCAATCCATCCCATCATCTTCAAGTTCACCTTCTTCAGGTGAGGCAGTAGACCCTGGTAAAGAAGATTGTTTTCTTTCATCCACCTCCCGCAAATGTCTAGGGGGCTGCCAGCCCCATGACTTTACATGTCGTGGCACAACCGAAAAATGCTGTCGGCCAGCCATATTGTCAAGTAGCTGCCGGAGCGATTTGCGACCATTCAACATGTCATTATTTTCCAACACCCACTTGACCTACAAGAATTGCAACAAACAAAAAGGTAAGAAAACAGTACGAGAAGTAAGGTCAGGAGAAGTCTACGTATGTAGAGAATGCAGGAATCTGGAAGAACCGACAGCAATGTCAGTGCCTCAGTCCTAAAGACTCCTAAAGACTATCTGAAAATATGTGGATATATAATTACACAGTATCTCCTGTAGTGGGTGTTAAGTATTGTGTGCCTTGAAGACCTCAGGTGACAACCTTTCTCTGCAGATACAAAATCAATGACATGGACATAAAGATCATGTGAGCTTACATGCAATATTAGGTATTCCTCCAATGCTTTTCCAAGTAGAGAAACTGCTTCAGAGTAAAGGGCAGCTGCATCAGGTCGAACCAACAGGCGTGTGAGCACCACTTCTGTGAAGGTCTTCTCACATTCTGCGAGCTGCTGTCGATCTGGTCCTTGCATCGCTGCCTGAACTGCTTCTTGTGCACTCTGCGGGTGTGTCTTGAGCCTCTCAAGGACCACTTGCTCATTCAAGAGCAACCGTAACTCAACCCATTGCCAATGAAATGTGGCTGCTTGAAGCTCGTCCAATACCTGCCAAATTTGACACCTGATGAGTTTACATCTTAAGATGTATGATCAGAAATTTGATACGTCTACTAGACAAGACAAACTACGAGGTTGATGTGATGTTGCAACATACCCGAACAAGTTGATCCACCTGACTCTGGCCTGAATCGTTGGTAGTACCAGGTCGGCTTTGACTCCATTTGTCATCGTCAGGCATTTTGCGCCCCAGAAGGGCATGGAGGAACAAACGAGCTCGAAGAGGCACCATTGCCGATACTTTCTTGAACGAATCCAAGCCCTGCATGTCGAGCATAGCTGCATATTCGCTCTCTCCTGAATCACTTGAAAGAAGCCGATACAGAGTGCTTGTGTCCCTTAAACAGACATCTCGAAAAGGTTCATGGGCTACCATATCATTAACCGCCACCATCACTGCCTGAATAACTGTGTCTTCTCGGATCATATTATTCACATAAACAGGCTGCTGTCTCCGTAATGCAGCAGCAAATATAGCATAAGCAGGGGGGAATACAGCTGCTAGAGGCATGGATCTTTGCAACCGTGCCAGCCCCAACACAGTTGCCTCACCCAACAAATCTGCAACTAATCCTCCTATAACTGTTCGACAATCTCCAATTAGCACTCGGAACCAATGAATATGCGCCTCTGCTGCATTATCCGCCTTTGTGTTACCACCCATGCTACTCACTCTGCCATTGGAAGTTGGTCCTCCAGGCTTCTGGAGCTGCAAACTCTCCAAATGGTCCTTGACACGCAATACTGACACCATGCGCTCAAGACTGGTGAGTCCATTGACCACAAGGCCTGCAACCAGGGCTGAAACTGCTGCAGCTGCCAAAGTAGCTCGAGTAAAGCCTTCTCCAGGATCATTTACCAGGGCTGAGTTGGGTTCCGGTGTTTCTGGTGAAAGGTGGAATTGTGATCGTGGTGCTCTTCCTAAAATATGTCCCATTCCATTCACCACTACAGTAGCTGACTCTTGTGCCAAGGCCACTTCCAGCATTCTGGTTTGACGATCACCAATAGCATCCTTCAATACCTGCAGGCAGTAGATGTGGATCTGCAAAACTCGGCGGCCACACCTGCAGAAATTTTTCATGCTCTGTTAAGTTGCTGAAACTCTTCTAAACATGTAGATAAATATGAAGGTTAGAATATTACTACAGTCAGCAATCGAATCAAGCTGCATGAAATTTAGTTGGAATCATACAAGGGTAAGACCTTTGGGATATGTACCTGATGGCAGGACTTGCACTTGCAGGAGTAACTGTAAAGTTATTGTATCCAAGACTCTCCAAAACAACAGCCACACTAGAACTAGCAAAGCCAACAATGATTTGCACGGCATTGGCCAGAAGAGCTGCATCAGCTTGTGGGGTACCACCTCCATTCTGTTTTATGGCATCCATAATACCCATGACAACACGCTGGGCAGCCTGGTAACCTTCTTCTAGAGGATCACCCCCTCCATCCCTAGATATACCTAGACCAGCAGCCTCTCGCTCTTTGTTGAGCATGATCTGGATCACATCATTCATACCACGATGTACAATCTCCTTCATGTTTTGTCCAACTCTTGCCAAGCGCCCAGTAAGGCGAGGCGGGATAGGATCGTCCCGATCATCACCCATACTGTTAACCAATCCAAAACCACCATCACTGTCACCTGCTTTTAGTGCCTCCAGCTCTGCTCCAAGACGCTTGTCACATGAACTTTTCCAATTCTTTTCCCAAGTTTGTACACTACTGAGACTTCCATACTTTCGTAGAAGGTCCCGAACATAACATAACAATGCCGAGCACCCAGCTCGACCTCCTGGCACAACTATCATCACATTGGCAGCTCGTTGCATTCCCGCTGATAATGCCTGTGGGAGGGAATCCATAGATGCAATAACACCCTCGTACCTAATCACAATCATGAAGTTCAGTGAATTGATGATAATGTTCAGAGCCTCACTTGTTAATCTTATGCTTATAGCAAAATCATTTGCAGAACACCAGATCTAGGTTCTAATCAGACTGCAGTTTAATACTTAAAAGATACAACTGAGTATTCCAGAACAGCTACAACTTCTCACCTTTGTAGACATGATAGAATTGCCGCTTCTCCCAAATCACAAAGAGAGCCATCTTTGTTCCCCAATTGAGAAATGCCTCGGTTAACATGACCAGGGGTTGATGGAGAAGTGGGAGCAATAGGCAGCAGCCACAGAAGAAGTTGAACCAGAGTGTGAAAATTGTTCCCCATGTCCATGATATACACAACAATTGAAAGTTGCTCTTCTCCCATCCGCCATCCAAGAGTGCCTCCCAACTCCTCTGAGGCAGTACTGGATATCCCTCCATTCCCCATTCCATAGTTCACTTGTGACTTTGGAAAGGTGAGTCCCCAACTGCTCACAAGGTTGCGCACTGTACTGTCCAGCCAGCTGACTATCATCCACTTCTCCCCCACCCTAAGGGATTTCATAGCAGCCCCAATAGTGTGCAGGTCTCCTGCATGGGTTCAAAATCTGTGAGCACATGGCAGAACAAGAAACCGTAGTATTGGACACAAGGACTCAACAAGACAGGAACACAACTAGCATTAGAAAGTATTGAGAAACAGCAAAAGGATCATCGGTAGTCATGAAGCAAACAAGTCAATACATATTACGGGTTCCTTGTGACCTCTAAAATGCAACTCACTCACAAGTGATCACTTTATCTCACTCTTGTCAGTTTCAACAGCTAATGGGGAGCTAAACTCAGGTCACACAGATCAGACTCAATAATCGGTTCTAAGAAATTGAATAGACATCCTGATTCTCCGGGATTCTCCTACAAAACTTCTTTGATCCTCCTATGGACAACAAGTTTCCCCACACACCAGAGAGCGCTTTCTGGTTGACTTTCTATATGTAAAGACCAGGAAAACATATCCATTAGATTGCTAGACGCCTAGTTGACCAAATATATTGAATGGTACACTTGTTCCAAAATCAACTTCACAGGACTATCTTTCCCTTCTTTCATACCATTTCCAGAAAAGCAAGAGATATCAACAAACCTTGCACGCACCTGTTTGAGACCTAAATGCTTAAGACCACCTGCAAAATTATTGATTTGATTATGATTTGATGTCTTTTCACATTTGCAAGTAGGAGGCACAAGTTTATTCCCCGACTGGAATAAGACATGGATAAGTGAGTGATTACTTGAGGCAAGTGGAATGAACATCATTCTTTGTAATTCCTTCATATTGATTCTTACAATGTATTGTTAGAGTTGCCATTGAATATATATGAGCGCTTTTCCATTGCATTTTTGAACAGCCTTTTACATCTTCACTTTGTGAGTACATCTACAACACTGAGCCAAAATTTTGTAAAATATTATGCCAACTCACATTAAATATTGAATATTACTTGGAAAGACAGTCAATCACACACTGATACATCAACCTTCTAAAGTTTATCACAAAAAGTGTTGCTTACAATGAAATAACATACCAAAAGAAATGCTCATACGACTCCATTCGATCCCCAGAACAACCCAGACCAAAAACATGAGTCTCAAAAAGAAAGTGTAACCTGCTTTGCCGCTATCCTTGACATGGGACATAGGTCCTCCTTCACAACCACCAGGTTGATGTAACGGACAGCTGACTTTGGTTTCCAGCACGTAACTGGATGTTGTGCCCTGGGTGCTCTCAGTTCGATTAGTAGCCAAGTGTGCAAGACTTTGAGTTTTACGTACAGTTTTGGGTCGGCCTCTAGTTGTTTGTTTAGAGGGAGGCTTGATGGGTTGCTCCACTTTGATAATATCAGGCATCTTTGGCCCCTTCTTCACCCACCATGTATCCTCATCTGCAGTAGATATCGTGGATCCTTGAGCAACCCACCATTTCCCTTCATTAGTTTTTAACCTCTTTGTTCTGCTACACTCCTCACACCCTGGAGTTAAGTTTCTAGCTTCCATGGTGTTATCTGAGGGTGCCACCCTTTTGCGTCGACTTCTTGCTACAATTGCTTTTGTTTCCACATTTAGAGCACCCTCAGGAAACTGGAGGCAAGTAGCAATAAGTTGCTTCAGCTCTGCAACTTTCAACTTAGGTTTTTGATTCTTTGATATCCTCTGAGCTTTTGTGTCTCGCACATCATGCAGTCCAGGGGAGGACCTTGGGTCAAGAGAAATAGAACCATCTCTGTGAGCTTGGAGGCCAGCAGTTGCGGCATTCTGAGCACGCCGTTTGCTATGCAAACCACTAAGACCATACAAAGCCAACCGCCGTTCGATTCGATAAAGTTGAGAAGCCTCAGACTGCGAAGCATTATTGTTCCGATCATCATCAGAAGACAGTCCAGTCAGGGTTGGTAAATGCTGTAAGACATGCCTGTGACGAGATGCCCGCACTATCTCTGCTGCCGTAGAGTTCTTGTCCAGGACTCCACTACACAGCAGCTGCTTAACATACAGATCCGGTTCAAATAATCCCTCTCGGACAAGGTCAGATAACAGCAGAGGCAGCCGCTCTGAACTGTCCCCTTGCCAAAGTTCATGTTGATCCAACCATGCATATATCAAATCATGAATTGAGCTTGAGTTAGAATGCACAGAGGATTTTCCATCCACGTTCAGGGTTGAGCGCTCCAAATGATTGTGCACAATCAATCCTTTCTTCCCCTTCTTGTTGCAATTTTGCACTGGAACACCAATAGAAGAAATAGGGAAACCACTATCCAGGTGCTCAAGCATGCTTGGAGGACTGCTCTTCTCCTCCATCTTTAATATCCTCATCCGCAGGACTGAAACTGCCATATACACACGTGACATGTCTCTATACGGACTTTGCTTCCACTCTGCTTTACTTACACTCCCCCTGCTATCCCGAAAATCACAAACTGCCCATTCGCACAAGAATCTTACAGCATAGAGCTCAGATGGGTTAACTGGGCCTGACAGATTGAAAGCTGTGCCAGAAGTGATATCTGCCTTCCATTCCACAGGCAAGTTATTGCTGCTACAAAAATCTTCATCATACACACAACAATAGGCTCCAGCAATGTCTCCCTGAATCAAAGCCCTATCTAGTGCTTGTACAACTCTTCCTTCGTTGTTTCTTAGGAGAACAGGACTCACTGCTCTTGTCAAAGAAGTCACACGCTTTTGTATTGAATTCACCTTCTCATCCACCATTAACTCCCTAGTCAGACTCTTCTCAACCCTGCCAGATATGGTGGATCCAACATCCTCCATTTCATTTGTCCTTGCATTCCTTTCCAGATCCTCCGAAGTGCCTGCATTAGCAATATAGGTGCCTCCTGCGCTAACACAGTTAGGAAGAGGAAAACAATCCAACCCAACAAAAGTGTCTGGGATGATTATAAGAAGGTAGCGAAGTAGCTCCACCAGTGTCGAGTGAGGTGTGCAATCTGTCATACTTGGTATATGTCCTGAAGGGCAAATCTTTCGCAACCATTGGAGACACGTCTCGACCAATATCCGTGAGTGTGTTTGGGATAAGGCTATTCCATCAATCAGCTCTAGCACTATAGGTAAGAGAAGCTCCAGTGCCTCCACAGTTTCTTTTTCCTGTAACAATCCCAAAAAAGTGAATTAAGAACGCAGCGGTGAAGTTTCAGTTGCGAAGCCGAATCTGGATTCAACACTAGTCCTCCTATCTAGTTAAGATGAGGAAGGCATGGAAAATCTTCAAGAGAATGAGGAGATACTTCACCAAACTTTGGATGCAAGAAACACCGGGGGAATGGATTGATCAAATGCATCTCCTTCACCCAAAGACCAACAAAAAGGACATGCCTGGAAAGTGTCAAGCTGTTAATACAACATAAATTTCTTCACCTTGAGTAACTTCAGGGCCCAGTCAACAACTAGAGTTCGGTGAAGCAGCCCTTCAGAATAGTGCCACTGTGCCAAGCGCACAATATAGCGCCATTTCGTGTATACATCAGGCTCTGCATCCAAGGATGCTCCCCCAGCAGACATAAATTGTGTTCGTGGAGCACCTCCAGGCTGGCAAAGATCATCCAGCAACCATTGAGCATACTCCAGTAGATTTTTGGTCCAATTCTCAACTCTCTTTGACTGAGACTTATCTGGGCCTCCTGCTGACATCCCAATAGACATGGGCTTGACCTGAAGAGAGCTCACCAGTGTGAGTACACAAGTTGAAGGATATGGCCTTGTTGATAACCGGCACATTAAATTGCAATCAACCTTCCCGAGAAAAACTGAAGCATGATCTCCTCAAATGAACCTAACAATTTTGTAAGGAATGTACCATGTGGAAGTAAGAATTCTGTACTAACCTGGTTGAGGTAGGCAATCTTAACAAACCAAGTTGCTCGAAGCAAAGGAACGTCATGTTTAATGAGTGCCTCAAAGATGATGCGGCGTTGGTAACCATGTGGGACATGTTCTGCTAAATTCCGGAGTCTCTTCCGTTGTGATAAATCCTGTTGCCAAATCATCATATACCAAATATCAACTCACATTATATGTATTTAATCCAAGTCCTAAGTCACCTCTTCTTTCAAGAAATAGGTTGGAGCAACCTGATTTTTAAATTAAAAATCTAGGCTTCTCCAATATAATCTTTGCCGCACATGAGTCACTTTATCCTACATAGAAATAGAAGGCTATGCGCTGGGAGATGACCTTGTGAGAGAAGCATAAAGGCAATCTAATGCTCACACACATGTTGTTTTGAAAATTTCTGTACATTGCTGTAGGAATAGTACATGGAGCAGGTCATAAGGTGCCCAAGTCAAATTTAAGATAGAAATAAACCTCTATCCACTTCTTCCTGAAATCTTCGCCACAGGTTCGGTGCTCTGGAAATTGACCACTTTTTGCTAACAATGGCCCAGAGAGAGCCACACCGTAAACTTGGCCAGCCTGCAATCATGAATTACATTCAACAGATTAAATGAACACCTTTAATAATTCCATTAGATAAAATTCCCAAATAAACAGTTACTACTTATGTTGTCTAATGAATTGAATAAATATATGCAACTCGAGGTGACTCAAGGATGATGAAACCCCAAGGGACTCAGAATCATGAAATAGGACAATCCCACTCCATTATTTGTGGGTTAGCAGGAAACCTCTGCAACTGCCAGCTGGAGGTGTAAATTAGCCCCAGTTTTAAGAGCATGTGCACATGGTAATGTGCTTGCCTCTTCAGAGAAGAGAATCTTACCTTACGTTTCCTGATTAGGGCATTATTGAGCTCTCTGAAGCGCTTCCGGATAGACTGCAAGAACACACCATCATCTGGAAAATTACAAAAAGCACACTTCCTATAGATTGAAATCTACTGGCACTATATAATCCATGTGGGGAGGAAAAGGTCAATAATGGTTCTCAAACACAGAAAGGGCTCCTGGCTTTGGGCTTCTCAATTTGTGTATCCTCCCACTCACCACTCTTGCAACAGTATTCATAAATTTCTTTGGACTGGACACATCCCATTATTTAGTGTGATAGAGAGACAAAGTATTGACACAGTATTTCCTCTGCATAGATCCAGCAGAGCCAGCAATAAGTGATAGAAGTAACCCAAGCATTGAACCCTACACAAACTTAAACCATCTAACCACAACCTTCTCAAGTATCTGTCACCAGATACTGTAATACTGAAGTAATAAATTGCTCCTCTACTCAAGTAGAAGGGCACGTTCTTGATGTTCAAGAAATACGTCATACACACAACTTACTATAATTACCACCTATCTCTTCGAAGAACTTTGGTTTAACTGATTACTTTATAAGCTAATGAACTACAACATCTTAGCTGTGACATCACACAATTCTGTCCACAATCTCCTTGCACAAAGGGAAAGCCAATAACCAGTACCTCCTTGTAACGGTTTACATTTGGCTTTGACCAAAAAGTATTGTTGGAAGTAAGACTTAGAAGAGCTTCCTTTGATTCCTGCACAAACTCCAACATCATCAACATCTCACTTGTATATCTTTTAGAATTCATTTTTCACAACTATGTACTTAAGTCCGTATCTTTATGTCCTCAAATATGAGAGTCTGCATACCTGAACACCTAACTACATTACCTCTACTCACCCCATCACATCTCTTTATCTCAAATGATGAAGCGATTTTCTGATGAGTTACCCATAGTGAAGTCTACTTCACACACATAACAATATTCTGAATTTTCAGCACATGTACAAAACCAAGAGTCCACAAACCCTAATTGACTACATAGGTTCACCTCAACGCCATCAATAATCTCCCTGTAGCCACTCTGGCAAGTATCCTTGTTTAGTATCTCTTCAGCACAATTAGGTGTTGGAGGGTAGAAATCAGGTGGCCCCAGCCTGCAGATTTGGATTCACATAATACCAAGAGTCAGGATTACCCCAAACTTCACTATTTGCATAAAACACATTCTACAACCGAATATATTAAACCCATGTTAATCTCATAGCATGTAACATTCACGTTCATCTCTATTGCAAGCTTCCACAAACATTCTAAGGCAAGAACAAGACCCCCTTAACAGAGGTCTCTGATTCAATCTCAAAGCACACTTGTAAACACTGTAGAAGCTTACATATTTTGAAGGGTTACTATTTGCCATGTAAGGGGATCATCAGTCACAACTCTGTCTACAAGATGGTGACTGATCTGAGCCAACCAAGATGGTTGTTGGAACGCAAGTGGCTACTGCCCTTAGTCTATAGTATCGCAAAGAGGAAGCCAGGTTAAAGTGATACTACACATACACTAAATATCGTAGTTGCTGCAGGTGAAAAATAAAGACTTCTGTATCAAATTGAATGCAATCAAGTTAAAAAAGATGCATTTCAAAGCATGTGGCCCACAGCACGGTGATTAAGGCAGCCCCTGCCTTCCTAAAAGCCATCTCCATGCTTCAAAGATTCCATATGGCTCTATACTAATTATGATGCAGTCAATATGACCCTCAAGAATAAACCAGAATTCCAGTTACTATAGCTGGATACATTAGAGCTATCAGTTAACTCAATGAAGCAGTTGGTCAGGTATTGGCCTCGTATGTTATCCCATTGATTGGTTTGCATATGAAATCAATTACTTCTTTCCACTTGGGGTGCAGGCTCGTAGGTAGTGTTAGAATTCAACAAAAAGCAATCTATATTGGTTCATTGATGGCCAACCTCATTTTAGCTTCGTACTAAACTCAAGAAATTTTCGACACTCAATGAATTAGATAGAATGTTCTTCAAACCTTGATACTACCTCAAAGCATGCATCAAGAACTTACCGAACATGGAAAACATTGTCCGTAAAACAACCAACTCCCAGCCAAAATTCTAGTTGAGTGAAAAGGATAACTCTATTATGTGACCAGTCTGTTTTGGAATTCAAATTTGGTGAGAGATAGTCTAGTACTAGAATACAGTCCACACAAATTATGAAATTTAACGAAGTGACACCAGTAAACATGCACCAATACATATTAAGCTCTTTTACCAACAGCCTTCATGAGTAGATGCAAGTAGAAAAGATTAAGAATCGGAAGGCATGAAGAAAGACCATTACCTTGAGCTCAACGACTCCCTCTCACATCGCAGTTTATATGGCTGAGGTGGTTGTGGGCGCCTGCACATATGACAAAGAAAATTAACAAATATGCCCTCAAATATTTCAAAACATACTTGCTACCAAACTTCAGAGTCCACAAAATGATGTGCATTAAAAAGAAATTCAGAGCACCACCATGAAAGAAAACAATTCTTGGTAATTCAATACAGCTTGGAGGTTACATCATAAATTTCAGGAATGTACTACCTAAAATCGGTAAATTTTTATCTTAGGAAGCAAGTGTGCAAGTATGTAAAGGATTGGGATCTTTCTTGTGCACATCAGTTGCCATATACAGAAGAAATTAAAGGCATTTGAGCAGTTCTGTACGCTACCAAGCCCAAGCTGACAGGATCATTGGATGAAATAGGTGCTTTGAAAAATCATCTACATGAATAAGCCACTCTTGTAGTCAACCACTTCCAGCACATACACATGTGCAATTAACCAGGGATAGATTATGAGGTACTTTGACAAACTTGGCCACGACTCAGCAATATTAACTCACAAGTGGAGCTGGATGATTGCAACGAAAATCTAAATAGAACAGTTCAGTCACTAGACAGTGTGGATACTGATTTAACTAGTCTTATGTAAGTCTATGTCAGCAGTAGAGTCCTTCCATGTAAACCAGGTGCAAAGCCTGCAGCATCTAGGTGAGGGTTTATCAGAACAGACTCTTTGAAGATATGAAAGGAGAAGGCAACATTCCCCTAATACTTCACCAAAGCCCAATAAGTTCCACATAGACATACCAACTCTTACTCCAGGGACTGTAGATCATGCCATCACCAACTCACTAAGATTTGTATCTGAACATGCCATGCCCTTTCTTCACATTGATTGCACATCAAAATGGGTAGTCATACCAGAATCCACTTGACAATTAGGGTGTGAACCTCAGTGGCGATCATTGGAAGCAAATGAAAGAGTTAGGGGGAGGTTGAAATGGGAAAAGCCTTGAAACAAACATGGATGTAGTTGTGCCAATGTACAGAAGACAACAATTAGGCAGAGTTTTGTTTCAGTAGTTCTCAAAGGTGCAATTGCATTACAAGAAAATAAAAACTACGTGTGATGGAAGAAGACTTTAAAGTTATTAGAAGAAACGCATTTCTACAGTTTACACGTCCAGGCTTTGGCGGTGTACAGATAGTGACAATATGGTGAAGACATATGAAACCCTAATAGTACAGGGTAAGATAAAGATCTAAATGTCGTCAAGCTCTACGCAGATGAGCGGTTGACCAGGGTGCAGCCAGCTCTACAACATAACATAGACCAGTGAAAGAAATTAGGAGGGCGACCAAGGAGGACCTCCTGAAAGGGAAGACCCTCGTGGAATGGGATACAACAGAAGGAACCGAAGGTGAAAAGGAGGACAGAGCCTACCAATCGTGTTGGCAGCATAGAAGAGGAGGAATAGGGACATAGCTATAAATGCATGGCTGTAAAGGTGAAGCTTAGGGTTTCAACCTGGAACCTCCCAAGTAAGAGACGCAACAATCGAGTTACTAGGTATACACAACGCCCCTCGCAGGAGAGAATATGGTCACTCTTAGACTGAAAACCAAAAGGCACAGCAGAGGCACGCAAAACGCAAAACGCATTCTGCTGATGAGTGGACAGGAAAGTGATTTGTCGAAGTATACAAATAGATAAATAGAGCGTAGTAATTAGAATCTCGAACTTGTCAATTTCCCATGTACAACACCCGGAATTCACAAAAGGTAACCAACCTGTACGAGTCAGAGCCGAAGGATCCGAAGTGCCCTCGTCCCTCCCACGCAGAGTCGAAACCCATCGGACAACCCGAGGCGATTCCAACATAGGAGCTGGCCTGAGCAACCAACCGAGTGTGAATGACCTAGACCACTCTGTTGCGGGGGTACAGCCTGAGGACACAGCTTCCCCGTTCAGAGATACTGAATTTGCGGCTGTCAATAATAAGTAGGCATATGTGAAAATTTGTAGAAGTCAATAGTAGCAGTCTTCTGATGATGCACATAATAGCTGTACGTCTGCGGGTGCTGAGGCTCATGTACCGCTCCCATAACACTCCTGATTTTCACAGCACATAGCGCTGGCCCACCCGCTACAGTACAGTGGGAGAAGGCTGTCGAATATAAGAGAATGTCGGAGAAATTGATTGATATCCCTAGTCTGACCAGTAGTCAAATATCGGGCTAGAAAATATCAGGGTAAAGTAGGATGACGAGAGTGTAAAGTGCAATGCTGATGCAATCCGCAAGGACCAGGTTCAAACTCAAACCGCTGCGAATCACTGCAAATCCAGGTAGAGAGGAGTCCAAAGTCGACGGCGAAGGGAAAGCATCCAGGTTGCAGAGTCTGCATGCAACATTCTCCGAGCTGCGCCCTGCCACAACCGGGTGAACTAAACTAAAATGCCCTGGCTCACCTCATCTCATCTCATCTCATCTCCACGCAACTTCGAACCCCTGTCCCCGCACACAAAGCCAGGCGCGCACACACGCACGCTTCGCATGGCCAAAAGACCTAACCCGGCTCACCCCCCTCCTCGTAGATGCCGATGATTACACATATGCCAAAGTCCCTCTGATTGCAGCCAGCCAGCCGGCCAGCCGGCGACGCCGCACCACGCCAACTAAGCAAACCACTAGAACACGCTCCGGAGGCAGTCGGACCCCGCGCCAACAAGTTTGAACGGAAGCACGCAGCCTCTCAGCAGCGCCTCGTCCATTCTCCAAGCCACGAATTGCACCAAACACTCCATGCCTAGGTTTCCGTTTCCACCCTAGCTCCAACAACAACCACGGCAGCAAACTAACACACACGGGTGATCATCCTCCACAAGAAACACGGAAAAACTTAAACATAACCGGCGCGTGAGGAGGATCCCGCGCCAGACTGAGGGCCAAGGGAAGGAAAGGAAGAGACGGCAAAGGGACGGCGAGAGGAGAAAAGACGGGGCCAGACGGACGAGGGGGGGACCGAAAACTATCTGAGGAAGGTACTCTCATCCAACTAGTCCACCATCCACGACCAAGTTAACTTCCAAAGAATATAAAGGCACCAACCAGTGACTCCGGACTGAGTTATGCCATACTAGATACTTAGTTTTGTTTGAGACGACGCCGAGGAAGAAGAAGCGAAAGAAAGGGAACAGACGTCGGACGGGCCAACAGGGCTGGCGATGGCGATGGCGATGGCGATGGCGATGGCGATGGCGTTGAAGGAGCTCCAGGTCCTTTCCGTGCCGCTTGCGGCTGCCGCTGAAGCAGGAGCCTGCAATCTCCCTCGCCACGGTTGAGCAGCCCCTTTTTCGCCCGCACGGCATGCCATGTCCTAATCTAGGTACCTAATAAGTTACACCCCCAGTTTATTTTTTTGGCTCCTTTCTGCTACCCGGATGCTTGCTTGCTCGCTTGCTTGTTCGTTCGTTCGTTCGTTCGTGCACCATACCAGGTGTGTTGTTCTAAGGGCCGGTTTACACTCCGGCGAGCAACTGCACAAGTAGGTCAACAATTTCAACCAAGCTTGCTTACTTATTTATTTATTGGAGGCAACGGTTGGTTGGTATGTATGGAGGACAACATGGATAAAACAATCACAAAAATGGTCTCTTTCCAGTCGGAGTTTTTGGAAGGTCAGGTTTCGTATCCAAGTGTTCCAGGTTGTTCAAGAAGCTAGATTT
Organism: Polytrichum commune; assembly: GCA_950295325.1. Classification (NCBI taxonomy): domain Eukaryota; kingdom Viridiplantae; phylum Streptophyta; class Polytrichopsida; order Polytrichales; family Polytrichaceae; genus Polytrichum; species Polytrichum commune. The sequence goes on from OX485806.1 coordinate 17,875,265, forward strand.
TTGGAGAAATCCCCTAGCAAAAAGTGTTGCCACGTTGGCAAACGTGTCGTTTTTTCATCTATGCTTGAGGTTCTCCATCAAAGAAGTCTTGGCCGTAGTGTAAACCCCGGCCAATGAAGAATTCATTTTGTAGCCGACCATCTTGCTCCCTTCCCCTAAAATTCTTGGCCAGTGCATTTCTTCGTCAGAGTCTAAACCGGTCCTAAATGAGATTTGGACTAAGTTAGGTCCCTATCTCTTTAGTCTCACCTTTTTGGTATGTAATGTCTCGATGTCAGTAGGTAGTCAAGTTGGTAGGTATCTACACCCTATTACCTTGCTCCATATCATGGTACTCGTTTGTTTGTTCATGCTTCATACTATGATGTACATGGACTAAGTTAGGCTCTTACCTCCGTCTCATGACCTAATCCCGTGTTCTTTGTCCACGCGGTATATTATGTCCTAAAATAGGTAAGTACCTACACTCACATTATTTGTTGTTGCTCCATATATTGATAGTTGTTCGTGCTCCATGCTATGTTGTACATAGACTAAGTTAGGCCCCCATCTCCGTGTCATGACCGGTCCCACCTTTTTTGCTTGCATGTTATGTCATGTCCTAATGTAGGTACCTTCACCCCTATTCATTTTCCCTCTCGGTCCATACCATGATGCTTGTTTGTTTGTTCATGCTCCATACTATGTTGTACCTGGATTAAGTTAGGCTCCTATCTTCGTGTCATGACCCAGTCCCACATTTTTCATATGCACAATATGTCATGTCCTAAGCTAGGTAGGTGGGAGGTAGCTATCTACAACCATATTCTTTATTCCTCCTTGGCGTTTGTTTGTTCGTGCTCCATGGGCTAAGCCCCTATGTCCACTTCATGACCCAATCCCACATTTTTTCACCCACATGGCATGTCATGTCCTAAGGTAGGTATCTACACCCATTTTCCTTGTTCATGCTTTGTACCCCAGTGTTTGTGCGTGTTTTAACATACCTTATTGTCACTAGACTTGGCGTATGTCTTCATCTCATGAGTCAGTCCCATCATTTTCATTCACATGGCATGCCATGTCCTAAGGTAGGTACCTACATCCTTATTCTTTGTTCAAGTTGCATACCATAGTGTTTGTTTGTGCTCCATGCATGCTTTCCACACCTTGTTGTATATTGAATAGGCCCCTATCTCCATCTCACAAACTTGTCCAAGATTGTTGTCATGTTTCATTTTCCTCATTTAATTATTTTGCCCCATGCCGGTGTTTTTTTGGGGGGGCTTCCATGTAGTCATGTCCTAAAGATACTTGCACTTGTTCCTTGTTTGTGCTACATACCATGTTCAACCTAAACTAGGCTCATGTGTTTGTCTTATGTACCAATTCCACATTGTTGGAAGGTTTCCCTTTCCTTTTTCTTTTCTTTTGCCTCATGCCCGTGTCTATGGGGTTTGTATTTATTTTTTTCCATCATTTTTCGCCTTCATTACCCTTCTCCACCAAAGGGAAAGATAGTTTTGCCTTTTGTATACTTATCATTGTCCACGTCTAATAACCCACTCACACCGATTGGTGCAGACCAACAGAGGACGGGTCCTAGCAACACTAGTTACATCCAATGGTCATCACTAGCCAAATTGGAGCTAAAAGTGACCCATGATGGTAGCACTCATTCATTGGTCACCTACACCAGTGCGTGTGGACATACTATAATTTTATGCCCTTGTTTAAAATTGAAATTTCCTCGTTTTTGTTTTTTGTTTTTCATAGTGTAGGGGTTGCTAGAGTTGTGTCTATTTTCATTCACCCCATCAAAGATACAACATTTGTCTTGCGTGTTATGTGTTTCAAGTGTTTGTGCCCATGACTATTCACATTCTCATGGACTATGACCATTTGGGCCTTTCCTTATCTACGCATGACCCAGTCACACAGTGATCCCCATCTTCAATGTTTCCATCGCAATTACTACACCTTTTACCCATGATAATAACCATAAAGCAATGTATTGGTCACATGTCATTCCTTCAGCAAGTCATATGTTTATTTTTGTGTTGTCAACTCTCTCATGATATTTGAAGTACTTTCATATATGAGAGCTATAAATTGTGCCTTATGCCTAATGTATATTGGACTTGCAATACTTTTTATAGTTATTTATAATTCTCTAGTAACATGTAATCAAACCATGTCTTGTACCAACCATTTTCCACCGTAAGATAGAGATGTTTTTTGCCCTAAGTTTATCCTCATCTCCAAGTTTATGTCTTTTATCCCATGTCACATAATAGGGCTCTCCTTGGCCTATCCACACATGACCTAGTTGCCACAATTACTTGCATATAGTGTGCATCCATGAAGTCTTCATTTTACTCTTTCTTAGTCAAGCCTTCAAATGCGTAACTTGGAAGCCTTTTAATGCTCAAGAGTCATCTTCATTTGATAAAAACAAGCTTGAATTTTTGTACATTTGAAAGACTTTAAATATTATGACTTCATTTTATTAGTGAATTGTTAAATTGAACACACATTGATTAAAACAAACATAAAGACATGTCATGCAGTCGCATGACCTGTTAGAATTTGAACAATTATAGTTGTAAGTTGAAGTGTAAAGAAAGCGGAAGGAAAGTTAATGCCTTGATCCTCTTCATGTGCACGATGAAAAATCATACATTGTCAAATCATGTGACCGCATGCATGATATGTCTCTATGGTCATTTTAATAAACTACATGGTTGATCTAACAATTCCCTTTTATTATTTTGAATCATTTGATGAGTGAGTTGAGGAACCATACATTAGTCTCAACACGAGTTTGGTGTGGTACGATCGACCCTACAAGAACACTAGGTAGAAAACATAAACTGATTTGGTACACAAGATAGATAGAAATTGTGGGCTACTGCCACCTTCAATGATGGTATTTGATACACAACAAAACACTGATCTATGTAACATCAATTATGTATTGTTCATATAAAATACACGTATGGCATGAAACTTTCTATTTCATCTATTCAATTAAATAATCCAATGTGTCTTCAAATAAAAAAGTTGGGAAGAATGTTATGATTAACATGAGTTGTACAACATGGATTGATCTCATTCACATGTTCAAGACAAACTTTGTGAGAATTTTAATGTAGTAGATACATGCATGGGGATGTAGAGAAGTTGTCTGTAAATAGGGTTAAATATGGTATGAAAAGTAAGAAATTATTACTACGAGGATAGAAATGTTGTTTAACCAAAACAAGTACCAATTTCAAATAATAGAGGTGTGTGATGAATCAAATTATGCACTCTAGAAAACTCATTGTAATTTGACCTCTCTTGATATGCACTAGCCAAATGGGTCATGTTCTTAAATTGAGTTTCCCTTTGTGTCATCGATAGTGCAACTTTTTTTTTCACATCTGATAAACAAGAGGTGTTGACCTTGGGGAAAGGGAAAAGATAATAATTGTGGAAAACTTAAACATTTGGAGAGTCCATTGCAACTCATTAATTGGGTTGCTTTCCAAAGTATTGTGTGCTATGTTGATTTGGAATGAAGCAATTGGTGAGAAACTAGATAGTTGGCAAAATGAGAGTGGATGATGAGTTGTAGCAGTATGAAGACATCCACTTTCTAAAGTCCTTTTACATGGAATACTTGGTATGCTCATGGACGAAAACAAGAAGTCGTGGTTGAAATGTTGTCCACTTGGATAGAAAACACAAGGGAGTTACTAGATGTGATATCCGCTCCTTAGGAGGAGGATGGATCATGTCCATGCATCACATAAGAAGCTATTGACATTGCATGAGTTAAATTTACAACAATTAAACATCCACTGATACAAGTTGTTTATGGGGCATGATTAATGTTCTAGTGGATAGAAATAAGCGGTTATAGATAGTGTTCTCTCACATGGATCAAAAAACATAGGGGATTTGCTAGAAGTGGTATTTGTTTGTTATGATGATGACAATGCACGTTCATGCATCACATGAGAAGCTATTGACACTACACAAGCTAGATACATAAGTGCATGTCACGTCGATGATACATTCACTCGAAATCATACAATCTTTATGTACCTAACTCCAAAATCACAACTCATGACTTCAAAGATTCAACTACCCTCTAGTTCGGATGCGATGTTACTGGGGCATCACTGGTTTGCTCATGGTGGAAATGTCGTATGCATGTTGAGAAAAAAACATAAGGGAGTTGTTGGAAGTGCTCTCCTCTTGTTATGATGACGATGTAGCATGTCCATGCATCACATGAGAATTTAAAAGACAATGCATAAACCAAATCACTAGCAACAAAACATCCACCTACTCAAGCTGTTTATGGGGCATAGCTAGTTTGCCAATAAATGAAATGTGTTGTGCGTGGATAATAAACAAAACACATGGGAATTCCCATAAGTGGTGAGTCTTCATTTGTGATGATGATGATGGAGCATGATGACCCGAGAACTCAAAGATAATGCATGAACTAAGTCAGTAGCAACAAGGTATCCACCTACTCGAGTTGTTTATGGGGGCATAACCAATTTGCTCATGAATGAAATGCAGTATGTGTAAACACATGGGAATTGCTGGAGATGGCAAGTTTCCGCTTGTTGTTATTAAGGTAGATGGGTCTTAATTAAGTGGCTCATTTTCTTAATCGAACTCCTATATGTGATGGTGGGTGGTTCGGTGAGGATCAAATAACTAACATCATAAAGACAACATGTTAAAAAAAATTGGACTACAACTTCAAATTTTAATGACTACTTTGCACTTAATAGTGAACACAATTGGGAGGACTTATGCATCCAATTAAGAAATCAACAAACATGCACTTTTGATAACCATAACTAAATCAAGGGAGATCCTGTTTTCAATCTAGTTTTTGCAGATGTTTCATCATAGTGTTGCTAATGCAACATGAGTTTTGTTGTGCAAATCTAATCAATAGAAGTTGGAGAATATGAAGAACGAACCAAATGACACCCATATATCTTATGGTGGTGATGATGATGATGGAGCATGCCCATGCATCCATCACATGAGAAGGTAAAGGCACTGCACGGTGAAGAAGTGGATGCCGCGGTCATGATGCACATTCATGATTCTCTCTGGAATCATAAATTCTTTAGGTATCTACCTCCGAAATTAGAGTTGCCCCCTGGGCTCGGAGATTCAGTCTACCGTCTACTATGTTTGGATGCGAGCATGTGATAAGTTTTGCAGGTCAGTAATAATAAAAACGATTAGTCGAAGCGGACATCAATCACGTGCGGATGCCGCTCTTGAATAACTTTGTAGGACATTCCGTAACTCCTTCGAAAGTCGAGGGGCCGGTGGTTGTTGCAAATGGTTTAATTATAGGAATGCGACTGCCAAGTTGTGTTTGCGAGAACTCTGCTGCGAAGTCAAGAAAGCGAGGAGGAAGACTTTTAAGCAACTTATTAGGGGATGTGTTACATAGTGTGCAGTCGTTTTTCAAGAGCTTTGTGGTGATGAGAAGCATTGTGGTGAGGAAAGGAAGTGCGTTGGAAGAGTTTGTGTGAATCTTGGGTTCAAGAAGTGTAAGTTTTTTGTGGAAATTGATGTCGAGAGACGGGAAGACGAGGAAAGTGTCGAGCGGGTGTGGAGCAAGAAATTAGCGGTTTAGATCCTTTTGTTCGGCCAAACTTTACTGGTTAGGAAGTGAGGACGAAGAGTTTAGTGAATGTGCTACGTATGTCACTCGTTTTTTTAAACAGCTTTGTGGTGAGGGAATAAGTGCGGAGGTGGAAGACGTGCAAGAGTTTTTAGTGTGAACCTCAGGCCGAGGAGTGTAAGTTTCTTGTGGAAATTGATGCTGAGAGACGGGAAGAGGAGGTGTATAGCGGATTAGATCTTTTTGTTCGTCAGAGCTTTGCTGGAATATTTAGTACATGTGCTACTATGTCGCTCGTTTTTCAAGAGCTTTTGTGCGGACAAGATAATTAGCATTGTGGTGAGTGAGGGAAGAAGTGCGGCGGAGGAAGCCGTGGAAGAGTTTGTGTGAATCTTTGGCAGAGGAGTGTATGTTTCTTGTGGAGATTGATGTTGAGAGACGGGAAGAGAGGAGGTGTAGAGCGGGTGTGTGGACCAAGAAAAGAGCGGATGAGATCCTTTTGTTCGTCAGAGCATCACTGTAGTGTTTAGGAAGTGAGGATGCAAGAGTTTAGTGATTTGCTACCTATGTCACTCGTTTTCTAACAGCTTTGTGGTGATGAAGTTATTTGCATTGTGGTGAGGGTAGAAGTGCGGTGGAGGAAGCTGTGGAAGAGTTTGCCTGACTTTTTGGCCGGGGAGTGTGAGTTTCTTGTGGAAATTGATGGAGCAAGAAAAGAGTGGATTGAATTTTTTTCCTAAATGTAATCTTGTGCCACAGGGAAGAAGAATTGCAGAGAAAGATAACGATTAAGAATCCCTGATGGATTCGAGTACCTGTTCTTGCCGTGGTGTTCTTGAGGCTAACAGCTCTCCGCCCGTTTTCGAAGGGGCGGACGCTGCTGGAGGGAAGCTCGAGTCTAAAAAATTGAGAGAGATGGAATTGCACGAGGAGGACGCAGAGGGCTGGAAATACAGAGGTGAAGGAGCGGCCAACATTGTGCTGGCTTATCATGGCTCCAGACCATCTTTTGTCCGTGATTCCTTCCCCCTACCTTTTTTAAAATGATATCAGGAAGATGAAACCAAGAATTTGTAATGAACCTCAACATTCACTACTGCTTTTTAGGTTCGAACAGGGCGCCTCTCCTCAGGTTCTATTTTTTCGTCTCGTTCATGCCATGAATTTGCGCTCTGGACCTCTTCGTAGTTGGTCGTGACTTGTGATGTGTATTTGGAATCTCTGATACTCGCGTAGCACTTAGGCATTTTATGACCTGTAAGCAAGTTAGCACCTACGCAGGAATACCTACAGTACTTTCTTTGTTTCCAATCCATACCCGCGGGAACCAAATGTGAGTTACATTGAAACGAGCACGCTGTGACTTTTGCAAGGTTACCTTCTCCGAGGTTTACTCTCAGATTGTGATAATGTTCGCGGAGATTCTAGATTTAGAATCTAGACACGTCTCTAAGGATTTGTTAATGTGTATTGACATCGCTTGCACTCTATCGATGCTCTTCGCAAGTTCTATTTCGTGACGGTTGTTTCCCTACGTAGCTGAGGTGTGCGACTGGTTCTTTCAAGGAGAGAACGGGACTTAGGTCAAAAAATATTCAAGGCTACGATTCTTCACATCGTTCATCAATGATTTGGCCTTATCAATAGAATAGATAGTGTGTGGTTAACCTTGTCTACAAGATACTCACACGTTGATTTACTTTGTATCGCTCTTATGTGGAAAACGCGCATTGTTTGGTGAACAGATTGGGAGGGTGCTGCGAATTCGCAAAGTCTCCACTAAAGTCTCGAAGCATGACAGCAATCAAACTTGCATCAATCAAGAGGCCCGCTCAATCCTATCAGAGGAGGAGAAAGTATTGTGGAGAGAATGGCCTAGCTTGGCTGAGGCAACAACGTCTGCGGCCATGGCACATCTCTACGCTCGGGAAATTGTTCAGCCCTTGTTGGGAAGGGAACACGTGGATGCTGGGGTAAATTTCCTCAATCACCCCCCTCAGTCACCCGTTGTTAGAAGTTATTTGAAGTTAGTGGGTGCCTGGATAGCGACACTTGGAGGGCAAGATTGTTGTGATTCCGAGACTGCCTTCCTCAGTGACCGTAGTACATGCTCGTTATGCAGCTACTCGTGTACCTGACGACAAAGTTCTTGGAGGTTGTGAATGAAGAAGTTGTTGCTAATCAACCAGAGTGGAGGCGGAAAGATGCAAAGATGGAGATGATAGGAGGAGTTGCCCTTTTGATTGCAGATCATTCCAGTTTCCATAACCTGCCAGGTGTGCCATAAGGGTAATGCATTAGGATATACTATGCTTCACTGTTAGGGGAATGCATTAGATGTACTATACTTTTCTTGGGTGGATTAGTGAGCGAGTTGAACCAGTTCTTTTGTAGCCATGGTTAGAAGCAACTGCTACTTCTTGCGTGTTCACAGCGTTCCAGCAGTCTGTGTTGGCTGTGGGGAAATTTCCTTTTTAGGCTGTCTTAGCTGATTGCAAGAAATTATAGATGCAAGTTGGGTGCTGGCCAGGAATCTCGTCTACATATGAAAAGCTTTGACATTATTTCTTTTATTCTTCAGGAATTGTTAAGGAATTACCATCAACAATTACTGTGGAAATCAAGGTATAAATGGTGCCTCAGTCAGTATATGCAACCTGTTGTTTAAAATAAAAGTGAATTAACAACTGAGACTTTCAACACTTTAAACCGAATTACAATTTTGAGAGGTTAGCTTTCATGTGCAAGAGAAATTTGAGCTATATATAATCTGCTGACTTGGAGGTTTTGCAGCCTAAATGGGGTTGCTTACCAACAGCAGCAACAATTGCTGAGGAGAATGTGGTGAAACGGCATGTGACACGGTTCACAATGCACCAACATCTGAAGCTTAAGCAGGGGAAGGTTTGACATCTTACTTGCCCTTATGGAATGACATATTTGATTGCTCGAGTTCCTCCTCAATGCAAGTGTCCAGGTTGGGGGTTCATGGTCTCTATGACACGGTATGTCCATATTATGAGAGATTGTCCTTCTCCTCTTTGTAGTGGATAAGTCTTAACAACCAGGTTGATCACTCTTGCTGCCAGAAATGTGGATTACACATATAGTCTACGTTGTCTTATTTATTACTGTACATTTTTGTGTATGAACAGATCAAAAGCTTGAGCAAGTACTCCCCTTTGGAGCTATTCTCGGGTAATTCCGAGGCTATTCACAGGGCCCTTCTCGCACTCTTTGAAACTCCTCAAAACAACATCCGGATCTTTATAGATGGAGTAGAGGTCTTTGGAGGTTCTGAAGATGGTGGGTCCACGGAAGAAGCAATTAATATACTAGAGGAGAAACTTGAGCCGATTTCAGCAGCTCCACAGGGACAGCGTGTCCCTGTATTTCAAAGATTGGTAGCCAGTGTATTACACAAAAGTAAAGTTCTCGGCCAGTTGCTCAATGTGCAAAAGTTAGATGCATATGACATCGAGGGTGCAATTTTGGCCTACCACAAGTTTTTGGAAACAACTGAAGGTTAGTATGTCTGGGACCATCTTGCAGTGATTGACCATTCTGTAGGATGTTGAGGTAATTCTTCAGGTTTCCCAGAGATTGTGGAGGATTATCAGTCTTCAGTCAAGGTATGTGGTAGCAAAAGAAGTTTTGTTGAGCCTTCTTTGGTAAGTTCAGAATACGGACCAGTAACATGCAATATGTTTTCTTTTTTATGTTGACAACCTTTAGGATGTAGTGTGGTAATACATTTATTCTCATACTAAAACCAAGTAGAATATTTTCTTTTGGCTAACTCTCAGTCATGAATCTGTAAAGTTTGCTATCATATGGCTTGATGACAGGCAATTCAGGTTATATGGACAGGGCCCACCCTTCATAAATCTCAATATATTAGGGAACCCACCAACCATTAAAGGATAGTTTTCTTTTGGCACTCTGTTTGAGTTTTAATTGTATATATTGTTTGGGAACTTGTGTTTGAAGTTTGTCAACCCTTGTAGTAATAAGAAAGTTGCAGAAGATTATTAATGTGGTGATGATGTGACCATGCACCAGGTGGAGAAGACATCTCAGTTGTAGATTCCAATACACTTTCCAAGACTGGTAATGATGCAACTTCAACCACAATTTTAGCTAGGCCTGCCGGTGACCTGGCTGGTCCTGGTAATACTCGTGTTGACAATCTAGCTCTGGAGGCCATGGATGAGCAGAAGCCAAAGGACAAGGAATGGATCAGGTCTCTCCTCTGGGATGAAAGTCGTCGAGTGGTTCGAAATTTTCTGATTGCAGCTACAGCTAAAGACTGTGGCCTCATGCTCACACTACGTCCAATGCATAATGCCTCCGGCACAGCATTCCCTGTTCCAGCCACTTCTGTGGCAACATGCCCAACAACAGGGCAGCAGTACATTTGTAAGGTAAGGAATCCACCATCTATTCATCAAGCCACTCTTATTGTCAATGGTTATATTTGCTGGGTGCTGATCAATATTGGTGCCTGTATTGGGTGCAGATTGCTCTTTTGGATCTCGACATAAAACGCCTTGATAAAATGCCTTTTTATCATTCACTCGATCAAAAAATTGTGGACACTTACAAGGCAAGTGTGCAACAAGCAAAGCCACACTGACCACCTCATCAGGGCCAGGAGCAGTTATCTTTGTTCGAACCAATCACATCTGCACTTTAGGGTCTGTACAGATTCTTTCCTCTTTGTAATGTGTCTGGTTAGCTCTGTTCACATGTCTCACTCATCTCTACCAACCATTTGGCAGTTTTGATGTTTGACTCTGTGTTTTCATGTTTCTGCAAACATCACCTTTGTATGAGAAGAAATGGCCTCCAAGGTAATGTTGACTTTACATCTCTGATTAGGTGTTGTAAGGTTGTGTTCAAGAAGAGAGTAGAATCACCAGGCACTTTCTTCCGATGTTGCAATCCTCGTTATTTCAACAGTAATTATCAAATTTCACCCTTCCATTTTGTCGTTGCACTAGTTGATTTTTCATTACACATATAAATGTAGTTCTCATACATTTTCTCCATGTAAAAGTCTTTCATCCTCTAAAGATTTAGCATCCAACTATTCTTTCTTTTGTCTTCCATGAAGTAATTGGTGGTCCAATGTGCCTAGCAAGGTCAAGCTCAAGGGAAGGGAATGTCACTGTCTTAGGTGGGAGCTGACATCACCTAGTTTACAGACAGAAGAATGATTGTCCCGAGGGAGACGGGTGTCCAGTAGATGTGATCCAAGTGTCAAATTGTCGATCCTTTTGGTTTTGATCCTTGGACTTGCCATTGTGATGCTAACTTACATCTCAATAATATATGCTGTTTTGCATGGGCTGATCATGCCAGCACCTTTGGAGGACAATGGTGTATCAAGTGTGCTAGGTACTTATCTGCTATTTATTTATTTATTTGTGAATATTTAGTGAGGACATGAACACCTACTCACATCTGGAGTTTATAACACATAACAATTGTAAATCTAGGAATTTTGTCTTGGAATTCATCTAATCTGTTCTGCATCTACAGTACAGGGGTCGATATAAACATGTCCTTATGTACTTTTAAATTCAACTTGTGAAACGCAATCAGTAAGATTCATCATCTTACTATATAATGTACTTCAAAACATTTACAAGAGACACACTATTGCTATGTAGAGATCTGTCAGCTTAAGAAAACCAATTTGTACGGAGCAGATGAGCACTTTGTAATGTGGACCAGCACTACCGTAGTTTAATAGCAGGTTCGGCACAAAATAATTCTAAAAATAGATGCCCAAAATTTTGGAATATTATTGGCATTTTTTGCCGAATATAAAATTAATTGTTTTTCAAAATTGCCTAAAAGTAAGAAATTTTTACTTCTCACTAGAGTTTTACTTACAATGGAAGCATATGTGAATTTTAGAGAGAAGGTGCTCCTTTTGTAATCAAGCTCACGTACATTAGTCCACAAAGAATATGGGTTAAGAAGTAGCAAGACTCTAGGCGAGGCTTTTCAAATGTGTTGTACACAAATTTTTGGAGTCCAATTGAGCATAGAAGATGAAGTTTTTATAGAATTTTGTCCAACTAACAAAAGTTGAGAAATCAATCCTTCTTCCACCTCCAACAAGTTTTGTGTCAAAATAAGTCTTTATGCAAAAGATATGGACAAAACATTGCAGCCGTATAAAGATCAAAAAATTAAAATGCGTTCATAACAGTTTTTTGGAGCTCATTTGTGCATAGAAGATCAACTTTTTTGGAATTTTGTTGGTCTAAGAAAAGTTTACAAATCAAGTAATATTTCACCTCCAACAAATTTTATGTCATTTGAAGACTCTATGCAAAAGTTATGTGTGTTATAAAAATGACGTCTAACTAGGTGCTTCACCTCAAAGTTTACATATCCCATATGCATTGTTGAACACAACTCCACTCTACTTGCATAAAGCACAGAGCATTCTCAACTCTTCACTCACATCTTACTTGTCATTCAATGCAAGAGAGATGTACAAGATATAAGTTGAAATAGAAAATTAAAAATGAATGTAAGCCGAATTTTTAAAAATTAAAAGAGAAAATTGCCGAAAATATGAATATACTATTTTTAGGTGCCGAACCTATTTTTTGAACTTTAATTAAATATTAGGCAGCAAGTTGCCTAACCTGCTAGTAAACTACGGTAGTAGAGAGCAAGGTCCCAAAGAGCATGGGTCCACAATACATGCTTGTAAAACTGGAGCTCATGTATGTTCAATTAGGCTTAATACTCTTAATGAAATTCAATCACACTTAATTAGTTTGAATGTGTATGAATACTTGTGTATATAGAAGGGACTAAAAAAACTAGTATAAAGTAAATAAGCTTTAAATAGAACATTGATTTAAGTTTCATTTTAGAACGACAAAAACCCTTTCAAATGATAGGTTGCGTAAATCATAAGGTCCTCGATGCTGATGGGGATTGTATAATATTTTTGACTTCCAAGTTAATTACATGCTTTATTGATGGTTTCACTTCAGGAATGAAATCCTAGTCAATTGCTTATTTACTAGGGAGAAGTGAACATATGTATGGGTTTCCGACCCCAACCATCCACGAGCAACCTAGATTCGGCATTTTGACTTAATCAACAAGTTGTTTAAGTAGTTGTTTGGGAGCATGTTTCCTACTAGTGAAATCAGGGGGGTGGGGGATTGGGTAGCATAGAGGAACAAGGAAATGGTAGAATCGTGAGGCTCTGTCCTTTCTTACGAAAGACTACAACTGTAATTGTCCAGTTTGCTCATTCCAATCCATGGTTATTTTCTATATCTATAACCAAAACTTTCTTGAATTTTGTGCACCATTTTCTCAAATGCAGGTCAACAATTGAAGCTACCAAAATAACTATACTTAACTAGGAGTTTTTCAATACATTTTAGGAGAAACTATAATTAACTATATATATATATATATATATAACACTATAGTTAACATCTAAGTGTGAACGCAAAGTGGTTAGGAAATTTGCTCTTGAAACAGAAAAGTCGATGCATAGTCTCTGTCCTATAGACAGAGCCAATAAAGGTATTGAACACACGTACAAAGTGTGGAAATTTAACAAGAAGAGTACATACAACTTGATGACGGCCGGGGATTCGTGGCACTCACTAAAAATCATTTGTGCGGATGAAAAAAACATAGGAATCATCTAAATGGCTATTTTTGGGCAATTTGATTCCGGAAATAGAATCAAAGGCCCCGAATTAGTCTAGTGACATCACATTCGAATGAATCGGCCCTCAACCCATAGGGGGGCTTTTTTTATTGGAGCCACTTCATCCACGATATCTTGGATGGATGATTTTTAGTGAGTGCCACGAATCCCCAGCCCTTGATGACTAAGGAATACGTATTAGCTTGTGCACCCAATAGTGGGTGTCAAAATAGAATACATTGGCACTGTAGCATTGGAGACCCACAACTTAGTGGATGACATCTATGAGCCGAGGCTGCCTCATGTGCTAGCACACATTGGTTGGACCATGTATCCTTGAAGATGTGGTTGTGTAGTGGTTCGTGTCCATTGACAACCATAACTATTGTTTTTCCGCCATATTTACATTGCATTTACACAGAACCACCGCAATACTTGAAGAGTGGTTTTGTCTTTATCTGTCGTCTTTCTCATTGATGCAATATGTGGAGTGAAGGCAAGCACTATTGTGGATTCTTGTGGGAAGATTGTCTAAGAATAATTACCTCCCACGCAATAAATGTGTATTATTGTAGTACAAACCATCAACCATTGTGTCGGTGGTTGTGTGTAAAAGCACCTTCAAGCTAAACGATTATTCCACTCTCATGGGCAATATCACTAGAATGAGCTAAGATGTGGTAGCAAAATTCAACCTTTTATCATAGTTGTCTTTCCTTGTGAATTGCCATAGATAGAACTAAAGGAAAACGCATAGGAAGTGGTGACGAGTCGGATTGCACCCCCCCCCCCCCCCCAAAGAAAAAAATGATCTTGCACCAAATCCAAGGGGGAGTCGATGCAACAATCATTAACTTTGACATGATTGGCAGAATGCTCGTTTTAGAGTTGTGGTCAACTTACTCCAGTTACTTTATCACATTTGACTTGACACCCTATTAAGGGAAAACTTTCCATGTGTCGAGTGTTCTAGCAATAGAAAAACAATAATTGATGACATTTGGCACAATTTTGAGTGAGATCTATCTCCAAACATTTTGTTTGGCAAGCACTTCCATGTTGAGAAGGGGGGGGGGCAACATATGAGAGTATAGATCCACCTTGGTATTAAATATGCAAATCGGCCTTCGTTCCATTCTTATTATTCCTAAATGTTGCTTGAGATGGATTAATTGAACTTTGCACCTTTAGATTTTTAGACAAGTTTCTATCATTCAAAGATTTACCAACACATGGAAGCGTGTCTAAAGTGAACCTTCTCCAATACATGGTTCCTGACACATGCAAAAATAAACTATACAATCACATTGTCATCAAGATGTGATAACTACAACTGATTGTGATGTTTATCCAAAAACAACCCCAGGTTTACCTTGCCCACAATGAACATGGTTTGAACATGAAAGCACATGTATATATTAAGATGTTTTGAATACCTCTTTCAATCACAAACAAGACACACCAAAACCAAGGTAACCCAATGACAATGATTTATGTGTCCATATCCTCAACCCATAATTCATTAAGGAGGGCCTTTTGTTTTTGGTCCAAGTGATGAATTTTGGAAGGTTGGATGGGGATCCAAAAAAATCATCGTCACTCAATTTTTGTGTTGAAGTAGATTGCATATGTAACCACTTTGTGAGAACAAGTTGGTTTCAAAATCTCATAAGGACTTTTTTATTAATTGTCGCAAATGTGCTCAATAATGTGTGGACTAGTGAACAGTATTCACTAGTGAATGTGACTAAACTTGGAGAAAAGAGGTTCCCGTTCTCAAATGTCACTTTACACCTTATTGGATCTACGGTTCACCCAGTCATTGAAGGGGGGGGGGGGGGGAGGGTATCCGTGTGAACTGGATATATTTTCAATCAACCCTGTGAGAAAGTTGGGGGCTTGCCCCTTGAGGGAGATAGGTGTTGGCCAACTTGTCCTTGCCCATTCAAGGTGTTCACAAATGAAAGGAGGTAGTAGTTTTGGGGGGTCTTTAACTCTTGTAATGCATGTTTGGGATTGCATACAAACTTAGACCAACTCAAAAATGAAGCAACACCATAATTCACACCGATGGCAACATCATAGTCATCTTTGTTTTTTCCTTGCATACCATATAAAACAATAAGTTCCCACAAACTCTTTAACTTGGTGTTGAATCTCATTCGACCTCATAATGTGGACAACATATGGAAATATTATGTGGAATATTGTTAGTCCCACATAACGTTGTTATGAATCTAAATTATGTTATGCTAACATTCCTTCATGTATCATGTATAAACATTATTATCAAACTCTCATCTATACCTACATTTGTTCAACCCAAAACTACTTGACTTTAGAAAGTGAATTAAGCTTGAACTCCAAATGCTTACATAGAATTCACCAAAGTATTTGAAGATACCAACCGTATTATAGATGTGATCTCTAAATCGATACCATCACAACCTTTAACTTATACCAAATGAACAAATGTGCGTTATTAAGTGGTATGTGAAAAGGGCTAGAGCCTCAAGGAATCCAAAGAAGAATTGTAGTAGGTGAAGTTACCTTAGGGCCGCTTTACACCTAGAGGCCGGGCCAATTCCCCTTGAGGTTGATTACATGAAATTTCAGCCTCTTCTGGGGTGGAGGCCGGCCTCAACTACACATTACAATAAGATTATAATGGGGGCCGATTTTCCCATATGTAAAGGCCTTAGGGCCAAGAAGCTAGGCCGATTCAATAAATTTAGCATAATCCAACGGATCTAGCATAATCTAGCATAAAGCCGTTCATATTTCCACATAATCCAATGGATATGTTTCGCTAAAAAGATCACATTTTATTAAAAAATGTTTTTAAAAAAAAAAAATTGACATTGGCCCCGAGGTCAAGAATTGGCCTTCCATTTTGAGTGCACCCAAGTCAATGAGCTTGGGTTGTGTTAGACCATGCATTTTTTTATTAAAAAAAATCATACCACCAAATCGGCCCGGCCTCTAGGTGTAAAGGGGTTGAGGCCGATTTCAGCCTTTTGGCCAATCACAAGTGAGGATTTCAAGCCTCTTACGCAACGAATTGGCCCGGCCTCCAGGTGTAAAGTGGCCCTTATTAGTAGTTAAGCATTCCTCATGAATGACCGTACGGCCAGCTGGCATGTTGCTATTGGTTAGACAGGCAAACACCAGTTCGTGTCAAATTGCTTGACAGGTTGGAGGGTGGAATGCGTTTGGGAAAAGTCCCGTCAATCTATAAGTTAATCTTCCCGTTTTTTAAGGCACGGACATGTCACTTTGGGGAACAGGAAGTGGCTTGTTGTTGAGTGCTGCTGCCTCTCTCTTTTTAAATACCTAAGAAAATGCCTTCACTACAAACACAAATGCACGGGTAAAGGTTCCACAACACCTACCGAGAGGAGGATGAAAACGATGCTTATCATGTGGAGCTATGCTTATTAGCCAATGTGAATTCCTAAATTGAAGTCAAAGGGCTCAAAGCGGTCTAGTGGACATTGATTTGAGATGAATGAACGACAAGTTTTTGGGGAGGCACGTTTCGATCCTTCCTTGGTAGGTGTTGAGAATTGAAATTCCAAATGCACAAGGTGATCATTGTAACATTCGAGGTGAATGTTTCATAAGACCTACCAAGGGCGAGGATGAACCTAGGGGATGGAGATAGAGGGTGAAAATGATGACTGCTATTGTGGAACCTATTGTTACTATTTCAAGCCATGTTTAGCCACTACATCAGGTTCAAAGACCCCAAATTAGCACGTGTTGTGAGCTTAAATTGGGATGAATCATCAACTAGTCTACATCAAAGCCTATAAGGAGGGCATGGTTTTACCAGTACCCATTGATTTGGTGTCATGAAATCGAACTTGGTGTTGACTTCCTATGTTGACACCAGGAGACTAAAGCCAAGTTTTCCCAAATCGCCTCAACCAATTCATTCCAATTTAACAAATTATATAAAAAAAGGCACCTATTATGATAGTCCTTACCAAGGATGGCATCTTCGCAAAGATGCATGATTACATAAGATATTAACATAAATGTGCACGTTGATGTGGTTGGACAAAGGTGATTGCTCAAACAGATTTAGCCACCTTGGCCTTTAGGGATTAACCGGAAAAACCACCCATCTTGCCAGGCTAGGAGCTTCGTCTTCCATTGTAGAGCTTCAACATTTCAGAGTTGTGGATTTCTTGTGTATTACTATGCGAGGTTTAAGAACTATACTAAACAACCTTGTTAATTTGTGTGAAAGATGAGCATGGAAATAATTAGTGCGGGCTGCGCTAATTTTCTAGTCAAGGTGGAATGAACATGGATCCAAAGACCCTGGGTCCACCCCCAAGTCTTCATGAAAAATTATGACCAATGCATTGAATACTAACTATAAGACAAAACTAGCACAAAACAAAAATAACCATCCGAATTACTGTTTTAGAAAGAAAAAAAAAACTAATGTGACTCACGCTATTTCTCTACTAAAAATTTAGTGTGGGTTGAAAATTAGTGTGGACTCCATAAATCACTGCGACCCACGATGATAGGACTATTTGGTGGTCCTATATACATGTATGTTCTTTGTGATCCTTAGCCGGGCCATGACCATGGGACATTACGCAACATTGAATAAAATCATTCATATTCCTTTTTTTACATTTGGGTCCAAAGATGTCAAAGGAGCATAATACCTACATGCCAACTCATAAATAGGTTCCAATATTCTCATCTTTTGTTCTTATCGGGTTCGGAAAACATGTGGATAGGACCTTTGTGGCCTTGCCATACAAGTAGGTAACATCATGAACGTTGTATTTTTAGCCAACATCTCAGCAAAGACCATCAACCTAAGGGCCACTCCACACACGAGACTTAGAGCCTGTGACCATTGCACTTCAAGCACTCTCATTGGTGGAAAAGGCGGAGCCGGTCCAAGTTCGCTACTTCACACTACGCTCGAGGACCAATGGAGTTTGTGAATGCCAAGATGGATGTCAAGTCTACATGGATTCCCACATGGCATCAAATGGATCATGTTTCATGGTCACTTGGACTATTTTAAAAATACCACCTCTTGGAAGTAGGCCTAACACAGAATGGGGAGACCATGGCACTCTGAACGCTCACAACCGTTGATTTGATTTGATTTAATCATGGTTGAGGACCCGCGTGAATAGAAATCCATTGAAATAGCCTTTGGTTGAGGACCCGGTCACATACGACTTCACACTACACTTGAGGGTCCGTGACCACCCTACATGATTTTGGAGGTGTGTTAGGACAACCTTTGCACACTTTCTTTTGGGCTCTCACGATTTCATGGTCATGGCTCTTAGCTCGTGTGTGAAGTGGCCCTGAGTATCATTAATGGAGGGGTATGTACTCATTTGCCAATGCTTAAATGCATGCACGAAACTTCCAATCTTTTGGGCACCACCATTTCACACACATTCTTGCTCACAAGAATTTAGGGATATCTCCTCCTCCCCCACCCAACCAAAACCAAAACCAAAAAAAAAAAAAAAAAAAAAAAAAAAAAAACCCACAAAAACAAACGTTCCTCATTAACTAAGAGTTGTTCAATGGGTTCTGCGACAAGACTGAGGTGTCGGAATATGTATATTGGGATTAGAATATTCTATCGGTCTCATGCTCCAATCACACCACACTTTATGTATGGCTCTAGCCGTGAAATTGTTGGGGATTATGTTGAGAAATAGATGTTGGCCCACCACTTTCCACACAATTACAGTCAAAGATGCTGACATGATGGATGGTGCCAGGAGTGGTTGGTGTGATCATTCCCTCAAACTAAAATTTCGCCTCGGTCCATCCTCAGCATCAGTACGACGGGAAGCAATTAGAAATTCCAGTTGAAGAATGTTACGAACCACACACACTCTATACCAAAGATGGTTGTTTTGGATCACGTGTTTGTCTTGATTATGAAACTATTGTCCCATAACATCACTAAGCAATCACTACTCGTTTTTTCTTTGGTGTTAATTTCCGAATCCAATAGACTTTTTCTCCAAACACCGTAACATTATAGTGGTCAACCAATAATCATCGAAAATATTTTCTTGAACTCCAAAGATTCTTTGTGCGAACACTCCGTGTTGAAATACAACCCCGGATTTCTTGGTGATTGGGAATATTCCACAAACTTGTATCTATTTAAACAAAAGATTCCCTTTGAAAAAGGAACATACCAACCCCGGTGAGCAGTGTTATGCCGTGGCTTATGAGGGCTCACCGAATTTTGATTGGATGTTATGTATTTTGCAAGCAACTCATTATAACATTTTAGCGGAAAAAAATTGGAGGTTGATCTAATACACCAATTTCTCACTCTTTAGGGCTAATAATCTTGTGTTTTAATAAACATAGCCAAAAGAACATAGAAACACACACACACACTTCATGGCTATTAGTAAGTCGTTATCGAGGACCTTTCGTCGACGTTGTACTTGGAACTATAGAGCTCCCTTTGTATGGGATATTGTAGAACTTGACAAGTTGTTTAATCACGAGAAAGTCGTTCGAAGTGATACTCCCTTTCTCAATCAACTTCAAAAGGGACCTTGTGGGGATATATACGACCTCGTGGCTTGACTTCCCTCAAAATTTGCACCAAAT
Source organism: Polytrichum commune (assembly GCA_950295325.1). Lineage (NCBI taxonomy): Eukaryota > Viridiplantae > Streptophyta > Polytrichopsida > Polytrichales > Polytrichaceae > Polytrichum > Polytrichum commune. The sequence continues at coordinate 17,895,235 of OX485806.1, forward strand.
CTTCATGAAAACTCTTTGACTCTCCAAATCCCACGCGGGAGGCTAGAATCCATGACACTTTGCATGTGTTGATTGACGATCCGAGTTTTGGCTAAGTTTTTAGAAGTAAGTTATGGGTAAAGTTTAGGAGTTCGTCAAAATTTGATTGTGGACACCCACTAAGCATCCAATCGAGCTTCCACTAAGTCACGGTGTCGAAAATAAACACATGGCCACCACCAACAAGCCTTTGGATGGAATGGGTCTTGAACTAATTCACGTACCCACTACACCAAACATTTAATTTTAGTGTGGTGTTGAAATTGGTGTGTCATATCAACTCGAGCGGTCTTGTGACTTGTTGTTTAGTACTAGAATGCTCCTTATTTAATCGTCACCCGGTGATTGCAAGATAATAAATAGTGTGCATCAACGATGAATAGTGTGGGCCACACTAAAATAGATGTTTAGTGTACTCGTTTGAGCTCTTTGTGGTGTACGTGGGCAAGAGGGGGAGGAACTTGTTTGAATGACACGTGGGTGAAGTTGGTGAGCCCATTTGGAGGAGCTAAGCGCAATTGAACCGCTATAAAACTTAATATGCTATTTATGTTTCCACCACTCAATCAAGTCCTTGTGGTGAAGGTAGGTAAGGGGAGAAGCTCTATGAATGACATGTGGCCGAATTTGGTGAGCCTATTTGAAGGAGCCAAGGGGAATAGGACCACTAAAGAACTTTGTACAACTTAGTCATTATATCATGACATCATTCAAATGACTTAACACATACTTACTTCATGTTTTGGCTCCACAATTTAAACCTTGCCGATGCATAAATTCCACGTGATATTTTTTATCACGTCTCTCTTTATCATGCGCAAATGGATGACGGAAAGTATTGAATATGTTCAAATACAAATAAATCTCCTCCACAATCATAAAATTTAGGACTCGTTTTTCAAATCTTCTTTTAATTTACTTAGAGCGTCATGCACACATGTATACTCTTTGTATTTCATGTCCCGGTGGCATTCGTGGCTCTTTGGACAACACTCTTTTGGAAGATGACTTCACAAAAGCGCAAACTCAAATTCATGAAGGTCTCAACAATATTTTATTGTTATTATAATTTGAAGTGGTCCGCTCTAATTTTCATTGTGAAAATTAGTGTGGGTTTTTTCGTCTGCATATTTGGATGAAATTTCAAGGCAAGCCAAATTACTACAAAATTTCTATAGTAAAGTAAGGCAAGTACTGTAAAATAAACACGGGCCACACTAAATTTCAACCCACGTGAATTTTCCACCCACAATAATCAAAACAAAATAGTGTAGTTCATGAACATTCCAACCGATGTTACCATAGCGTTCTACCAATTTCACGAACCTTGTAAATTGGTTCATGATTCTTCTAGACCAACTTGACATGTGGTGGACCTCATTTTCATGATAGTGGACCTTCACGTCTAGTGACTTCATGATTCCTCCAAACGAATCTCATAAATCTTTTCGCACTCTGTGGTTCTTGTATTCTCAACTTTCTCACCTCCTTGTTTCGCATTCTTTGCCTTCTTGTTATTCATCCCTCTTTGTTATGCGTTAACCTAAAAACCTCTAGCTTTGACGTCGATTTTTCTTCGGTCTTTCGTTATAATACCTCAAAGCCGGGAGCAAGCAATTCATGAAAATGATTTTGTGAAGTTATGAATATGGGTACCAAATCATGAAAATTGTTCACAACATGTAATGAAGTTGGTTGAAAAACCAAGTTAAATCACTTTTCTTTGTAGTGACCTTGGTTCATGATTCATGAAAGTGGTAGAATGTATTGCTAAATGGGGTTATAAAAACACATGAAATCGAGTTTACAATTTTATGAATTCATCTTACCAAAGGAGTAATAATAATTTCAATTCATTTCATGACAAAAATGTAAAAGAAACAAAAAATACCATCAATTCTACCAAGCTCACGTCCAAAATTTGCAATTATTTATTTATTTAGTTTGTAAAACATCCCTCCTACATGCTTTTTGTCGAGCATCCCAATTTAACCTTGTTACATTAATTTGGTGTCTCTGACCTTGATTTAGGGGTTGACTTGGTTTTACATAGTTATCAACGTGCTCACCCTCCCCCTTGGGCATGTGCTACAAAATGTCACCCTTTATTGTCTATGTTGCACCCATTATGGTTATTCACCTCACACAATGTTAGGATATGGGTGTCCTCAAACTATCTAAATGAGGGCCATGTAGTTGGACCCACAAGAATGAGGGTTCGATTCTCCGTGGTGGCTTATTATGTTCCACTACTTGCATGTTATTGTGGGCGAGAGGGGATTGTCACAACACTGCACTAAATAGTCCTATTAGCGTGGGCGAGAAATTAGCGTGGGAATAATTAATGTGGGCACTCTCAATGTCTGGATGGGGTGGAAATAACGTGGATCCAAGGCTCAATCTTCCTCGACACTTCCGACCAAAAGCATACATCAAATTAAAATAACGACCTTCGATCAAAAGTAGCAAAAACTAACAGTTGTCACCCGCATCAATTTCCTAGAACACTAGAGATTTAGTGTAGACTAGTAGTTGACACGGCCCATGTTAATTTATTATTTATTATTTATATTATTATCAACCCCTAAATGCTTATGGAGTTTGTTATGGACCTCTCATACACATGGTTCAAAGAAAATTGTGCAACATGAATATAGATTGCAACATGAATTCTTGGCAACAAGTCACATCTTGTTGTTGTTTTGCAAGGTTATTTCATCAAACACTTCAGACCTTAGACAACTGATCAACTAATTCAACTATTAGTTAACTAGTTGGCTTTCGTAACTCCAGTTGTTCTTGATTTGACCTACCAAAAAATGTAGTCAGCTATAGTTATTGTGAATTAAGTTTGCCAAAGAATATAGTTAGTTTATATATATCTATATATCTATAACACTAAAGTTAAGCGTAGCTTATTCACTAAATTATTTTGTATTGTTGTAGTGTCACTAGTGTGTTATTTGTGTTGGTGGTGTACATGGAGGTTGTTCCGGAGCCTAACACTGTGAGTGATCGTATAAAGGCGTTTCTTGATGATCCTCAGTGGCTTGAGCATATTAAAGACCCTTGACTAAAGCAAATCAAGAGGCGAACTTCTTCAAATATGTAACAATATTTGGAATTTCTCTAGTTAACTAGAGTTGTTCCCTAAAATGTATTGGAGAAAATATAGTTAACTATAGTTATTTTGGCAGTTGTCCAAGGTTTGAAACACTTAGACACAAAACTGCCTTAGAAAGAGTATGATGAATATTTCATATCCTCCAATATAGAAGAGAGAATGCACAATTAGTACAAACCCACTAAAAAAATGCAGGGGGTTAATGTTGGTTCTAGAGAACTATGGTGGCCCACACTATATGACTATTTAATATACTTACCATTCACCACTAGGAGGATCTACACTAAATAGTCCTAACAACGTGGGCCACACTAATTTTTTCTAGAACCCATGCTGATTCTCATAATGAGAGTCAACGTGGGCCACATTAATTCATAACCCATGGTAAACTTCTTGTAGAAAATTAGCATGGGTCCAAATAATTGTTTTAAAAATTGAAGATTAAGGTGACTACTTGATTTATCTAAGGTACTGGTCGGGAGTCTTCATGAAGACTTAGGGGAAGACTTGGGGTCTTGGACCTACGGTTATTCCATCTCGAGGAGAAGATTAGTGGCCAATGCTAGTTATTTCCACACTAATTTTCCACCCACACTAAAAGGAGCATTTGGTGCACCTAACTTACTTACTTTCTACAGCATGGCGTGGTAATGAAAACACTTGTCGTGAGCGAAGTTCGGTGAGCGACGCGTGGCAAGAACCCATACGTCAGGACACACGGCCCTACTAGTAAGTTACTCCTTCGTCTGTCTTCAGCGTGGAACCCTAATCATGTGGACTTGCGACTCGGGGAGCCAGGAGATGCCCCATGTGCATCATACTTACTTGAGCCATGGCCCCCTAGGGTTTCACCAGCGTCACTGTTCGCTCGCTCGCTCGCTCGCCTGTCTGCCTCTCCGCGCGGCCATTGCCGAAGCATGGATTCGGAACGGCACAGCTCAAAATACGCCACATGTCGGTATGTCGATCGAACCCTGCCGTGACCCGAGCATTTTCATCCATTTCCGTGCGTGTCGCCAGGGTTTTAATGTCGAGCTGAGGGCGCACCAGGGTTGACTTCTCGGTGTTGCGAGGTTTTGGCTTTTCTTTTCGGTATGTTTGTTGTTGTTGTTGTTTCAGGAAAGTTTGATGCGGAGTTGAAGTTTTTTTCGTTTTTTGAAGTGTTGATGAGCTTTGGAGGGGGGAGGGTTGAGGTTGAGTGAGTAGCCTGGCATTGCAGCTGCGGGTTTTTGGCATGTGGTAAGCTGTCCGAGTTGAGGTTCTGAGTGTGTGGTTGCATTTTTCTTCTCTCTCTTTGTGCTTATGCACAAAAAAAATCAGAGTGGGAAGAAGGAGAGTGTGATTGGATTGACCTTTTATGCTGAAGGACTCTACGGCATTGCGGCAAGATGCATACTTGCTTGTAGAGCGCGAGGCAGAGTGCTTCTTGTTTGCATTGTGTTCTCGGCTCTGAAAATTGTCAGATGTTAATGTTTACTTACAACGGTGCCTTGGGGGCTCCAGTCTTGACCGCCGACACAATCATTTAAAGTTAACCCCGTTTGATGCATACACTCTTAACTACGATTCAGCTGGGGAATGATGAATGACCTGGAGCAAGTGGAGTGAGACTTGTTCACTGTGCAAGGGGCTGCATAAATGAAGGTGCCAATGGTTTTTGAAGCCGATTGTGTATGGTAGCACTGCTAGCACGACAGAAATGATCACAAAGGGAATTTTTTTCTCTAGTTTAATTTCGGTGCTTGTGAACAGAGACTTTTACATCAGAGAGTGATGGTGAGTTGCCACTGCACATCCTAATTTAGGTCTGTCCATCTCATCTCGAAGTAACACAAGCTGGGGACAAAGGTCACTTTAAATTGGTGCGAGGCAAAAGTGTATGTTACTCGAACAAAAATTGCTAAACATGTTTTCGTGTCCATCCCCTGTTCTATGCTATATTATATTTTTATATTATGGATGAGTAGTAGCGGCCTGCCCCACATTCAATCTATTGATTCGTATCTTGGGAACGGCTGCCCTGAACGATGTGGTCATATGAGTATTTGCCTGTCACATGTGATCATTTTAGTTGTGGGTGCACTCCTTTCTTGACGCTTTCAGTTTCCTTGGAAGAATTCACATGTACCTTTTTCTTTCGTTCTTAACGCACATCCGCCTTTGCAGGCATCATGACGACATGAAACTTAAGGCTGAAGTGCTGTCCCGGAGCATCAGTTTCGCTGGCAACTGACCATTCTTCATCGGTGTGGCAGTTTGGGGGAAGGCAGGCTTGAACAATCTCCTTTTCTTCCTTCTACCTTTCTCCCTACTGTATACCACCCTTCCACTTTTCCCTCCATTTTTACATAACCGTTATTTCAAATCTTTCTCTCAAGACTGGGGCGCGGTGTTGCATTGGACCTTCTTAAGCATGGAGATCACGGAGGTGAAGGATCGGCGTAAACCTGCCAGCATGCAAGGCGGGAGGGTGGACACTGCTAGTATTACCACATTGGGTTCTAGAGTTCCAGAGTTCGAGACGTAGAACGTCACACATAAAAAAATGGCCCGAGATGCAAATGTGGTTTGGAAAGTAGGCCAAACCCGTGGATTAGATATGTCATAGATGTTCACATGCTATCAATAAGGAAGTGTAGGATTGGTAGCTGAAAGGTACTTGGTGAAGTGGTTAATGAGACCCATGTGGGCGAATGATGTAGGTATGGTTGCTTTTGTGAGCTTGTCCATGTAGGAGAGTGTGTTGCACGAGAGATCAATAGGGGACGGTCAGAGACACACACGGATTTTGAAGAAGTCTTTAGGAGGGGAGGTTAAAGGCTCTCCTTGCCGATGCTCACATGCTACTGATAAGATTGTATAGGATTAGTTAATGGGATCCATGTGGGTGAATGAAGGAGGTATAGTACTTATGTGAATTTGTCAATGTAGGAGAGCCTTTTGCAAGAGAGAACATTAGGAGTGAAGTGGCAGGTATACAGACATAGGTAGAGGAGCAGAGGTAGAAGGCGGTGACAGACAGAAATTTGAAGAAAGTTCTCATTGGGGGAGGTTAAAGGCTCTCTTCGCTGGCGCCAGACAAGGACACCCCACGAGGGTGTGCCCCTGATTTGTGTTGCTCGTGTTGTTGCTGGCTTACCAACAAAATCCCTGAGTCTCTCAAGGAGGCGGAGGAGAACCAGCACGGGGATGCTGATATGGCCCCCTCTGCACCTATATCATCACTCCCCCCTCCGATGCCCTCTCCTGCATTCGGAGTGAATGATGGGGTTGCCCAGCAGTCCAATGGCCACTCTTTAGGCTCCACCAAGCTACCGGGCAAGAGTAATCTCAAGCATTCACCTTCCATACCTTCTACTTCTACCTCCCATTCCCATTCAGGGAATGGGTCGTCAGTTCCCGAGAGCAGGGGGTTTGGAGATTTTGAGGAGGCGGATGACGATCATCATGGTGGTCATGAGGAGTGCAATAATAGGGGGCCATGTAAAGTTCAATGGATTGACAACTTTGGGAAGGATTTGACCCAAGTTTTTGAGTTTGAGCCCAGGTATGAGGTGTGTTTTGGTTCTGTGTGAAAGAGTCCAAGCAGTCTTTTTTAAAATTTGTGGGCAAGCTTTTTCTCTTCTATGTAGTTCTCTCTTACATCCCTCACACAGGAGGGCTTGCCAATTCGAAATAGTGACTAACATGTCAATCGATCTTTGTCTCTTGTTTTGTCTTGGACTGATGGTGACCATTTTAAGTTGGTCACCAGCGAATGAGCCTCTTTGAATATGAGATGACTAACACGAAATGGTCACCATCGTCCAAAAATAAGATGAGACGAGTATTGATTACACGCTGGGTCACCAATTTGAGTTGGCAAGCTGTCCTGTGTGAGTGGTGTATCTCTTGGTCATTAGCAGAGAGGGTTATGTGAGAGTTCTACTCAAGGTTTTCCAGGTTCACATCAGTTGTAACCTTCACCTTGTACTGTGGTCTGATCCCTTTTTGTAGTGACCTACTGTCCGTTCTCTCTTCAAAGGGCTTTAGTCATTGTAGCAGGTCCTGTTCCTGCAAACCGATCGATAATACTTTTATCAGTTACTTCAATGTGGTAGGTTCATTTGCATCCTGTAGCTGCAAGCTATTTTTTGCACATTGGTGGGTGTTTGCTGCAGACAAATCAAAGTATTGTGTATATTGATTCCAGTATCGCTGTTTCTTATAAGCTCTTTGTCCTGTATGGAGCAGCAGTGACTCAGACGATTCAGACGACGACGATGACGATTGTGAGTCGTCACAGGCCTGTACTTGCGTGATCCAATGACAATTACTGGTACAGAAATGGGCCCTTCATCGAGAGCGTGGAAGTTCTGTGGCCAGGCTACATTTGATTAAATGGGTGTATTCTACGATCCTCTGTTGGGGTCCCCAGTAGAGGGGCTGTGACAAGTACTACGTCATCCATCATAAGGAAAATGCTTCCTCCAGGGTTTGGAGTTCATGCAAATTGGGGCTTCTGGTGGCCAGTCTTTCACATGGTGAGAACCTTTTAGCAGCCATGGTTAACTTTGTTTTATTCCAAAGATCTACAATGACAAATGACAAACATTGTCTGGAAAAGTAGCAGGTTCTTTTCCAGAGAAGGCTTTGTCTTACCTCAGGAGAAAATTTTCCAAAGGAACCAATGTGAATCTTAAAGGTTTTATGTGTCCGTGTTGGAGCCCCAGTGGATGGAACGATTTAGCACTTGTTGGTGCCCCGGTGTCAGAAGCTGTCAGGAGGTGTTCTGTGTGTCTCATTTTTGCCACTCAAATCTGCCCCTCAAAGAGGGAGACTTCTAGATGAGACATCAATTGAGACGGTTTCTGTGATGTGAAGCCAGATCATTGGAAAAAATGATTCTATCACCTCCAAAGCGCGGACAGCTCTGCTCTGCTCTGCTCTGCTCTTTGTAGTTCCCCCTACAGGTAGAGGACCGGGGAATGTTGTATTTCTTCATTAGTCAAGGATGGATTGCCAAGAGCCTTGGCAGTGTGGTGTGTGCTAACCTTCAGCACCTGTGGTTATAGATAGGAATCTATATTTTGGAGTCATCCACAAGTGGAAAGCCATTCTGTGGTTGTAGACATGTAAATGAGTGAACTATTCTCCTTGAATTTTGTAGGGTAGTGGTAGTGGGAACAATCTTATGTAAATCTTGTGTTTTTAGCTCTTCAAAGATAGGTGTTATAATTTCAGTTTCGTTCTCAACCAGAATGGTCTGGATTGTGTCGTGTTTTCACTCATTTCATACCTGAACATGATTGTGTTGCCCTAAATCCAAGCCTTGCTTATTATTGTGTATTTTATGACGCCTAATTAGAGTTTCCTAGTACTGGTATAAACTGATCCACAGAAAAAAGATAGGTCTCCTGCCAATCAATTGGTCTTGCGGCTGAGGGGTGATATCATTGTCTGGGCATCTGAACATTTACAGTATGGGAAAGTTAAGTCTTGTGTCCAACAGTGGCTTCCATGTCGACAAACTCATTTGCACTATGCAATCGTTCAAAAGTAGACCCCTGAGAGGAACACACCTGTGAACTTTTCGTTGATCAACCATGTCTCTGAAGTCCACTTGCCATGTCAAAATAAGTTTAGGTGGCAACTCAATTTATGTTGCACAGAAAAGAATTGGAATTGGTGAGAATAATCCAATGGAAGGGAAAACATTCCTTCCCCGTGCTATTGCTAATTCCTTCTCCAATTGAGTGCAAGCTTACACTTAGATGTTGCTTTGATGGATTCTCTTTGGAATGTCCATGATTAAGCACTTTATTGAAATCCTAGGCTACTTCATAAAGGTTGCTGATGATTGTCAAGAGTTGGAGCTTCTCAGTTTTGTGGGCCGAAAGCCAATGAGCTTTTGAGCATATTTGGCTTGTCATGAAATATTCATTATTTAAAACGATTTTGTCCTCTATATCTCAGTTTGAACACAACCATTGTACACTCACTCAAACTATCACAAATGGCCCTTTACACTAGAACTAGAGGTGAGAACGAACTTGCAAAATAGTGCCCACAAACAAGAGCTTTAGCAACCTCCATGAGGTAATGTAGATGGAGCTTGAATGATTACCTTTTTCGACTAACCCATTTCTCATGAAATATGCAATTAGGAGAAGATGGTTAGTAAATCCTAATTGAGGTCGTAGTCACATTCTTCATAATTTATGGAGCTCATATAAATTTCTCATTTATTGTCAAATTAAAGATTCTCATGCTCATTAGAGTTTGTGGACTTTGTGTGTAGGAACATTTGGTGGTTGGGTTGGAAGAAGTGGAAGAAGAAAAAAAACCTTCAGTGGCATTTATTTTTTGTGTTCACTCCATATCTATAACACTATGGGCGTAGATCTGCTTTACTACATCACACTAAAGTTTGTTTAGTTTTCACCATACTTGCACGGATGTGCTTTCTAACCCTAATGTTGTCATGCGCACAATTTTCTTCAAAGTCGTTCTATTAAATTGAATCACCAAACTTGTCATCAATCTTATTGCCACCAAGTGCCAACCCCACGATTACAACAAAGTCTTCACCGCCAACCATCAACAAGGATCTAAATTGATTTGTGTCCTTTGAAATCATAGTTTTGTTGTTTGTGTTTGTCTGGAAGCATGTAGTCGGTCGTGCAAGTTTTTTAGTTTGAATGTGTTTAAGAAACACAAGTTAATTTCTAATGATTTGTTTTTTTACAAAAATAATTGATTTTATTAAATATGACTTTTCCTTATAAATTGGATACTAATTCAATAAATCGAAATATCCAATTAATCTAATATTTAAAATAAAACCTTACTTCTTCATTCAAACTAAATTGTCAATCATTCACTTAAGCTATGTAAACCTCATTTCATCATCCAAACTAACTTTTCATTTTTCACCAAAACTCTTTATTATTCATTCAAACCACTCAAACCTCACTTCTTTACTCATGCATCATCATTTCTTGTTTCCATCACTCAAATTTCTAGCATCACTCTTGCATCACTCTAACATCACTCATACATCAATTATAATTTACTTTATTCATGCATTGTTCTTAGGCCTCTCATCAATGGTCTATGGGGATCTCCAAAGTTTCGTCAATAGTCTCCGCCACTCATTCAAAGTCTTCAACATCTCCAAATTTCTTCGAGGTCTTTAATGCCTCCAAATTCCTCTAAGGTCTTCAACTTCTCCGAATTCCGAATGCCCAACTCACAATGCCCCACCATCCTTTTTCCATTCCTAAAATATTTGTTCACCCTTTAGCCAATAGGAAACTATTGGGGTTAGGACATCAAAGACCCCTAAGTGGCTAGGTAACAGCCGCTACCGCCCCCGGTAAACCTTAACCTTCTTAAACTCTAACTATAAGCCCTACCTACCAAGTTCTCCTGGTCTTGAATTCAAGATTAGTTCTCAACTAATTAGAATAATTAATACAATATCATACTAATTTCCATCTATAAACATACTTGGAATAACAACAACAAACGTAAATGCCTACGTTTCAATTAGTAACCGGCCCACATCACGGCACCATAAAGAATCTCCCCAACCTATTCAATAATACTCCTTATAGTCACTATAAGGCACACTACCCCAACTGCTCCTATACCTAACTTGAGCTCAAGAACAATTCCAAATCAACCCAGTAGTCTCATATCAAACTCCCAAAAAAAGTCTACTTCTTACAACCGTAACCTACAAAAGCCACCACCAATATCACCAAGAGTGGCCCATATACAACAAAAAAATTCCCGCATTAAAAAAAAAATCATAATGACTATGTCAAAATGAAACAAAATGCCAACTAATACAAACAAAACCACTCCCACAATCCAACACACCAGCCTTATCACTCCTACCAAAAACCTTTTACATTTTTTCAAGACACCATTCTCCATCCCACACATGTAAACCATAGCAAAGCATCTCCCAAAACCAAAAATATCCAAATAAAAAACAACAAATCGGCATTAATACAATACACACATAATCTTAATCCCTAAATGGTACCAAAAACACCACCTAGTTGATACTAATCGCCACTCCTACCCACGCACTGTCACCTTCAATCACATACAAACACCAACAAACCCAACAACCAAAACACCATCACCAAGCCTACCAATGACTTAGGATCATGATTGAGATGTGCATAACCACTCCCAACCTCACCATCATTACAACATTAGGGACTTCCCTGCTTAGTACAACCTCAATTATAACCTGCTAGATGACCCACATCCCTGCAAACATGCATCAGACTATTTAAACCCTCCCCGAAAGCCCCTCCCACCTGACATCGATTCCCACTAATGTAGTATCACAACTAGTAGCAAGCCAATACTTATCCATCAGGCCCCTCACAACCACGACCTCGACAAGAGCCTCAACGCCAAGCCCACCCTCACAACCATCCCAAGACCAATATCAACAACCCCAATAGCCAACACACTTGAAAACTTGTACCTGCAACCACCACCAAGGCCATATCAAGGAAGCAAAGCCCCAACAACCTGGAGTAAGCAACAACAATAAAATATCGAACATGCAGAAAGTAGGCACCACCAACCCGATCCCACACCACGATGAAGACATCAACATGCAATTGGAGGCAGTTACACCTGAACATGGTGGTAGCTCGTTACAACTATCAATTTTTCAAGAGTGTGTAGCAGGATATCAAGTTCAAATTGCCAACAAGATTAGAGAAAAAAACATCGATTTGGCATAAAACACCCCCTTTACACTCTCCCACAAAAGTCCAAGAATGGGAGACACAAACCACACTTATAGCGCCAAGAGGAGAAAGGCAAGAGGAGACGAATGAACAACAACCTCACACCCTTAAAATAAAATGGGGGCTCACAAAGCCGGAAGTGCCACAAGGTAGCAATCCCTAGGATCAAAATTGCTGCACAAATGTGGTATGAATATCTAAATTATAAAATTATTGCCATTCATCGAGGCAAAACAATCTTGAAGGAGAACCAAATCACCAAAACTTGGATGGACTTTGTGAAGCTACATCTCAAGCCCCCGCTCAAAAATGGATTAACATTATTGAGACAAGAACTTGCATTTGTGATGGAACTTGAAGGGAGAGAGTGAATCATTGGTAAAGTTGAAAATGGCTCTGAGTTGGTCACAAAGGCGTGTAACCTTCAACTCCACGTCAAAGGTAACACATTACACGACCATACCACACATAACATCTTCAACATTTGGGTGTGCGAAAGCTACTACATAGGCCAACAACTTGAGTTCTTGACCTTGACAAAACCGGAAGTATCGAAGGACTTCACATTTCTTACTCTAGCCACCGAGGAAGCAAGAGACTCAATCTTAGAGCACAACCTAGTTTACGACCATGAAAAACTCAAGGTTAGTATAGCACATAACCGGTGGGCTAGCAATCTGTCCGAGCTATGCATTAGTACAACCTTAGTTGCCAACAATCTCCCCCAAAAGGAGTTGCAATCTGCCATAGTAAGAACCATCAAGAAGTTATTTAGTGAAGACAACATTGTTCTAGTGAACTTTGGACACACTCCAAGCACATAAATGATAGACAAGCTAGATGGTGCCACATACAATGTCTTTTATATATATATATATCTTTGGGTTTTTTTTTTCATGTATGATTAGAAGTAAAGATAGGATATTGTTTATGGTGGTGAGTTGGTGAGTTGGTGGATGTCTTGAAGGCTTATACTCAAGTGCCCATACTTATATGTAAGGTATGTGATGGGATTTGGATATATGTTTGTATGTTGGTTTGGTGTTGATGTTCTTGTTGAGCTTGAGATTTGGTGTGATTTGCGTGACAATCCAAGATTGGTTGTGAGATTTTAAGGGGTATATTTTTATTTTATTTTATTTTATTTTATGAGTTCTATGGGATAGGCCGGTAATAGTCATTAGAGTGATGATTGCAAGAGGGTAGTGTTGAATTTGATGTGGTAATTTAGTTCTTATGCGAGCTATTCTGGTACATGGGCGGTGGTGAGCGATTGGATGATGGGGAAAATAGTAATTTGGGGGGGAGGGGGAGGGGGGGGGGGGGGAGAGAGAGAGATTATGTAGGGAATCCATTCTAAAGGGTAGTGTTGCGTTGTATGGGTATGGGACTTATGGAGACTATTAAGGTGTATATAATGTGTGGGGTGTGGTATGTTAAGAGGAATTGGGTATGTTTCATTAGGTGAGGGAGGTCTTGGTAGAGGTTAGTGTTGTATGGAAGGTTGCATAAAGGAAAGGAATATGTTGAATAATGTGGCATATACATGTTTTAGTGTCATGGTATTTTCTTGGTAGGATTGAGAGTGTTTTTTTAGAATATTTTTGGTATATTTTTAAGGATGTGGTATATAGGTCTTGGGTTTAGGGAGATATCTCTAGCAAGGACGAGGATGAAGGAGTTCCACATATAATAATGAATAGTTATACTTTTGAATTTTTTGAGGTGTGTGTATGAGATGTGAAGGAGGGTTCCTATGAAGTTTGTGTTTACTAAAAGAATGGTTAGGTTGTTGTAGTATGTGTGTGTGCATGTGTTGGGGGGGGGGGTATATATGAATATTTGGGGTACACTTTGCATGTATATGGAGTTTGCCTTTGGGTGGTGTCTTGGTGGGTGTGAATGTGTAGGGGTAGTCATGGTGATAGGCGGTTTTTCCATGGTGTGTGTTTCTCATTGTATGGCGTTCATGTTGAGGATCTTTATGTTTGTTGGATGTTCGTGTGAGGTGTGATAAAAAAATCCTATTAGTATGATGGCGTATAGTATGGATTAGAGGTGGACATGTTTGTGGAGGACTTTATCAAGTTTGAGATGGGAGTTAGGTGCACGTGTTTTGTTTATTGCTATGTTGATGTGGTTTTGTGTAGACGTAAGTAATTGTATTTTATGTTAGCACATTTTGAAAGGATGCTAAAAATCCATGGAAGAAGCTGGTTTAGTGTCCCCACCACCCACTCTATGTACCAAGTATGCCGCATTAACACCCAATCACACCTCAATTCGGACCATTTCCCAATAACCTTTCACCTCCCACCCCAATTCGCAGTATGCAAACCTCTTGCATCACCAACCAAACATAACCCCCTTAGTTCATATATCTCATCCAGTGAACTAATATCCAAGCTTTTCTTTTTAAATTCAATGAACTAAACTTTATCAACATCCCACAACTTACCAAACTACTACAAGAAGCCACCCACCTCACCTTCGAGACATGGACACAAGCACAAAAAAATAAAAATACAAACCATCATAAGCTCAATAAGTGAATGCGATAAACAAACATGTCTTGCATCTTCATCCCACAAACAAAACGTCAAGGTGGTTTCCTAGCATTTAAACTATAAAAACTATGCAAAAAGCAACTCAATACCTACCAACTCATAAAAAAAGGCCACTTAGCCACCACATTCTCAAGACCCCCTAATTGGCACATAGCTAAGATAGTCAAATGTGCCAAGGCAGAAGCCCAAAAAACCACCATTGCACAAACCTCCCAAAAATACAAAGAAACAATAAAAAAGTAAATAGAGCTATGTTAAACAAAAAACCAAAAAAAATTCACCAAAGAAATTTCAATCATCAAAACTCCATACCACTCGATTGTCTTGTAGACAAAGATGGAAATTTAGACACACATCCGGACGCCATTGCAAATGTCATCTACTCCACACAAAAATAATCATTCCAAAAACAAACCCCCTTGTGCTTAGACCCAACATACCACCTGTCCTGATGCATGTGTGTCATCCGCCAATACACATGGAAAACGAAAGACAGTTTCATATTAGAAATAAGAACCTCCTCCACACTCCCTACACTAGCCGCATCATTCACTAGAATTATATAGGATATGAGCCTCCATAATCCATCCAAAGGCAAATTCCCCGGACTAGATGATATCCCCAATGATATCCTAAAAACCGTACCATGCAACTTTCATGACATAATGTACTTATTTTTTCCTACAATGCTACCATGAGAAAGCAATACCTAGCGAATGAAAACATAGCATCACCATACTCCTCCATAAATAAATAAATAAATAAAAACCCCACAATTGTCACAAAATACAAATTTTTGGCCTCACCTATGACCAAAAAAAATTTAGACCCATGAGAAATACAGCTAGACAAATTCAATCAATTGTCACCACCACATAAGACGTCAAATTCACAACAAATGTATCTACCTAACTTAAATAGAATTTTAAAATGCATTTGGCTCCTTAGACCACCCTAGATTATTGGCCATAATGGAAGACCTTGGATACCCAACATATATATGCAAAGTCAACCACCTCCTTCTGAGGTGCACACTTTATAACAACAACACCCATTCAAATAAGTCTTGAAACCATCCAAGGAGATACCTAAGCCCATATTTATTCATCATCTCTTTAGAACCCCTACTTAGATGGTTAGAGAAAGATCAACTAGAATATCACTTTAGCACCTCATCAAACAATATCACAACCACAACCTATGCCAATAACCTAGCCATCCTCATTGACAACATAAAACACATACAACCCCAACTCAACAAACTAAAACAATATTCCAACTGGGCACACATAGAACTAGGCATAAACAAATGTGCGGTAACAAGATACCCCAACAAGTCAAAACTGCAATCCTTTGTATTTATCACAGACCTAAGTGCCCAAAACATTAACTATAAACAACATCAATTTCCCATCCTCTCACAAAAAGAACCATACACATACCTATGAATACGACTAGTCTCATCCCTAAAATAGGCCATATAGATAGAAATCATTTTAGCAAAAATCACAAAAAAAAAGCATAGCCTTACTACTATCACCCACATCACTACACCAAAATATAAAGATCCTCAACACAGTCATTCACCCGGGCATTTAATATGCTCTTTACCCTACCTTTTTTTTGTTCTAGACATCAAGAAATTGGATAAATTCCTCATCAAACTCAGAACATCCATATGTAACATCCCCAAAGACTCCCTAACATCTTTACCCAACTACCCTGTGAAATATTTGACATTGAAGCATTCTCCTTACTCCCAAGATATGCCACTACACTTAGTGAACAACTCACATAGACACTCAACGAGCCGCTAGGGGCTAAAGGCCTACCGCTGGTGGGAGAAGAAGTCCGCAAGGAAGTTGGCAAAGCCGGAAGTTGACGAATTTCATCCTTCATGCGGACGGAAAATCATGGGGGACCAACTCCCGAAAAAAATCCCAATAAATTAAAGGATAACTCTAAGTTGCAAAACTCAATATACGTGCACGCACTTAAATTATATTGTAGCCTTCTGATCACACTTTTATTATTTAACAAATTGAGCTCATGCACCTTGAGTAAACCGATCTGGAAGTAATCGCATCCATAAGCATAGAAAACTGCACGAAGCAGTGATGGATTACTACTATGCTGTAAAAATTCATGCTCCCAACATCGCCCCAGCCGGGCACAACATGTCAGTATACTTGGCTCCTGCAAATCATGCGAAAATATTAATCTTCTTACCTCAAGTGTGAAGAACCTTGTAGGTTTGGACTTAAATGATTTTATTTCAGAACTTGTTTCGAAAATTATTATGAGTTACATATCCTACAAAAAGTAGGCCCAGAGCTAAAAGTGTCCATTTATGGCCCATTTACTTGAGGGTTGATATTTTTTCCATTTGTAAGGTATAAAAAAAGAACAACATTACAAAATTATGCATCACCCACAAAGTTGTTACTATAACCCCAACTCCTAAATGATTGGTACTATAATTCTAAATCTTTGTCATGCCACATATTCCACAACAATATAAATGTTTGAAAAAAGAATTCGTATGTTTTGACCAAGAATCATGCATATCACTTCTATGAAACCACGACCGATCCCATGGTTGAAATCGTTGCATACGCCTTATTCAAATTCGTTCATGTATCTTTTTTCGAACCTCATCATATTAGTTATGCCTTACTTCAACCAAGCTATTGAATTCGACATATTAAGTTGTTTGAAGGCTTGTTTGTGTGAGAAAATCAGGGTTGTTGATTTATGACATGAGTAGAGCTTTATTTTTGTTCAGCGCTATAACTTTGTTTAATTGCTCTTTTAGGATATGCACAATGACAAGCTCTTATGTATGACTTTGAATAGATTGTATCACACGTGCAGGTGCAGCGCAACAATACGCGTTGCAATTGATTATTCACACAAATGAAACATAACCGATTATGCTGAAACATCTCCCTGGCCAGTGCACAAAAGTAGTTTTCTAGATGAAGTGCTTTTGGAATATGAGGATGTTATAACATGCTCCCTTGTATACTAATAGGTCAAATTGAATTGCTCTTGCAGGACAATTTTATTTATTGTATTGAATTTTCAGTGAAGGAGAACTGGAATTGTGAGGTTGAGATGGAATGTGCGTTGAATGTATGTGTTGCATTTCTTTCGTCTGAGAAGCTTTGAAAATACATTGTAGATCGCAGGAAATATCTTCTCTATAGATCCACAAATGTAACTGTGAGTGCAAAATCTATCACAGATTGAAGTCATGACAATTTCAAAAATAGATACATCGCCAAGAACCACCAAACTGCCTCTTTGAATGTTTGAGAAACAAAATGCAGCAACAACAGCAATTAGCATGAGCTTTTGAGAAAGTTTCTATTACAAAATAACCTTGAAAGTATAGACGTTTAGACCACCCTCTCACTTGTATAATTAAACAATTCAATGGCTTTAGCGTGAACCTTGAACCACTAGAAATCACCACTAATCAAGGACAAATAGTATGTTGAACACTTCTTTGTGAAAACCAAGAACTAGTCATACCGGTCCTTGAGATTTGTATGGGGCCTTGTCTCCAGAAATAAAATTCATTAGCCCAAGAGGTCCACAATCTTGTTGTAGTAGATCACAACATCAGCAAAATGAAATAAATTACTTACAATGAACATCCTCACAGTAGCTGGACAAATGGCATAGCTTGTTCCACCATATACTCCAAATTCTTGTAATACTAACAAATCAACCTGAAGGTTTTCCAAATATGAATATCTACATCTAAATGCAAGGTGCTACCATTTAATCAAACCAGTAATAAAAATTTAAAAAAACATATGGAACAATTGAACAATCGCATGCCAAAGATGAGGAATGTAAAGAAGAGAATCATCACAATAAGTGCTACATACATACCAGGATAAGTGAATCATTGCATGGAGAAGGCAATGCTTTCAAAAGGACATCCTTATTGATATGTCCTCTACCACCCGTCCAATCATCTGAAGGCCTGTCACATACATAAAACACCCGCAAGAAAATTCATTGAGATGCTTACCACCTAACCTCATCCAAGAAGACAATGTAAGACATCCAGTATTATATAGCAGAGTCCAAAAAATTGGCTAAAGCAGGACGCGCCAAAGGCCGTGATGCTGATGTGGAATATAATCTGGCCAAGCAGGTCGAGAAGCACATATGAATGTTCATTTCCAATATTTTATCCTGCTGTCTCACTGCTAGAATAAAATTGCTCTTGTGAATGCAGGTTGGGGGCAGCAGTCCAGAGACTAACTAGTCTTTTTTTAGTGCTTAATGAGATGGAGCCTTTGCGTGTCCTCAACCACACGTTTGTACCACGGGAGGTACATGTTTCTGATGACCTGGGTGATGTGTTTTATGTGGTACAGGGAAATTCACTAGACAGGCAGCTGAAGTTGCAACTGCTGAGTGCTTAAATAGTTTTGAAATCATCTGTATAATTTGTGCATTCTGGTTCCATTGATGTGGTTGCAGTACTTGAGGGATCGAGTTGTGAAAAACTTTCGGACACAGTTAGCTAGTATAATTATGGTGGATGGTGATCTTCAACGACCATCTGTAGTGGAGGCTGCAGCGACACATGAGCATTGTGCATCTTGTGGAACAACATGTACAGTTGGACCTAACACGAGGTGTGTGGGAGGTTCTCCTAACTGAGTCCTTTGCACATCGTATGCAAGACTTGCACCCTGATGATCGAGGAGTTGGAGCAGGTGGTGATGTTGTGTGCACAATCACAGATTGGTATGTGGAGAACTTGGTAAAAGATGGAAAAGCTTCAGGAGTCATATTCTCTCCCTTGGATAAGTGTTTTAGAAGCACAAGGCCTATTGGACATGTGGCTGCAGAGTCGGTTGCAGATTTAGCGGAGCTGAAGGCATTTGTGAGGATCTTTGGTCCTTATGGTGTTGATAAGCTGTGCGATAGCTTGGTGGCACAGCTCACAGCACTTACAGACACTCTTGATACTTTCTTACGCTCAAATAAAGAGGTGTTGGAATCATTAGCTGGGAACATACAGAGTCAACTGCACCGAGAGAATATGTTGCAGGAGTTGCAAGAGTTGGGAACTTTGATGTCAAACACATTGTGTATTGGTCACATGCTTAGCATGCGTGCTCTCCTAGCCGAGGCCACAGCCCAGGTCTTGAGGACCAATACTCCTCTTTTATTCTCCCTCTTGACAGATTTTTCAAAGCATGCACCAAAATCAATTCCTGAAAAACCAAATCTCCTGCGGTTGACAGCTGTTGCTAGTCAAGTTGGTGCTATTGATGTTGAAGAAGGAGATGTTGTTATGATACATGGCATTTTGAGTAACATGGAAGGAGCTGGTGATCAGACGTGGGCGCTGCTACCTTTCCTATTTGTGTCATGTATAACCTCAAACATTTGGACTGCCACCACCTTCAGCATCCACACGGGTGGTTTTACCACTAATGTCCATTGCTTGGCAAGGTGTTTCTCTCATACCTCACATAATGGATATCCTGAGTACAACCTTCAGCTTCACTTGTTTCTGTTAGTGATTTTAGTCTATTGGTGCCATAGAATGTCATGGAGATGTTCTTTTATCAGGCTCATCTTTTCACTGCACCTGAAACTGAGTGGAAGAGAAATGGTTTGGACAGGTGTATAAATGCTGTTATGGTTGCCAATGAATGGGTACGGGCGGAACGAAAAGAGATGCAAAGGCAAGCATCAGATCCAGGGAGCAGAAGCATGCGGGGAGATGGTTCCCAAGTTCAAAGTGCAGAGAGTCCTGCAGATGTGGAAATAAGCATAAAGTCTTCTATGAAAACTTTTCTGCAGTGTGCTGTTGCCACAGTCCTTGAACCCTGGGATGATGCACACAGGTCTGATTTTGCATTAGTTTTTTGGTTTCTGCTTAAGACCCTTCTAAACATATACTATAAAGCACTCCATATACATGCGAATTTGGCTTCACTTAGCATTTTGCTGTGATGACATGTCATTATAAGCATAGCTAAGAATATTCTCAAAGGTATCTCATATCTCCATAGGAATGCCCATGTCTTGAGGACTGTTGACAACTTTTGTGTACAATCATGTTTTTGTTAGAAGGATGTATAGGTTTTTGAATCTCAAGCATTGACCATTCTCTCAAGTGAGGCGAGACTTCAAATATGAAAAATAGAAGATCAACATGTATACACAATCTTATCAAGTTAACATAACAAAAGAAAGAGGCTGCTCTTTCAAGGCGAGGCAGTTTATCTGATAATATGGGAGTAAGTTGGTCTAACCTGGTGCTTTTTTGATGGACAGGAGTCCACTTGTAGTGAAATTGATCTTCTTTGATCAGCTTTGTGAAATGACTTCCTATCTACCTCGAAGCACTCTGGAGGGTTATGTACCCCACACAATAATGCGCTCAATTTACCAAATGTATTATGAGAGTTCATTGCCAAGTGTTGTTCACGTTCACCCATCCACCCGCCAATATACTGGTTCAGCTCATGCAAATGGTGGTGCTATGAAGGGTAAAGGTGAGCAATCTGGGGAGCCCAGTGAATCTCATCAACAAACAGCCCGGGGCTCCATCTTCTCAATTCACATGGCCACAGAATCCTTAATTCTCCACATCAACTTCAAAAAAAGAATCGAGTACATTCTAAAAAGATCACTCATGCGTCCAGTACCACTATTCCATCTACGAATTTGAGAAATTTTGCAGAATTCTGCAATGAACCTTTGCAGAATTTTACAAAGGCTTTGGTTTATTGAAGCGAAGATGTTCTCAGCCACAAGAACCTGGCAAGAACCTTCTTGGCAATCCACAGGCTAAAGAAAAGAAAGCAAGAGTAAACCATGCATGAACCATGTCTAAGGAAAACTCTATGAGTACGATAAAGTACTGGACATCATTTGTTCGAAAAGTCTTTTCTATGGAACCTACCATTAGTCCCACACAAACATTAAGACAGTTTGGAAACTAGTTCATGCAATACATGGTCTTATTGCCAATAGTAGTCTTAGTAACGCCATTTAATAAATGTGAGGACAGCTAGACATACCTACACAACTCAGAATTGAAACAGAAAAAAATCTGTATTTGCTTACCATGTGACATCTCACACAGACAAGGTCCTGCAAATGGTAAAGTTGCTCCTGCTGACGCACAATTTGAAGCAATGAATTTTCACTCCACGCACGGTCGCATGGTTGGCCACAAGCTGAGACAATGCAACGCCAATCATGTTCTAAAAGTGCAGGGTTGCTCGGAAGCACCCAAAGGTGATGAGTCCAAACTCGGCATAATTTACAAAGTCGACATCCACCATAAACTTAACCTCACAGAAACATAGTAAAACAGTTCTGGCTTATAACATGAGCTCTCGACCTCAAAAAAGCTCCTGGAATTCTTTTGAAAATATATGAAAATTTGTCAGTATATATAGTTCTGAGCAAGTGCATCCACATTTTCGTTATCTATGTCAACTGGAAGTTCTTAGTTTGATGAAAATACCTACATAGTGCAATCAAAAATAAACAAAATTCACATGGCCAAAGAACCCGTAATTCTCCACATCAACTTCAAAAAAAAAATCAAGTACATTCTGAAAAGATCACTCATGCGTCCAGCACCACTATATTATCATGGTTCTGCCTTCAAACCTACAGAATGCTTGCAGCATTGTACATAACTCATGAAATGTGTTATGTACAGTGCAATCCACACTGGCTAATACTTTTTTCTTGAACCACACGCCGCTCTACAAATTCCCATCCAGAACTGTCACATAACACAATTGGAGAACCCATCCCCGACATGGATTCTGAGCAACCGGGACGGACATTCTTCAGACACATGGCTATATAATCCTCCACCTCCCCTCTTTTCGCTCACTGTTGACAAGCTTCCGCGATCGGACTCCTGGTTTACTACCAAGATCCCAATCGAATCTTCCTGTTGTGAACACGAAGAGAAGACAAACCCAACAACCCTACACTCGTCCAACATTCTGTGCATGTTGCACTGATTGGTTTCTAAAACTAACATGCGATGATGTGCAGTTGTTTGCAGAAAGAATGTCAGCAATGCTATGGTCTGTTCCTTTCCAAAGTCTGCATATTGAGAACTGCCACAAATATCAGTGGTTTCATAATATCGACCACCGGTGTAATTGTTTAGACATGAACAATTTTATCAGTGTTAGATTCATCTGATCTCTATTTTGGGAAATCACCTAATAAGTTATAACTTACGAGTCTTGCTTTAGTTAATTTGCAGATAATTAAATAAACCTTATATTTCAAACAAAGTCTCTGTCGTAAAACGCACCAGAGTTCTCTATTCAATTTCTTCCCTTCCCTGGTTACATGGCATGTGGAAAAAATTGGGTCTCGGTTCCTGTATCTGGGTTTTGCAAGATAAAAAGCTGCACTTTTTATCTTTGCAACGCATCAACTTTAGCTCTGCCAAAATTTTGAAGCCCAATAGTTGTACACAACAGATCGAATGGGTTGACGCAATAGAAGACGATCGAGGACCAAAATGCACGCATTGCCGATTACGTTAATGTCGTCGCATGTGTGAATATAATCCCTACAACCTCGATGCCGACCAATTCCATTGCTTCGGGCTTCTAATCAGATCAAATCCACAAGGACGAAATTGTCGCACTTCTTAAGGGCAAACGATAATTCTACATGCCCACAATGCTCGAAATTGGTCGCTAATTAGAAGTCCCTTCACAGTGCAAAGACGGGTAAAAAAATCGGAAAATTTGTGTTCTACAAAAGACTCCCGTGCAGGAACTGAAACCCCCATAGCAATTTGCTCACCTCCTTGGATTATCTACATCGGATAGAGATTTTCATCGGAAAGAGATTATGCGCACATCATTAGAACCCATTAGACATTTTCTGGGTGACGTGGATGTGCTTGCATCTATCATCACATCTGTTGGAATATCTAAAATACAATTATTCATGAACACCACCCTCGCGTATCTATGTTGTGCGCAGACCTAATGCAGCGAACATAGTCCATTCCTATCCAAAGTAACCCTTTCTCAAAGGTGTTGTACATTTGTCAGCTCTCCGTCATCGATCTTGCACACAATATTTTGTTGCAACCTGATGTCTCCTCACATTTGTTGCAATCTTACCATGCATGTTAACCAACACTGCCCCTGGCGTATCGAGATTATGCTTAAACCCCAATGCAGCAGACACAGTAACTTGCTATCTACAGTAGCCCTTTGTCAAGGGTGTGTGAATTTGTGAGGTCGTCGACATTGATCTCGCACAATTTTTTTTTGCAATCACAAAATGCACATTCATGAAGACTACCCCTGGTATATCTATGTTGTGCGTAAACCCTAATGCAGCGAACGAAGTCACTTGCTACCTAAAGTTGCACTCAAAGATGTTAGAAACTTGTCAGCTCGCGCGCGCTTAATAACTGCTGGAGTGTGATGACAAACTCTGAGACTATCGAAGGAATTTGAGTAGGTTGCAGAAAGACATAAGTTACCCGAGCTTCTCCTGGAGGACTGCAAGCTTTGCCTCTGAAGGGCGGTGTAACGTTCCCTTCATCTCCGTCATTCGTCGCCAGCAGCAACAAAGAAGAGGGAAAACACAAGAGCGAGGAAGACAAAAAATGAAGACAGTGCGAAGATACTAGGATTGGTAGATTTACGACATTTTCAAGCATTCGAATTGGCGACGTGGCCTCACCAGAGGCCAGAACCCTGGTTCGCCTCCCATAGACTTCTTCTCGACAAAGATAGGCTTGCATTGTTTCAAACTGAATTGCTTTACAATAATTATTTCTTAGAAACACATGTTTTTTTTATTATGCCTCCTTTCATGAGGTTTACATGATTTGTAGGTGTTTGTTTGTTTAGTTGTTTAGTTGTTTAGTTGTTTACTAGTTGTTGTTGTTGGTTTTATATATATATATATATACAGGTGTGATTTCACGATGTTGTTTGTTCAAGTGACAATTACTTTGAGCAGAAAAACAAATTGCACACATTCTATTGGTTTGTCTTCCTTACAAAAGAACAACGTCTACGATGCACATGCTCTCGCTTGGTACACCTGCAAAGGTGCAAGAAAAAATTTGTGGGTTGGCACCTAACACTGCTCAAGAATCCGTGTTGCATTGGTGTAAGGGGGTTCCCATGTGTTTTGAACATGAATACTTGTGCCAACCCACTTAACATGACATAATAACACATATGACCATGAACCAAAATAGGGAATGGCCTTCTATGTTTGGTAGATTTGACTGCATGCACTAGAATTGAAAACTATGCCATGTTGCTTTGCAAAGGCATGAACAAAAACATGTCCATTATCTTAGAGATTTTTTATGATTATAGGCTGTGAATTTGGCAAGCATTCTTTGGCATTCTAGGGGAGAACAACAATTTGAATGGTCCTAATAGGAGCCCGTTTGTGTGGATCTACGTACTGGTGATGCGAATGGAATAGACTCTTGGGTTAAATGAAACTGGTACGATAAATAATATTTATTTGCTGACGGAATATATCCAAAATGGAGTTGTTTCGTGCAAAATCTCCAAGATCCTGAAGATAAAAAAGAAAGCAACTTCTCTGCTTCTCAAGAATTTGTGCAAAAAAATATGGAGAGTTGTTTTGGTATGTTGCAATCCAGATGGTCCATGATAGCACATCCTTGCATATTGTGGAGCGCCTCCGATATGGTTGATGTCATGTACGCATGTATCATTATGCATGATATGATTATTGAGAATGAAGTTGATTTAAGATCTTCATGTCCTTCATGCTCCAAGCTCCTCCTTGGATGTGACTTGCAGGACTTAGAAACTTATTGCTCTTTGCGAGATGAATTGGTACAAGATTTCTGGAATGAAGAAGGTTCTCATTATTACTAGATTTTTTTTTTCGACCACCTCTTCTTTTAAAGTTCAATACAATAGCAATAAGATGCTCTATGGTGTTTGTGGAAAAGTTCTTGTATTTTGGAGATCATATTATTATAAAGTACTTGATATATGATGTATAACATTGTAGAAGTTTCCTTATTGTAATTAATGATTATCTCAATTATATGAGCTTTTGTAACTGGATTGCAAGTTTTAGTTGTATTTTGAATGCAAACTTTCAATATACATTAGATTTTGGACCTTGAAGATGAAGTGCACTCGAGATGGGTTTTGTAAACGAGCGGCCTTTAAAAATACAAGGGCCACTACTTTTTTGGAAGTCGGTTGGGTTCCAAAAAAGATTGAAATTATTCTCGGGGCATGCCTAAGGATTGTAGGCCCCGGCCTTAATCTTAGCATAGGCTCCTCCCCCTAAAAGTTCATAAGGGGGGAGAGTTAATTTAGGGCCACTTCTCACACAAGCCAAGAGCCGTGACCATGAAATTGTGAGAGCCCAAAAGAAAGAGTCCAAAGGCCGTCCCAAGACACTCTCAAAGTCATGTAGTGTGGTCACGGATCCTCAAGTGTAGTGTGAAGTCATATGTGACCGGTCCCTCAACTGAATGCTATGTCAATGGACTTCTATTCAGGTGGGGTCCTCACACATGATAAAACATAATAAACCAATGGTTGTGAGCGTTTGGAGTGCCATGGTCTCCCGGTTTTGTGTTAGGCCTACCTCCAAGAGGTGGTTTTTGAAATTAATCCAAGTGGCCATGAAACATGATCCATTCGATACCATGTAAGAGTCCATGTAGACTTAACATCCATCTTGCATTCACATACTCCGTTGGTCCCTCAAACGTAGTGTGAACTAGCAAACTTGGACCCGCTCCGCCTTTTCCACCAATGAGAGTGCTTGAAGTGCAACGGTCACGGGCTCTCAGTCTCATGTGTGAAGTGGCCCTTAATGTCCACTGGAGAAAGCACATATGTGTCCGGGGAGATTTATGGGCACAATCAGTCAAGATCCTAGTGTTTGCAAGTCCAACCGGTTACATGTTGACATCTTTTGGTATATTTCTTTATATAAAAAAATGGGGCATATATATTCTATAAATTCCTCTAAACCAATCCGTAAATTTTCCAAAGCCTTGAACTTCCACCGGTAATCTTTCAAACTCAACTACACTAAATATGATATGTAGTGTTAGATACACTAAATACGAACACTACACTAAATATCACTAAACCTATGAAAGTAAGTAACATTAAATGTAAACTCAAACACTAAATATTATCTATGGTAATATGTGAAAGTTACATGCACGAATTTAGTGTTTAGTAGGAAAGAGGTGGCAACAAAGAAGGCGGCGGCGGCGCATTTATGTCTAACACTAATTATCAAATAATTGAAAATTAGTGTTGAGCAAAATAGGGTGGTAAAACACTAAATCTAATCAAACACTAAATATCATATTTTGTGTAGTTCATCTGTAACTAACTTAAGTTAACAGCCACTTCTCCCTCCTGTTTGTTGAATCACATCATGAAAATTCTGCAAATACGAGTGTCAGTTGGCAGTTATAATAAATAAAAAATGTAACCGAATTTAATAAGAGGCGCACTCAGAAAGACAACTTAGTCAACACACAAAATCAGGTATGATGATAGATCAAAGATTGAGGGAATCATAGTATTGAAGTGAAGCAATTGATGGCCATTGAATTGAAGTTAAGGTACTTCTAAAATGCACGTCATGCTCATCAATGGCTCACTATTTAACTTACAATGGGGTGGGGAGTCCTCCTACTATTGAAATGAAGTTGGTTGGTTTTAAAGTCCGCGAATCTAAAAGGCTTATGAGACTATAAATAGTATATCAAGATGGTGATAAAAAGGCAATATTTTTAGAGTAATGGATTGTAGTGGTGTCTGTGAGGTACTGGTCAATAACATCTTCGTGTTAGAAGAGGGACTTGAGATTTGCTTAGTGCTACATTTTTGAAACAAGGAAGGAGAAAGTTGTTTCTAACGAAGTGAATGAAATGTTAAAGTCTAGGAAATCAAAATGGCTAATGGGATTGAAGTACGTCAAGATGGTTTCAAACTAGCTAATTCTTTAGAGTGGTGGAGTGCAGTAGCCTTTGTGAGGTAGAGGGTAATGCCAACTTGATGGTTTATTTGAAAGAAAGACTTGAGGCTCCCTGGAACTACGTTCTCAAATAGTGATGGAAATTTAACTCTGATGGGGTTATATTGGGGACATTCCAACACGAAATGTGTAAGAGTATGATTTTGTAGATCTATAGCTTTTGGCGCTCATAGGTGGGAAATGGGATATACCGATATATACATATGTGGAGAGACCTATATCCTTGTAGATCCCAATCCATATATGTGTGTGTTCGTTTGAGAAGAGGGGAGATGTGAGACCCATGTGTGGATAGACAACCTAATAAATACAATAATACCCCCATGTTCTCAAGTAGTGGTGCATGAATGTATGTTGCAAGATCCATTTGGTGCAGTGGAAAAATGACTCTATCCATGAGTTTTTGCTACATTCATTCCATCTTTCTCCCAAGTTTCGACAAAGAATATTAGATCCATCGTTGGGAAAAGAAACTTGCTATTGGAATATTGTCTTGCATTGAATAACCTCTACAGTTCCAAGAAACACGTGAAATAAGGCGCAAATGGTGAGGTTTGTCCCCGTATATTGCTTGCATTAATTCGAGTTGTGTGTCATGCAACTTGACCAATATTTTGACCCATCCTAAAGTATTACAATTTTCTCCATGTATAATCTTGGTTGTTATCCCTGACTTCTAAAGCTTTTTCATTCCCCCCCCCTTTTTTTGGGCAAATAAGTTTTGTTGCATTGGTGTTCTATCCTCATCAAATCCAATTTGTGTCCTGCGAATTTTTTGCAATCTCTCAAGTAGTTTGTTTTCATCTCCCAATTGATGCATTTGAAACTAATCGGGAGGTGTCTAGCCATATTGAATTTTCTGCACCTCGAGCTTTTGAATACGTGAAATCCCTCCAAATGTGTGTTGTAGTCATTTTTTATTGTGAATGATGAAAAAAAGCTTAAAGCATGTAGCCTCAATCAACTTTGTTGATTAAAACAAACTTTCCATCAATTTCCTATTGAGTTGAAGAGTGCTATGATGCTCACTTTCTTCCATATTTGGTCAATTTTAAATGCAAGCTACATTTTGCCCTTTCCAGTATCTCTTGTTTTTTTTTTTTTTTTTCTTTGATCAAATTTGTAAAATCATTTGTATCTCCCGTATGTGTCGTGTTGTTTGATCATGAAAGAATATGTTTGGCCATCATCTTTGAGTTTAGATGCCCATGTAGTAGCATTTGTTTCATGTGTTTTTTTAATGGTCTTGTAGTACAGTTTTGTCCCTTTCTAGCCTAAACATATGAGAAATGTTAGAATATTTTGATATCGTCACGGGGGGATCACTCCATTGTCAAGTTGAACACCACGTGCGACCAAAAAAAATCTTCTCTTGGTAAGTTGCACCACCAAAACGGGTCAAAATTTTATCAAATGTTTTTCATGAGTAGATATACACAATACCTATGACATAGTTAGAAGTGGTAACTAAATTTGATGATTTGTTTATTTCATAAAACATACCGTTTCTAACTAGAATGACACAGAATTGAACTAAAACAATTACTAAAAAAATAAAGATGACTAAAAATTTCAAAAATATATACAAAAGATACTATCAATGGTTATGTATATGTAGAAAAAATATCATAAAATTTAAAATTATATATGGCATGTAATATAGGGGTAGCAAACTTTGTCCGCACGTGGTGTCAACTTGACAATGACGTGACCTCCCCGTGGATATCGTCATGGATGTCTCAAAGTTAGAGATAAATGTGGGAGTCTAATTCCTTTAGATGAGTATGAAGTGTGCCGAAGGTATACATTGTTTATGGGAATTTTATTTTTATGAATCTCATGCATGCATTCCATTAGTTTCAAACATTGTTATAGGATTTTTATTATGCCTTGTAGAATGTTGACTTGACTAAAAAATGAGGTAATGAGCTCAATCAATTTATCATCTTTGAGTATGTTCCCCTTCTTCATATTCAAGATATCGAAAGCATTGAGTTTTGCAAGAGTTTAATTATGAAAAACTTCATTTAAAGTTGTGTGACTTGCATGAAGAGACATAAACTCCGACAAATTTTCCCAAAATTTGCACCACTTGTAAAATATCTGCATGTTGCATTGTCATCCAAAAGTGCTACAATATTTCCTTGGAACTCATCAATGGTTGTTTGAAAAGCTAGCCTTCTTGAATTTATGGAGAGATTTTTCAAGCATATTGTGCTCAAGTCGGTTTTTCTAATAAAGTTGTTTCAAAATACCCCACAAGATCCCATCCGGTTATTGAATAGTTATTCCCAAAGTGGAAGCCAAACCCTTAAGCATATGTCTGTCCATTTCCACGATAGATTCAAAATCAATAGGAAAAAAAGTGGGTGGATCATTTGTTATCCAATAAAACCCTAAGCTTGGATCCCGTACTTTGCTTGTGTGAAGTTGAGTCATTTAACCGTGTGCTAATTTTTCCCCGGATTCCATTCGCCGAATCTTTGTTTTTGTACTCACCGACAACCAATAGTGTTGTGGCTTTTATATCTTCTTTGCGTGAAATTATGCGAGACATATTCTTAATAAATGATGAGCAAGAAGCATATTTGATCATATTTTCTAGATGTTGGACCTCTTGCAAGCGTGATTGATAGAAATTACTAATAACATTTCTCAGCTTGTGTGGTGAGCTTAGGGGATGTTCATGGGTCTTGGATATCATTGTGAAAGAAGGAAATGTTTGTGAAAATCTTAGTGCATAGTTGATATTGAAGCACTCCAAAACATAAAATTCATTGGAATTGGAGCCCGCATCATATCAAAAGTGTATTGTTTAAAAGTTGCTTCATGAGATGATTTGTTGCAAAGCCAGTCCTATTGGCCATAGTAGAATTGTGGGCATTTTTCAATACAACAATCAAGGTTAGTGGATTAAACTATTACAATCCTGGGAACAATATTGAAGGTTAGCCCAGAGAATCACAAGTGCACATGAGTGGGGATTTGGGCGAACCAACCCAAATCTTTTTTTGTTCGATGCCTAAACCCTTGCCTCCAAGGAACCAGTGTGCAGGTTGGTTCGCCCCAACCATGAGTGGGACCACAAAATCACACATAAGGACTACCAATCAGTGCAGAAGTCATAGATCAAACTTCACATGTCAGATCTAGTTGCCTTGATAACATAGACCTTGTCTCACTACACTTAATGAATGGGGAGAATTGGCAACAATGCCATGGGCTAGATCACATCTTCATTCAGCTGGGCCCCGCCCCTTCCACGCCTCCTTCATTGCTTGGTCTTCCTGCCCACACTTGCATGGGAACTCTTCCTTGTTGGGAACCAATGTGATAATACCCGGTCAAAATTACAAATATTAAAGTTGACATCACTTTTATTATTCCCAAGTTAATTGATGGAGTTCCTTCACATGTCAAAGGAGCTTGATGGCTTAAGTGACCGGGTGCTTAATACCTTAAGTGATCGGGTATTGTCACATTGGTTCCCAACAGGGAAGAGTTCCCACGCAAGTGCAAGCAAGAAGACTGGGCAGTGAAGGAGCGTGGGAGGGACGGGGTCCAGCCGAATGAAGATGTGATCTAGCCCATGGCAACTACAATGCCACCCTACCATTTATAGCACCTAACATTGTTGTGGTTGTTGCACCATCGAGAATGATTATCAGATTGATGACCTCAAGTTTCAAAGCATCTTAGACCACACACTAGTTTTTTTTGGAAATATATGGTAATTGAGCATGTATTCATAAATTCAGTATCACTCAGTAGCCCTCATCAATTTTGAGA
This sequence comes from Polytrichum commune, assembly GCA_950295325.1. NCBI lineage: Eukaryota > Viridiplantae > Streptophyta > Polytrichopsida > Polytrichales > Polytrichaceae > Polytrichum > Polytrichum commune. The sequence goes on from OX485806.1 coordinate 17,926,584, forward strand.
TTTAACAAAATAGTGTGTGTTTTAGGAATTAGTACCACAAGCACTAAATGGGACTATCAGTGTAGTGTGGATTAAAAATTTGGTAAAGATGTACACCAAAAACTATAACTATAACTATATATATACACACACACACACCAATTTTGGTGAGTTATATAAAATTTTCAATAGGGTTGTCAACAATCTCACATCTTAGGACCTACATGGATGCTCATGACATTAAGGTAGAGGGTTTGAAGATTGTTGTGGCTCTCAATAGTTTAAGCTTTAGATTTAAGCTTGTTCATTCCAAATATCAAACTCCTAAAAAAAATTCAAACTCCTATTTTAGGAGTTTAATGTAATAGGAGTTTAATATTCAATTGTATGGGTGTGTTCCATTGTATATTTAGCATATAACATGGGCCTCCATTATCTTACCTTCATGGGAAAAAAACAAAAAATTGACAAGAATTTTGACACCAATATGAATAATGAATAGTGCCAATATGAAGAGTATGAATATTGTGAATAGTGTTGGTATTTTTAATGATGGTGTTATTATGGATAGTATGTTCATTGAATAATGTTGGGATGAAGAGTGGTTAATGTGAATAGTGTCAAGAGTATAATGTCATCCAAATTTTCAAGTGTCAACCTGAATATATGAATAGTAAATGAATTTTCTTGGATTGTTTGGGAGCCCACAAGATATAATTGACATATTTCAAGATCATGATTAACCCACATGGCTCAATAATGTCATGTGTGTTCTCAACTCGACCTCTCATGCAAAGGAATGTTAGAAATTAGATCCACTTAGAAAAATATAACTAACTGAGGGCTCTCTAGATTTCATGAAGTTGTCGATATTTTGAGTTTTGGATAATATCTTGCAATTCACTCCAAATATCAACTCCCCAAAATTCCCATGTTTGAGCTCTCAACTCAAGCTCTAGTGTACATGGGCATTAGGACTTGGGCACACCTAAGAAAAACATGACTAGAGTTGAATTGCCATTGTCTCATTGTTGATACTTCAATACTACTTAGAGTACCTAGCATAAATGTGAAAGTTTACACCAAATAATGCTTGAAGCTAGGATGGATAGCATTCATTCCCTTGACTCTTGGCCTACTCCCAACCCTACCACTATTGAGAGCTCAAAGATTGGCGAAGCTCTCGATAGTTTGAGCTTTGGTAGAAAGCTTATCAATTTGAAGTATCAAACTCCCAAAATATCGCAAGCTCAAGCTCTCAACTCGAGCTATAGTGTATAAAGGCACCTTGGAACTTGGCCTCACTTAAGAAAAAATATCTTCAACTTAGGTGCTAAAGCAAATCAACATGAAGGCATCGTCTCATTTGTTTGATACTTATAGTACCTCGCTAACTATGGGTGTGTACACCAAAGAATGTATAAACCTAGGATAGATAGCCTTTGTTTATCTCATCAACTATTGGTTTACTCCTAACCATGCTACTAATGAGAGCATGAAGATTGGCGAGGCTCTCAATAGTTTGAGCTTTGGATGGATGTTTGTCAACTCCAAGCATCAAACTCTCAAAAAATTGCATCTCTAAACACTCAACTCAAACTTTTGTGTTAAGGGGTTTAAAGACTTGGGCCCACGCAGGGTAAACATACTTAACTTAGGTACTAAAGTTGAAATTTGTGAGGCCACCATCCCATTGCTATTTGTCACTTATAGTAAGTACGTAGCCACGTGTGAGCATGTACACCACATAGTTCTTGAAGCTCTCAAATAGTTTGAGCTTTGGATGAAATATTTTTGACAACTCCAAGAACCAAACAATTAAAAGATTGCAAGTTTGAGCTCTCAACTCGAGCTTGACTAGTGTTAAGGGCACCTTAGGACTTGGGCCCACTTATGAAAACACGGCTTATGATAAGTTAGGTGCTAAAGTGGAAATTCACGAGGCCATTGTCTCATTGGTATTGTTTTGATATATAGCACATAGCTATACATCATAGGGTTCGTGAACCAAGGATAGATGTTATCTTAATTGCAAGTTCACTCCTAACCCTACTACTATTGAGTGCTTGAGTTTTTGATGAGCCTCTCAATAGTTCCAGCTATGGATGAAAGCTTGTCAACTCTAAGTCTCGACCTTCTAAAACATTGCAGTTCAAGCTCTCAACACGACGAGCTCTACTGCAAAGGGGTCCCTGGGACTTGGACTGGTGCTGAAGTGCCAATCACATAGAGCTTGAGCTCAAGCTCAAGCTTTCAAGTTCAATGGGCCAAGTTAAAAGAATATGCACCCCTACTATATGTGCCAGAAAGGGTCGAGTTCTTGTTCCTTCTAATATTGGATTGATTTCAAGTTCAAACACAAACTTGTAGTCATATAGACCTTGAAAGTTCCAAAGCTCAAGTTTAAGCTTGAACTTGAAAATAAAATAAGACAAGCGGTGATGAACTAGAGACAAAACCCCAACATTTTGGGCCTCAAATTCTTTTACCTTAGCCCTCCAAACTTGCAACCTTGACCTTAAGCTCAAGTTGTGTGTGATAACATAGTTAAATCCCAACTTAAGGCACCGCCTCAATGTTGTTTCAATGGTACCTAGCCATGTGTGAGCATGTACACCAAAGAATGCTTGAAGCTAAGATAAATAACATGTGTTATTTCAATTGTTGGTTTACTCCGAACCTTGCCACTATTGAGAGCTTGAAGATTGATGAAGCTCTCACTACACTGAATATCATGTTTAGTGTTATATGGTATTTTATGTCATTGTGGTAACTTTTTTTTTATGAGAGTTTTCATGGACAAGTTTATGACAAATATTGCCATCCCAACTGACTTTTAGTCCATCCAAATGTCAATTATTCAAACAAAGTTTGGTAAGTTTCGCATCTTTCAATTTATGTGATGAGATATTGTCATGTATGATTGGAATCTAGATGAAAGATCACTTAATAAGTGACAATTATTGCAACATTGTAAATATGTAATGCCCGAATCGTTTTGCAAGAACTGACAAATAATGTTAGGTTTACAATTAGTGTTGGTGACATGACACGGGCGGTTTACAACTAGTGTTGAGCAAGACAAGTAGAGTTGGTGACACTAAATACAATATCTAGTGTAGTTTGAGCTTTGGATGGAATCTTGTCAATTTTGAATATCAAACTCCTCAAAAATTGCAAGCTCAAGCTCTCGACATGAGCTTTAACCCCTAAAGGACCGGGGGGTGTTTTAGCTTAGGTCATGTTTCCTTGATTAGCTCTTGTAGCAAGCTCAATTTCTTATTAGTGTGGGGTAATTTTCACGATCGGCACCAATGAAACTAAAGAAGACTTACATAGCTTGTTTTATGAAAAAAGATCAACAAGATCGCACAATTTCTGAGAAAATGCCACCGTTGAGAAGATTGATGGAAATTGTTCGGGCAGGGGGTACTTCGTACTTATGCTGGAATCAGATTGCTTAGAAGTGCTCCAAAACATCTGAAATTTTTACCACGTGTAAAGAACATTATGACCCTCATGTGGAATTTTTTTCGTCAAATTCTGAGGTGTGGAAAAAAAGATATGGGACTCTGAAGTCTCCAAGCAATGAGATTGGGCCCAAAAGACTGAAAACTCAAAGAATTTGCCAAAAATCCAATCCTTCATCATTTTCTAATTGGAAAAGACCATTGGATCCATCTCGCAAAAACAGTCAGGGTCCTCTCCCCGCAAATTTGGGCTTCTTTGGAACAATCTCATCCAATTTGCACTTTTCTACAATCAAAAGCCCCCTGGGGGCCTTACGGTCCTTTAGGGATTAAGTGTAAAGGGGGCTTCAAGACTTGGCCCACTTAGGGACACATAAAATTGACTTAGGTACTAAAGAGATTCGTAAGGCCACTGCCTCATTGGTTAACATCTGGATGGGAGCTTGCCAACTCCAAGTATCAAACTCCCCATAAATTGTAGCTCTAGTATAGTGTAAAGGGCACCTTAAGGACAAGTTGGACCCACTTAAGAAAATTATAACTCAACTCAAGGTAGGTGGTGAAGTTAAGATTTGTGAGGTCATCGTTCAATGTTGTTTTGATATATCTATAATACTTAGCCCATGTGTGAGCTTTAGTTAGGGTTTTGGATATTCCAACAAACCAGAGAAACATCTAGCGAAAACTTGAAAAGCGATTTGTATGTCATCTAGGTGTCTCAAATAAGTTTTATGAGGATATTCACATTCATGTTATCTCGGGTTTTGGAGTTACAATTTATTTGTTTTATCATAAAGATTTCAAAATCACTCAATCACAGTATATGCATATAGTCACTCAATCTCACGTTATTTTCTTGGACAATAGTCTAGCAGTGAGTTCATTTAATTGGACTAAGTGCAATGCACAAGCATAGGCACATCCATCAACAATAGTCTTGCATAAAGTACCCCATTTGAGTCTTTTTACCAGAGCCAAAGGCACTTTGGCGTAGTCAACATGCTCAATGAATTAGGAAATAATTTGAACTTCAATCTTTTCTCAAGTTATTACTCAATTCAAGTTTCTTTTCATGGTAAAAAATCTATAGATTGTGGCCTAGCATATTAAATTAACATTTTCCTTATGCAATTTCAGATTCAAGTTACTTAATAATCTTTAGACCTTATTTGAATACAATCTTCTTCGTCTCTTGAATTCTTCAGTGACCTTATGTAGCCTATAGTCTGTGCATGAGAACCTTTTGGTTGTCACATATTATTGACCTTTCAACTTTCTTCTTCCCCGAACAATCTTATGGTAGCAATCAAATTAGAATTTTCCATATACTACAATGACATCCACTAGCATTTTAAGATTATTCCTATTGATACTATTCAATACATAATTACTACATGACAATAGTCTTCATTAGGACTACTCTTCAGCTCGTTCAATACCGTCCTTCGATGACATTGATGAAGGAGTCATGTTAAATTCTCTAATCAACTATTCTTGTGATGACATTGAAGTTTGAACACTCAGATTAATCTTATGTTTGTAATCATTTGTTCATTCTCATATCAAACAATTGCCTCTCTTCATGGGTCAACGTCATTTCATAGCAAGTTAATAGTTCACACCATCACAGTTTTAATTCTCACTATTATCTTCAATCATATTGTGCACAAGCAATCGTTTGTGCATTCGATTGTACACACTATTTATTTTCAATTTAGGTTGATGATATAATGACTCAATCACAAAATCATTCACTTTAACATGTTATTCTCTATGACTTGCTCACCTTAATCATGAAATGATGGTATGGCCAATACCACCATTCTAGTCCCTAGCAATTACATGCAATCACTCACACATAATGGACTGAGTGACTCCAATTAAACATAGCCAATCTAATCATCACACTGACACAAACATTACAAAGTTCCTCTCTCAAGTTTGCAACCACATAATTTTACCAAATGATACACATACCACAGTCTCACATATAGAGATTGATCAACATAAAGTCATTGAAAAATGATCTTACAATCACATACATAGATTGTTATGCAGTTAATGGCATGATGAATCACTCTTCATTGAACTAATTAACAAATAACCACTAGTTCTCACGACTAGAGTAAGATCATAGTAATAGGATCAATCTTTGATCCTTCACGTTCTTGACAAGATATTGGCCCTCCCAGACGGAAAAGTCAAGGTTTACGAGTTGATGGCTTGAGATGCTCTCCGAAGATTCCACACACACTCAATGTTTCTTAATCAATGTATGTGTGTTTATAGGGTGGTAACCCTTCCTATCAGACCATATTGTCATGAGACATTTCTTTCTCTATCTCCTAGGCCATGGCCGGATTTGGCACATGTTAATTAAATTTCTAATTCCTCAACTATTGTAAGTTAGAGCTCTTAACTCAAGCTCTAGTGTAAACGATGCTTCAAGGACTTGGATTCCCCAAGGAAAACATACATAAACTTAGGTGCCACTAAGTGAAGCAAGAATGCAGAGATTACACAAGTATCTGTGTATGTGAGAAATGCAATGGAAATGAAAATTTACTTCTATTTGTTCTATCTCTATTACATCCTACGGAGTACACTCCTGTGCCTGATGCTTCTATTCTGATCTGTCTAGCATTGCCATGTCTGCGGCGTACTAACCCTGACACACTACGTAGACGACGTCTACAGTTCCTTTTCTATCTCTATTTGTACTCTTTCCTGTAAGAGTCTAGAAGGTTCCTCTAGTTGTTTGATGGAATTCATCCAGGTGGATGACAATGAGCGTATGCTTTCATTGTTCATCCATTACTCCCACTCGCGCATTTGTCATCCACCAAGTCCTAACTCTAGTTGTCTTCTGGTCTAGTTCTTTTAGCCCTAATTTTAACCCTAAACTAAAGTCCCTTGATTGCATGTGCAATCGGATTAAATCCTATATGGGCAATGATGGCCCTGTGTGGATGATCGGATCGCTATGATCATTTCATGGTATGTCCATTGCTTTTCATCATAGCTCGGTATGGCAGTGTGGCTGTCTTCTCAGAGCTCTCTTGCTTAGAAGTTTTCGTTTGTTCATTCGTGACGTTCTTCATAGCTTCTCTGCTTGTGCGCCTCTCGCACTTCTCAGGGCTCCTTCTCATTCTCCTTCCTTTGGTCTCCTGTGCTCAGTAGGGGTTCCTTCGTGTTCGCTTCATCTCTATTGCACGTGCGCCTCTTGCGCTTCTCAGGGCTTTCTTCTCTTAATCTGGATCTCCTTCCGCCTCTTGTGCTCAGTAAAGGTTACTTCGTGTGTGCGCTCCTGATGTCCAGATCTGCACAACTTTTGTGCCTTTTGTGTTCTTCTTCATCTCTCTTAGTCGTTTTTTGCAATATGTGTTTTTTGATAATGCTTTACTTTGCTACTAATTGCTTGCTGTGTTTTCTATCCTATTCTATTTGCTTGACTCTTCGTGTCTTACTAATCCTGCTTCTTGTGTTGTTGCTAATCTGCGATTACGTTTCTATTTTGCTATCAATTTGCTCACTGTACCTTGTGGCTAACCTGTTCTACCTACTTGTCTTTTCTGGTTCTACTAATCCTGCTTGTTGTTGCTAATCTGCGATAACGTCTGTATCTACTCTCCCACTCGTTAGAGGCAGATGAGCAACGAGGCCTTGCAAAGAACGAAGATGTTGAAATGATTCTCGGGTGAGAGCTTTGGTAAGGAGATCTGCTAATTGTTGTTTAGTATGAATGTAGAAAACATCAATTTCTTTGCGATCATACTTCTCTCTAATCAGGTAATACTTAGTTTCAATGAGTTTCGTTCGTTTGTGAAACTTGGGGTTCTTGACTAACTGTATTGCACCCTGGTTGTCAGAGAAGATGGGGGTGGGTACCTGAGAGGGAAAGCCGAGGCTTTGAAGAAGGCGGCGAAGCCAAATAGCTTCTTTTACGGACTCTGCCATAGCCACAAATTCAGCCTCCGTGGTGGAGTCTGCTGTGCAGCCTTGGCGTTTGCTGCACCAGGCAATGGCGCCGTTCGCAAGGAGGAAAAGATAACCTGTGCGGGATTTGCGGTCGTCGTGGTCGCCGGCGTAATCCGCGTCGCAGTAGCCTCAAAGGGTGAGGTCAGATGGTTTGCCGAAGTAGGAGATGCCCATAGTTACTGTGCCGGAGAGATATCGAAAGATCCTCTTTACGGCTGTCCAGTGGGAGTTCCGGGGTTTAACTCTACTGACTGCAAAAGCAATGTCCAGTCTGGTGAGGACCATTGCGTACATCAGACATCCAACGGCTTCGCGGTAAGGTATGGTTGATGAAAGGGTGAGGTCATCATCTCCCAAGGATTCTTGAAGGGGCATGTGAGAGTCTGCTGGAGTCGAGATAGTGTTTGCTTGGTCAAGATTGAAGCGCTGTAGGATGTCCGTTATGTAACGGGTTTGATTAACATGGATAGTGTGGGTGATGGGGTTGTGGTGAACCTGAAATCCCACGTAATAATCCATTGGCCCGTGGGTTACCTTGAACATACTTTGGAGATGTGTGATGACGGCGTCTAGATCTTGTGCAGTGGAGGCACAAACAATGCCGTCGTCGACAAAGATGCCAACGATGAGATCGACAGTGTTTCCAGGTTTGAGGCGATAATACACACAGGTATCAGCATCACTGGTAATGAGATCATGGAGTTTTAAGAAAGAATCAAAGGTATGATTCCAAAGACGTCCTGAATGATTTAATCCATAGATGCTTTTGAGGAGTTCGCAGACATGAGAAGGGTTTTTGAGGGTGAATGAAACCTTCAGGTTGCTGCATGTAGATCTTAGTAGTAAGATCACTGTTGAGGTAGGCTGTTCCAATATCGAACTGGCGCATCTTCATCCGCAAGACAACAACAATTGCAAAAAGGACTCGAACCGAGTCATGCTTGATGACGGGGCTGAAAGTTTCGTCGTAGTCTACGCCGTGCACTTGACTGTAGCCCTTGGCAACAAGACGGGCTTTGTATTTGTCAATGGTTCCATTTGATGTGTACTTGATGCGGTAGACCCATTTGCATTGGATGATGTGGCGACCAGGTGGAGATGGAACGAGGATCTAGGTGTGGTTGTCCATTAACGAGTCATACTCTTTCTCCATTGTTGTTTGCCAGTAGGCGGCTTGTGGTGACATTGTGGCCTGCTTGTAAGTTGCTGGTTCTCGATAACTTTCGGCAGTATGAATCATATTTGCATATGATGTGGAGGAATGAGAAGGTATTGACTCGATGGGATTGGAAGCAGAGTAAATATCGGTGAGAGAGCGATATTTGGGATGTGCTGGTTCCTCGAAAATTTGAGGAGGAACAGGGGAGGAGAAAAGGGAATTTTCTGCAGCTGTATTGGTAGCTGTATTGGGATCGGAAGAAAGAGTTTGAGGGGGATCTTGAGGGGGGGGAGTATTTTGAGGGGGGGAAGTTTCTGAAAGTCTGTCATCGAAAGAGGGAGTGGAATCAGTAGGATTAGGGGCTCCCACTGAAGCAGAAGAGTGTAGCAAGGAAGAGGTGGGAGCCAAATTGTGGAAGGAAGTCATTGTACTAACAAGAAGAGGGGTGGGGATTGGGACAGAGGAAGGTTGATTGGATGGGAAGAGAGCGGGAGAATATCCAGTAACTTCATCAAAGATGACATCGGAGCTTTCAGACACACGGTCAGTAAGCGGATGCTAGAATCGCCATCCTTTGCTTGTAGTACTATAACCAACAAAGATGACCTGCTTTCCATTGGATTGAAATTTGGTTCGAAGGGATTTGTCAATGAAAATGTAAGCTAGTGTGCCAAATGTTCTGTAATGAGACACAGTAGGTTTTGTCTTGAACCAAAGTTCAAAAGGTGTGATGTAACCAACCTGTCGATTTATTGTGCGATTCAGGAGGTAAACAGCAGTGTGGACAGCTTCGGCCCAGAGCTTGAGTGGCAGAGTGTGGAGATGAAGCATGCTCCGAGCGGCTTCGCAGATTGTGCGGTTGTCTCTTTCAACGTAGCCGTTCTGCTGTGGAGTATATGGCGTGCTGTTTTCACGGTCGATTCCTTCTTGTTCGAGTAGTAAGTCAAACTCTGTGCTGCAGAATTCGCCTCCACGATTTGTTCGAAATGTCTTTGTGCGGTTCCCTGTGGTACGCTCAATGTAGCGTAGAACCTTTAAAAGGAATCGAATAGCCTCTCCTTTAGTTTTCAGGAACTTGATGAACCTGTAGGATGTGCAGTCATCCTTGATGAGGAGATAGTAGTAGGTGCCTCCGAGAGAGGCTTGAGACATCTTTCCACAGAGATCAGCGTGTAATAACTCTCCAGGGATCTTGGATCTTTCTTTGGAGGTATCAACTGGATAAGTTGCTTTATGTTGTTTTCCCAATGCGCATCCTCGGCAAACGTTTGGAAGCTTACCAGTGGAATCAATGGTAAAATCCTGCAGACTTTGATGCACGCTCATGTTCTTGATGACTTGAGGATTCACGTGTCCCATGCGATTATGCCAGAGAGTAAGAGCGTCAGCACTGTGAGTTGTGGTGGCAAGAGCTGTAGATGTTGATTCCAGTTCTGAGATGCTGTTTGTGTTGCTTACACTGGTAGTTGTGAGAGCAGTAGATGACTCTTGTGCTGGTACTAAACTTGTCTCCAATGAAGATGGTGGGATAGGATTAATGGAGAGTCTATACAGTGTACCAATTTGAACGCCTTCCATTACTTTCGGTCCTTTGCCTAAGTCTTGGTATAAGGCACATTTCTTTCCAAGAGTTTGAAAAGACAATCCGGCTTTCGATGCAAGACCAATGGAGAAGAGGTTGCGGCGTAACTCAGGTATATACAATACCTTTTGTAAGACCCCTTTCTTGTTAACTCCGTCAACTGTTCTTGTGATGATGATATCACTGATGCCCAATACCCAGAGGTTTCTGTCATCTGCAACAACTACTGACCATGTATCGGATGGGATAGGCTTAAAAGTTGTAAACCAGTTGCGATGTTCAGTCATGTGCTCTGTAGCACCTGAATCTGCAAACCAAGCTTTCTTGTCCAGACTAACGCTATAAGCATGTGATTGTTTGCTTATAACTGCAAAGGCAAACGAATTGTTCTCTGAATCAGAATGAGAGTTACTGGAATCAGAATTAACCTGTTCAGTAGCTGCAACACAGGCCTCACTGCGATGACCTCGGACATGTTTCTGATGTTGATTAGAACGCCCTTTGGAGTTGTTTGAGTGCTTGGTTTTCTCTTGGCGAGGGTGAGGGCATTCAGCTGTCCAGTGATCCAACTCCCCGCAGTTGTAGCACCTTGTTCGGCTTTTCAGTTCTTTGATGTAGGTCTTCGCATTCTCATGGCTGTGCTTCTTTGTGTTGTGCGAGGATGCTCTGCTGGAGCGAGTGAAGAAGGCGGAATCTCTTGCTGTGTCACCGCTCTGTTTTGTCAAGATGTGTTCGAGTTGGAGCAGTCTGATCTTGAGATTCGGGATAGTCTGCTGCTCCTCGGGAACATTTGCCCAAGCTGTAATGACACTGTTGTAGTTAGCAGGTAAAGTGCCCATAATTTTTGTTATTATCATGTCCTCACTTAGTGGTTTTCCTAGATCTTTGAGAAGATTACCTATGCTGATAATCTTGGTAATGTGGGTGCTTATATCATCACCCATGGTCATTTTATATTCAAAGAAACTGTTCTGGATGGACTGGATGTTTTCTTTTGACCTTCTTTGGTAGAATGAACATAGTGAATGCCACATCTCAGCTGAGGTTTCACAGTTTACCAGACTTTCAAGAATGTTCATAGTGACTGACGATCCTATCATTGTCTTTGCCAGATCATCACGTTCAGCCCATGCTGCTCGTTCAGGCTCCGGAGCATCCGCATCCGGCTTGGGAAGCGAGCCATTGACAATGGACTTAACTTTCTTTGTAGAAAAGCAAAGCTCCATGTAGAATTTCCATACAGGAAATTTAGTTCCATCAAAGACCCTGATATATTCAGAATCCTTTTTCTCCATGTTCTTTAGTCAGAAAAGAACAATAACTCTTTACAGAATTTGTGATAGACAAGATAGACAAGATAGTCAAAGAAAATTCAAGCAAATGCGTATTTCTCTCACGGTGGGCCCATAACCTGAAGCAAGAATGCAAAGATTACACAAGTATCTGTGTATGTGAGAAATGCAATGGAAATGAAATTTTACTTCTATTTGTTCTATCTCTATTACATCCTACGGAGTACACTCCTGTGCCTGATGCTTCTATTCTGATCTGTCTAGCATTGCCATGTCTGCGGCGTACTAACCCTGACACACTACGTAGACGACGTCTACAGTTCCTTTTCTATCTCTATTTGTACTCTTTCCTGTAAGAGTCTAGAAGGTTCCTCTAGTTGTTTGATGGAATTCATCCAGGTGGATGACAATGAGCGTATGCTTTCATTGTTCATCCATTACTAAGTTGAAATTTGTGAGGCCACAATCTCATTGCCATTTGATAAGTATAGTACCCATGCATGTGTGAGTGTGTTCACTAAAGAAATGCTTGAACCTCTCCTCTTAATATTTAGGGTTGGTTTAGACTATAGTGAAGAAGTGTATTGGTTAAGAAGTTTAGGGGAATGGAGTCATATGATTGGCTACAAAGTTCACATGAATATGACTAGGAGAGGGTGAAACTAAGATTCAAGTAAGTATCAACAGAATATTTGTTTAAAATTAATTATGCATATGAGAGTGTTTTGCATAGTTGAGACATGCACACACAAAACAATTTACTTGAAGGAAGAAACTAGAAGAATATGAAAACAATCCCAATTCTACATACTTTGCGAAACAAGATGATTGAATATTCCCTTTATATGTGTATTTTTTAACCAATGACACAATGTGCGTGCAACTAACACATGTTGTAACAAGAGATGCAATCCACATCTAAGAGTAGTTGCTGTCATTTATACAATAGAGTCCAATGATAGAAGTGCACATATAAAATTTCATTTTGTCCAAAACTCATGAATAACTATAGATTTACGCAAAACATAGTTATGCTCAATTCTAAGGATTTGAGGGTCTATAAAGGTTAATATGAAGATGGTAGAACCGTGAGGCTCTATCATTTCTTATGAAAGACTATAACTGAAGTTGTCCACTTTCCTCATGCGAGTCCATGACCATTTACTATACCTATAACTAGAGTTTTATTGGATTTTGTGCACCTTCTTCTCAAATGCGGGTCAAAGACTGAAGCTACTCATTTATCAGTTGAAATGTAAAAATAACTAATCAACAACCACCAAAATAACTATAGTTAACTAGATATAGTTAACTATAGTCCACATTATATAAGGAAAGAGTGGAACCGTGAGGCTCTGTCCTTTACTATGAAAGACTACAACTATAAATGTCCACTTTCCTCATGATAGTCCATGGCTATTTACTATACATGTAACCAAATCTTTATTGGATTTTGTGCACCTTCTTCTCAAATGTGGGTCAAGGACTAAAGCTACTCGTTTATCACTTGCAAATTTTAAAATAAATAATTTTAAAATACCAAAATAACTATAGTTAATTAAGTTTTTTTCAATACATTTTAGGGAGCAACTATAGATAACTAGATATGTATAATTATATTTCACACCTACATTAAATAAAATGGACCAAAAATATCAGGAACAAGTAACGTCCAAGTGTGAACGCAAAGTGGTTAGGAAATTTTCTCTTGAAACAAAGAAGTCGATGCATAGTCTATGTCCTACAAACAAGGCCAATAAACCTAGGGTTGATTGATGTTATGAAAGTTGTACAAAATAAGTAGAAGCAAATAGTGCAATTTTGATACAATTTTTAAATATGATTTGAGATACAACTTAGGTTTGACTATGACTATGACTATATATATATATATCATCGAACCTACGCAAAGATCTATTGACTTTGTTGGCTCTGTTTGTTGGACAAAGACTATGCATTGATTTTTTTGTTTCAAGAGCAAATTTTTAACCACTTTGCGTTCACACTTGGACGTTACTTGTTCTTTCTACTTTTGGTATATGTTATTTAACGTGGATTGTGAAAGCTTGCATACCTTGGACAACTAACCAAGTAATTCATTTATTAGTTAACTAGTTGCCTTTTGTAACTATAATTGTTTGCGATTTGACCTGCCAAAAAATGTAGTTAACGATAGTTATTCTAAAATGTAGTTAACTATAGTTATATATATCTAGTTAATTATAGTTGTTCCCTAAAATATACTGAAATTTTTTTTTTGACTATAGTTGGTTATAGGTATACTAAATAGCCATGGACTGGCATGAGCATAGTGTACAACTACAATTGTAGTCTTTCATAAGAAAGGACAGAGCCTCATAGTTCTACCGTTGTCGGGTAGAGAGGGTTCCGCCTTGGGAAAGCGCTGGGCTTCTGGCTGCAACTAGATTTTATCGGACCCGTCGAATCTTCTGATCTTCAATCGAATCTTCCGGTCTTCTAGTCTTCAATTTCTTCTAATCTTCAACCTCTTTCCCGTCGACCTATCCTGTTGCGGCTCTATATGGATAAAGGGTAAGGGTAGTGTGATAAGAAACCACGGGCTTCGGACGGGTAAAACGGGACGTCAGAACACGAGTTGACGTCCGAAAGATTGGCTCCTAAACTTTCAAACCCACGGTGACCAGCAATCGCGCCTCACCAGTGGGAACGACAGAAAACAACCTTGTGGGTGATTAATCCCACTTCGTTGTCACAAACAACCTTGTGGGTCATTAATCCCACTTCGTTGTCACACAGGAAACAAATTACGATGCAGAAATGAAATGCAACTAGCCTCCAAAACCGGCTTGGAATCACACACACAAGAAAAAGACAACGTGCCACAAGCAACCACACATTCGAGTCTTGAAGCCTTCAATTCTTTAATCTGTCCGTCTTCTATGGTCGGTCGAAGTCTCAGCTCTTCCTTTAAGAACCAACAGACTTCCCTCCACTCAAACAAGCACAAATCTTGATTGCTAACTTCCAAAACAACAAGTGAGATCTCTCATGAATCACAAATCCCTCGTATTTTATTTCATATTCTTCTCAAAAACAACTCACACCGTGAGCTTCGAATCCACTTCTCTCTCTCTACCACTTCTCTCCCACAATAATCACATAACATCTTTCCTTCACCACCTCTCCCTATCCATGCGAGAGACAAAGTTCTCTCTTATCCTCATCACATGGCTTCTAATCACCCATTGGTCCAAAGTAACTCAAGATAACTAAAAGACAAAAATAAACTATGAGTAAATAAAAAGATAATCTATTTCTATCATTTGGTAAAGGTAACTAAGAGTAACTATGAGTAAACATAAAGGTAAGCAACTTCTATCCACTTCTATCCTTAGGTAATGATAACAAAAATAAACTATGAGTAAATAAAAAAAGTAATCTACTTCTATTCTTTATTATTTTTCTCCAAGACCAAGAATCACAATGCAATATTAAATACGTACACATCTATATAGTGTACGTATTTACATCACGACACCGTTTTCTTTTTTTGTGCTTGGATGCCCATTATCAAGACAAACTTACTTTTCAGAATGTGCACCCATTTTATCGCCACTGAGCCAAGAATGAGCCTTCTGAGTTGTAGATGTTCATCCATTAGTTATTGATGTTAAAAACTAGGTTTGTGGTTAAGAAGGAGAATCATAACATTATTCAACAATGTGGGTCAGTTCCATGACCCTAGAATATGCCAATTATATTTTGTTGGCCCTCGAACAAACTAGAAATATTCATTTCCTATTCATATATTCATGTTGAACTTGTAAATTTGGGTGGAGTTGCACTCCCCGAATTATGTGCATGAATTATTGTTCATCCCAAGAATATTTGTAGGAAACACTACTCATCCCAATAATATTCCTTGCACTTACTAGATAGAATAAACATCATTGACAATACCTAACACTACTCATAATATTCTTACTATTCAAACCAACCTATTCACTATTTGTACCAATGTTAGTTTCTTCTTATTTTCTAAGTTTCTTCTCATGAAATAAATGAGGCGGAGGCCCATGTCATATGCTAACTATAGAACAACACACAACCATGCAACTGAATAATGGATACCAACATGGCAACACTTTTTTCTAGGGGAGTTCTATGGAGGCCACGTTTCTCGGGCAACCTCAAACCTTTCAACAAGAAACTTGGGTTCCGGAGAACTCCAACTCGAGATTTATTACGATTTATTATTTTTTCTTTCATCATGTTTGCCGTACCAACTGTTGCCTAAACTAGCCTTGTCTTGGGCTGAAATTCTTGATCGACCAATGCACTTCTTCACCACAACCTAGACCAACCCTCAGTGTGAACCTTTGGATGAAAGCTTGTCAACTCCAAATATCAACTCCCCCAAAAGCCTACTTGGCCCCCACTTAGGGGGTGGGGAAACATAACTCAACTCAAGTTAAGTTAGGTCCTAAAGTAAAAAATTTGTGAGGCCATCACCATCTCAATGCCATTTGATACTTACACACCCAATACCTACTTGCCACGTGTGGGCATCCACACCAAACGAACACTTGAACCCACCAAAGCCCACCTCCTTCCTTCCTTCGTTATCTTAACCTATTACTTAACTCTTGGGTTACTCCTAACCCACACCCTTGGTTAACCTATCCTCGTCTACATGTGATTAGCCGGCGGCCGCCGCCAACGCTACCGCGCTCCTCTCCTCCCAGCCGCAAGCTGCCATGACCCCCTCCTCTCCTCCATGAATCATCAACTGCGGCGCCAGGATTTGTGTTGTGTTTGTCTCTCATTTCACGGGCCAGCTTTAGATTCTATCTGCTCACCTGCCAAGTCAAAGGGGACCCAGCAGGTTTGTAATTCAATGAATCTTCTGTCTTAACTTAGGTGTTGCACATCATCTGCAACAGATCCAACCATGCGTGTACGTTACAGTGTGTTATCAATCACTTGTCTCTTGGGTTCAATTGAATCGAAACTGGGTTAGGTGATTTGGTTGCTCCGAAAATGAGGAGAAGATCTCAACGATGTACGTTTTGTCAGATTTCTATCCACACTTAATAGATAGAGAGGTTTGTGATGATGTAGTTTGATGCGGTTTGAAGTTTGGGAGCCAACTGGATTGGGCATTGTTTTGTTTTGTTTGCTGGGTGGGAGATATTGAGTTTGCTGGTCTTAGGTATAGTGGGGGTATGTGATGGTGAGTTTGAAGTTTTGGATGTGATCCCACCCCTCTCTTTTTTTGGTTGCCTGTAAATGGAAAGAAAGGTTCTGTCGGTGTGGAAGGGCGAGGATGGTGGCGAGAAATGTGGGTGGTCGGTCTGTTGATATGGTGTCCGAACTTGAGGTTTATGCTAAATTAATGAATAAGAGCATGGTTGGCATGTGTGAAGTTTGAAGGAAGTTGATTCGGTGGTTGAATATGAGTGAGTCGATTGGCTTATGTGGCATGTGCATCATAGAGGTTGTTAGATGATTCTTATGATGTGTGGAGCTGCTGGTTGTTGGAGAGTTGCAAGAGGCGGTGGGTTCTTGAAACCGCTATTGAGTTAGTACCATACACGAGCACTCTAGACCTGTTTTAGTCATGGTAACCAAAAATAACTGAGCATGTCATTCATGGGTTGACATGGATGTTAGAAACGGAAATAAGACTTCGAGCATAAGAGTTCTTGTTGTGAGCATAACATGATCATACACTCTCCATGCTTCTCTTTGCATCTTTACCTGTTGCCACGGTAAAGATGTTTTGAGAGCTGATGAGAGGTTGTGTAAGAGAGAATACATAAGCTATGTGAAGCTCCGAAAGGTTTATGCTCAATCAATATGTATAATTAACATGTGTGAAGGAAGCTTTGGTGGCTGAATGTCGATTGGTATATGGCAGGCATGTGCATAGAAGTTTGTAGATTTTCTGATGTATGGATCTGGTGGTTGTTCGGGAGTTAAGCAAGAGGCGGTGGGTTGGATCTTTGGGACTGTTCCTTGAATGCTGAAATCGCTATTTGTACCATAACCCTGACATCGCCATGGGGATATTTGTTGATGTTGTGCAGATTGATTGATTTATAAATTGATTGGTGGAGTTCGACCTCAGCGTGAGAGCTACGCGAAGAAGAAAGACCTGTTCATATAGGGAGGACTAAGTCAACCGAGCAAAAGATGAGCAGATCGATGATGGTGGGAACTTCGAGGCGGTCGGTTGCATTGGTGCACCGTCTGATAGATGATGCTGTTTCTGCCGATTCCAGAATCATCATCAATTCGGTGATGGACCGATGTCGCTCTTTGCATTGGGGAACTATTACTGCTCGTGCCGACTGTTGCACATCGAACGTCTCTGTTGCCGATCCAAAGTAAGTGAGCTCTCATTCTTTATCGATCAGCTTTATGATAGCAATTTGGATACAGGAAAGTTACCAGTTTGGGATGTTGACTGCTGTCTGAATTTAAATGAATTCCGGATTGATGAGCACTTGGCTTTTGTGAAGAAGGTTTAATGTAGATAGATGCGCCTTATTTCGTTACTTTGTGCTGTTAGATACCTTATACTACTTAGATTCACGAGTTTTGGATTTCTGTGCGTCTTCAAATGTATCTGAAGTGGTCAGGATAAAATTCAGAAAGTTTTGGAGCTAATCTTGAATTGTTATGAACTATCAAAGTGCATCAACATTTTTATCAATGGTGTAGGCCATAGTTGTTGAGAGCAAGCTACCAAACAGTGCACACTCTTTTCATTGAGGAATAATTGACAGTAGCTTAGGGCCACTTGACACCATGGCCACGGGCTGTGACCATGAAATTCTGATGGTCCTTGAAACTCATCCGAAGGCAGGACGATGAAAATCTGGTCATAGGCCTTTGAGTGTATTGTGACATATGCGACCAGGATGCTCTCAACCTAATGCTAATGATTGTGCTCATGTAGGCCCTTCTACACAATAAGTTATAACAAATCAAGGGTTTTGAGATCTCGAAGTGTCATATGGTCTACCGGTTTTGTGTTAGACCCAGCTCTTTGAGGTGGGTTCAATGCACAATCCGGGAAACCATGAAACATGCCATGGAGGTTTTCCATTTATTAAAACTAGGCCATCAAGCTCCATTTTGAATGTGAAGTAAGGTGGTCTTTTCTTGGTATTTTCTGCCAATGAGAGATCTTATATTGCAATTGTCATGGACCCTCAACTCCAGTATAAAGTGCCCTTTAAACAGCACCGGTGATGAAATTAGGTTCCTGAACTATGTGGAGATTGTGCATTAAACCACACTAATAAGTCTCTGTGCCTGTATGATTTCCCATTGGTTGTTTTCATACAAAACCAATAATTTCTTGCCACTTCTGATGCATGATCAGAGGTAGTGTTTGAAACTAACTGAAGTTGAGCACCCTAGTTCGTGAGGTTCAATGAGAGTTGTACTCATTTTAGCACCTCTTGGCATGCCAAAACGAGTGATACTCAATGAAGCAATATAGAACGTTCTTTGTTCAAACCTCCACACTACTACCTCTAAGCATGCACTGAAACCTACCAAACATGGAAGGTGTTGTATGGAAACAACCAACTCCCAATCAGAAGTCATGTTGAGTTAGAGGATAATTCTAATAATGATTTCAAGATGTGCTGACAGACTGGCTTGTTGTTTGCCTTGACAGTGATGGTGGCGTGAGAGGGATGAGCACACATGCAAACAAGGAAGAGACTGTGAATAGTGCAGCTGAGAACGAAGAGAAGCAGCTAAGGCAAAGCAAGCAATGGTGGATGCCAGATCCAGAAACTGGAGATTGGGTGCCTGAGGGGACACGGGGAATTAAAATACCGGCACGTCAATCTCACATCCGCACCCAGACTACTGCAGTTGAAGATAAAAGGTGGTGGACATCCATGGAGGAGCTTCCGGACATGGATAGGGGTAACAAATAGGTCAATTTAAGGATTTCACATGTAGTGTTATTAGGTTAGGATATCAAAACGCAGGAAAGCAAAACTATCTATGAACTAATTCAGTAAACAGAGGATTATTTTTTGGAAAATGCTAGGGGATACCTTGTTTGGGATCCTTATCATCATTTCAGTCAGACAGGTAATTGGAAAAATGTAGCTGCACTCATTG
Organism: Polytrichum commune; assembly: GCA_950295325.1. NCBI lineage: Eukaryota > Viridiplantae > Streptophyta > Polytrichopsida > Polytrichales > Polytrichaceae > Polytrichum > Polytrichum commune. The sequence continues at coordinate 17,946,177 of OX485806.1, forward strand.
CAGACTGCAGGATTACATGAAGTCCCACTTCCAGGTGCTGGAACAGCGGTAAATCAGAAGTTCTGAAGCATTTTGAAACAGAAGTTTGGAAGCAATTTGAATCTCCCGAGATATTTTCAGGTTACCAGACCAGGGTGATGTTTCTGATGTGAACACTGCGAAGCATAAGTGGAGAAAACAAGTCTTGCCTATGCATGTCAGGCACAACTTCAGAAATTTGAAATAGTCTATTTGAAGCTTGAAGAATAGCTCCCCCCTCCATTCACTGGTAACCACATTAGGGTAAGTGGTGACAAACTTTTGATCTAGTACTAATCAATCCTGTCCAATTACTCCACCAATCTGTACACATTGTAATGGGCATGCTTCTCCAAATCTGCATTATCCTCTTGAATGTCATGTGCTCATGATTATCTTGTAGGAAGTGAACTTCATATCCGCTGTAACGTCTTGTGTACATCTTGGTTCAGAAGAGATGATTACAGTATTCCAGGAGATCAAAGGCATGTTTCAAAGGTCAGTTCCAAAATTAACGTCATTTCAAGGAACAAGGTAAAAATCAATGCTTGCGGTGTTATTGAGTGTTCAGTTGTAACAAAAGCTATTCCTGAAAAGGTTGTTTCTAACATATAGCCAGTTAGAGTGCAAGGTGGTCAAAGTGTATTGTTTCAGGAACTGTCCAATACGTCCAATACTCTGGAGTTTATATCTTGTGCTGTCCTTCAAAGTCACCTCCAAATTCCCTTAAGATATACTTTGAACAGTTTGAATACAATATGTCAATCCAGCACATCATTCTTGCTTGATCCTGCTGTAATCCGTTACAGTGTACAAAATCCGTCTCAATAGATAATCGCTTTGGAAACCAAAATTACTGTGAAATACTCTGGATGGCAACCATCTTTTGATTTCCAACAATTCAAAAACAGACCTTATGTACAATTTCTTGATAAGTCAATGTAACTTTGACTCTGAAATCTACGAAGTATTTACCTCGTTGCTGCCAACACCAGTGGTACAAACTGAAAACCCGTTGAAATTCTATTTTACGATTTGTATCACAACCCTCCAGAATCTTCACCATGAATCTAATTTTCAAAACAATCCCCGATTATATATACTTGCTCAAATTTGTTCCTACCGCTGCCAAGGTTTTTGTGATTCCGAAATTTTCTAGACTTAGGGAGGAACATTCTCTGCCGACGCCTCAAGCTGCCTCTTCGCACTCCTTGATTGGCGTCCTCTGTACAAGGTCCCTTGACTTCTACAGATTATTATTACAATATGGGTACTAGTCTGAGTAGGATACTAACCAATCAACAAGAGTAATGCCCACTGCTGAGAACTTTGAGGCTTTCGTATTCATCGCCCTTGGCAACACCTTCGTCGACATAACAAAGTTGGTATTCTGCCTTCTTGAGGGTATGAAGCCCCCTCTTCAATAGTTTCTGCCACCCACGCCTCTCCCTCAAGGCTTTCACCAAGTCTGCTGTTCTCTGGGACGGATCCAACACAAGAAGGAAAACCTCCTCGGACAAACCCAATCGCCGCCGTCGTTCAACACCCACAATTGTTCGTGAGTGGCCCTCGTGCTGGAAATATAGTGGCGAGCGTTTGCTAAGAGTAATTGGTTGCCGAAGCCGGTCCAACGCACTCGTAAACGACGAGTTTCGATTCATTGATGATGTTGTTGTTTTCTCCATGAAGTAGTTCCACACCCAATCGACCATCTGCTGGTGCTTGTTCATCACCTCTTTACCCTCACCTTTCCCATTCCCAACACCCCCAAAGTTGACAGCACTATAACCCTCAGCCATCACTCGGTCTTGCTTATTTGCGCTGTTTCGGAGCCCTATCATACACGAGACACACAGATCGTTATTCCTCATATTTGCATGGCAGTACCTCGTTCCCTGAATAGGAAACTCTCCACAAACTGTACACTCCCCTTCCTCTGATTCCACGGGCGAGGGTTGCCTTGACGGCCCTGAGCCTGACTCGGGGATTTGCAATGCATAGCAGCTAGTGGTGCTTCCTGAGGCAATCTTCTGAGCTACCATCATCTCCTTACCTGGCTTTCCAAACGCTTGAAAATCGACGATCCTTGCATACATGCCGAACGAACGCAACAAGGCCGCGCACTCGGTCGTGCCAATCCATTTCTGCGTCCCGTCAATTTCCCAATCAAAATATTCTGCACCTGGTGTATCAAACCCTTTTGCCCATGCGATTTCTAACCATCTCTGCAATGCAAGAATGTCTGGCACGAACCCACAACCCCCAAACAACACATTCTTTGCCTCCGGGTTTTGCATGAGCAAATGGGAGGATAACATCTGAATGTTCCTCCACCCACAGCCCCATCCCAGATCTTCCTGGTGGCGGCTCTCAAAGTGCTCCACGTAGCCCGAGAGCACGACGGTCGAAAATCCTCCTCCCTTTAAATCAGCTTCCAGACATTTCTGCAGGAGCCGGATCACGCCTTCTTTCACTGGGAACACTGTCTCGCGAACTTGGCACCCTACCAAGGATTTCACATTCTCCTCCAAGGTTTTCCCACGAAGGCATTTGTTCAGTTGCCACTCGCTTGGCTGGCCCTCTGAGTGGCGCGCCCTTTTGCTTAAACTCCTGTCGCAGCTTTGTGCAAGATTGCTCGCAGCCTCTTCCAGGGCTAACCTGTGCTGCAAGCAGTGTGAATCCCATTCGTGGATTGGCACATCCTGGTTGCAACCCCGGTCACAACTCACAAAGTCTAGGAAAACCCCGTCTTCCTCAAAGTGGGGATCCTTGTCTAAATCAGAGCTGCAGCCCAGTGGGTCGCTCATTGAGGCAATCCGCTGGGCCATGGCCATGTCCCTGGCCGCTTCCTCCTCATCGAGATGGCTGTTCACATGAAGGTCAAGGAGTACCAGGGGCACGATGCAATTACAAAGAGGGCACTTATCCTTCTTCTCAGGTTCTTCCATGGACAATGTATCAAACTGTTTGCCCTTACACCCTAAACCCTACAAAGGGGGCACTTATCCTTCTTCTCAGGATCTTAAACATACAATATTTCAAACTCTTTGCCTTTAAACCCTCAATTTACAGAGGGACAGTTATCTTTCCTCTCAGGTCTCTCATAGAGAGAATATATCAAGTTCTTTGCCCTTGAACCCTGTACCCTACACAAGGGGCACCTTATCCTTCTTCTCAGGCTCCCGTGGAGAATTATATCAAATTCTTTGCCTTTAAACCCTAAACCCTATAAAGGGGCACTAATTTGTCTTCTCAGGTTCTTCCATGAGAACTTGATAAATTCTTTGCCCTAAAACACTAAACCCTAGAAAGGGGGCACTTATCCTTCTTCTCAGGCTCTTCCATGGAGAATACATGAATATCTTTACTTTCAAACCCTCAAACTTCAAAGGGGGACCTTCTCAGGTTTTACCATGGAGAGAATAAAACAAATTCCTTGTCCTTGAACACTGAACCCACAAAGAGAGCACTTCTCCTTCTTTTCAGGTCCTTCATGCAGAGAATATTATCCACTTCTTCGCCCTTAACCCCTAAACTCTACAAAGGTTTCATCCTTCTTGTCAGGATCTCCCATGAAGAAGGGATCAAATTCGTTGCCGTTAAACCCTAAACCTTACCCTGCAGCAAGTGTTATCCATGCATGTCTACATTGAAGTGAGACGCACCTGCACCCAATTTCAACACCAAGGATCGATATGAGAGGTGAGGAACAGAATTATGGGCAGAGATTTATGCCTTTCAAACAAACCATGGAAACGTAGCCATGATGTCACTTGCAGCAGAAGAAAGAATTTGATTTGCTAAGATACCACTAGAATTATCATTACCTCAACCATAATCTCAAACAATGTCATTGACTTTAATAAGTCCATATTCAAAACGCTCTGAATTCAAAGTTGGACGCTTCTGCGCCTACAAATATGGCAATGCTCCAAAAATGGCAACGCTGTGAAACTTTCATGAAAAACGATTCTAATTGATAGAACCTACCAACCACTCTAATCTTCGAAGAAAAAATTTCTACATCAGCAAAGCGGCAAGTGGATTCTGCAAACACATGATGGAAGACACTGACCATAGGAGGAGGAAAGAAAGGAGTTATAAACAACATAACCAATTCAAAGTCACATGGCCAACACATCACAACTTCGAGCTGGTTGTGATCATTCAGAATAAGGAGAAATGAGTAGGAAATTTATAAAACAGAGAGTCAAATGTGTAGGTTGAATAGCAACAAAAGTAAGGCCTTACGAAGATTTGTTATTTTGTAAGGCCTAAACCAAACTTATTGGTGACAGATTTCGAGTACGAGGATACCACAAAGTTCTTCAGGGATAATACACTCCATGCAGGAGGCACACCAAGGATGACCAATTCATGGTTACATGGCCAGCACATCACAACTTCGAGCTGGAACACTCAAATATTCTAACACCTTCCAGATGGTGGTGGTAATTCAGGATAAGAGAAATGAATAAGTGATAAAATTAAAAAGAAAAGGTCAAATGTGGAGGTCGAATTGCAACAAAAGAATGGCCTCAGAAACCAAACCTTAAAACCCTTACTGGTTGCAAATATTGGGTAAAAAGACACCAGAAAGTTCTTTAGGGATGGTGGACTCCATGCCAAACATTCACGGACAAAAATGACAAATTCAAAGTGACAGTTGCTAGCAAATCACCACTTCGAACTGGAATAGTGATTTCCTTCGAGCTGGTGGTGACCATTTGTGATTAAGAGAAATAAGTAGGAAATCTCACACAAAGGTCGAATGTGGAGGTTGCCTAGCAAAAAATGATGGTCTCAAGAACCAAACGTTAAACCCTAATTGGTGGCAAATTTAGGGTACAAAGACACCACAAAGTTCTATACGGATGATACACTCCATGCCAAATCATTCACGGACACAAAATTCACAAAAGCACGAAGATGGATAAACTCATCCACAGACTTAAGCCTCAAATCCCCCAAAATTGCTGCCAAAAAGAGTAGCCGAAGGATAGAGAGTTTCTTATCTAAGAAAGCGATTGGAAATGTTTCGGCAGCATGGACCCAATCTCCTAACCTGATCCTCTCCTTTTTTCTGAAATGCCCACAAATTTTCACATCTTCAAACAAACTCCCCCCCCTCGCCCAACTCTACTTCTCCCCCCAACCCTGTCACCGAATACAAATTCTCTTCGTAGACAATTCAGACGTTGTGTTATGAATAGAGCAATGCCAAATCATGTTGCATTGCAAATGCGAGAACAACAGATTCAAAATCTTTGGACTGCTCACATTTCCAAGCTAGTACATCCTTCGAGAGGATTTGAACAAGGGTGCTTACCGAAGTGAGTAAATGTGTGTCCAGAGCGCTGGATGCATGGCAGGCTTCCGAAGCGCATCATTTCAAGAGCTTTGCAATTGTCCTTCGCACCGTGTGTCATCATCATCATCATCATCATTATCATCATCATCATCATCGTTAAAGAAGCAGGAAAGGAGCATTTCGTCATAACCGTCGCGGTTGGTTCATCCACAAGAGTCACGTCTGTCCATTTGGTGCAAGAATTGGCTGGCTGGTGGCACATGTGGATTTTGAACCGGCCGCTCATCAAAGTTAACTGTATGTGGCTCTTCTAAGCATCCACGTAGAGATACTGCACTACACACTATTTGTGAAGGGCCTAAACTAGATGCCTAGAGGTCTCAAAGTGTCATGCTCGCTAATTGCCAATATGGTTCCATTTGTCGACCACTGTAACGTCTTCAAGTGGGAAAATATCTACATTATGATATTTAGAGTAGCACACTGGGATACGTTAGATGATAGTCTTACGTTTTAGTATGCAAAGGCAAGATATTTTGAGCGTACTAATGGCAAGTGTCATGTGTTTACATTCTAGTATGCAAAAGGAATATATATATTTATTTATTTGAGGATACTAATGGCAAGTGTCATTTGTGTACATTTTAGTCAACTTGTCGACCATTGTGGAACATAGGCATGCACCTCATAACACTATTTGGGACGTCCACGATGTGCTTGCCGTCAATCTACTAGACATCTCCTTTCTCGAGTTTGGGCCACTTGTGTTGGCATCTTCTTTTGCCTTTGAGGCATGATGACAATGGTATGCTTGACGTCATTGAATTGTTCACTCATTGTTTGAGCGATTATCCAGTCTACATATGCATCCTCTTTGGCTCACACACAAGCCAATGAGAATTCGGTAGAAGTTAAAGTAGTTGGTTATGAACAATATCCAACCCATGTGTACTTGATATAGTATTGTATTAGAGTATTCTATATTATAGGAGACTACTTGTAAGTTTATCTGCATTGTGGATCCAATACAATTGGGCTGCTTAGGAATCCTATTGTATTTGGGTTCAGATGAACATCCATGTATAATAACCAATAAATACAATGTTTATTTATTTTTTGGGGACAAAATTCAAGTGTTGGTATGAATAGGCATTTATTACACTATGATTTTTGCAGGTTGAAGGATCAAGGTTTATTATGTTTACTAAAAATAACATACAATCCATTGAATCAATTGATGAGGTAGGTTTCAAGCTTTAACCAATGTGCTTATATTGGCCAGCCATAAACTTTGGGATTAGACTAATAATATGTTTCTTGCAAATAGACCATAACCTATGTTTAGGGCGACTTCATGTTGTTATCATCCATGTATTAATTTGAGACAATGGTGCTTAGTGGCGGTGTGGCACATGACGAGTTGTCCCAAGTTCAACTAGATGATGACATGGGATATGATACTCCTTTGCATAAGCAACATCTTCTTGGTTTTCTTTTAGCTCGTCCTTGCACTTAGGATGAACTAGGTTGATGTTTCCCTTGTCATTCACCCTAAGTCCACAATTGTTTTAACTCACTCTAATTGTTTTATGGTACTTTTTTTACCACGAATGGGAGATGCTCTAGTTGAGATTAGGGAGTATCATCTAGCATCATCTTTTTCAATAAAATTGCACACTATTGTGGTCTCAAAGGATGTCGTGTCCCCCATCTAGCTATGATATTGGGGTCATTCGCATCCCTCCCTCTCGTCCCAATGAATTAGGTCATAGTTTATGATCTTTGGCAAAATATACGTATTGTGTCAATGGTATAGCTCATCCTATTCTTGTCCACCCTTTCACTGGTTTGTCTGATGCGACAATTCAATAACTATCAACTGGTAATAGCTATGGTAATGATTGGATAGTGTAACCCATCGTTCTTGCTTCTCTTCTTGGTGTGAGTTGTGGTGCTCCACCACCTTCGCCAACATGTATCGAAGATGACCTCACCTCAATAACTTCCATTTTTTATATCTTCAAACACCTAGGCTCTACTTTATGTGCGTCTAGTTTGTTAAAGGATATAGATTTTCAAACCATACCAAGGCGATATGTCCAGTATCTTCCCCGTAAGTTCAATGGCAACATATTGTTTGAATTCCAACCAATTTCCACACCTCTATAGGGTCAACATCCTTGCTAACATGTATGGATTGTAAATACAAGTCATGTCTAGATGCTTACCAAGATAACGAACATAAGGAATATTGATCTCATAAAGTTTTGGTATGCACACTGTGTTGATCATTTTTGATGTGAAAACAAGTAATATCCTCATGTTCAAAACCATGATTGCTCAAATTAAACGAGTTGGGATGGTGTGTGCCAATCCATTGGCAATTGGTACTTTAGAGGAGTAGCAAACATCCATTGCTTACAAGCATTGCAAATTGAGACCAAAGTGTATCTAGACTTGCACTGCCAAAATGTTGTATGTAGTGCACAGTAGGTCCAATCTAACTAGAGCTCGTGTCCACGTTGGCTGCCATGTACACCTTGTAGTTTTGGGTGAATGTTAAGAGACAATCCATTCTATGAAGAAAATTATATGTGAAGAGGTTGCAAGAAGCCCAGGCACCCCTACTCTAGTATTGATCCTATTGTTAGCAATAATTGGTTGGCCATGGCAATGTTGGCGCTTGTTGGGGAGATTGCAACACCATTTGACTTAACATTCATGAAGGACTTCATGGGTTAGATCAAGAACATATCAACTCCAAACATTTGTAACCAATTTTATTTGCACAAGAAAAGAAGTATTGACAAGATCTTGGAGCTAAAGGCTAGAAGCCACATCAACTTCATTCATGGAAATATCGGGGGGTTCACTCCCTCTTATATTTTGCATACACATGTGCTCATGACTTATTTATCGGGGGGTTATTTACCTTGCAGAAAAGATTATAAGGTATGGTGTTTTTCAAAATAAAGGTAAATGTCTATATTTCAATAAACCCTATCATTAATTAAAAAATTCTTGGGGGAATCATTTTTTAATACCCTATTTTGCTTATATTTCATTTTCTTTCCTTATACCCCAAGTAACTAATTTATTTAAAACTATTTCCCATTTTTTTTCTCAGAGCTCAACCGTTGTCCATTTTTTTCTTACACCGCATTTTGTTTCTTACACCCCATTTTTTTTGGTTCTGTAAGTGACATTTTTTTCATGAATGACATTTCTCTTCTTACAACCATGAATTTTGAAGTTTAAACACGATGCTAAACTCACATCAATTGCATCAAAACATGAACTCACATTATCTCCGCATTGGATACGTCAATTCAGTAACATTCAAGCCAACGAGCATGCAAAGTCATCCATCCAAGCTTTTGCAATAAAAAATTACCTCTTTTCATCCACTAGCACAGACCCTACCCTAGACCCGCCACCCCTAGTAATTGTTTCCATGTTATTTTACATGTACTGACTAGATAAAAGAGGCCATTATATGTGATGGTATTTTACATGTAAACATGTTTCATTATTTAAAAACCCCATATATTATATGTATATTTTTTGCAAAATTTATCTACAATGAATATATTAGACCCCATTTTTTATCGCACGTTGTTTCTACGATTTTTGCCAGTGACCCCCTTGAGAAGATAACCAATTCCTAGGGCAAGGCTCCTCAAAGGTTTATTTATTTAGGACGTCCAGTGGATCACCTAGGTTGGGGTGGATTTTATTAGGAGGATGTTACTTGGAGGTGATTTGCAGGATGTTTGACTATACATACAGAGTAAAAGGTTGGACTACAATGGCATGTCATGTTTATGACCTTGTATTTTGTCTTTTGGTATTTGTGACATGCAATCAAAGGATGCATATTCACAATCTTTGTTAGTATGATGAATTTGATGAAAACACATACAATGCAAAATATTAATTTCAGTGGTTTCATGGTGGATAGTGTATGCCAAGTTCATTGAGGTTTAAAGGATGTTTGGTTCTGGGAACCCAAAAGAACCCATACAAGGTGGGGAGCATGCATGTGGTTTCTACTAGGAGCTTTCTTTTAAAAAGCACAAGAAACACATCCAAAAGTCTGACATGAATTTTTTTGAACAATTGGTTAATAATTTCAAGGGTTCTAAATATGAGGAAGATGCTCACTTCAATGTCATCAGGTTGAAGCATAGGATACAAATATCAAGATCATACGGCTCAGATAACCAAGATGCCCTCTAACAACACCAGGCTTCAAGCCCCAATCTACAAAAACTTATACCAAGTGCAAACAAACTCTGATTTCAACTTTTTTTTAATATCAATTAAATTCCCTCCTCTACACTTATTTGAATTTTGAACCCCAACCTCGTATTGCACATTACCATACTTGGCTTGAAGCCCCAAAACCCAAAAAAATATACTAAGTGCAAACGACCTCCGATTTCAAATATGTATTTTATCAATATTCATGAAAGTCTCCCCTCTATAGTACTATCTATTTTAAGCCCTAACATAGTACTATAGTACACCATGCTTGGCTTCAAGCCTCAATCTTCAAAAACTCATACCAAGTGCAAAGGAACTCCAATTTCAAACTTTTTCTTCAATAATTTTGAAATTCTCTCATGTACACTTATATCCAATTCACACCCCAACATGGTACTGCACTCTACCATGGTTGACTTCAAGCCCTAGTCTCTAAAAACTCATTCCAAGTGCTAACGGACTTTGATTTTTTGATAATTTTTTTACGTTAAGAAAATTCTCTCCTCTACAAGTATGTGGATTTTGCAGCCCAACATGGTAATTCATTGTACCATACATGGCTTGAAGCCCTAGTCTCCAAACATTCATACCAAGTATAAACAAACTTTGATTTCAAGTTTTATGTTTTTGAATGGTCATGAATTTCCCTCCTCTAAACTTATGTTGATTTTGCATCCCAACATGAAATCATGTAGTTCTATACTTGGCTTCAAGCCCCAATCTCCAAAAACTCATACCAAGTGCAAACAAAGTCAGTTGCAAGAAAGAAAAAAATCCCCGTTGTCCAATCATGATGAACATTGCTAAGAGTTGTTGGGATTTTGCAGTAAAAACCACGGGAGTAAAATTCCTTGCCCAAAGACAAAACCTCCAATAAAAAAGCACGAGCCCAAATAAAAGTCACTAACTTGCCTCACGACAAACTTCTTCTCACTATAAACACTGGAGGTTTTCAGGGCCAAAAGAATAAAAATAGAACTTGCTACCATGCAAAGCTACACTGAATATGATATTTAGTGTCACCAATTCCAATTGTCTTGCTCAATACTAATAATTGTAAACCGCAATGTACTGTCACCAACAACTAAATGCTAACCCAACTTCATTTGTCCTTCCTTGTCAAGTTCTTTGGGGGTTGTAGATTGAAAGCGTTGCAATTACTGTCACTCACCAAGTGATTTTTCATCCCAGTTCTAATCATCCGTGACAATATATCATCACAAGTTCCTGACACGAGAACTTGGTAGGGTTTTGCTCAATGCATGAACTCATCCATCATCCATGACAATATTTGTTCACTTACTCACAAGAAGTGTCATCCGAGAAGTTACCATAGTGACATAAAATACCATATGACACTAAACATCATATTTAGTGTAGTATGCTCACCGTAAATAAGGTAGCCACTTCATTAGGTATTATAGTCCATGTTGAATGCATTCACGCTTTCCTATACAATAGTACACATACTTCACCACTTTCCCTTGGAACCATTAAACCCTATCTCATATGCGCATTATCATAATCTGTGCATTTCCACTATCACAGTTGTAAAACGTGGACACTTTTTCTGGTTGTCAAGCCTGAATTATCCCCTCTAGAAAGAACAAGGAAAAAAACGAAAAGAAGAAGAAGAAGAAGACATTTATTTCCTCACCCAGGGCTCAAAATGCATGTTTGAAAGACCGACCTTATGCTCGGCTCTGCTCAGAAACGGATCTTGTGAAGGCTACTTATTGTATGGACATTGATGATCCACACTGCTGGCGGTCGAGAGCAATTTCTAGCTTTCCTTGTGAAGACCTCCAAAGCTCCTTTTGCACACAAAGACTGAGGCCAAAGTCGAGAAAGCAGAAAGAATCTGTGGGCACAATTTTTAAGCTCATCAGGAGGAGGCTCGGCCAGGCTGTGTGAGTTGAGGCCGGGATTGTAAAACCGGAATCGTGACAAGACAAGGCCCTTGCTGATCCTGGAGATGCGTTCAACGATGAGAAGAATGAAGGAACCGAGATTTGGAGACCCTTTCATGATCGAGTGTCTAAGGGCTTCGTGAGCTCTGATAAGTAAGAGAGTGGAGCGAGGGCCCTATTTAGGCAGGCTAAGCGGCTTCCTTGTATGCACGTAGATTCATAATTTAGTGAAGAAGTAGGTAACAGACCAAGTGGTTCTGTACAAAAGAGAGGGGTCGTTTGAGGTATGACAGATTCTGCTATTTGCGATGAATCAAGCTTTTCATATCCAGGGTTCATCACTTTAGCATCCTCAAGAAATGTTACATTAATGATCCATGATTCATGCTGGGGATGACTTTACGTGGCCCCTCCGCCCAATTCAGACGACAGAATCCACAAGATGGTTAGCAACTCGCCGCCTTGGGTGAGCTTCGCACAATGCTCCACAGTCTTGCCAACGTTTGCCAAGCAAGCAATGAAGTGAGCGGCCGAGTCTCTGATGAGGGTCCAACGGTCTTTCATGGACATACAATCCACCAACAGAACGGCCAACTCGCTACTGTACGTTGCAACGTCAATTGCATGATCCAAATGGGCGAATCCTTTCTCCGTCATGTTGGCAATGCATTGTTTAATGATATCCTCGGATCTATGTTCCCCTGGTTTTAGAGCGGGGATCTGTAGGCTTTCAACTCTACACCTCGTCACCTCCACCCACTTTGTATCCTTGGTGATTTGTGTGTGGGCAAGTCGCAATTCAGCAGCAACCCTCATCTTGGTGAGTTCCAAGTGCGTGGGAAGGAGGTCCGGGCAAATGGTCAACAAACGACATATATAAGCCATCAACCACAAAGCTTGGTTACGTAATTCATCACAACCTGCACTTGGATGCACACATTCTTTCTCATTGAAGGTGGATTTCTCTTCGGAAATATTGCCATTGGAGATGATTTGGATTCCTCCCATTACTTTCTCATTGAAGGTGGATTTCTCTTCGAGAATATTGCCATTGGAGATGATTTGGATTTCTCCCATTTCTTTCGCATCGAAGGTGGATTTCTCTTCGGAAATATTGTCATTGGAGATAATTTGGATTTCTCCCATTTCTTTCGCATCGAAGGTGGATTTCTCTTCGGAAATATTGCCATTGGAGATGATTTGGAGTTCTCCCGTTTCATCCTCCCCAAGTCCATTGGCAACCTGAACGTAGTTGTGTGACATTTCTAAGATCAACACCTTCAGTGTCCCTATCCACCATCTAAGGAGGACAGTCTCCCAATCGCCTTTGTAATATGCAACGAAGATGTCCAAATTATCCCGTATATGTAATGGGGTTTTGATCCCGATTTTTTTGTGCGAGAAATGTTCACTCCACACATCATAATTGGCATAACTTTCTACCAATTGTAGCACAATATCAAGGGCCGGGGTCTCTTGAGCTTGAATACCTTCCAATCGAGTTTTGAATACGCTTTCATTCAATGATACTGTACAAATCATCTGATCCCAACCAATTTGGAGAATGTACAGTTTGTTTTTCAACCAATCGGATTTTGAGCAAAGACGGCATAAGAAATTAGAGCGTGGAAGATAGGTTCCTTTACTTGTGGAGAATTTCTTTTGGAAGAAAGTGTTTGACCAGAGCGATAACTTGCACATGCAGAGGACAAAAGAAGCTTGTAGGTCTCTTAATGATCCCTGGGACCTCCGCCGCTCGGTTCTCACAACAGCCGCCAACATTGCTACGACTGCCCGTTTGCTAGCGAGAAGTCTCAATAGGTATGCGATTTCAACCACAAATCCCATTGCTAGAACAATACATGTAGCATCCTTGTTAAGGCTAGTGTTGTATGCACGTGCGCCCCATATAATTTCATCGGCGTTTCTGACATACAAGGGGCTGGCAATGATCAAAACCAATGCCCCAAACAAGGCCATGCTGCACAATACACGAAGCATCAGTTGTGACAGGTACGTACTTGGATTCGTGTACTTCGCATATAGCCAATTGTACAAAAAGTCTCCCTCGATGCGAATGTAGTCCACCCACTCCTGTTTTTTGATGAAGTCTTCGTTCAAGAACCACAACTTCCGCATCTTGGATTGGCTACTCTCGTGCACTTGTTCCAATCTGCTGAGAGTAATTACGCGCCGCAAATATGCGAAGGATGATGCAAATGCAACAGACAATTGACAGGCGCGCACATATTCAGAACGGGAAAACTTTGCACGAACCACTTTGAAAATATCTGCTGTAGTGACTAGATTCCTCAATGCAGCCAACTCGTTTCTAGCTCTTCTGTCCGCCGACCATGATGGTGATTCTTTTTGACCAATTATGGTTTCGTACCATGAAGGCAATTCTTTTCCAACTCTTGTGGCCTCATACCATTCCTTCCCCCCTGCCACAATGTATTGCAAGTATTCATCATGATCTGAGCTTCCATTGTGGGGCGGGGACCCGTCATGGTGGATCATTGGACGTTGTTGGAACATCATGTATTCGTAGATCGATGACACCTCTTGAGCTATTCCTTTGCGGCTACTTTTCTTGAGTGCGTGATTGCGTTCCCAATCTCGAAGCACACCTACCACAAACACAAGGAGTGTGGGAATGAGGAAGAAACCTCTTGTGTTGATGGCGATCACATAACCGGCCGTCACAACTTGGAGCGCTAAGTAGAACAAGTGACGTAACCAGAGCTCGCTATCAGCTCGCTCATAAGCTGTAAAATTGTCTGGGCCGCCTAGATGGTAGATGAGAAGAGCACTCCAAAGGCCGAAGATTCCACAATGCAGCGTCTTTCTAGAAAGTAGTCCCAACAGAAAGGTCGCCAATATATCAGCCCCGACATATGCCAACCAAGCATACAACCTCACTTTCGATGTGTGTTTTCGTAGCTCACCCGTGATGAGGAGCACAAGCTGCAGCACGAGACTGGCAACAAGAAATATAGCCGGGTAAGTGTCTTCCCAGGCGCCCACCACTATTGCTACATCTTGCTGCACCATAGATGCTTTAACTTGTGTTGCAAATGTCACAGACACTGGATTTGCGTGTGAAATGTTACGTCCCATGGTGCACTTGGAAACACTAGGATCTCGACCGATTATGCCCGAAAATCTCCCCGGACACTGTTCTGGCCAGAATTTTGTCGTTAGTGCTCTCCACAACAGTATGATAACCCCGTAATAGCATTTCCGACCTCAAACTATTGAAAAGATTGAAAAAATACACCAGCCATGCTTACATACCTCGCCCAATCACGCGCACAATTGACTCCCACTTCGCAAGCCCAGGGCCTAGTAAGCTGAAGGAACTGCGAAATATTCAAGCCCCACGAACCTCTCTATTGCACAAGTCGAATGCCGGGGAGTCAATTTAACAGTTGATGGGACTCCTCATGACTTCCTGTTCAAGGCTCCAGGGCACACCCAGTAGCCTTAAGATTCGTAAATCTGAAAGCCCCATAGAGAACCAAGTAAACAACCGAGTGGAATGAAATGGTTTACGCAAGGACAACTAATCCACCAAAACAAAATTCAATGAACACAACAGAACAAAAACCACGGTGACACAAGACTCGGTGAAGAAGGACAAGAACTCAAAGAAACTCCTCATCCTTCTAGGAGAGCACTTGGCTTGCAATCACGGAATCATCGCCACCTAAACCAAACTTCTCTTAGAATTGCAAACAACATCTTGCACTACATTGCATCGTAAATTTGAGAAGAAACATGACACGTCAAGCTGTAAGAGTTTGACAAGATCGAAATGTTTACATATAGTGGAGCTGTGTGAGAGAGCTTCGTAGAGAATTTAGGAATGAAAGCTAGACACAGCACAACCGTGGGAGGCGGAAGGAGGCATGTACATAACATGGTGCAAATGATCGGTGAGAACCGGCTGTAGACCAAATCAGTTTGTTTTCCCAAATTACCGACTCTAAATTAAAACTCTAAGAAATAAACCAAACCATACTTTGGAGAAATTATTATTTTAAGTCAAACTACAAGGAATTAATAAAGTATTTCAATGAATGACCGGTTGATGATAAAGAAATAAGGGTGGGTTTTCATGTACACCACTCGTTCATTAGATTCTAGATAGCAGTGGGTTGAAGGTGTTCTCATGCAGATAAATAAAAGCAAGCAACCGACCAACCACATTCTAGCTGCCTACTAGAATATGAAGGGCCGTGGCCATGAGCCGTCAGTAATACTACGGTTGTGACGATCTCCCCACGGCTTGAACCAAACTTGGGAGGCAGAACCCGAATGAAGCAAAAGCGCAAGGAGTGAGAGAAAACAAGCAAAGAAGCGGCAGAGGGGTGCTAGAGGTTGCCACCAACATTGCTAAGGAGCTGTCCACCACCACCGAAGACTTGCCTACCTTAACCAACGTGTGAGTGCAAGATTGCAAGTGTCGAAAATAACTTAGCTAGCAAACTCATAACAAGGTGACTTGCAAAAGTGGTACTGACACATACTAGCAACGAGACATCTACAACACACCCTTTAAGGCCAGGTAAGGAGATGCCCACCTGCACTATTTACCAATAATCAATTTAGTGGCGTAGACTGTTCTTCTATGAATAAATCATTTAATTAACCATATTCAGTGTAGTGGGCTGAGGAGGACTGTCGTCCACAGAAAGAAAAAGACAACATTCACATGTCGGTAGAATGCACATCTCCTGCGATAATCATGGCTTGGAAGTGTTGTCTGTACAGATACATTGGTCAAGAGGACAGACTGACCTGCAAAATGCTCCCATGCCCCAGGAATCAGCGGGGGATATGCCAGGGTTCGGGAGATTTTTGAGCTCAACTAGCTAAAATCCGCCCCTTCACAACTTCTACCGGTTCTCTCATGATTTGACCAATTGCAAACTTGTTGCCATTAATTTGGACCAGCCAATATCTTATATTTTTTCAAGTGTCGGTTAATTTCCTCTTCATTGTAATGACAACTGGCCAAAAACTTGGGCATTGATAAATAAGCTGGTTTTCCAATGTAGCAAAATTATATCCACAAACAACACACATCATTCAACAACAACGTCCAAAGAATATGTTAACATACAACAATAATATGTTATGATATTAACATCCAACAACAATGATCAACAATTTATCCATTTTTGAACCTGAAATAACCCATCAACTAGTTGATGGCCATGGATTTACTCTTCTATCATACCTAGATCTTAAAACCTCATATTAGATTTGAGGCCATAGCATGATAAACGAGTAACCTAACATACCATATTATATACAAAAATGAAATTCATCAACTTTTAGAGTCAAAATCAACAGAATCATCTTTCACCTTCAAGAGTAAAACGCCCTAAAAGGTATCTCTGTGGATGTGAAAACAACCATCTAAACTTTGTAGAGTTCCTCCATAAAGCTATGGCTTTCATTAGTACGTTATCAAGATCACCATGAAGATCTTCCATAGACACACGCATAATACATTCTGAACGCTAGCCGTCAACAATGGAATGCAATAATGAAACAAAAGCTTTGCGTGTCCCCCATTCACCAAATCGCTACAAGCCTACAACGAACACGTAACCTAAACCCCAGAATTAGATGATATCCGGCCCTAGATGAATTAAAACGGATGAAATCTACCTATTTCACAATTCATCCGGGTAAAAAATCCTCCTCCTCAAAATGGTAGCTGGTTGAAATCCGTTTTAATTTTATTTTTTGAAAGCACCGGTTTCACATCCTCCACTTTCCCAATTCAACCGGACTCTTCACAAAACCAACCGGCCGCCATTACACTAAATACCGGTTCTCCCCGGACATTGGCCCAAGGATATGCACACGGAGAACCATAATCATCCATTCATCATACATCTTTGTAGTCAGAACCTGAGATGGGACTCTATCATGGGAGGCTTCAGTTTTGAGTTTTTAATTGTGGCTGATGCCATGGGGCCCAATTAATGCGAGAAACGGGGAGACAAAATCAGAAGAAAAAGAAAATCCACACTTGAAATGTAAATGGAGACTACAAAGGCGTTAAGTGGTAAGTGTTACTTGAATGTCTACTACCTTCTTTGTATATTATGCCCTATTGTATCTCTTAACTAACTAATATATTACATAAAATCATATATTATAACATATCATATAAAACATCAAATAAACCCGCAATTAGAAATGATGAAGTCTGGGATATTGATTGCAAGTCCCTCTCAAGTCTCATCAACTCAGTTTGCCCCAGTTGCTTGAACCATAGTGTGTCCAACATCTAATGAGATAGTTATGCTTGTTAGACATTCAAGTAACACTTAACACTTAACGTCCTTGTAGTCTCCTCGAATAGGGAAGAGAAAAAATGTTAATACATATGGAATTTTAACACTTGTAGAGGTGATAGATATAGAGGGCAAACTGTATTAGCCTCCCATAATTGTGCATATTCTCAATTGTTTTTGGGGATATGGGAGGATGTGGACAGTTTGAAGAACTTGCAAAGGGTGTCTAGTGCCATCTCTAATCTTATGTCTATGTGCAAACTAGGGTTGAGATTTGCACCCATCACAAACCCCAAATGTCTGAAATCAAAACCCCAAGTGTCTACATGAAGCACATTTGACGGGTATGACGGGAATGTGGTCGGTATCTAACAGGAGCAAATCTCAACACTGGTGCAAACGACAATTTTTAGGGCATGAAACATAAGATGTGATGCGGCATCATGTTGTTCGAGAAGAAGTCTATGGGCGATGAAAGTAGCTTGTGGCTTCTGGTGAGGTCACGTTGCCTGTGCTTTCTTGACTGTCGGATTTGACCGATGTAACCCTCCTCCCCTGATCTCCTCCGTTCCTACCACCACTCATCCACTGCTTTGTGCATATGTATGTATGTACCCTTGAAAGCTACTCCCTTGCCATTTCTAGACTTGATTTGGCTTTTTTTATTCCCCACCCCCCTTTGGCCCCATGGCTTCACTCATAATTAAACATTTGGAACAAAAGCCTCCATCTTCCGTCAAGAATCAATGATGTCTGATAGGTAAGCAGAATAACTGTGCTACAATTTATGCATATTTGTCAAAGTATTGAGTTTTGGAGCATGGAATCATGTCAACAGTGTGAAAAATGTACAATATAGAACATTCTTCGACCATTAGGGCACTCATAGTCCAAAATAGTTAATTCTTGTAGACATTCAACTATAAAAGGGTTGGGTCCAGATCTTCCGTCTGAATAGGGCACTTCCGTATTAGTTCCTGCCTGGAACAGGATCTATGAAGGGGGAGATACAACCGTTAGTTACAGATGGGCGGGTTGAGTTTGAGAAATACGCAGTTCAAGTTCAAGAATTAGGCACATCAACGTTCATCTAAGAGGAATCTAAGAGGAATCTATAGAATATATATCTTGAATCAATAAAGAAAAACCGAAAGATATCAACATGCAACCGGGTGGACATCATGAAACGCAGCATCCTGAAACCGCATGAAAGTTGCTCCATTCACATTTCAGGTGTGATTTTTCTTATTCTTCTAATTTTGTCTCCCCGTTGCTCCCATTAATTGGGCCCCATGACATCAGCCACAATTAGAAACTCAAAACTGAAGCCTCCCATGATGGAGTCCCATCGCAGATTCTGACTACAAAGATGCCTGATGAACGGACGGTTAGGGTTCTCCGTGTGCATATCCTCCGCTGATTCCTGGGGCATGGGAGCATTTTGCAGGTCAGTCTGTCCTCTTCACCAATGTATCTGTACAGACAACACTTTCAAAGCACGATTATCGCAGGAGATGTGCATTCTGCCGACATATGAAATGTTTTCTTAGTTTTTGGGCATAGGTGGTCAAGATCCTAGCTAGTAATTCTAAATCCAACCGGTTACATGTTGACATCTTCCGGTTTTACTTTATCGATTTGAGGTAGATTCGATAGATTGCTCTAAAATGATTGGTAATCCTCCTGAAGTCTCGAACTTCACCAGCTTATTTCTCAAACTCAACCAGTTCATCTGTAACTAACTGTCAGTTCTCCCCGGACAGTGGTCCTTAGCCCACTACACTGAATTTGGTTTATTAATTACTTTATTTTTAGAAGAACAGTCTAGGCCATTAAATTGATTATTGGTAAAAAGTGTGGGTGGGCGTCCTCATACATGCTTTTTAAAAGGCTTGTTGTAGATGTCTCATTGTTAATATATATTTGTATTACCTTTGCGGGTCACCTTGTTATGGGTTTGCTAGCTAAGGGCCGGTTCACACTATGCCCAAGTCGAGAGGAGAAGCGTCACTTTTCTAGACCAAACTACGTCGAGAGGAGAAGCCTTTGGGTTGAAAAAGTATATTAAAATAATCCACAGCTAAAAATGTTCGGCCTCTCGATGGAAGTTTGGGTCGAGCATTTTGCTCGACCCAAACTTGGCTCGAGAGGCCGAACTCTTCCCGCCATATTTTCCTAAACGTGCCGCCACCTAGGCTCTTTTGGAGGCGATGTCCTTTGGACTTCGGCCTCTAGTGTGAAGGCTAAGAGGACGAACTTTGGACATTTATGCATTTTCATTGGTCGAAACGCTTCTCCTCTCGAAGTTTGGCCATAGTGTGAACCGGCCCTAAGTTACTTTAGACAAGTGCAGTGTTACACTCACACGTTGATGGTTGTGCACTCACAGCTGTAGGCCAATCTTTGGTGGTGGTTGACAACTCCTTGACAATGTTGGTGACGACCTCTAGCACCCCTTTGGCGCTTCTTTGCTTGTTTTCTCTCACTCCCTGACCTTTCACTTTACTCGGGATGTGCCTCCCAAGCTTGGCTCAAGCCGTGGGGTTATCGTCACAACTGTAGTATTACTAACGGCTCATGACCACCGTCCTCTGTATTCTAGTAGGCAACTAGAATGTGGTTGGTTGGTTACTTTTTGTTTATCTACATGAGAACACCCTCAACCCACTATTATCTAGAATCTAGTGGGCAAGTGGCGTACATGGAAACCCACCCTTATTTCTCTATTATCAACCGGTCATTCATTGAAAAACTTTGTTAATTCCTTGTAGTTTGACTTTGTTAATTCCTTGTGATTTCTCCAAAGAATGGCTTGGTTTATTTCTCAGAGTTTTAATTTAGAGTCGGTAAGTTGGGAAAACAAACTGATTTGATTTATAGCCGGTTCTCACCGATCATTTGCACCATGTTATGTATATGCCTCCTTCCGCCTCCGACGGTTGTGTTGTGTCTAGCTTTCATGCCCCAGGCTTCTCTACGAAGGCTTCTCACACATATATGTAAACTATGAAGCTCCACTACATGTAAACATTTCGATCTTGTCGAACCTTACAGTTTGACGTGTCATGCTTCTTCCCAAATTTATGATGCAATGTAGTGCAAGATGTTTGTGATTCTGATAGAAGTTTGGTTTAGGTGGCGACGATTCCGTGATTGCAAGCCAAGTGTTCTCCTAGAAGGAGGTCAAAGTGAGGAGTTTCTTTGAGTTCTTGTTCTTCTTCACTTAGTGTTGTGTCACCGTGGTTTTTGTTTTGTTTTGTTTTGTTCATTAAATTTTGTTTCGGTGGATTAAGTTGTCCTTGTGTGTTTCATTCACCAAGATGAGGGTTGCTGTTGAATTGCGACTTGCCCACACACAAATCACCAAGGATACAAAGTGGGTGGAGGTGACGAGGTGTAGAGTTGAAAGCCTACAGATCCCCGCTCTAAAACCAGGGGAACATAGATCCGAGGATATCATTAAACAATGCATTGCCAACATGACGGAGAAAGGATTCGCCCATTTGGATCATACAATTGACGTCGCAATGTACAGTAGCGAGTTGACCGTTCTATTGGTGGATTATATGTCCATGAAAGACCGTTGGACCCTCATCAGAGACTCGGCCGCTCACTTCATTGCTTGCTTGGCAAACGTTGGCAAGACTGTGGAGCATTGTGCGAAGCTCACCCAAGGCGGTGAGTTGCTAACCATCTTGTGGATTCTGTCGTCTGAATTGGGCGGAGGGGCCACGTAAAGTCATCCCCAGCATGAATCATGGATCATTAATGTAACATTCTTGAGGATGCTAAAGTGATGAACCCTGGATATGAAAAGCTTGATTCGTCGCAAATAGCATAATCTGTCATACCTCAAACGACCCCTCTCCTTTGTACAGGACCACTTGGTCTGTTACCTACTTCTTCACTAAATTATGAATCTACATCAATGATCGGGGAGATCCGGCAGCTAGTTGTAAGTTAGCCGAGTGAAATTGCAAAATTACCGATTTTTTTTGGGAGATTTCGGCTGTATAACCGAGTTAAATATGAAGAGTATAGGAAATCAACCGACCAATATGAGATAATGTAGGAAATTTAACCCCTCAGGCTCAGAAAATGGCGGAAATGAGTTGGGTCTCCCGAGGGTATATGCGGATATTGGCTGGTCTCCCGAGGGTATGGGCGGATATTGAATGAGGGAGGTTCTCAACCGTGTAGGTCACAGGAAACTTAACGATGCTTTTGCTTCATTATTGCATTTCATTGTTGACGGCTAGCGTTTAGAATGTATTATGAGTGTGTCTATGGAAGATCTTTGTGGTGATCTTGATAATGTACTAACGGAAGCCACAGCTTTATGAAAGAACTCTACAAAGTTTAGATGGTTGTTTTCACATCCACAAAGATACCTTTCAGGGCGTTTTCCTCTTGAAGGTGAAGATGATATTGTTGATTTTGACTCTAACAGTTGGTGAATTTCATTTTTGTATATAGTATGGTATGTTAGGTTACTCTTTTATCATGTTGTGGCCTCAAATCTAATATGAGGTTTTAAGACCTAGGTATGATAGAAGAGTTTATCCATGGCCATCAACCGGTTGATGGCTTATTTTAGGTTCAACTCCTGCTACGGATAAATTGTTGATCATTCTTGTTGGATGTTGATATCATTACATATTATTGTTGTAAGAGGGGATAATTCAGGCTTGACAACCAGAAAAAGTGTCCACGTTTTACAACTGTGATAATGGAAATGCACAGATTATGATAGTGCGCATATGAGATAGGGTTTAGTGGTTCCAAGAGAAAGTGTTGAAGTATGTGTACTATTATATAGGAAAGCGTGAATACATTCAACATGGACTATAATACCTAATGAAGTGGCTACCTTATTTATGGTGAGCATACTACACTAAATATGATGTTTAGTGTCATATGATATTTTGTGTCACTATGGTAGCTTCTTGGATGACACTTCTTATGAGTAAGTGAACAAATATTGTCATGGATGATGGATGAGTTCATGCATTGGGCAAAGCCCTACCAAGTTCTCGTGTTAGTAACTTGTGATGATATATTGTCACGGATGATTAGAACTTGGATGAAAAATCACGTTGTAAGTGACAGTAATTGCAATGATGTCAATCTACAACCCCCAAAGAACATCACAAGGACAAATGATGTTGGGTTAGCATTTAGTTGTTGGTGACAGTACACTGCGGTTTACCATTATGAGTATTGAGCAAGACAATTACAATTGGTGACACTAAATATCACATTTAGTGTAGCTTTGCATGGTAGCAAGTTCTATTTTTATTCTTTTGGCCCTGAAAACCTCCAGTGTTTATAGTGAGAAGAATTTTGTCGTGAGGCAAGTTAGTGACTTTTATTTGGGACTCATGCTTTTTTATTGGAGGTTTCGTCTCTGGGCAAGGAATTTTACTCCCGTGGTTTTTACTGCAAATCCCAACAACTCTTAGCAATATTCATCATGATTGGACAATGGGGAATTTTTATTCACCATAGTTCATAATACTGGAGATTTGTGAATCTTTGCCAGATCTCAAGTTTTTTAATATCACAAAATTCGTGACATGACCAATATCATAAAAATATATGATGATCTTAGAGAATGTATTCTTTTACAAATTCAATGTGCATGTTGTGACCGCCCAGGCCGCAATGTTTGTAGAATAAGAGATTCTCTCGAACCCCCCACATTATCATATTACTAGTACACTATAAGAAAGGAGATATCAAATCGACAAAAAAAAAAATCAATTTGACATGTTTTTGGTCACTTTGATTTATGTCAATATGCATCGCTACCATATTATGTGCTTTAGGTGTCAGAGTTGTCCCAAACATGTGGGTATTTACTAGATACCCAAATGTTTTGTTGCATGATTGGTCTATGCCTCAAGTTTACTAATGTACATAATGTGGGGTGTCACCCAAAATTTCTCACCCTTGATTTCGTCATAGTCCGAGTGCGGAATTTTGGACCAACACGTAATTACCTCCTTGCACCCGTTGTCCTAGCCTCCTTTGTCTCACCATCTTTCATTAGGGGGTCCTCCACCCTCTCCATTGATTGTGCACTTGATTTATTTCAACCAAAAGAGTGCGAGTGTTTAAAAACACTTACCTCAATGGTCAATCACCAATACATTCAAAAGTTACACACACCCCTTCCTACCTAATGAATCCAACACTTTAAGTCTAAACATCATAAGTCTAAAAACTATAAGAGTGAATACTATAAATCCAAATACTATAATTCCAATACTAAAAATCTAGATGCTAAAGCTAGGCACTTGTTCATGAATGTCTTGAGTCTAAACCACATCTAATACTAAACCACCATCAAGTGCTCCTATCCAATGTAAATCCAACACTATAAGTCTAAACATCATAAGTCTAAAAACTATAAGAGTGAATACTATAAATCCAAATACTATAATTCCAATACTAAAAATCTAGATGCTAGAGCTAGACACTTGTTCATGAATGCCTTGAGTCTAAATCACATCTAATAATGTAAGGCTAATCTTCAAGACTAATTGATCTTGATTTTTTTACATTATAACCTCGCATACCTACGTGCCTCTCTCTTACTCCACACATACACAAGCTCACCTACTTCAACAATGTAACTTTGTAAGTCCAACAAAACTAAATGTTCCAATCTTTCACAAACATATCTTTGCAAGTCTAAATAATTATAGGTGTGGATAATATAAATCCAAGCACTATAATTTGAAGACTATAAATTAAACTCTAAATTCTTCCAAACTACATTACTCCTAACAAGAGGTCAAACCTACTTAAATGCCAACTAGTCTTGGCTCTTCACCTTAAAATCATGCACACACACGTGCTCCTATCTTGCTTCCCACACACCCACACTTATAACACGTGGGGTGCCAATGAGCACGAAAGAAAGAGGAAAAGAGAAGGAATAATGAGGGCTTATATAATGAGTTGAGAGGGATAGGTGAGCACCCCCAAGGCTTAAGATAAGCCTTTTGTAATCCTCCCCTACTTTGTAGGCTTTCATCTTATCTTCTAAGCCTTTGTCCCTCAAACGAATAACATAGATCCTAATTCAAACATTTAACTCAAGGAACTACCCTTGGTTCTCCACCTACTACGCTCACCAACTAAAGGAACTTCTTCATGCTATTAACTTCTCATAAATCCACTCCACACTAACCTAATGCCTAAACATAATTTCATTCAAACTTCATTCAAACTTCATTATTTTTATATTTTTGTAAATAATCATAAAACATGAAAACATAACTTCTAATGGTTTCGAAGAGTTAAGAACACATGTGAACACCATTTTGGGCTCACATGGGGTCACGTGTTTCTTCCATATAAACAATACAAGCCTTAAATGCATACTAACTTTGTGAATTCATGGTTACGTTGTATAGTTCCATATAGACTCTTTTACATTGTACCATTCACCCCTCAGTGAATGACCCAATATAACTTCAATGTTCTTCAAATTGCAAGCCATTCCACTTCTTTTACCACTCTTCAATGCTCAAAGAGGAGTTTCATAAATTCACCAACAAAATATGCAATACAATGAAACTAGCCACAACCTTTAGTGCACATCCTATATTTTGGTTCCCTTACAAGAGTCTGTGTACCAACTTCTTTGGTCCCAATGAAGCCTAATGCATATGAAAAGGTTCCCCCCATATATTGCCTCAAATATGTAATAGGTAGATGCATATGAATTCATAAGACTGGACTTCACTTTCTAACTCCCGCAACCACAAGGATTTATTTACTCATCACTTCACCCACAAACATGACAACATTCAAAAGAACTTCTCAAAGTAACCATATTTAAAGCACGGTGACGATATGCGACAGTGTACATAGAGTTTGCCGATTGAAACGATTACAATTGTATTTTGCATTTCTTCAACAAGATAGACATACCTCGAAGTCCGTTTTAGAGAAAAACCCATGCAGACACAGGGGTCCTGATTGATGTTTCTTCAAGGAACTCTATTGCACTCGATCCAGACATGAACATAATTTATGGGGAGGCCTTTCCTGAAACTGAACTCCTTTGTCCCTTGTACGATTCAATGTGTTCATACCACTAATCGGGCAGAACCGGCGGTTAGTTGCAGATGAACTGGTTGAGTTTGAGAAATAACCGGTGGAAGTTGGAGACTTCAGGAGAATTACCGATCATTTTAGAGGAATCTATAGACGAATATACCTCAAATGAATAAAGCAACACTGGAATAAGTCAAACATGTAACCGGTGGGATTTAGAGTCACTAGGATCTTGACCAACTATATATGCCCAAAAACTTTCCGGGCAAGTTTCTTACCAATGCCAATGCCTGTCTGAACTAATGTGTTCCTTTACTAAACTAATAACATGTAAGTTGTTGACCATTGCATGGCAAGCCTCTACCGGTTGGGGCGAAACAACCCGTACACTGGTTCCCTAGAGGCAAGGGTTTAGGCATCCAACAAGGAATGTGTCGCAACCCTCGCGAGCTCCCCTTAATTAACTTGGTCATTTTTTAAAATTCTAGCAAGGGTCACGAGCATTAACCGTTCACACTCCACCATACTAATGGTTAGCTCCCCATACCGCAAACCTTTTAGTTCATAGGAGGGGGACCAACCCTCATACACTTGCATTCGGGACTCACGCCTTAATCGGTAACCGATTCTTAGATGTGGACTTCCATCCATGGAAGTCCAATCTTATGTTGACCATCATGTTGTCAGAGCAACACTATAACAACCCGAACCATAATAAGCATCTATGCCCTCACATTGGGCCAATGTCCATGAAGGCCGTGCCAATCGGCCTTGGGTGGGTTCGGCCACATCACCTCACCCATATAAGCCTTTAGGACTTTTGGCAGGGCCCCTACCCCACCATCAAGAAATCTTTTGTCTCTCTACCAAGAGTTGGGGCCAAGTAGACATTTTCCCTTAGCCGCTGGGCCTAGAAGCCCCAACAACTTTAGACCAGCATGACTTCCTTGTTTGATATCTGATGCTAACAAATGACCACTCCATCTTCATTTACGCTTCATGTGAATGCCGATGGACTTCTCACTTGCCCCATTTGGGCAAGTATTGAGGAAGTTATGCCTATTCAAACCTTAGGAGTCCCGGGAGCCACAACCATGCCACTGTTGTACTAGGACAGCGCCCCACTCAAATTGTCATATCTCCTAGCTCACACTCCATTTAAGGTTTTCTTGAGCATGATAGAATTTGCATGCCATAAGCTACGCACAACTCATGGCCTAACCCTCGTGACTCCTAGTCTCCATGGGTAGGAGGCGTTCCCAACGCCCGGGGCCCTCACCCACACTAGGGTCACTTGGGTCCTCTCACCAACGGCACCTCAAGTCCCGGGTGTCCCCCTTGCGCCCATGGTGTTTCGGGTACTCTTCATGAAGAGGTGCGCGACAGAACGAGTGTATGGGTTGGTTCGCCCAAATCAGCCTCTACTCCACCTCTACATGCTTGTCATATCAATATTTACCTCCACTTCAGAACTTGCATAACATTATTGAATAGTATGCATTTGTTCATTCGTTTGTGTAGGCCCTGAGAATGTAACCATGGGATGCCCAGCCTAGTGCAGTTGCAAACTTAGGGCCACTTCACACACGAGCCAAGAGCCGCGACCATGAGATTGTGAGAGCCCAAAATAACGTGTCCAAAGGCCGTCTCAACACACCTCCAAGATCATGGAGTATGGTCACGGATCCTCAAAGTGTAGTGTGAAGTCATATGTGACCGGGCCCTCAACCAAATGCTAGTTCAATGTATTTCTATTCATGCGGGTCCTCACACATGATAAAATAGCATAAATCAACGGTTGTGAGCGTTTGGAGTGCCATGATCTCCCGGTTTTGTGTTAGGCCTACCTCCAAGTGGCAGTTTTTGAGAATAATCCTAGTGACCATGAAACATGTTTCATTTGATGCCATGTGGGAATCCGTGTAGACTCTACATCCATCCTGCATTCACATGCTCCGTTGGTCCCTCAAACATAGTATGAAGCGAACTTGGACCGGTTCCGTTTTTTCCACCAACGAGTGTGCTTGAAATGTAATGATCACAGGCACTCAGTCTCGTGTTTGAAGTGGCCTTTAATCTGAGCCTCCTTGCACTAAGTTAGGACATCGCATGGATAATTCTCAGGACCCCCATAAATAAACGCGCATTGTTTTAATAATGTTCTAATTTAATGCATCATAGGAAAGCTAGAGGTAGGGTAAGTATATATAACTAGCTGTGGATTTGGGGGTCGCACGACAAGCAACTTTTTAGAATAGGACCCTCAATAGCCTCATTGGCTAAATATTTTCTTTAATTGCAATTGTTGGTGTGCTCATAGATCTACCAACTAATGGAAAACACGCTATGTTGGATGGTGGGCCTCCGCCCATGATTATGTCTAAAAGAAGTGGGAAGTTCAAGAGTGAAGTTGAACTGCACTGTCTTGTCTAATTAATGTGGGTTACCATTTGGAATTGCATGTTGTTGTAACTTTATATCAAGAGTATCAAATTTTACCCAAATAACATGAAGTAGTTAGCATGCACACCGAAGAATATGATATAATTTGGTTGGTAAAAAATGAGACTCCTAGTAAAAAGTTATAGCAACACGTAATTCCAACTGGTTACTCACTCTAGTGAGACAAAATAGTGTAGTTGGAGACACCTCACCACATGATTCATTGCCAGATCATCGTTTGGCATTTATTGTTTGAACCATGAAGTTTTTTTTTTGTCCCCCTTCAAATGAAGTCTTTTTGCAATTGGTCCTCATTTTGAAAAGGGTGTTGACATTTTAGTGGCATGAACTAACTACATTAGATTCCAAAGTGGGGAATGCTATCATATGAGTTGTGCGTGGTAAGTTATGAGTAGTGGACGAGAAAATTTAAGTGGTCATACAAACACTATTATCCTATAGTCGTGGTGTTTTTAGCATAGAAAATGTAGTTGATGGCACAATTAATGATAGATTATCCAATCGATTTATTCATAATGTTGTAAATTTTGATTTTTTAGTACGCATTTTCAAAACGATTATATTGGACTCAAACTACGTAATAACTCAGCCCTCAATACTCACCCCCCCACCCCCCCTCCCTATGGCACCCCCTGAGAATACTCAACATTCATTATTTCAATCCTAAGACATTGCAACTACCAAAAGTGTGTTTAAACATCATGGGAGTTGGGCAATTGAGTTGAATTAAAGATTGCAATAAATGAGGCTAAATTTGTGCTTACCAAAACATGTCCACTAATCGTGGTTGATATAAACAAGAATATTATCACAACCCAAAATCAAATCTACACCTTCTCCACAACCTACAATGATTGCTATCATCTTGATTTCTTTCCTTTGCCTTGTCATCTATGAATGGGTTACGAACCCTCCTTTGGGACCTTCAAAAGGCAAGTCTTGGGATGGTTGCCATAACCTTAACAACACATTTTGCATAAAGAGGGAGTGATGTCAAGCTAAGAGATGATGAAATTATTTCTATCATGCCTTCTATTTTCTATGTCTTGTAATATGAATATCCCCTTTCTCCTCCAATATTGTCTCTTGTTTGGGTTATCTTGTCGAAACCATCTTAATTTGAGTTCTTATTTGAGTTGTACCGTTCATTTGTGCATGTAGATCACCACTCTTAAATGTTTGCATGTTTGAGTTTCACACCCTACCCTAATATTTATGTGATTTTTTCTATGTTCTCATATATGTAAATATTTCAAAATGCCGAAAAAGTCTCAAATCACCTAATATAGTGATCATTACATTTATAAGTGTTATGTTCTTGTTCATTTAACTTTGTATCTATTAAAGTGTTAACATTATGTATGTTTTATGAAAATTTCCACTCCCTATTATTAACAAATATAGAGGGCAGACTATATGAGAGGCTTCAATTTTGAATACTTAAATTATGCCTCATGATGCTTGTGATGAAAACTTCCAAGCAGGATTGCCCTAAAATCCCAAGAATGGGAAGGTAGTAGGAATTGGGAAAGGTGAGTGTTTCCGTTCAACACACATAACCAGTCAACTTTGCACTACAATTGAAGGTTTGTGGCCACACATAATTCAATTTCAATTTTCCGTGGTACAGCCTTCGGACAAGTTTTGAGGGCCCTCACAATTTGATGGTCACAGCCCTTGGCCGTAGTGTAAAGTGACGCTTAGTTCTCTGATGGAAATTTATGAATCTTGCAAGTGCTGGGTTTTCAATCGCTACCATCTATTCCAAGCACCCAAAGATTGTAAATCCATCTACAGTTCACTTGCAAGGGGTTCATTGTGAAGGGAATAGATGGGAGGTAAATTTGTAGCAACATTCACTCTCGCCCAAAGCATAGCCTAGTGACACAACACATGGTCAAGAATGCCTTTGTGTAAAGCAAAGCCTAATCTGACAAATTTTCGACTGCACAAATATACGTGCACAAAGATTTTCAATCCCTCATTGTCAACTTGGCTGCATATTTTCTGATTTAGCACCACACATTTTACATCAATAATAAGTATTGCTTGAAGGAACATTACCTAACAATACCTCAGAATTAATGTAGCACCATACTGATTAATTTATGTCCATTCTAACCCATTTATTACAGGGACGCACTCAAACATATGGACCCATTATATATTTGAAAAAATCAGATGGAGGCCTCTGCGAGCCACATTTTCATTTCAGTCATCTACAACCAAGGTTTCAACAGAACTGTTGAGATGACAGTCAAGAGTCGATATATTCTGATATGACATTGAAAATGTTAAGTTGCATGAGAACCTGTACAAGCCTTTCTAACAGTAGAATGGTGTACAATATTATGAGGGCTCAGCAAGTGGCTGGCTGTGATTCAAAGGAGAAATTCAATCGAAAGAAATAACTTGGGGAAACAAAGAAGAAACAGAGCCAGTACGTCCTATCGATCAAAGAATATGCAGAAAGACACTGAACTTGTTCATCAAGATGAATGAAAAGAGGACAGAGTACACCCATTGACTGACTGGCCCATGAGTAGATATATGCATCCACGCATGAACTTCAGTGTACTGATTATCAGCAACATCCAAACTGTTCCAACAAAGAGGACGTATGCTGATAGGCCTTCACCTCATTGTTTCATGCACTACTCCTTGCAGATGAAGGTCTGGAGGAACGTGAACACAGTCGTTGTCGATGTTCCTGAAAGTACACACACCTGTTAGAGAATGCCAGGACCAACGATCATATTCTAGAAATAAGGTAAGCGGGCCTAATTTGATACTTAATCAGATATCTATATTTGAGTGGTGTGTGGTTAGGTGTGAATTGAAGAAGGCGCACCAAAAACACCTATGTTTAAAAGAGATTGGACTACACACTCAGAATTTGTTAACTACTCTAGGTTCAATCGTCAACATAATTGGGGGGACCTATATGATCATTCATACAAGCTCCAGAAATAATGAGGAACATGGCTATGGTCTTAATTTAGATTTGCTAATCATCTTATACTAATCTCGTATTTGATATCCTGGGCTACTCGGAAAAAGTAAGCACTTCAGACTTGGAGACCTACAAACGAAATTGACGTGATGAATTCTTACCATGTCAAGCTGACGTGCTTTTCTTCGCCGTTCAATTACCTCTCGCCGGCTTTCATCATCTCTAGCCATGACTACAGGAAGACAGTTATCATCCTGGGAGCTCTTTGAAGCCACGTCTGGCATCTCTTCACGACTGGAACTTGACTCCCTCTTTGGTCTGCTTTGTGATCTTCGATGTGAAGGAACTGAAGAAGTTGCTCTCTGTTTCCTATCTGCAGAAGCACTTCTTGGAACTCTCGAGCGTTCTGCTGGGGCATCCAGACCTGACAGTGCCCACAGAGCATCTCCTCCCTTTGGTGCAGAATGGGGCCTCTTCAACCTCTGAAGGACTTGTGTTCGCACCGAGCTCGCATTTACAGCTACACTATCCTGAGAGGGAGTTGGAGATGGATCAAAATTACTCGAGTCATTATGAGATTGTGACCCCTGCTGCTGCAACCCGACTTTGCGTGCTGATACCTGTAAGGATTTGTTCTGCTTCTCACTCAGCCTGAGCTTTAGCCTGAAGTCTCAGCCATGCAAAATGGACTCTGTCAGTTAAAAATTAGTTGAGGCAAAACGAGTTTCTAAATGTGAATTTACCTGAAGTGAAGTACAAACACCTTACAGGAGGCTCGTTTGCAGGCAAAGATTTCTGAAGTACTAAGAAAGCACTAGAGTGAGAAGTGTGAAGGCCAGTCTGAAAAACAACTTCCATACACTACATTTAATTTCTGGAGGATAGAACATACCAGGAAGATTTGAGAAATTAAGAATCTGAGTCTTTCAGCCAAGAAAGAGATTAGGACA
Organism: Polytrichum commune; assembly: GCA_950295325.1. Taxonomy (NCBI): domain Eukaryota; kingdom Viridiplantae; phylum Streptophyta; class Polytrichopsida; order Polytrichales; family Polytrichaceae; genus Polytrichum; species Polytrichum commune. The sequence continues at coordinate 17,978,435 of OX485806.1, forward strand.
CTTCACCTGTCACTTTCATGAAACCAGCTTGTGGGACCAGCTTCCGGTACAGCAGGAGAGGGCGGTTTGCTGCGGTGGTTACCATCCTCAAGCGAGATTTGTGAAATGATATCTGGAATCTTTTCTGTATTCCAAGGTGAAAAATCAACAGATCCAGATAGCAGCAGTCGTTTCTCCACTTCATCCATTGTCAAACCATGTTTTCTCCAGTCACCAGGAGAGTGGGGCGACCTGTCCTGACCCCACAATGGACTCTCTGCAAGCAAGACCGTAGCCCCATGGAAATTGAATAAGTTAAATGATACTAGGAAGTTAGAATTTCTAGAGCAGGCTCAAACAACCCCAGCACTGCAAAACTAGGTGCAGTGACTTAAAGTTCACTATGTCCTAAGAGCAACTCCTATGGTCACTGGACAATGATTTTCTCAATAATGGGCTTTTCAGGTTTTGGGGGGGCAAGACCGCATGTTCATTCTACCCACAAAGCATATATAATTTGAACCAATTATTACAAGGGAGGCATCCCTATAAACCCCTTCTCCACCCTCAAGAAGTGAGGCTCAAAGGACTTTAAGGGGTCGTCTCTCTGTCTATAATGAGATTTCTGGTATACATGGACTTCATGTGTGAGATGAGCATTGCGGCATTGGCCCAAAAAACTTTAATAGCTTTTTAGTGAGAGAATTATTTTATAGTGACCATGGGAGTTGCTTTAAGCAATCTCCAGGAATGCTTTCATGGTCACACAAATGGAAAGAAACCTGATACACAAAAAGCCGGTCTTCTAACCTGGTTGTCCGCTGGTCATTTTCTGGCAATCTTTAGAATGTGCCAGATCTCTGACTTGGTTCTCCACTCGCCTGACTGTCTTCCTCTCCAGACTCTCCAGGACCACTAGATGTCCACCATCACTTCCAGCATGTGGGGAGGCCCATCCTCGTTTAGCTGTTCTTCTTTCCAGGTTTTCTTGGATGACAACATGGCCATCTGGAGCACTGCTCCCATCAGAAGCTGCGCACTCTGATGACTGATTTTCTAATCTTTGTTTTTGTGAAGCGGTTTTGTCACATGAAACCTTCACAGCTTCTTGGGTGACCCACCTTCCAGCAGATCCTTCATCTACACCCTTCCTAACAGATTTGTGGTCATTTGTTGGCGAGAAGGAAGCAATGCTGTCCTCCACCATGATTCCCTTGGCTGAAATTTCTCTCACTACTGTATGACCCTTGTGTAAAATCTGATGAGGTGCACATCCCCTGACCTCCACTGTTCTTTTCTCCAACCTCTCCCGGATTCCTTCATGACCACGTTCTGCAGTCTGTTTGGGAACCCATCTACTGCCATTTGACCTCTTCCCCAGATCATCTTTGCCTTCGTGTGCAACTTCATCAGGGATACTCCTTCTGGCAGATAACTTCTCTTTCCTAATCCCTCGAGAATTTTCGTGACCAATGTCAATTACCTGGTGAGAAGTTCTGTTCCTATTCTTGATTGTCCTCCTTGCCTTTCGGACACGATTTAGATTGGACTTGCCATTTGAAGTCTTATGATGACCAAGCTGTACGTTTCCAGTTGTTCCACACTCCATGTGCTCTCTGACTGCATGAGTTTTCCCCTTCCCAACTAATACCACCCTGGTATAATTTTGCACCCTCTGAGATGATTGAGAGCATGTCGTTGAAGAGTCAGGTGAAATTGATGTGATTGACGCAAATTGGGGTTCAAACCCAGTTTTAATTTGCGGCTTTGTAGGATCATATCTATCTGTTGCATACAGCAACTCTGACTGATCATCTACATAATCCTTTGATTGATCTCTGTACGATGCAGCAGTCAACGTAGGATTCTGTTTCTTGACAGGAAATTCCGGTGCAGTCCTCCTAGGACTTAATTTCTCGCTATCAATTTCTCGCAATAATGTCTTCAGTTCATCCATGTACATTCCTGCTGTGGGATTTCCAACTGTTGTAAATGTAGGATGATTATTGCTCTGTTTCTGATGATATGCATAGGCACCTGTAAATTTTCTTCCTGCTGTTGGACTACTGTGGTTGCTTTCTTGATATCGTCGTTCAGGAGACGACCCAACAGATGATGATAGGCTATTGTAATCCTACATTCCACATATAACTCTTGTCAGTGTCATATCAATTACTCAAAATCACATAGTCCTCACATTGCAATTAAGAATTCAACCCTAAACCCTTGTGCACGACAATGGCAACAACATCAACCTTCAAAGACATTTATTTTCTTTCTTTACTTCAGGTTGAAGTGTAGAATGAAACCATTTCCTTTTGAAGCTCCAGAGTGATTTAGCACTTATCCATTCCCCCAATGAGATTGATAACAGCATAGGAGCATTGCCTCATAGTAATCTCTGTCTATGAAGGAATACCTTGCAGTGGGCTGCCTTGGAGAAATTATAGTGCAAATTGCTCATGAAGGATGACCGGTTTGGTATCTGTATGGCTCCCCTAGGAGGGCTTCCCCTTAGGCTTGGAGAGCTCAAAGTGGGTGAAGATGCTGTGGCACTGCGGAGCCGTTCGTCCAGCTCTCTTACCTGAATTTCCATCACATTCAGGCTCATGCATGACATCCCAAGGTATGTCTCAAATTATGTTGCCAAACACATCGCTATTACAATTGATCATGCAAGGAAGTCGGCAGGTAGCAGAGTCTTACATAGGTTAGCGAGGGAACTCTAGTGCTTATAAAGATGAAAACAAATGAATTGGGTCCACAGATAATCTTCAAGATATGTAACTAATCACCTGGTCTGCGAGGGACCCAAGAACAAAGTCCAAAGATTGTGCCTCCCAAGGATCCCTTGTTGAAGGAATTCTTGCGCTTCTTACACCGTTTTTCATCCTCGGCGACTTGTTGATCACCTTCACCTGGCCCATCGGCGACTTGTTTGCCAACGTCCTACATTTCTGTGATAATGTGCAATACACTGGGGAGGGGCTAATTGCAGTTTTGTCACACATCTCAGATGCAAAACTAATCCTTTCCTTTGGTACGCCATCGTTCCGATTTCCATAACTGGTGACAAGATCAGGATCTCTCCTTGATGGAGAACTACACAGCCAGGGCTTCATGTACCTCCGCTCTGGATTGATTTTTGAGCTCCGTGAAGAACCGAACTCCCCAGGTAATTCTTTTGCTCGTTTCAGGGTATTTGTATAATCATCATCAAAGTTTCCAGTTTTCCATGCATTCAGAATTTTCTCAGCAATGTTACAGGCAGACCTTGACCTGGTATCGTTCTTCGAACTCTCTTCCTTATTTGCCAAAGGTTTAAAAGGAGATGGTACAACTTCATTAGACCGTTTCGGAGACTTGATGTAATCTTCTAGTTTCCTTGCATGATCTTTTTGTGACGAGCTGAGGGTTGGCAGACAGTATGTGTCATTGGGGCAGAACTCCTTTTGGCTCCTCCATAGTACTGTCTCTGGAGAAACCTGCAAATTGCAGGGCGTAATAAGAAACCACTCCTACTTGTCTTGGAAAACCTCTATATCATAAATTTGGTATGAGGTATGATAGATTGTAATCCGCATGTTATTGTAAATTTAATCAAGACTCAACACTCCAATAAATCCAGGCTGCAAGAAAAGTCAAACCATCCCTCCTGTCCTGCATGACTATGATAACAATCACAAGGAATCCAGACATGAAAGAGACCGGACCTGTTTCACTGGTGAATGGAATCGTTCAGAAAGTGTTTTTATCCTTGTGGTGATATTCTCCAGTGCGTCGACTTGAATCCCCAACCGACTCAAACTTGGGTCCTTTTGAGACACGCCACCAACCTTATGCCTCCTTGGACGCTTTGCACTCAAGTTTGGTAAGCTTTTCATACTAGTTGCTGGCGTGTCAGAATTCCTTCCTTGTGAGACCTTTGGTAACTGCTCTAGTCTGGCTTCGGATTGGCAGTCTCCCTGATGAGAGCAAGTGGGACTAGACCTCTTACGTCTAAAAGGTGGGAGTGAAAACTCTGATTTGACAGAGTGAGAAGGTTTAGGAGCATCGTCAATCTTCTCCATGACATTGCTTTGTTTCTTCAATACACTAGGTCCGTCTATATAGCTTTTCCATGCTGCTCTTTGCCTAACCATTTTTGGTTCCTGAATCCTTTCTTTACACTCACTTTTCGTCAAGGGATCTTCTCTTGACCTTGAGCTGTCATAAAACATCTGCGATGGCCCATTCCAGGAATACATCTATTCCATTTGAGTTACCATCTCTTGGAGAAGTGTAGACATCAATGTAGCCGTTGTTTTTCACTCACAAAATAGAATCTGGACCTCTTATTTGCAGTACGAGAATTTTGCCCAGAAACCTAGAAGTTTGATAACTTTCAAAGAAAAACCAATCTCTATGTAAACTCATAAACATATTATCTGCTGATGGGTATCACTAGGAGGTATTCAATTTCCCTTCTTTTCTTACTTTACATGTGTATCATGCAGAAACAACACAAAGATTCAGATACCAGGAAAGCAATGGCAGGTTCTTTCATTCAGACCATCACCCTATGCAAATTAACTATTCTTCAAGGAAGCCAAGAGGAAGGCACCTCACTGAAGCAGGCACCAGACATGTCATTGCGCATACCACCATTGCACCTGAGACGGCTGTCCCAACTCTTTGGAGACCCCAAACTCTTTCGTATCCACTTCAAAACAGATTCTGCATGAGGTTGCTGTTGTCTGTTCCCATTATCCCATACCCCGTGTTGGTTTTGCCTTCCATGTCCATAGATTTTGCCTTCCATTTGAAGGTTCTCCAGACAAGCATGAGGATTTCCAGGAGAAGGCCAGCTCCTACTCGTCTCCATCACATGCTTTTTCGCTTTAGAGCAAGCACCCATATGTGTAACTGGCGACAATCGGAAAGTACTCCTGGGAGGACAAACGTTTGACCTGTGCACATCCTCTTTGCCATTTTCCTTCACAATTTCAAGATTTGAGCGCCTAACAGCACTGGCACCTCCTCTGCCACTCCCATTGAAGCTTTGGACGGATGAAGCTCTCTCTGCAATTGCGTTGTCAGCTGCTTTGCCCCAATCAGTTGCAGGTATCAGCCGAGAAGAATGAGAAGACAATAGTGGCTCAGTACATATCTTCTTGTATCCTTGTGACCCAGAGGATATGAAGGGCGGTTTCTGATGTTTTTTCTGTGATTGAGATCTCTGCCTGTCACCCGCATCAATTATATGGTTATGGCTCTGGGTTCCTCTCTGGCTCTGGATCTCTCTGTGATAGAGGCCCACCACCTCTTTAGAAAATTCCATTGCACCCTCTTGGGATTTCGCAAGCCTCCCACTCCCAACAGATTCTACAGGTGGCAGTCTTGGCATGTTTCCGTCAATTCCAACAGGCAAAAACTCCTCAACACGCTCATATGAAACTCGACCAGGGGAGTTGCTGCAGCTCTTTGGATGGTGGACACCTGCTGCACTTTGGTGTGAAGATTTAGAGGACAAAGGTCCAGTTTTCACGTCTGTCTTGTCTGCACCATCATCAGGAACACTTTGCTGAATAGGATTATTCACCAGAATATCAGCATCAGTTGAACGAACCTCCATATTCACGTCCTCCAAGGTGATGCATGCAAAGTCAGGTTTTTTATGAAAAATCGAACCTTGTTCTTGCGGCATGTCGACCATAGATTCCAAATTTCGATAACCACTTCCCTCTACAGGAGATTTTGTGGAGCTCCGTTCCGGAAGTTTTTCAAGGATAGCAACAGAGTGCCCTTGAACTGGTTCGAGTCTTCTTTCACTCTTAACAGCCATACTGTGTTTACTGGATGACGCTACCTTCTCAATTGTCCTTTCTTCGATCATTGAACCTGCACATAATAAGGAGATAATGATTGCATCAAGGATGAAATTATGTATTACCCACTTTCAAAAGCGACCACTCAGGCAACACATGACAAAAAGACAGGCTGAGATATCGGTGGTCTCTCAAGCAGCATTACTGTGTACCAAGGTGACACTCTGGCCACTCAGAAGCGATGACCATAACTGCCTCAGTAAGCAACTCCAACTTTGTACTTATCTCTAGTGTCTCAGACAAGCTCTTACCTTGAGCAGCACAAACACATGCAATGTTAAATAATCATTGCCTTGACCCTGTACCTTCAAGCATTGAAACGTGATACACCAATCAAGTAGCCAATCTGAAGGAGTAAATATATCAAACAGAACCCTACAGATTCAAAACCCCGCAAAAATTAAGGTCGGAATGAATGTTCAGGAGAAACAGCAATTGTAGGAGATAAGAAGGTTCCTATTCACTCACGTAATACGTGTCCATCGAAACTAAAAGATGTGCTAAAATTTGTTATGCTAGAGTAACAAGTTCTCAACAACAACGAAGCTGTCACACTAGTGGTGAAGAGCTCCAGAGAAACAGCAAAATTCAAGGTGTCATTGGGAATGCAATATTTGGACGGTTAGGGTGGACTAATTTGGATTAGAGCGATCCTTCCCATTTCAGTATGTAAGTAGATCTACACTGGTTGAGAACAATCAGTGAGTTTTGGACAGGTCAACTCAATCTGTCAAAGGGGATAATAAAAGCTTGGACAGCAAGATCTGCAAACTGTGTAGCCCTGAAGAAATTGTAGGCAGGATCACTAGTTCTTTGACCACCTTCTTGTACCATGACGTTCGAGGTGCAAATATAATAGAGAGAGACCGGTTATCAGATAGCCTACTACGGCCAATCAACTCTTCAAGTTTATGGGATTGTTGTTCAGCGCCTACAATTTGTAAAAATTCTAGTTACGCTTTGCTCCACTGTCCCATAACCCATATGGTAATGGGACGCCATTATATTTGTTTATCATTATTATTTCCTCTGACATACCAGGATGGTCAAATCTCCATCAGGTACGCAATTGATAGATATGTCAGTGGTTCCTTCTTTTTCTGACTTGGGCACAGGCAATTCTATTCTCCTACATCTTGAGCATGTGAGGCTGCTGTGTGGCAAACCTGCACAAAGCACCCCACAAACAACCCCACAGACTGGTTATCGGTGAAGGCTTGGTAGCTCAGCTAATTTTGTAATGTGGCAAGCATAGGCCAGATTTTGAGCAGATGATGTCTTCCAATCTCGTATAAGGTTTTGCAGCTGTTGATGGTACAAAACAACAAATTGAAATCACTAGAACCATCCCTGATGTTTCGGGTGTCACAGAAGTCCTTCAATAAGCGTGAGCACCTCAGTGTGTATATGGACTTCATCGTCCATATTGCAATCCGGGAAGCAGTATTCCTGGAATGCAATATATCAACTTCCCTAAATATTATCGGCTGAACAACAATCCCATATTGAAGAACAATATAGATAAAGTCCAATTTTAACTACTTCTAAAGAGTGCTAGAAGTCGAGTTGTGTCAGCTGCTGTGGTGCTAGACATGCAGGAATGCAAATTATATTGTCACTGCAAGAAGATGAATCGATCATCAACGCCTCAGAACATCTATTTCAGTAATCTGGATTACTATCAACTCACTGAACTCTTTTTGTACAACATCCTTGAAACATATACATCATGTTCTGTAAAACATGAAAACAAATTGTCCACGATGACTCAAGGCACGCAAAGTTCAGAAACTGCAAACATAGAGTATATTCACAACAGGATAACGATGCTTTAAGGTCCCTTGAAAGATACCTCTCAGAATCAGGGCCAATCACTGGCCCCCCTACCTCCAGAATAAAGTGACCAGTATTTCAACTAAAACTTGAGGTACGTTGAAAAGCATATTTAGACAGCCTCAGAAAGCAGACTCTCAAATTAGGGATTAGAAAGTGAGTATCATGAAGTTGAGGATCACCCTCTTTCATCTTGTGCACGCACTAAATCACTACATGTAACATTGTTTCTATGACATCTTGACCACCTTCCAGATATTGCATTCTGATGCTAACTTCATTGATTATCTCGTTTCTGGATAATGTCCCTTTACTAGATTTGTTCAGCAGTTGGTTTCTGTTGAGCCATTTTCTTAGAGTGGGTTTCTTTTAGTTGTTTGCGCATCTGAAAATAAAGAACACTGTTTGCTTGATAAATGGAATCAGACATGAACTAAGTGCCATGGAAGGACCACACAATGCAAAATTAAATTCCATAGAATTAACAACTGCTTTAATAAACTAGTTAGCTACAAAATCCATTTCACAAGAGAATCTATGATAATCTATTTGATGCTGTAAGAGACAACACTGCGTTCTGGACAACTCTCTCAGATATCTTCCACTCTAACCAGATTACATTCAGTGGTGACCTCAGGAATTGATATCTCCAGCAACTGACCATAGCCATACTCTAAGAGAAGGACAGGTTCTCATCACGGATATAATGGCAACATGCTGAATACCCACATATAGTTTGATTTAACCATATTTTCAAGTGACCACAAAGTTGGCATGTTCCTTTTTGCCCACAGTAGATTCGCTGATCTGGAAAATAACATACCTGGGCACGAGAGAGGATAAGATATCTTGTGCTTTGTATAAAGAGGACGTTTGTCATGGTCAGCACTGATTGGCCTACGACACAGGAGTTGTGCAGCATGTATTCTGTCTTTCTGCCGCTCTTCTTCCTTGAGGGCTTCCTCCACTTCTTGCTCGAGTAGGGCAATTCTCTGGAGATTACTCCTCGTTAGTGATTTGGATCTTTGTTGGAGCCATTCGGAAATCCTATCTATCAAATCAGACTCAGAGGACCACATGAAGCCAGGACATGCCATGAGGAGGGAAAAGTAGAGGGCCAAGAGCCACAACCACGATGTAGGGCTTTCTTCACTTTCAGTAAACCTTAGCACTTATCTTCAACATGGAGTTAAACATGACGCATATTCACCAAGAGAATTAGGTGCATTCCTATAACTTCTCCGTATTAGAAAGAATGTTGCAAATGCCTAAAGACAAATAGTCTACAACAGTGTCATAGCTGTGAACTCTTCAAGGCCTCCGCTCAGAATGACTAAAACTTCGGAATGTTCTCAGGACATACTGAACTGTAAATACCTGATCATTTAACAGCTTTGCAGCAGCAGCATTCCCCCTTTCAAGTTTTCGCTCATTGTATAGTCTGTCAAGCTCAGCTTGGCGTTCTCTTTTACGTCTAGTGCTCTCCCTCTCTGCATCTGCAGCGCGCCAGGCATCAACCTCGTCCCGATGGGGGCAGTTGACAACTGCTGATGAAGGTCGATTCGTGCGATCCCGCAAGACAGAGTAACGACAGTGCAGAAACGTATCTTTAAAATCAGTGGGATATCCCGCAAGTCTGTTATAGATGTTATCTTGTTCAACGTCATGGCTTACAGGAGGATACACCGATTGGCAGGCAGCTGGACAAAATGTTGCACATCCTTCAGCGTCAATAGACAAACGTGAAGTATTCACAACCCCTAGAAAAGAGTGAACGAAAATCTGCATCTCATTTCTACAAATAGTGCAAATTGACCAAATGACAGTCCTACCTGTGAATATACAGTTCTTTGCAAGAAATCTGCCCTGTCAATAGTTGTTTTGCTCAATGCTTTGAAAGACAATCGGATCTGGTTGAAGAGACAAATATCAAAAAAATAATAATTCTAATGTGTGAAATGTCCTTAAAATGTGACTGGCGTAATAAATTGTACGAATAGGACTTCCATTTACTATTATTATCAGCTAGATAGATTTTTATTACCAATTTTTTCCAGCGTTCTTGGCTTGGACCCGGGGGTGTAGCGGCGGGCAAGACTCCTCTCGATATTAGATACACTTTCCACAATTCTTCTCCGAACTGTGGGTGCCTTGTCCACTGTCTCTCTCATCTCTTTTAGCTCACGTTCCTTGTGACACAGTTTCGAGGTACCCCATCAGTGTGAGATCCTGAAGTACGAGTGCAAGATATTTCTTTTCACTAGAACTTTTAAGGAATGAGCACCTTAGAAATCATGAATATCTGCAGTAGCTGACAACGGACAAATATAGAGAAACACCAAATACTGTTCATTTCTCAAGGATAATCCCTCGTGAGTTTATTGATACAATTACGTGTAGAGAATGCACCTTTTGCATGGCCTCCTCAAATCGAAGAATATCCCAACACCTGCTCTCCTCTGCCTGCCTTCCAAGAAGTTTTTCCTTTGCAGCCTGATATCACACGATATCCTCTGCTTAAGAAGAATAAAATCTAGATATCTATGTCATTCTCCAGATGCAGGTCTTTGATGCACCATCAATATAAAGAACTACTTCTTTGGGCTGACGACTATGGACAACACACGAAATGTGGACCCTACTGGCTAGATTCACAAACGTTATTGAGTTTCAGACCATCAGTGACCTCAAGTTAAGCCAAGAAGTATGCATAGAGCGTGCATTTGTAGGTTCACAAACGCAGTTCCAGGAAGTTCAATGCAGTTTCAGATGATTTTGGGGAATTTGAACCAGCTCCATACTTAGTCCCTTTGAACAACCCACCCTAAGTGCTTCCAGTACTAGGTAATTTGATGACTTCCCAAACTCCCCTTACAGATAATGTTATCAAATAGATGAGATAATGACCCTGTTGCGCTCGACCAGCACGGCAGCATCATGGCTGAGACCAATGCTCTGACATGCATTTGCAAATTCATCCTCTAAACTTGCAATGCGCCGGCGCTGGTCCTCCCTCCACACCTCCTACACCCTTGCACAAGACTGAGGTCAGCCATTCTTAACCAGAAGAATCAAAGCATAATAATCTCAGTCTCGGGATGGGACTCTAGTATCTATTCATTCTGGACCTCAATAGCAGATAAGAGGACGAAAAGCGGCATCATTGTTCCTGTTTCACATAAAGGGATCCAGGATGAAGCAATGGAAATTCCATCTAGTACGACACCAAGATGTAAATATAGTAGCATTGCAATATGTGAGCGACTGAAAACCGCACGAAATCAAGCTCTCAAACAAGTCAAACATAGTTCTCAAACTAAGCATCGAAGGATTTCTGTTGTTAGTACTGAAATCAGGGTCCTTGGTTTAGTCTGATTTGTGGCAATTAAATGAAGGAGTGAAAAATACAAACTAAGCACACATGTACCACTAGAGGTTGAGATTTGCACTTTGTTACCTTGAGATGGTTAAGCAGCTTCTTGTTGCCTTTCACTTTCCGGTCCCGAAACTCCTCCACTTGTCGTGATGCAAAAAGCATCTCTTGAGCTCGAACCTGTGCACATGCAATGTACACAACCTCATGATATCCCACATCCTGATTGTCTATCAGACATGGATAAGCCCTCCATTAATACAATTCACATTCGTCATGGAACCACCCAGAAAGAACTTTGAACACCAAATAAATGACATGTTTGTGAACTGCAAGTAGCATACATTCTGATATTTTTGAATCCTGGAGCATCTCATTAAATAGGATGTCAAAGACATGAGCGTTTTCCTGATATAGTATTTCATTCTGAATAGTAGATGCCCAATACTGAGGATGAGTCTGGCACAAAATACACACTGTTCAAGAGAGAAATTGCAAGGAATGGCCACCAGCTACCTATCACTGGCAACTACTTCTGATACTTCAAATGGATCTGGAACAATTACAACATTTACTACATCTACAAAAACATTTGTGGTAACGTGACTGTCACTTAGATCAAACCTGCAATATGCGATTTAGTCGAAGTTTCTCCTGATATTGTCGTACAGACGCTTTCTCCTCCTCCGCACTTAGCGGATATGTTGCATTCTGAAAAGGCTGCAAATAGCACTGGAGAAATCACAGACCTGACCTTGACTATACGTCGAAGGGAAAGCAGCAACTCCCAAGTCAGTTCTTCAAATGTATTCGCCCTTGCAGACTTTTGACTCGATGGAGGAATAAATGTTGACTGGTTTCTAAGAGATTAATTCACCAGCTACTTCAAAATCAATACCCTCCCTATCTACATGATTAGTGATTTGCTGTACATGCATGCACCTAAATTGTGCAAGACTTATTCTCAAAAAAATGTATTCAAGATGCACAACACTGATCTTTGCGAATTTCCCCTGTGTGAACCCTGTGTCAGGCATCCACCTCTACATGGATGGCAGCTTTCCCCATCATCCGGACCTAAGTTGCCAGGTACGTCATCCTAGATACGTCAAATCAAGGATGCAATAATCACATCAACAATTCACAAAGACAACCCAAGCTTATGACAAAGACTACAACCAAAGCACATTGGAAGCATGAAGAGAGACACCGACTTCTTGTTAGTGCAATAGAGACATGCTCAAACAACTGAATAAGAAAACAGCGGCCAGACCTAGACTATCCATATCAAATACTACGCAATAGACATTTCTTAACATCCTCTGAATTGTGTTGGCTTCGAAAATCAGTACATTCATGGTTAGGTCTATTCATAGATAAGACAAAGAAATGTGAATATGCAACATTGAATGGTGCAAATGAATATTGAGAAATGAATTACCTTCAGTAGTGCAGGTTGATCAGGGGGTGCCAGAGCAAGTGTCTCATGCACCTTCTGCTGCAGGTACTTGTTCCGTTTCTGTCTATCCTCTGCTAACCTTGCTGTCGGCATGATTGCCTGATAACTCAGCAGTCAACACACTGATGATGCATTTACAAAACCCCCACGCAACTTATCATATCGATCCATCCATCCGTCATGATGTTTCTTGATGATTTTCTTTAGCAAATCACAAATATATGCCCTCCAAGAGTTGCAGCTACTCTCCATTGGCTATGTATGTGCACTAGTCATCTCACAATTTTCCGAGAGAATGTCCACGCATGTCCATGCCATGTCTCTACCATGGCTTTGGAGATTCTTCATATCATAAAATTTAATCAAGACTCGTGCGCTTTTCACTTTTCCTCAGGCGCAAACACAATCACCCATTGGTAGTCGTCCAAGGTTACATGCACTTCCCACAAAGGTTACTGAACTCACTAACCTAACTAATGCTCCTGCTGATGCATCAACGAAGGAGTCACTGAAACAACACGCTTGATCTCAAAATTGGAAACATCTCACATCCTCAATCATAGCTTTGCACGAGAGTGGAACTTCAATCTCACATTATCCTCAAACAAAAGAAAACTCCTGGGAATCCTCTGCTACAAACAACACACTTGATCTCAAAATTGGAAACACCTCACGTCCTCAATCATAGCTTTGGACGACATTGGAACTTCAATCTCACATTATCTTCAAACAAAAACAAAACCAAAAAAAAAAAAAAAAAACTTCTGAGAATCCTCCCCTCTTCTGCTGCAACAACAGATGGAGAAACTGCAACCGTCTAGATTCCCCTACCAAAATTGATCTGTAGTTCATAGTCTCCAAAAGTCCATCCCTCACAAGCTTTGGGCAAGGATCATTTATACCCACGTCTTCTTCTTCTTCTTGGATTCTTCTTCTTCAACTCATCCCTGAAGCATTCATCTGTTGACAGGTAGTCCAACATCCTCAATGTCCATCTCTTAGGAATTCAGCGAAATAATTAATTATACTAGTGAATTCTTCTTCAATGTCATCCTCTGAACCCTCCTTGCGCATTGTAAGTATAGATGGAGCCCAAATTTAGCCTTGCCCATCAGAGTAGATGAACAACCAAGTTATCTGTGTTCTATGTGCTTGACAGAAACCTGCACACCCAATCACATAACGAAATTATAGAATCCATGACCTCAAACCATCTGCAAACCCTACCAAACTCCTAATCATCATGTCTTCGGAAAGAAACTACATATCTACATCCTGCTAATATTAATCAATGCTAATTCCATTTTGACATCTCACTGTCCAATACTCAGAAGCACTCCATGCAAAAATCAGAAACTACGAATAGATACTCTCCCAAACCCTTCCATGTGGCTAAAGTCATACGAAGTGAAACGAAATCCTAAGAAAAAATCTGTGGGGAACAGGAAGAAAACAAAACAAAACAAAACAAAACAAAGCATGCAAAACTCGTCACCAAGAGACAGAAGTCATAGAAAATCCACAAGAAAACCCAACATTTCAAGATTAAAAATTCTCGTGATTGACCTGAAATTCGGCACGGGTACTAATGTGCTTGGGAGATCTTATTTTTTGCAGCTTCTGGGAGTTTGAGATTGCTGTGAATGATAGCGTTTTGGTGTGTGATTGCGAAATCCTGGTTACAGGAGCCAGGCCAGCCCTTTTTCTCGAGCAAGAAGCTGAAGGGGGCCACGTGGAAGTCTTTGAATGGAGGGAGGGTAAGTTAGTTAGAAGGGCCAAGAAAACAGTTAGGAATACGTGGACACGATTTTTTATATTTAGTCTAGGTGGCATCGGTGACCCCTTCTGACTGTGTAGTCCGGGGAGGGCATTAATAAGGGTTTGTGGGTGTTGTTATTCGATTCATTTTAAAGATTTGAATTGCACAACGAAACTTGTGTTGCAATAGCAAATCTATGATGAAGCATCACCAAAATCCAGATTGAAATCTGGACTTCCTTTTACCCAGTTATGGTAATGGAAGTGCATGTTTGTTGATTCCTTAACTAAAATACAAAGGCCTTCCGATTTGTTATCGCTATTGAGTGGAATAGTTAATGACATTTTAAAGCGTAGTTCAATATCTTTTCAACATGTGTCTTTATGGTGTTTGTTTTATGTTCCTCACCAAACCACACACCAATCAATAGGTTTCTGATCAAGAAAAGGAACCAAATTCTGAGTCACGAGGTTGAAATTTATGTATGTCCACAAGTGTAGTTGAAGAAGCTAAGATCAATCCCATAGAGGTTGGAGGTAACCTCAATTTGTTATGAATTATCAAAGGTCATTGATAATGAGTCATAAGAAGGCCATATAGATCCCCCTCCCCCCCCCCCCCTCCCCTTTATGTTGACTATTGAATCCAGAATAGTTAATTGATTTTGAGCACATAGCCTAATCTTTGTTAAAGCACAGGGTGTCTTTTTGTTGTCTGTTCTTAGATATGCACGTAACCACCCACCACTCAGAATATAGGAGTCTACTTAAATAAGTAACTAAATTAGGCCCACTTACCTTATGCAAGCCTTCTAGGGTCATTTTCCAGAATTGGACAACGATGTTTGAGTGATTTGTGGTTAGTTTTGGATATGAGAATGGATACCAAAAAGGCATCATGTGTCCATAGAGATTGGGCTACGTGTTCAAAGTTTGCTAAGCATTCTAGTTTTGATACCTAGTCAACATAATTGGGGAAAGGTCAGTATGACCAATTAATGAGCTCAAGAAACTTCACTTTGATAATGAATAAGATATTAGGAAGGTGAAAACATACCAAGCTATATCACAACATGTAAATGATTAATTATAGATTATTGAACTCCAAAAATGGCATTAGAAACCATGAATTAGTCGGTGGGGATGTTTGCTATTCCTCATGAATTAGCAGTTGAATTTTTTATTTTAGCACTTCTTGGGAATATTAACGTCATAGTCCATCAAGTTAGGATTATACAACCTTCAACCTAATAGGGTCACTTATATTTTAACCCTTTATCCATGATGAATGAAATCTTATGCAATTGCCACAAAACCCAAGCCAAAGATACCATGGAGTCTACACTACTCCTAAAGGACCGGGGTGTACATTGGATACATGTATATTGGATACATGATGATTTGTACAAACTCCCAACAAGAGCTAAAAACAATATTTTCATTCGTCTAAGATTTTGATCCATATTAGCACAACCTACTAGAAAGAGGAAGTGACAATGATGATCAGATATAAGTGGTAAGAATTAAGTCTAGATTATTTATACAAGCTCAAACATTCCTATAATTTGTTCTACATATACATTTGCTTCCAATTGGAATAAAGTACATATGATACGTGGCCTTATTTTTCACTTTTAGCTAAATATATCAAGAAGCCACCTTGGAACCCCTTTGTATGACATCTTGATGCTCATAATGGGCCTCACAAAACCTTGAAGGTTTAAGTCATCCATTAGGAACATGAAAGCATCGTGAGCTATTTTATAGCTTGAAAATGGTAGTTTCTATGTTGACAACAGCCACAGGTAGGTCACTCTAAGGCATTTTTGTGCACCACGTGCGGCTGGGGGTTTTTTGTTTTGGGGCTATTTACCTTCAAGGGTTGAATTAAAGCCTCCCTATAATTACTTAAATTTCAAAAATGGCCCATTTGTTTGCACCCTTCCATTACTTATATTGTCCAAGTCACTGCAATTTTTTGTACTCTATATTCCTTTTAAGTAATAAAAGCTAATCTACTTCCTAATGCATTGACGAATGTTAAGGGAAACCATGGAAACAAAGAAGGGTGCAAACAGTAATATCATTGCAAACAAAGTTATGAAGAAAACACATAGGAGACCATAGCAAACATACTAAACATACCTTCTAGGATCCTTATCTTCAGCCCCTATATTAATTTTACAAAAAAATAATGGCCCACATTTTATGTCCATCTAACTTACTTATAATGGGATTGTCTACATTTAATGGCCCCTTCATTATTTGGAATTCCTTTATAATTTTTATTTCAAATGATTTTAATCCTCTCTATATTATGCCGCACGTCGTTTTTAAAATGCACTAAGTGACCTACCCGTGACAACAGCAACGGCACTAGAGACCTTGACTTGTCTATGGGACCAAATTGAAATGAATCGGCCCTCAATTTGTAAGAAGTTCATCTTTACAAAGGCCCTTTCATGCATGATGGATAAGTTTGCATAAACAACATGAACCCAAGCCATTTTTTTCAGCCCAAGATGAATTTACAATTATTTAAAATTTATTAATTTTTTTTAAAAAAGTTCATTGCCATTTCACCTTGCTAATGGATGAGTCTACATAGACACCACAAAGCCCAAGCCCTCATTTTTGCCCAAAGATTCATGTCATTCATGTAAGCCAAAAGGTATTGCTCGCAAGTTTCTTCCTTTGTTAAAGTTGACTCATGAATTAGCTTCAGTGGACCCTACATTAGTTTTATGAGATTAGATTGAGATGAATGAACCACATGCATAATTCTAGAGAGGGTAGGGTTTTCTTGATCCCTTGATGTGATTTGTAAAAATCCTATTTCCACATAGAGTAGTCTTGATATTTGTGTAGGGGTTGAGTTTGTTGGTGTTGATTTGGTCCATTTATTTTGGTGTTTTAGATGACTCTTGGTAGAGTTTGGTGGTATTTTTACAAGCTCGGGCCTTCGTATCTTTCTTTTTTTTTCTTTTTTTTTCTTTTTTTTTTTGGAACACATGAGGCGCTTGACCACCTGACTAGTTTTTTCGTCAAAGTAGAGAGACAATTTCATGGCCATGAATCGAACTGCCAATCATTCTGTTCAGTTTGGGTACCTCTCCACCATCATCCGGTAGTTTACGGTCATCTTGGACCAAGCCTTCGTATTTTTGATGAGCTAGCTTAACATATATTGCTTGAGTCTCTTAAAAGAAACCCCATCAAACTTTCTCCTCACCAAAAGCATGATGATATGTAGCCTAGATGAGCTCTTTGATCTATTGGAAGCAAATGTATTTTTCTTCAATAGTAACATATTGTTCTTGTTTTGCATTTAAATGGTTCTACCATTGTTGGACAAGTATCGTTTCTTTTTAACACCATTCAAAATGAGGATATCTTATTTTTTTCATACTCATAGGATATGGGTATTTGAGGATGTTTCCTTTTTTTTATACCATTCATAACTATATATCATGTAGCAAGAACCTTCAAGGTAAACTGCCCTAGCATACATATGGTTTACAGCGATACTGATCCAAATAATAACTTAACTACCAATATTTGACTAGTACCATATCATAATGTTGATACTCATGGGTAAGTTCTTTGATACCACTACAATGTTTATAGTATTTAGTGTTGCATGCACAATAGTGTCACTTACCCTATGTTGAGTTGTAATATGCTAAGTTACAATAATGATCAACAACTTGATCATTAGTGTCACCTCATGACACTTGGTGTTCAGGTAAGCTTACTAATATCTTTGCATGAGTATGTTCAATAATGTCATGAGGTGTATGCCTATGTTACACAATAATCTACAAGTTGACTAAAAATGTATACAAATGACATTTGGCATCAGTATGCTCAAGAATATCGCCTTGCATACTAAAATGTAAACACATGACACTAAGTCTTGCCATTAGTATCCTCAATTATATATTCCCTTGCATACTAAGTAGTATCATCTCAAGTATCCAACTATGTTATGCTCAATGTCTTAATGTCACTAATATTTCACTAAAAAAATTACTTTTTTGGCAAATAATATCATATTGGCAAATTCGCGAACATGACACTTTAAGACTTCTAAGGATCTAGTTTAGGCCCTTTACAAATAGCGTACGTGGCACTAAATACCATAAATAGTGCAATAACATTCAAATTTTCTAAAAGACAAAGTAAACGTACCTAATTAAAATATACCCGTGAACAACATCACAGTAGGTATAAAGGGAGTCATTCATTAACACTCATTTCAAGCACTAGAACATATTCAAACACCCCCAATTGAGACAAAATAGTTTATGAAAAATCATACATCGAATAACCATCAAATACCTCACGTACCTAATGCTAAACAAATGGAAATTGGAGAATAAACAAGCCCTTGTGGACCCACCATAGACAACCCCTAGTTACAACCGCCCACCTTTCAGAGGAAAAAATGAGTCCTACTTGGAAACTTGATAAAACATGATCAAGGCAAGGAATAATCAGGCTCCCATTCACTTTCAAATACAAAAACACCAATGTTCTTTTATTATATTTTATTTATATACCTAATTGAAATATGAGTGAGATTGATTCATTTAAATAAATGATACCAAACACCCATTCTACGAGATCACACACTTCCTTCATGACCAATTCATTTAAGCTATAAATACATATCCGACTAAATCTTCACGTAGGAGGTGGCAAAGACTTTTTCACGCGCATGCAACCAAGTATACTACTAGAAATAACATGATGTCCTCAAAAAACAATAGATTAAACTACAAGTGCTCAATCTCCTCACCTCAATCTTACATGTGTCACATATTCTCCACAACTTTTGGCAATGGTTGCGTATGTTACTCAACCATACCCCCACCACCTAAAGCTACATTGCCTAGGCATCTAATTTAATGTGGACCACACTATTTGTCATCAACTATGTAAACAATCTCTTAATTAGTGGGACCACACTATTTGTCATTGATCATGTAAACAATCTCATAATCACTGCGTGACAACCAATGAATGTGGCATGTGACACTTGTTGCTATAAGACAAAGTTATGAAAGCCACTCTAAGGTAAGTGGACCCAATGCAGTCCTATCTTAATCGAAGTTTCATGTTTCATAGGCATGTGGTTAGGTGTGGCACTGTGGATCTAAGAATGACCACCAAAATAACGTAAGTTTAAAGGGCATTGAACTACATGCTAAAGGCATATTAATTATTTTAGGTTTAGTGGTCAACATAATTAGGGGAACATCTATGCCAATCGAAGAAAACAAACTTTCACTTTGAGAATGAAGAAGGTATTCATACACCCTCCAAAATTAGGAGGATAATGGCTAATAGTTAGGGTAAGTGGGTCTTAAGACATACACTTTGAGCTCTAGATCCATATCTCAAAGGATGTGAAACACACAATTAGTTCAAGGTGATTAGCAAATCCAAATCATGCAAGCATGTAGCCACTTTCCTCACGACTTTTGGAGCTTATAGGCTTGTCTTATTCATTTATCAAAGTTAACATTGTCTTTCTAATTAAACGATCATATAGGTCCCCCCCCCCCCACACACACACACAATTATGTTAAGTATTGAGCCTAGAATGAGTTAAAAAAAAAATTGAGCATGTAGTCTTATCTCTCTTAATGACATGTCTTTTTTATGTCCATTCTTAGATCCACACCTATCCACACACCACTCAAATATAGGTGTCAATTAAGATAAGTGACCAAATCACACCACCACTTTCATTCATTCACTTTTATCTACCAAATCCAAAAACATACATGAAAAAGACATGGGTTCAAAAGAGATTGGACTCACGGGTAGATCACTTAGTGCATTTTAAAAACGACGTGCGGCGTAATATAGAGAGGATTAAAATCATTTGAAATAAAAATTATAAAGGAATTCCAAATAATGAAGGGGCCATTAAATGTAGACAATCCCATTATAAGTAAGTTAGATGGACATAAAACATGGGCCATTATTTTTTTGTAAAATTAATATAGGGGCTGAAGATAAGGATCCTAGAAGGTATGTTTAGTATGGTATGTAAATGGGTTTAGGACTCACGGGGATGGATGATAATTGGGATTTTCGTCTATCCAAAAATGGATTAAAAGGAATATAGAGTACAAAAATTTACAGTGACTTGGACAATATAAGTAACGGAAGGGTGCAAACAAATGGGCCATTTTTGAAATTTAAGTAATTATAGGGAGGCTTTAATTCAACCCTTGAAGGTAAATAGCCCCAAAACAAAAAAACCCCCAACCGCACGTGGTGCACAAAAATGCCTTAGAGTGATCTACCCGTGATTGGACTATGTGTTCAAAATTTGCTAACCATTATAGGCTTAGTCGTAAACATGATTGAGAGGACCTATATGAACACTTAATGAACACAAGAACCTTCACTTTGATAATAGATAAAATATTCATCTGACCTCCAAAAATAATGAGGCAAATGGGTAGGGACACAATTTGGATTTGCTACATTGATTATCCCAATGGGTGCGTGTGGCATTAATTCCCAAAAAAGGCTTTGTTTTGCCAAGTCTCAAAATTAGTGTGGGCTGAATTTTTATTGAATGGTACTAAGTTTATGAAAATTAGTGCATGTTCATAAGGTGCTTGTAGAGCGATATGAAAAATTAAATGCAAACACATGCTTGTCAATGAATAATGCTAGGATGAATAATGTTCAATACTTTAGCAAATTGTTGCTATGAATAGTGTTTTTAGTAAATTAATGGCGAGATGTATAATGCTTCCTATATCCTTTTGTTGACACTAATTTCATAGCGTAAAGAAATTTAGCATCACCTTCACTAAAATCCCGCACGCACTATAAGGTCTCCCTCACTAATTGGGATAATTAGTGTAATCATCTCGTACTAATTATGTCTTTCATACCATTCAAGAAGTGGTTTGGAGTTTTAAATGTATGTTAAAGGCCCACCTACCTTATGATACATCTACCTTAATTAACATTATTATGGCACATCAATTCTAACGCCACACAAAATCAAATATATGTTACAATGTAACTTTTGCAGTTACATAGTGATAGGAATTACTACACTAAACATTGTATTTAGTATCACTTACTAGTTGGAATTACAAAATGCTATAACTGTTTATTGTATATCTCATCTTTTGCCAACAAAGGTCACATTGGTTGTTTGGACATTATAGAACATTAACATCTTTACTAGGTAGCAAATTGCATTACTAGTACAAAGATATAGCAATGCGTAAGTCCAACTAGTAAGTCACACTAAATACATTACTAGTATGTACTGTACCTACCTTCTCCTCCTAACAAGTTACTACTACCCAGCCTCCACTATTTAAAATTAATTGTTGTCGGTACCTAGAGACTCATCCAAATATCTCGTAGCCTCATTTTCAATTTCAACTTTCATCTACTAACTGTCATCTAACTTACTAAACTTTCATCCACTCTCGAATTGCTTCGAGGCTCGCGACGGCTTGCTCTTCACGCACATGGATGTCGAACCGCCGATTCCTCTTGATGAATTCTCACATAAAACGGTGTACTTATGTAAGCTTCAATTTCGTCGATCTTCTCATTAACGAGATCCTTGAATTTATTAGGTGGGAAGCTGATGAAATTCTGAAACTTGTGAGCTTCGAAGCTTAAAGTGCGAGCGTTGCATTCGATCAATCGATCACACACTCGGATTATCATCTGCAAGTTTCCTCTTTGCACAAGTGAGTTTTGGGACTTTCTTTTGAGCTGGAAGCTGAAATTTTCAATGCGAAATGTGTACATGAAATGGGAGATGTGAGATGTGAGATGTGAAATGTGAACTTTGCAATTTACAATGTGGGAAGGTTGAGGGTTGGAAGAACTTGAGCGTTGAGCTTGAAGGTTATATAGCAGGGCAAAAGGATTAAGCTTAAGTCCTAAATTTTTTGTGTGAGGATTTCTTCACTCCCTTAGTGCCCTCAGGCTTCTCGCAATTTTTGTACTCTTAAAGGCACTTGCGAACCATCATAAATTTCAACATAATCTTAACATAAATTTCAACTGTGTCAGAACTTCCAGCAGCGGGTCTTGATGAATTCTGGGAGCTCGGGAGAATGGAGCGAGGAAATCGAAACTATGAGTCCAGCAACGGAACCTGAAATCATGATTCCTCGCAGGTATGTGACGAAATGCTTTTCTTGCCGAGGTTTGAATCTCAGGTTTTGTTTCTTTTTGGTTTTTTTGGCGCCATTCGGTTCGCTCACATCGGTGATATGAATTGGATAGCGCAGTTTGCTAATTTGGAGCGAGTGTTTGTGGATTTTGGAAGTTTATGAAATTGCTGCATGGGTTATGCAAAATAATGGCATACCAGGTCACAATTGTTGGGTTGGAATTGTGATCAAGGATTTTAGGGTTCTGGGGTCACAGAAAGTTCTGGTGATGAATGAGCATGTTCTAGGTGCATGTGAGAAAACAAAAGTGGCTCTTTACTCTCATTTTCATGTCAACAAAATATATTTAGCTGTGATGCTTGGTAGCATGTGTAGTCATCATAGATGATGCATTGATGGAGCTTCACGAATGCAAGCGTAATTGAGGTGATTACCCTGTTTGTCTTCGATGTTCTCAAGCAAAGTTAAAAAGTTCTGGTAACATAAGAGGTCAAAGTTCTTGTTGTAGCAGGTCATGTAAGTGAGCAATTAATTAAAGTCGATACTTGAAGATTTTAAATTGCTGAGTCAGGTTTTAAGAGAAAAGCCCCTTCTGGTAAATATGTGACCTGTAAGATTTGAGAGAGAGTGTAGGTATCAGCTGGAGTTCCTGGAGCAAGCAAAAAAGGAGAATACAATTGTGTACTTGGAGACAGGATGTGGGAAAACGCATATTGCAGTGATGCTGCTACAACATTTTTCCCATCTCATTCGCAAGCCAAAAAAAGGCATTGCGGTCTTCCTGTGCCCAACTGTGTTCCTTGTTCACCAGGTATTTCACACGGATTTGGATGTTTTATGGATAAGGTGTGAATGAATCCATTCTTTCAAGTTTTACAGGTGCTACTAATTTGGGGTCTTTTTGTTGGTCCTCAGCACTTTTGCCAGTGGTAAGTGATGTAGAGTTTAGTGTATGAAAAAGTGTCCAATCATCAGCAAGACCTGAATTGTACTCTTAATTTTCTCATCCTTAATTTGTGAAATTTTGTTGCAATTAAACTTCTGGGCGTACAGCAAGCAAAAGTTGTTGGAAAGCACACTGATCTGAAAGTGGGCAGCTATACTGGTGACATGAATGTTGATGCCTGGAAGCTCCAGACATGGGAGCAAGAAATGGAAAAATGCGAGGTTTGCCTCTTCTCTCTGCATTAATTGCTGAAAGCAAAATGTCTCAAATGGTCATATATTGATGCTTGTGTGAAGTTTTGACCAAAGAACCTGGAATGAGGTGTTCGTCTTAATCCATTTATGCGCTGTTTTTCTAAGCAATGCTTTGGTTGACCCATTTTAAGTTCACTTTAACAGAAGCTATTGCTTTGTTTGCTTTAATGATGGCGTTTTCATACTACTTGTCTTTCAACTTTTTGGTGCTGGAAATTCTGGGGGAAAAAAACCTATTCTTTTGCACAAAATATAGATGTATTACTTCCTAAAATGGGCACCTTAGGGGTGAACGATTCTTTTCTGTGGACTTTCATTTGAGAGTGAGGTATGGGAAAAAAGAGCCCTGCATTTTGCATGGAACTGGGGCATGCAGCAAACCAACAAAACATTAAAGGACACAAAAGATGTCCTGAGATTCAGCCATGTGACGTAGCGGTAGCTAGTTTGTGCTATATTTCAGAGCAAGCACTTTCTTTCTAGATAATAACCTTGCATTTTTTTAAGGTTGTATGAGCTGGCTTGAGGTTTGCATTCTTTGTTTTCTGAGAAATTATGATTGATTGATCTCCATACTTGTACTTCTTGTGCTTTGAAGCCTTCAATCAACCTTTTTCTCCTTTCTGGAGGTTGAGAGGACATTGTCCTTTTTACGCAGGTCTTTGTGATGACACCGCAAATAATGCTCCAGAATCTACACCATTGCTTCATGCGAATGGACTGTATAGAAGTTTTGATTTTCGACGAGTGTCACCATACAGGAGGGCGTCATCCATATGCCTGCATTATGCGGGTATGGTTTCTAAAGTGCCATTGTGTATACTGTGTTTACGCAACTTGCAGTTATCAATCTCACAAAGTTCTCTGAAAATAAGATCAATAAGCCTGATCCTTCCTTGCATTGGATTTGTTGAGAATACTTGTTCATAATCCCTGTCATGATCAAAGCTCATCCATGATAGGGCTGTGGATGCTTTAAATAGGAATTCTACCATACACGCACTCAAGACACATCCTACAAGCTCCCTAGAATACTCGGAATGACTGCCTCTCCAATCGATGGGAAAGGTGAGCCTCTTCTAGACTCTGTGAAACCACTTGAAATTCCTCTCAACCCTGAAAGTTTCAAGGGGCTCGATGTATGGCCTATATACACAATTTTTACGAATCTCACCAAGTCTTAAAATCAGATTCCTTCTATCAATGGTTTTGAAACTTTATTTAGTGCATTACCTTATGTGAAGGGGGAAAATATACTCACATGTGACATTGATGATCAAAATATTAAGTATATATTTGCATTCAAGTGCACCCAAGTTGTGTATTCAAATCCCAAAATTTCAATCACGTTAAAATCGTCAAATGATCTGAAAAGTGCACTTGATCAGTCGTGTCAAAGTTCAGATAGGGTCACCTTTGACACGATTAGCTACAAATGGAAGCATGTAGTTCAAATAAACATATATGTAGCTAAATTATGAAATGCCCATATCTCCCTTGATATTGGTCGTTTTCTCATCAGACCAGCACTATTAAATTATCTTGGAAAATTTGAGTAGGGTCGTATTACAGGTGTGTGTGTGTTGTTTTATCTATTATATAGTAGATATATGTTGAAGAAGAATTGTTTGCAGCAAGAAATATCAATTGTAATACATATTTGATTGTGCAGTCGATCCTTACGGAAACAACATTGACAGAGAATTGGATAAAATTGAGAGCTTGCTGCATGCTAAGGTACTGCTTATCTTTGTACCCTTATAAATAAGCTCAGGTAAACAAGTATGTTTTTTTTAGCAAGATGATTATTTATGGGATTTTCTGGGTATTTTATCTGCAGTTGTATATCGTGAAGGAGCGGTCCGAGCTTGATTCTGTGGTGCATCATCCAAAAGAGAAAATTGAATACTATGAATCGTCATATGGGACCCATAATACAACTCAGCTATTTGTAATTGCTCTTTTGGAGCTCAAAAACGAAGTAAGAACAACACTAGATGTGTTTTGTAAATTTGTGGTCAGATTTAGACTTGCTTTTGTCATCTTGTCACAAAGTTGACCATGGGTGTCCACATTTGAAGGCTTTTGTGCTTTTTGAGACGAACTCCAGGTAATAGAGTTATCCTCGAATGCAACAGGACTTCTTGTTGGGAGTTAGTCCCCTATGCTTTCTTATTGGTGGTTTTGCATAAAATATCAATGATTTCTTTCCACTTGTGGTGCATGCTTGGAGGTAGTGTTCGAATTAGAATGAAGTAGAGCAATCTATTTCGGTTCAGTGAATGCCAAACTCATTTTAGCACCTCTTGGCATGCCAAAATGAGTATGGCCCTCAATGAAGTGATATATAATGTTTCTTGCTCAAACCTCCACACTACCTCCACGCATGCACTGTAAAGTTACCAAAAATGGGAGGTGTTATATGCAAAACAACAACTTCCCGACCAGGAGTAATGTTGTGTCAGAGGGTAACCCTAATCCTTCAAAATTTATAGCTACTTTGAGTAGTTAAGGTCTTCTAGTGCTTGTTTTGGTGCATTTAATTATTAGGTCTTGCTTTTCGTGTATTTAGCATCTAATGAGTTTTATTTGTTCAGTATATAGGGAAGTTGTTGGGTGCCTTAAACAATAAAGTGGACGCTAAGGTGGACAAGAAGATGGTGAAACATATTGAGAAGCTTCACAACTCACTGAGTTACTGTGCATGGGAGCTTGGCCTTAAGTGTGTCCAGGAAGTAATTATCTAAAAACTCTTTTGTCATATATTCTGAGGTTTAGTTCCATGTCAAGTTTGTAATAAATAGAAGTCATCAAAACAATGGTTGCCATTGTTATGGTTATTAAATTCTTGGATAGAAATCTACAGTTTCATCCAGTTCATTTTGTTATACCCAGTCAATACTTTTTTCTTCTGTGCACTACAAGCATCACTTTTCTGATGTCCACACTGTTTTGCATTTTCAAGCTGTAAAATTGGTAGTGCATGTGCAGGCACTGAAGATTTCTGTGGCCAAATATAATAGCAACGGGGAAATCAAATCAAATAAAAAAACAGAAGGAAAGATGGATTTTTTGCGTCAAGCACACAGTAGGCTTGAAGTGTTGCTTTCTGAAGGTTCATATATCACACCTCCTGATATGTTAATGGTATCTTACAAAGTATACAGGTTATATCATAGAATGCAATCATAAGAGCAGTTTTACTTATTTAACTTTCATCCTAGTTGGAACCCGCCAAAGCTCAAATACAGAGGAATCTTGTACCTTGAATCCACAGGAAATATAAATTTTTTGAGAACAACTGAGAAACAGGAAGCTTTTTCTGTAATCTGAAACATATTAAAATTTGTTTGGATTTTGAGGAGCTTCAACTGAGATGGACGAAACCAAATGTTGTGTTAATTGCAGAGAAGAGTTCAAGCTCCGAAGCTTCGCTTAATGAAGGTTCTGGCTCTCTGCATTTGTCTTCAAAGGTCCACACTTTGATCAGCATACTTCAACGCTACAGGTTACATTTTGGCACATTTTTTGCAGTAGTAAATTTAACCCATATTAAGAATTGTGCAAGTTCTTAGATTAATGCAATGTACTCCAAATAAAGTGATACTGATGTCAGATGCGTCCAAATATGGAAACTTAACATCAAACTTAATCATGTGTTTGATGTTGTGTCTTACTTGAAATCGAGCATTGCTTGTAATAGAGTAACATACTAGATGATGTTTGACATATGGTCACAAATTGGCACAAACGGTACAAATATCCATTATGGTTCAATTTGGTAACTTGTAGAGCCCAGATTGGGTTTTATTAAATATCAGAGTATAGGGATTGGATGAATTCTATGATGCCTTCTATCTCTGCACATTTCACGAATTCCAACTTTTTTGTCCCACTGTATTTGAGGAGGCATTAGCCTTCTGTGATAGCTACATAGAAAGAAAAGAAAAAATTATATATGTATGTATATATTGATTGTGTGTGTGTTTGTGCGCGCATGTGTTTTTTTATGTCACTGTTGAACACTAATAAAATGATTTGAACTGCAGGAATGATTTGAAGGACATGAGATGCATTATATTTGTAGAGAGAAAAATAACGACACGCGTTCTCGCGAGCCTCTTGGGAGACATAGATTTTCTATCTCAGCTGCGTTTTAAACCACTTGCGGGGAAAAGTGCAGGCTTGAATGAGATGAATCGAAAGAATCAACAGCTCATCGTTGATTCCTTTCGAAATGGCGAGGTGGGTGTCAATAATGCCAGCCTGTCAAACATTTCCTAGTAAATTGACAATGTGCCCGAAAGGCAATGTTGGAAAGCAATCATTATTATACTGCCCTTGACAAGTCCTGCATTTTATAGGTTTCAAGAAATTGTTTACGATGTGTAACATAGAAAATTGGTTTCCAGAATCTTGAATCCGCTAAGTGTTTGCAGGAACTAAATAGGCTTCTCACCTTCTCTTTTGGCCAAAACGAAGAAGGCACTGCCAATTGCCAAAACACTAGGAGGCTCATATTGCAGAACCAAAAACTAATGTCATTAACCATGGAAATGACATATCAGGTCTAGTGTAAATTTACATGTCGATTCAAGAATGTAAGGAAACATGAGGAATAGTGCAATTTTCTGATGAAGGGGAGGGTGGTGAAATATTTATAGGTGAATGTTCTGGTGTCAACAAATGTGGCAGAAGAAGGCCTTGATATCCAAAGTTGCCACCTCGTAATTCGTTTTGATCTTCCAAAGACACCCTGCAGTTTAATTCAGTCTCGGGGCCGAGCTCGTTGCCTTAACTCCACTTACATATACCTTGTAAAGAAGTAAGTAAAACTACGACCTGAAAAGGTTGCTTCGTAATCCTGACATTCTACCTTTGCAAGTGTCTTTATTCATTTTAATTGTAGATGCGGCCTGATGAAGATCTTTGTAAACTAATAATCTTGCAGTTTATAGGAGATTTAGATCATGTATAAATGACAGCTGTTTGATTTGGTTCTCATGTGTTTCAGGCATGACAACAAACAGACAGAGCTTTTACAGCAGTTTAAGATGAATGAAGTATCAATGAAGGGGAAAGCATCAAGCAGGACTGCGCCGGTTGAAGAATTAGAAGCACTTGAACCTACACTACTTGAAACGTTTCAAGTGAAAAGTACAGGAGCGTCAATTAGTACAGACTGCAGTATACCATTACTTTATCGCTATTGCGAGGTGCTGGCTTATGACAGGTGTGTACTTTTGGGATTATTTAATGCATTCCAAACCTTGGCTATGGTCCTTCTTCAGAAAGAATGAATCAGGGCACTTAAGGTAATGTGTCCAGATCTGGGTGAGTTGGCTATAAGGTGAGTTTGAGAGTTTGAGAGTTTAACCCAGATTTTCTTAAGGCTTAAATTAACATGGTATGAGAGTGGGGCTGGGCTATATAAAACTGGCTTACCAACTTCTCGTGCTAGGATTGCTGGGCTAAGCTAGCCTTTCATAGGCCAGGCAGGGATTTAGGGTGGCAGATTCCATGGGTCAGATCTCAATTGAGATCCTAGAGTGGACTCAAATTTTTTTGGACTGAAAGAGGAGATCTAAAGGTTTCACCCAACATTCAAAATATGGCTCTGACACAAGTTGCTCTACTGAGTTGTTGACAGAAAAGTCCCTCAAAGAGGGACCAGACTTTGGTCCGTCTTTGAGGGACTTTGTGGATAACTCATTTGCAAACCATTACGGGTTGCATTGTGCTTGTGAAGTAGGTTTCTCATGTACTCAAGGAACTACACTTTTTGGATGCAGTTTCCGCACTTCAACACTTTCATTTGAATACTCCGATGGTGGCAGTGGAGATGTAAAATGCGAAGTATTCTTCACTACAGGTGAAGTTTTACAGCGAGTCGAAGGGCGGGCGGCTTCTTCACCATCAGATGCAAAGCGAATTGCTTGCTTGGATGCGTGCAAGCGTTTATACGAGTGTGGAATGCTTACAGATCTCCTCTTACCCAAAATTCAGGAGGATGAACATCCTCTTGTAAATGTTGCTCGAGGAAATAATCATGTTGCAGGTACAAGATTTCACTTTTATGTCTGACTTTGTACGCTTGCTTGTACAAGAATACTTGTCAAGTTGATGATGTCCCTTGTCAATTTGGCAAGTATACATTTTCTTTGTGATTTAAAGTTCCTACTACACTGATTATGGTAAATAGTGTGAGCAGATGTGTACTGTGACTTACCCTAGGCAATCCTATAGTGTTGCCATGCTCCCGCGATATACCCACCTCCTTCCTCGTAGGTTGGAATTCTTTCAAATGCACACTATTTTCTATCCAACAGAATTGTTGCATCCTACAACATGGACCTCTGATGTTAAATATTGTGGGCTGGTAAATAGTGTGCACTAATAGTATTACCCCCAATGTTCTCGCATGGAAATATGCTCCATAGTGTGGTCCACTAGTATATTGTGTTGTTGAGCACATTGTGACAATTCAAGGGCCAATCTTAAAGGCGAGAGGGAAGTGTTGCATGCAAGCGCACCTGTCATCCATCCATGTTAAAGACTATGCTCCCTATAGGTTTGTGCTTAATTTATCTCTGTCTGTGTTCCATTAGAGTAATTCAGCATCCATGAAGGTACTTCCGGTGTCAAATCAACTATTAGACCACTCTACAGGTTCCATACTATTTCAGGACTTTTTTGTTGGATGAACGAGGGGTACACTCACATGCAACTCTAGACCAACTCTAGACCAAAAAGTCTCCTAGGATTGTCTGTTTGTTATTACTAACAAGTAAAGGCCAGAAACAATCTGAGAAACATAAACAGTTTCTTGTGACAAATATTCCTCAAGTTTTCAGTAGCTCCATACCATTTGATGCAAATTTTGATAAAGCCATATCACTAATAAAGCCATTTGATTACTAATAAAGGACTTTTCAATGGTAACCAAGAGCATAGACATAAGGTAAGAGGGCTTGATTTGGTTACTTATCTTTATAAAACACCTATATTTGAGTGGTGTGTGGTTAAATATGGATGTAAGAGCAGATACCATAAGACATCTGTCTAGAAGAGATTGGACTACGTGCTCAAAATTTATTAAGAATCCTAGCTTCAATAGTCAATATAATTGGGGGACCTATATGATCCTTTAATAAGAGAATTTCACTTTGATAATGATAAAGAGATTATATATATATATAGATAGATAGACAGATAGATGAGCTCTGAAAATCATGAGGACAATGGCTACGGCCTCAGTTTGCATTTGCTAATTATCTCTGACTAATCACATGTTTAATTTCATAAGAGATGTGTGTTCAGAGCTAAAAATGTCCGTTTTAGGACCCCTTACCTTGTAGGTATCTAGCAGTAAATGTTAGTATGGAGTTAGGCTTATGCTTGCAAATCAAATCTAACCTAAACCTTAATCCATGTTGCAGAAAAGCTTCCATCACAAGTGCACTCGACAATTGTTCCAGAAGCTTTTAGTGGGACATGGGCGATGGCAGAATCTGGGGTGACATTGTATGCTTACACAGTGAGCTTTGTTCCAACACCCAATGATAGGGCGTATGTCAATTTTGGATTGTTTTTAGAATCTGACTTGGGACCAGAGGCGGGAACCATGGAGGTTGAACTCCAGCTTAGAAACAGAAGGCTTGTGAACACCAAGTGCTTGCCTTCTGGAAGACTACATTTTGAACAGCATCAGGTGATTGATCTTTTTACTTCAGCCACTTTTCACCTTTCAATTATTTTGCGACCTTTAAAAAAACAATATATCTGTTTCCAGCCCTACATCATTGATTGTATAATGATGAATTCTTATGTTTGTCATGCATATTTTTATAATGCAGCTGCATGATGCAAAATTGTTCCAAGAACGACTCATTAGCTCCATTTTGGATCAAACACTTGGTCATAATATCACCGGGGAGTGGAATTCGAATCGGCTTTACCTCCTCCTACCTCTAAAAGAAAACGTCAGGGCAACGTCACATTTGTCAATCGACTGGGAATGCATCGCAAAAGTGATCTCAGATGTTGAGTACAAGCCTCAAAAGTACATATCTCGAGACGACGAGTCTGGAGATGATCATCATCTTGTAAAAATATGGGACGGTGATGTTCCTGTCAATTTCGTTATAGATTCGGTGGTTCAAACAGTTCACAATGGCTTTATCTATTTTGCAAGGGAGTTGATTCATGACCTTACTGCAATGAGCCCCATGGTCACTAAGCCCAATGATACCTACTTTGAGTTCTTCAAACAGAAGTAATACCCTAAACCTACATGATCTTTTTTCTATAAACTATATGATAAGTTGCTTGCATATTAGAGTTATCCTTTAACTCAATGGGTCTTTCATCGGGAGTTGGTCCCCTATGATTTTGCATTGGTTGCTTTGCTTACAAAGTCAATAATGTCTTTCCACTTGTGGTCCATGATCGGAGGTAGTGAATGACTTTGATTGGAGAGCAACCTATTTTGGTTCATTGAGGGCCAAACTCATTTTAGCACATCTTTGAATGTCAAATTGAGTTTGACCTCAATGATCCAACATAGAATTTTCTTTGTTCAAACCTCCACTCTACCACGGAACAAGCACTAAACTTACCGAACATGGAATGTATTGTATGCTTAACAACTAATCCCTCGCCAAAAGTCTTGTTGAGTGAAAGGATAACTCTATTGTCAAAGTTTTCAAATTTTATCTTCTTAAGTACAAGGATAGCATGAATGAGGTTGAAGAAACTGTTCCCTTCTCTTTGAAATGTGTACACCAGGCATAAGACAACCCTACAGCATTTACAGCAACCAATGTTGAAGGCCAAAAAATTCATCCAAGTCCACAGCCTTTTAACCGTTCATAATAATAATGAACGCCCAGGTTAACTTTCTATCTCTTTTTCTCCTCCTTCTGGCTTCATGAGTCACCTTCCCCGTTCTGCAAATGTTTTGGTCGTTATTTCCATCTTGTATTAGAGATATCCTTCAATTCAATGGTATTTTCCGTCGGAAGTTGGTCACCTATGATTTTCATTGGCTGTTTTGCACGCAATATCAATAATTTCTTCTTTCCACTTGTGGTGCATGCTCGGAGGTGGTGTTCAAATTTGAATGAAGAGTTAGCTATTTCGGCTCATTGAGGGTCAAGCTCATTTAGCACCTCTTAGCATGCCAATTTGAGTTTGATCCTCAGTGAACTGATACAGAATGTTCTCTGTTCCAACCTGCACACTACCTCCAAGCATGCAACTCAAACTAACCGACCATGGAAGGTATTCTTTGCAGAACAACCAACTCACGACCAAAAGTCATACTGAGCTAGAGGATGACTCTGTTTATTTAGTACTTCAGAGGAGGCAATTTGTTGGGCATTATACTTTTAACAAAGAAAGTGCATAGCAGTAGTTTTAATGAGGTAATAACTCTGTGAAATTCTACAGCTGCGGATGAATTGAAAGCTGAGCAATTGGTTGAGTTGCCTCTAGAGTTGTGCAAAATAATGGTGAGGGGGATATCCTGTGGCCTTGCAAATGGAGCTTCCCTTTTGCCGTCATTTATGCATCGTCTTGAAGGACTTCTTCTGGCAATACAACTTCGGAAGACTCTTTCTCAGTCTTATCCTGAAGCCTCTCAAGTGTCTGCAAACGTGGTAAACTTAAAATACAAAAACCTTGTTGCCTCTTGTTATTACGTGTGTTGAGTGACCATAGTGTAAAGTGACCTCAGTGCTGACAACATAATTGGTGCTTACCATGTTGAGCAGATGCTGGAGGCAATAACAACGAGCAAGTGCCAAGAGAGCTTCAGCCTTGAAGGTCTGGAACTTCTGGGGGATGCTTTTCTTGAGGTTGCAGTTAGTGAGAATCTCTTTCTGGTCAACAGTAACTTTCAAGAGGGTAAATTATCACAGCTGCGAACATCCATTATATGCAATTCAGCTCTAGAGAAGCTTGGCAAAGAGTGTGGCATAATGGTGAGTACTTTATCCAGATCTCGCCATGAAACAAAATTTTCTACGTTTGATTGCAATTTCCTTGAGTTGTTGATGCTTTTTGATGCCGATTGTCTTTTCTGAAACATTAAAATTTGCACATTCTTAAAATACTTACCAATCATCCAATCAACAATTATATAAACTTGGTCCAGCACAGCCGATCTAGTGCAGTTTGAAATTGATTCATGAGCAGTTTATAAAGAGAAAGAGAAGCACGCACAAGCCAAAGCAATCACCAGATTAATCGATTCATGATGACTGAAGTAGATCAGGTTCGCTATTGTGTGAAGTTGCAGTAAAAAATGACTGTTCTTGTTACACTCACATCTGAGTTCAGGTCACCACACAACCTAAGACAATTGAACTTAAATCTACATACTTTGACAGATAGAGATGAAACAAAGCATCGTCTTGTGTTTCCCAGTGTACGAGAATATTGGCTCCCTATTTGTCTTTCAATGAAAGTTGGATGTGTTTCGCACTTATTAAACATGAAGGCTTCTTCTAAATCCTAGTGTTTGAGGCAATAGAGAAATCGGCAAAGTCTCTCAAAGAGAGACCAAACTAGGAGTTTGGCGCTTCTTTGCGGACTTTCTATAAAAGCTCATTAGAGCTTCTTGTGTTGGAGCCCAATCTTGAAAATTGGGTGAAACTCCTTAGACCTCCTCTTTCGAGGCAAAGAATGTGAGAACTTCAGGATCTAAAGCACGGTCTGACCCATGAGCCCTGCCACCCTAAATGGCAGGTTGGCCTATGCAAGGCTAGCTTGGCCCACGATCCTAGTATGACAAGCTAGTAAGCCAATTATTTATATCCTGACCCCACTCTTTTACCAAGCCTTCAGAAAACTTGGGTGACTTCATACAGAAACTCTCAAACTCACCTTCTAGCCAACTCACTTGGAGTTTCACCTGGAGACTTTATGGAAAACTTTATTACAGCAAGAAACTCTTGAACTGTCACATATCCTTCTATCTAGCTTGTTCTTGTGAGATGTAATGCAGTGAGACGCTAATGGTTCTCAATTGAAATCAATAAGATCCTTATGAAATATTTTTCTGCTCATTATCTCACATCCTTTGGTTGCTCTTGGATGCAGAATTACATTCGCGACATCCGATTCTGTCCAAATGACTGGGCAGCACCAGGGCGTGCTGTAGAGTGTGAGAAGGAAAACATCCATGTAAACAAAAATAGAACAAGAAGGCAGGAAACTGTCTTACATGGGAAGACAATCGCAGACGTGGTTGAGGCCCTCATAGGTAATAACTGTAGACATTGAAGAAAATTTGTTAGAATTGTATTTTTCCCAATTACCATTTCTATTTAGGTGCTAAGGTGTTCAGAGTATAAGTTCCGCATATGGTCAAATTCGGAGTGGTTATTCAACAAATCAACAGATATTCTATATTTCTTCTTTACTCATTTGATTCAATCAACAAATGCATCTAAAATCTGCACCTTTACGTGCAGGGGCACATTATGATCAGGGTGGTGAGAATGCCGCACAGTCTATGATGCGATGGTTTGGACGTGACGTTGGAGTTGACCCTCAAAAGAGGCATGAGGCTCGCACACGAAAGAACGGGCAACAAGGACTCTTGCCTGCTAGTAAAATTGTTCAACTCGAAGGTCTGCTGACTTACAAATTTGAAAACAAGGACCTACTCGTGGAAGCACTAACACATGCCTCTTATGGACCCTCCAGTCGCGATTCTTATCAGGTACAATAATCCCATGTTTCTCTAATACAAAAGGTCCCTAGACTGGTCATGATTGTATACTAATCTCAGCTATGGTTTGAGGTTTAGGGTTTAGGGTTTAGGGTTTGCATAACTTCACCTACATGGCCAGAATAGATTTATCCTTTAACTCAATGGGCCTTGTCGTCAGGAATTGGGCCCTCATGATTTCCATTGGTTGTTGTGCATACAAAATCAATAATTTCTTTCCACCTGTGGTGCATGCTCAGAGGTAGTGTTTGAATTTGAATAATGAGCAATCTAATACCTACCGAACATGGAAGACAACCAATTCCCGACCAAAGCCATGTTGAGTTAGAGGAAAACTCTAATGCGCCATTTACAGGCAAAGAAAGAGAGTGATATGTAATGAAAAGTTTTGGGGTCATGAAGCACATGAAGGAGAATATACTGGAAACTCTTTTGCTTTCCTTCAGCTACCTCTAAATATTTGTGTGGAGTATGGTTGACATAGAGATAGATGTGGAATCCCAAGTTGATGTTTGAATGTCTTGTTGTATAGATAGCATGATCATTCCGTAGTTATTTGCTCCATTCCATGAACGGGCTGAATACCTTGATTTCCACTCAGCTTTGGAATTTCAAAAACTCCTTTCAAAAGGAGTTTACAATATTATTATTTCTTTGTACAGAGGTTGGAGTTTTTGGGAGATGCTGTGCTTGATTTTCTGATCACGAAACACTTCTATAAGCACTTGGCACCGTTGAAACGGGACCCTGGATTGCTCACAGACTTAAGGTCAGCTGCAGTGAACAATGAGTGCTTTGCGCGCGTGGCAGTCCGCCATAGTCTACACCAGTACCTCCTGTACAATTCTCAAGATCTCGCCAAAAGCATCAACTCTTATGTTAAGTTTGTACAAGATTCCACATCTGATGCTGAGTCATCCTGTCATGGCTGGGCAGGGGATGACGGTCCCAAAGTAAGACTTCTGTACTCTTATCAATTCCTCTGTGCCTGACAAAGCATTATGGACTAGGTAATGGATTCGAGGACCCTGCCACAGGCTGTAGTCGGCACCCAATACCCAACTCAATGAGGTAAGTATTGGGTGCCTACTACAACTGATGGCAAGGTGACACATGTCCATTCTTGAATGTAATGCTCAGGCCATTCAGCAAGGTCATCAATTATGGGGTGATAATTTGTATCCTTGTATCCAATCAAGAATAGACTCATTAGCACAATCACTTGGTTTGACCACTGCAAACTAGGTAATGGATGTGAAGAGCCCTGCCATGGGCTGTAGTAGGCACCCAACCTACTGAGCAGCGAGGCTAGTATTGGGTGCCTAAATCAACCCACTAAAGGGTGACACAAGTCCATCATCGGATGTAGTGGTTAGGCCACAATAAGCTCATCAATTATGGGTGATAATGTGCCTCCTTGTATCAATCAGGAATAGGCACATCAACAGAATCACTTGGCCTGACCAGTAGTATTGTCGCTTTTCATCCCTAGGTGCATAACTTTGTTCAACTGAGTTGTACTGTCACGGGTGTGCTATACTAGCCATTCTTCTTTGCCTGTTCAGGGTATTCCAGGACGGTAATTGTTTCTCCAATCCTATCAACTAAACTATAGCTATAGTTATAAAGTTCAAAAGTTAAAGCTCATGGCGGGAAGTTCTTTTCTAGATCAATAATGTTTTTCCATTATGCACCACCAAATGATCACAACTTTGGCTGTGTACCTATGGACAACAATTTGACACGACATCTTACCATTCTCCCAGGTGTTGAGTGACTTGGTGGAATCGTTAGCCGGCGCAGTATTTGTAGACTCAAATTTTGATCTTGATACTGTTTGGCGTATTTTCAAAGAAATCCTGCGGCCTTTGGTTACACCTGGAACCTTACGGCTAGAACCTACTCGGGAACTACGGGAGCTTTGTCAGTCATTGAAGTTCAATGACCCAGAATTTAAAAAGACACATGGAGCCAAGGGAGATTTTGAAGTCGCTGTCACAGTCTATATGAATGACACGCAGTTTACAGAAGTTGCTCGCAAGGCGGACAACAAAAGTGCTAAGAAAGCTGCTGCAATCCAGGCATTGGCGAAGCTCAAGGTAAAGCACGAATCCCCATATCTCCTATAAGGTTTACCAGATTGTCATCTGCCTAATCAATCATAATGTCTTGGTTTCTTGACTTTCCCATTCTGAACTTTGATGGCATTCTGTACTCTGCAGCAACACAAACTACTGCCTGTTGTTTGTATTGCCCTCCCACTTTAAATTTAATGAAAGATTTGAAGTTGCAAATTTCACTGCAACAGACTTGCTTAAAGAATGGTGTTGAGGTATGGAGCCTTAAGGTAGGTGAGCCTAATTCTGTTACTAACCTTGATCAGACACCTATATTTGAGTGGTGTGTGGTTATATGTACATCTAAAAGCAGACAACAAAAAGATATGTCTTTAAAAGAGATTAGACTACATGCTCAAACTTTGTTAACTATTCTAGCCTCAATAGTGAACATAAATGAGGGTGCCTATATGACCATTTTATAAGAAAGAGAATCTTCAGTCTAATGAATAAGATATTCCTAGGAGCTCCAACAAATATGAGGAAAATGGATACCACCTCAATTTGGATTTGCTAATCATCTTGCACTAACCATGTGTGTCATATCCTTAGAGAAAGGGGGTGCAGAGCTAAAAGTGTCCATTTCAGGTCCACTGAAGTGAAAGGTGGTCCATTTTGAGTTACACAACTTGCAGATTAGTTGTGGAATAGAGATCTTGTTGCACGACACAAGTTGCATCCGTCGCTTTCAAATGACATGGAAATTAATATGTTCTATTGGCACAGTCCTCCATGATGTGTTCTGATATGTTCTGTATCTCAAACTTTGTGGGTTATCTTGTTTCCAGACTCTTGATAAAGAACATTTCAAGAGCCGTTTGCTGAAGCGAGAAGCACTGTCCACAAGATCGTTTTCACCTCTCGTGGATGTTCCGGAGGATGCAGAATCTACAAATACTAATGCAGATACTAGTATTACAAACGCTAGTCACTGCAATGACCTTGGAGTCGTTGGCCACTCCTTCACTCCATCCACGAAAAATAAGACTGGTGAGTTGAACTAGTTCAATTGGAAGTTGCTTTCAATCGGCTCGATACTTTCAAGAAAAGATAAACGTCATCATCCCGTCAGGTTTTGCTTCGATTTGAAGGAGAAGGTGGCTCCAACTTGAATTTGATCCTCGTAGAAGGTCACTAAGACTTGAGTGCAGAGGCAAACTTTTTTGCCCATGGGTGTTGGCAACTGAGGCATAACTAGCTTTAATAGTTTGGGCAACACTCCAAAGCAAACATGCTCCAAAGATGGCATTAATTCAATATGATAGACACCCATCAATGAACTTTGACCACCTCCAGAACATGGCAGTTCAAATTCTCACATTAATGTATTCCAATTTTGTACATGTGTGTCTAGTTTAATCAAGGATCCACATCCATCATGTCATTCACTTTGACATAAAACAAGATTTTGACTAGCTGCCCCAATTTAGAAACTTTAACTTTGCGACCGTTGGATCTTCTCAAAATTTTGTGGAATGAAGACATTTTTGTCTCCACGCTTTCATTATGGAATTGGCTTCTACGTACAAGTGGATGTTTGAAATAAATGTTGGTCATAGTGGACTCAAATACCCTCAACATCAAGGATCGTATAAAAATTCTAGTACATTAAGGGTTAACTACACGCCTAGTCATGTTCCACTTAAACATAGGTGTCCAATTCCTTAGAGTGATCACATAATGCCCACATACATATTGCCAATTAGAAAAAAGTTAGCCATGTTCTGTGAACAACGGTTGCATGCAGTTGTGAGTTTGAATTTGCTACTAACATAGTAGTGGAACGGTCTAACTTGGTATTTCCTTCAGGCGTCGCATAAAAATTGGTGTGCTATGTTATTAGAGTGATTGCAAGACCTGATGATGATTAGTGATGTGAGCCACACTAAATTAGATATTTAGTGTTTAATGTTCACAACAGACATGTTTCGTTTTGATCAAGGCAGACAGCTGAGGGTTCAAATTCATGCTGCAGGTTCGAATAATGCTGAGTCTGCACAAAATTCCCAAAGCAGGAAAGCGGAGTATGTGAACGAAATAAAGTCTTTTATCTCATATTCTGGCCACGGAACAGATGTTGTGCACCTATCAAGGGAAAGTGTGTGCTCCAGAGAGGAATCCTTGAACCAAGTGGATAGTGGAGATGATATATTTTACGATGCCCAATCAACAGTGGAATACTGTGAAATCATAACACCTCCAGATGTGATGGAGACTGCCACATCATCATTCTGGGAAACAGGGCTCAATACTGGGGGTCTAAATTCAGAAGTCCAAAACCCTATCCATAGAGAGGATTCAGCAACATTTAAATCACCGAAGAATACTACGTTCCCAGACACTGCCACATTTCCTCTTTCTGGACATGATTATGTTCCACAAAGAGATCAGGAACTCCCAAATCTTGTGGACACATTGCAGTCAGGAGGCAACATCCCAGCATACCAATCCGAGGTTTATTCCATCGTGGACTTCCTTCGCAGATCCAAAATCGGTGATTTGCGGGATGCTCCTATGTCAAACACCACACCTAAATCTGGCAAATCTACTCATTTGAACGGAAGCTCAAGCTATTTATTTTCAGGAGAAGCAGCTACTGATTACTTCAATTCATCGCATCATCGAACAAGCCAATTCATTCCACCCGCAGCTCCTCCTCCAACAGAAGAACCAGGTTCGAACTTTGACATCTAGAAGTTTCAATTTTGTGTCATAACATTCTTGAGTACCGTGTAGTCTCCCAGGACAAGTGGAAATATCTAAGAATTGTTCGGATAACATAAGAATTGTTCCAATTGGGGCACACGCCTTCAATTGGATCTTGAGAAGTGGAATCTGAGTAGAGTCACACAATCTCTCATCTTTGTGTGACCAGACCATGTCAAGTTTGAATGAATTTTTGCCTTCAACGCTTCTATAGCATGTTAGCAAGTTACAGTAAAATCAAAACTTTTCTTCTTCTGAAGGGCTTGGACAAAGAAAGTTCACGTGACGTTCATCTATTCTGGTACTTCAATTTGAAATGCATGCAAGGACTTCAACCTTGAACACTATTTACAAGGCTTGAAATCTTAATGTACATATATACCAGAGTCAAATCAAGCGTGTGAGTCCGGCGCTTTTGTTGACCAATATCTGAGCCTAAACCACCATCTGTTTCAGGCCCTACAATGAGGTGTTCACTAATCAAAGCTTGCCCCTTGACTGTGCTAGGCATTCAAGCATGCACACAAGGACTTTGATTCTTAAAAATTAATTCTTGAAACTACACTAAACATCTGATTAATTGTCACATTAAAATTAGTGTACCATGTTAATCAGAGTGGTTTTCATGCCTCGTCATGTAGCATCAAGTGTCGCCAACCAGTGATTGCACTAGCTCAATGATGAAGAGTGTGGGCCACACTAAATCGATGTTTAGTGTAGCAAAGAAAGGGAACATCCTTACAAGGTTTAAAAGTTGTTATGCTAGTATGTATGACAGCGTCAATGTCAATTCATGTGCTTGAGTTAGGCTTCAATTTTGTTGCCCAATATCTGGGTCTAAAAGCTCCTTATGTTCCAGGGCCTAGAAGGCAGTTGGCGAAAGGCGAGGCGAGGTCCAAGCTCAATGAGCTCTGCATGAAGCAGAGGTGGAAAGACCCAGAATACAAGCGTGTTTCAATAGGAGGTGTCACCCATGCCCCTGTGTGAGTACCAGACATTAACCTTTACCTCAACTTTGTCAATGTGTTGGATTTTGTCATAATTAAAGAATTTGTCTTTTTTTTTGTAAAGAGGAAACAGGGCAGCTTCGCTCTTATCCCTGCAATCAAAAATCTTGGAATGGTTTGACCAAGGCACTGACAATATTTATTGTTATAAGGTGCTAAAACCGTCACTTTAAGCACCAAGTATATCCACTATTATTAGATTGACAAATCTCAAATGAAACGCATGAGTAAATGAAAGGGTATTCCAATGCACGAAAGTATGGCTTCTCTGAAGTTTGTATGCACAAACAATTACAAAAGTTTTACAAAGTTTATTGGTGGATTAAAGATAACTGTAAACTCACCAAAAGTGGGGAGCAAATCCCCAATTTTGAAGGAATCTCCCCTATTTGCCAATTCCAACACTCATGTCAGTGACCTTAAGAAAAACAAGGGACCAAAAATCCTTTGATTCTATTCATAGGCTACAAAGCTTTGAGAAACTTTTAAGTTCTTTTCTTGAGCTTTGATTCTATTTGAGTACACAAGTGGTGGGAGGACAAAAGAGTGCTTAGATATGCATATGGATATAGATGGCAAAGAAAATGAATCTTCTTTGTTTTTAGTTATATTAAGATAAACAATTTCAATACCTAAGACTCAAAGAAGCCCTCCAAAACTTTCCGGTTTCACTTAAATAAAAGAAAGCATCAAGGGATTTCAACCTCAATTCATCCCCATACATTCCGATTAAGTATATTCCCCAAAATTGTTTGGGAGCCTAATGTTAAGGTGGTCGACATTCTTAGAAATGATATGTACTTGTTCTGCAAGATTTTAGGGTGTTGGTTTCAGTACCCTCCCCCTCAGTCGATATTTAGTGTCGATTGTCCAACAGTGTCACTTACCCTACATTGAAGCTTACATATAAGTTGCAATAATTTGCCAAGATGGTTCCAATAAATCGCATGAAAGATCAAAGTAAAACTCGACTCAAAGTGATTTAAGAAATTCTATCAAACTCAGTTGTATTAGTGAAACTCGTAATAAAGATGTGCGTCTTGCCTGTGATTCTAATATTTTTACATTTATTTTCTAATAAGCAGCCAAGAAAATCATTAGTACATATATAATACAGTACTTCAATATACAATCAAAGTTATGATATTATACATAAATTTTAAGAGGTATCCCACATATGGTGGATCAACCACAACTTGCCATCCTCACGCCTTCACTCCTAAGTTCCCACTGTTTACACAATATGTCAAGATGCAAAGAATTATTGGTGTCCAAAAATTACTTATATTAGGGGACTTGACATGCTTGATATTTCTAGGGTTGCAGATAATTGAGTGGATCCTTTCGCCATTAGTGTATGCAACACTAAATACCATAAACAGTGTCTGACCGCTTTAGATATCCAGTCAGTAAGGCATTGTCTAATAATGGCTCATATGTCACTCATATGCAGATATACATACATGGTGATGACCACTTTCTCTATGGACGGAAAGCAATACAATATCGAAGTGGAAGGAGAACCAATGAAAGATATTAAGGGAGCCAAAGACTCGGCAGCCATGCAGGCCATTATCTGGTTTGAAGACTATGGTTTCGTCTGTCAGTAAGGTGAGTAGAAACCCTAAACCCTAAACTCCAATCTGGAAAGTGAACTTAAAGGTACATATCCAAATTTGGAATGTATATATCTGAAAGAGAACTATTACATGTCATCTACGAGTTTTCATAAGGAATTTCACATGGATTCCAAGTACAACAAGCTTCACTTTCATGTTCCTCATTTGGATTTGCGAATGTGCTCATGGAACTACTGTTTTGTTATCAATCTCCCTACAAATTCTTACATTCTCATCATTGTTGCAAATTGGGTGTTGATTTTATAAAGCAAACATGCATAACACGACCACCAACTCTAGAAGCCATTCGGAGGTCGAATCATGGATGAAGGGGCTCCAGTGAAAACAAGCTCCGACTCATACCAATTGGAGCACACTAGACTATTTTAGAATCCTTGATGCCATTTTTGGAGCCAAATCAACTTACAACCAAAATATCATTTTATAGAACAGGTATATTTACCACTGTGTATTTACTAGTGGTGGACCGGTATCATCTTTTTGTGATACCAATCAGGTATATATAATGATTATTCTACATTTTTTATTTTTTTCACCAGAGAGGATACCTACTTGAGAATACGTTTTTTATACCATTTGGGTCTGTATACCATGTCAGAATTTAGATACCTGGATAAAATATCCCCCATATCAATATGCATTAGAATGGTGAAAGCCGCAAGCAAGGATCAATGGATCAAAATACAACTGTGTCATGGAAGAGAGTGAAGAGTGCATCTTTTGTTGAAAAATGTATGAATGTATATCTTCATGGTGGTCTCCGCAAAGCTTTGTGCTTAACTTAATGGATGCAGGATGGTGAGGAGTTCTTTTCTGAGCAGGATAGATGCGTGCACTGAAGCATTAAGCTCTTCAGACCTTCAATTTTTATTTTTTATTTTTTCTTGGGACTTTTAATCGAGAATGAGCTATGGAAAGAAGTGGAGGATCACTCAGATTGGAATAAATTGGAGCTAAAAGTTAGAACATAAATGACATTACTGTGGATTGGGCAGCTATATTTGAATGGTTTGTGGTTAGATGTGGGCGTGAGAACGCACTCTAGAAATACTTGTGGTAAATGAAGACTACGTGCAAAATGTCGTGAC
The DNA here is from genome assembly GCA_950295325.1 of Polytrichum commune. Taxonomy (NCBI): domain Eukaryota; kingdom Viridiplantae; phylum Streptophyta; class Polytrichopsida; order Polytrichales; family Polytrichaceae; genus Polytrichum; species Polytrichum commune. Next base: position 18,022,376 of record OX485806.1, read on the forward strand.
CATTCAATAGTGAACAGAATGTGAGGAGTACTGTATATCGCAATTTCACCACACCAGGAAATTTCTCTCTGACCATGAATAAGATATTCACATCAGCTCCGCAAATTATGAGTCAAATGGCTGCATCCATGATTTGGGACCGGCTAATCCTACACTAATAGCGTGTTTCGCAGCCTACGAGATGCAGATGCTTGACATTAATTCAACTTGACTGAACCAACTTTAACTTCCATAATCCATTCGCCCAGGAAGGGCCCTCATTTCGGTTGGTAATGGAGGTCATTGAAGGTGCTCAACTCTATTCAAAGACACTCAACACAAGATCAAGATCAAAGATTAAAGATCAAAATAATCAACACTCTCCACTCAAACATCAGAAAACGTTTTACATAACAACCTCATCATAATGTACACCTTCCAAAGAATTCAGCATGAAACCAAGCCATATGAATATGAAGATCAACTACCAATGTAAAACAATGCCATATCCTTTATAAGTAGGAATAGTAAAGCCAGCCACAAACAGCTTGCCGACACTTAGATCTCTCAAAAAAGATCTGAACACACTCCTATATGATGATACTCGGATAAGGAAACCTGGAAAATCGAGACTACCAGCTATTCCTCTAAACAATATCTCTCAAATAAGGAGCGGAAATATGACAATAACAAAATGGACATTTGGAAGTCTCTAGGACAGACTATCTTTGGAAAACTTGCACACCTGCCACATAGAATAATGCTAAGCATAGAGTTCACTGGTTGAGACACCTCAACTGGAACCCAAATTCTCAGAGAAGTGCATCTAACTACAAACACGTCCCACTATCACAACCTTGAACCCTCAAACCATTCGAGTCCATACTCAGCTTGGTGAAGATAAGCTGCAATAAAGTAATAACCATGGCATACAAAATACTCTGCTGCCAGATACTGATTGGCTTAGAAGCCCCTGATCCAATTCTCTCCTTTCAAGCAACTGTCATTTTTAAAGGATCCCTGGAATTGTAGTACCCACGTCCATATTTCATTGTCGGCGAAGGTAATCCATGAAATGAGTGCTGGTAAGCATCTCCGGTGACAATTCGAGGTGTAACCCGAGTGGCAGTAGATGATAGAACGGGAGGATTGACAATGCACCTGCCAAAGGAAAACAGATTACCAAAAACTGATTACAAAAAACAGAAAAATCTTTGCAAAAACCTGGCAACTGCTGATAATTGAAAATCCAAAAATCAAGCTTGGTGCTAAGTATAGGAAATACTGACATGGCAGTATTCACAGGTGTGGCTGCTGCACCAGGGGCACGTGCAAGTGCTGGTAAGACCGCTGCTGTCAAAAAACACATTAATAGAATGAAATTGCACATCAAGAAAACCCTGCATATATAGATTGTAAACACACAATAATCAAACGGCTGTGCAAATGGCAATGCACTAGTGTGAAATAGGGCACACCTTGATTGGCAGGTGGTCGATTGAAAGCCGGCCTCACTTTCCCATACATGTATGGGGTTGGACTTACATTCTGCAATACAAAAAAAATTGGAATGAAATCAGTATGCAGGAATACAAGCAAAGACTTATGAACCTAAGAAACAAACACAGTAATAAACGATGATAAAGCATTGAATGACATTTACCTGTTTGGTCCAGATTGGTTTTCCTTGCCTCAATCCTGTAGAGATTTGAGCAAATTCATAAATATATCCAAAAGAATTTTCACTTGAAAGTCCTCAAAACCAATAACATGAAGACCATAAAAATGCAATTACATATTTATATACAGATAATTGATCAACCTACATAAGAAGCCTTCCCTCTATTGAGCATCAAGGTAAACAACAAGATCACATGCTTGACATCAACATGTAAAAAAACAGCGCTTGTTGTTAGTGAACAACCTTCTTGACCTTAACATCAGGACATTATGTTCCAAAAGAAACATGAAAGGAAGGGCAACATGCACAAGTCCCAACCTGTCTGACCATCACGCTCCTTATTCACCATCCCATTTGTCTTCAGTACTGAAACATCAGAAGCAACAATCAGACATATACCCATGGACACCCAGCCATAAGCAATAACTACCCTGGCCGAAGAACGCTTAATCACAACAAAAACATGACAAATTTGCAAGCTCAAATATGGATCATACGTCAAGAGCATGTCCACATTTAGGTAAAGCCGGCATGTTGAGAAACTAAACCTTGCCGATCATAAATCCATGTAAGAATGCTTTCAACTTAGACTGATTTTTCGACTGTTGACAATAGGATACAGATTATGAGTGTTCTTGTATCTAGAACAACTTCCATCCATAATAACCTGGTTTATATATTGCCAAAAGTCATCAACTTTGCAATTACAAGCCATCCTTCGTCTTAAAGATTCTGCCACATATCAGAACATTGCATTTTCATGTCTCCAGCTATAGAGAGTTCACATGCACTTCGATATATTACTGTTATAGGTTCATAGTTAATTAATTATATCAATCTCAAATTAAAAGCATGCAATGCAGTACAGAGGTCAAGTAAATGGAGCATGATATACTTACCAGAAGTAGAGTAAGACTTCGGCTGCAACAACTCACAAGCTGATATAGACTGTGGTATGCGCTTGTGCACCTGCAAGTTACCTGGACATTTAGCATTCTTGCAGTCCCCAAAAGCCAATCAAATTTTCAAGTATCGCCAACTATAGGCAAAGTGTAAGGCAACCTCATACAGCAGGTACTGGAAAATACTGACCTGAATATTCTACATGACTAGAATTACTGGACAAATAGCATTCATGTTCTTTACCTGGAAAAAAGGATGCTGCAATGACTGCGCTGCAGTTGGCCGTTTACTAGGATCCCAGACACACATGGCCTGCAACAAACACAAGTTAGCCAACTACAATCACGTTCTTTTACCTTAAGAAGCTTACTTTCTCAAACATACTTGTACATTTTTTATGAATTCCATTGACTCTCATATGAAAGGAAACAGTTCACAGAACAGTTCAGAAGCTGAGAAGGACATCACTTACAGAGATCAAATCAATGGCTTCACGGCTTGCAGTAGGGATCAAATGAGAAAGATGAGTTGATGACAACTGCAGGGATACAAAGAAAGACAATGTTAGAGCTTGATATACAGGAATCACTAGAAATGATAAGGCACCATACTTCACATATGCCACATCTTCACGGCTCAACCAACTCATATGACCAGCCCAATAAGGACAACCTCAAATCTCACAAAATCATTATGTGTCCATAAAGAATTATAAAAAATGGAGTAGCAATACTGAACATAACACAACAAAGATACAACATGAGACTAGAAGAACCAAATAATACCTGTGGAAACTGAAAGTTTAAAGAAGCTGCAAGCTTCATACCATCAGACCAGGACTGATGACTGGGTGATCCAATCACAGAACAAATCCTGTATATCTCATCTGCCTCACTGTTCCAATAAAACATAAATATCAGTAACACTAGTTCCTTACAAAGGAAAATAACAGATAACAAAAATTCTAGAAACAGCAAACAAAACCATCTCCTTAGACAGACCCTAAAGTCTTCAACACAAAACGTCACAGGTTGAAACCATGTCTGCACCTACCTTGAACCAGGAAAAAGAGGGCGCAGTGTAAACAGCTCTGCCATTATTGCTCCCACAGCCCATACATCTGAAAACAATCTCAATTTCACATGACATAAAGATAATAGTTAAGATTTTACACCTTTCTACAACATATCCAATGTCCAACAAAATAATTCTGAAAAGAACAAAAAACAGTAATACATGTGTAATGTAGAAATCACATTTCTCTTCATCAGTTTTAACATAGAAGTTGCCCTCATATTGAGGCAAGGATGCTGCCAGCACATGACAAGCTACTTACAGATGAAGTAGCTATTAAAACTAGGACCTGGCAGAGAAGGAGGCATTATACAACCCAGAGAGATACAAACATAGTTTGGAAAGCAGTTGCATTACCTATAGCGGCACAGTAAGTCGGAGACTGTAGGAGCACTTCAGGCGCGCGATACCTAAGCAAACAACAAAACCCCACATCACTCACACAGGTCATGCAATAACACAGATGCCACTCTCACCATATACCAAGTAGATTGAAATGAACGAGAAAACATTATGAGAACAGATATGGCATCATACCAGCGTGTAGAGACATAATCTGTGTAAGGTGGACATGAGCGCACTTCTCTTGCAAGGCCAAAATCAGCAACCTTTATCACGTCCTTGGTAACCAATAAGTTCTCTGCGAAGAGCAAGAAGGTGTAAGATTTTACAACAGTCAAAGGCACTTAAACCACTCAGGTAAATCCATAGAAAGTCCAAAAAGTAGCAATGCCTGATCATACCTGGTTTCAAATCTCTGTGAAAATAACCATGCTTGTGCATGTACTCAAGAGCCTGTAAAATCTGGAAAGCCCAGTTTCGTACTTTGGCTTCAGAAAATGGCTTGTCCTTATCCTTCATTAACTGGTACAAATTGTATTCCTGCAGGACACAGATCAAGGCGTTCAATTACCACCAAATTCAAAGTCTACAACCTTCTGAAGCACATACATATTGAACTGCTTGCTTTCAGATTTCAAGACAAGATAAGGGAAATAGAGGGAAAATTACCATATATTCAAATACAAAATAGAGCTCATCGTTCTCCCTGATGACCTCCTTCAGCTTCACAATATTAGGGTGATTCAGCTTCCGAAGAGACTGTCGAGTTACAAATCATAATTGTCAGAAACTTGACCAACAAAATCAATCGCAAGATTGCTGTTAATAAAGGCGTCACTCACTAAGACGAAATTTAAGGTTCACCCAAATAAGGACTCTTCAGAAACTGACAAAAAGATTGACCAGTTCACAAAGAAAGTAGATACCTTGACTTCTCTCAGATTCATACACTCATCCCACGAGTAAAACTTCCTCTTCATCTTCTTTATCGCAACAACCTCTTGTGTGTCATTGTTAATAGCTTTCCAGACACTCCCATAAGTACCGTCACCCAACTGCCTCATAACCTTGTACCTGCCAACAATAGACCATACAGCATGACGAAATTCCCCATTAGAATTTCACCACCAGAGAAGATGTTGACCAACCAGCAATTATCAGGTGCATGAAACCAGAAAACATGTCCGTAAGAACTTGAAGGAAAGACCATAAGTAAGAGCTAGTAAGTGATATACCTCTCCATGACCCCCTAGCAGTTTGAACAGGGCACCCTTCACAGAAAACACAATGTCTTAGGTAGCAATTCCTGATCTGTGACATGCACACAGCAGACTATGCTGCAGCATCTTCCCTTCGTATAATTTGTAAAAACTGCCTCAATGCAGTACCCGCTTCGACAAGGAAACATTCCATACTCTATTTGAACTCCACTTGAAGAGCCGCCATTCATCTCCACAGAGGCTGCTGCTTACTTCAAGGGTAGAAACTATGTACTCCAAGCAGCGGTGGGACCGCTGCAATCAACTCCATCACAGGAGCAAGTTGTTGCCTCGATTCACCTTCAAGTGCCACTAACTCTGTCGCCACATCGACTGCGAACCGGGTGCGCAGGGGTTGGAGCTCCATGGCTGTAGCCACTTGAACCATCCTTTGAAATACAGAGTCTCAAGATTTGACGGTGTCAAGTAAATCAAGCGAGCAAATTCGTAGCTGCAATCACAAATAAACACACGTTACACCACTCATAACCCTCAAAAGATAATGACAGAACAAGTTTCTGTGGCATAAGATTTTAATTTCCATACTCTATAAACCTGAACCTGTTTGCTACAAGCACCTTCAACCAAGTTGCCTTGATCTTACTTCACGACAGAGTAGGATTACAAGATGGAGCTTCATACATGAATGAAGGAGACATTCCAATCCAACAACGAAGGGAGAAAAAATAGAACCGTCAGTTGGCACAACAAAAAGAAAGGAATAGTTTATGTCCAACTCATCAACCACAATGTCCACCTATTCAGTAAGAACAGTTAAAATACAGTGACAAAATATATAAATCCTGCTAACGTAATGGAAACTCTGGCAGGCAATTATACCGTTTCCACTTGAAAGCACATCACCATAACATCACCATCACCAAGTCAACTTCACCAGACCAGTTGTCATCATATCAAAGAAGAATGCTAGAAGTGTGAAGCAAGGTTAGAAGCCTGCTTTCTAGATCTGTCAGAAAAAAGATATCGCAGCAATCTGTGCAACATCGTAACCTACACATTTAACATGGAGCAAGAATGCCGTAATTCACAAAACACTCCACGACATGACGCACGAGTTCACTGCTGTAACCAGAGGCCGACCTCCGACAACCCCGCTCTCCACAAAACATAGATTAAATTAAGGAATTTTTATAAAGTACCTCTTAGTATCCACTTGACATTATCAAAGCGTGCGTTGCTCTGATGTTGCTGCAGACGAATCGTGCGCAGGCTTAAGAAAATCAACAACCTCTCCCCGACACACAAGACGAACGCCTCGAGAAACGCGCGCACGATCAAAAAGGCCTCCAAGCTCACCACGCCACAAAGAATTGGCCGGATTCTGCCAAACCAGGGCTCTACAACAAGATATTTCGACAGAGCTCGCGCTCCGACACTCGCACTGACAGCCACAACCAAAGAGATCCTTAAGGACCTCCTTTCTCAAGCTCCAAAACCAAATCCGCCGCAAGCCACCACGAGATCAGCCCCCGATTCACAGCCACGATACCACAAAGGCCTCCTTGTGCCGTCCGCCGCAAAACCTGGCCCCCTGCACGCGACGAGACCTCAATTCCGGACCGAAACCTCGCCAGCACCAAGCGCCAGCGCACAGCACATCAACTCCTTCACTACAGCCACAAAGAAACACCGCGACACAACGCGAGACAAGCAGTGCGCTCTCTCTCTCTCCCTTTCCTAAGTAGCCACACTTGCGGTCAGTGCACGACGCGCATGAACATCTCCTCCTCCGCGGGCACGCAGAGAAGAGGAGAAAGGGAAGGGTAGGGTAACGTGGTAGGCGAGAGTGGGAGCAAGTGCGAGAGCCTGGAGCCTCCTTTGTTGCGGACTCCCTGACTTTTTCCTTCACCTGGACCCCAGCTTTCCATTTCCACATTTTCCGTTTCCTTTCCGTTCTCTTTCCGTTCGTTAGCCTACCTTGGTCACCAAGTCTACATTTACCTCGCTACCCAACCCCCATCTTCCGCATCTACACCCCCGCTCCTTCCTATTCCACCGTGTATACACCCATGTATCAACCTATACATGAGCATAAATACAATCCTGTATATCTTCCAATGTAGTATCCAGGCCTGACCTTTCCTTTCCATTTTCTTTCCGTGCACTACCCCAATTTGCCCTCTAACTGTACTGACCACCCTACCCTGCCCCCTGAGCTTCCGGTTCTAAACCATGGTTGTTATCCGCCTGTGTATAGATACGTGTAACATCGACCGTCCATCCCAGGTTATCAACCCCTTTCGTAGCCTGACCTTCGATTTCCTTTCCATTTTCTTTCCGACCCTTGGCCTACTTGGTCTCTAGTTTAGGTTTCCCCTTTCCACCCCACCCCCACCCTACCGCGAGCTTCCGGTTCTCACACACCTTCCGGGTATTGGACTGAGGACCACCCCTGTAGGATCCGGTATACGAGACGGTATATCGCCCGGCTACATTGCACGGTATATGGGCCACGTGGGCGACAGGGGTTGGCGAATACCCAGATATATATCCGAACGTGTTTCTGACATGGCAGGGTATCCAACTTGGCATTCAAGGTGTATCGGAAGGTGTAACGGAAAAGTCGGTTTAGTAGCGGGTATGTAGACCAGCGTAGGGCCCACGTGGCGGAAAGGGAATGGGGGAGGCGGGGGATATGGCAGCATGGGTGGGGAGCGAGGCGTGTGGAATTTCATTTCCTACGTGGGCCAGGGCGGCGAGTCAGCTTTCCCCCTTTTGCAATGGAGATCTAAGGTGTATATATATATATATGTGTTTGTGTGTGTGTGTGTATATATATATCTTTAGAATGGCCACCTTCATTGGTGGTATGACCGCCCAAACACACTACTTATTGACGGGTCCACCTTCGTTTCATTTGACGGGTTACTTTTGTTCAGGCTTTTTAGTGTGACGGACAACATTAAAATATGTTTTTCAAATGACAGGTTGTGAGAAACATAATCTTTCCCACAAAATTCAAGGTTAACCCACGTTCTTTCCATTATAAATGTAGAGAAGTTTGAACTTCTTAGAATAGGTAGTCCAAATTAAGAACTCTATGAGTCTTCATGTTATGCCATAACTCAAGTATTGACCTCCAATCCACATTCTCCAGCTTTATCCCACATAATGATACTCACATCAGAGCATCCAAAGTGTCTAGCTTTAACGAAGCTTGCAAATGGCTCTTGATGGCAGTTTCTTTTGGAAATTCCTTTTTCACAATTTGCAATACTTGAGGGACTAACAAGTATTTTTGGCCAAAGTTTCATGAGATGTGGCCTATTGGTTAACCACTCGTTGATGCCTCAATAAAATCGCCATGCCTTGTACAATGATTTGTTTCACATTCATGTCTCAAAGTTTCTACGAATCCATCCTTGATTGATTAAAATGTAAGAAAATGATAAATAAAAGTCTATAAAATAACATAAAGTGAAAGAACACTTTAAAATAACTTATATAGCAATATTATTAAGTTTAATAATACAAAGTTCAATTATTCTTTGCATATTTTGAACAACACAATCATCCATGTACACAAATATACACAGCAAATGTCTTCAATTTTTGGCACAAATTAAGAAATCAATGACCCAAGATACAACCAACTCAGGCGAACTAGTGCAACCCGAGTGGAAATTAAGAAATAATGTTCATCTACAGTCTATCCAGATATCTTCATATTTTACTTATCCTATAGAAAACAATTTAAAATATGTACCTCTTAAGAAGGTTCATGTTTATGTGAACCTTGAGAACCAAATAAAGGTGTTTTGGGTAGTTGGTGAGGATCCCTCCTTGGTTTGCCCAACCTTGAATTATTTTCAAATGTCATCTTGAGGTCGATCTGGTGATCTAGTTTGATAAAAATTAAACAATGAATTGTTAATTATTAATAATTCATTTAATTTATAAAACACATTAAAAAACCAATTCAAATCAAACAAGATTATGCACATGTTTTTCTCGAGAGTGAACATTGGGAGGAAGCACCACGCTCTATGGCTTCAATTTGCCCTCCTTGGTTTCACATACGAGGATTTACATATCAACAAGTCACTAAATTAGACTGAATCACATTCTTGTCACCTTACATGACATCATGGCTCTCTTGGACACAACATCACACCATGCTCAAAAACCTAAAAAACACCTCACACTGAATTATCAAACCATATATGTATTTTACATTTGCCTTTGCATGCTTATTGTGGTTCTGTCTAGACACCCTCAGTGCACCTTGGAACATTTATCCCGGCACATATTACATAATTATCTATAAATGCCCAAGGAAACACCCAATTCCAAAAGCAATGAGAACTCTCTTTAGGGTTTCAATGATTTCACTTCTATATGTTAGTGCTTTGACACGACATAACAAGGGCAAACGCCATTCAAAGTCACATATTGAGCTCTACATAAAGATTCAAGCCATGATTCAAATACCAACATGGCCTTTCCTATGTTGATTGCACATGCTACTCTATTGGTCCATACCTTATGCATATATTCATTGGTTTATAATTCATTTTAATGTTTGATACTACCTAGCAATTCACATGAAGTTAAAACTAGTATAAGACATAAATGCATAGTTCTTAATACATATTACAACTTTTATTGTTATTATCAACTTATTGTGGAGCAATTGTCAAGGGTGCACTAAATTCAAGGACAAAACTTCAAATATCTCAAGCATGGATGGGCAAGTAAAATCCAACAAATAAACGCTTTGTCAGGAAACAACAAGGGCAAATGTTATTTGAAATCGCATATTGAGCTTTGTGTAAATTCAAGGTAAGGTTTAGGAATTAATATGTTTTTCTTATTAAGTGGTTGAAGTTCAAGACCTCGAGAACAAAACCCAACTTAATAAAGAAAAACTGGAATATCACCTCACACCAAAGTATCAATGCATGGGGTGAACCAACTCGTAATTACAAATAAACAAATTGAGTTTGAGGAATAACCAATTGAAGTTTAAGACTTTGGGAACAACCCACAATTCAATAAAGAAAACCCGGAAGATCACCTCACACCAAATTATCAATGCATGGGGAGAACTGACCGTCAATTACAAATTAACTTGTTGAAGTTCAAGACTTCGTGAAAAACCCCTAATTCAATCACTTCCAGCTATTCCATGTATACTCTCGAACTCTTCAATGATCACAATCGCATTGAAAATTCAACACAAACTCAAATTAGGTTTAGGTAGGTGTCACTTACAATTGTATAAATTGCCCGTATCTCCTAAATCACTAAGAAATCGAAGCGTGACTTATATATTACAAGATACAATATGTGTTTGCCCATAGTTATGGGATATGGTTGACAGGTAATGGTTGACGGGAATTTTATCTTGATACCCTAATAGTTTTTTTTAAATAAATTATTTATTAAATTTTAAGCGCGCCTTTCCATGTGACATGTATTTTTCATTTTCCGCTCTACTCTCAACGGGCAAGATTGATTTCCAATTTCATATGCTTTTCTTTTGACTTGTGACAAGTGCAAAAGGAAGCCTTGATCTTCATCCCCACACCTGGCCCCTCACCTCCCTTCATCGTTGTTGTCAATGTGCTTGCTTGGAATTGTGTGTGTGTGTACACTTAGGGCCAATTTAGCCTACAATGAAGAAATGCATTGATCGGTCAGGAATACTAGCCCAGGGTTATTTGAGGCAACAATATAACAAACAAGATGGAAAAAAGAAAATGAAAACAAAGAAAGAAAATATCAAATTAGAGTTCTCCAGAAGGATGAATGAAAACGGAAGGATGAAACATGGAATGTCAAATACAAAACCCCCACGGCAAATTTCCAAAACTTGAGGACCGGCCCTTAGGGTTGTGACAACAAAGCTCCACCGACTACATACACAACTTGGTTTGGTTCAAGGGCACTATTGGTGTGAAATATCTCGAGTCTTTGGTTGTGACTCCTATTTTGTCGTCTTATTTTCCTTTTGGAATATTGTCATCTCCATTGCGTGGTTGTAGTTCTCTCTCACTCTCTCTCCTTTGTGTTCTTCCTTTGCCCCTACTTTGGGGACTATCCCATGGTTTTAGGACAACTACATTGACTATGTCAATTGTTCTAGAGTAAAGGATATTCATGTCCATATCAAGGATCAACACCAAGGCAGGCATGTCTAAAATGGACACATTCTACACGAGTACCTCGTTTCCTCTTGAGTAACTAAATGCATGCCATGATTAGTAAATGCAAACAAAAATTGTAGTTGTCAAAGCTCGTATGAATGTTTCTTTTTGTTGTGAGTTGTTTCTTCTTTAGAATATCACATGTGTTGATTAATGAGCATATACTAGGTAATAATTTACGACTATGTGGTCAATATCTTTTGAACACGAGGTTTGTGAGTGTGAGGGTACGTGCAAGGGTCCTTATTTAGTATGCAAGAATGCAAGTTGTTTCTTTTCTCTCTCCTAAAGAGTGTATTCCTCAACGAACCAAGATGCGCGTGGAGTTACATTGATTGACCCATTTAGTGCATGTGGTACTAATTTTCAAAACATGCATTACTTTGTCAAATCTCAAAATTAGTGAGGGTTGAATTTCTTAACGAGTGATACTAAATTCATGAATACATGCTTGTTTACCATACATTCAAGTGTGTGCTATAAGATATTTTTAGAGTGCATAATTTGTTATGGTGGGCTCGAAGAGGCTTCTACTTCTTCTTCTTCTTTTATTCAAATGACGCCACTCAATCTTGAGGTGTCTCTCAACACATAGACTGAAGAGAGCTTGTATTGAGAGGTTTATGACACTTTGACACTATGGGCTCCCAAAACCCTAGGTTTCTTTGGTGGCACTAATTTCACAAGATAAACAAATTTAGTATCACATTCACTAATTTCCCATACGCACTTTTAGCCCACCCTCACTAAATGAGACACCACGGTGCCTTTACCAATTCGGCACCAATTAAACTATTTTAAAAGAGAACCATTTGTGAAATTTTATTTTAATTTATAAAAAAAAGTTAACATGGAAAATAGAGTTTCCTTTACATCCGAGATTGCTGAATTTCAAAATATACATATGAATAATATATCCTATAAATAGCCAATGTGGTAAATGTGCTACTTTAATCAGTGTAGAATTTATGGAGTAAGTTGGTCCACGTCACATGGAGTAGTTTTTTTTTTCCTATACAGCGTTGATTACCTTACAGGCACAGTCTTTTTCATTCGACATAAACATTTCCACCCTTCAATGACTTTAGGGTACGTAGATAGGTCTCATGTTCATTCATCCATTAGACAATCTCATCCCATCCTTTTCTCTCTCTCTCTCTCTCTCTTCGCACCTTCTACCAAGTCCTCTCCTATTGCTCTACTTGGGAGCCACCCCTAACAATTGCATCAACTACATAACGTGATGTGCACCACATTGCTTACAAAAAATGTTTAGGGTTATCGTTGCCCAATAATTGCAACCTTGGGATCATCATATTCATTCATCCTATTTTGTCTTCACATCACATCACACAACTCCTCGGTTGTGTACTGTGAACATTATTATCCTTTAATCCTTGGACCCCCCATTTATGGGAAGCATTCAAGCTATGTACTTTTCAACAAGAAGTTGTAAATCATCATAATATTTGACATCATTTTTCTTCCAAAAGACACCATCATATAGTCGTTGAATAATGTTATGCATCTCCATCCCCATGTTGTTTTATATTGACTATATATGCTTATACTTCCCACTCACTCCCTATGTCCTCCTTTTCTCATGGCCCGATCACACCAAACCGATTGTCCGGTTCCAACTGTGAAATTACTAGAGATTATGTTGAGATATAGATGTTGGCCCACCGTTTTCCACACTATTACAGTCGGAGATGACGATGGATGGTGTCAGAACTGGTTGGTGTGATCAGCCCCTCACACTCAAGAGATATTCCACTCATGCCAAGGGTTTTGCACACAAAATTTCTCCTACCTAGGGTGGCTTTAGTGGAAATTGTACCATTTCATAACATACCAAATTTTATAGAAATTGTTAACTTTGATCAAATAAAATTTAACAAGGAATTTTATGAGAAAACATTGGTTTTCATGTTTGTCGATGTTGGGAACAAACTAAATGTTCAATTTTTTTATTAATAATTTATTTTTCCGCTATGATTAATCATACACATTTCAAGTATGTGTATGATTCTGGCTTTATTGTTTTCCCTTGGACTAGAATGGCTCGGTGTTAAAGAAAAAGTAATAACTAACAAATTCAAAGTTATAGGTGAAATGTAGCTTTATTGGTGTCTGCTTCATTGATTTGCTCCTATGCAAGAATTTCATGTGCATGCCCACCTCAACCACATCATCCATGGGCACACTTCATTGTCAACCAACCTCATGGAACATTTTCCAAGTTTGTGAACTTTGAGCCCAATTTTGATTGTTTTCTTCCCAATTTGGCATTGGTGTACCAATCAATTACAACCTTGTTATATTATTTGTATTGTTCACATCCTCGAATCCTCGTAAATAAATAAATGAACTAATACTCAATGTAGGGCAATCTGACGTGAATTTGAGTCCGTTGGCCCTACCTTGCTCAAGAATCCTCTTAGTGCAGGGTGGGGTGTACTGCTTACCTTGCGATGGGTGGGCTCTTGGCTTCCTACCCACCTGACTGGTTTTTTCCTGTCACGTAGAGAGAAGATTTCATACCAGGAATCGAACCGCCAACCACTCCACTATCACCTAGTAGTTTAGGGTCATCTTGGACCCTCATATCCTCACTTGTTCATATATGAAATATTTATTTTACTCCTTATGCAAACACTTGCGACAACTATGCATAGTTGACCATACCATTTGCATGGCATTCCCGCCTTCAATTACATAATGTGTAATGTAAACTCATTTTGTGCAGCACAATACAAACTCAACTTCTTCAACCCCATGTTGCATCAATATATAGTTATTTTCATTATGGACATAATATTAAGGGTGGGTCGAACATGCATTTCAATCATGCTGATCCCATAAGGGGTCAGCGTTTCTTCTCTCTCTTCTCTCTTATTTTCATTAAGATGCCGTTTGTTCATGATTTTTTCGTTGTCCCCATACCCACTCCCTCCTAGCCTACTAAAAGGCCACTTCTATTCAAATGCACATGTAGCTTCATGATGTATACACACATTGTGCAATTTGGTGTGACCCATTGTTTGGTATTGTATACATGTGAATGCATGATATCAATATATTCAACGTCCTAGTAGTGCTATTTGGAGACTTGAGTTAGTCCTTGGATCAATACCATTCAAAAGCATATTGATTCTAAGATGATTTGGCCTAGGTACGAAGGTTTTCTTGCATGGTATTTAGACCCGAAAAATGGTATAAAAAAGACAAGAATACCGTGAAATAACCATATACTATTGGTATCAAAAACTGTGAAGTCCTCGTTATGGGTAATTAAATAATATGAATTGTTTTTTCTTCGTCTGGCATGCCTCCTTGAAACCCAAGTGTACATTGATGTTAAGTTATTAGTGGGTTTTGGATAGTAAGAAACAATCAAGGGCTTTGTGCTACCAAGATCGCCCTGTAATCGTATATATGACATCAATTAATTTTAGCCTTTGGACGTCCACAAAACTCATGCTTGTTAGAAGACCATGTCACATGTAGATGGATTATGTAGTTAGTCGTTAGGACTTACATAATTATTTTCTCGTATGAGTTAAATCACATCACGAGAGTATCGAGGTTGATTGGCCTACTCTAGCAAAACATGCAATAAATTGTTTTGTGTGTCTTTGTTAAATCGCACGAGAAGAGTTTGAAGGTCAATTGGTCTATGCATGCATAACATACTTCCTCTGTCTCAAAATGATTGTCCGGTTTATCTACCCAGCTAGAAATTTGATGCTTGAAGTCAAATATATTCATGCCAAACTTTCATCTTCAAGAAGTCTTTCAAAACTGCAACTTCAGGGGGGCATATCGGAGTAGTTGTTATTTAATATTTTAAGAGTCATACTTACAACCACTAGTAGAAAACTATGCAAAAAAGAACCGCAATCGTTTTTCCATTGCGGTTCGTTTGACCACCCTGCTCTGCAGTTGTAAAACGACTGCAAACTTAATTTTTTTGGTTTACCAGCTGAATATTTGAAATTTTGGGGGCTTGTAATATACCGTTGGAAAGGTCTTGAAAATAGCTTTCCAACCGTATATTACACACCCTATAATTAATAAAATTTCAGTCCAAAAAACGAGAAAGAAAAATTTGCAGTTGTTTAGCGACTGCAGGGCAGGGTGGTCAAAAGAACCGCAATGGGAAAACGACTGCGGTTCTTTTTCGCATACTTCCCTACTAGTGAACTACTTGGTCAATGGTCAAACGGGTATTAATCTCGCCAAAGTTAGGAACATGAACAATCATTTTGGAATAGAGAGAGTACCATCTTTCTATATGTTAATCATATTGTTGGAGTTGGGTTTGAAAATTTTCACATTCACACACTCAAGTCATTTAAGTTGTTCTATGGTTTGGCTTTAAACAACTAAATTAAAGTTACAAATTTGATTGGCGTCGTTTAACAATGGTTGAGAAGCACTCACAACCCACATGTACATCAAAATGTAGCATTTAAGAAGTCGAAGCAATGAAGTGGATTATAGGTTGCAAATATCTAAAGAGCCAAATACCATTATTTTTCAATCCTTAATGGCCACCGGGTTAGTTCCAATGAGCATGGGGTTTCTATATCACCTTCAATCTTGATGGCAATTCAATTCACTATCACCTACATATCTTATGATCAACCACTTGTATGTAGAAGCCAACCCCATTGATATAAGGATCTCGAAGAAAAAAAACCTAAAAAAACGGAGTAAATGAAATTATGATGCAGATGATAGTGATATCTTTCATCATTCGTTCACAAGAAGTTTTAAGAAATGTGATACCCCACCATATATATATATATATATATTTGTGTGTGTGTCAACATCAATCAATCCGACATCGATTTGGGCCTATTGACCCTACCATGCTCAAGAATCCTCTTGATGCATGGTGGGGTGTATTGTCTACCTTGCAGGGAGTGGGCTCTTGGCTTCATACCTACCTACTGAGATTTTTTTTCCCGTCAAGTAGTCATAAGATTTCATTGTGGGAAATCAAACCGCCAACCACTCCATTTTGAAATGGGTACCTCTCCACTGTCACCCAGTAGTTTAGGGTCATCTCAGACCTTTACCTGAACTTAAGCCTCCACCCATACATCATACGTTTATTTGGACAACAAACCACACGGATGCTTGATAGCTAACGTTCTAGACTTCACTCTCCTTGCGTTTGTACACTTGCATTTCTCTATGATGCAATTGGACCTCCACAAAGCATCTCCACAAGATAGCCTCAACGGGCCAAGTTTTGGACCTCAATTATTTTGGTAGCACTTGGGCATCGAATGGATGCTTTCGATTACCAAAAAAGAGAACTGTTGAACGTATAACATCTCCCTTTGTCATTGTTCTGATGTAGTGGGCCACAAAAGTGTTTTTTAAATGTTGAACTTTGCTTCATGTGCTAACGCGGATGCATTTGGTTGTCGTATTTTGAAATTTGATTTGGAAGTGTGCATGACTATGTATTTTTTGGGAATAGGTTGACATGCATAATGCAATGCTGAAAGGCAAAATCCATTTCTATGTATACATATGTTCATAAAAGAAAGATAATAACTTTTTTTTTGTCCACACAAAAATGAAGTTGTTGCAATAAAATAGTATATTCTCACATTACCTTTTAACTTGTTTATGATCAACCCCATCAGCTTGTCTCAATCACATGAAGCATCCCCGCTAATATTCTAGACAATCACAAAATAAACAAGTCAATATTGTTAATGTGTCAACAACCAAAGAAAATTGTGTTGATGGTGATTTTTTTTTCTAAAATCGATACTTTCATAATTGTCATGGAGAATATCCAAGTCATTATTTTCTCATATAATCCACATCATGATAGATAACAATTTCTATTTAAGTCATATTTTTATTTATGTTACTTTTCTTCAATAATTAAAAGACAATTTTAATGAAAAGCATTCCCCCATGCATCTATAAGTTGTATATGACGAGGATTTTAAGTAGAAGATATCAAGAGCCACAAACACCAATTGAATAAATGATAAGTCTTTATTTTCATGTGATCATTTATTGAAATTGAGCACAAAGGACAAAAAAATATATGGAATTAAACAAATTCAATACAATTTTTTGTTCACAAACGGGTAGTAGCATTGTTCTTAGCATATCAATATATATTAAACATTCTCTAAGTATAGGTATGTCATCTTCACATCCATAACGGAGGTTAGTTTCTACACCTTTCACACCTATTGTCTCAGTGTATTTGTATTTGAGTTCAAAATTAGGGTGAGTCATCAAAGAATAGAGTAGTGGTGCTCAAATATGAATGATAAACTTTAAACAAAGGATTGAGTTCCTTGTACAATATTGATCTTGTATTTGACAACTCATAGTAGTTCATGTTATGTGAATTAACAAAGCTATAAGTTGCAGTGATGTGTTTTCACCCTAGGTAAATTACATGGACAAGGAGGCAACCTAGTTGCACATGTCAATGTAGCTCTTCTTGCACCCATTTCCCAAGGGGGTGTTTTTCTTTATCTTTATCTTTATCTTTATCTTTTTTTCCCTTTGTCGGCAACGATACTTGCTAATAATACACACCAAACATTGGAAAAGGGGGTCACAAAATTCAAGCAAAGTGATCATTTGTATACTGTAGAGGCTCTCTATATCAACTTTACATGAATATGAATGTAGTTTCCACATGGGATTCAAGTGGTCTTTGCGAGTGTGAGCATGACATATGGCAAAGTTTAAGGAGAAATTGATTATTTTGTGACGGAATAGAGAGCCCTCTCTGGTATGGAGTCGTGCCCAACACATGTTACTTTACTCATTGACTATAAACTTATACACGGATGAAATAAGTTGCCATGACTTTCGTTGATTGTCCATCCATCCCATGATGCTTTTACTTCAAATCAAGCCAGTTATAATTTCATTTCTCAAGTCAAATGAACTTACTTCCTTGCGAGCTCACAATGACTCGACTTAAGTATTAAAATGAAATAAAACCCAAGTGATAAATTCTTGAATGGTTGATCGAAGTGGGTGCACACGAAAGTTGTTTACAAATGTTTCTATTATTATTTTCAAAATTGGGTCCGACACTACTTCAAGGCAATTGGTTGAATGCGCATTCCAATTTGGGGGTTTAACTGTTTACATGATCGCACACATGCCTTGATGCATGGTCTTGTATTTGATGCAACCGATTCTATTCTTGTTTTACTTTATAATAACAACACCCAAATCCTTGTGCACATTTATGTGGGTCCGGAAAAATTAGCGGATTACACCCATGCCATTCTTTGAAGGCCCATCCGTTGCATTTGATAAGTCCGACATTTAAAATTGGCACTTGTCTATAGTATTGCTAGTTGGGGTTGTCAACCTGCATGTAATTGCTTATTGGTGGACCCATTAATAGGACCCGTATAATAGTGTATTTAACATTGGGTTTTAGTAGTAGCTTGACCAATTGGCTTCACTACGAGGGCCGCTTCACACTATGGTCGTCCAAGTTAAGAGGGCGTGGGATTGAATGGCCAAACTTTGTCGAGAGTCCAAAGAAATGGGCTGAAAATAACCAATAAAATATAGGAATTGGAGCCTTCAGCCATGCACAGTGTGAAGCCTCCTAAGGCCAAGCCCAAAGTCCAAACCTTTGGCCATGAACTCCCACAACCTCTCGACTTGGACGGCCATAGTGTGAGCCTCCAAAGGTCAAGCCCAAAGTTTAAAGGAAGAAGGAGTGTGCCACTATATTCCCTGCTCAAAACAACCCCTCCAATCTAACGACCAAGATATGGTTAGTTTTTTTTTCTTTTTTCCTTTCTTAATAGTTTTGTTCTATATAAAAATAAATCGACCGTGGCTTGGGTTTCCATTCTTGTCTGACCCAAACTTTCCTTCGAGAGTTCGTTGTTTTGGTCACAAAGCACTACCACATAAGTATTTTAAATTGCGACAACCATTGGACTTTGACCTCTAGTGTGAAGAGTCGAGAAGCCGAATTCTTGATTTCTTGCAATATGATTGATGAGAATCGACGGCCTCTCGACCTTCGGCCAAAGTGTGAAGCGGCCTTGAGATCGACAATTGCCACCAACCGTAGCGGGACTTTTTATTCAACGACATAGCATTTCTTTTTGACAACGTGAGTTCCAACATCGATTATATAATGTTGTGTTTCATTGTGTTGAGGAAACTATTGGCGTGAGAATGGTTTTATAGTAGGAGCAAGTCTTTGTACTATTGTTGTAATAGTCTTCGGAAATATCCAATGACCGGGCCGTTCGAAAGGAGCTTTGAAAACATAAGCCACTTACTAAACTACAAATATCGGCAAGAGATATTTCCACATGGGAACCTACGCGGCCCTTTCCTTGCATAGAAGGAAGTTAATAATAAGGAGGGTCATGAAATTGATGCACGCCCTTTACAACCAAGCTGGTTGAATTTGTGTGTGTGTTTTGGAGATTCAATGGTGACTTGGGAAACACAACCGCCATTTTTAGGAGAATGTCTACAAATACCACCATGCTCCGAAAATCGAGATAAACGAAGCGGTTTCCGTGGAAATTCTTGGCTCCGTCTTGGGAGCGAGTTTGGGTTTTGTGACAATTCATTTGTTTGTCATTAAGACACGTGACGGTAAGGGTCACTTCACACTAGAGAGCTTGAGGACGCTTGACCCATGATATACAAATTTTCCCATTGGTTGAAAAAGTTGGGGAAGGTCCACGTTCGTTTCACACTGGAGCTTCAAGGGCTGAGGGACCAAGGAAATTCTATTGGATGAAAAATCTACAAGGCCGTCCTACATGGCAACAAGTGTATGATGTTTCGTGGTGAGTCAAATAATGCGTGAGGCCCACCTCTTTGAGGTGGGTATGACACAAATGGTGGAGGACCATGGCTGAAAATTTAATTGACATTGGATTCAAATGATCTTTTAATGACCTTTATCAACAATAACGTTACTTTTTAGTGAAATTCTTTCAGGTGGAGGGTTTTTGATATCTTCTTACTACAAATTACCTTGTCCTTCCCATCGCACTCATTTTAGTAGGAGTTGCTACTACATTGATGCTCAAAACAAGCTTGGCATATACGTGCTCCTATTTTAATTTTAATTTTGCACAAAATTGTTGTTATCAAAATGCCAAGGTCCTCACAACTTGGGGATTGTTCAAAGACACAACATTGGAGCCAAAATCTTCACTGGATGTGCTAGAATCAACCACACTTCAAAGAACTTGGACCCTCGCTAGCAACTAAATAATTATACATTTTTCAAAGTGTGGTGCCTTATATGCAACCTTTCTATGATAGAGGTTCTTATAGTGACAGGGAGTGCAAAAAAGAGGATACAAGTTACCAAGTTAAGGCAATGTAGGTGAAAAACTGATCATGGAAGCAAAGAAAAAAAAGTTTGTTGGAAATGTGGAAATCTTGCTCCAAGAAAAAATGTTGAAGCCCAACAATACCGAAGATGGATCCAAAACCAAATGCATTGCAAAAGAAAAATAAAATAAAATAATGATACAAAAAATTTATAGCAAGCAAGACGAGGAATACTTAAATCGGAGGAGATGGATTTGGAAGAAGATACACATGTCCAATGACGAGATTATGAGATTGAGATTCTCATTACAATTCACAAATAGATGGGACAAAGAATTTGCAAAATTAGCAAGGAAGCATAGGTTTTTTAGATTCTTATATTCCCCCATATAGACCTAATTTGTCACAAATGAATTGGAAAAATCCAATGAGTTACACGGGTTATTTTCTTGTACATTTCTTCATGGTACAATACCACTCACAATCTATCACTAAACCCTACCATTCTCTCGTATGCTCATACATTCTATTCTCTTGAATTGCTCATTGTCTTAAACGAATAAGACAAAATTCATGGCACTCTCCCACTCCCTGTTGGTAGCCAATGTTTGATATCAAGCACATGTGGCACTATCATGCGCATAAAACAAAGCCAACAACATAAGAATTCTCCCTCTTCCCTCGTGTTGATCCATGTTTGATCACAATGACTAGTCATAAATGGAGGAAGAAGAAGAAGAAACCCTAAGGGCCACTTCACACACGAGCCAAGAGCTGTGATCATGAAATTGCGAGAGCCCAAAAGAAAAGTGTCCAAAGGCCGGCCCAAGACACTTCCAAAATCATGTAGTGTGGTCACGAACCCTCAAGTGTAGTGTGAAGTCTTATGTGACCGGGCCCGCAACCAAATGCTATTTCAGTGAATTTCTATTTATGCGGGTCCTCACACATGATAAAATAGAATAAATCAACGGTTGTGAGTGTTCAGATCGCCGTGGTCTCCCGGTTTTGTGTTGGGTTTACCTCCAAGAGGTGATTTTTGAAAATAGTCCAAGTGACCACGAAACATGATCGATTTGATGCCATGTAGGAATCCATGTAGACTTTACATCCATCTTGTATTCACATACACCCTTGGTTCCTTAAGCACAGTCTGAAGCGAACTTGGACCGGCTCCGCCTTTTCCACCAATGAGAGTGCTTGAAGTGTAATGGAAACGGGCTCTCAGTCTCGTGTGTGAAGTGGCCCTGAGACCATAGAACTAAAAATGTAGAAGTTACATGGATGAGGTAGCTGCCATTTTTGGCACATCGAGTAAATAGGTTGCAGTCCCTAACCATGGTCCAAGTTCGCTTTACACTAAGCTCGAGAGCTTGTTATTATAAAATTGCATCTTTATTTTTCATAGTACAACCTTTGGATGATGTTCAAGGGCCCTCAAAACATGTGGTCGTGGCTCTTGGTTCGTGTTGCATTTTTCAAAGCAAACGAAACAAAGACAACTTTAATGTTGTCACCGGTGTGAATTATGGTGTTGCCGGTCTTAATCTATATGTAATCTCATAACATGCACATGGGGAGGTCACTTCATTGTCAAGTTGACACCACATGCGGACAAAGTTTGCTACCCCTATATTACATGCCATTTATAATTTTAAAATTTATGATATTTTTTCTACATATACATAACCATTGATAGTATCTTTTGTATATTTTTTTGAAAATTTTAGTCATCTTTATTTTTTTAATAATTTTGTTAGTTTAATTTTGTGTCATTCTAGTTAGAAACGGTATGTTTTATGAAAAAAAAAAAATCATCAAATTTAGTTACCACTTTTACCTATGTCATAAGTACTGTGTATATCTACTCATGAAAAAAATTTGATAAAAATTTGACCCATTTTGGTGGTGCAACTTACCAAAAGAAGGTTTTTTTTGGTCGCA
This sequence comes from Polytrichum commune, assembly GCA_950295325.1. Taxonomy (NCBI): domain Eukaryota; kingdom Viridiplantae; phylum Streptophyta; class Polytrichopsida; order Polytrichales; family Polytrichaceae; genus Polytrichum; species Polytrichum commune. Next base: position 18,045,064 of record OX485806.1, read on the forward strand.
TGTGGTGTTCAACTTGACAATGGAGTGATCTACCCGTGAACATGCATTTCATGATTCAGAAGGCCCCCAACAAAGATTGCCTCCTTTCGAAGGTGAACACCTTAAATGGGTGTGGGCAAGCCGGCCAGTGCCTATCTTCCCCAAGGGCAAGCTCCCAGGTTCCCACATGGTTGGTTGAAAATATCCATTTCACTCAGGTATTTGCATTGTGGTTAGTTGGGTTGTAGGTGGTAGGATGCATAGGAAATCAAGTGCTACAAACCCACCTATCCGAGTACTATTCCAACCTTATAAGCTTGATCCTTAGCTTCCCAAGCCCATGAAAGGGTTGCTTTGGGTGCATTTCATCGAATGTTGGTTGTGGAATTTTCATGGACAAGTTTTGAGGTCAAAACGGGCTTTATCCGTACATCAAGGGTTTGAAAACATCTTAACTACACTAGAAAGGGTATTTAGTGTTTGATACACTAAATACAAACGCATACACTAAATGTCAATAACCCTATGAAAGTACATAACATTATATGTAAACTCAAACACTAAATATCAACTATGGCTATATGTGAAAGTTACACGTTTGAATTTAGTGTTAGTACGGATATGGCATCCGTGCCTCACATGAAAGGGGGTGGCAGTAGGGAAGGTAGCGACACATTTATATCTAACACTAGTTGTCAAGAAGTTGAAAATAAGTGTTGAGCAAGGTAGGGTGGCGACAACATCAAATATAATCAAACACTATATATCCTTTTTAGTGTAGTAACAATGTCGTGTTTTTAAATCAAATAGACTACGATGGTGCGTGAAGTCCACGTGGTGACCCATACTACTGGGACATATTGAGGTACATGTCTTGGTTAATGTATTCTTGAGGTCGAACTCGATTTCACTTCGAATTGTTCCCGGAATTGGGCAATCGGGAAGCTTCGAGGATGGATCACACACTCGTTTGTTGCGTAGGCCTTGGAAATTGGATCCATGGACCCATGGCCCCATCTTCTAGGGTTATGCAAACCCCCCCCTCCTAACTTATACAAACATTAAATCCCCAAGAGGCCCACACCTTTGACGTGCCCTATGAGTGTATGTAACCTCACGTCAAAGCAGCAGAGCCCAACATTTTCCTTTTTAATTGCACCCATATCCAGACCATGCCCATCAGCAGTGACCTATGCCCACCCATGCCCACCCATAGCATGACATGTGCGCACCCATGCCCACCCATGCCCACACATAGCATGACATGTGCCCACCCATGCCCACCCACGCCCCACCCATGCTATTCAAATTGCGCCCATGTATTCAAAAATTGTGTAATGTGTAATGTGTAATTGTGTAATGTGTCTTGTATGATTGTGTAATGTGTCTTGTATGATTGTGTAATTGTGCCCCACCCATGCCCACCCATGCCCACCCATGGACAATAATATCGCAGCCATGCCTACCCATGCCCACCCATGAACAATAATATTGCACCCATGCCCACCCAAAACCCATGGGCATGGGTGGGTATGGGCATGGGCATGGGTATGGGCACCCAATGTAGGGCTCTGCAAAGCAGTCCATTTCAAGAGAGGAGCGTTGGCTACAACCATTGGAGTGACAAAGCTACATATGGATGATTATACATAGTTTTTCCATCCATAGTTGAATAGATTCATCCGAGTCTTGGCAATTTCGTCCAATTCGTAAGGTTTATAGGGAATTTTGAGTTGAAGTTCAAGGAACAAGAAAACGGTAGAACCGTGAGGCTCTGTCCTTTATTATGAAAGACTACAACTATAGTTGTCCACTTTGCTCATGCCAATCCATGGCTACTTACTATACCAAACCTTTCTTGGATTTTGTGCACCTTCTTCTCAAATGCAGGTCAAGGATTTTGATATCACCTGAAATTTTTAGAATAAATAATCAAAAACTGCCAAAATAACTATAGTTAACTAGATTTCTTTCAATGCATTTTAGGGAGCAATTATAGTTCTATATATACATATACATATATAATTATAGTTAACATCCACATTAAATAAAGTGGACCAAAAATAACAAGAACAAGTAACGTCCAAGTGTGAACGCAAAGTGGTTAGGAAATTTGCTCTTGAAACGAAGAAGTTGATGCATAGCCTCTGTCCTACAGACATAGCCAATAAATAAAACAGTGCCTAAATTTACAGGAAATCGTTGACATGGTTTTGCACAAAAGTGATAATAATACTAAACCAGAACAACGTCCCAAGCCTAGAAGCTCAGCTGATGAGTCACATGTGTTGTAATGTAATTCAACACATTAGCCAGGATCGTTTTACAACAAAGGCACACGTATTTAAAGATTGCACAATGTTCTATGTTCTGGCATCCTCCATGGAATCAAGTTGGCAACGTTGATTCTCGGCAAGAGGTCCACCACATTCACATGCATTGTCAGAATAGGTCCACATAAGGTCCGAAATAAGTCACTGTAATATTCAGACTCAATATTATACTCTCTCGGCCACCTTTCTTGTAATGACCTTCCTTGCTTTGGGAAAGTGGATGATAAGGTGCACCTTCACTACACTCAGTTGTTTAAGATGCACATTGCACGTATAAAAATGTGTCCACAAATGAACATCCCCGTGTCTCACAAACTAGTGTTACATAGTGTTAGCATCCACGTAGCAACTTCTACTGTAGTTGCAAGCACAAAACAGTTGTCTAAGGGCCACTTCACACACGAGACTAAGAGCCCGTGACCAATACACTTCAAGCACTCTCATTGGTGGAAAAGGCGGAGCCGGTCCAAGTTCGCTACTTCACACTGCGCTTGAGGGACCAACGAAGTACGTGAATGCAAGATGGACGTAAAGTCTACATGGGTTTCTACATGGCATCAAATGGATCATGTTTCATGGTCACTTGGACTGTTTTCAAAAATCACCTCTTGGAGGTAGGCCTAACACAAAACCGGGAGACCATGGCACTCCAAACGCTCATAATCATTGATTTATTCTAGTTTATCATGTGCGAGGACCCGCATGAATAGAAATTCTTTGACATAGCATTTGCTTGAGGGTCCAATCAGATGATGATGACAGAAACTCCGGTCCCAATTTAAGGGGCCGGCGTGAATGAAGTGTCCGTTCGTATTGTCAAATGACCCGATGCCCGCCAGACAGGGGGAAATTTGGACAATACTACTCTCCCCTTTCGAGGATGGACACTATAGTAACCAGAAGACAAATAAGAGTAACCCACCATAGTTGTTAGCAAGTAATTACGTTAGTGTTATAGTATAAGTTGTGGTTTGTTGTGTTGGTGGTCGCCAAGTCATGTTTCCTCGGTTGGTTGAGGGAGGATGTTTGTACTACACTTAGACGGTCCGGGTTCGATTCCCGTTGAGTCCGTCTGATCGTTTAGTGTGTTATACATGACTTGGTGCTGCTAGTGATTTGTAGGCAGGAAAATTGTATCAACCAACCGGCTCCTACCCATCTTCCTGAGCTATTGGTGTACATATTGTTCAATAAATAATGGTCATCATTATGACCCCTTCTCTTATTCTATTGTTATTGCTTGGTTGTTTTCAATATGTATTTTATGTAGAAGGATTGAACTAGCATATTGTATGGCAATAGTGTTTATTTCTTTGAATGTATGTTTTACAAAATTTTCAGGTAGTTTAAATGTTTGTTCAAGTTGTTTCATTGACGGGGCGTGCATGATTCCTCTAGCTCCAGCCGTAATGACTATAAGTGGATCTATTTTCCAGCCTTGCTGAGTGATGTCATTAATTAGTGGTTGAAATTTTTGAATTTTATTGTTAATTGTATCATGTGGGAATATGTCATTTGTGTATGTGAATTCAATAAATTGTACCGTGAGATTGTCTGTTGGGTGTGGTGGTGGGGTACTTTGGTGTGGGAGTTCTTTAATACACAGGAGGTCGGGTTTAAATCATGCGTTGCAGTGGCATCTTTGTTGTTCACATATACATGGTAGAAGCCATGTGAGGACTGTATTATCTTGTGGGTTGTTGTTGAATGTCCCTGCATTTATGAGGATGTAACATCTTGATTTTTGCGATTATAGAATTAGTTTTCTTAGTTCCCATATTGCTTTGTTATGTCTTTTGGTTCTTAGGGCATGTATATGGTGTTGGTTGCATTTTAACAGTACATGTAGCCATGTATCTGCATCAGAGGAGTTGCAGATTGGGCATGTGATAGATGAGAATCTTTCTATGCCAAAAAATAGTTGTTTTCTAGCATTGCCCATATATTGTCCAGTTAGGAATTTTAGTATGCATGTTTTTTGTGAATATGATATTACAGGGTTAAACAAAAAATTGTTGGATATTTCATTATCTATATCAGGGTTCATTGTCCATTTGCTAATGTTGGGGAATTGTTCTGCCATGGTTTTTAGGTTGTTATCTCTATCATGTTTAGTGATATATGTTTCAAGGCATCTGACAGGGCCCTTGTCAGGTCACTTATTTGGTCCAGGCCATGTATATTTTTGGAAGTAGTATGGTGTAGTGTGTGCGAATTCATATGCTTTGGCAGCGAATCTATATATTTTTTTAGTGTCCTATTTTGCTAACTGGTTTGCTTGCTCATTCCTGTCAATATTTGTGTGTGTTCTTACCTTATGTATTGTAGTGGGTTGTGTTCGGCTTTTTAGCATTTCTACCATAGATGTTATTATGGTTTTGTCAGCATGGTTGTTATGGTGGGTAGAGTGTTTTATTTGTGTGTTAAGTACATACATACAATTGAGGCAGTCCGTGAATATGTGTGTTGGTTTATTTGTGTATTTGGTAGTAATTGATTTGAGTGTTTTATGTATGGCCATTAGTTCGGCCCTAAAGCTGGTTTACAGGCCAGACAGTCTTTTTGATATACGTATTTCTGCTTTTGTTGGGTTGTAAATTCTGTAGCTAATTTTTTCTTTCTTCCAATGCCCATCATTATCTTTTATGGGTGGGATAAATGAACCATCTGTATAGTAGTTGTATTGTGGTGGGAATTTTAATGTAGTGTTTATTTCGTAGTTTGGTAACGGTGGTGTGTTTGTGGTTGACGGGTTGATATGAGGTGGGTAGAGTACTTTATTCCATTTAGCGTTTTTGTTTACCGGTGTGTTGTGGGGTGTGGGTGGAGCCTTTTGTATGTGGTATTATGCTATTTGTAGATTTTCTATTGTTGTTTTAATTGTGTCTATTTGGTTGGGTGTGCCAATGTTGCGGTTTTGGTGGTGGATGCAAAAGATGTGTATTGCTAATGGTTCTATCCGAGGTTTGTTTATGTTTTGGGGGGTTGTCGGTTCATCATATGTGATGGTATATGCAGTGAAATGAGCTAGAACATGTGTATCAGGGAATGGTCCGGTGTGTGGTGAGTAGTTTTCGTACCAATTAATGTCCAGTGTGACTAGTAATGTGATGGTGTTTGGGTCATGTTTAGCTGCTAATCTTGCCCAGTATATTGCTTGCTGGGTCATTTTTTCATTATGTGGGTGGGCATACCCAATTCCATTCCATTGATATTGGAAGGCGGTGCCTAGTGATCCAAAAACTTTGTCTCTTGCAAATGGGAAGTAGAATTTTGTAATATGTGTATAACATGTTACTGGTGAGGAGAAGTATGAGTGTGAGATGTTGAATGTTTTTGTGATGGAATCAAGGAGATTTTGTGGGAGAGTCTGTTGTGATGTGTTTAGTGGGTCTTTTTTCGGTATTTTAGAGTTATATCTTTGGTAGAGCCATACTACTTCTGGTTCAAATGATTGTGGGAGAGGCACTAGATTGTGTGTACTGTATCTGTCTTTGTTATATTGTTGTCATAGCCATTTTAGTCTGGTGGTTGGGATGGTGATGAGGTGTCTCCCAGTGTCTTCATATATATGTGTTAATTTATTTTGTATATGTATAGTTTTTTCTACAGTGACAATGTCTTTTTCTGGGTTGCATTCTATTACTGATATTTGGGTGTGTGACATTATCGTAGGTGGTGGTATGAATCTTGGATCTTTGGCTTGTGTGGGGCTAGATGTGTATTTACGATGTTATTATAGTAATTGTGTTGATGTCTTGTGTAGTATTCTTTTAGTAGTTTAATGTTGTGTTCAATAACTGGGGGTTGGTTCAATGGGAAGAGTTCACATTGTGGTAGCCATTTGTTATATATTGTATTGTTTTTGGAGTGACCATTGGCATAGGTATGTGGTGAATTTTTTTTGTTTTTTTATACTTATCTTTGGTTTCGTTTTATTTGTGATTTAGTACAATGTGTATGGGGAATCTGAGGGGTTATTTTTTATGTTGGGGGTGGATTGGGTTGTTGTGATAGTGGTGGGTGTAAGGGATTTTCCTGCATTCTGGGTGTTAGTTCTCGGTTGTCTGATATGTATTTTTTTTTTAGTGTGCGGTCTTGTGGGTGCCTATTACATGGGTTTGGGCAGTTTTGGTTACAACTTTGGTGGCAGAAAAATTGTTCCGCTATATGTAGTGCGTTTTTTTCTAATTTTGTCGGTGTTTTATAATAAGTTTGGAAGTCTTTTGGCGACATTAAGTTTATGCCATTGGGGAGGGAGATGTGTTTAATTTTTGTATGTTGTGAATTAGGAGTTTATGGAGTAGTTTGAGGGATAGCTCGGTGTTTAGCTATGGTAGTACATCTGTGGTTTGTTTTCTCCATTCTTGTTCTAGTTTAGTCATATGCAACTGAAAGTTTATTTCTATGCTTTTGAGGTCAGTTTTTTTTCCCATCAGAAATAATGTTCGTGTCGTAGGTGATCTGATACAGTCTTTCTATTTGATTATTTGTATGTCCTCTGTCACTCTGTGTTTGGCTAATATATGTTGTATGAGTCATTTGTAAATTATTCCTAATCTTCCAGGATCATTTAGTGCGTTTCTAAGTTGTTCACTAATACATCTTAGGTAGGCATTTTAAAGTGAGAAGGCTTCTAGTCCAAATAGATCATGTGGTAGTTGGGTTATTATGTTTGCTTTGCATTTGGGTAAGCCGCAGATTACTTTTTGGATTCCAATAAATTTTTTTGTCTAATTTCTTGATGGTTGGTAATGAGTATGAAACTACGTAGAAGCTAGATGCTATACCGGCTCTGATGACAGTATCCACCATGCTTATTTTTTGTGTAGCTGGACAATTTGTTAGTTGTTTGCATTAATTTATTATTTTGGCTAAAGTGATGTGTGTTTGGAGCTTCCATTTTGGTGAAGGTACTAGTTGTATGCCTAAATATACGTGGGGTTTATTTTGGTGTAGGATAGGTAGTGGTTGATTTCTGTAGTTGATGTTTTGGGCTTGGATTTTGGCTTTGAATGTTTCAGGTTTTGTTTTTGATTTATTTGGGCATCCTGTGATGGCACATTTTGGCACTCCCAGTCCATTCCGGCCCAATCACAGTATTTGTCCAATTTGTTTAGCTGAGTTTGTATTGATTGGAGAATGCTTGTGATAGCTGCTAGGTTGTCTACGTATGCTGCCGAGCTGATTATTAGTTTGGATGTACCAAATGTGTATCCATTTATTTATTTTTTGTAGCAATCTTAGTAGGGGTTGTAGGAATATCAGAAAGAGATATGGGCTGGGTATGTCGCCTTGTATTGTGCCTCTTTGTATTGGTATAGATTTTGTCTTTCCGAAGTGTTCGCCGGTGAATATGGTATTAAAGTTTGAATAAATGTTTCCTATTAGAGTCACCGCGTCTTCTGGGTATCCTAAATCTTTCGTTATCGCTAATAGCCTTGCGTGATCAAGAGAGCCGAAGGCGTTCTTGAAGTCGATATATAATAGGTATATGTCTTGGTTTGTAAATCTTGCGTCTTCTAGTGCTGCTATAAGGAATTGAAGTTGTCTAGACGTGTTTCTTTCTGCTCTGAATCCTTCTTGACTCTCGTGTAGGATTTGGTGTTTTTTCCCGTATGCTGACTGTATGAATGTTAAGGTACTTGTAAAAAATTTGTATATTGTGTTTGCGAGTGTGATTGGTCTATGGTTTGGTAGTTTTGAGGAATCTCCTATTTTATATAGGAGTATAGTTAAGCTTATTTTTCATGACGTGGGAATTTGTTTTTGTTTGTAACATTGGGAGAAAAATAGGAAAAATAGTTTGTGGAAGCTTTCGGGAATGTATTTTGGAATTGTGTTAGGAATTTTATTAGGGCCGGGTGTTTTGTTGTTTGCTAGGTTTTTAAGGCAAATGTCGTATGTTTCTCTATCGAAGTATTCATGTAGTGGAGTTTGTGGGTTCCATCTTTTGTCAGTGACAAATCCGTCAAGGTCATGCCATGGGTATTGTCTTATTCTGCAAGTACAGTATGGTGTGTGTTATGGTTGATGATAACATTTTAGTATTGTGGATCTCCTCTTGTCGAAGGTGTGGCTTGTGACACATATTGAGCATGTGTCACAACTACTAAACTCACCACCTCCCCCGAAGCCCCGAACATATAGTAATCAAGAGTCGACGAACTAGCCTTAGCTACAAATGGAGTTGGTGATTCCAATATTTGGCCAGATGACAACAAATTTTTGAACATCTCCTCTAAGGCGCCAAATTTTGCCTCCAATGTCTTTCTCCGTTTGGAAGAAAGATGTTTTTTGGAAGGAGAGCGAAACAATTTTCCACCACATGATTATTCCGCTCACAATGAGAAGATTTCAACTACTTTGGTAAATGTTTACCGCATGCCTCCTTAAGAGTGGTAAACCCCACTTTTAGCCCTCTTAAGCTAAAAATGGGGTCGAATGGGGGGTCCAGAGTGGTAAATCTCACTTTTAGCATTTTTAGCAACTTTTAGCAGCTAAAAGTGGGGTCCATGTGTGCCATTTTAGAATTTAGAGTCAAATTGGCGCCTCAAATTGTGTTTGTTTTATTCATGATAGCGAAGTCAAATACAAAATATGGTTTAAATGACGGCTAGTGCGTCAAACTGCTTGCTCTGGAAGACACCCTCCAACGACAGGTCGAGCAAATTGTCGCCATACAAGTCATTTTCCCATTTGAGAACAGAAAAATCTGATTTGACGGAAGTTGAGTTGGGGAACAGCGTCGCGAGGCTGCCACAAAACGTCCGCAGGGTCGTGAACCAAATACCCAGAGCCTCCCACGCGTCGTTAAACTTTGTCATGAGGTCGTGCTTATCGAGGATTGTCTTAAAGGAGGGCTCGTATTTGTACGCCTTCACCAGATCGCGATGTTGCCGCTCGATCTCGTAGATGGCATCCTCGTCCCAGTTTGCTTTGATCAGGTGCACATTGCGCGGTTGCAGGACGTCGCGGACGAACACGACAGGTTGAACACGAACGAGATCGGACGGCATGACGGGTGGTGCCTCCTTGTCGGCAGGCTCGTTGCGTGAATTGCGTTCAGCTTGGATGTCGATAATGCCTTGAACAATGCTCACAGCGAACATGCCAATCGATGTGAGTACGTCGCGTTGAGCGGAGTCGTCCAGCGCATCGAAGTGGGCCTCGGCACGCGAACCTTGATTGCGGATGAACAACTCGAGCGAATCGAAGGTGACGAACCAATCGAATCGCTGGAAGTAGTCTGACACATCGAGGTCGTTGAACTCGGTGTCCATATCGATGCGGTGCAGCTTGTACACCATCTGGAGGTCGTCCGCGGACTTGTTGACGTACGCGCGCTGCTGGCAGATGAGAAGGAGGCGAGCTTGCAGCTCGCAGAACATCTTGTGGACAAGTTCGAGGCCAGGTGCTACCGCAAAGACTTGGACCCACCACATTTCCGAGAGAACGGGCGGGACGGCGACACCACGCTGCTCACGCCGTTCGTCAAGAAACGCGATGATCTGTTGCTCGTACTTGATATCGAACTAGAGGACGCTGTTCAATGCGGCCCACTGGTTCGTCTTCTTCGGGCTGGCGACGCCCATCTCGGTGATCAACATGTTCTGCTTGCGAAGGTAGACCGTTGCCTCCATCGATCAACTCGACAGTGGCTTGAACAACGAGATCGGCTTGGTGGTTGACATAGTTAACTTGCGTCACATCATGCGTCGCGAGGTCGACAAGCTGCTTCTGAATGCCGGTGATGTGTCCCATCTTCGTGTGCTTGCCATCGGTCGCAACGCCGATCAGCTTGTCGGCCCACGACACACAGAGCGCGCCAAGAAGCGTCACGAGCATTTTGACTTGCAAGTCGGCTGTATGACGACCGAAGTGTGGCATCGCGATCAGATGAAAGTTGTAGATGATCCCTTTGACAGAGATGCGGATGCGGACGTCCAAGAACGCGGTGCCGCGATGGGTGCTTCCATCAAACGCGATAGAGAACGCCCACACGTCGTCGCTGGAGAGCAGGACGCCAATCTTAGTCAGAGCGACGCCGACAAGCACGCGGACATACTGGCCGACCAGATGGTCACTCACACCGCTCAACTTGCCGATGCTCATCATGTCACGCGTGTGTCTGATCGCGGCCGCGATCTGCCGAAACGACATGCCGCACGACGCGTGCTTGATGATGAGCTGGAACCGCTTGACGTTCTTGATCACGACGACGTACGACCCGTCGTCAGCTTCGCCATCCGGCTTGAACAACAACAATGCGTTGCGCTTCAGCTTGATTAGACGAGCAACTCGTTCAACGATATTCGGATCGAGAGCCTTGCCATCGTCGTGCTCGAGGGCAGCCATCTCGTCTTCAGGCCAGAACAAGAGCTCGCCAATGATCGTATCGACAACGGCGTTTGAAATCTTCAACGTCAGCTCGTCGCCGTCAATCTCGATGTACCGGTGCAGCGTGTTGTTGCGCGACACGATCCCGTCGAAGAACTTGAGCTGTTCGGACGGCGACAATGCCTGGTACTAGCTCCATTTCTCCTGGTGTTGTGACTCCATGTGTTTGATCATGACATCAGAGCGGAAGTCGGGCCCGTACGTCTGGTTCGCGACGCGCGCAGCGCGCTTCCGGTTCGTCATGTCAACTTGCCGCCCAAAGTATTTGCAAAACGAGCAAACCGCCTCGATAACCGCGGATGTCTTGACGTCGCGGTTCGTCACGTGCAGCCCGAACTTCTGTTTGTAGGCCGGCTGCCAGGGGCTCGACTTTTTCTTCGGCATGATCACTACAGTGACGCGGAGGTCCGCAACAAGGTCTGCAACTGTACATGTAACTGCAATCGACCCCAAGTGCATCGTTTTGCACCTTTGGACAATTGTAATGTAACTACACCTAGTTGTCATCCTACGATGACGAAGCGTACTCAACAACGAGGCTAATTGACAATATGATATTGTAAAGTAACTACACCTAGTTGACATCCTACGACGACGAGGCGTCCTCAACGACAAGGCTAATTGACAATGTGATATCTAATGTATACCATGATGACGAGGTTGGGTGTATGGACACCTAGTCATCAACGGTAGTGTCATTGTAAGGTAACTACCAATATTGATGGGTAATTGAATATTCTAACGGTTAGTGTGGAAGTTGGTGATAAACCGGTGAGAGGTTTGTTACAACAATGCTCTCTTAAAAGTGCTTTGAACAATGCTTTGGACTCACTCTCTTAAAAGTGGGGTCTGGCGAGGCTTAAGTGTGGTAAAAGTGGGGTCTGTTTTTAGAATCCCACATTTAAGGAGGCCTGGTTTACTGGCCTCCTTTGTTGAATTGTTATTTGGAACAATTGGCTTCCGCTTCGGATGATTTATGGTGTGAACAAATTTTTTACTTTGAAAAACAATCATTCTTAGCGTGGCCCAACTGCACACAAGACCAACACTATAAGGTCTTCATGCCTTCCGCCTTTGCCAATCTTGCAATTACGACTAAATTCTTTTGGAATTTGTTAAAATCCACTAGGAATGACAAGAAATCAGTGGCGTTATATTGACACAAGATACGATCACACTGCTTGACAACGGCGAATGCCTCTGCAAGTATTTCATGCCACCATAATTCATGATGATCATATGCAACACTAAATTAATGAGGCATTTGTCAATATTTGACAAAAATACCTTCATCAACTGGCTCTCTACGAAAACACCTTTAAATTCCCTGATAAATCTCGCCAACCTCGTATACATAGTATAATATGTGTCATCTTTCTCCCACCTAAAGTGTTGAATCCGTTGAATTTGATCCCAACAAAAACCTCTATATTCTTCATTCAAATGTAATTAAAATTCATGCAGATGATCAAAATCTGGCGGAACCCCTAAAGAAACTAATGTTGTCTGGGTGGACTAGGCGTAATGAGAGAGTGGAAATATCATGATCGACGTATTCTCGGATGTGGAAGCGGGAACCCTCTCCTTAGGTTCACTAGGGAAGGTTCCCTCTACATCCACTTCAAACACGCCCTCCGCTTCCTCCATTTTGACCACATGAGCAGCTAATATATTGGAAGTCGTCCCGTCATTTAATGTGAAAACCAATTCCACCTGCATTTCCAAGTACTGCTGCACATGACGAAGCTTCATCCAACAAGCATCCCTCTATTAATTGATCGTAAGTTTAGAGTGCCTCGTGCCCCAAAATGTTGGGGCAAAAACTCGAACGCATACCAGTCATTAAAACTAGTATTACATTGACGCTTCCCCCACACCGAAGTAGGTTGAAAAACCTCGCCAAGTGCTACCATTGGTTCCACGTCCGAGAGGGAGGAGAGTCAACTTTCCAATGTCCTTGAAAATGGAAAACTATAATATTGGCTCTGATTGTAATCATTAACCCACAATGGGTTCAGTCACTGAAGCCAACAATCTAAATTAATATGATATCAAGGTAAAATGTCAAAATGTGGAAGACAACCTACACATACAACAACCACCAACTTTATGGTATGCTCGGTCTCAATCCAACCTTACCATAAGGGAGTACAAACACCGTCTACTTGGTGCACACATAAGGGTATCGTTGGTCATTCACCCGACCTCACCTCCATAATACCCTATCACAAACTAGAATAACACAAAATGAGGCAATATTGGCAACGTCCAGCAACACAGTCTGCCACGGGGAAATATACCACAATGAAATGCGGAAAACAATGTAGATACATCACTGGATCCTCTTCCTCAAAAAATAATTAAATGAAATTCAAATTGACTACGTACAACTGACACTCGCATGCGGTTGGTGGTCAAGCGTGATATACCCTGTAGCGGTAAAAAAAGTTGGCACATAAGCACATCTCTCGTACCCACTACAATATAAAAACTCCCTCCTACAAAAATCCCTGGAACACCGTAGTACCATAGCTAGTTTGTGCACCTTGAAACAAATATTTATTTATTTTTTGAAAAATATGTTTCGTTAATCAAAAATATTATATATGAAATTTTGTCAGTCTTATGATTTTAAAAATTCTAATTTGATTTTCGGTAAGGTCCAACAATATTGCAAGTAGGTTGTTGTTTTTTTCATTCATTCGTGGTGACCTGTATCCACATGAGTGAGTGAAAATTTCTAATAAAATGCCACAACAGGTGTGTTCAACATCCTAACCTCAGGTGTTCATGCTGCCACAATCTCAAGGGACAAAAAGGAGCGCGTACAATCATCATTGATGAATACCTCCCAACTTTTTAAATTCAACCCAAAACATGTCAAATAGACAAATAAGAATCAGCTCTTGTCGACTAGCAATATTATTCTATAGGCTTAACAAAGAGATATTAATGGACTGCAAAGAACGATTTGTGTTTAAATTCAATAGATGTCCTTAGAGACATCAACCAATGAGAACTTCATATGTATACTACTGATGAGACAGTCCAAATTATTGCTGCAAAATAGTGATATTGATATCTACATTTAAATGAGCTGATTTTATCAACTAGGTTCTAAGGAAATATAGACAACAAAGAAAGAATGAAGCAAAGCTGCAAACCAGGAGAAAGATCGAAGCAAATACTTGGCTACATATAGGAGAAATACTAGATGTAGATGTGAAACCCATATAGAACCTTAAAAAACCCACCAATTATGACCGTCAAACTTACGCCTCAACATAGGTACAATTGTGTCAACATGATGTATATGACCCAATAACCTCTTCAAGAGCAAAAAATGACACAAATTCACAAACACTCCAACACAAATTGCGTAAACCAGGTTATGATTGAGAATCCATTGCCTCCGGTGCGTGGAGGTTGGGAAGTCCACCATCAAAACTCACTAACTAATCCCCTAACAAATGAGAACAATACAATTTGCAACCATAAAACCACACAAACAATGATTAGGCATAGGTTGGTAGAGCATCTCCCCATTTGTAAGCCTCTAGTCTCCTTGCCTTTGTTAGCTTGGCCTTTGCACTTGTTACAACAAGCATGCAAGTTGGGAGGCAAGGCATATATGGCTAGCATTGGGAAGTGCTCGGTGTTTTTGTTCCGTGACTTGTGCAACCTTGTGGAGCTCGTGAATAGGGCGCCGAACCATTAACACGTTAACAAGCAACCTCTTATGGCGTGTTGACGTGGTTGGAGCTTAAAAGAGTCCAATTTTTTTCAATAATTCTTTTTTTTCCTAATATATTTTTTCACTTATTCGTTTTATTAGGCTCATAATTTTTGGTTTTTTTTGTTTTTTTATTTGGCAATTATTTTTGTACGAACCAACTATGGTTCTATGGTATGTATTACTAAACATAATTTGACCTTAACAATTATGTTGTTTACTTGAATGATGATTTCATATGCCAAACATCTTTCAATGGCAATCCCTCAGCAATCCCATATATATATCCCTAAATAAATCCCAATGCCCATAACGTGCCTTTCAAAAATTTAAGTGTATGATGGCTTAAATTTCATCCTCTTATTTTTCTTCTATTTTTAACTAAAAGAAAATCAAATCACCCGTTTATGCCAAGTACTTCTTTCCAAGCCGATGTGGTGGAAGTAAGCCAATCGCAAATTCGTTGCAATCCCACGTCCTCCACATGTTCCCGAATGTTTCCGCGAACTATCCTGGCAATACTTGCGTCTTCCGAAACCCAAATACCTTAATTTCTCATAAGGTACTTAGAGCATCTCCACCCTTGGGCAGAAATGCAAGCTTTCGAAATGGGCTTTGAAGGGCTCCAAGCATGCACTAAATTCTTTTAGGGTGGCACTCCCCCACCGTTACTTGCATATTGGCTCTTCAAGTCAAAAAATTATCAGGAATATTCCCTGTAATGATGTGTCCAAAACTGGCAAAAAATAACCCAATTTTCCACTTTCCTCTTTCGATCCTCTCCCTCCCGCCCCTGATCCAAGGCCCAGCTTGGACCTTGCTAGCAATGATTACCTTCCAGCGATGTAACTTGAGGTCAGATTCTTTTTGGCTGTTGTTTCTGTAGCTTCGTCGGAGACGGGTTGATTGTAGGAATAAAGTGGGTTAATTGGGGCAATTTTGTTGTTGTTCAGGTCTTCCACGACTCATCGGAGAGTAGTCGAGGAGAGAATCTCTAAGACGTTGCACTGCTCAACAACTACGAGGAACTATTATTATTACTAGTGTCGGTGTTGATCGGTGAAGGAGCACTCCACGTGATTTCGGGACGTTCTGGGCGGTGATTCATTGTTTTCCACTGCTCTCCACTACTCTTGATCACGTTTTTTATTTTGGTTTCCATGGGTGTGCACAATTTAGGGCAGGCAGGCAACGCCTCGATGATGATGATGAGGATGATGAGGATGATGTCGTAGTAAACTTTGTATTGGAATTAGGGTTTGTGAATCCCGAACAAGCATTACCATCAATTCGTGGTAGATCCCGGCTTGGAAAGTCCCCTAACATTGAGCGATTTAGGATTGAGATGCATCATCGCATGATCTCTGATTATTTTTGTAACGAGCCGGTGTATGGGCCAAATTTGTTCCGTAGACGCTATCGCATGCAATGTTCATTTTTTCTTACGATCATGGAGAAGGTTTCTCAGCGAGACAATTATTTTGTCCAGAAAGTAGATGCGTGTGGGTATGTAGGACTTTCATTGCACCAAAAGTGCACATCTGCGCTACAAATGTTTTGTTATGGTTTGTCGGGAGATGCCACGGATGAATATTGCCAAACAAGTGAAAGCATGGCCATGTAGTGTATGAAGAGATTTTGTTTGGCAATTAGGGCGGAATTTGAAGATCATCATCTGAGGCAACCAACTCGGGAAGACTTTTAGAAGCAACTGGCTAGTAATCGTGATCGTGGGTTCCCCGGCATGTTTGCGTCTCTCGATTGCATGCACTATGTTTGGAAGAATTGTCCCGTTGCTTGGCAGGGAATTTTGGAGACAAAGATGGCAATATGTCTATCATTTTGGAGGCCGTTGCGGATAGGGATCTGTCGTCCGATTTTTTGGCCTCGAGACCCCCAAAACCCTAAATTAGGGCTCTCTAGGGCCTAGCCTAGCTACGGCAATTGAATTAGTTAGAGAAGTAGTGACTAAAATCACTAAAAAGCTAAAAGTAGCTAGTTTAGGTAAAAAGACCAAAAGTGAGGTCAATTGGTGAATTAGTAAGTAAATTGGGTTTTAATAACTTCTCAAAGGACTTTTTGATTAGGTCCGGAGCTACCAAACCTATTGGGAAGAGGTTTGGAAGCCCCCGAACCTCCCCGGAAAAGGGTAAGGGGGAGGAAGATGAAGTTAGACGGACCGCATTTCTTCGTGTTCGCAATCGTGTTTTTTGTGCAAAATTTGTAATTTCCTCTCGTGAAGAGAGTTTGCGAGTGAAAGATCGAATAAAGTTCTTAATTCATTACGCAATTGGATGTGAAACCCATTGCACATTGCTTGTGTGTGATTCTCATTTGGAAAAATTGATTGTGTGGAAAGTTGCTTGCGAAAAACCTAATTTGAACGCTGATCAGTTTCTAAAAATAGTAGATTTTAGGCTGCAGTTGAGTTTTCATGTCCTGTTGTGAGAAGTTAATGTGCAATAAGTGTGTGCTCCAATTGGATTCAGGGAATTGGATAATACGAGTTTGAGGTCAACACATTAGAATAATTTGCAATCAGAGTGTTAAGTTTGATGTGAGATTCTTATTTTGCAAATCCCGAAGTCACACAAATTTGATTGCACGAGGGTTTCAAGAAATCGCAGCCGGGAGTCTCTCGGAGCTGAGAAGGCCAATTTCAGGTGCTGATGCGAGAGCGTTACTGATTGATCTCGAGAAATTTAGAGAAGTTACCTCAAATACCTAAAGGAAAATTGAAATATGGCAACCTGTAACCAGTTGAACTTGGAAATATCCGTAAATTCAAGCGACATCTCAAAGGGATTGTGCTTTCGGAGAGACTGATTCGGCCAAAGAATCAAAGAGCCGAATTCGAATATAGGGGTTTTAATCAATTTGTGGGAAGAATACAAGTCCGAGGATTGAAGCGCTAAGGAATCAGGTGGTGCTTGTAAATTTGAAATGGCCAAAAACAACTAAGAATCATCAAATTTGATTGAAGCAATCCCCTATTGCGGAGGAGAGAGAAGCAGGGGAGAGGAAGAAGAAGAAGAAGAAGGAAAAGGGGCCACGTGGCGCAAGGAGGAGCAACCTCCCAAACCAGAGTTCATACTGGAAAAGAGGCTGGGAAATAACTAGCTGCGAAATACCCCTGTTCACACTGCAGCAGGCAACAGGTTGTAAATCTTTGGATTTAAAGAAGCTGAACTTACTTTTACTGCAGGTAAAACTAATTTGAGATTTAAATATCTAAAGTTAAGGCATTAAAGCCTATTTCAGCATCATTTAATTATCTAAATGGGCATTTTGCACAATCCAACA
The DNA here is from genome assembly GCA_950295325.1 of Polytrichum commune. Lineage (NCBI taxonomy): Eukaryota > Viridiplantae > Streptophyta > Polytrichopsida > Polytrichales > Polytrichaceae > Polytrichum > Polytrichum commune. The sequence goes on from OX485806.1 coordinate 18,062,812, forward strand.
TACAAATAAATCAACTACCATTGGAAAATCAATGAAAAAGTGTTCCTAAACACTTTTGCAAATCGGCAAGGAGTAAATTAAGGTATGTTTTAACACATTAAATAAATTGAATAATCTAAACAAATTTAGAAGTGATTTCTAAATTAAAGGAATTAAAGAATTAAAGAATTCCCTAAGGTACTTATTGCCTAAGAATTAAATTGGAATTAAATTGGTATTAAGGAACCCGTTATTGCGAGATAAATATACTAAAAAGAAAGTAAAAATGGGTTAAAGGTTATTAATGAATCATGGTATTTGAATCGCCAACGAGGTTGGGGTGAGGACCATGTATTATTAAACTGATATCATTAAATTGAAGATTAATTAAGGAAAGGCCGTGAATAGATTTCTTGATACACTAAATTGGCGGTAATTAAGGAGGGACAATGAAATTCACCAGAGTGCCCTTGGCTCTGGTGAAGAAGTGGTTACTGGATACTTGAAAAAGACAATTGTTGAGCCGTGACTCCTGCAAGAAACTTCGAAAGTCAAAATTGGTCACTACTAGACAATGGTTGTGAGGGAGTGACTGAGCAATTGCATGTACCGCTGTGAGTGACCTTTAACCCCAATTAAATAATACCTAAAGTTCACTTTAAAAGCTAATTTCTTTAAGATTGTCGTCCTAAACTCATCTTAATTCCTTTGTGATCTATCAATTAACTTAATGGTGATCCCTAAATATAAAATCTGACACTCATTTGGTTTTCCCTGTGTGGTTTTCTTAACTAGAACCCAAACAAAAAACCTATCTACAGGATCTACACATTTGACATGTTTTTTTGGATTGCCTGGTTCTAACAATGATTTAAATGTGCTTGATAGGTCTCCCTTGATCCATAATATGCTCACTTTTGAAACTCGTGATATGAGTTTTCAAGTGAACGGGAGCAATTATGATCGTTATTATTTGCTTGCTGATGGAATCTATCCGGAGCAGGCATGCTTTATTCAAAACATTCATGAACCTCAATACGAGAAAAATGCTTACTTTGCAGAGCGACAAGAAGCCGTTCAAAAAGATATTGAACGATGTTTCGGTGTTTTACAAACGTGGTTTGCGATTCACATCCCGGTTTTGAAGCATGAACTTCATTACAAACATCATGTTCGCGTGTTGTATCATCCATAACATGATAATTGAAGACGAACCGGACATAGAAGGACTTGAAGATATCATTTTGGAATTGAGAGAAGATACAGTACCATTACATCGTGGGCTGTCTTTTGAACAATTGATAGAAATCACAAAAGAGGTAGAGAATCGCGATACTCATTTTGGACTAAGGGGTGACTTGATAGAACATTCGTGGGCACTAAGATGTGCCGCTCATATGACATAATATGTTTTTAAAACACTTACATAATCAATGGTAATATCGGTTTCCGTTTATTATCAACAAACAAACTCGGCACCGGAAAATCATGGTGACCGTCACCTGTATGTCCAAGCCAATAAATATGAAACTAATTCTACACTATCGCATTGCATCCCAACTCTCTATTCCTGATTAATTTTAATCTAAAAAATTTCCAAATTTTCCAAATTTCATGAATTCTTTTTAATATGTAAACAAAAACTTGCCTAAGCCAACGCAAAAAGAAATGAAAAAGAAAAACTTCCAAGTGGAAAACAATTACCAAAGTTCAGGCTTCACAAAACTCTGCAAAAAACAGCTCCCAGCCATGTGCAAAATGCGCAAAATAATAATTTACAAATATTCAATTAAGTGAAATGCGCACCTTTAAAATTACCTTTATGTTGATCATGATCACTGTCAAATTGCTCGAGCTCCGCATCGAAATCTTGTCGTCCATCAATGTGGCCGCTCACACTCCGCATTTGCCGCATCGTTTCTCTGTCTTCACGGGTTTCGGCCTCCGCAACATCTCTTTCTCTAGCAACCTCCATCCTCTTCCTTGCCTCACCGTCTTCGCGTTCTCGCGTTTCTCGTTCTACCTTCTCCGCAAGACACTTGCGAATTTTTCCAATTCCTCCTCTTGACGTAGGCGGAAATATTCCTGGGCGGTCGGTGTTGCCGAAGAGTCGATGGTTTGCATTAGTAGAATCATGTTTTGATCCTTGAGAACATTCATCTTATAAATTTGGGCATCGGCGATTGCCTTTGTGGCCATGGCTTGATGGTTCGCCGCATTTTCAAAAATCTTGTTTAATCGTTGTACCTCCTTCGCCGCTTTCGTCCCTGTGGGTCGGTCCTTCAATGATACGTTGGACTTGAGAGGAGAGTCCACAACACCCACGGATTCAGTGGTGTCCGCTTGGGACTCATGCTTTGAAGACATTAATTTTTTTTTCAAAAGAGTTAACTGCCTCGTGGTCGTCACACCATCAGCCCACCGCGGATAATCTTTAACAATTGACCAACAATGTTCGTATGTGAACTCACCATTTTTTGTGCTATTTGTGGGGTACAACTCTTTGGCCATGTGAATGATATCAACATCACCTACTTCCGATTTATTCAACCGTTTAATTTGTTGATAGCATCCCATGAACTTGAGGGCATCGTGCTTAATGATGCCCCACTTTGACTCTAAAGACCCGCGCACCTTGATGAACTACCGGATTAAAGCTTTCGTAATGTTCGTAAATCCACTCCCATAATGCATTGTTTTTGTGTTGATTGCCTACAATTGGATCCTGTGAAATTGCTAAAACGTTTCTAGCAAGCTGCCGTTCCTCGTCCAACACAAAATTCTTCCTTTTTGTGGGTTTTGCAGCAGCTGCTCCACGACCCCAGCCTTGACCCCCGGTTCTACCACCTCTATGGCCTAAACTCTGATCCCCCCTAATTCCACCAACACCTTGAAAATCATTATCAAAAAATACTTCGGAGCTCACCAATGGTGCTTGCCCGAACTCGTCACAAGTTGCGAAATTGGCTTGTGCCTGAGGCAATTGAGCGCGCCTCGAACCCCCAGCCTCCTGTTGCAAAATTCTTCGTGGCACACCACGTCCATTTGTTGATGGTCTTGATGCCACACCACCACCAACGCCCACACCACCGAAACCCACAATAAAATCCTCCTCACAAAATAAGTCGCCTTCAAGGTCTATCATCCAAAGTTTAATGTTCAAAATCAGCTACGTACAAGATATATCACATAGATTGATTTAGAAACCTATAACATTCACAAAAACTAACAATAGCACAGAATAATTTGTGTGCTTCACAAGCCAACACAATATTAATTTTTTACACAATTGAAGCCCCTACAAATACCCAGCCAAATAGCAAACACTATACAACACACAGCCAGGTCCAAAATCAGCACGAGCTTCACATTGCGCCAGATTGGAATCAACACAAATGCATTTCTGACCATCATAACTACAATCACCTAATTTAATTGCAGTCAGTAGTTTCACAAATTGTGCTAGTACATTAAGCTTAAGCTTTTGCTCTTGCAGATTCTCTCCTTTCAGTTGCCGCACTGTGCGACATTCTCGTGTTCACTCCTAAGGAATTGTTCACAAGACATATTCATGACTTCTCTCACTTATGTGTCTTTGGTTGTTTGTCGGCTTGTCACAGGACGGTTGCATACACAAATCACATTGTTCTTCCCGAAGCACTCGAGAAGTGGTCATTGACAACCTTCCAAAAGCTCTTGCCACGCCACATTGAAATCATCGAGACGATCGATGAGCAGGTGAGAGGTACTTTCGGTTGGAATGACAAAGTTCTATGTTGTGAATTTGTATTTAGGGATGAGGCACATGCCTCACCTTCCTTAAGAAATTTCAATTTTTCCTTAAGCTTCTATGTAGAGGTGAGGCACATGCCTCACCCTTATCTATCAAAGTTCTATGTTGTGAATTTTGTTTAGGGATGAGGCACATGCTTCACCCTTATTTAACAAAGTTCTATATTGTGAATTTTTGTTTTAGGGGTGAGGCACATGCCTCATCCTTATCTAACAAAGTTCTATGTTGTGAATTTGTGGTTTGGGGTGAGGCACATGCCTCACCTTCCTTAAGAAATTTCATTTTTTCCTTAAGCTTCTATGTAGAGGTGAAGCACATGCCTCACCCTTATCAAACAAAGTTCTATGTTTTGAATTTGTTTTTTAGCGGTGAGGCACATGCCTCACCTTTATCTAACAAAGTTCTATGTTATGAATTTCTGTTTAGGGGTGAGGCACATGCCTCACCCTTATCAAATAAAGTTCTCTGTTTTGAATTTGTGTTTTAGGGGTGAGGCAAATGCCTCACCCTTATCGAACAAAGTTCTATGTTGTGAATTTGTGTTTAGGGCTGAGGCACATGCCTCACCCTTATCAAACAAAGTTCTATGTTGTGAATTTGTGTTTTTGGGGTGAGGCACATGCCTCGCCCTTATCTAACAAAGTTCTATGTTATGAATTTGTGTTTAGGGGTGAGGCACATGCTTCACCCTTATCAAATAAAGTTCTCTGTTTTGAATTTGTATTTTAGGGGTGAGGCAAATGCCTCACCCTTATCGAACAAAGTTCTATGTTGTGAATTTGTGTTTAGGGTTGAGGCACATGCCTCACACTTATCTAACAAAGTTCTATGTTGTGAATTTGTGTTTTAGGGATGAGGCACATGCCTCACCCTCCTTAAATGCGATTTCATTTTTTCCTTAAGCTTGTGCTTAGAGGTGAGGCACATGCCTCATCACCCTTATCAAACAAAGTTCTATGTTGTGAATTTGTATTTTTGGGGTGATGCACATGCCTCACCTTCCTTAAGAAATTTGAATTTTTCCTTATGCTTGTGCTTAGAGGTGAGGCACATGTGTCACCCTTACTAAGAAAATCGAATGTTGTTGTGATTGTATAAAATGTAATATGTTTAGAGGATATTTTTATGTCTTTAAAATGGTTTATGTGTGCTTGTAGGAAGTGAGGTTGGAGGTGATATCATGTGGGACAAGGGGGGTGGGCCTTCCAGGGCCCCCCCGAATAAACATTTGAAGCCTTCGAATGCTTTTAAAGATTATGGATGGTTTCTGACACGCGACGACAAGCATGTGGTCCTAAAGATTTCTACTTATCCCTGGATGGAAAACAAAGTATGGTGTTCTAAAGCATGGGCCAAAGGAGAAATTATTCAAAAAATTGTTACTCCTGCCTATACACATGATATGGATTATTGCGAGATATTCGTTGTTTCAAAAGCCTCAAATGCAATTTCTTCTTATGTTTTGAAATGTGCCAACATCATTGGAGATGTTGTTGATCTTGATGGTATGAAAGTGGTTGGAATTCCCAAAGCTCGAAAGTGGTGGAAGAAATTGAGTGATTCAGAAAAACTTATTCGTACTTCTATGTTGGAAGTGTATCGTGGTCTAAGTCTACTTGAAGAGAAAAAATTGATCGAGTATATGGATTCTTATCAACGATCTCAAACAAGAATTATTGACAATCTTTCAGCTGAAACATACATGCATGAACCACAAGAACCATCAAAAGATTTGAGATGGCGTGGAGCATTATCATTTCCATATGAACGTGTTATGAATGTTGATTATCAACTTGAGCTTATTGTATGTTCTCAGGCACCTTCTCATCTTCGAGAGGGAGATACTAGATTTGAATTGACTGCAGAAGATTTGATATCTCCAACTCAAAAACCAAATGCTCAACATTCAAAAGGTAAAGGAAGAAAATTGGTGAGCTCACAGAATCAGTGTTCTTTAGAGGAGTCTTTCAATCCTCCAAGTCAAGATGAAATTGAAGAAGGATATGTCTATGGAAGAGATTTTTCTTTTATAGTGGACATGAATCATGTAAGGCCTCCTACTGATGGTTTTACTAACCAATGTGTTCTTAACATAGAGAACGCTAAAAAAATCTACAAGGCCTTGCGAGATAAGCATATTGTAGACTCTTCTTGGATTACATTACGTCCAATGTTTTATAAAGATCCAAATGGAGGTACAAGTGAAGCGAAATGATTCAAGGGTGTGGGGTGAAAGGACCGTTTTTTCCAATGCTTGGAGAGTATGCCTGGAGATTCTATAGAAGAGAAAAAACAATGTTTTTTCAACGGTATTATTTGGGAACCTGTTGATGGACAACATGTGGAACATGCGTGCAATATTTTGGCCAAGAATGATCTTTTATGTGGATCGTTTTCTCAAGCAGATTATGATAAGATATTTTTGTGTCGACCCGCAACAATTGTGTTGTATGACAATGAAATTACATATCTTTTTTCATCAACAAGATTGAATGACATTACAATATAAAGGAAATACCATAGTACAACGGGAGAAATGTTAGAAAAAACTAGAATATTGTGGGAAAGTCTTGGTCGACCTAATGCTGAAGATGAGAACCGTAAAAAATTCTTACGTTCTATGCCAAGCATTACAAGCACAAAGTTGGGGGATGGCAAAATTTCAATTTTGCAAATGAGAGAAAAATTTCGTGATTATACATCCATGGCTACACTTCCAGATACTTGTTGGCAGTCGTTAAAAGATATGTGCGATGCATATGACAATGGATTAATATTCAAATAAAAAAAACATAGAAGTGTGGAGCTTGGATCATCAATATCAAACAAAGGGAAGAAGATCAAAGATTCAATATCAGAGCGTTCACGTATGCTCATTGGTTGACTTCGCCCTTTACAAGGTCTTACAACAAATGAACACATATTACTTTGTGAGCAGCTAACTTCAGACTCTGTGGATAAGGAGCAAGTATTGTGGTTTGATGGAAAAAAAAGTGAACCTGAATTGGCCCATTGGTGTGATGTTGCAAAACGTCGAGCAAGTATTCAGAATACATTCAAGTGGTTGGAATCTGGATGTCTTGATCCATTTCGTGAGAAAAAAAATTGGTTACAGACAGATGTGGAAAGATTTGGTGGAAATGATGCACTAGACTATTTCGCCAAAGACATTCCAAAAGGTAATGAATTTTTGAAACGATGGAGCCACATCAATTCTCAAACAGCTTATGTTAAACAACATAAGCATGTTGATTTTATACCTCGTAATGTAATTGATCATCATCAACTTATTATAGAAGGTGGTTTGGGTTTTCTTTGCAATGGAAAAGTTATTCCTCGAAATGATGTTAGAAATTGGAAAATGAGTTTCAACTATGAAGGAACAAATTCTTTGGGATTTTCAACAGAAATTAAGATTGGCGGTTCTGTTTTTAAGAATGATAGTGGTATTTTTGGAAGAAGTGCATTATGGGTTTTTGATTGTCGAAATGAACCTACAAATGGTTATTGGACACAGACAGAATATGCATCAATTATGAAAAAATTGAATCGTGGATGGGAGATGTACAACGTTGGAATGTTATTTTTATGCTTCCCGTTGGAAAAAATGTGGAACATATTCAAAATTTGATTGGTCTGAACAATATTCCTGAGTTTTTTATACACGTTGGGACATATATTTTTGGTCCCCAATTAGAGACTACAAGCTTTGTTGTGAAAGATGGACCAAAACGTATTGCTAAATTTTCTCCTATTGGGCAATTCATTATGATTTTACGACATCCCTCTAATACTTCTTTGGAAAATAATTTTGCCAATGACAAGGGAACACCGCAAAGTATTCAGTCATACTATAGTGAGCCATCCAGTGGTTGGAATATGTTTTCAAAAAATCGAATGGCTCGTTGTCCAACAGTTGTTGACGAGTTGATAAATCATTTTTTTTCCTCAGATTGGATGTTAGTGATGGAAGGGTTTTCACATTTGATTGATAACGTTTGTGGTAGAGTTGAGCAACTCATTTTCATGGAATCAAATTTGGACATAGAAGTTTGGCTTGAGAAATGGAAAAAACGTTATGTGGACAAAATTAGACAAGTTCTACTTGACAAAAATCCATTGTGATTGGATAAAGAAAAATTTCAAAATACTTCTGATGATGATGATGACAACGATAGCGATGATGAAGATGATGACAATGATGTTGATGATCATGGTGACAACGAATGTGAGGTGGGAAGAGATGAATCTTTTGTAAAGAAGCGTAAAAAACATGTTTCTACTCTTGAAGGTGACACTTCACAAAAAAAATAAAAATCTAAAATTGCAACAGGTCAAGCAAACGAAGATGGATATTTTTGGAATGAAGGTGCAGAATTGTGGACTGATGGAAATATGAAGTTTTTTAGCCATGAGGCGATTCCTTCTGTAAATGCAGAAGATCATGTTAAATACAAATATGTTGAACAAAGTCTTGGACTCAATCATGATGAAGAACTTGAAGTAAATGCTAGTATACTTGGAACAACAGAGTTTGGAGAATATGCATTAGTACATCCAGATGTACGCAAAAATATGTTTTCTCTAGGTTTAGGTTTAGACTCTTTGGATGGTTAAAACTATTTTAGTTCATATTTGTATTTTATTATATAGATATATATAGTTTGGAAAGAAAAATGTTTGTTATATTATATATTGTTATTTCAATATAAGATGACACAAGTATGTCGTTATTTTCTTTGGAACCATCAATTTCAATATTATTACTTCTATGATGAAGCAAGTATTGTGTCACTTAGGTTCAATTTATTTTCATGTGTTTGGTCCAAGGGTGAGGTATATGTGTCGCACTGTTCATTAGGTTCATAAATAATGTATTTTAAGCTATATACAAACGGGTGTGTTTTATTCCCGTGATTTATTTCATAACGTAATTTTTTTTACTAAAAAAGTTAAACACAATATATATATATATATAATGGTCATATAGTGTATTAGCCTTGTCTTGGAAATATTTGAAACTAATAATATTTGAAAGTATTTGTGTCAAAGTATGAATTTATTATGCAATCATTCTAAAAGTTGAGAATAAAATATTAAAAAATAATCCCCCAAAAAAATGCACATGCTTATGTGCACTTTTAACGAAACCGGTGTTATGTTGGAAATATTTTTACATATGTTGAAGGTCTTATGGGTTCTGGAGGATTTGTATTCTCCTAATTGCTGCTGGTGTTTGTGGGATACTCTCAGAAGGGGGTTTGGTCGTGTATCGAGCACAATAAACCGCCACTGAAATTCAATTATTGCATGTGCAGTTCATGAAATTCATCTCAACCAAGGTAGACAAGACATAGTTGGAAGCCAAGATTGCAAGCATGAGGATTCTTGAGAATGTCAACCTTCCAACATCAATTCAGTCTATGATCCCACCCAAACTTGTGGTGAAGAAGGAGAAGGTGTAGAAAATTGCAGTCACGGATACTATCGCTGTAGCTGCACCCCATGTCACCGAACCCGCAGCTTCTTGGTGATCGCATTGTTTATCGCAACATTTAACCACCTCTGGACCCTGTTGGTCTTAATTGAATTAGCAAAAACACTCAGTTTCTTTGTTACGACGTTTGCTTCCACTATGCCACCGAGTCGGAGAAGAAATGGCAGATAACCCAAATACCTGATCCCGCACTGCACCTCCGACATCGCAACCACCTGCCAATGATCGTTGAGTTGCCGTTTCGCGGCCTCGTCCACGCACTCCCCGGCTGCGCCCGACGCTTGCGGGATCTCCTCCGCGACCGCGCCCACATCCCGTCATCTCCGCCCTACAGAACCGCTCTTGATTCCCAAAAGTGGCACGATTCACTGAATCGCAAGTGGAGGAGGCCCCGGAATGTGGGCGCAGCAAGAGCAACGCTCACCCGCGAGGATAGTGAGTGGAGCCGGAAGTTTGAAGAGCCCTGGCAATCAAGGCCTCGGTGTTGGGGAGGGGTGGGGCAGGTTTTTCTCCAAGGCCGCGTTAAAGGGCTTGCCAAGTCCCTTTAACGTGGCAGGGTGGAGATGCTCTTATGGATGGCGGTATCGAATTGTCTCAATTCTTGCATTTCCATTCTTGATCAATAAAAATCTTTTTGGCAAAGACTGTGCCAAATTTGTATTGAATGCCCCTCCAATGAATACCTTTGATTTTTATTTTTTGTCTTGGTTTTCTTGTCACGCTTTAAAATATGGGGTTCACAAAAACAAAAACAAAACAAAACAAAATACAAAAATACAAATGCGCCCCCTACAGCTGCTGTTGCCGGTTGGGGAGGGGGAATACCTGGGGGGTAGGATGGAGGTATACTAGGAGGGCTAGGGGTAGGTGGTTAGCCCTGGCTAGGGGGTAGCCTACCTCGGGGGCTTAGGAGGAGGGGAGAATGTACTGAGGGGTACTAGGGAGGAAGGGAAGAGGATGGAGGGTGGAGGCAAGGGAAAAAGAGGGGGGGGGGGAGAGCAGAAGGGAGGCAGGGGGGAGGCCCGCCACCGGTCGCCATGGCGTGCTGCCGAATCCTAGTAGAGGAGCCAGCCAGGGGCTTCGGCTCCCGGAGTTGGCTCCTTCGCTCTCCTCCCAATTTTAATTTTTATAAAGAATAAATTAAATGAATTTGTACTTGAATGAGAATCAATAATGTTTTTCACAACCTCAATGATGTGAATTCGAGATTGCAAGCGAACCAATGATAAGAAATTTCACGGACAACTCAAGAATTTATCACCAAAATTCACCTTGATATGTCATTCACAAGCAAGCATTCTTTTTCTTATTGCTCCACAAATCCGCGGTGTTCTTCGCTCCAACATTCCGCAACTTCGTCACTCCTTGTCCTTACGCCCTTCCTTGCGCGTCATATCTCAAGAATGAAGAAGAAAAGAGGAAAAATGAAGGATTCTTGCCAAGTGAGAAGGAAGATAGTCAAACCCTTGTAAGAGTTCTAAATCTCTCTTCAAATGCACATAATGAATCAAGTTATCTCTCATTCTACCACATGAGAATCCAATAGTATAAGTATCCAGAGAAGAACTCAATATTTATTGAAAAAACATGTAATTTTCACCTCATACAAGCTCTCTCCACACACTCACTTATAAGGCTTTATTTAGCAAAAATGCCAAGCCAAGGAGGAGGCTCCTCACTTAGGAGCATCTCTTCAACTTCAAATATTCATCCATCCAAGTTTAAATGGATGAACTTCCATGAATAAGGTGCGGCCGCCAACGCCGCATACCATGACAGGCCGGTTGGCAAAGCCACCTCACCCATATAAGCCTCTAGGACTTTGAACAGGGGCCGTATCCCACCGTCAAGAAACATTTTGTCTCCCTCCTAAGGGTTGGGACCAAGTAGACATTTTTCCTTAGTTCCTGGGGCTATAAGCCCCTAGCAGCTTCATACCATCATAACGTCTTCCAATAATCTCTGATGCTATCAAATGACCACTCTATCGGCATTTATTCTTTGCGTAGATGCCGTCGGACGCCTCACTTGTCCCATTCAAGCAAGTAGTGAGGAAGTTATGGTTGTTCATACCTAGGTAGTCCCGGACGCCACTCCTAGGTCACTACTGGCCCAAGGCGTTGCCCCATGACATCACTCCACTCAAATTGCCATATCTCCTAGCTCACACCTCTGATTGAGGTGTCATAGAGGATATGTGATGTATCAAATATATCAAACTTCACAAAAGTGAATGTTATGTTGATATTCCCATAACATATACAATATATGTGACATTGTGTGATATTTTGAAACCATATATAGAGCACAAAGATACAAATTATAAAGGAGCATTATCAATACAAAAGTAGTAACACTGGTAATCTGGAATATGGCATTTGGCCAAAGTTATCATAATGTTGGAAACGAATTTTTAGTGGGAAGAACAACCATTTTCAACTATACAAGATTGGTTTGTAAGGCATTGGTTGGTAAGGACAACTTGTATTCTAGATACATTATTATTCTAAGTGGTGCAATATTATAACAAATAATGCAAGGTTTTATTTGTTAATATCACCAAACTTCTTCCAGGTGCAAACATACACACATCTAAGAAATTTTTATCATGATCACAAATTCTTTCTAACAATATAGTATGTGCATCATGTCGACACCAAATAATCAACAAGCGTATATGCACGATTGGGTTTGTTTACTGTCTTGATCCGAGTGTCATCTAGAGTTTCACACATTTGAAGAATTATGGTGATATTAAAAACATATTGCATTATTTTTAGTGTTATTGCACCACTTGGATTTATAATGGATCTAGAATACAATTTGTCCTTGTCACCCGATGCCTTACATACCAATTTTGTATTTTTGAAAACAATTGTTCTTTCCATTCTAAAGTCGTTTTCAACATTACGATCATTTTGGCTAGCTTCCAGAACACTAATGCTACTGTTTTTTGTATTGACAATGTTCTTTTATAATTTGAATCTCTATGCTCCATATATGGTTTCAGAATATCACACAATTTCTCATATGTCGTGCAAGTTATGCAAAAATCAACATAAAACTTGTTGTCGCAAAGTTTAGCATCTTGCACCACCATTCTTGGAGATCAAACATGGGGGATGAAGATAATTTTTATCAATGTTTACAACGTGGAAGGGTTAAAATTGAAAATGCATTAGGAATTAAAAAAAACCGATGGAGTGTACTAAGGGCATTAAATTCTAATGTCAAAGATAAATGAATAACTACAGTTGCATGTTGTGTGTTATACAATTTTTGCGGATACAACAATGATAGAAGACTTAGAAATCTGACATCCGACAACACCGATGACAATAATGTGCAACCAACTCTCCAAACAAGATGTTTATTAGAAGCGACATCAGAACGTGAAGGGACATTGAATAGAGATGTTGTTTCAATACTAGTTAGAGAATGTGAAATTAAATGAGGCAAGAAATTAAATTTGTAGATGTAGAGTATGTTTACATATTTTTGTTGGGCAAAGTAGGTGAGTAGTTCTAGTTGGTACGAAAGGGTTGGTTTTCTTAATCTTATATACACTTATATATTCATTAATATATGATAAATTAGATTATAAATATATATTAATTCACTTATATATTAATTTATACATTCACCAATATATATTATCATGTAATTTATTAATTATACTAATTTTTGCATGCTATAACTATTTTAAGTGTAGGACAACGGCCCTCAATCCCTGCCACATGCCCAGTTGGAGAGCATGCTAGTGTGGGGCCACATCGGGCCAACCCAACCTGTTGTTCCCCATGATGAAGACCTAGTTGGGCCAAGACCAACCGGTATGGCTAGGGTTTAAGTGTATGTGTAGTCTCGAAGGGGGCATTACAATCCTAAAGCATACATATCAATATAAGACACAATCTCCTAAAAGTTTGTGGGTATGTTTGTATACGAACATACAATTTTACGAGCCATCCTCTTAAGAGTGGAGATACATGTTTTGTTGTTTTGTTGGATGTTGCAATCCCAACCGCTCTTATCAAGAAAAGAAAAGAAAAAGTAACGCTAGTATATGATACCAGCGTGAATGCGAGCCCGTTAGCCATGCACTGATCACGGTATTCCGTGATGCAGTGTGTGGTTTTATGCCTCCTGTGGGGAGGTGGGCTCTGGGGTTTTAATACAAACAAGCTATCTTTAATTAGGAGGGGGTACGGGTTTTTGTTTGTTGTCTAGTTTTCTTTTATTTAGTACTAAGTAGGTAAGGTATTTGATGGCGTTTTGGTGTATGTCTTTCATCAATTTTTTGATGTTTGATTTTGGGATGCTTATTTTTGTGAGATTTTCAATGGAGTGTTCGTGTATGGCTCCTCTTACTCCTGCCGTGATGGTTATGAGGGGGTTGGTTTTCCAACCGTTGTTTTGGATGATGTGATTTAGTGGGTCATATTTGGCATGTTTGTGTGTGATGGCTTGTTATGGGAATCTATCATGGCAGTACGTGAATTCAATGTATTGGATCTTATGTTCGGGAGAGGGTGATATAGGTGGTTGTATTTGTTTTGGTGCTCCGAGTATGCATAGGATGTCTGGTCTTAGTTTGGCGAGGCATTGGCATGGGTTTGGGTGGCAAGTGCATTGGAGCAGCCATTCCGGTACTGTTTGTTCTTGTGGTTGGTTATTAAAGTGACCTGCGTTTGTTAGTGTAAAGAATCTGGTATTTTTGTTGGCTTGTAATGTTTGGGCGATGAGATGTACTGCTTTGTTGTGTCGTGCAATTCTAAGTCCTTTAAGGAATGGGTGCTCACATGTGGATAGTAGGTGAGGCCATGTGTCACGTTCATTTTTATGGCATAGCGTGCAATTGGGGTTGGGTGTGTGATAGGCCAAAATATGTTTTTCATGTGGTTACCCATATATTGGGCGTATCTGAATTTGAGTGTTTGGGTGATTTGGGTATCCGGGATTTTCTCGTCTTGCCAAAAATGGTTGGAGAGTTTTTGGTTTATTTGGGTATTGGATAGCCATTTGTCTACGTATGGGAATTTATGTTTGGCTAGGTCTGCTTCATTTGTTTCGTGTTCTTTGGTTATGAATGTACGTAAGTTACGGATGGCTCCGTCGTGTGTGGCTGTTGGGCAGCTTGCTAACCAATATGGGGTCGAGTGGGCAATGTGTATACGTGGGGTGGTATTCGGTTTTTCTTTGGTAGTTCCTTCGTTTGCTAGTGCATCTGCTATTTCATTTCCGGTGATGCCTGTATGAGCCCGTACTTTATGTATGTGTATTTTGTGTGGGGTCCAGTATATATGTCGTACGATTGCTGCTATGAGTAGTTTGTCTGGGTGGTGGTGTTGTGATGTTGGGCGGTGGATGTGGTTGTTAATTAGATATATGTTGTTAAGGCTATCTGTAAATACGTGTGTGTCTATTTTAGTGAGTTGTATATTTTTAACGGCAATGAGAATTGCATTGAGTTCGGCTCTAAGTATGTTTTGGTAGCCTGGTAATCTTTCCGAAATTTTTGTGTTGTTGTTAGGGCTATATACTCCCGATCTTGCAGTGTTTCCTTCTATTTGGCCTTCGGAGTTTTTGGTCGGGGGGATGAATGATCCATCCGTATATGTTGTGGGTGGAATTTAAGGGGGTATGTGTTTGTGAATGTGCTTGGTAGGGGTATTATGTGGGTGTTTATGGTTTGGAGGGGGGTGGTTTTAGGGGCATTTTTCCATGCGTTAGAGAATTTAACGTTGTAATGTGTGGGTGTGGGTTTAATGGGGTGGATGTCTATGTGTGTATGTGTAGTGTTTTTGAGTATTCTTTGTAATGCGGTTGGTATTTGGGTGTTATTTAGTATGGTTCCTTGGTTGTGTACGCATATGATTGATGTAAGGGATGGTTCGGTGTATTGGTAGTATTTTGGCCATTCTGGCGTGGGGTTGTATGTTATAGTATGTGGTGGGATTGTGGCTAGGATGTGTATGTCCGGGTTTGTGAGTGGTATTTGTTGTGGTGTCCAATCCTTGTGGTTTATTATTAGGATAGTGATTGTTTGTGCATCCTCTTTAGCGGCCATTCTAGCCCAGTGGAGGGCTTCGAGGGTTGTATTGTGGTCCGTGGGGAAGGCTAGTCCATGCCCTGTCCATTTGGCCGAGTTTGCTTTGCCTATTGATCCAAATAGTATGTCTCGAGTGTGTGGGGAGTTATATTGGGTGAGTTGGGTAGGGCAAGTGAGGGGGGATGAATAGTATGAGTGTGTGATTTGGAAGGATTCTATGAGTGTTTTGGTGATTTCGGGGGGTAGTGTTTGGTGTAGGTTGTTTGGTTGGATAGTTTTTGGTTTTTTCCTTGGGAGTATAGTTATGTATCTTTGTAGGAGCCATAGGATTTCTGTTTCAAAATCTTGTGGTGGTGGTTGTAGGAAGTTAGTGAGGTGTTGAAGGGTGTTATGAGAGAATTGGTTCCATAGCCAATGTAACCTTTCGAGGGTAAGGGTGGCTATGTAGTTTCCTTTTTGGTCATATACATTTGCTCCTAATGCGCGTGTTGTTATGGACGGTTTGTTGGTTATGATATCTTTGTCGGGGTTACATTCATGGATGTTTAGTGTGAGGTTGGTGATTGTTAGTGGTGGATGTATAAACTTAGTGTCTTTTGTTTGGGTATTGGTAAGGTAATTGGCATATGTGTTAGTGGTGTTTTGTGTTGTGGTTGCGGTGTGGTATTGTGTGATGGTTAATAGGTTATGGTTTAAGAATATGTTGTCCGGGTGGAGTAATTCTTCTTCTGTGCGCCATTGTTGTGTGGTGTTGTTCGTGGTTTGCCATTGGCATAAGTATGTTGTTTTGATGGCTTGTGCTCCCCATTTGTCCTCTCTTGTGGTAGTTTTTTCTTTTATGATTTTATGTATGGCGTTCCCAAGTATTGGGTTTAGGTTGGGGTCGGTGGTTTGTGTCGGGTGTTGTGTTGTTTGGGGTGTTGTTTGGGGTGCGGGTTGTTGTGGTTGAGGGAATAATATTTGTGCTTGTTGTAGTGCCGCCTTAATGGTTTTGGGTGCGTTTTTGTATGTGATGCGGAATTCTTCGGGGGTAAGGATGGATGTACTAGTTTTGTTTAAGATTTGTGATAGAGTGGTTATGCCATATGTATAGAGTTTGTCTAGGTATTTTTGGGATTGTATTTTAGAGTGGTCCGAGAGGGTGTTGTATACGGGGTTGGTTCTCCATGCTATTTCTAGTGGGGTTTTTTTGACTGGGAAGGTTTTGTTTTTGGTGGTTACATGTATTTCATATTCTCTTTTGAGTAGGAATAGTGTCCGTGCTATAGGGGATCTAGAGCATGCTTGTTGTTTTAGTTTAGGTAGGTGTAGGGAACCTCCGTATTTAGCGGATATGTATTTGGTTAGGCCTTGATAGATGGTACCTAGTTGCCCTGGATCGTTGAGGGCTTGTAGTAGTTGCTGACCTATACAATGAATGTAGTCTGGGAGTAGTGAGGTCATATTTATGCCAAAGTTTTCGTGGGGTAGGTGTGTGAGGATATTGGCTGTACTTTTTGGTATGTTGCAAGTTTCTTTTGTTATTTTACCGATTATTTTATCCAGTTTTTTAATATCGGGCTTTGAAAAGGGGACTCCATAGTATGCGTAGTCAATCCGAGGTTTTATGACGGTATTAAGGATTTTGATTTTTTGTTTTAAGCTTGCCGGGGAGGCGGCGAGTAGTTTGCCTTGTTGTTTGGCTTTATTTAAGGTGAGTTCTTTTTGGAGATTCCATTTTAGGGATGGCACTAGTCGTCATATTTATGTGTATGGCTCATTTTGTGTAAGGGTTGGAAAGTTTTTGGATTTATACATAATGTTTTGGGATTGGATGAACGCTTTAAAGGTATTAGGTTTGAGTTTGGACTTGTTAGGGCATCCGGTGATGGCGCATTTTGATAAGTTGAGATCCATGTGCGCCCATTCGGCGAATTTTTGGAGCTTAGTTATTTGAGGTTGAATTTTGTCGGTAATAATGGCTAGGTCGTCGGCATATGCCGATGTGGTGCATGTAGATGGGGACGTGCTAAAGTGGTAGCCCATATTGCCCTTCTCTAGCCATCTTAAGAGTGGTTCTAAAAAGATTATGAATAAATATGGGCTAAGGATGTCACCTTGTATGGTACCTCGGTTAATTTTGATGGGAGATGTGGTTCCGAAGAAATTACCCGTGAAGGCGGTGGTAGAATGGTTATAGATGTTGCCTACTATTTCGATGGCATCTAGGGGGTAGCCTAGATCGGCCATGATAGCTAGGAGTCTTGCGTGGTCTATAGAACCAAAAGCGTTTTTAAAGTCTATGTATGTTAGATATATGTCTTTATTCGTGAGTCGTGCATCTTCGAGGGCGGCTATTAGCGTTTGTATTTGCCTTGAGGTATTACGTTGTGGGCGGAAACCTTATTGACTGAAGTGTAGTATGCGGTTTCTTTCCCCGTAGTTTGTAAGGAGGGTTGTTAAGGTGCTAGTATATAATTTATATATTGTATTAGCTAACGCTATTGGTCTATAGTTGTTGAATTGGGTAGGGTCTTCTTTTTTATGGAGTAAAATAGTTTTACTGTGTTTCCAGGTAGTTGGGATTTCCCGTTGTTTGTAGCAATGTAGGAAGAATAAGAATATAAGGGTTTGGCATTGTGGGGGTAATATCTTGATGATGTCGTTGGGGATGTTATCCAGGCCGGGGTTTTTACCTTTGGTTAATCTTTTTACACAATTGTCATATATTTCTCTAGTAAATTGTAGGCTTATTTGTGGGTTTTGAGGTCCGCGTTTGTCTAGTATGATCCCGTCTTGTGAGTGCCATGGATATTTTCGTATGGCACACATGCATATGTGTGGGTGGTCTATGGTGTTATCGCAAATGGGCGCTTGTCTTTGAAATGATATTTGTTGGGTGCGGTATATTTTATTGGCTATTTATGTGGGTTTGGTAAGTATGTTATTGTGAGAGTCTTTTATGCAATCCAACGAGCTTTCGGTTGATGATTGGAAGATCTTTTTGTGGATAGTCTTGGGTTTGGTGTTGAGTAGGGCTCTATATTTCTTGATGGTGATTTTGCAGTTGATCGAGGTTTGTTTGGAGGTAATTTTGTAGGCATCTATTTTGGCCGTTTGTCCTATATGGGCTAGGTTCTCAATCCATTGTTTGTGGGTGGTGGGGTTTGTGGGGAGGGGGGGGATGTTGACATTGTGGAGTGAGAGGAGTGTCTTTATGTCGGGGTGATTATGTAATTGTGTGTGGTGGTAGTGGCAGACTGCATGTATTGCTTTGCGGATGCTATGATATACTTTGAGATGTGATTTCCAAATTTTCTGTTGTTTTCTTGGGAGGAATCCGCCTTGGATCTTGGCTCGGTTGGGGAGAGGGGGTGTGGGTTGTGTCATGCATGTTTGCTCAACACAACTGCTAAGAGAGTTTAAGATTTTTTGGAAGTTAATTTGGGCTTCTTCCCATCGTGGTTGAGTGAGTTGTTCTTGTTGTAAGGTGTATATGAGATTTAATATTTCAAGGTTTTGTTTATCTAGGAAGGTTGTTAGGAGATTTTAGATATTTATCGGGGATATAGGATAGGTGATCCTAGGATTGGTGTTAGGTGTTGGTTTGGTCTTTATAATTATAGTGTTTGGGGCTAATTGTAATTGGACTGGGTAATGGTCCGAATTTTGGTTAAGGTTAGTGATTGTGTGGCTTTGTAGGGAGGCGTGGTTTGGGAGGTTAGAATAAAATTCATCAATGTGGCTAGTCGCGGTGTAATTGTGTCCCCCTTGCCTTGTATATGTTTCGTGGTTATTAATCGTTTTAAGTCCTAGTTTTTGTGTGAAGTGAGCCCATTCATGCTCATGTGGGTTGGGAGGGGATGTTATTCCGTTGGATGACCGTCCTTTAAGAAGGATGTCTCGGTTGAAGTCACCTCTTAGTATGATGTGGTGTGTTGAGTGATTTTGTACTAATGTTTGGATTTGGTTTTGGATTTCTTGTATTAGGTGTAGGTCTTGGGGGTGTGTAGGCATGTACATATTTATGAGGAGTATGGGGGTGATTGGTTTATTTTTGATGGTGATGACTTGTAGGTATGATGAGATTGTGCTAAGTGTGGGCATTTTGGTGATATTTTCGTTTGTGTGGATAGTTTTAGGTATCATAGTTAGGGTACCCCCTCTAGCCGGGTTGTCCCTAGAATATCTGTTTTGGTTTGGTGTTGTGATGTTTGAGTTATTATATATAATTTTGTAGTTTGGGAATTTTTTTGTCTATATATGTTGTGGATTTTAGTTTTTGGAGTTTAGTTTCTTGGATGAGTATGATATGTGGATCTTTATGTATTGTTCGTGCGAGTTCTTGGATTCCAGGTAGACTTGAGCTAATGCACCCTGTATTCCAGGTAATTATTTTTAATGTGGAAGTTTGGTGATTATCCGTGTCTATATTGGTGTTCGGGCTAAGGTTGGGGTGTATTATGTCATGTGTGGAGTGGTAACCATGTATGGTTTGTGTACATTTGCTTAGCTCTAGTAGTATTTGTGGGGGTATATGGGGTATTTCTTTTTGTAGGATAGGCATAGTTATGTTTTCCCCTTTGGCTATTTTTTCATTTATGTGTGTGTATGTTTGTGCTATGGTAGTAGGTGGTGGTTGATGGTGTGTAAGTGTTGTGTGTGTAAGGAAGTATATTCCGGGGATCTTTGTAGTCTTTTGAGGATGGTGAGGCATCGGGGGTCGATGTCTTCAACCATTTGTTGGTCGCATATTTGTGGTGTAGGTCCATATGTTATTATGAGGGCATAAATTTGGGAGCGTAGTGGGTGTTGTGAAAGTATTGGTTTGTGACGGTGTATGTTGGTTAGTTCTTGGTTAGGTGAGTCTTGTGTTAGGTGTATTGAGAATAAGTTTTCTAGGTGGGTATATGAGAGTTTAAGTGAGGTGGTATTAGGTATAAAGTAATGTTTTTGTCTTTGTGTATAGTCCCGGGTGAGACCTTTAGTTATATGTACGGGTGGTCCGGGGTTAGGATGTATGTCGCCGCTAAGGAGTATGAGTACTTGGAGGTCTATAATATATTTGGTTAGTTTGTATAAGGATGGGTGTTTGTTATGGGTGTGTTGATGTTGGTGTGAGTTGTTCGTATGAGCGGGGTTTATTTGATGGCTAGCGGTGGTGTATCTTGGTATTATTAT
Source organism: Polytrichum commune (assembly GCA_950295325.1). NCBI lineage: Eukaryota > Viridiplantae > Streptophyta > Polytrichopsida > Polytrichales > Polytrichaceae > Polytrichum > Polytrichum commune. The sequence goes on from OX485806.1 coordinate 18,083,293, forward strand.
TGTAATTATAATACTTAAGCTTATAGTTTTTCTTGTTTGGTGTGGGGACTTTGGAGGTTTTTTGTGGTATATTGTATCTTTTTGGGTTGTGTTGTTAGTTTGGTGAGGTGTTTGTTGGTAAGTAGTGTGGATGTGTTGAGGGTGTGTCCAAGTTTGCCAAATGTTGAGCGTATGCTCTTTATTATAGCAATAATAGAAGAACCAATACATAGAGTTAGGTATGAAAAAAAGTCTTTGTCTTTGTGTGTACTCTTGGGGGAGGTTTTTGGTAATGTGTGAGATTGGTCCGGGGTTAGGTTGTATATCACCGCTAAGAAGTATTAGTGCGTGTAAGTTTCTAATGTATGCAGTTAGTTTGTGTATGGTTGGATGTTTGTAGTGTGGGTGTTTGGTTGTGTAAAATGTGATGTGTATGGTGGTGTGGTATATGCCTATATGTTTTGGGTATTGGAATTGTGGTTGTTGCGGGGGGTGAGGTGGTGTGGGTATTGGGGGGTCTATAGGGGTTGTGGTGATTTTGTGGTGTGGTATTAGGTTCCTTTTGTATGTGGATGTGACATATATATTATGTGTGTGGTTAGATGGTTTGAGTGTGTGTGGGGTGTGCTTATAGGGTGTGGGTAGTGTTTGTGGGTTTATTGTGGATTTAGGGTGTGTTTGGTTAGTGATGGGGAGGTGATTTAGCCATAGTAGGATTATGATGTTGAATATTGTACTACCAATTCCAAAGTTTAATTTGTGTCTACATCTTCATCTTTTCCATTGTTCTTTAGCTCCCTATCTTGTTTTCATCTCCTCGTCAAATAAAAAAATCTTCATATTCACGTCTATAGCCACCATTTGAAATTACAGTTGAAATGCTTGTAGCAGGCCACAAACATTCCACCCTTTTTTAATTGCCTTCATCATAATCTTGTTTTGTAAATGTCCAATTCTTATCGATAACCAACCACATATAGGAGGCCTCGATGTTTTCATTTTGGTATCAACTTTTTCATCCTTTGATGTTGTGTGTTGGAGTTGTTCAATTATGTAATCTAATGTGTAGGAGTCTATTGCTTGCATGAATCCATGGTTGAATGGTTTTTGTAGGACAACATTAGCTAGTTGGTAGACACTAGTACATTTTGTTGGCACAAGGATGACAAAGATTGCAGGGGGATTAGTCTTCATCCAAAACAGAAATTCTTTAGACTTTCACACAATCCAACAACCTATCAATCAAAATTGTCCAACTTCAAACGCTTCAATTGTTGTTTCTGTGAGGTTGTAGGATTTCCACCACGAAATCCTTGCATATTTCAAAATTGGACTAATAATTTTTGGAGTATGTTACATGCCACCCAACTTCCTCGCATTGTAGTCGCCCAACATTTTCTAGTGCTAAGCATTTGTTTGTTGTTCATGCAAAGAAAATTTGAAATGGCAGAAGATTGCCAGTTGCAGCGGAGGATATGGACATTGAAATTTTCTCTTGTCATCTACACCATGGACAAGTACATGTCTTGAACCTTTAACATCCCATGTATAAGCCCCTCATGTAGGAACTAGGTGTATGCAGGTGTGATTGGTGTTGACAAACAAATGTGGAGGATTGGAATAAATTTTTTGACAAGAAAAACAAACTTTCGTGCTATCTTCAACCCTTCTGCTTCCCACTCCTCAAGTAGATTCTCTCCAATCCTTGTAACCTTTTTGTAGCTCCAATTTATGTTGTCTCTTACAAAAACACGAAACCAAATTAAGCTAATCCTAAAAGCTTTGTTGCCATTTTCCTCAAGTTATTGGGGTTGTCTTGCTTCGATTAGGGTTTTGATCCTTATTCTCCCATAAATGCAAAAAAGGTTGACCAACATCTTGAAGCCTTGGTAGCATCTTAATTATCTCTTCCTTCAATTCAAGAAACTCGGCAAGAACATCCTCATGTTGAGTACCTTAAGTAGACCTAACATTGTACTTTTTTTTGCAACTCCCTCTTTCAAATCTTCAAAAGGAGTGAACGAATCATAGAGACTGACACTCCCACTCTAGCGTGGAATTTTGTACTTGATTTGCATATAGTTCACACTAGAAGTATAGTTGTAATGTACTCTCATTACAACATGTACATGACTCCAAAGACAAGGCATAAACCAATTTGTGTACTTGCCTCTAACCTTAGCCTTATTTGTTGCTAACCCTTCATGCTTCTCCACCTTTGGTGTCCGCAAAACCCATAAACCAAAACCATAAACCAACTCCTTTTTGGGTTTTCCGACAAGGCATTTTACAACCTCCTTCTTCATAGCTTTCTCCAACTCTATGTTTTTTTGCCCAATGTTGCAAACTCATGCCCCACACATACTTCCATTTCTTCTTTATCAGTAGGTTTAGATATTCATTACAAAGTTGTTTGTCTTGGCATTCTAACAATTCTAATGTGCAATCTTTTTACAAATGCAACATATCTCTAACATGTAACAAACCATGTCACATGTAGCTTTAGGGTAACTTATGGGAACTTTGGAGTTTAAGGTAAGGGTTCATGGTAAATCAAACACCTTAGATGAAATTAACAAGAAAAACTTGGATGAATGCCTATCTTATTTGAATTGTATTTTGAAATTTCCTAATATCGATATATTATATTTTGGGTTGCCTAATTGTTTTGGGCACTTTGATAATTATTTGGCAAATACCCCCCAAAATTGCTAGGAAACTATGATATGAGCTCATGGCTATAATAAAAATGAAACGTCATTTATTCACACCAACGCCATATCTCTCTCCTCTTTATTATTCAATATGTGTTTGTTTTTTATAAATTTTTTTTTGGTCTAATCTCAAGATATGAAATATATCCATTCATGCAACATTCGAAGTGAATAAATGTGACCACAACCATGATCCAACTTGCATGTTTGACAAAAAGGCATGTATAGTCTCTCCTATCTTGACCCCTTATTCAACATGGAAGCATTGCCCAACAAAATGTTAGGATGTCCCGTCCAAACGTTCTCTAACACCCACAAAGTCTATAATGCCTCATTATAACAACTAGCATACAAGGCAATGGAGCTTTACCAAACACCAACACCAAAACTATGACCAACTGAATGAAACCAAAAACGACAAATATAGGATGTTAAAAAACATACCATAGTTTTTTTTTCTCCTTAGTGTGCACTTTCATGTGTTGTCAATTTCGGCGAAGCATAATACCTTGATGAGGCTTTTGCCAATACCTTCAAGCATCTTGATGACCAAACACTTTCATTTGGAGTGGGGGAGGGGACATAACTGAATTCGAGGGAACTTATGACTTCTGTTATTGAAGGAAAATTGGGGTTCCAAAATTGTATCATCTAGTGATTTTTACCTGACTTCGCATGTAGAAGTGTGCCCTTAGTTTGTCCAAAAGAGAAATTACTTATGCCTTGAAATTTGACGCAAGTCTTAGAAATTGGTGCCAAACAAAGAGATTAATTGAGAAGACAAAGGAGATTAGTTTGGAGTACTCTAGCACTGTAGCTGGTTTGTGCAAAAACAATTCCCCCAAAAGACTGTAAAAATCGGAAATTATCAGCCTGGTCAAATGAATAAGTGAAAATTTATATTGAAAATAATAATATTGCTGGACCTTACTGGAATAACGAACTACTTTTTTTTTAATCATGGGGCAGAAAATTTTCAAAAATTATATTTCTAGCTAATGAACCTTATTTTTCAAAAAACAAATAAATATTCGTTTCGAGGTGCACTAAACCAGCTATTTATGGTGCTTCGGTATGTAAAATTAAATTACACTTCATTTTCGTCCAAATCTTCGGCTGGCAGCTTTCTGAGAAGTACTTATCCTTGAGTCCGCGCTGTTAGCGAATTAAAAAAACAATTCATTAAGCTATGGCGAGAGACTACTCGTGCCCTTCCTCGCGAATGCACGTACTGATAAGCTTAATGTCGAAGTCGTCTCCTCCGACGGCGGCCTACGGTGCATCATCGACATCGCAAAATATTCTTGAACATCATCGTAATTATTATCTTAAAACAAAAATTCGCCCGACGCGATTATTTGCCTCCGAGAAGAGCTCGGATGAGCAGCTCCTAGGGTTTGGTGTCGCGTCGTGTTGGATTAGGTAGCTGGAGGGATGATGGCGGGATTGGATCGGGGTTGAATTGAATTGAGCTGAATGATGCCAATACTTCCAGGCATGTCGATCCGCAAGGTCGGCACGACGCTGTTACCAACGAGCAGCACGGTGTACAACGAGGAAGAGAAGCCACGAGGCCGCGCTGTAGCGAGGAACGATTATTGCAAGAACGTGGCCATCGTGGCCTTAGGTTTGTGTCTCTTCGTTGTGTCTGCGCTGCATTTGGCTGGAGTGGTGGATTTGTGCGGGAGATCTGGTGCCGCAGGAGAGGATCATTATAGCTTGGAGAAGGACGGGAGGAGTGGAACGAAGGTTACGTTGTCGTATTTTGCGTTTGAGAAGAAGAGTAGTAGTAGTAGTGGCGATGAGCTTGAGGAGAGTGAGAGTGATCTGGTGGAAATTGTGGAAGGTGCGGATGGCAAGAAGTCTCAAATTGTGAGACCGAAAGTGCTTGGATTCGTTGGAATTCAGACAGGTTTTGATTCCGGGCCAAGGCGGAAGGCGCTTCGTGAGACATGGTTTCCTTCCTCTCCGGAAGAACTTCTCAGGTTCAGTTTACTCCTTGTTCCATAGCTAATTCTAGTAAGATTAAGTTTGTGACTCTGTCCAATCACGCTTTCACTCTTACGTTTTCATCAAGCTTTGCTACATTGTGTAGTGCCTCCTGCTGGATCTAGATTACATTGAGGCACTCAAGCGTTTAATTAATCGGAATTCCAGGAATATCCGATATTTCATTTGTAATTTAAAAGAATTTTGTTGCTCTTACTTAAGGAATTTTCTTCTCCAAGAATGCAAATAGTATCACTGTCTCTTGAACTATATGTGGTCACTCTTTCAATCTTACATTCCATCAGGCTTTCCTCCATTTGTAGTGTCTGCTGCTGGATCTGGATTGCATTGAAGTTCTCAACTGGTGAATGCATCGCAATTTCCAGGAATCTCGATAATTATGGACTTTTAAATATTTGTAACTTAAAAGAGAAGTTGCTTTCTTCTCCAAGGAGTGCAAATAACATCACTGTCTCTTCATTGAACTCTATGCCGTCGTGTTTTCATCACTATTGTGTACTGCCTCCTGCTGGACCTGGATTGCATTGAAGTTTTGAAGTTGTGCATCATTTGAGAGTTCTACTAAGTTTGTATGCTCCATTTGAAAGTCCCTTGTTTGTTTGTAACTTCAAAGAGACGTTGCGTTTTTCTCCAAGTAATGCAAATAGTACCACTGTCTCATCTTGAACTCTATGCGGTGTCGCTTTCACGCGTATGGTTTCATCACACTTTGCTATGTGGTGTAGTGCTTGCTGCTGGATCTGGATTGCATTGAAGTTTTCAAGTGGTGTATCAATAAAACATTCTACGAAATTTGTGTGTTGTATTTGAAGGTCCCTAAATGCTTGTAACTTTAGAGAGAAGTTGCATTCTTCAAAAGGATTGCAAATAGGATCACTGCCTCATTATTGAACTCTATGTGGTCTTGCTTTCACTCTTATGTTTCATCATGCTTTGCTACGTTGTGTAGTGCCTGCAGGATCTGAATTACATTGAAGTTCTGAAGTGTTGCATCAAACAAATTTACCAAGTATTATTTATGATCTGTTTAATGGTCCGTGATTGTTCGCGACTTAGAAAGAGAAGTTGCATTTTTCTCCAAGGAATGTAGTCAATATCACTGTCTCACCATTGGCTTGTCGGGTGTTCCAGAACTGCTTTTATTCAGATGAGTTAATCTGTGTGGTTATGCTTTCACGTTGTGTAGTGCTTGCTGCTGGATTTGGATCCTATTGAGGTTCCAAAGTGGTGCATCAACTGAAAATCCTGGGAATTTTTGATGTTTTATATTCTGAGGCCTCTAATTGTCTGTAACTTAAAGAAAGAAGTTGTATTTTTCTGCAAGGAATGCAAATACTGTCATGGTCTCATTAAATGATTGTCTGCAGGCTGGAGAAAGATACTGGATTGGCTCTCAGATTTGTCATAGGCCATACAGCAGATGCTCGGAGAATGAAGGCATTGGAAGAGGAGGTTGCTGAGCACAAAGACTTCATGCTCATTGATGTTGATGAACAGTACCAGAAGCTTACATTGAAAACGTGAGTTGTCTTGATAAAATTTGATTTGAATCACATTACAATGCATGGTTAATGATGTGCAAAACTGGGAGAATGTATATGTACTGAACTTTCATCCTTTCATAAGTTCTATGGTTCCTTTTAAACTCACAACTTCCACTGCATCGTTTGACTAATCCCCTTTTCTTGTTTCTCGTACTCTGAGAGCTCCACTTGTCCTGCATTAGCTATCTCTAGTAGCATGGATGTTACATTGTCAGTTGGTCACTAGTCATCCGTAGACAATCTGGTCATATGTCGTGAGCATTTCCAAATTTTGCTAAACATCACCTGGCTGTTTCTCAACTTTCTGTGGATTTGTATATGGTTATCTTTGCTATTCTTATGGTTGCCTGGTCAGGCCTTAGGTGGCTGTTCTTGGTAACAAGAAGCTAAAGTTCTGTTGGTTCTTGACCTCATGTGTAAGTAACAGACAGAACATACAAAGCAGCAAATAACATTTGAATCCAGAGTTAGTGCACTGTTAGTCTGTTAAGGTACTGACGTGGAGCCCTCAATGTAATGCACAGGTTAGCATTTTTCCGTACAGCATATGCGCTGTTCAAGGCCGATTTTTATGTAAAGGCAGATGATGACATTTATTTGCGGCCAGGTAATTCATTAGTTCCCTTTAGGAGATTTAGAGACCAGCTCAATGATTTCAAAGAAATATTAGCAGTTTGCTTTTATCTTTTCAAGGTGTATTTTAAGGTTTGAGTTTTGTGATTGTTTACTGCAAGGAAACCCTACACTGTGACATGATTTTTTATCCAGCGAGTTCATCCTCAACTTGTGAAAAAACCTCCCTGACAAATTATTTGTGAGCACCTTTGTGTGAGTGCAATTCAGGACTTTTATTTTAGTAGATAATAAATCAAGCTGGTTGTGTGCAGATCGGTTAGCGATTTTGTTGTCTCAACCAAGGACAAGCCCTAGGACCTACTTGGGTTGCTTAAAGAAAGGGCCAGTAATTACAGATCCAAAACTGAAGTGGTATTTTATGTCTTTATCTCCTACCTTATGACTTTTGACTTCCCTTTAAAAGTTTCTCCACCTTCTAGTATTAGTCTGGCATCCTGGTGTTGTGCTAGAGAGGTGACTACTGCATTTTCAAATTTGATGAAAATGCCATGTTTCTTCTACACCAGTACACTAGTATAATTGAAGTAGGTTCTATTATTATTTGGAGGAAAGCTAACTAGTGTAATTTGTGTTTATAACATATTTGGATGAATTGCAGGTTTGAGCCCAAATCATACATGCTCGGAAGTGAGTACTTTTTGCATGCATATGGGCCAATCTACGCTCTCTCTTCTCAGGTGGTGTCAAGCTTGTCACCTTCCAAATTTCAAAGGTATTTCTAAGAAATCCCTCATCAGAGATGACTTACACTTCTATTCAGTATTCTATAGCTGTAAGTTGAATGATGTAATGCGTGTCACATGGATTGGCTTTTGTGAGCTTCTCTAGCTTGCAAATAAATTGCTTTGAAGTTGGAAGTTAGACCAATCTTGACAGTGTTTATATCTGGGTTTATCTGATGTGTAGTGATATTAGTGATTTGTATCATTTTCCGGCAGATCAAAGGAGTTGGAACTTGTCATGCAACTGTAATCTGCAATTGTAATCTGATATAAATTGTTCATGTTACAGGTATCGCATGTTCATGAATGAGGATGTGACAATTGGCGTGTGGATGCTAGCAATGGATGTGGAACATGAAGATAATCGTGCTATCTGTGACACATCATGTAATCCCACATCAATTGCTGTTTGGGATCTACCAAGATGCTCTGGTATGTTCTTGTTACCTGTGATTTAACATCATGGAGATCAGAAGACCTCATTTTGTATCAGCTGTGTGATTGTAAATTTGCCTGGAGATCAGGGTTTGCAATTCTCATAATATATATGTGAAACAAATAGAAAGAATACGAACTCTTCAAATATGGTCTGAGGAGCCAAACCTAGTTCCCAAATTGTAGGAGACCTGATCACTTACTTGAACATAGGGCTTCCTGATAACTAACAGAAGAGATCCTTAAATGTCAATCTCCGCATGAGCAGCATTAGATTTGAGAAGGAAATGGTATAGTATCTGTTTGCATCCTTAGGTTTTAGCGGCTTTTAAATGAACAGTATCTTCTTAACCCTGATTGTGCATCTATCTAAATGACTGTAGAGTAACTGTACACTTGTGCACTGGATGGACAGGGCTTTGCAACCCAACAGAGCGGATGCGTGAGCTGCACAAGGAGGATATGTGCTCCAAGAGTCCAACATAAGCAGTTACACGGATGTCTAACACTGTTTCCACCACCATGAGTTGGCGCACCTAGAGTCAGCAAGATTGAAAGAGTTCCTTAGATTCAGGTCTCTTCTCAAATCTAAAGTTTGCTGAGATGTGCATTCAAGTAAAGGTGTCAAGTTTAATGATTCTTCTTTCCTTTCTCCATGTTGACAGGTTTGGCGTAAGCTGACTGTTGATGGAATCTTGATATGAGCATGTTTTTACACATCTCATGTGTAGGGGTGCACATTGCCCATGGCATGCACTTATATTTTACTGGGGGTATGATGCTCACCTATATGTCTTCTTACAACAGGAGTTGTTACAGTAGACCCTGGAGGTGTACTTTAGCGTCACATTTAGGCTTGTTATGTTCAAGTTTATGAGCATGGTTACTTGAATTCTTTTGGAGGGTCCTTACATTTTTGCACCACCTTTGAGTTTCAAACTATTTGTCTTTTCCGCTTTGACTATATTCAGGTTGGATTTGGATGCACATTTGCTAAGGTAGTGGCATCATCTAGGAAGCTGTGTCAGAGCACCAGGAGCTACGAAAGTGTTTGTAAATCCACACCAAGAGATATTACCTATACATGTTATGTTGACTGCTAATGTGGCTATTTTAAGATTATCAGAAAATAAAAATCTAGACTTGCATGTGAGCAATCTGTAGAGGTTAACATAACATACAAAATTATGCTAAATTCCTACATGATTCACTCCTAAAGTGACTTTTTTTTGGTGAGATGAAATTATCTAATATTGAGGGGTTTTATGAGCCCAAATGGTCACAACGCTCAAAACAAGTGTTGCAGATGTTTAGATGATATCTATATGGTTGAAAATTCTGTCGACTTTGCCAGAGGATTGCAAAATATAGCATGTCGGATCATAATACTTGTCATCTAATAAACTAATATCAAAATCATGTGGAGCTCTTTGTTTTTGAGCATCAAAGTTACATACTGAGGAGACTCTAAGACCAATTTTAGAGTTGCACATAGAAAATGCTACAGTTAGATGTTGACACATGCAGGATTGTCATTGCCTGATTATTACAATTAACCTCCTTCCGTAAGCCTTCAGTTTTTGCCAGACCACAATTCATGCTGGAGCAGGTCTATTTGGAACAAAATTGTTGCAGCAAAGCCAAAGCGTGGACAAAGGTTAACCTACCTATTTAATTAAATGTGCACATGGGTTGCTGATCATGGACTCCGACTTGTGGATATCATAGAATCTAGAAACCTGTTCCTCTCTAGAATAATGTGCATTATTTCAGGAGCCTCTAAAGCTCTATTGCAGTGGAACTTGTCAACACCAGCAGTGGGCCACTTTTGAAAGCCAAAGTACAAGGTGGCCGCATCACCGCTGTAGAAAATAAACATCATTCAGTTTGGTTGGTTTTCGCATATATATGGAATCCACACATGTTTGAAAACGTTGGTTTCGCAAAAGGAATTTGTCAGGCCATGGTAAAGAATTTCGGCCTTGACATTTGCCTGACTTTCGGGAAATTGGTTTCGAGGTTGGTCCCTCTCTTCCTGTTTTTCTTCTTTCATTTTCATTTTCAATATTAAATAATAAATAAAACTTTTGAATAAAATATATAAGTGGAAATGCTTGTTTTCGACTGTGATCGAAAAGGAGGTTTGTAAATTCTGTGGCCCTTGATCTCCGGTGTCTGCAAACCGGTGTTTCCAACAACACTTGCCAGAGTCCCCTACATGCAGTCTATAAATGCTAACAATAAAATGCCATTTTCCTTTAACAATTGTTATAAATTGCTGACATCACTGTATCCAGCTGCACGACCTTCACTTGTACACTCATGAGGGGTGGATTGTACTTACCCAGTCATGCATGTCAAGGTGTGCAAGAGGCACAATAATAATAATAATAACGATTGAATGAATACATAAATAGGTAAGGTTGAGGCATCTATAACCAGTAAAATAACAGAGTTTACATCTGTTTAGGAGGAGTAATAGTAGGGAATTGTTTTTCGTGTGAAGAGAAATCGATTCCAAGGAGAATGCAATTATTTTATGGAAATTGTTACAAATTTCAAAACATAAATTTTAGGGTCACAAATGATCGATTTATAGGTTAATCCATAACCGCTCATCTCAATGCTACTCCTTGGCTACGAAAATGATCAAAACTCTTTCGAGGGTAATCAATCACAAGTTGCCAACGCATAGACAAGACTTTAACTTTGTTCGCCTAAAAAATATAGACCTCGTCCATGTCAGCATTACATGACCCTAGTGAGCAGCTGAATGGGCTTGGTCAATTATGGATGCCTTGACATTATGCATTGTACTCTTGCATGACAATGAGAGGGGACGTAAGGATATGTAGGACAGAGGGTGCTCCATTTCATCTTTACAAGTGTTGGAGTGTAGTTTCCAAGTGGGACTCAAATGCATCTTGTCCAATGTAGGATTGGCAATATATGGTGAGAAAGCAATTGTCATCCCCCCCCCCCATTAACATAGAGCCATGTATGGTAGTTTCTAGAGTATAGAGTCCAGACTTATCCAGGATGCTCATATGCAATATTCTTGTCACCATAATGATTAGTTGATTTGAAAGTTTAATAATACTTGTCACATTGGTTCATCCATCAATGTCTGAGAGGCTCACCCTTGGGCCTCTTGATGTCATATGGATGGGTTTAAGATTATTTAGTGATGCTACTTGTAATATCAAAAGCGATCCTATATGAAATTTTTCTTTTTTCATAGGGAGTATTGTAATTGGAATATGGACAAGTGTAGGATAAATTATAGAAAGATTCGAGTTTGTATAATTAATGTAGATTCAAATACATACCATGTATATCTAATTAGCATGTCACATACGGTTTTTTGTTCACCTCCTCTCTTAATATGATATACTAAATATATATACTTGATAGAATAATATTTCAATACTTGTTGGAGGAATGTATAAATCATCATGTATGCAATACAAAGACACGACGTGTCTGATTGGTGGTGTCTGCCAAACTAAATGGGCCCTTCAATGAAAGGGAACAAAAAATGGAAGGAAACAAGAACATGTGCCATCCTCGACTCCTACTCAATGCTTGAGTCCATTCTTTAAGTTTACAATTACAATTTCTCTATTTGACCCCTAACACCGTCTCCCACTTTTACTAAGTGCATGCATGAGTAATTTTAGAATCAAACATGATTTGATGTATGGATTAGTTTAGCAACATGTAGAGAAATTTGCACAACAAATCATTTCATATTCACATACATGTGTATTTAGACACATACATTTTTTTTTCTTCCTTTTTTCCCCCTTGTACAAGTAGACCTACTGTCTACGTACACCTATGTATTTTACCTTGAAAGCTCCATGCTCATATAATCACCGGGGTCTTTAAAAATATAATTATGTGACCAATGATTGAATACTTGTAGAGATACGTTGTAAGTTAGACCTTTGCCCTTTTCAACCAAACTATTGGTCCAAAGCCCTATACAATAGTGCCTCTTAGGTCAAATAGCATATAATAAGCCATATGTACAATTGACATTGGACACAACAAGTATGCATAGTTGTCTTTGAGAAGAAGCTCTAGAAGCTCATTGAACTATAACCCTCAAGTATGTAATATACGTATAGATACAAAAGTAGTATTGATCACACTCATATTCATATTTCTTTTGGATGGTGTACATAGACCCGAATGGTATCAAAGTCAACAATCTCTCTCTCTCACACACATCTGTGCCCTAATTGTTATAGAAATGTAATTCTAAACCGTTGGCCTGATACCACATTTTCTGGATACCTCTTGAGTATATATAGTGATGATTTCACAAATGTTGCTACGAATAGAGTGTGCTTGGGTAATAAAATAGTAAATTGATTTCTACATCATTTGGGTCTACATTGTACCATGCCAAAGCCCTCATACCTAGGTAAAACTCGCCCTATTACCAATATAGTTGAGACCCAAATAATAACTTGGGTGTATAAAGACGTTCTACTCACATTGCGGTACCCACCAAATATCAATCTTCAACTGGTATCATAAATTTGTAATTGTAAATTGGGTAGGGTATTAGGGCCACTTCACACACAAGACCGAGAGCCCATGACCATTACACTTCAAGCACTCTCATTGGTGGAAAAGCGGAGCCGGTCCAAGTTCGCTTCACACCACGCTTGAGGGACCAACGGAGCATGTGAATGCAAGATGGATGTAAAGTCTACATGGTCTCCTACATGGCATTGAATGGATCATGTTGCATGGTCACTTGGACTATATTCAAAAACCACCTCTTGGAGGTAGGTCTAACACAAAACCGGGAGACCGTGGCACTCCGAACGCTCACAACCGTTGATTTATTCTATTTTATCATGTGTGAGGACCCACATGAATAGAAATTCATTGAAATAGCATTTGGTTGAGGGCCCGGTCACATATGACTTCACACTACACTTGAGGGTCCATGACCACACTACATGATTTTGTAGGTGTCTTGGGACGGCCTTTGGACACTTTCCTTGGGCTCTTACAAATTCATGGTCATGGCTCTTGGCTCATGTGTGAAGTGGCCCTTAGATACCATTAATGATATTGTGTATGGGTGCCATGCCCAAGACTGGTATAAATATATACATCTATATATAGGCCACAGACACTTTTTGTGCGTGTTTGTGGTCGACTGTGTGTTGGTGATGAGTATGTATTTGCAATTGGTGTATGTGTATATGTAGAGAGAGAGAGAGAGAAAGAGAAAGAGAAAGAGAAAGAGAGAGAGAGAAGAGACTTTTGCCTCCTCCGCCGGACTGTGGGGTGGTCGAGAGTTCCTGAGGAGCAGCATGTGAGAAGTGGACGAAGAAGGCGGCATCGTCGTCGTCGTCGTCGTCGTCATCATCATCATCATCGGTGGCGCTGGTGCGGGTGCTGCTGCAGGTGGAAACTTAGCTTATCACTCACACGCAACGGGAGGAGTTTGAGGATTAGGGATTAAGCATCAGTAGTAGTAGTAGTAGTAGCAAGAGCAGGGGGGATTTGGAATTGCTTGGCGGTGGACGAGCTTATGTCCAAAATGTTTTTCACGGGGGATCCGACAGTGAAGAAGAAGGTGGATCTGGGGGGGCGGAGCAACAAGGAAAGGGAGCGTCAGAAGCTGTTGCAGCAGACGAAGCTCGAGCGAGAGCGACGTCATCTCTTGCGACTCCAAACGCAGAGTGCTACAAGGATACAGGTGTGTGTGTGTGCGTGTGCGCGCGCGCGGTTGCCGCTAATTGATTGATTTATTGATTGATTGGCGGAATTGTTTTGTTGTTGATTCTGCTTCTTGAATTTCGAGGTAGACGTGTGTTGGCTTCAAAGTCGGTGGAACCCTAGCCTCCTGTGCATGGAAGAGGAGAACAGGGGAGGGGACGGGGGGATAACAAGAGTTTGTGAAGTTCGTGCTACAGTGCATTGCTGTAATTATATGTGAGGGAAGCCAATTGACGGGGTTCGGAAAAGTTGCGTTTCTTTTCGATTATGCTAATTGGAATAGGAAGTGAGAGGATTGGGGAGGGATCGGGGGGGGGGGGGGGGGTACGCCTCATTGGAGGCAGAAGAACTGCGAACTAGAAATAAGAGAGGAAATGAGAGATTCATACTAGGGCACAGGGAGATTGCCTAGCCTCTGAATTGTTGCAATCGAAGCTGGATGCTATGTGTTTCTACTCGTGAACAAGTTTCTTCTCACAATCTACACTTCATTTGTCAACCTAAAAGGCAGGGCGTCCTAGAAAGCGATGATGTCCTAGAAAGCTTCTCTGGATGGACAGGTCAAAATTGCTGCTACTGTGGTAAATCAGCTAAGGCAAACGCACAACCTGCCAGAATATTTGACCATCACGTCAATCACTTATGGGATTACATCAACAAAGCTGCTAGGATGCCCTTACAATTGAAGCTAAAGCTATGTTCAAGTGAAGCTAAATCTATGTGTTTGAACTCTCGAACAATTTTTTGTGACAATCCACACTTATTTGGCAACCTATTAGGCGCTTGCTGGTCTAGGATGTCTACTGCGACAATTTCATAGAGAGCTTTTCAGTGGATTATTTTGGCATAGTTCATGCCTCTGCTAAAAGTACATGAACATGTAAAATTTGCTGCTACTGTGGTTATGCAGCTGAGGGCAAACAACCTGCCATAATTTGTTTATCTATTAGGATCCCATTAATAACTGTCCACTAAGCCGATAGGATGGATGCCTCTACACTCTTTTTGCACACTCTGCGAAGAGTTGGGGAATCTGCAATCTTGGAGATCGTTGAGGTATTTGAAGCATTTAGTCAGATGAATAGCCGGTCAATTGTGGACCATGTGTGTCGTTGTGGGTTGATGTATAGAGGATTAATTATATACCACCTGTTAATTTGCATGAAATGCTGCAGAAAGTTGTTAGGGGAAGGAGAGAGATTGCTGCTGTACGGCCAATTATACGAAATGAGTTTTGTGCTAAGTATGGAGAATTTGGTGAGAAGGCAGACAGGTGAGGCTCCTAAAACCCGTTCATCAGTTCTCACTTCGTCTTGGATACCAGCTCGCACATTTCAGAGGTAGCGACTTTGCACGTTGGGCTTAGCATAAACTCGGTGGACTTTACCACACTCAAAACTTTCTTTGAAGCTAAGTGACAGCGATGTAGGTGACGTGTTTCACAAGACAATTGCGATTCTTTGTTTTTCAAAGGTGTATTTATTCATTATGTGTAACAAAATACATTGAGTGGCGAGGATAAGAAAAGTTTTGCACTGCAGTTTTGGTACTCCTGGTCTGATAACATCCATCCTCAAGTCGGGGTAAGGAAGGTATGAAAATGACTCTAGAGAAAATAGGCAATCCCACTGGATCCTTGTGAGTGTGGCCATTGTAGTGCTTTTTACTATTGTCTGTATTCAACCTCTGTCACCCTCTCCTCTCCTCTCCTGTCCTCTCAACGTGCATTTCACAGGGTGCCAAACTCATTGCCAGGAGTACAGATTGTGTAAATTTCCCTGGATGCTTTTGGAAATATGTGGATACATAGATTTGGTGAAACATAGCTTCTCAGCTATTGACTCATTCTTTGTACCAAGTGCAGGAGTGCATTTCATCCATCTGCCAAATACCTTCCACAACTATTTTTTTTCTTTCAAGCATCAAATCATGCGGATGTTCAGCGTCTCATTGTAGCCTGTCGCCTCTTAAAACAATTTCTTCAGCAAAGTGAGATGCACTTTCCCAAATATTGTTTGAAGAGATTAATTTCCTTGATTGTTGGCATGTTATTCCCCCTCCATTTCATAGATTGTGTATGATGCCTATGTGTCATAGGTCTGGCTAGATGCAAGAATTCTATTGAGGTATATTCTTAAGTCTATGTTATGGTTGTGAGCATAGTCCTAGCTGGCTCATAGGAACATTTTGCAGAAGTGCCTTTCTCCTACATAGTAGGTAATTGCCACTTGTCAGTGAGCGGATCTGGGTATTGTAATGAAATCATTGGTCATGGACGATAGAATTGGGTGTTGCAGGCATTTCGTAAAGAATACCACTGTGAATAACAAAGTGCTTGGCAAATAGTGAACCCTGTTAAGTTTTGGGGAAGACATCTAGTCTATGTCAGGGATACACCTATCTGTCTAGATGAATATTATATTCTTTCTGGCCCCATATTCATGCTGGGCATGATGTATGTTCCAAAGTTTAACCCTTATTAGACAATTAAATGGGTGGAAACATTAGGTTGAAATAGTTTCTGTTGTAGAATTAGAGCGTACAGTTTAAGTAGGCATTTACCATGCAGGTTTGCCACATTAATTGCCTTCCGTGTACTTTTCATGTCTAATCTTGTGGAGTGGGTTTGAATGGAATGTGAATGTTGCTACCTGGATGGGAACAATAATTATACTTAATCTGGTGAAATGTATTTATTTCTTGCCTTTGGTACAGGTAGCATTGTGGACTTGTTTACAGAAGATGAGTCTTCTGAGCGGGCAATTGCAATTTATAGGCAGAAGCGACTGGCATCCTTGTGTATTATGTCCTTGTATGTCAACTGGTGAGTGAATCCTTTTCTGGGAATCTCTCCATAGATGAATAGTTATAAGGCGTGGAGACGTTACTTACTACTGTTCTTGACCTGATTTCCTCCATGTTTGGTTACTAGCTGTCATGTAGTTGCTATTGTATGTGCCTTGGTTCATTGCATTGGAATGTTTGCTAGCTGTAGACAGTAAGAAGCGAAGGTAAATGTTGTGGTGGCACGTTGCTCAGATGGATGATGAGGTTTGGTTGGAGAATGTGTGGTGGTTGCTAATTGAAGGTCTTAATGACTGCTCATTTTGTGCTTAGCCTGTCGATGAAGATGGAGCTTTTGAGAGATATTCAGAGGAATACAACATCATCAGATTCATCTACACTTCTTTTGGAGATGCTTTTGATATTGACTAGTGATGACTCTGAGTGGGGAAATATTGTCATGGATCATCTCCTGAAGAGCAAGCTGTTCCACTTCGTCAGACACATCTTAATTCAAGTGGTAAGGCTTTTGTGTCCAGGTCATAAGTCATATTGAGCCAGGTCATGAGTCATAGTCAACCATGTCATAGATTCTCGAGGAAGTTTTTTTGGAAAGGAATGATCCAGCATGTAACATGGTGTTGAGAGTTGAATAACCCTTTTTTTACCAGGCAGTTTATTATATTTTCAGTCCTTCCCTCCAGCAACTAAACCCTCTGCTTGTCCCTCTAAATTTTGACAGCAACCAGATGGAAAGAATGCTCGAAAGGATGCTCGAGGAAGGAGCTATTTGGAGCATGTTGTATGTTTCCTTGCAAAAAGATACGTGCAAAGAGTGCAGGCAGGAACAAATTTAACAGTTCAATGGGGATTTCCATGGCAAGTGTTGTCAATTCCACTTCTATGGCAGGCTTATCCATCGCTGAAGCAGGTTTGCTCCACATTCCATTTAAGACTATCTGCTGGGAATTTTGAAGGGACCAGCAAATTTTAGGCTTGATGGGGAGGTTGTAGATGCTGTCTTTCCTGCTCTGTTGATTTGGGTGGTTATGAGACATGTCACCATGTGTGAAGCAATTGTTCAGCAATATTTTATTCAGGTCAGATAGTGTGGATTAAGGAAGACGACTGCCTGACTGAATATATGTCTCAATGGCCCTGACTTTCATTTCACCACTTGGTTTTGAGAAGTGACACTTTTTTATGTTTTACAGGTGTGTGTTGATGAGGGTTTGTGGGCGCACTCCATCAATCTTATTGCATCAAATCTTTCAGAATTATCAACTTTGTTACCTCCAGATACACGACCTGAATGCCCATCCACTATCTGCCTCCTTGGTAACCTTATTGATATGGCCGTATACGCACTTGCGTGTGCAAATTGCACTGTGAAGCTGGTAAAAAGCCTTCAAATTTGCCAAGTTTAATAAGTTCTGTCTTTTTTTAAGTAATGGTACATAATATAACAACAAGCATATCACCTTTGACCCCATAGTATTGCATGAATGTATATGGCACCTAGAAGACTTTTGAGATCATGTCCAAAAAGAGCATGTGTCCTGATCTAAGGACATTGTGTTGCTGCAGGCATCAGACTTTTCAATTGTTGGCAGATTCATGCTGGAAGATCTTCCACCAGCATTTTTCAGAAGTGCAAGAGACAATGATGGTAGGGAATGTGATCCTAGCATCAAGACCTAATGTTGTGGGTTCTGTGGGTTGACTGGAACTTTAGTATCTTGATCAAGAACTTCCTGAATCATCACGGTTGCTTCTCCATGGGATTGCTGGAAATTCTTAGAGAAAGGAGTTGATAAATATATTATTGAATTCAATCCTCTTTTGAGCATACTCCTGAAATAATAAAGCATGATGTGGTTGACAGCGATAACTTTGGAGAGACATGCTATAAGTGCACTGAATAGAGAATCACTGGGTAGAGCAAGCCATCCTTGTTTTGTATCTGGACTTTAGGTTGACTAGGGTTTTCAGCATACAGGTGTCTTTGGTGGCATCCATGGACAGTGGAAGGATAACCATCTGTGCTTGCAGTGTCTGGTGATTCAGGCTTTGAAGAAGAGATGGATATTGATGATCCTGGATGCCCAACGGTAGCAGATCCAGCTTTGGAAAAGCAGCTGTTGAATGCTGCAGATCCTGAGTTTCTCAAGAACTTGGTTAGTCATACTCATTCTGTATCTTCACTTTATGACATTTCCAAGTTGTGGAGACTTTTTTTTGAAAGTTTCCACTTTCTAGAAGTCTGGAACTTTCCACACCTTCATCAAGGTGGTGACCTCATATACTATTGTATCCTGTCACCAACAATCTTGTATCATATGTTCTGCCCCCTTTCAAATTTGCTAATCTGTGATTAATTGAGTTATATTAAGCTTTAGTGGCTTTCAGCAAAGCTTTTCGCACCTATCTGGATATCGGATGGGTAGGAGAAAACTTAACTTGTGATGTTTTTTTGGTGCGACTATATGTGGTTAAACCAGGTCAGAGTTACTCTACATGAACGTGCATCTACTGAACCTGTTCGGGAGGCTGAGGCTGAGGCAGTTGGAGCAACTTGTGCATTTTTGTATGCCATCTTCATAACCCTTCCAAGAACAGATGTTGTCACAGGACTGGCTTATACAGCGCAACTAGTACCTCAGTTGTGGCCATATATCAAGCGATGTCATTTGTATCAATCATGGCCCTCAATTGAGCTAGTGGGGAGGAGTCCATCAGATACACAAACATCTGCTAAGTTACTAGGCTGGATGTTACCGCTCTGTGTTTTCTGCCCAGTTTACAGGTGAGCTTAATTTTGAGTAAAAGTCCACAGGGCTACTTTGGTGTGATGCTTAGCGGTATGCATTGTACATTTCAAATGGGGACCTTGTTGTTACGCAATCACAGTCTCGTTGCAGCTTGTTTCAGCTATTTATATTAAAGTTCTGCAAAAATGTATTAAAACATCTCAAAACATGTCTCATTCTGCACCTAAAATAGGCTGGCTTCTCTAGAAGGCTACTTAGTTTTGTTCCTATCTGAAGAAGAATGTTAACAGATTTGACCTTGGTATACAGTGCGATGGTGTGACTGGGTTCTGTTTGGGGCTAGCCAAGTTTTTGAATAGAAGCTGATGAAGTTGGCATTGGAATTATGATACTTGTCCACATTTTGATGTTTGGTCTTCACTGATTTTGTGCAGTTATTTGTTGATGAGCGTAGACAATGAGGAATTTTATGAACAGCAACGACCCCTTTCTCTTCCTGATATTGTTCAGTTGGTGTCAATATTGAAGGAGGTTAGTGCTGGAATACTGCCATTGGAAGTGATGGTCTAACTTCTAACACTGCATGATCCTTCAGTCGTCTCTTCAAATCTGAAAAAGTGGGCTCTTCTCTGTTCTCTTTCTGGAGCACCACTGACGTCTTTAAATTAGTTGTACTTGTCCTTCTAATATACTATTGTATCTCAAGCTCTTTTCTTTTGCGTCATGAATGAATGGGAAGCTATGACAGACTCAAGGTGCGGATGTGTTGATCTTCAGATGGCTCTTTTGATCAGAGTTGCTATGCCCTTTGTATATGTGTAGGCTTTATGGCAACTCCTATGGGTTTTGATGAACAAGACATCAACAGTCCCTGCTCAGAAGCCCAGTCAAGATGCACCTTGTAGGATATTCTCATCACAACGTTTTCAGCAATTTGTGAGCAAAGGTGCATCTCGTCTTTTGGCAGAGGTATGTAGTTCTTTGTAATATCAAAAACAATAAATTATGGTTATGATCCTATGACAATAGGTCAATCAATTGGTCAAGAAACAGGTTGTACCTTAGCAGAAGAGACATGACTTTGTTTAGCGCATGAGGGACACTCTCTGGCCTTTGGGCAGAAGCACATGATATCACCTGACTCTAGCCACTATAAGTGTAAGAAGTGTACGTGGTGTTGGAGGATAATGAAGGAGGTTCTCAATAGGATTTATGAATCCTTTCATGAACACACAAATGCGTGTGCATGTGATGGACACTGAACATATTCTCACATGTAAGAAATTTGGTTGTAACAGTATTCTGTATGCTCATGTTTGTGGCTCATGTTTGTGGCAGTTGCATGATCGAAACAGCAGACGACAATTTGCAGATCCCCGAGACTTTCATGCTCGAGAAACTGTGGATGAATACTTTTTGACCCAGGTTTGTGATAGACATTAGAAGGTGCAATAATTGCAAAGTCGAGATTCTTAATCCTGCAAATACCTGGAGGTTTTCATTGAATTACTTAAGATTTATCGGAAGAGAGTAAGTGACACTGATGTGGAGCAAAGTTAGGGATATACCAAGTGTACATACCTGGATATTCTATTTCTGCAGATTTTGCAAATTGAATTATTTCTTCATTATGTTTCATTCCTTGCACAATTCAAGTCACAAAAAACCATCACTGATTGTTGAACCTCTTGTCTATCCCAGAAATTAATACTTGACAACTGAGACAAGATATGGTTTTGTATGACTGAAATGTAATGCAGGCTGAGGGAGAAAATTCAAGAGCACGCGATGTGCTTCGACAAGCTCCGTTTCTAGTTCCTTTCAAGGACAGAGTGCGCATTTTCACAGTAAGTCACTCAATTTGTTTATAATTGAAGATTTTGGAGGTAGCGGAGTCCTTTATTTATTGGATATAAGACATCATGTGTTGATGCCAACCTTATGTTCAGCTGTGTGCTCATACATGTACGCAGGAAGAGGCATTTACTGGTCAAAGCACCTGCCCAGAGGTCCTTATGAGGGTCTTTGAAGATTGTAATTTTGGTTTTGTGTGTGGTACTGACAATCACAATTTCAACCTGTAACATCATCCTTGGGTCTTTGACAGTCACAAATTGCAACAGCAAGGCAAGAAATTGGTCCTCATCATCATATGGCTTGGACCCTCCGCATCAAAATCAGGAGGGATCACATCACTGAAGATGCATTCGCTCAGCTTAACAGTGTCCCTGAAGAGGCTCTGAAAGGCACGGTAATTGCTGGAATGCTGTGAAGTTATAAGCAGATGCAGTGTGTCTAGATCAGAGTGGATACGATCACTTATTTGCATGGTACTAGAGAGTTTATTTTTAAAAAAATTATTTATTTTAAGCTTAATGTATGACAACGTGAAGTGCCTTGGTCTAGTTCTGGCATTTGGATTACTTTTCACTTAAGGAATAGCCAGTTGAGGATGCCTTTCTAGGTTTGTTGGGTCTTCTGATTGTTTGTTCTGAAGATATGTGTGAATTATATGTGCTGACACCTTTGCAATGAATCAACCTTGCTGTACACTCATGTCTGAGCGACCTTTTCTTCTTTGTGCTGTCAGGTTCGGGTTACGTTCGTGAATGAGTTAGGAGTTGAGGAAGCTGGTGTTGATGGTGGTGGCATATTCAAAGACTTTATGGAGGGTATAACCAAAACAGGGTTTGATGTACAATATGGATTGTTTAAGGTACTCATCTCCATTTCTATACTATTGTTATATCATGTATCAATTTCCCTTAAAACGAATATTTCTGCCACCTACCTGTTCCAGTGGAGAAACTGCCAACCCGTTAACTAATTGTGTTTCTCTGCTCTCAGGTTCCTGTTGCACACTTCTCCTAGGACCTGGTCAGTAATGCTACAATCACTGGTTTATGCTTTATCCTAACGTCCTTTCTTTGCCACAGGAAACAGCAGACCACCTCTTGTATCCCAATCCTGCCTCCCACATGGTTTCTGAAGAGCATCTCCAATATTTCGAGTTCTTTGGAAAAATTCTTGGAAAGGTATTGGTCATTCTCTCTACTCATGGTGCATAAACTGGTTGCACTGAGACTTCCCTGAATAACTTGGGTTGAGATGAATGGTAATCTGTTTTTGTGTTTAGTACTTGAAAGTAAGACTTTGGGAAAGTGTTTCACAATTTGTGACACTAAGTGTCCATGGGGTATAGTTGGGTCTGAAGTGTCCCTTTTCTTAAAACTGAACAGATTTGTGATAAAATGTGCTTCGTGATGCAGGCTATGTCAGAAGGTATCCTGGTGGATATTCCCTTTGCCACCTTTTTCCTAAGCAAGCTACGGAAGAAGTATGTTCAATCATCTTCATATAGGGGACTGTATGTATATGCACTATTAGCAAGCTGCGCAAGCTTCCTGAGGCCTTAGATTCAGGGCTAGGCGGATCAATTTTGATTTGCAGATTGTCGCTGTTGTATTACCTGTTGGTTGCAATCTGTTCGATTGGATATTTTGCTCTTGGGTACTTGTACATTGTGTGGCTTGTAACAGAAGCGTGTTTGGTGGTTGTTCAGGCAAAATTTCCTACATGATCTACCTTCTTTGGATCCAGTGCTTTATCAAAACCTGTTGTTTCTCAAGGTATGCTTTTATGTTCTGTGTATGAAACTTCTGGTGACTTACTCTGCAGCTTCGTGGTAAGGATGTGTTTTTTTACCACTAGATCTAACAGCTGTGAAATTCAAGGAGCCTGAAGAGCTCAGTGACAATGTGACCCTTTCTCCTATCTGTGCCTCATTGTAGATAGAGATTCGAGCATTGTAGTTTTCCACATAGACAATGCCCAATGTTTAATTAAAGTGCCCAGATTGTATTTGCGATTGTGACAATGGAGTTAAAAAGTCACATTGATGTTTTGGGAGGACTGAGCCCTTTATACTTTTATGGCACTTTTATAGGAAGGAAGGTGGTATACTTTTGCATACAAGCCAAGGGTCAGGGTGGCCAGTTCTCAATATCTACTATGTATGTGATGGAAGGTGGTACTCAGTTGAGAACTGGCTAGCCTGACCCTTGAATGCTATTGCAGTTTGGAAATTTTGATTTTGCTCTGCAAAGGCAACATCTTGTCCTCACATTAGCACTGATTGTGGTGTATGAATTGGTGTTTCTCAACAGCACTATGATGGAGACTTGTCCCATCTTGCTGTTTATTTTGTGGTCATGGACAATGAGTATGGCGAACAAAGTGAGGTGGAGCTCCTCCCTGGTGGAAAGGACATTCAAGTCACAAATGCGAATGTTATTAAATACATTCACTTAGTAGCAAATCATCGACTCAATACTCAGGTGAGATTACTCCTTCACTTGCGGAGTTTTTTTTTTTTGAATGTTTGTAGCTTAAGGATATGTAAGACAATATCTTCTATCTGATTCTTGGTGAAGGTGTGTAACACAAATAGTTTATATATTAGAGCTGCACTAGATGCCCTTTTAACCCTCACTATGTTATTTGGAAGCACAGATCAAGCAACAAAGTCGACATTTCCTGCGTGGATTCCAGCAAATAATCAAAGCAGATTGGATTGACATGTTCAATGAACATGAAATTCAGGTTTAATTTCTCAACTTACAGCATAGCCTCTTTGTTGTAAGAACTTCATCAAGGGTATCCCTCATTCCTGCTCCTATTGTACTATTCTGCTGACATGTAAACTGGCTTGTCTGATCATGTTTTGCTTAGTGTCTAAGCTATTGCGTTCTGGTCCTTTAGATCCTTATTTCAGGCTCACAGGAAGGCATGGATGTGGACGACTTACGAAATAATGCACATTATACTGGTGGCTATGATGAGGTCAGTTAACCTTTACAAATGTTTCAGGATTCCTTCTTCACTTGGAGACAACAGTGCATAAACTCGCAATACGTGTAGATAGAGGACTTTTCCTTTCACAGGCATTTATTTGAGCGAGTATAGTTTCTAAGATCTAACTTCAATATGTATCATGGAACTGAGGAATCTGAGTTTCTGTGTGGCTTATGCAGAACCATCCGGTTATTGAAATGTTTTGGGAAGTTGTGCAAAAGCTAGACTCAGCTTTGCAAGAGAAATTCCTTAAGTGAGTAGATTCAAACCTTTTTGAAGATTTATCTTCTTTTGCATCTTTCATCTCCTCCTTCTGTTCAAGTGCCCTTACTATTTTCAGTACCTTGGTATCCTTGAAGTTCGTTATCCCTCATTACAATTGCAATTGCAGTAGTCATAAACTACAAGGCTATTCCATTCCATATGGAATGTCATTTAATCTTCCTTTCATACCTGAATGGGTATTCATCATTCAAGGGTAAAGAATAATAGGACTTAAGGTGTTGACTACTTTGTGATTTGCCTAGCTGATATTTTGTTTATGTTGTTCAGGTTTGTCACAGGTTGCTCTCGTGGACCACTTCTTGGTTTTAAGCACTTGGAACCACAGTTTTGTATACAAAGGTATGTGCTTCCAATTTCATTCTGTGTTTCTTACATGCATAATTTGAACGGAATGGATAGTATGATTCTGGCAATGAACCACACCTCACTCCTTTCTGCTTTTACTACTTCCTCTCCACTTCTGGGAGTTCTTATTGCAGAACATGTGCCCTTTGTAGATCCTTCTTGTTCACCACTGATGCAATCTAAAATTATCATTAATCAATATATTGTCCTTTTTCAAATTTGTAGAGTGGCTCTTTGGAGCTTCTTATAGGTGTTGTCTACCCATTGATTTCCCTTGGTGTTCATTGGCTTTTCCCTTGTTTAATGTGTTAGTGCCTTGAATTTCCTGTGGTCTAATCTTAGGACTAGATGAGCCGGTTAATGTCCAACCAAGCAAAGGGAACAGTTCACTTTGATGAAATTTGTTGGTCATATGTAGAGCTGCTTCTGCACCCGACGATCAATCAGCTGAAACACTGGATCGGTTACCAACATCAGCAACCTGTATGAACCTCCTGAAGCTTCCACCTTACAAAAGGTGAGCTCCTTGTTTGCATCATAGCTCAGCTTCTAGTTCTTGCCATTGGCATCCGTTCGCAGTTTTTGTGAAGCTTTGTCCGCCCCATAAGGTAAGTGAGCCTAATTTGGTTACTGTATCCTAATCAGGCACTTATGTGTAAGTGGTGTGTTGTTAGGTGAGGATCTGAGTTTGAATTCCACAAAGATATGTGTCTTCAAGAGTTGTGTGCTCTCTTTTGGGTAGATTGCCTGCAGATCAAACTCAATTGCCTGATATTGAATTTGTCTGTGCAGCAAAGAGATCATCCATGAGAAGCTTCTGTATGCTATTACTGCAGGAGCTGGTTTTGATCTCAGTTAGGTAGCACCTGGACTGATTTCAATGTGATTTGAAAAAATGAGCTTGATGGCGCCTCTGAAGCTCACCACTTGCCTTGACCTTAGAGAAGAGGATGTGTACCACCACAGCTCCGATTTTTTTCTGGTTTCCTTTCAGAACATCATATATACCCTCTCTAGTTAGCTGTAACAACTCGCAACCCTAAATTAGGTCTTGGACACATGGTTCAAGTTCAGATACGGATGATGAGCGTCTATTTTCTAATCAGGTAAATACTTGATGTTCGAGAAAGTAATTAGTTACGCGTGGAGGAAAACAACTCACTAATCAGGAGTGCTTATGTGAAAAATGTCAAATATTCCACTCCTGTGATTCTAGTCTTGTAGATAACACCCATCAATATCAATGTGATCACTTCAATTGCCACCCTGTTATCAAGGTCAACATTGCCTGGCTGTAAATTTGCAGTTGTTATGTCATGTCATTCATGGACGAAGTATGTGGGGAGCCTCATTGCTTGTTTCTGTCTGTATGTTACTCACAAGTCTTTCAAGTCGTAGATGTAATTTGCATCCAAATGTTCAATTTTCTGAGTTCAATGCTCCATGAGATAGCTTTAAAATCAACTGAGAGTTGTTCTACATAAAATGCATTAAGCTTCCATCTATGCATTGTAGTCTTGTAAGTTCTCAAGTTGAAAGCTCAAGTATGAAGTGGACTTGAGTGAACAAGCATGTGTAAGAGGCTCCCTGCTAATGAGAAGGCTCCGCTCCTTTGCGCTCTCAATTTCTTTAAGCTAAAGAGTGCCTCACGAAGGTTGCCTAAGAATATGTTGTGGACTTTCCAAAGCCAATGGACCTTTGAGCATACTATGATCATAAATTCTCATTTGTTTTTAGTGCCAATCCCCATTCATATCTTACTTTGAGCATGGCCACTGGACACTTGTAGTGAGCTGAAGAATTCATGCTCTCAATAGTTTGAGCTCCAGTGAAAGTTTGTCACATCCAAGTCTCGGATGTTTGGTAAGTTCTAATTATAATATGAGAATGAAAGACTTTGTGGTCTTGTCCTTGAGCCTGACAAGTCAAGACTTACCAAACATCTTCATAAACTTCATCCCTTTGCCATTGTTCAACATCTTGACCAATAGACAAACATTATAGAGGGGGTGGCGTCTAATAAAAGACATCTTCACATACCTCTCTTACGATTGTCAATCAGGGAATTGGAGCCTACTCAGTATTGTATTGGCTCCAAGTCCAGCAAGGTGTCATATATTATTCTGGGCAACATGGGTAAAAGGCCTCCCTATATTCAATGCCCTCACAAAATTCTCATTCCAAATCGAAGAGCTTTGAGGGCAGACTAAATCCCACAAGGTGGTGTTCAATTATACAACTGGTGGTGGGCCTTGTTGTGGTGCCTTTAGAATTTCATTGTCCTAGTATTATTGAAGGAGTTCAGTTACGTCATTTCGACCTCCCCGCCATAGAAGACAAGCAAAGAAAGAAAACAAAAGAAAAACCAAAGTTAGATAACGTGTCATAAATTTGAGCCCACTGGCCCTACCCTACTCAAGAGTTCTCTTGGTGCATGATGGGGTTTACTGTCTACCTTTCATTACGTGGGTTCTTGTTTGTAAAAGTTATGTTATTTTAATATCCGTTTACTTGGGGGGGGGGGGTTACATGTTCTTGTTTGTTGTTGAGTTTTCTCTTATCAAGCACAAGTTATGTGAGATCTTTGATGGCTATTTGGTGGATAGTTTTCATTGTTTATTTGATTAGTGATGTGAGGATATGTAGGTTTTCAAGGAGTTTAAGGCTTCTTGTGTATATGGCTCCCCTTACTCTTGTAGTGATAACTAAGAGGGGTTTGACTTTCCAGCCTTGTGCTTTTATTGCTTTTAACAATAGGTTGTACCTGTCGTTTGTATGGCTTGGACAAGGAATCCATCATGGGTGAAGGTGATTTGCCAACGGCTGTTAATTGCTAGAGAGTAAGCCATGTTGTTTCCTTTGATTCTTGTGTGATGATGAAGTTGGTTCTCTAGTGTAGGCTGACTAGGTAGTGGTCGGAATTTTGGTTGAGGTTGAGTTATGTTTCGCATATTGCTAAGGTGTCTTGGTTGGTGTAGAAGCTATTTATGTGGCTCGTTGAGGTGTAATTTTGTCTGTCTTGTCTAGTAAACTTCGCGAGGTTGCAAATGGGGTGGAGGACTATGCTACTTGTGAATGAGTGCCAATGACAATTGTCCATTGTCGGAGGGTGTGTGAGGCCATTTAGGGTTCGTCCTATGAAGTGGATGTGCTTGTTGAAGTCACCATTTAGGAATATGGTGTTTGTTGGGTTTTTTCTATGGCTTTTGTAATCCAAATTTTTTAGCCCTCATCTTTTCTTTTCTTTTTGTCTTGAGGTATATATCATTCACTAAAAGATCAATGATAGAGTGTAAAAAGAGCTATTAGGTGAGAATAAGAACTAGTAGGTAGATTAAAATGGTTATAGCCACTTGTGCGTGAACCACTAAGCACCCCTACAAGAAGGCAAGAGGCAGCTCAAAGAGTGTAAGGTAGCTCAAGAGAGCATGAGAGAATAGTCTTTGATTTTGAAGGTGCTAAAACAACATAGAGGCTATAGGCCATGATTAAGAGTAAATTATGAATCTTCATCCCCAATGGTTGGATGATTGGAAGATAGGCATAGCAATGAGTTGGTGGACAATGCTCGTGAGAGGATTGTTGAGTGGGTTATAGTCAATTTTTTTGATTACCTATGGTAGGTGACGACCTTTAAACTATTTACAAAATATAGCCAATTAATAAAAAATCAAGGATATGCATGTATTTATAATGTGCTTACCTGAATATGTGAATTGATGTGCCATTTGAAAGAGTGACCTTGCAGAGAGGTTGTAAAAACGTAAGAGCGTTATCATTGCAAAAGCCAAACTAAGCATATTTGTGAAAGAAGGTTTGATGCACAAGAATAACTTAAGCAAGAGGAAGAGGGAGTAAAGACTTGAAGATTAAGGAGTGAGTGAGTAGTGTTTGTGCTCAGAGTTGAGCGATCGCAGTTAAGCACCCTAAAGCGTGATTTTGAATGACGATAAATGAATTAGGGAGATGATTTTATAGCTAGAGAGGTGAAGTGCAATCAAAAGGCTATAGTCCTTGGGTAGCAGCGAGAACGTCTATTCGCACATCAAGGAGTCATTTCACCAACCCACCAACTTGTAGTAATCATAGGTTGTTTTGACAAGCAACAAAAGCAAGTTATACTCACATAATTGTAGTCATACTCTAAGGCTGAAACATGTATGACATTTCATTATCTGTAATGATGGCTTTGTGCATGAACTTTGATGAGATGTGATCATAGCAATACTCGTATCTTGCAAGTTGTTGGCCTCTTGTCTTTTCATGGAAATTAAATCGAAGAATGACCCAAATATACACTATCAAAATTCGCCCTTTTCATTGCCACAATACTTGCACCCCCTTCACTTCAACATTTCACCTCTCCCACTCCAACAACTTCCAAGCCTTTAAGTTTTGCATACTACTAACATACCTCACTGTGCAAAATTTTAATTCAAGAAGTTTTCCAACAATAATCAATAACATAGAAACTCATCACTCAAAAAATTGTCTTTTTTATAAACTAAAGTAAGAAATACAAGTTAGGCACATAGTGCATGTCCTCTTTTCTACAAGTAACCTTAGCACCCTTCAACACCAAAAGCACTTAGAAGCATGTAGAAACACCCTCACACTTTTTTAATTGAAACCAAATGCACACTAACACAAATGCCCAACTCCCCAACCTTCAATCCCACAGCCGTAACTTAAGAATGGTGCAATAGAAGCCACAACTCATTCGGTCCGATGAGAAGCTTCCACATTTGGTCCAATAGATTCCTCCTCAATCAATCCAACCACATGCAAATTCATTCAACCAAATCCACCCAGAGGTCCCTCTAATGACCCAATATCAACTAACATAACTAAACCATGAACAAAAATAACACCATACAAATATCAATCCAAAAATGCATTCTTAAACTAATGCCATGATCAATAAGTCCAGCCCAAACCCGGGGTTGGACTCTTCATACCACGTACGAACTAATTAACATGAGTGTAGAAAAGGGGTATTATTTGAAGCATCAGCGTACACAATTTACATAAGAGAGAGAGGCTATTTGAAGTGAAGGTAATGTACAAAAAGGGGGACCTAAGGTGCAGAGCAAAAATTAATAATAAATGTGGTCGTTTCATTCATTCTTGTCATGTGGTAATGGTCCCAAATGACTACCATGTTGGTTCTTGTATGATTTTGAATTTGTCATGAAGGTTTATTCATTTCACGACTTATTTTTGTTGTATGTACTAGAGGCATTTATCACATTCTATTGAAAAGCTTAGTATAATCACATGAGCCTATTTTCTAGCCAACCTTCAGTACGTATACAATCATTTTATTCTTTATAAATTTCTCGTATGTAAAGGGTTTTAATTCATTATCACCCACGCACGTCATTTAGGTTCTAATAAGAAGTCTACCCCCTAGGAGCCCAAACCTTCCACATTTGCACAATGATTGGAGCAAAAAGGTTTTTATGGGTTGGGGCGAAACAACCCGTACATTAGTTCCTTGGAGGCAGGGCTGCAGTCATCCAACAAGGAACCAGTGTATGGGTTGGTTTGCCCTTCCTGTTTGTATGGCCGACAACCCACAACCCTTCAGTTGAAGGGTTGGTTCAAATCCAAGACATCAATCTAAGAATGTAGAAATGAAATACAAAACTCATATTAAACTTGTGCATGAATTATATGGTAGATGTTTCCAGTACAATGTGAAGAATTAAGAATCAATCATCTACCTCCACTTCTTGCAGTGACAATTGCCCTACACTTGTTGATTCTTGTGGTGGGCAGATTGTATCGAGGACTTCAAATGACATCGTCATTTTCAATTTAGGGTTGCGTTTTAAAGGGTTGTTTTGACAGAGGTATATTTTGAAGGGCCAAATCGCGTTTGAAGGGCATTGAAGACTTCAAACTTGAACACTGGAACCAGTGCATCTTCATTTGCCGGTAGAAGGTCTATGACTCTACAATAAGCTCTCTCTATGGTTGGCTAAAGTCCTCTCCGGATCAAAGGTGCATGGTACAAATAAGGATGTCCAAAGAGCAAGGTCTAGTGAGTTAAGTTAGAGAAGTATACACACGCCTTCTTTGTCACACTCGCTCAAAGTTGCCGTGTCCGTTCTTAGCTCGGGGGGGGGGGGGGGGGCAGTGTGTTAAGGATATAGGCGCGAACAACCACTATTTTATAGGGGGGTATTACTTTCAATTCTCTTCTTTTTTCCACATGCTATCATTATGTAAATTTCTACTTTGGGTTAATAGAAAAATGGCTTGCATTACTTATAATTCCAAATTACCTATTATTCCATACCCTATAGTACTTTAAAGATGTCCAGTGCCATTTTTGATACCCTATATTACTCTTAAGTCCATTTATAATTTTTAGCCCCCATGTTTTTTAAATACCCTATCATTTGTTCGCACGTATATTGCTACTCCAACCAATGACTACCCCCCCCCCCCCCCCGAGGTTCTTAGAGAAATTGGTGCAAATTCGGTTGATTAATAGCAAACATAGTTGTCTAAATGTTGAGATCAAAGCCGGTAATGGTGGGCCATACCCCATGGTTATAGCCATACAAACCTTCTTGCTCCGTATAGTTATAAGGGCTTCTTCTTTTTGAGTGGAGTGTTGGTTCTTTTGTAGGGACGGTGTCAGTAGAGAGCAAGGTTGGTTTGGGAGAAAAATGGGGGCAATTTTGGAAGCCATTTGCAATGGAAAAAGTGTGGGTCTAGGGAGGGATTTAAGTAGCCACAGATAAGCGATTTCAAGTATTGTAGTATGTTCAATATCATGTGAAATTCGTGTCATGTCTCAGCCAATTTGCTAAGCCAATTTGCATATCATCAATCCATGTGGACGTATAAATAGTCTAAATGAACCAAAGGGTGGGGTTTTACCCTTAAATGCTTTTGCAACCCAAAATGACTCGCCACCTAACATTTCGATGGGGTTTGCGACCCACTAGATGGCAATCTACGTGGATGGAAGGTATCTACTGGTGTAGGGTGGTGCCCACTACCATGTGGAAGGGAAAATAAGATAATAAAACCCTTATACTCTAAGCATGTAGGATTTTTTGTTAGGTTGGCGTTGCTTGTTTTGGGAGGTAATTCCATGTGTTGCCCGAATGTAAGAGCCAACTTTTAGGAGCCAATATCTTTCACATATGATGCCCAATTTGGGCAGGGTTTTCCCCTTAAAGCAAGGTGATGGTTGTGCACAACTTGATCAAATGGATTTGGATTAAAATTAATTAATAATGATTAAAATCTTTAAAAAAATGCACATGTTGCTTTCTCCATGAAAAAAGGAAAATCTCCCCAAAATGACCTCATGTGGCCCCTCCAACTTTGAGGGTGACGGACTTCATCTAAATTTGCTAAAAAAACCCAAATTTTTGGAAGTAGCTCAGTTGTCATCCACATAACATATCATGGCAAGATTGCCCACTTTCTAAAATGTGTGGCATGATTGAAATAGTCATGAAATAAAATATTCAATCAATGTCTTTGGTTGCCCCATGAAGGAAGGACATATTCATATGTCAATCTAACCTAGCAATGTGGTCCGATTGACTTCAAATTTTCTCAACAAGAATATATGTTAGTCTAAGGTAGATGAGGCTAATGTGGACAACTCTAGCTCTATGGAATCATCTAGCCGATGGATTTGAGCATGAGAAGGTTGAGCACGTTAGCAACTGCAAATCAATACGAAAGAATTTGAAATCACTGAAATCAGAGTTGGGGAAGATGTTGATCTAGGCTCCAAAGATTATCTACTTCCCAATGTGGTGTTATAGGGGGAAATCTTTTATTGTTCAATGTTGTGGAAGTGGACAACATCATTAGCAAGTTCTACATGGGTCATTTGCCAATGAAAACCAAGTTTAATGCCAATATTGGCTATGTCATGTCTCCAAAGTGGCACGCAAAGTGGTCACATGTAAGATAAAATGTTGTTGAATTGTTTTTCCATCACAAGATACCCACAATACAAGTTGGCTAGCACCTCACAACCACATGCCACCTCCTAATTTGTCCAAGTTGTTGCCTCTTATTTTGCCCACCTCATGCACAAAAATAAAGCATATTACAGTCAAGACGCTATAAGTGTTACCCCTATAAGCGTTATAATTTCATATATGTTAAGAAAATTTTACTCCCCTACGAAGCACAATTGGTAAGATTAGTAAGTGTTATGTGTTAAGTGTTATAACATGCTCTACTCCCTTCTTTGTTAATTGCACCTCTATAAGTGTTAATTTTGAGAAAATCAAGGTAATAATATATGAGAGCATACATTTTAAACATGTAATCACTTTTATCCCATATTCTTTGTGAACAATTCAAAATTGTTGGAGGCACATCGGTGTTCTTTCAATCTTTATTTAGAGGGAGATAGAGGAAGCTAGGCGCTTGGTAGAGGTTGATGAAGTTGCTACTTTATTTCATCAACTAACGTTGTTGTCATATGATAGTGAGGTGGGTGACGTGATGAATGCTCATGAATATCTCAATGATGAGATGGAGTTTGATTTAAACAACCCCTATGAACCTACCGATGAGGAGTTTTTGCATATGTATTCCTCAGAACATCAAGAAATTGATGTTGATGAGGTTATGGTTGATGTGGTAGAAGAAGTTGTAGGATTTAGTGTTGGTGAGCGTTCCCTAGAGACTTTGAAGAAAGACTGTGAACAAAGACCAAATGAGGCCCTATCACACATCAAGAGCATTCAAGGACTCTAGAAGGAAGTTTCATCTCATCATTTGGAAGCTTCTCGTCATACTACTATACACTCTTTCTTTCGGTTAGTTTAGTTGGAAGAATCTCGTCAAGTTACTACTATATAGATTATTTCTTTCAATTAGTTTAGTTGAATTATGTATTATCATTTGTACTTTCATTTTTTATTTTTATAAAACATTGTGTTCTTCATTTTCGGAAATTTTAAGTGTTATTTCTATAAATGTTATTAATCATCGGTATGAATTCTATAAGTGTTGCTTGTTATAATTCTATATATGTTATTTTTTTGCTACTCACAACCTATAACATTTATAGAGTCTTGACTGTATAGTTCAATAGATAGCACTTCTCATTACGGAGGATGGTGGGTGTAGTTTGACTTTTGTTGAGGTGACTAACCCAAATATCAGCAAGACGGTAGCTAAATCACCATGTATTACTCACCCACTAAAATTAGAGTGATCGTACCGCCTATTAGGAGCCAAAAACATGCATCTAATTAAGGAAGCTAGCCGAATTAGCCTCATCTACCTTAGTTCACATCTGTACAATTGGATTTCAAAAAGATAGCGACTATTTTGCTACATAACAAAAAAATTATCACTAGTGCTGGAAATGCCCAAAAATGGAATATAAAGGCTTGAACATGTACAGTTTAAGCACCCTCTACCTTGCATGAGACAATGTTGCATATTGTGGATCACACTAATTGAGATGTAGTGTATAATAAGATCACTCTATATTTGGCTTGGGGTTCATGACTTCTAGGTAAACTCATCCATCATAGATAAAAGGAGTCTAGAAGGTTAAGGGCCAACACATTCCAACTGGGCCCTGCTAGACTGATCCGGGGTCTCTGATGTCATTTTCAGAGTCAAATTGCATAAAGAAGGAAATAAGAGGCTATGGGATTCCTCCCAGTGGATAAGATACCACAAAGCTCTGGCCTCGATAATGTTATGAATACTTGCTGGTGAGCTATGCTTGTATTCGAAATGGGGGAAAAGGTGCAGGTAGGTAGAGAGGACCTCACCAGTCACCACTGATCAAACCTATGATATCAACCTAGGAAAGAACACAACTTTCAATTATAGAGGTACTCTGCTTTTACAAAAACTGAAGCTTCTTGAAAACTGGAGCATTCAGATGTTGATTTTTGTCAACATGCACACATGAGACCATGCATGGGAAGGCACACCATAATTCAGAATCACCTTAATCCACCAGAAGTGAAATTGAAGTGTCAATTCAATAAAAAAAGATCTAGAAATGTAGAAATGCTAAATTTGCTGAAGCTTATTAACAAATCAGGGAAAGTTCCCCAGTCAGGAAATATTCATCTCATGAAATGGGCTGGTCTCTGTAAGAAATCACTACACGGATCATCAGGCAAGGAAACGTTGTCAAAATCAATATACAAATGAGTCAAAATCCACAAGATATCCTTCCTACTAATTGTTTCAGATTCCTGATCACAATACTGATATAAATAGGTAGTTGAGCTTTCAATTCCTCCGATTCAGATTACAGGATAAAAATAACACCAGCAACGTGTACACCATCATAAGTAGAATCACATCTAGGAGCACCAATGGAGAAATACGAGAGACGGATGCTAGTGCAGACTAATCTGAGTTCCAGAATCAGTTCCAAGTCATTGAGAGCATGGAGTTTGCAACTCCTGCTTGATCCAAAGTTGCCTCTGAGCTAAAATCTACACTGCGAGTTGCTCCTGGCACTGTCTGATTCAAGTGGAACTTACGTCCAGCAGCAGCTTCCTGCACTTGGGAACTGCAAAATGACCACAAAAACTGTCCACCCACAGAACCCAGCATCCGTATAAATTATATCACTCTATACTATTGCAGAAATAAATGTGACAGGCATCTTTGTAATCTAGTCAGTAGTGGGAACAAACCACCATACGACTAAATCACTGATCCCTGTTCCTAACCTGTTCTTTGAGAATAGAGGCTAGGACCTCATTCTTTCAGTAGCAAGATACATTCGGAGTGTTTAAACACCACTACAATATAATCAATGGTTCGAGTGTCATGTGACCACAGCATAATCTGCCAAGTTCAGGGGACTCAATACCTTGATAGGATCTGTCTTCAAAAACCTTCGGTGTCCTCTTGAGCCATCAGGAAACCGAATCCCCACTCTACATGCACCAGGAGTTTTGGTATCAGGCTCCTCAGGTAATGTTGGATAGACATCAGGTTTAATAACCTCCACAGCTGTGGAATCTGAGCCAGCTTGCCCACTCGAAAAAGACCCTGATTCCTCCATTGGCGTTGGCGAGTGCCGTGCATCTGATACCCCCATCCCATCTTTTGCAGGAGCCACTACTCCCAACCGTTGCTGATCAGCTCCCTTGACGTTGGCTTCCCCAGCATCTGCATTAAGTCACATCAACATGGTAAAAAACCAGCAGGTATGCATCAGAAATTGGTATGGCTCACGCACGTGAACTGAGAACGCAACCTACCAGTACAGATGATGGTCAACAAGATGATTATTCCTGGAATACATTTTCATGAACCTTGATGCACTGGTGCTTAAACAGGTATGCTTGTCATGCAGGAGACATGTCTAATGAGCAAAATTTGATGAGAAATAAAGAAGATTACCCCTAGGAGGGCTATAGTCTTTGGCAGCTTCACGAGGACGTTTTTGAGGAGGAAACACATTAGGTTGCTTTTCAAGAGGACCCATGTCCATATACCGCACTAGGTCCTGTTTCAATACCTCTTTGTTAGCTAGTTCAAGGTGTAAATCACCTTAACACACAGGATAAAATATTAAAAATATTAAAATCAAAAAATAAATTTAAAAAAACAATCAAGATAGAGCAAACTTTGATAAATTAAATAGAGATGTACCTCTAGAAGACGCTCAGCACTGACCATGCCTTCCCAAGCTCGCATCTTCTGCCCTGTGATAGGGTCAATGACTAAGATTGTTGGCATGCTCAAGAGCTTATAGTAGGTGCATACTTTTCTGCCTTCCTCTGTATCATCATAAACCTGTAGGACAAATGATTGCAATCACCAAGCTTTTGTTGGAACAAATAAAAATACCAAACAGGTGGTCATAAGTGGGAACTATTATCACAAGGCTGGCATTTGAATATGTCAGGGAGAAAATAGCACATTGCACAAAAGTGAAGATATTGCTACTTTAGATTGACAAGCATCATATGAATCCTGATGAAGTGAAAGATAAGAGAGAGGGAATAAAACCTGAAGCTGACCTGCCAGAATATGAAAGAGGTTCCAACTGTATCTTTCACAGCTTCATGAGCCCAGGTATCACGGTTCAACTGCAGCTCAATCCTGATGATTTGTGAGACAAACTTGCTTTCAACTCACGAATAGGGTTTAATTAACAAAATTCATCAGCGGCGGACTGTAGTACATAGCATCAAGATCTCACTTGTTCCAAGTATCATGCACACATTACAAGGAATATGTTTGCAACAAGAGCATTTCACTGGAAAGATATCCACTTTCAGGTATAGTTAATCACATCATGAGAGACAGGTCTTTACCAGGTAACTGGCAAACTCTTTTGTTGACTGTACATTAACAAGCAGCCACTTCTCTTGTCTTGCAGCCTCCATTTTAGCCTGCACATAAAAACCTTAAACTAAGTACAGAGCCTATAATAAAAATAGACATCCCATGCCCTTTAATCAGTTCATAGACTAAATGGTGCACATAGAATCTGACCAACTATTCAGGAACTGAACAGACCAATGAATTAAGAAACTGCATGGAAGTAGAGATTTCAAACTGACAAGCCAAAATGTACTACTATTTTTTTTTAAAGCAAATAGCAACAGGATGACCAATAATTAAATAATTTTAGATTTGACAAAACAAGAAGGTTGGATAATCAACCTGCTCAAAAGTTCCTTGAAACATGAAGACAAATGGTGGACGATAAAGTGCTGCTAGTGAATCCCGTGTTCCAGAGCCAGTTGCTGGGGCAGTGTGGCTACTGGGTTCTCCTAGCTGCTGATTGGCCTCTTCTTCAAAATTCCGAAAAGGATCTACAAAGCTTGGTTGGCTTGGGGACTGCAAAATTTGATGAGCCCTGAACTCATCCAAAAGCCACAATCAAATTACTATCCCACTTGCTAGAACAACGTTTGGACATCCCATGTACTTTATCACTAGTCAAGGTGCAAACTGCAAGAGCAATGGACCACTGAAACCCGAACCTTGAACCTGAAGTGCCTGTTCATAAGCAGCATCAACAAGCAACAAGATATCATTTTGCAGCAAATGTCTCACCCTCAATGAAAGCTTCTGCATTCATACTTACACCACAACTAACACATCCAGATAGGCAAACAAATACCTGGTCTGAAGAAAATCTTCATAAAGTGCTTCCCTTTTAATTGGCAGCGGTGGTCGCACATAGGTTTCCTCATCCTCTCTTTAGTGCCAAAACATTGTGAACATAAGTCAGACAACTCTATAGACTTTTTAATTGCAGTAGAAAAAGGAAATGACTGTAGACTTGGAGATTTGAAGTTCAAGAAACAACCCAAGGAATATCACCCCAAGTTGAGTAGAAATGGTTCGAATTTCACCAATCTCAACAAAGATTTAAAGACCTAATCCTGGTCCCTGCAAATTACAAGTGTAATCATGGACACAAGATCACTGGTTCAAGACACAGAAACAAGGATCACCAAATATGCAGATATATAACCTTACTAAACATTATGACTAAATATAGACTGATCGCAAACATGCACAAAAAAAAGGGCATATCAAGCTGAAAGTGGCATCCATAAATGAATCCAGATCCCCAATAGCAGTCAAGGCCAACAAACTGTAGAAGTTATCACATTAAACTCACAATGTTAGCAACCTGCACACATTCACTTATTTACAAGAAAAGAAAACTTCCTACAAAAGAAAACAAAGATAAGCCCATGAATTACCTGTCTGTGGCACTTGCACTTCCAGAGCACAAAGGTGGAGCGGGTGATGGAGCTTTCTCTGATGGACCAGGTTGAGGCACACCTGCGGTGGACACGGGTGTATTTGCTCCACCAACATCATTACCTTCAGCAAAATAAAGCTGCACAGCATCCCCTAGTCCCCAAGCAGTAGCCTGTAGCAAGCACAAATACAATGGACGACACAAGCTTTAACTCCAGCAACATGGCTCTCATTCAAGTTCATAGCCAAGCTTCCATATTTGCAAAGGTAGAAATGTTACAACTCTGCAAGCATCTCTTCAATGACGAGCCTCTACCAAGCTACTCACCTGATTCAGAGCCCTTCAAAATCATGGTCAGACCTCCCAGGATGAAATGGATTGACATTTTGTAGATTAGTTAATCGATAGAAAGGTGAGTACTTCAAGACCTCGGTACATAAGACCAAGGGACTCCACTAGAATCATCTGACTGAAGCATCACAATCGTCTTCAAAACAACTCCCGTTTAGACTTTGATGGACGCACATAAAAGCAATTAGTTGATGTCACGTACTGGTACGCTTTGAGAGAGATCGCTTACCCAACATTTAGTGAAATTGAAGGAGATGCACACACCCTAGCAACACCAATGTTTGTGCAGATATGACTCAATGTAACATTGGATTCTTTGAGCAAGGGTCTCTTGAGAGTTGGTTTTAATTCTCCACAAAATTGGTTGTGATAGGTGCTTCTTCTTGAAGGAAGAACTGAATCTTCGAGAGGAGGTCCATAGGTACACTTAAAGACGGGATAGCCCATGCAGAAAATCACATCTCGGTGGTTCCTTGCTGAAACGATTCATCAGGTATACAGGTGCAGAGAAAATCCAGGAATATTAAAAAGTGATCTAGAAGATTATCTGATCTTAGCAAATTCAATGAAATGTGACAAAACAATGTGATCTGGGACAAGTTGAAGGGAAGTTAAATAGAGGCCTAACCTAATTATTCCTTCCTCAATGAAGCTACTCCCTTGTGTTGATCACAGAACAACAGACAAGGTGCTGACTTTCAAATTGTTTCAGAGATGATCCTTAAAGTGAACAAATTGACTGATCGTCAGAGAGAAGACCGATTTAGCAGAAGGATTGCAAATTCGCAGGAACCCAATATGCTCCAATCCAATCCAATCCAATTATTTATGTGGGTCTCCAGGAGGGGATGTTCATGGAGTAAAAATGTACAGGGGATTTGAAAGAAGGCGACGGCCTCAATCAATCAGTTCACCTTGGCTAAACTAAAAGTCAACAAAACCAGAATCAGAGGCCAATTCTCATTGAGGCAAAATTGAGAACCTGAAGGTACTGGCGAGCTCGTTCGGCAGTCTCCCCGACGATATCCATAAACTCCAGCACCGCCTGCTCCTTCCCCCCCTCCGATAGATTTCCCTCCATCGCAGCAGCCCCCTCCTAATGTGACCTAATCACTCCAAACAGACGAAAAAGAAACGGCCAAATCAGATCGCATCTTCGCAAAGAATACACCAAAACCACCGTGTCCAAAAAGACCTGATTCCAGTTCCCCCGTCCAGGGACCCGGATAGCTCGAATTTCACGAAGAGAATAGAGAAGAAAGGCCTCACCAGCGTCTTAGGGTTTGAAGTTGTGATGTTTGATGTTTGCTTCGGAGCCTTCTTCCGAGCTTCGTCGAACCTCTCCCCCTCTCTCTCTCTCTATTCGCCCTCGCCTTTGGCTTCGGAAGCTCGTTCTCTAAGTTGCACACACTCACATCGTCGATACCCCCGAGTAGCATCCATCCGTTCCCCGTTTTCATCCATCCTTCATCTGAGCGTCATCCGAGCATCATCCAATGCGGTGGGACCCATGCGCCCTTCTCTAACACGTATAGTCGGTGTGCCGAATATGTGTGTAATACTCCCGTGTTGTGATTAAAAATATATATAATATATCGCCCCTAGTGTATTATAAGCTACATTGACATTTTTTCTCACAATTATGGGCGTTTTTCAACCCCACATAGATTTTAGCCGTTGGATCCGATTGAGAGTTGTTCAAATTTAATAGTAATTGTAAATCACGATGATTGTCATTTTGAGTGTCCAAATCAAAGTTCATATGCAAAAATTACAAAAGGTTTTCATTTGTCCATCATCCAAATACCATCCTGGGTGGTGGGATCTTTCCTAGTAGGTGTGCCGCATATGTGTGGCATGTTCCCGTGTTATGATGTGGAGTGGGTTTTTTGCCATTGGATCAGGTCGGGGATCGCTTCAGCTGGTGAATGTCTGCAAATCACAACAATTGTCATTTCAAAGTGTCAAAATTAGAGTTGAGATGCAAAACTTATAAGAGATCTTCAGCTTGATGTTATTTGTCAACCTCGTATCATCCCATGTGGTCATCTCTGATACGTAGAGTAGGTGCACCGAAAACGTGTTTAATATTACCAAGTTGTCACAATAATATGTGGCCTTGTTGTCGGCACCTCCAACTCCACATACATGGATCGGATCAACCGGTTACCAATTGCAAATCACGTTCACAATTGGAGTTGTTAGAGGTCAAAGGGAAGATTATTCTTCTCTTTATGCAGTCACACATGCCCTCCATATTGTCTCGATGTCATGTGTGTTCTTGCATATGTTACAATCATAACATTCTTTCTCATTTTGCATCTTGGGTTATTCCTCAAATCCAATAATGTGGATGATTGCTTGCTCGATCCATATAGAGGCGCATGATAAGAGGTGGGCCCATTACGTAGATTCCAAACCCTAATAATATTTAGATCATGTTAGTGGCAATCTTATAGCGACCTCTAATAATTTTTGGCTCCTTGGTGGATGGGAACAATATTAGCTTGTATGCAAGTTGTGTGTGAATAAAGGTAGTTTTGTTATCATCATTGAATCTCTCATATGTTGGTGTAAAGTCGTTGACATGTATTCTAAGGCTCATGTGCATATTTTGTGCACATATGTAATCATTCTTTACACCTAGTTGATAAACCATAAAGAGCCAACGCAGTGCCCGTCATTGGGGGGGGGGGGGGGGGAGAGAGACTTTCTAATTGTATTGCTACCCATAGCTTCATTGATGTGTAATTCTTGTATGGTCATATTATTATGAGTTACATCTATGCGTAAAAATTTCTTCAATTCCTTTCTCACTGGAAGTGAAAGTGTTAAATAAATGACGAACACCTATTTTTTGCATGATTTATATTCTATATGTAGTTTAGGCAAATATCACATAAAATTTAAAATATCAATAGAGATATATGAATCTATTATCTAGTGTATCAATAATACATATACCATTAATTTTCTTTATAATTTTATTGTGTATAGGGATTTTTATTTCATAATTGCAAACGCACATAGTTTAGAATTATAGGCGGATTAATGATAATAATTGTAGTAGTAGTGGATACTTTGTAAAATAGGTCAATTAGGAAAGAGACCTAGAAGAGAATAGATAGACATGGATAGAATGGAGAACACAACTATAAATAGGCGGTATGTTTAGAGAAGACATAATTATGTATATAAATTATAGAGATTACATGATTTGATAGAGACCATTTATATAATTACAATGCATTATGATTGTACATAAATACACTAATTAAAAAAAAGGAATTATAGAGAGTTTAATTTTTATTAGTTTTACAAAGCAAAGATAGAATCATGATGCAATGCAATGCAATACAATTAAAGAGAATTAAATAGAACAAAAGCAAGGTATTTAAAATTTTCCAATCATTTTAAATAGTTATAATAATTTATTTATTTTTATTTGCAAAAATAGATAAACTATGGAATGCCATGCATATAACTCAAGGTGTTTGTGTTGAGGTCAAATGCCATGAGGTAGACATGCATTATTCAATTACTTATCTTAATTGGACACCTAATTTTGAGTGGTGTGTGGTTAGGTTTGCATCCAAGAACAAACACCAAACATGCATCGTGTGTTTAAAAGAGTTTGACTATGTGTTCAAAATATGTTAACCATTATAGGTTCAATAATTTAAAATTTTGGGAAAACTCATGTGATCATTTAATGAGGACAAGAATATTCACTTTGACAATAAATACGACATTCGTATCAACTCCAAAAATTATTAAGGAAAGTTGCTACAACTTTGATTTAGATTTGTTGACGATCTCCTACTAATCATGTGTTTCATATCCTAAGAGGAGTAGGCTAGTCTGAAAAAAGTAGACATTTAAGACATACATGTCTTATGTGGTATTATTTTGATGAACATTCTATAATGAGGGAGATGAGAGGTTGCATATGCTAGGCTTACGTAAGGTGTTGAGGCCTTAGAGTAGCACATGTCCAATAGTGACACCTACTTTGGGTCTCTAACCTGAAGCTAGCTAGCTAGCTTGTTCACCACATGTCTCCAAACTACTCAAAGCTACAGGAGTGGTTGGAGTGCAAGGGAGAATGTGCACATGAATAGCCCCCTACTCAACGTTAAAAGCCTCGAATCGAAAATGACCTTTCCAAGTTTGCCATGAACTCATACAAATTTCATTTGCGCTAAAATTAAGTTGCTTCAAATTAAATTGACTTGCTTCACATTAAAGTTACAGTTTTAAAGCCTTGGGCCACTTCACACACGAGATTGAGAGCCCATGACCATTACACTTCAAGCACTCTCATTGGCAGAAAAGGTGGAGCCAGTCCAAGTTTGCTTCACACTACGCTTGAAGGACCAACGGAGTATACGAATGCAAGATGGATGTAAAGTCTACATGGATTCCTACGTGGCATCAAATGGATCATGTTTCATGGTCACTTGGATTATTTTCAAAAACCACCTCTTGGAGGTAGGCTTGACACAAAACCAGGAGACCATGGCACTCTGAATGCTCACAACCGTTGGTTTATTCTATTTTATCTAGTGTGAGAACCCGCATGTATAGAAATTCCTTGAAATATTATATGGTTGAGGGCCCGGTTACATGTGACTACACACTACACTTGAGGATCCGTGACCACACTACATGATTTTGGAGGTAGCTTGGACGGCCTTTGAACACTTTTCTTTCGGGCTCTCACAAGTTCATGGTCACGGCTCTTGGCTCTCGTGTGGCCCTTACAAGTTAAGTGACATGCTCCGTGTTTATATATATATATATT
Organism: Polytrichum commune; assembly: GCA_950295325.1. NCBI lineage: Eukaryota > Viridiplantae > Streptophyta > Polytrichopsida > Polytrichales > Polytrichaceae > Polytrichum > Polytrichum commune. The sequence continues at coordinate 18,126,986 of OX485806.1, forward strand.
GGTGACAGTGTACCACCTTCTATGTTCTCCCTTTCTCTCTCATGTTGCCATAATCATTTCCATTGTTACATGATCATAGCTACCTTACATACGTAGCTCTAAATTTTGAGATAATAATTCAATTCATCACGATATGATAAATTTGTGCCTTTAAACCCACATCCTTTCCCTTCTAGATTTTGTTTTGACCATGTTAACCTAATCTCAAGGAAATGATGAAAATCTCCAACTTTTTGTTGTTTCTATTTATCAATCCCAAATAGATTCATGACACATAATCACAAGTAATATTCCCCATGACACCATGACACCATAACAATCAAACATTGTCCTAATAATGTATAGATCGAAGAGGCTAGTTTGTGTGCTAAATCATTGGTAAAACACTATGTGTATTCCTCATACAACATGGATGGGCATGTTTTAACGTTGATTCATAGATGGAATCTTACTGTATTTCTTTCAAATTTTCAAGATTAATGTCGGAGCATCTATCATTGTGAGCACTATCATGGTCCTTTACCTAACCCATACAAATTAGTCAATATTGTACTTGAATTAGTAATTACACTATGAGCATAACAACATTAAGATCACATGGATTAGGGAATATTTTGTTTCTCTAGAAATCCTCAAAGTGGCAAACCTTATTTGACTCTTCCTAGCCATATAGCTCTCTCCCCCCCCCCCCAAAAAAAAAAGAGTAAAAAAAAAAGCTTAAATATGGATAATGTTGTTCATTGATGTCTTGTCTCCTTCAACCAATGACATGCGGAATCATAAAATGAATTTTTTATTTTGAAGTATGTAGTTGTCACTTTGAGGGAAAAGTAGGTGTTGGAATTGGGATCACTTACAATTTTGGGCTCTTCTACAATCAAAATGGCGAATTGCATTAGAGTGATGAAGCCACATATGGCACATATGGATGATATTGCATACATCAATCCAAATATGGACACATTCATCCAAAATTGAGATTTTGTTTAATTTGATAGATTATGGGAGGATTATGATGATTTCATCCACGAAGATGACACAATGTATTTAGAATATTAAAATCATGATTTTTTTCGCCTCAAATTATAGGGTTGTGAAACGTCATTGGAAGTACAATAACCTAATTATCACTATATTTGTTAATTTGGGACTTTTTCGGCATTTTGGGACAGTTACAAATATAAGAACATGGATAAAATCACACAGATATTGGAGAATGTTGTAAGATGCAAATACTTTGAAGCGGGTGTTCATATCAAGAACCCAATTAAGAACTCATATCAAGATGGTTTAGGTAGGACGACCCAAACATTAGACCATATTGTTGTGGTCCATATATTAATTTGAGACAAGAGAAAGTCTCAAATTAACAAATATAGTGATCTATGCTTGGACACCACGAAGCTCTAAGTTCCGCTTTACATGAGGGGTCAAGGCCTTCAAAAGATTTGAAGCCGATTCACACCAAATATTGACTTGTGCCAAGAAGGGAGGCAGGTCTAACAGGGCCTCAAGAAAGCAAATCGGGTTTCCATTCTAGTCCAACCCGATTCTCTTTCCCTCGAGCCGTGTCAAATTGTGTCTTTCGTACACTGAAATACATCCTCATCTCATTAGAATATAATTTTTTAGGGAACGACCTTGACTTCAACATGTAAAGGCCTTGGGGTTGATCAAGTGGATCAGAGCACTCACGTACAAGAATTTACGCATGTCAAAGCCCCATATTGACCTTGACTCCTCGCGTAAAGCAACCCTAAGTAGTATCAACCTTCCACTAAGAAAAAATATCGCCTTTGAGTTACACATGTTACTAGAAAGCATCCAACAAAGGAAGAGCACCTAAAAGTTCCGCATCGGAAACCAACGAGGGCCTTGAACTCCATTTTGCTGAGAAGGCATTGCGAGAGTGTGGTGGGTCCATGATTCATGCTTATCTCAAATGTGTGCTTGGGCTTGGATATTTCACGAGAAAAAACACACTTCGGGAGCCTTACTTCTTTGGCACTTGGAACCTTTTTGGATTGCTTTTGCAAACTAACTTGTAAGTTGTCAATGTTCAATCCTAGTGCATGCATGGCATCTATGTTCCATTGAATTTTGCCACAATTTTTTTTTTGATTTGAAAAATAATAATCTCATGTTGGTTCTTGAAGATCCAAGGGGCTCGATATAAGACTTATATGTGCAATTTCTTCAAGTCCCCATCAATAGGGGTGAAGCCAAGATTTTGACATGGGGGGGGGGGGGAGTAACCTCAAAATATGGAAACATCTAGTGTATATTTTATTTTCAAATTTGAATAAATGGTCGATTTTGATTATTTGTTGAGAGATTTGGACACGTCGAGCTTACATCCCCACAAAAAAATGATAATATCGTTAATATCCAATGCTTTGGCAACAGGGTTGAAGCCAAGGGGGGGGGGGACTTTCCTTCAATGTCAAGGGGGGCTGAGCCCCCCCCCCCCCCCCCGGCTTAGCCCCTGCCCATCAAGTATCACCTCCCTCAAATTTTGTGGGTTTGAAACCTTTGTTATGTACATTATCTTATGTCAAGAAGAAAATAGTGTCATAGTTATATCCGACATTTATGAACAATATAAAAAGTATGTAATTTGCATATAAGGGTGCTAAATTTTTGTGTTGATTTTATTATTAATTATATTACAAAAATTAATTGATTAAACAAACCTAATTGATAATTGAGTTTACTTAAATAGGGTGGCCTATGACACAACTAACAAAAAAACGGAAGTGTGAGGCTAACATATGAATTTGGAAAAAATGTCTAGGCTGAGCTCAAGCGCATGAATTTGTGCTTGGAGAGGCTTAGATAGGATCTTGGATGTTTAGGGGTTAAAACTCGGAGGGTGGACTCTTCATACCGTGTATTAATTAATGTGAGTGGAAAAGGGTTATTATTTGAGGCATTAGAGTACATATAGTATACATAAGGGAGAGGTATTATTTTTCTCTAGTGTGTACATTTAAAAAGGCTATCAAGAATTTTGTTGTAAAGGTAGATGTACAGAAAGAAGCCCTAAGGTAGAGAGAAAATTGACAACATATTTGTTAGTTTCATCCGATTCACATTTCATTCATTGTTGTCATATGGTAAATAGTCCTCAATGACTACCATGTATGCTTAGGCGTTGTGCCCCTAAGTGCTAACATATAATGCAAGCTATTGCTCTGCGGATTGTGGCTAAGTTATTACGCTCTCTTTGTTTGTTTGATGTAATTATTGAATCACATGCTATGGATGAAAAATGGTTCAATGCATTTCTCATTGGAAGTGAAAGCGGATTTTCAATTTAATAAAGGTCAATTTAATCCAAGACTTATATTTTGTATACGTAGTAAAGGCATTTATCATATTAAATCCAAAAATTAAGTATATATACATGAGTCCATTTTCTAGCCTACCGTTAGTACGTATACATTTAAGTTTCTCTATAATGTTCTTGTATATATGGGGTTTAATTTCATAGTGACCCAAGTAGGTCATTTAGGTTTCCAAATTTTCCAAATTTTTTTCAAAGCTTGAATTTTCTCCTTTTAGCGGCCAAACCCTTCAAACTCTTCTTCATTGCAATGTAAGGGTGGGTGGGTGGGAATTTTCTCTAGACTCCTTCAACTTTTTTTTGTTCAACATTCACATTTGTAACAAGGTCTTCTTTGCATGGTAAAGTATATTTGTTTCTAACATAGCTAAGTATGTTATAGCATGATGAGGTTTTCACAGGTCGTGTATTGGGCTAAGTTGCTTTGCAGGAATGTATCCGATACCTAGGGTTTCTAATCTTCAATGATATCCAACAATAAGGGTTTGAGTACGAATGTCTCATACCTCAGAAGTTCAAGCAAACACTCTTTGGCTTCACCACAAAACATATGTAGCATTACCACAACAACTATGGAACACTTACTAGGGTACAAGTTCCAAGTAACTTCATTTAATAACATTTTATAAAAATTCTTGAGCATAACACATCATTGTATGTGTTGAAAGTGCGAAGGGCCCGCCTCACATGTGCACATACAACCAACCAACAAACATTTGAGGATTAGTCATGCATACGAGGTAAATAGCAACGATACCCAATTGTCAGTTATATCACACACACACATAACATAATTCGAATGCATTGTAGTATTTCAAACTACTCCACTCGTTGTAAAATGACGATTGAGTGTTTATACCTATTCTTTTGCCATGATTGGGTTACTCCAAGTAGAATCCTCCTCTTGAAATTCTACCCTAAAACAACACGTATCTACTGCCTCTGTAAGTATGAATAATGCAAGCACTTCCTCTCACTTGTTTAAATGGTAAAAAAGAAGGAGCTTCTTTTAGGGTTCGGAGTTTATATTGGAGACCTTAACCTTGGTAAGTTCCCAAAAACCCTATACTTTGATCATGGATTAGTGACGCGAGTCACTTCAATAACTTTGGTTACCATGTTCATCTACTACCACGGTACATTTGTTTCCTGGTAAGTGCGATATCTTTCCATGTGTGTAGATTTATGATTTTTTTGAGCATGAATCCTTTTTATTCAAAAAGATTATTGTCAGGTGGATAAATAGTTTTTTCTTGTGAATGACTAGCCAGAGAGAGAGAGAGAGAGAGAGAGAGAGAGATGACGCCAACCTCTTATGAATAGTTATGAGAGTTAATTAATTTGTGACCTTGTCGAAATGTTAAAAAATTGATCAATGGACGAGGAGAACTGGCTACTAGTTACAGATGAACCGATTGAGAAATAACTAGTTGAAGTTCAAAACTTTAGAAAAATGACATGTCATTTTAGAGGAATCTACAAAATTTACATCAAATTAGTAAAGAAAAATTAAAAGATCACAACATGTAATCAATTGGACTTGGAAACACTAAGATTGTTACTTTATCCATTTCGAATTTCAATCTCAAATTTATAGATGCATATACAAAGTAAAACATTGAGGCCAATGTTCAAACTTGTATGTAATTTTGGAATTGAGTACCGATTTGTTAAAATTTGGATTGTGCAAGAGTGGACTTTGTCTCGTGTCTCATAAGGGAATTTTAAATGAAATTTTCCATTTCCATTTCGTTTGTTATTTTTCATCTTTTTAATTCACGTGGAATTGTAAGGTACAAGCCTCCAATTCTATAAGTGACCCAATCTCAACACATCCAATTATTATGAAAGATAAGAAAATGTGTATTGATATGTACAATTAGGTTGCCTCTGCGAATAGGTTGCATGTTTACCCTTGTTCATTACATTCAACCAAAATTAGAGTACAAAGCTCATAACTTTGTTTCTTCACCAGTATAGCAACCGCATTAAGAAAGATATATTATGTAACTATTGTTGTAAATATTCAGAACAATGTGAGATGTCAATGAATTGGTGCGGGGCAATCTACTTGCACATATCAATGGGAGAGAGGGAATTATTGTACACGAGCCTACCTCTCACTAGGTCTCTCAAATTGCCACAAGAAAATTACCCTTTATGTAATGGACTAATTGGGAAATGGAATATTAAGGATGATGGAAACTGTATGGATGGATGTCCAAGGCTAAGGAGTGTAGACGAAAACAAGTGGATGGGTGAGAGGTTTGATAACTATGAACTATATATAGAGAAAGAGGATCATAAAGTGAAATGATCTATGTATATAGATAAGGGGGCTTCAGTTTACATACAATAAGACTTAAGAATTTGAGATCATAAAGCATCTCTTAGATACTATGTATAGATAAGGATAGGGTTTGGAGGAAGAAGAACAAATGTCTCATGTTTTGTGAGTGCGTCCAAGTTGGAAGGTGAGCCTTTAGATTGGAAAATATAAACAGTGTAATGTGCATCATACTCCTCCCCGGACCAATGATCATATTGCTTTCCACACTATTTCTCACATGGCACTCGTGGCTATTCACCGTGCCAACACACCGCTCCGGGGACAATGCTAAGTTGGGGTCATTGAGGTTACCTATAGTGGTAAAAAATGCGCAAGTTTGACCTCCACATTAGTTCAAGGCAAAATTGTTGGATGAATGAGAGGTAGGTTGCCACATGACTAAAGTCAAGTAAAATCTAGGATGTTTGTAGATTTAACTTGAGTTTAATCATTTGGGTCGTGTGCTTGTAAGTACCACATGTATCAAATGGGCGGTGCACTCTAGGGCCCATGTTTCCTACTACACTAATCTTGTGACTTAGTGTGACATCAAAAGTTGGTGTGCCATGCTAATTAGGGTAGTTTCATGACTTGTCCTGTCATGTCACGATCATGTGACACCCTTTTAAAAATAGACGAGCTTATTACAATTATTTCAAAAAATTGGTCTCTTTTGATGTTCAAGAAAGACACCTAGTTGATTAGCAAATCTTGGACAAATCCAACATGATATGAATGAGATTAAGATGATTGAACCTCATTTTGACATGATTCCAAATATTTGCATGTAGTTTTCTTAAAGTGGTCATATAGGTGTGCCTAAATTGGTCAGTGTTGAGTAAGTGTTAAATAAATTCATTTTTTGGCTTTGCTGACCAATGAGCCGTCATATTGATAGTTTTAAACACCCACTAAAAATGTTAAATATTAAGAGAATGTTGAACCATTTTGCACCCATAAGTAAGGTACGTGCACTTATTGTAGACAATGTACCTAAAACGGACACACGATCTAAGAGTGGTTTTCATCTCATGTTTAGAATCTAGAAACATCGTAGATTGTGTTCAGTTTAGGTATGTGTCCATTATAGACTACACACTCACCTTAGGTGCTCCAATAAGACACGTCTACCTTGGTTGCCACCCAATGATTGCGAGACAATCAATTCGTGGTCGATGATGAACATAACATTACTCTACACTGTGCATTTGGTTGTATGAACCCTGAGAATATATCCATTAGATGTTTGGAAACTCAATCATATCCTCATGCTTATAATATGTTACGAGTAACACGTTCAATAATGTTATGAATAATGTGGGCCACACTAAATCAAAAGTTTAATGCAAGTTAATGAGGCAAAGGCAAGAGGATTTTCATCGGACTCATCCTAGCCTATGGGATCCTTCCTTGACGGCACTTGTACCCGCCGGCCAATGGAAACTTGCCACATCACGAGCTTGGTGGAGACATAACCCTACTTATTACACGGCAGATATTTAACGCACATGACTCACCTAAGATACTGTATAGTACTCACACTTCCCAAAATGGTTGGACTCCGGCTCTTTCGAGCCAATTCACCGCCTGTGCATTAGGTAAGAAGACCCACGGCACCACGGGCCTTGGCTTGGTGGTTAGGGCTCATGGCTCCCAATGAGGAGGTTGTGGGTTCTATTCCCCATGCTGGCGTGGTGCTCACCACCTTAGTCCACCCAACTATGATGGGGGGTCCTTGGACCTTGTTGTATGGGTACCTCAAAGCCCTTTGGGGGGATATCATGTCCGGTATCTTCAAGGCACTAGTGACTAGCTAGGAACTAGTATAGTGTGTCACTATAGTGTCCATCCTCGAAAGGGGAGAGTAGTATTGTCCCAATTTCCCCTTGTCCAGTGGGCATCGGGTCATTTGACATTACGAACGGACACTTTATTCACACCGGCCCCTTGCTAAAAAGGGACCGGAGTTTCTATCTATCTATCTATCTATCTATCTATCTAAGAAGACCCTTACAAATCTCCACACTACTAACTTAGGGCCACTTCAAAGATGAGATTGAGAGCCCGTGACCATTACACTTCAAGCACTCTCATTGGTGGAAAAGGCAGAGCCGGTCCAAGTTCGCTACTTCACACTATGCTTGAGGGACCAACGGAGTATGTGAATGCAAGATGGATGTGAAGTTCACATGGGTTCCTACACGGCATCAAATGGATCATGTTTCATGGTCACTTGGATTGTTTTCAAAAACCACCTCTTGGAAGTAGACCTAAAACCGGGAGACCATGGCACTCCAAACGCTCACAACCGTTGATTTATTTGATTTTATCATGTGTGAGGACTTGCATGAATAGAAATTTGGTTGAAATAGAATATTCAATGAATAGAAATTCATTGAAATAGCATTTGGTTGAGAGCCCGGTCGCATATGACTTCACACTACACTTGAGGATCTCAGACCACACTACATGATTTTGGAGTTGTCTTGGGACGGCCTTTGGACACTTTCTTTTGGGCTCTCACAATTTCAGGGTCACGGCTCTTGGCTCGTGTGTGAAGTGGCCCTTATGGACTCCAAAGTTGCCAATTTCTGCATAACTTAAGTCGAAGCTATATATCTAAGTTGGCGACTTTACAATATACTACAGTTTCAACAATTTGGAATCCTGGCCTCAAAATGAATACAGAGAAACACAAACTTACATTTGTCGGAATGCATCACAGCTCCCAATGCAAACTCTGTGCCGGCATTTCTTGGTTGGATCACAATTTGGAGAATCTCTCAGTCCCCAACACCCTCAATATATAGATACATATATTCCTTTCCTCAGAAAGTCTCTCAGTTCTGGTGTTAATTACCTTACCTGCACATCAATATCCAGCTTCTACTCCAGTTTCCATGCATGCCCTCCAGGCCAGGTTATCACCGATTCATTCAGTCAAATTCTATGTAGCGTTCGGCAATTGTGGAACAGTGGAAGATATTGAATTGGCTTGAATTGACTTGAATTCAATGCAATTGCTTGCATGACTGTAGCACTTTACCCATTTTGTCAGGAATCCCTTGTAGTGACATCATCATCGTTCGACACAAAGCCTGCTCCAAGGATAAGTTACTGAGCAAGCAAGCAAGTAAGTAAGTGGTCCGATTAGAGAGGGATATCGAAAAGCATGTGCACTTGGTGACTGCATTCGGCCAATTAATGCCAGGGAGAACACACTACAGTAAATATGTTATTTTCTTAGTGTTATATAGTATTTTATGTCACTATGGTATCTTTTCGGATGACACTTCTTATGGATAAGTGAACAAATGCTGTCATGGATGGGGGATGGGCGCATCCATTGGCCAAAACCCTACCTTCTCTTGTCAGCAACTTGTGATGAAATATTGTCATGGAAGATTGAGATTTGGGTGAGAAATCACTTGGTAAGTGACAGTAATTGCAACACCGTGACTCAATAATCCCCAAATTTTTTAACAGGATATGGAAAATAATGTTGGGTTAACATTAAGTGTTGGTGACACTATACTGCGGTTTACAATTAGTATTGAGCAAGACAATTAGAATTGGTGACACTAAATATCATATGAAGTGCAGTTATAGCCGCATTGTCAGTAACTTATAAGTTGCCCACAGTGTTTGATCCCAACGGAGATTTCTTGCTTGGATCACAAATTATGGGAATCATCTCAGCCCCAAAACCCTAAAAAAAGTCCTTCCCAAAAAACACTTAATTTTTGGCGTCAACTTAATTCATACACATCCACATTGACTCATCAAGTTTCCATGCATCTAATCTCCATGCCATCACAGGGAATCAGTGTACGTGTAAGGTTTGCTAAGTCGGTGTGGGGGCGAACTTCGATTCGATTCTTTGTTGAGAATCTTGTGCATAAGTGGCATCATCCTTCAACACTGACAAGCCTGCTCGAAAGGATAAGTTACTTGGTATGATTAGAGTGAAAGCATATTTGGAAAAGGGGGGGGGGATGCTTCAGAAATTGATGCCACCAGATGTGGTGAGCACCGATTGTTGCATAAACTCACATTGACTCAAGTTTCCATGTATCTTTGAGCCATCACGGATGTAGTGTACATGTACGGGTTTGCTCAGTGTGGGGAGAGAAATTAAATTAAATTGTTGGTCAAGAATCCTGGGCAGAGTGGCATGATCCTTCCACACTGACAAGCCACCTGCTCGAAGGATATCAAGTTACAGAGTAGAGCAATTTAGAGTGAAAATATATTTGAAAAATGGGGGGAAAATGCTTCGCGAATGGATGCCACCACATGTGGTGAACACTGATTGTTGCAAAAACCCGGAGCCATGTGGAACCGCGACGGTGTCGAGTTGCTGACAAAGATGTGGATATGGGTTGCATCCCCACATTTCCTTGCCAGGAACGAATGAAAGAGGGAAGAATCAGCAGGACATGTTTTAAGGCTAATTAAGAAATAACATGGCAATTCTGGGGTTGCCGCGCTCCGACACCATGGCTGCCATCATCATCATCATCATCATCATCTTCATCATCATCGACATCTTCTTCATCACCATCATCGACATCTTCTTCATCACCATCACCAGAAGCTGCCTGATCCTCCTCCTCAGGTAATTAAGGAACCATATATCTCTATCCCCTACACTTAGGGCACCTGTCTCTCTCTTATATTTCTCTCGCCGGCCTTTTGTTTTGTGTCATCCACGCCTTCCTTCCGTCCTACCTACCTACTTACTCCTGCTGCTTGATGAGTCGGCTGTGACTCATTTCTTGCATGGCTCGGCATGGTGCGAGTTGAGATATTTTGCTCAGCGTGGGATAAAGGGTGGTTCTGGATTGATTATCGAGACCTTCAACGGTACAACTGCACTTTTGCTCTACTATAGTGTTTTCGAAGTAGTATACGTGAAGAAGTATATTATTCTTCAGCGCATTGGAATTTCGCAGATCTACCGAAATTGCTTCTGACTTTAGGTGAGCTCCAACCTCATCGTGCATGGTCGGAATGTCTGTAATTAAGCTTATTAGCGGTGTTGGGTCCTGGCACTCTTTTGGGATGTCTGTCCTTCATCAGCATGGTGGGAGTGATGGGTTGGGATATTTTTCTCAACTCTGCCGCCATGCGGTATAGGGTATTTCAACTGATGTGAACCCTTTCTTCGGTGCTACTGCACTTTTGCTCTACTATAGCGTTCTCGAAGTATTCGCAAAGAAGTGTTATTGTTTTTTCAGCTCATTGTAATTCGCAGATCCACCTAACTTGCTTCTGACTTGAGGTGGGTTCGGAAACTCATCCACGTTTGGCATTTGCTGTGGTAATTTGCGGTATGGGGTTCTCGCATTCTTTTGGGATGTCTGTCCTTCAGCTCCAAGTATATGTGGGTATGTGTGTGTGTGTGTGATCAAGGATTCTCAATTGAAGTGAGTTCTTCTCCGGTGCTACTGGACTTTGGCTCCATAGTATTTTTGGAGCATTAACATTCTTCACCTCGTTAGGATTCGAAGATCTAACTAACTTGCTTCTCACTTGCGGTGAGCTCCAAATGCTTCCTCCATGTTTGGAATATCTGTAATTCCCGGTACTGGGTCCTGGCACTGGTTCTTTTGGATATCTGTCCTTCAACATGGTGGGAATGAGTGGGGATTTAATTCTAGCTCTGCCGCCGTGGGGTAAAGGGAGTCTTTCTCCGGTGCTACCCACTTTTGCTCTGTAGTATTCTCGATGTCAATCATTGTTCAGCTCATTGTAACTCGCAGATCTACCTAACTTGCTTCTGACTTGCGGTGAGCTCCAAATCACCTACGTATGAGGATTCTGTAATTTGCGGAACGGGGTCCTGGCACTCTTTTTAATGTCTGTCCTTCACCTCCCTGTATGTGGTGGTATATGTGCATGATACTCTTCGAGTAGGTACCTTACCTTTTGGCTGCATGGTCCCAGTCTGTGAATATTTGTACACTTTCGAGGAATTTTTGAGTTGTTTAGTGCGTAGATATGTAGACTAGGGCACAAGTTTTGAGGTTGAGGATCTTGCTCATATTCTGCGCGTTTGATTATTTTCACCTCATCAAGTTGCAACATCGAAGTTATGTATGTGGCCCTGCTGGTCGTCAAGTAAGTGGGAATCTGGTGGGAGAGGTGTAGAGTAATGTTTCTGCGGATGTGAGTGAGTCGGTTACCCAATTCTTGTGAAAGACTTGTCAACATATCGAGTGGAGTGCTTGGGTCTATTTGAGAATTCCACGAGTGTTAATTATCAGGCAAAGGATTTTGGGCCCCATAGATTTTTTTACTTTTGAGCCATCTTTGCCTACTTTGTCATTTGATGCGAATTTAGATAACTTTGTGTGGGTTCACCAGAGATGACTCAGTGTTAGGTATTTGTGTGCTGGTGATGATGATATTCCTGTTCAGGAATTGCACGATGACATGTTGTCTTGAATGAGGGTCACCTGAAAGGTTTGAGCACCTCACTAAGAGATATCAAAAAAAGAAGCAACGATTCTGTGAGTAATTTACTCACGGATTGACTGATCCGGTGTTTTTGTGCAGTGCTAGGGAGCACGAATTGAAGCCTGCAAGAACCAACACTTGTCAAAGCCGTCCAGCTTGTGTCAGGTTACTTAACTTCCTTTTCTTCTTTGGGATGAGTCCAAAGCCTGAGTCATTTCTCACCGTTTCTTGTCTTAAGATAGTTGTTGAACCATAACTTTGAAGGGTTGCTTTGCATGCGCTCCTGTTCCTTTCCTTTCGATTAGTTACTTTGGGAAGCAGCTGGCGTACTCCTCTGACAACTGCATGAATAATATTAGTGGCACAGTTTTCTAGGGTTCAAGATTTTGTTTTATACCTGGCTATCTTCATGATAGCTGCTGGCCATTGTTTGTATGGAATGGTAGTAAGGGATTCCAAACTTCAAGGCTGAGCTGCTGTGCATCGGAAATGCTCCGGTGATGGCAAGAAATGTCTAACATATGTGAAATGTCATGTGATTACATGTGATCACATGCCCCATTTCGCATAGCGCTACATTTCTTCATATTGTTTCAAATGCCCTTCACAATGGTGAGGTTTACTCAACATAACATGCACTGTATGCTTGTAGGATATTTCGATTGACGTAAGGACGACTACCAACAACAACGAAGAGAACGCCCCCATTCATGACATTTCTACAAACTTGATGACAACTCAGAAAACGATGAATTTCCCCCAAAAGCTAGGCTACGGTTCAACAACCGTGGAGTTGTCCTCCTTTTTCAATCCTCCAGACAGGACTCGGCAGGGCTCCCCACGAGGCGATGAACCACGACATAGGTGTGTATAATGCAAATAAAAAATTCTTCAATTGTATTAGAGATCTCCGAAACATTATTTAGTTTAATCTATGAAGCTTGTTTTCTCTTTCTAAACCCAGGAAACCTTACTCCCTCTCTTCCAGATTCAGGCTGAAATTGAATCAAGATTTCGCATCAAGCACTTCCATTCCAGAATCAAATATCACTATTGAACCTAGAATCGTGTATATAGTTTGAGTGCATAGTCTAATCTCTTGGCAACATATGGCCTTTTGGTGTTCATTCTTAACGACAAGCCTTGCCATATACCATTGAGATATAGGTGTCATGTTAAGAAAGAGTGACCACATAAGGCCCAAATACCTTGGTGTGCGTCCTTGAAGATAAACTTCGATTGACTTCTTGTAACTTCTCATGGTGCAGTTTCCCATGGAGTTTGACTGTCGACACGGCTTTCGGAGACACAGAGGATGACGGAAGCGGCTGTGGGCACTCTTCGACTGCAACCTTATGTGAAGCGCTTGGCATACCATCCCCTACAACTCCAAATTCACCTATTTCTCCTAAATCAGTCCGAGCAAGTGCACCCAGCTTTGCATTTACCGGGGCCGAGCAGCCACAACATACTTCCAAAGGTGCTCTTGCCAGATCATTCGTCTTTCGAAGAGATGATGTAGAGGTTAAGAGCATTGTGGGTGACTCTACAAAACCCACAAAGTGACTTTTACCCAGAGTCTCTTGTCTAATATGCCCATGATATTGAATTAGGCCCCTGGCATTTGTAATGAGCTTCATACCTATGTCAGAGCCTAAGGTCGCCTACCCAACGCTCCTTGGAGCAGATCAGGAGTGCAGGCAGGAAGAGATACCTAGCTGTTTGGTGAATAATCTTTATTTAAAGATCATCCTCTTGTGGGGGGAGTGTGAGACCTAATTCAAAGATCGCTCACTCTCTTTGGGAAGGAAATTACCTCTAAATCAACCTACGCACATCAGGTATTGGCCATTCTGTTAACTCTTGTCACTTGAGGAAGTGACCTCTTTCACCAGGTCTTATTGTCTTGTAAATGAAGAAACCAGTCCATGCTAACTATACAGGACATAGAGCCCACCCTTGGAGGGGGCAGTAGTCTGGAGGCGAAGAGGCTCTGTGTTCATGCTTGCTCCGGCAGGAGCCGGCATTTATATCTACCTATTTGCTAAATATAGTTTCTGCAGAGCATCAAGCCAATAGCTTCAGTGGTTGAGACTCATCTCCACCTTGCAAGTGGTGTGGGTGCCATCCTCCACCGAGCCATGCTAGTGTTTACCTGCTGTGGTCCAGCTTGAGGGGCTCGGCGAGCTTAGTAGGGGAGGAATTATTGGCGAGCAAGTTGCCCTGGTTACGGCCGTTAGAAAGTGTTCACCTCTTTACTCAAGGCAGTAGCTTGCAGGCGAAGAGACTCTATAGTTCATCCTAGTGCCTGAAAATATAGGCGTTATCCTTCAGCTGTTGCAGTCATTGTGGGTGTAGTGTTGCATAATATCTAGGCCTCCTTGTGCAGAAATTTGTTTATATAATTGTTGAGTATTTGTATTGGTTTTGTGGACAATAAAATGAAAGGAAAGGAAATTGATTTTAAAGTCTGGGAAGCCGAAAAGGCTAATGGGACAATGAAATTATGGCAGAAAATGGAGCTAGCCCATCGTTTTCAACTAGGCTGGTGGGAGGCGCCCAAGAGGAGCTTCTGTCAACATCTAGAAAAGCAACAGACATGCGCGGTCCGACAGTGTTTGTGTGGGATTTGGATGAGACACTCATCATCTTCCAAACACTTCTGAATGGTCAGTATGCGGAGCTCTTTGATGGTTTCAAGGACTCTCACAAAGCTATTTCCCTTGGTCGGCGGTGGGAACGACTCATTCTTGACGTTTGTGATGATTACTTCAATTATGAACAGGTGATCTAAGGTTGCTAAGATAATCTCTACTGTCTTCAATCAATTGTATGTTGTCTTTACCATTCAGGTAATGTCTTAAAGGATGGATTGAACCTTACCTCACAGCTGATGATTAAACAGGCTAAGGAGTAATGAAGGTAGTGGTCACCATAGCAAATGGAGAATGTACTAATTAAGAATCAGTTAGGGTTTGAATAGTATTCTTGCTATTAACCTGCCTCTGTAGTCAAGGGTTGGTTCCAATGGAGTGAACTTGACCTGAAGTCTCTGTGAAGTTCAAATAGAGCTTTATGTAGCTGTGGTTAATTTGGCAAAGAGATGACTAAAATGCATGAAGATATCCCAAACACTGTTGTACAATATCCTCAAGTTGTCCTTCCTAAGGAATAAGGAATGCTAGTTGCACTTTTTATGTAATGTGCTACATGTTTTATGGTTATGTTTCACCTTGACATAACTTGAGATATCAGGACTCGAATCACATGGATGCTCTTTGCAACCCATATATATATATATATATATATATATATTAACAAACCAAATTGTTCTAGTACCATGCACTATAATGATACATATTGAAGATGATTGGCTGCAATCCTCCTTTTTTGTGAGAATGTGAAGGAAGTTTTGCACTTTCTGTATCTTAGCCCTTGAAAGAAATATTTATTGCAACTGGTTTATGGATTGCCCCATAGATTCCAGGTCCAGACATGGTCAGGCTGAAACCAATAATACAATCTGTTACTGGGAAGAATTGCATAAGTTGTGTGTTGCTAGTATTTAATGAAGTGGGTGCTGACTTTGATGTTCGTGGAGGTAATTCAGGTTGAGGAGTATAATTATGCCCACGTGAATTCACTGCAAGATTACGATGACGGGATCGACCTAGAAGATTACGACTTCGAATATGACGATCTGGTGCTGCCACCATTTGATGTGGACAACCTACGAAAACTAACGTACCGGCATCGGTACGCCTGCAACCTGTACAAGCAGGTCTCCACCTGCCTTTCAACACGATCTTGAAACATTCATAGCTTCGTGCTTGATAAAACAATTGATCTGTGAATCAAGTAATCCTGGAGGACTGGGTTTCTACATGTTCTTAAATGAACATGACAAGAATCTCCTCTTGTAATACAGATACTAACCATGCTAGTTGACCTGGTTGTTGTATGTCATATACTATTTGTCCACATTCTTATAGTGTTACATTCTTGTAAGAATTTGACAAACTGCTCAGTGAACCATGAAGACATTCAGGCTTGCAGCAATTCTGTTCTAATGTGCTTGAAAATGCTTTTGACGGTAGATTGGGTGGTTATACTGCAGGGTCTGGAGGGCTTGTTGAGCATGGATCAGAAAAAGGAATGGCAGGAGTTGTATGAAGCAACGGATGAGTTCACTGATCAATGGCTAAGTGGAGGTAATCTATTCTCTTGACTTATTTATCTTGCATTAATTTAAATACCTAGGAATTGGGAGTTGAAGACATAATAAGGGATCATACTAGATTTGGATGTCTGGATTTGTCTGCTGGTTTGTGACCCAGTAAGATTCTGTGAAGTCACAAAAGCATTCTGTTAAGGTATTCTGTCATTGGACACCTATATTTAACTGGATTATGGCAAGGCTTCCAGTTAGCAATGGATGCCAACAAGACACATGTTACGATGAGATTGGAGCATGTGCTCTAAATATGATAACTAATCTCAGTTTAATAATTAACACAAGTGGGAGGAACTACCACCTAAAAGGCATCTCTACTCCCATCTGAAAATTGAAGTGACATTTTTCGTTATAAACAATTGCTAATTAGATGAGACATTCCCGACATGATCCAATGACCCAAATTGTCCATGGAGTTGGAAAGTGCCTACAATAGGGCCACAAACTTATTAAGTCTGCATTTTTTGTCAATGAGATTTGAGGCCTTGAAATAGAGCATTTGGCTTGAACCTTGCAACTACAAGGTCAATGTTTCAAGCATAGGGGTACTGGGAGTAGTCTTTGGATTTGGTGTTTTAAGCTCTCCATTTTCAGCTTCAGGGGCCATAATACCTGATGTAATCTGCAGGTGTTGGATTGTAACTGAGTTCAATAACTTCACTGTGAAAGGATGACGAGTAGGAGTAGCTTATTGTCTTCAGGAGAGGCAGACATTATCTGCTGGGCATATTTTAATTGGTTGCATGTATCGAAGTTTGTGTTTATTGTTTATTGCTTAAGTTCTAATTGGTCTCTAAGGTCTTGGCTTCTTCTGGTGGATCCAGGTAGAAAGAAAGTGGCAGAGTTTCAGCAGGCAAATCAGATGGCGTTGCAAGAGGAATTCTCAGTGGGAGCCAATGTGTCTGATGGGAGTCCCAAAACTGCGGGGACTGTGGCACTGCCTAGCACATACAATTTTCTTGTCACCTCTGGCACACTCATTCCGACCCTTGTCAAGTGCATGCTCTTCAAGCTAAACTTTCACTTCCATCATACAAACAGTATGCTAATGAAAACCCCTAAACCTTACTTCCACTCTTGGCCTATAAAGGTTTTTCCCTAAAAGAAAATAGCTGATAATAATTAACCTAATATCTGCCCACAAGCATGTAGGTGTAACAAATGTGGTTTCCTGATTTGCCCCCACAATGCTGATCTGCTGCACCTTTCCTAACAAACTCTATTTGCTTGCAATGGTACTGCAGTTTTCAGCTCAAGAGAATGTGGTAAACTACAGTGCTTCGAATGGATACGTGACCGCTTCGTCCTGAAAATGCCAAAGTTTTTTGTCCTTGGAGATGGAATTGATGAAGAGGAAGCAGCGCGATCACTCCAGTGGCCTTTTCTCAAAATATGTATTGCTCCAGATGGTCCCTATCGGTTACCGGCGATATCATATCGCACCATTGAAGAGCACTTGGCCGGTGTGTACAAAGGAGAAGACAGGCTTAACACTTCCGGGTCAAAGCCATAATAGTTGGATAATCTTGTATACAATTAACATTTCCCTTTTTTTTTACTGAGACATGTGTCAATATGTAGGTAATTGAGGATGAGAAGTTTGTGTGCATAGCATGATACCTTTGACAAACTAGATGCCCTCTTTGTCAGGGAGGTGCAAAGTTTTGACATAGGTACCATTTTGTACAGTCACTGTTTACTATCCATGACAATATTTTATCACAAGTTGCTGACAAGAGAAGGTAGGGTTTTGGCCAACGGATGAACTTATCCATCATCCATGACAATGTCAACTTATTCATCAAATGTGCCATCTGAAAAGTTACCATAGTGACAAAATACCATATGATGCAAAATATTATATTTAGTGTAGTTGAGACCAAGTAATTTAAGTCATCTGGCAGAGGCATGCCACCTTGCAGAAATTATGAAATGCTTGGCAAGTAGAATGTTCTGGGTAATTAAGTTTCATACAGCACCTGTTTTGTATGGTTTTTGCTCTAAGTTTGTTCAGGCTTTGAGAGGTTCACTGGTTTTTTAGACAGAAGGCCAAGAAGCCAACGCCAAAAGCAAAGAGAACCAAAGGAGATGTGTCCACTTTGGGGGGGGGCCTTGGATGCGCCACACCGCCACGTGGAAAGTAACAAAGAACCAAAGAAACACGAACCCCACCAAGGACAACAACCTCCAAGTCACCAAGTGACCAAAGTGCTAAACAACCTGCATACATTGTTGTTTCCAATTCCATGTAATTTTCATCATATCCCGTCGTCAAGAAACATTCCTAGCACCCCAAGTTTCATCAAAGCCTTTTAGGATAGCTTCTAATCTCAACGAATTTAACAATCTTAGCCCAAGCTAGTATGCAGTGCATAATGAGGTCATCCCAAATGAGGTGTTTCATTTTGGACTCATGCCAATGTTCTTGGTTGAACACCCGATCATTTTGTTCGATCCAAACAGTCCAAAGTGTAATGCCTTGGAGAAGGTGCCAAATCATTATTTCTTGTCAAACTTTTTAGGAATCCTCTCTCCGAAGAGGGCTTGTTTCCAATGGAAGCTATTGTAATTGCCAGTACGGCCTCCACCCAAGGTCACCCAACGCAACCCAATGCTAGCCACGGTCCCCCAATGCCATCCAACACCACCCTAGGTCACCCAATGACAACCCATAACCCCAAATCAACCACCCCACTTCAATACCTACCCAACATATGTGGATTTGACAATGAATAGGCCAAACTAGCTTTGATTAGCATGTGGGTAAGCATATACCCAATTGCCACCTTCATACTCACCCTATACCCCGAAACGGTACCCAATAGGTTGACAGTAATGCACTATGCCACCCAATATGTCCACCCTCCATGGGTATATCCACCGAGTGGTATACAACACCCACAAGGGTTGCAGTCACCCTCGAAACACTAGAGGTGACCAAATCAAGTGACACGCCCTCTCATTGAGCGCTTTACTTGGCCAACTCCATTGTCAACAATATTTAACCCAAACAACTATTGGGGTTGGTGTGCAATGAGAAAACAAATACTATGCAGGGTTGATTTGGACATGATTTCTTCTAGTGCCACTGGACATCGTTCCAAGAACACAATCCACAACCTCTTTGCCAGAAAAAATAAAAATCACCTCGTATCTAACATACATATTCGAAATTGGTGCCAAAGAAAAGGATTCTAGTTTAGTGATTATCTCCAATCACAAGCGTGTAAAGGAAGTCTATTGTCTTCACCACACATAACCATCAATCACTAGTGGCTAGAGGCATTCAAATACTAAGTGCAGTGAATGAAACTAGTGCCGATGAGGAAATAGCATTTGCTCTAGTTGGGGAACTTGAATTGAAGGAAGTCAAGTCATGTTGGGGACTTGGCAAATAATTGAGGGGCGTTATGGGTGACAACAAGTGATTGTGTGAGCAACTAGAGTGTCTAGAACATCAGTTGGTTCAAGAGGAACCACCACTTATCAAAGCGACTTAAATTTGCAGAGTTTATATGAGCCATTAGCTTAGTTGAGTGTCATTAAGTTGAAGGTTCTTTGGGATGCCCTATGTGATTCTTAGTACGACGTGGAGGTGAACTATATAATTCTTTTGTTTGAGAAAATGGAGGAGTACAAAACTCTAGCTACTAGTTGAGTTGTTTCGAGTAGGACATTACACAAATGTTGTGGCAATATTTATGGTATATTGTATAGTTTGGAGCACATGGGTTAGGGTTTGGACTGTCTGTCTTGAGCTCAGATTGTTGGATGTTGTGTATTGAGCAGTCTTAACCACTTGAACTTGAACAATGGCCAAAAATGCTTCATATCTGAATGTGTAACACTCTAAATATGCAGAAAATTTGATAGCGGGTAACTGTGAATTGCTCTCCCTCAAGAGGGACACTAAATAGTCCCTATTAGTGTGGTTGGAAAGTTAGCATGGAAATAATTAGTGTGGACCATAATAATTTTGTAATCAGGGTGGAATAGCATGAGTGCAAGACTTCCGGGTCTTTCCCTAAATTCCAACACATTGAATATTAGTTATAGGACAAAAGTAGTACAAAATAAAAAAAATACCCACATTAATATTCTAGAAAAACAACAAATGTAGCCCACACTAATTTTTTACTAAAAATTTAGCGTGGGTTGAAAATTAACATGGGCTCTAGAAAATGCATGTGGCCCACAACAATAGGACTATTTTGTGTACTTGAGTGTGTGAGAGTTGGAAAATCTTATAATTACCAAACTTCGAGAATATTTCCTTCCACTTAATTACCACACTAAATACGATGTTTAGTGTCATATGGTATTTTATGTCACTATGCTAAATTTTTTGGATGAAACTTCTTATGGATAAGTGAAAAAATATTGTCATGGATGATGGATGAGTTCATCCATCGGCCAAAACCCTACCTTCTCTTGTCAACAAACTTGTGATGAAAATATTGTCATGGATGATTGAAATTTGGATGAAAACTCACTTGGTAAGTGACAATAATTGCAACACTGTAAATCTATAATCTCCCCCCCAAAACATTACAAGGAATGACAAATAACATTGGGTTCACATTTTAGTGTTGGTGACACTACACCGCAGTTTACAATTAGTATTGAGCAAGACAATTAGAATCGGTGACACTAAATTTCATATTTAGTGTACTTTCCTATGATCTTATCACAAAGTTAGATCGACTACTTAGAGCATGTTCACAAGTTATCAATACAGACACCTATACCCATACCATCAACTCAAAGGTGAATCTTAACAAATTAGGCTCCTGTGAGTTCTCATCATTATCAATGTAGGAGTGATTCCTCTTCTCTAAATCTTCCGGCCCTTCAAACATGCAACTATTAGAAGGGTGAGTTTCAACTGAGCCTTCACAAGGGAATCAACTATCAATATTCCACAATCTTTGATCATATAGATAATCTTAGCTTCAAAACTATTTCCTTAACATGTAAAGCCTTGATATGTTTTGTAAGATGTGAGCTTTGATCATGGGACCCATAATTTATAGTGCTTATATAGAACACGTGGAACGTGTGGGAAACATAGCGATATGAGTACTCCCCTCTAAAGTAATAGTACCCAACATAGTACCCCTTTGTGTTAGTGTTTGGTGTACAACGTGTGATCATGCTCTCAAAACATCAAGTGCGATGATTTTGCACTACTGGAATCCAATGGATTTAATGTCATATTCGTTTGTCAACTTTGTGATATTCTTAGTTTCCATTGAGAGAAAGTGCCATATTTGTGACATTATTGTGCTCAATAAGTTGACATTAGCGCAGCCAAAACGCATTAGAATTGTATGTTTATCCTGCAGGCTCTGTGAACTGTATCCTCATCGATCTCGATCGCCGCCGTCCCAAAGGAGATTTCCCAAAGACACGATGCCTGCTTCTCGGGACAGCCGGTGGGCTTGATTCATTCCATTCTCTCAAATAACCGCAAGAATTTTGCTTCTCGGGACAGCCGGTGGGCTTGATTCATTCCATTTTCTCAAATAACCGCAAGATTTTGCTTCTTCTCGGGACAGCCGGTGGGCTTGATTCATCCCATTCTCTCAAATAACCGCAAGAATTTTTCTTCTTCTCGGGACAGCCAGTGGGCTTGATTCACTCCATTCTCTCAAATAACCGCAAGAATTTTGCCGTCGCGCCTCATGGACCTTACTGGCGCCAGTTGCAGAAATCACGAGCACCGAGCTTTTCTCTTCCCAGCGCCTCGCATCGTATAAGAGCGCCCAGGCGGAGGAAATACACAGCATGGCGGAGGTTCTCCTGGACAAGTGTAGAAAAGGGAACCCCATCAACCTCCGGAAGTGGACATACAGCGTGAGTGCCGCCCACAACACTCGAATGCTCATCAACAAAAGTTCACAACTCTTCTCCTCTCATCATCTGGCACACCTTGAATCTCGTAACATGAAATTGTGGTTCTGTCCCGGAGCTGCAACATGGGTTTCATAATGAGCGATGCTTTTCATTTATTGTGTCTATTTTTTCTTTCCCAAATTTTGTTCTCTAAATGAGTTTTGGTCTTGTTTCCAAAAAACTCGAGAAAAGATGAATCCAATGGTATCTTATTTAACGCGAAAAAAGCCTATCCACAGTCGAATGACCTCTAGTCATATAGTAGACGTCACATAAATGTATTGCTTTCACTAGATGTTTCCTACAGTTATACGGTTGCAATTTTGATATTTTGATTCTATGATTTATAGTTGCCAGACCTAAAAGATTAACGTATAAGTTATGAGTTGAATCAAACTTTGTTAGCTAAATGTCGAGTTAGCACTGACAAGATAGCAATGAAGCCTGAAGGTTATGTTCCAACGCTGACTCAAACACTAAACGTTGGTCACTTGCGCGTTGAGATGCTTTCTTTGAGAAACTATGATTCCAATATTATTCGGTCAGTCTTAATTACAAACACGCATGCAGGTTCAATGCAAACGGAGCGGAACGCGAGACAGGAATGGAGGAACTCGACGAGATGATCTTAGCCACTGCAAGAAGAATCGGGGGTTCCTTGATCGTGTGTGACTATGTGCCATGGTTGAGCTTCATCCCCAAGTTGCAAGGTTGGCCGCCACTGTTGAGGAATCTCCGTGACAGCACCCGAAACATTGCTACGAGGCTTTTCGAGCTTGAGAAACACAGGGAGCATGCAAGAGAACTACAGATTCAGGGGATGATGAATGATGCAAATGACAAGAAATCCACGAGCTCATATGTGCCCGATCGATTTTACTGATGTGTTGCTGCAAACTCCACGCGATCGACAACGGAAAGCCGTGGTCCGATCGATGCGGACCTCATCAACATAGTTCTGGTAGGTTGAGTGCATTCAGAAAAAGAAAGACGACTCCGACATTGATGCCACAAGCGTGCATTATGGTGTTGCTTCTTTTCGAGTTGGTCTCAGTCTATATGTAATCCCGAAACGGGCATTATGAGAATTAGAGGGTCCCGAGGGGGCTACTGCGTCTTTTGGAAGGTGAAGACTTTGAATGGATGTGGACAAGTCATCCAACACCTATTTCCCCTAGGGCAAGCTCTTAGGTTTCCACACGGCTGGTTGAAAATATCCAATTTGTACAGATACTCCATTATGATTTGGTGGACAGTTGGTGTTGGGGTGCACCAAAAATCAAGTACTAGGAAGGTCACCACTTTTGGTTTTCTACCTCAGTCACACCCCTCTCACATGCCAAAAGATTTAGCAAGAGATTTAAAAAAAAAATTAAAGGATCCACATCGTGACCAAAAGTGGAAGCAATTCCCATCTAAGGAAGATAGAAATAAGGAGGACTGCTAATTTTTCAAGAGTTTTGATTCTTACATTGAAATCTTGAAGCCAAAAGTTGGCCCGAACACAACACCTAATGTCTAGAGTATGCCATATCCACTCATTTTGAGATAAATTCCTCCTCACTTTAGCACTCAAAACCAAAGACATGTGTCATGCTTGTATTGATTCTTTGATGATACTATAACCAAAGTTGGAGACTTGGAAACCAAGAATAGCTAGTGTATGAGTTGGCAGGAAGGGTATCCATCATCATTAACAAAAAATTAAAAAATTAAAAAAATTAAAAAAACTCTTCTATTGTTACCGGATTACGACCTTTCTTCTTCAACCCTAGAAATTGCATACAATCCTTCTTCCTCTTTGTAGCACGTGCAACTGTTTTGAATTTTGGAGTTGAGCCTAAATTAAGTTCTAAACATTCTTTTGGAGTTGCTTTCGGATTGTAAACATATTTTCTTATAATTGTTTCTAAAAACTTTGACATTCTCACTAACTCATGCTCTAATCAATGTGAGAACTGGCAATCATGTCGTGCCATGCTCAAAAGCCCAAGTCAAGAAACATGGAACCTTAGTTTAACCACCCACGAAAAGAAATTACCGAAATCAATCCCAACCTTATCAAATTTCATGTTCACTACAAATTGCCAATGGGGTTTTGATCAAAAAAAGATGGTTCAACTCTATGCGGCTCAAAATGCATAGTTGTGAGTGCACTGTAACTTAGGGTGAGTTTCCATGTAGGCCACTCACCACACTAGATGCTAGATAATAGTGGGTCAGAGGTGTTCGCATATAGTTAAGCACAAGCCACCATCCAACCACATTTTGGCAATTTGCTAGAATGTGGAGGGCCGTGGACACGGGCCGCTAGACTTCCATGTGTCCATGTCTAAAGAATCTTTGACCTACAAATGTCAGCCACCATAAGATTAAAACCAGTTGAAGACTTAAGGGAATTAGTGTTAGTCTACAACTCCATCCTTGGTAATTGGGAGGAGGAGATTAGTAGGCGGGCTCGGATTCGAGAAGATGGGAGTAGCTATGTGGCACATACGAACCATACCCCACCAAATTCCCTCTACATTTGGACAGATTTGTCCTTATTCACACTAGAATATGGTGGGCAAGCAATCTGCATGGAAACTTACCCTTGACTATGCAAAAGACGAATCCTCTTCAACAAGGTTGTTGATTTTGTTCTAAATATATGTCCGCACTACAAGATCCCTTCGATACTTTAAGCATTTCATTTTTGCGGTGACCCCCTAGCTACTTAAGAGCCCTTTTCCTCAAATCACTACATGCAACTATCCACATGTCCAATCACTTTCACCTACAAGTGTTGCTTCCTCCCCAATGCTCGCATGGTCACATAAACCGACAAACAACAAGAGATTGTTTATTCCCCGTTACTTGACTAGTACCCCCGTTTTAAAAGGAAAAACGACATCTCACATACACACCATTTCTTAACAATGTGTATGCTCGCTTTGTGGGCCCCCGGAATATGCAACCAAATGCCCTCATCAAACGCAAAATATGCTTCGCATTAGTCCGATTCAATCCAAGTTTTTACACAAGTATGAAGCAAGTACGGAGCTAGGTGTGTAGATCTATGCATGTGAAAGGCGGGAGTGATCCGGGAATAGAAAAGGGAGCATCTCTTCATTGCTTAGTAATGTTATGAACATTTTGATTCACCCAAATAAATGGGGAGAACACACCGCTATAGTGTTTTGTCTAATTGGTGTGGGTTACCATTTAGAGTTACACACATGTTGTAACATTTTACCGAGGGTGTCCTTCTTTACCAACTAAGTTATGTCATATTCTTTAGTGTGCATACTAACTACCTATGTTATTTGAGTAAAAAATGATACTCTCAGTAAAGTGTTTTAGCGATGTGTAACTCCGAATGATAGCCCACACTAATTAGACAAAATAGTGTAGTTACAGATGAACCGGTTGAGATTGAGAAATAACCGATTGAAGTTCTAGAGTTCATGAAAACTACCAATTGCATTAGGGGAATCTATGGAAATATACTCCACATTACTAAAGAAAAACCAAAGGATCACAACATGAGCCGGTTGGACTTGGAAACACTAGGATTTTGACCAATTATGCCTAAAAATCTGCCCGGATACTGATCCACCCCCTATTTTTCTCAATGCTAGATATGGCAAGTCCAAGACCTCTTAATTTCTTTTTCTTTTTCTTTTCTTTTCTTTTGGGCAAATATCACTTGGTAATCAACATTCAACGCCTGGCCTTTGTTCTCCACCCCAAGTTCCAACAATCCCATGTGATCATTGAATGGGGAGAACCATCTATTACACTAAATAGTCCTAATATTGTGGGCCATATTAAAAAAAATTATAGTTCATGTTGATTTTCATAATGAGAATTGATGCGGGTCACACTAGTTTACAACCCACGCTAAATTTCTAATAAAGAATTAGCATGGGTCATAATATTGGTTTTCCTAGAAAAGCCGAGACGGTGGACTCTTCATACCACATATGAACTAACATGAGTGTAAGAAGGGGTGTTATTTGAGGTATTAGCACACATAGTATACATAAGGTGGAGGTATTATTTTTCTCTAGTGTGTACATCTAAAGTTACCATTAAATTTTTTGAATTCAAGGTAAATTCATAAGAGGGGGCCTTAAGATTTAGAAAAAAAATTAGCAATAGATGTGTTAGTTTCATCTAGTTCACATTTTTATCCTTTGTTATCATATGGTCAAAGTCCTTAATGATTACTACGTATGTTCGTGCTAGAGTTTGCATTTGGGTTCTAGGTTTTCTACAAACTAGAGGCTCTTGGAGTGCTCATGGGCTTTCTCGAGTCATGCTTTCCAATTTGTGACTAAGTTATTATGCTCTTATCTTTGTTTGTTTGATACATTCATTGAGTTACATGCTATGGATGAAAATGATATCTTTCAAAGGAAAAAGATATTGGACTTCATGTGTAATAAAGGCCTATTTAATTCATGACATATATTTTTGTATATGTAATGGAGGCATTTATCACATGAAATTCAAAAGCTTGGTATAAATACATGAGTCCATTTCATAGCATGTTGTTAGTACATATACACTTGTTTTTCTCGACTAGGGATTCGTGGCACTCAAGTATTTTCATAGCTAGAATGTTCTTCATTCACTTTCATTTCATTAATGATAATGCCAATATTATTACAAGCAATTTAAGCAATAAGCAATAAGATGGTCTCATGTCTTGTGCAAAATAATAATAGATGCATGTTGGCAAATTCCCAAAAAAGCTAAATTGATAAACTAGATTGCTTGACTTTACAGTTTTGCCAACTTGCTGCTTCACATGCCACATGAACTACTTATAGGATTTTGCTTTGCTTCTCTTCCTCTTTGTAATCGCTATGCCCAAGCTATCTTCTTCTTCTTCTTCTTCTATTATTTATTTCTCGTTTTCTAAACCTTCATATTTTAATATTGACCACTTTTTAATATTTGCTAAATACATTACTAATATGTTAAAATTTTCTTTGTGCAAAATAAACAATTGATCAATCAAATATAATTTTGCTATAATGATATGTCAAAATGACTTGCTAGATGTTACATACGTGGACATCTACATTATTAATCAAAATAGCTATGTGGAATTTGATGCCATATTTGGCCTTGATGACAACTCATGGAATAAGTGTATTCAAAGCCCACATCATGGCCCCTTCCTACTTATTTTCTATTTATAAAACAACAAATGCTTCATAATGGGGGACGTTAAACTCCCCCCCCCCCCAATGAACTTTTCAAGGGAGGTAGATTCGGGCAGGGGCAGTTGCCCGTCCAGAATATCTAGATTTTTTGGACCCAACTGAAAATTGTTGCCCACCTGCCCGACTTCAAAAAAATCATTGCCCTTGCATTCTTGAAGGCCACTTATCCACAAATCCCATATTGAGTGCACTTCAGCTTCACCGTCCAAAATCTTATATATCCCCATTTTACCAACAAAAACCAAAAGTTCACAACATGTAACCGGTTGGACCTAGAAACACTAGGATCTTGATCCGATTATTCTCAATAAACTCCCTGGACCAATGAACGAGGAGAATTGAGTATTAGTTACAAATGAACCAGTTGAGTTTGAGAAAAATCGGTTGAAGTTCAAGACTTCATGAAAATTACTATTCAATTAAGAACAATATATGGAATGTACTTCAATGTCAAAAGAAAACCCGGAAGATTCATAACATTACTTAGCATGCAACTCTTGTACCGTGGACCCTCATAATATAATAATGGATTCTCCAAAACTTGCGCAGAGAGACTCAAATTCAAACTGAACTCCCAACATCCCACAATTGTATTTTGAGGGCCCATGGACCATGAAGTTAGACCACGGAAGATGGCCTTTTTTCATGGTCCGACTAGATGGTCCGACTTTCATGGTCCGACTAGATGGTCCAACTTCCATGGTCCGATTTCTTAAAAAACTAGTTTAAAAAGCCTTCAGTAGGTGTAAACCGAATGTGAACCAAGAGGAATGACCATGCACCAAAAAGTGAATGCGCTGAATTTTTTAATATATGTCCAAAAAAAGGCATTTTTTGGAAGAAAAAAAATCAAGTTTGACCATTCTTTTCTCTTCTCTTGTCTTCATCTTCTCTTCCCCCCCCCCCCCCCCCCCAAAAAAAAATCTTCACAAATTTATGATAACAATATGTCTCAAAGCATGAGCCCTTGTTGTTTTCTACCAAAGCACCTCCTTTGCCTCTCCCACC
Source organism: Polytrichum commune (assembly GCA_950295325.1). Lineage (NCBI taxonomy): Eukaryota > Viridiplantae > Streptophyta > Polytrichopsida > Polytrichales > Polytrichaceae > Polytrichum > Polytrichum commune. Next base: position 18,155,476 of record OX485806.1, read on the forward strand.
GCACCACCCATTGGACCATGTCAGTGAATAATGTAGGCCTTAAAATATGTCTTTTGGGCACCTTGCACTCCACAATCACTCTCACATTTTGTCCTCGGTGTAACCCGAAGTGGTCCTAGGACGAGTTCAACACCCAATCACACATTTTACATGAGCTTGGGACGACTTCATGGTCCATGGTGTGAACAACCCATGAGGGCCACTTCACACAGAAGGTTGAAGGCCCCTGACCATGGGAATGTAAGAGCTCTCATTGGTCGAAAAGGTGGAGACCGTCCAAGTTCACTTCACACTAGGAGGTGAAGGTCTAAAGGCTCAAAGAAAAGTTTGTGGATGAAAAGTCTACATGGAGTCCTACATGGCATGTTGCGGATAGGGGTGCATGGTCTACCGGAATTTGCATCAGGCCCACCTCCAAGAGGTGGGCTTGACGAAAATTCCGGGAGACCATGATTTTTTTTTAATATTTCTTCCAGCAAGACAAATTTCAGGGCAGATTCCCTAACAGATACCTGGACAGATTCCAATACACACAAACACCACCAAGTAATTCTCTTAAATTGATAAAAGTCTGAGACATATTATATTAAACCAAATCCTCCCCTCTTTTCCGCCAACCAAATATGCAATGGTCCCGCAACATGGTCCATTCTCCCTTCACACTATGCTTGAGGGCCCGTGACTAGATAAAACGGCTTTCCCAACACCCATGGTACGGCCTTTGGATGAGAGTGAAGGGTCCTCACCATTACAAGGTCACGGCTCTTGGCTCATGTGTGAAGTGGCCCCGAGTAATGATGTTATTATGTCAACACCATGGTCACCGGTTAGACTTTCAAAAACCACTCGGCTTTTGACTGATTACAGTCTAACCTTGATAATATCACACCATCCGTTTCACCATAAAGTGTGATATAAACAAGGTGTGACATATTTGATAATGTCACATTTTGAAGATTTGTGCATAATGTGATATTATCAAAAAAAAAAGGTAGAAAATCAAAATGAAATTACAATGTAAAAAAATAAAAAAATAAAAACACAAGACTTCAATGTTTTTGAATGTAAAATATAATTCAAAATTGTGAATAACAACATGAGCACATCACAATGTGTCATTGAGATCAGCCAATCACTAGCTTCCAATGTAGCAACAACAACAAAAACAACAACACAACGAAGAACACCTGCACTACATGAAGAAACACAAGCCTATGATAGAAAGTGTGCATTTAAATTCCAAATGAACAATGGTTCATTATATACAAGTGAGCTCGACCATGAGCTTGACTAACCTACCTAGGAGACTGTTTCTACTTATGAGCTTGACTAACCTACCTAGAAGACTGTTTCTACTTATGAGCTTGACTAACCTACCTAGAAGATTGTTTCTACTTATGAGCTTGACTAACTAATCTAGAAGATTGTTCCTAATTGAATGCCCACTTAGGATGAGCGGCTAACACTTATGATCTTACTAGATTCTCCTATGCGACTATTGACTATAGAAACAGTGAAGACCGTGCCACATATCTTGAGATTTCTACATTGCAAACCAATTGAACTAATTTAGCTTAAGTCGACACTACTCTGTACCAACTCAGCTAAACCGTAGAACTTAACATCCTAAATTACTTCACACAAGCTGAAACCCTCAAAGACACATAGGTGAACACATGTGACGGAAGGTGGGGTGCATAGAGGCCAAGAAGTCTTGGCAGCGCCGTCAAAGACAACACCTTTGAGTGATGTGTATAGACAGCACCGTTCAGGGTTGGTGCACAGAGGCGGCTCATGACCCTTTGAATAACATTGCATTTATCACAGGGGTGGCTCATGACCCTTTTGGCTACTACAATATGTCCATCCAACCATCACATACAATCCATCCATATTTGATATTATCACATTTACACTACGGATTTTGGAAAAAAAATAGTGACATTAACAAGGGTGATAGGGATAATAACGAGGGAGTTTTACACTAAGAAAATCGGTTTCAAACTTTTAGGTGACAGTATCAAGGTGTCCCATTAACAAGGGTGACATTATCAAGGTTAGACTGTATGCCCAAAAATCTCCCCCGGGCATTGCGCATAAGATGCATAATAATAATAATAAAGAGTATCGAGTCATCATTCCAAAAGCACTCCACAATCACTGCTGAATCTAGGAGCCTTGACTTGTTGAAACCCTATTTATACACACACAACACACACACATATATATATATAGTCATATTCATATTCATATTCCGAAGGAGCGCCTTCCAAGCTTCTTTCTACTCTTTTGAGCTCCCTCACCAAGGCCTCCCATATCGCCACCTCACCAGGCCCACCCCTAAAGCCAGCATGTGGTGGGACCCACCCACGGGGCTCGCATGAGGGATCTGTGTCTCTTGTGTCTATGTGGGGCCCACCGGTGCAACCTCGGCCGTCAACAGATATAGAAACCTCCCCTCCTCATATAGGCCGGGACCTTTTTCCACCTGTCGTTGTGGGGGCCACCCTCTTTGAGCTGGGCCCGCCACCAACATTGTCCAAGGTGCAAACGCAGTCAATTATATTATAGCATTAATGTTTTTTACTCTTCTTGTTTTTGCGGACGAGGTCGTTCCAAAATAGTACAGTACACTAGATGTTGTGTTTGGTGTCAATCATTAATTGGAATTCCTCAATGATGTGTGTATATATATATATATATCATTGCTACCGAGAAATGCCGAATTGGCTTCTTGGACGTTACAGAACATGAACAACTATACTTGGTAATAGGAAAAAACAAACATCAATAGTACAAAAAGCCATACATTCTAACCTCGTTAATACGTCACCCTAGATATTACAACACATTTATGTGAGACCAAGCTTTCCCTCAATAATACGACAACGTTACACCATTTGTCATATTAATGGGATGACGACACCTCGATAACACGAATTTTTGTGTTTCCCAAACGTTTCATACTAAAGAGGGGAAACAGTAGCATTGTGTAACTACAAATAGTAAGTAATACTAAATATCATATTAGTGTAGCATCGGGGATCCCAAATTAGTATATGTGGACTTCCTTGAGATATATTAACCACAAATATATATATAGGACTAGGTTTTAACTATACTCCCTTTCTGTCATTATTGTTGGTGGGGTCCAATTCAAAGAGGTAGGTGTCTAGCCTTGGCACGATGTGGCCTAAAATTAGCATGGGTTAAAAATATTGTGGTGCACTTGTACTTTATGTGTGAATTGAAAATTAAGGTGGGTTATACATTAGTAGAATATCAACATTCGAATAAAAAATGATAGAATATCAAATGATTTATTTTTGGTATGATTTAGATAAAATATTGTTTATCTCACAGTAATTCATGTTCGTGTGAAAGATGTTGATTCTACATTTCTATTTTTACCATATAAATGTTGTGGCCCAAAAATGGTATGGGTCGAGAAAAGTTACATTGATAAAATAATTATGGTATGACAAAATTGTAGTGGACCATAGTAATAAGTGTAGAAGGTGTTGTTGTTGTGCCTTTTGAGTTGGTCCCCTACCGACTTTATGGAGGTAAAGAGGTAGAGTAAACACATGAGAGAGGAAACGTTGCATATTGGCATAACATCCAACATAAAAAGCCCTAAAAGCCTATACATCTTCCGTATCTTAATTTAAGTGTTGAAGTGATTTGGGTGTTTGATGTTTGTGTGGGTTCCAAAAGAGGTTGGATCATTTGGGGTAATTCTCAAAATCGTGAGCAATTATCCACGTTTGGGCACGTGCTAGTAGCTTAGGATATTGTGTGGCTAAGTTGTTATTTTTCGATGTATCTTTGAGGTTGTGTGTGAGCAATCATGTTGGGTAGATGTAGGATTAATGGCATGCCAACAAGGGATATGATGTCCATTGAATTGAATTGAATTGAAATGATTTTAGGGTTTGGGAAGCCAAAAGGCTTACGGGAGTAGAAATATACTAGAATGTTTACAAACTGGCTAATTCCCTAGAGTGGTGGAGTGTGATAGCCTCCGTGAAATCGAGGCTAATATCGGCTTGATGGTCCAATTGAAAGAAAGACTCGAGACTACTAATACCAAGTGGTTGGAACTTATCCCTAGTGGAGTTATATAGGAGACACTCCCCCACAAAGTATGCTTAAGTTTCAACTACATTATATATTATAATGGCATAAGTGGCATAATATATCATCTCTAGGGATAAGAATAGTCGACCACCTAGTTTCAATGACGAGTCTATGATTTGAGGTGCGGTAAGCAACAATCATGATCTTGCTTTATGGTGGTGTCAATGGTTGCTTCAAGTACAATTTATGTTCGTATTTGAGAAATCCTTGAGGTGGGGGTAATCTAGTTTCTTCCCCAAGAGATGGAAAGATTTCCACTTTTTAGGAAGAAAAAATGCCTTGAGATCATCAATTTAGATTTTAATGGTGTTGGGTTATCGTGGATTTCCCCATGAGATAGACCCCATGATGTTTTTTGTATCGTTGTCGATTTGTGTAAGGTGTTGGGAGAGTGAGGCTACTTGATTGACTACCCAAGAGGGGGTTAGGCTAGTTAGCCGTTGTCGAAATCCATAGTTAGCTTAAGAGTATCTAATTCCATGGTAAGTTCTCCAAATGTGGTTAGCAAAATATGGTAGGTTGTCAGAGAATGCATTTTGATGCGAGACATCATATGTGTCTTCATGCCTTTCTCAAAAACCTTTCAGTGAGAGTTTTTCAAGTCACCTCCCAAAATTTTAATACCATATGTGAAAGTTGGAAGCACCATATCAACCTCTCGGTAAAAACATAGGCTTAATAGTACACATCGTTTGAAGTAAATCCTTCTCAAAGTTAAATGGGCATGCGGAAAGACACTCTTCATCGCACAAACAAAAGGATATTCCACTACAAGGACGTACATATGTATCAACACCGTAAATTTCACAATCTTACGAAATGTTGTCCAAAAACTACACACTAAGAAATGTTGAGATCTTCTTTCCTTTATCAAAAAGACCCAACAAACATTTTAAAAGTGTAGTAATAGAGAACATACTCAAATGATCAAATGACATAACATTACTAAGCAGTTGGATGATGGTCTCTTTCCAATGAAAGAGGATGCTATCAAAAACACTCTAAATTTACAAGTGCTTATCGAAAACTCCACATGACAACCAAATTTGAGTGCTCCCCATAAACATGGAACCCAAAATCACTCTTACCCTAATACTTGGTCCCATGGAATGCAACCAAAGAGATCAAATATGTTATGAACCAAGTAAACTCACATAGCATATGCCAAGTCACTTACATCACAATACAATGCTCATAAGAGGCCATCAGGATTCGAACCCGAACCACTAAACAAGTGCTACTAACCCCCACATTTAAAGAACCACTAAGTAGCCCACTTGGCGACCACCGCACGAAGAAACACAAAACACATACCCTTACAAACATCACAACCACACTAACACCACCAACGCAAAAATCATCCAATCACTAAGTTTCCATGGTTACCCTGGTTACTATAGTGGGTTACCAAGAGGGGTTAGTAGACCTGCACCACTGTTATTATGCCCAATACCAAGGGTGGGTCGAATGAGCATTACAATCACGCTAGTCCCATCAAGATTAGCGTTTCTTCTCTCTCTCTCTCTCTCTCTCTCTCTCTCTTATGGATGCTTATAAGAATACATCATTAATGGTATTTAGTGTCACTTACTATTTGAAATTACGCAATACTATGACTATTTACCAAACAAAGTAATTTACGTTCTACAATGTCCAAACAACCTATTCAACTTTCGTGCGTAAAATTGAAGTCATGAGTAATGAACCGAAGAAATTAAATCATTTCTTACAAAGTTTGACTGCGTATTCACCATAGCCTTTAAGGTTGGTGGGGCCCTAGGTCCAAGAACAAGACCTCTATTTTTGGGGGCCTCAATTTAGACCGGGTGCAAATATAGTGGGCTCGCTATGAGTGGGAAATGCATGGATTCTTGATGCACAGAGTCCGGCCCCAATCCAGCCCCACTTGCACTCTGATACATAAGTTACATATGAACCGATGTTCCCACTAATTTGCTAAATGCGAGTGGCAAGATTTTGGGCTGCCCGAAAACTTCACAATAGTAGCCTGTCCGAATTCGTGGCATGGAAATAGAAAAAATAAATAAAATATCTGCATGAGATGGGCTCAAGAGGATAGACATAACAACATCAAGTCCCCCGAGACGTGCCTTGCTTAGATGGATACTTTTCTCACTTAGATGCACTCACTTCTTGTGTGATAGCTTGGAAACATGCCATTCGAGAGCCTAGAGATGGGTCACATTCATCATGCATGAACTTTGCGGGGTTAGAACTGGTAATTATGATTGTTTTCGTTGGAAACAAGCTCTGTTCGGGAAAAGGATCTCTAAGAAGTTCGTTAGAAAAGGTCAAAAATATGGCATCTTCTCCGTGGTATTACACTTTGGACAACCTGGATTGAGTGCAATGACAAGGTGTTCAGTCATGAACAATGGCACGAGTCTAGGGTTAAACACCTTATCCGGGATGATCTCATCATGTACGCCAAGGCAGCATGGGAGCGGGTAGTTAAGCAAATTAAGATTAGCATCTTCTCTGCTAAAGCTATGCTCCAAGGCTTTGACCAAACGTGGGGAGATAGGAATGTCCTTTGTAGAAGGGAGGATATGAAAATCACTTGGAATTGGAAACAGTGACGCCACTAGGCAACTTTATCTTGGCTTGACAAGTTGGTGGTTTGGGGGTTGTCCTTGGTATGGTGGTCCTAGGGGGGTTGTCCGTGGTGGGGTGGTAGTGGTGTTACTTTTATGTGGCGGTGTTTCGCACCCGAGGGGCCCCGCCTCCTTGGAAGTGGGCACGTTTTCCTTACTTAATGCATCTAGCACTGGCTGTTTGGCTTTCTGTCTCAAAAAAAGAAAGAAAAAGAATAAAAGAAACATGCCATTAATGTGAGAAGATTAGCAAATCCAAATACTGCATGTACCCATCTGCCGCACATTTTTTAGAGCTCATATGGATATCTTATTCATTGTCAAAGTGAAGGTTCATGTGCTCATTTAAGTGGTCACATAGGTCCCCCTAATCATATTGACGATTGAGTATCAAGCTTGGCTCAAAAAAACACATGGACAAAGCCTAAATAGTGACACCTTGGCAAATCTTTTGTCCCTCATTCCCCCCCCCCTCCCCCCAAAAATAAAATAAAATAAAAGATTCCACATCATGAGGGCATTGTGTGTCGTTTGGTTCATGAAATGCAACTTCAGACTTGCTAGCATTCCTAACTGGAGCCACCCCCAAAGCAAGACCCCAAGCTTCTTCATCTCGTCCGCCAAGGTGGCTACATTGGTTGGTGACGTGGTGGGTTGACGAAGTGGACAAACCCGAGATCTGAACAAAGCACTGGATGAAGTTGTTATTTCAGCCAAGGACCTTTTACCCGCACTCTCATTTGAACCATGCCTAAGTGGTTAGCGTACTTGAGCATGTAGTCCAATCTCATTCAAACACATGTTTTATGACGTCCATTCTTATATCCACACCTTACCACATATCCCTCAAATGTAGGTGTCAAGTGTATATGTTGTGTTTATATTGAGCTTGTCTACCTTATGTGGCATAACCCAATCTCAAGGTTTGTGGTTGGTGTTAAGTTAAGTTAGTGGTGGGCTGCAACCCACGTAGGACGAAGAGGCCAAATAGTGAGTGAGGTATGTTATTTTCCAATCCACTTCCGAAAGGGGGGCGAAGAGGCTCTTCACTCATTGCTTGTTCCATGGTGGAGTTTGTCCTTCATAATCTATTTACTCCTATGATTCCAATTTGTTTAGTAGGTAAAGTTGTGTATAAAGGTGGCCCGGCCATAAAGAACTCTCATGACCTAATTCAAGGCGGCTAGTAGTGGTGTGGATGACAACAAACTGTGGTTACATGAGGAACGCACTTGAGTGGCATTTACATGTTGTGAACATCCACAATGTACATAAACACTATTAAGCAACTACATGATGGTCACTTTCCAAAAAAGGAGACTGCATTTAAAAGATCCGAATAACTTACAATTGCTTGTTGAAGTTCACGAGTTACAACATGAGTTCTCCCCATAAATAAAAAAATCTTGAAGGTAAAGGATAATTATGTTCACATGTTACTTGGTCCCATGCAACACAACCAAGGAACTATGTACCATTCTCACAAAGCACAAGATTATATTAAACCAATTCACCAGGTTTTGTGCAAGTTGGTGTGCCCATTTTAAACTCTAGAATTTGACATTCTTAGACATTGTGGTATGACTAGGCATGCACCATCATAATAGGATGCACATTTTGTGACGATACTTGAATATGATGTTACATTCACCACAATTTACTACACTAATTAACCCAATTAGTGAGGGAGGTTTAATAGTGAGCGTGGGAAATTAGTGAAGGTGGTACTAAATTTCTTTATGCTATGAAAGTAGTGCCACCAAAAGATCTAGGAAGCATTGTTCATCTCAACATTATTCACTAAATTACTAATTATAGCATCACTTCTCATTGAAAGTATCGGCACTATCCACTGACAAGCATGTGTTTGCATATAATTTTTTTATCACTCTATAAGCACCTTAGAGCACACACTAATTTTCTTGAAATGTATGGTAAACGAGCAAGTATTCATGAATTTCGTATCACTCAATAGAAATTTCAGTGCTCGCTAATTTTGAGACTTGGTAAAATAGTGTATTTGGTGTCACTTACTATTTGAAATCATGCAATGCAATAACTTCTCACTCATGACTTCAATAATTACTCATGAAAGTTGAATAGGTTGTTTGGACATTACAGAACGTGAATGACTTTGATTAGTAAACTTTTACATTCCTAATAAATAGTCATAGCATTGCGTAACTCCAAACAATAAGTGGCACTAAATACCCTAAATAGTGTCGTACCACACGCACCAATCACGACAATCAATGTAGTAACGATCTATTTGAATGATATCGTCCATAGAAATACAATATGTGTATGGAGATTGAAATTCGACAAATCATGTGAACATTTTTGGGAAAGGACTTGAGAGTTGGAGGGCCTTTGAGTGGTTGTCAGCTTGAAAGAAGGGTAGATGGCCAAGTGGCTTGTGTCTATAAAACTCTTGAGCAGGTGTTGTTGCTCGAGAGTTAAGCCCTGAGGGCCACTTCACACACAAGGCTGAAGGCCCTTGACCATGGCAATGTAAGAGCTCTCATTGGTCGGAAAGGTGGAGACCGTCCAAGTTCACTTCACACTAGGAGGTGAAGGCCTAAAGGCCCAAAGAAAAGTTCGTGGATGAAAAGTCTACATGGAGTCCTACATGGCTAGTTGTGGATAAGGGTGCATGGTCAACCGGAATTTGCGTCAGACCCACCTCCAAGAGGTGGGCTTGACGCAAATTCTGGGAGACCATGACTTTTTTAATATTCTTTCCAGCATGACAGATTTCATGACATATTTCAGGATAGACTGCATGGCAGATTCCAAGACAGATTCCAAGACAGATTCCAGGACAGACAAACACCACCAAGTAGTCATCTTAAATTAATAAACTTGGAGACATATTATATTAAACCAAATCCTCCCCTCTTTTTCCGCCAACAAAATATGCAATGGTCCCGCAACATGGTTCATTCTCACTTCACACTATGCTTGAGGGCCAAAGACTACATAAAACGGCTTTCCCAACACCCATGGTACGGCCTTTGGATGAGAGTCAAGGGTCCTCACCATTACAAGGTCACGGCTCTTGGCTCATGTGTGAAGTGGCCCTGAATCTCATCGACGTGTTGCATTTTCTTGAATACTTGAAAGTTGACCTGCACATCTACTATTAAAAGTGTGAATTTTGGACTCATTCCTCTGAACAAGACTAGGCTTTTAGAGGCGCTTGTTGACGGTACACCCTAACCTTGATAATATCACACTTGTTAATAGAACACCTTGATATTGTCACCTAAAAGTTTGAAACCGATTTCCATAGTGTAAAACTCCCTCGTTATTATCGCTATCACCCTTGATAATGTCACATTTTTTTTTCAAAATTTGTAGTGTAAGTGTGATAATAACAAGTAACATGGATGAAAAAAAGCCGGATGGACAACAAATTCTATGGATGATGTCGGCATCTTTACCTGCTTCCGCTTGAATCTTGGGTTCTTGAATCTTGAATCTCATATGCCGAAGAAGCAACGGTTTCTCTCGCAGATCAACTGCTCGTAGCTCCGCTTGCATCGTATGCTCTCTCCTCTCGCCGCTCCACACACCGCTCTGCCCCTCATCTCGGGGGGGGGGGGGGTAGTCATTGGTTGGAGTAGCAATATACGTGCGAACAAATGATAGGGTATTTTAAAAACATGAGAGTTAAAAATTATAAATGGACTTAAGAGTACTATAGGGTATCAAAAATGGCATTGGACATCTTTAAAGTACTATAGGGTATGGAATAATAGGTAATTTGGAATTATAAGTAATGCAAGCCATTTTTCTATTAACCCAAAGTAGAAATTTACATAATGATAGCATGTGAAAAAAAGAAGAGAATTGAAAGTAATACCCCCCTATAAAATAGTGGTTGTTCGCACCTATATCCTTAACTTTTTAACACACTGCCCCCCCCCCCCCCCCGAGCCCCTCATCTTCTTGCCGCTCTCCTCAACAAATTGCTGCATCCACAAGGTTTCTTCCTAAATGGTACTTTTGAAGCTTTGAGGCTTGTTGAATCAGTTCGGTGTTGAAGACCTTGTAATTGATTTCTCTGTTTCAAACTTAGACTGCTGGCATTCATTCCGTGGCATTTTCAGAGAATTGCATTGTGAGGTGGAAGTTGATCAATCGGTGGTTCCTGAGGATTTTGTGGTTGCCGTTGAAGATGGCGCACACATGGTAAGCACCTTAGTTGCATTCCTTCAGTAGCCATTTCCAATGCCGATAAATGCCTCTTAAGCTTGAAGATTTAGAGCTAGTAAAACATTTCCGACAAGCAATTTGCTGGAGCTGCATGCTTTTGCATTAGACACACCTTCAAGATTGTAAATTCTAAGAAGTTTCATGATACTCTTAAAAGTGAAGAATACCTACGGGTCTGGAAGATGGTGAACCCTGCTGTAGAAAAATTGATTTATCTTGGTTCTGTAGACACTGACATTTGTAAGTCTGAAGCTTCTCCATCTCACACACAGATGATATCAATGGGTTCCTCTCCACGCCTTATTTCCAAGCATATGTAGCACTAAAAATCTATGAAGATACGTTCCTCTTTGTGTAGTACCAATGAAGCATTAGTTCACGAGGAGTAATTTAGAAACAAATATTGTAAAGGGGAGAGTTGCCACCCGGGACTTGAAGAAGTCCTACTTGTGATCCACCCCTCTACCATTCCCCTATTGTTTTTGATTCAGTGCTCATTTAACCTTCCTCCCTCTCAGAAGTAGCATTAAGAATGAATGTTTTCCTGTATCTTAATTTGACAGATTGAGCTCGGCAACTACGATCCTTTTTATGAGAGTGGACGTGTGTTCTCCGCCACAGAGGTAAAACATCAGTGCATTGCCATCTTCCACATGTGCACTTCCAATCAAACTCACCTTTTCCCTTGATTCCATGGAAGTGGATCCATTGATTGTTGATAGCAGTGATGATACGTCTAAAGTAGTGAAGCTAAGCGATGCACAAAAATATGCTAAAGATGTTTTGAATTTTATGGCTAGCCAAGGTTCTCAGATTTTCAGCACTCATGAGTTGTTAGAAATGGAAAAAATCCATGACAAACTCATTAGAATTGGTGTTGCACATTTAACATCAACAAAACAATGTGACATGCATTAGAAGCTTCTTTGTCTCTAGTGAGAGGTCTTTACCTGATCTCAATGACACATTATGATGTGCTCTTGTTGTTATTCACAATTTTGAATTAGATTTTACATTCAAAAACATTGAAGTCTCGTATTTGTTATTTTTTTAAAATTGTAATTATATTTTGATTTTCTACATATTTTTTGATAATATCACATTACGCACAAAATGTGACATTATGAAGTATGTCACACCTTGTTTATATCACACTTTTTGGTGAAACGGAGGGTGTGACATTATCAAGATTAGGGTGTACTCAACAACACTGTTTGGCAATTATTTATGCATGAGGAATGTGCTTCTTGCACATGCGACAATAATCCACATTCCCACTTAAGTGCGTGTCATTCGGTTCGTGTTTCATGTTCTTCAACTTGTATCGATTACGGCCACTTTCACACACGAGCCAAGAGCCGTGACCTTGAGATTGTGAGAGCCCAAAAGAAAAGTGTCCGAAGGCCGTCCTCCAACATCATGTAGTGTGGTCACGGACCCTCAAGTGTAGTGTGAAGTCATATGTGACTGGGCCCTCAACCAAATGTTATTTCAATGATCTTCTATTCATACGGATCCTCACACATGATGAAATAGAATAAATCAACGGTTGTGAGCGTTCGGAGTGCCATGGTCTCCCGGTTTTGTGTTAGGCCTGCCTCCAAGAGGTGGTTTTTGAAAATAATCCAAGTGACCATGAAACATGATCCATTCGATGCCATGTAGGAATCCATGTAGACTTTACATCCATCTTGTATTCACATACTCCGTTGGTCCCTCAAGTGTAGTGTGAAGCGAACTTGAACCGGCTCCGCCTTTTCCACCAATGAGTGCTTGAAGTGTAATGGTCACGGGCTCTCAGTCTTGTGTGTGGAGTGGCCCTCAGATTTACACAACAAAACTCGTGCTCCAATTATAAATCTACGATGAAGTATCAACAAAAAGTGGATTTTAAATTGGATCTCCCATGAATTAGTTATGATTATTAGAAGTGCATGTTTGTTGATTCTTTAACTAGATGCATTGGTCCTCCCACTTGTGTTCAATATTGAATTCGAAGTAGTTAATAAAATTCAAAGACGTAGTCCAATCTCCTTTAGACATGTGTATTTGTGGTGTGTTGTTTGATCCTCACTCAACCCCACACCAATTTAATATAGGTATCTAATGAAGAAAAAACAAACAAATAAAACTTGTATACCTTAGTTGGTTGCTAATCATAAATATTAGAGGATTCCCTTATGTCAATATATGCATAGTCGAGCATGCTACAGAATGTCGGCAAAATGTGAGAAAATTTTGGAATCTCATGTTGTGCTTTGCAATGGCAAGCACCACATGGGAGGGTGCCTGAAAAAGCATAGATGAACAAATGTCATCACCAAAACTGGACATTTGTTACCATGAAAATGTGACAATGGGTAATAAATAGCATAGACATAAGATAGATGGCTCTTAAATGATTGATATTTTTTACTAACCCACTTTTTCTTGGATATGAAATACAAGATTAGGACAAAGATGATTAGCAAATCCAAATTGAGGCCATAGCCACCTTCCTCATAACTTTTTGGAGCTCATATGAATATCTCTTCATTATCAAAATGAAGATTAACATGCTCATTAAGTGTTGCACATCACCCACCATGAGCCCACCACAAATATGCTATAATGCACCAAATTACAACACATGAATGGACCCAACAAAAAAATTAATTAATTTCTTAGACTTGAAAGTCCTCTCATCCATGCAGTTGGATTCTCCTAGAAGAGAGTGGATCTCGGTAAATAACTACACAAACCTTTGACACCAAAATCTCATGTTTTCACCCCACAATGTCTAGAACCATTTAGGGGTTAAGGTCCACAACACCGTCTACACATGAGAATTAGCAAACTTTTGAGCTAGTGAGGATTAGCTAACCAAAGTACTACCTAACTAGAATCACGGTCGCATCAGCTGCACCACCTAGCTAGGAGAATAAATTAGCAATATGTTTTAGTGAGAACCAACTAATCAACATGCTACACTAAATACGATATTTAGTGTCACTTACTATTTGGAATTACGCATTGGTATAACAACTTTACATGGTAAAAGATCACAACAATAGTAAAAAGATATAGCACTGTGAAAATTCAAATGGTAAGTGACACTAAACATCATATCTAATGTAGTTAATTGATGTTATGAGTCACACCTACACCGCTTAGTTTATGACTAATCAAAGGTTGACCACTTTAAGGGACAAGTTAGGGTTGACTGGCCAAGTTTTACCTAACTTGTCCACATAACACTACTCAATAAAATGATGACACGGGTAGATCACTCTAAGGCATTTTTGTGCATCACGTGTGGCTGGGGGTTTTTTTTTTTGTTTTGGGGCTATTTACCTTCAAGGGCTGAATTAAAGCCTCCCTATAATTACTTAAATTTCAAAAATGGTCCATTTGTTTGCACCCTTCCATTACTTATATTGTCCAAGTCACTGCAGTTTTTTGTACTCTATATTCCTTTTAAGTAATAAACGGGCGTGGGGAAGACGACCCCAACGACGGCGCGTTCCCCTTTCATCCATTTTTGGACAAACGGAAATCCCAATTATCATCCATCCCCGTGAGTGCTAAACCCATTTACATACCATACTAAACATACCTTCTAGGATCCTTATCTTCAGCCCCTATATTAATTTTACAAAAAAATAATGGCCCACGTTTTATGTTCATCTAACTTACTTATAATGGGATTGTCTACATTTAATGGCCCCTTCATTATTTGGAATTCCTTTATAATTTTTATTTCAAATGATTTTAATCCTCTCTATATTATGCCGCATGTCGTTTTTAAAATGCACTAAGTGATCTACCCGTGAATGATGAAGCATCGTGGGATGGGGATTTGTGAGAATAATATCCCTTTTATGTTGGATCATTTGTACAAAATGAACAGTTCTCATCTTGAAGATTACTCATTCTAATATACCTTATTGACAACAAACCGACATTGGGCTTGGTTTACCAACCCCATGTGCCTGCCTACCAGCCCCATGTGGAGATGGGCATCTGACCCAACTTGCCATATTAGAGAATCATGCAAGCATTATGACCCTTAAGTCATGGTTGATGGTGGGCTACTAGGTCTACCCCTTCCCCTTCAAAAAAGGTGTAGAGGGGGTAGGCTTAGTAAATGTTCAACAAGTTTTGAACTTAACTTAGAGAGGTTCCATCATTTGAATCCCCTAATGAATAGGTGATTAGCATGGCCAATTTGGGGTTTTAATTTAATTTTAAAATACTAATTGACATGATTGAAAATTTTCGTTGCAAAAGAATAGTGCACCAATTGACCACCCAGTGTGGGCTTTGGGAAACGGAAAGATGCAAGCTCAAAACTCTCCCTTGCACACGCACCCACGTAACACTAAATGGCCAATTTCATACAACATATCTCATATATGGGCATCTCAAATTCTTCTAGAAAAAAACACCAAATCTTGTGATTTTGAAACACTTAATGATAAATATATTGAGACATTGAAACATTAAAACACTGAATATGATAATTACTAGGTTGATTTACCCAAGATGACCCGTTGATCTTCTTGGACCAAGGAGTACCAAGGCATTTGGTCCATGCGCGCCTTGCTAGCTATGCCAGTGCATTAAAGACTACTACGATTAGCTATGTTAGGTGACAACTCTTATTGTTATTATTTATTGACCTCGAATGCACCTCCCCACTTAGTTGTGATAACAAGTAACCTATAAGCAAGCCTTTGTTAATTAGTATGAAACCAATGTGGCAATTATAAGATGCTTTGTCTACGATAACCTAATTGAAGGTTTGCGCTTCAATGGAAACGCGTCCTAACATAGCATGCATGCACAACAAAAAGTCGGAACGTGCATTGGTAGGAGTCAAACCACCGAATCAGCAATAAACATCTGGATAGATGAAAACAAAAGGATGGATGCACTCTGGGGCGGATGGATGAAAGCTTCATACCATTCGGCGGCAGCTCTTATTGCCGCAGCTCTCCTTGTTCGTTACCTTCAATGCACCCCGTCGCTCGTTCGCTTGCTGTAATAACAACAACGACGACGAGTATGACCAAGATTTTGATTCTGTGAGACCAGGCTAATAAGCTGCTTCGTATACGATCTTAATCAAACTCAGCAAAAGAAGCAGACGATAGGAGCAATGTTAAGGCGAAGTAGAAGGAGCAGCAGCAACAGCAAGAGTGATGATGCAGCAAATGAGGTCGACAATCGACCCACAGCTGCCGATGTGCCTCCTCTCAAAGCTCTCAAGCTCTGGTGCTTGAAGAAGTGCACCAAAAGCACTTCCCCTCTCCTGCACGGGTAGGTGACTTTCACCACTGTTGGGTTTCTTCTGTAGTCTTTCGCATTGCTCCCATCATCGTCCCTCTTGCACACTTGTGCGGGTCGAGGTTTTCAGATGGTTTCAAGTTTCGAGATATCTGTGGGGCTGGGTCGATTCCTGGGTGATGAATTTTCTTCGGGGGTTTGAACCCATCGTGTTTGCGGGAAGTTCGGATTTTCCCCTGCATGTGTGGCGGCGGGGGTTACACGTCAAGAGAGAGAGAGGGAGAGAGGGGTACTGAAGAATTTGGAAGTGGTTTGATATGTAATTACTCAGTGGTCTTGAGCTAGTATGACGCGTGATGATAAGATTCGACACCGCGCAGCTTGAAGGTGGGATTATCTTGAGTTTCGTGGGTACCTACCGCAGAATGATTTTTTTAAACCTGCGGGTGATGGCTGAACTCCTTTTTAAATCCCTAGGTCGCATTGGATCATCATTGCTTCTGGTTGCTTGGGCTCAATGATTCTTGCATCATGCTCTCCTGCCTCTGGAAAACCTGAAGGAGCAGCAGAAGCTTCAAGAACGAGCAACTGTTGTTTTTCTCTGGCAATCTTGTCGACATTTCCTGGTTTCGAGCGGGTCATTCGTACGCCTTGTATCTGCGTTCTGCGGATGTTGCTTCGTCTAGTGGATTTAGAGACGCACTTTAGAAGATTTCCTGCATCCCAGCATTATCCAGTCTATTGGTGTTCGAGTTTTCTTTCTTGACTTCGTGAGGCTGGCCTACAAACGAATCCCAAGCAGTAATTTATCTCTTCATAGAAATTTGAGTGATGGGATTGGCCCTGCTCAGAACTGCTCAGAACACACGAGGAAAGGATCATCGTGTTGAGTGTGACAGATCCGCATTGCACAGTAGCAGGTACCTACTAGCAAGAAGATCAGCTCCCAACACTGGGGTTCTTCTATCCGCCGAGGATAACGAAATTGCGAATCTTGAATATATGTGTTGGATCGGTGAATCTTCCCTTGTTGGTAGATATTTACAGTGGAATCTGTAGGGCATATATTTCCATGTCCTTCACTCTGTTCGACGAGAGGGTTAGTGCTCTGTTATCGAGTTTAAACCTGAGAGAGAGAGAGAGAGAGAGAGAGAGAGAGAGAGAGAGAGAGAGAGAGAGAGAGAGAGAGAGAGAGAGAGAGAGAGTCGCAAAGTTTCCTTCTCCTCAAACTTGTTACCTGCGGAGTGAAGGAGGGTTTCCCTGGTAGAATTGTTGAATTAAATTTTCGTTCACAACGTGAGGGCAGCGTAATGTGGCCGCGTTTAGAACGCCGTTCGGAGTTTCAGCTTTTGGTAATGCTAATTAGCATATCTATTTCAAATCGCTGCGTCATGCTGTGTTGACTCTCAGCTCACCGCACTGTCCACTCGTGTTTGTTGTAGGCTGAAGGTTACGAAGAATGACTCGCAACGAAAGTCACTGGAACGGATGCGCGCCAACACTGTCAAATTGGACGAAGCGATATGGAAGGAGCTCCCGGATGAGCTCCTGGAGCACGTACTGTCGTTCCTCCCGTTCCCGAACCTCTTCCGATGCCGCACAATTTGCAAGCAATGGCGAGATATAACGCAGAGCCCGCACCTCCGCCTCACGCGATCAATCAACCAGCTCTCGTGGCCTTCGTTCTGCCCTCTCCGATACTACAACGAAGCATCGGAGGGCGGTGAGTTTCGGTGGTCGGGCTACTCCGCTGTGACGAACAAATGGCAAAGAATGCCTCCGCTCTCCCTCCCCTGCCTCGCAGGCATGAAAGTCTGGGCCGGTGCCTCCGGATTGCTCTGTTTCTACAACCGAGAAAACACAGACCGGCTTGTGGTGTGCAATCCCGTGACGAAACAATGGCGGGAGCTCCCGCCAATGAATCATAAGTGGCGATGGCCGTGCGTGACGCACATGATCGCTGACGAGGAGACAAACTCCTACATCATCGTTATGGCGGGGACGGAAGCCTATCCTAGCAGTGGTGGCTATGGCCGGTCACGCATCACCGAGGTCTATAATTCTAGCAGCGACAAGTGGGAGGCCGGAGGCAGCCTTCCGCTAGGATTCTACCTCGAGACGCAAGACGCCGCTTACGAGAGCGGCCTTCTCTATTGTACCGCACAAGTTTTTTCGCAGCAGCAGCAGCAGCCACAACAGCAACATTCGGAGACGCTGTCCAGCAGCAGTACCGATGTGATGGTGGCCTACGACGTTTGCAAAGGAGTTTGGAAGGTGGTTTCTAAAGCTCTTCCGGACAGCAGTTCTTGCCAAACGCCGTTGGTGTGCGGTGGCGGCCGCGGTATTGCCGTGGCCGTGGCTCCCGTGGACGCCGATGGCCCCGCGGGCCAAATCTTTGTGCTGGACGCAGCCTCGCGGTGGCAGCTGGTCGCCTCCATGCCGGAGGCGATGCATAGAGACATCGGCTTCTGGGGCGCATGCTTCTCCAGTAGCGTTGGTGACGAGATTTTTGTCATGAGCGACACTGGTGAGCTCGTTGTTGCGTACAACCTTGCAACCAATTCGTGGCGTAAGGTGCCGCGGGCCAACAAGAAGCACCCGGCTGCTGTGATGTCTTCCCGGTTTTTGGCACCAATCTCCTTCCGACCAGATGTTACTTCGACTCCTTGATTTCAGAGATCCTTTCTGCAAATCCTCAAGTTTACAGAAGAGTACTTTCGCATGGCTGGCGAAAGCTTTTGCACCTTCCTTACACTGGATGCCGACACAAGGCATCCTCGGCATCCTAATCTGATCAAGAGAGCAGCTGTTATTAGGTTGTTGCTTGACTTCGGTGACTTCGGCATCTACAAGTTGTAACAATGGAATGCACTTGCTAGTCTGGTCTAGAGAGCCCATCTTCTTGAATCTTCGGCATCTTTGGCGTCCGCAAGTTTAATCAACGGCATGCATTTGCTATTCTGCTAAACAGGTGGAGCTAGACTGAGTTCGGTATCTTCGGCATCTTAATCAGCTTCTTGAATTGTTGCTGATACTTCGGCATCTTCGGAATCTACATGTTTATGTCAACGGCCTGCATTTGCTAGCCTGGTGACGAGACGGAAAGCGCTTTGAGTTAGATCATTTCGGCATCTGTAAGATTCTGGTCTGATCACGGAAGCAACAATTTGAGTTGTTCCCGACCCTTAGGCATCTTCGGCATCTGCGAGTTCTGTCAACTGCATACATCTGCGAGCCTGATGAAGGGATGGAGAGCTCTTTGAGTTCGGCATCTGCAAGGCTCTAGTCTGAGCAAGATATCAACAATTTTGGAATTACTGCCGAAACTTAGGCAACTCCGGCATCTGCAAGTTCTATCAACGGCAAGCATTTGCGAGGCTGATGAAGAGATGGAGAGCTCGGTACTTTCAGCATCTGTAAGGTTCAGTGACATCACGAAAGCAACAACTCTTGAATTAATTGCGGAAACTTCGGCATCTCCTTGTCTGGTGAAGAGCCAGCTAATTGAGTTTATTGGATTGTGAGCTCACACATTTGACCTGTAGCCATGTGTTACGAAATTTTTGTACACTACTTAAGGCTAACTTACTCAAATCATAGAAACCATAGATAGATAGATAGTTAGATACAGGAACCTCCATTGTGAGGGAGTCGACACCACCCGCAGCAAGGGTGCCGGCTTTACAGTTTGTCTTCACAGACAGAAGAGGAATTTTAGTTTTGAACGGCTTTAGGTAGTCTGTACCACGTATTAGAGAGCAATCATGTCTTTCTCCAAAGCTTTGAATGCAAACCGAGTTTGGTTTAGCAACTGCGGCGTCATATGGAGAGTCTCACTGTGGAATAAATTTTGATGACATTCGGTTACCACAATTGGAATTCCACTGCAAAGTAGACTTAGGTTACTGGCACCACCGCCGCACATGGATTCTTCTCCGCACCATGCAATCTTGCTCACTTAGTTGAAAACCAATGACATGAGTTATCCTCTGCATCATGTTTTGTTCAGTCTTCCGAAATTGAAGCCTCCTTCAACAGTATTTTATATTTAGAGAATGAAAACACTAGAGGTGGCATTGGCATCGATGGAAAGCCGATTACATATGGTCTGACAAAAACAAGAAATAATATCTATGTTCCCTTCCTCCCTTCCATCCAGATTTATGGTGCACATCACCGAGAGAGGGAATTATCACATACAAGCATACCTCTTGTCCATCCAACGTAAATCTTGACCTCCTATAGGTGGTTGTTGCCAACTCGTCTCGAATGATTTCAAGTAGACTAATTTGGGGTCTTTAGAGTTAATTCCAGTATGAAATCAACTTAAAAAAGTGACCTTGGGGTGGAATACTATTTCAGGGCTTTTATGTTGGATGAGTATGGGTGAGTTTTCATGTAGGCTGCTCACCCACGAGATTCTAGCGGAATGTAGATGCCACTAGTGGAATCTTTTGGGCGAGCAGTCTATATGGAAACTCACCCTAAGAGGTACACTTGTATATGATAATCCCCCCTCTTCACACCACCTATCAAGTGGTGTTTTTTTTGGGGGGAGGGGGTAATAACGGCCCCTATAGTTTTGTGGCGAGTTCATCCAAATTTAAACTTTTTAGGTCTCTAACCATGAATGAGGTTTAATTTGGCTTAATATGAATCCCCATGGTCTACATAAAAATCGTATTTTTCACCTTTCCCCTTGGTAGGTGTCACGAAGCTTTACCCGTCCCATCCTTCACTCATCTCCTTGTGATTTTCTCCTCCCTCTCTCCCTTCATTCTTATCTTATGCATTCCTTAGGGTTTCCCTTACCATAGCATGCAACTACTACACCAATTATCCCAATTAGTGCATGTTAGTATTTGGAGTTATGCAATGCTACAACTATTTAATGAGAATATGATATTTTATGAAAGAAAATCATTTATGTTCAAGGATGTGCAAATGGACATGATGCGGCCCCTGACCGTCATGTCAAGTCACATCATTGATGTGGTAGTTTTTTTTATTGTATCAATTTTTTTTGAAAATTTACTTTTTTTTGGTCCATTGCAATTAGCAATCAACTTTTTAAAATAAACTTTAGAATTCAAAAATTCAAAAAAGATCCGGACCATTAGATCTTCTTAGATGTAAGATCTAACCGTCCATGGATTTTTGGAATTTTTGGAATTTTATTCAAAGCTTTTGCTAGAAGTTGATCGCTTCTGGTCGACTACAACAATCAATTTTGAGCAGTTGACTAGAGTAGTCAATTGCTAAACCAAAAATTTCAAATTTCAAAAAAATTTAAAAACAAATCATGAACCATTACAATTTGTAGCCAACAAGATCTAATGCACTTGAGTTTTTGGAATTTCTTTTTTCTTTTGTCATTTGCAGTTGATTGTTGTGTCAATTATTATTTTGCAATCAACCAACGGGTTGACCACGTTAGTTTACCCTTGGGTAAACTATCAAATTTACCTCTCCCCCCCCCCCCAAAGACATGACTTTTTTGGTATGCCATCACATCACTACCATAGGACATGACATGACATGACATGACGGACGTGGACATGAAGTCCATGGCTATGTTCTATAATGTCCAAACAACCTATTGAACTCCTAAGTAAGATGTGATTACACTACATAACTTTGAATTAGTAACACTCACTAGTTGGGATAATCAATATAGTTAGCACAAGAAATATTATATGACAATCTTCTTTGTCCAATGCATCCTTCAATTTAATGGCAATGGCCATGGTTGTTTTTGATACTAGGATGACTTTACCTATTATGAAAGTTCTTGGACGGTTTAGACCCAAATTGTATCAAAAACAAAATCACCATTGAATACCCATATCCTGTTGGTATCGGAAAGAGTGAAAAATTCACTATAAATACACAAATGGTATAAGAAATAGACGATACCAATCCGACATTGGTTGGAACCCTTGATTTTTCTTTGTTAGTATTTGGAGAAGTAACAATGTCAGTGGCATGAATAATTTTTAATTTTTCCCACCAAATTATGAAGCTTCTGGTTTAGGCCAATCATATCAAAGATTGTGCACTTTTCATACAAATTCAAATTTTAGTTGATTTTTGAGAGAAATTGTTTCTAAATTAATTTGGCAAAGATCAACGATAACGTCCTTATTCCAACTGTTTGGATGTGGTCCAAGATTTTCTCCTGTATACGCTTAGTACATCTATGATTTGGACTGAAACCCCCAGACTTTTGGGGGCTAAGCAACTGTTTGTGCAAAAAGCCAAAAAAACATTCCCAAATGGCCACTTATCAAGAACTCAATGTGTAAAAGAGAAGCACATATTCTGAGTGTGATGTCACTTCTCAATGACCTTGAAGTCGTTTGCCTCTCAAAAACGTGCTTGTCAAGCAACTCATTTTACTCAAATCTACCACATTTCATTTGGTAAAAACTATCGATTGATTTACATCTGCAATAACCTCAATCCCAAAACACCATTGAAGAGACCATATTGTAATGCATTAGTCTGCAAAGCAGTTAATACATGAGCATTCCAGTCTACTTCAAAATAGATGGCTGTGCATACAAAGTAAAATTATTGAAAGAGGAACTTCTGCAAAGATATTGATATATCCTAAAGAATTCAGGGATTGCTCTCCTTGTGAACACAAGACAAGGAACAAGCATCCAGGAATCACATACTGATGCACATGGACAATATCTCAACACTGGGGGCAAGCCTGATTGCAGCCACCAAAGCCACTAGGATTTATGTCACATGATGTCCACAAAATCAAATTCAGGTATATCCAAAGTGTTTTGGATCCTTGAAACCTCTCATTGACACCCATAACTTAGGCAATCACCTAGACAATACCTCAGCCAGCCATGCTGGCAATTACTGCAACTGATCCTGCTGTCAAATAGTACAGCCCTGACACTTCAGACTCTATCTGTCTGCTTGATTTCAGAGAAGCCAGAACTACAAACCTACTCGCCTTTCTTCCTGAAAGAGCAACCTTCAGTCAAGCGAGCCCTTCCACCAGTGGGCTGGCAAAGAACTGTTGAGCAGCCACCGCACAGCACAACTGTCTGTGAGTGGCTGAACACAGTGGTACTGCACAGAAACAAATAGCCCACAGCTTTCAATATCCAGACAACTCATGGAAACATAGAAATATAACGCTACTAGAAATAACATTTTGCTCCTGAATTCAAAATCGGTCTTTGGTCTCTACTTCCGAGAACCTAATTGGGTAAGTCACCCTCTAACATCAAACTGCAAAACTAGATTTAGGTCACAAACGAAGGATAGAGAAATTCCAAAGAGAAGGGAACTCACATGCTGAAACATCCCTGACACTTCACGTCCTGCATCAAAGCGCACACATTACGTCAACATTAGGTAAGAGGTAATGCTTAGTACTTCCACACCCAGACTAGACCCTAATTAATCAGAAAGCTCTGCTTTTCAGGTCAGACTCCACTGTACGAGGTAGTAGCACTTGGCAACCGTGTTCATAAGCAACCATAATGGACATGCCCCATACTATTCCATCCTTGTAGATGTGTAAGGAGATTTCAGACTCTGCAAATATTGTTTGACTCTGCACTGCCCATGATGTCATACACCTTCTCATAATACTTCCTCCCATCATATGATCCGCTTAGGTAGAAAGAAGTTACCCTTGTCTACATGCTCTGAGTGAGGTCAAACATCAGTGCCCAAGAATGACCTAGATACGATGCAAGAACTATATTCCTTGCACTAATTTGGTACTAAAAACCTAATGAAGTACTTAGACACGAACAACCTAATTAATGAAGTGAATGAGCATATTGTCGATGATACTGGGCGTCACGGTGTCCTTAAAGATGAAAACTGAAACTCGTAAACAATATCCCAGCAGGTAAAATTCATTGAAAGGCAATTTGTTCATGCTAGAGGATTACCATGAAGAACGAGTTGGGAGACTGCACAAGCCTTTTCAACTTATGCTTCCTCTTCTCTAGTTCCGCTGGAGGGTGCAGCAAGTCAATATCGTTTGAAAGCACCTGCCCCGCCACAGAATCCTCACACAATTAGAAAAATCCCCAAGGCCATCAAATTCGTGATAATTTCAGACTATTCACACGTTACAGCTACCTAATGACCTACTCTATCAAAAACCAACTCTATCTGCAAGAAACCCTGTCTTCTTCACCATGGAGATATTTCACGAACTCGAAGCCCCGAAACAGTGAAAATCCTCCCCCGCAAACACGGCAATGCTGAAGAAGGAATATGCGGGACACAAACTTCCATGTTGCCATCCATCGATAGTTACTTAACCAAATGCTTATTTCTTGCCGTATACTCCAGAGACTTAAACCTCCACAACCGCCAGCTTTAAATAAAGACAACGATACCAGTGCCGACTCATTTCACATCCACTGTTTATCACCAGAACGCGGGTATATCCACTCAGTGTTCGAGGTTAGGTTGGAGAGATGAGGGTTTTCCTTGCCGCCAAGGATGCTCCGAGAATTAGAAGACATCCAAGACGAGGGGGACTGAGGCTAATAAAGCGCCATTCTAAGGGGAAAAAAAAACAAAAAAAAAAACTTTGAAAACACAGGAACTTACCATCTTGCTTGCGCGCGTAGACGGGATGAGTTTGGACAAAAATTGCACTCGTCGTGAGGTGCGGCAAGCGTGCGGAGCTAGCGCGAAGAGAAAGAGAGCGAGGGTGACGCCCTCCGTGGCTTTACCCCTGCCCTAGCCGATTAGGGCTTGGCGCCCGGGCCACCCTCCATTCCGCAGGGTCACCCGGAGGCTCTCTCCATGAGCCCCCCCCCCTGTAACAAGTACAGGGCCACTTCAGTAGCGCAAGCCCACCCACCCAGCATTCCGGGCCTGCATGCGAGCCCTGTACACTCTAAACTCCGTAGTATCACACCTATGGCAACCAAAGTGCACGTGATATTACGGAGTTTTGTAGTGTTAACATGGATGCGTGATGTTATAGAATTAGTGTAGCATGTGACATTATGGAATAACACAAAGGAGATGTGAGGATAATTTGAATTTGTTCTCCTGTCACTTACGCTAGTGTGGTCCACTCCATGGCCTTCCCAGGCAATGTGGCGGACACATGCACCAACATTCAACAAGTGGCAGAAGAAGAAGAAGAATAAGAAGGTGACACTCCACATGTTGACACATGGCGCAATGTGAGGGTGTGGGTTGACTTCTTTGGTGGTTTGCATTAATGACAAATCTCGTGATATAAAGGAGAGAAATGTGACAATAAGGAGTGAGATTTGAACTATGAAGATCCGTTCCCTAGGGTTTCACGATATAAGACAGTGTGTGACATTATGGGGGTTGATATTACGGAGTTTAGGGTGTACTCCAAATCCCCAGCAAGAAAGTAGATGACATGCCCAACTATAAGAGCCACTTAACACACGGCCAAGGGCAGTGACCATGTACTTGTGTGGGCCCTCGACTCCCATCCAGAGGCCGTATCACGAGAAATGGGAAAGGTAATTTTATAGAAATTGACATGGTTTGCCAGCATATGCGTCAAGCCTACCTCTTGGAGGTGGGCTTGATGCAAATTATGATAGACTATGAAACAATATTTATAGTTCACAATGCAGGAATCCATGTAAACTTTTCATCCATGATGATTTCTTTGGGCCCTTAGGCCTTCACCTTCTAGCATGAATTAAACTTGAACAATCTCGGCCTTTTCAACCAATGAGAGATTACAATCATAGTCACAAGCCTTTAGTCTTGTGTGTGAAGTGGCCCTAATGTAAGCATGCCTAATTCAGTTACACTTCTTAAACTGACATCTATATTAGAATGGTTTGTGGTCTGGTTTGGATTTAAGAGTGGTCAACATGCAATTTGCTTAAAGAAATTATAGGTTGATTTTAAAACCCCGTACGGAATTCATGATTTTTTTTTTGTTTGTAAAAATGTGAGATCGCTTGAACGACTAGTGTGTAGCACATGCAACAATGCTTGGGAGTGAGGACCTCCACATGTGCTAATCTTTTCCGACAAACCCTAAAAAGTCCAATGCTAAAATACTACAACATCGTAGATTCTACTTAAGGCCAAAGCCATGTGAAAGAAGCCGGTGGAGTAGACTCTCCGGGGGCTTGGAACGAGGACTCCATGAGACATGCATGTGGTTGGCACCGGTGGACATGGGTGGTGCAAGCCTCAAGAGGACATGATTCACTACATAGGAAAATGTGGTATAAAGGGGATGCAAGGGTTATTCAAGTACATGGCTCCAAGTGGTTTGTTGCCATGAATGGGGTATGGTGTCAAGGGTGTAAGATGGTTGTAAGGCCGAGATTGGGATAACATCCAACATTTCACCACATGGAAGTGTTTAAATTGGGTCAATCTTGTCATTGATAGTGGAGGGGATCTAGGCTAGTCTTGGGATGATAGTGATTTTACCCTTTGAAATTATACCAACATTGTACTCTCTCTTTTAAAATAAAAAATCTCATATCTTCCATGTGTCGATTTGCTAATTTGGAGAGGAGAGAACTTGGGAAGTGCACTCTTCATTAGGATGAGAATGTGTCACCTTCAAATTAAAATTCCTATATACACCACTTCTTTTTTGGTAACAAAACAAGAACATACACACAAAAGTAGAGATTAAACATAGCCTAAAAAATGTACTAGTCCAAAATATATGAACCAACTTATAGTTAGAGTCCTAATGATGCACATAAGTTGCTTTTTATATATTAGAAGCATCACGTAATAACCCAAGATATATATGCAAACCTTACCTTCAAAAACATCTCTCCTATGTGTACAATGCAATGTAACATGCACCCCTCAGGTTATATATGAGCTCAATCAATGGTGTGGCATCTTTTATCCCAACATATACAACCAAAGCCTGGAGTCATCTTAATATATTAATCAATAAAAGTACAATTCAATCATCAAATAGCTACATTCCTCACATAATGATACATAAGTGTGAATCTTATGAAGCATCACATGACAACCATAGTTCTTCATTCTTCAAACAAAGACCACTTCATTTGAAACCAAGGGATTGTGCCAAACAATAGTACCCTCCCCCTCTCCTCTCTAATTAGTTACATTTTGTAGTGTTTCTTTGCGATGGATTATGATGTGATGCCGTTATGAAGCGGAAGACAAGACTTTTGCCCAAAACCGAACTACGCATTTACAATACCTCCAAATTTGGCTTGGCTCTTTCAAAACTTAAGTTTCGAGTGGGCTAATGTGTGAAAAATAAACATCTTTCCGTAGCCACAAAGACAACCAATGAAGTAGAATTTTGGAATATTGCTTGGATGGTTGCACACTTTTGGTCTCTTGATCTTCCTCGTACCTAGTCGTAACTTTGCTTGGGCAAACGGTTACTCATCCAATGCCTTACTTAATTTGGTGTTTAGAGGCCAATAAGGTAGGTCCATGTGAGAAGGGGAGGCTTTTGATTGCGGATATATTTTAGGTGTGGATCAAAAGATGTAATTGGGGTAACCAAAGAAAGAAGTATCTCTTGGGATTTCACTAGGTTAAATGGACCTTGTTTGGGTCGGGCATGGCATGGGTTTAATACCTAATTTACGCCAGCCTAGGAGGTTGGCAACAACCTTGTTTTTTGGGGGAGGGCCAAAATGTAATTGATTGATGGCATATTTTCTATGCAATTTCATCTTCAATTCATGTTGGTTCCTATTCTCAGGAGCGCGTTTGGGAGTCGCGTGTTTCGTCGCCGCCTTTCTCTTCCGTGTTGACGATGGCTCTTTCTTGATGCCTCGTGGGTGCTCGTAGTAATCTTCATCACTAAGCTCATCGGTACCCTTTGTGGGCTCTTTCTCTTCTTCACTCTCGGATCCACTCACACCTTCTTTCTCAAACTGCCGAGTGATGGCCTCATGGGCAAGCCGGGCTGCATGCAAGTTGTGCCGCCTCTTTATGTGCACAAATTTCACACTTGCGAACACCCCTAAGAACTGGTGAACAATACCTTTAAGAAACACCATCTTCCTTTCTCGTGCCCTCCACCTTTTTAACACCTATATATGAACGAGGGTGCTTCCTAGATTAGGTAGGGTTTTTTAGCCAACAAACTAGAATGGATTGCATATATGCCTCCCCTCCACGTGCACAAATTTCACACGTTAGTTACAAGCCCGCCCTCAAGATTTGTTGTGCAAGCCATAACCCTTTCTCATGCCCTCCATCTTTGTGAACACCCAAACATCATCGTGCATTCTAAATTAGGGTTTCGTCGACAATCTAAAAACGGGTCGCATATCAGCTTGCAAAAGGGGACTGACAGAGAGGAGAGGTCACCCTTGGGCATAGACTAGGCTCATACAAAGCTAGGCTATATGGGTCAAGTGTTATTGCTGAATAGTATCAGTTCTCATTTTGCAAAATGATCACAACGAAAGAGAGCCAAAAACCTCGTTGTGCATGACTGAATGAATCTCTCCTCGATCGATCCCGCACAATCGGCCACATATTCATTGATTGAGCACCAAACAATGTATATTTAAAAGAGAGAAAGAGGAATGCCAACAACCAGAGGTTCATGTGACTGAGAGACGCTTCACCGTTGGGGATAGACTAGGCTCGAATGTAAACCTGAAACGGGGTTACGGAGCTAGGCTATGAGCCAAGTGGCACGTGCTGAACTTGAATGTGATTCGATTCTCTCTAGTTTTTGGTTGGAATAGAGTTATCTTTCAAGTCTCTCAAGAACGCATGGTTTGGTAGGGAGTTTGCGCCCGCTTTTGACAGTTTATGATGTTTAAGAGGTGCTCAAGTGCGTGGCCAAAACCCCCAATTTTACTGAAATGAAGGGGAGGCGTTTGACTTGGGCGAGAAGACGGACATTCGCAAATTTCATGGCTGGCTTTAGAAGGCACCTGGAATGGTGCTCTCAAACAAGTCTAATAGGTATAACAACGATGAAGGAGAGCGAAGAACCTGCTTGTGCACAACAAGTGAATCGCCGTGACACACCAAGTTGTCAACTTTCCAGAAATACGCAAGCCGGAGGCCCTCGATCAATCCCACGTAATCGGCCACATTCATCGATTGAGCACCCATGTATTGGCTCACTTCGTCCACCGGCATCCCATCGTGGTCGTGGAGGACAGCCCCCGACCCCGAATGCTTCCGATCCATCACCGAAGCCCCATCATAATACACGTGCCATGGGGCTTTCTGGGTCCCCCGCACTTCCCCCGGCGCCTTGTATTTCCTGTCCTCGATCTCCTTCCCAGCTCCTTGCCCTTTCTGTTGTTGGCTCGAGCCCTGATCTGCAGTTTTTGGCTGCACGGCGGTTGCGTGGCCTCGAGGATTATACTTCTTCTCCCCTTTCCGCACGTTCGAGTGACTTGGTTCCGATGATTTCTGCCGCTTCTCTTTCCCACAAGAAGACTTTGGCAACTTTCTTTGCTCTACGTGTGCATAGAATTGCGCTTCAAGCCTCAGGAGACTAATTTCAACATCCTCCCCAAGCTCGAGTCCATCCTGCATCGTTCGGAACTATAGCGACATATATATACATGCTCTTAGTTACTAAAATGCACAGGCTATTATTCCATGAACATTGTCACGAACAGATGCACCATAGTTCGAGGACTAGTTACATGTACTCCCCAAACAATGAAAACCTAGGATTAGGGTCACAAACAGTGCTTGTTTTCCAATTGAACTCCGACCCACTTAACACAGCAAATATGAACATGATGTTGTCCATGAACAAAGGCCAAAGTGGGGATTATAGTCTGTAAAAATTGACAAAGGAGACACATTATCTGCAATGTGCTGTGTACTCTGACAAAAGAAGCTTCTTGGCATGCATCTCACACTAGGGTTTGGGGTAAATGAGGGAAATGAAGAAGCTGGAAACATTTGAAAGGTTGAGTTAGAGGTGACCTTTCAGCTTCTTCTTTTTGAACTGAGAGTATGAAGTTACTCCTTTTCACTGTCATCCAATTGGCATAAGTTATGGTGTTAGACCCCATTTACACCGGAGAGGTTAATAG
Organism: Polytrichum commune; assembly: GCA_950295325.1. Lineage (NCBI taxonomy): Eukaryota > Viridiplantae > Streptophyta > Polytrichopsida > Polytrichales > Polytrichaceae > Polytrichum > Polytrichum commune. The sequence continues at coordinate 18,185,759 of OX485806.1, forward strand.
GTTGAACTTGAAGATAGGAGCCTTTCCATTGGCCAAGACCTTCTTACTCAAAGCTTCTTCACTCGACTCCACTTTACACTTGAGCTTTCAACTTGAAAGTTTGGACTTTTTGCCGGGCTTACAATAAAGAAAGAAAGATGACAACAATGTTGCCACCAACATAAATAATAATATAGTGTTGCTTCAGTATCGAGTTGGTCTATATGCAATTCCAAAACTGACATGACAAGAATTAGAGGGGCAATTAGAGGGGCCTTGAAGTCTACTGCCTCCTTTCAAAGTTAAACACCTTGAATGGGCATGGACAAGCCCATTGGCACCTACCTCCCCCAAGGGCAAGCCCTTAGGTTCCCACATGGTTGGTTGAATTTTTTTTGGTTCATATATGATTGGGTGGAACATAAACGGTAGGGTGCACTAGATATCAAGTGCTAAGGTCAACCATCTAAGTACTATTCCAGCCTTAGGCCACTTAACCTCATAGCTCCCATAGGATCTGGGTTAAGGCATTGGGTTTAACCCACCTTTTCAAGCTTACAATATTTAGATGGCACCTTGATGGATCCCATGTGGAATGACTACAACAAGTTCTCACTCAAAATCCTAAGCAACCTCAATGAAGTTGAGAGTTCGTGCCAATGGGGCCCTATACCAATGGACTGTCAAGCATTCTTAGCTTGTCACAAATTCTCCTTTGTTTAGCACCCTTTCCTCCTTCATATCTCACTTTGAGAATGACCACTTTCCACTTGTTCAAACAATTGAGAGCTTGAGGATTGGCCCACGACTACAACATAACTTACCTTACAGTACTAACCATGTCTGAAACGCCCTTTCCTATTAGATATATTAGATTTGGTTGATTAAAAAACATTTTTGTCAATTTATAGTAATTCAATTAGAGTGACTGGACATCGAAATTCCATAATAGTCTAGATGGTTAGGATACCTGGCTTTCACCCAGGCGACCCGGGTTCGAGTCCCGGTTATGGAATCCTTTTTGTCCGACAAAATCAGATGTACTTTTTGATTTGTTACCTCTAACCTAGTACCCTAAGAATCAAGGCTATCGTCATTGACATGCTTACTAAATTTGCAAGTAATTTGGAATCGGTATATTTGTGGCAAAAATGTGATATTTCAGCATGAATTAGACGTCCATGCCTAGTCATGAGGACAGTAACCTCGTGTCCTATGTTCAGAAACATTTGTAACTGCAGTACCCAGCTGCTTGTAGCCACAGAGGCAAAACCTAACATATTACATACCCTGTGATTCTGACCTAGATCACTTAGAAGTTGGGTAATTCTGCATAAGCTTATGTTTGAAATTCTACTGGCTTTTGAGAATATCTCACCAGCAGTGACTATGCCAAGATAGTAATCCTAGACACCAAGAAACGCCTCCTTTCAATGTGTGTGTCCAGTCCAGGCTTACTGGCATTCCACCAAGCTAACCCGTTTTCAACATTGCCCTAAAATACCTTCGTAAAAGAAGCCTCAAAAATGTCTATGATAAGAATCTGTTGAACCTCGTGAACCTGGCAGAGGATTCCAATTCCTACTGTTTCCCACCCTAATGCAGTATGGAAACCAATGTGCATACCTTTTCTGAAAGTTCTTCGACCCACTGTACTCTCAAGAATTCTGTTATATATAAATGTGTTGGTGACGCCTTGTTGAATGTGGAACAGCCAATTTCAACAGTGCCGTGCAGTAAAATGCTTGGTCCTGTCTGATGGTTGACAGATAGCCACAAGCTGCAATCATCTGGGACATGTGAAGATCTCCACACACTTGAAAGAGGCGATCATGCAAGAAGAGGTTGTAGACCTTTGTTTTCAAGCTTGTCAAGTTCAGACAGCTCACATTGAGAAATAGTTAACTTGTTCCTACCACACGCACTGCAAAGGGAGGCCCGGTGTAACTCAAAGGCTCATGGGGAGGCTTAGAAGCAATATGAGCTGAACCCAGTAAGGTGTATTGCCCGGGGACCAAGAAGCATAGGGCAAACCGATGCACAACTTCCCCCAATGCTCCCACTTCTACCACTCCATCGAGCGTTCCTAAACACACAAGTATTTCTCCGTTAGTCAATAAAACCTCTCGTTTCACCAAAGCCTAGTACACAATTGCAATAATTGCACACTGAACAACAGCACAAAGAAAGTTGATGCACATGCAACAGAATGAATCAAGAAAAAAACTGTGAAAAGAGCCCACTCTCTTATCAATCAATATAACTGCCACCAACATGCAAGCTCTGATTTTATTTGATCTCATCACTACATCCTCTGCCTGTAGAAATATATGCACAAGCATTCCATAGTGGACCAGAGCTCAAACTCTTCAAGAACCAACAATGAACAAAATCCTTAAACACCCAGAAGACCAAATTTTATGGTGGTAAAAGACCTGCCGGGTAAGGGTGGACTTGGAACTCACCAGCCCAAAGCACAGTCGCCTTGCTGCCAGTAGCGCCCAAGCAACTTGTACCAGTAACGTCCCGACAAGTCACATTCAGCGTCATCTTCATGGCCTCGTTTGTATTGTTCCTAACAAGCATTTCAATAGGTGTCAATTCTCTCACACCAATTCCACCCTTACTGTCCGCGGCTACCACTCCATCATCTGCCTCCACTTTTTGAAGACCTATCCTGGGTGATCCAGGAAGGTTGTCGATGTCGGAGCTGTCCCTAGCACTTCTCACTGCTGGAGACATAATAGAGGTCTTTGCCAGTCGGAAACCAAATGTCAGGGGATCGGGCAAGAGAATTTTTAGGACGGATGCCTGCAGGGCTTCTCGAAGAGCATCCTTGATGGGTAGCTCCCCTGCACTGTTCCGACCTGAGTGCCACTGCACACAAATCTTTGAACTGAGTTCCTCAATCGCAGTGTTCAGCTCGGCTTTGGCTTGCCGCTCAGCTCCATCCTTGGACTTGACATCGTACTGAATGGCAGAAGCCCGTGCCAAACTCGCTTTATCCAAACCAGCCAATTTGAACCGCTCAAGAGGTATAAGCACACGTGCAGAGTAATCTCTATCTATTCTTGTTGTTGGGTATAAACACTCTCCATCCTCCAGCTTCTCATTATCTCCAGCATCCTTTCTGCTGACAGTAATTTCGAAAACCACATCAGTTGCATTCCAGAGCTCTAGCTCCAAAAGCCGCATACCCCAACTACCTCTATAAGGATCCATTTTCACCAAGCTTTCTCCACTCTCCCGTGCTTGCTCGCAGGAGCTCGGATCTGGTAGCGAGCTGCTGATGTTGGCAGCAACTTCCATTGTCAGCAACCTGGCTTGCACCAGACACAGGCCTCTCTGTACATGTAGCTGCAACGGTAAAGCCACGCGCCTACCTGGAGGTGCTTCTGTTCCTTCCATGGAAGGTCCTGCGTAGTGGATGACAAGCATGGGACTGATGGCATCCTTTGAAGGCTTCACCCCAGCTTGCAAATCTGTATTTGTAGTAGGTGGGCCTGCTTTCAGGGTAACTGGCACAACAACCGTCGCACCAGGTGGCAAGGGCAGTGCATCTTCCAACACACTGTGCCCTATGGACACCACATGTTGCAGTTGCTTGCCAGTTAAAGTCATGTGGGCCTCCACTACTGGGACAACTCCAGCATTGGAAAGACTAATTTGCATCTCCCGGATTTCACCCTCATAGAGAACAGCAGCCCCCTCTCCACCCACAACTTGGGCTACCAAGAGAGGCAATGGCTGGACCACCTCCACCTTGTCACATAGGGCTGGCTGACGCCCTCGGTGACCATTTCTAAAAGGATCACCCAATGCTGTTCCTTTTGCTGCACTCCATTCAGTGACTTCTTCAAACAAATGCTCTGCAATCACTCCGAAGCATTTCACAATACACCCCCTCAAAGTGATTTCTCCTACTGAAAGTGGCAACCCGGACAATGTCAGCATTTGCCCAGAATTTGGAGGTAATGTGACCGACACAGGAAAAGCTTCGAACACCCTATGGTCCACAGACAGAGAAATGCTTTCCACAGTGACCTCGAATGCACAGGGATTGGCAAGCTCCACATGGACTTCCACAGGCTCACCTACTATCCAGACTACTGGAATTTTGGTGTTGGTATCTCCTTTGGCAACAAAAGGAGTGTAAATGAAGGGTCCAGTGGAAGTGCGCCCCATCCACCATTCCTTTTTGTTGGCTGTCCTCTTGACAATCTCTCTTTCAGGTGGCACTGGTGCGTAGGCATTTAGTCTTACAAAGGGAAGAGCAGGGTTAGAGGACCTTGTGCCTGGAGCTAGACGCTCCGCCGACATGGATAAAGCAGTTGCTAATGCTACTTGAGAGTTAGGAGTAATAAGTGGATAATGATTTCTGAGCAGCTGTGCTGCAGCATTCCAAGCTGCCAATGCATCACCTGCTCGCACCGCGGCAGAGAGCATATCATTCAACACATCTACTTGCAATGTACTCCACTCACCGATCTGCTTGTCTCTGCCTTCTGCTTTACTGAGACACTTGTAAGATTCTGCAGTGAGGGACATCACTTGTAGGGCACTTACAGCAGCCCAGTAGCTGTGTTGCTGTTGGTATAACAGAGCAACTTGGCGTCCATAGAATGCTGCCTTGCGTTCATAACCAAGTGCACTGAATATCCGGGCTGCTTCCACATTGACTACCAGGCGATCACTGGCATCCAACAGAGCTTTTGATCCCTCTACAGCTCCCATTACTAGCTCCACGACATCTCTCGCCAGCTCCTTTCTGCAGAGAAATCTGGCAAGTTTTAAGGTAGCCTCTAATTCAAAAGACAATGCTGTTGCCCTACGGTAGAGCTGAAGAACCTCCGAATACCGGAATTGCACCTCCTGTTCCAGAATCTCGTTCTTGTGAACCGCCGCCCGATCCAAAACAAGGGCACAAACATGACCCTCTATGGCCCCTGCATGCCAGAGGACGTCACCTGTGAGGCGGGCTAATTCAATAGCAGTAGAGTAATGCGCATTCGCATCTAAAGGCGAGCCTGCAAGCAAGCAGTAGTCCCCAATTGTCTTTTGCACTCGACCTAGTTTCCTTTTCTTGTTGACCTCATCTGAATTGAGCGACACCTGATGGATGGCAAGTAGCATGCAAAGGTTAGAGTTAGAAGGATCCCAGCTGCAACCCTTTAACCGAGGTTTTATATGTGGTGCAGATTAACAAGTTTCCAAAAGTATAACATTGACTCTCCATAGACTACTACACACCTAGAATCACATCACACCACGTATACATTAATTTTCTACCCATCATCATCTCCACCTAGTTTCTTTACTTGGTGATCTCGTCTGAATTGAACGACACCTGATGGATGGCAAGTACACATGCAAAGGTTAATTGTTAGAAGGATTCCAGCTGCAACCCTTCAATCGAGGTTTTATGTGGTGCAGATTAACCAGTTTCTTATTGTGTAGCATCGACTCTCCATAGACTACTACACACCAGGAATCACATCGTCATAAGTTCTCCAGATGATATGATGGAGAGAAAACACAACCAAACGAAAAAAAGTTAACTAAGCACCAACACATTTACCTGCGAGTCTAAGGGCGTGGTGAGCCCCACCGGCTTCAAATGCAGCACCCAGCTCTCGAATGCCATTAGCAACGAGGCCGCAAAGTCGTGCATTAGGGTTTGCATGTGATGCCCCAGCTGCTGACGGTCCATGGAGGGAAACATTACCAGATACTCATTCCTCTTCTCATCAGCCTTCTCAATTTGCGCTTCCGTGGGGTGGAATGCAAAGCAGCGGTTCACATGCGCGGATGGATACAACTTGCACACAGTCGAGAATTGCTCATACGCAGCTCCCACGTCCGGTGAGTTAGGACAATGGCACACCCCAATCACTCCCAGAATTTTCCTCTGCGCCTGAAAATCCTCCCAGGGGCTCCTCGCTGCGCCTCCCACCATAAACTTCAAATACAAGCTGCCTGTATCCCATGGCTGCTGCGAAAACGGGCTCTTTTGATGCTCGGTGTAATGTGGCGTCACGCTTGCGAGTGGGATCTTCGTGTGCTCCACCAACATCGCTGTGTAGTCCCGGAACTGAGCTGCTGGCATATCCCCCACAGCTATAATCGCCACTCGCACCATGCTCCCTCCCTCTATTCTCACCTCGGGTTCCATCTCGCCTACCCTCCTCTTCCTCCTCTTCCTCTTCTCCTCCTCCTCCTTCTCCTACTCCCAATTCCAACCTCAACACCTGCCTGCTATTCTTCCTCCTCCCTTCGCCGATCTCTCCCATCCCCGCCGCTGCCCCATCTGCGCGCTATTCTGTATGGTGTTTTAGTGCCCTGTGCGACACAACGAAGCGGGCAAGGTGCGCAATGCCATCCTCCTTAGCCATCGCCATCGCACTCTTGTTCGTGTCTGTGCCCTCCTCGCGCTCCTTAGGGTTTTGGCAAGCTCTATTCTAAACTCTCTCTCTCTCTCTCTCCTTGAGCTCAATTGGAGTTTACATGATCAAGTACAAAACATAATTCTTATATGGGAGTCCATGTGGCACCATTTTCCAACCTTGTTATCCAAATAAATACTACACTAGAAATGTATTTAGTATCGCATGGTATTTTGTGTCACTTTGGTAACTTTTTTAATGACATTTTTTTATGAATGAGGCTACAAGTATTGACATCCCAACTTCACAAGTATGGCATATTTTGTATCCTAACAATTATGTATTGCTAAATTGGTCATATAGTTTGTTAAAACGACCACAAAGACGCATCGTCGCGCGGTCACATGACTTGTCAAAGTTTTGAGTTTTTATCACACACATGAAGGGGAGCGAGGTATCAACTTTGTGTTATAATTAATGAACTTGGTCAACTTGGATGACAAGTCAAAGCCTAATTGACACCTTACACATTGATTGTGGTTGTTTTAACCAATGTGTGATCGATATAACGATTGTCATGAATGATTGAAAATTGGATGAAAATGCAGTCAATGCATGCAACTATTTGCTTCCCACTGGAAGGCACTTGGCAAGCATAAGACTTTAGTATGTTCAAGTTTACAAAATTGTAAATCTATAGTGCCCAAAAAAGTTTTACAAAGACTGACAAATAATGTTAGGTTTCCATTCAATGTTGGTGACACTACTATACAGGCAATTTATGATTAGTTTTGAGCAAGACAAATAGAATCACTGACACTAAGAACACATTATTTTGTTTACTTAACTGCATTATTGAATTGTTATTATCTAGTGTATTTTGAGAGGTAACTAGGTGGGTCTTTAGTTTTCCTCTGTAATATTGATATGTTATTGGGTAACTCTATTATGACTCACCTCTCTCCACAATGTGTTCTCTTCCTTCTCTCTTTAAACTCGAGTACAAAATGAGATACATGATCAAGTACAAAACAAAGTGTTTATTCCATGTGGCACCATTTTTCAACTTTATTGGCCAATTACCAAGTGTATTTTGAGGGGTAGGTGAATCTCATTTGAGAGAGAGAGAGGGGGCTAAGACATGAGCAATGAGCGGTGAACAATGAGTGTTAATCAGCAACACATGAGCATTGAACGGTAACTTGTGAGTTGTTTAGTCACATATAGTAAATTTTAAGGACTATAGGGTTATAATGTAAATTTAGCATTATATTTTATTGAATATACTCAGTTATAAAATATGAAAATTCTTAATTCTCATAATTTATGGGGTCTATTACTATGGACCACTGAAAAATATTTAATCAACTGTTGATTTTTGTTGTAAGAATCCAAAACATTGTTGCGTGCAACCAAAGTAGATAAGATATATTTAATATCACGTACAATTTTTTTGAAATACTAGGGTGAACACTGCACTAGCATCACTACTCGTGTTCAACAACACATACGAGCTCAAATAGTCGCATGACCTCGTTGTAGGTATATGTTGGAGTGTGAATGAACTTGTCGTTGTCGCAATCTGCCTTGTATAGAAATCCAAACATGTAGTATAAGTGTTTGCAATACACCCAATTCCCATTCTTTCCCAAGGTCACAAAGGACATTTTGATGAAGTATGGGCATGTGCATTGTGGGATGTCACCAATTGTGACACATTAAGAGTTATTCTCCTTGAAGACGATGTTGATGATAACTTCAAATATTTGATGCATAATGGCATTGACTTCAACAACATGGTATACATCCATGAGTATGGCGCTCTCCCATTTGTTTTTGTGACTTACCATTGGTGTTTCTAGATTTTGCTTCATTGTTTTTAAAAATCTAGAAGTTGGGTGGGTGTCATGGTTTGGTGGCACACAAAAATGTAATCCAAGGATGCAGAGTGTCCTTGTTGTTGAGAACCTACGACAAGGAAAAAAAATGCATCCTTCTACAAAAGTTGGAACCTAGCATCTTCTAACACCAACACCTTCTCCCTCAAGAGACTAGTTCTTATTTTCACCAACCATAGACTAAGTAATATAGGCCAATCCATAACATATTTCTTTTTGTTGCCACTCACACAACATTTGATATTGTCAAGGTGAAACCAAAACACTTGTTGCACATTGTTGGTGGAAAGGAATTGCTTCTTTGTCTTTTTGTACATCGGAGCAGAGGTGCCATGTTTGCCAATTCCGACTTTGGAATTGCACAAAGTCCATGTATTGGTTTGCATTGCCCAATATCATTTAGCAGAGTTGGGTGGCATTGGGAAATAGGTGGTCAATCTCCAACATTGATGTGCTATGTGTCACACAATGCTTTGGAAAATTAAAGGATTCCTCTATGTATGCTTAGAAATGGAGTAGTTCACTTTGTCAGGCCGATGTGAGTTTTATTCAGCACCAAGTGGCAAACCACGTTTCGTTTGGACATTTTGAACACAAACACTTTGTCTTTTGAATAACTCGAGAAACAATGGATGTAAACAAACTTGAACCCTCAGTGATCTATGAGTGCTATGTTATTGTCCATGGTTCCAATCCCCATTTGCACAAATCGCAATGACCTGGACCCAAAATTACAAAAATAAAGCAAAGCCAAAGTTGTAAGTTTGTCCATCACAACCTCCACGCAAGCTACATGTTAGTGATGGCCCTTACTTGGCGTTCCTTTCATGGGATGAAGCAATGGTTCAATTCAACCTCAATCTTCCATAGGAAGAAGATTGGATAGCGTTGACCACCAAAATTATTGGCCAATGGCAAAACACTTGTTGGAAAATAACTAGAAGTCGTGCTTCTCATCCAAGGGGTTCCGCCTCCCCTCAAAGTGGGTGTGTCTTCTTTGTTTCATAATGCATTTGGCATTGGCCTATGTCTCCACCCAATCTTATTACATATTAAAACAAAAAAACCTCTCTCGGGGAGGTCTCTCCCTCTTATCACGTGCGCTCATGACTTATTTATCAAGGGTTATTTACCTTGCTGAAAATATTATAAGGTATGGTATTTTTCAAAATAAATGTAAACGCTTGTATTTTAATACATCCTATTAGTATTTATAAATGTTTGGGGGGTATCATTTTAAAATACCCTATTTTACTTATAGTGCAAAAGAAGATTGCAATTCAAACAACACGCTAAAATTTTCCCTCCTGGCACGTAGGTAGAGAACATTAACTCCACATTGGATACGTTGGCTCAATAACATTCAAGCCAACCAGCCTGCAAAGTCATAAATTCAAGCCTTTTCAACATATAAATACCTCTTTTCATCCACTAGCATAGACCCTACCCTAGACCCGCTACCCCTAGTAATTGTTTCCACGTTATGTTACATATATTGACTAGATAAAAGAGGCCATTATATGTGATGGTATTTTACATGTAAACATGTTTCATTATTTTAAAACCCCCTATTTTATATGTACGTTTTTCGTAAAATTTATCTATAATGAATATATTAGACCTTATTTTGAATCGCACGTTATTTCTACAATTTTTGCTAGTGACCTCCCCGAGAAACCTCTTCACCCAATTAGCTTCTCACTTCATGCACTCTCTACATGTGAAACTAGAAGCATGACCATGTGCACCTATTAAATGTGTTGAGCCCTCGTTGCCCATAATTTTTTATAATGGGCTATATTGGTATAAGTTCTAGGGGGTGGACTCCTTGTTGGAAACCTAAATGACATGCATGGGTAATCATGAAATCAAATTATGAGAAGTTTATAAAGAAAAACAAATGTATACATACTGACGGCATGCTAGAAAACGGATTCATGTATGCATAGTAAGCTTATCAATTGCATGTGATAAATGCCTCCACTGCATATATATAATATATATCATGAATTTAATAGGCCTTCATTAGACATAACATACACTTTTACATCCAATGAAAAATTCATCGTCATCCATAGCATGCAACTTGACAATTGTATCAAACAAACGAAAACAAGAGAACAAGAACTTAGCCACAATCCAGAGAGCATAATGCAAGGAAGCCCATGAGCGCTCCAAAAACCTTTTTATTTGTAAAAACTTGGAACCAAATTATGCAAACCCCAACAAGAACAAACATGTTAATCATTGAGGACTATGACCATATGACAACAATAAATGAAAACATTAATTGGATAAAACTAACACATCCATTGACATTTTTTTCTCTAAACATATGTGTTGCTAGCATCAACCAAATTTGTTGCACATTGTATTAATTGGCAAGTAGCACATGATATTATTAGTTGCCCTTAAGCTTCTTACAATTCTATTAGGAAAGAAAAAACAATGTTGATGTTATGTGATTGTCTATCTCGAAGAGTTAATTTAGAAACGATCTCTACCACAAGTCGTTCAAAATTCCTATCAATTAAGTGCCCCACTTCATGTATGTGTATGTTGTTGTTTGTAAGTGGGGTGTACGCATGAAATCTTTGCCAATGATTGAAACAAGGTTTGGTATAATCTGCATTCTAAGAAATTTGTGTTTGGTATAATCTGCATCCTAAGAAATTTGTGATGAATATTGTCATGGATGATTGAAATTTGAATGAAAAATCACTTAGTAAGTGATGTTGATTGCAACATTATAAAATTATAATCCATCCAAAAAATTAATGACAAATGACAAATAATGTTGGGTTAACATTTAGTGTCGGTGAATCTATACCGCATTTTACAATTAGTATTGAACAAGAAAAATAGACTTGGTGACACTAAATATCATATTTAGTGTCACTATCACCATTAAATGGTCTCATATCTGGCAGTTTTTTTGGGGCACGGACTACAAGATCTCTCACACTCAAATACTTACACAACACTTTCCATCATCACAACAAATTCTCCACACATTTTTTGGGTTACTTAAGATGTTGTTCTTTTTATATATATATAGAGAGAGAGATAAACCCACTTCTCAAAGGATACGAAACACTCAATTAATGCAAAAGAATTAGTAGATCCAAATCATGCACGTAGCCAGTCTCTTTAGAGTTTTTGGAGCTCATATGAACTCGGGGGGGGGGGGGGTAGTCAATAGTTGGAGTAGCAATATACGTGTGAACAAATGATAGGGTATTTAAAAAACATGGGAGCAAAAAATTATAATTGGGCTTAAGAGTAATATAGGGTATCAAAAATTGCACTGGACATCTTTAAAGTACTATAGGGTATGGAATAATAGGTAATTTGAAATTATAAGTAATGCAAGCCATTTTTCTATTGACCCAAAGTAGAAATTTACGTAATGATAGCATGTGAAAAAAAAAAATTGAAAGTAATACCCCCCTATAAAATAGTGGTTGTTCGCACCTATATCCTTAACTTTTTAACACACTGCCCCCCCCCCCCCCCGAGCATATGAAGATCTTGTTCATAATCAAAGTGAAGATTTCTCATACTAATTAAATGGTCATATAGGTCCCCCCTAACCTTGTTGACTATTGAACCTAGAGAAATTAGCATAATTTGAACACGTGATCCAATATTTCTTTTGACACTTGTAAATTTAGTCCCAATTTTGAATTCCACACCTAACCACACACCACTCAAATACAAGTTTAGAGATAATCCAACCTTACATCACCTTGTTCAATAAGATTTGGGCCCATCCACTTTACATCACATTATTCAATAAGATTTGGTACATGTTCACTTCCAAGAAAACCAAAAACTGAGAGGGAATTAACAAATACGAGCGTGCTTCATAAAATTTAACCCCCTATAAGTTTGTGGTTGATTCATTTCAAACAACTTCATCTAGACTATTTCAATGGTAATTGGAGCTAATTTCAATCTCAAATCAACTAAAACCAACCTTCAACAACATATTATTTTAAGATTTATATGTTGAATGAATGAGAATTACATTCATATGCAATAATTATGTCTTGCCAAAACCAAAGTGCTAGCTATACTGGAATCTCCAAGACTTTTGATTTGGGGGCCAATTCACACACGAGACTGAGAGCCCGCGACTATTACACTTCAAGCTAGCACTCTCATTGGTGGAAAAGGCAAAGCATGTCCAAGTTCGCTTCACACTACGCTTGAGGGACCAATGGAGTATGTGAATGTCAGATGGATGTAAAGTCGACATTGATTCCTACATGGCATCGAATGGATCATGTTTCATGGTCACTTGGACTATTTTCAAAAACCACCTCTTGGATGTAGGCCTAACACAAAACCACGAAACCATGGCACTCCGAATGCTCACAACTGTTGATTTATTCTATTTTATCATGTGTGAGGACCCGCATGAATAGAAATTCATAGAAATAGCATTTGGTTGAGAGCCCGGTCACATATGACTTCACACTACACTTGAGGGTCCGTGACCACACTACATGATTTTAGAGGTGTGTTGGGACTGCCTTTGGACAACTTTCTTTTGGGCTCTCACAATCTCATGGTCACGGCTCTTGGCTCGTGTGCGAAGTGGCCCTAAGGTTGACATTGTGCAAAGCAACCAATTGAGTAGAGTATGTGGAGGCACATATAGTATACTTTGACAAGTGCTAAACAGAGATGATTATGAAGCAACATAGGTAATTCTACATCACTGCATTGCACTGTTTATCTTTATGGTATTTTACGATCACTTATGTTTAGAATATTGAAATTTACATCACTTGCTATTACTTTTTAATAGAATTACCAAATTTTATCAAGTTACAAGTGAAACACATTATGAACTAGTTAACCGGTGAGAGGGCCAGGGCTATCACTTGGGGTTGGTGATGCTCACGCGGCAAGCCTGTAGGGCAAGCCACGTGAGCATCACTGGCCCCATGTGGTAACCCTCGCCCTCGAGGTGGTGACCCTGGTTACCCAACATAACCATCTGTTTAGAGGGTCGAGCTCCGGTGCAATAGAAGTAGGTCTTTGTGACGGTTTTGATTCAGAGTTTCGAGCTGGTTTGTTGGAGTTTGTGATCGGTTTGTAGGTGTTGTAGTCGATTTCGTTCCATTTTCACAAATCATGCCACAAAGAGGCAGATATGGTCGTGGAAGGTTTACAGCTAGTTTGGATTGTCTGCTCTTCTTTCTTCCTTCTTCCTTCTACGTTGTTAGGGCGATGGCGGGCTCAGAGTTGGAGGTTCTTGGAGGCCATTGGATTCTTGAATCGTGTGAGGCAATGGATTACCCGGGAGCGTCACAACCACACGGGTGTTGGATGTGTAGTAATAATGGAAATGGCTAACCATCTCCAAGAGGGTGAGAGAGAGAGAGAGAGAGAGAGTTTTGGTTGTTTTGGAAGGCGAGATGATGGATCCAGTGGCGAGTTTGTGGGACGTCTGTTTAGAGGATTGAGCTTCGCATACTATTGCTATTCCGGTGTAATACAAGTAGGTCTTTGTGGCAGGTTTGATTAATAGTTTTGAGTTAGTTTGTTGGAGTTTGGGATCGGTTTGCAGGTGTTTTAGTCGATTTCATTCCATTTTCACGAATCATGCCACGAAAAGGCAAATCTAGTCGTGGAAGGTTTACATCTAGCTTAATTTGTGCCAATGCCAACAATCCAGATGTGAACATCAACATTATAGATAGCAACATCAACATTCACTCTGGAACTGCGAATATTGATGACGAGAACGTGGAGAATATGTTTTCGTTGAACAATTCTGAACTAAATACACAAGTCTATGTTCCTCACATTGTTGGTGACAGATCTCCTTCTCTCTGCTCGCTTTGAAAGAGGGCTCGAAAAGTTTGTGGTGTCTCAGGTGATGTTTCCCTGACTAATCCGGATCCACAAAATACTTCTAGCACTATTAATGAGGATTATGTAGTGCCCCATCAATTGAATTTTGAAATTCAAGAACCACCTATGGCCATCTCTTGGCATCCATCTATCGTTCCCAAAGGTGTTGAGGATAATGTTGTTGACGAAAATAACGATGAACCTCTAAGCACTTTTATTCCAGAAGGAGACGCTGAACAAGAATGGGATAATATGCTTTTAGAGTATGTAATAAGTTTCGAAAATGGTGGAAACACATGAAACTTGATCACACCGTTGAAATTGAGAAAATACCGCTGGAAATATTTGGTGAGGAACTCGTGAAGTTCTTCTTGATGTTGTGTAAGGAATTTTGGTGAACACTATCCGACAACGTCGATTATGAATTTCTTCATGGGGTTCAATAGAGTTCTTATCTTTGAGCAAAAGAGACGTGTCATTGAGACTGGTATTGATTGTTGAACCTCAATTCTGCATTCAATCTCATCCCTGGTTTCTTGGACCCAGGCAAGCTGTACTACGGGCAATGGAATTGAGCCGAAACTCGGGGGTTAAAAAGGATCGGCGTAAAGTAGACGCGTTATCTTATGAAGATGAAATCAAAATCTTATCGCATCCACTTTACCAAGCCAAATATCCTGATGGTGTCCACATGCGATTCGCTTATTACTGTTTTGTAGTGTTCCTCATAAGGGGCAATACAAAATTGTACAACTTGTTGCAAAAGGACTTCGAGCTTGGAATAGTTGAGCGGGGCTTCACATACTTGAAGTAAGTTTTCTTCCTTCTTGTTGTGTGTACGCAATTTCTTGTTGAAGGTTTATTAAGTTATTGTTATTGTTCTTTTCAATTTTTTGTGTATTTTGGTTGTTGTAGGATGTTATAACATGTTACCTTGGCTTGCAGGTATGACGAACGCACCAACAAAACATATAAAGTGTCTTTGAAACGATATCAAGATGAACATTTTCGACTTGCTATATATTCCCATGATGTAGATGTCATAAACACATGGAGAGTTTTGAATGAGCATATGCCTCCTGGAAGTAAGAATGACCACTTGTTTCTCTTTGCAATTCATAGCAGTTGGTCTAATGTGTGGTTTAGACGAGGTATCAATGTGTGGTCAAGGCCACATGAGGAACTGGATGAAAAAAATGGCAAAGAACGTTGGAATTGATGGTGACATTACCAACAAATCTGGAAGAGTTACTTCAATCAGCAGAATATGTGCTGCTCAAGTTCCTTATGATGTGATTACTAGTATCACAGGGCACCGGAACGAGAAAACGCTTGCCATATATGATAAAAGCGTTGCAATGAAGGCAAGAGCAACACAATCATTGATAAGATCTCCTTACGATCCCGCCATTGGTGCTCCATTGGATTACCAATTTCACTACCAACAACAACTAGATGGTTGGCATCATAGAGAGGTTGGTCCAACAGTCCCTTCTATTGTTCCACGACCTTCCCCTGCTATTCAAGGAAAAATTTATCTAAAGGGAAATCCTTACTATGATTTGTTTAATCAACAAAACCAAAATTCACAGCCCGTTCCTTATAGTGTGTCAGAGCATTTTGTTCCAATTCGGTGTGCGATTCCTATTCATCTGCCCCCTCTAATTTGGCATGTAGTTGAATCAACTCAACCTCATGGAATTCCTCCTTCCGGTACTCTAGCTCGAGGTCCATTTCGTAATTACGGAGGTCAATTTCATTGTCCAGTTCTTGGTCGACAAAATATTGGATCCATTCATACATCTTCTTCAGCTCCATTTGAAGCTAGATTCATGAACAATAGTTTGGTGCCTTCTATTGTTCCAGTTCAACCTGCATAGTATTTTTGCTGTCTCGACAACAACTATGAGCCCTTCTGTAAGAACTCCATTTGTTTCACTGAGAGTGACACAAAGGAGTCAATCAAATGCGATCTTTCTTTTTGCACAAGAGGAGGAAGTTCGAGCAATGGTTGTTTTGTTGACGATTATGAATGACCTTATAGCCTTAATTGTTTGACGAAGGATGTGGTTGTTGAATCAAGCGGATTTGCTACGGTTATTGTCACTCCTTATAGTGGAGTTCCAACAATGTTCTCGACTGCGATTAGTTCGGGTACTATGATTCCGTCTCCAAATGTTCAAGACAACGTGAAACTGGTTGTGGAAGTGTTGTGCCGCAGTTTGGATCAATGCCGAATCATGCACACGGTCATGTTTTTAGTGGAGATGTTTCTAATAATGTCTTTCACTTCCATGTCCATGATCCTTTTGATTTGAAGAGGTTTCTCAAAGGGAAAGAGGGCCACTAGTGTACAGTTAATTGTCGCCATCTGTATATAGTTTGTTATGATGTAATTGAATTAGCATTGAAATTGTAGTTTAGTTGTCATTCTTGTGGAGCAATTGGAGCTCACAAATCGATTCGTTCCTATACTGAATTGAAACATTCATAAACTTGAAGTGAAGTTTGATTTTTTTTGGTGGGTGCAATGATCTAGTTGGATTTGAAGTTGCAATTTGTAACTTGAATTTATGGTGCTCTCGACTGCGATTAGTTCGGGTACTATGATTCCGTCTCCAAATGTTCAAGAACAACGTGAAACTGGTTGTGGAAGTGTTGTGCCGCAATTTGGATCAATGCCGAATCATGCACACAATCATGTTTTTAGTGGACATATTTCTAATAATGTCTTCCACTTCCATGTCCATGATCATTTTGATTTGAAGAGGTTTCTCAAAAGGAAAGAGGGCCACTAGTGTATAGTTGATTGTCGCCATTTGTACATAGTTTGTTATGATGTAATTGAATTAGCATCGAAGTTGTCGTTTAGTTGTCATTCTTGTAAATCAATTGGAGGTCACAAATCGATTTGTTCCTATATTGAATTGAAACATTCATAAACTTGAAGTAAAGTTAGAATTTTTTTGGTGGGTGCAATGATCTAGTTGGATTTGAATTTGCAATTTGCAATTTGAATTTATGGTGCGAAGAATATATAGATGGTAGGTTTGTAGTACTACTAGGTAGGTAGGAAACTAGAAAGAGGGTAACATGTTATGGATTGTTTTCCACCTTGCTCATGAGCCAATAGTAGATAGCTAGCCACGTCAGTGAGACCCTCTAAACAAATGGTTACGTTATATAATGTCCATACCATTACTTTCGGGTCAAAAAGTTTGGGAGTGTTGATCTAGAAAATGTCATGTATTTTGAGCACTTCAAGCAATGTTTGTAGTGTTGGGAATCTTAGACATGATGTGCAAGTGATGAGCATGTGCATTAGTAGTGTGTGAAATATTTAAATGCAAGTTGATAACATCAAGTAGAATTCTACACGTTTTGTGGATATTCTACACCAATTTATTTGAATTTTGCTTTTTTTTCAACATCTAGCATACTTGTTATGCAATTTCTTTAAAATGTCAACATTGTTTATAGAAAATTATCATAAAATTGAATTATAAAAAAAAATCTAATTTTATTTACAACAAACTTGACCCATGTGTAGGGTAACCACACCTTGGGTAAACAACCCCCTCACATGTCCATGGCGGATGATAAAATCAAGGTTTGATAGTTCATTTAGCTACATCTATCGGCTCGGTTTCATGCCTACCACTTTCTCATAGTATTTTCAAAAAGTTTGGGGGATGGTTGAAATTCTCCATGTATGTACCCTGAAAAATGATGAGAATAAGAGGTGAGATCTTGGAAATGAAGTCATGCATTCCTCCACGTATGTCGTCCACTATCTTTCGTCATGATAATGCACATTGAGTGAGGGGGTCGATTCTCCATGGCAAGGTAGCAAAAAATTGTAATTATTTGTAATGAATGAAACCTATAGTCACAATTTATAACACCACATACTTCCATAAACAATAATGTACACTTTCCATGCAATTGCTATGTAATGGTAAGCTTGTTACTAACATGACTCTAGGCTCAACAAAAGGATCTATGTGAACGATTAGAGGAGAGGGGAACTTTCACTTTGACAAATCCTATAACTAAATTGGCATCTCTACTTCAATTCAAAGGCTTGAAACGATCCATGTAATTCATAGTTGTTGATTTGATGAGACAATTCTTAGCTTAATCCAATGATATATATATATAGAGAGAGAGAGAGAGAGACATGAGTTAGAAGTGCCTGCAATAGGGCAACATACCCTAACCTTTGAATGACCCTCGGGGGGGTAGTCATTGGTTGGAGTAGCGATATACGTGCGAACAAATGATAGGGTATTTTAAAAACATGGGGGCAAAAAATTATAAATGGACTTAAAAGTAATATAGGGTATCAAAAATGACACTGGACATCTTTAAAGTACTATAGGGTATGGAATAATAGGTAATTTGGAATTATAAGTAATGCAAGCCATTTTTCTATTAACCCAAAGTAGAAATTTACATAATGATAGCATGTGAAAAAAAGAAGAGAATTGAAAGTAATACCCCCTATAAAATAGTGGTTGTTCGCACCTATATCCTTAACTTTTTAACACACTGCCCCCCCCCCCCCCGAGGAATGACCAGGGTGCAAAATAAACGATCTATAAACACTATATCTACAAGTTCAACCAAGTCTCGGAGTCACGATTTTTATGTTTATGGGCTCGATATTTTGTTTAGCATGTTATCTTTTGTCAAGCCTGGCCTTATCAACTAAAATGAGCCAATTGGGCCATTATGAGACAATCCTTTTGTCACAATTGATGAGATCTTCCATATTACAATTGATTATTTGCATTGTTTTATAAACATGTGTGAGTGTATTGGAATGGTTGAGTTGTATTTTAAGAACCCTCAACGGGTATTCTCTCGTACCAACTAGCAATCATTACATTCCCATCATGTTCCCTACATTAAATTGAGCGGATCATTTGGCTCATTTTAGTTGATAAGGCCTGGAGAGATTTTTTTAAAATTAAAAATTAAAATTGTACATCACATTGATGATCAATATACTAAGTATGCAATCGCATCCAAGGGTACCCATGCTGTGTGATTAAACTTGAATCTTCAATTAACCTTAGGAACTTAACTTATTGAAAATGTTCACTTTAAGAATGAGTTGATTTTAGATAGGGCCGCTTTATTAACTATTAAAAGGGTATGTAGCTCAAATACACATGTTTGTGCATGAAGAACATTTCAGATAGGGCCTCTTAGACAATTGAAAATTTAACCCTTGAAAGACCATGGGTGTGTATGTACTAGATACACAACAATTTGTATGAAACCCCAATAAGTATTGAAATAGTTTTGTATTTGGTCTATGATATTGAATCCGTATTCAACACAACCTAATTTAAAAGGTTGTGAAGATAAACATATATAAATGATACGTGATGTATACATGCATATGGTCATTTATACAAGCCCAAGACTCCACAAAATATATTGAGACTTAGAACTCATGTTTAAAGTTCAAGTTGATTTTCAAGATCACTAAGACCACGCTACTAATGACCTTATTGCTAAGAAGGTTTTCCAATTTCATTTTCTTTTTACTTCCAAGTTAAATGAATGCCTTATTGGCAGTTTCATCTCATAAAGACAAAACCGAGTCAATTGCTTATTTACCAAATGGAAGTGGACACACATATATATATAGGGGATCGCTATTTCCACACCTTTTGTGGCTAGATTCACACCTTTTTGCCGGTTCGGTTGCCGTGTCACTGAGGCGCTATATATGAGATTCTTCATGGTGCATCCGGACCGTTGATCCACCAAGGCCCATCCAAGGGCCTCAATGATCCTAGGTGGCGGTGGGGTGGGGGGCGGGGGTGGTGCTTGCCACCAAGGCGGGGTGGGGCCGTGGGCTTCATGTCTTTTTTGGGGAGGCCGGATTTAGGGTGGTGTCGGGCCTAGTGGCTAGGCCTACTTATTATATAACTAGTTGGTTACCCTTACTCTACTTACTAAATAACTAGTTGGTTAGCCTTACTTTAGTTACTAAATAACTAGTTGGTTACCCTTACTCTACTTACTAAATTACTAGTTGGTTAGCCTTACTCTACTTACTAAATGACTAGTTGGTTACCCTTACTCTACTTACTAAATTACTAGTTGGTAAGCCTCTCCAATACTTTAACGCATCAAAGCTTAACTTCAAGACTTGCACATATACCACTCAAATATACATGTCCAATTAAGAAGAGTGACCATAAGTAGAATAAGGCTAACCAATTAGTTATTTAGTAAGTAGAGTAAGGGTAACCAACTAGTCATTTAGTAAGTAGAGTAAGGCTACCAACTAGTTATTTAGTAAGTAGAGTAAGGGGTAACCAACTAGTTATATAATAAGTAGGCCTAGCCACTGGGCCCGCCTAGCCACTAGGCCCGACACCACCCTAAATCCGGCCTCCCCAAAAAAGACATGAAGCCCACGGCCCCACCCCGCCTTGGTGGCAAGCACCACCCCCGCCCCCCACCCCACCGCCACCTAGGATCATTGAGGCCCTTGGATGGGCCTTGGTGGATCAACGGTCCGGATGCACCATGAAGAATCTCATATATAGCGCCTCAGTGACACGGCAACCGAACCGGCAAAAAGGTGTGAATCTAGCCACAAAAGGTGTGGAAATAGCGATCCCCTATATATATATGTGTGTCCACTTCCATTTGGTAAATAAGCAATTGACTCGGTTTTGTCTTTATGAGATGATATATATATGAATGATGTCAAGTCTTATCATGGGTTTTGTGGGCAATGCGGTCCTTCAATATTACAATAATGATTTTTTTTTCAAGTCGGACGGGCAATCATCATTTTCAAGAGAAATAAAAAAAATTCGACATAAATTTTTGGCCAGGTCTGCCCGAGGTTGGTGGGTTGTGGGTGCTAATTCCAACCAATAGACCTTGCTCTTGCATGCCAGTTTGAAACTCATGTTATTCCAAGTCATTTTATGTGGGTGAGAAGTCTTGTAAGTCACTAATAAAAACTACACTAGATATTGTATTTAGTGTCACCGATTCTATTTGTCTTGTTCAACACTAATTGTAAATTGCCCGTGTAGTGTCACCAACACTAAATGTAAACCTAAAGGTAATTAATCATTCCTTGTACATTGTTTCGGGCATTATGGATTTACAATGTTGCAAAAACCGTCACTTACTAAGTGACTTTGCATCCAAATTTTAGTCATCCGTAACAATATTTCATTTGCAAAAAAATTAGGATGCAAAAAAAAAACGTAACCTTTGTTTCAATAATTGGTTTAAATTCTCACTCGTTATGCCACAAAAGAGTGGACAAGCAAGAGCATGCACGCAACCACACATCAACAACCGTGCGGAGGATGTAGAGTTTTGGACAATAGATGAACTAAAAGTAAGGTGGGTTCATAACAACACTCGGAACCTCATTCACAAGTAGTGTCAATAGAAAAGTTACCTCAATGACATAAAATACCATATGACGCTAAATAGTGTACCATAAAAGGAGATGGCTTTTTGTTTCTTCTTTTCTCTTTTCTCTTTTCTCTTTTTTCTCCCTCCCGGAAACAATGAAATCAATTGCACTTAAACAATGGCATGAACCACAAGTTATCTTGGAATTTGCATGTGGAGTGAAGTTAGCAAGAGTGAAGGTGCTCCTCCCAAAGATCGGCATGTGGTGCCAGTGCAAGAAGGCACTTCATCATCCATAAAAGAACGACAAACACGGTTTTTTTTGCCGGAGTATGGGTGAAGATAAATTTGGTGTGGAATTTAGGGTCACTTCACGCTCGACCCAAGGGCCGTGACCATGTAGTTGTGAAGGGCCCTCGATTCTCATCCAATGGCCGTGCCACGGACATGGTATGCCGAAAGTTGCATCAGGTCTACCTTTTAGAGGTGGGCCTAAAGCAAATTATGGCAGATCATGAAACATTATTTATAGTATGTCACGTAGGAATTCACGTAGACTTTTCACTCATAATACTTTCTTTGGACCCTTAGACCTTCACCTTCGAGTGTAAAGTGAACTTGGACAATGTTTGCCTTCCCAGCCAATGAGAGGTCTTAGAATGCAACGGTCATGGGCCTTCAGTCTCATGTGTGAAGTGGTCCTTAGGGTTGGTTTACACCATGGACCATGAAAGATGGCCTTTTCCATGGTCCAACTTCCATGGTCCGATTTCTTAAAAAAACAATTTACAATGCCTTTGGGCCCCTCACGATAACCATGCACCAAAAAATGAACATGTTGATTTTTTTTAAACATATGCCCCAAAAAGGTAGTTTAAAAAAATAAATCGTGTTTGACCATTCTCTTGTCTTCCCTTGTCTACTTCTTCTCTTCCCCCCCCCCAAAAAAAAATAAAAATCATTAAAATTGTATTATAACAACATTTTGCTGCCATGGGCCCGTGCCTTTTTCTACCAAAGCACCTCTTTGACCTCTCTTACCACAAAACCCGTTGAACCATGTCAGTGGAAAACGTAGGCCTTAAATATGTCTTTTAGGGACCTCAAACTTCATGATCACTCTGTCAATTTTTTCCTTGGTGTAAACGAAAATGGTCCCAGGCTGAGTTCAACAACCAATCGCAGATTTCACAAGACCTTGGGACGACTTCATGGTCCATATTGTAAACAACCTCTTAGTGTGTGCTCATCACTCACTACAAGGAAGTTGTGTCAAAGTCACTTGCAATAATACATTATATTTGCACTACAACTGAAATACCCCGGGTCACTTGTCGTTTTATATTGGGATGGGGCACATGTTCTTGGTTCCAAGTTCCAATACTCTTGCGACAATTGAGATGTCGCCCTCCCTTCCAAACCCTAAACTATCAAACAAGCAAAGCCCTAAAACATCCCGGGAAAGAGCCTTGACATGTCATCCGATATTCTTCTAGTGTTAACTTGAATGCCGGCTACAATTTCTTGTCCACATTCAATGACATGGATTCTTCCATGTTGTTCATTTTACTCATAAGTTATAATCCATGGTTCATTACTTCAAAAAATGAGGTAAATTGCCTTCTTATATCTAAAACCCTACATTATTTCATAAGGGTTGATCATACATATATTATGTGATGCATACATATATCATACATATGTGATGCTTGCGTAAACCTACTTTATTTGATGTGCAAACGGTAGAATTGCACAATTAATTTTGAGATATTGTGAACTTGTGCATGTTACTCTTATTGGTCACAATGACATTGGACTATTTGAGCACTTTACTTGTTCCTTTTTTTACATGTATTTGGGAGGACATGCAAATTGTTTGGAATACACTCAATTTATGTGCATTGTTGGTGTCCAAAGTTGATAGAACCTGGAAAGCATTGACGGGGGACTATCACTTTGGAATTCTATACCAATATTTCCAATACTCTAGTGACATGAACTACAAAGTGACTTGGTCTAGTGCCTTGGGATGTCGATTCCTTGTAGTGACGGAGTGAAGAAGTGATGACAATATCTTTCATTAACATATCAACTTGTGTATGTGGATGGTGTGGGTACGAGATTTGTTGATTGATTCACTAACTCATATTGTTAGCTAATTCTCCTAATTAGGTGGTGGGGACAGTGTGACCATGATTTTATTGTGTAAAACCTCATGAACTCATAATTTAGCTAATTTTCTTGATTGCAGGGTGGTGTTCGTGGGTCCAAGGTTGGTAATCTTTAACCTTTAATTGGTCATGGTGATCCAAGGGGTCATCTTTAGTAGAAGAGTATTCTAGATCACCATCCTAAGTCATAATCCAAGTCCCCACTTGGCATGGAGATTGTTGTATGTTTCAAGACTAGATGGATGCAAGTCTCATTAGATTTCACTTTATTAGAGGAGAATGATGTTTTGAAGTGAATTTGATGCTCGTAGAAGATCACTAAGATTTGGCAATGAGACATTTTTTTAATTTTTTTTTGCCTATAGGCGTTGTCAATTGTGAAAATCAACTAGATATATAGCATTTGGGGCAACACCCCAAATTATCAAATTTGCATCAAAGATGGCAATTGAGTTCCAAATAAGAGACACTTACCATCCTATTAGTGGACTTTGATTAGCTCTAGAAGAGGCATATGATATCCAAATTTGATAAATTCATATTCCTACACATGATGTATGCATTTTAATGGAATAGATTTATCTATATTCATATATTGTAATCTCATACAACTTGTCATCCAAACTTTTTTTAAATATTGATTGTCACTACTGCCCTTACTTGAAAACTTCAACTTGCGACTATTGGATTTTTCTCAATATATGTTGTAGTGAAGGTACTTATCTTCTAACATATTTGTTATGGAGTTGACTTCAGCATACAATTAGCTAATCAAAAACATAGTTGGTAGTAGTGGTCTCAAATGCCCTTGGCACCAAAATTTCCATGTTAATTCAAATTAAATCAAGTTTTGATAGGCAAACCAACAACAAGGTGCAAAGTGTGTTGGTCATGCCAATCATCAATGCCACTTGAATTGGCTATATGATACATACTCAATGCTCATGAATGAATTGTCATGCCCGATTGAAAATGGTATGTTGACATTGATAAAATATTTCGAATTGGCACACGATGTTACCTCTACATGGAAATTATAATTTTGCATATGTTTTCATTAACTATTCCTCAAATTGTGCAATAATATTATTAAAGCACACTTGCTCTAGAAATTTTGACAATCAATATTCTCATCTTAAACTGTACACATGTTTATTATAGGAAGTGCTTGCCACCAAAACCTACCTTCAAGATACACTTCCAACTGCTTCAAACAATGGCATCTCCTTCAACACAAGAATTCATATTCTAGATCTTTTCATTTTCTTTCCATAGATACCAAGATCGTCTTCTAACTCTTAGCCATTTGGGCTTTCAATGTCCGAAGTCCTCTCCATGTTGTTGTTTGATGCTTTCTCCCTCATTTCTTGGACTGAGCACATGAGTTTTGTCTCTTTAGATTGTCTTATTGATCTCAATCCATAGTCACCATCTGTCTCTTTAAGGTCTTTTGGAGTGCAATGACCATTCAAAGAGGGGCTTCTCTTCATGTTGATTTTGGATGTTTTTTTCTCTCTCACAAAACTTGGATTTAAAAGTGAGATTGGTCTTTGGATTCATATTCTCAACAACTTTGATTTGGTAGCTCCACGGGTAGATCACTCCATTGTCAAGTTGAACACCACGTGCGACCAAAAAAAATCTTCTTTTGGTAAGTTGCACCACCAAAATGGGTCAAAATTTTATCAAATTTTTTTCATGAGTAGATATACACAGTACCTATGACATAGGTAAAAGTGGTAACTAAATTTAATGATTTGTTTTTTTTCATAAAACATACCGTTTCCAACTAGAATGACACAAAATTGAACTAAAACATTTATTAAAAAAAATAAAGATGACTAAAAATTTCAAAAAAATATACAAAAGATACTATCAATGGTTATGTATATGTAGAAAAAGAATCATAAATTTTAAAATTATATATGGCATGTAATATAGGGGTAGCAAACTTTGTCCGCACGTGGTGTCAACTTGACAATGAAGTGACCTCCCCGTGGGTAGCTCACTCACAACTAGAAGTGGAAGACTCAAAGCACAATAGAGTTATCCCTAAAGTCTCTCAAGAATTTATGTTTTGGTGAGGATTTTTGCCTACTTTTGACATTCTACAATATTTAGGGAGTGTTCAAGTGGTGCTAGAACCCCAATCTCAATAAAATGAAGAGGATGTGCTTGACTTTGGATTAGGAACGGCTATATAAAAAGTAATTTCATGACAAGCTCTTAAAGACTTCTACAAATTATGGTGCTCTTGAACACTCAAACATTCTTAAATAACAAAAATCCCTAGCAAAATATGAAGTTTTGAGAAACTTTAAGGATAACTCTAGTGAATGGTCGAGGTTTTACATAAATGTTGTGAACTATGTGCTCCATTTCCACCATGAGGGTTTATGAAACCTTGTAATAATTGGATTTTTTACAAATTTTGCAAAAAAACTATATAACCTAGTTTTGCAAAACATCGAATTTTGGTATTTGAAAGTATTCCCTAGCATGGATTATCTTCCACTACAGTTCTTACCAAATAATGAAGTCAATGGCATGCAACATTCCAACACCAAAATGCACTATACCTACTAATGGCACAACCACTTATTTCCCGTGGTTTATGAATCGAGTATTGTGATTTAGTCTTTTAAGAAACATGGTTATGAAGTTGAAGAACTGCCCCCATAACCGAGATGGGTTTGGTGCCAATTCTAACATTGGCCCTCGCATTGGTAAATACACTTTTAATTGTGCATATTTGGCTCAAACTCATGAGATTACAATGAATCCATTGTTCATCAACAATGAGTACATTACACAATTATTTTGGTTTGGCATAAAAATTCGTGTGTCATGTGAATTGAGGTGGTCTTGTCAATGGTCAACATGTAGCACCAAGGGATGCAAGCATGGTAAAGTGGACCAAAATAGTGCTCCGATATACTAAAACCACAATTTTTTTGGTCAAAGGCCTAAAAGTAGTAGCAAAGTGTTGTTTAAATTGGATTTTCTTTTTCATGATGACCTTTATTGTTGTGTTAAATACTCAAATGTAGACTACCAAGTTGAGATCTTTAATACTTATCATTAAAAGTGATGCTCAAAAGCAAATGGTTGAGTTTGATTTTGAATGTAGATTTCATGACCTTGACTATCTTGAGGTTGGCTTTTTTTTTTTCTCATATTCCTTGGCTTTTTGTACTCGAGGGCATCATCACAAAACTTTGTAGAAAACCATTAATTTTATGTAATTTTAGCATATTAAAAAAAAATTAGACAATCACTTGTTCAATGTCACCTACTTGCACCATCCTCTAAAAGATGTGGACTTTTCTTGGGATTTATTTTTTCACCATAAATCAAATTTCTTGGCTTTGTAGATCAACATGTTTTTTAAATGCTTATAATTTTTTTCTTCACAAAACTCAAAGTTAGTATATAAAATTGAATCACTTTCACTTAACACTAGGCATGGATCATGAGTTGATGTCCACTTTACCATGCTTGCACCCCAAGAGCCATATGACATCAAAGTTAATTGTAAAGTAAAGCATATGAAACCATGAGTTTAGTCCCAAAACCTAAGTTTATAAGAATTAAGACAAAGTCATCCAAGTTTTCTTCATGCTTAAAACACCATACACAAAGAGTGTTGTTGGCTATTAAAACCCAGCTTTCTAGGTTGTCCTACTAGAACGGGTGGTCCAAGCTAACCTTGGATAGGCTGATCCAAGATTTACAGTAATCTCCCACTTAAGTACACACCCATTTAAGTATGCATCCCGGTTAAGTGCGCAATTTTTTTGACAAAAATTAGGGTTCATATTTTATTGTTTGAACATGTCATGCATAGTCATTTGTCACAAATGCATGATTTTTTACGCCTGATATTCAATGTTAGTTTGTTAATGTTTCGTTGAAACGTCTCAAATGATTGTTGCAGTTCATGATACATATGTCCAACTTCCGTTTGAACATTGGAGCAAAGCAATTGGTCGTCGATGTTGAGGACAATGTTTGTAGAGCTTCAAAATCTTTGAGCTTATATTAGTAGCACTTTCAGATTTAGCAAATGTCTTGATAGACTGGATTTTGTCATCGATAGGTGATTCTTCTTTTGTGGTTGTCGAAGTTTGTCCAACAACACCAAGCCTCAATGGGAAGGGGATCGAACAAGCTTCGTGAGCACCCTAACATGCATTCTTCAGGGGTAAGCTAGATAGGTATTAAACGATTAATTTTTCCAACTAGCCCAATCTGGAACACTAATCATATGAGTGAAGTACACACCTACCAACTAAGTGCGCACCAACCACTCTGGTTCAAATTGCTTACTTAAGTGGTAGATTACTATAGGCCAATGAGTCCCATGTGCATTCCCTAGTCTAGATCCTAAAATTCTCTTAAAAGTTTGAGAGGTAGAAAGAGGAGGTCCCAAAAGTGTCACCCAATTTTCAAAACAAGCTCCGATACATGACGAACTAAAGAACTCTTAACAAAAAGTTTTCCCAAAGAAGGAACAAACCCACGATTTCGTCCCTCTTTAAGCGACTTTTTGGATAACTCTATGGTCTCTAAGTTAGTTGCCATTCCATTGATTATAACAAAATGCATTTGGATCAATGATGAATAGTGTGATCCACACTAAATCAGATGCATAGTTTAATACCGATGTAATGGGAGGATGTGGGCGAACCAACCCATACACTCGTTCCTTCTTGGATGCCTAAACCCTTGCCTCCAAGGAACTACCCTGTGCAATTGGGTGGGGAAGTTAAAGGCATTGGTGATGCACACGAGGGAGCGAGAGCAGGAGCAGGAGCAGGAGCATTAACACAGTGGTATCAGAGTCGTGATCCCAGTGGGATTTCTGGAATAAAAGGATGTTCCATCATTCCTTGTTTTGTTTTCGTTTTTTGAAAAAACAAATGGAAGCATTTTTCTCGAGTCTCTCATCATTCCTTGTTTCAAAAGTTGAACGGTGGGCAATATATTACTATAACAGACTCCGTTTCTTTAAGCAACGCGATCATTGTACGTCAAGATTTGCAGGGCTGTAGGAATGGAAGCGGGTTAGAACTTGTCTTACTCTCTGTCCACAATATCGCCATGCTGCAACCTCCCGCTAATAAGGGAGAACCAATTTGAATATTCAAAAGAATGGTGGGGCCATGGGATGCTTAATTAATGACCATGAGGACGCAGTTCTTGTCCGTTCAACTGATAGAAATTTTGAGAGGCAAGTGTCAAGCTAGTGTTTTAAAATACTGTGGCTGCACACATTGGCACCATGACAGTGTTTAAACGTTTTGGGATCTTCATAGGTTTTTCAGAATCCGAAAACTCTGGCACAATGCTGATTGAGGAGCAGGGCAAGCTGGTATTAAACACCTACAGCTAATTGAGCGGTGTATATGGCAAGGCTTGTTGTTACGAACGAACATTGCAAAACATCATCTAAGCGTCTATAACCAACATGATTGGGAGATTCTTATGTGTTTGTTTAAAAGGAAAAACATACATTTCATTTAAATTTCTTATGTTTTTGTGCATCTCAACTCCAATCTTAAAACTTGGAATGACCATCTTTGCAATTCGCAATTGCAAATCACATGAGACGGTTTTCAATCCAATCCATGAACCAAAACTCCATGGGGAGTTGGAAGCACACACAATATGGTCATGTGTCTACGTGGATTACTTAAATTGTTAGACCTAAAAGAGTGGGGTGGCATCACGGACACATCAAGTGCGAGGGTGATGAGTCATAGTTGACAAATTTTGGGCTTTATTATCCTATTGACAAATCTCGCAAGAATCTCAATTTCCACAGCAATTGAATGTGTAAATTTCCAAAGAGCCTTTAGGAATCAGTCAAGGAATGCCTACTAGATACCAAACTAAATGATTGTTAGCCACTTTGCTCATGTTCTTCGATGTTGAGTGCATTGCAAAATATTCTTCTCCCGCTTGCTTATATGATGTTTCCAGTACCCAAACTAACTTACTGAAGCACCCAAATCGAGGTTTCACACATGGCTCTCCAACTGGGAAAAGGGGAGAGGGGAGTTTGTGCCAACTCTGCTACTATCTCTACTACTTCATTATCAGTCGGTTATTCACTTAAACTTCCAATGGGTTATTCCTTGTAGATTTACTCAAAATAAATGAATTCATGAAATATGATTCGATGAAATGTCTAAGGTTTTGATTTTGAGCCTATAATTTAGGAAAACGAACTTCCTCATCTGCAACTAGCTGTCTAAACTTACTTTTCATTGTTTCCAACAACTACAATTTCAGTTGGAGGCTTGAGCTGAATCTTACATCTCTCCTGGCAGCCAATCTGTATGCTTGTAATGCAAGCTCATACAGGACAACGCCTTCATTCAGCAGAGAATTAATTATATCTACTTGCCAGCTTAGTAGGGTGAAACTTTCAAAAGGGAATATGCACAATCAACCTGTTAGATGAGGCGTTTGGTAAATTAGTTATGGACTTTTGTTTATGCTTTGGCGTTGGCTTTGTTGTCCTTCTGTCTCAAATTAAAAAAGAAGAAGAAAGTAAACTAGTTATGGGGTCAGACAATAAGAATATCAAGAGATGTAAGTTGTCTCCCAACCTGGGTCAGCCTCGTTCAGGTTGTAAAGAGGATTTCTGTCAATCTCAAGTAGGCTAGCTGAGGCACAAGTTAGGGTAGGGTAGCAGACCTTTTGACTCAGAACCCTTTTTCCATTTCAAAAAAGGTATTCCAAAATTCTGATACCAAAAAAATTGGTGTCAATTTGTATTTGTTAATGTCACATGTGGCTATACTTAAAGTACACGCTGCCAAGGGCATCCCTTTGCAAAAGATCAATTTTTGAATACAACAGACAGCATGGCCTACTATGTTCGACCAAACGACTCCAGCAGCCATTTGTTTGTTCCTGATCGTGATGGGACTAGCACCAGTTGAAAGGGGAATTGTTTGGATAAGAATTGCCCATCTTGAATCACCGTACTACCAAATTTAATAAGATCCAAGTAGGCTTAGCCTTGTGGAGAGTGTCCAAAAAGATTAAAATGCTGCTGGCCTAGGGTACTGTGTAGTGTCCAAAGCATGGAGGGGCAGATCTCACCCAATGATGAGAATTACTAGTGTGGCTTGCGTGAAGGACTTAAGATCCTCATAACAGCTTCACCATCAATACTTGTAACAACAAAACTACATCAAGTACTGCAATATCATTACTCAATCAAGAGTTGTGGCATGGTAACGGCTGGTCGACAATAGTGACATGTGAATCTCTATTTGTACAATAAAAACACAGTAGCATTCATGATCACACTGCCATCAATCTTTGAAGATTGTGTTGCTTGATTCTCACAAATGTTTTATTGTACATATGTATGATTAAAGATGCCCCAGATCAATATGAGCCATTACAAGAAATGAGCTGGAAATTCATTCTGCTACAATTAATGAATCACCTGCATTGCCAAATTTTTATTACTGGACATCTAAACAACATGTAAATCCTTTAATTAAAGGATTTTGGGCTGATAAATTCAGAGCGAACACTAAGTTCTCCACCAATGAGAAAATCATAGCATCTTGGATATGGACTTTCGAAACTTGAAATTCTGAAGTCGGAGAACTCTACCTAGTCCCTGCATCGTGACACACAGCAATCATTCGTAATCAGTTTCAGATGTTCTTGTAGAGGAGAAGGGTAGCTGAAGAGGTCGTTCGTGGATTAGGGTCTTGGAATGAGGGCTGGAGCCCGAGCTCCCAACCCCATAATCCAAGAGCGGCCCGAGGCAACTATCCTTTTCAAGCCTAAAAACCAGACGTTCCGAGACCCTTCTGCTGGTTCCCAAAAAACCCTTTCCGATGTTCTCGCCATGTTGCACGCTCCTCTTCTGCCTACGAACGTCCCTGCTACCATCCCACAAGGGATCTCAGAACCTAAAATCTAATCCAACCATGTCTTTATGGGCATTATGTCAAACACAAGGAGATACTGACAAACAATTCAAAGAACAAGAAAAAGGAAATGCCAAAAGTTGTGGTTGATGTGTGCCAGAATTCTGAGTTGCTGAAATAGTGCAGGGATGACCGTGAAAGTACTGAAGTAAGAGCGCTAAATGCCTTGTGGAGGTGCGTCCAGAATATGAACTTGGACGCATTTGGATCATTTGTAGTTGAAGGATCTGGCAGTTGAAAATAGTAGCTTGTAGCCCATGCACTTCTTGTAGTGCTGCATCTCCACAACCGTGAGACTCCCGAATCGAGCCTCCCAACTTGGCCATGCTCAACGAGTGAATCATCATGATTAAACTTTATCCTCATTGTGAACCTTCATTCAAGAAATTAAACTTTCTTTCAATGATCTATCTTGCTCAGAATGAGCCACCCTGCCCCTCAAACCCAAGAAATCTGCACCTTCTTCTTGATCTCCCACCTAATTTCCCCGTTCGAAATTACATACTCCATTTAGATTCAATTCAATTCAGATTCAGCCTTGATGCATGGTGGGTGACACGTTCCGGAGACGACGGAAAGGAAGATGCAGTACTCCAAGATGTAAATGAGCTACAAACTGTGATGACGTTGATCTGCCTTCGATCCAGTGGTCAGGTTGATGGAAGATCCGCCGTACAAGCCTGCAAGACATAGGAGCTGTGGTGTTTGATAACACCCATCACTGGACCACTATTCACCGAAAAACATTCCAACACGGAGACTAGACACGTTCACAGCCAAGTTTCCTCTGCCAATGCCGTGGTGGCTCTCAAAAATCACCACATACGTAGAGTTCCTGTAATGCAGCAGGAGTTACCGACAAAATGACTTCTCACTCACTATACAATCTATCCTGTCGAAACAAGATTAAATTCATGGTTTTGTTGGGCATCCACCTACTCTACCGGGAAATAGCCTGAAAGATCAACCTCTAGAACGAGAGCTACATGAATGCAACTGATACTATGGGCATTCCGAGTCCACAAACTACATCTCTGATATCTCTGCCGGTCTGATGAAAAAGGATTTACTTAGTTTAGCTCAAGTCCAGCCTCTCACAGCTCAAATGTTCTACGCCAACTACACCGAAGAAAGTCTGAAAACTGTACTCAAGAAGACACTCTAATGTAGCACAAGAGTCTAAGCTGTGATGATCAGTCTACAACCTTTAACCCTAGAGAAAGGCCGAAGTAGGAATGCAGACTTCAAACTTATCCTTGGTATCCATCTATCTAACTCAATCGACACTCGAACTTGTTATGAAGCTGGAGTGGGAGTTCTCACAAGACACCACATATACGGGGTCTGTAGTGCAGGAGTTACTGAAAAAATCTTATTGCACTCATTCCATCGAAACACGAAGGAATTCATGTTTTGTGAAGCATCCACCCCTCCCGAGAAACTATAGGGGAAATAATCTCAACGACTGTACGAATGTGACTTATTTTACTATGGGCATTCCAAATCCACTTGAACATATATATCGCTACTCATAAGATTGCACGACTTCGATGTGATCGAGAATCGATGGACCCTTCCTGGCTTCACAAGACGGGGAAGGTCTTTTACCTTAGCTCACATGTTCATCAACACAGACTACACCGAACGACGAAGGTCTAGAATCTGCATTCAAGAACACAACAGAATTTCATACTAGAGGCCAAGCTTAAGTGATCAGGATTCACTCTACGATCTCTTAACCCTAGAGACGGGCGGAACTCGTGTCAAGACTTAGACTTATCCTCGGCATCTCGACTCTATCCCTATCTCTCTATCTCGATCACCACTCGAACTTGGTTTGAAGTTGGAATGGGAGATGAATATATAGAGGGTTACCCCTGCACCCAGCATTAAAGACCTGGCGTGCATGCTGTGAGGCATGAGGAGTGCCTGGATGAATGCGGGGAATAACGAGAGAGATCCAAACACAGGCGAGGCAAGTAGGAGAGCTGTGATTGCAAACTTATATATTAGTCCAACTGTATCATCATCATCTACAGCTAGTGGAAACTAACTACCACGAGCACCCATGTTGGCGATCGAGCACTACCTTACCTTACTTGGAGCAGGCACGATGGCGGTATGCAGGTAGAAATGAGAGTGCGTGCAGACGCTTGGCATTGATTAATGCAAGCTTCGCACCTGGGTAAATGTAGTAGTAGTAGTAGTAGTAGTAACAGCAGTGGCCCATCATCAACACAAGGGCCCTGAACTTCATTACCACTGTCCTATATCTAGGAGCGGTGTAGATGGAGCCACTGGTGATACTGGTGCATCTATGTAATTCCTACATATTGGGGCAGTGTTGATGAACTTTAGGGCCCTGTGGCGGGAGAAAGGGGGGTGTAGGTACTAGGTAGTAGTGGGCGTGGGTTTAGGCCCGGGGGGGGGGCAACTGGTAACCGGTGACTTGAACCGGTTAACCTGCAGTGAGACAAGGGGGCCCTGAGCTCATCACCTCACCTCTGTTCAGTATCTAGGACCTGTGTAGATGGCACGACTACTGCAAGTGGTACATCTATGCATATCCTAGATATTGGGAGAGGGGTGGTGAACTTTAGGGCCCCTTGAGGGGGCGGCAAGAGGCGTGTAGGGTAGTGGTGGTGGGCAGTAGGAGGTGACTATCCCGAAAATTCTTGGGGTGTAGGTCATTGAGTGCCTTCTCATAACGTTACGTCACGTTCTTGGGGTGTGGTCATATGGTGTAAGTTATTCACTGCCAGCCCTAGTGTTAACCCTAGAAAACTGGAACCATTGACCCCCACAACAAGGGCTTAGGGCCCTTGTAGGAGCTCACTAGAAGCAAACATGGGTCTAAATGAGAACGGTGCAAAAATGGCCAAACTAACATTAAAACTGTGTCATATATTAGACCTGCTCACAAGGGACAAGTCATAATCATTTTGACATTAGAAATGTGTCCCTTGTGATCCTGCAATGTCATTTTGGTCATTTTTTGGTCCGGGGTTTCGTTTAGACCCACATAATTTGCATGTACTAAGCTTAGGGCCATGATATTGCATACAAGAGCACTTAATTCATTCTTGGCGCGTTGGCTTTGGCCTCCTCCCTCAAAAGCGAAAGAAAAAAATACATAGAAGAAGATCATGTGACCCAGCCTTCCTTTATTCAGCAGCTCAACATCGTGTGCATGCTAGCTCAAGAACGTGCAATATGGCCCGTTATATCTCGGTGGTCGACGCAGGTTCTCAGTTGGTAAGTGGAGAGCTGTGTTCGTGTGTGTCAGCTCACATCATACCCACTTCGTTGGGTTGAGTTGCAAAGGGGCAGCTTACAAACTTCACTACTAGTTTAGGATGAGAAGCTACGCTATACTTGAAGCAAGCATTTGAAATCGCCGCTGCTTGTCCACCGTTCTGTGATTAATTACTTTCTCCAAACGTGAATGCAAGTTCATCTCCCACTATCGATCGTCACGACTCTTGCGTGCAGTGCTTACTCTTAAATATTAACTAGTGTTGAAGTCATCGTGGTACCCACACTTGAGATTCAAATGTCACGAACCCTAACTACTAGTGATCATCACAGTAACGAGATCATCGCCACGAAACCTCAAACACTTTGAAACTTCAGCCTCTTAGGCTCTTATTAGACCTCTGGGAGTTAATGTATTGAGTAGATTCATAACTCGCAACTACAGTGAAAAAATCTTGCTTCTTCATCCACGGCCTTTAACCACCGCCATGGAAACAGCAACTTGACATTCTAAGGGATATGGCTCACCGCACATAAGAGTGGCATGTGCACAAGAAAACAAAAGTTTCAACCCCAAAAAGAACTCATTCCCCTAGCTGGCCGGTAGATTAGGCGGGCCTCAGAATTGTTTTCCACCAGAAACTGAAAAAGCAGAGAATTTTCATGTGCTCGGCTGATCAGGCGGCAACAACAAATTCGAGGCAAGACAATATACTTCAAAATTGGTGCATTGCGCTACAGGTTCAAAGTAATTAGTATCTGCAAGTACAATATAGGTCCAATGTGGTGATCCTGATGAGTTTTGGCGGAGGGCAGAAAAGTTAGCAGCAAAGGATACTTGACAAGCCACTTGGCGGGGTTCAGTATATGGCTTGGCATTGTGGAGCCAGGCTCCATTTTTGGAAATAATTGTTTGTAGACTAGATTCGGCAAGAGTACGTACTGCTACGGTCAGCTACCACACTGGGCTGAATCCACTATCTACCGCTCCGCAAGCCGGCAAGGTTATCTCACCTAGGAAGTAGGGGCTAAACGTAGCCGATCAACTGTTTGCGCAAACATGTAAAACCTACTAATAAGTAGTGGACTCCGTAGTGGACTTTGAGGAGACTAAATTTGAGAGCATATTGAGGAGTCTAATATTACCGGCCGATCGCAAAAAGAGATCCACATTTTCTCCGGTCATGATGAGCAGGAGGCTACAGCAACCGTCATGGCCATGGCGCAGGATCACCATGATCATGGGTTGGTTATTTGCACAAGAGCGGAGTAAAAATAGGATGGGTAGGCTGTGTCAGAGCACTACTGTCCCAGTAAAATAGGTGAGGGAGGGTTAGTGATGAGCCTAAAAAAAGCCAACCAAATATTCTTTAGGCTGCATATCTTTTTGATGAGTTCACTGATCATTCTATAAGCACATCATCTGGTGGATGGAAAGGACGGAAGCCCCTTATTCTTCGAATCTGGGGCTCAAACGTGTGACTCGACGTGATGTTTCAAATTAGGACCTGGTAATAAGTTAACCCTCTAATTAGCAGGCTTGGAACTTCTAATTTGGAGCATCGACATGCCACAAGTTTCCTCCATTTTTAGCATTTACTAGCGGCGCCTGGATTGTTTTTGACTTGTGCGATTCTGGAGAGGGGAGTTACTAACTTACCTGGTCAAGCTTGGTGTGATTTTCCTGTGTGATTCACCCGACCTTAAACCCCAAGTGCTAAACCCACCCCACTGACCATCTAAAGATCATCTGATGGATGGAAAGGTCAGAGCCCTTATATATCCGTCGAATCTGGGGTGAAATGCGTGATGTGAAGTGTCAAATTAGGATCTGGTAATAAGTTAAACCCCTACTTAGTAGAATTAGAACTTCTAATGTGGATATATGGACATGGCACACGTCTCCTTTTTTAGCATTTAGTAAACGGCGCCTGGAATGTCTCTGACTATCTTCGGAATGTGATTCCGAAGCTGGGGTTTACTTACTTACCTATTCAAGCTTGGTGTGATTTTGCCTGTGTAATTTACATGACGTGGAAGCTCAAGGCTTAAGCCCACCCCACTGATGATCTATAGATTATATGGTGGATGGATCTGATGGATGGAAAGGTTAGAGCCCTTATATATCCGTAGAATCTGAGGAGCAAACGTGTGACGTGAAGTGTCAAATTCGGATGTGGTAATTAGTTAGACCCCTGATTAGTAGGATTGGAACTTTTAATTTTGATCTATGGACACAGCACAAGTTTCCTTCTTTTTAAGCATTTATTTACAGCGCCTGGAATGTTTCTTGACTTGTGTGATTCGGAAGAGGGGATTTCTTTACCCGATCAAGCTCTGAGTAAATTTAAGTGTGCTTTACATGACCTTGAACCCTAATTTACCCTAACCCACCCAACCCTGTACATGTAAATGGGTCCAAATGGGGCTGAAATTCAGGGTGTTTAGAATAATCTTCATGAGATTGAAGCCATTAGTTAGCAAACGTGCATGGAACATGTTTTCTCTAAAAATGTTGGGCTGGGATTTATTCGAGGAAAATGGATCCCAAAGCATGATTCCATAAATCAACTTAAGATATCTACAGCTGCAGTCTCCGTGGAAGTGGAAATGTTGCTGCATTCATGACCATGTCATTCCACGGGAAAACTTCTTCTTCCACCCAAAATCTAAATCTGTACCCTGCAGCTCCAGTGTCATTTTCAGAGCCCTGGAAGCATTTCTTGCACCTTAGCACCCATAGCTTTCAATCAATGAGCGATCCCTCCAGAGTCCCTGCAATGCACTCGGCCTCACCACAAAATTTGTTGAATCCTTTCCCACTTTGCGTGTCCTGCAGACTGCATGCACCCATGTGATCATTCATTCTCTGGGAGTGGAAGGGATGTAGAATGGCATGGTTGCTAACTCCTATTGTGGGCACTTCCAATTCCTCAGATATTTCTGGCCGGTTGTATTGAATTGGGGCTTGAATGTCCCATCCATGATCCTGTTAGCAATTGCGAATCATGAAGTAGTATATATACGCTTGTTTCAAGTTTCAGGTTTGGAGGTGAGATGTAGCAGTTACAAGAAATCAAGGTGAGCTCTTTCTTTCTCTTTAAAATGATCACGTAGGCCCTCCCAATAATGTTAACTAATGGACGTAGTATATTGGTGTCTATGTGTTGAGCACCTAGTCCAATCAAATGTTAACATGTGTCTTTTTTAAGTGTCTTCTCTTAACTACAAGCTTTGTCATATATCACTCAAATATAGAGTAGATAGACCCATTTCCAATCACCCCCCCCTCCCCCAATCTTAATATATAGAGTCCCCTAAAGCTATGGAACTTCCACAAATGTAGCCATCTCATTCGGCATGAGAAAATAGTAATCTAAAAGGGCATGGATTTGGGTTCCTTGAAAAGGATTTTGTAATTTAAGTTTTCATCTCCGAGTTATTGGAAATAAGTTGACCTATGCTGTGAATATGAGTTGGGAGAGAACCTTGTCTTTGGAATTTCATATTAATTTCAAAATTTGAAGTTAAAGTGTGATTTTTTTTTTTTGTTGAACATTGTGATATCAATATCCAAAATGGTGAAATATTGCTCATGTATCACACATGTACTACACATATGCGAAATTGCTTAAGTTATCGGAAACGGGTTTGTCGACTCTAGGTGTTTGATTAAGAAGAGTGACCACATAAGGCCCACACACCTTATGTCGCAAATGGAGAGTTGGCTAGGAGACCGCCACAAAACATGATGTCCATGAGATTGAAGATCAAATCCTTCCTTCCTTCCAGATTTTTTATGCAAGTGGATTCACGGGGCGATCACACCCCCTAACATTTTGTAACCACGTTCAATAATGGGGTATTTAATGAGGGGATATTTATGCACCTCTCAATATTTTATCCCGCCCTATTTGCAGATATAAAGCTACTTTGACGTATTTTTTAGCACCCTATATTTATTTGTAATCATTTAGAGGTGCTAATTTTGGCACTATGTTTTTTTTATAAATCATACAAGTACCAAATAGTGGACGGAATACTATAGCATTGCAAAATCGACTATGTGAGCAACAAACATTCCATACCATCCATCTTGTCATTCAATTGGTTTCAATTAGTTATACCAATCCTAAACCATTCAAAGTACCATTCAAAACACAACCAATAACATTTGGGTACTAGTTAAAGGGTTATCAATGAACTTGGAGATCATCACAAAATATACAAGCTAACATAGACAAGTTGTAAACACGGATAGAACAAAACAAGAATTACAATATGTTTTGATAAGACATAGAAATTTACACAACTACCTACTTCAAAAAAAAATGCATTCAAATACAAGAAAGCTAAATACGAAAGCCATAATTATTGTATTGATCCTATTACACACTTTTAGGAGGATCCAATATTATCTATAACCCTATTATTTTTCTATTGATTACTAAAATGAACGAATTATTCATCACCCTATTTTACATATAATCATGTAGGGGACATATTTCCAATGCTATAATAGATCTAACAAATTTATATTTTTTACCCTCAACGAATTAAATTGATCCTTTTTTTTTTTATCTCACGTGGTTTCTAAATTCCGATAGTCACCTCCCCAAGAGTGGATTGTCATAACTTGGGCTACAAGAACGTTTGTCTGATGAGATCTTAAAGTCCTCAAAGTATCGCCCCCACGATTTTAGTTGATTTTGGTATTCTAATATTTTTGGAAACATTCAAGAAAGTTAATGTAGATTAGAAAAAACAGATAAGAAACATGCATTTCAAAAAGACTTACTTTAATTTTTCCTTTTTGGGTAACTCTTATAAATCATCAAAGTGTACTGCAACATTGGGTCTTTTGGTATCACATAGGGGCGTCTACAAATGTTGGATTGTTAGATGAAAACCAACTCTATTATGCATACGAGTCTTCCATTAAACAAGGGTATTGTTCATCTATTATGGAACACTTCTTACACCACCTTGTTATGTAAGTAGATCTTAGATTAGTCATTATGATTGCCCAAAGTTGGTGCTCTTCTTAGGGCTCATCCATGGGGTCTCAAGTTCTAAGATTAGTTCACTTGAGTCTATTTGTGCAATCTCAGCCATTGAGAGCATGGAAGTTGGGCTTACCATTTCACATGGGGTCCCAAGTCCTAAGACCCAAGTATGACATGGATGCCTACATGGTAATAAATTTTGGAGGTGAGGCTTGGGACAAAAAACTAGACCCAACTCGCAACACAAGTCTTGAGTTTTTTTGTCATAAAAACTATACTTTAAATAAGCTCTTCAGGCTCAAAAGTTGAGACTTTGCCTCCAAGTTGGGACTTGTTGACATGAGTGGGACTGGGGACTTGAGACCCCATGTAAACCTACCCTTAACCCCTTCTTCCATCCTTCGTACACCACCATGATTGGGCGAGGTGGTGCTATTTTGTACATTAAGTTGCATATGATTAGTGGCCTTTATCTTTGGCTTACTTAATGCACCGTCACACTCACTTGTTCACACTTTTAAGGATGAAATACATGGGAGGCTTTAAGGCAACTACTCAATAGTCATGCATCTCAATGGCAAGAGGGCATTACCTATCGACCATGAGTGTATTTTTCAATCATCCAAGATACAAAAATATGGATGTTAATTTTTAAAGTTGTATGACACTAGAATTAGCTTCTAAGGTCATGAATTAGTCTAGTCCAAGGTTATTGAGTTGAATCACCCACAAACCTAATGTCAACATGGGTCAAGTTTCTATGTTATATGGATGAGAGGTACAATCCACTCTTGATAAGTGTTACGCCAATAATTGTTAAAATTGCATACGTGTTAAATAAAAAGTTTGCTCCCTAAAAAACCTCCAAAAAATACACTAGTAAGTGTTAACTATTAACTTAGACAATTTAGAAAAATTACAGTCCCCTCTTCAATGAATTCATCTCAATAATTGTTAAATTGGATGAAAGTGATGCTACAAAATTTTATTACTTGGATGAAGTTATTGTTACATGCATACATCATGCACACAATCACTTTTAAATGTATAGTGGGAGCAAGCACGGTCAAGTGTACGGAAAAGTGCTCCGGTATATTAAAACCATAAATTGTTTTTAGTCAGACTTCTAGAAGTAGTGACAAATCATTGTTTAAATTGGATTTATTTCATGGTGCCCTTTATTGTTGTGTTAGATACTCAAATATAGAATATCAAGATGAGATCTTCAAAACTTATCATTAAAAGTATTGCTTAAAAGGTGAAGGCTAATTATGGTTTTGGATGTAGATTTGATGACCTTAAATATTTTGACGTTGGATTTTTTTTTTCATGTTCCTTGAATCCAATTTAAACTTGAGGGCACCATTACAAAATCAATAGAAAAACATAAATTTAATGTAACTTGATCATGTTTTAAACAAATTCTAGACAATTGCGTGACTGCTCAATATATCCACTTGCACACTACTTGCACCATCTTCCAAAATATGTAGACTTTTCTTGAAAAACAATTTGGCAACATAAATTGCTTGGCTTTGTAGAT
Source organism: Polytrichum commune (assembly GCA_950295325.1). Taxonomy (NCBI): domain Eukaryota; kingdom Viridiplantae; phylum Streptophyta; class Polytrichopsida; order Polytrichales; family Polytrichaceae; genus Polytrichum; species Polytrichum commune. Next base: position 18,227,233 of record OX485806.1, read on the forward strand.
CAATGTGTTTTTCCAAATGTTTATGGGTTTTCCCTTCACATAATTCAAAATTAGTATATAGTTTTGAAATAGTTTCACTTAAACCTAGTAGGGTAATGGAGTTGAGTACTTGACCGTGCTTGCGCCCTAGTAGGTTAGATTTTTTTGCTCAAAGTTATTGCATCAACAATCATGAATTGTTGGAAACATATATGTATTCTTTTGAGGGTTTTTGACAATATGGAAGTAGAGGAGGCAATCATGAGAGATAGAGAAACTCATGAAGCAATACATAGGAAAGAGTTGGAAGAAATTACTACCAAATTAGAACAACTGGCATTGGTATCTAAAGAGAGTGAAAGTGAGCCCACTATGAATGCACATGAGTTCATCAATTATGAAATGAAATGATTAAAACAATCCCTACATACCTAATGTGGAGGAAATTGTAAGCATGCTTGATGGAGGAGGTGATGCAGGTGACAATGAACCCATTGAAGAAGTTGACTATGTGCAAATTAATGATGTGTTGATAGATAGAGTAGGATTCAAGGATGCTAAAAGTGCATTAGTAACCTTCAAACAAAATTTGAAGTAAAGACCTACTGATGTTACACCTTTCATCCAAAGCATTTGAACATTTCAAAAAGAAATAAGATCTTGGTGTGCACAAGAATCTCATTAAACCATTATAGATTCATTCTTTCATTATGCTTAAATGTATAGTGACATTTATTCCTTACATATTTTCATCCTTTATTTTTATAAGTTAAAAAAAAATTCAAAGTCACATAAGTGTTATTCATGTAAGTGTTACAAATTGCCAATGCTACCCCCAATAAGTGTCAAAGTGTTAACACCACATAAGTGTTATAAGTTTCCCGGCTTTGAATTGTTAACAAATATTGAGGGTGGATTGTATGCTCATATGCGATTGTTCCCTCTCGGTAATCTCAGTAATATGGTTGAGATGAGGTATATTGCATAACTTTACTTAAGGTAGATGTGCCCAAATCCAGCATAGCAATAATTTTGATGCCTACATTTTAGTGGTATATGGTCATCAATGGATCTCAAAACAAACATAAAGAAGATAGATCTTCTTTAAAGATCGTCCCGCATGCTCAAAATATGCTAACCATTTTAGGCTCAACAATGAACATGATTGAGGGGGGGACCTATATGACCACTTTATGAGCATGTGAACCTTCACTTTGATAATGAATAAGATATTCATATGATCTAAAATAGGAGGCAAAGAGTTACGGGCACGATTGAATTTGCTAATCGTCTACACTAAGGGCCGCTTTACACTACGGTGGAGAAGTGCACCGGTCGGTCAAGAACTTTCGCCCAAGACATGGTTGTTTGAGGCGAGGGATGGTATGCCGGAGAAGATGAAAAGACAATAAAATAATGCCTTAAGAAGTCTTGACCGGCCGTAGTGTAACCACCTAGAGGAGAAGTGTATTGGACAACTTCACCAAGAGGAGAAGTCCACCGGACTACTTCACAAAACGGTCAAAACCGGCCATAGTAGAAACCTTACCCCCTAAATGACCATTGTATTGATATTTAAAAAAATTATATTGATAAAAAAATAAAATGTACATGGCAATGTTTTAGAACTTCTTTCATGACAATAATTTATTTGAAAATGTTCCACCTCTATAATACATCCAAATTAAGGTAAATAAGTAGGTAACATTATCTTCTTATTAATTTTTAAAGAAATAACATGTTGGTATAGTTCACACTCGTTTATACGACACCCTCAATATTACGACACATTTTTAGAGAACTCTTTATATTTTGGTGTTAATGAAATTATTAGTTCCCAAAAGTTAGATGGGAATTTAGATAAGATGACAGTTGCTAACTTGGGTAGGCAACACCAAATATATATATATATATATTTATTATTTATTTATTTATTTAATATTTCACAAGAATATTTGTAATTATTTGGAGTTATAAGTTATTACTTCATACCATCTATATTGCTTAAAATTATTGTATATATTTTTAAGCTCATATTACTTATGTTTTCGTATTCCCTCAATAGTATGACAACTTTATGTCACTTGTCATAGTAATGAGAAGACAACACCTCGATAATACGACTTTTTGTATTTTCCAAAAATGTCATACCAAAGAGGGAGAACAATAGTGCAAAGATTTCTCTTGGGGCGATCACACCCCCTTACGTTTCATAACCATGTGTGATAAAAGTTTGCTACCCTATATTATATGCAATATATAATTTTGAAAATTATGATATTTTTTCTACATATGTATAACCATTGATAATATATATTTTTTGAATTTTTTTGAAATTTGTGAGCATCTTAATTTTTGTAGTAATTTTTTAGTTCAATTTTGCATCATTCTAGTTAGCAACGGTATGCTTTATAAAATTTATCAAAAAATCAAAAAAATTGGTTATTATTTTTTACTATGTAATATATACCGTGTATATCTACTCATGAAAAACAATTGATAAAATTTTGACCCATATTGGTGATGCTTTATGTAGAAAGTAGATTTTATTTATCGCATGTGGTGTTCTACTTGACAATGGAGTGCACCCCCGAGAGATTTCTTTAAGGAAGAAATATTTTATTGAAGTTGGAGTTCTCCGGAGGCCAAGTTTGTTGTCCGAGGCTTTGAGGTTGCCCAAGAAACTTGACCTCCGGAGAACTCCCCTTGGAAAAAGTGTTGTCACGTTGCCAACCATGTCATTATTTCATTCATGTACAAAGTTCTCCACCAAAGGACTCTTGGCCGTAGTGTAAACCACCACCGAACAAGAGTGTCACTCTCGGCCAATCAAATTTCAGAATTCCCCTAGAATTCTTGACCGGAGGACTTCTCCACCGTAGTGTAAAGCAGCCTTAATTGCATGTTTCAAAATCCTGATAGAAAGTGGATGCAGAGAGAAATGTCTCCAAATAACACACACTTCTACCTAAATGGAGTTTTCAAGGAGGGCCAAACTTGGCAGTCGCTCACTTGCAGGAGCACTTGTGCATGCAAATGGTAGCTTACCTTAAGGTAGGAAAACCGAAAATGGTGAATGACAACTAGAGTAGAGGTGCCTATAACTGATCACTTAAGAGATTATGTGTCAAATATGGAGAAGTATAAGGCGGTGCAAGTTTTTCCTATGTAGGAAGATAGAAATTAGGAGGGTTGTAAATTTTTTGGTATTTTATTTCTTAAATTGAAATTATTGTGAATTTTTGAGGTCAAAAGTTGGCCCGAACATATTACCAATGTCTATTGTTTGTCAAAACTGTTCATTTTAGCCGCTCATTCCTCCTCACTTTTAGCACTCAAACCAGGGTCATGTGTCATGACACTACTGTATCTTACCTATTTAAGATGTAATCCCAGCTTGATCAAAATTTAAGCCCAACATGATCAAAAGTATGGCACCCTATATGAGGTCATGATTGGGAATAGATGCCTCTACTCTATTGGTGCACTAGACTAGGGATAGAATGATTATTGTGTGGACCCAAAATGGCTAATTATGAAAGTGGTGGCCCAAAAAGGATGTAGTGATAGGTGGGATGTAATGATTGGCCAGATAAGTGTTGCTTTACACCACTTCTGATCATTTTTTTTTTGTTTTTTTTTGTTTTGGAGAGAGAAGGCCAACCCAGCCAACGCCTTGCCGATCACTTTTGGGTGCCATTGAGTGCCATTTGGGCACACAAATGTTTTGTGTGATCAAATGTATACGAAGTAGGATATTTTGATGCCCAAATTAAGGAGACTCTATTGTACAAGTAGGGGGTTTGACTTATTTGCCTCTTTGGGAAAATGTAACTAAACATTTACATGGAATAAAACTATGAAACAACTTGCATTCCTCATAATTTCCTCTACTCCATATTTGAAAAATATTGCACAAATTTCAAGCCATATTTTTTTGGCCAAGTCATCTTATTTTCACCATTTTCTTGTACATCTACCTCAAAGTTGTGGATGGAGCACTTTTATGGGGGCCTCCACTAGTAGCAAGTCCCTAGTACCTAAGGTAATTAGAGCCTCTCCACCAGCCTTCCCAAGTTGGTGGGTAATGGCATGCCATGTTTAAAGTGTCTGGGACCACCAAAGGTGGATCCCCTTGAAGGCCTACCAACAACATAAGAGGCGAGAGGGCGGGCACTCCGCCAAATTGGCCTTGATTTCCATGCTTAACTTTCCCCCACTACCAATCAAAAGAAATGAATTTAGGTATGTCAAGGTCGCATGATGTGAACGTCGTTGTGGGTGGGCCGAAGCATTACGGATTGAAGGGAAAGAATTTCCTGCCTGGAATGGAAGACCGATGTTACATGAGTTTTATGTATGTCTTAACCAATGTGCAGTGAGGGATAGGGCAAACTAAAAAGCATTTTGGATAGTTGTGGCTACGCATTATGAAAAAAACAAGCATGCATCAGGTTGGAAAGACCTTCTAGGAGTTTCAAAAACCAAATGGGGTGATTTGAGGGTGAGCATCACCATGTTTGTCGGTTGCTATGAGCATGTCAAGGCTTGGACAAGAGTGGGCGAACAAATGATGACATCATTGTTGATGTTTTGTAGTTCTTTTTCGAAAGGTTGCAAAACCCTTAGCATACAAACATTGTTGGCTCCTCTTCCAATATCACCTATAGTTTGTAGCCATCCTCAGGGTCATGGAATCAAAATGCAAGGTGTGATGTGTGGATGCATCCAACCTACCCATTGACATGATAGAGAGCAACACTCAAATTGGACAACAACAACCTCAAATGAACATTAGCCTTGATAGGCCATTAGGAAGCAATTTAGCTAAGTGAAATCACAAAGACGTCAAGGTAAAGGAACCAACTATATGAAAAAAAGGTTGAGGAGATTGCCCAACAAAATGCCTTTGGCCTCTTCATATTGGAGGAATCCCTCATAACATGTAGTGTAGCATGGCAATGGATCGTTCTCCACCAAGAGCAAAAGCTCAAATGGTTGGAGAAAGACATGGCAGCACATGAAAATGCCGAAAGGGTGGCTATGCAGGAGGTTGTTGCTCTGATTGTTGGTATGTGTGTATCTACATACTGACTTTCCTTGGATGCACAACTGCACCCAGTGGTACCGCCTCAAATCCCCATTATCTTTTGCTACACTTGCATCCAAACTTGAACAAGGCCAATGATGATTTGTCCGACAACAAAGATCTCAAGGTTGAAAACAAGGAGGGGTTTAACTAAGAGGCAACCCATTGCCAACATTACCGGCAACCTAATCCCAACCTCTACATGTATGCAACAAGCTCTTGCGCAAGCCAGGACAAACGAAGAGAAATGGGAGTGGTATGAAAGTCACCTCAATATTTCTTTGCAAAGGATTGAAATCATGATTAGGTGATGGTTGAAATCCAAGGGTTAGATTTGGATGCAACTCCTCCTTTGCAATGTTGCCACACTAGTGATTATCCCAACCCAAACTTTGTTTTCCTTGCTGCATCACATGAAGTCTTGTGGAATAAAACCATATCTTCCAACTATGCCTCCAAGATTTTGTTTGTTGCCATTCCCCCCTCCAACGCTATCCCTCCCCCCATTGGTAGTCATTGCACAACCCTGTCTTGGGCACCTCAAGCTAGTTGGTTGCATGGTGTCATAGTGATTTAGGTTTTAGGGATTGTATTCATTTTTTAGCATCAAGAGTCGATGCATGAGTGCATGTGCCCACGGAAAACATTCTACCTTTCAATAAATGCCTCAGTTTGTTTACTTCTTGTCTCATTTTTTCTTGGTCTCCTTCATGTTGCCTCATCAATTTGTTTGCATGCATGGGTTTAGGTTTTTATTTTTTTATTTTTTTATTTTTTAGATTGGCTACTAGCTTGCAACTTGTAGCTTGCAACTAACACCTTCTAGGATTGTTTGCAATTGTGGCTTGGTTGGTTGTAACCTTGAAGAATTGGTTTCTTGCTCCAACAAGGTATATCATGTTGGTATATATCATATGTTGAATCGCAATGTTAGCATTTTGAGATATGATTTCCAGTTGAGCATCCTTGCGCACTTGAACAGGTTGTATCCACCACAATTTCCTTGAAATTTGAAAGTTAAGTCTAAATTTCTTTAAAAACAATACACTTTGCATTTACATTACACTATATCAACTAAAAATTGCCAATGACAACATGAAACAATAAAGGTTGGTAGGATCACAAGCATAAGCAAGCATTACCACTGCATTAACATTGCATAAACAATGCTTCAACAAGTAGCCCACATCCACAAGCATTTGGCCACACAAAAATTTAATAAAACCACATAGAATTTTCAAGAAACCCACCCATAATTTTAATAAAACCACAAAATATTTCGATAAAAGCAACCAATTTTTGAAAGAAATTAGCATAGTGCAATACATGAAGTGGGTGATCCCAAGAGATATACACAAATGCGTATGGTCAGTAGCAATTTGACCCTTTACGTTCCCATAGGTGTTGTACAAGATCGTCGTGCAGGTTGTAGTATGTATTGGTGTCCTCAATTAGGGCAATTCTTGAGTTAAATATGCAAAGTTGAAACCTTTCCGTGGCCCCGCAGAGGATGAGGATGCAACTTGTGGTGTACAAATTTCCAAGTGTTTGCCTCTTTCATCCTCCATATTCATATTATGGATTATAATGCATACATACATATCATTAGCAATGCCTGCCATATTCCACATAGCCTCCATAACTCCAAAACATCGCTCAACATCCTTGCATGCATATTTTTTTGCTCCGAAGAATTTGAATTCTATATGGTCTTCGGGGTCATGAAGGGATTGCACGAAGCAACTCCACTCAGGGTAAATGTTGCTGGCAAGGAGGTAATATTTTTCATATTTACCCGGAAGTCAATATTACTAGCATTGCCCTCTACTAGCTTGTGGATGAGGGGCCTACAATCCACTACATTCAAGTCGTTGTTGCCACCCAGGAGGCCGAATAATGCTTGCCATGCCCATAAACTTTGATCACATATTGCTTCTAGAATTATACTTTTTTTAATCTTTATGTTGAAAGGTCCACTCTAATGCAACTGGACATATTTTCCATATCCAATACATATAGTCTATAAAACCAAACATACTTGGCCAATCTCGGTCCAGGTTGATCTCCATGTTTCACAATATCATCTTGTGAATGACCCAACAAATAAAATACAAGAAAAAGATTTGTCTCACCCCCCCCCCCCGGCACCATCTCAACATCGCCTTGGGCTAGTGTTCTCATTACAAATTCCTCAATCTCGTTGTCCCCTAGATTCTCTTGAATTGTTTGGTTATACCTTTTTTAACAATCTGACATTGGAGAGTCCAATAAAGAAATTGAATTGGTTTTCTAAAAATGTGAAAGGAAAGTGAGAGGATTAACACATTAAAAAAACCAACAAAGAGAATATTAAGAATAATTCCTAAAACGGACATGAAAGAAAGGGAGACCTATTTAAGTGATCTCGAACAAAAGAGAGTGAGGGTTACCCTAAAAGAAGAGAGAGAGGGTTGCACTATTGAATGAAAAGGAGAGAGGATGGAAGGCTAAACCCAAAACTACTACAAAAATCATATAAGGCTTGAAGTGACATACACGCATCATGTGTTCCAATTTATAGGGTAGAACTTGTGTGAAGGCGTACTACACTATGTTGGTTGTACACATTAGATATTTAGGTAATTGCATGTGGCAACTTTTTATTTCAATATCCAAGTTTGTCGTTGGAATCCTAGATGGCCTAAACATGTGGCTCAAAAGAGTTCCATTGGTATCCCATGTAATTATTGCTAGACAAAAATGGATGAGACAATAAGATGAATCAAAGTAAGGTTTTGCATGTATTATGGTGTTAACGAATATTAGTTGAGTTAAGACAAGAACATAGACAAAGTAGCCCACTCCCCGTGATGTGTGAGCCGAGGTGCACATTGGCACAAATGCACATGTAAAACAAACAATTGCCACCCCCAATAATTTGTGATTACTTTACAATACATAAAGTGCATCATGAATGTGAAGAATACATCAATAGGTACTAGCATATCGAAAATGGGTCAAATGGTTGCACCTTGGCCAGTCAACTAACCTATGAAGTAGTTGCCCCAGGACCCAAGCCGGACACCCCATCCCAATTATTTTAATTTTAAACTTTGTGGTATTGTACCCTCTCTTGGGGATACTCTTAGTAGGTCCTAAATGGGCCTCGTATAGCTCTGCACCCTCTTCTTGAAAGGAATGAAACACACAATAGTGCAATATGATTAGCAAATCCAAATCAAGCCCATATTCCATTTTCCTCGTAATTTATGAAGCTCGTATTAATATCATATTTATTGTGAAAGATAAGATTCACTTCATTAGGAAATGATCATGGAGACCTTATGTTGATTGTTGAGTTCAAAATGGATACTACATTTGGAGTATGTAGTCCAATCCATTTCAAAGACACATTTTTTGATATCCATTCTTAGATTCACACCTAACGATGAACCATCATATTTGAGTGTCCATGTAAGATGAATAATCAAAGTAGGTCGAGGGTTAATTCATACCACTTGATCTCCATTAGACTAATTTGAGGTCTTCGATTTCAATTTCGGAGTCAATTCATCTACATTTTATTTTATAAAGGAATATATGTTTAGGTTATTGTGTTCTTAATTTCCAAACATTGAGTTACACATCATGATGTTGTAGACACATTACATAAGTCAGATCTCATATTTGAATTTGGAGAATTAGCAGCACTCATTCCTTTTTGCACTAATCTCGATGCCAATGTTGAGCCATCCTCCCACTGGTTGACCATAAGGTAGGAGAAACCGAACACAATGAATGACCCCTACACTAAATATGATATTAAGTGTTTGATACACTAAATACAAACGCATACACTAATTATCACTAACCCCATGAAAGTAAGTAACACTAAATGTAAACTCAAACACTAACTATCAACTATGGTAATATGTGGAAGTTACATGCACAAATTTAGTGGTAGTAAGGATATGAAAAAAAAATCCCACCGGATCCACCTCACATCTCAATGACGTCTAGCTAAAATCTCACTTCTAAGTTAACCCCCACCATTGCTCCATACCTTTCACCAATTAAAACAATTAAAATGCCTCCCATGCCTCCTCCTCTCAACCACAAAAGCATCTCGAACTCTTCAATTCCACGCGAAGACAGATAGAGACACACACACCAACACACGTCATCTACACTGCCGCTATTAGCCTTTGAATGACTACGTTGAGACAATTTAGGGCCACTTCACACATGAGCCAAGAGCCGTGACCATGAAATTGTGACAACCCAAAAGAACGTGTCCAAAGGCTGTCCCAAGACCACCTCCAAAATCATGCAGTGTGGTCACAGGCCCTCAAGTGTAGTGTGAAGTCATATGTGATCGGGCCCTCAACCAAATGCTATTTCAATGCATTTTTATTCATGCGGGTCCTCACACATGATAAAGTAGAAGAAACCAACAGTTGTGAGCGTTCGGAGTGCCATGGTCTCCCGGTTTTGTGTTAGGTCTACCTCCAAGAGGTGGTTTTTGAAAATAGTCCAAGTGACCGTGAACCATGATCCATTTGATGCCACGTAGGAATCCATGTGAACTTTACATCCATCTTGCATTCACATACTCCGTTGGTCCCTCAAGCGTGGTGTGAAGTCGCGAACTTGGACCGGCTCCGCCTTTTCCACCAATGAGAGTGCTTGGAGTGAAATGGTCACGGGCTCTCAGTCTCGTGTGTGAAGTGGCCCTTATATCTACAATGCACACTGCATGCACATCTAAGAATCAAGGAGAAAGTCGAAAGGGGTTCAAAAATAGAGACAGCAACCCAAGAAAGCAGGATCCCCTGAAGGTTGACTGCTTGAATGTCGGAACGCGAAGGTTGAAGCCCAATCTTAGCTAACGACTATATTCGGCAAACGTATGCTCGATGTCACTCGGCTTAGAGAGAGAACGTGCAAAACGAAAAGGAAATTTGAAGCTTTTAAACGTGATGTCTCCTCCTTTACGCCAAAGCGGCTTGGAACCGGGGTGATTGAACAAAGCGAGATGAGCAGCTTCTCCGCGGTGGCCATGCTCCAGGGTTTCGACAACACTTGGGGTGATAGGAATGTTCTTTGTAGGAGACACGATTTGCATATGAAGTGGAGCTGGAAAAGGCAATGTAGTTAGGTGGGCAAGCCCCTTTGTGGGTTGTTTTGGTGGCTTGGGGGTTGTCTGTCCTTGGCCGGTGGGGTGGGGTGGGTCCTTGACTTGGTGGGTCCGGGGAGTTGTCCTTGGTGGGGTCGGTTCTTTCATTTCTCCTTACATGGCAGTGTTTCGCGTCCGAGGGGTCCCGCCTCCCCTTAGTGGGGGCGCGTTTTCTTGTTTTTAATTCATTTGGCGTTGGCTGGGTTGGCCTTCTGACTCAATAAATAAATAAGTAAATAAACAAGAAAACGGTAGAACCGTGAGGCTCTGTTCTTTATTATGAAAGACTACAATTGTAGTAACTGTTGTCCACTTTGCTCATGCCAATTCATGGCTATTCACTATACCAAACCTTTCTTGGATTTTGTGCACCTTCTTCTCAAATACGGGTCAAGGATTGAAGCTACTCATTTATCACCCGAATTTTTTAAATAAATAATCAAGAACTACCGAAATAACTATAGTTAACTAGATTTCTTTCAATGCATTTTAGGGAGCACTTATATATAAACTATAGTTAACATCCACATTAAATAAAGTGGACCAAAAATAACAAGAACAAGTAACGTCCAAGTGTGAACACAAAGTGGCTAGGAAATTTGCTCTTGAAACGAAGAAGTTGATGCATAGTCTTTGTTCTACAGACAGAGCCAATAAAGAAGAAGAAGAAACGTGATGTCTCCATACGATCAACCTCCCAGCCCAAGTATGAGCATTTCTTCCAGATTCGCTATAGAAATCTCCAGGAATTGAGGACAATCCGCTATATATGTGCTCGCTTGTAGTTCATGTAAAGAAAGATACAATCAAGGAATACCATTCATTCATGCTATGAGTCTGTGCAAACGAGGCACCTACCTTCAAGCGAACCTGCCTTGCAAATCCACCCGAACCAAGCCCATGGTCTCCAATTTCTTCCACCGGTTGGTTTAGTAACAAGATAGATCCCGAGCTAGCGAGCAAGCGAAGATGGCGTTGCAATGGTGATCCTTGAGGAAGATCGTGAGGGTTTTGGTTGAATGGGAGCTTAAGGAAGTGAGGAGGAAGGGAAGAGAGAGAGAGAGAGGTTCTTGAAGCGATCAATGAAGAGTGTTTCACATGAAAGGAGGTGGCAGTAGGGAAGGTGGCAACGCATTTATGTCTACCACTAATTTGTCAAAGAAGTGAAGATTAGTGTTGAGGAGGGTAGGGTGGTAACAACACTAAATGTAATCGAACGTTGCATAACATATTTAGTGTACTTATGTTGTCTAATTAGTGTGGGTTACCATTTGGAGTAATGTGTTGCTATAACTTTTCTTACTAAGTGTCACTCCTTACCCAACTAATATAGGTAGTTAGCATGCCCACCAAAGATTATGATAGAGCTTAGTTGGTAAAAGTGATTATGTCAATAGAAAGTTACATCAACACGTAACTCAGATTGGTAACCCACACTAATTAGACAAAATAATGTATTGGTGCACTAGAATAGGGGTAGAATGATTCTTGTGTGGACCCATAATAGTTGATTGCAAAAGTGGTGGCCCAAAGAGGTTGCAGTGATTGGCCGGATAGGTGTTGTTTCACACCACTTGCGATCACTTTTGGGTGCCATTGAGTTAACCATTTTGTGTGCATTTGTATGGAAAGTGCCATATTTTGATGCTCAAATTAGGGAGATTCTAGTGTAAAAATAGAGGTGTTGACTTACTAGGTGAAACAATACTCCTCCCACATGTATATTGTGTAAGCCAAATTTTCAATAGGAACTTCAGCTATTAGGTTGTAGTGCATGTAATTTGTGTATGTTGGGTTGGGTTGCTTGATGCAAGCGCATATGTTTTAGAACAACAAAAGCTATTAGGTAAAACCTAAAATTTGCAACCACTAGAGTGTGCTATAATTTAAGTCTCCTACAACATTTAAATAATGATAGGTGTTATGTATAACAATTGGGTACATTCAAATCAAGACATGCACATAATACCACCCCCAAAAAAAAATTTAATTAATTAAACTCTCTTAAGGCATATGTATATCACAACACATATCAGTTTTCCTCCTAAATAACCTACCACATGTGCATGTGCATAGTTCATTGTTTTTAAGAGAAAGGCCATAATCTTGATTGTTTTGAAAGATTATGGAATCCTCCCTATGTGGCTACACTATAATACAATCACCAACATGGAGTGACATGGTATTATGTTTTAATTTCTTATATTGTATTGTGTACATGCAAATTAATTTTTTTTAAATAAAATAAAATAAATTGCAACAACAATTACATGTGTTTTTGGGTGATTTTATTTATGTTGGCTAACACCTGGAAGTTTGTTGTTGTTATCATTGTCGTTTTTCCCCCTACATTCATGATCCTCCATGGCTACGATAGAGGGAAGTGATTAGAATGGCAAGGAGGATCCGTTAAGGAGGTTTGGGTTGATGGCCAGTCCTCAACGATCAAAATTTTGGTTCTATGATGGCATGAAAGTGCCCCACACAAACACACAAAATGTCCAAGAAATGTTTTTAAAAAGTATTAAGAATTCTTGAAAACACCCTCTCGGCACCGAAAGGATGTTTTCAAGAAATTTTCATTAAAAATAAAAATAAAAATATATCCATTGTGTTGAATAATAAGTATTATATTGGTCTCAATGCTCTTCATGTTGGTGATGCTCTTTGTGATTGGCTTATGTGTGTAGAATGATGGTGACACAATTCCAAGTAGAGAGTTCACTTGCACGAGAACGAGTTTGTCGATGGATATCTTGAAGGTGATAAAGTTCTATAAGTTTCCATTGTTGATGACAAAGGGGAGAGAAAGAGGTTACACAAAGTTAGTACAATTCATGAAATGAGTTGAACTCTACCATATAGAACTCTACTATGTTCAAATCATATTGAATTAAAGGACACTTTGTTATTAGGTTTAGGTATTTGACCAGAAAATTTTATGGTTTTAATATACTAGAACATTTTTTTCTAGTATATTTGATTGTGCATCAGATAGATTGTTGGACAATATAGACCATAAAATTCTTTACTTAGTAAGAACTTACATGTCAAGGTGAAATTTATAGCTCGTCAGTACTCCGAATAATTACACTAAATATGACATTTAATGTCACCAATTCTAATTGTCTTACTCAATACTAATTGTAAACTGTGGTGAAGTGTCACCAATAGTAAATGTAAACTCAACATTATTTTTCATTTCTTGCTAAAAAAAAATTGGGGGGATTATAGATTTATAGTGTTGCAATTATTGTCACTTACCAAGTGATTTCTCATCCAATTTTCAATCATCCATAACATTATTTCATCACAAGTTGCTGACAAGAGAAGGTAGGGTTTTGGCCAAGGGATGAACTCATCCCTCATCAATGACAATATTTGTTCACTTATTCATAAGAAGCAATATCCAAAAAGTTACCATAGTGACATAAAATACCATATGATACTAAAAGTCATAATTAGTGTCGTTACAACCACGGGTAGATCACTAAGTGCATTTTAAAAACGACGTGCGGCATAATATAGAGAGGATTAAAATCATTTGAAATAAAGATTATAAAGGAATTCCAAATAATGAAGGGGCCATTAAATGTAGACAATCCCATTATAAGTAAGTTAGATGAACATAAAATGTGGGCCATTATTTTTTTGTAAAATTAATATAGGGGCTGAAGATAAGGATCCTACAAGGTATGTTTAGTACTTGGGGTTATTTTGTATGCGCTGTAACATTGTGGACTCCACCTTAAATTGTAAATTCTAAACCCGCTTTACTATGCTCTGTGTTTTTGGTCACTTGCATTGCAATGACCGCTATGGTATTTGTGTTGGCATCTCCTATGTGTTTTCATCATAACAATGTTTGCAATGGTATTTCTTTGCTATGGTCTCCTATGTGTTTTCTTCATAACTATGTTTGCAATGGTATTATTGTTTCCACCCTTCTTTGTTTCCATGCTTTCCCTCAGCACTCGTCAATTGCGTTAGGAAGTAGATTAGCTTTTATTACTTAAAAGGAATATAGAGTACAAAAAATTGCAGTGACTTGGACAATATAAGTGATGGAAGGGTGCAAACAAATGGGCCATTTTTGAAATTTAAGTAATTATAGGGAGGCTTTAATTCAACCCTTGAAGGTAAATAACCCCAAAACAAAAAAAAAACCCAGCCGCACGTGGTGCACAAAAATGCCTTAGAGTGATCTACCCGTGGTTACAACAAATATCATAGATGGTGTAGAGAGGTTGAGAAGAAAGAAGCCTTCTCATTTGTTGGAAGCCTCTTATGCATGTTAATTCACAAAAGTCAAGTTTATACATGAGAATTTCATTTGGAAGCTTGAATTTTTTAGTGGGTTTGTAAACGTCTGGATGGTGCCTTATTAGATCCCAAGTGGACTAACTATGATAGTCTCTTGGTCATCTTTTACAAGTCCTCCATCAAATCCTGACATGGTCCAATTTGACTCTCATTTGAAAATCGATTTTTTTTTAAATGAGAATTTATGAGAATTTATGAGAATTTAGTGCAATGTACCCATTAAAGGGGGGGGGGGGGAGTTTGTCAGTATTAGTTCCAAAGTGGTCTTGTCATATAGAGTGGGTTAGTAGACACTTTTTGTGCAAGGAACTTGTGGGCATGACATCCAAGGTTCAAATCCATTAACCACATTCCTTGACATACCCTTCTAGATGGCTATGTACCTAAGAATCCCATACGCAGAGGCCCACCAACGTGCTATGTAGGCCTTTCAACGAGATAAATATAATTATTCAATTTAAAAAAAGTTATGAAAATAATCGGACCAAAATTACCACGAACCAAAATATCACCACATCGAGATGAAGAATTTGTTAATGTTTAGATTTTGAAAAAATTGTACAGCGGCCGAACCAAAAAGTTGAATATGATTGATATTTGACATAAGTTGCCTCAACCAACCACACATGTCATGATGGATCACTTATATCTTCTAATGTCAAAAACAACATCCCAAAGACCCCCTCTTCCTACTAGTGTCGGTGCTCAATTTGCGTCCTCTTACACTAATTACTCGACAAACCTTCTAGTTATTTTATTTTTTCAAGGAGTCAATTTCCAGCATGTAGTGATTCCCTATCCAGGGAATTTATTTTGATCTAGCAATTTCATACAACTAACTAACTCATTCGGTCTCAATTGCAGCTCAATTACTAGTGTAAACCATTTTGGGGTAGTGTCATCACAACATGCATCAACATTGTATGCATTGAATTTGTGCAAATTGAATGAAACAAGTCCCGAGCCAATTCAAGGGCCAGAAATGTCGCTAGAGTTGGAAGGGCCACACACGTTTAGAGGGATTTGGGATGAATTTATTATGAGCCGTTTAGGGAAGTTTTAAGTCACAGGCAACATTGTAACCCGTGACGTGCCCAACATCTATCACTTCCAAGAGCTCCTCAAGGATGGCTTGCTAATAAAGGTACATCTCACCTCGTTAGCACAAATTATTATTTCTAGCCATACAAAAACAAAGAAAGGGATTTATCAAACACAACATTCAGCATGAAAGAGTGTGCAGCTTGAATGAATGTGTGCTGTATTTAGTTTCTTTGACACCAGAATTAGTCTAATCCAAGTCATCTGCGACGGATCGGCTATAAACCTATAGGAGGTCAAGTTTCTATGTTTGATGATGAGAGGTACAGTATGCTCGTATGCACTAAATTGCCTCTCCATACAAAACATCACATGCCACCATGCTATTGAACAAAGAATTAAATAAGTTGTTAGGTAAATTTACGGTTGATTTTATGTTGTAACATACAAACTCTTCATTCACTTCATTTGAGTAAGAGCAAGATACAAACATCTTAAGAACGCAATCTTCAGAGCTCATTGTTTTCAAACAGTCACACAAAGTCAATTCTTTGTTGGATTCAACTCATCAGAACATTATAGTGATCTTTTTGTATCATAATGTACACAAAGATTACCTCAAATGAATGGGGAGAACCGACTGCGAGCTACATATGAATCGATTGAGTTTGAGGAAATATCGTTTGAAGTTCAAGACTTAAGAAGGAAACTTACCCATCATTTTCAGAGGAATCTATGGAATGTACCTGAAATTCATAAAGTAAAACCGAAAGACCACAACATGTAACTGATTGGATTTTGACCGATTATGCCCCAAAATATCTGTGGACATTGATTACCTCCACTTAACGTCTCTCATGGGGCCAGCTAATTTTGCTCTGACTACATTAAATATGATATTTAGTACCACTTACTATTTGGAATTACGCAATGCTACATCTATTTACTGTATATCTCATATTTTACCAACAAATGTTAAATTGGCAGTGTGGACATTATAGAACACTAACAACTTTACAGCAATAGTAAACAGATATAGCACTGTGTAAATCCAAATAGTAAGTGACACTACATATCAAATTTAGTGTAGCATTAATTGTTTGAAACTCTTGAAAGCTTGAAAGGGCTTCAAGAAAACCAATATTTATTGAGGTCTCCAAAACTCTAGAATCTAGAGGAAGACTTCAATGGCACATGTCATATATGAAGAACCACTCAATTTGCCCTCCAGTTGTAAGTTTTTCAAGGCACTAACATATAATAGCTTCCATGGGTTTCTCGCTTCCAAATATCTATGTATTTTGGTGATCATCAACCCACAAAATTTCAAATATTGAATCTGTGCAGAATATACAGTGACTGCATTGTTGTTGTTGATACACCTCTCCTGTTCTTTTCAAAAGAGGCTTCAACTCCATGTTCAACATTCTTGACAAACTCAACATGTCAGGAAGTTTGTGCCTAGGTCTGCGATTCTACATCTACCTCACATTGAGCTTTTTTATGTCTAGGAGAATCATTATTTATAGAGAAATCTTCAGCATTGCTCGGACAGCAGAACAAGTCTGTCTGCACAAATATTTGAAGCACGACATCCGACCTCTTGATGTTTACCAAGTGAGCAGCCTGCAACCACCAAAGGAGTCAAATTGCAGAAAGTCAATGAGATGCAGGACATAAACAACACTATAGTCAGCTAAACCTGAAGGAATCAGGTGACCAAGTAGCCTAACATGACAGCACAGCTCAGACAAACGATAACATGGAGTCCTTGATTTGCATTCATACAAAGAAATCAAGCAAAGGATGCAGATGTCGCCCAACTTGACTCAAATCGGTGACCAAATGATCAAGTAGCCTAGCATGAGAGCACAACTCAGACAAATGCTAATTTGCAGTTCCTGAATTGCCTTCATACAAAGAGATTGAGCAATGGATGCAGAATTCACCCAACTTGACCTCAAATCAGTAGCCATACAGATTGAAATGTGGCCCTGACAAGGCTTATACAACTATGCACATGCACCTCCCAACATTCCAATACTGGGGAGAAAAAAATCACTTCAGGAGCAGAAACAGAGAGACTAAGGTAATGCCATGTGAGTGGCATTACCCTAGTCCTACATGCGAGCATCTGAACAAATCTCTTCATGTTTTCTTTCAGCAGAGAGCAGAAAGATGAGACAAATTGTCAGCTAAACCAAAAGAAAAAAAACATGCACATGAAAGCATGAAAAGCCACCCACACCTTGCTCACAACCTTCCTCATCTTGCACCTCTGTTCACACGTGGTTTAACATTCCATGCGACTCTTAACCATTTCGTGTGCACATGACGCCTCTAGCAACCCATAATTTCATCAAAGCACGACTTGCGCTTTTGATGCACCCAACTATCGATGTGTAGGGGAGCTAATGGTCATTACCATAGCGGCTTTGGCTTTTGGTTCTTTGGTAGCTCACAAGTGACACCTGTGGTGTTACTCGATTGTGAGTTTGTGTTGTTGTGTGTCGTTGTCTTGGTCTCCCTCTTTAACCTGGCTTGAGGTAAATGGAGTGCCACTGTAGTGTACATTCAGTTTCAATTAGATCAAACACCAATTGTATCCAGAAAAACAAAAAAAGATGGAGCAAATTGCAATGTACTCTGGACCACTTACCAGCTCAATTCAGGCTTGTGAGGCTGGCTCACAGAAGCAGTGGAGCATGGTCATTGAAGATGCTCACTTGGAGTCCAATTTGGAAGATTAATCTCCTGCGATAACTCTTCAGGTTCAAGGTCCCCATCCCTCTCCACCTGCTGTTTCTTTGGTTGCCGCCTCTTGCAACCTTCTAATTTCTCTACCTCCTTACTACTCACCTTTTACCTGCTCATTGTTCACTAAAAAACAAAATCCAAACATGTGGGGTCAACCCTTAAGATTCCATGCAAGAACCTTTAAACAGGATGGTATACATTGCCATTCGACCTTTGCAAACCATGCTTGCTCCGCTCTGTAGGGTTTAGCATGCTAACTTTCGAGCCTACCCCAAGAAACTAGGGGCAAAGAGAGAGAGATGAGGTCCACTCTACAACACTCCACCCATTTGATATACAATCACTTGAACTCCAATCAGGATATTTACTATAAACACCATCTTCGGAACCCGCTTCAGCCTCCCGAAAATAGTACCGGTTCTACTAGTAGCTCTCGACAGCCGATGGGAATCATCATGAATGAAAGAATGTGAAGCCAAGTGCTGCAAAGAGGACCTCATCCTTCTCCGCCCACCGTTTTTTGGGGTCGCCGCCTCCTGCAACCTTAAAATCTCACTACCACACTACTGCTCACCTTCTACCTGCTCATTGTTCAATTATTTTGATGGCGATCATTCGGCCTTCGATAGCTCTCCTCTGTAGGGTTTCCATTGTAGGGCATGCCCCAAGGAAACTAAGGGCGGAGAGAGATGGGATGCCCTCTGCAACACTCTAACCTGGAAATTAAGCTATCTATGTTAAGTGATCAACTGAATGCCATGTCGGGCATCCACCGCTAGACAATTCTTTAAGTAAGGGATGGAGTCCAGAACGCCCTTGCCCACCACATTGTGATCGTGACACTTGAGATTGTCCACCGGAATTTGGTAGCAAGTATCCGCAGTTTGAGCACGAATACAAGCCTCGGTACTCTGAACTCGGCTGTCGATGAATCAAGGGGTGAGACCGCCATAGCCCTGTTGGAATGTAAGGGCAGAGAGACACGGAGTCCCCTCGGCAACACTTTAACCTAGAAAATGAGCTACTTATGTTGTTGTTTTAGTGATCAACTGAATGCCATGTTGGGCATCCACCGGTAGACATTTCTTCAAGTAAGGGACGCTGTCCAGAACGAGCTTGCCGTCCACATTGTGATCATAAGGGCACTTGAAATTGTCCACAGGAATTTGGTAGCAGGTATCTGCAGTTTGAGCGCGAATGCAAGGCTCCTTGCTGTCAACTCGGTTGTCGATGAACCAAGGGGTGAGACCGCCATAGCCCTGCGCTAATCCACCGAATGTTGACAACGGCGTGACAAAGAGGTAATCTGAAAAACTCAAACTCAAAACTTCCGCAAGAGCCTGCTTATCTTCTTCCAGGTTGAATTGCTGCTGTATCCCATGCGTGACCTGCGTTATGCCAACGTACTCCATCGGCGGAGGGTTTCGGTTGTAAATCTCAGAGAGGAAATCGTGTAGGCTTGAGAACAGAGAGGTGATGTAAACCCTAGTTTGCTTGATCTCTGTAGACGGAGCAGCCTCGGCAACTTTCGGTGCTGGATTTGTCTCGGGAAGGATTTTATTATCCAACGCACATTTCAGAACTCGCTCTTCAATCATTTGATGATTCTTGTTGAAGTCATCCTCCCCATAGCGGTAGCGGACTTGGATGCCGACAAGGCGGTCTGCAGTTTTCATGTAGACAGAGTAAATCTGCTCCACTCTTCGCCATACCGCGTCAGAGGGGAGCATGGCAGAGCGAAGAAGATGTGTCAGAGCCATCCTGTCTGGGAAAAGTTCCTCCAACACGGGGCGGAACGAAGGGATGGCGAAGAGCTTCGGCAGGAAGTAGAGGCAGCCATTAATGTAGAGCCAAGGGATGTGACCCAAATAAGATTGTTCGGTGTCGCAGAAGAATCTTGCACCCGGCTGACACCAATCATCGTTCGCCACAAGGGCATGTATGGCACTCACTCCATCCGAAGTTTTTAAGGTTTCAGCCTCATCAACAACTTTGTAGAACACATCCTTCATGCTCCAGAACTTATCATTGCCTGGACCGTATTCCGGGGTGAACTGATGCTTGGTGTCAAGCAGCCACGATGAGCCTTCAAAAGGCTCACACATGATCCCCGGAACCAGAGTCTCATCTGGCACCAAGAACACTCTCTGCGTTAAGATTGCATATAACAGGCCTGACACCATGGACAACACCTTGTTCCCTAACCCTGCCCTTGGGGGAATCCCTCCAACAAGGAACCGACACCCGCTGTTGTTGCTCTTGCTCAAAAAATACTCTGACATGTCATTCCCGATGTTCTGCGTGCATATTCGATGCAGCTTCTCGTAATCATCGAACACCTGCTTCCACTTCGAATTCGGTGCCACATCTTTCGTGAGCTTCCGAAGTGCGTAGAGAGGCTGCAGCTGTTCCCTGCTCTTGCAAGGGTTCCTCTGCCGCCAGAGATTCCTGTCGCTCGCACTGAACTCCGGCTCTGGCCTGCCCTGGAGTGCGTGTTTGCTTGCGTTCCGGATTGAGTCGATGAGAGAGGCAACGTCAACCACGTGCGCCTTCTCCTCTGGCAGGGGATTGAATATCGGTGTAGGTGCCGGTTGCACCATCACCGAAGTGCGGGGAACTAGGGTAAAGATGATAAGCCCCAGTCCCAGAAGCGCCAGAATCGAAGCTGTTCGAACAGATACATAGCGCGAAGGAATGCCCGGAGGCGACCATCGCGTGATCTCGTGAAGTAGTCCCGTGGGTTTAGAAATCATCGCTTCAAACCACGCATCACCTGTCCTCAAACCTCAGAAGTCGAAAGCCAATTCAAAGCTGAAATCTTCCTTAAATCCTTCCTCCTCGCTCCTTTTGGATCTGAATCTTCTTCCCAGGAATTGTCAAGTACCGTATAAGTTCCTGACGCCAAACTGAAGAAGAAGAGAAGATGAATCAATCATGCAAGAAAAATCTCTAAAACATAAGTTCTCATCTTGTGCAACCTAGATGCGCTCTACCAAAGTTCCCCAGTGTTGCAAATGCGCAGATTTTCGGCCAGAATTTCATCACAAAGATATAACAGGTGCCAAGGTGGAGAAGTTTTATTTGCCAGCGGATGATCAATAAGCAGCCCTGGAGCGGATTCAAGATCACATTCAACTTCAACGTAGCGACAGCTCCGCACTGCACACATGCGTGCCGATGGCAAGTCTACTAAAATTACTCCCCTAATTATATCCCGCCGCATACACCCCTCAGAACTAATTAGCTAACAACTAGGAAAGGCCGCACTGGCCTTGAAAACAAATTATTGCAAATTCAATATTCGTACTTAAGCTTACATACAAGCAGACGAAGAGCTCTTTCGGAGAAGCAGAAGACGACTCGTTTTCTCCTCGTCGATGTAAGTAAGGCACATGATGATGGTAGTCGCTGACCATAACCCTCCATTAGTCAAACAGGCTCTTCGTAAAACCCTGCTGCCACAGCTTCTATCTAGTGCGCACGCACCACGTGAGCTCAGCAGCATATTGGATTCTGCAACCCGTGTTCAGCTCAACTCGGACTAGGTATCCATCCTCCATCCTCTTTAAATCAGAAACTTCCGATGATCCATGCATGCTCCACAGAAAGTCGGGGCCCAGGAAACTCCCCTGCACCTGCTACACAGAAACGAGCCCGGCTTTTCTTTTATCGCCGAACACCTATTACTACCCTATCCAAGGCTGCCATTCAAGGTGACTCCGGTGGACATAGGAGAATCTATCAGATTATTTAAGACACCAGATTCTTCTCCGAAATGTTTCCTGGAAGTTGTTGCATTTGGGTCTCATATTCC
Organism: Polytrichum commune; assembly: GCA_950295325.1. Taxonomy (NCBI): domain Eukaryota; kingdom Viridiplantae; phylum Streptophyta; class Polytrichopsida; order Polytrichales; family Polytrichaceae; genus Polytrichum; species Polytrichum commune. The sequence continues at coordinate 18,249,391 of OX485806.1, forward strand.
GAGCATCTAGCATTTTTTTGAGTTTGAACCTCCCATTGACTTTCTACCCAGGAATTAGTCAGCATCTACCGGAGACTTTAATTAAGCTATGAAACGCTTGGAGTCCGGACCTCCCGCGTGAAGGTTTGAATGTTGAAACATCGCCGAATGGTTCTGAGGACCGCTTCACACGCGAGACTGAGGGCCCGTGATGGTTGCCCGTCAAGCACTCTCATTGGTGGAAAAGGCGGGGCCGGGTCCAAGTTGGCTTCACACTAGGCTTGAGGGACCAAATGAGTAAGTGAATGCAAGATGGATGTAAAGTCTACATGGATTCCTACGTAGCATCAAATAGATCATGTGTTCATGGTCGCTTGGACTATTTTCAATATCCACCTCTTGGAGGTAGGCCCAACACATAACCAGGTTACCATGGCACTCCAAAATTTCACAACCGTCCATTTATTATATAGTTCATCATGTGTGAGGGCCCCGTCTGAGTAGAAATTCATTGAAATAGTATTTGGTTGAGGGAGCGGTCACTAGCAACGGCACACTACATTTGAAGGCCCACAACCGCACTACATGACTCTGGGAGTGTCTTGGGACTGCCTTCATACACTTTTTTTGGGCTCTCACAATTTCATGGTCAATGCTCTTGGCTTGTGTGTGAAGTGGCCCTAATATGGCAGTAGGTAAAGGCCACTTCACACACAATACTGAGAGCCCGTGACCATCACACTTCAAGCACTCTCATCAGTGGAAAAGGTGGAGGAAGTCCAAGTTCGCTTCACACTACACTTGAGGGACCAATAGGGTATGTGAATGCAAGATGGATGTAAAGTCTACATGGATTCCTACATGGCATCCGATGGATCATGTTCATGGTCACTTGATTATTTTCAAAAATCACCTCTTGGAGGTAGGCCTAACACAACACATGGAGACCATGGCACTCCGAATGCTCATAACCATTGATTTACTCTATTTTATCATATGTGAGAACCCGCATGAATAAAAGTTCATTGGAATAGCATTTGATTGAGGGCCCAGTCACATATGCCTTCACACTACACTTGAGAATCCGTGACCACAATACATGATTTTAGAGGTGTGTTGGGACAGCCTTTAGACACTTTCTTTTGGGCTCTCACAATATCTTGGTCACGGCTCTTGGCTTGTGTGTGAAGTGGCCCTAAGGCCGTTTTACACCTAGAGGCCAGGCCAATTCCCCTTGAGGTCGATTGCATGAAATTTCTGCCCCTTTTGGGTTGGAGGTTGGCCTCAACTACACATTATAATAAGATTATAATGGGGGCCAATTTTCCCATATGTAAAGGCCTTAAGGCCAAGAAGCTAGGCCAATACAATAAATCTAGCATAATCCAACGGATCTAGCATAATCTAGCATAGAGCCGTTCATATTTCCACATAATCCATTGAATATGGTTCGCTAAAAACAATCATGTTTTATTAAAGAAAGTTTTTTTAATTGAAATTTGACATTGGCCCCGAGGCCAAGAATTGGCCTTCCATTTTGGGTGCACCCAATTCAATGAGCTCGGGCCGAGTCATACCATGCATTTTTTTATTAAAAAATTCATACCACCAAATCGGCCCAGCATGTAGGTGTAAAGGGGTTGGGGCCAATTTCAGCCTTTTGACCAATCACAAGTGAGGATTTCAAGCCTCTTACACAACGAATTGGCCCGGCCTCTAGGTGTAAAGCGGAAGGCCCTAAGACTGGCTCGTGACTGGCTCACGACTGGCTCGATGCCAACTGACATCCCTCGTTGACGGCCCACTGATGGCTGACTCATATGTACATGGGAACAGCTAACTTATCTTAAACCCTAGCGCATGAAATTCATTTGATCCAATCAAGCCAAGATGCGATCAGATGTGGTTAAGCAGATTATCTTGCCATGAACTACGGCAGGCAATGACTTGATATAAAGCGTTTGCTCAATATAAAGTGAAATTTGCAGCAGGAACTTACAAATCGCTAAGAGCATCGCCACCCATCCCAAACTGAACTGAAAATCGGATGTAGAGTAGTTCAGTTCAGTCTGGAATTGCCCCACCCAACTGCAAAATGGATGAACTAAACACCGAGGGCAGCTTCAGTGCAGTTTATATCCTGCAAAACATAGCAAGTTTGCAGTGGAAGGTATCGACCTGAACTGCAACGAAACGAGAATAAGACAAGAGAAAAAATTACCCGGAGGGAGGGAAAAAGAAGAAGAGGGAGAATGGTTTTGCCATGAGGGGGATAAGTTCTCCCACAATCATCAACATCTTCACGCCATGTTTGGTGCATATTAAGTTTAACCTTTCTTGAAGCCGGTCGACGAACTTAAGTTTCTGTCAACAATCTGTGGCCCAAGGGAATTAGCAAGCAACTTAATGTTACGAACCGATGTCGTCATCTAAAGTTGGACCTGATGTCAAACGCAAGCATTCAACCGAGTAGGTTTGAGGTTTCTCGAACTTCTCCCACAATGAAATGAGGATAATTAATTTCAACATATTTCACGAACTTCTCCCACAATCAGCATCTTCGCAACTTACACACCGGATTCAACTACACAAAATATGATATTTAGTGTTTGATTATATGTAGTGTTGTTACCACCCTACCATGCTCAACACTAATCTTCAATTCTTTAACAATTAGTGTTAGACATAAACGTGGCGTTACCTTCCCTACTGCCACCTCCCTTACTATATCATGTTTTTTCATATCCTTACTAACACTAAATTCAAACATGTAACATCCACATATTACGAAAGTTGATATTTAGTGTTTGAGTTTACATTTAATGTCACTTACTTTCATAGGGTTATTGATATTTAGTGTATGCGTCTGTATTTAGTGTATCAAACACTAAATATCATATTTTGTGTAGCCTAAGCCGATCGACAAACTTAAGTCTCTGTCAACCATCTGAAGCAATTTACGAACCGATGTCGTCACCTAAGGTTTCACCAATGTCAAATGCAGGCATTCAGGCGAGTAGGTCAGAAGGTTTCCCGAAACTCGTGCACCTGAAATGAATGACGATGCTATTTTTTTCTCACAATCAGCAGCATCGTCGCAAACTTATTACACACTTGCTTCGTATTAGGTTGCTATTGCTTTTTTTTCCTCCTCCTCTGCGAACGTAACCACATCAAGGCTCGGGGAGAATTTACGTGTTAATTTTTCACCTGCTTTTCAATGGTGCAAGTTGAAGCCGGACTGAAAAGTGAGTTTGTGGGTGGGGCGTGGCATATGCCTCCTACCCAAACTGAGCTATGATGAAACTATGTTTTGTGTGTGCAACTTTTGCAATTCAGCTTCACCATGGGTGGTGATGCTCTAATTGGTATCACACCATTTATGGTATTTATTAGTGTCACATACACTATTTCCAAAGGGACTAAACTAGATGTCTTGAGGTCTCAAAGTGTCACGTCTGCTCATTGTCAATATGGTATTCGTTTCAGCATGCAAGGGAAGGATATTATTGAGCATACTAAAGTCGAGTGTCATGTGTTTGTAAATTTTAGTTACATGCAAGAGGAAGATATTCTTGAGCATACTAATGCCAAGTGTCATTTGTATACACTTTAGTCAACTTGTAGACCATTGTGTAACATACACCTCACAGTACTATTGAGCATACTCACACCAAGATATTAGTAAGCGCACTTGGATGCCAAGTGTTATAAGGTAACACTAACAATGAAGTTGTTCACCTTTAGTATAACCTAGCATACACCTCAAAATGGGGTAAGTGAAGTTATTCTGCATGTAACACTACACACCATAAGCAATGTAATACCATGCCTACAATAGGACTAGTCGTTCGTTGGTCCTCCATAGTGGGAGCAATCTTTCTTGATAAGGGAAAGTGCATCTCTTTCCGAAAGTTATTACCACCAGTAAGGACTTTTCAGCCTACTCACAGTAACCTCACTAGGTGCAACGTACTGTAATTACGCCAATGCGTACAAGACAAGAAACTCCCATCAAGATGGAAGTCCTCCCAATGATGTGGACCCAGTCGTTAGTCCTAGTGCGGGCATGGTATTAGATGATAATATTTTTGACTAGGGTCTTGATTGGCGGTTTATTTCGATTTCCTACTTTCTACCTAAATTTGGTGAGTGATAAGACATGACACTTTATGAAGGTCACCGGCACTGAAGGTCATCATCATTTAACTTTTCATATTTTATTTGCACATCAACTTCCATACATTTATTGAATGAAATCCAAATTATGTGTTGTTGATATGCATAGGTTGGTACTACTGTCATCTATGGAAATATGTAAATATAAATATTTATTATTATTATTATTATTTTAGTTGAAATTGTCGTTGTACATTGTTTATAAGTGATTTTTGATACTTTTTTCTATTAAACCCGACCCGTAACATGGGCCATCATTAGTACATATTGACTAGAATTAAGATAACGGTAGTCTAGAATGAATTTAAAGTAAAAGCACGTAGTTCATTATTTTTGCGTTAGTAGATTTGCAAGAATAACATGCATTTACATGGTTTAGGGTTTGCTACATGGTTTGTTACATGGTTTGGGGTTTGCCTCATAGAAGAATTGAATTATTATAGAGGTTAGATTCCTCATGTGATTGTCAATATGTGGTTTAGCTTATTGATGCGATCCATGAATATTCTGATTACTTTGGCCAAGATTAGGTAAAACGCTACAACATGACAACCTAATTTAAAATCATAGTTAATTTAAGAATGTCGATAGTTTAAATTAATGTTGACTACATTGTAAAATTCAAGTTACACTAATTCTTTAAAATTAAATGCAAGAGTATGGACTATACCCAAGTGCCCCCGGTTTTGGTAAGTAAATGGCCTACTCACTGCTGGATTGTTGTTCGGGTAATTAGAGTGAGTCGAGTGGTTGTCAACATTGCATGTACTGATACATAATTTTTTTTAAAGTTTATACCCCTAATTGATAATCTAATCGTCAATGTAACCACTACATAAAGTAAAATAATCATGTGTTTGTTTTAATAAAACTTAACTGTGACACCTAAATGATACCAAAATAGTCTTTCATGAGTGTTTCCTTTGGTTTGTTTGTGTTATATATATATATATATATATATATATATATAAATGTTAAGATCTAGATTCTAAAAACATCATAAAATACACGTTCCCTAAGAGTACTCCTCAAAAGAAAGGACTTGAAGAACAAAGTGGCCTTTAGTACCCCAGGGTGTACCCTAGGTGACTGGCCGATTGGGTAATTGGAGCTTTCTAACCGGCACATGTCCTTCTTGTGACCGTTAGGACCGACAGTCCTTTGGCACCCGTTCTTGCACAACACAAAATGTGGGACACCCATCCATGGGGGGTACCGGTCCTCTGGTGAGAGGGATGGGCACATGGCACAACCCTCTTTTCACCAGCCCACCCATCTATTTAAAAAAAAAACGGACTGGGACCGGCACATGGAACCTTGCCCTTAGGCCAACGGTTGAGAAACAAATGGAGCAATCTAATCGTTGAGGCCAAAGGAGTCTACACTAGGATCCAAGTATGAGAAAAGGAAGTGTGACTAATGTGCATTATTTTCCTACCAAACCCGGCGATCCCCACTCAAGAGAATACTCCTAGTTTGTGTACTCAGTCTTCAACCTTGGGTATGAACTTAAATTTAGTAACTCAACCCTAAGTTTTAACGGGTCTAAAAGGGACATTTTGAGCTATACACCTACTTCCTTAAACATGGAGTGATAGTGTAGCTAGGGCCTTAAACACATGCAATTTGAGGTTGTAGCCACTTTCCTCATACTTTTGGCAAGGCTACACTATTCATATTGTGTTTAGTGTCATATAGTATTCTATGTCATTGTGGTAATTTTCTAATGATACTTCTTATAAATAAGTTTACAAATGTCATTGATGATTGAAATTTAAAAGAAATCCATGTTAATTACTAAAACAAGATTTTGGTAGTTTTTTTTAAAAAGAAGCTTTAAAGATGTTTTCATTCATATGATGTAGCTCATGAGAATTTGACCATGCACCATGCGTCGTTAAAGCTAGAAAAATCATAGAATCTAGAATTACTAACAAATAATTGTTCAAGTCATAAGATAAGCACAAATATTATCAATATTAACAAACTTTAGGATTGTGGTTTATACATCTACCTCTACTTTTAAGATCTCAATAGCCATTTTATTTGTAGACAACAACAAATTATAATAATCAATAACTCCCCTTTAGATAAATTATACAAATCAATGTCTTTAAAATCTCCTTTTATACACTCATGTTATTTAACTTGTGGTGTCCAAAGAACATACTTGTCTTTTCCACAAAAAATTATAGCACCTTATTGATTTGTACATAACTAGGTGGAGCAATACATGTCCCATATGTATGCATTTGTAAGCCAAATTTTGAATAGGAGCCTTAGATACTAGATTATAGACTTTTATAATGTATGTACTTTGTGTTTCTTAGGTTGGGTTGTTGGCTGCAAGCACATATGTTCCAAAATAACAAAAGTTGTTAGTCAAAAACTAAAATTTGCAACAACTAGTGTGTGTTGAACATTTACGTCCCATACACGATCTTAGTAACAATAAGATCAATGGAATTGACCCCTCAAACAATGGTATTATGTATAACGATTGGGTGCAGTCAAGTCAAGATCATGCACTTTATACCCCCTAAATAAATACCCTCTTGATGCATATGTATACCACAACATGTATTAGTCATCCTCCCTAAGAACCTACCAAGAGCATGTGACCATTTCTTTGTATGTCAGGGAAAGGCCACAATCTCAACTATTTTAAAAGATTGTGGAAGCCTTCCTTTGTGCCCGCACTAGAATACAACCACCACCAACATAGAGTGACATGGTATTGTGTTTCAACATTCTTGATTATATTGTGTACATCTAATTCTTGTAAGGTTTTTATGTTGAAACTGCAACCACACTTACATGTGTTGTTGGGTGATCTTGATCATAGAGAGTTGTCTAAGTCATAGTTGGGTCATAACATCTTCGGATTGTGTATCATAACAATCAATAATTTGTATTATATATCATTTGCTATCACACCCACATCATGAAATTATGATTTTATCCTTCAAATATTGGCCATGGTCACATCTTTTAAATGCGCAAACTATAAACAAGAGCAACCCTTAATGATCATGATACGAGCAATCCATCATTCCGATATTTATGGAATGAAATGACTGAACCCCTAAACATATCAAGGTCAATATCCAAAATTATACACAAACATTGTTTTGTTCTCTAGTTGATACCCAATATTTCAACGAGTTGTTGCTCCAAAAAAGAATAGTTTAACTTTGAAATTGATGTTTATTGTGAACTTTGACAACATAAATGAATTGTATTTGCGTCATGGGATGTTACCCACAACCATTAGTGTGCATTACAATGTATCCTCGAATCTCATGAAGATAATTGAAACATGCAAACCATCACCACAAAATATGGTCCTTTTACAAGCTCGGGTTAATAAGGCCAAACTTGACTTGGATCCGCTTCAGTTCAAATACTTAGCTTCTCCTCACCTTGTCACAAAGGCCCATGGACTGTGCATTCAAAATCACGCCGTGTGGTAGTCATGGACCATAATTTGGTTAAATGCATCATGCATGGGTCTCCTTATTATTTGCTATCAAATAAATCCGCCAAAATTCTACATCATGATCTCATTAAAATACAATTCCTAAATAATCGTATACATAGATGGCATCTTTATACCAACGAACAATAAAGGCATCGGTAACAAAGCATGTTCAAGAATATACAACCTAATTAACGGCATACAAATAGCAGATTCACTAGCACGTTTCCAAAACATGCTATGTGCCGAGCTATATGTCATTTGGCTAGCCCTAGCTAACACACATAAAACCTATCCCACTTTATTCATATTTACCGACAAGCTACACAACATCTACATCTTAAATAATCACATAAGGCATTCATCCTCCAAACACAACCATCTTGATAAACTCCTCATAGCCTCAATCATACACCTCAATTTAGTCCCAACACAAAATCACAATCTAAACAAATATCCCACATAGTCATCCATGGCAATGATCAAGCAAACATACTAGCTAACAATAGGACAACTAAACATGCCACCTCCCCAGTGCCACACATACACATAGCCCACACCATACAATACAAACTAGCTAAATTGCCCTCAAAACTAACCCCACATGGACAATATGCAATCTAAAGACATTCATAAATAAAGAACAAAATAGACTCAACATAGAAAAAGGTAAACAATTTCACTGCATTGAAAAATGGATGTCCATTGACCAAATTCACCATGAACTATTTAACTTATTATGGAAAACACAATAAACCACAAACACCCAAATCACACAAATCTTAAAGTTCATGTCAACTCGATACATGGGAAACTACATGAAAGTTTTGTTTTGGCCTAATAAGTTTCCTATCCCAATTGCACATTATGCCAAAATAACAACAAAGATACGTGGTTGCACCTATTAAACTCGTGCAACCACAAGTTCCTCAAAGTCCTCATACTATCAAGACATAACAATGTGGGCCAACAAATTACCAGCCTACTTAAATCAAGTGTACATGCAAGACATTACAAACTCACAAACGTTGGCAACAATGAAAACCAAGTCCAAGGCAACACCATCCCACCATGGCCCCTTGAATGCTCTTGCAAAACAACAAAGATGCACATGCCTAGCAAGACTACAATAATGTATATACAAAGAGTAATACAAGAACAATCCAGTTAGCTTGGACCATCCCCTTGCTTAACCATTCAAATAATAAAAATCACATTCACACAAGATAGATTTGTGAGGGTTGCCCTGGCCCCTATCTAGCTCCCCCTGAAAGCTCGTAGGGGGGGGAGGGTTAACTTCCCCCCTTTGACTCTCGGTGATGAAGCTTAAAGTTTTTGTTCCACTATAGAACAAGCTTAGACAAATAAGAAATTGCATGTGATTGGATTTTTGTAAAGTATGTGAGCCTATTGTGGGCATTTCCAACTCCATAGATGTAATGGGGGTTGGATCAATGGGCTGCATAACTCATCATTTTGCTAGCATCTCCCTGGGGGCTGCACCTTTCATAACACATACAAGTACTCGTGAGTGCACAAAAGGGATATTATTTCAAACTTTTATGTACTACGAATACATATCCTACACAAAATATAACTCGTAATTATGTACATATATGGAGGACTTCTAGAAAAAATATATAACATTTGTACTTGTATGGTAGGGTTAGTAGACTTCATGGGACAAGTATTTAATATTGAATGAAAAAAGGATGAATGATTTCTCATTTCCTTATGCATGTGGTTGTTATGCAAATGAATAAACAAAGTTATTGTATTATGATTTTGATCCAAGGTAATTCGCATGGGTAAAGAGGCAACCCATTGGCATGTATGAGTGTAAGGTGGGGAGTGCTATCTTATGAGCGGTGAGCAATGAGCGGTGAGCGATGAGCGGTAACTTATGAGCAGTGAGGAAGATGAAAATTTTGGTAATAGGGCCACCAATATCCTATAACCGTGGAATTGTGGCCTTAAAAATGATGATTTTAGGGTTTAGTAATAAGAGGGTTGAGAAGGATAAACAACATGAAGTCCAAAAATTTATTCATCAGTAGTAGCACTAGACATGAAACTATCTTTTGCCTCGTCATCTATATATATTCGAGCACCTTTGCATTGCGAATTGATTTTGGAACTATAGCAAGATTCTTCATTTGGATCCGAATCTTCGAGATTCAACATTGCAATTGCAACATTCTCGGCATATGATGGGAGACGCGGGCTACGGCTTGGACTTCGTAGGAATTGTCTATGTGCCCAAAACGGGAGACATGTCCTCTTTCCAATCGTATTCCTGAAATCAAATCGATTAAACATGTAAATAATGTGAAGAAATAAAAATGAACCAATGAATTGAATGAAACGAATGAAATGAATAAAAATTTATTGTATTAAAACTTACTCACACTCAAATTCAAGCATCTCCTCATCTGAGAGGTTATCATCTTCTTTTGTGAGATCTTGTATATTCTCCTTAGATGACCCCTCTTTCAAAACGTTTTCCAAAAGCGGTTTTAATATGTGCTCAAACATGTCATTATCACCCTCAAATGCAAGAAGATGTCTGCCACATGCGCGTGTTGCTAGGATAGAAGCTCCAGTGGAACATGTCAAATCAACAACACGTCCATTCGATGGTGTAAACAATTCAATAAGATCTTGAAAAAAAATGCGGCGATTTTTGATATGGCCCCCTCCAAGGTCTTCCCGATTTTTGAAGAAGCATGTTTTTTTCATCCACAAAATTGAAAAGCAAGTTTTTGCTTTTCAATCCAGTGCCAAAAAAAGTGGAATTTGGTTGTCTCGTGGATTTTGTGGTAGTAAAATCTCTTACCAAGACATGAGCCATAAATGCCGGAGTCTACAAAAAAATATAAATTGTGTTAAAACTATATACAATGCAAATAACACCAAAATAATTAAATAGAAACAATTGTGATGTATTATATTTACGGTGTAGGTTGGAGACTCCGGATCCTTGAACACCATGTACGAATTGAGGCAAATAAAAGTCCTAAGAACTTTCATGTTGCCGTTGTGTAAGGTTGAATTCAAAACCTTCTTGGTTTGCATATCGATAGCAGAAAATACTATGAGGACGTCATCATCAGACAAGATGGACTTGCACAAGGACATTGTTGCAACCATCCAGTTGTTGTCATATTTATTCCAAAGAGGAATTTCAGCAGGTCTATTGGAGAGGTTGAAGTCAAGACCGTCGGGAAATTGCAGAAAAACCAAGTTAACGGCAAATGGAGTCGGACTTCCCATGACATGAAATTCGCGATTGTCTTTGAACTGAAATACCACAACATATCATAATATAAGACACAAAATAAAATCCAAATGAAAGTAAGAACATTACAGAAAATACCAAAACAATAATACTTACGTTTTCAAGAAATGTCCGCCATTGGATCCACTCAGGAGGGCCTACTTCAACCCCTTCAGACTTGTTCTTGACAGCAGTAGATCGAGCAAAAGAGAGCGTGAGAAAGTTCTTCAGTATGAATAACTATTTTCTCAAAACATTCGTTGGCGCACAATGAATAGCGTCATAGGTGCTCGAGTAATGGAATTCCAATACATCGCACCTAGACTTTGAACTTTCGCCTCCAAGTGGATTCTTATCCAAATCATTGGAAAGAATAAGCAATTCTTCATGTTGTGAAATTTCCGATTGATCTTGTATTTTGGTTTCAGGAACATGTTTCCTCTTACGACGTTTTGTTTCTTTTGGTTCTGGCTCTCTAAGTTTAAGCTGTACAATTTGTGCTTGCAAAATTGCAGTATCACGAGGATCCACATTTTTAGCATCATTTATCTGACGGATTGTCTTCTCAATTGACGGACATGCATCCTTAGGACAATCAAGATACCAACCACAATCCTCATAGTGTGGGAGCGACCAATCCAAACAAATCTCAGTAGTGAACATGCATGAATCTCCTGCACCAGTGTCACGCCAATTTGGGACAAAACGAGGTTCCCCTATAACGCATTTATGTGAAATCAAAACATATCGAAAATACCTACACACAAAAATATTGTAAGTAAAATATTCCATGACAATTGAACAAATGGAATAAAAAAAATCAAAAAAATAATAAAATTAGGTTGTACATGTATAATACACGTTTCATAGCAAGATCAATATTAGGTTGCTCATCCCAACCGTTGTGTTTTTTAACTTTTCCGCTTAGGAATTCACGATAAAATATTGAATTGAAAGCCGCAAACTTTCAGGTTTGGATATACTCGGAGAGAGTAGGCACATCTGCAGGCAACTGAAGAGGAGATGAAAGAATACTTTGAAGCTCTTCGATAGCATTTTTTTTCCAACTGTGCCCAATATGTAGACTTTGATAACCAATCATCAAGTGCAGAATCAGAGAGGGGCGATTTCGGGAAATGCAATGCATCTTTGTCAAATCTATTGCCATTCCAAAGCTTGAGCCATCCAACTTTGACTTCTGCATCCACATTACTGACAGCAACACGATGAAGTTTCTCTTGTAGCATTTCAGGCACCGAAAATGAACCCCAATGGTGTTTAACTTCTTCAAGGAAAGCAGAGGTAAGGTTGATATCGGCAATCGCTAGTTGTTTCGTAAAACTATAAGATAACATTGCACGTTTTTTGTTGACAGCTTCGGACATTGCTTTTGAAACTCCGTCTGATGTCCGTTCAAGAGGATGAATTTCATTGTACTGGTTAAGAGCAATATCGCTAGCCTCAGCAAGTTCTTGCTGAAAAATCAAACAAAAGTCAATATTTATAAGTTCATATAGATGTAATGTAAAATGAAGGTGAATAAACATAAGGCACATATTAGCAATGGTAGAAGAACTTACACTGTACATGTAATCCAAAAAAATTGGTCGTGTAAAATAATACCAAATTTCGACGGACTTCTCCTTACATCGTTTATAACTCTTTGGATCCAGTTGCTTTCTGAAGGAAGTCAAAGACATGGTGCCAATACTTTGCATCCGATATAAAGTATGCACCAAATTGGTGGATACGTGAGAATTTTCGGTTGACCTAAAAGAAACATTAAATTGATTAGATTCATGATGATATAATTTGGAAAACAAAATATAAACTAGAAATAAGTGTAAAAAAATAGGTAAGAACATTACTTGTTGATGTCATGCATAGCAGTCAATAAACTTGGAATGTCGTCAGGCTCGGGCGCCAAAATGATAGAATCTACAAAGACATAACGTTCATAATCTTCGGTATATACGCGGTCAATATAATTTTTCCAAGCAAGAAATCTGTGATTACCATCCCATATAAAAAACATCTTGTTCTTGTATGACGTCAATGACAAATCTGTATCCAATTGAAATTCAAACAGGGCATTGGCTTGAGCCCAATTTGGACTCCAAGATGCGCAAACCTCATCATCCACGAATTGAAAGTTTTTCTTAGAATCGGTGGCCGATATATAAAACACACGGTCACCATTGAAAAAATCAGCCTCCAATTTAGTAATGTCACCCTTCAAAGCAGGACGCACAATCGGCATAGGAACCATGCGACATAAGGGTACACGTAAGCGAGCATTAGGTCCAGCACGGATTGAACAAATTGTGGAAGTGGAATTGACCTTTCGTTTGTTCGTAAGCTCCCACACTTTCTCTTAATAAGTTTTATTCTCACCATCATTATCTTCATCTGAGTCAAAATCATCGAGGGATTCATTTATTTTTTTCTTTTTCTTATTATGAAGATATGACGATATGTCCTGATGATGATGAACTTGTTGAGATGGACGATCTTGAGTTGAATGCATTGTGGAATCATCATCAGTAGAAATAGGAGTCGTACTTTCCAAATCCATTGATTGGTCCTAAAACAAATGAAATAAGTTTCATAAATATTTCGAAACAAATAGTAACACATTAGCAATAACATTACAAAAACAACAGCAATAGCAACAACAATAACAACAGAATACCACGAACACAGGGAATAATAACAAAAATTATTCTAAACACAACCATTTGCACCTTTAAATATTGTACGATTAGGGTGGCCGCTCCCCCAAAATTACAAGGCCAGAACCTGTGCGTTAACGCACAGGGTCTGTCCGTCCAACTACAGGTCTAACAAAATTGGACGCGAGGTTTGGGTCGAACGACCCAAACCATACTCAGAGTTTGGGTCGTTTGACCCAACCTAGGTAGACAATTTGGGTCGAACGACCCAAACTAGGCACACAGTTTGGTTCGAACGACCCAAACCATGCTCAGAGTTTGGGTCGTTCGACCCAAACTATGCTCAGAGTTTGGGTCGTTCGACCCAAACTAGGCACACAGTTTGGGTCGAACGACCCAAATTGTCCGCAATTTACGCCTGAATATGCGCAATTACCCAGTCACCACGAAAGTGCAAACAAACCTTGTACTGCACCTGTAGATGAGAGAGCTTGCAGCGATGAGCTCAAGTCCGACGGAGGAGAGAAAAAAAACTGAATGCTTTGGGGTTGTGGCAATTTATACTACTTGTCCATGCAGCCATATTTAGCTTGGCTCTTCGTGGCCCCACATAGCCGCTAGAAAGTTGCCAGCGCAGACCCTGTGCGTTAACGCACAGGGTCTGCGCTGGCAACTTTCTAGCCACTATGCGTTAGCGCATACACCCTGTGCGTTAGGGCATAAGGCCTGTGCGTTAACGCACAGGGCCGAGACGTAAATCTGGAATTCGTAGATTTGCCAAAACTTGTAAAATCTGGAAAAAAATGCTAATGGGGTCCAAATAAAAAATTAAAAAAATGTTATATTATCTAAATCTTCGTAGCTACAAATTCTTCTCATATTTTGTTTTGGTTTGAAATGATTTTCTTTTCTCATTCTTCTATCTATTTCCTTGTTTTGGGCCACCTCGTAGATTTTGGATTTCGGGGCAAAAAAAATTTATGCTATTTTGTGTCATTTTCTAGCTCCTATAACATATTGCATGAGTACTTGAATAGTCATATTTCTCATTTCTTGCATTCTAACCTCGTTTTCAATAGTTTTTTTTGCTCCTATGTTCTGAACATCGATTTAAATTCATACAATAGATATTTGTTTTAATTTTAGGCTCTCCTAGTCGTTTTACCTCCCAACTTTTGGCCTTCCTAAATTGCTCTTCCAAACCCTGTGCGTTAACGCACAGGGTTTTACCTCCCAATTTTGGCCTTCCTAAGTTGCGCTTACAAACCCTGTGCGTTAACGCACAGGGTTTCTCCTCCCAACTTTTGGCCTTGCTAAGTTGCGCTTACAAACCCTATGGGTTAACGCACAGGGTTTCGCCTCCCAACTTTGGCCTTCCTAAGTTGCGCTTTTAAACCCTGTACGTTAATGCACAGGGTGTCTCCTCCCAAGTTTTGGCCTTACTATGTTGCGCTTACAAACCCTATGCGTTACACACAGGGTTTCTCCTCCCAACTTTGGCCTTCCGAAGTTGCTCTTACAAACCCTGTGCGTTAACGCACAGGGTTTCACCTTCCGACTTTTTGCTTTCTAAATTGCTGTTATAAACCCTGTGCGTTAACGTACAGGGTTTCACCTCCCAACTTTTCGCCTCCTAAGTTGCTCTTATAAACCCTGTGCGTTAACGCACAGGGTTTCGCCTCCCAACTTTTTGCCTCCTGAGTTGCTCTTATAAACCCTGTGCGTCAACGTACAGGGTTTTACCTCCCAACTTCTCGCCTCCCAAGTTGCTCTTATAAACCCTGTGCGTTCTCCTCCTAACTTCTAGCCTTCCTAAATTTCTGTTATATACCATGTGCATTAACGTATAGGGTTTCTCCTCTCCAATTTATAACCTCTATAAATTGCTACTAAGTGACATGTGAGTGAACGTAGAAGGTTCTCCGTCCTAACTTACAACTTATGCACTATCAAATTGTGTGAACATTGAACTGACTTACCTTTTTGTTTGTCGTCTTCTTTGAACCCGTCTTCAATTCGGACTCTGATATACGATCGTCTACATCTTCTTTGTTCTTTGCACCTTCATCATCCTCCATCGCATCAAAATCCAGTGTCTTCACAGTTTCTTCTACCGTACTCAACAAGTTTCTTTTCCATTCTTTTTTTGCATCATTCTTTCCCACATTGAGTCTGAACCTCTTTTTCTCGGAAGTGAAATACAAAGTTTTCTTACGTCTTCTCTTCGGCCTCACAGATGTTCTCTCTACATCGTCCACCATTGTTGGTGTCTATGATATGTTTTCTATCATTTATTCTTCCAATGTATCTATCTCACAAAATCCGGCGTATATTACAATCACATGTTGTAATTGGCGTTCAATAAACGAGATATTTCGACGCGTTTGTCATTATGTGTTTATTTTTGTTATATCCGCCAAAATTTTCTGACACCTACTTTGTTCTATTTATAATGATCAATAATTTATTTTTCCAACCAATTTTAATTCTTTCTACATCTACGTCAGTCCACACATATATATTTTAAATTTCTATCAATACTTTTAGTATTTCACGCCGTTTTGTATATATCTTGTTCGTAAAAAGTCTCTGACTATTATTGTATTATGTCCACTTCTGTATTATTAGATGTTATGTATCACACACTTTCATCTCCATCCATTATTGTATCACATGTTTTCATTTCCATTCATTTCCTCACACAACTCTATACAAAAGCAACATTCACCCCATATTTTTGTGATGTGTTGTTCATATGTTCTTTTGATTTTTTATGGCTACCATTAGAGCTCATGGATCTTTTGTTCCCTTCATTTTGCCACTACAAGATGATGGTCATGTGAGTGTTTCAGAGGATTTACTTAGTTTGAGATTCAACCTCCAGATAGGAATTATGTATTTAGAGCATGAGATGTACTCTGCAAATGGAGAGGTGTATGAAACGATTTTGGTTCCAAAAAATAGAACTGATGTTGGTTTTATGTGGATCTTAGGACCTGGTTCATTTAGGGTAATAGGACTTTCTGAGTCTCAGATGCAAGCTTCAACTGTCATTTTGACAAACGAATCCGGTACATCCACAGTTCAAATTCCCTCTATCACACCTGTTATGGTGGAACCCCTTGATGATAGTGTGTTTGTGCTATCAGATTCAGAAGATGACATTTGTGCATCTGTTGATCTTTCAAACACATCGTCATTTCCATTTAGAAGTGTTCATTCTATTCCTTCCCAACTTCCTATACATGTAGCCAAATCCCCTTGCAGTCTTATGTACAAGAAGGTGGTTCCCCAAATCTCACCTTCTCAACGTCCTCCACTACACCCTTCACCTTCATCTACAGGGTTGACTATGGTTGATGCCTTGAAGCTGACAAAGTTAAGAAAAAAATCAAAGTCCGATCTTGCATCCATTGATTTTGACAGTATAGATGTTCGAGAAATCAAGTACTTACCATCTTCTTTTAATGGTGATGTTTTATTTCTCTTGCCTCCTGTGGCACTCAAAGCTCCAAATACGTATGGTCGCTCAATGGACGGCATGGACAAGATGTGCGACGGTCACCCTTGGTGCACCACCAAAACCACCAATATCGAAAATGACTTTGGACTGTCCTTCCGGCGCTCTACTTGTGTTGGTCATCTCCAATGTCATAATGACTACTGTTATTACATGAATCGCAATGGGGGCCTCCGGAACAACACTGAATGGGTCGGTTCAACTCCTATCCCATTTGTTGTGGGTGTTGTTCCCCCTACTAAGTCCACTGTCGAGTATAAGGTATGTCGTTCCACACCTGTGTGCATTGCTTTGTGTAATGCTCGAATCATATACATCCACTCCACATCCGTTGGAATATCTAGGGCTTGCATTCATCTTGGTGTACATGATCACCCTGTGGCCAATGGCACATGCCGTGAATCATTGGACATGGCATACCAATGCGTTGCAAATGAAGTTTTGAAAACACCCATAGCAAAAAATTCAGCCATAGTTATGGCGGCGAGCAAACAATTTTTGGCCGATTACCTTCTCAAATCTCCCGCAAATGTCGAAGGCCATCACTTGATTGGTTCATCCCTAGAGGTCGTCATGGACAAATTCAGCACTCTTGCTTCTCCAAATTGTCGTAACTTTGTATCTGGATCAAAGCGGTTTTTGTGTAGTGGAATAGGAACTATGGATAGTATTATGGCGCTCAAAGACCACTCTGCTTTCAAATTCGTCCATGGTAGTCGGTTCCCATGGCAGTCAAAGAACAAAGTGTTTGTTTTGAAGATGTCTGTAGACCTTCCAGGTAGTGGTGTGGAGCTTGTGAAGAGGATGCAAGTCGGTGGGGATATGGAGAATTCATGGATTATGTTTGACCATGTCAAACGTTTGAAGGACTGGACGACCATGGCTTGCCATGTGTACGACAGTCGATACTGTAAAGTGTTGACTATTGCGTGTTGTGATATGCAATCTGAAGATGGTGCAGCACAAATTCTCTTTTGGAAAAATTTGAATGCTGTCATGGCAGATAATGATGTACCAAACGTAAACTTCAAAGGATTTATGGCTGATAGTGCTCAAGCTAATTGGAATGCGGTGAGGGCGATTTACGGGGATGGTGATCCAAGTCTACCCATGGTTGCACGTGAGCGTACATGTCTTTTCTATTGGTCCGCAAGTTTGGATAAGGTGACCCAAAAGTATATCAAACCATCCTTGCAATTTCAACACAAACAAATATGCAAGGATTACAAAGACGCGAAAACAATGGACGACGCTGAGACCAAGTACCATGTGATTCGTTCTTGGTGGTTGTCATCTGGAGCTGCCTCCGAAGAAGGCATCATTAGCCTTTCAGAGTGATTGGGATTTTGGCACTTTCGTTACAGACAATGGGGTGGCCATATGCTACTTGTAAGTACATATCAAACTTCATTAGTCAATGTAATATATCCTATATTTTTCTTATCTTTGTCTTTCTGTGTTGTTCATAGGATATGATAATAAAAGAACGTGCGGGAATGCCAATATGCAACCTTGCAGAGACTGTACATAACAAACAACAAACTGTTTGGGTCGTTCGATCCAAACCTTGTAGGCAGTTTGGGTCGTTCAACCCAAACGTGGCAGCCATTTTGGGTTGAACGACCCAAACCTAGATATATAATCTATCTTATGTTTGTCTTATCCTTGTATTTGTGTGTTGTTCATAGGATATGACAATAGAAGAGCGTGCGGAAATGCCAACATGCAACCTTGCAGAGACTGTATACAACAAATGGCTCCAACAGTCCGGCAACAAGATGACTTGTTTATATGAAGCTACAGTGGACGACATGATCCGTGCCTTCATGCAAATTGCAAATTACCGGACATGGTTGAAAGGGGGGTCGGATGGTAAAGGTCCTGATTCGGCATCCTTGAAACTCAAAGCGGCTGCCAGGTGTGGAGATCCAAAAATGTTGGCCGATGCCATGAAGTCTTATCCAAGGGCAGAAGACGTCAACACTAGAGATTGTGCATTGGAAGGGTCAGAGCTCTTTGGTTCCACCAAACGCAAACTCAACCTACCACCGGGTGCTGATTGTGACTCTCATCGACCCGACAAAGTGAACTATTCCATTCCTCGTCCCAACACCCGAGCAACTCGTCAACGCATAGAGGAATCGTTGAGTTCTACAATTCATGGTGTGGCTCATACTACATCCGTGTTAGAGACAGATTGTCTTGCTTCCAAGTGGCACATTGCAAGATTACCACCCAACTCAGCCAAACGATGTTGGGCACTGCAGGCCATCACAAGGACTATGTGCAATGCCAAAGTCGGGACTGGGAAACATGGCACACCTGCTCCAACATACAAAGGGCTCAGGAAGGAATTTCGCACTCCCAACAATGTGGAGTATGAATTTTGGTTTTGCCCTGACGACATCAAACGTTGTGTGAGTGGCAATAAGAAGAAATATGTGTTGGACTGGCCTATAGTACCCAACACATGGCCGGTGAAGATAGGTACCAATCTATTGCGAGAGGAGGTTTTGGCACTTGAAGATGTTGGATTTCAACTACAGCAGAGGGAGGCATTGTCCCCTCGTCGTAGGCTTTCAACAAATCGCAACTCTCCCCATCCCTCGCTCGCATTTTTCTATGCCACCAAACCCGGACGCCCACCCTACATTCAGGTTTGGGAAGACAGTGCGTCGTAATCCAACAACACCGCTAGCGGATCACAAAAACAAATGGGAGAGCGCCGGACTCATGGAGGGTTACTATGTGGTTGGGGTCACTGTTGATACCACCCAATTGGGGTAAACCTTTTCACGTCTATTGTGATGCTAGTAATGTGGCAATAGGGAGTGCGCTTTGTCAAGCAACGGGAGAAAAAGAGAAGGATCAACCTATAGCTTATGCGAGTAAGCAATTGACCCCCGCCGAAAGAAACTACTCTACAACGGAGAGGGAGTGCCTAGCCATGGTGTTTTCCGTTAAAAAGTTTAGGCATTACCTCATGTGCAACCCGGTTGTATTTTTTGTTGACCACATGGCTATCAAGTATCTAATTAATAAGGCGGAGTTAAGTGGTAGGTTAGCTAGGTGGGTTTTGTTATTAGAAGAATTCGACTACACGGTGGAATATAAACCGGGTCGTATGCATTTACAAGCGG
The DNA here is from genome assembly GCA_950295325.1 of Polytrichum commune. Taxonomy (NCBI): domain Eukaryota; kingdom Viridiplantae; phylum Streptophyta; class Polytrichopsida; order Polytrichales; family Polytrichaceae; genus Polytrichum; species Polytrichum commune. Next base: position 18,269,636 of record OX485806.1, read on the forward strand.
ACCACTTGTCTAGGTTGTCGGAGGAGATAGGAAAAAATCCGGTAAATGATATGTTAGTAGATGATAGCCTCTTTGTGGTCACTTCTACACCGGAGTGGTATGCGGGCATAGTGGAATTTCTAACAACCCACAAGTTGCCCAAAGAGTGGACAAAAGAAGAGAGAAGGAAGGTGAGGGTAAATAGTAGGCAATTTGTTGTAGTGGGCCATAGGTTGTTTAGAAGGGGGTCCGATGGTATTTTACGACGATGCGTGTCAAAAACGGAGGTTGAAGCGATTTTAATCGCTTGCCACGATAGCGCTTGCGGCGGTCACTTCTCGGGTCAACTCACCGGGCAAAAAATACTTAGAGCGGGCTACTTTTGGCCTACACTATTTAAAAACGCCCATGACTATGTAAGGAAATGCGACGCTTGCCAACGGTATGCCCGAGACGACCTTAGAATGGAGATGCCTTTACATGTATCATTACCCTTAATTCCTTTCGAAAAATGGGGCATCGACTATGTGGGTGAGGTCCATCCCCAATCTTCAAAAGGAATGAAATATATTGTGGTGGCAACCGAGTACCTCACCAAGTGGGCGGAAGCCAAAGCGGTGAAGACCGACACGGCGGAACACGCGGCAACATTTATGTACGAAAACATAATTTCGCGGTTCGGGGTGCCGAAGATCCTAGTAAGCGATAGGGGTACTCACTTTTTGAATGACTTGATTCGAGAGATGACAGAGAAATTTAAAATTGATCACCGGAAGACTACTCCCTACCACCCACAAACCAATGGACAAACGGAAAGGGTTAACGGAATTTTGGTGAGTATACTACGCAAGACGGTTATAGACTCGAAGCGGGATTGGGATACGAAACTAACGGCGGCACTTTGGGCATACCGTACAACCTATAAGGTAACTACGCGTGCTACACCATTTTCCTTAGTCTATGGTCTTGAAGCGACACTACCAATCGAATATGAAGTCGAGTCACTTAGGGTGGCCGTGAGTACGAAACTTACCGAAAGTCAATCCTTACGAAATCGACTAACCGATTTGGAAGCACTTGACGAAGGGAGGAGCATGGCGGCTCAACATATTGAGGCAATCCAAAGAAGGAGAAAAATTACTTTCGACAAACGACATAAGAGAAGGGCCCTAACACCGGGAATGATGGTCATGATTCAAGACGCACGAAAGCTTGAATTTCCGGCGAAATTCAATGCGGTATGGTTAGGACCTTACCTTGTCTATGAGGTCTTTCCTAATAATTCAATTCAATTGGAAACGTTGAATGGTGAGCTCTTTCCTACCCGTACATCGGGAAGTAGATGTAAGGAGTACCGAGCTTGACTAGGCAACTTACCCTTGGAGCAAGAGATGTTTGGATTCATCCCCCGATGGTCGCCAATTATGTGAGCCCAAAAGGGTGCCCACATTTAGTCTTAGACCCTTGAAACGTTAGTTGATGCACTTTGAAGTAGCATGTTACTTCACAAAAATATAAAAAGAGTGAAATGTTAGTCTTAGAAGTACCATGTTGTAAGAGGCTAGGATGTGAGTTGTTATTGTGTTTTTACCTTCGGAAGGATTTGAATGAATGAGGATAGGTAAGGAGAACTTGGATTGAGTAGTTAGTGAGTAGGCTAGTACAAATGGATGGAGACAACCAAAGTGACTCAAGAGGCAAGTGCATTCGAATTGGGATGAATGGAGGATCACATGGAGCGCACAAGTGGACCACCTCATCATGGCCACTTAATGGGGAAGGCCCAAGGAAGAATGCAAGGTGGAGGATAAGCAAATTCTCAAAGCACCAATCAAATCACGAGTTAAGCATCGTGGTTTGAATTAAGTGGTGAGCGACGATTTGGAAAAGTAAGGGGAGAAAGTTATGGCGGCGGAAAGCGAAGGAGGCTAAGTTTGGGTTGAAGCATCCCAAGTTTGGTAAAGTGTGGTAGGTAGAAAGCCAAGGCTAGTTAAATGTTCGAATTAGGATCCTTGTTGATCATTTGAGGGAGGAAGGCTTAGAAGATAGGATTGGCGCCTACTAAGTAGGAGGAAATCTCAAGGGCTTATCGTGAGCCTTGAGGGTGCTCACCCCCTCAAGCTTACTATATAATCCCTCATTCTTCCCTCACTCATCCTCTCTTTCCTTTGTGCTCCAAGGCACCCCACGAGTTATAAGTGTGGGTGTGGGAAGCCATATTGGAGCACATGTGTGTGCTTAGTTTTTAGTTTGAGAGCCAAGGCTTGTTAGCCTTGAAGAGGGCTTGACCTCTTGGTAGAATTAGTGTTGACGTGAAGGATTTTAAAGTTAATTCATGATTCCAATTTGTGGTACTTAAAGTTCATGTTTTGAATACACGTGGTTGTAAGTTCCATGTTTAAGAGTTGAGCACTTGATGTTGTGATGAGTGCAAAAATATACTTGTGTGGATTAGTTAGTCTTAGTGAAGTTAGGAAATTCTCTCTCCCCCTCTCCTCTCTAGGATTTTAGGATTTTAGGATTAGAGAAGAATTGTGTGATTAGAAAGGGGTTGTTAGTAGAATTAGGGAAATTAGGTAGGAAGATTAGTTAAGGGCTTGAATAATTAGTGAGGTAGTTGGGGATTACAACTACAAAGTTGTGGGTTCATGAAGGAGCTGGGTTTGTTTAGTTAGAAAGTAAAGAGCTGGGTTTATGAAGGACCTGGGTTTGTTTAGTTAGAAGCTAAGGAGCTGGGTTCATGAAGGAGCTGGGTTTATGAAGGAGCTGGGTTTGTTTAGTTAGAAGCTAAGAAGCTGGGTTTATGAAGGAGCTGGGTTTATGAAGGAGCTAGTTAAATCCAAGACCACTTGAAGGGTGAACCTTGCACTATGGACTCATCCAAGTCCAAATCCAATACCGCGGAGGAATGTGAGCCCAAACCCACTACTCGGACTACGGACGCTTAAGGGTGGGGGTTTGGCCTCACACACCCCATTTTCGCAACTTAGGCCAACCTATTTCCGTGCATCACACTATCAACCTCTGATCATTGTTGACATGTCATGATTGAAATCCAACTTAGGCAATGCTACCATCTAAGTTGAGAACTAGGTTTAGTTTGCAACCAAACTTAGGCACCAAAATTATCAATAACAAGAATCAACCATAATTGGTTTTGTAATTGATTGGTGATCAAGAAGAGGGTGACCTATATTGCGAGTATGGGTCGGAGAGAATATCCACTTTAAAAAATCATCATAATTTGGTTATTCCAGTATGAAAACATTATGAAAAAACATGAATTAGATTCATGTTTATGTTTCTCTACATGAGAAAATTTTCTCTTATCATATCTAAAGCGTACAAATTCTAAATTGATTAACTAGTTAGGAATGGGTCAACTACCTTACATAGCCACTCCAGAGAGTGTGGGAAACACTGTCCGGGGAGAACCAACGGTTAGTTACAAATGAACTGGTTGAGTTTGAGAAATAACCAGTTGAGGTTCAAGACTTCAGGAGAATTACTGATCATTTTAGAGGAATCTATAGAAGAATATACCTCGAATGAATAAAGCAAAACTGGAAGATGTCAACATGTGACCGGTTGGATTTAGGATCATTGGAATCTTGACTGAATAATATGCCCAAAAAGTTCCTGGGCACTGGTGGGAAAGCCCTTAGTTTACTTTTTTGGGGAATATAAAGCTTTTGTATTATTCAAGCATTTCTGCAAATTTTCTGTAGCCGCATTTCAGATTTTCAACTTAGACAATGGGCTAAATTAGCATTGAACATTGTCAACAGACATGTAACATTACAATAGAATTTCAACACTACTTGGGACTGGATTTTTTTGAAAGAGGTCAGTTCTTAGCTTATATGAATGAATGTAAGAAAGGAAGATGACCACGATGTTGCCACTTGTGTGAATAATGGTGTTGCTTCATTTTCAAGTTGGTCTGAATCTCTATGTAGTTTCGAAATGGGCAATACAAGATAGAGAGTCCATAATGACCACTATCTCCTTTCAAAGGTGAACACCTTGAACATGCGTGGACAGGTCGAGCCAACACTTTTCTTCCCCAAGGGCAAGTTCTTAGGTTACCACATGGTTGGTTGGAAATATATGGTTCACCCATATACCCCCACCATGATTAGGTGGCAGGGTGCACCCAAAATCAAGTACTAGGAAGGTCACCCATCTGAGTACTATTTTGGCTTAGGCAACTTAAACTTTGGGGTTCCCATGGGATCTGGTTTAGAGCCTAGGGTTCAAGTTGCCCTTTGGATGAATATGTATACTCTCCTTCATCATTGCCTACATTGATTATCCCATTTAGTGAGAGTGGGCTAATAGTGCATGTGGGAAGTTAGTGAAGGCGGAACTAAAATTCTTTACGCTATGTGATTAGGGCCACCACAAGATCTAGGGTTTTGGGGTCCAAAGTGTCAAAACACCGGAAACTCTCAATGCAAGCTCTCTTCGGTTTCTTAGTATTAGGAGATGCCTTAGGATTGAGTGGCGCCGACTTAGCAAATCCACAATAAAACATCAACAAAAAAATTGGACCCTCCCATAATGTAGTTATGGTTATTGGAATCAATAATTATCAACATTTTTATTGATAAAGCCTCCCAATTATGTTCATTATTAAATCGGAGTAGTTAATAAAATATGAAGTAGTCCAATCTCGTTTAAACACATGTCTTCATGGTGTTTGTTCTTTGATCCTCGTCTAACCACACACCAATTTAATTTCAAGTGTCTGAGTAAGAAACTAATAAACTAACACCCGCATATCTTATGGTTTGCTCAGTACAATTATTTGTAAAGTAAAGAAGATGAAACCATGGATTTAGTCCCATACGTTGAGTTTATGAGAATTAACCTAAAGCCATTCAAGTTTTCTTTGCATAGGCCAAATTAGGATATAGGACAATGGATCCATGCATGTACCATGTTTTAGATCTTAAAATTTTCTCAAAGTTTGAAAGATAGAAAGAGGAAGTCCCAAAAGTTCCACCCCAAGTTTTGAATTAGGCTCCAATACACGGTGAGCTTCAAAGCTCTTAATAGAGAGTTTTCTCAAAGAAGGATCAAACCCATAGTGACGTCCTTCTTTGAGGGACATTATGGACAACTCTAGTGTCACAAACACTATTTGCAGAGGGGCCAAACTACACTAAATATGATATTTAGTGTCTTATGGTATTTTATGTCACTATGGTAACATTGCGGATGACACTTTTGATGAATAAGTGAACATGTATTGTCACGGATGATGGATGAGTTCATATGTTGGCCAAAACCCTACCTTCTCTTGTCAGCAACTTGTAGTGATAATTGAAATTTGGATGAAAATTCACTTGGTAAGTGACAGTAATTGCAACATTGTAAATCCCTAATCCCCCTAAATATTACAAGGAATAAGAAATAATGTTGAGTTAACATGTAGTGTTGGTGGCACTATACCAAGGTTTCCAATCAGTATCGAGCAAGACAATTGGAATTGGTGACACTAAATACCATATTTAATGTAGATGCCTAGAGGTTTCACAGTGTCGCTACTGTTAATTGCCAACATGATACTCTTTGTCAACATAAGTAAATTCTTTAAGTGAAAGATTGCTCACATAATGACATTTAGCGTAGAACATTAGGATACTTGAGATGATTGTTTTGCATTTTAGTATGCAAATGGAAGTTATTCCTAAGCACATTGATGGCAAGTGTCATGTGTTTACATGCTAGTATGCAAGAGAAAGATATCCTTGAGCATACTAATGTCAAGTGTCATTTGTGCACAATTAACTTGAGACCATTATGTAACATAGGCATAGACCTCATAACATTATTGATCATACTCTACCAAGATATTAGTAAGCACACTTGAGCACCAAGTGTCATGAGGTGACACTACCATCAAAGTTCTTGATTATCATTAGTGTTAGTGTAACCCACCATATGTCTCAAAATAGGGTAAGTGACAATATCACACATGTGACAATAAATACTGTACATACTGTACACTAAAATGTCTAGTGAGTGTGGGTTACCACTTGGAGTTACATGTTGCTATAATATTTTACTGACATTATTGATTCTTACCCACTAAGTTATATCATATTATTTGGTGTGCAAACTAACTACTTATGTTATTTGGGTGAAAAAATATATACTCTTTCTAAAATGTTATAACCATGTGTAACTTCAAATGGTAACCCACACTAATTAGACAAAACAGTGTAGCTCCTTGGGGAAGCAAGCATGGAATGAACTTTTATCCCGAATAAAAAAGAACCAGGTTGGCCCAGTTGTGTTATCCTACGATATACAATGCTTGTAAACAAAATAAGAAAAATAAAATAATGAAGTGTGCCTAGGGTAGATTTTATTCTCAAGCTCTTTGTTTCTTAGTCCATATTCTAAATTAAGCCCCTACACATTCAACCGATTGATTCATTGTTTTGGAAATGCCAGGATAATTATCAAGTTTTGGTAGAATACAACATAGGCAATGATATATGTAGTCCACAAAGGACAAACTTGTGAACTTGTTAGGGTATAAATATAAGAGGTCAACATAGTGGTCTCATGCTAGATTACATCTTCATTTGGCTGGGCCCCGTCGCTCTCATGCCTCCTTCACTGTCCAGTCTTCATGTCTACACCTGTGTGGGAATTTTCACTCCTCCCCATTGGGAACCAGTGTGACAATACCCAGTCAAAATTACAAATATTCAAGTTGACATCACTTTCATTATCCCCAAGTTAATTGATGGAGTTCCTTCACATGCCAAAGGAGCTCAATGCCTTAAGTGACAAGGTATTATCACATTGGGTCCCTACAGGGAAGAGTTCCCACCCAAGGAAGGTGTGGGCAGGAAGACCGGACACGGGAGGAGGCGTGGGAGTGATGGGGCCCAACCAAATGAAGATGTGATCTAGCCCGGGGCAACAAAGTGGTGTAGGGTACATGAGGGCCATGCCACCAAATTGGTTGAATGAAATCCAACAAACGAACAAAATCTATTCAACTTAGTAGAATACCTATAACATGTCTTAAAGCATGAACAAGTATAGAAAGTTCATTGAGCATTGACCTTAATGTCGAGGCTAAAGATAGCTTTGGGTTTTAAAAAATTATGGGAATGTATATCGATTGACTAGTCTATGCCTTAAGATAGAAGAACATTTAATATGATCACTATGGTATACATATTAGTAGTCTTAATCTTTCAAGGCTGAGGCAAACATTTTTGTCCGAGCAATCACTACTGCTTAACAATACTAGCATAAATATGTATATTAAAACTTTGTGTTCTTTGAGATGGTGATAATTGAAATTTGTGTGAAATATTTCAACTCTACAAAACCTCCACATGTATAGTTAGTTTTATCATAAGAATTGGAAGTTTTCTTTAATGAGGTTGAATTGGATGGAATTGTTTTAGACGATTTTAAGGTGGTTTTGCTTTAATTTGTAAAAAAATTAACTTGTACTTAAAAAAAATAATAGCAACAAGTAATTCATTGAGATGTGAGATGTGAGAACAAAACATTGTGTGGGATCAATATTTTCTGTGTGATCACATTTGGCAAGCCTTTATATAAAGGGTTGTTATTTTTTAATGTTAAAAACAATTGGTGCAGTGGACATGGGCCATTAACTTATGTATTGGAGCCCGTTGAGGTATGTTGGTCTTAAATGGCTCATTTTTCATGTTTTCCAACTTATGCAATGAAAGTTGGTTTTCTTTAGCAAATCTACGATGACACATCAACATAAATGCAAGTGTTTAGGTTTTGTAAATACACCCCCCCCCCTCCCAATTGTGATGTCTATTGAATGTAGAATGGCTGATATTTTTTTAATATTTAGTCCAAACTCTCTAAAATACATGTCTTGTTTGGTTCCTTTCTTGGTTATAAGCTAACCACACACCACTCAAATGTAAGTGCACGATTGAGATAAACAATTGAAGAAGGTCTAAGTATCCTATTGGGTGTGTTTTCCTCACATGGTGGGTGGTTACCATGACATTGTTTGTTAACCCTTAGAAGATCAAGGGGCTCAAAATCACGTGGTTGCATGTTCTTCAAATACTTTTCTCTCTACACCCACTTCTCATAGGGTATGAAACATATAATTAGTGTGAGATAATTAGCAAATCCAAATCGTATTCGTAGGTGGCCCCATAAGAACTCCAAGGTTAAGCAAGCCTAATGCCATAATAGTATTTGGATGGGTGACCTGATTGCTAGCACTTGATTTCCCATTCACCTTACCACCTATAGTTCACTCAATCCTAGTGGGGTATCCAAGTGAACTAGACACCTAAGATACATGAGCCGAACACATCCACTCATTATAAGGCAGTCGCAATCTTCTAAAAAGGAACACGTATCTTCGTTTGAGAATGCAAATCTTTATATATTGTACATTAGTACAAACATTGGATAGCTGCCAAAATAACTATGGTTAACTAGATTTTTTTTCAATACATTTTACGGAACAACTATAGTTAACTGGAAAATTTTCAAATCAATTTGAAGAAAAACTATAGTTAACTAGGAAATCTTTAGACAACTATAACTTGAGAGTCCAGGAGCCAACCGGCATGTTCTTTCATTTATCTCAAAAATGAAATGAAATATATTACAGTAACGTGTTTGTCACCCATGCCGGCCCATCCCAAGAAGGAATGTAATCCACCATTCCTTGTGGTAGTTGAACCCATTATACTCTAAGTTGCTTATAAATAATGAGGTCGTGGTCATTGGGTGTTGATTGAGTCAAATTCGCAAATGCAATCATGTTCTGAATTTAAAATTATGAATGAAAGAAAAGAAAAAGATATAGATGCTATTTTTTGTCGTGATACTACATTGCAGGTTGTGCTCAATTTTAGTTAACTACATTTTTTAGTAGGTCAAATCACGAACAACTATACTTATGAAAAGAAACTACACAAAACATGATATTTAGTGTTCCTTACTATTTGGAATTACGCAATGCTATAAATGTCTACAGTGCATCTCATTTTTTACCAACCATGGTTGAATTCGTTGTTTGGACACTATAGAACATTAACACCTTTACTTGGTAAAAGAATAACATTTATAGTAAAAAAATATTGGAACATGTAACTCCAAACAATAAGTCACACTAAATACCATATTTTGTGTAGTTATCCAATAATTGAATTAGTTGGTTAGTTGTCCATGATCTGCATTAGTACAATGGACGGGGAGAATTGGCCGCTAGTTAGAAATGAACCAGTTGCAGTTGAAAAATAATTGGTTGGAATTCAAGACTTCAGAAAAATTACAGATCATTTTAGAGGAACATGTAGAATGTACCTCGAATTAGTATAAAAAAACGGAAAGATCACAACACATAACCGGTTGAACTTGGAAACACTAAGATTTTTACTGAGTATGCCCTAAATTTTACCCAGACATTGCTTTAGCAAATGTTGAAGAAACGTGTCCCATTTAACTTACTAGGCTCACGTACCTTTTAGGATATTGATGTCCGAGATGTTGTAGCTGTCACCTGTCATAAAGTAGCACGTTGGTGTAGATTCTTGGACAGAGCCTTGCACCTCCTACAACCTGGGCATTCAAGGTTGGTATCCTAGTTCGACAAAAATACTTAGCCCAATAGAGTTACACTCTAAACTCCGTATTATCACACCTGTGGCAATCAAAGTGCACATGATATTACGGAGTTTTGTAGTGTTGACATGGATGTGTGATACTTTAGAATTAGTGTAGTATGTGACATTGTGGAATAAACAAAGAAGATGTGAGGATAATTTGAATTCATTCTCCTGTCACTTACGCTAGTGTGGTCCACTCCACTTGGCCTTTCCAGACGATGTGGTGGACGCATGCACCAACATTCAACAAGTGGCATCAAAAGAAGTAGAAGAAGAATAAGAAGGTGACACTTCACATGTTGTCATATGGCGCAATGCGAGGGTGTGGGTGGACTTCTTGGGTGGTTTGCACTAATGACAAATTTCGTGATATAAGGGAGAGAAATGTGACAATAAGGAGTGAGATTCGAACTACGAACATCCATTTCCTAGGGTCCCGGGATATTAGAGAGTGTGTGACATTATGGAGGTTGATATTACGGAGTTTAGGGCGTATTTGTATAGTAGAGTAGATGAAAACATTTGGTTTAGTCCCAAACCTTGAAATTACGAGAATCAATACAAACTACCCAAGTTTTCTTAATGCTTAAATTACCGTACACAAAGAGTGGTGTTAGGCTATTAAAAAACAACTTTTAACTTGTTTTACTAGAATGGGTGGACCAAGCTAGCCTTGCATAGGTCAATCCAAGATTTAGGACATCGCGTCTCACGTGTATACTTTGTTTTAGACCCTAAAAATGGAAATCCTCTCCAAGTTTGAGAGGTGGATAGAGGAGGTCTTAAAAGTTTCACCCCACTTTCAAATTAAAATAGGCTCCAATATACGACGAGGTAACGAGCTCTCTTAGTAGAAGGTTTTCTCAATGAAGGATCAAACCCGTGGTTTCATCCCTCTTTGAGAGACTTTACGGATAACTCTAATATCTCATTGAGAAATAATGCCAAGGTTAACTTGTAGACCAAAAGTAGGATAAGGTTGATGGTGCTATAACTGCCACTTTAAGTGTTTAACAGAAACAATAGCACGATTAATTAAAAAATTATAGACAATCGCAATTATAAGTTGACAAAGATATTATGACGCAACAGAGTATGTCCTATATGAAGTCCGTGTGCAAAAAAGTTATAAGGGTTCAAAGTTTTATTGATAGATGGCCCCAAACCAACACTACTTTATAAGACATGAGTGTATGAACTATGATACATGCATTATGCCCCCTCCTAACTTGACTTTAACAAATCCTCACTTCGCGTAAAAGATCGTTTTTAAAAAACTTGGCCTCCATACCATCAATGCTAGCTAGTCCCGATCCTAGCTAACAAAGGGCGTGGCAGGGTTCAAAAACAAAGGTTTAACTAAGATATTCAACAAGCTCCCAAAATCATGTCAAGGAAAGTGGTGAAGGCCTCAATTTGAATTTGCTGAGCGTCTCGTATTAATCGTGTGTTTCATATCTTAAGAGAGATGGGCTAGTTAGAAAAACTAACAACTTAAGACCCATCTACCTTCTCAAAGTGATGTCGAGAAGATCATAGTAGAGGCGTCTATTCCCAATCACGACCCCATCAACAATCTATAGGGTACTAGAATTTCAATCAGGATAAGACTAAATCTCAATCATGCCGAAACCAATAGTGCCATGACACATGTCATTGTTTTGAGTGTTAAAACGAGGAGGAACGAGTGGTGATGATAGACTCTAGACATTGGTAATATGCTAGGTCCAACTTTTGACTTCACAAATTCACACTAACTTTGATATAAAGAATAAAATTATCAAAAAAATTGCAATCCTCATGATTTCTATCTTCCTACATGGGAAACATTTGCACCGCCTTATACTTCACCAGATTTGGCACATAATCTCTTAAGTGATCGGCTATGAGTGCCCCTACTCTATCTAGTCGATCTTATGTCATCTTATGACGACCAAGCAACGCCGGTCCCAAAACTCCAACCAAGTGGGGACTAAGAATAAGTTAAAATCTGCCTAACCAAAATGTTGTGAGCACGTCTCCTAGCAGTGTGATTGGGTCTCTCCTATTTTGAATGCAGGGTTGTACGAAAGAACAACATTTCCATATAAAGCCAAGTGGAGGAGGGTTTAAATTATCCCCTAAAAGCCAAGGTGGATGCTATTGTCCATAAGTCATTGTTGCCTGGCATTACCAACTTACATGTTCATGTTATAGTCTTTTGATTATGGACATGTAGAGTAGTAGATATCCGTGTGAACAATCTTAGGGTTGGTTTACACCATGGACCATTAAGTTGGACCATGGAAGATGGTTTTTGTTTTCATGGTCCGACTTGATGGTCCAACTTTCATGGTCCGATTTCTTAAAAAACCAATTTACAAAGTCTTTGGGCCCCTTACTAGGTGTAAACCGAATGTGGATCAAGAGGAATAACCATGCACCCAAAAGTGAATGTTTTGATTTTTTTTTAAATATATGTTCAAAAAGGATAGTTTTGGAAAAAAAATTCAAGTTTGACCATTCCTTTGTCTTCTTTTGACTTCATCTTCCCTTCACCCCCAAAAAAATCATTCAAAATTTATTCTAATAATATTTCTTTGCCATGGGTCCTTGCCTTTTTCTACCAAAGCACCTCTTTTGCCTCTCCCACCACAAAAACCGTTGGACCATGTTAGTGAATAATATAGGCCTAAAAAATGTGTCTTTTGGGGACCTCGAACTCCATGTTCATTCTGGCATTTTTTTCCTTGGTGCAAACGGAAGTGGTCCCGGGACAAGTATAACAACTAATCACAAAATTTACAAGGCCTTGGGATGACTTCATGGTCCATAGTGTAAACAACCCCTCGACTCTACAAAGCTTCCATCCATATAGTCCGATCTATCATCAAAGGTTCCGATTTTCTTTAATGAGCTTCTAAACTGACTAAACTACTTTGAACGACTTTGGGACAATTTTGTTTTGGCATCATCACTGCCATACATTGCCATACACACTGGAGGTGATAAGCCATGCCTCATAAAATCAAGCGTTTGCATACATTAATTTTATTAGTTTAATTTACGCGTGTTGTGCCCCTGGGGCACCTAAAATAGGCGGTTTTCAAAAAATGACTGGAAAGTGCTCATAATTGAACAACTAGAGTGTGTTTCATATGATGTTGTGTGTCTCATGTTTTATTATGTTGACAGTGAGAAAGCTCTCATCAACAAAGACGACCGTCATAAAAGCGAATTGCACATACTCGTCGTCGAGACACGTCTTGGACGTTTTTGAAATGTTTTTTTTTTCCTTAGTTTATGCGCACCGCTCTAATAAGTCTCTTTAGTTTATGCGTTTCATGCGTCCATCTATAGAACGCCTGATTTAACGAGGCGTGTGATAAGCGCAACAAAGACTTTATTTTCTTCATCCTTGCATGCATGCATGCACCGGGGGTGGCGACTTTTCTATTCAGGTGCTTATATTAAATGCTTCAAACGTGTGATCTGGATCTGTCATCCATATTTGGCTGCAGGGATGTGGCTGGGTGAAGATGTATGTATAGGGGGCGTAATTAATTTTGGCATTCATTTGTCGTTGGTTGGGTTTGCCTTCTGTCTCAAAAAGAAAAAGAAAAAGAAAAAAAGAAAAAAGGCATTGGCTAATTTGACCTTTCTGTCAAAAAAATAATTAAAAAGAAAAAAAAAGAAAAAAGATGTATAGTGGGCCATAGCTTTTAAACTTGTGATCATGATGGACGCAGTCCAAGACTCACAGGACGTGTGCGTTGTGGGCTATGGCCTTCGTCAGTTGTTGATCTATAAGGCATGTGGGTGTTACTTGGTTCGTTTTGTCACATGTTCTCCAACTTCTACTGATTAGATTTATACAACAAAGCAAGTGTTGCATTAGCAAATCTAGGATGAAATATATGCAAAAACCGGATTGGATGTCTCCTTGTTTAGTTATGGTTATTTGAAGTGTATGTTTGTTGATTCTTTACTTGGATATATAGGCCCTCCCAGTTGCATTCACTATTGAGGGTAGAGTAATTACTAATATTTGAAGACGTACTCTAATCTCTTGTGAACATGTGTCTTATGATATTTGCTCTTTGATCCTCACTGAACCACGTATCCAATCAAATATAGGGGTCCGATTAAGAAAATGAGCCACTTAAGTCCTATCTACTTCATACAACTTACAAACATGCCTTGTGGCTTCTCAAAGATCTACATTTCATTCTAAGGAGTACATGACCAAGCACTAGCATCAAGGGGTGTTGAATTGGGTGACTTTAGGTTAGAGGAGAGTAACACTTCTACATGTCACTTCATGTGCATTCATCTATATGAGCACTTCGAGTTTTGGAAGTTTGAAACAAAGACATGTGGATGTTGATGTAGTAGCCATTTCAACCATCAATGACAACATCTTAAGCAGTTGGTGCAAGGCGGTCCGAGACATTAGTTCATATGCACATGTGCAACATGCCTAGAAATGAGGGTCCAAAATATTTGTAAAAATTACATAAGGCTTACCATTCCACAAAGAAAGAGTTAATGCTAACATTTTATTTTGTCAAAGATTGTGAGATGATGATAGTCAATTCATTTGTAGAGGATTTAAATCTTTCTCCTCTCCATGTTGCATATTGGAAAGGGTGGAAGAGTTGACCCCTAAAGGTTGGCCACCATATTTTGGTCTCTTTGTTTTTTTTGTTTTTTTTGTTTTTTAAACAAATTTGTCATACAATGTAATATTCTGAATATTTTGTGCATATGCACAAACATTTAGAATTTGAACATGATCAACATCTGTTAGTAGCCATTTGAGGGCACCTATTAATTATTCTTTGTTGCTAACCCTAATTGAACATATGTGCTCATGTTCTCCTCCTCTAATGGCTTGTCTTCGTTGCCTGCCCGTGTAGCAAAACCAGGATTGGCTCTTATGCCCACTCCCCACCTGACTTTACCAGATAATCAAAGTTGTTCCTAATACCCGGGTAAAGCTCCCTTAGTTATAGCATAGGCATCTGTTTAACCCAATGCACCTATAAGAACTTGCTCTGGAGATTTTCAAGTAGGTTTTAGTTAAGTAGCTTTCACACATGTTCGTTGTTTTCATCTACCAAGCAATGACATGTTGGATAGTTTTTGTCCCATCCCCAAATGCTTCACTACTCATCTATCTTACCATCGGTTTTTGTTAATGAAGCTCCTTTTACCTTCATAGCTAAGACTAAAATCAACCAATCACAAGGGCATGAGGAGACACTTTTAAACGTCCTACATTCTTGCCTCATGTCTAGATACTGATGGGAGGGTCGGTGCTTGAGGCTTAGAATCTCTACTTTTAAGCCATGCCACATCGTTTGCCAACTAGGCTTGGCACTAGATAATGTCGATGATGTGAAGGCCGTGTTTTTAAAACCAACTTTTAGGCTTAGCTAAAGTCAGGAGGGGAGGGGGCATTAGAGTAGTAACCACCACATGTAGCCATGCATGGCCTACCTCATGCCCTAATCACACCAAACTTTATGTCTTGTTCCAGCCGTGAAATAGTTGGGAAATTATATTAAAAAATAGATGTTGGCCCACCACTTTTCACACTATTATAGCCAGAGATGATGATGAATGGTGCCAAAAAGTGGTTGGTGTGATCAACCTCTAAGTTCTATCACCCATTTCCCAGCGGGATTCGGGTGTGGTAACAATAATTGTTGGCAACAACCTTCATGTGACCTACCACAATGCTATACATGTCAAGAGTACAAGTGACCAAACATGAAGCCTACGGAATGGGCTTCTTTCATGCGGTTGTGGAGGACAATTTATGGAGGCAACCAGTCTTTAAAGAGTACGAGTCACAACTGAAACTCATGTTGGTTAGGCTTAGAAAGCATTGAACACATTGGGCGGTCAACAAGGATGACAACTACAAGAATGGAGTTGGTTGTACTTTGTTACGTTCCACCTTTAAATTGCAGGCATGACGTTGGAGGTGTCCCTAATTGCAATAATAATGATATACAACGTCGGGCAATCCGACGTAAATTTGAGCCCATTTTCCCTACCTTGCTCAAGGATCTCCTTGGTGCAGGGTGGTGTTTACTGCCTACCTTGCAGTGGGTGGTCTCTTGGGTTTTTCGTCAAGTAGAGAGAAGATTGCATAGTCAGGAATCGAACTGTCAACCCCTCTGTTCGGATTTGGGTACCTCTCCAATGTTGTTTGTAATAGCAATTTGTAGGGAATCAAGATGCTCCAACTTCTAAGTACTCAAAACTCAAGAATTCAATACATTGTAGCCATATCTACTTAGTGGTTGGTTGGATGTAGCATTCTCCTTTGGTAAGATGATTTCACGAAAGTTCAAATTCAATTTTATGCACGTTCCAAGCTAGTTCATGAACCTTCCGACCAATACTACCACAGTGTTCTAACAATCTCATGAGCCTTCTAAGTTAATTTAAGATTCTTCTTATTCAACTTCATCACATTATTCAATTACATGGTTGTGGTCCATCCTATATTTAGCCTCTGAGATGGGCCTCCGTTATCCTATATATATGAGAAGAAACTTATATGATAGGAAGAAATTGATGTTGGTATAAATAGTATCGGTATTGTCAATGAATAATCTTGCTATGAATAATATTTTCAATGAACAATGCCCATATGAACAGTGTTTCATGTGTATAATGTCGGGATGAACAATGACTCATGTGAGTAGGCCTAGAGTATAATTCCACCCAAATTTCCGAGTGTTAAGTCTAAACGTATGAATATTAAACAAATGTTTCTACTTTGTTCAAGGGCTCCACATAATATAATTGACATATTCTAGGGTTAGTAGAACCAACCAACATGGTTGAATAATGTTATATTGACATGTGACACACCTCAATTTCATGATGGTGGACCTTTACCTTTCGCAACTTCATGATTCTTCTAGACCAATTTCATAAATATTTTTGCACTTTGTGATTTTCGTATTCTCAACTTCTCGCCACTTCATTTCACATTCTTTGCCTTCTCATTGTTCATTGGTTCCTCTTTGTTTTGTATTTACTTGAAAGCCTCTAGCCTTGATGTTGATTTTTCCTTGGTCTTTCATTACAATACCTCAAAACTAGAAGAACCTCCCCATCTTTAACTCAATGAAGCTTTTCAATTTTCATGCCCTATATTTATCAATTATGTTTCAAAAGCCACTTGAAGTCAAGATGGATATACCCTCAAGTTGATGCGATGTGAACCAAATAATTATAGCAATGAAGAATGCCTTAGAGAGTGCATAGAGTAGTGTCAAAGGATTTGAAAAGCTTGGTGGCAATATGATGGATGTTGTATACATGGATGAGGTTGGTTTCAATTTATATTTGACATGTCGTTTTGGAAGGTCTTGTTAAGAACAAAGATCCCAACAAATTTATCCAACTCAAAGGGGTCAAAAGTTATTTGTGGTAGTTGTAGTTGGTCATGAAGGAGTCGTTGCTCATAATGGTATACTTGGTGCCTACAATACATATAAGTTTTTAGAATTCATTCAAACCAAGGTCATTCCTAGCCTTGATAGACAAAGGTTCATCCTCATGGACAATGTCCCAATTCACAGATCTTATGAAATACAACAAGCTTTTGAAGATGTTGGCCGCATCTACTTCCATTAGCCATCATACAGTCTATTCTCAATGTTGTAGAATGTGTATTTGGACACATCAAAAGCCATGTCCAATGGGGTACAATGGGGTAGATTTTGGATTTCTTGTTTTAAATGATTTTTTTGGCCTTGAATTTTGTCACACATTCTATTAACATAGAAATCATTTTGTGACAAAAAAAAAATCATAGTAAATAGACAAATTTTCAGCCCTTGGGAGGGTGTCAAAGTTGGCATTAGTGAAATGGTTTTCATGATTGTTTCTCAAAACAACACATGTTGGTAGATTGTGAATATCTTTTTTGTATTCATCTTTTGGCCTTGAAATTTGGAACATATGTATTTAACATAAAGAGCTTGTTGTTCCAAAAATTTCATGGCAATTTTCTTTTCCCAATCCTTGGGAGGTTGTTAAAATTAGCAGTAGTGAAATGTTTTCCACAACTACACATGTTTGTAGATTTTTAATATATTTTTCTAGTGAATCTTTTGGCCTTCAAATACGGTACACATATTATTAACTTAGATACAATTTTGTTAAAAACATTTCGTGGTAAAATACCAAATTCTCAACCCTTGGGAGGGCTAGGGCGTACCAACCTGTACATTGGTTCATTGCAAGCAAGGGTTTAGGCATCCAACAAGGAATGAGTGTATGAGTTGGTTCGCCCAAATCCCTCAGGAGGCTGTCAAAGTTGGCAGATGTGAAATTTCCTTCACCGCGAATTCAAAAATGCCATTTTGATTATCACCCCATTGTACAACGTGCTTAATATCTTTGTTGATTGCCTTCACTGTGAAATGTGTCATGTAAGTTATTGTTATGGTCTTATTCCATAGAGAGCCTTTTTGAAACTCGAACAATAAAGAATAATAGTGCATATTAAAGATATTAAGTTTTCAGAGTTAAGGTTGCAATAGTTGGTTTACTTATCATAGTCGAGGCATTAACTGAATTCATGGTACCTATATGTATACATAGATGAGGTTTGGGTTAGAAGCAAAGCCCTACATTGGGTGCCCATACCCATGCCCACCCATGCCCATGAATTTTGGGTGGGCATGGGTGCGATATTATTGTTCATGGGTGGGCAAGGGTGCAATATTATTGTTCATGGGTGGGCATGGGTTCGATATTATAATGGGTGGGCATGGGTGATCATGAGATCATTGCAGCGGTGAGCTTAGCATTGCCAATGAATCGGGATACCACTGCTAAATTCAGTATTCTCTTGTGGTGGAAGCTGAAAGGAGCCCCCACATTCCCCATCATGTCACACGTGGCGCGTTCGGTTTTGTGTATCCCTGCATCCAACTCCAAATCGGAGTCAAACTTCTCGGATGCAGGGAATACGCTAACCAAGAAGCGCTCCGGGCTGAAGCCAGCGATAGTGAACGACCTTTTATTTGTCTGATCCAACCAATACTTGGTGTAGGCGGGTAATACACATTACACAATTTTTGAATACATGGGCGCAATTTGAATAGCATGGGTGGGCACATGTCATGCTATGTGTGGGCATGGGTGGGCATGGGTGCGCACATGTCATGCTATGGGTGGGCATGGGTGGGCATAGGTCGCTGTTGATGGGCATGGGTGGGCATAGGTCGCTGTTGATGGGCATGGGTGGGCATAGGTCGCTGTTGATGGGCATGGTTTGGGTATGGGTGCAATTTAAAAGGAAAATGTTGGGCTCTGGTTAGAAGTGGTTGCAGTGACCTTGGTGATTGACATAGTTTTGTGACAATGGAAATGACAATTTCTATATATACCACTGTATTCACGTGCACATCTTTTGCCCAAATTTATTTGATTCCCAATTTTCAAAGGAATAATTTGAGATTCCATGCATTACATTGAAATAAAAAAATGTTGTTCATGGCCGTCTTATTAGTTTAGAATAAAGTTATTTAATATAATTATCCTAATAAAATTAAAATCACATGGCTTTTTAATCCCGTGGGTAAAAGTGTAAGTTGCATAACATGGTTGATGTTGGGATAATCATCATACTGCAAAGCTTGTTACTCTCCCCATATAATAAAGCTTTTAGCAAAGACAAATTTACATGACTCAAATTGAGAGAAGTTGCATTCATTCAACTGTTAAATAGTCATAACCATAAAGTGAGATCACATTTCTTGCATTAAAGTTGTTACGCATGTTACGGGGAAAAAAAATTTGGAAAACACTATAAGAAAAAGTTATTTTTTTGGACGTAAAAAAAAACATGTGTTCGCGTTCACTTTGACATGGATGTCGTTGTGAATGACGTCACCTAAAATCCGTTATGTGGGACACGCAAAAAACGTGATGGAAGACATGAAAACAACGCCAATTTCAGCCTGTTTTTACGTGACGTCTAATAAAACATGGTCTTCCTTAACCTCCACAGAAGGACACGTGGAGAGCACGTGGCCTCCACGTAAGGTTTTTTTGGGCGGGCAGTGCCACGACGGCCATTCCTGCATTTGGGCTCTTGCTGACGTGGAGTGTGACTTGGACCCGCTTTACATATGATATGGACTGCGAGATTTGTGACGTGTGAGCTGATGTGGACATTGCCTCTGGAGGTGATGTTGCGTCCCGTGCTTGGCATGGCAGACGTCCACTGGGACACTGGAATGTCATGTGCAACATTCCGTTGGACGTGGAAATTTCCTTTTGGGAATTTGCAGTGTTATGCATTGTTTTGGTTAACGGCCTATGCGGGAGTACATTGTCCTTTATGACATCATATTGGACACAAGATAATTTCTCCTGATTGGCCTGATGATGAATTTTCTTAGGCATCCCATATGAAGGCTTGAACTTCCTAAAGTTACTATTGATGTCTATCTGGATGGCTATTACATCAACCACTTCTGAGTGGCTCGTTTTTTGGGGCATTTATGTGAATCAGCTTGGACATCAGAATTTACACATGGCCATGGAATAGACATGACGAACGCAAATACCCCATATTGTAGACCATATCCATGCAAACCATAAAATGCATTGTATTCATTGCCAATACATATTGCAACCAGAAGGCCGCACCCACACAACAGTATTTAGCACCCCAAAAATTCAAAACAAATCCATGTTTGCAATGTCACTATCTAGTTCGGCAACTCTATCCCGGAAGGCGGAGTGGAGAAGGTCCCAAATACTGCATCCAATACCGCGGCATTACCGATGACGACTCATTTTTTCTTCTGTGTTTGTGGTTTCGTGGCAGTCCCCACCTACCATAACCCAACGCCATCCAAAAACCAACATGGCATTTGTTAGTGGAATTGATTCCGTTCGCCAACATTACATGCAACCAACACATGAGCATGCGTTTGCGCTGGTCCTCTTGCGAGTAAACCGGGATGAACCCAAATTTCCATTCAATCACTAACTCCCTCACCTTTGCAAGAATTTGGGGAGGTTTAGGCAAACCAACCGCTTTTGGTGGTGCGAGTTTGACGATAGTCGACTTCAATGTCGATTTCACCGATGTTGCACGGTGTGCATTTCGAACAGCACGTCGAGGACGGCCTGCTGCCTCTTCCACGACTTGTGCGTCCTCCTGCCAAATCAGACCACATTCATGCGTGAAGTCAGTGTGCTACAAGGTATGCATTCTGGATGACCTTAAACTACGTCACAGCAGACGTCCAAACTGATGTTGCATCGAACATGCACATGTCCAACAAAGCAACAAGTCCGACAACCGCATGACCACAAAGTAGCTCCCCGAAATACACAGTTTAGTTCATAAATTAATTGCAATTCTGGGTTTGGGGTTATCTCACTTGCTCCGAAATGCCAACTTGTTCGGGTGCATCCACAACGCCTTCGGTCACAACGACACCTTCCTCCAGGTCTTCCATGGGTAGCACAGGCTCCTCCTCCGGTTCGGGCTCCGCTGGGTCGACAATGGCATTGCCATCTGTTGATTTGTTGGACTCTCCTTGGATGATTTCCTCGACCAACGCAGCTATGGCACTGTTAGGGATGATCTGGGCTTCTTGATTGTTCATGCCGACATCAGTTGCAGCATCCTTGGCAACATCAATGGTAACGGGATACTCAGACGGCAATGGCGCCTCCGCAACACCCATGGTGGTCAGAATCGGCGCCGGGGCGGGTTGATGCACAAGCGTTGTAGCAGCTACCGTGGTGGATGTCAGTGCGTATGTGTCCAGCATTTGCGCCGAGGATGAAGGCTCCATCGTGTCCTCACCTGCATGAACTTGTTTCTGGCCTTGATTTTGAAGAATCTTTTGCATCATGTCCTCCATGCGTTTGTGGGACGCGGCCACGCTCTCTCCAAGGCGTGTGACGGTGCCCTCCAAATCCGACACCCGAGTGCGCACCGCCTCTATCTCTCTACCATGATTGGGACGTGCTCTGCGTTTTTCCTCTTGGAGGCGTTCGTACTCCTTAGCGACCTCAGCGTCTACCTCCGCGTCGTACGGTGCCCGGTTTTTCATCATTGTCTACAAATATGGGATAATGCATTTGGGTTTAGAGAAGACATCTTTCACTTGAATGAAACAAGTGTAAACTGAGGACAAGGCCCCATACTAATCATTGCATAGGTCAGCACTTAATGACAACAAAAATGCCTTGTCAAACTACCGAATCCATCCAAGTACACGTCATACCAGACGTGCGTTGTCCCGAAGAATGTTCGACTTAACGTGTGTTGGCACAAATGGACGCCCATGACATCAACTTCTACATCTGGTGCAACATAGCTAGTCGGGATACTTACCAGACGTGACACCACTTCCCTTTCGATGGCTTTCATCTGCGCTGTGGTGGACCCTTTCCCTTTTGAGATGGAACGCATGTGATCCGACTTCACCTGCGCGGCCTCAGTGGCGCGCATAGTCACCAATGTTTTCCAATGCTCCGGATCGACATCGGCTGGTTTACCCGCGTTGTTGTCGATGAGTTGATTTAGTCTCCAACGCATGTTGATAAGGACCTTTGTGATGATTGGCCGCATCCACTTCTCGCACACTTTGTCGTTTTGTCCGCACATCTGCCAGTCTGGAGGCCACACACGAACGTCATTTTCCGCGAACCAATGCGGCATCCTCGAAACAACTCTACCCAAGAATGCCAACATTGGTGCACTAAATACCAAAAAAAATTGCATGGTTTCCCTTAACCAGTTGATCATGCACCACAATGAGCAACTAGAGATAGAATTTATAACAACTCGAAGTCAGCAGTGGATGTCGCATGTGACTTCAGCGTGTCACTGCCCATGTCACTTTGGATGCAATGTTGCACACAAAAGACGGGTAGTTCAATTACAATTGTCACGCAAGAGGCTGTGATTGTGCTTACCTGTGTATAGACGTTTGAATAAGCGTTTTCTGTCATGCCGTGGCTGCCCTTCCCATCCCGTGGTGGGGTCCAAGTCCTTGGCATATTTCTTTATATCGCTGCAAAGGACGGCCTTCATAGCCCCAAATGGTTGCCCTTCCGCGTCCAATTCCACGTGTTTCTTCATGCCCGTGCTCCCCCCTCCCTTCCGTGTAGGATGCGGCTTCGAAGTCTCAAAAGTATCATTCTCCTCACCCTCTGAGTCCGACGTGCGTGAGTGGGACGGGTATCCTCGGCTACAAAATGTGCATTTCGTGATTCAGTTCTCCCTGCCTATGTGGAACCTTTGAGAAAGTAAACACGTGACTTGACGTCAATCCGAACATTGGCATGTTTGTGCGGACATCCTGGTTCCATCTACTTGCACAAGGCACTCATACAATGACGACATTGTAGGGTTGCAGATCCTCCTTCCCTAGACCTTTGTGAGCTTAAACACTTGAATTGACGTTAAGTATTCACATTGGCATGTCTGTGCAGACATCCTGGACATCCTGGGTGACACAATGTATGTTGTCGTAGAGTCATGTGCGTCCACATAGACGTGAAGCCACAAACCTAACCAACTACGAATATTTGAAACCAGTGTGAATGACATGAACATACCATAACTAAACCCTCAGAAAACTCCCTCAGAAAACTCCCTCAGTAAACCAAACTCACAAGGTCACTCGGATGGCAGCTCAGTCACCAGGATTTCAACAGCGGCTATTACAACAAAAGGATTACGACATGCTCACAAGGATTATTGCAAGGACGCAAGTAAATGGCCTCAGTCACAAGGATAACACACTACACGAAAACGTGAAGGTAACCAACTGAAAACCAAGTAAACTCTGTTGGAAGTAAGAGGAAATTGGAAATGGCGATGAGGTTGCGATGGAATCAACAGTAATCAAGTGTGGACAATTAATATCAAGTGGAAATTGTTGGTATGTGAAGTGCCATAAAGTCTTGGCACATGGTGCCTTAGCCAACCACTTTGAATGAAATTTATGCAAGATTTTATAATGTTGTAACTAATGTGACTAATGTGACTAATACCCCGGCTGGGTATTAGTCACATTAGGCACATCATTCGATGATCTTCAAAAATATTATTTTATTGTATATTAAATTGCATGCAAACCATTCCTATGATAGACATGACACAAACCAACACAATAGCATAAATATTTGCCCATTCTAACTATTTCTCAATTTAAAGTTGATTTAAAAGTAAAATAAGCCAAAAAATTTATAATAATAAGTCACAAAATCCAATGCCCATAAGAACTTGAAAAATTGAAACTTCTTTGATGTGGCAACTACCCCAAAAATTATCACAAAATTAGGCCTCGGGGTGTGAGAGTTGTGCAAGATTTTATATTGATGTGACTAATGTGACTAATACCCCGGCTGGGTATTAGTTACATTAGTCACATCATTCCATAATCTTCTAAAATCTTATTTTATTGTATATTAAATTGCATGCAAACCGTTCCTATGATAGACATGACACAAACCAACACAATAGCATAAATATTTGACCATTCTAACCGTTTCTCAATTTCAAGTTTAATTTAAAGTTAAATAAACCAAAAAAATTATAACAATAAGTCCCAAAATCCAATGCCCATAAAAACTTGCAAAATTGAAACTTCTTTGATGTGGCAACTACCCCAAAAATTCGACGTGGACCATGTCGCCGAAATCCTAGGTGACGTGGACGGAAATCAATTGAAACCTCTCCACCACTGTCCGAAACAGCTAGTCCGAGCCAAGAGGTTTTATTAAGTGAAAACTCTTATGTACTAGTTGATTCAGCGCTATTTTTTCTTCTAGTGACATCAAGGATTACAACACAAGAATATCGGCTCATGCCCAAGGATTACAACGAGGATTACAACACGGCGCAATCAGCTGAGACTAAAAACCCACAACAAAACTCCCACGAAATGCCGGAATTGTGCATGTGCTGGGTCACGTGGCTTCACGATTATGATGCGGAGTTTCAGGCTGCTCTATACTGTGCGCCTAGGGAGCTTGTCTCCCACATGGAACCTCTCACCTGTCAACGCAACGTGTGCGGCACAACATCTCCATACGGGCCTATTGCAAAAGCAGACGCCCTCACTAAACCCTCACAATGTGTCACGTCCGGGTGGATATCAACTCGGACATCCAAATGTCCGAGATGACATCTTCAGTAACAGGGTCGGAGCAGAGGTCGACTCCGATGCGGGAAGATCGATGGAGTCTGCGACTTCGAATTATCCTTGCAACCCACAAGTAGAGTGCGGCACAAACCTAAGGAGACCAGGACAGGGTATGAGGTGTGCAAAAGGGTGATACATACCTCCATGATTGCTCCTTCTCCGACGCACCTCCGCTGTGCTCTCCAACCGGGATCGCCTCATCCTCGGAAGAAGTAAATTCGATCACCCTGGTGCGTTTTGGTGGTGGTGATGCTTGCTTTGGCAAACCCCTGCCTCTCGAACTTTGCGCAATCCTTTTGTCCTCCCTTGCCTTGGACCTTTGCTCTCCTGCCAGACGCCTATGTTGGCGCAGTGCGGCAACATCCACCTCCAACTCCGGCGTTGTTGTTGGGGACGTCGCCTTACGCTTCCCCGCCCGATCCCTAGGCCTCACCATCTTCGGAGGCGGCTGCAAACACCCGAGCGTCGAAGCAGACACCAGGACAGAGGGTGTATTGAGTGCGAGGGCGGCTGTGCCTATGGCCATTCGTGGCCCTATAGCCACATAGGGACCCTATGGCTGCTTGAAACCTATAGCCGAGGACAAACACGTGGAGGTCCGGCTGCACAGGCTGCATGGCCGAGCAGCCTCGGCAGTGCGGAGGCGACCAAATTTTGAATCCGGAGAGACAAAATTCGGCAGCCTGCGTGGGGCAACATCTGAATCAATCGAATTGCAATGGAAGACTCACCTCATTTGCAGTTGGGTTGTTCTTGTTGGTTGCATTAGTAGACAGAGGCGAGTCATTTTCAATCCCCAGCAGGTGCAACAAGCGGGAGCTGCGGCGGCAGTGAGGTCCCTGGGTTTTAACAACTGTACTCTGTTTAGTGGAAGGCATCGTCTCCCCGCATTGCAATACAAAATTTGAGAGCACTGCAGCGGCCTCGGAGTCATCCACATCCACCTTGCGCGGTTGTTTTGATGTCTCTGCAAAATGGACAACCCTAGCCCGCATTCGTGTTGCACGTGACACTGCCATGCTGGTAAGTGTTGCGCTTGCAATGTGCGCACGAAGGTTGACGACAAGCTTTAGGGTTTGGAGAATAGCGGCAACCCTTTCCCAACTCTTCTGGGACATTGACTATGATGTTTACTCTGTGGGACACGTGGGTAATGGTAATTCACATCCCTTTTTACTTCCGTGTCTGAACCCACTGTTTGCGTAGATGTCATTTCTGACATCCAATGTGTCATGTGCATATCATGCGCAGTGTCTTCGTATGGGAATGGAAGTGGCGTACCTGGAACGTGCTACCCAATCCGCCAGCTGTGCCACCCACATGCCAAGTGTAGATGTGCAAATTTCATTCAATGCACATTACCATGCAACACACTTCCAAATTCGCTATTCACCTCGAACGTTTGTAGAGTGTGCCGCAGATTGGGGAATGGTGATGTGCAACATCCATGATTGCCCCATACATGTGCATTTATTGAATGCTCTATTGTGTTAGTGTGGGCATCTTCGTTTGCGTGTCCAAGAAGATGACACCTTGGACAGAATCACGTCCAAAACGACACATATGTGGACATCCATGAGGACATGTAGGGAATTGCCGCTCATGTTTTTGTTGCAATTTGAAAGAGGTACAGTGGTCCCTGGAAGATTTTGGTTGCAGTTGACAAGGGTGACAACATGTGTAGGCCGAGGCTATTTTACGACTCATGCATTAATGGAACATGATGTGAAAAAGAATTCCGCGATTTGTTGCAGCTTTTGAAATGGTGGGCATGTGAGGACCTCTCTGTGGTTGTCTTTGCGAACAACATCGCCAAGTGACCGATTGGAACATGACGTCAGCTGGACGCCGTGTTGCGACCATCCGTTTCGCGGAAGATGGACGCACACTACGTCACGTGCCTCTCGGGGACATAATTTTGCACACGGAGTTGCGAGTGGCCACCGAGAAAAATGTGCGTGCATTTAGGTGTCCGTGCAAAGATTGCAAGGGGGGGCGACGGAAAACAATCCAAGTTATACGGCAACACCATGCGGCGGTGGGTCGTGATCCATTTCTGCAAAAATCTCTACTAGGCGGAGACCCCCTAGAGGGCTACCCACCGTCTGGGTTGTGGGTGGAGGACGTCGCATGTGACAACGACGTTGTGGAAGACACTCCACAAAACACAGCACGTCAACATGTTGAAGCTAACACTGTTGTTGGCGGTGAGGAACATGCCGCCCCACTTCTGGATGAATTTCACGAGGTTGAACGCCAGGTGCTGGAGGCCTTGGACAGAGGGGACGCATTGCATGAAAAGGCCGATGGTGATGGTCAACCGCATGTGGAAAATAAGGAAGACGTTGATGATTTGGACGAGTTGGACGGGTTGTACAGGGAGGCCACCACTCCATTGTATCCGGGTTCAAAAATGAGCGTCGTGTCGGCGACAATCATTATCATGAACATGTGCTCGGTGTTCCGTGTGAGCAACACATTCACGGATGAGTTGTTCCGTTTTGTGTCAGGAGACTTGCTACCATTGTCCAATAAATTGCCCAAATCTCACTACGCAGCTCGGAAGAGCATCCGCCGTCTAGGTTTGCACTACAACAACATCCATGCTTGCCCCAACGGATGCATACTTTATGACGAAGAATATGCAACATACGATAGATGTCCCAAGTGCACGCAAAGGAGGTAGCTAGATGGCACCAACAATATTCCAGCGAGGGTAGTCCGACACTTCCCACTGATTCCAAGGTTGAAAAGGATGTGGCGTTCGTCCGAGATAGCACGTCTATTGAGAGGTCACACCAAACATGTCAGCGATGACGGCATCATGCGCTCAGTGATCGACAGTCCTGCATGGAAGCACATCAACACGGACGTCGCGTTTGGCAACTTTGGAAGTGACGAGAGAAACATGCGCCTTGCTCTAGCATTGGACGGGGTGAATCCTTTCAAGTTGAGCAATACCAACTGGTCAACATGGCCGGTGTTGATCTTGATTTACAACTTCGAGCCATGGTTTGTCACCAAAAAGTTTTTCATATCATTGTGCATATTGATTTCCGGAAAGAAATCGCCGTCCGCATCAAATATTGATGTCTTCATACGACCACTATTGAAGGAGCTACAGGAACTTTGGCATGGGGTACATGCGCTAGATTTCTCCCAACCACAAGGGAATCGTAGTTTCACCTTGCGTGCTTGCCTTATGTGGACCATTTCTGATTTTCCCGCATATGGCCTCATTTCTGGTCTCACTTGTAAGGGTTACAAGGGATGCCCTTGTTGTGGACCAGACACAGACGCGAGGATGGCAAAAACGGGAGATGTGCTTCCCAATAGGAGCATCAGGGGTTCAAAAATTGTGTACGGCGGCATTCGACGTTACCTACCCCGAAACCACCCGTATCGCCGCAATAGAAGGTTCAATGGCTTGCAAGAGCACCGTGCTAGGCCAAGATTGTTGACGGGACAAGATATCATTCGGTATGCAGCGTGGCGCGAATCATACCTGCAGTTGGGAGGTAGAGAGAATGGACCCAACGATCCTGTGCATGTCACAGGTGTGAAACGGCTGAGTGCTCTGTACGAGCTCCCATATTGGCAGGTGAGGCCTGTCTCTCCAACTCATGTTTGGCGTGCATGTGCAGTTAGGACGTTGTTGTGGACATAGTGCCGACGTGGTACGTCATTGCGGATGCATCTAACATCTAGTCGGACGTACAAGCTGGTGTCCAATGTAGTTGTCACAGAGAAATACATTGCCACTTTGACGATTTTATGATATCTTTGACTAAAGATAGTCATGTCTCTTATGCAGCATCTGTTAGATCGTCACATCCTGGACGTTATGCATTGTGAGAAGAACTTGTGCGAGAATTTGTTGCGGACTCTCTTGGGCATGAATGATAGTCCCGGAAGCAGGGTCGATGCGGAGGACCTAGGCATCCGTGAGGAGATATGGTTGCAACCTCCACGGCGAGAACAAGATGTTTACTACATGCCACATGCACCTTATGTATTCCGGGCAAATGAATGCACGGAATTTGTTGGAATTGTTTCGAACATTCGAACACCCACAAACTACGTGGGTGGCATTCACAAACGCCTCGTGGATGGGAAATTGCAGTACATGAAAACACACGATTACCACGTTCTTATGCAACAGGCAAACAACAATCGCTTCTTGTGCAAAAGCAATTTGCCATTTTGTAACCACGTGACATAGCTGTGAATGTTGCTAACGCGATGTCTTCTAGAATGGGATTCCAAACATGGTTGACGCGACTTCGTCTGTGTGGATGTGTTATGGAGCATGTTGTGTCAGTGTGGCATGCGAATTCTGTTTTGCCTCAGTGTGGGTGATGTCTGCTTTGAGATGATGCTTTCTCAATCTGACATTGAATCTGACATGAGTTGCAGATTCTCCCCGTGGCTATCCGGAACGTTCTGGATGAGAGTGTGCGCATGGCTATTATCAAAATGAACAGAGTTTTCCAAAGACTATGTGCGAAAGAGGTGAATGAAGGGGACGCAGAGGGCATGATGTTGGATGTGGTGATGGCAACATGTGTGTTGGAGAAGGAGTTTCCCCCGACATTTTTGAACGTCATGACACATCTACCTGTGCATTTGGTGGAGCAAATGTTCAGGTGCGGTCCAGTGCACTGCCGATGGATGTATCCCATAGAACGATACATGAAAACATTGAAGGACTACGTGAGAACATATGCACATCCAGAGGGCAGCATAGCGGAAGGCTACCAAATGGATGACACACTTGGTTTTTGCACGGAGTACATGCATCAGTATAGAGGATCAACACATCGTGTGTGGGACGTGGAAGAAGACGCGACCATGAATGATGAGATTCTCCGTTGCAACTCACAACGGAAGCGGAAGATGTCCGATGAATTCCGCGACTATGCGCACGCTTTTGTGTTGGATAATGCGTTGTCATTAGAGGGTCGGAGACAATGAGTGCAAATCAAAGTCCCTCACTTTTATCCCGATAGCTCCATATTTTCTCCGGAAGCCGTGTTCATCCTTCCACATGTCCTTCATCTGCTGTCCTGGAGTGCCACTGTTATGCATAATGTCTACTGGGACATGCAACCACACATGAGGGATTGTTGAATGAGGTGTCCCGGATGACGTCCTTCATGGCAGAGGCCAGTCACATGCCATGTTGGACATGACGTCAATTGTGTTTTTGCAATCGTTATTATTGCTTTTAAGGTCCATGCAACATCGTTTAATGATTTGCCAATGGATGTTGCATAGGGAGTACATGGCGGCAAGAGCTCAACGATGGGAAGAGAGGGAGGCTTTTCGAAGACTCTTTCGCCGTCGGCATCCCTCCGTGGCTGTGCGATATCCGGCAGAACTCCACGACCTGCCACGTTTTGCATCATGGTTAACCTTGCAAGTAAGTAGGCAACGGCAAGCGGGCGAAGACGTGGATGTTGATGTTCAACAATATGCACAACCTCCCGAGCGATATGCTATCTCACACCGAAAAATGTACGCTTTTGGCATGCACTTTCGTGTTCGTAGTGCTGAAGGTGGCCGCGTCACGCGTGATTCGTGTGTGGTGGCATCTTTCACGCGACAAATACCATGGGGTTTGCGAAATGGGCGACCTATAGAGACAACCGAGGACTATGTGGGGTACATCGAAGAGATTCTGGAGCTGGACTACCGAAATCATTGCACGACCGTGTTAGTGTGCGATTGGGTTCGTCCAAGCCAGGATCCTCGTCATCCAAACATTGAAAGGGACCGGTATGGTTTCACTATGGCAAACTTCAACCGCATGGATGGCACGGTGCATTCAAACTCTTTTGCATTTCCTTTGCACTGTCAACAAGTTTTCCTCTCCAATGATCCAACAAGGCCGGGTTGGAAGATTGTATGTCGAACGGAAGTCAAGGGTAGACGCGGGCAACTACAAATCAACCAATGCATGCCAAACATAATTGACGTGGGCCACGATGGTGACTTCTTGGGTTTACAACCACGGGTGGAAGATGTAGAGCCAATCAGAGAGCCCGCCGATGACGACGGTGTGTACATTCCAGTAGGACTAGATGATCGCGGCCAAGAAGACCACGAAGACACACAGTAACATGACCTTCTCCCAAAGCACATGCACCAACGTCACAACGCATATGGCATGCAATACAACCAAGAGTCTCACAACACACGGCATGCAGGGTCGGAGCGGAGTGTCAAAGTTGATGTCTACACTTGCATTTGCAAAAACGTCCTTTGTGACATGTGCAATAAGAGGACCACAGGGATGTGGAGTGTTCCGGGCATTATTTGTTTTCCAATAGTTAGATTTTGATTTCCTCGTTGGGATGCGACCACGACATCGTGGATGAGAGCAACAAAGGTGTCAAGCATGTATATTCCAATTGGAAGGAGCAATAAAGATCCATATTTTGCAATGGATGATGTTGTGTTCATGTCTTTGAATTTAAATTACAAGCCTGAAGTTCATCTGTCTTTAAATCTGGAAATAGCTTATGAAAGTTGTTGCAAGGCAACATGTATTTTGTCTTTTATTGCAGTCCCAACATGTATATTTTATGCTAAAGAAAGAAAGATGACGGATCCCTCAAAATTCTTTACTTTTTTAGGCATATATGGTAAACATGTCAACGCAATTTTGGAAAATATCCTGCATGGAATTAACCATATTCAAGCAGTCCCAACCCGTTATGTGGAATTTCCCAAATTATTTGGGATGGAATTCGGTTTTTATAGCTCCCCGCAAGTAGCTGCCCATTCATGCTTTTTTTTTTTCTTCCCCCGGGCAGCTTTTCGAGTCTGCCCACCGCAACCAACGTGACTGTGCATGCAAAGAAAATGACACCCGGTGATGACGTGGCCTTCTTGTTTTCTAAACACGTCAGCGGTGAACGTCAACACGTTTAACAGAACATCTAAAAGAATACGCCCATCCTTACTAACATCTCCATGTCGAGGGAAAAGATCTCTCATGTTTCCCGCAACATCCTTCAAAATTTAGACTACTGCCTGCGTTAACGGCCGAACATAATGACGTCTATGAAAACAAGACGCGTTTCCGTAAAACGACCCCAAAAACGCGGGTTTCTTATAGTGAAATGAATCCTCTACACATGTATTTTTAATAAAAAAACTAAAAAAAAAACTAAAATCAAGTACCTTAGTATTCATTTGTTACATAAGTATAGCAAGGGGGTTAAGTAAGTGTTGAAACCCTTAACTGACGCATTGGTCATATGTCCTAATATGCTTTGGCCCAATCACTTCCAAGAGTGGATCGTCCAACCATTCTTTTGTTTTGTAGATCCCACATCGGACTATCATCAAACTGTTGATTTAACTGCACTTTCTATATTTACAATGATCATTTCAAAAGACAAGTTGGTCGAATATGGTTTTCTTTGGTAAAAAATCTCCATTGCAAAGAACCATAGCAATGGTGGCAACCACAATGTACAATGTGCTTAATATCTTTGTTGATTGCCTTCATTGTGAAATGTGTCATGTGAGTTATTGTTATGATCTTATCCACAAAGAGCCTTTCTGAAGCTTGAGCAATAAAGAACAATAGTGAATATTGAAGATATCAAATTTTTAGAATTAAGGTTGCAATACTTAGCTTACTTATAAGAGTCGAGGCACTAATTGAATTTATGGTACTTATACGTATACATAGATGAGGTTTGGGTAAGAAGTGGTCACCGTGACCTTGGTGATTGACATAGTTTTATGGCAATAGTGGAAGCACAAGGGCCAATCAATGGACCATAAGACCGTTCTTTCACTTAGTTGGATACCCTAGCCACTGATTGTTGCACACAAGCATATTTCTCCTCCATCTATGTTAAAAACTCAACTAAATTATCACATTGGACTATAATGGAAACCAATGAGGACTCTCATAACATCATCATAATCATCTTAAACTACAACGATTGGACATGTTAAAAATCAAATGTAGCAACACAACTAGACATGCACACCATGGTCTTTACCCACACACAATGGCCCGGATACTACACCAACTAGAAACCTTTCTAACAAGAATTGTGTGCATACATAGCCAAGCAACCTCGCCCGCAAACTATACGTTACACTCTACAACTATAACAAGCCATATGAGAAGTCCACAACCAAAGTATACCAACATCAATCCCCACAAACACCATAAGACCATATAAACTAAACACCTTGGATAGATGGACAAACTCTCCGAGACCACCATACCCTCTTAATGTGCCACCCTCGACCCCTCCCCCCTCCCCCCAATTCCATAAGGATTTTGCACCAGACACTCACCCAAATACAACCCACTCAAGAGAATATACACAAGAAAGTATATTTATTTTCTCGGACCAAAAAAAGGCATGGAAATCTTGCATGATCTACAATATATAGCCTAATTAACAACATGCACTTTGCTGAAAGACTACCCATATTCCAATATATACCATGAAATGTACGCCATATGGCTAGCAACTATCCAACACAAAAAACACCCTCATGACATTTACATTTTTACCAACAATCCATATAATATGTACCTCATAAACAACCATATAACACATCCCTCGTATCTCAACACAACCACCCCAGCAAACTCCTCATAGCATTGAACTCTCCATTGCATTACATGGTTTTGATATTATATTACAATCTAGAAAGTTGAAGCTCACACAAAAATCCAAAGAAATGAATTAGCAAACTCACTTGCAAATGAAGGCACCACCAAGGATACCATCACCCCCATACCCTATATACATAAAGCTCACATCATACCATAGAGACTTGCAAAACCACTATCATGAACCAATCTAATAGGAATAATACAAAGCCTATAATCCTTCATGGAAAAAACCACAACAAACCCACCCTCGAAGAAGCCAAACATATCCAATATTTGGATACATGGGTCTCTAACAATCAACTCAACCACAAACTCTCTAACTACTTTCAAAAAACACTACAAATCGTCGATGCACTAATTACACAAATATTAGAAAAATTATTTGCCCAATATATGGGTAATCACAAAAAACCTTACGTAGCCCTGAACATACACCGACCTTAAATAATTGCACACCATGCCCTAACAACAATAAAGACACATGGCCACACCTATTACTTTCCCTATTTGACAATAAATTCCCTTCATGGCCTTAGAATTGTGCAACATAATGCCGCTACTTATCAAATCAATAAATTGTTGAAGTCATGCTCTTGCACACTCACCAATGAAGCGGAAACCCCCAAAGACAACACCATTCCATCATGGATCCTAAATTTGCATGCAACACCACACGGTGCACATGCCTAGCAAATTTATGACTGTTTATTGATACATCCAGAGTGTTGCAATTGAACAACTTGGACCACTAATATCCACACCTGACCCCACCATTAGCAAATTATCGAATTCACTTTCATAGATTAGCTAAAATAAAGGTATACTCCTAAGCATTATTTCCCTCTTGCCCTGTAGCCTTGCCAAATAAGATCACAAATATTGTTAAAGAATAATTTATTCTACCCCTATTAGAGTTGTGCATTCTTACCGGAATCTACTCCTTTCCTTGTTTGCTAGTGCTTTCTTCACCTTACCGGATTTGGCATGGTGTTGAGAATGTTGCCTCTACCACCCATTTTTTACTAAGTTCTACTAGACTCCTTGCTTTCTACCCTACCGAGCTACCAAGCTACCGGTTCTAGCATATTACCAACTATTACCACATATAATATTTCTATAGTTATATCCTATTATTAGGTAATCCTACTCCTACAATATCAAGTATTGAATGACTTAGACTAGCTACCAAAACTCTGTCCTTGGGGGTGCTACTGGCTCCTCCCTTTCTACTCGTATTGACCCATCCTTGTCACTTTACCTTGATTATTTTATATTCATTATATGACGTCACCCACCTTACGTACTACCTTGACGTAATATTTCCAGTAGTGTCATGAGTTCTAGCAATAAGAAGTACCTCCAAGTACTAACATTCCACTAACCAGTAGTGGAATTACCTTATTCGATAATACTCACTATTTTCTTACACCATTATCTTGGTAGTATTAATCTCTTATCCAACAAAGTACCAGTTCAACTACCAATATTGTTCCATACTTAAGATACCCTAAGGTCAATTATTCCATGATCCCTACAAGGAACGTTGGCTTATGGTTTCACACCTTAGAATTCCTCTCCTTATCTTATATCACTTCCAACTCATGCTCATGAACTACTCCCTACCCTTGCTAGAGTTATGTAGTTGTGACAATTCACTTAAGCTAGCTTACCGAGACCTCGTCTACTTGATTGACTTCTTTTACTACTACTTAATACAATTCAAGAAATCAATCTAATATTATAACTTTACACATTCATTCAAGTCAAGACATTCAACAAAGCCAACAATCTCTATGAGATACACATACTTCGAAGTGCTCCAACACATTCATCCAAAATGGTAACCTAACATGGAGTCTTCAAACAAAATGTTCCTCAACAATGTTCACGCTCATCTAAATGGTTTTCCTAACTCTATCGCAACTTCCCTACTTCAAGTCCTAATTATTCCTTCAACAATGGTTCTTCTTCCTCAAAACTTTAGACTATCTTATCCTTATCTAATCCTTATCTAATCCTCTTTTCGACTAATCCTCTTTTCGACTAATCCTTATATCTTCCTATTTACTTCTACTTTATGCTACTTTAATAAAGGTAGCTCCTAATTACCTTCAACAAACGTAGTTTGTAATAGATTTTGGATCTTCATGTCTCATGCCGAAAACCACCTTCATAAACAAGTTTCATTTAAAAGATGAAGGATTCTTTACAAATAACCCAATTATGGTGGTGGAAACTTGATGGTCATAAGGCATGTGGCCAAAAGTGATACGTGGTCTTAAATTATTTCTAAGCATATAAATAGATATTCAAGTATGAAATGTACATATTTGAAAGAATATTATTGATAAAAAAATCTATGACCACCAATTCAAAAATTCATAAGCTAATCACTTTCATTTTAAAAATAACAAGACCAATTATCATGTTCCTCATTTGGATTCGCTAATGTATTTATGTAAGTTTTCTTGGATTGTCGAATCCCTACATATATTGGAATGTTGGAAGTGTCCACTTTAGGCACACTTACCTTAGTATACCTTCTCTGGGCCTTTTTTTTTTTAAAGGATTATGAAAAGGGGATAAGATGCATAAATTAGGATCACAAGCACAATTACTCTTGTTTCACCAACTACTATAAAAGGTGTAGTTGAGGATGGTATTGATGGTTGGACTTAACTTCTTCGTTCTATTTTGGTTGTCATTACTAATTTCTAATTACTACGTGACACCATGTGAAAACGTAAGTCAAAGAATGGGAGAGGAATTGTAAGAGGAAATTACTCTATGACCAAAAAATGCTAGAATTCATAATTTATTTGTTTCTTCTAAATAGATTGCACCAATTGGAGGGGCGATCATTGAGGTGAAGTTCATTCATCAACCTTAATTATAAAAAAAATTGGAATTGTGGTTGAATATGGACTTGGATCATGACCACAACCACAAACATTTGAGTAGTGTGTATAAAGGGTACTTTGAGGACGTTTAAGGCAACACTTTTGTCATTTTCTACCTGAAATAATATGAAATGAACATTAGAGCCTTGGAAAGCCGAAAGGTTTATGAGAATCAAAGTACATCAACTTGGAGTCATTATTGAGGCTAATTCACTATACTATTGAATTGCAATAATTGATATGAGGTAATTGCTCAAATTGCACAGGTGATCACATTAAAATAAATACTTGAGGTCCTACCTAGCACTACCTTGTGCAATGTGGAAAATTAAAGATGACATGTCTCTAAAATGGACTCTTGAAGAAGTCTCTCTATAATGAACCAAGCTTAACTTTGAATTAAGTTTGAAGAGCATACAACCACATTAAATTGTCCTTCCTTGCATTGGGTAGTTGTCAATCTATTTGTTTTTAGGTCCATATATTTTATTTTTAGGTGCAACAAGGACAATTTTCTGTTAGGACAATGACATTCAATATTTTAAAATATTATATGCTCCTCGCATATTTAGGCTAGTCCATGATGTTAAGATAGTCCAATTTTATTCATGTAAGGAAAAATCAATTATATTCTTAAACAATAATATCTTGTTTGAGAGCATCAAATATAATTTTGGTGGTGTTGGTATGATGTATTATATTTGATATGAATAATAAGATATTAATTGTGCATATGTTGAATGTCAAATCTTATATTTATATGATCTTGTGAGATTAATAGACACATTTCAATGTAATACTCTAAGGTTCAATATCTACAATTAATAAAAGGAAGTAAGCAAAGGGCAACATTGGTATAGATTCAAATGGACCCTTTTTGCCGATCCTACATTCTTTCCACTTGTGATTGCCTCCCATGTTGGTTGGACAAGGTGGTTATTGCACACCCATGCAATTGCAAGAGGGAAATCATTGCATCTTATCCATCCATGTTGAAAACATGCTCCCTACAAGTTGGTGGCTAATTCATCTCAATTGTACTCCACCAAATTAAATTGAGATCTTTGAAGCTAATTTCAACTTAAATAAACTCAAAAGGTTAACTGCCATGGTACAATCATACATGCTATTTAAAAATACTTTTGTTGGATGAACGAGAGGTACGTTCATATGCAATAATTTTTTCTTACCACATGCTATGATGAGCTCGCCCATCTTGCAACTCACCATATATCATAGTACTATGGCGACTTTGACACTACAAGGAAAACTTGACACGTGCCACAAAATCAAGGATTGAAACATGCGATAAAGTTGATGTGACAAATATAAATTTAGAATCGACATGTGTAGTGTTGAACCGACCATGGTACTATGGTAGTCCTTTCAGGAAGACGCTAGATTTGTTTCCAAGAGTAGATTCCCAACAAGTGCAATTTGCATTCATTAGGTTTTTGCCACCTTTATGCTTTGTACCAAATTCCGGCACTGTTTTTTTCTTGGGCAAAAATTGAAAAGTTTAATTGCAAGAGAGTAGCCAAAAAAACAAATTCCAACACTCTTCATTGCAAACAATGCTTGGTTGTTGCATGCACATCCATCTCCCTTTGTCTTTTGAACAAATTAGTCCTGATTGTGCACAATTGTTTTAGTCATTGAAATTAATCGTACAATTATGCACCATTGCTGATTCTCGTTGATTCATTGTTGGTTGTGGATATTTTCCTTGTGTTTGCACTGAAACAAGTTCTAAACTCCTATAAATTGCAAGTTTGACCTCTCAACTCAAGCTCCGGTATAGAGGGGGCTTTAGAAGTTAGGACACATTACCATGTGCTGACCAAGTTGGAGAAAATCACTAACTGACAAAAATGTTGACCCCCTTCCACATGAATTATGCTCAATTTTGGAATTGAAGAATGAGTGGCAATAGTTGACACTATTGTGGGGGGGAAGGTAAGGGTTGAGTAAGGGGAACTAATCCCCTCTCCATTTCGCAACCAAAAATTGCCTTTCATTTGAGTAACACATTTTGATGTGTAGAGACATCATGTTGATGTGGATCCAAGGTTGTTGTATTCACTTTAAATTTTGTTATGCTAACTCATTACTCAATTTTTTGTTGTTGATGTTTTAGGTCATAATTCCATCATTCTAAAAGTTGAAAATATGTAATTCAATAATCCACTCAAGC
Organism: Polytrichum commune; assembly: GCA_950295325.1. Lineage (NCBI taxonomy): Eukaryota > Viridiplantae > Streptophyta > Polytrichopsida > Polytrichales > Polytrichaceae > Polytrichum > Polytrichum commune. Next base: position 18,308,215 of record OX485806.1, read on the forward strand.
AACATTGAAAATGAGCACTTAAATATGATGATATCCACATTTGCTTGTTTGTACATAAGATAAATATGCTCTCTCATATGTTCCCCCCTCCCACAAGAAAATGCTTGGAGAACATAATCTGAAGATTTCCTGCCCAAAGCATGGCTGATATTAACGAAGTCTAACTTACTTTTTCCTTTGCTTTTATGGCCCAGCCGGCACATGCAAAGGAAGTTTGCTCTAACTTAAGTGATACTTGTTATTCAAGGTTTCAAAAACAATCAACAACTGACACAGACTGCGAGGTGTCTTCTTTGCAGTATAATAAAGCTGTGCTCATGTTCTCGAGGTTCTCTCTATGTAAGTTAGTCACCCTCGAGTCATCATCCTTACAAATGTGTACATTTTGTGACAGTCACAACAGGGCTTCAATCCTCGCCAAGTTGCCAACTTACATCTACATTATAATAAGTACTACATAAGTAATACAGTAGTATTTTGTCAGAACATGGACATCAACAAAATCTACACAAAACATGGTGGGTTTGTTATACAAAGTTATGGGCAGCTGATTACTGCACTGTTCATAGTTCCTGCAGTCACTAACTTCTTGTTATCCCAGCTGCTGTCTCATGCCCCGATCAAACCAAAATTTCCGTCCGGTTCCCACCGTGAAATTGCTGGGGATTATGTTGAGAAATAGATTTCGCCCACCACTTTTCACACTGTTACAATTGAAGATGTCAAAAGATGGTGTTAGAACGGGTCGGTGTGATCAACTTCTCATGCCCCAATCAGACCAAGTTTTCCGTCCGGTTTCGGCCGTGAAATTAGTGGGATTATGTTCAGAACTAGATGTTGGCCCACCAGTTTTCACACTATTACAGTCAAAGTTGCTGACAGACGGTGCCAAAAGTGGTTGGTGGTGTGATTAGCCTCTCACTAGGGAGAAGGATAACTTAAGTATGTGTATTTTTGTCGCTACAAACGTTTTATGTTAGTTAAACATATCCTATCGAAAGTGAGCAACTTACTCCAATGTGCGTATAGGGTCTTCTATAACATTGTTAAGATCCATAACAATGTTATGTGGGACTAACAATATTCCATAGAATGTTCCCCACATCCAAACTAAATGTGAAAAATATTCCATGTCTCACATAACATTATTATGGATCTGAATAATGTTATGTCAGGACTTGCCATGATTTAACACTTTATTTAAACATCTCCAAGTATTGGTCACCTTAAACGGACAATCATATGTTTTAGGGCTTTCTCCAAGTAGCCTGTAAAAAAGAGGAGCATGCTTCACCTAAGGTCTGGACGTTCCCATAATCAAATTTGAAGAAATTTTGAGTTTTTGATTGCATTCTCATGATTTTGTTGAGGAGGCCAAGGCAAAGCAGAGTAGAGCTAGCAGTGGTGTTACGTGCAGCTGGTAGCTTAGGGACTCTAGTAAAAACTTCCCCCTTCAACTTTTGTGGGTGATTCATCCCAACACCTATAATCTCTATAGACCAATTCATAGCCTTGGATGCTAATCATGGGGTTCAAACCTCAAGCCAACACAAAAGGAAAAATGTCAAAGTCATGAGGGCCGGCCCAATGTTCCCTGCTATTCCATCCTTCAACCTACACAATTGCTTTGAATCAATGTTAAATATTAAAGCCAAAACCTCTCAGTCGGCCACATGTATTTTGTTGAAGAGAATAACCCTTTTAAAATTCTACAGATTTCAAAGCATCAATCAAAGTTTTCCCATGCATTGAAAAAAAAAAGGAACAAAATCTATATAACATATCTATTGTTTTATCCATAAAGTATGGATAGGAAAGACTCTCCTTCACTCCACTGACAAATATTTCTAGGACAACTACCCACTTTACAAGTATGAACAACACCCCTCTCCCCCTATCCTAAATTTTAATCCTTGACATGTGGAGGTGGATTATCTCTATCCTATATAGTATGGCTATACTATCATACATTCATATCTGATTGTGACTTTGGACACGTCTTTGCTTAAATTTAATTTCCATGTCATCTTTCGAAAGTCTCCAACCACTCACATGATGACATGTGACAAATTTGTTTTTAGCCCAAATTTGATTAACTACACCTAATATGACCCGCACGGATGGACGTACTTCTCTCTCGAGTCGCTACCTACATGTAACTTTTGCAACTTTTGCAGTCGAAAGCTTCATTCATTTTTCGGAACGTACATATTTTCCACCTTTGTACTCTAGCACGCCACCCAAAGTTCCCACTTTTGACTGATTCACCTGGAGTTTTTCCCAACTTCCCACCCCCCATTCATCGAAAGTGGTTCGGTTACAACCACCGGATGGTCCCTGCTAAATTAATTCCCCATTCCACTGTCACGTGATCACCAGAACCACAATTCAAGTTAAAATATACCTAACATAGCAAGCTTCATCACAACAAACTTCGCATCACGGGCTGGGCTAGGCTACCGAACAATCCTCTGAGTTTGAGCTAGCGATTGTTTGTACTTGTAACTACTCGGTGCAGTTGCTGATGCTGTTTTGTTGCAGCAGAAGGAAGATTGATTGATAGATTGTTGTGGTTGATTGAAAGATACGTCGGCGGGGGTTGGTTAATAAGCAGTGCCGGAATGTGAACTAACTTATACCTGCAAGGACGGAGTCCAGACTGGTGATGGTGGTGGTCTGCCCTCCGACTGCTCACTAGCTTGTTGTTTCCAGCGGTGTAATTTGCAGGGCATATATAAGGTGATGCATATTGCTGGCAGGAGCTTTGGTAGCGATGGCGGAGCTCAATGGTTACTTATTGCAGGTACCTTACTCTTGTAAAGGGAAGTTGGTGTAGAAGGGACGCTGATGCATCCCTTTCGGGGGTCTCATGGCAGTGACAGGACAGACCATACTAGTCACCGAGGCAGGAAGGTTTCCATTCGGAGGAGGAGGTGGAGAAATTATTAGGGAGGTAGTAGTAGTGAGGAGGAGTCATATTTGGCGAGTCGGCGGGAGATCTGCAGCAACACTAGAGGCAGAGAGGAGCTGTTATGGCTGGAACGATGGACTCCGCAGAGGTTCGTGCAGAGGATGCGAGGATTACAGTAGTGCAGGTTGCAGCTGGAGAGGCTCACACTCTTGCGCTTACAGGTGCGTTCAAGGTTAACTCTCGAGGATGTATGCCTTTGGTGGTCTATTACAATCACAGAGAGGGAGGTGTGACAGCATGGAAGTTTAGAACTAATGTGGATGGTTGATTGGTTGTGGTGTGGATCAGCAGTTAGAATGTTAGGATTCCCTCGACTTTGAGGAACCTAAGTTACATAATGCATGTTTAGTCACTCGTAGCTAGTGGAGGTTTGTAATTTGTCCGACGAAGGTCCTATCTCAACCCAAATCAGGACACATTTGTAAACCTCCACTTCGAAATCAAGTCTTTGATCGACGGTTCTGTTGGTGAAGAATCACCAAGAAAAGCACGGCTAAGTGAGGATTATTGGGCTTAGTGGGCTTAATTAGTTGCAGCTGGAGAGGTTCAAATTCTTGTTCGTAAAGGTATCCTCGATGGTGCCCTCTGGTCTACCACAACCATAGACCTTGAGGGGAATATGACAACAACATGAATTCTAAAAATGTGGGGGTGGTGGTGTGGCTTAGCAGTAATTTAGAATGTTGGGTTCCTTCACATTTGAGGAATCTAAGTTACTCAAAGCAATTCTTGCGAGTACAACATGTTTAGTAGGCACCTAGTGGAGGCTTGTACTTTGTCTGATGAAGGTCCCACTTCTACCGAAATCAGGACATTTCTGTAAACCTCCCCTTCACAATGTAGTCTTTGAAGGTTCGGTAGGTGAAAAAGCAATCAAGATCAGAGGGGCTTAACTGAGGCTTGGTTAACGAGAGATCGCAGATGGTCATATTGATCTGCAGGCAGCAGAGCTCTGAGTCGGCAGTGCCTAGTCTGTTTAGGGCTACATGATGGGTCACCTTCGCGAGGCCACGCTTTTGAAAGTCTTTAGATCTCTGTCTCAGAGTACTCTGAGCTCTCTCCCTACAGGTGTCCTCTTGCACCTCCTTCAGGCGTTTCCTGAAACTGGAGACTAATAATGTGGTACTTTCCCTCACAGCTGGAGGGATGGCAGAATCTTAATCGCCTTTTGCAAAGACCGTATGTAGCTTTTGTCACCTCTACAGATTGGGTAGATTTCCTGCATCGTAGCCTTAAGTTCGCCTCGGACAGGACAACTTTCTGGACTTTGACCCTTATGTGGCTGGCTTGCCATTAAGGGTACTGATTGTACGGGAATTGCCGTGTTGAAGCTTCAGAATAAGTTCCATTTCAAAACATCAACACCAAGTTCACTTCAATTGAAGATTTTCGGTTGCACCCATTTGAAGTGAACCGGAAATTCCATCAAGTTCACTTCAATTGCAACCAACTTTAATATGTAATTTTATGCTGACATATCAAAGTTCAATTTCTACTGCCCTGCATCCTGAGCGAGGACGTGCTGTCTGTCTGTGTAGCTTCTAATAATCCTCACCCCATTTCCTTCACACTTTCTCAGAGTGACGCTTAAAATCACACAACTATATCCTCGTACATGGCGTTTGGCGCTTGCATCAAAATGCCTTGGATTCCTGGATTCCTACATAACACTCTTACGAAGCTGCTTAATAATCAACGTCAGGCTGACAGATTAGTCAGCTGGGTGGCAACTATCTGTAGCACTCGCAGGATCGCCGTCTTTAGAACTCGGTTTGGAACCGCTAAGCCATTTCTAAGAAGCATTATTTGGGAGCTACTTTTGTAGTATAAGCATTTTCAAGACCTCACATTGTAAGAAATTTTATGAATATTTTTGAGAACACCTGTGGGTCTGGATGTTGACCCCTGTTTTTAGAAAGATTGCTTCTAATTGAATCTAAGAGTGGCATTTGAAATTGCAAAACCTTTTCTGATTCAGACAGATATCATATCATTAGATTCCTCCCAATGCTCTCTGTCCAAGCGTGTTTCTCCTCTTTGTGAAAGAACAAGTCACCAATCCATTAGAAGTATTCGAAGTGATTTAGAAACAACTGGCCTAAAAGGGAGAATTGCCACCCTGGGTTAGCTAGTCAGTTTAGTATCTACAAATAGTCCTGCGTCCTGAGTGAGGACCTCATATTGCTGTCTGTCTGCGTGCAGCGGCCGGGAGTGTGTACACATGGGGTCGAGGTCTGTCCGGGCGTCCGGGCATGAGTGTCTTCCAGGACGATCTCGTTCCCACTTACGTCGCGATTGGGGTGAGCCCCGACGACGACGAAAATTCGACCACAAGCTGGGGGCAGCTGGGCAGCGTGTCGAGCAGAGAAGACAGCCGGGTGTACAAAGATGGTGGATACCGAGCGAAGATCACCCAGGTCGCCTCGGGGGCACACCATAGCCTCGCCCTTGCAGGTACTCATGCCACCATCTACTCTACCTCTCTTGCATACTAATACCATTCATCTGTGTTCAATGGAATGCCCTCCCCATACCAACAGCTCCTATAGTATCATGAATCTCAAATTGCAAGTGACCATCATCTACTGTTGAGATAGTGTTAATACCAGCACTTAATGGTTTCATATCTCTTCAGGACTAACGTGTTGTTTAGCCAACGGTACATTCAATATTGCCTCGACTCATAATTCAACTATTTGGGTCTTGGATCTATAAAATATAGATTCAAAATACTACATGTGCAACCGTGTGTTCGGTAGGCATGGATCGAATATTTTAGTTTGATGTGATTGATCAACGTTAAATCAATGTTGGTATATAAATCTAGAGGTTTGTGATGATATCGTGGGGAGCTCAGATTACCGGAGGCGGTTCTCATCAGTTGAATCTCAATTAGATTTACTAGCTTGAATCTAGGACACTGTTGCTAGGACACTTCTGCTCGGATACTTGTTGGTGATGGAGTTTCGTGGCTTCGTAACCCAAGTACTAACTGTGTCAAAGTGATCAACCGGCTGTCTGTTGTCGGCAATCCTTCGTTACAAATTTATGACAAAATTCCTCACTTGGAATTCTTTTTCTTCTGGTGGGTTGACAGTGGACGGCACGGTGTGGTCATGGGGTTACAATGCCTGTATCCTGCTCGAGTCAAACCTCAAGAATTTGCAGTCTCTGATATTCGCATTAGAGCATAAAAGTAAAAACATCATTGTACAAAGAAGAAAGCTCAGCTGTGTCAAGATTGCACATGCAAAGAGAGTTACAAAGTCTCATCATTGTGACTCGTGAGTGTATGTCCTTGTCAGTTGTGTCAATGTCTCTTTCAGCTGCACTCACTGAAACTAGATAAAAGCAATGAGGCGTGAAAGTGTCAAAGCGAGGCTTCATCCATATCAATTTTCTACAATTCATTTGTGCGCAGTTGTACTAGCATCTTGCACTTCCCTGTTCTTGTTATGTCGAAGTGTATATGCACTTTTTGGTTCAATTATTAGCAAATGCGTTATCAATATGCTCTTTAGGTAGTGTAACAAGTGAGGCGAGTTTGATGGTGAGGTTTGCTGCCTTCCAAGGGATTAATGTGATTGGTTAGGCTGAATATTAAAAGAAAATCTGTGTTCTTCAATGCATTGGGAGTGCTTTTCCTTAATTGATACATGGACGGCCAGCTTGGTCGTGAAATGGCCGCATCGCAGCCCTCGCCTGTCGTTTTCACCCACACAAAATCCAAGGAGGAAAGTAGAAAGCGAGGGATTAGTTCGCGGAGCAAGCGCTCAAATGGTGGTGAGGTCAACCAGCCCAAGGTGCGTACTCATCTTCCCATGCATTGTGTCACTAATTCCTTACACCCTGCTTGGCATCATCATTCGAGAACAACAATTTTTCAATAAGTTGCGATTGACATCAGTTCATTGCGTTGAAAACGCTCATGTCCAAGATAGATTGCGCATTGCTCTTATTTATGTAGCACCACACTTGACGCTACCGCACTCAGAGATCCAGAAGTGTTACTAGCTTCAGGTGTAGAGGCTGCCAAGCTAAGATTCGGGAGAAACCGGAACCCACATTTGCAAACACACAATCAAACCCTTTGGGACACGTGGTAGAGAATTTCATTTCGGACATCTTCCAGCCCAGCAGCGTCTGTACTCATAACGTTCAAAATGCCTGTTTTGCTGGTTGTTGCTGCCTCAGATCATCATGGTGGAGGCCGGGGGCATGGCCTCCTCCGCCGTGGACTTAGACGGCTGCCTGTGGCTGTGGGGCGCCATCCCCACCCCATCGGGCCACCACCACCACCACCACCAACGCAGCAGGGCACGTGACTTCTCCTTGATCTCCAACACCGAGAGGCCCGAGCGAGTGCAGGAGCTGATGGGACTGCGCGTGTACCGAGTTGCCTGCGGGAACGAGCACATTCTTGCACTGGTTGAAGGCAGGGATGACACCGAGAACGACTGTTACGCGTGGGGCAGCAACTCGTATGGCCAGCTGGGGTTGGGCGATGCGAAAGACCGAGCGTACCCGCAGGTGGTGAAAGGCCTGGCCGCGTCGGCCGTTGGGTCCATCGTGGATCTAGCTTGTGGGGCGTTCCATAGCGCCGTTCTGGCTGTGCGGGGCGATCAGCCTGCGGATCTGGTGCTGGAGCCCTCGGAGTCGCCGCAGCGATCGGCTCCTTCAGGAGGGCGGACGAGCAGGCCCGCGCTCGCGGCGGCCGCGCACATCATGCACGAGTCTTGCTCCTCGCCGGGAGGAAGGTGAGGTCCTCCGCTGCTGATGCCCGCTTCATAACATTAAGTAGCAATGCTAGAAGGGAATACATACTTCAACAATATTACCTCAACAAGAAGGGAAAAGCTTGGAAACAAAGTGTGAATGAATGGATAATTGATCAAATATAATAGCTTCAAAAAGGTATCAAAGAGGTTTCCAATGCGGGTGTGGGGAGACTTTTCCCAAAAGTGTATTTATTTTTTTGACCTCACCAACTTTTCCTGTTGCTTTGTAGCTATTTAGATTTGTTTAGATTGTAATTTAGCCAAGATTAGAACCTTTACCACCACTTGGCATTAGTTTTGTCTTAGAAACCGACCTAATTGTTTCTAAGCTTTGAAAGCAACTACCCAAATAAATTAATAACAACCTTAGTAAAACTCAAAAGTAGCACTACCTTTGATCTTGAAAGAGTATCAAACTGGCACGCGCCAGTTTGATGCTCTTTTGAGAAGGTCATTCCGGGCTTTCTACTTAATGTTATGTTCCCACCCGACTTTACCAAATAACCAAAGTGTTTCTTAAAAATTGGGTAAAGCTCCCTCGGTTAGAGCGGAGGCATCCGGCTATCCCAATGCACTCACAAGAACTTGCTCCGGAGATTGTCGAGTAGGTTTTAGTTAAGTAGTTTTCACACATGTTCGTTTGTTTTATTTACCAAGCAATGAGAATGTTGGATAGTTGTTGTCCCATCCCCAAATGCCTTACTACTCATCTATCTTACCATTGGTTTTTGTTAATGGAGCTCCTCGTGCCCTCATAGCGAAGACTAAGAGCAACCAATCACAAGGGGGAGAGGCAACACTTTTAAACGTCCTATATTCTTGCCTCATGTCTAGCTACCAATGGGAGGGTCGGTGCGTGAGGCTTAAAACCTCCACTTTTAAACCACGCCACATCGTTTGCTAACTAGGCTTGGGACTAGATAGTGTCGATGGTATGAGCTTCATAAACTATGGGTCTCGTGATCTTAACGAATATCTCATCGTATGCAAGGCTTTACATAGAAATAGTTGAAGCTAGGATTCTATTTGGTCAAATATTATGAGGTATTGATAGGCGATTCTCTTATAGAGGGGTTAAAAGCTGGGCCTCAATAAACCCAAGCTATTCCCACCCAGGAGAGTTTTTCAGGCCTTGCCAATGATACAATAGCGGGTGGGCGTGACACGTGGGTCCAACTCTTGGGCTAAACCCAACATTGTCCCAGTGTGGGCCATGTATTGATAACATGTGAACATGCTCTTAGGGCCGATTTAGAATGTGATGAAGAAGTGCATTGGTCAATCAAGAATTTCAGCCCAAGACAAGATTATTTCAGGGAGCATTTGCTATGGCGGACATTTTAAAATGCCTCAAGTTGGAGTTCTTTGGAGGCCAAGTTTCTTGTCCAAGGGTTTGAGGTTGCCCAAGAAACTTGACCTCCGGAGAACTCCCATAGCGAAAAGTGGTACCATGTTTGAAGTTCTCCACCGGAGAAGTCTTGGTCATAATGTAAACCCCGGCCAGTGAAGAACCCATTTCGTAGCCAATCGTATTGCTCCCTTCCCCTAAAATCCTTGGCCAGTGCACCTCTTTGTCGTAATTTAAATTGGCCCTTGGGGCATGTTTACACCAAAGCCATTAAATTAGGCCATGGCTTGAGAATCCTTGAATACTCGGTGCTTGAGAGTGTCATGCCCCCCCCCCCCCGCTTTAGGTTTACATGAGGGCATTTATGAACTTCAGCTCATAACATTTTCAGTGGATGAAAAATCTACAGGGAATCCCATATGGCAAGCATGAATAATGTTGGCTGGGATTGTAGGGACATTTTTTTAGAACAGATCTTGAAGGTAGGCGCGGTGGAATGTGCGCCAACAATTTGGGTTAACACTAAGGGCTTGTGACCTTCAAATGACTTTGGGCGATAGTCCAAAAAGCAGGCTACCATGGTCATTTAAGAGCCATGCCCTAGTGCCTTTAGTGTATAAACACGCCCTTAAGACCCAAGGCATATTTATACACTAAACATGGGTCCATAAACGTAGTCCAATCTCTTTCAAACACACAATTTTTTTGGTGATTATTCTTGTATCCACACGTAAGCACGTATCACTCAAGTATAAGTGTCCGACTAAGACGAGAAGCCGAATCAGGCCCTTTAACCTCATGTGAGCATAGAATTCCATCATCCATTTATTGTAGGTGCAACACGTTGCATTGCACTGTAATGTGTTTTGGTGCCATGTCAACTTTATCGTGTGTTTCAGTCACTCCTTGTGTGACACGTAGCACTCCTCTTCTTTCGGGGTTTCATGAAACGAGTCAATCAGAGTGTCGAAGCTCCCATGGGACTACAGACACTCGATCGGTCCCGTTCCGTTTCTTAATAGATGGCCAATTAGTGCCCGTTTTCACAGGCTCACGTGCTAAGTCATTTGTGACTGGGGTCTCTGCCCAGATCCCGCCAAATTGCGGAACTAAGCTTCGAGGCCGTGAAACTCCGCCCAAGGCAGTCCGAGCAACTGCAGCGGCTGAGCGAGACAAGCTCCTCCATCAAGTCCACAGCATGGGGCTCGTCCCGGGTCTCTTCCAACCGCAGCCTCGGGCAGTACTCCATCCACAACAACAAGTCCACCGAGCCCTTCAGCTTGGAATCTAGGGTTTCGGTTTGTTGGACATTCGGGCAAGGGGAGAACGGGCAGCTCGGCCACGGCACGGTCTTGAACCAAGCCTACCCGGCTCCCGTGGAAGGGCTCCCGAGCGAGCGCCTCCGGACGGTGGCGTGCGGGCCGTTCCACACGAGTGTGGTTACGGAGACCGGGGACGTGTGGGTGTGGGGCATGGAAGGGGGGTTAGGGTTATGCCCGAGCATCGAGACCCCGGATGCTCGAACCGGGGATGCGTTGGTCCCCGTGCGCGTGTTTGGGGACAGTTCGGCGAATTGTCACCCGGTCACGGGGTCGAAGGGCATTGCGTGCGGGGTGGCACACACGGTGACACTTGCCAATGGGGGGCGGGAAGTATGGGCATGGGGGCGGGGCAAGAGTGGGGCGCTCGGGTTAGGGCATGTTTCGGACACCTGGTTCCCGTGTCCGGTGATGTGGCCGCCGGCATCCTTGGTCCCGTCCTCCTCGTCCTCCTCTGCGGCACCATGGGTGAACCCTGGGGCGAAAGCTGAAACTAAGCATATGACAAGTTCTTTGTATCCAATGGGGTTTGATCTGCGGAGGTCATTGAGCCGGGCGCCGAGTAGGGCGGGGTCGATGGACCACGGGGAAGCACCGATGAAGCCTCCAAGAAAAGCTGCAGGTTTAAAACGCTCGACTCTATTAACCCTTACAAAAGCGACCAATTGAATAGAAAACTTCACAAACGATGAGGTTAATTTTACTAGTGTAGTGTTAATAATTGGTTTTTGCTTGAGACCTTTTGCAATAAGAAGAATGGAAATAAAATATGAATATGTAATATCTAGAATTTTGAGAGTGGCATGAAAGTAGCCCAGAGTGCCCATATGGAGAGATGAATGTTTTAACTTTGACATCCATTTTAGTAACATAATTTGAGTTGAACGACTTAGAAGTACCAATCACATAGTATAAATCCCAGATACACACATCTACTATTGAATTACAAAATTAAAATACCTCGTATGCTCATTGTGAGGGGTGCATAAAATCTCCCAACATAATTAATTACAAGCTTCTTCAAAAAATCACATGAACATGGACTAGGTGAATATGGCTCAATTGGTAATTTTCATATTCATCTTTAAAGAGCATGAGATCATTATGGGTGAACTTCATCAACCACTGACCAGTCATCCAAACTCTCCATGAAAGTAGCCCAAAAACATTTGCATAAATTACCCCGCCAAAAATCACCTCAGACATCTCCATAAAGAGATATTGGTGAACATTTGAATGGTGGAGTTTTTTTCAGAGGTGGAAGCTACCTTACCTTGCCAAGATTTCCATCTGTACAGTGAGATGTTCGTACCATATTGCAGATGTTGCACCTTGTGTCTTCAAAGATGATGTCCCTAATGGAACAGTATGGGGTTGAAGTGAACTTAGGAAATTCATACCACCAAATCAGCTTGGCCTCTAGGTGTAAAGGGGTTGGGGCTGATTTCAACCTTTTGGCCAACCAGAAGTGAGGATTTCAAGCCTCTTACAGAACGAATTTGCCCGGCCTCTAGGTGTAAAGCGGTCCTTAAAAGCGTATGCCATAGAACTAAGAGTGCACCCAAATCTGGTGTCCTTTTCAGTGGAATCAGTGCAATCAATCAACACGAAAAAAGAACCCCATGAATTCTAGTCAGGAACTTTAGGAGTTTCTTAGAAGTTTGTTTTGTTTTTGACACCAATGTTGGTCTAATATCGTCGTCCAGGATGAGTAGTTCACATTTTATTTTATTTATTTGTTTATATAGTTAGGGTATTCAATTGTATTTTTGTTTTCAATATCATTCAAGTCTATATATCATGCATGAACCTTCATATCTAGGTTGAATTGTCTTTGCATCAAATTGATTAAGATGGGTTTAAAATGATATCAACTAAATATAATAAACTCAGATTTACAAAGATTCTCTCACCTTGACATGCCCACCAAATATTAACATTTTACCAGTAATACAATTTTGAAACCATTGTTGATGTAGATTATTGGTAACATGCATCCACCTATATAACCAGACCTATATAACAGTGGTTGACAGGATGAGTCCTCAATGCAGGGGTGAGTTCCAGGTACGAGTATAGTAATTCTGAAGAGGTCAGTGCCATGAAAAAGGAACTGGCAGGACTGAGAAGGTACTCGGAGACACTCCATGCTGCCATTTATGGAGATTTTAAAGCTTTCCCACCCCAGCAACCTGGAGGTGCAAGTCCTTATGCTGATGGAAGTAGCGACTGTGGAGCTTCTTCAGACCAAGGGCGAGCATCGAGCCACAAGAAACAAGCAATCGAGGAGTGGGAGTGGCGTATGGAGTCCGCCTCTGACGCAGATCTGGTATGTTGAGCATGTGATTCACTGTCGCTCTTTGTTGGGATATTGGACTTCGAGAGAGATATTTGTAAAGGAAAGCAGATGAAACCATGGGTTTAGGCTGAATTGTTGAGTTTGTGAATATCAACACAAAGTCATCCAAGTTTTTTCAATGCTTAAATTACTTAGCTTGTTTTATTAGGTTGGGTGGGCCAAGCTAGCCTTGTATAGGTTGATCAATAATTTTGGACAACGGGTTCCATGCGCATACCTTATTTTAAATTTTAGTGTTCTCTCAAAGTTTGAGAGGTGGAACGAGAAGGTCCCAAAAATTTCACCCAACTTTCAAAATAGACTCCAATACACGATGACCTACGTAGCTCTTAATAGAAAGTTCTCTCAAAGAAGGATCAAACCGATGGTTTTGTCCCTCTTTGAAGGCCGTTACGGATAACTCTAATCATCTATGTAGTTGTATGTTAAGATTTCAAAACTGATTTATGTGAGTAATCAATGTAATCTATAATATCTTCTTAGGTATATATGTGGCAGTTGATTATTAACAATTGCTTGAAGAAAACGCCAAAAAAAGTAGGTTGCACAAAAATACATCAGCCATAGATATATATAGAAACCTTATTCAACCTAAACCAAATACACAACCTAGCACAACCTAGTTGCATGCATGCTTAGCTCCTTGCACCCCCCTCATCTTCCAACAAGTAAAGAAAGAGTTCCTAAGCATCCCCTCAAGAATATACAAGCATTATCATTGCCTAGACTTTCCATTTGCCTTTGTTGCCCTCCTTTGCAACATTAACAGTGTTCTCACCACCTGTACTTGCTCATCAACCTCCTCACCGAACAACGGGAACTTCCAAACCAAGTAGGCAACTACTACTAGCATTATGCCGATGTGGTTGCCCACCAACCTGGCAAGCTCAGAAAACTGAAGCCCTCATCCTTCCTGCCAATCACAATATTAGCCATGTAGTCTATTCCACAGTGCCCCCCACCCAATGCACATGAAGATGGTGCATATATTTTGGGTCAATTTAAATGTTGGGGCTTGAGGGAAATCAAAGAAAAATTCTTTGTGGTCTCACTACAATCCCAGATGCTCAATCTTGGCTTCAAGGCATCATATGGAGAGGTGTCTAAGGTTATTTACTATTAACTTTGGATAGTGATGTCAAATACTACCCATCTAAAATATTTATTTTATCAATTTCATACCTCTAGTTGGATTAAGTACGTGTATGAAAAGGAAATATAGAGAGATGTGTTCTCATACAAAAGACCTAGATTTAGACATATATAGCGTATATTTGATCATCATTGAGCCACATGTTTGTGGTAATCATGAAGATGAAAATGTTAGGAACCTTTTGTAGCTCAAACTTTCCTTCTTTGGACTAATTGGAGCCTAGAGTTAACATCAAAAACTTTGAATTGGTGTGGGGACACTAAGTTGGGATGAATCAACCGCAAACCCATAGGTGGTCCATGGAGTCCATGTATTTCCTAGGCCCAACCCTAACATGGCCACCTTAAATGCCAAGCCTTGCCATTGTCATATATAACCGTAATTTCACTTCCTCTTCGTAACATATTGGGGTTAAACATAGTTTCCATGTCATAGAGGCAATGAAAACACGCTTCAATTGATAATTGCTGGAGGGTTGCACAACTTTCATGTAAACCATGCAATGAAAGCTTGAAACAGTTAATTAGGGTTTGGATCTGGAGTTCTATATTCTTTCTAAATGAATATGTGCATCCGAATTTTGGATACACTTTTATGGGGATTTTAGATTTCTAGCATCAAATGCGTTGCTTAGTTGCTTATAGATTAACTGGACATTGTAGTTATTAAGGGCAAGTTGGATCATTTTGTTAGAAATCCAGATAGAAAGAGAATTGTGAGAAAGGCTCTCCACCCAGCCATAGAGAAGAGAGTCACATAAGTTGATAATCTTCCTGTCACCCCCGAGCCTTTTTTATATATATGTATGAATCACACATAGTCTCAGTTGACACTTTGTGTCAAGAATCAAGATACTAGAACACCACTCACTTGGTATCTTCTCATTAGAATGTTTCAGGTCACTTGAGACCTTTTTGTTTGAGCTATCGCAGACTCTACAAATTCCAACACATTTACAGTAGCTTCTTTGGTGCTGCAGGAACGCTTGGATCAGTTCTACAGAAGTATGCGCACTCGGCTCAAAGACCTGTTGTTCCAGAGGAAAATGGAAGATTGGTGCCGGCGGTGCATGTCGGGTCTCAGCTCATCTTCTTCAAACCCCATGATGAGCGAGCCACCGCCTATGCGGGATCCTAATTACTCGGCTGCCACCACGCCCTCCATGGACAGGTCTGGAGAGCTTGCCATCTCAATGTCCGGACTTCTCAGTGACAGGGCAGACATGTTGCCGCCTGCCGCCCTTGCAGCCGCACTAGCAGAGTTCATGATCCTGACGCAGAGGCGACGATCATCATAAGAATTTGTAATGCACAACTTTCTTGTCAAATTTTGCGTAACATTGCTCATCAGCTTGTGTCCACACTTCGACTTTGGGCCTGGAATAATCAGCGAGCTGTCCCCGAATTCAGACATGTTATTGCCACATGCCACCCCTTGCAGTCTCCCAGCTGGTTGATTTATGATCCTGACGCGGCTGCAGCGAAGAGAAAATTTCGTAGTGCCCAACTTGAGACTTTCACATAACGCGCAAGTCGGCTCGAAATAATCCACGATCTGAACATGGATTATTCTTTGAAGATCAAGCTCCTTGGATACAAGATCATTCAAATTCACCAGAATGGACTCGACTAAGCTGCTTACCCACCCGGTTCTTACAATAGCATAACATGTTGGGGTTTCAACTGCTTAACCAAACCAGCTTGGCTCCCAACCACGGCTGGAGTTTCCCCATTCGAGGACATAGCATTTGTATTTGGAAACTAATTTATGCTACTTAGCTGAATAATGTTATTCGCACCGCACACCATTCAACTATATCCCTCTTGCTTATACATTCGTAATGTAGCATTCTGTGGTTAGGGATAGAGAATTGTAAAGTACTAGTTTGGCATGTGCCATATCGCCACATGGCACCCGTGCATTTGAATTGACAAACTTTGTAAATTTATGTGGTTGGTTTTTAACAAGCTTGTATCTTGTGTGGCATGTGTCTTGCTTCGAGAATACTTCTTACTAATATTTTAGCTTAGATTGTGCACCTGTGATAGATATATGGAAGGGTACATAGGTATGTAGGTAAATAGCATATGAGTTCGCGGCTATGATCAAGGTGAAACATCCCTCATTCATGCCAACAGTCCTTAAGAGGCTAACGTCGTCTCTCTCTTCTCTAGGCAAATAGATAGGGGGATGGGTGGATTAGTTGGTCGATAGGTATGTTGCTACATGTTGCTACATGTTGTCCACATTGGTGAAACATCCCTCATCCCTTGTCCAAACAATTCTTGTGGTTCCAATTGTTTACGAGGTAGTCATCTTCTAAAGAGAAATTAAAGCACACATTGTGCACACTTGTCTTCACATGATGTTGCAATTGAATTGAGTGTGAAGCTCTAATTTTGAAAATAATGAATGTCACATATATTAGGCTAAAAGGCTCAGAAGCTGTGATTTGAGCACATTGTTGGGTTCTAACGCCGCACTTAGAGAATGTAACATCCATTGCTACTTTGGAAGGTGCACCCCTCTTTCATATATGGAAACATGTGCATTCATAGGGTAATTTAAAACCCCCTAATATACCAAACATTTGTAGTGGAAAAATAAATTATATATACACACACATACATTTACAGTATGTGAGAAATGAGCTCAAGATGTGCGTACAATATAATAAAATTAATGAAACATTGGTCATATGATAAGGATGTGGTTTTTTGTGCAAGAGGGACAACTAAACCCACATGTGTATAATTATGAAATCTAATATCCACTTCTAAAAGTTGTTGTCGCAACCCTCGCTAGCTCCCTTTAACTATATTGACCATTTTCATTTCTAGCAAGGGTCACGAGCGCTAACTCTTCGCATTCCGCCATGCTAATGGTTAGCTCTTCCTACCCCGGACCTTATAGTTCATAAGAGGGAAACCAACCCTCCTACTTTGCTTTCGGGACTCACCCCTTAATCGGTAACCAATTCTTAGATGCGGACTTCCATCCATGAAAGTCCAATCTTATGTTGATCATCGCGTTGCCGGAGCAACACTATAACAACCCGAACCATACTAGGCAACTATGCTCTCACATTGGGCAAAAGCCCAATGGAGGCCGTGCCTTTCGGCCTCGGGTGGGTAAGGCCACACCACCTCACCCATATAAGCCTCTAGGACTCTACGAGGGGCCCTACCCCACTGTCAAGAAACCTTTTGTCTCTCTACCAAGAGTTGGGGCCAAGTAGACATTTTTCCTTAGCCATTGAGACTAAAAACCCCCAGCAGCTTCAGAATATCATAACTTCCTTGTATGATGTTTAATGCTAACAAGCAACCACTGTATTGTCATCTAGATTTCACGTAGATGCCGATGGACTCCTCATTTGCCTCATTGGGGCAAGTATTGAGGAAGTTATGCATGTTCAAACCTTGGCAGTCTTGGGAGCCACTCCCAGGCCAATGTTGTACCAAGCGTTATCCCGGGACAGCGGCCCACTCAAATTGCTATATCTCCTAGCTCACACCTCCAATTAAGGTGTTCTTGAGCATTCTAGAATCATCACGCCATAAGCTACATGTAGCTCATGGCCTTATCCTTGTGCCTCCTAGTCTTCGTGGGTGGGAGGCGTTCCCAATGCCCAGGGCCCTCACCCACACTAAGATCACTTGGGCCCTCTCACCAACGGCGCCACAAGTCCCGGGTGTCACTCCGGGGTCCCCCTTGTGCCCATGGTGTTTCAGGCACTCCTCATGGAGAGGTGCGCGACAATTGTTGAAAACTTTTTCATTATTCAAAGTGGAAATTCAAAGTTTGTAGGTATTTGTATCTAGGCTATATGTCATGTTAGCCAACACAACGATAATATCTGAATCTATCGTGAAGATGTGATCACTTGAATTGTAAGACCATTTGTGTGCCAACACCCTTCTGATACCATGAGGGCACTCGGGAAGGATCTTCCCTACCCTCGGGATACCTGGTCCATGCCCGCCCCCAACACTACACACCCACCAACACTCTACTCACAAATTTTCCATTTGAATTTTTCATTCAAGCCCCTTATGTCCAACTTCTTTGATCCATTTTGTCATCCATCCCCTAGTCTTTAATATAAATTATGACTTAAAACCCTACCTTTCTATTTCATTTCTAGGAAGGCCTTTTAAGCCCTCCCATATATATTTATATCTTTTTCTTTCACAATATGCATATTAGGCTAAGCATATTTCGTACATTATTGTCCCAATAGAATTCTCTCATGTGCACCAAGTCTTAGGGCAAGGTTTCATGTACTAGTCTTGGTCCATTTTAAAACAAAATAAATGGGTGGGCGGGTGGGAAAAGGGTGGTGCCATGTGCCCATCCCCCTCAACCAAGCACTGGTATCCCACATGGATGGGTGTCTTGCATTGTAAGTTGTGCAAGGACATGCGCCAAAGGACGGGCCGTCCTAACAATCAAGAGAAGGACATGTGCCGGTTAGAGAGCTCCGGTGACCAGATTGGCCAGTCACCTTGGGTACACCCTTGGGTGCTAGAGGCCATATTGTTCTTCAAGTCCTTTCTTTTGGGGGTACTCCTAGGGCTTCTTGCGGTATAGTGATACTCTTTTGTGAAGGGCAAGGTATACATCAATCACCTACATGAGATTTTGCAAGTGTGATGTAATATTAATGTTAATTATTACTCTCTTTGGTTTATTACAATGCATGAACAACTGTTTAGTTATTATTCAAATGAAAAGGAAAGAAATAAAAATGAAAGAAGGGATAGAAGATGATTGTGTGCTATATCATTAGAGTTCTCATCGTAAACTAAAGTGAACTCATGAGATCGTGTATCTCATTTTCAAGAATTTGGATCTTAATAACAAAAAAATACATATGTAAAATGCAATGTGATAGTAAGTGTCCGGTTTAATACAAGAAATGCAAAGACTATTCAAATGTATCAAAATCACTTATAAACAACATACAATTATGATTTCAATTGAAAGTAAAAAATATTTATATTTATATATTTCCATAGATGACATCGGTACCAACCTATGGACACCAAGAACACAAAATTTGGAATTCATTCAATAAATTTATGGAAATTCATGTGCAAATCAAATATCAAAAGTTAAATGATGATGACCTTCATTACCGGTCACCTTCGTAAAGTGTGATATCTCATCACTCATCAAATTTGGTGAGAAAGTAGGAAACCGGAATAAACCAGCACCCACATAAAAGTATCCATCCATTAAATGGATGACATCACCCGTTTTTTGGATGATGTCACCCATTTCTCATCCACTTAAAAAATGGACCGGGACTAGTACATGGAACTTGGCCCTTAGTACTATGGTAATCTCCCCATGGATTATGCCATTTAGAAAAGGTAAGGGAGCATGGGGGCTTAGCAATGTTATGAATGAGGCAAACGAAACGAAATGAAACAAACGTTCATATAAAACAAAGAAAGAAACATAACATTGTTGAAAAAGGAGTAATAAGAAGCGTTACTATCTATTCTTATCTACTAAGTCAAATCCGAAAGTTTCTTAGTTACCTGCTAATGACACATACCTACCCAACTTGCCTGCTAAAGAGAAAGATGAAGGAAAACAATTCCATGTGGGCTCATAGTACTTACTTACAAAAGACAATACACGGCTACGCATTGGAATTCTCGCGATTTGGGTCTCTTCGCCTTCTCTTGTACTCCAATTCGGACTCAGGACGTCGCAAATCTCGCCAGCAAGAAATCTTCTCCGAGCCTGCGCCCTTGCATTCTCCACCCACTTTTCTGAGATTTTTCTTGCAATTTTTGGAGCTTTGTAGCGTGAGTTCGGTGGAGTCAGGTCGGCGATGGAATGGTTCTTAGCTACACTGAGAGGAAGGGTATTTGATTACAAGTTGAGAGAGAAACGCAGCCGATGATTTTGCGAAAGTGGATTGAATTGCTGCTAGGTCACTACTGCGCACGAATTTTGGAAACCCAAGACATAGGGTAAAGGGTAGGGTAAGGGTAGGGTAAGGATGTTTCCGAACCTGAAGAACACGGCGGGGGATGCTTTGCGGCAGGCGTTTATGTCAGCCGAAGATTACAATGGGCTACGAGAGGAGGAGAAGGCATGGCGGAAGCTGCAACGCCCCCTATGCATGGCGGCAATCACAGTTGTGTGGACCATTGTGGTGGTTGCGTCCATGGTCATGGTGGACATAGTGTTTGGGGTTAGTGGCCAGGATTACCCCTTCTGCCAAAAGCGGCGCCTCACTTCCTTCGGGATGATGGCTGCAGCTCCTGCCAGTCTGGGAAAGGACGATGATGACACGCCCTCATATGCGTATACGGAGGAACAAGTGGTGCAATTCTTTTGGTTCGCGGTCTTTCTTCCATCTTCGGCTGTCTTTGCCTTCTCCACTCTCTACCTCCTTGCAGGTTGGTCCTCCTTCCCTGAATAAGGTTTGGCTACCCCAGAATTGCTTCTTTTCCAATTGCCTAGCACCTAAGCTGGAAATTCAGCACTTCCATCACTTCTTTATCATGTCCTAAAATGACATGATCATTAGCATACCTATGAAGTTCTCAATGCTTGATGATAATCACAACATAGTTTATGGATTACCTTCTCTGCTCTCTTTGCAGGGTGGTCCTGCTTCCCTGAAACCCGGTTTAGCTAGCCCAGGATTGCTTTATTTCCAAATGCATATAACCTAATATGGAATTCAGGGATTTCATTATCTTCTTGTCATGTCCTTAAGTGACATGATCAATTGGACATCTACGAAGTTCTCAAAGATCTTTGCCTTCTCCACACTCTACCTCTTAGCAGTTTGGTCCTCCTTCCCTCAATTAGGGGTTGGCTACCCCGAATTGCTTCTTTTCCAGTTGTAACTTAGAAATTCAGCACTTTTACCACCCCTTTATCATATCCTCAAGCGATATGATCATTCGGATACCTATGAATTTCTCAATGCTTCATGACATTATAGGTTATGGGATTTCCTCCTCCATTCTCCACCTCTTTGCAGGTTGGTCCTTCTTCGCTCAATTAGGGATTAGCTTCCCCAGATTTTCTATTTCTCCAATTGCATAGCACCTTAGCTTAGCTGGAAGATCAGGACTTCATCACCTCTTTGGCATGTCCTCGAGTGACATGATCATTTGGACACCTATGAATTAGGGTTTGGCTACCCCAGTATTGCTTCTTTCCCGATTGTATAGCACCTTAGCTGGAATCTCATCATTTTCATCATCTCTTTGTCATGTCCTCAAGTGACATGATCATTTGGGTATCCCAGTATAACCTCTTTTCCGATTGCATATTACTGATTTCAGAAATTCAGCACTTCCATCACCTCTTTTTCATGTCCTAAAATGACATGATCATTCTCATCCACATGAAGTTCTCAATGCTTGATGATAATCACAACATAGTGTAAGGAATCGCCTTCTCTACTTTTCCATTTGTAAGCTAGAAATTTGCCACTTCTATCGTCCCTTTGTCATGTCCTTAAAGTGACATGATCATCAAGAGACATATGAAGTTCTCAAACTTGATGACGATGATAACATAGTTAATGGGATGTGATAGCAACGTGTTAGTATATGCTCATTAGTTCATGTTGTGTCACCAGCCTGTACCTGTTCAAAATCCTCCCATTATTGAGAATATTTGGTTTTGTGAGGTTCACAGTGTCTCTAAATGGTGTGGTAGGGATATTACAAATGAATGTGAAAATCAGAGCTCTAGAGGTAGAAAGGATGTGCGATGATTACACCTATTTAGTATGAGGAAGGAGCTTATGTGCTCCAATCTTTGTAAGGCATGAATGTTTTTAAATTATATTTGAAGCAAGTCATTGAATTCCTGTTGAAGAACTACTAGGTTTTGGTGGGACGATCTTGTACATCATGAGGTTTTATCATGTTGAAAGAAGCATCCTTTTTGTGCCTGACATGTGACACTTGTGCTGCTGATCAGTCCACTTAGCCAAAGGATGATTTCCAAGGATACACATACATTTTGAGACATTTTTTCTTGTTTGTGTGTTGTAATGCAGGGATTTCAGTGGCCTATACAGCTCCACAGAGGCATGGCTGCTTAAAGGTTGTAGAAAACAACTGCTGTGCATCAAGGCGAGGTATGTGAAGCAAGATGTCATATTCGCTTGTTTAGCAGTGCAAGAAGAGATTCCAAGAAGAATAGAAGGTTTTATTTGTCAGAATCAGAGACAGGGTTTTGTAGAGCAATTCGAGGAAAACTTGATTAAACTAATAATAATAATAAATAAAATACATAATCCCGATTCTAAGCAACATATGGGTTTAGTATATGAAACCTCTTTTGAAAAATGGTGGTGTGAGATAATAGTGTACATTTTGAGTGCATATTGTTCCAGAGTAATGAGTCCACTTTATAACCACAATACTGCTGTTTGACCAGCTAACTTTTTTATGTATGGTATCAACTTACATGGTATAGTGGTTTAGAAATGGGGAAGTTTGAGTCACTAAAACTAGGTGTGCAATAGGCCTCACTTGGTGGTCTATTTGTTGCTGTGCAGGAGGTGTGAGGTGTCTTTCAACTCTTAATATTTCATTCTTGATAACTTACATGCTTCTTGCTATCTTCTTGGGCTCCTCTGTCTTATCGCTCGGAACGTCATGCGCTATTGCATTGTTCTGGAGCTATGAGGTCTGGTGCGGGGGCCTTGTTATATTAACAGGTGCAACAGCCTATTTTTTGCAAAGAAAGGCGGCTGTGATAATGGACGCGGGAGAATACTATGGCCATCATGCCATGGGGGTTGAGCTGTTGGAAGCCATAGCCATCACGCCCGAGATGATGATGGATCCTGAGTTGGAGAATCGGATTACCACAGGATTCAAGTCTTGGAAGGGGCCTGCCGATGCTCTTTCATCTGATGATGATGAAGAAAGTGGTTCCCGCCTTATACATGATACTTTGGATGATGTTTGGGAGGAAGATGCTCATGAATACTTTCATGCACCCGAAGACTTATCAAGGTCAAGGATAGGCTAAAATCTTCCCCAAGGTGACAGGAAAACTACATTTGATCTTCTCCTAGGAGAATCCCAGGGGTTGGAACTAAAATGCTGTGTTGCGAAAAGCACCTTAAAGAATTGGTGGAAGAGATGTGATGCTTCAGCCGGTGATATTTTATTACATGACACACGGATATGAAATTTCAGCAATTTTTGCAGAGCATTCTACATCAAGAGAAAGAAGTGATTGAGTTCCCAATTTAGGGGATCGAGGGTCCAAAACAAGGGTGCGGCATTGCAGAATGACTGGATCTTGCAAGCAAAGCCTTCCCTTTAAAGCCATGGTTATTTCAGTAAGGCAGCATATGTACCAAAAGCATCAATTACACATGAATTTTTGTCCACTATGTTCCAACAGGTTTCCGGCAACATTTTTGTTGCATAATCTAATTACCAGCTCACAACTTCTGTGGCTATTTTTAGTCTAGATTACTGGTTGGCTGTGTTGCAACAGATGGCTTGATACAAAGGGGGTTTGGACATGTGGATTACCTTTTGAGGTTGCTGGAAGAAATAAAAGAACTTATTCTGCTGGGTCCCAATTCGAATCATAATTGTGAACAATGAAGAATCCATGAATATTTACATTAGCTTCTAACTGATGTAGACACTCCTGAATGGTTTTTTGCTACAAATTCAGTTCCTGCACATGGATTGACATGTGACATGTTGACATTCAAACCTCAAATGCTTGGCTTTCCCACTTTCAAAGATAGCTTTAAAATTTAAACCTTGTCTGTACAGTGTTAATGTGAGAAACTCGTTTGTATCCTAAAGTTCTCCCATGGGTTTTTGCAATGGAAAAATAGGTCAAAGGAGTTTCACCACTGTTCAAAGTTAGTCTGATACAAGAACCTCCAATGGAGTGTTAATAGAAAAGTCCTTCAGGGAGGCATGTAAAAGACAATATTGGAAAATTTAGGGTTTAAGGTTTAGGAGTTTGGTGCCTCTTTGAAGGACTTTGCAAGTAATTACTCTTCCATGTATGCAAAGCTTGGAGGAGTAATTGCATATATAAGTACATAGCCAAAGACCTTTAAAATGTTATTGAAACAAGGAATTGCAGACCTTGAATGGTGATGGTGGTTTTATTTATAGACATGATTACATCAACACAATCATAATGAAGGACGAAGGCCAAAGCAGGCAGAAGGCTGTGAAACATGTACATTGGACCACAACTTTTGGTGCCTTTGCATTTGCCTTTGCTTGCCAAGATCATTGAAGCAGACCATTTTAAGTCTCTTGATAGGATAGTTAATGGTGAAAGTGAACAAATGAATGTAGATTAGCTGGGTGTACTGCTCACAAGTTTTTATTGTCGATCTAGTGCATATGCTTCCTTGACCACCTACAGTCCCAACCACATCAGGTTGCAGACCATCAAGCTGCAACTAAGCTAACTCCAACAATCTTGGGTAGTCCAATCTCTTGGGTAAGGTATGTAAGCATTATGTGGTCATTCTTCTTAATTGGACACCTATATTTGAGTGGTATACAGCAAGGCTTGTACTTAAGAACAAACACTAAACTGACATGTATTATAATGAATTTGAACTGTGTGCTCAAAGTATAGATATCATTCTAGGTTCATAGTTAACATGAGTGAGAGGGACTATGTGATCAGGAAAAGAGAAAGAGAATCCTCCTCTTGACCTCCAATTGATTTTGAATTTCAAGTTAAAATGACAATCTTCCAATGGTTCACAATTGCTAGCCATATGACACAATTTCCAATTCAATCCACAACCAAAACTGTCTGGAGTTGGAAGTGCCCACAATAGGACCACATACTTTAATAGAATGCTCCAGTTTGGATGTGGATATAGACAATTAGAACTTATCATCCCAATCAATGTGACCTATGAATAAGAATCTCATTTGAGGCTAAAAAGTTGTACAACACCATAATCGGAGGCGTGGAATTGTACCCAGCAAGTAGATCACATTCTTGTGATACTAACTGCTCGCCTCCTGTTTGCTGCCTTCCCGTGGCAACAAACACAGATTTGTGAATGCAGAAGCTCCAAAACTCCACCTTCACTACTCCTGTTTGTTGCTCTACAATCAGATGTCTATGTTACTTTGTCAAGCCTATCAAATTTGAAAGTCAATGAATATCTTTTCATAGTCGCCTTTCCTCTCCGAAGCTTTAATCCTGTCTAATGTCGAAGACGACTTTGGTGATTGTACCCTTTTCACTGGTGACTGCACTTTCTTTATAGCATCTTCAACCTCCAATACTTCCAGAGCTGTCTCCAAAGTTGAAGTCGACTTAGGTGATTGTGACCTCCTGGTATAAGCCTGCACTTTTTTTGAAGTTGGATTGTCTTCGATTCCTGATACTTCAAGAGGCTGAGACTTGTCCAATACAATTTTAGGTGACCGTAGCTTTTTGGGTGACTTTGCAAGCTTTTTCACAGAGACAGATGATTCATTCAGTTGCAAACTATCCTCAGCAAGGGGCTCACATTCCTTGGATACACTTTTGGAACTCTCTCTCAAGATTTCTTCTGACCTCCCATTCTGGGTTGTTACAATGCTTGGTCGCGTTACGCACAACCATTCTCGCGAGGATGAGATGTCATCTCCACCGCTTTTGGGGATATGCCACGATCCCTTTTCAGATTCCTGAGCCACAATAGATTTAATCATAAGGAAAGCAGGAAGCTATCAGGTGGATTCTTCCATTGTGAGTGTAATCAGAAACTCTTGGAGGCCTCTTTTAGGAACTAATGTATTTCATAATTATACAACTAAGAAATTTCTCATTTTCTTTGCCACCTATATCTACATGTCTTATCTAGGCACTTTTTGTTGCTCACACCACTTATGTACTCCCCAAATAGAAGCAAACTCAACAAAAGGAATGCTCAGGAATTAAAATGAGAAAGGTGTGAGTCAAGGGAGAAAGCACCAACCTGTATCAAGATGGAGTAAGGAGGAGGCATGTGGAAGATTGGTCCCTCCTTGCTAAATGTATATCGGACCTGCCAATTTGCAAAAAGACTGTCAGTTCAGCAACTACTATCCTTGTTGTTCCAATATGAGAAGCATCGATGCAGAGAAAGCAAGCATGGTAACCTCAACCGAATGAAAGATATATGTTAGTCGAAAAAGAACATGATATAAATCACAAACAAATGACATCATAGGTCGTGAAGAGATGAAAACCTGATGTCGCTCTTTCCACTTTGGAAAGAAATCGTTGCCAAGGAGCTGGAACAAGTGGTCACGCATCTCATCATTGGTAACAAGCATGCACTTGTACCTTACCGCTGCATACAGCCAATACCTGCAAATCCGTCCAATTATTAGAGGCATTAAGTCAACAGCTTGAGTGGTTGAGACTTATCTCCACTTGCAAATAGTGTGGGCACTGGGTTCCATTCTCCACCAAGCCATGCTAGTGTTTATCCATCATGGTCCACCCAATCAAAGTGGGGGTCACCAGGTCAACCAATCATCTTAGAAGTTGTGGGTATGGAAGGGCTTGCAAGCCTAGTAGGGAAGGAACAATTACCAATCCAGTAACCCCGTTACGGTTGTTAAAAAAAGTCTACCTCTTAATTAAGGCAGTAGCATGTGGGCGCCTCTAAAATTATGAATATTCCTGAAATTGTGATATTGTGTTACCTGAGATTTCATTGACTATTCATGCTAGTGTTGGCAAACATAGTGTTATCCTTTTCTTTTCTTTTTCCTTTTTTGTCATTGTGTCTATGGCCAGCATTTTTGAAGCGCTATAGTTCTTTCATGTTGTACTGAAATCACAGCAGAGAAGCTATCATCCAGATTTCTATGAGAAAGCAATTCTCCTCTTTTAAACAGTTTTACCAACCATCTAGGAAGTATTTGAGCAGGAGTCCAAATTGCACATCGTTTTATTCAGGTGAACCAAAAAATAGTCATGTCTTGAAAAGAGGTAGAAGGGTGCCATTTCTACATACCAATCATCATTAGATCCTGTTGGTGTTGTGTAGATAGAATTAGCCTCTTTCCATCTGTTGAGGGCTTTGCTGCCAGATGGAGATGCAGCTGCCCCTCCTTTGGTACGTTTGTGATGCAACAATATAAGAGGTTCTCTCTTGAGACCTAACTTTACTTTGATCCCGTTCACCACAGAGTTCAACTGCAACCTGACATTTTGCACTCTGAGAATGCAGGATTCAACTACAAGCAGAAAGAACCATGGAGAACAGAATGACAACAAGAAGCTATGAAATCACCTCTACAAGAACTTGCATGAGCCAAAAATTCACAGCTTCATCAATGGAGTCACAAACCTGGAAAAAGCTGAAGCCACCATCACTAAAGTTTTGATTGTAAAGTCCTACGTTGGCACCATCCACAATAACATCAAATGGGCCATGCCGATCAAGCCATGCCTGCATGAGATATTTCAACCATATTAAAAACAAAAAGCCTTGTTTCTTGACAGCATCCAGTTCCACGCACCTACCCACTCTATTCTCAAGAAACAGTATGTATGCACAGAATGATATTCATTTCCACTCCAATATTTTTGCTTCAGTACTTGAAAATAACAACATCCCTCAAATCTTCAATAACATTATGGTAATCAATTGTTTTAACAAGTGCACTTAAAGAATGAGTAAATTTTATATAGGGTCACTTTTGACACAATTGACTTAAATTGGGACATGTAGCTCAAGTACATGTTTTTGTGGATGGAAAGGCCCGAATTGGGCCTCTTGCAAGTTTAGAGGTTAAGGGTTGACCAGATGGTCTTACTTGAAACTTTTTGAACTCATTGTTTCTGGCCTCACGTTGGCACGCCAGTGTCGATAAAGACTCTGCAAACATCTCTGTCTCTTTTGGGTCAATATCAATGGTAACAAGCTGCTCCCCACATTCATGACAAACTCCTCCCTTGTCAAGTAGGCTGGGCTTGACTGTCCATGCACCTTTCCCAAGCCAGCCCAAGCCATGCCACCCACCTCCACAGCATTCTGTAGCTGCCTTCACAATCTCAGGCCCAGGTAAAGTGTCCCAGTTTGCGCTGCCAGCATGTGCTGCAGAGCTGCTTTCGAACCACTGTTGAATAACTTCTACAGTTGAAGGAGACAGCTCCCTCACTGTTGTCCGCAACCGGTGAAGGAGAGTGTAAACTTTCTCTCCCAGTCCTGCATCTGCGCTCAGTTTCAGTAGTGCTTTCAATTCCATTTCTTCAAGGGTGACACCTGCAGCTTCCATGTGCTTGTCAACCTCAAACGCATTGTCTACATCCTTCAATTTGCAGTAGGTGTACAGTGCTGGACCATATGACCTTAATCTGGAGCACACACAAACAGTAGATTATACATCATACTCAAAAAGCTTAAAAGTGAATGACCTTTAATGTTGAGCTAGTGGCCCATGGGTCGTTAAAACCCAAGGCCTTAACCAGGAACCCATGGGAACTCGAAGTTCACGCCTAAGCATCTCAGAGGCCCAATGTGGGCCTCTCCATGCACAAAAATGTTTATTTGAGCTACAAAATTTTATTTTTTGGCCATAATATCAAAAATCACCCTATCTAAAATTAAGTCACTCTTCTAGTGCACTTTTTGAATCAGAAGTATCCTAATGGTATTGAAGATTTGGGTTTAAATCCATAGCTGGTTTCCCTTGGATGCGAGAACATACCTAGTATTTTGATCACCAATGTCACATATGAGTACATTTTCATTTTCTCCTTGATATAAGATGATGTATTAAGTAAAATTTCAAACCCATAAGTATACAATATATCATTTTTAGACTTGGTGAGGCTTGTAGAAATTGTGTACATGAACTGGATGTTTCAGCTAACTGTGTGGGAACCTAGGGGCTTGCCTTTGGGGAAGATTAGGTGTAAGCCAGCTTGTTCACCTGTTCAAGGTGTTCACCTTTGAATGGAGGCAGATTTCTTCAAGGTCCCTCTACTTCTCCTGATAACTGTTTTATAATTACATATAGAATTAAACTAGCTTGAAGATTAATCAACATCGTGATATTACACCAGTGGCAACATCGAAGTAATCTCTTCTTTTTTTAGCCGGTGGCCAGTTTTTCCTGATTGAACCTGAGACAACATTCTAGAGAAGGGCACAAATCCAGGATGCCAAACATAAAATAGAGTCACAACCTCAGGTGTATTGCACGAGAGCAACCTGGGTTAGATACCCCACCCTCCTACAAAAGTAGCATTATATGTACAAAAACTCGTCTTTACGGATTATAGGTTACCTGGGAGCAATGTTGGCTTCTGCCATCCTCTTGACCATTTCAAAAGCCAAATTCCCATCTTTCCTTGCTTCTGCAAGTCGTGCAACCGCGGTGAAAGTGGCCTCGTTGGGAGGAACCCCTCGCAATTTCATTGCTTCATATATCTCAAAACCCCGATTCAAGCAGAGCTGCTTTTCTTCATCCGTAACCACTATCACCTCACCAGGTTGAGTGGCCTCAGCCTTAATTTCAGTTGCAACAGTACCATTGGAATCGTCTTCAGCATTATTTACCAGTTTCTCCTGTCCACTACCTGATATAAGATTCAAGTCCGTTGCAAAATTGTCATCTTCATTCATAGCTAGATTTCATAACTAGGCACTCAATTTCCACTTTCATCATCTCTTGACCATACCTGGATTGCACAAAACTGTAGTCATCACTTTCTACAGTGAAGGTTAATTTAATCAAGCTTGAGAATAAAAATTCAAATTCCTTGTCTTGACTAAACCAACGTCACTACATCCTGTCCAATCCCTGACCCAGCGAAGAGGTTACCAAGGTCCAGTGTCTTTCATATTCTACTAGTTTGGTAACTTCAGATGATTAGGGATCAAGAAGTGATGAACATTTTGAGTGCTGAGAATTGTCATCAAGATGGCTGCACGAATTTCTATAAAGAGGGAAAGCAATATCAAAACATACGTATCTAGGTGCAACCAATTTGCATACTTTAAAAAACGATTTGTTAATTGTACTCGTTTGTTTGCACCAGGTTAGTCTGCACTCACTTTTCAACTTCTCATTGCCACTCTTCCCCCGCTTCAATGCACCAGTTGCTGCTGAAGAGCACAGATAAAGGAGGATGTTGTAATTATACTGATTCAGGACTGATGTCCCATCTGAAGTCAATTTATCGTAAATTTCAAGAGCCAGCATTACATCTCCATGCTTCGAGCACATATCAAGGGATCTTCGAAGTTGTGACTCGGCCGACATATTCTTCTTCTTGCTCTTTCTTTCATCTCCTCCCTGTTGGTCACTGGGAGCAGATCGCTTGTGTCCTTTGCCATTGTTCTCCATCTTGGTACTCACACTTCCACTATTTTTAATTTTAATTTCTTTAGCTTCAATACCTGCAAGCCCCACCCCTTGACCATATCAACAAGATTTGTGGCACCAAAATACACATGGCATAGTTTAATTGATTCATCCGAGGCTGGAGAAGCTTCTTTGCTTACCACTTACACTGGCAAGAGCCCACCGCTTCCCGGACTGCGCCTGCCCGCCGTTCTCCCAAATCCTAACCCCGGGACCGCGACAGGCTCCCTTGCCGGTCGAACCCTCCGTCCACTTCCACCGCCTGCCGAATCCTCGCAATTCTAAGGAGGAGGAGTGGTCAAGACATTCTTCTACCCGCAAGGAGGAGGTGACGCTGTGAGACCTCAAAACTATTGCAGGAGAAGAAGGAGAAGAGCAAATTGAGCGGGTGTGGCGATAATTTGTTGGGGGTCGGAGGCGGGTGTGCAGCAGGCGTGTGGAGGAGGCCATGCACGGCGGCAGCCTGGCGATGATGGCTAGCTCCATCCGCCAGCAGCAGCATGTGACCCGGTCCCAGCCACCACCATAGCCTCTCGCTCGCTGCAACTTCGGCGTCACTCGGTCAACAAAGAGAGCAGAAGCGACACACAACACACACAATGGATTTCTTAGGGTTCAGGGTTTAGGAGCACACCCACCCAACCACTCTACACGCCACGCCAACTGCACACTCCACCATGCATGTAAGCAGTGTGTATGTTTGACAAACTTCATCGAGGAGGATGCTTGATGTACCATCCAGAAATGTTGCCCTCTAAGGCGGCCACGTCGTCCTACGTTCCCCACGTTCCCTGATAGCTCGGGGCTAGAGCCAGTTAGGGTTCCCGCTTCTTGTTCTTGGTATTTTCGTTGATGATGGACTTATTTGTTCTACCAGCCAAGAAAGAATGCGGTCTATTCTTCAGGATTTAGACAAAACCTTCAAAATCACTCGCGGTGATTTGGGATACTATATCAGTTTTAAAGTAAGTCGTTCTATTGATCGCGGCATTACTCTCTTACATCAAACGCAATCTACTCACGGCATTCTCAGCAGAGTCGGTATGCAAGACTCCCATCCAAGTCTCTACACGAGCAGACCCAAATGTTTAGCTAACTATTCATCCTGCTGATACCAAGAGAACTACTCCAATTCATGTTCCCTACAAAGAGGTTGTCAGATCTCTTATGTGTCTATCTACTCTTGCCCGTCCCGACATAACCTACTCTGTCAACACAGTGGCTAAGTATTCCGAAAACCCTCGTGTTCAACGTTGGACTGTTGTGATGTGAATTCTTCGATACCTCAAAGGTGCTGTTAGTTTTGGTATTGTTTATTCCACAGATTTCGTTTCAGACACAGTTCAAGGGTTTTGTAATGCAGATTTTGGCGGTGGCATAGACACAAGTTTGCCGGTCCCGCACAGGCTATGTTTTTCAACTCATGGTAGGTCTGATATCCTGGAATAGCCAAGGCCAAAAGTGTATTGTTGCTTCTACTACTGAAGCCGAATATATTGCAGCATGTACGGCCACTAAAGAAGCTATGTGGTTACAAAGATTACTTTTTCATATTGATTTACCACAGAAGTCGTCTAGTCTTATTCTTGGGGATAACCAAACCGCAATTTATTTAGTCAAAATCCCTGAGTTCCATAAGCGGACCAAACATGTCAACACCCAATATCATTTTATTCGCGAGAAGTACCAATTACAAGAAATTGATATTGACAATGTGTCTACACAAAACCAGGATGTTGATGCGATGACCAAATCATTGCCTAAGGATAAATCTTGACGCTTCCGCAATCTTCTGCACATTCATTCCAGCCAACAAGTCGATGCGATTATTGCCAAGGGAATTACAAAGGGAGATGTTACTTATGTCTGTGCTGACAATGCTAACACGCTTATGTCTCTCCGCAATTGATTCGTGGTGCTTCGCCCATTTTCCCATCGCTCAACATCTCTCATCGCCAGTTCTCAATGACACTTCCTCACCATCTCTCCTCGCCAACTTCCTGCATTCTCAAGTACCTCGCGGATATCTTTTCGAACAGTGAAGGATGCACACTCACCAAATATATGGAATCAGTGGGAGTCGTTTTTTCTTTTATGCAACCCTCTCACAAGCAACCTTTTCTTTTCTTTTCTTGTGATCTGGGAGTTCCATCACGAATAGGGAGTTCACATCGGCAGTGGGAGTGTCACTCCGCTCATCAGCCCAACTGTCTGCTTCGACATATGACAGTCTCTCCTCAACCCGTTGTCCTCAGCATCAAATCTACTCATTAGGTTACTTTATTATGTCTTATCATTGGCTTCGATTCTTGGTTTTCTTCCCATTCATGTTTTATTCAGTTGTATTCTTGTAATTAATTCCAAAACACTTTCACCATGGAAAAATCCTACACTCACTATGTTCACTTGGTTCTCCCTCGTCCAAAGCTCCTCCTAGATTTCAAGCTTTGGAATTCAGGTGAAGAAACCAATCGTCCAAAGTCATCTCCTCCTCCATCTCTTCATCTGAGACGAAAGTAATATGTATAGTTCGACGTACTGGTGAAAAGCCTTGATTACTGAGATTGCGGATTGCCTCTAAATACTGCATACCATGCACTTCATATATATCCTGCACATAGGGAGAGACAAGAGTCAATGGAAATTTGCATGTACTATCGAGAAAATACTTGCAATTGATGGCCCACCTGACATTCAGAAACGTCGATCGTCACAAGTAAGAAACACTCTTCATATTCATGTGAGGAAGATGTGAGGAAGAATTGCTTTAATGTGCTTTGATTGTTTTGGCACATGTATGGGTTGCAGAAGGCGGTCACCATGGTGGTCTAAGTTCATTGGTGAAACTGAGGACAAGTACCAAGCCTTAATAAATGGGTTGGATGTGGACATTGGAGCTTGGGTCCTGAGTGGCTAGTTTGACGTTGAACTTCAAATCCAACGTGTTCGTGACATTTTCAAAAACGAAAATGAATGTCAATTGACATCTACATTTTCTTCTACAATGTCACTTCAATGTCACTTGCCTAGTAGTACGTGTCATTTCAATTTTTGAAGTGTCAATTGACGTGTGGTTTTTTTATTCACAAGTCACACTACATGTCAAAATCTAAATTGTGCGTGTCAATTGATGTGCAGTTTATTTTTGTGCAAGTTTTTGCGTGTCAAATGTCAAAAACTTGCAAAAACTCCATATAAGTACATACCTATCCAAGATTAAAAAGCACATGATGTAGCTCTATAGCAGCTTGGGCACCTTTCTGCCCAATAGTTGATTGAAGTGCAAAAGTAAGTTAGGTAGCCCAAAAAATTATATTCTAAAATTGGGCAAATTCAAAAAAAATTTGAAATAAGTTAGGCATTCATCCAAGTCATTTTTATAATTCATGGATGGTTTCCCTTATTTCATCTATGGAAGCTATAATTAACCTAAACACTTCCCCTAACCAACATTCCTTACCCTAAAGTTTGTCTTTTACGTGTACATCAAGGCTTTGCTTGGCAACAAATTTTACTTTGTGTGAGAGGTCTTTGTGACAAACTATTTTGTTGGATTCCAATAATTGTCACTTGCATTATTATGATTTTAGACACTCTTTGAATGTTTTGTTTTTGGGAGGGGGACACGATGATGAAATTAGTATCCCATAAATTTAGGCACCTTTAAAATTAATTATTTTATGCCCAAGCTGCTAGAGTATCCGAGAGAATCATGTATGAGTTTTAACTCAGGAAGTCAAGAAACATTCACCAACATGTCACTCTACACTAGCGATGATGGCTAACTCCATCCAGGAGTAACATGTGACTAGGTCCTAGAGACCACCATAGCCTCTCGTTCGTTGCAACTTCAGCGCCATTCAGCACCACTCTGTCAATATAGAGAGAAGAAGAGAGACACACACAACACACACACACACTGAATTTCTTAGGGCTCGGGGTTTCAGAGTATCCTCATCCAAGCACTCTACACGTCATGCCACTCCACACTCAACTAAGGCGGTTAATAATTTATGATGGTTTCTAGGATATAGGTAGGCTCCCAGGATTAAAAAAATGCATAAGAACAATGCAAAAGAAAATCCATACTATAGATCATGTATGAGTTTTGAAAATAGAGTATTCTAGAAATACTCTATTTGGGTGTTTGTGGCCCCATGAGGAACATGTCCATGGGATGGACAAATATGTTGCTACTTTCATGGATGATTTTTTGAGGAAGGTGTGGGATTATATGATGAAATCCAAAGGAAAGTGGTTTGAGAGGTTTAAGGAATTCCAACCATTTGTAGAAACGCTATCAATTAGACCAACAGAGTGTGCAAATTGTGCCGTTGTTGCAATGACAAAGTGTAGGCTTGAAGTTCAAAAGCTCAAGAAATCATTGTGGACGGAAGCGGTGACAAATGCGGTTTATATACTAAACTGATGTTTGACGAGGGCCTTGCGTTCTGTTACACCCAAAGAAACGTGAAGCGGGAGGGGGCCTTGTGTCGCACACATGCGTGTGTTTAGAAGCATTGCATATGTAATGGTTCCGGACAAGAAAAGGGGCAAACTCAATGCGAAAGGAATCAAATGCGTGTTCTTGAATATTGCAAAGATATGAAGGCATATAAGCTGATGTATTTGGAAACAAAGAAAATCATAATTTTAAAAAAATTAGAGATGTTGTGTTTATGGAAGATAGTGGGAGTATTAGAACAATTTAGAAATGCATCCAAGTGGGAGAAATGAAGGCTTTACAATGGTGGTGGTGGACAAATCTTCCAAATTACCTTTGTTTGATGGTTGTGGACAATTCGTGGATGACAATGAGCAAGTGGGAGGCAATAAAGTTGCAATTGAAGAGACACGTGAAGGACCAGTAAAAAACAATAATATTATTGAGGGATTTGGTGAGGAGTGGCAATACCCCACGAGGGAACGACAACCACCTGAGAATGGTGGAGGAACCACATTTTGCCTCAACATTGTAAGGAACATGCCAATGTGGCAATCTTTGAAGCTTCTTTGAGTTGGAGTGAAGCAACTAGGTATAATATGTGGAAACTTATGGGCAATATTAGAACCTCACTATATAGGCTTGACAGACTAAGCAACTCAATAGCATGACAAGTTTTTGACTACTCGTAAAGTGGGAGTGTTGAAAGTGTAATATTAGATTGCTCGTAGTCATAGACATGTAATACTAGAAGGAACAAGGTTATAATAAGCCTATAAGGTCGGTCCGTAGTGGGATAAGAGTAGTCCCATAATGTTTGTATGAATCAAGTTAAAATTGAGCAAGAAAGGGCAAAGCATGGGGTGGAGGAGACCATCTCACTCCAAGTATTATTCATATGCCTTTGTATATGTTTATATGTTTGTGCAATCAAATCTCTAGTCCTATTGACTTCCAATAAAGATTTATTTCTATGTTTTACACCATCGACATCCCTAGGCTAAAAATAACCATTATACGTACAATGATTTTGATTGATAACTTGCGTGTTTAGAATGTAGGGTTTCTTCCTCATCCTTACATGATGATGACTCTTCAACTTAGGTGCATGTAAACTAAGTCTAAAAAAATTTATTAGAGGTCCACAATTATGCCCAAAAATACTCTTTGGTATACAATTCTTTTGACACATATAGTCTAACCTCCGTAGTACGACACTCGTTTATACGAAACCCTCGATCTTACGACACATTATTGCGTGACCAAACTTTTTAGTTCAAAACTCCCTCTTTTATATGACTACAATACTCAATAACACGACATTTAGAATCTCCATTTTGTCGTATTAAAGAGGTAATTGATGCTAAAATTCCTTTCATCTATGTTATGTACATCTAAAATACATCCACTTTCACTTGGAAACTCTTCGGGAACTTCACTTATCATTGGGAACTTAATGATAATTATGGTTACTAGTGTAGAATGGACCTGGTTAGGGTTAGAGTGGCCTCCTTCCTATTCTTTTGTCAGATTATGAGCTTGAAGATGTTCACAACATGGATGAAATTGGATTATATTTTAGAGCACATCTTAATAAAACATTAGCACAAGGGAAGGTGAAGGGCCGGAAGCTACAGAAGGAGCGTGTAACTTGCTCTTGTTGTTGATTCAACTGAGACTAATAAGTTGAAGTTGCTTGTGATTTATACGTCTAAGCAACCACGATGTTTTGGAAAGTGGCAGCCTCATGAGTGTGTTCGGTGGCACTCAAATAAAACAACTTGGATGAAAGGGGATATATTTGAAGCTTGGATTTTGCAGCTCAACAATCAATTCAAAGGCCAAAATCAAAAGGTGATTATGATTTTGGATAATGCATCTTCACATGTTGTTAGCTTTGCCAAAGTTGGTAAGTCTCGTGGTTTTTCAACCTTGGAATTGATCAACATGACTTTGGTATTCCTTCCTCCCAATGTTACAATCATAGTTCAACCTCTGGATATATCTTTCAAATTCAGTACAAGAAGAAACTTTTGCAGTGGGTTTTATCACAATATGATGATGCTACATTGAAGGACTTAAGGAAGGTGTTGCCCAACATCAAACATGCTACCATGTGGAGTTATGAAGTATGAAATGAATTGGATGTATAGATAGCAAGGAATTGTTGGAGGATGGCGTGTATATTACATGCAACATGCAACATGCAATGTTAATTTTGCCTTAGTTAATGTAAAGGAGAAGAATAGAATGTAAGAAGAATTAGATGAACTTGGTGCTCTGATTTCAAAGTTGCGATTGGGTGATGATGAGATGTCAATCGAGACTTACATTCAGATAGAAGGGGAAGAGATTACTAAGCTAGAATTAAGTACTAATGAGTTGGTGGATGTTGTCCTAGGAATCAATTATGCACAATGCTTTGATCTTAATGTTAATCTACATTATGTAGATGTGAATGATGTTGCTCCACCTACAGTAAAGCTTAGTGATGCTAAACGTCATGCATCATTGTTGTCTCATTTCTTATTAGACAACTCTTTACATTTTTGTGTGAATGAAATTATTAGTTTCCAAATGCTAGTAGGGAATTAATATAAGATGACAATTGTTAACTTGGGTAGGCAACACCACAAATCTTTGAACTCCTATTTCAAGGGTTCTTGAGAATAGTTGTATTTGTTTGGAGTTATAAGTTATTATTTCATACAATTTATATTGCTTAAACTCATTGTATATATTTTTGAGCTCATATTGCTTATGTTTTTGTATTCCCTTGACAATATGACAATTTTACGCCATTTGTCATATTAACAAGAAGACAACACCTCGATAACACAACATTTTTTGTGTTTCTTAAATGTGTCGTACTAAAGAGGGAGAACAATCATTCCAAATCTCTTTAATGTTGCTATATGTTGCTTTATGAGTCTCAAACACTAAATCTCCAAATCATGCGGCTAGGACACAAAATTACATACACATGCACGAGCGCACACATACACATGAACTCTCACGTGGAAACTCACATGAGTGATAGAAATGCACACAATCACTAAACCCAATGGATCCTTTCCTAGCTTACAACATTTCAGCCCATGGATGGGCAAGAGCCAATCATCTTCATACTTACGAGACACACACACACACACACACACACACATATATATATATATAAATTATTAGTTGTAGGTTCCTTGGAGTCTACCACATTGATCACCTCTACAAACTTAGACTTGACACAAATGGACGAGGACTGAGATTTGGGTTGGATGGTAGGCCACCAAGGCAGATGAGCTTAATGGCTAAATTGGCTCTTGTAATGTGCTAGAAATGTCCTTGGGCTTGCTACTACATGAAGAGACAAATACAACATCTTTTGTGCGCTTATCATGGGATATAATAAGCATGCACAATGGCATGAAGTCGGCTTAATTTCTCATGCTTACGAAGTATCTCTCGAAGACAATGGTGTTTCTGGGCTTTGGAGCCTTTAGCAATGGGGTAGAGGAGCCCGGCATTGCGGCAAGATGCACAGATAGGGCAGCAAGAAGGCATTAGGGCGCACAAAGAGGGCAACTGCAGCGGAAAGGTAAGAGAGAGAGACCCAGTAAGAAGGGGTAGACAAAGTCACTAACCTCGACAATGGCGCTACCAAGATACCTTGAGCACCGACCGACAAACTCATAATCACAGCGAGGACAAACGGAAGGTAAGAGAGGGCCAATAGGTAAGAGAAGGATCACAATAGCATTGAGAGGTTGCCCAAGAGGAAAGAGAGGAGGAGCTCTCAATGCATAATAGGGCAACCAAAATCATCGAACTAAACTAGGTATACATAATAGCACTCCGCACTTAAACCTAAACACTCTTAGTAACAAACCCACCTTACATCCTCCTTGCTTGCTCTCATTGTTTCTTGTTGTATGTGCAGTGCATTAGATCCACTGGCTTAGTGCAATTGGTGCAAATTACTAACTTTGTGAGAGTTGATATGAAGTTGTGGATGAAGGTGCTCTATGGGCAAAATGCATTCATGAAAAGCGGTAGGAGGGATGAGCCCTCGGCGATCTACCGTAAGAGTGGCTCCCTCCACTTCGCAATAGGGTGCCAAACCAACATGCTCTTTTGGGCAAGACGGACGTGGTGGGCGACATGTTGGCCATGACTTCAGTCACAATGGCGCTCAATGGCCATTTGGCTCTAGAGTAGGTGTGAACATGGTTTTGTAAACAATACCTTTTTGCACATGCCTTTCTTTTTGGGTAGTCTTTTGGCTATGTTTGGCCCCTAAAGAACGGGGAGAACTGACTGCTAGTTACAGATGAACCAGTTTTGTTTGAGAAATAATCGGGTGAAGTTCGAGACTTCAGGAAAATTACTGATCATTTTAGAGAAATCTATGGAATAATAAAAAAAAAAAACGAAAGATCACAACATGCAACCGGTTGGACTTGGAAGCACTAGTATTTTGACCAACCAATTATGCGCAAAAATCTCCCCGAACAGCCCCTCAGAAAGGCTGGTCCTGGGTTCTGGTGGGGCAATATCAACAATGATAAGTGCAACAAGTCCTCCCACCAAACACCAACAAATGTACATTGCAGATCCACACCATGATTCATAGAGCGTCCTTTCCATGTCCTTTCCAACAACTTCTTATTCATTGGTTACCTTTAGGCTTGCTATCCACTTGCAGCTTTCATCAGACAAATAATAAATTGGCAAACTGTCCAATGATTCATTTGAAGCATTCAAGTCATTCAAGTCTAATTGCTTACTGCTAAAAGCTTTGCAAGTCTTACTTGAGTCTTGTGCGATGCTTGAATGATACTGAATCTCTATTAATTTACATACATTTACAGACCTAATGCAAGCCTTAAATTGCACTGATTGAAACTTGAAAATTTTGCGACCTTGCAATGCATGCTCAGATTTTCAGTGTACATCTTGCACATCAGTGCTCCAGAAATTTATGCTCCTGCAGTCTTCAGGTTAAATTTTAAAATGATGACTGCTAAGTTTCACAGCCTGTATATAGTATATACACCCAGCTAGATCCCAATACACCTAATGAATGCACAAAGTGAGGGTACCAGTGTAGAAGATTACATGAGAAGAGGTACAATATTGCTATGAGAAAGCTTCAAGGTGTCACAAATATCGTAACTGCTCAATTCAGAGCGCCTGATGAGTATACAAACTAAAAATGACAATTTCCACTGCAGATATCACATCATATATACTCCTGTGTGTACACATCATATCTAGAAATGAAAATCAAGTCACAACCATCCTATCTAGCGACTGATTGCAAGTGGCACAATTCGAAGAACAGATATGACCTTCCTGTTGCCACTCTAAACTTTCTCACAATACAGCATTTTTGCAAACCTGTGAAGTATGTTATATAAACCAGATCACATACACAATAAGCTTCGTGAACAGTAATCAGGAAACAGTACAAAGAACGTTGTAAGCTTGAAATTTATTCTGTAATTGATACTAGTGTGCTTGACTGAGTTAATATCACCTTACTGCACACTATAATGTCACAAAGTGGACATTCTCAGCTTCCACTTAGAATGTCCACTTTGTGACATTATAGTGTGCAGAAAGGTGACATTAACTCAATCAAAACGCATCATGGTATAGTTGGAGTCTTCCTTGAGCTGGGCGCCACATACGTTATGGATGCACAAAGTGAAGAGTAGTGTAGAAGATTATGTGCAAAGACGAACACTGATGTGATAAGTAAGCTTCAAGGTGAATCAAGAGTGATAATTTTCACTGCAGCACATATCTTACATCATATGTAGTTCTGTACATCTTCTGCTCCAATGGGCATGTATGATACAATGGTATATAAGTGTATATGATGTGACGGAAGATATGTGAAAATGCTTGCTGTACAATGTTTCGCTAACCTCTGTGAAGTAGATTACAAAGTCAGAACACGTACACAACAAGCTTCACAAATGGTAAGAATTTGGGGAAGACCATGATGAAGATTGAACCTCGTGAGATTATAATTTTTATTATGAATTTACACGAGGGTTGATGTCTGCCATGGCCAGGGCCGAGAGTAGCCACAGACGCCTTAGTCGGAGCTCCTGACCATTAGTTTAAAAGAGGGCGAGCTCTTTTTTCTTTCAGTAAGATCATCCTTCTACTACTTGCAATGACAGATCGCGGTGGGAGTTTGTTGCTGCCCGATGACCTCTAGAAAACCCTCACAGAATTGCTCAACTAAATCTTTGTCCTGTGCATACCCTCCTTCACAACAAGGGTGCAATTCCACCCCAACCACCACCACGAAGTCACAATTGATCGGCTTGTGGTGATGCGAGATGATGATGATGATTCTTCCCCTACTCCCTTTTTCCTTGCATTCTGTAATATTCTTCTTCTATCAATTATTGTGTGGGGGTTAAGTTAATTGAATTCAGCACTTCACATCATGAGAAGAAACTCCCAGGAATTCGTAGGATCACTAACTCCCGAGGAATTCTTTCTCATGATGCGAAGAGCGGCGTAGCTACATACAATAAATCCATAGCTTGTAAGCATAAGCAAATCACAGTGCTACGCATATAAATGAGGAGCGAGACGGGGGCTTGCCATGGCGTATAGGCGAGTTCGCATCGGTGTGGTGCAACCATAATCTTCCGCCATGTCGATGGTTTCGGAGGTAACCCCAGGTGGTAGGGACCAATTGAATGCGTGGAGGAGGCGAGACAGTGCGAGTAGCACCATTGTAGTGCCCAAATTCGAGCCCGGGCATCCCCTTCGGCCATGGCCAAATGGCAAGATCCGGAACGCAGGGTCCTGAATCACAGACAGATTTTCGTTGGCCCATCTCTCCGGTTGAAACTTGAGCGGCTCGCTCCAAGTCTCAGCACTTCGGCCGAGGGAGAAGATGTTGATGAGCACACGGGTGCCCTTCGGGATGTGGTAGCCTGCGAGTTTGGTGTCGGTCATTGTTTCTCTGGGGATGGAGAATGGACCAGCTGGGTGCAGCCGGAAGGTTTCTTTGATTACACACATGAGGTAAGGAAGCTTGCCTAGGTCGGACTCCTCCACATTACGATCGACTCCGACCACGGAGTCGATTTCTTCCTGAATCTTGCGCTGGATCTCGGGGTTTCTTATAATCTCTGCCAACGCCCACTCGTTAGTCACTGCCGATGTGTCTGTTGCTCCTGCCATCATGTCCTGTGGAATTAAACACAATTTGGGTTAGACATCAGATCATGAGAGCAATAAACACACAGAACCGTCCAAACATAATTTAATCTTCCATGTTGGGAAATTAGGTTTGAGCCTGCATAGAAAGGACGAGTGATTCCGTAGTCTACATTTTCGTGACTGCATCTTCAAGTAGTACTGGAACACAATGATGGCAGCTTGCCAGAGTTGAGGATGTAACTTACAATTATCAATGCCTTGATAGTTTTTTCATCAAGATGAGGCGCTCCATTCTCTCCCGGAAGGTCAAGCAGAACGCTGATGAAATCGTTCGGCTTTTGTCCAGCCCGCTTGCCAGATGCCAGGTCTCTGTGCTCTTGGATGATGGCATCTAGCACTTCATCGAATTCATTTCGTAGCTGCCAGATTACAGTAAAAATGTTAAGACATGCTCGCATGCATAGAAGCTACAGAGTTCAACTCACTTCAAGATAGCATCTTCTTTATGCTCGTTCTACACCTTAGGGTTACTGAACCCACAACAGAGAGTGAAGCATTACCTGCTCAGATTCTAGTAAATTTTGCTTCCCAAGTACGCATCACATTTCCAAATATGCGAAGCGAACCCTTTCGTTTTTGTGTATAAATGCAAAACCTCCAACTCCTCCCAAACTTTTTGCTTTGCTGGGTTGAGATTAGTATACATGCAGACTCTGGCTTTGTCATTCTACCATAACTGACGTAAGGTGGATTGACACTGGAACAAAGAGCTCAGAGCCGTGTGAGGACTATCAAATTCATCCAGAATCTGACAGTTTACAATCTGTATCTCTA
This sequence comes from Polytrichum commune, assembly GCA_950295325.1. Taxonomy (NCBI): domain Eukaryota; kingdom Viridiplantae; phylum Streptophyta; class Polytrichopsida; order Polytrichales; family Polytrichaceae; genus Polytrichum; species Polytrichum commune. The sequence continues at coordinate 18,350,973 of OX485806.1, forward strand.
TAAGTGTTCGGGAGCACCAGTGTTTCATCACAGATGAATCTACATCCCCTCTCCATGAACACCTTCAGGATCACGCCATTAGAGGATAGTTTGATAAAGTTGCATTCCTCGTAACCAAATTTTGCAATTCTTTGTCGAAGGGACTATTATCTTACCCTTGTGTGTAGAAATAAGGATGTACACAATCACTGTGATGCTCTCCGAACACGTTAATTATGATACCGAACGACAAGACGTTATTTCTAATGATGGTAATCCATACCTTGTGCATGTCTCTCTCGAAGCCATTCAGGTCAAGCCATCCAAGAACCGGCACAAAATCCCTCAGGTTCAAAGCCCCCATCAACCGAAAAAGCTCATGTATGAGATGCTTGAAGTCCTTTGGCTTCTCCCCTGTCGCAGCAAACTCCCTTCGCCCTAGAAGCATCCGACACATGACATTCATCGACACTTCAGCAAACACATCCCGCAGGTCAATCACCTTCCGCTTCCTTGCAGCCTCCGCAACCGCTCCCACCATGCACAGGGACTCTTGCCTCCGCTCTCTCGCGGTGCTCTCCAAGCGTTTGGGGGTTAGCAGCTCGTGTACACATATCCGTCTCACATGACGCCAATGGGCACCATATGGAGCCATGGCGAAGTCATGTGCATCGTAGGCCACTATCTCCGTGAACGTCAGGTGGGGACGGGACGAAAACACATTGTCCTGCTCCTTGGTGATCTCGGAGATGAGCCCGGGGCTGTCAATCACGAGTGTTGGCACCGCCCCCAGACGGATGTACAGGATGTGGCCAAATTTTTTTTGCATGGCGGTGATGGCCCTGTGGGGGTGTGACCCCATTTGCAAGAGGTTACCGACGATGGGAAGCCCCTTCGGGCCTGGGGGAAGCTTGAGTGGCTTCTGGAGACGGAGGAACAGGAACATCGAGCTCAGCAATGCCAATGTCACCGAGCACATGGTGAGTAGCTGGAACCGACCTCCTTGCACCCATTCCGGTAGGGCAGATATCAAATGCTCAGGCACGAGAATATCCATGCTTCCGGTGTTAATCGAGGAGCACCGGTGTAAAGTGCTTGAGAAGTACGAACAAGCTCGGGTTCAGGCTGGCAAGAGGCCAGCTACATTTGAACACCACGTATAACAGGGCTTCCCCCAAAACTCACAAATCTCAATGATGCCAGCTCTGTGCTTATTCTGGCAGCAATGGGGACACGGAATCCCCACGACTATAATGCTTTGATCACCACAGCTTACAATCTTCACAATAACCCACCTCTACTTCAGCTTCCCACCACAAAGAGTGAATCACTTCGGGTTAGGCATCAACACCCCCGGAAACAAATAAAGACATTGCATCAGAGGCTCGCAGAGAAAAGCCTTGCAAAATTCTGCACATGTGTTGCTGCTGCCAAAATGCTGCGATCCAAGCCTTCAACCCAAGCTTCGGCAGCTCAGGGCTAGCACAGGGCCAGCTCAGCAGCTGCTTCCCGCCACGGAGACTACTCACTTCGGGCTATGAGAATGAACTCATAGAAACACAGAATCAGGATGACATTGCGCCATGACTAGAGATGGCGCCTCGACCGAAAGACAGCGCCCTGGCAGGAATGAAGGAAATTCTACTTCACAGTGGATGCCTGGTACTGGTACTACTGATGATGTATGCAAAATGCCAATACCCATCGACGACAAGCGGTAGTACAGCAGGCATTAGGACCGCCCACACACTACTTTGATGTAGTGGTAGTAGTAGTAGTAGTGGTAGTCGTAGTGGTAGTACTTCATCGACCCTTCCACAGTAACCTACCCAATTGATGATTCAGCATGCACCAGCTACCAAGGTTAAACTTGGACAGCCTAGCCAGCAGCGGTGGAATACAGCGAACCGCCCTGGAGTACAAGTATTTACGCTTATTAATGCAACAGCAGCGCTAACCTCACAACAATCAAAGTCACTTGAAAAGTGCTTAGTCAGCTAACAGCGTCGACCACACCAGCAGCTCTGATGATCCAGAGGCTGATGCGCGCGCATGCAGCAATAAGAGCGAGGTAGCTCCTGAATCATCATGTACCTATACTTAACCCTCCTACCCTGCTGCAGGTGTGTGACGGTGGAAGTTAGTGACCCATCGACTTTGGCTGATGAGTCTGCGAGCTCTTCCATGAATTGCAGCAGCAGTGGATCATGGATCCACTGCAGTATCCGCCCCGGATGATCTTTGTGAGGTAATAAGCGACGAGCTAGGCAGCTGCGACGTAGCAGCTTGCTAAAGTAAAGTTAAGTTAAGGTTGAATGGAGGTGAGGTGAAGTGATCTGAGCTGAGTGATGATGCGATTGCAGGGCTGGGGGGTAGTTGAGGACGCTGCGCGGGGTCTTAATGGCGGCTCTGCCGCTGCACGTCAAACCAATTATTGCGTCTCCGAGAGGTGAAGTGATCGGCTGCTGCCATGAGTTATGTTAGTAATGGCTGCCTCTCGCCACGCAGCTGCTCCCCAGCGGCTGGCATTCATCATCAGCTCTTGGCCCTGGGCTGTGTGTGTGTGTGTGTGTGTGTGTGTGTGTGTGTGTTGACATTTGTGCTCTTGTAGTGAAACCCAACCCCCCTTCACAAGGTGACGGTGGTGGAGGAAATCAAGTCTAGCTAACGGACGAGTTGCGAGACTTTTAGTTTATGGACAAGATAACTAGCGAGCGTGAAGAGAGTGGACGATGAGTCGAGACGTTTCGTTTATGGATAAGATAACTAGCGAGAAGAGAGTGGACGATGAGCCGCGAGAGAGGGGGGGGGGGGAGTTATTCAGCTAGCTACTCGAGTGAGTTGGTTACCAGGCATAACCGATCAACTCATGGTTAGAATATGAGAATTACGAACGAAGTCATGTTTGTGTGGAAGTAACGTTGCGGCGTCTATTATGATAACCCTTCGACTCTTGGATGAGTTATTGGTTATACGCTAGACAGTCATTGAGAGGGAGAGCGAATGACGAGTTGTGAAAGAGGTTGGTCATCCACCTCCTTGAGTTGATTATTGGTCATAACCAACCTGATCGTGGATGTATGCTACGGGTTATGGATCAGATGTTGTCTCGCGAACACGTACACATGAGAATTGTTGGAAGTGCCCTTCACTTGGACAAGCGACCAATTATAGGGGCAAAACTAGTATGGTCATGGACATAAACCGGGGGACCCGAGTGGGAGCTCCCGTCTTATTAACACATATGACCGGGTGGAATAGGTGGAAATCAATTGGATCTTTGAACATATGATAACATATAATCAGTACATCATATGCATATCATAAGTGTAAAATGATAATGTATTATGAAACATTTTTTTGCATAATTTTTTTTGAATGTATTAGAACTTAGTATTATTATGTAACAAGTTGTCAAAAATGACTAGGTTATCCCTTTCTTATGACATGTATCATAAGTTTTCATATTCTAGACTTATGATTTCTTACAAAGCATGTCTAATTGCATGTTTTGCAAAAAAATAATTAAATACGGATGAAAACATTGTAAAATCGCCTCTTTAAACATGTAAATCTATATCTAAATTTATTTTTGCATAATTGCACATGCACGTTGTATACAAAATTATTTCAATGAAGAAATTAAAAGAATATTTTGAAAACCCCAATGATACATACTTTGAGGAAAAAATGTTCCCTCTAGATGTATATTTAATTATAAAAAACACAATGTGCATGCAACTAATAGATGCCACAACATGCAATACAATTCATTATGTTGTTGTCATTTAAGTCATGTTCGAAATTCATGCGTAAAATCTAGACTTGCTTTAAACATAGTTACATTTGTGTGTTTTTCAGAGTACTCGCATCGTACGAGATCTCCCTTTCACATTAATATTATGGAGTTATACGCTACCCAACAGTTGGCATCCTTCATCACCTATTGGCCTTTGGCTCTGGGTTCGATGTTGGTTGTTTCGGCCTTTATATAGTACTCGCAAGTTGAGCACTCTTCACACTGTGGAAGTCTAGCTAACTTATTATTTAGGGCCACTTCACACACAAGACTGAGGGCACTCTTATTGGTGGAAAAGGGGGAGGCCAATCCAAGTTCACTTCACACTACGCTTGAGGGACCAATGGAGTACGTGAATGCACGATGGATGTAAAGTCTACATGGATTCCTACATGGCATCGAATGGATCATGTTTCATGGTCACTTGGACTATTTTCCGAGACCACCTCTTGGAGGCAGGCTTAACACAAAACCAGGAGACCATGGCATTCTGAACACTCACAACCCGTTGATTTATTCTATTTTATCATGTGTGAGAACCAACACTCACATGAATAGAAATTCATTGAAATAGCATTTGGTTGAGAGCCGGTCACATTTGACTTCACACTACACTTGAGGGCCCGTGACCACACTACATGATTTTGGAAGTGTGGTGGGACGGCCTTTGGACGCTTTCTTTTGGGCTCTCACACTTTCATGGTCACGGCTCTTGGCTCGTGTGTGAAGTGGCCCTTACTTCCCTCCATGATGAGATGCGGAAGTAGCAATGTCCTTGACCCATGGGCCGTAACAAATCTTCTCAAAGGACAAACCACAGGCGGTAAGCTTAATGAATAACAATTTTTGGTATCTGGATAAATAGTTGTGCATTTGTACTCACATCGTGCTAGAGCCCTGTTCACACTATGGACTAGACGCCGTGCTATGACACTTTACTTAGCATGTAAGTTTGGGGTAAGCCGTTTGTGTCCTAAATTGTAACCTATTTGACCTTTGTTGGATAAAAAGAGAACTATAACAAGAAGTTATAGCATCGCGTAATTCCTTGGGTGGGAGGGGGGGATTGGCAAAAACGTAGGAACTGTGTGCAATAGAATGTTGCGTCTAATATATTGGTTGTGAATTAAATTTGTAGAATAATTACATGTAATATAGGGTGCTCTAGGTGTGTCAAACATTGTTATATGTAATATAGCATTTGACATAACAATGTTTCACACACCTAGAGCACCCTATATTACATGTAATTATTCTACAAATTTAATTCACAACCAATATATTAAACCCTACATTCTATTGCACACAGTTCCTGCGTTTTTGCCAATATAGCATTTGACATAACAATGAACATCATTAAATTCCTAAGTGGTTCATATAATATACCATGGAAATAAGGCTCTAGATATGAAAAATAACATACCTTAGGTTTCAAATATGAAGAATGTTGATTTTTTGTGAAAAAATGAGGGATGGATGACATCACTTGTGAAATCATCACTCTTAATGGCCACCAGTTCAGGGTTTCATTATTCTTTATCTTTCATAAGAGCTTCAACACCAATGAATGGGGCTTATAGTTCATGATACACTTTGGAGAATTGGAGATTTTGTTAATAATATAAGATTTACAGGGTACCATTGAACAAATTATTTAACAATCTAGAATTACTTGTAGGGTGCTAATAGTCACAACAATTTACCATTGTTTAGAAAATTAGCATGCCTTGTAATCCATTCTAGTAGGTAAATAGCCCCCTCCCCCTCCAATTAAATACCACATTATCACAATTGTAAACTTATTCCAAGAGGATATGCCCCCTTCAGTTGTACTTGTACTTTCCAGATAGTGAGTGATAATAAATATCATAAATGGTTTAATTGCCCGTAAAAGAGAGTTTATGACAAGTTGCATAAGTACTAACCTATTCAAAATGTTTATGGGATATATCGGTGTGCTCATGGACAAGAATTGGAGGTTATTGAAAATGTACTTCATGCTCTCTAAAAATGTTGTTTGTGCTTTCACTTGAAAAGTCCTTGCATTCTAAGAGTCTAGTCGCACAACCCGTTTAAGGCCATGGCTAGAGTCGGTAACCACTCAAATTAGTTTATATTGTGCCCACACTGCTTGGTTAAGATAATTAGCTAACTTATGAGGTAGCTAACCTATATGAGGGCTAACCTATCTCACGGTTGCACCCACCTAGTTAAAATCAAAATAAAAGTTATCAATCTAGAAGTTAGTTGACTTTCAGGACCTTGCTTTTGTGAAGAATCTTAACTCATCCATACCCCTAATGCTAACTACCTTTTACAAATGAGTAGCCTAAGTTTTTTCCTCAATACCCACCTTTCATTTTCCCCATATCTTCTTCATTCCGCTACAAGGTGGACCACACTATTTTTTACATTGTCCCAAATTAGCATATGATTTCAAATAATAACATATAATTTTAATGATAAAGAACACAATGTTGACATTTAGATAAATATTACTATTCTATAATGATTATTCTATTCTATTCTATTTTATGCATAATGAAAACACAAATGATGCATGCCACAAAATTAAAATGTATCATAATTAGTGTCATGTTCATTATGGATTCTCTAATCTAACATAGTCCATTTTCTCAATATGTAGCTTCTAAAGCTTAAACATAAACTTATCCAAATTTGGCATGGTCCCGGGGGTGCACTCTTTATTCAAACCAAGAATCATGTGCATTTGCAACATACCCTAAAACCCCCCTATAAACATGTATTTTTTTGTAAGATCAAGTAATAAACATACAATTTCAATGGTAGAGATACAAGTGACAATGTGTATATGTTAAAAGAATACATTCCTATATAGTAGTTAACATAAGTATATAAATATACTTTTGACTAATATTGAACCCTTATCATATGTATAATGTAAAAGTCTAGCATCTATTAATAAATCCATTGAAGACTTTTTCATCCCTCAAATGTAACTTATAAGCATCTAAGTCTCTACTATATGTCATAGAAGTTAATGCATTTTTTTATTTTTTATTTTTTTTATCTACCATCAAGTGATCCGTAAGATTGTAAGTCTACTTATTCATGGTTCCTTTTTGATATCAACATAAATCATTCTCCATGCTTGATCCTAGAACTTGCAACCCTTAGAACTTGCATTAAATGCAATCCTATGCTTGGTCCAAATTGTTGCACATGTCGGAGGTTTGCTAATGATATAATATGATTGAGACGCTTGGGCATCAACACATGTGCAATTTCAATGCCGCTTGTGATCTAATGAAGGCATCAACTACCCACAACAACCACAAAGAAGCGGCATCAAAGAAGTGCCAACCATTCTCCTTGCAACCCTAAGCCTAAAAATATTGCGGGCATTATAGATGTACAACATTGCAAGTATTGCCAGGTACTAAGTGATTGTCAATTAAATTTCAGTCATCCATGACAATATTTCATCATGGACTTGTTAAGATGAAAATTAAATGTACAATTCACTAAAAATTGACACCCAGACTTTGCCATTTCATAAATCAAATGTAAACGATACAACTATGGCATTTAGTGTATCCTCTCACTCTCCCTAGTCACTTCCTCACCCTCAAGCATTCAAAGCACTAAAAAACACTTAGAAACACCCTCAAAACATACAATTTTCAACTCAACAATTTTCCATTGATAATCCTCATACACTTTATATAATATTCCAACACCTTCATCTTAAGTATCATTCCCCCTTAGTCCATCTTGGCCTATAGTAAGTTTCAAGGGTTAGGGTTAGGGTTCAATTGCCATAATTGTTCCTCTAACTTACCCTTCTCTTACTTCCTATTGGCAATAGCAAGCCTTGAAGATTAGGGCTAGGGTACGCCCCCATCACCACAACCATTGTTGCTCTAACCTGCTTTTTTTATCAAGTATAAATTTCTCACATATGGGGGATTATATTCATAGTCACCCATGCATGTCATTAGAGTTCTAATGAGAAGCAAAAGGAGTGGAACATGTGGACGACGAGTTGCAAAAGTAGTGACCTACTCCAATTGTTTATGGGGTTTAATTGGTTTACTCATGGACAAAAACTAAAGGTTATGGATAACATGCTCCATGCTTTGGTTTGTGCTTCATACTCCATCATACAAGACCTCCCTTTCAAGCTACGGACTAGTTAACCAATGAGAGGAGAGTAGATGACAAGTTGAGGTAGTAGAAACCTAATTGAGTTGTTTAGGGGCGCAATTGTGTTATGATACATGTTCTAACTCTACAAGCTTCTAGTTGTACAATCACATTTTTCATAACAAGTGCCGACCTTCTTTGATGCCCCAGGCGAGATCACATCTTCATTCAGCTGGGCCCCACCCCTCCCACACCTCTTTCACTGCCCAGTCTTCCTGCCTGCACATGTGTGGGAACTCCTCCTCCTGGGGAACCAATGTGACAATACCCGGTCCAAATTACAAATATTCAAGTTGACATCACTTTCATTTTTCCCGAGTCATTTGATGGAGTTCCTTCACATGCCACAGGAGCTTAATGGACCGGGCGCTTGATGGCTTAAGTGACCATGTGTTGTCACATTGGTTCCCAAAGAGGAGGAGTTCCCACGCAAGTGCGGATAGGAAGACCGGGTAGTGGAGGAGGCGTGGGAGGGGGTGAGGCCCAACCGAATGAAGATGTGATCTAGCCCGGGGCTTCTTTGATGAGCTTCCGAATCGGACTTAACTCGTTCAGGCGATTTTGGTGCGATTGTGGTTCGGCCTTCGGGGGGTTAACTTATAAGTTGCGGTAGTGGTGACAACAATAATAACTCCACACCTGATAGTGCATTTTACCTTTTATTTTGCAAAGTGCTTAAATGACCAGGTATTGTCACATTGGTTCCCAACGAGGAGGAGTTCCCACGCAAATGCGGGCAGGATAACCGGGTAGTGGAGGAGGTGTCGGAGGGGGTGAGGCCCAACCGAATGAAGATGTGATCTAGCCCGGGGCTTCTTTGCTGAGCTTCCAAATCGGACTGAAGTGTTTTAGGCAATTTTGGTGTGATTGTGGTTCGTCCTTTGGGGGGTTAACTTATAAGTTGCGGTAGTGGTGACAACAATAATAACTCCACACCTGAGAATGCATTTTACTTTTTTTCTACAAAATACTTAAGTGACCAGGTATTATCACATTGATTCCCAACGAGAAGGAGTTCTCATGCAGATGCAGGCAAGAAGACTGGGTAGTGGAGGAGGCGTGGGATGGGGGCGGGGCCCATCCGGTGGCTTCTTTTATGAGCTTCCGAATCAGGCTGAACTATTTGAGGCGAATTTGGTGCGATTGTGGTTCGGCCTTTGGGGGCTTAACTTCTAAGTTGCGGTAGTGGTGACAACAATAATAACTCCACACCTGAGAGTGCATTTTACCTTTTTTCTTCTCTTTCACAAAGTGCTTAAATGACCGGATATTATCACATTGGTTCCCAACGAGGAGGAGTTCCCAAGCAAATGCGAGCAGGAAGACCGAGTAGTGGAGGAGGTGTGGGAGGGGGTGAGGCCCAACTGAATGAAGATGTGATCTAGCCCGGGGCTTCTTTGATGAGCTTCCGAATCGGACTGAACTGTTTGAGGCGATTTTGGTGCGATTGTGGTTCAGCCTTTGGGGGCTTAACTTCCAAGGTTCGGTAGTAATGACAGCAGTAATAACTCCACACCCGAGAGTGCATTTTACCTTTTTGCCTGCAAAGGAGTCCCTGTTGAATGATTTACGATGACGGGGATTTTTATCTGGTTTGAGTTGTCATATTTAATTCAGCTGCCCCGAGCCTGCCTACATGGCTTTTCGGGTATGCAGTGCTTGCATTAATTAACCCCCGCATAAGGCTTCTTGGCCCTTGGGTGCATGTGTGATCCACTTTTGTACCTACTGCAGTAAATTAGACTTAAGCATCACTCAAGGAAGGCTTTTCGCTCGACCGAAAGTCCGTCCATCCAACTAACCATTCAAGGCCCCAACTCTATGTTCTATGGTGTATGCAATAGTTCATACAAGTTCCCGACAATTATCTATTTCATTCTATGTCAATTTTTGTTCTACGTCTTGCGGTGTGTTAACATTATTCAGATTCATAACAATGTTATGTGGGACTAACGATATTTCATGGAATATTCCTCACATTCAATCTGAATATGGGAGAATGTTCTATGGAATATTGTCAGTCCCACAGAATAGTGTTATGGATCTGAATAATGTTATGGTGATCAAGGCGAGTGAAATGGGAATGATTAAGTCATCCATACTTAGTCTATGATACTTAATCTATGTTTAGCATCACACGTACCACAACATGGAAACGAAAATACAATTTTATGTAGTAATGGTGTAAGATACATTGTGGCATGTTTTTGAATCTAGATCGTTTATAAAAACCAAACTTTTACAAGTATGTACTTTTTTTACATGTATGAATATTCCAATTGGAAGAATAATGTAATTGATAATGAGTTCATTTTGAGAGGGCCCGTCACTTTGAACGGTAACTGAGGATTTAACAATGAATATCCTCAAACAGTTGACAGTTTGAGGCCCATAATGAACCACTTGGACTTGTACAGGTTAATAGATATATTGTGATTGGAGTAGACTTCACACCCAAAATTATATCTCCCCTTCGAAATTAAGTAATTTACACATAATCAAAATGCCTTAACAATGTGGCAAAGAGGTCTTCCAACGTGAAACTATTTATTTCTTTATTGTGAGCATCAATTTTCTTACAAAGAAAATATTAATAAATAAAGTGCCTGAAATAATGTAGGAAAAAATAGAGAAGAAGACGAGTGTAAATTCTTACATTGTTGTGAAAGAAAGTTGTCAACAACCAATGTAGACTCTAGAATATGTGCTCTTGAGTGTGGTTGGGAATGCACCTATTGCCTGGTTCTCAATATGTGAACCTCATAATAAAATTAATTAACTTGACATGATAATGGCCAAGGGCACTTTGGTATTTTTAATAATCTCATGTTAATTAAATCCTTTTAATTCAACTTGAAAAGGCAGTGTAGTCATCCTTCTAGGATCATCAATTTTCCTTTATTAATTGTTGTTTAGTTGCAATGTCCGAAGATAGTCTTTTACCTAGTCTACCCTACATTTGTTTGCACATCATTTTAAAAAAAATTGTCTAGTGATGCCTAGGTGAATTCCACAAGGTTTGGTTGAAAGGGCAATGTATTGTTTGGTGAGATGTCATGAAACAAGGAATGTCTCTAAAATGAAACGAGGACGATACTGTGGATTGTTCTAGTCATTGTATACCATAAAGCATATAAGTGTGCTCATAATTTGGAATTGTATTTTTGGGTTTTTAATTCTCACTTTTAATTCAATAACCCACAATCAACAAACATGATTTTGTGTGAGCAATTTGTATGTGTCGGTTCTATGTATGGTTCAATTTTGATGTTGTCTACATTTAGAGTGGATATGTATTGAAAATTTTCAAAGTGTTGGGATTGGTTTGGGGATAGTGAACTAACAAATATATTCATTATTATGCTCTAACAACGAATTGTTTGAAGGACTCCAATGTCATATAACCCTAAATCATTTTGATAGTATGTATGTCAAGATACCGCCGCTATAAGATACTAGAAAGTGTGTTTCCACATATTTTCCCTCTTCCATAACTCACAAGTTATCGTTCACTGTTCATGGCTCATATAATAGCATTCCCTTGTGGGGCATTAGCAGTCCCAACTTTTGAAAAATGTTGGTCAAGGTTCAAGAAAGCAATATGGCTAGCTGTAACAAAATCAATTTATTCCCAACATGTTCCAACAACTCCACTCACCCACATGCAACTTAATATGTAAGGTAGACGAGGCTAATTTGGTTAGCTTCCTTAATCAAAGACTTATTTTTGGCTCTTAATCAGGAGTACGGTTGCTTTAATTTGGTGGGTGAATAATACATAATGATTTTGGCACTGCATTGATGATATTTGGGTTAGTCACCTTCGCAAAAATCAAACTACACCCATCATCCTCCATAATGAGGAGTGCTATCACCGAGCTATGACACACTTGATTTTTGTGCCCAAGGTGGGCAAATCAAGAGGCAACAACTTGGGAAGATTAGGAGTCAACATGTGAATGTGAAGTGCCAAACAACTTGTCTTGTGGGTATTCTATATTGAAAAAACAATTCGGGAACATTATCTTACATGTGACCACTTTAGAGACATGGCACAACCAATATTGGCATTCAACTTGGTTCTCATTGGCAAATGACCCATGTAGAATTTGCTAACAATGTCGTCCACTTACACAACAATGAACCATAAAAAAAAATCTCCCTACAATAACACATTGGGAAGTAGAGAATCCTTGATTGTGGAGCCTAGATCAACATCTTCCTCAACTCCGATTTCAATGATTCCAATTTTTTTGGTCTTGATTCGCAATTGCTAACAACTCAAGCTTCACATGCTCAAATCCATCAGCTGGATGATTCCACAAAGCTGGAGATGTCCACATTAGGTTCATTCACCTTTATGCAGATGAGAATGACACACGCTTTTCTTGTTGTACTGATCCACACTCTCCGCACTAACATGTATAACTTAATACATTTGTGCATGAATTAGCCTCCACCCCTCAGATCTCACTCAAAGACTTGGCAAGATGCCTCACTCTTATTCAAGCACAAATTATTCATGATGAAGGTCCACAAATTTTATCACAACTTGGGCTCCACCTTGCATTTGTGGCTTAGCATTCGTAACCCTTAAAGGTCATGGTTGTTTCTCGAATGTGAGATAGCTAAAGACGATCGATATTTCATGCTCAAATGTTGTTCACACCAAAACAAAATTTGCTACAAAGTATCCAAAGAGTACATCCATATGGTGGAGATCTAAATATTACATCTTGACATGGTGAGTGTCTATGTATAAATATGTGCAAATTCAATAAACAATTCACATCAAGATATTTTTATATTGCATTTATCTCCTCGGGCTCAAACTAACCTAATGAAAAATTAGTTGGGAGGATTCAAAGAAATTTAATCATTTGTAATTTAACGGAGGCTTAATATGTCATAATTACATAGAATTGCATGCTATATTACATTCTTTATTTTATTTTATTTTCATCCTATTAGGCTATTTTGAATGTATATTTTACTCTAAGAAGCGCACTAGAAGGATAAAAATATTTTCAATAAGAGCGATCGTTTAAAAAATCGACTAAAACTCATCTTTCTCAACAAGAAAGTTTGATTTTTCTTGTCTTCAAAGCCCCATCGGAGCCTCGGTGACCTTTGAGGTGAAGTTGTGTAGTGGGTATTCATCTTACATAACCATCTTGGAGAAGATGCACTCAAAGACTTTTTTGGCAAGATACGCATTGAATATGGGTAGATCTAGTAGATAGAAGAAATCTTTGTCTTAAAAGACATAAGAATAAAGTGTCCACCAACTTTTTTTTCCAGTCATTTTTCTATGGTGAAGTGAATTGATTTACACGCACATGTTAAAAATATTGGGCTTTTTTCTTCTAAGGTGCCACCTCCACTCTTTGTGGGTAAGAGGGGGCGCCAACTAGCTTCGCATGGGTGGAGTAAAGTTGTCAAAAAAATTGGTCAAACAATTAAGCTCCATTTGTGGTAGTAGCCAACAAGCTCCAATGTGAGCCATGGATGGAGCCCATCCTTCCACACGAGGGCTCAAGTTGCCTAGGGTTTAGTTGGGTGGGATGAGTGGTGTCACCACTTTCTCCTCCATTCTCCACCTCTATAGTCACCACCCTCTTGGTCTCTTAACTTATACCTTGCAACCTCTTTACCTATATACTCGGGGGGGGGGGGGGCAGTGTGTTAAAAAGTTAAGGATATAAGTGCGAACAACCACTATTTTATAGGGGGGTATTACTTTCAATTCTCTTCTTTTTTTCACATGCTATCATTATGTAAATTTCTACTTTGGGTTAATAGAAAAATGGCTTCCATTACTTACAATTCCAAATTACCTATTATTCCATACCCTATAGTACTTTAAAGATGTCCAGTGCCATTTTTGATACCCTATATTACTCTTAAGTCCATTTATAATTTTTAGCCCCCATGTTTTTAAAATACCCTATCATTTGTTCGCACGTATATTGCCACTCCAACCAATGACTACCCCCCCCCCCGAGCCTATGTAGTGGCGATTGGTGGTGCCACCTTTTGGTTGTAGTGGAGTTCATGAATTTTGGGTACCAAATTCTAAGCTTCTTATTAGGACGCACTGGTGGTCACCACTATATTGCCACCCAAATTGACACATAGGTTCTATGCATTCATCAAATACTCGCTTTGATTCATCTAAATGTGAGCCACCCTAAACTCTACAAAAATTCACATGCTCGCCATCTTGATTGCTCCTAAACTCACATGTAACCAAACCTACTACTTTATAAAATTTGAAAATTTGAAAAAAACAAAAACAAAACAAAAGAAGAAGAAGAAGAAGAATTGGTGTCCACTAATGAGAGCTTGCCACCTAACCATGGTTGGCATTCATGCATGTAAAAATAAAATCGATTCTTGGTTCTTGGATTTATTATTGAAGCCTAATATAGAAACAATTGTCCTTACTTTACTTAGGAATGTTATGGCTTATGAAGCATCCCCATAACAATTTTGGACCACATTTAATACACCATTTGTAAACATACAAGAATTTTGTCTTTAATAACGTCCCAAAATTCCGTTTTATTTCCTTTGCAAGCTACGAACACAACCACCATGTTGGCTGAAGGTCATACGCCATAGGATGCTTCATCGCTCATTTCAAATAGTGAAGGCTGACATGGAATAGAGTGGTTTCAAAAAAAATTAAAAAAATTAAAAAATCCGACCACTTCAATTTTCAACTGCATGAGGACTAGAATGTAGCATATACTATAAAAATGCCATCTCAACAAAACTATGGAGAAAGGGTTCTTTGACATCAAATTCATCTTGAAAACTATTGTGATCACTAATTATTATAAAAAAAGAAAAGAAAAGGAAAAGAATAAAAAAATCATAACTCCTTTATGAGAGTTGTCATACATGAATTCCCCGCCCCCCGGCCCCACGCCAATAAATTTTATTGTCTAGATCATAAAGTTTGTATGAGCTTTTACGGGTTGAAATTTGTTACATGCAACTCTTGTACGATCATAAATACAATCATAAATATAGGCTTCTTAAGGTCACATGAGACAATGTTACCTCGTTGCCAAGGTGCATTGGTACAACCATGTAACTTAAAGCCTCTTTACACCATCCGAGAGTGACCTTCCCACTCCCGACCAAGTCATGGTCACCTTCATGGCTCTTATGTTGGACACATGAAACGAAGCCTTGAAATTTGCCACGTGGAGCTTCCGGCAGAAGAATTGGCCGTGTAATTCTCCAAGCCTAGTACCCACTTGAGAGAGGGAATTGCCGTATACAAGTGTACCTCTCATCATTCATCCAACATAAATGTCCTTGAAATAGTATGCAACCCGGAGGTTACTTTTTGAGTTGATTTCACACCAGGATTATTTTTAGAGATTTTGAATTATTGAATTTGAGAGCATTTGAAATGAATTGATAACAAAATTATATGGGGTTAAGTTTTAATGTTGGATGGATGAGAGGTTCGTTTGAATACAATGATTCTCTCTCTCTCTGGCTTGGGGTTTGTAGTGTATGTGTAAACTCTTACATCGTGGATGCAAGGGCTTTAGTAAAAACAAGTCCCCTACAAGGTTGAGGGTTGATTCGTTCCAATTGGAATCCAATTCACTAAGTCAAGGAAATTTATACCGTTTTTGAAGTCAATTTTCTTCGAATAGTTGATTTCATACTATAAAATAGCTCGATGCATTTTCACCATGCTAATGGATGAGTTTATGTAGACACCACGAAATTGTACCCTCTCTCCATATACACCTACTTATTGTTCATGAAGGTGATATGGTTACCGCTCTAAGCTCATGAGCCTTATGTGGTCACTCTTATGAACACCTATATGCACGCCTGTACTGAATGGTAAATGGCAAGGATTGTTTTCAAGAATGGACATAAAAAAGACATATGTCACAATAAAATTGATGTATAAGTTTAAAAAATTATTAATTATTTTAGGTTCAGTAATTATTGTTCTCCCTCTTTAGTATGAAACGTTTGGGAAGCACACAAAAAGTCGTATTATCGAGATGTCGTCTTCTCATTAATATTACAAATGGCGTAAAGTTGTCGTATTATCGAGGGTATACAAAAACACAAGTAGTATGAGCTTAAACATATATACGACAAGTTTAAGCAATATAGATGGTATGAAATGATAATTCGTAACTCCAAACAAATACAAATATTCTCATGAACTCTTGAAATAGGAGTCCAAAGATCTCTGGTGTTGCCTACCCAAGTTAGCAACTGTCATCTTATCTAAATTCCCTACTAAATTTTGAAAGCTAGTAATTTCATTAACACCAAATTATAAAGAGTTCTTCAATAAGAAACTACACAACAATGATGCATGAGATTTAGCATCAAGATATTGATGATATTATATCACCTGTGTACAAGGCAACATGCTAGGCAAAATGCCACTTTAACCCTAACCATGTCCATTCTACACTAGTAACCCTAATTATCATTAAGTTCCCAATGATAAGTGAAGTTCCCAAATAGTTCCCAAGTGAAAATGAATGTATTTTAGATGTACATGTATAACATAGATGAAAGGAATCTTAGCATTAACTACCTCTATAATATGACAAAACATAGATTCTAAATGTTGTGTTATCCAGTGTCATAATTGTATAAAAGAGGGAATTTTGAACTAAAAAGTTTGGTCTTGTTAAAATGTGTTGTCATATCGAGGTTGTTGTATAAACAAGTGTCGTATTAACGAGGCTAGACTGTAACATAATTGGGAGGGTCTATGTAATTATTGTAAGATGAAGAAAATATTCACTTTCATTTCCTTATTTTTTTGCACTTTGATTTTGTTTATTATGCAACTTAAAATGATTGTATGCATGATTTGCAATAAATAATTGGATGAGACAATTCAAGCTTCGAAGTAACGGTCCACACTATATGCAATGTTGAAAGTTCCCATGGTAGGGCCACAACCCTTATTTGTTAACTCCTTCCCACAGTTTACATGAAGACTAGCAAGCAAAGAACAAACCAAAAACAAAAACAAAAACAAAAAAAATGGTAAAAAAGATTGTCTATTGTGGCACTACTTCAAATGCAAATTATTGTTATCATGGAGCTTTGAAAACAATTCCAAGTATCTATTTATCTACCTTAAGTCTATCTATCTCTTGGTCTATCATATTTACTTTCCCATTCCATTTTGTACGTGATAGACTATATGTAAGGTTATTTTATCTATTCTTTAGCAGTTTGACTAGTTTGGGTACTTAAATTGATGTGATTTCCAAACAAACCAACTTGGGAAAGTTTATGGGTGTTTAGTTTGGGAAGTTGGTTTGACGGGAAATTAGTGAAGGTGATATTGAATTTCTTTACGCTATGAAATTAACACCTCCAGAAGATCTAGGAAGCATTATTCATCCCGACAATGTTCTTTAAAATACTATTCATGCCAACACTACTCACTGAAAGTACTAGCACCGTTCATCTTTGCATCATGTTTTGAAAGTACTTTCCATAACAACAATGTGTATTAAAGTATCGGCACTATTCACAATATTCGTACTATTCCTACCAACATCAACTTCTTCCTATTGTCCAATCATCTTCCCATAAAGGCAAGACGGTTGAAGCCCCTGTTAGATGCTAAATACAGAAACTGAACTCAACCACGGGGTTGAGTAATACTATGCTCACAATCATGTGTTTGCATATAAAAAAATGATCACTCTACAAATTCCTTAGAAGTTAGAGTGCGCATTAATTATCCTGACATGTATGGTATATGAGCATGCAGTCATGAATTTAGTATCACTTAATATAAAATATAACCCTCACTAATTTTGAGACTTGGCAAAATACTGCATGTTTCGGGAATTAGTACCACACGCATTAAATGTATGTAACTATGTAGTATAAATGAAAAAGTTCTATGGTGTTGACAAAATGGTATGGTGTTCCTAGTTATTCACATGCACATATAATCCACTAGGGGATTATGTCCTCCGACCAAAGTTCCTTAGAGAAACCACACATTCAAATTGCACATACACATCATTTGCGAAATGTTAAACAATCCGACAAATTGTTTACAAAGTTCTTAATGATGTGCACAATCTCTCCCCAATGAGCAATAAGTAGTTTATACTTGAGGCATGCCAAAAAACGTAGCTAGCAATGGCAATCAATCCCATGTTGGCCACCCGTACCATGCACTTCTTTCTTGTACATGTAAGGTTGGCTCACCCATGGAAGTCCACATCCACTAGATTGTACACTTGGAGAAAACTTGTCCATTCCAACCACTTGTTGCAACTGGTCCACTGGGACTCATTGTGAGAAAATGCATAAATAAATAATTCCAGTTGTCAAGCATAGGTATTTGGTTGCCAACTCTCCCAATTTTGCAACCAATAGCATTTTTTTATGCATTTTTTTGCCATGAGTCACAATGGACTAGTTACAATGGGTGGTTGGAATGGACAAGTCTTCTCCTAGTGGCAAGGGTCTTATGTGGTCACTCTTTTTAATTGAATATCTATTTTTGAGTACCCAATATAGTTGAGTTTGTTGACTCCCGCATCGAACCTTGATTCATTAGTATCAATACCCTTCTCCCATGATAAAATTGTTTAGTAAAAGGGGAGAAAAACAAGCCTAGATTCATGTTATGACAAAAGTGGAGTTGCACTTGGCCACATGGCTCAGAGGCAAACTTGTGAGTGTAAAGCATAATTCCTCATGGAGACGGTTGCTTTCTAATAAATGTGCAAAAATGCCTTCCATTTCTCAAGCATCTATGCGTTTGTGGTCTCACATTAGGACTCCATGTGGCAAGGCTTTTAGTTTCATAAGGCAATAATGTTACCAAGCACCTACAATGACATGTGTTATGATGGGGATTGAGTTATGTGCACAAAATGTATTAAACATTTTATCTTCAGCAGTGAACATAGTTGGACATGTCTATGCGATCGTTAAAGTGAAAGACAATCCTCACTAAAGAATCTTCTAATTTTTCACTTCTACTCCAATTCTAAAGATTTGTGAATACAACCAAATGAAACAATTTCCAAACCAATATCCAACAATCCTAAATGTTTGTGGAGTTAAAAGTCCTTGACAAAAGAAAATAATCACATAATCACACAAGTACCCAGAAGCACATGCAATCCTTTATGTGTTACTTTTATTCGTGGAGTTGAAAGTGCCTATAATAGAGCCATGTAACTTCCAAGAAAAAAAATTCAAGTCACTATTTGTATTTGCCAATGAGGCTCGACATATAGTGATTGTTTTCCAAAGCCTTATGCCACATGTCATGCTCACATGGGATCCTCGCAAATTTCTACAATTGTCGTTCAAAATCTTACTCACTTTGGCAAGAGTTGCCTAGATGACCTCATAGGCACTTATGGTACTAGAAATTGTATTCCCTCATGACAAGCTTCAAAATGATAAAAGTCATTGTGTTTGTGAAGCAAAGACCACTTATGGGAACGATGTGAGAAATTTTGGCCCCACAACACAAAACGGGATCTTTGCAATATGACCTCAATTGCTATTGTCATTTGTGCCCATGTTGTGAGGGACCATGTATTCTAAGGTATGTGAGGCTATTGTGGGTACTCACAAAAGTTCACATGGTTGCACGAGACAATCAACCACTAACTCTAATAGTGTTGATTGTTAGCAAATCCTCGAGGGAACCAATGCAATTGAATACATGGATTTGGACATCATGATTTAGATACAAATTTTGAGAGTCAAGAAGCTCGATGTGAGCCATTGGACAAGTGCATTGTAGTCTCGTTTGTGGCAATCCTCATAAGATATTTGACAATATATTTTTATAGCACATCTTAGAATGTGTAACGCCCCCTATACCCCCTCGTCTTTAAAGGATTCAATGTTGATGGATTCATACTCACACATATTTAAAACATATCATCTAAATATGTACCAAAATGCAACCAATCCAAAAGTTCACTCATTTATGAAATTTGACATACTCTTGCTTAGCTTATCAATGAGTGAACTTGTGATTGGTTTGTTGATTGCTTTATGGTCGGACTTGCGCTTAAGACTTTGCCCTTCACACTATGGCACCCCAAGTCCCCTAAAATGCATTTTCCCTCATTTATTTATTCTCTTCTAGTGTCCATGAACTCATGACTTTCGCCTCTAAGTGGGACTTTGGAAAGTGGGGCTTGTGGGATGTAGTGTAAAGTGCCCCTTAATTTCTATAGCAGACCCAACAAACATCCAATGTGAAGGTTTTGTTTTGCAATACCTACCATCGGATGTGCAATAAAAAACTGCCCCCTATAGACTTATGGGTGATCCATACTAGATTCGACTAAGTTGACTAAGTTGGGGTTTGTGAAAGTTTGATCCATGTATTATTTGTCCTAAATTAGTCGTCACCAGGCTCAACATAGGAATTGTCACTTTCACCCATCCCAATGGTAGGTGTGTGAACATATACTCCTGAAGTGAGGTCAATTTCTACTTTGTTGACGGGCAACATAATATACTTAAGTAGTGATAGATTTCTACATCAAGCAACTTACTAATTCATCCAAGAGCATAAGCATTATCCATAGTTGCAATTCTTCATCCATGGAGGCATGATTTCATCCATTGCTATCATATTTTGTCCATTCTCCTCTCGTTGGTTATTTAAGTAGTCCATAACAACTCTCCCTATTTTTGATAAATTGTTATGCTTGCACTTGAGATCTAACATCTTTCCACAAAATCACTATATTCCAAGTAAATCTACTTTTGGTCTAGGTATAAGGTAGATGGGTTGTAATGGTTACCTTTTCAACTAGCCCACTTCTCCTACAATATGGAACACATGATTAATGCAAGAAGGTTAGCATTATTTCAAGACCGTAGCCACTTTCCTCATAATTTTCCAAGCTCATATTAATATGTGGTTCATTATCAAAACAAGATTCTCGCACTCATTCAATGGTCATATTGGTCATATAAGTCCCTTGATTATATTGACCATTGAATGGTTATGCCATTTTGAGCATGCAACGCAGTTTCCTTTAAACACACATGTCTTTTTGGTATTTGTTCTTGGAGCCACACCAAACCGCATACCACTCTAATATAGGTGTCTGATAAAGACAAGTAACTGAATTGGGCACGTGTACCTTTTCATTAAGCATTTTTTGATATTCAAACTAGTGTCTGAAGGTTTTTGGGCATAGTCGGTCAAGATCCTAGTGATTCTAAATCCAGATGGTTACATGTTGACATCTTCTAGTTTTGCTTTACTCATTTGAGGTATATTCCATAGATTCCTCTAGAATGATCGGTAATTTTCCTGAATTAACTGGTTATTTTTCAAACTCAATTGGTTCATCTGCAACTGACCGCCGGTTCTCCCCGAACATAGGTTTCAAACATCATTCATGTTTGATTGATTATGCTGAGTTATCTTTATCACCTACCACTAGAAGTAGTTATGGCACGTGATCAGTATAAGGCCAACGGGCTCATATTCAGGGCGGTATTTATGTACGAGTGTTCATTTTTCTTCTTTTCTTTAGTTAATATGGCACCCCTCAATGCCACTGCTGTTATATATGACGAACTTCTACATTCTATTTGCATACTAAAGTCAGGTGTTCTGATCCTTTGTCGGGGTTGGGTGGTGTCTTTGGATGTAACGCCGGTCGTCTGACATTAGTGAGGTAGTTTATTTGGATCAACTTGTGTGTTGGATTAATTTGAGCTTGAATTGGCTATGGATTCGTTTTGTCTACATAAACTCATCCATTGTGGAAGGTGAAAACGCAGCGATCTTATATTATAACCTTTAAACGAGTATTTTTAGACTATTGGTTGTAGTACACTAAATATGATATCTAGTGTTTGATTATATTTAATGTTGTTTCCATCTTACCTTGCTCAACACTAATTTTAAATTCCTTGACAATTAGTGCTACACATAAATGTGTTATTGCCTTCCCTACTACCACCTCCCTTCTTGTGAAGCATGAATTTCATTGGACTTGCGATTTTAGGTGTGGCACCCCACCTTTTTGCTCGCTGATCTCCCGTCTGCCGAAGTCAACAACATTTTTTTCATATCCTTACTAATATTAAATTCAAACATGTAACTTCTACATATTACCATGGTTGATAATTAGTGTTTGAGTTTACATTTAATGTTACTTACTTTCATAGGGTTATTGACATTTAGTGTATCAAACACTAAATATCCTTTTTAGTGTGGTGTCGAATTGGCATAAATCAACCCTCAAACTTGTAGGGGAGGGTTTTTATTGGAGCTCCTTCATCCATAGTGGATGAGTTTATGTAGATGTCACAAATCCCACCTATCTGTCGTATTGATGGCTATTAGATTCGACATGTACAAGTATATCTAAGGTATGTGGCCCTATTGTGGGCACTTCCAACTCCATAAACATTTGGGCTATTAGATTGGTTTGTGATTGTCTTCAGTCTTAGCGATTGCAAATCATGAGAATTGTTGTTTTGGCAAGTTTCAAAATTAGGGCATGGATACATTTCAATTGCGGTAGTATTTGATTTTCTTATATAAAATGTTCACATAGGCCCCCTCAAACTAGAATGGTGTTTATATTTTGAGCGCATAATTTGATCTCATTGTTTTTTTGGTGTATGTCCTTAACTACAAGCCTTGCCACGTACCACTCAAATATAGCTCTCAAATGAAGGAGAGTGATTAGATGAGGTCCATGTGCATTAACTTATCTCACTACAGGAATCAAGAGTTCATATAGTTAGTAATACAAAATTCTTATTTTTACTCTTGTAATGGATTCAAAAGCATAACCTTTAGAGATCCATCACACAAATACCATTGTTTTGATAAGAACTTGCTAAGATTGGTTTGAAGCACATATATTATAGATTGGTGGAAAGTTGCAAGCATACAATCATCTTATCTTGATTTGATCAAATTGTCAACATATATCTTTTGATGTGAGCACTTCATGAGTTATAGAGGATAACCATGCACATAGTCTCACGATTGAGCTTTTAAATATGATAGATAATTTCAATAGCTACATCTAGGGGAAACAAAAAATCTCAATTTATTTTTTTATTTCAAAACGTTTTTGGGGCAAGATTTGGTCATTTAAAATTCAAAACCCTATTTTGAAACATATAAGGCATTATAGTAATCGGGATTTAAGTATAATTTGAATTTATGCATGAAAATTCCAACCACCAACATGACGTACATTGGATCTCAAATCTACACAAATACAATGGTTGGTGAACATAAACTACAAACATTTAAAGTTGTGGTTGTTGCTTTTGTTGTTGTGGTTTGATGTCTTTGTCCTCACAAGTGCACATCTCTTATTATTTTTGGACAAGTGGTTTGTCCAACTAAACTTATATGCCAGTTTAGGCTAAAATAGACATGTTTTGAACTTGAAGAAATGAGCATTATCAATGTAGGGGGACCCTCCTACTTGTGCATGTCCACTCAATCCCACTTCATACACTAGGACAAAATGTGTCCATTCCAACTATCCATTGCAACTCATGGCAAGACAAATGCATAAAGCATTTTTTTTTGTTGTTAATTAGAGGTTTTGGAGGATTGGCAACCAAAAACCTTTAGTTGACAACATAAATGATATATCCATGCATCTTTTCACCACGAGTTGCAGTGGACAAGTTCTCTTCTAGTGAGTCTTTGAGTTTAAAGGAGTTTAAAACTTGAGAGCTTCACATTGGTGCACAACAAAGCACGACCGTAGAACAAAATGCTTGTTGATGAATGTTCCACGTTAGACGATTGTAGAGCACACATAATACTAGCTCAATAACATGCCAAAAAGCCATTCTAAATAACAATAATGTGAAGTACATGTAACTATTGTGTGTGGGTGAATTCTTTGAAGCGTGTTGACAGGTGAGTGAGAGGTGCTCTCCAAGAGTTGTTGAGGGAGTTGTTGAGGTACGAACTCGATGCAGCTCGTACGAGACCATGTGGTGTTGTAAGGGTAATTAAAGTGAATTTGGCTTACAAAGCATACATATGAGAGGGGTATTGTTTCACCTAGTTTCTACAAATACATATAGTATATGATTTTTTTTGGGGAAGGTAAGTGTATCCTATATCCCCCTAAGATTTCCACAAGGAGAGTTGATTTCATTCTCATTTCATCAAGATACATCTTATACCCCCTAGAAGTTCATAAGAGTTGAGCCATGAAGTAGTAATTGCCACCCCCATGTCATACTCCAATAACTTTACCATAACAAAATGATTTATGAACAAACATCCAACAAATGTCAATTTTATTCCAATCCCTTGTATCTTGTACACATGGTTGAGGCAACTTAGTCTACATGTTTAGAATTTTCATATACAAACATGGGACTACTGTGTAGTCTAGGATTTGTATGTATAGTCCATTTTTTGGTCACAACACTTTGTGTATAGAGGGTTTATGAGGGGCCATGTATGGATGTGGCTTTGACTCTCATTATAATACCATTGTATTCGTAAAAACATCACAGTCACATGTGATGTTTATTTTCAAGGCCGACTCTAGTTTCCAATCTTGTGAAATGCACTTGAACTTTGGAGAAAGTTGTAGTTGGCAAAAACTTGTGTAGTTAGCAAAAGTTGTTTCTAAAGACCAATTCAAGTCGGCCTTTTTTGTATTTGAGAAACCGGCATATGTGACATTTTTATGTGTTAGGTAACGTTTTCACAAATATCATGTTGTCATACAAGAGTTTCCCCCCAACCCCCTCCGGTGATTGTTAAATTATTCTAATATACGTCTAAAATCATAATGATCATTTTTGCTTTACATTGTGTATGTTGTTGTCTTGTTATTATGTTGGAGTTTTTTTGCAATGCAACATACCATTACTTAGGTGTAGGTTGATGCACAATGGGACTAGACTTTTTTTAGGCATTATGCCTTTTTAATTTTAGGCTTCCATCACCAAATGAATAATACTTACTTTAGTCCCATGCAATTTGAATAGTGTAGTCCAAAATTCACTCACAAACTTGTAATCTCTATCACTTATAATCTCTCGTGGAAGTCCATGGTGTCTAAAAATTTGTCTCATAAATAACTCAGTTACTTCATAAGCACTTATAGTGATAACTGTAAGAATAAAATGAGCTATCTTAGTCAATCTATCCACACATGCCATGATATTGTCGACGTTACTTTGAGTCTTAGGCAATCCAACAATAAAATCCATACTAAATGATTCGAATTTAAAGTTAGGTACATCAAGTGGTTGTAATAAGCTAGGGCTCTTTATTTGTTTTGATTTAGAGACTTGGCATTTGAAACATCTCTCAACATATTCCTTAATATTTTTTTTCATTCCTGGCCAATAACAATGGCGTCTTGACTGCCATATAAGTCTTTTGAAAACTTGGATGGCCTGTTATTGGAATGTCGTGAAGTATTGTTCAATAATATGTCATTGATGATTGGCAGCTAGTTAAACCTTGGTGGAGGCTACCATAACTATAATCAATAATATTCAAATATCTATATAAACATGTTTGCTTGCATGTTGTTCAACTAGTGAAGGGTCCATGTGGAACCAAATTTTCCTCATCACTTGCTTGCCAAGTCTACCAACATATTAAAACTATACTTGCCCCCAAAATATATTGCAATCTATTAGCCTCTCACTTTCCAATTCCCTTTTAGAAAGGCAGCATGAGCGAGAGGTTGAGTAATGTTATGATTCACTTATATGCTACTATGTTGTCATACAACTTCACAATTGTCATGCATCTACAATGCTAAAAATCAAGCCAAAACTACGAGTCTTTGTGTAAAATAACAATTCTAAAGCATCTCAATCAATATGGAGAATTGTTTTATATTGCACTGTGGTCGGCATTGCACTACTTCCATTTGCTGACCCCTTGCATGTTGTCTAGCAACACATTTAATAGTCTTGCATCATGTGTGAAGGATACATTGTGGTTGCCAGTTAGTGTCTTAAACACTAAGGAACCCATCTTCGCATTTCAAATACTGCATTCAAACCATCAAAGCAAAGAGGAAAAGAAGAAGACGTCATGTTATTAAGAGTTGTGGAACATTGGCAATGTGGGGGTTTATCCAGAACAATGAACAAACCGCTCGTTACAAATGAACTGGTTGAGTTTGAGAATTAATTACACCATTTTTGGTATTTAGTGTCACATGCATAATAGTGTCACTTACTCTATTTTGAGGTGTATGCTAGGTTGCACTTATGATGAACAACTTCATCAAAAGTGTCACCTCATGACACTTGGTATTCGAGTGTGCTTGTAAATATCTTGGCATGTATTATTACAAGTTGACTAAAGTGTACACTTTAGTCAAACTTTAGTCATTTGTGCACACTTTAGTCAAACTTGGCATTTATTATTACTTCATTTTATTTCATATATTTTTACAAACAAGATCCCACCCACCACAAGGTAGGTAGTAAACCCCACTTCACACCAAGGAGATTCTTGAGCATGGTAGGGCCAACGGACTCAAAGTCATGTCGGATTACCCGACGTTGGTTTTTTTTCTTTTTTCTTTTTGGTCTACAAGTTTATTAAAGTGTACACAAATGACACTTGCCATTAGTATGCTCAAGAATATCTTCCTCTTGCATACTAAATGTTACCACATGACACTTGCCATCAAAACTCTCAAAAATACCTTCCTCTTGCATACTTAAACGCTAGATTATCATCTAAAGTATCCCAATATGCTACTCTCAATCTCATAATGTGAATAACTGTTACTTACGTTGACAAATGAAATCATATTGACAATTAACGGGCATGACATTTTGAAACTTCTAGGCATCTAGTTTAAGCCTTCGCAAATAGTGTACATGACACTAAACACCATAAATGGTGTGGTTGAAGTCTTCATAAGACTTCATGAAACTTACCGACCAATTTAGAGGAATCTATATAATATACCTCAAATTATTAAAAGAAAACCAAAAGATCACAACATGTAATCAGTTCAGTTGGACTTGGAAGCACAAGGATCTTGAGTGCCTATGCTCAGAAATCTCCCCAGACACTGCTGCAGAATCCCATCTTCTCGGCTCTTCCATGTGGAACTGATTGTGATGTGAAGACTTCCAACTGCCCATATAATTAATTAATAAATGTGGCCATTCGACTGGATAAAAAAATCATCTCATCTGGTCGGCGATCGCAAATCAAGTAAGTGTAATTTAGCAATACGATTTTCAGCGTGTCAGTAGTGGAGGTGTAGAATTTATAGCTACAAGTCAGTGAAAGTGATGATTGTTCTTTCCTTTTTAAAAGGCCGCCTATTCCCTCCAATTATGTTGATCAGTGAACGTAGAATCTGTGTGGATTCTGAGCGCGATTTTGTTGATAAAAATCAAGGTTCATATTTTATTGTTTCAACATGTCATGTGGAGTCATTTTCTGCAAATGCATGAATTTTTTACGCTTCACATTCAATGTCAGTTTGTTGACGTTTTGCTGAAACGTCTCCAACGTTTATCGTTGTTCATCATAAATACGTTCGATAGCTTCCGTTTGAATATCGGAGCAAAGCGATCGGTCGTCGATGTCGAGGATAGCGTTGTGTAGAGCTTCAAAGCCTTTGAAGTTATTAGCACTTTCAGTGCCAACAAATGTCTCGATAAGGTCTCTCGCAACAAACGTTTCGTTGCAATCTGTTTTCCCGATTGTCCCAGACTTTCCGGATGGCGCCTTCACTGCCTTCATACTCCGGCCCCAACGCCCACTCGCTCGGCGCAGTCGGCTTGCTCAACTTTACAATGACTTCACATCATTGGGCTTCAGTCAAGCGGGTCGCCTTAGGTTTCATATGTTTTTCATTGCAATTCATCAAATCAGAGGGTCTAGAAAACGATATGAGTGAAGTGCACACCTATATACCAACTAAGTGTGCAACAAAGGCTCTGGTGCGTACTTAAGTGGAAAATTACTGTACTTTGAAATATTCATCATGACCCGGGATCACTTTCTCCCAGAGTCCTTGGGGCTCAACTTTTGCGGTTCAAAGCCGATCATCAGAGCGATCTTCTTCAAGAATTTCAACATTTGCCAGGAAGCATTCTCCGACTCTGTTGCATCTGGTCCAGTCAATTCTCGAAACTATTGTAACGATAGGGCCCCCTCGACAGCGGATTGAAGATGAGAACTTGAAGAAAAGGAGCCTCCGCATTGCTGGAAATTGGACAGTTACACAAGCTTGGTTCTCTCATGTTCACTTTACAGTTGAGCTTTCTGATTTGAGTAGCTTGGGAGCGTAGTAATTGGATATGACAAGCTTCATATGATGCTCAAACTAGCTCAAACTATTGAAGATTGAGAGCTTAAAGGAAGGAACTTTTTGGTCGGCGGAAAGGAGCTTTCTAAACTCATGTTTGCTTTACACTCGAGCTTTCAACTCGAGAGCCATCTTTACACTAGAGCTCGAGTTGAGAGCGCAACTTCGACGAGTTTGATGCTTGGATTGACAAGCTTTCCTCCAAAGCTTAGACCAATCCCCAATGCATGCCAAACCTTAAAGTTTGACCTTCGACCAATCCTCAAAGTTTCCATCATGTAACAAGCTTAATTAGTTTGAGCGAGTGGAGGGTGGCCACGATCGAAGTGGGTTATGAAGAAACTAACACTTTTAAGCATATATGTACAAACCACTTGTATAGAAAAATAACGGATGTGCACTTGTGGGGAGAAAATAGTATCAAATCCCAAGAACAAAAGCAACAACATAACAACCACAACTTTGAATGTTTGTATTCTATGTTCACCAACCACCATATTTGTGTAATTTTGGGGTAGTTTTGTGATCTAGTGTAGGTCATATGGATGGTTGGAATTGTTCAAAATTCATGCATAGTTTAGAGCAAAATAGTTTCAAACAAAGGGGAATTCAAGATAATCCAAAGAATGTCATAAAGCCTATTGGTGTGGGGCCATAAAATGAAGCTCGAGCCTTGGTACAATCATTCTACATGGGATCCATCAAGGTGCCATCGAGATCTCCACAACTTGCTTTGAGGATACTACATTTCCCAACTCAATAATGTACTCAAAACGGACATTTCTACTTGAGGGAAGAGCAACCAACTTTGAAACCAAACTCTCAAAGGTTAGGCACATCTCAAGGCCAATTTTTTCTTACATTGATTCATTGATCTATGTTCCAAAACGTTTGTGACCTCCTGCCCCCATCAATCATCTAAGTGTTATGGTGATTACCTTAACCTACTCAGTAAACGCCTCCCATTCTCAAGCATCTAGGTGTTGTGGTGTCCACCCTAAGTGGGAATGATTTCCCTACTTGCTAAGGGGCAAATATATCCACATGTTGGTCCACAGTCACCTACAAGTGAGACTTCCTCCCATCAGTTCACAAGGTTAAATGAATAGACATATAATAAAAGTAATGTTCATTCCTTCATTTCTAGTGCCCCCAATTTGCAGATAAATACCCATCTCACACTAATCTCACATTAGTAATTGAATTGTCCTCAAAACATACCAATGAGCTCACTTAACTTGTCCAAAGCCTACTATTGGTCAACGGTCTCCCATTAGGGCACACTAACCTGCGATGCCCTATCGACACAAATTAGTGAAATTCCTCCATTCCACATGAGAGTGTGCATATTTCTTGCCTTGAAAATGACAATTGGCAATTGGCTTAATTCTAGGGGGAAGTTGAAATTTGAGGAGGGCGAGTTGATTGCCTCTTTATTTTAAAACTAGAAATTAACTTTGATTTGACCATAATTTTGAGACACGCCTCATCATGTCGGTATGGATCCATTTTTTTGGGTATTTTATGTTGATTTTTTTTCCGTGATGGCATGTTCTTATTTTCTCCAACCTTGCAAATTCTTTTCAAAAATATTTTCAAAAAGAATTATATTCTAGAATGTCAAGAACGAGTTCTTGAGTAAATTCACTTATACAACTTTCAAACTTGTGTAGATGTGACGGTGTCGACATTTGAACTTGCATGTTTAACAATAGGGCAAATCTACTCTTCCCTATGTTTGCCCCCTTACTCCACATTGAAGTGCTTGGCCAACAAGATGCTTGGATATAGGGTCAACTTGGCTTGAATGGTCAAATTTTGATGTTTTCCATGGTATCACTATATTCGTTAATTTGAGACTTTCTCTTGTCTCAAATTAATACATGGACCACAACAACATGGTATAATGTTTGGGTCGTCCTACCTAAACCATCTTGATATGAGTTCTTAATTGGGTTCTTGATATGAACACCCGCTTCAAAGTATTTGCATCTTACAACATTCTCCAATATATGTGTGATTTTATCCATGTTCTTATATTTGTAACTGTCTCAAAATGTCGAAAAAGTCCCAAATTAACGAATATAGTGATTGGTTCTCCACCGGGATTTTTAAAGTTGCAAATTTTATTGGGTCTAGGAATGTGACATGAGATTTCTAGTGACAATCTATGGAATTTTTTTATCTCTCATGTTGCTGCAGTGTTGTTGTTTCCCAATTTTTCAAAGTCAAAAGTGTCGGAGCCATCAAACAACTAAGGTGGATGTGCCTAATTCGAACAATGGCCTTAAATGGACACAAACTCGAGCACAATTTCTGTTGATCATGCTGCTTGCTCACGATTTCTAGGTTGACCCATGCTGAAATTGGAAGGAGTCGTTGCCACTACAAGAGAGATTAGGAACCCGTTTAAGGATTATAAGTGATCAAAAAACATTGATTCGGAGAATTCAATCAAGCACCCACAACAAGTGAACATCCAGCAGCGGTTAAGTCAGTTGCCTCTTCAATTCCAAGTGTGATGAATGTTGAGTTCAGAGAGTTGCAGTTGTGGCGATTTTTGCCGAACAATCTTGAGGTCCAAGATCTCAGTGAGAGCAACTCAGATGGCGATGGCGGAGAGCACCTAATCGAGCAGACTGAGTTTCCCAAGGGTTGGGACATCAGTAGTGGCTCGGAGGATGACTCTTTCGACCAAGGCCGGGGTTAAGGTCAGCATAGCTTGCTTCGGAGCTAGATAACATTGTCAACAATATGCAGTTGCCTCTAAAGAAGACTGCAACTTCGTAGGCAGGTGGGCATGCAAGCACACAACGACGGCAACCTGCAACTATAGCTGCGCTGGGAGCAAAGTCGAGAAAGAGGCGAGTTGGGTTGGACACTGCGGGCAACTCGCATAGGATTTGGCCTTCGAATCCAGGTAACAATTTGACCTGCTTCCTTGCTTGTTGTTGGACCACTTGCATTGATATTTGGATTTGGTATGGGCACTCATTGTGTGGAGCAGGCAGTCTGGGATGTGCAATTGAGATACGGGAGGAGATTGAGTGCTTGAAATCCATGTTGGTTTGTGAGGCGGGTAGGGTCCAGGTCTTTGTGCATGAGATTAATATCAGTGTCCATGTGAGTGCGAAAGCTACAAACATAGAATCAGCCGATATTCGGAGGAACCAGAGATCCACTCCACTTAATGCACAAGCAATGGGTGCAATGCTCTACTCCACATCTGTAATTGTGCACGCCCTCATCTCCCACCATCCAATTTGAGGTTCATGATCAGTTCTCAAAGCAAGCTCTACAAGGATGGACACCCCGTGTTTCCATCCAAGAAACAAGTGGAGGAGAAGCACAAGACTTCAATTAAGGAAAAGAAATGGCAATTGGAGTGATGAGCGACTCAAGCATCCATTGCGGATCGATGGTGGGTCTCAAGGGAATTCTGTGTAAAAACGATGTGTGAGAAAACGTAGGGTGGAATACATTCGTAAGACATGAATTTGAATTTTGATTAGATCTAAATTAGGCTCTATTTAATGTCCATAATTAATTTACATAACATATGGTATTCTAAATTTTGTTAATTTAATTCTTCTTTTTGTGAAATAGCCTAACAGAGTTTAGAATGACCGTTTTTTTGGGAAAATGAGTATGTTTAGAGGGTAAATTAAGTTATGGTAAAGAAATAGCAAGGTTTTGTTGGAAACATGAATGGAGTTTCAATCATTGTGGATGGGATTCAATTCACAATGGATGAAATTTGTCTTGGTGAGGATGAACTTTGGTTCAATGTGGATGAAACAAGAAAGAAACTTTTTGGGGTTAGAAGCACATTGAGCTACTTTCCTCTTTCCATTATCATTTTGCACAACTCTGTCAACCGCATAATCACGTCATCTTCCGATTGTTACGAAATTTTGTCATTTTCCTATGTTTCTTATGTGATAGACATCAACAAACAAGGAAGTCCACTCCAATAACATGAGGAAAAAAAATTGAACCCCTACTTTTTATAAATAAAATAGGGTGTAATTTATTGCAAAGTTGTGGAGGAAAATGATGATAAGTAGGATTTGTTTATGATTTTAAGGTCCAAAAAAATTCAAACACTAATATGCCAATTCAAAGATTTGTGTGCCAATTTTTTTATAGAAGTGCCTTCCCCATGCGAGTTTCATGGGAGTGTACGTGTGCTTGCCTCTCGTGGTGTGAGCCAAATGCATTTCATAACTATTGATAAGCGTTGTCGTGATGTAAATACGTACACTATATAGATGTGTACGTATTTAATATTGCATTGTGATTCTTGGTCTTGGAGAAAAATAATAAAGAATAGAAGTAGATTACTTTTTTTATTTACTCATAGTTTGTTTTAGTTATCACTACCTAAGGATAGAAGTGGATAGAAGTTGCTTACCTTTATGTTTACTCATAGTTACTCTTAGTTACCTTTACCAAAGGATAGAAGTTGCTTACCTTTATGTTTATTCATAGTTACTCTTAGTTACCTTTACCAAATGATAGAAATAGATTACCTTTTTATTTACTCATAGTTTATTTTTGTCTTTTAGTTATCTTGAGTTACTTTGGACCAATGGGTGATTAGAAGCCATGTGATGAGGATAAGAGAAAACTTTGTCTCTCGCATGGATAGGGAGAGGTGGTGAAGGAAAGATGTTATGTGATTATTGTGGGAGAGAAGTTGTTGAGAGAGAGAAGTGGATTCGAAGCTCACGGTGTGAGTTGTTTTGAGAAGAATATGAAATAAAATACGAGGGATTTGTGATTCATGAGAGATCTCACTTGTTGTTTTGGAAGTTAGCAATCAAGATTTGTGCTTGTTTGAATGGAGGGAAGTCTGTTGGTTCTTAAAAGAAGAGCTGAGACTTCGACCGACCATAGAAGACGGACAGATTAAAGAATTGAAGGCTTCAAGACTCGAATGTGTGGTTGCTTGTGGCACGTTGTCTTTTTCTTGTGTGTGTGATTCCAAGCCGGTTTTGGAGGCTAGTTGCATTTCATTTCTGCATCGTAATTTGTTTCCTGTGTGACAACGAAGTGGGATTAATCACCCACAAGGTTGTTTTCTGTCGTTCCCACTGGTGAGGCGCGATTGCTGGTCACCGTGGGTTTGAAAGTTTAGGAGCCAATCTTTCGGACGTCAGCTCGTGTTCTGACGTCCCGTTTTACCCGTCCGAAGCCCGTGGTTTCTTATCACACTACCCTTACCCTTTATCCATATAGAGCCGCAACAGGATAGGTCGACGGGAAAGAGGTTGAAGATTTGAAGAAATTGAAGACTAGAAGACCGGAAGATTCGATTGAAGACCAGAAGATTCGACGGGTCCGATAAAATCTAGTTGCAGCCAGAAGCCCAGCGCTTTCCCAAGGCGGAACCCTCTCTACCCGACAGCGTGAGCACCTTTTGGTACTAAGTTGTATGAATATTGCCAGTGAATACTAGCCTGGGTAGTTGAAGTCATTAAAGATGTAGATGATCATGTGTGGCAATGGTGCATTCCAAATAGCAAAACCAAAGAGAGCCGAAGAGCACATGCAGAGCCTCCATGTTGGAGAAACCTAGAACACAAAAACAAATCCCAACATGAGTGGATTGGGTAGTCATTGGGGATGGTCATCAATAAATCACGAGATGAAAACATTGGTAATTGGGTGAACTAGTACATCTAATATCATTTTTTTTCCTTCTAAGCCTTAGGATTCCACTTTGTACATCTACCTCCACTTTAATGTTTCCAATAATCTTTTTCTTTGTACACACTAGAGAAAAACAATACCTCCCACTTATCTACATACAACGGAAGAGGTGGTAGTGAGCCCATTGCACCACCATTCCCCACTTGTTCTTGCTTAAAAAACACAAAACACAAAACACAAAACCAAAAAACCCCAAAGAGAAAGAGCCACATCTCAAAGTATCCCTCCCAAAACAAGCACGTGACAAACGAAAGAGGATGCAAATGGGGGAAGGTGGGGGGACTATATGTGTAGAAGTTGGGACGGCTCATGGGCATGGGCATACCTCCATAGGCGGATACACATGGGCTTGGGGGCATATGGTTGCATGGGCTTAGGGTGGACTAGGCTATTGGTTCATATGCATGGGTGCAACGGGCCAAGACGACACATGTTCAAGCTAGGATATATTATGTACAGTGATGCCTCAAATGATATCATTTTCTACACTCACATTAGTCTGTACATGGTAATGAAGAGTCCACCCCCCAAGTGTACACCGTTGCTAGCCTCGAATTAGAGCTCCAATGGAAGTACTACTTTGTTGGCCCAAACCTTTCATCTCCATGATGAAGAAAAAGTTAAACAAGAAATGAAAATGGAAATGACCAATGACACTTTCTTTGTTGCCCTTTGCTTTGGCTAAAGCAAAAGCTTCTATTTGATTTTATGGAAACAAAAGTTAAATACATGTGTGTAAATAGGCTACACACATCCAATACTTGTCTATTTCATCGTTTGTCTAAATCACAAGTTTGTTCAAATTCCAAGTTTGTCGAAATCCGATTCTTGTCTAAATCATAATTTTGTTTAAATCAAATGTTTGGCAATACTTTGGAGCATTAACGTATCTTCATCATGGCAAACACCGTAGGATTCTTGCTTAAGATGTCTTGGTTCATAGTTTTAATGTTGGTCATTGTCAATCTCATATCAATTGTCGAAGGTAATAGATTTGGCCCCTTCCCAATGGGCCGAGGAGGACCTTTCGGTGCTGGTGGTCTCAGAGGACTCGAACCCTTCAGCGGCGGCGGTTTTGGAGGACTCGGACCTTTTGGAGGTGGAGGTCTCGGAGGCACTGGACCTTTGGGAGGCGGTGGTCTTGGAGGTCTAGGACCTTTTGGAGGCGGCGGTTTTGGGGGAGTAGGACCCTTTGGAGGAGTAGGACCTTTTGGAGGCAGCGGTTTGGGTTTCCCAATCAACTCAACCTTCCCGGGCTTAAACATCACCTTGCCTGCAATCAATGGTTCCTTCCCTAGGTTCCTCTTCCCCGGGTTCCCATTCCCTTAGTCACCGAATCAACCGCACCTACAACATGTTGGCGGTCAAGGCTCTGCACCAGCTATTTTCATTTTGTAGGCATCTTCCATAGCTTCATAGAGTTAGACATCGGCTTGTAGTGTGGAGTGCTGATGGTTGGGTTCGGAGGATGTTTGGACGTGCTTCTTTTTTAGAGTGATTCATCAGAGGTTCTTAGAGGAGCCGACTCAAATCAAACTCCCTTCTTTCCCCCCCCCCCCCCCCCCCAAGAGTATGAAGTGTGATGTGCTTGATCAATCATGTGTGTGAATTGGTTGGTGTGTCTTGAATGTTTAAGTGATCATAATTCTTCAAGAGGGAGAGGGGAGTGCACTCTTTGTTGGGATTGAAAATGACATGCATGTGTGGCGTTGAGTTTAAGAACCCTGTGCACAAAGAATTTTGCAACAAAAACAACACCACATTCATGTGTGCAGAGATCACACATAAACTTGTATATTCAAACATGTCCAATCTTCTTTTGGTGAGATTTACACCTCGCATACTTATACGATAGAAATAGGGTGCACAAAAATGTGGTTATAACCCCATTCATGTTATTTCAGTTGATATTAGAGTTATCCTTTAACTCAACCGGAGTTTTAGTAGGGAGTTGGTTGTTTCGCATGCATAACTTTCTATGTTCGGTAAGTTGTGGGTGCATGCTTGGAGTCAATGTGGAGGTTTGAACGAAGGACCTTCCATATTAGTTCATTGGGTACCAAACTCATTTTGGCATGCCAAGAGACGCCAAAATGAGTTTGATACCCAATGAACCAATATGAAATGTCCTTCGTTCAAACCTCCACATTGACTCCAAGCATGCACCCACAACTTACCGAACATAGAAAGTTATGCATGCGAAACAACCAACTCCCTACTAAAACTCCAGTTGAGTTAAAGGATAACTCTATTGCCTCAACATACGTGATTTGTTTCACAGTTTGTTCTCGCTCATCCACGAAGATGGTTAAAAGAGGCCATGATCAGAACATGCCATTTGTACCTGTTAGAATTACTTAATTGTCGGTTTACTCAAGACAAGTGTGTCGAATAACCCAGAATGGCTCATGGAATATACATGCTCACAAACCAGTTGCCAATGCCAAGCTAGACTAAGACCAGATATCCTATGTATAATCGGAGTCCCAAACCACACTCCAACACCGTTACTACCCTCACCCAATAGAATTCATTGAATTCACATACTGCCATGACAGATTCCCCGAACAAGCCCTCACACAAAAACATGCAAAATACGACCCACTAATTAACACTATACAAACAAAGGCTGGAAAACGAACCCCCTTATCACTATTACAGCTGGAGTAAGAGGATCTATACACGAACAATCTATCAACCAACTAGCCAACCTCAAAATCCCAAAGACTAGCATCAAAACTCTCATGAAAAATATACATCAAAATGCCATTAAATACCTAACCTACCTCATACTCAACAAAAGGAAACTTGAAAATAAACAAACTACCATCTAACCTCCCTAAAATGGGACTAGATTTTATTTTATTTACTTACTAATAGAGCCCACCTCCCAAAAGAGGCATAACTCCCCATGCTACAACATGGTCCGCCGTGTTAAGCATTTGGATAACGGGCTCGCATTCATGCCAATACAATGTGCGGGCGTAATTTTTCTTTTTCTTTTCTTTTCTTGTGCCGAATAATGGTACAATTTCTACAACTAAGTTTCACTAGATTCAAAGTTTCTTCAAATTTCAAAACGTAGCCTAATGTAATTAGAGTTCTGAGAACATTTCATAAATCTCCGGATCTTCTAAAAATACCATAGTAAACATCAGTGTCGAACTGGCCTAGGTGGCACATAACTCTATTGGGTAGATGCTAAATCTAGGCATAACATTATTCAAACCCATAATAGTGTTATGTGGGACTGACAATATTTCACATAATATTCTCAAATATTTCCCACATTCAATCTGAATATCCGGGAATATTATGTGGAATATTGTCAGTCCCACATAACGTTGTTATGATCTGAATAATGTTATGGGATGGGAGGATCACACAAAAGTGATAACCGTCAACTTATATCCATTATAAGCTACATGCACATATAACAGAGCCTGATTCAACTACTTTTGTTAATTGGACATGTATATTGGAGTGGTGAGTAAGGTAGGTGCATAGTTCAGAAAGGACATTAGAATGACATGTCTCTTAATAGAGATTGGAGTTCATGCTCAAAATGTGTTCTAGGATTAATAGTGAACATAAAAATTTTAAAAAATAAAAATAAAAATCTGGGGGGGGGGTCCTACGTGGCCTTTTTTTGGATCACTAAAATTGGACCATGCAAATCCATAATATTTTCGGACTAGCTCCACAACTTTTTGAGATTAATATTTGCTTCTTCATATAAAGTGGACGTACCTAATTCCAACATTGCAATAATTTGGACACCTTTATGGAGTGGTATGTGGTTAGGTGTAGATCCAAGAATAGACATCACAAAGACACATGTTTGAAAGAAATTGGACTATGTGCTCAAAATATGCTAACTAATTGGGGGGACCTATATGACCACTTAAGGAGCACCAAAATCTCCATTTTGATAAATGAATAAGATATTCATACGAGCTCCAAGAATTATGAAGCAAATCGCTACATACATGATTTGGATTTGCTAATCATCTCGCACTAATTGCGTATTTCATGTCTTACTAGAAATGAGTGCAAAGAGAAAAGTGACCGAGTTAGGCACGTGTACGTGAACTTCTCATTTGTGAACGCAAAGAAATTTCAGCCTTGAGTTTCCAAGTAGTATATCATATCCAATTTAAAAAAGAAAAAGGTAATTAAATGAGGCCCATCTACCTTACTTTCTTATAATCACAAGCAATTTTGAAACACCAAAAG
Organism: Polytrichum commune; assembly: GCA_950295325.1. NCBI lineage: Eukaryota > Viridiplantae > Streptophyta > Polytrichopsida > Polytrichales > Polytrichaceae > Polytrichum > Polytrichum commune. Next base: position 18,389,229 of record OX485806.1, read on the forward strand.
GTGCAGAGTTTAAAAGTATATTTTGAGTGGCCTTACGGGCCTAGCCAAAGTACCGCCGTTTGAGTGTCAAATGCTAGAGAGGAAAGATTAGATTCCCCATACTCCATTGTCAACCTGTCATAGATTTGATATTGAGGATGTTGACCAAATTAGCCTCATCTACCTTAATTATGAGATGATCGACAAATCCAAATCATGATGGCAATTAATTATCGTATGTCTTTTTAAAGCTCATATGAATATCTCATTCATTGTCAAAGTGCAGATTCTCAAGGTCATGAAATAATCACGTAGTTCTCATGATCAATGGTCGGGGAAAACTGACGGCTAGTTCATTATCAGCTGATGGATTTCCCCTCATGGCCGGTCCAAATTTCCAACCATCGGATGGCAATCCGACTGTAATTTCAATCCTCCGGCAATTAGCCGATGGACCAGAAAATGTCCCGGAAATGTAGCCGATTCTTCTTGTGAGATACTGGAAGTATTTGAATACTTCTTCCAGCTAGTTCCGGCCCAGAGAATGATTTTGATTACATTCTAACAAGTGCTCTAGATCTTTGGAAGGATGCTGCTAAGTTTCGCTATTTGTATAGCAATCCATAGCGCTATTTGTCTGGGGCATTTGATGATGCACTTGAGGAAGTACCCTAAACCTTTAACTTTTTGAATTAAGCAACCTTTCCATGACCAAATCCAATTGCTTCTATGAAGAATTGGGGGACCCTTGGCCTTCAAGCGGTGAAGGCATTGCTAGGTTCAATTCCTGCCAAGGATATTAACTCTTCAAATTTAAAGTTTTGAACATGCCTTTCTTTTCACTTATTCAAGATTTTGTACTAACAAATGATTTCTAATAACTTTTCATACATTTTAAAAATAATTAGTGCCGATATGAATTCCATTTAATCGGATATTGGCCAATGAAAATATGAAAATATGAAAATATAGGCAATTGGCCGATTGATTTTACAAAAGACCGGCTCTTGCCGATGTAAATTGGAAAAAATGTGACCCTTCGTAGCAACTACCGGCAATTAGCCACTAAGGCTTCAAAAACTTCCCGAACTCTGCTCATGATAATGTTGAGTATTATGTCTAGAATACTTAACAATTTTTTGGCTCATAGTGTCATATACCTTGATTAAGAGCTTTATTGGTTCATTCTGCAAGAATGTTGACTTATTATACTTTGTTGTACTTAGCATGTGAGCAAAATGTGTTTGGAGTCAGACAACTTCAAAGAAGGAAATGAGTCAGGCAACCCATGAATGGTGCGCGAGGGCTAGACAACCCATAAAGGGCTTAACTGGGATTTAAGTATATTTGGATTTATGCATGAATTTTGAATAATCCAATTGCCCATATGACACACACTAGATCACAAAACTACCCCAAAATTGAACAAATATGGTGGTTGGCAAACATGGAGTACAAACATTTGAAGTTGTGGTTGTTTGTTGGCAAAAATAGAAGTTCAAGGGAGGAGATAGGATCTTTTGTCCCACTCATGTGGTTGGATGGTTCGAGCTCATATGCAATCACAATATTGTTGTTAAGTTGTAAGACTTTTCTAATGTATAAAGTTTGAAAGTTCATGATATTGATGTCTCATGTACGCATGTGATTGTATTATTTTTGTGTAAAGGAAGAACATGATACATAGTCTAGCCTCTTCTAAACACATGTCTTTTTGGTGTCCGTTCTTAGATCACACCTAACCACATACCACTGAAAATATAGATATCCGATTAAATGAACTAAATGAGTAAGGTCCACATACCTTAGGCAAAGTTTATAGTGCTTCATTGGAATGTCCAACACACGGGTCCACAGAAGTCCACCCTTTATATAGTCCACCCTCGATATATGTTAACACTTCAAAGCAAGGAAACTCGTAACAGTTTTTCGGTGTTAACACTTTAACACTTATTGGAAATTGGGGGTGGCATAGACACTTTGTAACACTTACATGAATAACATTTATGCGACTTTGGAGTTAAAAACAATAACACTTATATAAATAAAGGATGAAATTACACAAGGCATGAATGTCATCATACATCTTAGCATAATGGGAGAATGAATCTAAAGTAATTTGATGAGATTCTTGTGCATGCCAAAATCTTATTTTCTTTTTGAAGCATCCGATTGCTCCGGATGGGAGGTGTAACATCAATAGGCATTTGTTCCAAAAATCATTCAAGGTCACCAATGCACACTCAACATCCTTCAATCCTACAATAGCCACCCTGACAAAGTCACACTTGCCTCCATGGTACAATTGCTCCAAAACCGCTCCCAACCAATTACATTATATAAAGTTATGGGCACATGTCAACATAGACGGCAACGAACAAGCAGATAAACTAGCAAAAGAAGGACTAGACCTTACCCATAGAAGTGCCACACACCCATATGAACACGACCATGCCACACCTTATTACTACCAAAAAGACGAATGGCCATCAATGATAGACACACCAGACAAAGGCCCTGTTAGATTCCTAGAAAAACAAATCAAAAAATATGACAGAATAAACAACTTAGAAACTATGGCCATACAAACCCCCAATATCTGTAAATGGACCGGCAATGAAGACATTGACAAAGAACTTTCCAATGAATTTTGGAATAACCCTACTATTACAGACAAGCAAAAATCATGCCTTATCAAATTTTGCACCGGAACCTACATGGGCCAAGCTAGAAAACAAATAATTTTTGGAAGACAAAGATTCCCCACCATCACCTGCCCCATGTGTAATTCATACGAATATGATACATGGCTACATGTACTACTCACATGTAGGCAACAACATATACACTCACTACACGTCCAAAGGCATAATAAAGCAATATGGGAAATCATGAAACTACTAATTTCTTCCGAAAAATCCCGATGCTACACTCTCATGAACGCCGGTACCTTCAATGACAACCCCCAAGAAAACACCGTCCCTAACTGGCTATTACCTTGCACATGTGGGACCCAAAGATGCCACTGTAACTCTCGATTTAGACCCGACATTCTTTGTGTTAAAGGGCTACCATATCAAAATGCACCCCCCACAAATATAGACCAAGCACTTACCATACAATTCATTGAATTCACATACTGTAATGACAGATTTTCACCAGAAACACTAGAAGTGAAAACTAACAAATACAAACCACTGATAGAAAACATTGCTGCCCTGGGCTGGAAGATTGATCCGCTCATTGTTATTACAGCAGGCGCCAGAGCCGCAACACACATTCCATCAATGAAACTACTTGAGGACAAATTTAAATTACCTATGCCATCCATCCGAAACACCTTCAAAAACATCAATACCATTGCCATACAATACTAGATCAAATTCCAATTCAAGATTGATGAACTCATGTGCATTCATAGTGTGTCTAGTTTCACTCTTTGTAGAAGTCAAATACATAATTGACCTAATCCACTTCATCCAAGCTAAGATATTTTGTAACCTCACTTTCATCCAAATTAACGCTTATCAAGGTGAATTCATTGAAGAGGGGACCATAGTTTTCATAAATTCTCTTTAGAATCAAAAAATTACCACTTACTAACGTATTTTTTGCAATTTTTTGAGGGAGCACAATGTACCTTAACAAGGTACATTCTTACCTCGTTAATACGACACTCGTTTATGCAACACCTTCGATATTACAACAGATTTTTCCGAGACCAAAAAATTTAGTTCGAAAGTCCCTCTTTTATACAACTACGACACTCGATAATATGACATTTAGAATCTCCGTTTTGTCATATTAAAGAGGAATTTAATGCTAAGATACCTTTCATCTCTGTTATGTACATCTAAAATACATCCATTTTCATTTGGGAACTACTTGGGAACTTCACTAATCATTGGGAACTTAATGATAATTAGGGTTACTAGTGTAAAATGCACATGGTTAGGGATAGAGTGGCCTCTTGCCTCGTATGTTTCCTTGTACACGGGTGATATAATGTCACCAATATCTTGATGCTTAACGCCATGCATCATTGTTGTTTAGTTTCTTTTCAGAAAACTCTTTATATTTTGGTGTTCATGAAATTATTAGTTTCCAAAAGTAAGTTGGGAATTTCGATAAGATGACAGTTGCTAACTTGGCTAGGCAACACCATAGACCTTTGGACTCCTATTTCAAGAGTTTTTGAGAATATTTGTATTTGTTTGGAGTTAACAATTATTATTTCATACCATCTATAGTGCTTAATCTCGTTGTATATATATATATATTTGAAGCTCATATTACTTATGTTTTCGTATTCCCTCCATAATACGACAACTTTACGCCATTTAATGAGGTCTCATCTTTCCAAACGTGTCATACTAAGGGCCAAGTTCCATGTACCGGTCCGGTCCGTTCTTTTGGATGGGTGAGAAACGGGTGACATCATCCAAAAAATGGGTGATGTCACCCGTTTTTTGGAAGGGTACTTCTATGTGGGGTGCCGGTTTATTGGGATTTCCTACTTTCTAACTAAATTTGGTGATACGTAAGACATGACACTTTATGAAGGTGACCGGCAATGGAGGTCATCCTCATTGAACTTTTCATATTTGATTTGCACATCAATTTCCATACCCCTAATTGATAATTTAGTTACCAATATAACTACTACATAAAATGAAATAATTATGTGTTTATTTTAAGGGAATTTAACTGTAACACCTAAATGATACCAAAATGATATTTTAAATAATAATATTTATATAAATAATAATACTTAGATAATATAATACTTAGATAATAATAATATTTAAACCCTAGGTGACCGGCCGATCCGGTCACCATAGCTCTCTAACCGGCACATGTCCTTCACGTTACCGTTAGGACCGCCGGTCCTTTGGCACCCGTTCTTCCACAACACAAAACGTGGGACACCCATCCATGGGGGGTACCGGTCCTTGGGTGAGAGGGATGGGCACATGGCACCACCCTCTTTTCACCGGCCCACCCATTTATTTTGAAAAAAACGGACCCGGACCGGCACATGGAACTTGGCCCTAAAGAGGGAGAACAGTAGGCTATTTTAACACTTATGGGGGCAACACATATCTAGGGCAGAGTTCGGGAAGTTTTTGAAGCCTTAGTGGCTAATTGCCGGTAGTTGCTATGAAGGGTCACATTTTTTCTAATTTACATCGGCAAGAGTTGGTCTTTTGTAAAATCAATCGGTCAATTGCCTATATTTTCATATTTTCATTGGTCAATATCCGATTAAATGGAATTCATATCGGCACTAATTGTTTTAAAAATGTATGAATAGTTATTAGAAATCATTTGTTAGTACAAAATCTTGAATAAGTGAAAAGAAAGGCATGTTCAAAACTTTAAATTTGAAGAGTTAATATCCTTGGCAGGAATTGAACCTAGCAATGCCTTCACCGCTTGAAGGCCAAGGGTCCCCCAATTCTTCATAGAAGCAATTGGATTTGGTCATGGAAAGGTTGCATAATTCAAAAAGTTTAAGGTTTAGGGTACTTCCTCAAGTGCATCATCAGATGCCCCAGACAAATAGCGCTCTGGATGCTTCTGGCTGAAATCCAGTAACTCACAAGAAGAATCGGCTACATTTCCGGGACATTTTCTGGTCCATCGGCTAATTGCCGGAGGATTGAAATTACAGTCGGATTGCCATCCGATGGTTGGAAATTTGGACCGGCCATGAGGGGAAATCCATCAGCTGATAATGAACTAGCCGTCGGTTTTCCCCGAACATAGATCTAGGGTGCACCATAGTATCTTAGCCCCTTCATGGATTGGGTTAATTTATTTTAAGTTGACTGAATTTAGTGTTAAGTATTAGTGGGAAGCTGGGGGCCAGACTCAGTGAAGTCAGGTCCAAGCAATTATTGGGTTAACATGCCTGACTCTTCCTGGCTGCCAAGGGCCTTTACCTCATTCAATTCTCCAGTTGTAGTAGCTAGGCCGAACTTCAGAAGATTGATGAAGTTACTGCCGAGGCCACGCTATTCCATCTTTCCTAGGGCCCGCATCGATTCCATGTGGGATTCAATGGGTCTCACCCGTGGAGGATTGACAAGTGGCAAAACTTGAGGGGGAAATAACCTAATAATCTTCTGTTGAAATAAAGAGCCCTCTAAGGTATGAGCATCTTAACCTGAGAAGGTATTTGGCATGCATGTGTTAGTTGTATGAACCGGAAAAATAAAAATTCTAGGGAGGTAAAAGGGACTATGTGTACTGCAAGACCTCCCCCCCCCCCCCCAAATATTGACATAAAGACAAATTTTTGAAGTGAAAATTGTGTTGGCACCCAAAACTGTCAGGTGGGTTGATGGTCACATGGTCTACATTCTCAAATGAACATGTGTTTATCATGCAAGATTTTGAGGGTGTTGGTTTTGGGGGTTGTCTTGGTTCAAGGTGCTCCTACTTTATGATACTTTCATCACACTAGTCTCCCAAGGGGTGCACCTTTCATTCAAAACCAAGAACACGTGCGTTCGCAACATACTCTAAAAACCCCCTATATACATTTAAAAAAATAATAATTCTAACAATATACATACAATTTCAATGATCAAATTACAAGTGACAATATGTATATGTAAAAAAAATTACATTCATATATAGTCATTAACCTAAGTAAAAAAAATCTACTTTTGAATCATAATGAATTCCTATCATATGTATAATGTAAAAGCCTAGCATTTATTATTAAAGTCATTGAAGATTTCCACCCTCGGATGTAACTCACTAAGCATCTAAGTCTATAATATATGTTATAGAAGCTAATGCAATTTTTGCTTTTAAATCTAGCATCAAATGATCCATAAGATCGTAAGTTCACTTATTGTTGGTTCCTTTTTTATATCAACATAAACCAATCTCCATGCTTGATCCTAGAACTTATAATAATTGCGATCCTCAATGCTTGATTTAAATTGTTGCACACATTGGAGGTTTACTAAAGACATGAAAACATGCGGCCCACGATATGGCAAAGGCATCAACCACCCGCATCAACCACAAAGAAGTGTTGGCTATTCCTCTTGCAACCCTAACCAAGAAGAGGCCTTGTTTTTAGCTCGACCACTCCTTCCAAAACCCTAATACTGCCTCTTCCAGACATACATGGATGAGATAAGGAAATGAGAAAATTATTCATCATAATTTCATTCAATATTAAATACTACCCTACCATACAAGACTTACAAATGTTATATATTTTCTAAAATCCTCCATACATGTACATAACTATGAGTTATAATTTGTGTAGGAATGTATACGTAATACATAAAAAGTTCAAAGTAATGCCCCTTTTGTGCGCTCATGTATACTCAGGGCCACTTCACACACGAGACTTAGAGTCACTATTACACTTTAAGTAGTCTCATTAGTGGAAAAGTCGGAGCCAACCCAAGTTCGCTTCACACTGCGCTTGAGGGACCAACTGAGTATGTGAATGCAAGATGGATGTAAAGTCATCATGGACTCCTACATGACATCGAATGGATCATGTTTCATGGTCACTTGGATTATTTTCAAAAACCACCTCTTGTAGGTAGGCCTAACACAAAACGGGAAGACCATGCAGTACTCCAAACGCTCACAACCATTGCATGAATAGAAATTCATTGAAATAGCATTTGGTTGAGGGCCCGGTCACATATGATTTCCCACTACACTTGAGGGTCCGTGACCACACTACATGATTATGGAGTTGTCTTGGGACGGCCTTTGGACACTTTCTTTTGGGCTCTCACAATTTCATGGTCACGGCTCTTGGCTCGTGTGTGAAGTGACCCTCATATGTGTTATGAAAGGTGGAACCGGGGACTAGTCTATATAATTATATATAAACCACATCCCCACTCTTCCAAGCCGCAGCTGAACATAACTCATGAGCTTTCCATGTTTGATACTCTATGTATATACACACACACAACTTGAAGCCCAGGTATTTTAAATGGACTACTGTCCAATAACAAACTTATTATTATTATTATTATTATTGGGATTGGACAGTTCACTGACTACTGCACCAATGTCTGAGTCTCAGATCAATCACATGTGCTGCATGCGCTCGCAAACTGAATAATTTCATATTGCCATCAATTTCCTACACAATGTCCTGAAATGCTTGAAGTGTCTACAAAAGGCACATTCACCTCAGTGCAATATCTACAAGTTGGATTACGTTTTCTTGCAAAAAATGTAAAACCAAGTGATCGCAAGGTTGCGACATGTTCTTGAGGGGTTGTGTGATGTATATCTACACTTGAGAGCATGCCCCGGGAAACTCATACGCATTCACACAATGCAACAGTCACATACTGATTTTGTAATCACGCCAGACTTTGTATCAACTTTGCGGTATTAATGGCACTTATCCGCCCACCCAATCACTCGAGTTTTTGATCCAAAATCGAAAAGTGTTGCGGGCGCACTTGAATACCGCCCAGTTGGTCATTCGTTCAGTCTTAACAACATCACTGTTGGGGAATTGGACAGAATCAATGGTCCTCTGAAACTGTCAGGGACAGTTTAAAGGATCTAGATACCCAAGTACTGCAAAATTTAAAATGCAGTTTGCAGCTTGCATTCTCCAGAGCCTGATCAATATAGCTTTCTTCTTCACACGGATTCAATACATGTGCATCATTTCGTTCAAATGCAAATCTAGACGCCTAGTACTAACATCATCTGAATTGGCTCTCAGACAGAAGGGAAAGAGTTAAGTGCACTGGCAAGACATAAACCTGTGGCACAGCTTGAAAGCAAGGTATGATGAGTGTGTATCATTCCCGAAATCATTGTTAAGCATCATCAGCCAATTGGTGAAAAGTGCATGAACCACCGATACTGCCATGCATTTTTGAAGAGCTTTCCCAAATTAGGGCTAGGTACATCTAAACATCGAGTTTGCAGTGAGCAGTGACATCATGATGAATATCTCTTGTATGGATGTCTTGATGCTGCTTTTTGCAGTGAGCAATGTGATTCTACTCCTCCACAGTGTTCTTGGTTTCAGAGATGAGTAGAGTTTTTCACAATTTCATCATGTGTATTAGTTCATTCAAAACACCTGTGTATGTCCATCATCTGAAGCTCTAGTCAGAGAGAAGGAAAAGAAAGTGCACTGGCAGGACATGTATCGACAATGTGGCAGAGCTTGAAGACAAGGTAACATAGTATTGTGTAGTTTGTTAAGCATCATCCGGCAATTGGTCACAAAGTGCAGCCACCGGTAGTCTCATGCATTTGAAGAACTTGGCTTATATAGGTACTCTTAGTCCAAAAGCCATACCTAGGACAAAAACAGGACAAGAACTGGAAGGAGTAAGAGAATTACTCATTAATATAAAATCCCAAAATAGGGTTAGGTACATCTACATCAAGATAGATCCGCAACATTCCGGTGAGAAGCTCACAGTGGTGAACTGGATTGCGTCATAAGTTAGATAGGTGAATATTGAAGGGCGGGTCCATTCTCTGTAATGCCATATTCTCTACAGTAAACTACGACGAAGGTGTAGTGAGAAATCAATGTTATTTATTCCAAGCACTTGACATTCATTCAGTTGGACGAGTCCTGGACAGACCTTCAATTACTAGTAAAACATGCAAAGTTCTTGCCCTTCAAACGGGTCCTGTTCTCATTCATCCGTGGGGTTAAGTGCTCTCTCTTTCACAGTTTCTTGTTCTCCTCGTTTGACAATGGTAGGCAGGATCAATGCCGCTTCACTGATTGGGTTCACGGCGTAGTAGGAGTGACATTGTTTCTCCGGCTATGTCTTCACATCATCATCATCATCATCCAGCCGGTGATCTGGGGTCGGAGAAGGAGATGGTATCCCTTCGCCAGACTTTTCTTCTGTCCAATATGCCAACCCTAAGTTGTGGAGTTTCACGTAAGACTCGGACCAAGACCGGACCAGCTCTGGTGCAAAACAACATGTCTTCCTACAATTCTTAAAGAGGTACCTGTGAATTAACACCTCTCAACATGTGATGCATTCCGCCACTTATGGATATGAGTGCACGTCATGTGCAATATACATATTAACAGAAAGAAGGATGAGATCAAGCGTTGCAAATTGTAAGGCTAAAGAATCCTGGAAACCATAAGTTGACATACTGAGTCCCCTACCTTTCAAATGGTGTCAAACCATGATGATCGACCTGAAACTCCCGAGAAGTTTGTGTACTGCTCATGACATTTACATGTATCTCCATGCTTAATGTTGCCAATGTATCTGTTGATGCACCTGTCTTTCACTTTGACTTCTCAAAGTCACATGGAGACCCTTGCGACCAACAATTCAGGATAAACATGTGCTGAGCATTTCTGTCTCATCTGTGCTCACCACATCCTTGGCTGCTGAAATTTAGCTCACTGTAATTGCTCGTGGAAATGCAATTGCAGATGGAGAGTGTGGTGCAGTGAAGCACATTCCGAGAAAAAGGGAGTTGTGTGGACCAGTTCTTGCACAAGTGCCTTGAAGATGTGTCTGACAGAGTGTTTGGCTGCAACATGCATCTGCCAGTCATGTGTGGGCCGAAACCGGATGACCGCACGGTACGTGTATGGCATCTTCTTCCTTCTCACCAACGTCCTGGCGTGGATGGTGCGCGATTACAGCCATAAGGGATCCACTCCCTTTCATTGTAAGTGATCTGCTCTTTCCCCCACATTATGAATTGAACAGTTGTTGCATAAAGTCGACACAATTATAGGGTTATCTGCTAACTCAACAAGACTTCTGATCGGGAGTGGGTTGTTCAAATACACCACCTTCCATGTTTGGTAAGTTTTGGGTGCATGCGTGAAGGTGGTGTTGAGGTTTGAACGAAAGAGATTCTATATCGGTTCATTTAGTGTCAAACTCATTTTGGCATTCCAAATGGTGTTATTTAATAATTTTGGCCCTCAATGAACCGAAATAGGTTGCTCTTCATTCCAATTCAAACACTACCTCCGAGCATGCACCACAAGTGGAATGAAATGATTGATTTTGTATGCAACACAACCAATGGAAAACCATCGGGAACCAACTCCTGACAAAAAAAAGTCATTGTGTTAAGGTGCGTGAGTTAAACTAGTGTCTGTTAATGGTTGTCTCTGTATTCTTTGTTTTCATGGTTGTCTCGAATTCTGAAAGTCTTGGCCATTTAGCACAGCACGTATCATTTCCCCACTCTTATGCTAAATTGAGGAGACACTGTGTGTCCATGTCAATTTGTGCAGATCTGAAGGCTTGTAGAGGCGGTATGGAGTGCTTAGGATCTGATGGTGTCCTTCGCCTTAGCTTCGGCTGTTTTGTATCCTAAGCAGTTATGGAAGTTGACATTACAAGTGAAGTTGGTTGAACCACGGTTCACTGATGGTGATTCGCCCTATGCTTTCATGTGAGAATGTGCATTCGAGTATCACGAGGGTCATGAGATAATGAGATGATGATATGACCACGTTGCAGCTGTCCTTGGGATGTCCTTAACAGCCTTGCAGATGTTTTTTTTCTTAATGTTTCTCACAACTGTTGGGACTTCAAGTACGAGGGACATCAGAGATGCTTGGCATGCAGGGTGGTGGCCGGTCAAAACCATATTATGGATTACCCTTATAGCGGCGCCCTTTCTCATACCCCCCCAATACATTGAAATCTATGGTGTGTTCCCTTCTCTCACCTTCATGCATAAACTTCGCCGCACATGCTCTATCTGCAGGTTTAAAAAAACATCTAAAGACATTGATAGAAAATATAGAGATTGTTTAATTCCTTCTGCACTGAGTATGTTTTCTTGTGAACGATGGCAGATTCTGATGACACTTGCTTTGTATGTTGTGCAGGGGAGGTTGCAAGATATGGAGCTGGGTATTTTCCCAAACAACTGCAATAGTGGGCTTCAAGGACATGGCTTACCAAAGTCCATGTGATAATCAAAAGAGCACAGTTTGTTATTGATGTTTCAGTAACCTAATTAACAAGACTTGTTAATCCACGTAATTAATTGTGCAAGTTTCTTCGATGAGGTGGCCCTTCACCTACTAATGGGTTAATGTCAGTGGATTCTAATATTAATCCTACTCCTCAAGCTCCTATGATTACTCAGTCGGCTTAAAATTTGAACTATCTTCGACCAGAAGAAAATGTGAACGTGGTCTGAAAGAACTTAGTGGTATTTGCTAATCTAGAGGTGTGCTGGTGGTAACGGAGGCCAGAATTTTCCTAGTGATTCAATTGGTGGGTGTCATCAACTTCATATATTTCTGGAATGAGGATTGGCTGACAGAGAAAAACGAGCGGCACTGGTACTCTTATCTACCCTAAAGTCCTCTCTGTCTGTTACAATTCCCCTAGGATATTGATATCCAATTCTTAGATGATTGATTGTGTAGAGGAAAATTTGGTTCATTTTATGTGAAGAACACATGAATATATTGCCATGACCTAAAATGTACATTGCTGACCCCATCATTGTTAGAAATACCCCTGCCAATTGGAATAATGCACTGCCAGGGTCACACTTGAGACAGACTGAAACGGATGGACGTTTGACTACAAGTGAGAATATTCATAGCACTGTTCCACACCTTATAAATTGAGACAATTTTGTAAGGTTTCTGTTGTCATGACTGTGGTTGCAGCCGCATACCTATGGTGCTGATATCTGCTCTCTCATTCATTGCCTCGCTCTTTATTGTCGTCGTAATGTTTATGTGGTTTGCCCCACATAAAGATTGCAAGCTCAACATTTTCTTCATCAGCTTTACCGTCGTCCTCATCGTGTCCATGACCACCGTCTCTTTGAATTCTAAGGTACTTTCTGCACTTTAAATAACCCAATTAAGTTCCTCACAACACAAGTAGCATGTTTTCAGAAGGTATATCCCATGTGAGTTATTTCTATTGCACCATTCAATAAGTTGTTTTTCTCTTGGTAGCCATTGTTTTAAGAACTGGACAGTATTCATTTGTAGCCTGGTGGCTTCCAATTGGGAGGTTTGTGAATGTGATGGAGAGTGGAACTAGAGCTTTGTTTCTGCCTTAACACCGCAATTTAGAGTCCAAAAATAACTTTGCAGACCCATGATTGTTGTACTGCTCTACAATATTAATTAAAGTGCCTCAAATTGTTCCCAACTTCTTCTGCGCAGGTGAATGCAGGTCTTTTGACATCTGCCCTTATGGCCATTTACACCGTGTATCTCTGCTGGTCCGCCATCACAAGGCACAGTCTTCACCTTGACAGACATCATGTCATAAACGATATTGTGAAGCTCTTGATATCTGTCTAAAAGTCTTAAGGTCGCAAATAACTCTGTTGCAACCAACCACCAAACGGTACTTACATGGTTCGAGAGATCACCTTTTCCAATGTCAAAAGAATATTCATTCTGTTAAGAGTTGTGGTTAATTTATTTTTAATGATTTTCACATACAATCTCCATAGCATCACAACAGTACACGTCAGCTGGTAAAATTTGTAATTGTTAGCTTCTGATTTGATGTGGTGTACACAAGCTGATAAAAGGGGAGGTTGTGGTGGGAGCAGTGAGCCACTTTCAGCAAATTGCAATTCACGTCCACGCCTGCAGACTGGTGGCAAAACAGACTGGCTCACCATTCTGGTAAGGACACCTGTACCTTCTGCAGTGTTATCACATTGAGTTACCTTTGGATGGAATACAGTGACCAGAACACAAGCATCATGTCTAGCAACTGTGGTGGTCAGGCCTAGCAATCTTGCTGCCATTTCAATTATAATTGGATACAAGAAGGCACATTAGCACCCGTAATTGATGATGTTTCTTCTTGTTTTCGGCCCACGGTGACCATCTTGAAATGGTCAAGATTAACCCAAATCAAGAAGAGACACACATTGATTATGTTTCGGTCACCATATCAAGTTGGCAAGCCCGCCTGTGTGAGTGGTGTATCAGAGCACCACACTTGCTGTCAGTCACCCAAAATTTGCTACCCAATTGTCTCACTGTTTACATGTTGGCAGTATTAAACGAGTATTTGCAAGTGACATGTAGGAGAGCTTTCACTGAGGGCGTTTGTTTGTCCTTTCCTGTCAAATCAGAAGTACTTTGGGAAATTTATAAACTGGACGAATTCTGGACGTAGCTGATTCTGTGCACTTAAAGAGTGCAGGAATTTGTGATTGGTTTCTGTGCCATTGTGTTGGCAACATTCACGACTGGAATAGATTCGAAATCATTTTCTGTAAGCCATCTCACCCATGACTAATCTTAGCATCATAATCCTATGCTCAGTTGTGGCAGATGTAATCGTACCTTAGTGAGTAAATGTCCACTAGTCATAGTGCTACTTTTATTTCTACTTTAAATCTTCTATCTTTGGTCCTTCTAAAATCTTTTTTTATCTTATGTTTCAATTGTAATCTTTCAGTGAGGAAAATCTAATTTCAATATAGTTTATCCATTTGTTGAGAGTTGTCTAACTCCAACACAAAGATCTTCCATTGGGAGCAATCTAACTCGTGCACAATTTATTCATGGGTTGTCTAACCCTTGCGAACATTTTCTTCCTCTGGAGTTGTCCAACTCACATACTAAGTATAGCAAAGTATGGTTAGACATCATCATCATCAATCAATCAACCATTTAAATAAATCAAGATACCAGAATTGCTTTCCGGATACCTGACATTGCTTTCTTGTCTTAAAGATACCACGAAAGGATGGGAGTGGCACAGACAACAAGGCCCCATATAGTTATGGTTATTTCCATTTTGTATTTGCTACAGGAGCGATGTACTTTGCCATGCTGTTTATTGGCTGGAATCCACACCGAACAATGCACAAGTATGGAAGTTCCCACAAATTTGAAAGGACTTTGTTATTGGATATAACAATCACTTCTATGATGCACCCAATATTTCTGTCTCTACCATTAACATGAATATGTTTCATACGATATTCAGGTGGAGTATTGATGTTGGTTGGACGAGTGTGTGGGTGAAAATTGTAAATGAGTGGCTAGCAGTGGGCCTCTACGGTGAGTACACAAAACGTGACCCTTGAAAACTCTGCCATTAATCTCAAGGAAACAGGAACTCTTGGATTAGTCCGCATCCTTCCTTCTTGTCAATCAAAGTTTGTAGTAAATAAGGAGCGAAGGAACTGACGCCCTGTGAAAGATTATGATTGACAACCTTCAATATGGGAAAATGCAATCCTGGATAAAAAGGCAGGACACATGGGCTGTCCATCCCTCATAAGAGACCAGGGAGAGGGAAATAAGGTAAGCGGGCCTAATTTGGTTACTTATCTTAATCAGATGCTTACATTTGATTGGTGTGTCGTTAGCTGTGGATCTAAGAACGGACAAAAAGGCATGTGTCTAAAAGAGATTGGACTACGTGCTCAAAATTTGTTAGGTATTCCACACTTATTTGCGCAATTAGCTTGCCTTGGCAAACAGGATGCCTCTTTACCCATGTAAATTACTTTGGGTCAAAATGAGATTACATTATCTTATAAAATCCATATAGAAACCACAATCATGTATTTTGTTACTGTGGTAATAAATATTAAAAATAGAGTGGAATGTCAATATAGGAGTGTGGGGCAACCTAATTGCACATATCGGTATAGGTACTAATTATATGATCATTTGACATTTAAAAAGAAAGATTATCCTTACTTCGATAATCATTAAGATATTCATATGAACCCCAAAAATTATGAGGAAAGTGGCTATGGCTTCAAGTTGGATTCATTAATCATCTTGTACTAATCATGTGTTATTTTCTTAGGAGAAGTGTCCGATTTAGGGCCATTTACCTTAGTCTAGAAAAGACTTCAAGTCAATCAAAAATTGGCTGGGAGTACAGATGTCATCCAGCAACTCACATGTCTTCACAGCCTTGGGTTGTCGGTGTGCAGTGTGGTCGATGGTTGGACCTCTAATACTTGAAGACAGGGAATTTTGAGGATCACCTGCTCAACTTGCAAGAACAATGTCCATGGCAAATCAAAGGAGATGGCATTCTTTAACAAGTAATTAAAATGTCAGAGGACCCAAATACTCCCACAAAATCCTCAACACTCTGGGCGAAAAAAATACCAACATCCCAAGTAGGTACCCAATTTCATCACACTACTCCAGCAAAAAAAACACGTCAAGGTCAATTGCCAATTCGTAGAATAGAAAGGATGATTCCAAATCCAATGTCCGAGTGTAGACAGCTTAGGAAAATCTTATGCAAAGTGGTTCACGAGTTTTTGCTCATCTTTTATTCAGTTAGCTGGTATCAATCTAGAACATTTAAAACGTTATTGTCATAAAGTGATTTTGCTGAATAGCTTAATTTATGCTCTGAAATATGAAAGGGCTACAGTGCACAAAGTTCCCATTAAAAACCCATTCGGCCCTTTTGAAGATATGCACATAGTATTTACTTGTTCTTATGCAACTGGCAGTTCTTACAACAGGCATACAGAGGAATAGGTTACCTGGAGGTATGTGTGGTTCAAATGGACAATCAAGCAACAATTTACTTCCATGAGATAGAGGGTGCTAATCCCGTTCCTGTCCCAGAAGCACACTCATGTGCACACCTCCTATACCCGTAACAGGAGGACACCTAGAATTGTCCTTAAAGTCTACGGCACATAACAGGGGGCACATTTGGGGCATCTGAATCCATCACAAATTGATCTACATTGTTATGAATGAAAAGCATCATCCCATTCAATGCAAGTCTCCGAGAATTTCATCGACCAATGCAGGGCTTTAAGGTTTAAGCCTTACCACTACATTTCGGTAGGGTTTGCACCACCTAGTATCTTTTGCTAACATTGATGGTATTAGTTTGCTTCTCACCAAACCATGATGGTAACTGACATTATGCAAACTTAATAACGTAGTGGTAAGTAACGGCTTGTCATTGGTACATTTTTTCAATTGAAAATCCTTCTTTTATGTTGGTAAGTTAGGACATGGGGAAGAGAGGATTTAGTTGCCACTAGAGGGATGGTATTCAGGGAGTGGATGAGATGGCTCAAGGAGACGTGACATGTGGCACAACAACCCCTCATGTTAACATATATGATAGCATTGATGTGAAGTGTTACAACATATCATTAGAGGTAAGTGTATCTTACCGTGTAGTGCACACATAAAACCATGTTGGTAACTTACCGATGGTAAAGTAATTATTCAGAATGATAACTTACCATGTAAAAGTTAATTTACTGGGTGGTACAAATCATGCCTTAGATATGCATCTCCAGGTACATAACATTATTCAATTGAGTGATGAGCTTCCACTAGAAAAATATGACCAATTTGGAGTGACTCGTTAGAAGGGATGAAAAAGGAAAAACTTGGGCGTGCGATTTATGTTGGACTATGGTCTCAACCCAATGAGTTGGGACATCATGATACGATTGGCATGGGGCTAGTGCATTTGGGCTCACCATGATGCCTACGTTAGCAGTCTAATCTAGTGGCGTAATTTGAGCAGGCTAACGCATCTACAGTAAGGCTAGCATAAACCATGATGTTGGCAAGTGGCTATCAAGACTGGGCAGTACCAGGATCCACACTCATTGCCAAATACATGACGAAGGTGGGCCAGAACTAATACACACTAAACCCAACCACTGGCCAAACCCAGTTTGAAAGTGGGTTTCAACACGTGGAGAGACAACTCTTGCTAGGGCTAGGAACTCTTGCATGTGTAATTCCAAACTGAATTTCGTTTTCAAGATTATATTGTGCCTTGTTTGACATCACTGTAGGTGATGATATTACATCACAACATCTCGTAACCGAAATTTCTGAAAACATTAGAAAAGTCTTTGGGTTCTAGTTCTTCTGAAGTTTCTCCAATCAATATTTGGTTGGAGTCATGAAAATGTTGCAATTTAAGTTTGATAAATGTCATCATGTGAGTCCTATCATGTTTGACCACCAACTAAGCTCTCATCACTGCATTCCTTGATCGTGCACCTTAGGTAGTCGAATACATGTAATCTTTTTCTTCAAGACACAAGGGAAACCATTTGCAAATTATTGGAACGAAAACACGTCCAACGTGATCTCAAATAATTGGAACAAAAACGTGTCCAACATGACCTTTTATACATAGTTTCAATTTATCCTGGAGGGGTGACTCACAAAATGTATGTTGTAAATATGATTTGGTCTCTTGGTACTATCTCATAGTGGTTAAGGTTTCTCAAAACTTAAGAAATACAAATTCTACATTTCAGGTTGGAATATTTTTTCCATTTGACTGTCATGTTTATGCCTTTGTAGCTTTTGCCAGTCCAAGTGGATACCTTTGCTCTCTATGTAGTGTCGCTAGTTCCAATGAATATACCTTTGCTCGTCACTTTGCCATTGTTATGTTAAATTTTATGACTCCTGGTAATATTTTGTAGTTGGGGTTAGACTTGTGCTCCCTAGCATTTATAAGTAATGTAGCATGCTGGAAAAAACAAAGGCCCCCTTTAATAAGTAATAAAAGGGCACATAAAATTGGACCAAAGTGCAATTATTTACGATTGAAGGGTTTCCAAATTTCCTAGAATCCAACATAATAACCCCCATAACAATACCAGGTGAACGCACATGGACACAAAACATAACAGAGGGTGCCTAGAACATTGCTGGATCTACATACTGAAGAAATCCAATTGAAATCTGAAAGAGTCTACAGCACATTTTGATTCATTTTAGAATGCAACGCTAGCTTCTTGCTGTGAAGAAGCTATTTACATGCTTCCCCGTGTCGTGTCCCATGACTTGGAAGCAACACCTTTCTAGAAACAATAGAAAGTCTCCCCAATTATTCTCTTCCACAGAAGAGTAGGCAAACAACTCGCAAATGCATAGCTGCATTAATTTCCACCTACTTCACAAGCTACAAACATGAGCGAGTGTAGGGAGACAATCACCCATCTGTACATCATGCCTTACTCCAACCCAATTGCATATTGCCACCGTTCCCCTCGGCGCTTCTGTGAATGAAGGTTCCACTGCTGAGAAAGGTGGCTACCACAACCCACGATGAATACAGAAAGAACACGAACCATCTGCTGTTCTTCCCAATTGTAAAGCTTCACCTTGCCACAATGGGTTCTTTGTATGATGAGCTGCACCTGCTGTACTTAAAGTCACCGACTCGAGAGATGGCTTGAGGGCATTTGGAAGTCTCTTGGCCGGTTCTAATGAGCACCATGTGGCAACCTTCAACAAAGAACCTTCAACTCAGATGTTTGGACGTCACTGTTAGCTCAATCACCCTCCACCACTAGCATTGGCTGTCATCCAGTATCACAACAGACAAGACAAGTTTATTGCTGATCCTCATCACTGTCATAGTCATCATCGTCGCCAAATGTGAAGACCGATGCATCTGCAGCACTCGCAGCAGCAATTGCCTTGAAGTCACTGGGTGCAACAGCTGCATTTTTTGGACTCTCGTCATGTCTGAATGACACGTCTGAAACAACTTTAGCGTTGCTTTGAGGCCCCACCGCAGTTTTCACATTGGTATCTTCAACTTTCTCTGCTACTGTGGCCCTGTCATCCTTCACAGCATCTCTCACCAAATCACTGGTATTCTGATATGATGCACCGTCAGTCATCTCAACAGGTACAGCTGGCACATGAGGATCCTCTCCTACGTGGCCAGAACTTGAATTTCCTGCATGCCCAGTCACGTCCTTAGTGAGGCTTCTCTTCCTACGCATCTTCACTTTGTTGCCATCTTCATCCTCTCCCTCACTATCTGTAATCCCAAAAGATTCCTCAGCCGTGACAATTCAAAAATCCTAAAGATAAACTATAGTGGATATGAGCTTTGTTGTGAGACCTTAACACTTCTCAGATCTCTAAACATGTGCATCTCTAAATTATGTTCATAAACTAAAGAACAAGATACTATATAACCATTCAGAAGCCACTGCAATAGAACTTGCACATTGCCATAGGAGCTATACCTGTGAATATATCCTCTTCACCATCTTTACGATCAGCTGGTATATCATTTCCAGGTGATGATGATGTAGTATCCTGTGTAATTGCCTCATTTGACATGGAAGTTGTAGGCAGTTCAGTTCCAGTAGCTGCAGACTGGGTAACTGCTGATTCAGCAGTCTTCTTCTTTGGAATGGGTGCATCATGGTCTAGAATGACAACCTCAACTTGAAAGCCTGGAGATGGGAGTCTCCTCTGATAGTCCAAACCCAGATCGTTGTCAGGGACTTCTTAAAACAGGAGGTTCAGGCATAAACTATATGACATAATTCACGATATCACCACAAAATTGAAAAACCTCAAACACCAATCTACATAGAATGTGCGTACCTTCTCAAACCCATCCAGCTCAGTGGTAGGGAGGATTTGCCTTGTTTCCATCATGTTTGTGTTCAACCAACTGCAGAGACATAAACATTATCAATGTCAAGACATCAGAATATTAAAAAGGAAACTTTCAAACCACAATTTTTATCATCAATACAGATAACATAATGGTAGCGAGCACTTCAGCAAAACTTGGTGTCACCAGTGTTCTTGATCATTGTTTAGAATCCACCCTCAATTTGTACGTGAAACTCTAGAGACAAGAAGGAAACATCAAGGATGTGAGATATTCATATTGAATGGAGGAACAGGTTACAAGACCAACCAATAAAAGTCTCCATGTCGGTCATTGAAGTGAACTTTGAAGTCCCCATTTAGATCTGCCACGCATCGCTCACCAGGAAGCGCAAAGACAACTACACCTTTCCTGGGTGCACTAAACCATATATCCTCTGACTGTACACAAAAGGACCACAGGGATGGTCAACCTCAAACCAAGTCCCACAGATCAGAATCTAGAACCCCAACTGTTCACATCTTCAAAAAGCACAAAGTAATTTGCACTAGAGCTAACCACCACAAATGATGTATCTATGAATTATCGGATGGGCTTTTGAATAACTAAAAGTTGCAAACTATTTGTTACATCTCTTAACATCCCAATGTCTTGGCAACATACCAATAGGTCTTTTGTTCGGGGATGCTTCTTGCTTGAAAACAAGACACCTGGACAAAAAGGAATTTGAAAGATCAGTTTTAGTCATCCTCCTGGCTTCACGGCCAACACTAAAGCAACTCTCCTCTTCTGTTAGGAAGTGTTTGGACTGATGTGCAAAAAAGATAGAAATATAATGTAAAGGCAGGTGTGTTTGCACCATTGTGATCAGAGATCGTGATAGCAGGTCGAATCCAGTATGGACATTTGTGTAACCGGATACCCCTCAGTATGCACCTGCGGTTACAGAATACACAAATGCAAGTGAGTAAGCATGTGCATGTGTTCTTTCAGTATGTCATTAAGTATCTCTTCATAGTAGGAGGCCTGATGCCACAAGATGCAAGAACAGTTGCTCAACACTATTGCTCAATACTTTCTTCAAAAAGAAGAAACCAAACACAAGGAGGACATGGGTAGCACGCAGGCCTCACTTTCTGCCTTGAGGAGTTTCTCCATTGAAGTCCTTCAACACTCGCTCAAAGTATTTCACATAGCGCTGCAAATCATAACAACGATGAGTGATCACATTGCAGAATGGCTTATTTAGCCAATTTCATGGAAGATGGGGTGGACATCACCCACTTGCTGCACAAGCCACAGTAGGCAATAATTGCATGGCTAACAATCATATAAAAATAGTTTCCTAGATTGGTAAAGTTTCAATACATACACGAGATGACAAATTCTAGAAACTAATTAACACTCACAAGCTGGCTTGGGAGAACAAGGCCCTTGCCATCCACACAACGCTTTTGATTGTAGTAGTTTATGGACTCCTCTGCAGTTGGAAAAAACTGCAGCCAAACAAAAGATTTAGCTCTTTGAACATAATAGCAAAGATCATATCAATCAGACGCCCCATCCTGCAGTATCTGAAATTCGTTGAAATCAATTCTAGGTAACAATCTATTCTGAAGACAAAAAGACTGCCTAGATTTTCGAATAGAAATTGTCCATGTACGCAGCTGTACATAATAATATAAATTTTGCAATATTGCTTCAAAATTGCGTATGGGTGTGTGTGTATGTGTATATATATATATATATATATATATATTCATAAAATTATAGATTTAAATCTAAATTAACTTGAAAAGAAAGGTACCTTGAGGTACAGGAGAAGGCATGTGATCATAAGACCAGTACGTGCCATGCCAGCCTTGCAGTGAACTACAACAACATTCTCCAAGTCACCTTTCAGCCATGAGTATGCACTCTGGCAGAAGGCAGCCATCAATTGCAGAGGAGGACAATTGTGATCGTCAAAGGGAAAACAGGCAACCTGCCATGATCACAAAGCAAAGCTTAAAAACTGCAACACTCATAGTTCCATTCTCTTTTCTAGTATGGCTCAAATGCAAATACAATACAACCCGTCATCCAGACTGGAGATGGACCAGCTGGAAACACTACATCTAGAATTGTTGGTGAAAGGAACCACACTCCAATCCCAATAGTCTCAAGTAATTTTCTGCTGACTTGCAATCCACAATAATATCATCCTAAAGGGCACAGGTCAAGAGAAGTTCCGTCACCTACCTTTCCCTCAAAAAGGGAAGCATCATAAAGCCTCTCGGAGCAAAGATTGTAGACTTTGTACTTGCCCTGCACAAATGTCACGTAGAATGGTGTCAAATAAAACTAAAGATGCAAATTGCAAGTGACCTTCATAGACATGATCGCCAGTACATGCTCACTTGATGTGCTGAAAGGGATACTCAATTTTACACAAGCATGAAGTACTTTGGTCCTCTTGATTGAAACATCAGAAAGTGGTGAGCTATTGGGCTACAAATAGCCAAAACAAACCACTCTAGAATGATAAAGAAAAAATCCTATGAAACCAAAAAGAGGCAGTAAAATGTAGATGATACCTTATGGTTAGTTTCAAAAAACTTCATAACCTCCTCCATGTGATTGCGATAAAATCCCTGAAGTCAGCCAAACAAACCATGAGAGATATGATGCACAGAACCTTTGTAATGATGTCACTAGTATTGGTTGAAAAAAGTAGAAGGTAATGATTCAAGAGAATTAAAGAAAGAAAACACAACAATAGAGCCTGCAGCTGATCAATAACTACACAAGACATTATTCACACCAATAATTCTGGTCAATGGCAGCTTTTAATCCAAGTTGAATTTAGACTGAAACTTTGAGGAATACACACTAAGGTTCTGTACAATTGCAGGACAAACCTCACAATGCCTATGGCTAATGATTTGAGAAGCAAGGCTAATCACCACTTTTGAATACTATTTTCACCAGCAGGTCGAGCTTCACTAAATCAACTTGCCTCGGTAATTGCGCACGTTTGAAGAGATCGTTGTGATCTTCAAGAAGGTCTGCAAACAGCTACATGCCGTATTTGCAAAGTGCACTACAAAGAAAGCCATGACAAGGAGTGTTCACATTAGAAGAGTACCTCTACATAACCAAGAAGACCGGAACTCATGTCACCCGCAGGGAAGCCCATAGCAATGATGTTCTCAGTAATGTATGCCATGTCGAGATCAAATCCTCCTTCCTGTCAAAGACCAGTGTTCCAACACTTCAGGTGTAGTGGAGGCTCAAAACTTGCAACAGATCCCATCAAAGTTTCATCAGCCTCTGCTCTTTTAAACCCAAAGACATCCATGTCTGGTACGACACTTAGAACATGCAACAGCAGAATCTGTCAAGTCAACTATGAGTAACACACAGCAAACCTAAACAGAAAGATATCCAAAGCCAGCAATTGCACATGTAATAAGGTATGGAACGAATCAGGCTATTGCAAACAAGGTTCTTCACAGGGCTATCAAAGTTGGGGAGCCTTGTTGTGGCTGGGTCACACCTTATAGTAAGACTAGAGAGAACTGTAACAAGATAGTGTTGTCTTCTCAAGACAAGAAAAAGAGCTACACTCTTAGGCTTGGAAGATTAGGTTACCTGATACCTTCGCTTGTTTTGTGAGACTAGATGGCGTGCCTTCAGCTGGACATTTCTGACAGCATTGCGCGAGGAATCTAGAAAGCCTTTGGTAAAGGTGCCAAACGCATTGGCCTCCTGCACGGGAACAGCTGTTGAAGTGCCCTCATTTGGGGTATCCACAACAGGTGACTTGGCCGGAACACGTTTACCAAATCCACTGGTAAGCAAACTGAATGGTGACATCTTAGCACCCTCACTACCTGAAGCTGATTCTGAGGATGTCGGTAACTTGAACCCTCTTGCCCATTGAGAGAAACCAGATGCCGGACTGGCTTTCCCAGGCACCTCCTCAGGTGTCCTCACGCCAGTAGTGTGAGAAAAGGAGGCAGATCGCTGGTTTGGGACACGTGAAGTGTTTTGATCTGGTGCAGATATATCAGAAGATGATCGGCCAATAGAAGAGGAGTTACTCTCCTTAGTGACCTCCACAGAAGGGTCAGTCTCCACTGCCTCTGCCATGTTGGAACAATAAAAACTACAAAACACCCTGATGGAACCACAGAAAAAAGACAATGACAACAAAAAGTCAGCAACAAACAAGTCTCTTGAAAAACTTTCATGAGTGCAAAAAGTAAGGGTAGGTGAACATCTCTACAGAAGACGAAATTTACAATGAGAAGAAACATTTCTAAACATTGTCATGTTTGTACACCAAATTTCTGCCAGTTCTGCTTTGCTGGTGAACAAGAACCAGAAATAGGAAGCAACTTGCAGAGAGAATCACGACACTCAAAACATTTGCAATCAAAAAGAAAGTGGCAGAGTCTAGGTCACAACTGAAGTTTCCCAAAAGCATGTAAAGTTTTCATGCACGGCAACGTCAAGTAAACACCCACACAAGCTTACATACTGAATTCGGATTTTTCGGAGGCAAAATTGTCAGCCTTACCAGATGGTCTAATAGAACATTTATTATGGGTTCTCAACTTGCTCAAGCATGAACTCGTCATGCCAGCTTATTACATTGCTCTCCTAGGAGCCAAAAGTCTTCAAAGACGATGGGGCCAAAATAACTATGTGATACATAAACACATTGATCCATTCATTTAGGGCTTTCGTTGTGGTAGTTTCCACAAAAACATCATTACAAGAATGCGATTGCACATTTTTTCTTGAGAATTTGGTTGCAGCTTCCTACTATCTGAATAGATGAATCTACGTAACCGGATAAGCCGGCATGGTAGCAGGATCTGCACATAATTTGCTCGAATTATGCTCTCCACACAAGCTCCTAAGAATTTGTATCCCTTCTCTACCTCTTATCTCACCCTCAAATTACGATATGGAAGTTTCCGAGCAGAACAACGTCCATCAAATAACGAAGTGTAGAGCCGTCACCAGACACTGTACCAATTAATTCACTTACAAAAAGGTGACTCGGATTGATGTCCGCAGAGGTATGATCACATGCTGGCTTTATGAACTTCATTTTTCCTCATTCAAACAGCACAATGCAGACTGTTGACGACAGGCTTCCATTTTAAGCTAACTTCTGATTAGCTTAATCTAACACCTGGGCCAACTATCCCACTTACATTTTGAAGTGGCTCTAGGGTATATCACAATCATATATCGCAGAACGAGGATGGTAACAAGAACTGCAGGAAGAAGGAGGCAATCGATAGCATCAGTGAACGCACGGAGAGCTACCAAGACTTCGTGCAAGATGGAACGATCGAATCAACAAAAACGGTACTCGCTATCTATTTGAAGCTAATAAAAAAAAAATACCTCCGAAGAAAAAAATCGATCCGCAATCTGCTCTACCCGCAATACAGATCCCACCTACGGTCGAGAAACAACGAACGCAGAACTCAGCATTGCTCCATAGCTTCTTCGTCAACCAGCTACGAGGGTTTCACACAACAAATGCAGCTATTTCTACCTCAATTATCAACCAAACTGCAACAGAAAGAGATCAATCGGTCGGGAATTAGATCGCGGAGACAGAAAATTCAGGCAGAGCACGAAACAAATTGATGGCGCATGTGTAGAGATGGGAATTCGACGCACCAGAGGAGCTGAGTCCGCAGAGCGGGAGGGGAACAGAGAGCTCAAGTTAGGGCAGAAAGTCTCTTCCTCTCCATAATCATTAACTGCAGTTCCAAGGTGGTCAGAAACTAACCCTAGGTTAGCTTGTGGGCCCCCTGGCCCTGGTGAATTTACACCTCAGCATTCAAAGCTCTTTTCGCCCTAAATATCATGAGAACCCGGTCACTGGTAACTCCACTGTTTATGGTATTTAGCGTCACTTACTATTTGGAGTTACTCCTAACTCTAACATTCTACTATGAATGAAATACAATAGTAAATAGGCACACTAAAGGTCTACTTTAGTGCAGCCCACACTATTCATCGTCGACCCACATTGATTGTTTTGGAACATGATAGTAAATAGGTCCACTAAATGTTTCATTTAATGCAGCCCACACTATTCATCGTCGATAGACATTGAATGTCTTTGGAATAATTACAAAGAATGGTACAAAGAAAAGTTTGACAAAAGTTTCTTGTTCTTC
This sequence comes from Polytrichum commune, assembly GCA_950295325.1. Taxonomy (NCBI): domain Eukaryota; kingdom Viridiplantae; phylum Streptophyta; class Polytrichopsida; order Polytrichales; family Polytrichaceae; genus Polytrichum; species Polytrichum commune. The sequence goes on from OX485806.1 coordinate 18,415,783, forward strand.
ATAAGAGGGACAGGTGAAGTGAAACATGTTGTGTCCAATCTTCGAGGATGTTTGTTAATCCGTAGATTTTTTTTTGGGAGCACGATTTGGACCTCTTATACTTACAGTATTTTGAAATTGTACAATGTGAATTCAGATTATGATGTGACTTTTTGGTACATAACAATAGCGTGTTGTCACGCAAGGTTATCTTTATTGACACCCACGATATTAATTCAAAATGAGTTTGATGAAAATCTCATTTCATCCAATATAAAGAGAGAATGCGCAACTAGTATGAACATGCTATTATTGTTTAGGGGTTAAGGCGAGGTTTGCTGCAATGTGCTTAGCGTCACTTCGTTCCATTGGTTGTGTAGAAGTAGTATGTTACACTAAATATGACATTTAGTGTCACATGGTATTTTATGTCACATGGTAACTTTCCGGATGACACTTCTTATGAATAAGTGAACAAATAGTGTCATGGATGATGGATGAGTTCATCCCTTGGCCAAACCCCTACCTACTCTTGTGAGCAACTTGTGATGAAACATTGTCATGGATGATTGAAATTTGGATGAAACATCACTTGGTAGGTGACTGTAATTGCAACACTGTAAATCATTTTAAAAAATTAGAAGGAATGACAAATCATGTTGGGTTAACATTTAGTGTTGGTGACACTACATTGCATTAGTATTGAGCATGACAATTAGAATTGGTGACAGTAAATATCAAATTTAGAGTAGTAGGTTCCTCTATCCATGTTTAGGGTTACTCGGTTCTCTCTCTCCCCCAATATGTGTTTGCTAGGCAAAGCTAGGGTCACAAATGTGGCATTTGGTTGCATTCTTATCCTCTTGCATTGGAATCATTTTGTTGTGTCAAAAAGAAGAAGAAAAAGTTGTCTTGCAATCATTTAATGACAATTACAGAGGGTGTCATATGACATTTGATGCTATATCACATCTCATGAAGACCACTTCAAGTAACATGACACACCAAACCTAATGCCACACAAAATCAAATGTTTAGTGTAGTTTGGACTAGTGTTGTGTGAATACAACTTTTACATGTATGTATGTATGTGTGTATGTGTGTACTAGTGGATGAGGGTATTGAAAGAATTCTTAAAATCCAATGCATGACAATCATGGTATTAGAAATATTCAAAAACGAGGGTCTAAAGACATATAGGTGATAGCATGGAATCTTGCAATGGTATGTGTGCAAATATCAAGTGGGAACAAATATTGATATTCAAGAATGTGAAACCCTTGGGTCAAGTGATTTGTACCCATACATGTACCCTTATTGAGACCCGGATAGAACATGGATGATTGCACGACATTAGTTTGAACACAATATTCATTAAAATGGGAGTTTTCCAGTGAATTGAGAGTTCATAAAGCAAATTATTAATCCAATAATGAAATGAAAACCACTGGAAAGTTGTAGAGTACAAGTAAAAAAATAACATTTGATTTTCCGCCGTAAATTCCGCTATAGTTTCCATTAAAATGAGAGTATGTTAAGCTGGGAAATCGACTCATTTAGGTCGACTCAACCTAAATTGACTAACATAATTGTCCTCATTTAGGTCGACTCAACCTAAATTGACAACATAATGTCCTCATTTAGGTCGACTCAACCCAAATTGACAAAATATTGTCCTCATTTAGGTTGACTCAACCTAAATGAGTCGATTTCCCAACTTAACATACTCTCATTTTAATGGAAACTACACGTCTGAAGTATAATCTAGTATTTATCAACCTAACATGACTTTTAGGTGTCCAAATGACCACTATTATTTTGAGAGGATCCCACTATCTCAAAATATTGAATATCGTGTTTTTGGACATTAAGGAACTTCAAACTTTCTTTGGTAATCTATTGTAGTCCGAGTTAAAAGGTATAGCAATGGGTGCAAGCATGGTAAAGTGGACCAAAAAAATGCTCCGGTATACTAAAACCATCATTTTTTTGGTCAAAGGCCTAAAAGTAATGGCAAAGCATTGTTTAAATTGGACTTCTTTTCATGATGACCTTTGTTATTGTGTTGAATACTCAAATGTAGAAAATCAAGTTAAGATCTTCAATACTTATCATTAAAAGTGATGCTCGAAAGAAAATGATTGAGTTTGGTTTTGGTTTTGGATGTAGATTTCATGACCTTAACTGTTTTGAAGTTGGAATTTTCTTTCATATTCCTTGAACTCATTATCTACTTGAGGGCAACATCACAAAACTTTGTGGAAAACCATCAATTTAATGTAAATTTATCATACTTTAAACAAATTTTAGATAGACATTTGTTCAATATCATCTACTTGCACACCACTTGTACCGTCTTCTAAAATATGTAGACTTTTCTTAAAATATTTTTTGTCATCATAATTTGCTTGGCTTTGTAGAGCAATATGTTTCTAAAACATCTAGGATTTTTCTCTTCACAAAATTCAAAGTTAGTGTTTATTTTTGAATCACTTTCACTCAACACTAGGCAGGGATCAGGGATTTGTCCACTTTACTGTGCTTGCACCCCAATGCACATTTGTTGTCACATTTCCCTCTCATATACAATGGGATTTGCCATTCAAGTAATCTACCAAAAAATTCGAACCACATGCTCACACGCATCACGTTGTCATCGTCGTCATTATTGTCTTTATTGCAATGTTGACTTTGTGTTCTTTCATAATGTCACGCACTACACCAATTCTCTATTATCATGTATCCATGTTAAAATTGCAAACCTCCTTAATATCACTTGCATGATATTAAGGAAGTTAGAGTGTAATCACCTTGCAACGAGGGTTCTATGATTAAGCAACCTAGATGGACATTGACGCTAATGAAATAAGAGTGGTATGAGTGTGCATCAGTTGAATCATTTCAAGCCTCCCAAGGTTAGGAGCCAAAAGTTGTGCAAATGCTAGAGGAGGTGGTTACTAGGGCTAGTTTACACCATGGACCATGAAGTTGGGCCATGGACGATAGCCTTTTACCATCATCTGATTTCTTAAAAAAAACAATTTACAAAGCCTTTGGGACTCCGCTAGGTGTAAACCGAACGTGGACCAAGAGGAATGACCATGCACAAAAAATGAATGTGTTGATTTAAAAAATATATATGTCCAAAAGAGCAGTTTTGAAAACATCAATTTTGACCATTCTTTTGTCTCCTCTTGTCATCATCTTCTCTTCCCAAAAAAAATCATTGAAATTTGATTATAACAATATTTCTTAACCATTGGCCATTGTTTTTTTCTACCATAGCACCTCCTTTGCCTCTCCCATCACAGAACCCGTTGAACCGTGTTAATAGATAATGTAGGCCTTAAAATCTATCTTTTGAAGATCTCAAACTCCATGATCACTCTAACATTTGTTTTCTTGATGTAAATTGAAGTGGTCCCGGGACGAGTTCAACAACCAATCAAAGAATTTACAGAGCCTTGGGACGACTTCATGGTCCATGGTGTAAACAACTCCTCATTGTATTGAAGTGTTCAAGGCCAAGATAGTGACAAAGAATTCAACATTTGGGTCAGGTGGGAAGGGGGGGGGGGGGGATTGCAAGCTCTTGGGCATCTAAAGTGTAATCAAAGTGCCAAATTGTTTAATAGATTATGTTCAAATCCAACCATTTTGAAAGTAAGACTTGGGAATCAATGTGGATGTAAGTAGGGTCACAACAAAGCAAACATCTAGGTTTGTAAAATAATTCCATAATACTTTGCCTAACCTAATCATGTGTATCCAAGCCTCCAAGCCTCTCACATTGACGTTTTTGATATCTCTAACCGAGTAAGTGAATTAGTTTTGAACATCTTGTTGAAGTATTTAACTTTGAGTTTTGGTACTTGGAACTACAATAGTATTTAGGTGATTCCAAGTAGATAAATAGAAACTCCGGACCTCATTTAAGGCCCTCGTGATTAATGAGTATGTTCGTAATGTTAATGACCTTGTGTCCACCACAAAAAGGGCTATTGGAACAAAACTATTCTCCATTGCTATAATTCTGGACTTATAATGAGTTTGACATTGAGCAAGCAATTTTGGGAGATGTGAAAACTCGTGTTTCAAGCGTTGTGATTTGTACTCATCACATAGTCATTATGTAGATGATTGTATATTAAATGACCATGGACATGATGTGCGCAAACATTTAGCACCATAGTGAAGATATTAAAACATGTGTATGACAACATTTAATCCAAAATAGGCCAAAAAGTCCAAAATGATCTAAATGTATGGTGTTGTTGTGATTGTAGAACAAATTATCATGGTACAATATGAATAGAACTCTTCAGTTTGAAATTAGAAAGAATTTTGTTGATAGTAGTTGATTGGAAACCAACTTTTAGGTGGTTTCAATATGCAATAGGCATGATAATCTGTTAGAAAGTGGTTGTAATCGATCGTAAAAGAAGATGATAAGAGGCTATTACCCAAAACCAAAGGCATGCCATCATCAACGAGTTCCTCATGGCAATATAGTTAGATTGAGTCAATCAAGCACCCAACCTACAATGACATTTGGACAGTTTGTGATTCCAATTGTGTCATGTAGAATTATGATAAATGCATTTACCACTATGATAGGGGTGCATAAGAATTTAGCATGTTAATGGGAAAATTGACTATTATTGTTGTTTTTAGTTGATGTACATGTTGATACAAATAACCTTGACTAGAGGTTTTAGTTGTGATCAATCAAAATGCAAAGAGAGTAGCTTTGAAAATGTGTGGATGCATCAATTAAGAGAGATTTATGAGTGAGAGCGAGTGCTTGACACTGAGAATAATGAACCATGTGACAAATTAACAATACATGAAAGTTGAAAGAATGAAGCAATAAGTTCAATATACAAGTTGGGAAGATGGAGCATCTACATAACAAGATTGAGATATGAAGCATGCAATAATATAGGATAGATCATAAAGAAGATATGAAGCATGCAATAATATAGGATAGATCACAAAGAAGATGTGAAGCATGCAATATTATAGGATAGGTCACAAAGAAGAGACAAAAACCAACTTAAAGTGAAAAATGAAAAAAAAAAGTCTTATACATTATAATAGCAATGTCATAAAGCTTGGCAATACACTTTTATGCAATAAGGATGAAATTAAAGGCAAAAAAAAAAAACTTTATAACTACAATAGTGTTTACCATGGTGATTGCAGGAGATCATCATCTAATTATAATGTCACGTAGACAACAAATGTAATGGCCATAGCCAAAAGCACGTGAGAGGTGAGATTAGGAAGAGACATAAGATGAGAGTTATGATTCAAACTTGGAAAGGTTGTGATGGAAGATAGTGGAGTTGAACTTGTGATGAGTTGCCCATCCCGTTGAGAGGACAAAATTGCAAGAGAAAAAGTATTAAGGAGTTTGGGTGGGGATAGTTTTAGATTGATAAGCTACATAACCCTACAACCGAAAGGTACTTTATACAATGAAAAGGATATTATATTCATTTTAATTGATGTGATGGTTAAGAGGCCAGTTGAGCTTTCTGCTAACAACGACTATAGCCTATATGCATGTTACCTTGGGTGTTTGTAATCATTGCATCCTGAGATACGTTGCATGCATCTTGATTTATGATTGAGATAAGTTACTTCATTCATAAAAGATAATTAAGGGAGAACTTAAATAGTTCTATTAATGGCATTAATGATAATTTTAATCAAGGAAAGCCACTAATCCCAATAGGATGAAGATACTTTCAAATACAATGGCCACATGTGATAAAAACTATTGCAAATTAAAGATTGTTGCCCAAGCTAAAAAAACTTCATGACAACCTAAAAGCATGTTATTGGAGTTTTAGGAGTCTTCATATAGGACATACTCACTCATGACTGAAATAAATATAAATGATTCCTAAGAGGTGAATATCGAGTCGTGCAGCTTGCCAAATGAGAATGAAAAGGAAATAACCTTGGATTGTTACGAGACTTATTAAGCATGTGTGACATTAATCATTATAAACACTAGACGAGTCTTCCTTGAGACATTAGTAGGTATGCAAGTTCTTTTACATTGTATTGTTGGTGTGGGATTACAGTTGAGGTAGAAGGGATAGGGACGGAGGTGTGTATGTTTGTATTTGGATTACAAAATGTGGTTAGGAGTTCAATATTGGGGAGGTGGAAGAGTTTTTCCATGTGTTATAGGTCCCAAGTTTGTGGTTATAGGTAGTGTTTGTGGTGTATATTTGGAGATGCTCATGTGTTGTGTGGATTTATTGTTGTTTAAGGAAAAGTTTGTTGCATTTGGGGTCCTCGAGGGTTTTGAAAAAGGCTTTTTGTTGGGTTTCCATGAGTCGTTAAAATCAAGGTATCTTTCCAAAGTTTAAGGGGCGAGGAATTGGATGCATGTGGGGTCGGTGATGTCTATGAGAATGGTGAGAGTCTTGGATGGAAGAGTTGTTCAATTTCATTAAAGTGAGCAATGGAGGTGGGGTTGTGCCATGATTGTTGAGGGGCAAGGGGCAATATTGGTGGTCAATTACATTGGTTTTGAGGGAAATATTTTAGAATTTGCATCATTTGCAAAGATCGTGTGGTTAGGGAGTGGAAACATCCTTGTGGTGTGTGTTTAGGGAGGGTGCAAAGGCTTCCTAATTTACTAGTGATCCTTTATGATATCTACCCAAGTGGCCATTATCATTGAGGACTTCGCACAATTGAGAGCCAAGTGTGGGTATGAAGGAATGGCCATTGGTGCCAAAGAGATTTTGTGGTGTTTGGACAATGGCATTGGGGGTGGAAGTGGAGAGTGTGTGTGTTTTTTGATCACTTGTATCATTGTTTAGTTGAGCATTTTGATGACAACTATTGAGAAGGGTGTGGCTTTGAAGGTATATTTGGTGCCCGGTTAAATTATGGTGTTGACCATATGGAGAATTTTGGCATATGATGGTTGGTGATCCAACTTTAATCTTATTTTTTGTATCACAATGACAACTTGATGGATGGACACTTAAAAGAGGGGGCGAGCTGGATTTCCATGTGTGTGTATGCTTTAAATTGGGACAAAGCATGAAATGTTTGTCATTTGTAGGTGAGCTTTGTAAGAATTGAGAACAAGGTCATGGGATTTGAAACATCTACAATTCCAAAATGCTATACTACAACATATGAGAGTGGGAAATGTCGCCTTCATGACATTTGCATTAAGTAAGCATGAAAGATGTAGTAGGTCGAAATCAAAAGTTGAATGAGCAATAATACATATGAATGGTTGTAATGAATACAAAAGTTGGGTTTGGAAGATAAACAAGTGTGACCTGCCCTTGCAACCCTTTGTTTCATATTGTCATCCAACAAGCTCGTGAAACATCCTTAGGTTGCCCGATTTATTTTTCATATAAAAACACAAAAACGCAAATATGAGAGCAAGTTCATCACATAGACAAACATTTTTCTGTTGCATCTCAAGAAAAGGAAAAGAAAAGGAAAGGAAATCTTTGAGCTACGGTCCAATCAACTCAGTTGCCTTCAAAACCTACTGTTTCCAATGCCCCCTCCCAACTTGACTTTACCAAATAATCAAATTCTTTCCTAAAATCCAGGTAAAGCTCCCTTGGTTATAGGGGAGGCATCCAATTATCCCAATGCACCTATAACAACTTGCTCCGGAGATTTTTGAGTATGTTTTAGTTAAGTAGCTTTCACACATGTTCGTTGTTTTCATGTACCAAACAATGAATGTTGGATAGTTTTTGTCCCATCCCCAAATCCATTACTATTCATTTATCTTACCATCAGTTTTTGTTAATGAAGCTCCTTGAACCCTCATAGCTAAGACTAAAAAACAACCAATCACAAAGGCAGGAGGCGACACTTTTAAAAGTCCTACATTCTTGCCTCATGTGTAGGTACCGATGGGAGGGTCAGTGCTTGAGGCTTAAAACCCCCACTTTTAAATCATGCCACATCATTTGCCAACTAGGCTCAACACTGAATAACGTCGATGGTGTGAAGGCCGTGTTTTTAGAACCAACTTTTAGGCTTAGCTAAAGTTAGGTGGGGAGGGGGCATAAGCAACTTTGCATGATTTGATGAAAGTTTGTAGAATGTTGCAAGATCATTTTGGCGTTGTGAAGGACCAACAAAGGGCCTATTGACTTTCAATCCTACCACTCTAAGATTACATTGCCCAAGTGTTCCTCATCATGTTCCTCCCTTCACAAAGACAACACACTCTTGCTAATGCCACATTCCACGGTTAGGGTTGGAGTATTGATTAAATGCCATCAACTTCAACAATGGTTTGAAAGTCCCTTCCTTGAATGAAGTGCACATTTGGGGAGAAAACATAGTTATCCGAGAAGTCCCTCAAAGAGGAAGGAAACCGTGGGTTTAATCCTTCTTAAACTTTCTATTAAGAGCTCGTTGGTATGTTGTGTATTGGAGTTTATTTTGAAAGTTGGTTGAAATTTTTGGGACCTTTTTTTTTCACTCTTCAAGTTTTGAGAGAATTTTAGGATCTAGACTAGGGTATCCGCATTTGGGACTTGTTGTCCTCTAAATCCTAAGTCAGCCCATGCAAGGCTAGCGTGACTCACCCATTCCAATAGGACAAGCTAGAAAACTAGTCTTTACTAGTCTAACACCACTTTTGTGTATTGTAATTTAAGCATGAAGAAAAGTACGATGGCTTTGTGTTAATTTTTGTAAACTCATCGTTTGAAACTAAACCCATGGTTTCATCCAATTTACTTTGCAAATAATTTTAACGAGTCAACCAAATTGCTTAAATGTCCCAAAACGAGACTCATGGTTTCAAACAATGAGATCTTGTTCACTACTTTTATTAGCAAATTGGTAGCAAGGCGTAGTTATTGGAATTGTCCTTCACGAGCTTCATCATACAAATATGAATTTTTATCCTCTATATCTCACAAATTATTCACATCTCAAGAGACAATTTGACATGTTGATCACTTCAATACTATTCCATGCTTGCAACTTTCTACCAATGTATAGTATCTAAGAAACTCAAACAATCATATCAAGTTTCTCATCATCAAAAAAAATAAAAGTTTGTGATTATGATGATATCTCAAAGTTTATTAATCTTTCATCCATTATAATTGACTACATTGTTAATCAATTGGATGTGATCCTTGGACGGTGCAACACAACTTTCATTTGTGATAGTTCTCAAGAAACCCTTGGATATATTATTTCTACAAAAAATATTGTGCCAGCCAGGTCAACGAATTGCATTCAAATGACAAAAATTTAGCCCCTCCTATTGACATGAAAGTATGCTCAATTTATGTGAGGAACCAAAACACATGGACACAATTGTAGGGAGAAGTTGAGGTTTGAGGGGGGGGGGGTGACTAATGTCTTCATTCCAAATTGAAAGCGAGGTGAATTTGAGCGTAAAACGTTTGTCTATGTGATTATGGGTTTGTCATTCTTTTCACTATAATCTTTTTTGGTCTAGCTAACATGCATGTTCTTATCATCTAGACCTTTTAAAAATGTTGATGTGTAAAGTTCAGTAAATCCACTCGTGTAACATCCAAAACAAGATAAATGCAATGACAACTACATTCTGATTTGCATGTGCGACAACCAGACAAGTTGACCCACCTGCTCGACATGGAAGTATTTGGCCAAAAACATACTGAGAGATTCCGTCCAAAGCTTCACCAATGTCGGCAAAGCTAATTGCTTTTGCTACAACCTCCGACACATGGAAGTCTACCCTAAGCCCCCCTATACACTAGGGGGGTTGAGAGCTCAAATAAAGGAGCCCCTTCTCGTTGGTATAAAATATCCATTTGTTCACTCAAGTCCACTTTATAGCTCGAGCTTTCAACTTCAAACTTTTGTTTTATGAAACCTTGCAATTTCAAGCATTTTTTAAGCCCATGATGTTCTTCATTGTTTATTTTCTCATTTCTTCACACTTCGAGCATGACCGCTTTGCACTTGCTAAAAGTGTGAACTCTTACCACCATACTCCCCAAAATTGCAAGTTTGAACTCTCAACTCAAGCTCTAGTGTTAGAATACCACCAACAAAGTACCAACATGTTAATTCTTAAAGATTCGAGAGGCCCTATGCCAACCTCACAGTGTCATACAAGGGAATTTCACAAATACTTTCTAATATTTAGAGCTAATGCATTAAAAATGACCTTATTAAAAATTAACCCATTCATCATGTGCATTGTGTAATTGGAACATGCATATATCTACAATGCACTATAGGAAGATTTGAACATTCTTATATATATATATATATATACATATATAGACACCCCACATATATCTAGTCATTGTCCTCGTATGCGAGATTCTTTTCACTTCCTTCTTATAAAATGCCTTGCACCAAATGAAATGTCAACTCAACACTTGTTAAGGGTTTGCCACGGGTCCGAACAAATCTACATGTCTCCCATATAAACAAATCCTCAAACATTTAAGGGTTGAACAAATCCTTACACCGTTCATGGTATTTAGTGTCGCACACACTGTTGGCAAACAACTTAAACTAGATGCTTAGAGGTCTTAAAGTGGCATGTGTGCTAATTGTCAACATGATACTTTTTGTCAAAACAAGTAACTTTTTGATGTGAGAAAATACATGTATTATGCCATTTAGCGTAGACATTGGGATACTTGAGATGATAGTTTTGCATTTTAATATGTAAGAGGGCAACATTGAGCATACTAATGGCAAGAGTCATGTGTTTACATTTTAGTGTGCAAGAGGAAGATTTTTTGAGCATATCAATCACAAGTGTCATTTGTATACACTGTTAGTCAACTTGTAGACCATTGTGTAAGGTAGGCATACACCTCATAACATTACTGAACACACCCATGCCAAGATATTAGTAAGCACATTTGAATGCCAAGTGCCACGAGGTGACATTAATGATGGAATTGTTTATCATTAGTTTAACCTATCACACACCTCAAAATATGGTAAATGACACTATTATGCATGTGACACTAAATACCACAATTGGTGCAGTGCAAAGGGGGTGAGAAAGAATTACTACACAAGAACGTACCTCTCATTCATCGACAAAAATACCTTGGAACATCATGTACATCATGTAGGCTGAAGATGGTGGTTTTGGATGTTTTGATTCCAAAATTAACTTCAAAGACCCCGAATTAGTACGACAAGACACAAACAAAACAAATAAACTATAAGCCTATAAATGGTAGGCTTTTAACATGGATGGATGGAGAGGCACGCTCATATGCAACAATCTCCCTCTTGCCGTAAAGCGGGGCGTGGGGGCTTTTAGAGGACGCTTTTCCCCTCATGCCTTTAAAGGGTCGATTACCGGAGGTACAGGTAACTTCTACGGCCTGAGGAGGTTGCATAGCCCAGCGAGATATAACACAATGGTGTTCCGTAGCTCAGGACCTCGTTTGCGGACCTGGCCCAGTCGAGCCCCCGCAAGTGCAAGACGTAGAAGCGAATGATTACGCGGCACGGCACGGCTGCCCGGCCCAGAGCCTTAGTAGTTTCCCGGGCTGCCCGGCCGCCTGGCCATTTCCTGTAAACACTGCCTGCCCCTGCCCTTCCCCCGACTCCCCCTCACCCGTCCTGCCCGTCTGCCCGTGCCCGTGCGCTGCCCGTGGTTTGCCTTCTGCTGCCTTGGTTGCTGCTCTTCGGAAACACTAGACTGTTTGGAGGTCACTGCGAGGGGGGAGACACAAGACACGCCATAGCTGCCCATCACGGGAGGGAGAGAGAGGGAGAGGGAGGGAAGGCAGCGCAGGCAGTTCGCGGCGCTACCATGGCGCAGAGCAACTGGGAGGCCGACAAAATGTAAGCGATTTGGACCCTACTCTCACCGAATTTGGGTCACATCTGCTATTGCACGCAAGGGAAACATGCATACAGCATAACCCTGGGGTTTGGGAGCTCCGGTTTTCCCTGTTCAACTTAGGAAAGCATCGGAAGGCAGCCTGGACGGCCTAGCTGTGGGAGTAGTGGCTATTGCACAAGACTCTTTGAAATAAGTTAGACTTCGTTACGTGTGGAAGTGCGCGGGTTTAGGGGAAGGGTTGTGATTACCGGGAATGGTGTATGTCTGGGGTTGAGTTCAGGAGTGACGTGGATGTTAGGAAGGGATTATCGAGGCCGGGAGGGCGGTGACGAAGTTATATGCTTTTGTAGTGGAATTAGGTTCACATCTTGTCTGTGAAGTGGCTGTGATGGCGGCAGATGGGTTGGGAAGTGTATGTGTCTGATCGATTTTCTTGAGAGAAACCTGGTTGCGGGAGCTCTGTGAGCTGATGAATCGTGATGATGATGTATCAGCTTAGCTCCCACTTTCTAGCGGTTCCTTCCTTGTGTCGTGGCTTGAGATGGGAGTTGTAGGTTTGAGGCATCTGGCACATCTTTGATGCCAATGAGAAAGAGAGTCCGGAAGTTTGCAAAATTGCAATTGTACCTCCAATTTTGTGCCTGAGTGGATAGGCCGGTCATCTTGCAATTGAGCACCGATGTGGTTTGGAGAGGGCTATTTGATGTGTGTCTAAACGAGGGTGATTTTTTTAATTCCCCCACATCTGTACTTGAAGAAGGCGTGAGTTTTCTAGAGTCCGAGTACTGGGTGCGCGAGTTTTCGTATCGTGTGCTTGTGGGAGGGTCACACTCCAGGAAAGGGGATTGAACCTTAGTTAGCATCCATGTCGTTTGTCATATGACGATTCAGTGCGATAGTAAAGTCACGTGGGCATGAGACACTTGTTATTAGTAAGGAATAGTAAGAGAAATGTGTATTTGTTTGATAGTTAGCTCGCTTTGTGAGTCCTCCTGGTCAATTTTGACTCAGCGTTGGTTAGAATGTGTGGACCTTCACTTGAAGCTGGGCTCTTTACTTACCTCTGTATCTTACATTGGACTCTCTCCAGAAGAAATGGGGGTTGTCCTACTGTTAGGTGAAGCTGCTTACATGTGCTGTGTTGCTCGATTTTATAATCCTGCTGAGGTTATTTGGAATCTTTAAAAGTCTCTGAAGGAGTACATTCTTCATATGGCTTAGTGGCAATAAGTTATTATGAGGCTGCTGCTGGTTAAATGAGTTTAGAGAGGTTGAAAGACGGAGGCAATTTGCAGCTGCCGTTAAACTGGTATGGTGGTTAGAGACGGGGCTACTCTCTGGTGGCGGATCGTAGGTCTGTTTTGTTTTCGGTGATTTTAAACTGAATGAGCTAAACTGAGTTACCCAGCAAGTTCCTACTCTTGCAAAGTGCAGGAGTGCTGTCATCCGATGCAATAAATCTAGGTCCCTTTTTGTAAAAACCACTGAAATAAGGCTATAGAGTGCTCCTGTAGTTTGGGTAACAACGTTTATCTGGGGTTGAGCTGAATGAGCTCCTTTATGGCTTGAAGGTTTCGTGCTTGTTTCTGCACTTACTCATTCTATAAGAAGGCTTGACTTTTAATAGAATGACTTAGTTCGTTGTAGATGTTTCTTAGGCTGGGATATGAAGCTTGCAATTGCATTGCAAAATGTGAAGCTCCTATTTGTACGTTGAACTTTAGGTTTAAAGGATTTGTGAATACTATTTCTATAGACAATATTAAGTTGTGTTTTTTTTTATGTTAATTCACAGATTAGAGGAGGATGTGATGTTGCTGCTGTAAACCAATGCTGACAAGAACTTTGAGTGATTGTCTAGTGCATCTAACTTGGTCTCTTCGTCTCTCTTGTGCCAGCTGTAGGAGGATGAAACTTATGTTTTGCATAGCATTGAGGGGCTGTGGTAGTTTAGAGGGAGAGAAGTGTTTCTGGACTTACTATATTGATTTGGTGTGTTTTCTGCAGGTTGGATGTGTATATATATGACTACCTTATTAAGAGGAATTTGCAAGCATCAGCCAAAGCTTTTTTAAATGAGGGCAAAGTGTCCTCTGATCCTGTTGGTATGTATTCCCTTTCAACAGACTCAAATGTCTACCTGAAACGTTGTAACCTTTCTGTCACTAAAACTATGTATTTCTTTTCCAGCTATTGATGCACCTGGAGGCTTCTTGTTTGAGTGGTGGTCGGTATTTTGGGACATCTTTATTGCCCGCACGAATGAGAAACATTCTGAGGTGGCGGCCTCATACATTGAGGTAAGTAAAGTTAGCCTGTCATTTTCCACAAGCACAGTGCCAAGGTCAGGTCTTGACAAGGGAACATAGGTCTTGACATATGTTAGGTTGAACGGTGAGTAGATGTGTTCAACTAGTAAGGTCTGACAATGAACTTGAACCTGTGCCTGTGGTGTGGTATGAGACTCAAATTTCCTGTCTTATGAAAAGTTCTGGAAGACAAATGGCAGGATATACTAGACGTGAGCAAGTTCAACTTGTTTGGTTTGTATTGGATATGTTATTCGTTATGAAAGTTCAAGTTTCTATTTGAAATGTCACCAAGAGTACTATTCTAAGTACTGCGAAGACTCTTGTTTTGATGAGTCTTTACAATCGCTATGTCTTACATGCAAATGCTCGATACCTATTATTGAATTCAGTTGTCGCTCGTGACCCCCAAGGTATTCATGCAAATGACCCCATGAGGCATTCACTTGACATAGGTGAATTGCATATGAAAACGGACACATCTTGTAGGAGACTGCAGATTGTTGACTATCTTAGGGCACTCAATGACTATATTTTACATGACAATAGGACAACCTAAAAGAGAACTCTAAATTTTAAGGAATTCATATATGGTAGGACCTCTACTAGGTTGTTCTGAGAGTGTGTATCTGAAGATACTGACTTGTAAAAGACAAAAATCCCTTGTAAGGAGAGAATAACACATGAGGCTAGTGTGGCTGACCTCAGTGGCTACTTTTTATCACCTTGAGACCTACAGCAAGCTTGAAAAGAAGTGGTTGACATAACTCTGCCTGATTTGCTTCACAGACACAGCAGCTGAAGGCTCGTGAGCAGCAGCAGCAACAGCAGCAGCAACTGCAGCAGCAGCAGCAGCAACAGCAGCAGCAACAGCAACAGCAGCAACAGCAACAACAGGTTCAACAGCAACAGCAGCAACAAGTGCAGCAACAGCAATCGCAGCAGCAACAACAGCAAGTGCAGCAGCAACAAGCCCAGCAGCAGCAAGTACAGCAGCAACAGGTGCAAGCACAGCAAGCACAACAGCAACAACAGCATCAGCAACAGCAGGCGCAAGCACAACAACATCAGCAGCAGCAACAAGCACAGTTACAACAGATGCAACTTCAGATCTTACAGCAACGTCATGCACAGCAGCAGCAGCGCAGAGATGCTAGCACTCACCTTTTGAATGGTTCTGCAAACGGCCTAGGTGCTGACCCTATGGTACGGCAACCAACAGCTAATGCAATGGCAGCAAAGATCTATGAGGAGCGCTTGTCAAAGCACCCACACCAGAGAGATGCACTAGACGAGACTGCCATGAAGGTACTTCATCTGTATAAGTTAGTAGTCAATGAGTATGAGTTCTTATAACAACGGTCCTCCTATTTTGACTATTATGTTTTAAAATGCTATTCTTCGACAGTTTCTGCTTGTTGCAGGAGATTCAAATTGTGCTAAGTTTTATCTTTGCAACTCCTCTATAGTCATGTTTAAGACGAAAAAACAAGTATTTGTTGCTGTCCTTGCTCTAATGATACTCTTGTTTGTTTTGGTTTTGCAGAGGTATGAAGATCTTCATCACATGTGAACTTCTCAAGAGTGCAATGACTGTGTAACCCCATTTCTTATACCAGTAGTAAGGCCTGTTATAGATTTTGCTTGGATTTGTAGTTTATAGTATCCTCGTCACAGCAGTCCAGCAGAGTTTCCTTTCTGGCCTTTTGTGGTTATTTTGATCCTTGGCTGTTGTTCACAGGCCTTTGCTCGCTGGTAATGCAACTGCAGCTTTGCAGCAGGCCCAGGCTCGCTCACAAATGTCAGGATCCTCACAGGTATTTGCAGTGCCAATTATTATTGCTCCCAGAGTAGTGACTCTATATTTCAAGCTCTAATATACCAACTGAATGATTTCCATGGTTCAGATGATAGTTTATCTATTCAACTGCTGACATCAGGTCTTTTGTGATACAGGATAACAAGAATGACGTACTAAATCAAAGATCTCCAGCTCCAGATACAGCTATGTTTGGTGTGCCAGGAGTTGGGCATTCCAAGCCTGCTCTGTTAAGTCCAGGTATTTCTCTCACCAGTTTACCTGATGAGTTACCTCTGCAGCAAATTGTAATCTAGGTTCAATTTATCCAGTTGAGCATTGACCCTGTGAGTGTGTAGCAGGTGTCAACCAGGGGGTGAACCAAGCTTCTTTGAAAGGGTGGCCGTTGACTGTAAGTTTGGAAGTTATCAGATTGTGTTTGTGTGGTTTTCATGGTCCTCTGAGGATTTGCATAATGTTGTTTTCTACAATTTTCTTTCAAGTTTATGACATTGGAATGTTGATCGATAGAGTTGTTTTATGCTCATTGTTTGTGTAATGTCATGCTTTGTGGTTCTGTTTATTGATGCAAGATCAGGCTTCCATTTGTTGGTCATTGAATTCTAAATGTTGTTCGTTTACAGACTTTAATTGGATTGTATTCAAGCAACTGTTAACTCATGCATGAGGAGATGTTTTGTATTCAATGTAGGATATTTGGGCCATGCCAATAAACTGTTGTGTCTGTCCTCATCACAGGGCATGGATCCACTGCGACCAGGGTTAGCAGGTTCTACCCAGAAGTCTTTTGTCCAGGCACCACAGCAGTATCATCACTTCCAGTTGCTCAGCCCTCAGCAGCAACAACTTTATTTACAAGCCCAGGCCCAGGGCAATATATCGTCGTCAGGCTCTCCTCTACTGTCTGATATGGACCCACGCAGATTTCGAGTTCTTTTAGGCAGGACTGGCTTGAAAGATGGACAAACAAATGCAAGTAGTGACCTTTCACAAGGTGGTGTTGGCTCTCCTATGCAAGCTGCTTCTCCTTTACCTCGTGGTGCTCCTCAAGATCAGACTCAGACTGAGCTTATGATGAAGGTGTGTACAGTTCCTGCTTTGGATCAGTATATTTTTATCTGGATACCTTTGACATACATCACTTGAAGTGACCATGAGTTTCTATGATGTTTTATTTTCATTTGCACACCATCATCTTATCCTTTGTAGGTGTATAGGAAGTGGTACTTGATCCTTGAAAGCGGTCAAAGCTGTATTTTTTCTGATGGGAATCAAGTTAGGTCTCCTTTGTCCATATGTCTACAATCCAAAAATGTATGTTGTAGTCAAGAATGAAGTATTATATACTCTTAGCTTGGTCCAATTTTGAGAAGAATATATGAAGAGCCAAAGAAGACAATACACCCAAATATGTTCATATAATGTATAGAGTTTTCAAATCCATTTACAAATTATTCAATTACAAACTTGACCTTGGGACCTGAAATCAGAATCATAAATATCTGGTGTGTAACCTTTTGCTTTGATAGAGGTTCTAACTTGCACCTGGTTTGTCAAGCAAGTGGAATGTTGGCTACAGAACAGGCTTGAGTCTTGGATAATTTATTGCATATGTATCAATCATAATTTCTCACACGGAAACTGAGTATACTATTTGTGCTTTCTTCTTAAGCAAATGAAGCAGCTTGCGCAAATTCAACAACAACAACAGGCTGGAAACCATCAGCAGCAGCAACCTGCCACCCCACAACAACAACAGCAACAACAGCAACAAGATCGCCTTGGGGGAGTCACTGTGGATGTATCGAACTCATTTCGTCCAAATGACCCTGTATATGGAGGTCTAGAGCCTAGTCCCAGCACTAATAGCACAGGCACTGGAAAGGTACTATACTCGTTCTCGAGCATTCTATATATAGGTTGTTGGATACTTAAAGAACACTTCTTACATTTGATAAGTTGTTGTCAATGTAAATTTTTTATTCAAGGTGGTTGTAATAATCTGTGAGTAACCTGCTTACGTCTCTCTCTTGATTAGTAGTTGAAAAATGTCTTGGATTCTCAGTGCCAGTCTGAGGTGCTTGTTTGTCCTTGGAAATATTCAAGCTTTTGCTTCTGGCACATAGGTTGAGGACTCATAGGCTGACAGATCAGAATATCTTGGTATTACTGTTGTTTTAAGGACCTATGTCATCATCATGTCTTATGTGGTCATCTGTTGATTATGTGTGGCGGTTCTTGTTTTTGGTGTTAGCGTTTTTCTTCTTCATGAACTATTTATGATGAGATATGATTATTTGGTGATTGCTCAAGGAGCTGGTTGAATTTCCCTGGTTACCTGTCCTATCCTAGTGCTGTCTTTTTGGTATCAGAGTCTGGGGCTCATGTCAGGGTTGAGTATGCAACCCTGAGTTTCATCTTCTCATTCTGGTCTAAATGATAGTAGTGTAGCTCTTGTTCGAATTACTGTAGGTGGTCAAGTGTCAACCCTATCGATTTCAAGAGCAAGTATGACCTTGGGATAGTAAATGGGCTCCAAGTAAGTTTGTACTGTTTATATGCAAAGACAGGTTTGAGCTTTGTACAGACAGACAGGATTAGAGAGTTTCACCTAAAAATGTGTGTGGGTGGGTAAAAGGCTGCTGCAAAAGGTGCCCCAAGTGCAAGAAAGAGAAAGCAGCCCGCATCGTCCTCAGGCCCTGCAAACAGTACAGGAACTGCAAATACAGCTGGTCCTTCACCAAACTCGGCGCCTTCTACCCCATCTACTCACACACCTGGGGATGTCATGTCCATGGCTGGAGCTTTACAACATAGTGGCAGCATATCAAAGCCCTTAGTTATGTATGGTGCTGATGGAACTGGGACGTTGGCATCGCCATCTAATCAGCTGGTAACCAGCTGGTCATCTGTTAGTTTGTGTCCTCCTGTTTCCTTGTAGTCATTCAAGCTTTTTTAGAAACAAAATCTTCCTGCTTTTCTTTTTTTGGTTTGCTTTGGTGCTGCTGAAAGTTGTAGACTGGGATGTGTGACTTTCTGGGAGCTTTGGCTTGCTGTGAACTTACATACAGTAGAAGCCTTAAGAGCATTACATGTCTAAATCTTGTATGCCCCTTTGTGATTTGAGATGTAGTTCTTGTCATCCATTAACTGCGGATTGGTGTGGTCTGAGTTCCTTCTTACCCTCTGTGCTTACCTGTTTGTTTTTTTATCTCTTAAGCACTTTGCCTGGGATTGAAAAGTGTGACCATAGTCTTTCTGCCTTTTAAGACTTTGGGTCTGTCCTTGAATGCCAACTCGTTTGACATAAGTCGGAGTGATTTATGAGAAAGCGCAGATATTGTTCAGTGTATATATAATATGTTGCACTTTCTCTTGGCTTTGTCATTGTTGCCTGTATGCTACATTAAGAGTTTTCTAGAAGTCTCTTATCTTGTATTTGTGATGTTCATATCAATATATTTCTGAATGGCAGGCTGAAATGGATAGATTTGGTGAAGATGGTTCTTTGGATGACAATGTGGAGTCTTTCCTTTCACATGAAGAGGCAGACCCACGGGAGTCTCTGTTTGGCACCAGTAAACGAAGTCCTGCTGGACATAGTATGGATGTCTCTAAAGGTGCTTCAGTTCTCAAATCTTACGTTTTGTGTAGTTCCAGAATGTTAAAGCTATATGGTGTACATTTTGTCAATATTTGTGTTCAGTTTGTGGGTTTATCGTATTTTGGAATCTGACAAGGTTAAATCCATTCAACAGGTTTCTCATTCAATGAGGTGACTTGTTTGCGAGCAAGTACCAGCAAAGTGGTGTGTTGTCATTTCTCTTCCGATGGAAAATTATTGGCCAGTGCAGGCCATGACAAGAAGGTGGGTTTTGTTCAAGGGATTCCGGTCTTAGGTCTAATTTTGTTTTCATAAGTGACCATTGTGCTCTATTTTCTAGGTTGCAGTCTCATGTTTTTTGACCTTAAGAGAACATGGCCTCCACCTGCATATGCTCATCTCCACTCTTGTGGGTATGTACCAGGCTGTTTTGTGGAATATGGATACATTGAAGCTCAAAAGTTCCCTGGAAGAACATTCTCTACTCATCACCGATGTACGGTTTAGTCCAAATTCAACACGTCTTGCAACTTCATCTTTCGACAAAACAGTGAGAGTGTGGGATGCTGACAATGTAAGTCACAGTGGTACTTTCTCTAGGAGCATGCTTTACAGTTATCTTGTCACTTTACGTACTTGGTTTAGTCTGCTATTTAAGACCTTAGGGTCTGTCTTTGTAATTGTCTTTGTCAAACATGTCAGATACTTTTCTCCACTGATATTTACTTCTGATGTCTCCATGTATGCAAATAGTAGTCTTGGCAAGCCTGATTTCCTTATGTTTTCTGTGGATACTTGCAGCCAAATTACTCCTTGCGGACGTTTACTGGTCATCAAACATCTGTCATGTCCCTAGACTTCCATCCTCTCAACGAGGACCTTCTTTGCTCTTGCGACGGTGACAGTGAGATTCGGTACTGGAGTGTAAATCAAGGACAGTGTACACGAGTATTTAAGGTGTGCTGGTTACAGACATGGAACTATTTGAATATGTCATGGTCCTAATTCGATTTATCTTCTGATTTTTCTAAGACTGGGAATCATAGTACTCACTACTTGGACACTTGATGCAGGGTGGTATGACACAAATGAGATTTCAGCCGCGGCAGGGAAGGTTGCTTGCAGCAGCAGCTGAGAATGTTGTGTCCATTTTTGATGTTGAGACAGAAACTTGCGTCCATACCCTGCAGGTATTTGTCATAGCCTGTCAAGTCTAAGTGGAGGATATGGAGAAATCACACTTGTATTGCTTCTGTATTTCTTAAAAAGAAGAAGATAAAGTGAGCAATTTGAAACTTCAGTGGTTGTGGAGTGACATGTTGCTGATGGTTGTACCCGCATCTACCATCAGATAAACATTGTTGCTTTTGACTCAAATGTTATATTTCTTGATGTCTTTGTGCAGAGACATACCAAGCCTGTACATTCAGTTTGCTGGGATGCTTCTGGGGACTTCGTTGCTTCTGTTAGTGAGGACTCTGTGAGGGTCTGGAACTTGGGGTCTGGTGGTTCTGAGGGGGATTGTCTGCACGAGCTTAGTTGCAATGGCAATAAGTTCCACTCATGCGTGTTCCATCCAAATTATCCTTCTCTGTTGGTTATTGGTTGTTATCAGGTACACTTTTTCCTTTTTAATTCTCACTCTTCTCTTGTCTGGTAACTTTTTTTTGTGTGGGTTGATTTGGTATTCATAATGTAGAGAGCCATGATATGTAAGGATGATTTACACTTTCTTTCTTGGGAAGAGATGTGTGTTGAGCCTTGTGGCGTGAGTGAAGTACTGTATGATATGGTTATTTGAGAATTCATGAAAGCTGAACTAAATTGTCATGATGATTTGAACTTCAGTCACTGGAGCTGTGGAACATGGTTGAGAAGCAGAGCATGACCGTGCCGGCGCATGATGGCCTCATTGCGGCTCTTGCATCATCAGCTGCGACCGGAATGGTTGCCTCGGCTAGTCACGACAAGTCTGTTAGGTTATGGAAATAGTTGGCGTAGACAGAGAGCTCTACTCCTATATTTGGGCCAAGCTAACCCCTTTTTTGCCCATCACTGAGTTCCTCCTTATATGTTGGACAATATGACCACATCTGATGTGGAGTGCACAGCTGAGACCTGTAAGGCTCTCCCGCAGGTGGGTCTGCAGCTGTAGAAGCCCTCGTCGATTCTAACAACCGCCACTGACACTGCGAATTTTAACTAAATGAGATCTGGTTTTTAGTGGGCAACTTTAACTTGGCAGGAACTTGTGGTATTGTAAATTGTATCTTGGTTCAGAGGTCTCTTATAAGCATGTGTGCATGGAGATTTATGGCACGAGCTTGAATTAGGTGATTCTTCATAAAAAGTAGCTGTTCGTGACACAACCTTGGGGAGGCTACCTGATGTGCCGTGCTTCTATCCGGGTCAAATGCAGGACTTGGAGTGGAAGGGAGATTTCTTTGTGCTCCTCGGAACAATGCGTGTCCACTTGAACAGTAAAAAGCTTTCCACTTCAGTATCACTTGGCTTCAGATTCTACGACTTGATGTTGGGCTTTTAGGTGATGTAAGAAGGCAAGTAGGATGCATTAAGGTAGGCGTGCCTAATTAAACACAACAATAACCTGGACACCTATATTTGAGTGGTAAGTGGTTCAGGTCTGGATCTAACTGCTGGCATCCAAAAAAATGTGTTTAGAAGAGATTGGACTAATGTGCTCCACATGATTGGGGGACCTATATGACCACTTGACGAGCACAAGAAACCTCACTTTGATAATGTTCATGATATTCATATGAGCTTCAATAATTATGATGCAAATGGCTATGGGCACGATTTCGATTTTCTAAACACCTTGCACTAATTGGAGGAAAAAGTATCCGTACAAGGTGTGGCTACCTTAGATGAGTCTGATGGTGGCTAAGTCAATGCAATATAAGATTAGAGTCATCCTTTAACTCAATGGGTCTCCTAGTCAGAAGTAGATCTTTTTTTTGGTCAAAAATTACCTGCAGTGGTAGGAAAGTCTTGATTCACTCTCAAAGATTGAGTGGTGGTTTGAATAAAGATATTCTACATTAATTCGTTGGGAGTCAAATTTATTGACATGCTGCGAGGTGTTTGACTCTTAACGAACTGAGATAGTTTGTGCTGTTCATTCAAATTCAAACATACCCTGTATGTGAAAAGAAATTATTGATCTTGTGTAAAATGGGCAAATTATGGAAGGACCAACCACCAATGAAAAGCCCAATTGAGTTAGACATACAGTAACTCTATAAAATTTGACAAAATGTGAATGTATTCTGAAGTCATTCCACCCATTTCACAGTGACATGTGCAAGTAGGTTGTTTCCTTTACCCATGTGAATTACCTCGGGTAAAAATAATTACAATTACCTAGAACTTTGTTCATTGTCCTGTATAGCTGCCAAAGTTGAAATATGATTAATGTATTTTGTTACTGTGGTAATAAATATTCAAAATAGTGTGGGATGTTGATAAATTAGCTGGGTGCAACCTAATTGCATAAAGATAGGGAGTTATTGTATCTGAGCATACCTCTCATTCATCCAATGTAAAAAGCCTTAACATAGTATGCAATATGGAGGTTGCTTATATTTGATTTGATACCAGATTCAATGATTGGGGAGAACCAGTAGTTAGTTACAAATGAACCAGTTGAGTTTGAGAAATAACTGGTTGAAGCTCAAGATTGGAGGAAATTTACTGATCATTTTAGAGGAATTTATAGAATATACCCCAATTTAACAAAAGAAAACCGAAGGATGTCAACATGTAACCGGTTGGACTTGCAAACACTAGGATCTCAACCGATTATGCCCTAAAATCTCCCGATCATTGACTAGATTCAACTTTAGAGATTTCAAATTAGTCTATGCGAGGTCATTTGAGATGAATCACCAACAAAATCTATAGGGGGTCAAGCTTTAATGTTGGATGGATAAGAGGTACACTTGTATATGATAATTCCCTCTCTCCTAATTGCACATATCGGTGTAGTTGATACCCAATTATTGCACGCACATTAGTGTTGGTCAATGATGATTAGTGTGGGCCACACTAAATCAAAGGTTTAGCACACTATCCTTAAAACCAATCGTGCCCACCTAGTAATTTGGATGGTGAAATTCCCGAGATCTTGGAAAACTTTAGCCAACTTCAAGGCTTTGAAGTTCCAACCACTCTTTAAGTGGTCCGGAGAGACAAAAACTCCCATGTCAAATCAAGCAAATAAAGTGACATCTGGGTCGCATATTATTTCAAGGCTTTCATGTTGGATGAATGAGAGGTATACTCGTACATCATAATTCCCTCTCTTCAAGTAACCCCATCTCTAGCAACATAGGCACCTACTCGCAAAACTTGGTCTTCCCAAATTTCTCATTTGACAAATCGCCTTATCATTGAGCATTTCCAAAGCACTTTGGGCATGTGGGCGGGCATCTTTGGAATATTTTAGAGAGAGAGAGAGAGAGAGAGAGAACCTCTCATTCAGTCAACATAAAGCCTTGAGAGAGTATGTACCTCAGATGTTACTTTTTAAAATTGTTATTAGTTTTAATTTGACATTGAAATTAGTTTCAAAGACCCCGAATTAGTGTACTCAAGGTCATTCTGAGATGAATTAGCAACAAATCTATAGGTAATCAAATTTTAATATTGGATGAATGAAAGGTACGCTTGTATACAATAAGCCCTTTTTTTCGTGTTAATGGTTGAAAGCACCTACCAAGGGGGAGGACTGAAACATTTATTTTGTTAAAATAATTATGTTCTAAACTATCTAGTTCAACACCTTAGACATCAACTTAGGAGTGCTTCCTGCCTAAAAAACCAACCTTCTTGAAACCCAATGAACTAAAAAAGAATGGAGAATGGAGAATGGAGAACTTCAATGCTCTCATGGGACAAGTGGTATCATGTAACTTAAAGGGGAAAAACGTCGTATAACCTATTGTTATCAACACTCATAATCCAAATCATAGAAAGTTATAAGTTGTTTGCACCCCATTGGAGGGTAAGAAATGTGTATCATGGATAAATAGCTCTTGGTAGTATTTTTATAAGGTATTCATTGTAGATTTGATTATAGAAAATGATTTAAAACTCCAAATGAAATGCAAAAAGATATTTCAGAGTTAACATTATGCATCATGTCCCGAGATCCTAGTTCATCAAAGTTTGGATGGTAATAGGTTTATCCACTTTAGTTGAATTTTTGTAGTGAGTGGCTTAGTTGAACTCAAGGTTTGAATCTTTTCTTCAATCTCCCTTGCCTCAACAAAGGACTCTTTAGAACCTAGTCCCTTCTTATACGTCCTACCATTGGTCATTCTGAATTGATTTTGTAAATGTTTACGCTGGCCCCCAACTAATAGTTTGGGGTAACGTCTGCTATCCTATTATTAAGAGGGTGTTCTTTCGTTGAGCACCAGGGAATAATTCAAAAAATAAGGTTCTAGGGTTTCAAAAGTTCCCAATGTAGTGAAACTAATGAGGGAGGGGAGGCGTTGAAACCCATCTCTATGGAAAAAAAAAAAAAAAAAAAAAAAAAAAAAAAACACTTATAGGGAGAGGCAAGTACCAAAGATAAGAACAAGGTCTCGCTGATTATAACAAGGTAAGCAGTGTGGTGTTTCTCATTCCTACTCCCTTGCTATGATTGGTTGGCTAGGGTGCCGGATATTGGACACTTGGTGAGGGTATTTAGAGCCAAGTTAGCATGTAATTAGCTCATTAGGTGTCAGGTCCAAGACACATGACGAATGTTTATAGATAAATTCAGAGACAATAAATAAATAAATAAATAAAGATATGATTTATAGTAAGAGTTGTTTAATTCTTCAACGAGGCCTTTTGAAATCTATCATAGCACACTCTAACAAACATACTTTCCTTAATCATACAATAATTAATTCAAAAAGGATATAGTAAATTCAAAATATTATGATTATTTTATTAAATTATTCTATATAGGAGACAAAAATTCATACTAGATGCCAATATACTGTACATAAATAGAAAAAAATACTGAAGATGCAGTCCTCTATAATAGGACAACATACTAGTGTCCGAGGAGATGTTTGGACATAATCAATCAAAATCCTAGTGTCTCTAAATCTAATTTGTTACATGTTGTGATCATTCAGGATTTCCTTTATTAATTTGAAGAGTAGTCCATAGATTCCTCTAAAATGATGAATAATTTTCCTGAAGTCTTAACATCAACCGGTTATTTCTCAAAGTCAACCGGCTATTTTCCAAAGTCAACCGGTGCATCTGTAGCTTGCGGTCGGTTCTCCCCATTCATTGCAAGCATACCTCACCTAATTTTGATTTCCTGTCTCGTGGCCGCGCGTCTGCGTTTGTTGTAGGCCTATTTCTCCCGCTGTCGGGGTCGCGCGTCTGCGCCTAGCGTTGGTGGAGGTGTGCTGGTAAGTTCATCGACATAGCCAAGCCAAAATGCAAGATGCTGGTCACGGCGAGCAAGGTGTAGGCATCTGTTTTTGTATTAGTTGTTCATGGTGGTATTGACATTGCATAAAGATTTGGCGTTCTGAATGTAGGGGTCATCGTCTTGCAAGTGAAATTGGCTGTGGATCTGGACTTTGGCGGGCCCAGAAGCGCGATGGATCGCTCGCATGCATTTTACAAGGAAGCGAGGCGCGCGCTTTCCAAGGTGCGCTACTGTCATTCCGCCTTTGCACATTGCGTTTATCTTTGCGTTGCGCATCCTTTTCAGTGAGGAAGTTTTAGGTGAGCTTCGGATTGTTCGGAGCATTTCGTCTTGGGGTTTTAAGACGAGATTGTCGAATTGTTTTGGAGCATCGTCTTGAGGAATTGGTGTAATTTGCACTTGGCCGTGGAGTTGTTGAACTGCGATGATTCTGTGATGGTCGCAGCCATTGAGGTCAAGGAATTGCGTTCAGTTGTTATTGGGAGCAAGTTGCGACGTGGTACTAAAGAGGCCATATTAACCTCGACTAGTATTTAGCTGCGACAAGTAAACCTTAAGGTCGCTAATGATGGTATTGGTTTCGATTCGTGTTTTGAAGTTGCAGGTTCGACGAGAAGCTTCCTTTGTATCTATTTTGGCATCAGAGCCGCTGTTCGAGCTGATGAATATTTGTGGATCCAGGTTAGCTTCTTATCTTTACTCCGATAATTTTATTGGTTAGGGTTAGGGTCTGGGTTATCCGATCCACTCTTCAATGAAACTGAACTTCAGGATTCATCTAATCAGGATGCACTCACTTCTTGCAATGTGCAATACCTGAAATTATGTATTCTACAGCCTTGCTCATCGAAAGTTGCAAATGCTATTCGTATTCTGAATTGCAAGAAGCATGTGGTCTTTATGCGTGGGTTGAGTTTTTTTCGATATAATTGTTAGCAGCATTATTTACTCCAATTTTTCACCGACGAAGAACAGAGACCGTTATCACCATTGCCTAGGCCTTACAGCAACTCCGGCTTACGGAGAGCCTCCATGTCTTGGACTCTCTTCCAACTTCTGGAGATTGTCATAGCTGGTGTGATGATCCAATAGTATTAGCTCTCTTAGATGCAGACATGTAGATAATGTCGTGAAGGTGGGTGAATTGATTATTTATTTTCCTTTCGCAGAAACCATAACAAGGAAGTAAGTTGCGAGCATGTTAACACTTGGGGTCCGGAGATGGTTTGTGGCACAAAGGCATTGGCTGCATCGTCATTGCAATGGCCATGCCTGGGTCCAGTGCGGAATGTCATGCAAGGCCTGATTCCACTATCAAGGGGAGTGCACACTGTGCAGGGCTACACAATGCCACTATTGTCAGAGCGCACGTGCCAGAGTTGGATGAAGATGTCAAACATATCTGGGGGTAGAGAGAGACACTTTGGTGGAGAACCTGAAAGAAGCAACTCTTCTGATAGGAATGGTTCCAATGTACATAAGTTTGACTGGAACAATGACCAGAATGCAGAGTTTGGAGAATCAGAGAGCTGTGAAGAACATGAATTTGCTGAAGACCATGAATGGGAAGAGGATGATTTGGCAGATTCTGAAGACATTGAGGATTATCGGGAGCCTAAACAACGAGACCATCAAGAGGCTACATCTGTGATGAAAGTTGAAGCCCCTGTTGAGGAGATATATGAGCTGCTTCATTCGCGTGGGTTTATTTCTGAGAGGCAGAAGAGACCCACACCAAATGACTCAGTTCTGAGTCAGAAGGATCATCGCATTGTTGCGTGGTATCGGAATATCAGTATGGGGCTATTGAACTACTATGCATGCTGTGACAATTTACTAAAAGTGAAGTCAATAGTCAACTACCAGCTTAGATGGTCGGCAATTCATACACTTTCCAAGAAGCACAAGTCAAGTTCGCATCAAATCATTCAAAAGTATGGGAAAAACCTTGTTGTTACACATGACGGTAAGGAAGTGGCCTCTTTCCTGAAGCCAGAGGAGATAAAACAATACCAGAAGGGCTTTTTGGACACTGATCCGGTCCCACCTGACATGCTGATAGATGTTCTTTTCACCAGGATGAAGAGGCGAAGCCGAGATGAGAAAAAGGAAACATAGATATGCATCAATAACAATGTTGGTAACAGCAATTGTACAAGGCATGGGGATTGGAGATTACAAATTTGTTGGCAATGTGGTTCTTGTGTTCCTGGGTTCAATCCTATACCAGCTTGAAGGTTGATGACACCAATCACATGCTGATGTGGGCAATATAACAGCTGGTCCTCCACAGGTAATTTTCCTGATGCTTTGGGGATGGCGATATCGGTCCATGGACTCATGTAGATTGGTTGTATTTTGAACCTTATAATACACATACATATAATATAACTCAGATTAGTTGCTGATATTGCAAATACCCTACACATTCAGTTTCTACTCACGATAGCGTACAAAGTGTCTAGGACTCAACTTTGCTTTCCATTATGTTGAACCAGTACTGAGGTCAACATATTTGTTAGCAGCACCAATGACTAACTGCAGAATATGACCTTGCAGTGAATGTTATTCTTGTGGAGTGCAGGAGCTTGTGGGAAAAAGCTGCAGGAATAGATGTGTGAGCACCAGTGCAAACAAAAGCCCCAGATAGATGAATTTCAACTACAGAGGGATGCTCTCTGTCACCCACGTTGCTTATAGAATTGCAGAGCAAGTGAGGGTGAGTTCGATCAAGTCTGGATGGGAAGGGTCCACAAAAGAGATCTAAAATGGATAATCATCCTCCATTTTACACACTTGGTGCACATATTTGTTATGTCAATTTGGGAATCACACAGATGCACAAGTTTGAGGATAGCCTGAGAAGCCAAATTGAGTCTACACTGTTAAGAAGACATTCATATGGTTTGAATTAGCATGCCTGACAAGCTACTGTGTTGGGTGACTCTCATGTTGCAGTATCAACTCCCCGTTCTCATTTGGGATAGACTACAGTCAGATTGCACCACTTTTGAGATTTTGAGCAGTGTCTTGAAAAAGTGCACCACTTCAAATGTATCCTAAGATTTTTGCATATAACATGTGCACATTCTCATTAGCACATCTCAAATTCTTGAATGCACAAATGATGCAAGTTGATGCCTGTCTCAGCCAGGTTTTCTTCTGCTGTCTGGTAGAAATCCAGAAAGAACCTCAACACACATCCTGTGGCTGTGGGTTGTTTTTATGTATGGTTTTCATGATTTGGAAACTGTACTAACAAAGTTATATTTTAACCTTTCCTACACTTCTCTACAAATGTGCACTAGTATCTCTCCTACATGAATTTCATCAAATTTCACCAAATTCACTCCCATCCAACACATGTAGAAACTCTCCATGACCACAAAGTCCTGTGCAACATATGGTAGACTTTCAAGCAATATCTGTTTCATGCCATGTATGACTCTGTCGGTCTTTCATCCACTCCAAATTCCTTCGTAACCAAGGACCCGGGAAAGGAAAAGCCACAAACAGACACGTCACCAATGCTAAATATTTTCTCACAAAAATCTTCCGAGTAACAAGTAAAGTCATCCTCACCAACATTATACTTCAATACACTACTTATTTGTTGCTTGCAATTTAAATTTCCTTAGAATTGTACTAGAAAATAATGCACAATGACAATTGAGCACAAAATACCACGAGATTCGAAAAGAATTCATGATACAACTAAGCAATCAAGCAACCTTCAACTGTCCACGAAGCTATTTCTAGAATTTCACTCTAGAAATTATGGAGCTCTAGAAAGATTATATTTTAGATGATCTAATGAACCCACGATATGTTCCAGGAAGTTAAGGCTTAAAGATTGTACCCAACTCAACATGAATTTTGACAATGAGAATTATACTTGAAGATTGTGGCAATCATCGGCACTCATAATTTTATATCATCAAGAACTACTCCTCCCGCTCATCAGTCTTTTTCATCAATCACGATATCTAAATTCACTCACATTGAGGCGCTTTGTGGGTCTCTCTCTCTCTCCCCCCACCATGCCTATAACAATCTCGATGCACTGCGGCAACGGGAGGCGAAGAAGCCATTGAGAGAACCGGTTATCCTCAACACCTTTTGAACATGGGAATTGCAAGCCCAAACCAACCGCCACCATGTATTCGTATGCCACTTGGCAGAATGACACTGTCCTATCCCCCGAAAACCAACCAATCCCCCTCCCACCCGCGCCCCCCACTAATGCATGGAGGAGATCCCACCTATTATATGCACATAATAACATTTTTTTCAAATCGGATTTTCATGGTCCACTAACTACCTTGATTATTTATGCACTTTATTGGCAAGTATTTTACTTTCATGACACATTAGCTTTTGCATGTGTTCTCACCAACAAAAATGTGACATGTGACACATTCACTCTTTAAAATTATTAGTTTGTGTTGAACCAATAAGATACTAGGGTAGTACAATCACAAATTTGCACACGAGCTTTGTGATTGAGAAATCCAATACTTTTTGCAATGTTATGGATTCCTTGTTTTGATTTGTGTGTGTGTGTGTGTGTGTGTGTGTTTGTTTTTTTGTTTTGCTTTATCATTTTGAAAGAGATATGGCTATTAACAAATTGAAAGTTTGGGTAGGGACCCCACAAACAAATTTTTAACACATGAGCAATAGCATTTGGGTGAGGATATTTCACTTTTTTTGCTATTTAATAAGCCCGTGATTTGTAATGTGGATTTCACAAATGTAACCCAAATCATATGAAATTCTATTTGTTTTCAAAAGAATCCTCAAAGAAAAATGGTTAGACAAATGTGTTGTAGTTGAATTTGATCATTTGAAAGATATCATAATAGGGAACACATATACTGCACTCATTATCTCAATTTGTACGTGTTATTAGTGGAGTTATGTAATGCAAAAACATCTTACTCAAGGGTTCAATTTCTACTAAAAAAAGGTTCAATAAGTTGTTTGGACATTATAGACCATAAATGAGCTTGCTTCGTTGAATATTAAGCTTACATTTTCATTAGTTAGTTCTAGCACTGCGTAACTCCGATTAGTGACACACTCTAATTGGGATAATCAGTGTAGTTCCACATCACTGCATTGAGCCGAGGCTAGCACCGAGGCAAGTGCCGAAGCTGAGGCTGCCGAGCCTAGACGGGGGGTGTGGGGGTTAAGGGCGGCTGAGGCAAAGAGGCCAGTCTTTTCGCCTCGCTCGCGGACGCCATAGCTAGGGTTTGGTGCAAGCTCGCGTAAGGAGGCTCGCAGTCATGGTGTCGGGTTCAGGCCTGTGCGCCAAGGTGGTCGTGGTCGATGCCCGCCACCACATGCTAGGCCGCTTGGCCTCTATTCTGGCCAAAGAGCTCCTGAATGGGCAACGCGTGGTAAGTGTTGTTTCTTTCTTTTTGCCATCTCCGCTTCCTCCTGTGCCTAGGCTCATTGCGAAACCGGCGATCGGCGCATCAGAGAATCGAAGTGCTCCAAGGTGAATTAGAAAATTTGACTACTGCATGTGAGATTAGGGTTTTAGAAATGTTTAACCTATTATCGGTATGTCACGTCTATGGGTCTGGAATAAGTACCCCTGTGAGGAGTTGCGTGCGGTTGTTAGAGTGCTGAAGATTATGTGGTTGATGGCATCAGGTGGTCGTCCGGTCCGAGGAGATCTGTTTGTCAGGTGGCCTCGTGAGGCAGAAAATGAAATACTTGAGGTTTTTGAGGAAGCGCATGAACACGAAGCCCAGCAAGGGCCCTATCCATTTCAGGGCACCTGCTCGCATTTTGTGGAGGACTATCCGAGGGTAAGCGTTTCTCACTTTGGCTATCTTGCTGGAAAATTCGAGCAAGCTGTGGTTTTATTAATTGCTTACGTACACTCTGCCCTAAGCAGTAGTCCTATGGGGGTGGGAGAAGCAGGTGCATTAGGGTTTTCACTTCATCATACGTGTAACTACCTTAACTATGTAACAATCTGTTGCCAAAGGTCCACGCTCTCATGCAGCCATCACACTATCAACAACTGGCATGTGCAGATGATTAGGTCTTCATACACTGCCTGCCTTTTTACCAAGGAAATTGAGACGTATTTCGGATTAGAACGTTTACATGGATTTCAGGAACAGAATGTTGAATCTTTAAACGTACTTTACATATTTTCGGGCTTTCAGTGTGATGGTTACGTCTGGTTGAGCATGAAGTGCATTGTGTCAAGGGTTCCAAGGATTGACTGTGTTCAGTTCTGTAGGAGCTGATTATTTACTTGCTTGCAGTATGATCCCGCACAAGACCAAGAGAGGAGCAGCTGCACTCGAGCGGTTGAAGGCTTTTGAAGGAGTTCCTCCACCTTATGACAAGATGAAGAGGATGGTGATTCCTGATGCCCTGAAGTAAGTGTTTACCGTACCACTATTATCCTGCAGCAGGTGTTATTTTCGCACATGTAATGTAGCTGCACAGTGGAGGTCTGGAAATCTACCCTAGTTGTGTTGTTTGTATAAGGAATTGTCTTTGGCTGTGGCTGATCTGTGTTGAACTGTTTAGGGTGTTGAGGCTGCAACCTGGGCACAAGTTCTGTCTGTTGGGACGTCTATCTGAGGAGGTCGGATGGCACCATTATGACACTATCAAGGTGGGTCGCGTCATGATGAGTGTTTGATTATAAAGACCGTTCTACTTTCCGGGGCTTGCATTTTGTGGCAGATACTGGTTTCCTCATTTGGCACAAACATCAATTGTTTGTCTAGTATCCATGCACAATTTTTTTGGGGGGGAGGGGGAATCATGTACATATGAAGAAAATCTATACCTCTAATATTTTGTTGATGACTGGGTCTATAGGAGTTGGAGGAGAAGCGTAAGGCCAAGTCGAAGGTCTTCTACGAGCGCAAAAAGCAACTTGTGCAGCTCCGCCTTAAGGCAACGAAGCGTGTGGAGGAGCAGCTCAGCTCATTGCAAGAAACCTTGGCGCCCATTACCTATACTTCTTAGGTTCTGGACAAAGAATTCTAAATCTTTCTTGAGTTTCTCTGCGGGTATTCAATCACATGGATCCAATTTTTTGATGAGAATCAGAATTATCCCTTTCTGCTGTGTGTATTTCATCGGTGGTTGGTATATTAAGCCTGTTAATGAAGACCGCATTCTTTCCTTACTACACGATTTGCTTCTGTAGCGTGGTTTCCTCCACTACTCTTGTACTGCCAATGTCTCTCTCATGGTGATAGAATTCTGTGAAACATTAAAAACTGAAGAAAACGAAATGTGAATCAGGTGGGAGTATGTAGGAGCCAGTGAAGTAAGAAGCAGGTCTCAATTGTATGTGACACTAAAGATACACACGAACTTCAGCACAATGGTACTGGAAGACATTGTCTGTTCCAGGCCTCGGAATTTATAATATCTGAAAATGTTTGTGGTTTAGAGGGTAACCATTTGTGGGTACAATTCCATCCAATCCCACTAAGTACAGCACATTTCAAAGCGTAGCCTTGTAAATATTGATTTTGAATACTTGTAGGTTTTGTATTTTGACGCCAGTTTCGAAATCATAATCTGAGGTTGAAAACTGCATGAACGAATTCTTGATCTAATCACATGAACGAAGTCGTTGGTAAATTGTCCGATCCAGTTAGCAATTGTGAATCATGAATATTGCCTCAGTTAACGAAGTTTTTGGTCTATTCCTCCTTGCCCGGCTTTGATCATTAGAAAGCTAGGAGTCACATGACAATAAACGAAACGAAACTGTACTATAATTTTATATTTTATTAATTGAAATCCAATCAACTCTATAAGTAATACATTGTACACCAAGCTCCGAATCCCGAAGGGTCGGATTCTTGCCAACCTCCGTGAACAACTTATCTAGCCGGAGAATATGTATGAAAACACACGAGTTTACATCCATTAAGAACACTATTCGTAAACAATAATGAGGAATGCTCTCTGTCTTGTCTCACGATTCCTCACCACAAATAGTAATTGGAACATGAAATATTACAAATAGCACAATCCCCTTGCTGGCCAGCAGCAAACACAGTATTGTTGCACAGTGTTGTTGCACTTATATGCATGCAGCCTTGATGAAGATGTTTCTGGGAGCTCCAGTACTCGTTGTTTGTTGAATGATTTATTGGCCTAGGTAATGTTGAGTTATTGCATAAAAGGTATAAAACCATGAAGGACATGTAACAACATTGATTTCACATAACATGATGGTCATTTGGATTTTAAGATGTTGTCAAATTCTGTGGGATTGGACGCTTTATATAAACTAATGTGTGTGTAAGAAGGGGTGTTATTTGAGGCATTAGCATACATAGTATACATAAGGGAGGGGTACTATTTTTCTCTGGTGTGTACGCAAGGTCCACATGAACTCTTGAACAAGATAGGGTCAACGGGTTGAAAATCATGGGCGTAACTAATATCAATGGTCATTTTTTTGTTGTATTCTAGAAGGGCGAGCACGTAAAACACGGATCATATGAAGAACTTCATTAAGGTGGGGTATGTATCCCTATTGTGGTCACTTTTGACTCGTTGGTCCATGGTCATATTGATTAGGTCAGAGAACTTGTGTCCAGGTGGTGAGTGGTTGTGAATCGCGTAGATTCTCATTTGAAGTTTGAGGATCGTAGTTGAGATGCAAAAGGTATGGAAGGTGAAAGTGAATATTCCATTTCTCTCTAAATGATCGCATTGCACGTGCCAATTTTGTTAATTGTATTGAAAACTAGTATGGTTGATTTCATTTGAGCACATAGTCGAATTTCATGGTTAGTCATGTGCAATGAGTTACAACACTTTGTATTTGGGTCTTGGATCTTGGTTTTCAAGTGCACGGTGGGGCTCACTTAAGGGTTCTCACATGAGGGGTTTATTGAATCCAAACTTACCTTATTAACCCCTCCCCACCTCCCCACATGGATCATGTGTATTCATTTATGAAGTAATATTTGGCACTCCTTGTGTCATACTTCGTTGACTTTGTCCAATTGAAAAGGGAAAATTTGCACACATATAAAGAAAGTGCTTACTTAGCTTGCACCAGAGTCCGGGGAGTTCGGTGGAGAAATTGGGTAATTGCCGACCTTTCTGTAGGTGGCTCGGATTTTTCAATTTTTACCCGGAAGTGGGCCTAGAGAGTGCAAAATTTATCGGTTGATAGCCCCCATTTCGTAATGAATTTAGGCAATTAGCCGACATTTGTTTTTTCATTTATGCAATTTCCGAAAGGTCTAAAGTGGGGCCGGTTTTATATTTTGGTGGTGGATGTGTCATTGTCATTTTTTCAATTTTTGTTTCAAGTGTTTAAATAATGTGGGCATTCACTCTCCATTTTTTTTGGTCTAAATAGTATCTTTAGCAGGAATTGAACCTGGCAAAGCCCCTACCATATTAAAGCTAAGGATTTAGCCTTCGGAAAATACAAGCACCACAAAAGGGTCCAAGTATTATGCGGAGGCTAGTTAGTATTGAAAAATCACGAAATTTGTGTACCATCGCCGTTAGTATCAATTAACCCAAACGAACTAACTTGCACAAATCCAAATCCCACAACCGCAACTGATATATCACACAATCAAAAATTGAAGCAAAATTTTTTTTACCGCCATCCAATTGTAACATACCTAAAAAAACAATTTTGGCAAATCTTCTTCTACAATTGTTGCAAACATGATAAGATGTCTAGTGACACTGATATATGTAGATTCATCAATTATAATGCCAAATAATGGAGAATTTCGAATCCTACAAATAATTTTCTTTTGGATTACTACGGAAATGCACCTAATAAAATCATTGCAAGTTTTTTTGTCTTGATACATGCTAGATGTAATAGCAGCATTCACAGACATCAACAATTTTCACAATGCAGGGAATTTTGAATATGGGAGAGACTGCTTCCCTGTAATGTAGGTTGCTTTGAAGAGGGTTTGCAAAGCCTCATATCAAGCACGCTGACCACTGGAAATTGTTTTTTCCATGGTTTTCTCTCCGATGGTGCAGGCCCAAGCAAGCATATGGTGTTCATTTGAATGAGAATGGTCTGTAAATGCATTTACCTTCAAATTTTTGGACCCGTCCTTGGCGTATACGGAGCGGCCTCCTTTTTCCCTACAAATTTTACAATTTTTTTACCTTGGGACGGAGAATAGTCTAGCCACTGGAACTGAGTTGTCCATTGCTTCTTTCACAAAGTTCGTGCCAACTCCACTTTAGTAAAATATAATAGGACAAATACAACATCGGTGTCATGGAAAGACTTTATGTCTTCTTCATTGAATTCAATAACATTGTTATATATCCAATCAATGTCATATATCAATCTATGCAACATCCGTTGTTTTCAGTGTCGTCCTAACATAATCTAAACTCCCATGACATGCTTGTCCAACCTTGTTGAAATGGTTAATTTCATGGCACTGAATTTTGCATCCAAAATGTTGTCCATCTACTTGTCCAATCTACTTGCCCTCCTCTGCTTTGTCTGTTCTATTGGGAGTGATCGCCCTGTAAGACTTTTGGGACAACTTGTATCAAAGTCAGAAGCTGTAGAAACAATTGGGATAACTAAAGGTAGAACAAGAGGTGTCTTTGTACTATTTTGTTTTTCCACTGACCCGGCATCTAGGGCAACGTGCTTCACATAATCCTTGTCGGCCTTCTTGTTTTACTTCTTAACTTGTTTCTTGGCTTTCTTTTCGTTTGTAAATAGCTTTGACTTTAAAGTGCGCGCAAAATCCTGGAGTTTGTCCCAAGGAATTATGGATGTGCATGTATTCTTGCTCCTATCCCGTCCTTGGTTGATTTTCTCCTCCCAAGAAATGTATATCCTCTCAAAGGGCCCAGGGGATGGGATCTGCAACCTCGCCCGCAGATTTTCGAGAGTTACATCCCGCATCCTAAACCTTTCTTGTGCACCAGCTGTCAAATACGTATTGTTGTCCTTGTGGGCGATTGTACCTGCAGGAATTTCCAGATCTGAAACTAGCACATGTCTGTCCTGTAGATCTTTCGTGGCCTCCTCTATGACAAAATCAAACCTTCTTCGAAAGAGACATACAGTCCTACCTCTTTAATACGACACTCGATAATACGACAACCTCGATATTATGACACAAATTTCATAAACCAAACTTTCTAGTTCAAATCTACCTCTATACTACGACTATGACAATGTTAATACGACACTCGTAGACCCTCCAAATGTCATATTATAGAGGTAATAAATGCATTTATATGGTGGGTTCCACACACTTATATATACATAAATACATAATTTATTTTAAATTCATAAATCTTATACATATGAAGTTTGGATTAAGGAAGTTTAAATGTAAAATGATGAAATAAACATGAGAACCATGGGACTAGGTTCTCTTTTTAAAACCCTACTCACACTCACAGGACTCATCAGTTGGTGTCTTTTTCGCAGCATCTCTTACCCTAAACCTTGAACTAACATCCACAATCTGGATTTGAGGTTTTTAGACCAATTTTTATCTGATTGATGTGTTTTGCATATTGTTGGAAAGCTATTGAAATTTCGCTTCTTTTGGTGGTAGTCTTGCTTATTTCCGAGTTGTATAGACAAAGTTATAAGCATATGAAGGTCGCCTAGTTCCAGAAATTGATCGATTTGGTTTTGCAATTTGTGAGGTCAGTTCTTATCCGATTACACCCTTCTTTACAATTTTGGAAAGCCATGAAGATTTTGCTTCTTTTGGTGGTTGTTTTGCTCAATTTCATATGTCTATTGGCAGAGATGTGTGTATTTGAAAATTGCTCAAGTTCCAGATACTGATTTCAAGACAACTATTTGGTTTTGCAATTTGTGAGGTGAGTTCTAATCCGATTACTTTGTTTTGGATCTTGTTGGAAAGTTGTTTTCACTGTGCTTCTTTTGGTTGTAGTCTCGCTCGATTTCAATGTATATCAACTGAGTTACAATAGTTTAAAGGGTGAAATCTGAATTGTAGTTTCATAATTTCATTGTGGTATATTGTTGTCAATTTCAGGATGGAACTAGATGGGAAGAGAAAGAGAACAAATTTAACTTTATTTGAGAAGAGAAAGCTAGTATAAATTCATCGATCAAATTCCAATTGGACTCAACAAATGATAGCAATTGATTTTAATAAGAGGCACAAGGGAAAGGAAGTTAAGAGAAACATTATCTCTCAGATTCTTAAGAACTCTACAAGGATTTTGGAGGCTGGTGACAACCTCAAAGATATAAAGCGAGAGAAGGTACCAGTGTATCCAGAGCTTGAGAGCGCTCTATTAACTTGGTTCAAACAGGTCCACATCTTTATCTGAATCTCAGTTTGATATTAATGTTGTTATCTCTTATGACTCTATGCTTTTGAGTTTGATGTTGCTTGGGGTCAACCTCTGAATTGTTATGATAAATTTGCAGAGTCGTAGTAAAGATGGATCGGTTCTAGATGAGCATTTGGTTAGCAAGGTCAAGAAATTTAAAGAAACATTTCTGGAGCAAACTGGAGTCACTGCAGAATTTGTGAGCATATATGAATCATTCAAGTTTTCAAATGGGTGGCTTGAGAAGTTTAAGAATAGGTATCAAATTCATAAGTAAGTTTCAAAAGTTGTTGCATCAAAAGTCATAAGATTTTAGGTGTTGTTTTGAGTGAGTAAATTAACCCTTTGCTTTGATTTGTAGGGTCAATTTTCATGGAGAGAGTGGTGAAGTTAATGCAGAAGTTGTTGCTCAAGCAATGAGTCGAATGCCTGTACTGTTAGCAACATACAAACCTGAAGATGTTTATAATCTGGATGAGACAGGCTTGTATTTTCGTGCACAACCAGCCAAAACTCTTGCACAAGGAAAGGTGAAGGGCATGAAGATACAAAATGATCGGTTTACTTTAGCATTTGCAGTGAATTCCACAGGTACAGACAAACTAAAACTCTTGGTAATTTACAAGTCACAACGACCGAGATGCTTTGGTCGATGGAGTCTTTCCGACATTGTATATTGGCATGCAAATACTACTGCATGGATGAGGTCAGATATTTTTGAGACTTGGATGCAAAAGCTTAACAACCATTTCAAAGGACAAGATCATAATATCCTGCTGATTGTGGACAATGTTTCATGTCATTCCTTGTCTAGTGTGCAACAGAAACAATTGTCAAGTTTTACGGCATTACCCATGACAAATGTGACAATTGTTTTTGTCCCTCCTAATTGCACAAGTGTAGTGCAACCGTTGGACCAAGGCATAATTGCTGCTTTCAAATTGCGATACAAGTCCAAGTTGCTTGAATGGGTTTTATCGCAGTTCGATTTAGATCAACAACATGATTTGAGAAAGTTGTATCCAACGTTAAACAAGCAATTCTTTGGAACTATAAAGTTTGGACAAATATGGATCCTCAGATTATTCGAAACTGTTGGAGAAAATCAGGAATTTTGCCACCTGATTGGAGTGCACACTTTGCTAATGAGGACCAAAGAGAAAAATCGAGACTAATCAAGGAGTCCGAAGACCTGGCCCTTCTTATATAAAAACTGCAGCTTGGATCAGATGAGATGCCATTTGAAAAGTATGTGGTAATGGAAGGTGAAGACATCATTGAGGCTGAATATTGCATGTCAAAGCTGGTTGATATGGCCTTAGGACTGAGAATAGAGCCAGCTAGTTTGGAACTTACTGCTGAGACTGTAAACCCTTTAGATGTTGATGAGAGACCTCCACCTATTGTGAAACTAACGGATGCTCAACAACATGCTCAACTATTAGGTACATTTTTTATGGACAATTTATTAGACTTCACTCCTGCAGATCTGATGAAATTGCAGGGCATAATAGAGAAGCTCAATAAGATATTTGTTGCTAACTTGAAGTGGCAACATCAGCGGACTATTGATTCCTTCTTCAAGTCCACATAGGTTTAGTGAGGAGAATTTGTATATTTATAATACATTTGAAAGAATACTCATTTTTATATATGGCAAAATATCTCAAGTGCGTTTTTATGAAGTACCTCGTTATTGTGACAACCAAGTCCAATTTGTCATATTATTGAATATGTGACACCTCGATAATACGACCTTTTTCTCGTTTCCCAAACGTGTCATTTTAAAGAGGTAGGACTGTATTTCGCTCTCAGATCCACAATGTCCACCTCCATGGCGAGTGCCTAGGACAACGTCGATAAAAGTTACAACTCTTGCAGACCCTAAACTAGCAATGCAACAACCTTTCCCCAGCTTCCTCACTCGCTCCGGAGCTGTCCAGTGGCGTGAGCAATGAAAAATGAAGGAGCTTGGGTTCGGTGTGGGGGGGTTGGTGGAGACGGATATGACGGATGGACGGCCGGAAGGCCGGGTCGGGCAGGATGGAGGACACGGGAGGAAGGCCAAGTCGGGCATGTAAGACGGGTCGGGACGGGAGGACAGGAACGGGCTGCCCGAGCATGAACGTTGCCCGCGGGAGGCGTCCTACAAACGCTCGTAGCACTAAAATATGGAGATCTCCGACACCATGACTGCAAACCTCCTTGTGTGAGCTTGCAACAAACCCTAGCTATGGCGTCCGCGAGCAAGGCGAAAAGACTGCCCTCTTCGCCTCAGCCGCCCTTCAACCCCCACTCTCTCGCCTAGGCTCGGCAGCCTCAGCTCTGGCATTTGCCTCGGTTCTAGCCTCGGCTCAACGCTGTGTGATGTGGAACAGTCTTGGTGTTTATGTTTTGTTGTTTCAAAATCAGGTATTCTCTCTCTCTCTATCTCTCTCTCTCTCTCTATCTCTCTCTCTCTCTTTGATTGATGCGTTCAGTTGAATTTGATTTTAATAACATTTCTTAAATTCGTTGAATATACAACCCTAGGGCTCACAAATTAAAGTGTTAGAGTTGAGGATGCTCGTACTAATTGTGTACTCTTGCTCTTTATTGGATGATATAAATTATATTGGATTATGTAATAATGTTTAATTATATTATTATATTGGAAGATTATATTGAAAAAAATCCAAGTTATCTTTGTGTCCATGTATCAAGAATAATAACCTTACAAGACAACAACCTATCACTATCTATCAAAAGGCACATCCAAAAATTTCTTCACATTGTACAAATTCAAAATATCATATATATGAGGTGTGCAAATTGGGTTTCAAAAGCATTTAAGGGTTGAAAAACTCATCTTATGACCTACAACACATAAATTTATCGAGTCATTACCAATTTTAAGACCATTGTTTGACATTTATGAGCCTTGCCACTTTGTACAACTTATTGTTATCCCTCAAGTATAAAATGTAAGTTTAGTCATAAGAGAAATTCATGATTAAAATATTCAATATGTGTGTGCATCCAAGGGCACCCAACTAATCTATTTGAACATCGGTTTTCACTTACATCAAGATATTCCACAAGTTTTCCACGTGATTTCAATGAATGACTTCAATACACACATGTGGTTTTTTAAGATAATTAGCTTAAATTAAAGTTTGTAGCTTAAATGCATGTATTTATAAATTGGCATGTCTATGGAGAGCCTCTTGGACGCTTAAGGGACGAACACTCATGGTGATTATATATATTACGGTTCATGACCAAAGAAACTCCAAAATCAAGCTATCTTTTTAGTCAAGAGCAAAAGTTTAGACATGAGGAGATTAGGGTCCGGTTCAATGTTTGGAAGAGGGCAAAAAAAAAAAAAAAAAAAAGAAGAAGAAGAAGAAGAAAAAAAAAAATGTGGCATCACTTTCCTATTGGACATTGGCAGTCCCCACTCATAGAAATGATTTCCTTAATTTGAGAGACCACTTGTGAAGTTGGGGTATAATCTCGATTCAAAAAGTAAGGATCCATTTAGTGGTGTTTTAGATCACAAGTTTCTTGCACCCTTCCAATTGTAGCCTTTGTAGAACATACTACTATAGTTTTAAATTACTAGTGTGAAGGTTGTTGCTATGGCACATGTTACAATGAATGACAAAATTGACATAATATGGAAGAGATTGATCCAAAGAAAGGAATTCTATATGAATTGATAGACAAAGAAATTATATATCATAAGACTTGTACTGGCTAACAATGGAACTACAACTACCAAGATAGAACCAAATATAGAATCATGGATAGGAGATATTTACTATCCCCATAAAAATAGACTTGGGAGAGGACACACGGGGACCCTTTATTACTCTCCTATGGTCATGTAAGTAAACCATATTACAAAACCAACATGTTGGTATTAAGTTTTGAAGCTATCTTGCTAATGCATTAAGAGAGAAAGATCAAACGTATGAGAGGCCAAGATTGGGTGTGTCCATGCACATATACATGTTGGATCATTTTTTTCATCAGTTGAACATTTGAATGTCAAATTTAGGTTCAAACACACAAACACGGGTGTCCTTGGGATACAACTACATGCTTTGTATTTTTATTGTCGATCCTACATACGAATGTATATTACATATTATTCTTGACGTAAGTTGATGAACTAAATAAAACCCTAAACATCTTCGTTTTGAAAAACTAACTATATTTTAACTTTCGGTTAGCCTCGTATAAATTGTGCGTATATGTCATACATTGAACCCTACAGTCTTTCAGGGTTAAGGGTACGAAACACTCTGATTGACGACGATTTTCCTTTTCATCGAGGCGCCGGTGTGAACGGGTGAGTGGGGATTAGGGTTTCGAGGGTGCGGCTGGACAAAGGGGGAGCAGGCTTCGAGGCTCTCTCTTTCGCCTGACTCTTGCTCCGGCTCGCAGCACAGGCCCTCAGCCATGGCGGTCGGCAAGAACAAGCGTATTTCCAAGGGAAAGAAGGGAGGCAAGAAGAAAATTGTCGACCCCTTCTCCAAGAAGGACTGGTATGACATCAAGGCGCCCACCACCTTCACGCAGCGGTCTTTGGGCAAGACCCTCGTCACCCGTACCCAGGGAACTAAGGTGAGTTGTTGTGCTTCTTCCGCCGGTGTGTTTGTTAGCTAGGGTTTGGAATGTCTGTGATTGCTTGGTGGATGTTGTTATGTGGAGGAGCGTGGGAGTGACGAGGAGTGTGTTGGGGTGGTTTGCAGATTGCCTCCGACGGTCTGAAGGGCCGAGTGTTCGAGGTGTCTCTGGCCGACTTGCAGCAGGATGAGGACCAGGCTTACCGCAAGATCAAGCTGAGGGCCGAGGATGTGCAGGGCAAGAATGTCTTGACGAACTTCTGGGTGCGTGGGCACTTTCGCTCCTTTGTGTTTTGGGGTGGGGTTATATTAGGGTTAGGGTAGGGTTTGATAGAAATGCGGGCTCATAGCAAGAAGTCGGGCTTTCGTATCTGTAATGGGAGCATGGAGGTTGTGCTGCACAGAAAATTAGGGTTAACGTGCAAATACATGGTGCCAAGGCATTCATTAACGAATAAGGGCCTTGAGAAAAGAGAAGTATTGAATGAGAATATGTTGTTCATGCAGGGCATGGACTTCACAACCGACAAGCTTCGGTCTCTGGTGCGCAAGTGGCAGAGTCTGATCGAGGCTCACGTTGACGTGAAGACCACAGACAACTACATGCTTCGCATTTTTTGCATTGCATTCACGAAGAAGAGGCCCAACCAGATCAAGCGAACATGTTACGCACAGAGCAGCCAAATTCGTCAGGTACGATTATCACATGGGATGGCTGAGAGTTTTTAGAACTAAAGACACATAGATTTTGAAGAACGATGAGAAATTGTTACCGAATACCTTTCCTCCATAGAAGTCAATGCAGAAAAGGAATGTTTGGCCTGGGATTTCTGTTAAGGTAAGTTGTGAGCTGTTTGAATGACTAAATGGTGCAAATGCGAATTCGTTGGCCTGAATTGCAGATCAGGCGAAAGATGAGAGAAATCATGGTGCGTGAAGCTCAGACCTGTGACTTGAAGGAGTTGGTGGCGAAGTTCATCCCCGAGGTAATTGGAAAGGAGATTGAGAAGGCGACACAAGGAATCTACCCACTCCAGAACGCGTGCATCAGGAAGGTCAAGATTCTGAAGGCACCGAAATTCGATCTCATGAAGTTGATGGAGGTGAGTGATGGACATGCATAAAGTGCAACCTCAAATGAAATTAAGTAATGCTAGCACGAGTGCTGATGTGGGAGTTTCAGTGCGGATAATTAGTTGCCAGTGTGGAGTGATATGCTAACTTGTAGTGTCTTGATTGGACAGGTACATGGTGATTACAGTGAGGAGGTTGGAGCCAAGATTGATAGGCCCGTGGTGGGAGATGATGCAGAGCCTGATGCTGCTGAGGCTGTGCCCGTCCCCGGAGCTTAGATTTTAGTGTCCAGTCTGACGAAATCTCCAATTGATAGCCAACGTGTGGGATGCAACTAGCTGACTTTGCATTGCCCCTAGAGGATGACGAGATTTCCTTGCATGAATACAGAATCTGATGCTTCAACGAAGTGCACCAATTTTCAACACTTGAGTCTAGCCATGTTGTGAAAGAATGTTTGCTCAATCACACTTCTTATGCTGATTTTGAGCAAAAATGTAGAGT
Source organism: Polytrichum commune (assembly GCA_950295325.1). Taxonomy (NCBI): domain Eukaryota; kingdom Viridiplantae; phylum Streptophyta; class Polytrichopsida; order Polytrichales; family Polytrichaceae; genus Polytrichum; species Polytrichum commune. Next base: position 18,460,341 of record OX485806.1, read on the forward strand.
GGAGTTTCATGTTGTATTGTGAGGAGCACAGGACTCGTGGTGGAGGAGAATTTACATTTTGAAATCATAGTATGTTGATTTGGTTTTCCTTGGGGATCCAACAAATATAACAACCGTGCTTTCTAAACATTTGGGGTCACTTTGTTTTCCCAGCCAGTGATTAGTCCCTCTAATATCCTTTGAAGTTGTCATCTAGGCAGCTCCAGTGAATTTAGAGCACTGATGTTGTTCACAGTGAGATGGCACTTCAAACTTCTATGAGATAATGAAACGGTTTCTGCAATTTATCTTGTAATCTCTAGCAAATACGTTCTGCACCTGTTTTCATGTCCAGATTTTTGTATTTCGGTATAGAGTTATGTAGATGTATATATCTTTAGTACCTTGCAAGCAAAGTGTATCAGGGCAGTTCTCTACAGAGTTGGTTTGTATCTGATTCTATGTAATTTACTACAAAACTAAGTACTGAGGCCTGGGTATGTTTTGTAGGCCTATGGTAGAGGTGTGATATTTTACAGGAAGCTAAAGAGCCTTATCAATATAATCTACACACTACATGATGTTCCAATATCATTGTTAACGCATTGTTAACGCATACATAGAGACACGTTGAACTAATGAATTGTACTGAAGTGCAAAAATTTGCTGGAAAAGACACAAAGAGAAGGTATCTGCATTTTCAAGATCATTCAGGAAATGAGATCTGGTCAAATGGTTTCTGAATTACTAACACAAAATGAAGTTGAATGTTCTATGTAAGGTCATGCTGCCATGCAGATGAAATGAGTTTGCCTTGATAATTTGTAGAGATATTTATTGTATGTAGACTTATGACATGTTTCAACTTGTAATGTCCCATGAGGATGTTTTACTCTTAAAGAACAGTTTTGGAAGGGTGGATACAAATAAACTCAATTTTGCCAACTTTTTGGTGGCAACCACTTGAAATGTGTTTATTGCTGATTACTAATTGAAACAAGAGTTCTATATCCTTTTTTATCACAAGCATGTTGAAAGTCGCAGTGCAACAAAAATACAAGTAATATATGGTAAAAAGAGGATTTTATGTCCAAATTGCACTTCTCCAAAATCAAGAAGTTCATAATGAATTCTTGTACAATAAATTCATTCATTTCATTCATAGGAAAAACCACACCTGATCATAAATAAATAACACATAACATAAAAGATTATATTCATGATCATGTATAACATATAAAACATATATAGATACATGTTTGAAATTCATATTATTTTTTGTTCGAACTAAAACCTTGAACACATAAATAGCCAATATAGATTCCAAGGGCCAACATCGTCCTCCCGATTTTTGTTTAAATGATAGATAGGTGCATTGTTTCATTACAAGCCTTAATATAGCATAACGCGCTTTCATGCCCATATTGAACGGGATTAAACTTAACGTTGAATACAATTAGGAAGGCCTACATAATTGTTCACGTTGTACTCTATTTTATTTATTTCTTATTTCTTAGTGTTGTTCATTTTGGTTCTTGATTTACAATGTTCATGATATATAATTGGGATTTTTTAGACAATTCTTGAGATTTATTTTATTATTGTTAATGATTGTGGAAATGCCCACAATTAAAGCCATGATTGGCATGTGGTTGTTGTTGGGGGCTAAACATAATTCACCCTATTAGTTGTTAAATCATGCACTCCTATAGTAAGATATTGGATGACATGCTTATGATGTCCGTCATAAATGGAGTCCGATGGTCACTTTGGGTAAATATGGGGTAATTAGAGCTGATACTTATCACATTTAGCGGTTCAATAATTTAGATTTGAGCACAAAACTGCCACATGTTTTGATAATGTCCTTTGTCATTAAGAACATGTGAGGAACAAATTAACACACATTATAATTGTCTTACAATGAAACACTACAACATTAGTATAATGTTATGCTGAAACACAACCAATGTTACGAAACACTACACCAAATGTGATATTTAGTGTCATATGGTATTTTATGTCACTTGGGTAACTTTCCATATGACTCTTCTTATGAATAAATGAATAAACATTGTCTTGGATGATGGACGAGTTCATCCATTGGCCAAAACCCTACCTTCTCCTGTCAGCAACTTATGATGAAACATTGTCATGGATGATTGAAATTTGGATGAAAAAACACTTGGTAAGTGACAGTAATTGCAACACTGTAAGTCTATAATCCCCCAAAAATATTGCATGGAACGACAAATAATGTTGGGTTATCATTTAGTGCTAGTGTTACTATATTACGGTCCACAATTGGTATTGAGCAAGGGAATTAGATTTGGTGACACTAAGTATTATTTTTGGTGTACCAATGTTACGAAACACTACCAATATTACATATTATTGTGGGTTGAACAAAGAACAATGCATGGAAGTTCAAAATCAAATAAGTAAAAGTATGCCACAAGGACTCATGTAATCCTAAAGGGGCTTCATCAAAGGTGCCCGTGAGGAGACATGAAGCTACACTACATATTTTATTTTAGTGTCATATGTTATTTTATGTCACTGTGGAAACTTTCCTGATGGCACTTCTTATGAACAAGTTAAACTATTGTCAACCCAACTCCACAAGTATGCTATGTCTTGCATCCTAACATGTATGTAATAAAAATATTGTCATGGGTGATTGACATTTGGATGAAAAATCACTTGATAAGTGATAGTAACTGCAACATTGTAAATCTAGAATGCCCAATACTTTTTACAAGGAATGACAAACAATGTCAGGTTTACATTTAGTGTTGGTGAGACTACACGGTTGGTTAACATTTAGTATTGAGCAAGACCAACATAATTGGTGACACCAAATACAATATTTAGTGTAACACTCGTAGGTAACCAAGGACCCGGGAAAGGAAAAGCTACAAACATACACGTCACCAATGCTAAATATTTTCTCACAAAAATCTTCCGAGTAAAAGGTAAAGTCATCCTCACCAACATTATACTTCAATACACTACTTATTTGTTGCTTGCAATTTAAATTTCCTTAGAATTGTACTAGAAAATAATGCACAATGACAATTGAGCACAAAATACCACGAGATTCGAAAAGAATTCATGATACAACTAAGCAATCAAGCAACCTTCAACTGTCCACGAAGCTATTTCTAGAATTTCACTCTAGAAATTATGGAGCTCTAGAAAGATTATATTTTAGATGATCTAATGAACCCACGATATGTTCCAGGAAGTTAAGGCTTAAAGATTGTACCCAACTCAACATGAATTTTGACAATGAGAATTATACTTGAAGATTGTGGCAATCATCGGCACTCATAATTTTATATCATCAAGAACTACTCCTCCCGCTCATCAGTCTTTTTCATCAATCACGATATCTAAATTCACTCACATTGAGGCGCTTTGTGGGTCTCTCTCTCTCTCCCCCCACCATGCCTATAACAATCTCGATGCACTGCGGCAACGGGAGGCGAAGAAGCCATTGAGAGAACCGGTTATCCTCAACACCTTTTGAACATGGGAATTGCAAGCCCAAACCAACCGCCACCATGTATTCGTATGCCACTTGGCAGAATGACACTGTCCTATCCCCCGAAAACCAACCAATCCCCCTCCCACCCGCGCCCCCCACTAATGCATGGAGGAGATCCCACCTATTATATGCACATAATAACATTTTTTTCAAATCGGATTTTCATGGTCCACTAACTACCTTGATTATTTATGCACTTTATTGGCAAGTATTTTACTTTCATGACACATTAGCTTTTGCATGTGTTCTCACCAACAAAAATGTGACATGTGACACATTCACTCTTTAAAATTATTAGTTTGTGTTGAACCAATAAGATACTAGGGTAGTACAATCACAAATTTGCACACGAGCTTTGTGATTGAGAAATCCAATACTTTTTGCAATGTTATGGATTCCTTGTTTTGATTTGTGTGTGTGTGTGTGTGTGTGTGTGTTTGTTTTTTTGTTTTGCTTTATCATTTTGAAAGAGATATGGCTATTAACAAATTGAAAGTTTGGGTAGGGACCCCACAAACAAATTTTTAACACATGAGCAATAGCATTTGGGTGAGGATATTTCACTTTTTTTGCTATTTAATAAGCCCGTGATTTGTAATGTGGATTTCACAAATGTAACCCAAATCATATGAAATTCTATTTGTTTTCAAAAGAATCCTCAAAGAAAAATGGTTAGACAAATGTGTTGTAGTTGAATTTGATCATTTGAAAGATATCATAATAGGGAACACATATACTGCACTCATTATCTCAATTTGTACGTGTTATTAGTGGAGTTATGTAATGCAAAAACATCTTACTCAAGGGTTCAATTTCTACTAAAAAAAGGTTCAATAAGTTGTTTGGACATTATAGACCATAAATGAGCTTGCTTCGTTGAATATTAAGCTTACATTTTCATTAGTTAGTTCTAGCACTGCGTAACTCCGATTAGTGACACACTCTAATTGGGATAATCAGTGTAGTTCCACATCACTGCATTGAGCCGAGGCTAGCACCGAGGCAAGTGCCGAAGCTGAGGCTGCCGAGCCTAGACGGGGGGTGTGGGGGTTAAGGGCGGCTGAGGCAAAGAGGCCAGTCTTTTCGCCTCGCTCGCGGACGCCATAGCTAGGGTTTGGTGCAAGCTCGCGTAAGGAGGCTCGCAGTCATGGTGTCGGGTTCAGGCCTGTGCGCCAAGGTGGTCGTGGTCGATGCCCGCCACCACATGCTAGGCCGCTTGGCCTCTATTCTGGCCAAAGAGCTCCTGAATGGGCAACGCGTGGTAAGTGTTGTTTCTTTCTTTTTGCCATCTCCGCTTCCTCCTGTGCCTAGGCTCATTGCGAAACCGGCGATCGGCGCATCAGAGAATCGAAGTGCTCCAAGGTGAATTAGAAAATTTGACTACTGCATGTGAGATTAGGGTTTTAGAAATGTTTAACCTATTATCGGTATGTCACGTCTATGGGTCTGGAATAAGTACCCCTGTGAGGAGTTGCGTGCGGTTGTTAGAGTGCTGAAGATTATGTGGTTGATGGCATCAGGTGGTCGTCCGGTCCGAGGAGATCTGTTTGTCAGGTGGCCTCGTGAGGCAGAAAATGAAATACTTGAGGTTTTTGAGGAAGCGCATGAACACGAAGCCCAGCAAGGGCCCTATCCATTTCAGGGCACCTGCTCGCATTTTGTGGAGGACTATCCGAGGGTAAGCGTTTCTCACTTTGGCTATCTTGCTGGAAAATTCGAGCAAGCTGTGGTTTTATTAATTGCTTACGTACACTCTGCCCTAAGCAGTAGTCCTATGGGGGTGGGAGAAGCAGGTGCATTAGGGTTTTCACTTCATCATACGTGTAACTACCTTAACTATGTAACAATCTGTTGCCAAAGGTCCACGCTCTCATGCAGCCATCACACTATCAACAACTGGCATGTGCAGATGATTAGGTCTTCATACACTGCCTGCCTTTTTACCAAGGAAATTGAGACGTATTTCGGATTAGAACGTTTACATGGATTTCAGGAACAGAATGTTGAATCTTTAAACGTACTTTACATATTTTCGGGCTTTCAGTGTGATGGTTACGTCTGGTTGAGCATGAAGTGCATTGTGTCAAGGGTTCCAAGGATTGACTGTGTTCAGTTCTGTAGGAGCTGATTATTTACTTGCTTGCAGTATGATCCCGCACAAGACCAAGAGAGGAGCAGCTGCACTCGAGCGGTTGAAGGCTTTTGAAGGAGTTCCTCCACCTTATGACAAGATGAAGAGGATGGTGATTCCTGATGCCCTGAAGTAAGTGTTTACCGTACCACTATTATCCTGCAGCAGGTGTTATTTTCGCACATGTAATGTAGCTGCACAGTGGAGGTCTGGAAATCTACCCTAGTTGTGTTGTTTGTATAAGGAATTGTCTTTGGCTGTGGCTGATCTGTGTTGAACTGTTTAGGGTGTTGAGGCTGCAACCTGGGCACAAGTTCTGTCTGTTGGGACGTCTATCTGAGGAGGTCGGATGGCACCATTATGACACTATCAAGGTGGGTCGCGTCATGATGAGTGTTTGATTATAAAGACCGTTCTACTTTCCGGGGCTTGCATTTTGTGGCAGATACTGGTTTCCTCATTTGGCACAAACATCAATTGTTTGTCTAGTATCCATGCACAATTTTTTTGGGGGGGAGGGGGAATCATGTACATATGAAGAAAATCTATACCTCTAATATTTTGTTGATGACTGGGTCTATAGGAGTTGGAGGAGAAGCGTAAGGCCAAGTCGAAGGTCTTCTACGAGCGCAAAAAGCAACTTGTGCAGCTCCGCCTTAAGGCAACGAAGCGTGTGGAGGAGCAGCTCAGCTCATTGCAAGAAACCTTGGCGCCCATTACCTATACTTCTTAGGTTCTGGACAAAGAATTCTAAATCTTTCTTGAGTTTCTCTGCGGGTATTCAATCACATGGATCCAATTTTTTGATGAGAATCAGAATTATCCCTTTCTGCTGTGTGTATTTCATCGGTGGTTGGTATATTAAGCCTGTTAATGAAGACCGCATTCTTTCCTTACTACACGATTTGCTTCTGTAGCGTGGTTTCCTCCACTACTCTTGTACTGCCAATGTCTCTCTCATGGTGATAGAATTCTGTGAAACATTAAAAACTGAAGAAAACGAAATGTGAATCAGGTGGGAGTATGTAGGAGCCAGTGAAGTAAGAAGCAGGTCTCAATTGTATGTGACACTAAAGATACACACGAACTTCAGCACAATGGTACTGGAAGACATTGTCTGTTCCAGGCCTCGGAATTTATAATATCTGAAAATGTTTGTGGTTTAGAGGGTAACCATTTGTGGGTACAATTCCATCCAATCCCACTAAGTACAGCACATTTCAAAGCGTAGCCTTGTAAATATTGATTTTGAATACTTGTAGGTTTTGTATTTTGACGCCAGTTTCGAAATCATAATCTGAGGTTGAAAACTGCATGAACGAATTCTTGATCTAATCACATGAACGAAGTCGTTGGTAAATTGTCCGATCCAGTTAGCAATTGTGAATCATGAATATTGCCTCAGTTAACGAAGTTTTTGGTCTATTCCTCCTTGCCCGGCTTTGATCATTAGAAAGCTAGGAGTCACATGACAATAAACGAAACGAAACTGTACTATAATTTTATATTTTATTAATTGAAATCCAATCAACTCTATAAGTAATACATTGTACACCAAGCTCCGAATCCCGAAGGGTCGGATTCTTGCCAACCTCCGTGAACAACTTATCTAGCCGGAGAATATGTATGAAAACACACGAGTTTACATCCATTAAGAACACTATTCGTAAACAATAATGAGGAATGCTCTCTGTCTTGTCTCACGATTCCTCACCACAAATAGTAATTGGAACATGAAATATTACAAATAGCACAATCCCCTTGCTGGCCAGCAGCAAACACAGTATTGTTGCACAGTGTTGTTGCACTTATATGCATGCAGCCTGGATGAAGACATTTCTGGGAGCTCCATTACTCGTTGTTTGTTGTAGCAGTTTGCACGAACACAAGATCCCCTGCCGACAAGAAGTGGCAGGCCTCGTCCCCACGAGCGATGTGCAGTGCAGCGAAAGCAGGGTGGCGTGACAACCACAAAGTCGTGTCCATGTGGCACATTGCGGTAGCTTGAATCTGATTGTTGCTTGGAATTGCCTGATCCGTTGCACTTGCAAGGCTGACATCGATGACTTTGATGCCCGTCACACGATGACAGTAATACATCGCGCTCGGGAACATTATCTCGTGACACACGACCGCACGTTTCCCGTCTTCGAGAGAGTGCTTGCGGTAACCCATCACCTTCATTGGCGCGGTGGATGTTGAAGCATGTGCCGACTCTACAGGTGCTCCGGTTGTGGCCGAGAGTTGCACATTCTTGCCAAGGTGAGTTGTAGCAAACGCCATGATTTCTTCGAAAGAGACCGCGCATGTCCTCTCTTCTCCCGGCAAAGCGGGGGCTCCGCACAAGCGGGTGGTTGTCTCGATCATGCTCGCCATGGGCGTCCCATATCGAATTCCAAATATTTCAAGAATTTTGCCGAGGTTGTGAGTGTCGATTGATGGTAATGCTTCGGCTATGGCACTCGACAAGAATGATCGGGTTGGGAAAGGAGATCCCAAATTTCGGTCGAGAGACATCTCGGATCCCAAGACGAGGGACGACTCTACAAAGAAATTTCTTTGAAGGTCATTAATTGTCTCGATTTGAGGAGAGGTGACATCATTGAGGGCATGAATGTTCACAAACTCATCACAAATCAAGCCGGCCACTTGGCATTTGCGGGGATCCACGATCATGTTGTAAGCATGGTCCACCAAGTTTGCTCGTGACACTCCATGACCAAGGGTTGTTGGAAGGTGAAATGCACTCTCCGAATTTGCACTATGCATCTTTCCCAACACATCAAGCACCGCCATGTTTGCTGTTATGGTGGCGGTGCGCTTGAAAAATGGTTCATTTGCGCATGAAGCAACTTCGTTGACGAAGCCACCATATGGTCGTCTGCATGAGGTCTACAAAATCACAAGTGAAATGTCATGTAGTTTAGTTGACAATATTTGGATCACAAATAGTGTAGCATTCAAAATGCATCCTACTATGTTGTGAGGTTGGAAACTTACACTCATTGGGAAACATAAACGTCATACGTTGAAATTATATAATAATTCAATGAATCATCGTTTATAAGCTTATTCACCTAGTGAGATGCAAAAGTTGTTGTCATATTACACAAGACTTGCAAATAATAAGACCACATATAGAAGTTGCTTAAACATTCAAGCAAGTCAATACGAAAGCCTATGATATTGAATTGAAGATTTGCATGAAAAATTGTACCTCGCGGATCAAGACGCTCATGACGAGCGTGATTGTGAACAAGATGCTGCAAGGCGGCTTGTTCAAATTGGACATCGTCGCCATCGAATGTACCACACTCCACTAAATAGCACAAGCAAGAAGTGTAGGACTTAGTGAGGTAGAGGATAGGAGTTGATCACAAACGCTCAATAGGATGAAGAATGAGGGAAAAAATGAATCCCTTTATAGGCCGATTGGTTGTGCCAAAAGCAATGAACAAACCGCATCTTCGTTCTCACAAAATTTTGAAGGTTGTTGTGGCATGTCACAACAACTTTGTAAAAATTGTGGTCCAAGTTAAAACTTACCATACATCTAGATGATTCGTAGGTTTTATATATATAGTATGTAGTTGAGTACATTCATTAGATCTCCACAATATATGTGGCTTGGGCTAGGTGACACCTACTTAAACTTTTTCATTTGGGATGTAGGAATTTAAGAATAGATAAAAATAAGGCCATTGTAAATTGACGGTTGATTCCTTCGAATTTTCCAACCGGAGCACATCATACTAAGTATGTGGAATCTAATACCATTTCCAAGGCCAAATCAATTGAAATGTCATATTTCCGAGGAAAATTGTAATTTGTCATGTTTTCACCTATTCAATGGACGCGTGTGCCTAGATACAATGAAGTTCTATGCTATATGTGCGGAGATTTAGACCACAAATCATAGTCAAATGAAAAGAAATGCAAGAAAACACAATTGATACCAACAATTTTTCCATAATCTATCAAAGGCACTTCCAATCTATATCACACCCTTTACTTCAATTACCTAGTGTGGATTACCATTTCGAACCATTTTGAAGCACACAATTTTCTAACTTCAAACAAAATATGGCATCCTTTTATTTAAATTGTAGTATGATGTGATATTTGAAAGTGCATGTAATCAATTTTTAAAACAGTTATGTACAAATTGCATAAACACTTATAACACCACAAAACTCTGAAAATGACTATAATTGAGATCCCCACTAAGTGAAGAAAAGGGTTACCTAGATTTACCTAAGAAGAAGAGTTACCTAGATTTCAGAAGTAATGAATCATGGGTCGATGATCATGGATCGATGATTCCAGATTTGCATAAGAATGCAATATGATTCAAGTGTTGCAAACATAGGTGCAATCTACATTTGTTGTAGAGTTTGGCCCGGGGGGTGGACTCTTCATTGGAAACCTAAATGATGTGCGTGGGTCACTATGAAATTAAACCCCCCTATATATGAGAAGTTTATGAAGATAAAGAAGTTTATACGTACTAACAACATGCTATGAAATGGATTAACGTGTTTATATTGAGATTTGCAATTTAATGTGATAAATGCCTCCACTACATTCACAAAGTATAAATCATGAATTCCCTAGGCCTTTATTACATATAAACTTCACCTTCACTTTCCAATGAGAAAGTCATTAAACATTTTTCATCCATAGCATCTACATCAACAATTGCGTCAAATTAATAGAGACAAAAACACAATACCTTAGCCACAATTTGGAGAGCAAACTTAAGAGACGCCATGAGCGCTCCAAGATCCTACAATTTGTAAAAACCCAGAACCAAAATGAAAACCTTAAAAAGAATATTGGACAGGGTAGTCATTGAGGACTATTACCAGATGTCAATAATGATCAAAAAATATGAATCAGATGAAACTAACACGTCTATTGTCAATTGATTCTCTAGACCCTAGAGCTCCCTTTTTGTACATCTACCTTTATTTCAAAATTCTTAATAGCCTTTTTAGATGTACACACTAGAGAACTATAATGCCCCTCCCTTATGTGTACTATGTATGCTAATGCCTCAAATAACACCCCTTCTTACACTCACATTAGTTTGTATAACGAGTCTAGTCCCAAAGAATTTGGCAACATCTTAAAATCCAAATAACCATCGTTTGATGTGAAGTCAATGTTGTTACATGTCCTTCATGATATTATACCTTTTATGCAATAACCTAACATTACCTAGGCCAATGAATCATTCAACATTGGCTCATATCAAATTAAATTAGGCTCTTAGATTTGTCAATTATAAGATGTAAATACGTAGGATCAAATTCAAACACAATGTTCAGGAGACAAGCTTGTGGTTCAATATACTTCAATCACTATGGAATCAATGTTGATATGTGGATCTAGAGGTCCTTTGTGAAGAGAGGGATCAAAACTTGTATACCTATTGTGTTAGACGGTTGAGGGTTGTAGGATCCAATGCGGTTCATATAATTGGACCTAGAAACATTTCACATTAGGAACTCAAGTAAGCCAAAATCAAGACGGTCGTAGAGCACATTGAAATAATGATACCTATATGGGGTGAGGCATGCGACCTTATTGTGAGAACTTCAAGCCTCACACAAAATTTTGATAGTTGAGCCAAATTGGGAATTGTGTTAGGGGTTTGCCAATTGCAAATCCGGCATGTTACTTTTTCAAGTTTTTAATGAAAGGTGAGATGCAACAATCATAGGAGGTCGCAAAAGAAACTTGTTCTCCATTAAGTGATCCCCAAGTGATCGCATGGTGCCATAAATGATGGGCGTTTGTCATTGGTCAACATTATGTGTAATTTGGTTGATTTTGGATCCAACTAATGTGTTGAACACTCCCTCAAAGGAATATGGTATGATCCTCCCAACAACGTTAAGACTTGAACCTTTAATTACTAAATATGTTTTGAACAAATAGTGCAGTTTCATTCTCCTAACACGTAGATTCTTTTAAGTATCAAGCTCTTAAGTAGAAAACCTTGCCACAAACCACTCAAATAGGTATAGGTGCCCAATCGCACTTTAGTGACCACACAAGGTCCACATGCCTTAAATTTAAACAAAGCTTTTCAATTCACATCATTCCTTAGAAATATTTTGGCATCAAACTTCCATTGTGTTGGCTAAAATGCAAAATTGAGAACTTATGCAAAAAGTCATCAAAATTGGGATGTTGTCTCACCCGGAAAGCAATTCCAGATCACACAAATTGTCAATTTCAACTTCTAAAATCGGGACCGAGGCGCAAAAGGTATAGAGGGTCAAAGTCATTGTTTCCTTTCTTTTTGAGTAAGGTTTCAATGATTGAATCTATGATGATGTCTATATTTTGAGGATGTTTAATGCAATAACACCCTAACACATGTTGTATTGATTGCATTATTTACTACAAACCTTGCCATGAAATATAGAAGTCAAATAATAAGAATGAGGTTTGAAGGCCCACAGGCTACAAACCTTGATATTGGTCATGTTGTTGTAATTAATAGACACCTAGAGGTATCAAAATTTAAAATCCGATTCCCACAACCTACACAAGACAAAATGATGTTACAATTTATAACAGTGTAGCGTATTAGTTATCTCTAATTATTCCCTCAACAACCCACTACAAATAAGTTTCAATACATGGTCACTAGTTTGTAACACAATGGACATTTGAAGTGTCTTCCACACCCGTTCCATTTCAAAGATGTGGAAGACAAGTGAGAAAACGATTAGGGTCAATTTTAACACAATTAACTCAAATTGTAATTATGTATCTTAAAAGTCATATTTTGTTCACAGAGAGACCCGAAATAGGAATCTGAGATGCTTAAGGGTTATAAGACACTGATCAATTTTTTAAAGTAAAGGGCACCAAATTATGCTAGAGCTTGAGGCCCCATGAGTCGTGACCATTGAAATCTACGAATTTTTAGAACTAGAAAATGACAAGACCATAGATGGCAATCAACACCTATTACACATTTCTTGGAGTTATTTGGGGTTTTGAATCCTCTTACACAACCGAAAAAACGGTGCGGCTACTTCAAAGATACGTGCATGTACATCAAGCGTTATAAGCTGGCGTCTTTTCGCTCTCTTTCAAGGATTTCCCAACATGTGGGCCTTAAGAACTATATGGGGTCATTAGTATGGGAGGCTCAAAACGTTAACAATATAAATAACAAGGATTAGCGAGAGTAAGGGGGAATGGGTGCTATGGGAGTTAGAAATAAGAATGGGTGTATTCCTGACACAATTATGACAATTAAAACTATTATGAATGATGGTTTGAATCAAATCTGTTAAGCTAGTAGTTCTTCTGTTAAAATACAATATTTGCATGTTGTTTTCTATCATTGAATTTGTGTGCTTTGGTGGTTTTTAAAACTTGACATTTTACTTTGGAACACATATACGTATTCGACCAAGATTTTAGTTTTTCTAGGTATATTATAAATTTTTATGTGTTTACCTATCCGATGGATGAGTATACTTAGACATAGTGAAGCTCTAGGCCATGTGCACCAAGATTTAGACCGCAAATGTGAAAAATGGAAAGAAATATAAAAAACCACACATGATACCACCAACTACCACATAATCCATCAAAGACACCTTAGACCGTTCACTTCAATTACCCACTGTGGGTTACCATTTCAATATACGCAATGTTACAACTTACAAAGACTCTGGTATTTTATCACGAATTTTATATAGGCTCTATATAATGCACATTATCTCTTTTGATCATTGAACTTGTATAAAATTGCATAAAAACTCCAAATAACTCGAAATGGAAATTCCCACTACATTGTTTATGATATGTAGTGTGACTTACTATTTGGACTTACGTTATGCTATAAATTTCTACTATGGATCTATTTTCTCACCAAAAAGATCAAAATAATTGCTTGGACATTACAAAATATTAACATTTTTACTTGGTAAAAACCTACATTAACAATAAAATGTTATAGCAATGTGTAACCCCAAATAATAAGTGACACTAAATACCATAAACACTGTAATGGAAATAAAAGGTGGCTTGAATAGCTAGTCCTCATAAATTTGTTGCTTTTTGACCTATGATTAGTTTCGAAGTTCAAGTTGGGTTTCGTTGTGACTAGAAATGTAATGGTCATGAGTAACCTACAATTGAAGGATCCACAGCAAGATACTTGGCCCAATTGTGGACACTTGCAAATCCACAAACATTGTTGAGTGTTGGATTGGCATCTGCAGGAATGGTCTCATCTGCTCAATGCTTGCCAATCCCATCTTCATCCCCCTTCTACTTCACGCTCCGACATCGAGAGAAACGTGACACTTATTAGTACTTATTTGTACTAGACTCCAAGCGATCACATAGGCTCTCTCCCACTTGCCAATCACCATTCATCCTAGATTGGTCTGCGTGTTATGAATGCATAATATCATATAATGTCAAGCGTAATACTAAAGTGTCCATTCTTAATTGCCTTGATAGGACATGCGATTAGGTTGTTGGCCCATGACGCTAATTTATCCCCATTCCTCACTATTCTCAATAATATTTTCAACCACGCTTTCCACATAGAATGAGAAGGAAAACAAATTGTGCTTACCACAATAACAGAGGAGGAAACTAAGTTCCGAGTTCTTGCGATCCAACTCATTAGGCAGCCTGTTGGCAAAGTTGGCAACCGAATTTCATGAGCGGAGGAGCCTTCCAGCAACTGCCATGCACCACTCCCATCCTACCACCGTCTGATGCCTGAGGGCAGCTGTGGCTGTCCTCGTTCGACGAAAGCTCGGACGAGTGGAGGTCGAAGAGTGGCTGTGGCTTAGATTGTGTGGGACTCACTCGCAGAAAGCCGTGCTCCCGATTGGATTGGATTTGATGTTGGGTGATCTGTCGGTGGAGGAGGCAGGTGAAAGCCTTCCTCGTCGGTGATCCACCACGCCAGTGAAGGTGATGGGTTACCGCAAGCACTCTCTCGAAGACGGGAAACGTGCGGTCGTGTGTCACGAGGTAATGTTCCCGAGCGTGATGTATTACTGTCATCGTGTGACGGGCATCAAAGTCATCGATGTCAGCCTTGCAAGTGCAACGGATCAAGCAATTCCAAGCAACAATCAGATTCAAGCTACCGCAATGTGCCACATGGACACGACTTTGTGGTTGTCACGCCACCCTGCTTTCGCTGCACTGCACATCGCTCGTGGTGATGAGGCGCGCCACTTCTTGTCGGCAGGGGATCTTGTGTTCGTGCAAACTGCTACAACAAACAACGAGTAATGGAGCTCCCAGAAACGTCTTCATCCAGGCTGCATGCATATAAGTGCAACAATACTGTGCAACAATACTGTGTTTGCTGCTGGCCAGCAAGGGGATTGTGCTATTTGTAATATTTCATGTTGCAATTACTATTTGTGGTGAGGAATCGTGAGAGAAGACAGAGAACATTCCTCATTATTGTTTACGAATAGTGTTCTTAATGGACGTAAACTCATGTGTTTTCATACATATTCTCCGGCAAGATAAGTTGTTTACGGAGGTTGGCAAGAATACAACCCTTCGGGGTTTGGAGCTTGGTGTACAATGTATTACTTATGGAGTTGATTGGATTTCAATTAATAAAATATAAAATTATAGTACAGCTTCGTGTACAGCCGGGCTTCTTACTTCACTGCTTCTTACTTCACTGGCTCCTACGTACTCCCACCTGATTCACATTTCGTTTTCTTGAGTTTTTAATGTTTGACAGAATTCTATCACCATGAGAGGGACATTGGAAGTACAAGAGTAGTGGAGGAAACCACGCTACAGATGCAAATCGTGTAGGAAGGAAAGATTGCGGTCTTCATTAACAGGCTTAATATACCAACCACCGATGAAATACACACAGCAGAAAGGGGTAATTCTGATTCTCATAAAAATTGGATCCATGCATGTGATTGAATACCCGCACAAGTTGCTTTTTGCGCTCGTAGAAGACCTTCGACTTGGCCTTACGCTTCTCCTCCAACTCCTATAAACCCAGTCATCAACAAAATATTAGAGGTATAGATTTTCTTTATATGTACATGATTCCCCCCCCCCCCCCCCCAAAAAAAAAATGCATGGATACTAGACAAACAATTGATGTTTGTGCAAAATGAGGAAACGAGTATATGCCACAAAATGCAAGCCCCAGAAAGTAGAACGGTCTTTATAATCAAACAGTCATCATGACGCGACCCACCTTGATAGTGTCATAATGGTGCCATCCGACCTCCTCAGATAGACGTCCCAACAGACAAAATTTGTGGCCAGGTTGCATACTCTCATTTTAATGGAAACTACGGCGGAATTTACGGCGGAAATCAAATGTTATTTTTTTTACTTGTACGTACACTACAACTTTCCAGTGGTTTTCATTTCGTTCTTGGATTAATAGTTTGCTTTATGTACTCTCAATTCACTGGAAAACTCTCATATTAATGAATATTGTGTTCATCATAATTGTGTGAAGAGTCCATCCAACAAGGTCCAACTCCTGGGGGTTACACCTTTCATACCACCTATACGTATTTGTGCCAAAAGAGGATAACACCTATAAGTATACGTGAGTGCACAAATCGGGCATTAATTTGAACTTTTCCATATCATGTATACATAGGCCACAGGAATTACAACTTGTAGTTATGTTCATTAATGGAGGACCTCTAGAAAATAAATAACATTTATATTTGTATGGTAGGGTCACTAGACTTTATGGGATAAGTATTTAATATTGAATGAAACTACCATGAATAATTTTCTCATTTCTTTATCTCATCCATGTATGTATGAAAGAGGCAACATTAGGGTTAAGGAAGGGGTGGTTAAGTTGAGAACGAGGCCACTTCTTGCTTAGGGTTACAAGGGGGACGCCTGACACTTCTTTGTGGTTGATGCCTTCGTTAGATCATGGGTGGCATCAAAATTGTGAAGGTTTTGATTCCCATGTGGATTTTCTCTCCATTGACTTTGTATCATTGATAAATCCACAATATGTGTTAATGACTATATATGAATGTAAGTTGTTTTAGATGTACCTATTGCCATTGGTATGTTTTCATTGAAGTTGTACATGTACTGCTTGATTTTACAAAATAAGAAAAGTAAACATGTATATAGGGAATTTTTAGAGTATATTGCAAACACATGTGGGTCTTGGTTTTTAATGAAAGATGCAGCCCCTCAAGTTCAAATTGAGGGACTTCTAAATCTTCAAGGAATTTTGGCTTTGGGATTGATTTAGAGTCGTTCCAAATAGTTACAATTGCAAGTGTTAAAAAATGGAATTCGAAGTTCACAATCAAAGTTGAGATGCAAAATCTATAGAATTCTATCCATATGGAATTTGGATTCCTTAATAAATCATCAAGTAGGCAGTCTAATCGTGTAAATTAGTAAACTTGGATTGTTTCAAATATTATGAGCATATTATCTAGTCTCATTGTAACTCAAGTGTGGCAAAAAGAGGTGAACTGTAAATTCACTCTGGAGTCCAACATCTCAAAATCCAAGCAACCATCGTTGCTTGCAAAGTCATTGTTGTTAGCGCCCTTCATGCTTTAATGGCTTTTCTGTAATATCCCAATATTTAGGGTAATATATAATTCCACATAGATTCAAATGGCAACTTATTAGACTTTTATAAGCTCTATGAACTATAAGATGTGAATACATATGATCGGATTTAAACCCTATGAATAGTAAACATTTGTAGTGCGATATGTATATACTTCAATTACTATGAAATTAATGTATTATGATATTGATTCCCAATGATTACTTTGCCCGTTTTTGTAAGATGTTGTATTTGTCATAAAGATCTACTTTTCATGATTTATATTTTGTACATGTATCACCATATTCGTTAATTTGGGACTTTTTCGGCATTTTGAGACAATTACAAATATAAGAACATGGATAAAATCACACAGATATTGGAGAATGTTGTAAGATGAAAATACTTTGAAGCGGGTGTTCATATCAAGAACCCAATTAAGAACTCATATCAAGATGGTTTAGGTAGGACGACCCAAACATTAGACCATGTTGTTGTGGTCCATATATTAATTTGAGACAAGAGAAAGTCTCAAATTAACGAATATAGTGATCATTGTAGTGAAGACATTCATCACATTGAATTGAGGAGCTCAATATTAAATACATGAGCCTATTTTCTAGGTTACCGTTAGTACATGTACATTTTTTTCCTCTCTAAAAATCTTTCGTATATAAAGGGTTTTAATTCATAATCACCCAACACGTCACTCATATTCCAATGAAGAGTCCACCCTCACCCCCCCCCTCAACAACCACAATGGCTATTTTAAGATGTACCCACTACACAACAAGGTATAAGAGGTATTCCACAAAAGATGAACAAGCTCAAAATTGTATATGCAGCTTGAATTCCCCACAATAAGGCCACATACCGCATCTCTTATAAATATCACAACTTTTGTGTGGTGTATGCCTGTCTTGATTTTTGCTTATTTAAGTTACCTATGTGGATGATTTTACCAACTATATGGACTGCAATGAAGCCTACAACCCTCAAAAACCATACAACAGAATAGGACCATACAATAGAAGAGGTATAGAAATTTTGATTCCACTCATCACAAAGAACATGTAGATCCATATATCGACAAAAATTTCATAATAATTGACGCATATATACCTCCAACTACCTACTAAACATAGGGTTTGAATATTACATCTTAAAGTTGACAAGTTTTGTAAGAGTCTAATTAAATATCATTTGATCTAATGTTGAATGAATCATTAGCCTAAATGCTGGGGTGTGACATAAAAAACATTCAACCTTGAAGTGTGTGTAATGACAATGACTTTGCAGTTAACAATGGTTACTTGAATTTCAAGATGTTGGGATCTTGAGTAAATCTAGTGTTCACACCTCTCTTTGCCACACATGCATTACGATCGGAATAGATTATGTTCTCAAAATATATGAAAAATTTAAGTTTCATTTCTATTGTGTACACTTCCAACTCCACAACCTTCTATGAATATTGGATTGGATCCGTGGATATTGCATTATCCAATTAACAATTGCAAATAATCTATAAAGCTATTTCTAGGTTTTAAATCATGATTTAGATGAAAAAGTCATGGAGCCAAAATTAAAGATTTACGTACTGCTTTAAGCGATCCCATAAGCCCCATGACTAAAGCACCTAGAATGGTCAATATACTATGAGCACATAGTGTAATGTCATCATAACACATATAATTTGGATATCCATTCTTAGCGACATTGATATGTACAATTAGGTGGCTCATACTAACCTACACTATTTTGTATGTTTACAAACATAACAACGAATAACAATTAAAATAATAGAATACAATAATCGTTGGTTTATTTTATTGTTATTGATATAAGGATGATTGAACAAAGTTATAAGTTTTGTGATCTAGCTCATATTGACCCAAGGTAGCTTACGTGAATAGGCAACCTATTCATGAAAACAACTAAATTGCACATAGTATTGGTGTGTGTGCCTATGCCGGGAGGGGAGGGGGCATCCATGTTCTATTAGAAAATGATGTGCGATAAAAGAGGGGGAGTCATTTATTAATGTGGGATGAAGTTTAAAAGTGAAGTAGGTCAACATGGGCATCCTTCATATTTATGGTCTACCTTAAAAACAATGTATGCCTTCTAGTAAGAAGTAAAATTACTTGGATTCTAGAAGTAATGAATAGTGGGTTTAAAGTGTCACAAGTTGTTGGGATCCACCAACATGTCGACATATTCTATAGTCACTTTGTGGAACAATGCACACCTAACTTTGTATTTAAGAAGATGAAAAAATATGAAGAAGTTTGGTCTTCAAGGCACTTCCAAGTTCAATCAAATCAACATGCAAAGGGAGGCAAAATCTGTGTGACGACCGACATTGGGATTGAAAGGTTGTCCTTTAAAATTGTTATAGTTATTTACAAGTACTAGAATAAAACAATGCAAAAAAGAAACATAGTCGTTTTCCCATTGCGGTTCTTTTGACCACCCTGATCAGCAGTCGCTAACGACTACAAAGTTTGTTTTTTTTCTCGTTTTGCGATTGACATTCTGAAAATTCTAGTACATATAATATACCATTGGAAAGGTATTTTTAAGACCTTTCCAACGATATATTACAAGTCCCCAAATTCCTACAATTGAAGTTGGTAAACCACAAAGACAAAGCTGCAGTCGTTTAACGACTGCACAACAGGCTGGTCAAAAGAACTGCAATGGGAAAACGATTGCGATTCTTTTTCGCATAGTTTTCTATAGGCCAAGCCACCCACATCTGAACCTCCTAACGTTCAAGGTACTTTGTCAAATGAGATACATCAATCACCTTTGTCGTAGCCTTTGACGCCTTCCACAAGCTATGGTCATCACATATTAGTTTCATGGTCATATTTAGCTATACTTACTTCATATCTAAGGTCTATATTGAATTTTAAATTGAAATGTTTGAATTACAACTTAGAAGAGTTGTAATGACTTCCATACACCTATCGAATGTGAGTCCATAACAATGAACGGGAAGACCGACCGCTAGTTACAAATGAACTGGTTGAGGTTGAGAAATAACAGGTTTAAATTCAAGGTGTCGGAAACATTACCAATTGATTTGGAGGCATTTATGAAATATGCCTCAAATTAGTGGAGAAAAACTAAAAGATAACAATATGTAACCGGTTGGACTTGAAAACCACTAAGACTTTGACCGATTAGACCCAAAAATCTCCCCGGACACTAGTCCAGAATGTTCCATTTATAGGCTCGATTTAATAAGGTTAATTTATAGTGGTAGAATGCATCAAAAAGGGAAAAATAATCATCATAACATTATTGAACAACGTGAGTCCTCAAAATATAATAGTGAAATGTTGGAAGCTTTGTTTGAATTTGAGTCTTCTTGCACAACTTTTTGAGGATCCAATTGTTATAATTTGAAGGCCCACATAACACGAGTTGAACATTGAGTAACGATATGGTATACATATATGACACTACTATTTAGTCTAGAATGTGTTTGGGTTTATAGTGGTTTTAAATAAGGGGCCACAACACACAAAAGGCTTGCCTTCACAAAGAAGATTGTACTACCATTGGAGGGATGGAAATGTAATTTTTTACAACTACCATTTTGTATAAATAATTCATATGCTACTACACTAACTATTGTATTTAGTGTCATAGGGTATTCTATGTCACTATGGTAACTTTCCTAATGACACTTCTTGTGAACGGGCTTACAAGTACTGTCATCCCAACTTACTTTTAGTTCATCCACTTTTAGTTTGGTATTATTTTGCATTGTAGCATATTCTTTCTAAGTTGTAGTGTCAGTCCTCACATGTATTTTATTCCCTCCCTTGGATAGGAAATTTATTTAATAATTTACAACGATTTCAACATTGTAAATCCATACCGTGCAAAGTTTATTACAAGGAAAGACAAATAGTGTTGGGTTTTACATTTAATATTAGTGACACAACGCGGGCAGTTTACAAGAATATATATAGAATATGAAATACATTATCTAAATTTATACAAATTTGCAAATTATGCCAAATGAAAAATGCGTCGGCAAACCTTGCTATACAGTTACGTAAAATTCAAAACTCTACACCTTGAAAGTAATAAACCACAATCCATTCAATGCCATGTAGGGATCCATGTACAATTTACATCCATCTTGCATTCACATACTCTCTCCCTTGGTCCCTTAAGCGAAGTGTGCAGCGAACTAAGACCAGCTCCGCCTTTTCCACCAATGAGAGTGCTTGAAGTGTCCTAGTCACGGGCCCTCAGTCTCGTGTGTGAAGTGGCTTTCTAGCAGCCACTTGGAACTCATCTCCCATTTTGCACAAGAGCTTGGAAATAAAATTGAAAAAGATGGATAAATCAGTTGCTTGTACCTAGTAGCACACGGATGTCAAGCTTGCTTGTAACATTGAAGTCATATCGTACATCCCAAGGGACATCACAATCTAAAAAACAAAAAGGAACACGAATGTTAGTACATTGGCGTGTGATGTATGTTCACCACGTTTTGTGGCTACCCATGTATGCAACATCACACTCTGCACTTTGTACTCTCTTTTAAAGTTGATGGTGTTTCCAAACCGATCGCCGTATTAGAAGACACCACGATTGTGTGTTTTATATTATTCGTCGTGTTGGAGTAAAATATATTGCAATTACCAACTTTGCATTGCAAGGATGTGGATAAGTTGTCCATCAATTTCAATGCCAGTGACGTGATGCACTTCTATTGGCCCAACAAAGCCTCATCAGCTGCGAAACATTGTTTTCTAAGTGCTTTGTGGTTCCCTTTTTTGGTTGGAAACCAAACTATGGAAGCCACCATTGCTTTCATATTGAACTATAATTTTAGGAGGCATGTTGGAAGCCTTATGAAATTAGTATGAAGGCCCATCACACTATTGTTCCAAATCACGATGACACAATGATGAAGTTGGAAGTGTTGCTTTAAGAGTTCAAGGCGATTAGGAGGTTGAAAGTATTGTAACCGAAATTTCAAACCTAGTTTTGTAGTAGCAATGCAATATTAAGCATTAAGTGGGTCAAACATTGCCCACTCTAAGGAGTCACGGTGGAAGTGACAATATGCCATGCATGTGTACACAAAAAACATTCATTTGTCAACGACTATGCAACCAACATGACATAGCTTACAGCCTTAGACTCAATGAACGCCTGCTACACTAAGTATGGTATTCTGTGTGTCATATGGTATTTTATGTCACTATGGTAACTTCTCGGATGACACTTATGAACAGATACTGTCATGGATGATGGATGAGTTCGTCCATTGGCCCAAACCCTACCTTCTCTTGTGAGAAACTTGTGATGAGATATGGTGCAAGGATGATTGGAATTTGGATGAAAAGTCACTTGGTAAGTGACAGTAACTGCAACACCGTAAGCTATGTAATTGCACAATATTGTAACTCCAAATAGTAAGTGACATTAAATATCGTATTTAGTATGCTCATTCCTCACTTGTGTCACTGAATTTCATATTGTGAAAAAATATCCATGCAAGACAAAAAAAAATTCTGTTGGCATTTCTAGGATTGTAACAATTTACTGTGGCCATTCACAAATAGTGTCCTTCAAACTAATTACCATAAATAGTGTAATCTTGAAGATGAATTTCAAAATTCAAACGAAAAATCATTCACCATGTGATTACCTCTCAATCACCTTGAATGCTAATTTTTCCATCCTTAAGTCATGACGTGCGAATTGTTGTTCCCAAGTCTTTGATGGCTTTCTAGTGGCCACTTAGAACTCATCTCCCATTTTGCACAAAGAGCTTGGAAATAAAATTGAAAAAGATGCATAAGTGAGTTGCTAGTGCCTAGTAACACACAGATGTCAAGCTTGCTTGTAACATTGAAGTTGTATCGTACATCCCAAGGGACATCACAATCTAAAAAAGAAAAAGAAACACGAATGTTAGTACATTGGCATGTGATGTATGTTCACCACATTTTGTGGCTACTCATGTTTGCAACATCACACTCTACACTTCGTACTCTCTTTTAAAGTTGATGGTGTTTCCAAACCGATTGCCGTGTTAGAAAACATCACGATTGTGTGTTTTATATTATTCGTCGTGTTGGAGTAAAGTACATTGCATCTGCCAACTTTGCATTGCAAGGATGTGGATGAGTTGCCCATCAATTTGATTGTCAGTGACGTGATGCACTTTTATTGGCCCAACAAAGCCTCGTCAGCTGCGAAACATTGTTTACTAAGTGCTTTGTGGTTCACTTTTTTGGTTGGAAACCAAACTATGGTATGATAAGTACACCTGTAATCATGTTTTTAAGCATTGGCCTATAAGTATAAATGCTATTGCTAATTAAGCTTTATTATTGCTGTTTGATTGAAAAACAATTCAACAGATCTAAATACACTAAATACGATATTGAGTGTCGTATGACATTCTATGTCACTGTGGTAACTTTTTTAGTGACACTTTCAGCAATGCAATATTAAGCATTAAGTGGGTCAAACATTGCCCACTATAAGGAGTCACGGTGGAAGTGACAATATGCCATGCATTTGTACACAAAAAATATTCAATTGTCAACGACTCTGTAATCCACATGACATAGCTTAGAGCCTTAGACTCAATGAACGCCTGCTACACTAAATATGGTATTCAGTGTGTCATATGGTATTTTATGTCACTATGGTAACTTCTCGGATGACACTTCTTATGAATAAGTGAACAAATGGTATATTGTCATGGATAATGGATGAGTTCATCCATTGGCCCAAACCCTACCTTCTCTTGTGAGCAACTTATGATTAGATATTCTGCGTGGATGATTGAAATTTGGATGAAAAACCATCTCCCATTTTCCACAAGAGTTTTGAAACAACATTGAAAAAGATGCATAAGTGAGTTGCTAGTGCCTAGTAACACACGGATGTCAAACTTGCTTGTAACATTGAAGTCATATCGTACATCCCAAGGGACATCACAATCTAAAAAACAAAAAGGAACACGAATGTTAGTACATTGGCGTGTGATGTATGTTCACCATGTTTTGTGGCTACTCATGTTTGCAACATCACACTCTGCACTTTGTACTCTCTTTTAAAGTTGATGGTGTTTCCAAACCGATTGCCGTGTCAGAAGACACCATGATTGTGTGTTTTATATTATTCGTCGTGTTGGAGTAAAGTACATTGCAACTACCAACTTTGCATTGCAAGGATGTGAATAAGTTATCCATCAATTTCAATGTCAGTGACGAGATGCACTTCTATTGGCCCGACAAAGCCTCGTCATGTGCGAAACATTGTTTACTAAGTGCTTTGTGGTTCATTTTTTTGGAAACCAAACTATGGTATGATGAGTACACCTATAATCATATTCTTAAGCATTGGCCTATAGGCACAAATGCTATCACTAATTGAGCTTTATTATTGTGGGTTGATTGAAAAACAATTCAACAAATCTAAGTACACTAAATATGATATTGAGTGTCGTATGGCATTTTATGTCACCGCGGTAACTTTTATAGTGACACTTTCTATGAATAAGTTTACAATTACTGTCATCCCAACTTACTTTTAGTTCATCCAAACGCCAATTATTGATACAAACTCTAGTATAGTATAATTTGCATTGTAGCAAATTTGCGATGAAATATTGTCATAGATGATTGAAAATTGGATGAAAAATCATGTAGTAAGTGACAATACTTGCAACATTCTAAATCTATAATGCCCCGTTTTTAAAATTAATTTTTTTTAGAGAATTATGAATATTTTTAGGATGGCTACATGCTAATTAGAGCATTTCACTAGTGATGTGTGATGTTCAACTGATGCTTTTCAGCCTCGGGGGGTTCACTCCCTCTTATATTTTGCATACACGTGCGTTCGGGACCTATTTATTGGGGGGGGGGGTATGAGCCCAAAATGGTTGCTCATATTTGTTTTATGTTTAGAATTTATTTAGAATTGCATTTGGAGTGTTATTGAAACAATCAAAAGTATAAAAAGAGTGAGGCTTGGTGTGGTTTATGTTTTAGGCCTTATGCCTATTTTGTGTGGTTAATTAGAAGCTAGTGACATTAGGGAGTGTTTTGGTTAAGTGAGTAGTGTTTGATGAAGCAAGGGGAAGGGCCTTGGATTTAAATGTTTGATTTAGAACATGTTCTTGTTCGTTTAGGGGGTGAGGGTTTAGTGGATAGGATAAGGTCCTACTAAGTAGGAGAAGTTTAAGGGGGTTGTGGTTTGGGTGCCCTCTCTCCTTCCTTCTTCTTCCTCTCTCTTTTTTCCCTTTTTTTTTCCTTTTTTTTTCCCTTTTTTTTTAAAAAAAAAAAAAAACTTTCTTGTGTGTGTGTTGTGTATTGTCGTAGAGAGTAGAGTTGGTTAGAGGGAGCGTAGAGAGTAGAGCTGGTTAGAGGAAGTGTAGAGAGTAGAGCTGGGATTAGAGGGAAGTTGTGACAATAGCTGGACTAAGGGGTAAGCTGTGACAGCAGCTGGACTGAGAGGGTAGGCTGCGACAGCAGTTGGACTTAGGGGAGATTAGAATGATGGGTTAGTTATGTCTAGTACCCTAAGTTGAGAAGGATGGGTTAGCTGGGTAGTTAGCTATCCGTGTAATCGGGTGTGCACTTGTGTGGGGAGTTGATAGGGGGTGTGAAGAGAGCACTTATAGAGAAAAGCGTTTATCAACGCTTGTACTCATGATATGGAATACATTGGTGTGACCAAAGGTATGTGTGATGTAATGGGGATGAATGAGGGAGGAAGGATTAAACTAGGACGAATATGAATGTGATCACCATGCCCTCACCTGGACTAGGACGCTTAAGGGTGGGCGGTATGGCCTCACAGGGGGGGGGGGGTTATTTACCTTGCAGAAAAGATTATAAGGTGATGGTATTTTACATGTAAAAAGCCTGAAGATATTATATGTGATGGTATTTTATATGTTAACATATTTCACTATTTTAAAATCCCCTATTTTACATGTACATTTTTTACAAAATTTATCTACAATGAATATATTGGACCCTATTTTTTATCGCACGTTGTTCTACGATTTTCACCAGTGAACCCCCCAAGTTTTCAGCGCCCCCGGGGGGGAGGCCTTAATTTAGTTCAAAATTCAAATAATGAGAAATTGGTTTGTAAAGTATACATATGAGATGGATAGTTTTCCTTCTGATAATCTATAATAAATAAATAAGGTAGTATGAATTTTGGGGACAGGTAATTGTCCCTTGAGGTCACCCTAGGGTTCTCCCATGAAGAATCTATTTTATCCCAACACACCTTAGATGCCCTAAAGTTCATCTGTATTCATTTATGAAGCAATAAATTTTCTCATCCTTTGTCAACCAAAAAAGAAATGAAGCCTTATTTCCCCAACACATCAAACCATGTATGCATAAGTGACATATTTTACTCTTTAAAAATTTACATTTTCGTCTACATACATGAGACTATTATATTATATGGCCATGAAGATACTTATATAGGGGTTTACATAAGAAGCCTTGTACGCAAGTAGTTCTCACTTCCAAAGAATAGTGCTCCCACCCCCACCACAAGATTTCATACCTACCACATTGAATATTGTATTAGTGTAACCAACACTATTTGTCTTGCTCATTATTAATTGTAAATACCGCCCCTAAGTTATCACCAACACTAAACGTACACCTGACATTATTAGTCATTGCTTGTGTAAACAATGTATATTATATATTGATAATTTTGCATTAGTGTCACTTACTGAGAATTATTTCACCCAAATGATGATGGAATTATTCAATACATGAATGCTAAGATACAAAATATACCAAAAGTGAATGAACCAAAAGTGAATTGGGATGACAATATCATGAAACGTATTAATAAGAAATCTCATTAGACTTAGGGCCACTTCACACACGAGACTGAGGTCCCGTGACCAGTACACTTCAAGCACTCTCATTGGTGGGAAAGGCAGAGCCGGTCCCAGTTCGCTTCACACTTCGCTTGAGGGACCAACGGAGGGAGTATGTGAATGCAAGATGGATGTAAATTATACATGGATTCCTACATGGCATTGAATGAATCATGCTTTATTACTTTCAAGGTGTAGAGTGTTGAGTTTTACGTAATTGTATAGCTAGATTTGCCGAAACATTTTTCATTTGCTATAATTTGCAAATTTGCATTAAATTTAGATAGGTCTTTATCACTCACAAGAAATTTCATATTTTATTTTTATGTATATATGTATTCTTATGTTGCATGACTTTTATCTCATTTTATGACCTCTTGACACAAGGGATTAGTTTTTTAATTGAGAAAATTATGTTGTTCTTGATGCAGTCAATTGGTAGAATAGGATTACTACACTAAATATTGTATTAAGTGTCACCAATTTTATTTGTCTTGCTTGATATTACTTGTAACCCGGCCTATAATTCTCCACATTTGGCGCAAAATATCTTAAGCGATCAGTCATGGCCGCCTCTACTCTAGAATGCTTCAATATGTTGAGGCAGAATTAGAAGTCCAAAAGCTTATAGTCTTTGGTGTTATTATAGTAATTTAAGCATTGTGAAAGCTTCTAGGGTCTTTTGAAAGGATTGAAGTATGTAAGACTTCTCTATGCAGCTTACTTCATAGAGTACCCAATATTCACTCTATATGGCTTAGAATGTGGTAAACATTCACAATACGGTAGATGGATCTGAAGTGGTTTGTTTTCTTAATTAGCCCCTATATTTGATTGGTATGAGGTTTGGTGAGGATCAAAGAGTAAACATCACAAGGACACATGTTTAAAGGAAATTGGACTATGTCCTGCTTTATTAATAACCTCTCTACACTCAATAGTGAACCCAGTTGTGAGGACCTATGTATTCAAGAAATCAACAAACATGCACTTCCAATAACTCTAAGTATATGAGGGAAGACATGTTTTCAATCCAAATTTGCAGATATTTTATTGTAGATGTGCTAATGCAACACGAGTTTTGTTATGTAAATCTAATTGGTAGAGGTTGGAGAACATGAAAACGATCAATCAACACCCACAGACCCCATCTACTAACTGGGAAGGTGAAAACATTGAACACTAGATATAGAGCCCGGAATGTAGAAGGTAAAAGAACACAACTGAATATGTTGAG
Organism: Polytrichum commune; assembly: GCA_950295325.1. NCBI lineage: Eukaryota > Viridiplantae > Streptophyta > Polytrichopsida > Polytrichales > Polytrichaceae > Polytrichum > Polytrichum commune. Next base: position 18,488,744 of record OX485806.1, read on the forward strand.
TATGCATATTAGTGTGAATTATATAGGTAATAAAAATAACATTTAAAGTTGTTGGTGACACTTTGATAATAGCTGGTGCACCTCATATTGACACCCGCCCGATTGTTGGCACACAATGATATCGTTCACACTCATTTTCATAAGGTAGATGGTCCTAAATGGTAGGTCCTAAATGGTTACTCTTGCCAACTAGCCCTATTCTCCTAGGATATGTAGCAGTCCAAGATAATTAGCAAATTCACATTGAGGCAATAGCCACTTCTCTCATAATTTTGGAACTCATATGAATATCTTATTCATCATCAAAGTGAAGATTCTTGTGTTCATTAAATGGTCATTTAGGTCCCTCCAACAATTTTTATATAGATTTTTGAGCATGCAACCCACTCTCTGTTAAAGACATCTCTTTGATATCCATTTTTAGAGCCACAACAAGCCATATACCACTTAAAATATAGGTGTCTCATCAAGATATGTAACCGAAACTGTAGGCACATCTACCTTAGTTGATGTAGCTCGGGTACTTAGGCATATTGCATAATCTTTCAATTGATTATATGATAGGGCAAGGCATAACATTATTTAGATCCATAATAGGGTTTTGTGGGATTGACATGATTCCACATAAAACATCTCCACATTCAGTCTGAATATGGGAATATCCAAGAATATTCTGTGAAATACTATCTGTCCCATAGAACATTGTTATGGATATGAATAATGCTATAGGAGATTTGCTTACCAAACCTTATGATATGCACATATGAGCTCATTCAGGATGTGGAAACCAAATATGATATCAAATTATCTAGAAATGTAATGAAGAACCATCTTTCAACATAATCCTAGCATGAGTTGTCATAGTCCACATATCTAGGCTATAAAATCATGATTCTTGACTCATATCATGAATTGGAGACCTGAGTAGACTTTTATATTGATCAATTGTTTAGAACTTTGAGAATGTTGTCATTAAATTGTCGTCCACCTTACTATGAATTCTGCAAAACCTATATGTGTTCAAGAGAGACCCGGAATGCCAATCTATCCCAAGTTTGGAAAAAGAAACCGAATAAAGACATCCTCCCAATTGCAGGAAGGCTGGATTTACATGATACACCCCATGACCAGCATGTTAAGGTTTTAGGAGATTTGAAGTGTCATTTCTTTTACAAATGACATGCCTAGCCCTGTGAACAGGGAGAACCGACCGCTAGTTATTTACGGAGGAGCTGGTTGAAGTTCAAGACTTCAGGAAAACTGCAGTTCACTTTTGAGAATATACCCCAAATTCATAAGAAAACCCAAAAGATGTCAACATGTAACCGGTTGGACTTGGAACACTACGAACTCCACCGATTATGCCCAAAAATCTCCCTGGAAACTGGCCCAACCCCCAGCTGTAAGAATTGACATTAAAGAACCCAATCTTAGCGACACCAGGGGCCAAATGACATTATTACTAGAAAACATATTTCTATATAATTGCAGTCAATAAAAGCCCCTTTTCAGCTTAATATACTGCGTTGACTGCATTGGACTGCGTTGGACGAGTTTCCGTAGACACCGCGAATCCCTAGCCCGTGTGTGAATGACTTTCAAGTAGTTTGCAAATTGTTCAATACAAATCTTTTAACGGTTTTATGAACACCTGGTCAAGTACAACTTTTTCTCGATATTAGGCAAGCTCGTCCTATGTTCATCTTTATACAATCTCAGAGAAACAAACACTATAAATTCCCAGGATCTCCGACAACTGAAGAAACAGTCGATTTACACCTTCTCTGGCCTGATCGTGAGGGTATTGCACATGTGTACGTTGTTGCAATAAGTGTCGAGGCCGATGCCTCCATTGCTGCTGACACAGTTCCGTGCGTTACTGGACGGGCGGGCCATGTCCTTCCGAAGAGCTCGAGCGGCAGGCATCTTGTTCATTGAATCTCTGAGTTGTGTGGCGAGTTGCCAGCTTGCATGTCTAAGTTAGTCGAGTGTGGCAAGTGGAGCTCTTGGAATGGGCTGAGTCTGTGAGTCAAGTGCAGCATCCCTGCCACTCGCTCTTTGATGGAAACTTGACGCTGGGGAGCAGCAGCACTTCTTGAGAGGCTGGAACGACGAGAGTCGGCAGAGCTTTTGGGGAAGAATGCTCTGACTACGGTTGCCATGGTGGCCGTTGGAATCCCACCAAAACCTCCATTCTCGTCAAGGGTTAGCTTCAGAATATTTGAGGCCTGCATGTGTGGAGTGGATCGGCCGATGTTATGCACACGGAGCATCTGTAGTGCCAGTCCTGGATATGCAGTTTCCAGAAGCTTGAAATCAAACAAGGGAGAGCGAAGTTCAATTTCATTTGTGGGGCTCCGAATCTAGTGATGTGGTGAGCAGCGGAGACTCGAGAACACGTCTCAGTTATGTGATACGGTGGCATCACATAACTGATGATGCTCCCATGGTGACACTGTCCCACATGACACCGCAAAATTTGTGACTTAAAACTTCTTTGGCGTCACTGACACAACAGCCAACCTCAAACTGGGGCACCACTCCCTGCAAGTGAGTCCCACACAATCTATTCTACAACCACATACATACCTACCTTAATGAAGTTCCTTGCATGGTCCGTGCTTTTCGAACTTGCTCCCGCAGAAAAAGAAAATAAAACATAAAACAAATGAACCTTGATATTAGCTACCAGTATGATGTTGAAGCTCGTTGACCCTGTCTTGTTCAAGAGTTCCCTTGTCCACAACAATGTTTGCTGCTTATTTTGTTCACAAGCCCCTCCTGCACCAAAATAACTACCCATTGTGATGGTTCTGAATTTTACTATGAGTGCCCCCCCCCCGCCCCCCAACCGCAGGTAGATTTACCAATGCAACAAGATATTTTTTGTAGAAATCTTATCGGTAGAGGTTGGAGAACAAGAAAAAGGAATCAAATAACACCCACATACCTTAAACCATTGACTATGAAGGTTGTGTGAGTGAAAGGATGGGGATGGTTACGTTAAGATGGTAGCCCTTTTTTGTTCTTTCATTATTTGGAGATATTATGGAAGTTATCCAATGCAGCTCTAGAATGTTATGCTCTAGTATGTAATTGCAATTGTGTGGAAAAGGATGTGTGGCATATAAAGTCAATTTTCTAGTTATGGAATTTTCAAAGATTTCAATGGTCATGACTTACAGGGCCTCAAGCCGCGAGCTTAATTTGGTGTCCCTTAGCCACATAAATTGGTCATCGACTTGTCTAATAACCCTTAAGCATTTAAGATTTCCTATCCAAGTTTCAAATAAGAACATGAGGTACATAATTCCCTTTCAAGCCAATTACGACTAAAGTCACCGAGGAGTCTACTTTTTCACATTTCATCCACTTTCTCAAAATGGAACAGGTGTGGAAGAGACTTGGGGTGTCCATTGTGTTCCAAACTGCACTAACTAGTGTATTAAGTGTCATATGGTATTTTATGTTACTGCAATAAAGTCTTCTAGAGACGAGTTTAGAATTATTGTCATCTCGACTTACTTTCAAATCACCCAAATGCCAATTATTAAACAAAGTTTGGTATAATTTGTATCCTAACAAATTTATGATGAAATGTTGTCATGGATGATTGGAATATCTCAGGGCGATCACACCTACTTACGTTTCATAACCATGTGCAATAATGGAATATTTAATGGGGGGCTATTTATGCTCCTCTCAATATTTTTCCCTCCCTATTTGTAGATAAAAAGCTACTTTGACGTATTTCTTAGTACCCTATATTTATTTTTAATTTTTTAGAGGGGTTAATTTTTGGCACAATCTATTCTATAAATCATACAAATACCAAATAATGGACAAAAAACTATAGCATTGCGAAACCGACTATGTGAGCAACAAACGTTCCATACCATTGCAATTATCATTCATTTGGTTTCAATTAGTAATACCAGTCCTAAAGCATTCAAAGTACCATTCATAACACAACCAATAGCACTTGGATACTAGTTAAAGGGTCCCACATGTTCAATGTCCTTACAAAACTCAACGGCCGTTGAGGAGTGCCAGCACATTCCTTCTCCCAAAAAATTCCCACAACGTTTCCCTCCATACTAACGCGCTTGATTCAAAGTTGAATAGACACTACACACTTCTTTATCCAGGCAATCAAACTCATAATTATTCTACTCATCCTACTACACACTTTTAGGAGGATCCTATGTCTATGACCATGTTTTTTTTTTTCATACTGATTACTATTACGAACCCTATTGTACATATAATCATGTAGAGGACAAATTTCCAATGCTATGGTTGATCTAACGAAATTGAAAATTTCACCCTAAACAAAAATAAATTGACCCCCTTTTTTTTATCTCATGTAGTTTTCTAAAGTTCCAATAGTCACCTCCCCGAGTGAAATATGGCTAAACAAATCACTTAGTAAGTGCTAGAAATGGCAATACTGTAAATTTATACTGCCCAAAACAATTTATAAGGAATGACAAATAACGTTAGGTCAATATAGAGTGTCGGTGACACTGCGCTAGGGTTTACATTTATAATTGAGCAAGACAATTAGAATTGGTGATACTAAATACATTACTTACTGTAGTGACCATGTAACTAATCTTATTTATAAGTGGGTTGTTGAGAGATTGTTTAGAGACAACTAACATGTTGAATTATACACTTGTGACATGATTTTGTCTTGTATGTGTTGTGGGGAGCAGATCTTACAATTTTGATTTCTCTAGGCCCCCATTAATGACAACAATATGGCAAATATTAAGGTGTTTGGGCCTTCAAAGCTCATTCTTAAAATTTGACCTCTATATTCCATGGCAAGGTTCGTAGTAAAGAATGTATTCACGTCTTATAGTTGAGAGAACTTACCAGTCCCATGAAATGTCATTTGAATCAATGTTGAGTGAATCATTAGCCTAAATGTTGAGTTACTACATTAAAAAGATATAATACCCTGAAGGATATGCAGCAACATTGACGTCACATCAAACGATGGTTACTTCGATTTGGTCGACGTTGGAGTATGTGCTCAAATCAAGTTAACTGGTCTAATCTTAATTCCGGTTAACAAACTTGGTAAATACTTCAAAGAATAAATAGGATCTTCACTTCCACCTTCCATAATTTTTGCATTCAAGTCCCGATTTTTCAAACTTCAAATGTCCATCCACGTAATTCACCATAGTTGCTAACTGGAGGACGCAATCTTTGATCTGATCCAACGGCCAAGAAATCGTGTGGGGAGTATTGAGTTGGAAGTACCCACAAATAGCGCCACACGCCTACCTCAATGAAGTTGTTCATACTATTGTTCATACTCTTCATGCTCACTCATAAAACTAACTATTGTTCATGATGGCTCCAAGCCTAGTCATTTGGTGCGGGGTAATTCAAGAACACCTTTCATTAATGCAAACTGGTTCCATCAATTATATGAAGATTTCCATGGTGACATCGCCCAATACGCATGCAAGCTTTGTGACCAAAATTGCTTTCCGAGTGTCTACACCCACAGCGGATCAGCTAGCGTCAGATTTGGAGAACCACTCCCCAAAAATTCAAGTGAAGCTTCTTCTTGAGCGATGATCATCGACGGTTTTGTCGAACATCGACAGTGACATCCCACAACAAAACTATCGAGCGGACATGTGGATGTGAGTGGTAGATGGCAACTGCAAGGCTTATACCTGGGGAGGAGGCCGTGAACTCTTGTGTATTTTAAGGGTCGAGTGCAATAAATGGGTTATTCATTACCTAGGGGGGGAGGGGGTAAGAAGGAGTATTATGTTTTTCCAGGAGAATTTCTTAGCACCTTTGAATTATGAGAATGATTTTTCTAAGATGAGGTATTTTTGGAGACCTCGTTAGTGCCTAAAGCATGTATTTCTTTACACCCTACAATTGTTACAAATTGTAAGATTGTAATTTTATACAAATTTGGATGCAAATATCAAATTAACATCAAATGTACCACTTTGGTGGATGCATTTTCTCATGCACATTGATGACGTGGAGTCCTTGAATTGTGTTCATTGTATTCAACACTTGTAGCCCATGGTTCATCACTTCTAGAAGGTAGGTAGTTCCCTTTCTATCTGGAGCCCTACATTATGTATAAAGGTAGATCATACATATATGGGATGCTTGTGTGGACCTACTTCGTTTATAAACTCCACCCAACATGTATACATGACACCCTCTCTTCTATCGCACACCGTTTTTTACTCGGGGGGTTCACTCCCTTTTTATATTTTGCATACACGTGCGTTCGGGACCTATTTATTGGGAGGGTTATTTACCTTGCAGAAAAACTTATAAGGTGATGGTATTTTACATGTAAAAAGCCTGAAAATATTATATGTGATGGTATTTTCCATGTAAACATGTTTCATTATTTTAAAATTTCCTATTTTACATGTACATTTTTATAAAATTTATCTACAATGAATATAGTGGACCCTAATCACTATATTCGTTAATTTGGGACTTTTTCGGCATTTTGAGACAGTTACAAATATGAGAACATGAATAAAATCACACAGATATTGGAGAATGTTGTAAGATGCAAATACATTGAAGCGGGTGTTCATATCAAGAACCCAATTAAGAACTCATATCAAGATAGTTTAGGTAGGACAACCCAAACATTATACCATGTTGTTGTGGTCCATATATTAATTTGAGAGAAGAGAAAGTCTCAAATTAACGAATATAGTGATCCTATATTTTATCGCACGTTGTTCTACGATTTTCGCCAGTGAACCCCCCAAGGTTTTCTAAACGAATGTTGGTGGACCTCTTCCCCCCCTCCCCAAGAAAAGAAGAAACCATGGGGCTTATACACTAATATCATGTGCGATGAAGTTGCTTTTCTGAATAACTTGTATGTTTATTCATGCTACCTTGGGTCATTATGAGTTAGATCGCAAAAACTTATGACTTTGTTTAGTTATCGATATATCAATCACAATAAAATAAACCAACAAATACTTGATTTCTATATTGTTGTTGTGTCCATAAATCCTGAAAATAGTGGGTGTTTTTGATAAATTAGCATGGGCAACCTAATCGTACGTATTAGTTTAGCTAAGAATGGACACTAGAAATATATGTGTAACGGTGAAATTATACTATGTGCTTATAATACATCGACTATTCTAATTTTCAATTGCCATTGGCCATTGGGAGGGCCTAAGGATCACTCACATAGTACGTGAATCTTCAATTTTTGCTCATATGGTTTTTTCATCCAAATCCCGAAGTTGAACCTCTAAATAGCATTATAATATGTGATTTGCAATTATTACCGGAAGAGAATAATGTACATAGATCCGATCCGATATTCAAATAAGGTTGTGGAGTTGGAAGTGTCCACAATAGGGCCACATACTTGGGTGAGGATCCCCCACTTGTAGCTTTCTCATAACCATTATATTATTGGTCATAGTAAAAATCTAGGTTTAATATTGAAACCGATCATATGTTGAAAAACAACAAACTTATGAGTAGTTACTATTTCAGCACCCTTCTCTTTCACCTAATGGAGATCTCAATTATAGTCATTTTTGGAGTCTTTTGGTGTTATAAGTGTTTATGCAATTTGCACATGATTGTTTTAAAAATTAATTATGTGCACTTTCAAATATCATATCATACTATAATTTAAATAGTAAGATGCCATATTTTGTTTGAAGTTACAAATTTGTGTGCTTCAAAATGGTTCCAAATGATAATCCATACTAGGTAATTGAAGTAAAGGGTGTGATATAGATTGGAGCTATTTTTGATAGATTATGTAGAAGCCGTTGGTATCAATGGTATTTTTTTCAATGGTTTTTTCATTTGACCATCATTTGTGGTCCAAATCTCCGCACATATGGCATAGAACTTCATTGTATCTAGGCACATGCGTCCATTGAGTAGGTGAAAACATGACAAATTATATTTTTCCTCGGAAATATGACATTTCAATTGATTTGGTTTTGGAAATGGTATTAGATTCTACAAACTTAAGATGATGTGCTCCGGTTGGAAAATTGGAAGGAATCAACCGTCAATTTACAATGGCCTTATTTTTATCTATTCTTAAATTCCTACGTCTCAAATGGAATAGTTTAAGTAGGTGTCACCTAGCCCAAGCCACATATATGGTGGAGATCTAATGAATGTACTCACTTACATACGATATATATAGAACCTAGAAATCATATAGATTTATGGTAGGTTACAACTTAGACCACAAATTTTACAAAGTTGACGTGACATGCCACAACGACCTTCAAAATTTTGTGCGAACGAAGATGTGGTACATTCATTGCTTTTGGCACAACCAATCGGCCTATAAAGGGATTCATTTTTTCCCTCAGTCTTCATCCTATTGAGCGTTTGTGATCAACTCCTATCCTCTACCTCACTAAGTCCTATAGTTCTTGTTTGTGTTATTTAGTGGAGTGTGGGTATCCGATGGCGACGATGTCCAATTTGAACAAGCCGCCTTGCGGCATCTTGTTCATAATCACGCTCGTCATGAGCGTCTTGATCCGCGAGGTACAATTTTTCATGCAAATCTTCAATTCAATATCATTAGCTTTCGTATTGACTTGCTGGAATATTTAAGCAACTTCTATATGTGCTCTTATTATTGCAAGTCTTGTGTAATATGACAACAATTTTTGCATCTCACAAGGTGAACAAGCTTATAAACGATGACTCATTGAATTATTATATAATTTCAACGTATGACGTTTATGTTTCCCAATGAGTGTAAGTTTCCAACCTCACAACATAGTAGGATGCATTTTGAATGCTACACTATTTATGATCGAAATATTGTCAACTAAACTACATGACATTTCACTTGTGATTTTGTAGATCTCATGCGGACGACCATATGGTGGCTTCATCAACGAAGTTGCTTCATGCGCAAATGAACCATTTTTCAAGCACACCGCCACCATAACGGCAAACATGGCGATGCTTGATGTGTTGGGAAAGATGCATAGTGCAAATTCGGAGAGTGCATTTCACCTTCCAACAACCCTTGGTCATGGAGTGTCACGAGCAAACTTGGTGGACCATGCTTACAACATGATCGTAGATCCCCGCAAATGCCAAGTGGCTGGCTTGATTTGTGATGAGTTTGTGAACATTTATGCCCTCAATGATGTCACCTCTCCTCAAATGAAGACAATCAATGACCTCCAAAGAAATTTCTTTGTAGAGTCGTCCCTCGTCTTGGGATCCGAGATGTCTCTCGACCGAAATTTGGGATCTCCTTTCCCAACCCGATCATTCTTGTCGAGTGCCATAGCCGAAGCGTTACCATCGATCAACACTCACAACCTCGGCAAAATTCTTGAAATATTTGGAATTCGATATGGGACGCCCATGGCGAGCATGATCGAGACAACCGCCCGCTTGTGCGGAGACCCCGCTTTACCGGGAGAAGAGAGGACATGCGCGGTCTCTTTCGAAGAAATCATGGCGTTTGCTACAACTCACCTCGGCGAGAATGTGCAACTCTCGGCCACAACCGGAGCACCTGTAGAGTCGGCACATGCTTCAACATCCACCGCGCCAATGAAGGTGATGGGTTACCGCAAGCACTCTCTCGAAGACGGGAAACGTGCAGTCGTGTGTCACGAGGTAATGTTCCCGAGCGCGATGTATTACTGTCATCGTGTGACGGGCGTCAAAGTCATCGATGTCAACCTTGCAACTGCAACGGATCAGGCAATTCCAAGCAACAATCAGATTCAAGCTACCGCAATGTGCCACATGGACACGACTTTGTGGTTGTCACGCCACCCTGCTTTCGCGGCACTGCACATCGCTCGTGGTGACGAGGCATGCCACTTCTTGTCGGCAGGGGATCTTGTGTTCGTGCAAGCTGCTACAACAAACCACGTGTAATGAAGCTCCCAGAGACGTCTTCATCAAGGTTGCAGGCATATAAGTGCAACAATACTGTGCTTGCTGCTGGCCAGCAAGGGGATTGTGCTCTTTGGTATATTTCATGTTGCAATTAGTGTTTGTGCTGAGGAATCGTGAGACAAGACAGAGAGGATTCCTCGTTATTGTTTATGCATAGTGTTCTTAATGGATGTAAACTCATGTGTTTTCATACATATTCTCCGGCTAGATAAGTTGTTCACGGAGGTTGGCAAGAATCCGACCCTTCGGGGTTTGGAGCTTGGTGTACAATGTATTACTTATAGAGTTGATTGGATTTCAATTAATAAAATATAAATTATAGTACAGCTTCGTGTATTGTCATATGGCTCCTAGCTCTGTAATGATCGATTCCGGCCAAGGAGAAATAGACCAGAAACATCCTTAACTGAGGCAATATTCATGGATCACGATTGCTAACTGGATCAGACAATTATTAGACGACTTTCTGTCATGGGGTTGAATCAAGAATGGGCTCATCCAGTTTTCAATCTAATCCCATTGTAACACACATTGTTTACCTTACTGGGGGCAGTCACGGTTGGGTTACTACTTTTGGGTGTCTAACGGAAAAAGGACTTTTTTGGATAACTTCACATGCTTGGTATGCTTGGATTTGTATTGTGAAGCATATTTTGGATCATACCTACCATTCATACTCCATATTGAGTACACCGACAAAGTTAACTTAGAAGGAATAGGGTCATCTAAGATATCATTTGGATTCCTTAAAGGACATTTAGGAGTGTTGTCTTAATTGTTCACCTTAGGATCAAGGAATGAAAAGGACAACAAGAATTAGTCGAAACGATCCCAAATTTTTTCCTCACAATCATCGTTCAAGTGTGTACCAATAGAACCAAAAATGAATTCAATACCAATTGCCCAACTTTACATGTGGCACCAAACATGGCCAAAAATACATATGTACACGGCCACATGTAAAAGGAACGTCTAGTATAAGAATTGGACAAAAAAAATTATATGAATGGACACATGACACTTATGCCAAGGTACCAAGATGCAAAACAGGAAATAATTGACCACCAATGCACACCTAAATAACAAAAAATGCCATTGATGTCGCCAAATTGTAAATTTTTATTTTGGATTCATGCTGCTCTGGAAATCCCGTCACCTTCCCGCTGACGCTTATCCGAGAAGATCCCGGCCGTTGGTTCTCCCCGATTTTTTGGTAATTAATAAAAATACCCTAAACGTACCCAAATATTGCGAAGCCCTTAAGTCCTTTGTCCCAAAAGTAGTACCTCAATCGTGAATGGACCCTACTACAAACCTAGCCATCAAATATAGAAGTCACATAACAAGAATGACATGTAAAGGCCCACACACATAAACACTTGCCATATTGTTGCAACCAATGCGGGCCGAGGGCTATCAAATTATAAGATTGGCTCTCCACAACCTGTACAAGACAAAGTGATGTTATAATTTGTATTGTGCACTTGCTAATTATCTCTAAATATTGTCCCAAAAATCCACTAAACACGATGTTTGGTAATTGGATATTTTTTCATGATTTTGAGAGTATGTAAGGATGTGGCTTTCAAATAAAAAACAAGAAAAACACAAAAATGTACCCAATGTGACTTGATTTAGATGAAATAAAGAGATCTACATGGACAACACTAACTTATTTGGCACAAACACATGTCATCGCAATAAAGAATTGAACCAGAATTGAACAAACAGCTAGCTAACTTTTAGTTTGATGACCTTATTTAAACCTTAATTTTAACTAGGTGGTGGAGACATGAGATTGATTTACCCTCATGTACGTTAGCTTCCTCATAACCGGGCAATGTAGCAACCTCATAACTAATTCTCTTAACTGGGAAATGCATGCACAACATAACCGCCGGGAAGTGTGGCTAAACCATGATTCTTTCATACTAGCATTTTGATTCAAGTTGATGGCATAATTTCATTGATAAAGTCAATCAAAATGAATTATAGCAAGCCTTGGTATTTGGGTTGTACAATGCAAAAGCATTCAAGTAGAACATACTCCAAAATAATGTGACAATTATGGTTTTTTGAAGCCCTTCATTTTTGAGACTCAAGAAGTATCCTTTTTTTCAAAGAACTTGAGTATGAAGTGCAGGCTTTCAACTTGCATAGTACTTGGGGAGGCGACTATCGGAATTATAGAATATTACGTGAGATAAAAAAGACATGGTCAATTTAATTCGTTTAGGGTAAGATTTATAATTTGGTTACATCTACCATAGCATTGGAAATATGTCCCCTACATGATTAAATGGAAAATGGGGTGATAAATAATTCCTTCATTTTAGTAATCAGTAGAAAAATAAAATAGGGTCATGGACCTCAAGGCGGGCACTAGCGGTATTCTAAAAACGAAGTGCAATAAAATATAAGGAATTTAATATTCATTTGAGATAAAAATTTAAAGATTTCCATATAAAATATAAGGGGCGAATTAATGTTAACACCTCTTATAAACAAAAATATCATGCAATATAACATGTTTAAGGGACCACGTTTTGCTTCATCAAAGAAGATGGAGGGCTTAATTTAATTCCATAAAGGTTTCTCTTCATTATGGATACTTTGAACTTCATTATGTTTAAACGTTGACACGAAGGGGTATATTTGATGTTTGAAATTCTTTTGCAAATGTTGTACGAACTCTTACTATCCTGCAAATGTTGGACAATTATGTTTCTGAACACACTCAACTTTAAGGTTGCACTCTACTTGTATTCTCCATTACAATCTTGTTGGTGTAATTCACTTCTACTATGTTTCTTCTTGCCATACCACACAACAATGCCATCCCATTGCTAAAACGCCAATTCACAATGCAACCCCGCCCCCCTTGGCTAAGAATTAATGGCTATTAAAAATTTGTAAGAAAAATAGGGTATTTAATATTATATTCATTCTAGATTTCTAATTACCAATAGAGTATTAAAATTTTGAGCTCATTAGATTCTGTCTACTTTAAGGTTTCCAAATATTTATGCTGGAATAGTTATGGGTTTGACTACTTGGATGAAGAAGTGTGCACTTTTTGTCCACATTTGAATTAAGCGCAGTAGTATGGAGGGAAATGTCGTGGGATTTTTTAAAGGAAAAGAATGTGCTAGTGCTCCTTAGTGGCCGTTGGGTTTTGTAACAACGTTGAACATGTGGGACCTCACTAGATGCTTGTTTATTTCAGCTTGTATGTTTTGTTATCTCCATGTTTATTGGTAACCCTTTAACTAGTCTTAAGTGCTAATGGTTGTGTTTTGAATGGTACTTTGAATGGTTTGAGATTGGTATTACTAATTGAGACCAAATGAATGACAATTTGAATGGTATGGAATGTTTGTTGCTCACATAGTCGGTTTTGCAATGCTATAATATTCTTTCCATTATTTGGTACTTGTATGATTTATTAAAATAATAATGTGCCAAAAATTAGCCTCTATAAACAATTACAATAAATATAGGGTGCTAGAAAATATGTCAAAGTAGTTTTATATTTACAAATAGGGAGGGAAAAAATATTGAGAGGCTCATAAATATTCCCCCATTAAGTACCCCATTATCACATGTGGTTACAAAACGTAAGGGCATGTGATCACCCCAAGGTGTACTACAATACCCCTCGGGGGGGGGGGGCAGTGTGTTGGAAAGTTAAGGATATAGGTGCGAACAACCACTATTTTATAGGGGGGTATTACTTTGAATTTTTTTTTTTTTCACATGCTATCATTATGTAAATTTCTACTTTGGGTTAATAAAAAAATGGCTTGCATTACTTATAATTCCAAATTACCTAGTATTCCATATCCTATAGTACTTTAAAGATGTCCAGTGCCATTTTTGATACCCTATATTACTCTTAAGTCCATTTATAATTTTTAGCCCCCATGTTTTTAAAATACCCTATCATTTGTTCGCACGTGTATTGCTACTCCAACCAATGACTACCCCCCCCCCCCGAGATCCAATCGAATATTCATAGAAGGTTGCGGAGTTGGAAGTGTACACAATAGAAATGAAACTTAAATGTTTCATATATTTTGAGAACATAATCTATTCCGATTGTAATGCATGTGTGGCAAAGAGAAGTGTGAACTACTCTTTATTGCTACTACAACCAATGACTGCCCCCCCCCCCCCCCCGAGCAATACCCACAAATGTGGAGTCATTCAAGGTCATCGCATAGGGTGCAAGAGGTAAATTAGGGCATCCATTTCCTTTGGAAGAGGACCACAAATTTGAACATTATATGTTTTCATGAAATAAGCACCATGACTTTTAAGGAAGTGCAATTCTTAAGAATAAACATCAAGTACATCACATGCTTCAATTGGATGCATGTCCTTATGATTATAATATTGGAACGTGTCAAATCTAATGTTACCATTTTTGGAATTGGATAAGCTAATAGACTTAAGGCAATACAAACATCAAATATAAGCTCAAAAAGCTACAAACTACAACAGTTAAAGTAACTCAACTTTGAAAGGGAGGGGAGGGGAGCCACATGAGTGCAAGACCGTTTATTGAAAACCCTTGGATGGGAGAACAAATAACTAAATAATTAAATAATTAAAATAAATTATGACCAAAATGAAGACATGACATGCAAATCATATACTAAATTAAAGTCTCATATTTGCAAACAATTAAGACTTCCCAAAAAAATTTGTCTCATTTATGTTTATAGGCTTCAATTTTGCAAATGACAAAAGATGACAATAGCAACATGGGGTATAAGGGATGTTTAGGGTATAATAAACTCCTTATAATATATCCTTTAAAGGGGGGGGGGCATAACATTATTAAGTAGTGTGCGTTAGTTCATGTGGACTCTGAGAATTTAAACATGAGATTCCCCAACCTAGTGCAAATTCAAACTTAATCTAAGTCTACATACACTAAGTTGGGACATCCCATGGTTATATTCTTAGGGCCCATATAAATGAACGCACATTGCTTTATAATGTTATGGGGGAGGGGGTTTCCTTATAATGTACCTACCTCTCCCCCAAAATTTATACTAGCATGACACTTCCCTAAATATTTCTACAAAACTAGGTCTAACAAATGCCCATCACATGTGTATATAGTTTAAAGCCATATTTTGATCAAATGTCCTTTAGTTCATCCACGTCGTACACCATGGACCATGTTCAGTCCCCCCCCCCCGCCCCTGCGTTTTCTAAACGACCTTCAAACACTCGAGGCAATAATGTTAAAATAAGGCATTTGGGTGTGATGTGGTTACTTTTTCTTAATTGTGCACCTATATATTGAGCAATTTGTGATTAGGTGTTGCACTAGGTACATATAAGGAGGGGGGGGGACACATGTTTGAAAGAGATTGGACTAGGTTACATCCTCAAAATCTTGGGGGATGCACTCAACATACCTCGGGGGGGGGGGGGGGGGGCACTAGCGAAAAACGTAGGAACTACGTGCGATAAAATATAGGGTCTTGTATAAAAATTTAGCGTAAAATTTGTAAAATTATTAGATGTAGTATAGGGTGCTCTCGGATTGTGAAACATGATTATATGTAATATAGCATTTGACAAAACATGATTAAATTACCTAAGTGGTACATATAAACTAGCATGGAGAAAAAGCGATAGTTTCAAAAATTAAATACTTTGCCACCAAAAAAAAAACCGGCCCCACTTTAGACCTTTCGGAAATCGCATAAATGAAAGAAAAAAATGCCGGCTAATTGCCTAAATACATTAGGAAATGGGGGCTATCAACTGATAAATTTTGCACTCTCTAGGCCCACTCTCGGGTAAAAATTGAAAAATCCGAGCTACCTCCAGAAAGCTCGGCAATTAGCCGTTTCCTCTACAGAACTCCCCGGACTCTGCTCCCGCCCTCTCTCGCCCCCGCCTCCGTCAACCCTAGTTGGCAGACCTCAACTTGGTGCAAGAGTGGCACTCTGCTTCTCCGGGGCCCTGGAACAATCGGAGGATTCGGCTTCCAAACAATCGAAAACAATCAAGCAATCACCACCGGAAGCCTGGACATATAAGTAATATAGGGTACCATAAAATCAACCATCCAAGAATTTATAATTACCAATAGGGTGCAAATAATCACAACAATTTACCATTATTTCAAAAATTAGCATCCCTTATAATCCTTTCTCATAGGTAAATAGCCCCCATTTTAATAGGTCATTATCGCAGGTGTATGCAAAATATACAAGGGATTGCCCCCCCCCCCCCCCCCCCGAGCAACATACTAGCCCGTATGGTATCATGTGGGTACCAAAAAATCTTTGATGAGAGTTTGGCTTCCAAATGTACATATGGGATGGGTATTTGGTGATGAAAAAGATGTATATAGGACTCTTGCATGCACGTGGCTCCCCACTCTCAGTGAAGAGTGCATCCCAAAGCTTCAATCTTACAAAATACTTTAGACTTAAGAGTTGACAAAATTGGGGAGACTCATGTATTCATTTAAATAACCCACATACATGCACTTTTGATAATCTTAACTAAATGAAGGAAGGTCCCGATATTCAATATAGTTTTTGTTAATGCTTCATCACGGATTTGTTGAATCCACGCAAATTTGGTTATGTAACTTTATTGAGTGAAATATTGGGTGAGCATTGTAGTAAGTTTTTGCTATCATGGCTCAAAACGACAAAACCCAGGGAACTATGTCTCCAGGAAGACTAAGATAGTGTCTATAAGGGTTAATGTCACATTGGTTTTAAGGATCACAATAACAATGTAGGACTTTTATCCTTTCATTCCTTCTTTATTCTCCACATTCTCCACTCTTATGGTTCGTTCATGCCTCTTTGGTCGTGAGTGATTCTGTCCTATCTTCGGGTAAGTTTCTATCACTCTATGTTTTGACCTACTGCAGTCGTGAAGCTCAATAGCTTGGACAATAGTCTTTTGGTATCCGGACAATAGTCTTCCAATGGATTTTCATCCTATTGGGGTTAGTATCCTTTGGTGTCCACAAAACAACAAGGTAACAACAACAATTCTCATTCCAATAAATTCATTCATCACAAGGGTTCAATTATTCATTTTACTTGCGTTAATATTAATTCAAAGACTTATCTCATTCATGAACCATCACACACAGCCTTTCGGTCTGCAATCTCTGCACAACTCAAAATGAGATAAACATGCATGACTATATTCAATATTAACTTAAAGCTTTAATTAGCCAAGTATTAATCATGCTCAATACTATAATCCACTTCAACCACTCATTTCCCGGTGGGACATCTCAATATCAAATAGTCACCTCATATACTAGGTAATGATGAGGATGGCACTCTCAGCCCATGCTTCTTCCACTTTTAGGTTGGGCTCATCTATAATCAAATCCTTAAACTACGCTCATCCTAACCTAAATACTCTATCTCTTCCTCTGTAGGCATTACACTGAACCTAACTCTCTCAGAACCTCATCTCCTTCTCTCTCTCTTTATCTTTCTCTGTCCCGCTCAATGTTGGAGGTTCACGGTCTGGCTGACGCTCAGAGAGATATCGTACGAAAGCCTCTGTAATCTCACTCTTCGGATGTCTCTCAACTAATTGACATGCCTAGACCTTCGGACAACTTCTTCAACATCTTTCTCAATTTCCTCTCATGCAGATTATCTCAAGGCTTTCTCAATCTTGAATATTATATTTCCAATTTCTCTGGTCTGTATCTCCATTCTCTGAGACACATTCACTCGCTCTCCTTGCTACATTCTCTCTTCCTGCCAAATGATTTCGCTCGTATCTGTTCTGTCAGACGGTTCATTTCAAATACCATCACATTCTTAAATTCTCTCTCTCGCATTGTGACCTCAATCTCTCGCTTACGTTCTCACTCGCTTCAATCATTCCCTGCACATCATGACATTGCTTTCATACACTTGCATACTCCGCAAAAGAACTCAATTACTTTCAAATTTGATTACAGTATCTAAACTTCACTCTATCACAGAGTCGAAGCAAAGTTTTTCACTCGGCATTTGGCCAATTCTACACATTCTTCGCTTATCAACGACTACTCTAGACTATAGCCAGAAAACACTCTTTGAAAAATGGCCTTCGTTCTCATTCCGACAATAGTCCTTTATCCTTCCTCCTTTCAGACGGTTGCAACTCCTTTCTGAAACCATTCGGTTGCTAAAACCGCTATGGAAGCTCTTTCATCCGACTATAGTCCGATATTTCCATCTATTCTTCAAAAAGCTTGATTCAAAAAGTTAGGATTCAGACTATAGCCCAAAAATCTGCTCTACAAGCATGAAAGAACTAATCAA
Source organism: Polytrichum commune (assembly GCA_950295325.1). Lineage (NCBI taxonomy): Eukaryota > Viridiplantae > Streptophyta > Polytrichopsida > Polytrichales > Polytrichaceae > Polytrichum > Polytrichum commune. The sequence continues at coordinate 18,507,010 of OX485806.1, forward strand.
ATAACACCCATGTACATGTGATATTCTCAACACTTTTGCATGTTGAGGGATGACTTAATCTTGTGCCACATCAACCTTTTCAAACGTTTCAATCAATGTGTTTTTCACATGTGAGACTTCCACTTCATAAATGAATGAGTGAATGAAGATGGTACTAGATCCATTAGATCTCTTGGAAATCACATTATAAAGCATGACCATGAAACAAACCTAGAAAGAATTGTGCAAAACAATGTTTTAACATTGACAAACAATGGATAGAAAATGAGGATTTAGACAACGATCTGTCCAATAAATTTGGTCCAACCTTGCAATTATAGACTTTCAAAAAGCCTTATCTTCTAAAATTCCGTATTAGCCAATATGTGGGAAACACTAGAAAACGAGCCCACGTCATTTTGGTAGGGAAGCATTTCCATCAATTGCTTGCTCTATTTGTAACTCACTTGAACCCGACACACAACTCTAGTTACTTCTAATATGTAGACAACATCATATACATGCCCGTAGAATTAAAAATATATGAGAAAAACTCATATGGGAATTAGGAAAACTTTTGGTTTCATAGAATAAATCAAGATGCTACACTCTTGTGAATGCGGGAACATTTCACAATAACCCACAAGAAAACACAATACTACTATTGCTTCTCTCTTGCACATGCGGCCAACAAAGGTGCCATTGCAAGCTCCATTCAAACTCAACATAGTGTGCATCAAGGGTCTCCCATACCAAAACGCACGACCATTAAACCCCAACCTAAACCTTACCATACAATTTATCAAATTCACAACCTGTACTTCCTAAAGATCTTTCTAGAAACAATAAATGCTAGAATTTTTAAAAAACCAACCACCAATTAGGAGGCCCCTATCTTTTGATATGTGGAAATCAACAGTGATCACTATAATAATATAATATAATGTAATATAAACTAAAAATCTCAATTCAAGTAAGACAACCGTTGTCCATGTCGAATTGAGAATTTTTCGATTTTAGTTTTATTGATCACGGTCGATTTCAACGAATCACACATCAAGGGCCTTCTAAATACCCCAAAACTCACCCAATGTTGGTTGTTAAAGCTTTCATATCTGTAATCGTTCAATTAGCAGCACCAAGTCACTTGTATCTCAATGCCACTCAAACGAATCCAACGGGAATCGAACACGGACCACTTGCATGAGGTAAACATCCACTTCCAACTACCCAATGAACTCATGAATTGGCATCCACCAAAAGAACCCAAAACCCTATGGATTAAATCATCCACTTCTAAAAATTCCGGTCCAACTGTATTCAGGTACTTGAATAGTGGTTACTATGATATATATCCTTGAGACGGGGAAAATCCTGCAACACTTCACTAAATAGGATATTTAGTGTTTGATTATATCTAATGTTGTGACCATCCTACCATGTTGAACACTACTTTTTGATTTTTTGATAATTAGTGTTAGAAGATATGTTGGAATTCTCCTTTTATCATTTTTCTTTTTTTCTTTTTCCATATCCTTACTAACACTAAATTCAAACATGTGACTTCCACATATTACCATAGTTGATATTTAGTGTTTGAGTTTACAGTCAATGTTACTTACTTTCATAGGGTTATTGATATTTAGTGCATGCGTTTGTGGTTAGTGTATCAAACACTAAATGTCATGTTTAATGTAGTCTTTGTTTTGGCCGATATTAAATCAAGGGTGGGTTGAACAAACTCAATGTTCCCGTCGGTCTTGAAGAAGACCAAAGTTCCTATCTATCTATTTGGACTAATAACGTGGCCTTTCATTACCGACATATGACAGCCATCGTGCATATGACACATTGCTAAATTTAATCCCTAATTGCCAAAACGTGCTTTATTTGGACAGTGTACAAAATCAAACTCAGGCTTTCTCGTCGGTCAGGCACTTTTTGCACTATGGATTTTCTACTATAGATTTTATGGGAAGTTAGCTTCATGCATGTTGCAGTCATTCACCAAAAATTTCTAAGATCTTGGCTCAAAAGTGCTCTTAGAAAAACCAATTCATAAAATTAAGCAACTAAAAAACTTCAACAATCATTGCACTTAGAGTATTACAGTTCAACTCATCAAAACAAACTTCATCAACACATTGTCAATGTCTTATTTGTAATTGAATTACCGAAGACTTTTGAATTTTTGGTTTCAAATTTTGTACTAAATATTGGTGATACCAGGGCAATGGCCTGATATGGGTGGTGCAAGGCCTTGCTTTATATTATCTTCCCACTCACCATAGAGTAGTTTTGCTGTCTTTTTGAACTGAAAACAAGTTTAAGGTGGGTGTGAGGCGAGCTTCTACTTTGAGACTCTTTACCGTCAACTCTACTTGCTAATGAATTCGAGGACCGCGTTCCTGCGAGCCATGCTAGAAATGAGCCCTCATCCATATGCATCATCCAATTGCATCATCCAATTAACAATTGCAAATAATATATAAAGATATTTCTAGGTTCAAAATCATGATTTAGATGAAAAAGTTATAGGAGCTAAAATTGAAGATTCATGTACTTCTTTAAGTGGTCCCATAAGCCCAATGACTATTGAACCTAGAATGGTCAACGTATCATGAGCTCATAGTGTAATGTCATCATAACACATATAATTTTGGTATCCATTGTTACTGACATTGATATGTACAATTAGATGGCTCACACTAGCCTACACTATGTTGTATATTTACTAACATAACAACGAATAAGAATTAAAATAAAAAAATACAATAATCTGTAGTTTATTTTATTGTGGTTGATATAAAGATGATTGAATAAAGTTACAAGTTTTGTGATCTAGCTCATATTGACCCAAGGTAGCTTATGTGAATAGGCAACCTATTCATAAACAACTAAATTGCACATAGTAGTAGTGTCCGAGCCTTGTGCTGGGAGGGGCGGGGGGCACCAAGGTTTCATTAGAAAACGATTGGCGATAAAAGAGAGGGAACCATTTATTAATGTGGGGTGAAGTTTAAAAGTGGAATAGGTCAACATAGGCATCCTTCATATGTATGGTCTACCTTAACGTAAGCCTTCTAATAAGAAGAAAATTTATTGGATTCTAGACGTAATGAAGAGTGGGTTTAAAGTGTCACAAGTTGTTGGGATCCACCAACATGTCGACATATGTTATTGTCACTTTGTGCAACAATTCACACCTAACTTTGAGTTGAAGAAGATGGAAAAAACATGAGGAGCTTTGGTCTTCAAGGCACTTCCAAGTTCAATCAAATCAACATGCAAAGGGAGGCAAAATCTGTGTGACGACCGACATTGGGATTGAAAGGTTGTCCTTTAAAATTGTCATAGTTACAGACAACCACTAGTAGAATACCATACGAAAAAGAACCATAGTTGTTTTCCCATGGCGGGTCTTCTGACCAACCTGATCCGCAGTCGCTACATGACTACATATTTTTGTTTTCTGTTTTGTGACTGATATTTTGAACATGTTTGGGCGTATAATATACCGTTGGAAAGGTATTTTTAAGACCTTTCCAACGGTATATTACAAGTACCCAAATTATTAGAATTTCATTTGGTAAACAAAAAAAAAACAAGTTTGCGTCGTTCAATGACTCCACAACAGGCTGGTCAAAAGAACCGCAATGGGAAAATGAGTGCAATTCTTTTTCACATAGTACTCTACCAGTGAAGCCACCCACATGTGAACCTCCTAACATTCAAGGTACTTTGTCAAATGAGATACATCAATCACCTTTGTCGTAGCCTTCAACGCTTTCCACAAGCTATGGTCATCACATATTAGTTTCATGGTCCTATTGAGTTATACTTATTTCATATGAGAGGTCTACATTGAGTTTTAATTTGGAATGTTTAAATTACAAATTAGAAAGAGTTGTAATGACTCCCATTCACCTACCAAAAGTGAGTCCATAACAAGAACATGGAGACCGACCACTGGTTACAAATGAACTGGTCAAGGTTGAGAAATAACAGGAGCAAATTCAAGGTGTCGGAAAAATTACCAATCGATTTGTATGAATCTATGAAATATACCTCAAATTAGTGGGGGAAAACTAAAAGATAACTATATGTAACCGGTTGGACTTGAAAACCACTAAGACTTTGACCGATTAGACCCAAAAATCTCCCCGGACACTAGTCCGGAATGTCCAATTTATAGACCCAATATAATAAGGTTAATTTATAGTGGTAGAGTGCATCAAAAAGGGCAAAATAATCATCATAACATTATTGAACGACGCGAGTCCTCAAAATATAATAGTGGGATGTTGGGAGCTTTATTTGAATTTGAGTCTTCTTGCATAACTTTTCGAGGATCCAACTGTTATATTTTGAAGGCCCACATAACAAGAGTTGAACATTGAGTAACAATATGGTATACATACATGACACTACTATTTGGTTTAGAATGTGTTTTGGTTTGTAGTGTTTTTGAATAAGGGGTCACAACACACAAAAGGCTTGCCTTCACAAAGAAGATTGTGCTACCATTGGAGAGATGGAAAATGTAATTTTTTACAACTGCCATTTTGTATAAAAAAAATCATATGCTACTACACTAACTATTGTATTTAGTGTCATAGGGTATTCTATGTCACTATGGTAACTTTCCTAATGACACTTCTTGTGAATGGGCTTAAGAGTACTGTCATCCCTACTTACTTTTAGTTCATCCACTTTTAGTCTGGTATTATTCTGCATCGTAACATATTCTTTCTAAGTTGTAGTGTCAGGCCTCACATGTATTTTATTCCCTCCCTTGGATAGGAAAATTATGTAATAATCGACAACAATTTCAACATTGTAAATCTATACCGTGTAAAGTTTATTACAAGGAAAGACAAATAGTGTTGGGTTTTACATTTAATATTAGTGACACAACGTGGGCAGTTTACAAGTAATATCAAGCAAGAGAAATAGAATTGGTGACACTTAATACAATATTTAGTGTAGTAATCCCATTCCACCAATTGACTGCATCAAGAACAACATAATTTTTCAAAGAAAAAAACTAATTGCTTGTGTCAAGAGGTAAAAAATGAAGATAAAAGTCATGCAACATTAAAATATATATAGAATATGAAATATATTATGAGTGATAAAGATGTAGCTGAATTCAATGCAAATTTGCAAATCATACCAAATGAAAAATGTGTCGGCAAATCTAGCTATACAATGACAAAAAATTCAAAATTCTACACCTTGAAAGTAATAAAGCATGATCCATTTGATACCATGTAGGAATCCATGTAGACTTTACATCCATCTTGCATTCACATACTCCCTCATTTGGTCCCTCAAGCGAACTGTGCAGCGAACTGGGACCGGCTCCGCCTTTTCCACCAATGAGAGTGCTTGAAGTGTCCTGGTCACGGGCCCTCAGTCTCGTGTGTGAAGTGGCCCTAAGTTGGTGTGTGGGCCTTGAAGGCTTTCAGGTGAGCCCAATGTAAACACCTCCGGTTTTGTTGGGTCCAAATCCGTCATCCACAATTAGTGCACATGCCCAACAAGTGACGACCAAATGCCCAATAACTTATACAAAGTAGGAGGCACTGCACTACATTTGTGTATTCAGTGTCGTATGTTATTTCATCTCATTGTCTCAACTTTTCTAATGATATTGTCATCCCAACTCACTTTTGGTATATTCTGTATCTTAGCATTCCTGTATTGAATAATTCCATCATGGATGTCAATATTTGGGTGAAGTAATTCTTCGTAAGTGACAGTAATGGAAAATTATCAATATATAATATACATTGTTTTACACAAGCAATGATTAATAATGTCATGTTTACGTTTAGTGTTGGTGATAACTCATGGGCAATATTTACAATTAATAATGAGCAAGACAAATAGTGTTGGTGACACTAAATACAATATTCAATGTGGTAGGTATGGAATGTTGTGGTGGGGGCGGGAGCACTATTCTTTGGAAGTGAGAACTACTTGCGTGCAAGGCTTGTTATGTAAACCCCTTGTATAAGTATCTTCATGGCCATATAATATAATAGTCTCATGTACGTAGACGAAAATGTAATTTTTTAAAGAGTAAAATATGTCAACAATGCATACATGGTTCGATTTGTTGGGAAAATGCAACTTCATTTTTTTGGTTGAATAGTTACAAGAATTGTTCTATGAATGTTGAAGAATTAGCTCAAATAAATACATGTATTCCGCATGATTGAAGTATGCTCCTTTTGACTATGATCAACTATTTTCGGGCTACGTGAGAACACGCCCACTCCATGTGGAAATGGAAGCCACCATTGCTTTCATATTCATCTACAAATTTAGGCAGGTTGGAAGCCTTATGAAATTAGTCCAAAGGCCCATCACAGTATTGTTCCAAATCAGGAGGACAAGGTGACGAAGTTGGAAGTGTTGCTTTAAGAGTTGAAGGCGATTAGGAGCTTGAAGGTATTATATTAACCAAAATTCCAAACCTAGTTTTGTAGCAACAATGCACTATTAAGCATTAAGTGGGTCAAACATTGCCCACTTTGAGGAGTCACGGTGGAAGTGACAATATGCCATGCATTTGTACACAAAAAATTCAATTGTCAACGATTCTACAACCAACATGACATAGCTTAGGCCATGCCTCATTAAATTAGGCATTCTATAAATACACGCATAAAAAACATAAGACAATCATAGTGGCACACATAAATTAAGGAAAAAACATTTTAAAAACATCCAAGATGTGTTTCGACGATGAGATTGCGCAATTCGTGCTCCTATCAATCGTCTTCGTTGATCAGAGCCTTCTCACTGTGAACACAATAAACATGCCGCACACAATGCCATTTCAAACGCATTCTATTTGTCCAATTCCGAGCACTTTCCAACCATTTCTTGAAAAATGCTTATTTTAGGTGCCCAGGGGGCATGGCGCACATAAATTAAGCTAGTATATTTAATTTCTACAAATGCCTAATTTTATGAGGCCTGACTTAGGCTCAATGAACGCCTGCTACACTATTTATGTTGTTTAATGTGTCATATGGTATTTTATGTCATTATGGTAACTTTTTGGATGACAGTTCTTATGAATAAGTGAACAAATGGTATACCGTCATGGATGATGGATGAGTTCATCCATCAATCCAAACCCTACCTTCTCTTGTGAGCAACTTGTGATGAGATATTGTGCGTGGATGATTCAAATTTGGATGGGAAATCACTTGTTAAGTGACAGTGATTGCAACACTGAAAGCAATGCAATTGCACAATGTAACTCCAAATAGTAAGTGACACTAAATATCATATTTAGTATGAACATTCCTCACTTGTGTCACTGAATGTTAAATTATGAAAGATTATCCATGCCAAACAATTTTTTTATGTTGACATCTAGTGAATGCGGTATTTCTAGGATTGTAATAATTTGATGTGGCCATTCACAAATAGTGTCCTTCAAATTAATTACCATAAATAGTGTAATTTTGAAGATCAGTTTCACAATTCAAACAAACAATTTATGTGATTACCTCCCGATCGCCTTGAATGCTAATTTTTCCATCCTTAACTCATGACGTGCAAATTGTTGTACCCAAGTCTTTGATGGCTTTCTAGCGGCCACTTGGAACTCATCTCCCATTTTGCACAAGAGCGTGGAAACAAAATTGAAAAAGATGGATAAGTGAGTTGCTAGTGCCTAGTAGCTTGCTTGTAACATTGAAGTTGTATCGTACATCCCAAGGGACATCACAATCTAAAAAACAAAAAGGAACACGAATGTTAGTACATTGGCGTGTGATGTATGTTCACCACATTTTGTGGCTACTCATGTTTGCAACATCACACTCTGCACTTTGTACTCTCTTTTAAAGTTGATGGTGTTTCCAAACCGATCGCCGTGTTAGAAAACACCACGATTGTGTGTTTTATATTATTCGTCGTGTTAGAGTAAAGTACATTGTATCTACCAACTTTGCATTGCAAGGATGTGAATAAGTTGTCCATCAATTTCAATGTCAGGGACGTGATGCACTTCTATTGGCCCAACAAAGCCTCGTCAACTGTGAAACATTGTTTACTAAGTACTTTGTGGTTCATTTTTTTGGAAACCAAACTATGGTATAATGAGTACACCTATAATCATATTCTTAAGCATTGGCCTATAGGTACAAATGCTATCACTAATTGAGCTTTATTATTGCTGTCTGATTGAAAAACAATTCAACAAATCTAAGTACATTGAATATGATATTGAGTGTCGTATGGCATTTTATGTCACCGCGGTAACTTTTATAGTGACACTTTCTATGAATAAGTTTACAATAAGTATCATCCCGACTTACTTTTAGTTCATCCAAACGCCAATTATTGATACAAACTCAAGTATAATTTTCATCGTAGCAAATTTGTGATGAAATATTATCATAGATGATTGAAATTTGGATGAAAAATCACGTGGTAAGTGACAATATTTGCAACATTGTAAATCTATAATGCCCGTTTTTTTTAATTTTTGTAGAGAATTATGAAAATTTTGAGGATGGCTACATGCTAATTACAACATTTCACTAGTGATGTGTGATGTTCAATTGATGATTTTCACCCCCCGGGAAGGGGGGGGGGGGGCTCAATTTAGTTCAAATTATGAGGAATTGGTTTGTAAAGTATACATATGAGATGGATAGTTTTTCCTTCTGATTATCTGAAATAAATAAACAAGGTAGTATGAATTTTGGGGACAGGTAATTGTCCCTTGAGGTCACCCTAGGATTCTCCCATGAAGAATTTATTCTATCCCAACACACCTTAGATGCCCTAAAGTTCATATGTATTCATTAATGAAGCAATAAATTTTGTCATCCTTTGTCAACCAAAAAAGAAATGAAGCCTTATTTCCCCAGCACATCAAACCATGTATGCAAAAGTGACATATTTTACTCTTAAACAAACTTCTCGGGGGGGGGGGGGGGGGGCAGTGTGTTAAAAAGTTAAGGATATAGGTGCGAACAACCACTATTTTATAGGGGGGTATTACTTTCAAATCTTTTTTTTTTTCACATGCTATCATTATGTAAATTTCTACTTTGGCTTAATAGAAAAATGGCTTGCATTACTTATGATTCCAAATTACCTATTATTCCATACCCTATAGTACTTTAAAGATGTCCAGTGCCATTTTTGATACCCTATATTACTCTTAAGCCCAATTATAATTTTTTGCTCCCATGTTTTTAAAATACCCTATCATTTGTTCGCACGTGTATTGCTACTCCAACCAATGACTACCCCCCCCCCCCAAAGAAAAATTTACATTTTCGTTTGCGAAATGAGAGTATTATATTTTATGGCCATGAAGATACTTATATACGGGGTTTACATAAAAATCCTTGTACGCAAGTAGTTCTCACTTCCAAAGAATAGCGCTCCCACCCCCACCACAAGGTTACATACCTACCACATTGAATATTGTATTAGTGTAACCAACACTATTTGTCTTGCTCATTATTAATTGTAAATACCACCCATGAGTTATCACCAATACTAAACGTAAACCTGACATTATTAGTCGTTGCTTGTGTAAAACAATGTATATTATATATTGATAATTTTGCATTACTGTCATTTACTAAGAATTACTTCACCCAAATATTGACATCCATGATGGAATTATTCAATATATGAATGCTAAGATATAGAATATACCAAAAGTGAATGAACCAAAAGTGAATTGGGATGACAATATCATGAAACGTATTGATAAGAAATGTCATTAGACTTAGGGCCATTTCACACACGAGACTGAGGTCCCGTGACCAGTACACTTCAAGCACTCTCATTGGTGGGAAAGGTGGAGCCGGTCCCAGTTCGCTTCACACTTCACTTGAGGGACTAACGGAGGGAGTATGTGAATGCAAGATGGATGTAAATTGTACATGGATTCCTACATGGCATCGAATGAATCATGCTTTATTACTTTCAAGGTGTAGAGTTTTGAGTTTTACGTAATTGTATAGCTAGATTCGCCAAAACATTTTTCATTTGGTATAATTTGCAAATTTGCATTAAATTTAGATAGATCTTTATCACTCATAAGAAATTTCATATATATTTTTAATATATATATATATATATATATATATTCTTATGTTGCATGACTGTTATCTCATTTTATGACCTCCTGACACAAGGGATTAGTTTTTAAATTGAGAAAATTATGTTGTTCTTGATGCAGTCAATTGGTGGAATGGGATTACTACACTAAATATTGTATTAAGTGTCACCAATTTTATTCTTCTTGCTTGATATTACTTGTAACCCGCCCTATACTTCTCCACATTTGGCGCAAAATATCTTAAGCGATCAGTCATGGCCGCCTCTACTCTAGAGTGGTTCAATATGTTGAGGTAGAATTAGAAGTCCAAAAGCTTATAGTCTTTGGTGTTATTATAGTAATTTAAGCATTGTGAAAGCTTCTAGGGTCTTTTGAAAGGATTGAAGTATGTAAGACTTCTCTATGCAGCTTACTTCATAGAGGACCCAATATTCACTCTACATGGCTTAGAATGGGGTAAACATTCACAATACGGTAGATGGATCTGAAGTGGTTTGCTTTCTTAATTAGACCCCTATATTTGATTGGTATGAGGTTTGGTGAGGATCAAAGAGTAAACATCACAAAGACATATGTTTAAAGGAATTTGGACTATGTCCTGCTATAATAATAACCTCTCTACACTCAATAGTGAACCCAATTGGGAGGACCTATGTATTCATTCAAGAAATCAACAAACATGCACTTCCAATAACTCTAAGTATATGAGGGAAGACATGTTTTCAATCCAAATTTGGAGATATTTTATCGTAGATGTGCTAATGCAACACGAGTTTTGTTATGTAAATCTAATTGGTAGAGGTTGGAGAACATGAAAACGATCAATCAACACCCACAGACCCCATCTACTAACTGGGAAGGTGAAAACATTGAACACTAGATATAGAGCCCGGAATGTAGAAGGTAAAAAAACACAACTGGTTATGTTGAGTATGCATATTAGTGTGAATTATATAGCTAATAAAAATAAAAATTAAAGTTGTTGGTGACACTTTGATAATAGCTGGTGCACCTCATATTGACACCCGCCCGATTGTTGGCACACAATGATATCGTTCACACTCATTTTCATAAGGTAGATGGTCCTAAATGGTAGGTCCTAAATGGTTACTCTTGCCAACTAGCCCTATTCTCCAAGGATATGTAGCAGTCCAAGATAATTAGTAGATTCACATTGAGGCCATAGCCACTTCTCTCATAATTTTGGAACTCATATGAATATCATATTCATGATCAAAGTGAAGATTCTTGTGTTAACTGGTCATTTAGGTCATATAGGAGAATGTTGTTATTAAATTGTCGTCCACCTTATTATGGATTCTCCAAAACCTATACGTGTTCAAGAGAGACCCCGAATGCCAATCTATCCCAAGTTTGGAACAAAAAAACCCAATAAAGACATCCTCCCAATTGCAAGAAGGCTGGATTTACATGAAACATCCCATGACCAGCCTGTTAAGGTTTTAGGAGATTTGAAGTGTCATTTCTTTTACAAATGACATGCCTAGCCCTATGAACGGGGAGAACCGACCGCTAGTTAGTTACCGCAAAGAGCTGGTTGAAGTTCAAGACTTCAGGAAAACTGCAGTTCACTTTTGAGAATATACCCCAAATTCATAAGAAAACCCAAAAGATGTCAACATGTAACCGGCTGGACTTGGAACACTACGAACTCCACCGATTATGCCCAAAACTCTCCCTGGAAACTGGCCCAACCCCCAGCTGTAAGAATTCACATAAAGAACCCAATCTTAGCGACACCAGGGGCCAAATGACATTATTACTAGAAAACATATTTCTATATAATTGCAGTCAATAAAGGCCCCTTTTCAGCTTAATATACTGCGTTGACTGCATTGGACTGCGTTGGACGAGTTTCCGTAGACACCGCGAATCCCTAGCCCATGTGTGAATGACTTTCAAGTAGTTTGCAAATTGTTCAATACAAATCTTTTAACGGTTTTATGAACACCTGGTCAAGTACAACTTTTTCTCGATATTAGGCAAGCTCGTCCTATGTTCATCTTTATACAATCTCAGAGAAACAAACACTATAAATTCCCAGGATCTCCGACAACTGAAGAAACAGTCGATTTACACCTTCTCTGGCCGCTCGTGAAGGTATTGCACATGTGTACGTTGTTGCAATAAGTGTCGAGGCCGATGCCTCCATTGCTGCTGACACAGTTCCGTGCGTTACTGGACGGGCGGGCCATGTCCTTCCGAAGAGCTCGAGTGGCAGGCATCTTGTTCATTGAATCTCTGAGTTGTGTGGCGAGTTGCCAGCTTGCATGTCTAAGTTAGTCGAGCGTGGCAAGTGCAGCTCTTGGAATGGGCTGAGTCTGTGAGTCAAGTGCAGCATCCCTGCCACTCGCTCTTTGATGGAAACTTGACGCTGGGGAGCAGCAGCACTTCTTGAGAGGCTGGAACGACGAGAGACGGCAGAGCTTTTGGGGAAGAATGCTCTCACTACGGTTGCCATGGTGGCCGTTGGAATCCCACCAAAACCTCCATTCTCGTCAAGGGTTAGCTTCAGAATATTTGAGGCCTGCCTGTGTGGAGGTGGATCGGCCGATGTTATGCACACGGAGCATCTGTAGTGCCAGTCCTGGATATGCAGTTTCCAGAAGCTTGTAATCAAACAAGGACAGCGAACTTCAATTTCATCTGTGAGGTGCTTGTCCAACGATCTCACTCCAATATCTTGAAACATGTGTCTTTATGTTGTTTGTTATATGGACCTCATTGAAGCCTAAATCCCTCAACTATATAATAGAATATGTATACGACTTATAATCCCACTCATCACAAAGGGTCTCTAGATTTGTATATCCACAATGATTTCATTGTAATTGAAGCATGTTGAACTACATATGCATACTAAACACAGGCTTTGAATTCACATGTCATGATTGATGGATCTTATAATATTCTAATGAAATGTCATTTGAATCAATGTTGAGATACTTCATAAAAGACACTAAATCCTCAAGGGTCGGGAACGACAATGACATTGTACAGAATTGGAGTATGTGCTCAAATAAAATGAGCCATTCTATGTTCATTGCAGTTAACAAAAATGGCAAGACCTATGCGATCAATTACAAAGAAATAAGAACATACACTTTCACCTCCTAGAAGTCGAAAGTGCCTATTCTACAACCACATACATACCTACCTTAATGAAGTTCCTTGCATGGTCCGTGCTTTTCGAACTTGCTCCCGCAGAAAAAGAAAATAAAACATAAAACAAATGAACATTGATATTAGCTACCAGCATGATGTTGAAGCCCGTTGACCCTATCTTGTTCAAGACTTCCCTTGTCCACAACAATGTTTGCTGCCTATTTTGTTCACAATCCCCTCCTGCACCAAAATAACTACCCATCGTGATGGTTATGAATTTTACTATGAGTGCCCCCCGCCCCCCCAACCGCGGGTAGATTTACCAATGCAACAAGATTTTTTTTGTAGAAATCTTATCAGTAGAGGTTGGAGAACAGGAAAATTGAATCAAATAACACCCACATACCTTAAACCATTGATCATGAGGGTTGTGTGAGTGAGAGGATGGGGATAGTTAAATTAAGATGGTAGCCCTTTTTTGTTCTTTCATTATTTGGAGATATTATGGAAGTTATCCAATGCAGCTCTAGAATGTTATGCTCTAGTATGTAATTGCAATTGTGTAGAAAAGGATGTGTGGCATATAAAGTCAATTTTCTAGTTATGGAATTTTCAAAGATTTCAATGGTCATGACTCACGGGGCCTCAAGCCACGAGCTTAATTTGGTGCCCCTTAGCCACATAAATTGGTCATCGACTTGTCTAATAACCCTTAAGCATTTAAGATTTCCTATCCAAGTTTCAAATAAGAACATGAGGTACATAATTCCCTTTCAAGCCAATTACGTCTAAAGTCACCGAGGAGTCTACTTTTTCACTTTTCATCCACTTTCTCAAAATGGAACAGGTGTGGAAGAGACTTGGGGTGTCCGTTGTGTTCCAAACTGCACTAACTAGTGTATTAAGTGTCATATGGTATTTTATGTTACTACAATAAACTCTTCTAGAGACGAGTTTAGAAATATTGTCATCTCAACTTACTTTCAAATCATCTAAATGCCAATTATTAAACAAAGTTTGGTATAATTTGCATCCTAACAAATTTATGATGAAATGTTGTCATGGATGATTGGAATATCTCGGGGCGATCACACCCCCTTACGTTTCATAACCACGTGAAATAATGGGATATTTAATGGGGGCTATTTATGCACCTCTCAATATTTTTTCCCTCCCTATTTGTAGATAAAAAGCTACTTTAACGTATTTCTTAGCATCCTATATTTATTTTTAATTGTTTAGAGGGGCTAATTTTTGGCACAATCTATTCTATAAATCATACAAATACCAAATACTGGACAAAAAAAACTATAGCATTGCGAAACCGACTATGTGAGCAACAAACGTTCCATACCATTGTCATTCATTTGTTTCCAATTAGTAATACCAATCCTAAACCCTGCAAAGTATCATTCGAAACACGACCAAAAACACTTGGATATTAGTTAAAGGGTCCCACATGTTCAGCGTCCTTGCAAAACTGAACCGCCATTAAGTTTTGCCAGCACATTCCTTCTCCCAAAAAATTCCCACAACATTTCCCTCCATACTAACGCGCTTGATTCAAAGTTGAATAGAAACTACACACTTCTTTATCCAGGCAATCAAACTCATAATTATTCTACTCATCCTACTACACACTTTTAGGAGGATCCTATGTCTATGACCATGTTTTTTTTTTTCATACTGATTACTATTACGAACCCTATTGTACATATAATCATGTAGAGGACAAATTTCCAATGCTATGGTAGATCTAACGAAATTGAAAATTTCACCCTAAACAAAAATAAATTGACCCCCTTTTTTTTATCTCATGTAGTTTTCTAAAGTTCCAATAGTCACCTCCCCGAGTGAAATATGGCTAAACAAATCACTTAGTAAGTGCTAGAAATGGCAATACTGTAAATTTATACTGCCCAAAACAATTTATAAGGAATGACAAATAACGTTAGGTCAATATAGAGTGTCGGTGACACTGCGCTAGGGTTTACATTTATAATTGAGCAAGACAATTAGAATTGGTGATACTAAATACATTACTTACTGTAGTGACCATGTAACTAATCTTATTTATAAGTGGGTTGTTGAGAGATTGTTTAGAGACAACTAACATGTTGAATTATACACTTGTGACATGATTTTGTCTTGTATGTGTTGTGGGGAGCAGATCTTACAATTTTGATTTCTCTAGGCCCCCATTAATGACAACAATATGGCAAATATTAAGGTGTTTGGGCCTTCAAAGCTCATTCTTAAAATTTGACCTCTATATTCCATGGCAAGGTTCGTAGTAAAGAATGTATTCACGTCTTATAGTTGAGAGAACTTACCAGTCCCATGAAATGTCATTTGAATCAATGTTGAGTGAATCATTAGCCTAAATGTTGAGTTACTACATTAAAAAGATATAATACCCTGAAGGATATGCAGCAACATTGACGTCACATCAAACGATGGTTACTTCGATTTGGTCGACGTTGGAGTATGTGCTCAAATCAAGTTAACTGGTCTAATCTTAATTCCGGTTAACAAACTTGGTAAATACTTCAAAGAATAAATAGGATCTTCACTTCCACCTTCCATAATTTTTGCATTCAAGCCCCGATTTTTCAAACTTCAAATGACCATCCACGTAATTCGCCATAGTTGCAAACTGGACGACGCAATCTTTGATCTGATCCAACGGCCAAGAAATCGTGTGGGGAGTATCGAGTTGGAAGTACCCACAATAGCGCCACACGCCTACCTCAATGAAGTTGTTCATACTATTGGTGCTCTTCATGCTCACTCATAAAACTAACTATTGTTCATGATGGCTCCAAGCCTAGTCGTTTGGTGCGGGGTAATTCAAGAACACCTTTCATTAATGCAAATTGGTTCCATCAATTATATGAAGATTTTCATGGTGACATCGCCCAATACGCATGCAAGCTTTGTGACCAAAACCGCTTTCCGAGTGTCTACACCCACAGCGGATCGGCTAGCGTCGAATTCAGAGCACCACTCCCCAAAAATCCAAGTGAAGCTTCTTCTTGAGTGACGATCATCGACGGTTTTGTCGAACATCGACAGTGACATCCCACAACAAAACTATCGAGTGGACACGTGGATGTGATTGGTAGATGGCAACTGCAAGGCTTATACCTGGGGAGGAGGCCGTGAACTCCCGTGTATTTTAAGGGTCGAGTGCGATAAATGGGTTATTCATTACCCAGGGGGGAGGGGGTAAGAGGGAGTATTATGTTTTTCCAGGAGAATTTCTTAGCACCCTTGAATTATGAGAATGATTTTTCTAAGATGAGGTATTTTTGGAGACCTCGTTAGTGCCTAAAGCATGTATTTCTTTACACCCTACAATTGTTACAAATTGTAAGATTGTACTTTGACACAAATTTGGATGCAAATTTCAAATCAACATCAAATGTACCACTTTGGTGGATGCATTTTCTCATGCACATTGATGACGTGGAGTCCTTGAATTGTGTTCATTGTATTCAATTCTTGTAGCCCATGGTTCATCACTTCTAGAAGGTAGGTAGTTTTATTTCTATCTGGAGCCCTACATTATGTATAAAGGTAGATCATACATATATGGGATGCTTGTGTGGACCTACTTCGTTTATAAAATCCACCCAACATGTATACATGACCACCTCTCTTCTATCACACACCGTTTTCTAAAGGAATGTTGGTGGACCTCTTCCCCCCCCTCACCAAAAAAGAAGAAACCATGGGGCTTATACACTAATATCATGTGCGATCAAGTTGTTTTTGTGAACAACTTGCATGTTCACTCATGCTACCTTGGGTCACTATGAGTTAGATTGCAAAAACTTATAACTTTGGTTAGTTATCGATATATCAACCACAATAAAATAAACCAACAAGTACTTGATTTCTATATTGTTGTTGTGTCCATAAATACTCAAAATAGTGGTTGTTCTTTTTATAAATTAGCGTGGGCAACCTGATCGTAAGTCTTAGTTTAGCTAAGAATGGACACTAGAAATATATGTGTAACGGTGAAATTATACTATGTGCTCGTAATACATCGACTATTCTAATTTTCAATAGCCATCGGCAATTGGGAGGGCCTAAGGATCACTCACACAGTACGTGAATCTTCAATTTTTGCTCCAATGGCTTTTTCATCCAAATCCCGATGTTGAACTTCCAAATAGCAATATATGTGATTTGCAATTGTTACCGGAAGAGAATAATGTACATATATCCGATCCGATATTCAAATAAGGTTGTGGAGTTGGAAGTGTCCACAATAGGGCCACATACTCGGGTGAGGGTCCCTCACTTGTAGCTTTCTCATAACCATTATATTATTGGTCATAGTAAAAATCTAGGTTTAATATTGAAACCAATCATATGTTGAAAAACAACAAACCTATGAGTAGTTACTATTTCAGCACCCTTTTCTTTCACCTAGTGAAGATCTCAATTATAGTCGTTTTTGGAGTTTTGTGGTGTTATAAGTGTTTATGCAATTTGCACATGATTGTTTTAAAAATTGATTACGTGCACTTTCAAATATCATATCATACTACATTTTAAATAGTAGGATGTCATATTTTGTTTCAAGTTAGAAAATTGTGTGCTTCAAAATGGTTCGAAATGGTTATCCACACTAGGTAATTGAAGTAAAGGGTGTGATATAGATTGGAGGTGCCTTTGATGGATGATGTATAAACCGTTGTTATCAATTGTGTTTTCTTGCATTTTTTTTCATTTGACCATGATTTGTGGTCCAAATCTCCGCACATATGGCATAGAACTTCATTGTATCTAGGCACATGCGTCCATTGAGTAGGTAAAACCATGACAAATTATATTTTTCCTCGGAAATATGACATTTCAATTGATTTGGTTTTGGAAATGGTATTAGATTCCACAAACTTAGGATGATGTGCTCCGGTTGGAAAATCGGAAGGAATCAACCGTCAATTTACAATGGCCTTATTTTTATCTATTCTTAAATTCCTAGATTCCAAATGGAAAAGTTTAAGTAGGTGTCACCTAGCCCAAGCCACATATATGGTGGAGATATAATTAATGTATTCAACTACATACGATATATATAGAACCTAGAAATCATGTAGATTTATGGTAGGTTTCAACTTGGACCACAAATTTTACAAAGTTGATGTGACATGCCACAACGACCTTCAAAATTTTGTGCGAATGAAGATGTGGTACATTCATTGCTTTTGGCACAACCAATCGGGCTATAAAGGGATTCATTTTTTCGCTCAGTCTTCATCCTATTGAGCGTTCGTGATCAACTCCTATCCTCTACCTCACTAAGTCCTATATTTGTAGTTTGTGTCATTTTGTAGAGTGTGGTACATCCGATGGCGACGATGTCCAATTTGAACAAGCCGCTTTGCGGCATCTTGTTCACAATCACGCTCGTCATGAGCATCTTGTTCCGTGAGGTACAATTTTTCATGCAAATCTTCAATTCAATATCATAGGCTTTCGTATTGATTTGCTTGAATGTTTAAGCAACTTCTATATGTGCTCTTATTATTGCAAGTCTTGTGTAATATGACAACAATATTTGCATCTCACTAGGTGAACAAGCTTATAAACGATGATTCATTGAATTATTATATAATTTCAACGTATGACGTTTATGTTTCCCAATGAGTGTAAGTTTCCAACCTCACAACATAGTAGGATGCATTTTGAATGCTATGCTATTTGTGATCCAAATATTGTCAACTAAACTACATGACATTTCACTTGTGATTTTGTAGACCTCATGCGGACGACCATATGGTGGCTTCGTCAACGAAGTTGCTTCATGCGCAAATGAACCATTTTTCAAGCGCACCGCCACCATAACGGCAAACATGGCGGTGCTTGATGTGTTGGGAAAGATGCATAGTGCAAATTCGGAGAGTGCATTTCACCTTCCAACAACACTTGGTCATGGAGTGTCACGAGCAAACTTGGTGGACCATGCTTACAACATGATCGTGGATCCCCGCAAATGCCAAGCGGCCGGCTTGATTTGTGACGAGTTTGTGAACTTTGATGACTTCAATGACGTCACCTCTCCTCAAATCGAGACAATTAATGATTTGCAACGAAATTTCTTTGTAGAATCGTCCCTCGTTTTGGGATCCGAGATGTCTCTCGACCGAAATTTGGGATCTCCTTTCCCAACCCGATCATTCTTGTCGAGTACCATAGCCAAAGCGTTACCATCGATCGACACTCACAACCTCGGCAAAATTCTTGAAATATTTGGAATTCGATATGGGACGCCCATGGCGAGCATGATCGAGACAACTGCCCGCTTGTGTGGAGACCCCGCTTTGCCGGGAGAAGAGAGGACATGCGCGGTCTCTTTCGAAGAAATCATGGCGTTTGCTACAACTCACCTCGGCGAGAATGTGCAACTCTCGGCCACCACCGGAGCACCTGTAGAGTCGGCACATGCTTCAACATCCACCGCGCCAATGAAGGTGATGGGTTACCGCAAGCACTCTCTCGAAGACGGGAAACGTGTGGTCGTGTGTCACGAGGTAATGTTCCCGAGTGCGATGTATTACTGTCATCGTGTGACGGGCGTCAAAGTCATCGATGTCAGCCTTGCAACTGCAACGGATCAGGCAATTCCAAGCAACAATCAGATTCAAGCTACCGCAATGTGCCACATGGACACGACTTTGTGGTTGTCACGCCACCCTGCTTTCGCGGCACTGCACATCGCTCGTGGTGATGAGGCTTGCCACTTCTTGTCGGCAGGGGACCTTGTGTTCGTGCAAGCTGCTACAACAAACCACGTGTAATGAAGCTCCCAGAAACATCTTCATCAAGGTTGCATGCATATAAGTGCAACAATACTGTGCTTGCTGCTGGCCAGCAAGGGGATTGTGCTCTTTGGTATATTTCATGTTGCAATTAGTGTTTGTGCTGAGGAATCGTGAGAAAAGACAGAGAGGATTCCTCGTTATTGTTTATGCATAGTGTTCTTAGTGGACGTAAACTCGTGTGTTTTCATACATATTCTCCGGCTAGATATGTTGTTCACGGAGGTTGGCAAGAATCCGATCCCTTCGGGGTTTGGAGCTTGGTGTACAATGTATTACTTATAGAGTTGATTGGATTTCAATTAATAAAATATAAATTATAGTACAGCTTCGTGTATTGTCATATGGCTCCTAGCTCTCTAATGATCGATTCCGGCGAAGGAGAAATAGACCAGAAACATCCTTAACTGAGGCAATATTCATGGATCACGATTGCTAACCGGATCACACAATTTACAGACGACTTTGTTCATGGGATAAGATCGAGAATGGGCTCATCCGGTTTTCAATCCTGAAGATTTGTGCTTCCAAGTTTCAAAATTGCAGTCAAACGATAAAGCTAGAAGAGGTCCAACTGAAATTGAGATCGATGCTTACATCAATCTGGATCATTGATTGCATTAATGTGCTTCAACTGTCGAACTCTCCAATGTTGCACTTCCCTCATTTTTCAGTGATCAAGAACTCATCTCACGATGCAGCATCGCATCGTGATCCCTGTATACACCATCGCATTCCACAAACCCCTTCTACCCGCACGTCCTGAAGTTTCCAGTACTCAAGTTGCAAGGTGTCAACTTAATACCCAGCAACAGAAGTCACAGCACCCAATTCGTCAAAAGAATTTGTGGAGACCAATCTCTTGCATGAAAACAACGTAATCCCAGACGCACCACATTTCGAAACCATTTTATGACCCCACCATGGAAACCACATCAAAACACGCTCATGGCCACTCCACCGCTAATCCTGTAACTGGATTCCTCACAATGCAGGACGACCCCAGTGCTCAAAATAAAGTAAACATCGTTAAAGGATGTCGTACTGAACGAAGACATTTTCACAACATCTCTAGACTCCGATGTTGAAAATTGGTGTACTTCGTTAAAGCATCAGATTCTGTATTCAAACAAGGACATCCCGTCATCCTCCAGGGCCAATGCAAACTCAACTAGTTGCATCCCACATATTGCCTATCAATTGGGCATCTCGTCAGACTGAACTCTAAAATCTAAGCTCCGGGGACGGGCACAGCCTCAGCAGCATCGGGCTCTGCATCATCTCCCACAACTGGCCTATCAATCTTGGCTCCAACCTCCTCGCTGTAATCACCGTGTACCTGTGCACTCAAATAAGTACATCTTAGTAGGTCGCTCGACACTCCCAACTAAATACCCGCACTGCAACTCCCACATCAGCTCTCCAACAAAACTTTAGTGGTTCAAATTTGAGCATGGCCATCCCGCAAATCTATTACTCACCTCCATCAGCTTCATGAGGTCGAATTTGGGTGCCTTCAGAATCTTAACCTTCCTGATGCAAGCGTTCTGGAGTGGGTAGATTCCTTGTGTCGCCTTCTCGATCTCCTTTCCAATCACCTCCGGAATGAATTTCGCCACCAACTCCTTCAAGTCGCACGTCTGAGCTTCACGCACCATGATTTCTCTCATCTTTCGCCTGATCTGCAATTCAGGCCAAGGAATTCACGTTTGCACCATTTACTCATTCATACAGTTCAAAGCCTAATCTGCAATTCAGGCCAAGGAAATCACATTTGCGTCATTCACACAGTTCACACCTAACCCTAAAATAAATCCCAGACCAACCATTCCTCTACTGCATTCATTGTTTTGGACGAAAGGTATTCGATGACAATTGCTCATCATTCTTCAAATTCTATGTGGCTTGGTTCCCAAAACTGTCAGGGCATCCCATGCATGTGATAATCGTACCTGACGAATTTGGCTGCTCTGTGCGTAACATGTTCGCTTGATCTGGTTGGGCCTCTTCTTCGTGAACGCAATGCAAAAAATGCGAAGCATGTAGTTGTCTGTGGTCTTCACGTCAACGTGAGCCTCGATCAGACTCTGCCACTTGCGCACCAGAGACCGAAGCTTGTCGGTTGTGAAGTCCATGCCCTGCATTCACAACAGATTCCCATTCAATATTCTCCATTCTCTAGCCCCTCCCTCATTAATCCATGCCTTGCATGATCCGCTGCACGTTAACCCTAATTTTCTGGGCAGCACAACCTCCATGCTCCCATCACAGATGCACAAGCCCGGCTTCTTGCTATGGACTCTCATTTCTAGCAACCCCTACCCTAACCCTAATATAACCCCATCCCAACCCACAGGAGTGAAACTGTCCACGCACCCAGAAGTTCGTCAGGACATTCTTGCCCTGCACATCCTCGGCCCTCAGCTTGATCTTGCGGTAAGCCTGGTCCTCATCCTGCTGCAAGTCGGCCAGAGACACCTCGAACACTCGGCCCTTCAGCCCGTCGGAGGCAATCTGCAAACCACCCCAACACACTCCTCGTCACTCTCACGCTCCTCCACACACCAAGCGATCACACAAATCTCAAAACCCTTCCTAACAAAACACCGGCGGAAATAGCACAACGACTCACCTTGGTTCCCTGGGTACGGGTGACGAGGGTCTTGCCCAAAGACCGCTGCGTGAAGGTGGTGGGCGCCTTGATGTCATACCAGTCCTTCTTGGAGAAGGGGTCGACAATTTTCTTCTTGCCTCCCTTCTTTCCCTTGGAAATACGCTTGTTCTTGCCGACCGCCATGGCTCAGGGCCTGTGTTGTGCGAGCCGGAGCAAGAGACACGCGAAAGAGAGACTCTCCCAACCTGCTCACCCTTTGTCCAGCCGCACCCCCCAAACCCTAATTCCCACTGCCCCGTTCACACCGGCGTCCCTGGCCCTCCCCTCCGTGCCTGTTATTTGCGAACAGACCCTTGAAAGACTTCCGACGGATCTTTGAGTTACACGTGACGTGGCAAGCGATGCTATTTTAAGAAACATTATGAATTGTGCCGAGGGTGGGTTTACAGTTTACACTAGGATATGTGAGCCTACTACAATAGGCCACTTGTTTTAGAATTCTTTGAGTCTTTATTAAGTATGTAACATGTCTCTTCATTTCAGAATGCAAATCTAGGAGTGGTGTACAGTGGAAATTATAGAAGAAAAGTGTTTGTTTTAGACTCACATAGATTAGTACCATCTTACTTCACTCATTCATGTATGAAGTGAAAGTCTCACATGTCAAAAACACA
This sequence comes from Polytrichum commune, assembly GCA_950295325.1. NCBI lineage: Eukaryota > Viridiplantae > Streptophyta > Polytrichopsida > Polytrichales > Polytrichaceae > Polytrichum > Polytrichum commune. The sequence goes on from OX485806.1 coordinate 18,530,353, forward strand.
TTGATTGAAACATTTGAAAAGGTTGATGTGGCACAAGATTAAGTCATCCTTCAACATGCAAAAGTGTTGAGAATATCACATGGACGTAGGTTTATTTGGTTAGTTTTTTCATGCTCACCCAATATTTTACTCAATAAAGTTACGTAATGAAACTTGTGTCAATTCAACAAATCCGTGGTGAGGTACTATCAAAAACTCAATTGAATATTGGACCTCCCTTCATTTAGTTGAGATTATCAAGAGTGCATGTATGTGGGTTATTTAAATGAACACATGAGTCTCCCCAATTTTGTTAACTCTTAAGTCTGAAGTATTTTGTATGATTTGAGCTTGGGGGTGCACTCTTCATTGAGAGTGGGGAGCCACGTGCATGCATGAGTCTTATATACATCATTTTCACCGGATGAAACTATAAACCGTAAAATAGAAAAATATAAACCATTAATGGACAATATTGCCAACAAAGGTTGGAAGATAGACCCACTAATTGTCATCACTGCAGGCGCTAGGGCCGCCACACATATCCCCTCTATGGATAACATTGAAACAACATTTAAAACCCCTAAGCAAAGCATCAAGAACACATTTGAGGCAATTAATGTCATCGCTATACAATATGCTATGTCCATAATTCTGCACAAAAGAAGGATAGAAAATAACGAGCCAATACCACTTGACACACAACTACCATAAGAACTCCCAAAACACCAGCCAATCAATAAATAAAAGATATCACAATAAACTAATGGAAGGCTCATGACTCAACATCCACCCCACAAAGTTATAACCTTTGCCCCTACAAGCACTACAACCGCACCAACACATGGCCAAACTTGGTCACCCCAGTTTCTACAGTGCCCACCCCAAGAGGGGTTAGTAGTCCTGCACCACTGATATTATGTCCAGTGGACATAATATCAAGGGTGGGTTGAATGGGCATTTCAATCATGCTGATCCCATCAGGGGTCAGCGTTTCTTCTCTCTACATCATTTTCATGACCATTACCCATCCCCATGTGTATAGTTGTAAGCCAAACTCTCATCAAATATTTTTTTGTATACCCACATGGTACAATACGGGCTAGTATGTTGAGTGCATGCCCCAAGATTTTGAGGATGTAACCTAGTCCAATCTCTTTCAAACATGTGTTACCCCACCCCCTCCTTACATGGACCTACAACAACACCTAATCACAAGTCACTCAATCAAGAAAAAGTAACCAAATCATACCCAAATGCCTTATTTTAACATTTTTGCCTCGAGTGTTTGAAGGTCATCTAGAAGAAGGGGGAGGGGGGTCACTTAACACGGTCCATGGTGTATGACGTGGATGAACAAAAGGGTATTTGATCAAAATATGGCTATAAACTATATACATATGCGATGGGTATTGTTCGACCTAGTTTTGTAGAAATATTCTAGGGGAGTGTCATGGTAGTATGAATTTTGGGGTAGAGATAGATGTATTACAAGGAAACCCCCCCCCCCTCCCCATAAGGCTTGTATTATGAGGAGTTTATTACACCCAAACATCCCTTATACCCCATGTTGCCATTGTCATCTTCCGTCATTTACAAAATTCAAGCCTATGACCATAAATGAGACAATTTGCTTTGGGAAGTCTTAATTGTTTGCAAATATGAGATTTTTATTTAGTATATGATTTGTATGTCTTGTCTTCTTTTATGTCATAACTTTTCTTTCTTCTATCCAAGGGTTCTAAATAAAACAGTCATGCACTCATGTAGCTCCCCCCTTCCCCCCCCCCCCTTTCAAAGTTAAGTTACTTCAACCATTTTAGTTTGCAGCTTTTTGAGCTTATATTTTATGTTTATATTGCCTCAGGTCTATTAGCTTATCCAATTCCAATAATTAAAATATTTGATTGGACTCATTCCAATTTCATAATCATAAGGACATGTATCTTATTAAAGTACGTGATGTACTTGATGTTTATTCATAAAAAATGCACATCTTAAAAGTCATGGCACTTATTTTATGAAATCAATTCAAATTTTGGTCCACTTCCAAAGGAAATGGATACCCTAATTTACCTCGTCGACCATGTGTGATGACCTTGAATGAAATCAAATTTGTGGGAATTACAGTACATGAGTTGAAAGCACCGACTTCATACTCGAGTTCTTCAAAAAAATTAGATACTTCTTCAGACTCAAAATTGAAGGGCTTCAAAACACCATGATTGTCACATTATTTTGGGGTATGTTCTACCTTGCAACTTGAGTACTGGAAACTTCAGGACGTTGCGGGTAGAAGGGGTGTGTGGAATGCGATGGTGTATACAGGAATCACGATGCGATCCGGCATCGTGAGATGAGTTCTTGATCACTGAAACATAAGGGAAGTGCAACATCGGAGAGTTCGACAGTTGAAGCACATTAATGCAGTCAATGATCCAGATTTATGTAAAGCATCAATCTCAATTTGAATTGGACCTCTTCTATCCTACTAATTTGAGTGCACAGGTACACGGTGATTACAGCGAGGAGGTTGGAGCCAAGATTGATAGGCCAGTGGTGGGAGATGATGCAGAGCCCGATGCTGCTGCTGAGGCTGTGCCCGTCCCCGGAGCTTAGATTTTAGAGTGCAGTCTGACGAGATGTCCAATTGATTAGGCAATATGTGGGATGCAACTAGTTGAGTTTGCATTGGCCCTGGAGGATGACGGGATGTCCTTGTTTGAATACAGAATCTGATGCTTTAACGAAGTACACCAATTTTCAACATCGGAGTCTAGAGATGTTGTGAAAATGTCTTCGTTCAGTACGACATCCTTTAACGATATTTACTGTATTTTGTGCATTGGGGTCGTCCTGCATTGTGAGGAATCCAGTTACAGGATTAGCGGTGGAGTGGCCATGAGCGTGTTTTGATGTGGTTTCCATGGTGGGGTCATAAAATGGTTTCGAAATGTGGTGCGTCTGGGATTACGTTGTTTTCATGCAAGAGATTGGTCTCCACAAATTCTTTTGACGAATTGGGTGCTGTGACTTCTGTTGCTGGGTATTAAGTTGACACCTTGCAACTTGAGTACTGGAAACTTCAGGAGGTTGCGGGTAGAAGGGGTTTGTGGAATGCGATGGTGTATACAGGGATCACGATGCGATGCTGCATCGTGAGATGAGTTCTCGATCACTGAAAAATGAGGGAAGTGCAACATTGAAGACTTCGACAGTTGAAGCACATTAATGCAATCAATGATCCAGATTTATGTAAGCATCGATCTCAATTTCAGTTGGACCTCTTCTAGCTTTATCGTTTTGACTCCAATTTTGAAACTTGGAAGCACAAATCTTCAGGGTTGAAAACCGGATGAGCCCATTCTCGATTCCATCCCATGAACGAAGTCGTCTGTAAATTGTGTGATCCGGTTAGCAATCGTGATCCATGAATATTGCCTCAGTTAAGGATGTTTCTGGTCTATTTCTCCTTGGCCGGAATCGGTCATTAGAGAGCTAGGAGCCATATGACAATACACGAAGCTGTACTATAATTTATATTTTATTAATTGAAATCCAATCAACTCTATAAGTAATACATTGTACACCAAGCTCCAAACCCCGAAGGGTTGGATTCTTGCCAACCTCCGTGAACAACTTATCTAGCTGGAGAATATGTATGATGAAAACACATGAGTTTACGTCCATTGAGAACACTATGCATAAACAATAACGAGGAATCCTCTCTGTCTTGTCTCACGATTCCTCAGCACAAACACTAATTGCAACATGAAATATACCAAAGAGCACAATCCCCTTGGCCAGCAGCAAGCACAGTATTGTTGCACTTATATGCATGCAACCTTGATGAAGACGTTTTTGGAAGCTTCATTACACGTGGTTTGTTGTAGCAGCTTGCACTAACACAAGATCCCCTGCCGACAAGAAGTGGCACGCCTCGTCACCACGAGCAATGTGCAGTGCTGCGAAAGCAGGGTGGCGTGACAACCACAAAGTCGTGTCCATGTGGCACATTGCGATAGCTTGAATCTGATTGTTGCTTGGAATTGCCTGATCCGTTGCACTTGCAAGGCTGACATCGATGACTTTGACGCCCGTCACATGATGACAGTAATACATCGCACTCGGGAACATTACCTCGTGACACACGACCGCACGTTTCCCGTCTTCAAGAGAGTGCTTGCGGTAACCCATCACCTTCATTGGCGCGGTGGATGTTGAAGCATGTGCCGACTCTACAGGTGCTCCGGTGGTGGCCGAGAGTTGCACATTCTCGCCGAGGTGAGTTGTAGCAAACGCCATGATTTCTTCGAAAGAGACCGCGCATGTCCTCTCTTCTCCCGGCAAAGCGGGGTCTCCGCACAAGCGGGCGGTTGTCTCGATCATGCTCGCCATGGGCGTCCCATATCGAATTCCAAATATTTCAAGAATTTTGCCGAGGTTGTGAGTGTTGATCGATGGTAACGCTTCGGCTATGGCACTCGACAAGAATGATCGGGTTGGGAAAGGAGATCCCAAATTTCGGTCGAGAGACATCTCAGATCCCAAGACGAGGGACGATTTTACAAAGAAATTTCGTTGTAAATCGTTGATTGTCTCAATTTGAGGAGAGGTGACGTCATTGAAGTCATCAAAGTTCACAAACTCGTCACAAATCAAGCCAGCCGCTTGGCATTTGCGGGGATCCACGATCATGTTGTAAGCATGGTCCACCAAATTTTCTTGTGACACTCCATGACCAAGGGTTGTTGGAAGGTGAAATGCACTCTCCGAATTTGCACTATGCATCTTTCCCAACACATCAAGCACCGCCATGTTTGCCGTTATGGTGGCGGTGCGCTTGAAAAATGGTTCATTTGCGCATGAAGCAACTTCGTTGACGAAGCCACCATATGGTCGTCCGCATGAGGTCTACAAAATCACAAGTGAAATGTCATGTAGTTTAGTTGAGAATATTTGGATCACAAATAGTGTAGCATTCAAAATGCATCCTACTATGTTGTGAGGTTGGAAACTTACACTCCTTGGGAAACATAAACGTCATACGTTGAAATTATATAATAATTCAATGAGTCATCGTTTATAAGCTTGTTCACCTAGTGAGATGCGAATATTGTTGTCATATTACACAAGACTTGCAATAATAAGAGCACATATAGAAGTTGCTTAAACATTCAAGCAAGTCAATACAAAAGCCTATGATATTGAATTGAAGATTTGCATGAAAAATTGTACCTCGCAGATCAAGACGCTCACGACGAGCGTGATTGTGAACAAGATGCCGCAAGGCGGCTTGTTCAAATTGGACATCGTTGCCATCGGATGTACCACACTCTACAAAATGACACAAACTACAAATATAGGACTTAGTGAGGTAGGGGATAGGAGTTGATCACGAAGAATAGGATGAAGACTGAGGAAAAAAATGAATCCCTTTACAGGCCGATTGATTATGCCAAAAGCAATGAATGTACCACATCTTCGTTTGCACAAAATTTTGAAGGTCGTTGTGGCATGTCACGTCAACTTTGTAAAATTTGTGGTCCAAGTTAAAGCCTACCATAAATCTACATGAGTTCTAGGTTCTATATATATCGTATGTAGTTGAATACATTGATTATATCTCCACCATATATGTGGCTTGGGCTAGGTGACACCTACTTAAACTTTTTCCATTTGGAATCTAGGAATTTAAGAATAGATAAAAATAAGGCCATTGTAAATTGACGGTTGATTCCTTCCGATTTTCCAACCGGAGCACATCATCCTAAGTTTGTGGAATCTAATACCATTTCCAAAACCAAATCAATTAAAATGTCATATTTCCGAAGAAAAATATAATTTGTCATGTTTTCACCTACTCAATGGACGCATGTGCCTAGATACAATGAAGTTCTATGCCATATGTGCGGAGATTTGGACCACAAATCATGGTCAAATGAAAAAAACCATTGAAAAAAATACAATTGATAACAACGGTTTATACATCATCCATCAAAGGCACCTCCAATCTATATCACACCCTGTACTTCAATTACCTAGTGTGGATAACCATTTCGAACCATTTTGAAGCACACAATTTTCTAACTTCAAACAAAATATGGCATCCTACTATAATTGAGATCTCCACTAGGTGAAAGAAAAGGGTGACTATTTATAAGTTTGTTGTTTTTCAACATATGATTGGTTTCAATATTAAACCTAGATTTTCACTATGACCAATAATATAATGGTTATGAGAAAGCTACAAGTGAGGGACCCTCACCCGAGTATGTGGCCCTATTATGGACACCTCCAACTCCATAATCTTATTTGAATATCGGATCGGATCTATGTACATTATTCTCTTCCGGTAACAATTGCAAATCACATATAATGCTATTTGGAGGTTCAACTTCGGGATTTGGATGAAAAAACCATAGGAGCAAAAATTGAAGATTCACGTACTATGTGAATGATCCTTAGGCCCTCCCAATTGCCAATGGCTATGGAAAATTAGAATACTTGATTTATTATGAGATCATATTATAATTTCACCGTTACACATATATTTCTAGTGTCCATTTTTAGGTACACTAACAGTTACGATTAGATTGCCCACGCTAATTTATAAAAAACAACCACTATTTTGAGTATTTATGGACACAACAACAATATAGAAATCAAGCATTTGTTGGTTTGTTTTATTGTGGTTGATATATCGATAACGAACCAAAGTGATAAGATTTTGCAATCTAACTCATAGTGACACAAGGTAGCATGAGTGAACATGCAAGTTGTTCACAAAAGCAACTTGATCGCACATGATATTAGTGTATAAGCCCCATGGTTTCTTCTTTTTTGGTGAGGGGGGGGGGGAAGAGGTCCACGAACATTCCTTTAGAAAACGATGTGCGATAGAAGAGATAGTGTCATGTATACATGTTGGGTGGAATTTATAAATGAAGTAGGTCCACACAAGCATCCCATATATGTATGATCTACCTTTATATATAATGTAGGGCTCCAGATAGAAATAGAACTACCTACCTTCTAGAAGTGATGAACCATGGGTTACAAGTGTTGAATGCAATGAACATAATTCAAGGACTCCATGTCATCAATGTGCATGAGAAAATGCATCCCCCAAAGTGGTACATTTGATGTTGATTTGAAATTTGCATCCAAATTTGTGTCAAAGTACAATCTTACAATTTGTAACAATTGTAGGGTGTAAAGAAATACATGCTTTGGGCACTAACGAGGTCTCCAAAAATACCTCATCTTAGAAAACTTATTCTCATAATTCAAGGGTGCTAAGAAATTCTCTTGGAAAAACATCATACTCCCTCTTACCCCCTCCCCCCTGGGTAATGAATAACCCATTTATCGCACTCGACCCTTAAAATACACAAGAGTTTGCGGCCTCCTCCCCATGTATAAGCCCTACAGTTGCCATCTGCCAATCACATCCACGTGTCCACTCGATAGTTTTGTTGTGGGATGTCACTGTCGATGTTCGACAAAACCGTCGATGATCATCACTCAAGAAGAAGCTTCACTTGGATTTTTGGGGAGTGGTGCTCCGAATTTGACGCTAGCCGATCCGCTGTAGGTGTAGACACTCGGAAAACGGTTTTGGTCACAAAGCTTGCATGCGTATTGGGCGATGTCACCATGGAAATCTTCATATAATTGATGGAACAATAGGGTTCGTATTAGTAATCAGTAAGAAGAAAAAAAAACATGGTCATAGACATAGGATCCTCCTAAAAGTGTGTAGTAGGACGAGTAGAATAATTATGAGTTTGATTGCATGGATAAAGAAGTGTGTAGTTACTATTCAACTTTGAATCAAGCGCGTTAGTATGGAGGGAAATGTTGTGGGAATTTTTTGGGAGAAGAAATGTGTTGGCACTCCTCAATGGCCGTTGAGTTTTGCAAGGACGTTGAACATGTGGGACCCTTTAACTAGTATCCAAGTGCTATTGCTTGTGTTACGAATGGTACTTTGAATGCTTTAGGACTGGAATTACTAATTGAAACCAAATGAATGATAATTTGAATGGTATGGAACGTTTGTTGCTCACATTGTCGGTTTCGCAATGCTATAGTTTTTTTTCCACTATTTGGTATTTGTACGATTTATAGAATAGATTGTGCCAAAACTTAACCCCTCTAAAGAATTACAAATAAATATAGGGTGCTTAAAAACAAGTCAAAGTAGCTTTTTATCTACAAATAGGGAGGGAAAAAATATTGAGAGGTGCATAATGCCCATTAAATATTCCATTATTGCACGTGGCTATGAAATGTAAGGGGGTGTGTTCGCCCTGAGATATTCCAATCATCCATGACAACATTTCATCATAAATTTGTTAGGATGCAAATTATACCAAACTTTGTTTAATAATTGGCATTTGGGTGATTTGAAAATAAGTTGAGATGACAATATATTTCTAAACTCGTCTCTAGAAGAGTTTATTGTAGTAACATAAAATACCATATGACACTAAATACACTAGTTAGTGCAGTTTGGAACACAACGGACACCCCAAGTCTCTTCCACACCTGTTCCATTTTGAGAAAGTGGATGAAATGTGAAAAAGTAGACTCCTCGGTCACTTTAGTCGTAATTGGCTTGAAAGGGAATTATGTACCTCATGTTCTTATTTGAAACTTGGATAGGAAATCTTAAATGCTTAAGGGTTATTAGACAAGTCGATGACCAATTTATGTGGCTAAGGGGCACCAAATTAAGCTCGCGGCTTGAGGCCCCGTGAGTCATGACCATTGAAATCTTAAAAAATCGCATAACTAGAAAATTGACTTTATATGCCACACATCCTTTTCTACACAATTGCAATTACATACTAGAGCATAACATTCTAGAGCTGCATTGGATAACTTCCATAATATCTCCAAATAATGAAAGAACAAGAAAGGGCTGCCATCTTAACTTAACTATCCCCGTCCTCTCACTCACACAACCCTCATGGTCACTGGTTTAAGGTATGTGGGTGTTATTTGATTTTTTTTTCCTGTTCTCCAACCTCTACCGATAAGATTTCTACAAAAAATATCTTGTTGCATTGGTAAATCTACCCGCGGTTGGGGGGCGGGGGGGGGGGGGGCACTCATAGTAAAATTCAGAACCATCACAATGGGTAGTTATTTTGGTGCAGGAGGGGCTTGTGAGCAAAATAAGCAGCAAACATTGTTGTGGACAAGGGAAGTCTTGAACAAGAAAGGGTCAACGGGCTTCAACATCATGCTGGTAGCTAATATCAAGGTTCATTTGTTTTATTTTTTATTCTCTTTTTCTGCGGGAGCAAGTTCGGAAAGCACGGACCATGCAAGGAACTTCATTAAGGTAGGTATGTATGTGGTTGTAGAATAGGCACTTTCGACTTCTAGGAGGTGGAAGTGTAGGTTCTTATTTCTTCAGGCCATTCACGATCATGGTACTACTTTTGGGACAAAGGACTTAAGGACTTTGTCGCATTGATCTTGGTTTTTATCATGATTTACTATTATTTGATCAATAAATTTTACATAAATAAGTAGATAGTTTATAAGATTTATCAAGAATTTTTATTATTATTTAATAATCACCCTAAACCCTAGGCCACATCAGTGGCATTTTTTTGTTATTTAGGTGTGCATTGGTGGTCAATTATTTCTTTTTATGTATCTTGGTACCTTGGTAAAAGTGTCATGTGTCCATTCATATAATTTTTTTTGTCCAATTCTAATACTAGACGTTCCTTTTACGTGTGGCCGTGAGTATATGTATATTTGGACATGTTTGGTGCCACATGTAAAGTTGGGCAATTGCTATTCAATACATATTTGGTTCTATTGGTACACACTTGAACGATGAGTGTGAGGAAAAAAATTGGGATCGTTTCGATTGATTCTTGTTGTCCTTTTCATTCCTTGATCCTAAGGTGAACAATTAAGACAACACTCCTGAATGTCCTTTAAGGAATCAAAAGGATATCTTAGATGACCCTATTCCTTCTAAATTAACTTTGTCAGTGTACTCGATATGGAGTATGAAATGTAGGTATGATCCAAAATATGCTTCACAATACAAATCTAAGCATACCAAGCATGTGAAGTTATCCAAAAATGTCCGTTTTCCGTTAGACGGCCAAAAGTAGTACCCTAACTGTGAATGGCCCCTCTTTGTAATTGATCGCATAGGTCTTGCCATTTTTGTTAACTGCAATGAACATAGAATGGCTCATTTTATTTGAGCACATACTCCAATTCTGTACAATGTCATTGTCGTTCCCGACCCTTGAGGATTTAGTGTCTTTTATGAAGTATCTCAACATTGATTCAAATGACATTTCATTAGAATATTATAAGATCCATCAATCATGACATGTGAATTCAAAGCCTGTGTTTAGTATGCATATGTAGTTCAACATGCTTCAATTACAATGAAATCATTGTGGATATACAAATCTAGAGACCCTTTGTGATGAGTGGGATTATAAGTCGTATACATATTCTATTATATAGTTGAGGGATTTAGGCTTCAATGAGGTCCATATAACAAACAACATAAAGACACATGTTTCAAGATATTGGAGTGAGATCGTTGGACAAGCACCTCACAGATGAAATTGAAGTTCGCTGTCCTTGTTTGATTACAAGCTTCTGGAAACTGCATATCCAGGACTGGCACTACAGATGCTCCGTGTGCATAACATCGGCCGATCCACCTCCACACAGGCAGGCCTCAAATATTCTGAAGCTAACCCTTGACGAGAATGGAGGTTTTGGTGGGATTCCAACGGCCACCATGGCAACCGTAGTGAGAGCATTCTTCCCCAAAAGCTCTGCCGTCTCTCGTCGTTCCAGCCTCTCAAGAAGTGCTGCTGCTCCCCAGCGTCAAGTTTCCATCAAAGAGCGAGTGGCAGGGATGCTGCACTTGACTCACAGACTCAGCCCATTCCAAGAGCTGCACTTGCCACGCTCGACTAACTTAGACATGCAAGCTGGCAACTCGCCACACAACTCAGAGATTCAATGAACAAGATGCCTGCCGCTCGAGCTCTTCGGAAGGACATGGCCCGCCCGTCCAGTAACGCACGGAACTGTGTCAGCAGCAATGGAGGCATCGGCCTCGACACTTATTGCAACAACGTACACATGTGCAATACCTTCACGAGCGGGCCAGAGAAGGTGTAAATCGACTGTTTCTTCAGTTGTTGGAGATCCTGGGAATTTATAGTGTGTGTTTCTCTGAGATTGTATAAAGATGAACATAGGACGAGCTCGCCTAATGTCGAGAAAAAGTTGTACTTGACCAGGTGTTCATAAAACGGTTTAAAAGATTTGTATTGAACAATTTGCAAACTACTTGAAAGTTATTCACACATGGGCTAGGGATTCGCGGTGTCTACGGAAACTCGTCCAACTCAGTCAACTATAGTATAACCTGCAAAGGGGCCTTTATTGACTGCAATTATATAGAAATATGTTTTCAAGTAATAATGTCATTTGGCCCCTGGTGTCGCTAAGATTGGGTTCATTACTGTGAATTCTTACAGCTGGAAAAATTTACAATAAATTTAGTCTTAATCTTTGAAAAAAAAATTACGATGACCTCAAGTTTAGAATGAATGCAAGGAGTATGAAAAAAAAATTCCAAGTTCAAAATATTTAAGGTCATGGAATTTACGCTCAAAAAAATATTTAGTCAGTTGCTTTTATGCATCACTTTTGATGATAGGTTTTGAAAATCTTATATTGATATTTTGTATTTGAGTACCTAACTTAACAATAGAGGTCATTGTGAAAAAATATATATTTTAAACAACATTTTGCTACTACTTATAGGCGTTTGACCAAGAAAATCATGGCTTCCATATACCGGAGCACTTTCTTGGTCCACTTTACTATGCTTGCACCCAAGTAACATTCAATTTGGGACTGATGTTCATCAAGTTTTTTACACAAAACATAATGCCCTCTGCCAGCACGTACACAAACACACCCATGTAAGTGCATTTTTGTTTAACATGGTGTTATTATAAAAGGGAGTAGGTAGCTTCAACCGTTGATTTATGTTAAAGACATCTTAATAAGATAACATGTCTCATGTCTTGTGTCTTGTTTATCGTTACATGAACCAAGGCAACATGATCAACATGGATGTCATACTCTTCAATCTCTATATGCATCACATCCAACATCATTTTTTGCAATCTTGTGTCTACACTATATGTCTTGATTTAGTGTGGCAATACATTTGATGCGTCACTTTGACTAGTGTGCCCTCCATGGCTTGTCATTGTATGATTGTAGCAACAAGTGTCACATGCCACCTTCTTTTGTTGTTTCCAATGATTATAAAAATCATCTACATGGTTCAAAGATGATTAGTGTGGTGCACATTTAATCAAAATGTACAATGTAGTGGACATGTTTGTGAAGTTTTTGCCCACAATACATATCCCTTAAGATGATGTAACTTTGCAAATTGACACACACATAGATATTTGAAATAGGATTTATTTTCTCTAAGTGCTTCACGATTTTTGCATAGGAATATATGTGTGTCACAAACTCTTCTTAGGACTTTGGAAATACCAATATTTTTTTGAAGAGAGTTGAAGAAAATAAAATTGAGTGTGTGAAGTAATATTTAAGCAAAGGAATATTGTAAAGGATGCCCATTTCATCACGGGGAGGTCACTTCATTGTCAAGTTGCCACCATGTGCGGACAAAGTTTGCTACCCCTATATTACATGCCATATATAATTTTAAAATTTATGATATTTTTTCTACATATACATAACCATTGATAGTATCTTTTGTATATTTTTTGAAATTTGTAGTCATATTTATTTATTTTTAGTAATTGTTTTAGTTCAATTCTGTGTCATTCTAGTTAGAAACGGTATGTTTTATGAAAAAAACAAATCATCAAATTTAGTTACCACTTTTAACTATGTCATAGGTACTGTGTATATCTACTCATGAAAAAAAATTGATAAAATTTTGACCCATTTTGGTGGTGCAACTTACCAAAAGAAGATTTTTTTTGGTCGCACGTGGTGTTCAACTTGACAATGGAGTGATCTACCCGTGCATTTCATATTTTTTAGTGCCAGAATAAAGTTTCCATGTGGAATTCAAGTGGATCTCAAGTAATGTTGGTTAGCATATAGTTAGTTTGTATTTAAATAGAGAGCCTTCTATGAAACTTTGTTTTCACTTGCAAGATGATTTAGAGCACCTTTAAGTTATGATAAGTACACAAAATGATCCTATTAATGTGGGTGGGAAATTAGTGTGGACCACATTTACCTTTCTAGTCAAGGTGGAAATAATGTGGATCTATGACCTTGGGACTTTCCCAAAGTCTTCCATGAAGCCTTGCAACCAACACATTGAATATTATCTATAGGACAAAATGAGCACAAAACAATATAATCACCCACACTATTTTCTAGAAATCAATGTGGCACACGCTAATTTTCTGCGAGAAATTTAGCGTGGGCTGAAAACCATTTGTTTTGTGGTTTTCGGGGGAACAACGTCGCTACAATTAGGGTTTCTTTCGCAGAGGCTCCCTGCGTCCACCCTCGTTGTTCGAAGACCTTCCTGGTGGATCCTGATAACGTTCAAAAATTGCGTTGCCCCAATCTTTTAACAGAACTTCGACAAGGTGAATGCAAAGCTAGCCTAGCTCTACCCGCGGAATTGCGCACATGTTAGGATTTGATTCATTATCGAAAGGGGCCTCTGAATGTGTGATAAGCCGAAAATCTAAATAATGAAGTTACTGCCGTCCAGCCCGTTGCTCGAAGCATTCTACTTACCATGACAAACCTCTTGCGGTTGTGGCAGGAATGGGAACGTGAGCTGGTGAAGATGTGATTTAATTTTGAAATTAAACTGTCTGCAAGTCAAGCTGCTCGAGCCGATCTCTTGTCAAGTTGTGCGTTCGAGACTTAGGTCTTGAACATCACCTTGGCAAGATGACTCTTTCTCGTTTGCAATCCTTATCGGTCGTCGCTGGGTTTTCTGCTATGACTGCGTGGTACGCGTGTCTTCAGCCCCTCTTCTGTCATTGTTCATTGAAGTTCATATTTCCTCTCAAACTTGATACTCACGCGGATCATTCGTTTTGCAACAATGTTGTGGCCTGTTTTGGTGATTACACCAAAGCATTGCGTTGCTCGGACTAATTCTTCACAGAATGGTGCCCGTGAAGTATGATGCCGTGCGGTTCGAAACCCCTCAAGAATTGAAATCAGACTTGAAATCAGGTAAGTTATAGGGTTTTTTTCCATTTCTGTGAGCAAGATTTCTGCCACCGCCATGCTGATGGAACCGCCGAAACAGTCTTATTATGTTGTCATGTTTCGAGGTTTAACCCACAGATACCATGCCATCGGGATTCTTTTGTTTCATTCGATTCCGGTGATGTTCGGAGGCTTATCTATTACGTGTGTTAGGGTTGCTGGTGGAACCCCTTAGTGCCTGTTAGTGCTGTTGAATTTTCAAGAACAAGAACCAGAAATTCTGCAATCTTTGAAGTTGAAGCTAAATGAAGTTTTCAAAATGTAGTGTTCTTGAAGAAAATGCTAATTTATTCAAGAAAGGTCAAATTGTCAAGGCTTGTTGGAAGTAGTGTTATGCACCAGGGGTATTTCTCAGATGGTATCCCTAGTGCAAATCATAGCGGTGATTTGGGAGAAGTTCTAACTGTGGCGTCTTGAAGCAAATTCTGAAGCTGATGGTGACTTGTTCGAACTTTTTGGGGCGGGTGGGGCACAAGATATTCTGATGTTGACTGATTCAATCGTGTGCGGGCGTCGACGAGGTGCTTATGACTCGCAGTGTTTTCCCTATGTTTATTTTCTTGAAGCCTAACTGGCGACGTAAAAAAAACATTGGGAAAGAATATTTGGCGAATTCTTAAGCTTACAGTCATATTTACTTAAATTATATATTTAAATATAAATGTAATATAAATTTACATTATAGTCATATGTCCATTATTTGTGATATACCTGTGTTGTCCACACAGGTATTGCTATGAATCTTCTTGAATAGTTTATACAGACGAATATGATATCAGAGCTAAACTTTGCGTTTTTAAGGTGTGGATGAAGGAAAGTACCTTTTAGGCTCGAGATATATTGATCTTGACCTCTCGAGGTTTACAAGGACTTGGAGGTCGCTGGATTAGCTACGGAGGGCCTTTGGCACTGTCAACTAAGTGGCGGGTTTCTGGATGGGTCTGACGGATTTAGTGGACAACGATAACTTTCTATGGACCGACCACCTCATATTCTGGCTCGACAGCTCATTGGAGCAATAGCGAGATGTGTCACTGGGGTCAGCTTTTATTTGTAATTTGTTTACATATCTTGAGGATCGTATCGGAGCATTCACAGATTGGAAAAAAAACCTAGTGCGAAGACCTTCCCTGCAGCATGGTCATGGATTTGAATGCTTTATGCGACCGCTGTAACAGATTCGATGTTGGAGCAGTTGGC
Organism: Polytrichum commune; assembly: GCA_950295325.1. Classification (NCBI taxonomy): domain Eukaryota; kingdom Viridiplantae; phylum Streptophyta; class Polytrichopsida; order Polytrichales; family Polytrichaceae; genus Polytrichum; species Polytrichum commune. The sequence goes on from OX485806.1 coordinate 18,545,845, forward strand.
TTCGTCGGACCTGATCGTCCTTTGCATCAAAGACCCCATGTTTATGGCTTAAGAGACCGTACTCTTGGCGAAATCATGCACAATTTGGAGCGGTGCATTTTGTGCAGAAAAATTGCCGAATTCTTTAGTGAATGGAACCTCCGACAGCAACCGCAGGCGAGTCCCAATTTTCAAAACGTCAATGTTCAGGTAGTGCCGTACCCTTTAGAAAGCTCAGACGGGAAGGCCAGGCTCTTGCGAATCCACGTCACTTTGAGCTTTCCAGACCCGTCTGCTGAGCTTGGCAAGGTTTATATTTCAATGCAGTTCCAAAAATGCAGCCAGCATCCCCCGGAAGTCTCAGAGTTGTGCAAGAGAGAGTCTCTAATCGATTGGGAAAGTGGAGAAGAGCATGCATATAGTGCCCGTATCAGGCCGTTAATAGCGGATACTATACTTTTTCGCAAATGGAAAGAGTCTTGCTGTGCTATGCATGGCGATTCTTGCAGCATTATCTTTACTGGGGGGAGGCCTGCCGGACTTCGACTCGTTGATGTGGAGAAGAGGTGTGTTGTAGATAGTGAGGATGACAGCAGTTATACGGCCTTGAGCTATGTCTGGGGTAGAGCAAAATTGCCTGAGCTCAGAAGCTCTACTGATGAGCGATTCCGACAAGTGGGATCACTTCGTACAGAGGTGCTACCCTCGACCATTGACGATGCCATAGAAGTGACTCGTGGTCTCGGAGAAAAGTATATTTGGGTTGATTGTCTCTGCATCATGCAAGACGATGATGCTGATAAACTAAAGTTTTTTCCTCAAATGGACTCGATCTTTGGGTTTGCGTCCGTCACGATCGTTGCAGCTGCAGGAAAAGATGCAAATGCAGGTCTTCCTGGTATCAAACCAGGTTCACGAACTCGCGAACAAATACCTTTCACAATGAAGGACGTGTTATTATTGCGAACACTAGATCCAGAGAGGTCTGATCAGTCTTATGAGTTTCGAGAAGAGAGGCGACCTTCGTATCTGGCAGAGTTTGAGTGGTACAGGCGAGGTTGGACTTTCCAAGAAATGCTTTTCTCTGGGAGGGCATTGATTTTCACCCCTGAGCAAACGTATTGGCAGTGCCAGAAAGCCTCATGGCGTGAAGACAGCCTTTGGGAGATCACTAACTCACCAACTATTTATCGTCACTGCTTTTCCAGTATAGAACTCCGCCATCCTTGGGCTTCAGATGTGAGCAGCTTCGAAAAGATCTATCGAAAGGTGGTAGAGGAGTATTCTACACGGAGTTTGACTTATGAAAGGGATCGTCTCGATGCATTTGGAGGGATACTTCAGGCTCTTAAAAGGCAGGCCGGTCAGACTTTCCTCTGGGCTCTACCAACATCTTTCCTGGGCTCTGCGCTCACGTGGCCTTGTGAATCATTGTCTGAAAGAAGGAATGATTGTCATACTCTGAGATCCTCTGATGGGACAAGCACTCTTTGCCCTTTTCCAAGCTGGTCTTGGGTTGGATGGAAGGGGAAGGTAAGATTGATATCAAAATACGGCCGCCTAATTTGGCCAACCGTTGGTTTGATCTTCTACTATCTTGATGGCAGTGGTTCAATAGTTCAAGCACCTGGTTTTCCTGAATCTCTACTTGTGTCTAGAGAGAGGAAATTAGAAAGTAAAATCAAAGATATCATTACTTCCCCGGCTTTCGTCTGGAAGGATCATCAGTCAATGACCATCAAGGACGTACCAGAAAACGTCCGCAAACGTTCCGTCGCTTCAAACATACTATTATTCTGGAGCTGCTCTGCAAAATTGCACGTCCGACGTGGGGTAGAGAACTCTGGGGAAAAGGAGATTGTCATCAGTACTGACAAGGGCAGGGTTTTATTCGGTTCATGGCATCATGTGCCACTACTTGATCCAGGTCATGGAGAGCTAGCTGAATTCATCGTCATTGGTATCGAGAATCCTCACTACGATGAAGGACTTTTAACTTTACTACTCATTTCCTTGGACTCGGATGGTGTGGCATATCGGAGGGGACTAGTAAACATTGTTCCTTCCGATTGGGCCGAACCTGACGTCAACCGGGAATGGAAGCGGATTTTTCTTGGTTGAGGGATTTCTGACGAATTTTTAAGTGTGCTTAGGTTTCAAGGCCTGGGATCATCGTCATCTTTACTTTCAGGTATTTTTCGTTCGAAGTGTTGCCATTATGTGCTCTTGGAACATTATCTTCTCTGATCCCACATCCCTTATGACTCTGTTTTTCCAGCTCATCACTTGCCACACTAGATTCCTGGTGGGATAAATCCCGTGACCGGTGGGGCGAAATTTGTGTCCCTGAAGTTCTTGTGAGGGTATTCACCACAAGAGGAAATAATTTTTGATTTTGTACACAAAACAACCAATTGTAAATCAGAGTCCCTTTTGAGTGACAACGAATCACAACAGAAATTGGTGCCCTTGCAGGTATTCTGATTCCCACATTGTTTCTGGACTGGCTACTTTACAAGTAGGCCTGCACTCAAAGGTTATGTGCGGAAGCTTTCTGGATTTGTACAAGTGAGAATCCCTCTGTACTGAACTTGCCTTAAGCAGGACTTCTACAGATGTTGTCTTCTTTTGTAAGCATTTGAGATGGATTTGTAGCTAAATCAATTTACAGCTATGGTTTGAAAGCCTGACAAATATGTTAACATTGAGAATATCATCATGTGTGGAATCTGAAACTGGTCTTGAGCTTGTGGAAATATGTGGATTATGGTGGTCCCAGTAGAGTTATCCTTGAATTCAATGGGAGTTTTGGTTATGCAAAATAACCAACTCCCGATGAAAAATCCTCTTGAGTTAAAGGCTAACTCTACTGGAACCAATGATTTAATTCTGCTGTTCTTTTCACAATGAATGATGAGTTTCATACCAAGAAAGAAATTTTTGTCCAGGTTGAGGAAAGTGAGGAGCTGTCAAAAATGGCCACTGTCAACCTATCAAAGATTTCCCCCCACAAAAAGGTCAGTGATTTTTTCCTGCTCCGAATGTTTACTAGGCATCTTAATCATGTTCATCTGAGAGGTTTGTCCGGTTTACTAGGCAATCTGTAATGGGAGCCGAAGAAAAATCTGTTACCTTTGATTTTGCAGATTGAGGGTATTGTCGAGTTTTCTGTTTCTGCAAATCAAGGGCGGTTTACACTATGGACCATGAAGTCGTCCCACGGCCGTCTAAGCGATGTGATTGGACGTTGAAGTCGTCCCGGGACGACTTGGGTTTACACCAAGGAAAAAATGGCAGAGTGACCACGGAGGTTGAGGTCTACAAATTTGTTTTTTTAAGCCTACTCTATCCACTGCCATGGTCCAACGGGTTTTCCGTTGGGACAAGCAAAAGAGGTGGTCTAGGAAAAATAGCAAGGGCCCATGTCAGAAAAATGCCGTTTTAATGATTTTTTTGGATTTTTTTAATGATTTTTTTTCCGACTTAGTTAATGACTCCACTTTTTGGTGCATGGTCATTCTTCATAGTCCACATTCAGTTTACACCTAGTGAAGGGCCCATGAACCATGAAAACTGATATTTTAGTAACTCGGACCATGGAAGTCATCCCATGAAGTCGTCCCACGCAAAATAGGCCTCTTACGTGGGACGACTTCATGGTCCATAGTGTAAACCGCCCCTCAGGCAAAGTTTGCAATGAGGAAGTTAAAGTGGAGAATTGAGTGTGACCAAGACAGTCAGAGAATTCTTCGTGGTGGTCTGTTCAGAAAGGACGACCCCAATATAGACATTGCACCAATGGAAATAAGAACTATTCTTAAATGCATTCAAGAGGGTGTCACATTGGATTGGAAAGTGATGTATTTCGGTGTATATCATGGTAGAGCTTGTAATAATATTTGTAAAGAGTTGTTTTCGAATGTACAGCCTTTAGAGACAAGACTACTGTAAGGTTACCTCTGGACTACACAACTGAGTTAAGGTGGGTGGGTCTTAAATGGTTACTTTTTTTCTTCTGAATAGCCTACTTCGTTTAGGATATGAAACACATGACTAGTACAATCTGGTTAGCAAATCCAAGTCGAGCCCATAGCCACTTTCCTCATAATTTTAGGACCTCATATGATTATTGTATTTTGATATCAAATGGAAAAATTTCTTGCTCATTACATGGTCATATAGGCTTGCCCAATTTGATTGCTTATTGAGTCTAAAATGGTTATCGTATTTTTGAGTGCGTAGTCCAATCTCTTCTAAACATGTGTCTTTATGGTATCTATTCTTGGAGCTGCACTTAATCACAAACTACCGTTCAAATGTAGTTGTCAGGTTAAGAAAAGTTTTCAAATTAGGCATGTTTACATTAGACAACAATGTATATGTACTATGTTTGTGCTTTGTAGTTGTAAGCATTTTTTTAATGCGTCTACAATAAAGTTTGGGCACACGGTTTCTTAAGTCGTATATTGTAGCATATCCCATGATATCAGTCGCATTCAGATGAATGGATGTATTTAAGCCTAGAATGAGTAGATTAAATGATTGGTCTTATTGTCATGGTTTCATGAAAGTCAATGAATGGTGAATTGACGTCTTTATGAGCTAACAGGGCTAAATTTACTGTAAAGATTAAGATTTACAGGGCTAGGCGTGTCATTTGTAAAAGAAATGACACTTCAAATCTCCTAAAACCTTAACATGCTGGTATGGGGTGTTTCATGTAAATCCAGCCTTCCTGCAATTGGGAGGATGTCTTTATTGGGTTTCTTTTTCCAAACTTGGGATAGATTGGCATTCTGGTCTCTCTTGAACACGTATAGGTTTTGGAGAATCCATAATAAGGTGGACGACAATTTAATAACAACATTCTCTTATATGACCTAAATGACCAGTTAACACAAGTATCTTCACTTTGATAATGAATAAGATATTCATATGAGTTCCAAAATTATGAGAGAAGTGGCTATGGCCTCAATGTAAATTTCCTAATTATCTTGGACTGCTACATATCCTAGGAGAATAGGGCTAGTTGGCAAGAGTAACCATTTAGGACGCATCTACCTCATGAAAATGAGTGTGAACGATATCATTGTGTGCCAACAATCAGGTGGGTGTCAATATGAGGTGCACCCGCTATTATCAAAGTGTCACCAACAACTTTAAATTTTATTTTTATTAGCTATTATAATATAATTCACACTAATATGCATACTCAACATAATCAGTTGTGTTTTTTTACCTTCTACATTCCGGGCTCTATATCTAGTGTTCAATGTTTTCACCTTCCTAGTTAGTAGATGGGGTCTGTGGGTGTTGATTGATCGTTTTCATGTTCTCCAACCTCTACCAAAAAGAGCTCCATAACAAAACTCGTGTTGCATTAGCACATCTACGATAGAATATCTGCAAATTTGGATTGAAAACATGTCTTCCCTCATATACTTAGAGTTATTGGAAGTGCATGTTTGTTGATTTCTTGAATGAATACATAGATCCTCACAACTGGGTTCACTATTGAATGTAGAAAGGTTACTAATATAGCAGGACATAGTTCAATTTCCTTTAAACATGTGTCTTTGTGATGTTTACTCTTTGATCCTCACCAAACCTCACACCAATCAAATATAGGGGTCTAATAAAGAAAACAAACCACTTCAGATCCATCTACCGTATTGTGAATGTTTACCCCATTCTAAGCCATGTAGAGTGAATATTGGGTACTCTATGAAGTAAGCTGCATAGAGAAGTCTTACATACTTCAATTCTTACAAAAGACCCCAGAAGCTTTCACAATGCTTAAATTACTATAATAACACCAAAGACTATAAGCTTTTGGACTTCTAATTCTACCTCAACATATTGAACCATTCTAGAGTAGAGGCGGCCATGACTGATCGCTTAAGATATTTTGCGCCAAATGTGGAGAAGTATAGGGCGGGTTACAAGTAATATCAAGCAAGAAGAATAAAATTGGTGACACTTAATACAATATTTAGTGTAGTAATCCCATTCCACCAATTGATTGCATCAAGAACAACATAATTTTCTCAATTTAAAAACTAATCCCTTGTGTCAAGAGGTCATAAAATGAGATAACAGTCATGCAACATAAGAATATATATATACATATATATAAAATTTCTTATGAGTGATAAAGATCTATCTAAATTTAATGCAAATTTGCAAATTATACCAAATGAAAAATGTTTCGGTGAATCTAGCTATACAATTACGTAAAACTCAAAACTCTACACCTTGAAAGTAATAAAGCATGATTCATTCGATGCCATGTAGGAATCCATGTACAATTTACATCCATCTTGCATTCACATACTCCCTCCCTTGGTCCCTCAAGCGAAGTGTGAAGCGAACTGGGACTGGCTCCGCCTTTCCCACCAATGAGAGTGCTTGAACTGTACAGGTCACGGGCCCTCAGCCTTGTGTGTGAAGTGGCCCTAAGTCTAATGAGATTTCTTATTAATACGTTTCATGATATTGTCATCCCAATTCACTTTTGGTTCATTCACTTTTGGTATATTCTATATCTTAGCATTCATGTATTGAATAATTCCATCATGGATGTCAACATTTGGGTGAAATAATTCTCAGTAAGTGACACTAATGCAAAATTATCAATATATAGTATACATTGTTTTACACAAGCAATGACTAATAATGTCAGGTTTACGTTTAGTGTTGGTGATAATTCATGGACGGTATTTACAATTAATAATGAGCAAGACAAATAGTGTTGGTTACACTAATACAATATTCAATGTGGTAGGTATGTAATCTTGTGGTGGGGGTGGGAGTGATTCTTTGGAAGTGAGAACTACTTGCGTACAAGGCTTTTTTTTAAGAGTAAAATATGTCACTTATGCATACATGGTTTGATGTGCTGGGGAAATGGGGCTTCATTTTTTTTGGTTGACAAAGGATGACAAAATTTATTGCTTCATAAATGAATACATATGAACATTAGGGCATCTAAGGTGTGTTGGGATAAAATAGATTCTTCATGGGAGAACCCTAGGGTGACCTCAAGGGACAATTACCTGTCCCCAAAATTCCTACTACCTTATTTATTTATTATAGATTATCAGAAGGAAAAACTATCCATCTCATATGTATACTTCACAAACCAATTTCTCATCATTTGAACTAAATTGAGCCCCCCCCCCCCCCCCCGAGGGTTGAAAATCATCAATTGAACATCACATATCACTAGTGAAATGCTCTAATTAGCATGTAGCCATCCTAAAAATATTCATAATTCTCTACAAAAAAAATTAAATGTAAAAAAAATGGGTCATTATGGATTTACAATGTTGCAAGTATTGTCACTTACTACGTGATTTTTCATCCAAATTTTCATCTATGAAAATATTTCATCGCAGATTTGCTACGATGAAAATTATACTAGAGTTTGTATCAATAATTGGCGTTTGGATGAACTGAAAGTAAGTTGGGATGACAGTAATTATAAACTTATTCATAGAAAGTGTCACTATAAAAGTTACCGCGGTGACATGAAATGCCATACGACACTCAATATCATATTTAGTGTACTTAGATTTGTTGAATTGTTTTTCAATCAGACAGCAATAATAAAGCTTAATTAGTGATAGCATTTGTGCCTATAGGCCAATGCTTAAGAACATGATTATAGGTGTACTCATTATACCATAGTTTGGTTTCCAAAAAAATGAACCACAAAGTACTTAGTAAACAATGTTTCACAGCTGATGAGGCTTTGTTGGGCCAATAGAAGTGCATCACGTCACTGACATTGAAATTGATGGACAACTTATTCACATCCTTGCAATGCAAAGTTGGTAGATACAATGTACTTTACTCTAACAAGACGAATAATATAAAACACACAATTGTGGTGTTTTCTAACACGGCGATCGGTTTGGAAACACCATCAACTTTAAAAGAGAGTACAAAGTGTAGAGTGTGATGTTGCAAACATGAGTAGCCACAAAATGTGGTGAACATACATCACACGCCAATGTACTAACATTCGTGTTCCTTTTTGTTTTTTAGATTGTGATGTCCCTTGGGATGTACGATATGACTTCAATGTTACAAGCAAGCTTGACATCCGTGTGTTACTAGGCACTAGCAACTCACTTATGCATCTTTTTCAATTTTATTTCCAAGCTCTTTGTGCAAAATGGGAGATGAGTTCTAAGTGGCCGCTAGAAAGCCATCAAAGACTTGGGAACAACAATTCGCACATCTTGAGTTAAGGATGGAAAAATTAGCATTCAAGGTGATTGAGAGGTAATCACATGGTGAATGAGTTTTCCCTTGAATTGTGAAATTAGTATTCAAGATTAAACTATTTATGGTAGTTAGTTTGAAGGACACTATTTGTGAATGGCCAAAGTAAATTATTACAATCCTAGAAATGCCAACATAATTTTTTTTGTCTTGCATGGATATTTTTTCACAATTTGACATTCAGTGACACAAGTGAGGAATGAGCATAGTAAATACGATATTTAGTGTCACTTACTATTTGGAGTTACATTGTGCAATTACATTGCTTACAATGTTGCAATCACTGTCACATACCAAGCGAATTTTCATCCAAATTTCAATCGTCCATGCAGAATATCTAATCATAAGCTGCTCACAAGAGAAGGTAGGGTTTGGGCCAATGGATGAACTCATCCATCATCCATGACAATATTTGTTCATAAGTGTCATCCGAGAAGTTACCATAGTGAGGTAAAATACCATATGACACATTGAATACCATATTTAGTGTAGCAGGTGTTCATTGAGTCTAAGGCTGTCAGCTATGTCATGTTGGTTGCAGAGTCATTGACAATTGAATTTTTTTTGTGTACAAATGCATGGCATATTGTCACTCCCACCGTGACTCCTCATAGTGGGCAATGTTTAACCCACTTAATGCTTAATATTGCATTGCTACTACAAAACTAGGTTTGCAATTTCGCTTACAATACTTTCAATCTCCTAATCGCCTTCGATTCTAAAAGCAACACTTCAAGCTTCATCACTGTGTCATCCTGATTTGGAACAATAGTGTGATGGGCCTTCAGACTAATTTCATAAGGCTTCCAACCTACCTATTAAAATTGTAGTTCAATATGAAAGCAATGGTGGCTTCCATAGTTTGGTTTCCAACCAAAAAAAGGAACCACAAAGCACTTAGAAAACAATGTTTCGCAGTTGATGAGGCTTTGTTGGGCCAATAGAAGTGCATCACGCCACTGGCATTGAAATTGATGGAAAACTTATCCACATCCTTGCAATGCAAAGTTGGTAATTGCAATATATTTTACTCCAACACGACGAATAATATAAAACACACAATCGTGGTGTCTTCAAACACGGCGATCGGTTTGGAAACACCGTCAACTTTAAAAGAGAGTACAAAGTGCAGAGTGTGATGTTGCAAACATGAGTAGCCACAAAATGTGGTGAACATACATCACACGCCAATGTACTAACATTCGTGTTGGATGGAAAAATTGGCATTCAAGGCGATCGGGAGGTAATCACATAAATTGTTCGTTTGAATTGTGAAATTGATCTTCAAGATTACACTATTTGTGAATGGCCACAATCCTAGAAATACCGCATTCACTAGATGTCAACATAAAAATTTTGTTTGGCATGGATAATCTTTCATAATTTAAGATTCAGTGACACAAGTGAGGAATGTGCATACTAAATACGATATTTAGTGTCACTTACTATGTGGAGTTACATTGTGCAATTGCATTGCTTTCAGTGTTGCAATCACTGTCACTTACCAAGTGATTTCCCATCCAAATTTGAATCATCCACGCACAATATCTCATCACAAGTTGCTCACAAGAGAAGGTAGGGTTTGGATCGATGGATGAACTCATCCATCATCCATGACAGTATACCATTTGTACACTTATTCATAAGAAATGTCATCCAAAAAGTTACCATAATGACATAAAATACCATATGACACATTAATCAACATAAATAGTGTAGCAGGCGTTCATTGAGCCTAAGTCAGGCCTCATAAAATTAGGCATTTGTAGGAATTAAAAATACTAGCTTAATTTATGTGCGCCGTGCCCCCGGGGCACCTAAAATAAGCAATTTTCAAGAAATGGTTAGAAAGTGCTCGGAATTGGACAAATAGAATGCGTTTTAAATGGCGTTGTGTGTGGCATGTTTTATTGTGTTCACAGTGAGAAGGCTCTGATCAACGAAGACAATTGATAGGAGCACGAATTGCGCAATCTTGTCGTCAAAACACATCTTGGATGTTTTTAAAATGTTTTTTTCCTTGATTTATGTGTGCCACTATGATTGTGTTATGCTTTTTATGCGTTTATTTATAGAATGCCTAATTTAATGAGGCATGGCCTAAGGTATGTCATGTTGGTTGTAGAATCGTTGACAATTGAATTTAATGTGTACAAATGCATGGCATATTGTCACTTCCACCATGACTCCTCAAAGTGAGCAATGTTTGACCCACTTAATGCTTAATAGTGCATTGTTGCTACAAAACTAGGTTTGGAATTTCGGTTATAATACCTTCAAGCTCCTAATTGCCTTCAACTCTTAAAGCAACACTTCCAGCTTCGTCACCTTGTCACCTGATTTGGAACAATAGTGTGATGGGCCTTTGGACTAATTTCATAAGGCTTCCAACCTACCTAAATTTGTAGATGAATATGAAAGCAATGGTGGCTTCCATTTCCACATGGAGTGGGCGTGTTCTCACGTAGCCCGAAAATAGTTGATTATAGTCAAAAGGAGCATACTTCAATCATGCGGAATACATGTATTTATTTGAGCTAATTCTTCAACTTTCATAGAACAATTCTTGTAACTATTCAACCAAAAAAATGAAGTTGCATTTCCCCAACAAATCGAACCATGTATGCATTGTTGACATATTTTACTTTTAAAAAAATTACATTTTCGTCTACGTACATGAGACTATTATATTATATGGCCATGAAGATACTTATACAAGGGGTTTACATAACAAGCCTTGCACGCAAGTAGTTCTCACTTCCAAAGAATAGTGCTCCCGCCCCCACCACAACATTCCATACCTACCACATTGAATATTGTATTTAGTATCACCAACACTATTTGTCTTGCTCATTATTAATTGTAAATACCGCCCTTGAGTTATCACCAACACTAAAAGTAAACCTGGCATTATTAGTCATTGCTTGTGTAAAACAATGTATATTATATATTGACAATTTTGCATTAGTGTCACTTACAAAGAATTATTTCACCCAAATACTGACATCCATGATGGAATTATTCAATACATGAATGCTAAGATACAGAATATACCAAAAGTGAGTTGGGATTACAATATCATGAAACATATTAATAAGAAATATCCTTAGAAAAGTTGAGACGATGAGATGAAATAACATACGACACTAAATACACAAATGTAGTGCAGTGCCTCTGGGTTTTGTATAAGTTATTGGGCATTTGGTTGTCACTTGCATGTGCACTAATTGTGGATGACGGATTTGGACCCAACAAAACCGGAGGTGTTTACATTGGGCTCACATGAAAGCCTTCAAGGCCCCCACACCAACTTAGGGCCACTTCACACACGAGACTGAGGGCCCGTGACCAGGACACTTCAAGCACTCTCATTGGTGGAAAAGGCGGACCGGGTCCCAGTTCGTTGCACACTTCGCTTGAGGGACCAACGGAGGGAATATGTGAATGCAAGATGGATGTAAAGTCTACATGGATTCCTACATGGCATCAAATGGATCATGCTTTATTACTTTCAAGGTGTAGAAATTTGAATTTTTTTGTCATTGTATAGCTAGATTTGCCGACACATTTTTCATTTGGTATGATTTGCAAATTTGCATTGAATTCAGCTACATCTTTATCACTCATAACATATTTCATATTCTTACATTGCATGACTTTTATCTTCATTTTTGACCTCTTGACACAAGCAATTAGTTTTAATAAATAAATAAATAATGTTGTTCTTGATGCAGTCAATTGGTGGAATAGGATTACTACACTAAATATTGTATTAAGTGTCACCAATTCTATTTCTCTTGCTTGATATTACTTGTAAACTGCCCACGTTGTGTCACTAATATCATATGTAAAACCCAACACTATTTGTCTTTCCTTGTAATAAACTTTACACGGTATAGATTTACAATGTTGAAATCGTTGTCAATTATTACATAATTTTCCTATCCAAGGGAGGGAATAAAATACATGTGAGGACTGACACTACAACTTAGAAAGAATATGTTACGTTGCAAAATAAAACCAGACTAAAAGTAGATGAACTAAAAGTAAGTAGGGATGACAATACTTTTCAGCCCATTCACAATAAGTGTCATTAGGAAAGTTACCATAGTGACATAGAATACCCTATGACACTAAATACAATAGTTAGTGTAGTAGCGTATGAATTTTTTATACAAAATGGTAGTTGTAAAAAATTACATTTTCCATCTCTCCAATGGTAGCACAATCTTCTTTGTGAAGGCAAGCCTTTTGTGTGTTGTGACCCCTTATTCAAAATCACTACAAACCAAAACACATTCTAAACTAAATAATAGTGTCATGTATGTATACCATATCGTTACTCAATGTTCAACTCTTGTTATGTGGGCCTTCAAAATATAACAGGTGGATCCTTGAAAAGTTATGCAAGAAGACTCAGATTCAAATAAAGCTCCCAACATCCCACTATTATATTTTGAGGACTCGCGTCGTTCAATAATGTTGTGATGATTATTTTACCCTTTTTGATGCATTCTACCACTATAAATTAACCTTATTATATTGGGTCTAAAAATTGGACATTCCGGACTAGTGTCCGGGGAGATTTTTGGGTCTAATCAGTCAAAGTCTTAGTGGTTTTCAAGTCCAACCGGTTACATATAGTTATCTTTTAGTTTTTCCCCACTAATTTGAGGTATATTTCATAGATTCATACAAATCGATTGGTAGTTTTTCCGACACCTTGAATTTGCTCCTGTTATTTCTCAACCTCAACTACTTCATTTGTAACCAGTGGTCGGTCTCCTTGTTCATTTTTATGGACTCACTTTTAGTAGGTGTATGGGAGTCATTACAACTCTTTCTAAGTTGTAATTTAAACATTCCAAATTAAAACTCAATGTAGACCTCTTATATGAAATAAGTATAACTCAATAGGACCATGAAACTAATATGTGATGACCATAGCTTGTGGAAAGCGTTGAAGGCTACGACAAAGGTGATTGATGTATCTCATTTGACAAAGTATCTTGAATGTTAGGAGGTTCATATGTGGGTGGCTTCACTGGTAGAGTACTATGTGAAAAAGAATTGCACTCATTTTCCCATTGCGGTTCTTTTGACCAGCCTGTTGTGGAGTCATTGAACGACTGCAGACTTGTTTTTTTTTGTTTACCAAATGAAATTCTAATAATTTGGGTACTTGTAATATACCGTTGGAAAGGTCTTGAAAATACCTTTCCAACGGTATATTATACGCCCAAAAATGTTCAAAATATCAGTCACAAAACAAAAAAGAAAAAAATTGTAGTCATGTAGCGACTGTTGATCAGGGTGGTCAAAAGGGCCGGGGGGAACCGGCTACAACACTCGCACCTTGGTTGATGAAAGCCTCGCGGATGACTTTCAAATTCTCATCCTACATCATGGAGAAGAAGGCCTTTCAAAAAAGTGCACGAGTTGGCATTGGAAAAAATAGCACCTACAAAAGTTGAAATCAAACCTTTCTTTATATTATCGACAAGCCATGCATGAATGTACACCTAAGGTTGTCCATCTCAATTTAGATAAAGGCAAAGCATGAGTATAAATGGTTTACTTCAATTTAAGAACAATTGTAGAAAACCAATGGTTTGAGAGCTATTCAGTTATGACAAATCAAAACGATATCCTCAACTTTATTGTGTATCTCTCCATTTTTGGATATGAAATGGCCAATGAAATATAACACAAATATATAGCCCTATCTATACACCTATCTCTATTAGGGTTTAGGATGCCATCAAGCATATATAAGAGGTTAGCATTCATTCTTGTACTTGTCAACTTCAACTTTCTCACAAGGTATGAGTGCATTATTTTGTGTTTTCTATTGTTTTTTGTTTTAGGGTTTAGGATGAAGATCTTATATTTTGTTTGAATTTCATGCTTTTTCAATATTATTACATTTCATATAATATGATTGCATTATTTTATTCATATAACATTATTACTATTCAATATGATTACATGATCTGTTAGGTTTTCAGAATATTATGTCAGGTATAGCAGTTAGACTCAGCTCTTCAAGCTTGATTTTGTCAGGTTTAAGGTGTTTTACGTCACGTATAGTATAATCTACCAGATATGTTGCATGGAGATAGAATTCAAAAAGCAAGCGCTTCAACCTATGAAATCATACACATGTTCTCTTAAATATTAGATATTGATCATGCATATTATGTTTGTTGTTAGGTTTGCAGCAATGGGAAGGAAATAAACCAATTTGCATGTTCAAAATCCAACATCAACATCTATAAGATATGGAGATCTTCAGTGGGCCAACAAAACTAGGCAAGGTTTTGCCCATTCTACTTCCGTACTCTTTGCTTTTATTTTGTGGGAACGTGTTTCGGATTTCATCGAAGGGCAATATTTGGGAGAGCACGGAAGAGTACAATGGAACATTGAGAGGACAATTGTGGGTGAAACTAATATTCGACGTCCTCAAATTGATTCATTCATATCACATACGTATTATGAATGTGCATATGGGCCAGAAGATCATAGACATGATCTAATACACAAAAGATCTACAAAAATGGGTTGTCTTGCTCGTTTCTCTATAAAACAACTATACAAATTTTCCCATATCGCAAAGGTTGCCTATTATGTTGTTGAACATAAAAGGCTAGATGGATCAATAGCTCACGGTCTCCAAGATCCATCCTCAAACTCTAGAAAATTTCAATACGAACATCGGATTAGTAAAGCTCTTATTAGTTGGGTTAAAGACCAATTACACAAAGGTCACACTCCAAAATATATTTATGAGGTGCACAAGAAAATTTGGATAGACCGAGTTAAACACAAATTGCAAACATCAAAAGACGATTTTCTTTCTTTATGGGATATTAGATATTATGAGGGACGACAAATGATGGGTGTTTGGTACCGAAATAAAAACGATGCCTTAAATGTTCATATGTGGACACTTGAAAATCAAGACTCCGTATTTTTCTCTCAAGATAGAGATGATGTCGTAGGATATCCTCTCATTTTAGGCATTCAAATGCAATGGCAATTCCAGGCGATGTTGAGATGGGCTAATACCGGACCAATTTCGATGGATGCCACATTTGAGTGCTCAAATAAGTCCCCCTAATCAACTTGAATGTCGAGCTCTTAATGGTTAGCATATTTGAACATGGACTCCAAACTTTCATGTACATGTTCAGTTTTAATTTCCAGATCTACACCTAACCGCACACTACTCCAACATAGGTGTCCAATTATTGTTGTGTTCTTCTTAGGCACGTTCACCTTATAATGTTGAGCTCATGAAATGACTTGGTGAAGTCATTATGGAAATGATGTGACCTTCATGCTTAATAGATAGTTGTAGTTTCCTAATATTGAATATAGAATCTATCACCTTGGAAAATTGTTGAATCAACTACTGGGTTTAGATTCGACCAAATAGTCTTATCATGGTGGATGAAATACTAACATGAAAAGTGTTCATTTGGGTCGCGATGATTGTCTAGTTGCATTGGAAATAACATGTGTTCAACATTGGATCTTCCCCTTGGACTTCCTTGACTTTTCCGACGAACACCTTACATAAAATAAATGGTCATCTCACATCAAATGTGTAATAAGATCAAATACTCACTCACATTAATTTCTTACTTATACAATTCATAACATTATTCAAATCCATAACCCATGTTATGCGGGACTTGTTTGTTTGAGCAAGTATCGTGTTACAATTGAGCTTTCAAGTTGAAAGCTTCAACAATGTTGACTCGATGCCATGATGGATCGAATGTGAAATGACTATGACAAGTTCTTTACAAACCATTTGTTCATAACCACACACAACATCATTTGTTTCAAGGCGATACATACATTTAGAGTATTTTGGTTACTTTCTAGTTGAAATTAGGCAATATTATAACCGATATTTTGAGTTAGGAATCAAGAGTCATGACTAAGTTGTTCAAAACATATGAGCTCTATAATATTCTTGCTAGCGCTAGTAGAAGAGGCGGACCACAATGTGATATTTGTCACGTACCACTACATCAAAATTAGTTTATTATTATATCTATTAAACTTCATTGTCATCGCTATATATTTCTTCCATTAATTTTGGATTCCGTGCCGCGTAGCTAGCACACACTTCCGCAATACGTTGGGTGCGTTGCGGTGCCGTTGTGTCATATCGGATTCGGTGTGCTTCTACAATAGATTTGACATACTCTTCACGTCCCACTTCCAATCTATGATACAACATACACATAGCATAAGATACAACATATAAATAAATAAATGCAAAAAAATTGATTGAAATTATAAAACTTCAAATATAAATACTTACAATCTTGTGTGCTTTATTTTCTTGTTCCAATGAAGAAGCTCCATTACAAAATGTTCGCGGGATGGTTCACGTTGTCGTGATGTGGGCCGACTACTAGTTAGAACTTAGGCATTTTATATGTTATTAATATTTTTAAATTGATATTTATATGATGATGTAAGTTAGTTGTTTAAATTGAAAACCGGTCTTAAGTTCAAGACCGGGTGACTCGGTAGATCGATGTGGTAGGTAGAATTTGGGAAAGATAATATTTACCGGCGGACCGTTACCTAACTACCTAGGGGTTTTAGAAGGCCTAGCCTTTTAGTTTCCTATTTGTTAGCGGGATAAGGTCTCTAGAAGCCTTAAACCCGAACCTTCCTATTAACTTGCCGGATTAGCCTTTAATCCAAAACTATCATATTTCTAGCGGGATAAGGGTTCTAAAAACCTTTAACCCAAACCTTTCCTATTTCTAGCAAGATAAGGATTCTAGAAACATTTTACCCAAAAGGTCTCCTATTAGTTAGCCACTTGGGGTTCTAGAAATCCTTACCCCAATGGTTTTCTATTGGCCGAAGGAGGCAAGGTAGAAGAGTATTTAAGGGTTGTTAGAAGTGTATTAAGGGGAGAACGTTAGCATTTGGAGTTAGTATTTGTATAGAGTTGAAGGAACTTTGAGCATTTTGAGAAGAAGAAGTGTTTAGGAAGCTCATATATATACAAGAGGGTAAGGGGGTGAGAGTTTTAGAATGACTAGGTTGCACTAAGTGCACTATTTGTATTGTTTCATTCATTATTAAGTGACCAGAACTTTGGAATGAAAGATTTGTGAATTGTGGATGATTAGAATATTCGATTGTTATGAAAATTTGAGAGGATGTTTTTTATGAGATATAAAAGTAGAGGTAAAAATTTGGAAGCTTCAGTCTTTGGGAAGAAGTTATAAAAAGTTGAAGTGAAGGGTGTCTAGGAACAAAAGCAACTAGGATAACAAAGTTTGAAAATATGGATCTTTTTTATTATTATAGCTATGGCTACAAAAATTGGACACTACCTTTTGATCTTATCTATCTATTGTGGGTCAAAATTTGAGATTGATTGGACTTAATAGTTAGAAGTTATTAGAGTTTTAGTGACCGGATGTTATACCACAACATTCATGCTAGGAAGTTAGAGTTAGAAAAACATGCATAACTTTTTAGTATGAGCTCCGTTTGCGCTGAAATTTGGTGTGGATACTTTTAGTAAGGTACTTAATAAGTTTGCCAAGTTTCACTTGAAGAGAGTGCGTTAGGTGAGAGCTATACTATTCTGAAGTTTAGTAGGACAATATTGAGAGGGATTTATAACAAGGTTGTAGGAGAAGGGAAAAATACTATAAATTTGTAAACACTACCATAAAAAAGAGGAGTCCCGTGCTTACCGGATAGTGCACATTTTTCTTGACAACGTTCTTCCCACGTAGATCCAACACCCGCAATACCTTTTGTGGATGTCAGATACTCGGCAAAGTCGGTATCAATAATGAGTTTGTTGAACCGGGATGGAGAAATGTGATCTCCCCATTCTAAAATTGCCAAGAACTTCTCTACCAATGGATCCAATACACAAGCAAGCATTGGTTTCTGTTTGTCAAAGTGAGGAGCATCCATTGATGACAATATCTCCCACGCTTTGGTTGCCTATTTCAACCATTTTTTGTCTTGTTGTTTGAATTTTTTCTGTTTTCGCGCCATCTCATCGCTCAAAACAAGGGCATTGAACTTCCGGTAATTTTGAATGCGAGGTTTGAAAATAGCACCTTTAGGACGTCCAGTGGTATCCCAAGGCACATGAAGCATATATGACAACATATGCTTGCGAAAATGGTTTTTGGCAGTATACCATTTGGATTTGCAACCATTGATTAAACACAAATATTTGTCTTCGTTTGCCGATAAAGTTCAATGCTCATTCTTTATTGCAAGTGGAAGACTGTTTGGATTCTCCACAAGATTGGCGGGCGTTGATGGAGCCATCTACACATAAAGAAACAAAAACATTTGTATTAGCTTGACAACACGTGATAAAAACCAAAATGTGACGAAGGCAACAAAGAAACAATCTGATTTAATATGCTATACGTGACAGTTTACACCTAAAATTGACGCAAGAAAGAAGGAACAATCTGATTGTATACGCTATACGTGACACAGTTCCTTTAAACTTGACGCAAGAAAGAGGGAACATTATGATTTCAGGTTTTATACGTGACATTAAACATGACAACAACAATATGTGGAAGCCAGAAATTTTCTTATTACACAAATTGAAATGAGGGAGGCGAAGTTCAAAGAAACACACGGCCTGTGCAATATTATCAAAAATGTGGATTCTGCTTCCATAAGTTGGAGGATATGTTCTGGAGAATCTACAATGTTTTGATAACCTGTAAAGAGAGTTGATTCAGCCTTGATCTTTGACACATTCATTTTGACCTTGCATAGTTTTTCATGAATAAGAGATACCCTCTAACTCCATCTCATTCTGAATCCATGTTTGCAAACTACAGCTCTAAATAGTAGTTTTCAGCTCAGGATAACTAACATGGAAGGGGCTGCCAGAAATTTCAAGAGCAAGTGGAAGGACCTCAATTCAGATCACAAACCAGGCACCAAGTATTTACAACCCCTCCAAAATGCAGCCTACATGCTTTGATCCTAGTACGATCAGCCTACACCGTGTATAAGCTAGTACACACAACACCCTTGGCTTAAAATTGCTTATGTCCATCCAACCAGGTCTATTGCTGTTGAGATCTGATTTTTTTTGCCATGTTCCTTGGTCACAAAAGTCACTCAAAGATCTTTGGTATCACCTGCATATTTGGGACTTTCAAAACTTGGTATATCAACATTTGATGTACATGATACCCACTTGCAGAAGAGTGGCACTATGGTTCCAAACAATGTTTCAATTTGGCCCCTTTCTCATATTGAAGCATGCAAGGATTGAGCACTTGAATAAATTGCACACTCCACATACCATGGGAAGTAATGCAGATTGAAGAAAGTCATGCACAAAATCATCCTGCGAAACTTGGGGTAGTTTAGTTGATGCTGCTGGGGATTTCGCAAGTCTCCTTGCTCTGACACCATGTAAGAAATGCACTCAACATGCAAAGGAGGCACATTAAAAAACGATCCTCCCTCTGATCATCACAAATCACTTTCCACTCTTAACTCCTCACACGGCTCCGTGAGCGTGGTGATCGAGGGTAAGACCTAATGGGGCTCCTGCTCCTGCTTCTGTATCGGTATCGGACTGGAGACAGACTTCGGCTATGGCTTCTACTACGACCCCTTCTGCTGCGTTGGGCTATTCGGCGGGTCTCTGCAAGCTTCTCCTGCCGCTCTCTCTCTTGCTCTCTCCTCTTTCCAGCCTCTGAAACCGTATCCTTCCCCCCTGTCGTGTAAACTAAGATCGTTAAACACAACAGATCGAGTGTCGTCGTCAACATCAATTAGCAAAATAAAATAGCAAACTAAAATGCTAAACAACCACCTCTTCAAGTGCCCCCACTAGCAGATAAGGAGCCCCTCCAATCGGCTAGGAACACACACACTCATCGGTAGAGTTGTTGAACATGATGAAGTTGTTGCTACATCTATACATATTCAATTGGGTAGTGGTAATCTAAGGAATTAAACTCATGATTGAGAAAGTAATCCAAGAACTATAGGCTGGGTGCAATTTGAGCCCCATCCTTAATCGCCTTCAACCATTTAATGTTGAATTCTTGGATAACTCTTTCAATGTGGTCTTAATTCCATAAAATTTCCAACCAACTAAATAACAATTTCACCACTAAAACATGAGGTAAACATCCACAAAATTCTCAATCATGACCATTAACGGCCACGGAATGAGAGGCTTTCCGACAACGAGGACAAACCCAATTGCCAGAAGAAAGAGTAAAAATGGGAGGTGTCAAACATGCCATGTGCCATCCACGTTGACATTGGTCGCACAATAACATTGTTGCAGCTCCTTTCTTCTCTCCACAAACATAACAAGGCAGACCCTGTGGTACAACCGCCAACTTGGGATGCACAGAGCCGTCGATGGGAAGGTGACATGGAGCACAATTCTTTGAATGCTCACGACATTCCCGTCCATCCTTCCCTTCAAGCAATAATATACCACTTGACAAGACATCTTTTACCCGCAAAATCGTGCGCCCAGCCTTGACATCCAATGTCGTAGGCGCCTCCCGTTGCAAGTAAACATAATCCCCCTTGGAAAATCTACGAACCTGAGGTCGATAAGCTCCACTTCGGATCCGGGCATACCGTAATGTATCACGATGTTGAGCAATATTTAAGTTCTCCATAGCCATAGGCATGGCCTTTTGGAAGAACGCTGCTCGGTCATGAAGACATTGAGCCCAAACATCTGGATCATCCAAGTTTACCACGGGAGCCAATTTCTCTCGCACTGAGCTAGGTAAAATTGGTTCCCGCCCATACAAGAGTTGGTAAGGACTATAGGATGCCAAAGATGCTTGCCTGCTGAAACGATAACCCATTGCTATCCATGGTAACATCAAGTCCCAATCGCGATGGTTGCCATGAAGCAATCCATACTTCCGCAAACCGCGCTTAACTGTCTGAACAACTCGTTCAGCTAAGCCATCTGCCTCAGGGTGATCTCTGGAAGTTGTCCGATGATCAATCAAAGCCTTGGTACACAAAGCCTCGAAAGATCCAAGGAATTCTCTCCCTTGATCCGTCAACACCTCTGCAGGTGCTCCAAACCGTGCCAAAACTCGATCAAGAAATGCCATAGCCGCCAATTCTGAGGAATTTTGGGGAAGAGCCACGAGTTCAATCCACTTACTAAAATGTTCCACCATTACAAGCACATACTTGGAACCACGTGGAGTGATAGTAAGCGGTCCGGCAAAATCCAAAGACCAACGATATCCCAAGCCCATAATAGGTAAAGGCTGAAGTTGAGGTGACAAAGTATTAAAACTTGACCTGACCCGGTCACATACTTCACACCGAGAAACATAAGTGGCAACCTGTTGATACATACCAGTCCACCAATATTGGTTGCGCAACATAGAGTGCGTCCTTCGCACTCCAAAATGTCCAAGCTCCTCGTGCACTTGCCGCACCAGAGAAGCTCTTTGATCTGGCCTTGGAACGATGCGCCTCGTTCCGTTCGGCCACACACAAAATAACAAGCTGTTTGCCCAACGAAACCTTGTTATCCGGTGACTAACTCTATCTCGCTCCATAGAAGATAGTCCAAGAGGAAATATCCCTTGTTGAAGTTTGTGCAAGACCGCCTGGTCTTCCCACACATCACTAACAACGAGAAATTTATCAATCTCCTCATCTTGCTCTTCCACAAGGATTTCAGCAGCCAATCCCGACATCATTGTGAGATACGTGGCAGCATGCCAACCCGGCATTGCCTCACGATCACAATCTCCATGCCACCTGGCTCCAGTTAAATCCTCATCTGAAGGACTTGGATTGCGAGACAATCCGTCTGCATCCAAGTTGGCAATTCCTGCTCGGTGAACAACTTCAAAATCATATTCCTGAAGTAACAATGCCCACCTAGCAAGTTTTCCGCTGAGCTTATCTGATTCCATAAGCCATTTTAAAGGCTGATGATCAGTCACCAAAGTAAACTTCTGCCCATACAAATAAGGTCGAAAATGTGCAATGGCCCAAACAGCCGCCAAGGCCTCGCGTTCATAAGAAGAATAATTAGATTCAGCACTATTATTACTTCTAGATGCATAAGCCACCACATATTCCTTTCCCTCTTCATCTTTCTGTGTCAATACTGCTCCCAATCCCACTGCATTCCAATCCGTGTGCAATTGAAAAGCTCTAGACACATCCGGGCGTCGAAGCACTGGCGCTGAACCGAGCCTCTGCTTCAATGTATCAAATGCCTGTTGTTGTTCCCGACTCCAAATCCATGGTTGGTCTTTCCCCGTGAGAATGGTAAGCGGTTTGGCAATCAAACTAAAGTTTTTGACAAACCTCCTATAATAATTTGCCAATCCTAGAAATGCACGAAGCCGTGGTACATCACTAGGTGCGGGAATTTTGTGCAAAGCATCCACCTTCGCCTGTTGCACACCAAGACCGCCAGGAACAATCATGTGGCCTAAATAGGGCAATTGATCATGGAAAAACTTACATTTCCCATGATGTAAACGGAGTCCCCACCGTTGAAGTCGTTCAAATACCGCTTGCAAATGTCTCACATGATCCTGTGGACTGTCACTAAAGATGATAACATCATCAATGTAACATCTAGCAAACGGCAAACCAGCCAATAATTGGTCCATCACCCGCTGAAATTCAGCTGGTGCATTCTTGAGACCAAATGGCAGAAATTTCCAATGATAAAGTTGATCCTTGCCATCTTTATCAATTCCCCAAAATGCGGTCTTCACCCGATCACCCAACAACAAAGGTAATTGGTGATAACCAGACCTCAAATCCAAAGTGCTGAAGATTCTAGAAAATCCTAGTGCATCAAACAACTCCTCCGGCATCGGCATTGGATATCGATCCGACTTGGTCTTGCGGTTGACTGGACGATAATCACCACAAATCCGTTTTTCCGTCCAGTTGCCAAAGATATCCTTCTTTGACGGCATAACCGTGGCACAAACATACTCTCCATTGGAGAGTTCAATCAATTCCGCTGCCAATAACTCTTGACATCGAGTTTGAACACCCAACCTTTCAGAGGTACTAAGTCTGTACGGCCGTCTGAAAATAGGGTGGTCGTCCTCGAGTTAAATACGAACATGTTTACCTTTATATCCTTCAAGATCATGAAGACTAAAGGCAAAACAATTACGGTAAGAGCGAATAAATGCCCGTACCTTTCGTGCTTCGGCACCAGTAAGCTTTGGCCCCACTTCAATTGGCCAATCGTCAAACTCCGTGGTTTCCTTCTTCATAGAAGGATTGCCACTTGGTGCCAGCACAGCCTGTGATTGCTAGTCCGTGGAGAGGGCAACACCTTTGCCCCCATCATTTGCACTTGAATCCAAATGCGTATCCTCTCCACTACAATCAGTTTGTGTAGCTAAATAGCTACCCACATATGAAGTATCACCAAGAAATAGAAGTGGAATCATTTTATGGGCCTCCAACTTTCCAAACTCTTGGGCCAAAGCCGAAAAAACACGTTGGGCTCGAAGCTCTTCCGCAACATAAAGTTTCAAAGGAAATAATCCCTCGGTGTCATTGACCTAAATGTGATCATTGGATTGCGGCTCCATTGCCCCCTAACCATTGTTCTCTGCCCTCAGAGTACGCAATTGGTCATCCATACGTTGTTGAGCAGCAAGACAAATTCCAATTATCCACACAATGCTGTTAAGATCCATAGCTTGCCCCAATAGGAAACGTCTCTGACATTCCTGAAGCCCGTGAGCAGCCGTGGTACCTGTAAGAAACCCCATGACGCGTTCCCGCTCATCTGCCGTAGGCTCCTCATAAGTTTGGGTTTTTGAATCCCAAACCATGCCAGGTCCACGAGATCGAAATACAAAAGACTGTGGATATGTCACAAAAGTAGGTAGTGCACCTTTTGGAATGCCCACCTTATTAATTAATGCAAATGGCAAGGTATCATTCTTGGTAACTGCCAAGGAAACACGATGATCATCGAAAATGTCATCCACTTTGCGATCCATAAGGCAGGGAATGCGGGCAATCGCTGCTGAAAGCACTCGAGGTGATACCAAGTTGGTCCAAAACCAACGAGGCCGATGAGCAAAGGATCCCAAAGATGCAGCATCCAGAAATGTTGGAGTACCCAGAATTTGGTTAATGTACTCACCATCCTTCACCACTTTGTGCCGGGTATCACCCAATAATGGTACATTTTCGAAAATGTACCCTGGCGGAGTTGATTGGTGGGTAAACCACCATTGCGTCAATCGCGTCAAATCCGCAAACAAACTAGACCTAGGATCATCCAATCCCTGGCTAGTTCCTGCCCGCGAATGGCCTTGACAAGGCCATCCTGCAAGAATCAAATCCACGTGGCCCAACCTTCTCAAATCCTCATCACTAATCATAGTAACATCTTGAGGAAGTTGACCACAACATCCTTGAATGGTAGAGGCTGACAATTGTGCGGGGTATCTCAACAACAATTGTTGGATGTGGTGTCGGACGGCTCTGTTGGCTGCATACCCATTGTCCACATGAATATATCGCCAAACTGTAATTCCAGCTTCCAACACTGCCGCCAAACCTGTGCCAATGCCTCCAAAGATCTCCACAAGGACAATACCTTCAGGTGATGGTTGCCAACGAATGGGTTGAGCAAAAGAAAATGAGGATGAAGTTGGGGGTGCCTCTCCAAGCTCCAAATCCGCTACAATGTGTCGACAATGGTCAGATAACTCCTTAGGAGTTCGCCATGGTGGAGGTGGATCCTTGAAATGTCGAGCAGGAATTTGAAAAGATGGTAAAAATTGTTGTTCTGCCACATTACAAGTGTAGTCCATTGTTTCCTCCAATAAAACTGGAGCACAAGGCAAATCTGCAACTGAACCGCTGCAACCAAACATTGCCTCCGCAACCATAGTCATAGCAGTGGCTGCAAATGTGACGGGAATAAATACCTTCCTGCCATCTCCAGTGGACCATCCCGGTCTAATCCATGCCTCTTCCGTCCAATTATCCAAACCAAAGCCAAGTGGGTAAAGAGCTTGCTGACCAACAAGTATATCATAATTGGTAGCATTAGTAACAACACACTTCATTGACAAATGAGTGTAAGTAGGCCTTGCCCCCACATGAAAAATCAAACGTAGAGGTGCCTTGGTGTAACCTGTTGCACGTTCAGTGCCCCCTACTGAAGTCACAATAGTGAATGGACAAGGATCCAAGCTTGCTGGCGTCAATCCAAGACTGTCAGCAAGTCCTTTGCCAATCATAACCGGTTGAGCACCGGAATCCATCATAACTCTCAGTGGTGTAGCACGGATAGTGGGCATATCCGTGCGTGAAACGACAAACAAAGATTTGTCGTTCATCAGCCGTACAACTCCAGGTTGCAAATTATGCCGTTCGCGAGCAGGCCTTGCAGAAATGTCTGCAAGATATGCCGCTCCCGACGCATAATTCGAAAATGACGTATCCACTGCTGAAATTGATGCTGGAGGAATATCAGTTTGCTTACCAAAAGCAATGATCGCCGCATCCACAAGACTCGCTCGCAAATTGGCTAAGTCCTCCACCTCCTCAGCCACAGGTACGTCAACCACAGCTTGGGATACTTGAAGGGATGGCAAATCCGCCTTACCTTCTAACATTCTCCCAGCTAAATGAAAAACTGCAGCAGGCTTGAAATCTGAAGCCATAAACTCCGAACCCGAGAAAATTGGCATATGGAGAATTTTATATGCCAATGCTTGCGTAACATCCTTCGAGATGGAATCCCCATCTCTCAAAGGTACAGGGTTTTTAGCCCCAACAACAGTGGTGTCTACCAATCCAAATGAAAGAGGTAAACGTGCTTGACCAATTTGATCAGCTGGTCCGGCATGGCGAGGATGTAGCACCTCGTGGCTATCCCCACTCGTGGAAGCCACCGCATCTGCCAATGTTTGTGAGCGAGTAGAAGCCGCCGCCACCACCTCTCCAGCTGCTCCAAACATATACATGTCCGAACCCGAGGTGCCACCACCCACATGCGGCTCAGAAATTTGAGCAAAAGATGCAGAAGATTTGAGCTTTTGCTCAAGCTCTGCCACCTTAGCCTCAAGACTCTGCTCCCTTGGAGACTTTCCAGTGACATAACTGGCAGGCCGCATCTCAGGATGAAGTAGGAAACAATGATCCACATCGTGATTAGTGCCACCACAATGGCTACATTTCAATTGTCTCTTCTTAGAATTGTCCCCTGCCCTTACTGGTTCCATCTTTTGTTTTAATTTTCCCAAAGGCTGAGTTTTCTTCTTCTTAGGACAATTGGGATCATTCTTCGAATGACCAGCTTCTCCACAACCCCAACAATGCAAAATCTTTTGCTCCTTGACGGGTTGAGTCTCAGCTAAACTATTAGTAGCTGTGACAATTCTTCTTGGTTTCGGACTCTCTGTCATCCAAGATACCATATCCGTGGCATCATGTTGGCAAAGAGCCCGATCACATCTCTCAACCACGGCAAACGTTTGTGCAAGCGTAGCTCGGCCCTCGTAGTCGAGGATAATCCGAGGTGATGCCAACTCAAGTAGCCGCTTGTCAATTTTAGACAAAAAGATTTTAACAAGCTGACTCTCAGCAAAAACACCTCCCGACTCCACAGCAAATCGCGCGAGTCGCGTATACATGGTCCGTGGAGTATCATCCTTCTCTCGGCGGAAATCCTGGATGCGCTGCATCTGGTCTCGCCGAAACCCACCATACTCCACTTCCAAATGTGCGACAAATTCAGTAAGGGGATTAAACGGAGGTGGTGGACCAACAGCCGTCAATGCTGCCTGTGTAGCACGTGCCACCCGTGAAAGGGTTGCCGTGCTACTGCTAGCCACCATTGGCCCAAGTGCCAGTTCTGTGTCCTTAGACTCCGCCGGCGATTCCTCCTCCTTTAAGGTGGGTGGAGCTAAGGTAGCAATCGCCCCATCTTTAAGGACTGAAATAAGCTCAACCCGGGCCTCCCAATACTGCTCCACCTCCCGAAGTTGTCGCTGATGACCCTCTGTCCAACGTTCATAAGTTTGGAGTGCCTCGTACTCCAAATGTTGAGGCAGAAGTTCAAAGGCATACCAATCATTGAAATTGGAAGACCTTTGACGTTTCTCCTTAATCCAGGTACGAAACCGGAGTTTCCAATCGGGCAAGGAAATGCCCCCAGCTCGACCTGAAAACCGATCACGCACTGAATTGTGGCGATCGTCCTCCATTTCGTCGAACGTGCCGACACTCCAAATCCGAAGCCTACTAGTAGTGTCCAACGCCGAAATAGGCTCAAAAGCCTCGTTGGTATCTACCTCTGGCTCAAGATTTGTGGTATGCACGTCCTCCAAGTAATCTGGTGATGGAGATCGATAATATCGGCTCCTAGTTTGCACCATAAAATAATCACTTGAGTACCTGCAACTATCTACAAGGTAATGGCAACCTGCACCTGTTGCGGGCTATCTAAATGGCAATCCCTTGCCAAATGCCAAGTGTTTATGCCCCCAGAATTCCAAAATTGTGCAAAGGTTTGAGATTGGTAATTAAAATGAAAAATCAGCGTTGAAAAGGCTCATTTCCAAGGTGATTATGGACTCCAATCAACAAACTAAGTGCACCAATGGACTCCTAGGAAGATTTCACACAAATTAGGCTCAAATTTCACTCCGTTCGGAGTTAATTTGCTCCCAAAAACAAAAATCAGCGTTGAAATTAATAATTTCAGCAATGATTTTGAATTCCAATCAACAATCCAATTACACCATTGGATTCCTTGGCAAATTTCACACAAGATAGGCTCAAATTTCACTCCGTTCAGAGCTAGTATGCCCCCAAATTTGAACCTCAAGTTTGTGAGAATTGGATGCCAAGTGTGAAAGGTGAAAGTAAAAATGTGAAAATAAAATAAAATAAAATAAAATAATTGTTTTAATGAAACAAAACATTAAATAAAATAAAATAAAATAAACTTTAACTTTAACTTAATTAACTTAATTAACTTAAATGAATTAACTTAATTAATTTAATTTAACTCAACGTAACTTAATTAACTTAAACTAATGAACCTAATTTAATTAAGCTAATTAATTTAATTAATTAACTTAATGAACCAACCTAATTAACTAATTAAGTTAACTAATCTTAATTAACCTAATTAAGTAACTAACTTAATTATCCTAATTAATTAACTAATTAACTAACCTAATTAACTTAAATAACATTAGCAAATGAAGGCTCACCTTGAAAGGGGGGCCAGGCTGGCGCCGCCCGCCACAGTGCCAGGCTGCCGCCCGCCCGCCCCTGGCCCGCTGCCACGCCACCGCGGGGCCCGGCTGGCGCCGCCCGCCCCCGGCCCGGGATTAGCCACCCCCCGCCCCGGGGTGCAGAATTGGAGCTCCAAGAGTGTCCGTGGAGCTCCGGAGCTTCAAAAAAAAAATTAAAAAAAATTCGGATTTTAAGTTTGGTTTGTGTTTGTTTGTAAATTTAAAAAAAAATTAAATTTTGCTTTTACAAATTGCAAGCAAGAATGATGTGACTTGAGAATCTTGAGACCAAATGGAATCTCAAGATTCAACCATCAACACTTGAAGAAAACACAAAGAAAAAACAAAAGAAAAATGGGAAGATTTCTCTCAAAATCTTCTTGAGGGTTGCAAGAAATGACAAACTAAGCTTTCAAACACTTGTATCACTCATTTGCTCTCAATACTGGACCATTCTAGCTCAGAAATACAACCAAAAATGAAAAATTTGAATACAATTGTTGTCAAGTATGAGGGTTTCTCTCTCCAAGCTTAAGAAACTAAAATGTCTCCTTATAAAGCTTAAGAAACTCTAAAATTCACACACAAGAGTCAAGCTATCTCTCACTCCACGAAGGGAGAATCCAAGAGTGCAAGTGGTGGAGAAAGAATGCAAAGGCTTTACTCATAATCTATTACACCATAGCCATGAGAAAGCAACAACAAGCTCTCTCTCTCTCAAAACACACTCACAAGACTTGACTTGACAACAATGGCAAGTCAAGAGGCCTTCCTCTCCATACAACCCCAATCCTATGTGGAGTTCATCCATGGAGTGGATGAACAACTAACTAGGACTCCCAATGGAGTCCGTTACTCATCCCAACACACATGGACTCCTAGTGGAGTCCATTTACTCCTAAATTGACGTGACTTAGCCCCCGATGTCACCTCACGTGACACCCCGACTAGGAGCGGCGAAGAGCAGAGCGGAGCGGCCTGGAGCGACTTGCGGAGGGTAGCGGGGAGAAGCTGCGAAGAAGACGCGTCGAGAGCGTGGAGGAGGCGGTCAGGTGGCGGTGGGGGCCAGACTAGGCCTAAAACGGGCCGAGGGGAACCCGGTCTTGCTGTTTCAAGCCGGCACCGTTTCTTTAGGGTGGGCTGAGTGCGTGTGGGCCCTTAGGATGACAACCCCCACTTCCATCCGGCCAGGGTACGAGTGTTGCACCTCGTTCACCCTGGCCGGTCAAAAGACCCGCAATGGGAAAACAACTATGGTTCTTTTTCATATGGTATTCTACTAGTGCTTGTCAGTAACTATGACAATTTTAAAGGACAACCTTTCAATCCCATTGTCAGTCGTCACACAGATTTTGCCTCCCTTTCCATGTTCATTTGATTGAACTTGGAAGTGCCTTGAAGACCAAAGTTCCTCATGTTTTTTCATCTTCTTCAACTCAAAGTTAGGTGTGAATTGTTGCAGAAAGTGATGATAACATATGTCGACATGTTGGTGGATCCCAATAACTCGTGACACTTTAAACCCACCCATCATTACGTCTAGAATCCAAGTAATTTTTCTTCTTACTAGAAGGCATACGTTTTTTTTAGGTAGACCATACATATAAAGGATGCCTATGTTGACCTATTCCACTTTTAAACTTCACCCCACATTAATAAATGATTCCCTCTCTTTTATAGCCAATCGTTTTCTAATGAAACCTTGGTGCCCCCCCCCTCCCGGCACAAGCCTCGCACACTACTATTATGTGCAATTTAGTTGTTTATGATTAGGTTGCCTATTCACATAAGCTACCTTGGGTCAATATGAGCTAGATCACAAAACTTGTAACTTTATTCAATCATCTTTATATCAACCACAATAAAATAAACTAGAGATTATTGTATTTTAGTATTTTAATTGTTATTCGTTGTTATGTTAGTAAATATACAACATAGTGTAGGCTAGTGTGAGCCACCTAATTGTACATATCAATGTCGGTAAGAATGGATACCAAAATTATATGTGTTATGATGACATTACACTATGAGCTCATGATACATTGACCATTCTAGGTTCAATAGTCATTGGGCTTATGGGATCACTTAAAGAAGTACATGAATCTTCAATTTTAGCTCCTATAACTTTTTCATCTAAATCATGATTTTGAACCTAGAAATATCTTTATATATTATTTGCAATTGTTAATTGGATGATGCAATTGGATGATGCATATGGATGAGGGCTCATTTCTAGCATGGCTTGCAGGAACGCGGTTCTCGAATTCATTAGCAAGTAGAGTTGACGGTAAAGAGCCTCAAAGTAGAAGCTCACCTCACACCCACCTTAAACTTGTTTTCATTTCAAAAAGGCAGGATTACTACTCTATGGTGAGTGGGAAGATAATATAAAGCAAGGCCTTGCACCACCCATATCAGGCCATTGCCCTGGTATCACCAATATTTAGTATAAAATTTGAAACCAAAAATTCAAAAGTCTTCGGTAATTCAATTACAAATAAAACATTGACAATGTGTGGATGAAGTTTGTTTTGATGAGTTGAACTGTAATACTCTAAGTGCAATGATTGTTGAAGTTTTTTAGTTGCTAAATTTCATGAATTGGTTTTTCAAAGAGCACTTTTGAGCCAAGATCTTAGAAATTTTTGGTGAATGACTGCAACATGCATGAAGCTAACTTCCCATAAAATCTATAGTAGAAAATCCATAGTGCAAAAAGTGCATGACCGACGAGAAAGCTGTGTTTGATTTTGTACACTGTCCAAAGAAAGCACGTTTTGGGGATTAAATTCAGCAGTGTGTCAGATGCACGATGGCTGTCGTATGTCGGTAATGAAAGGCCACCTTCTTAGTCCAAATAGATAGATAGGAACTTTGGTCTTCTTCAAGACCGACGGGAACATTGAGTTTGTTCAACCCACCCTTGATTTAATGTCGGCCAGAACAAAGACTACATTAAACATGATATTTAGTGTTTGATACGCTAACCACAAACGCATACACTAAATATCAATAACCCTATGAAAGTAAGTAACATTGACTGTAAACTCAAACACTAAATATCAACTATGGTAATATGTGGAAGTTACATGTTTGAATTTAGTGTTAGTAAGGATATGGAAAAAAAAATTTGATAAAAGGAGAATTTCAACATATCTTCTAACACTAATTGTCAGAAAATTGAAAAGTAGTGTTGAGTAGAGTAGGATGGTCACAACATTAGATATAATCAAACAATAAATATCCTATTTAGTGTAGTGTTGCAGGATTTTCCCCGTCTCAAGGATAAATACCATAGTAACCACTATTCAAGTAACTGAATACAGTTGGACCGGAATTTTTAGAAGTGGATGATTTAATCCATAGGGTTTTGGATTCTTTTGGTGGATGCCAATTCATGAGTTCATTGGGTAGTTGGAAGTGGATGTTTACCTCATGCAAGTGGTCCGTGTTCGATTCCCGTTGGATTCGTTTGAGTGGCATTGAGATACAAGTGACTTGGTGCTGCTAATTGAACGATCACAGATATGAAAGCTTTAACAACCAACATTGGGTGAGTTTTGGGGTATTTAGAAGGCCCTTGATGTGTGATTCGTTGAAATCGACCGTGATCAACAAAACTAAAATCCAAAAATTCTCAATTCGACATGGTCAACGGTTGTCTTAGTTGAATTGAGATTCTTAGTTTTATTTATATTATATTATAGTATAGTATAGTATAGTAGTGATCACTGTTGATTTCCACATATCAAAAGATAGGAGCCTCCTAATTGGTGGTTGGTTTTTTAAAAATTCTAGCATTTATTGTTTCTAGAAAGATTTTTAGGAAGTATAGGATGTGAATTTGATAAATTGTATGGTAAGGTTTAGGTTGGGGTTTAATGGTTGTGCGTTTTGGTATGGGAGACCCTTTGATGCACACTATGTTGAGTTTGAATGGAGCTTGCAATGGCACCTTTGTTGGCCGCATGTGCAAGAGAGAAGCAATGGGAGTATTGTGTTTTTTTGTGGGTTATTGTGAAATGTTCCCGCATTCATAAGAGTGTAGCATCTTGATCTATTCTATGAAACCAAAATTTTTCCTAATTTCCATATGAGTTTTTCTCATATAATATTTTTAATTCTACGGGCATGTATATGATGTTGTCTACATATTAGAAGTAACTAGAGCTATGTGTCGGGTTCAAGTGAGTTACAAATAGAGCAAGCAATTGATGGAAATGCTTCCCTACCAAAATGACATGGGTTCGTTTTCTAGTGTTTCCCACGTATTGGCTAATACGGAATTTTAGCATATAAGTTTCTTGAAAGTCTGTAAGTGCAAGGTTGGACCAAATTTATTGGATAGATCGTTGTCTAAATCTTCATATTCTATTCATTGTTTGTCAATGTTAAAACATTGTTTTGCACAATTCTTTCTAGATTTGTTTCATGATCATACTTTATAATGTGATTTCCAAGAGATCTAATGGATCTAGTATCATCTTCATTCACTCATTCATTTATGAAGTGGAAGTCTCACATGTGAAAAACACATTGATTGAAACATTTGAAAAGGTTGATGTGGCACAAGATTAAGTCATCCTTCAACATGCAAAAGTGTTGAGAATATCACATGTACATGGGTGTTATTCGATTAGTTTTTTCATGCTCACCCAATATTTCACTCAATAAAGTTACATAACCAAATTTGCGTGGATTAAACAAATCCGTGATGAAGCATTAACAAAAACTATATTGAATATCGGGACCTTCCTTCATTTAGTTAAGATTATCAAAAGTGCATGTATGTGGGTTATTTAAATGAATACATGAGTCTCCCCAATTTTGTCAACTGTTAAGTCTAAAGTATTTTGTAAGATTGAAGCTTGGGGATGCACTCTTCACTGAGAGTGGGGAGCCACGTGCATGCAAGAGTCCTATGTACATCTTTTTCATCACCAAATACCCATCCCATATGTACATTTGGAAGCCAAACTCTCATCAAAGATTTTTTTGTACCCACATGACACCATACGGGCTAGTATGTTGAGTGCATGCCCCAAGATTTTGAGGATGTAACCTAGTCCAATCTCTTTCAAACATGTGTCCCCCCCCCCTCCTTATATGTACCTAGTGCAACACCTAATCACAAATTGCTCAATATATAGGTGCACAATTAAGAAAAAGTAACCACATCACACCCAAATGCCTTATTTTAACATTATTGCCTTGAGTGTTTGAAGGTCGTTTAGAAAACATAAGGGCGGGGGGGGGGGGGGGACTGAACATGGTCCATGGTGTACGACGTGGATAAACTAAAGGATATTTGATCAAAATATGGCTTTAAACTATATACATATGCGATGGGCATTTGTTAGACCTAGTTTTGTAGAAATATTTAGGGAAGTGTCATGGTAGTATGAATTTTGGGGGAGAGGTAGGTACATTATATGGAAACCCCCTCCCCCATAACATTATAAAGCAGTGTGCGTTCATTTATATGGGCCCTAAGAATATAACCATGGGATGTCCCAACTTAGTGTATGTAGACTTAGATTAAGTTTGAATTTGCACTAGGTTGGGGCATCTCATGTTTAAATTCTCAGAGTCCACATGAACTAACGCACACTACTTAATAATGTTATGCCCCCCCTTTAAAGGATATATTATGAGGAGTTTATTATACCCTAAACATCCCTTATACCCCATGTTGCTATTGTCATCTTCTGTCATTTGCAAAATTGAAGCCTATAAGCATAAATGAGACAATTTTTTTTTGGGAAGTCTTAATTGTTTGCAAATATGAGACTTTCATTTAGTATATGATTTGCATGTCTCGTCTTCTTTTTGGTCATAATTTATTTTAATTATTTAATTATTTAGTTATTTATTCTCCCATCCAAGGGTTTTCAATAAACGGTCTTGCACTCATGTGGCTCCCCTCCCCTCCCTTTCAAAGTTGAGTTACTTTAACTGTTGTAGTTTGTAGCTTTTTGAGTTTATATTTGATGTTTGTATTTCCTTAAGTCTGTTAGCTTATCCAATTCCAAAAATGATAATATTAGATTTGACACGTTCCAATATTATAATCACAAGGACATGTATCCAATTGAAGTATGTGATGTACTTGATGTTTATTCTTAAGAATTGCACTTCTTAAAAGTCATGGCGCTTATCTCATGAAAACATAGTATGTTCAAATTTGTGGTCCACTTCCAAAGGAAATGGATGCCCTAATTTAGCTCTTGCACCTTATGTGATGACCTTGAATGACTCCACATTTGTGGGTATTGTAGTACACCTTGGGGTGATGACACCCCCTTACGTTTTGTAACCACATGTGATAGTGGGGTGTTTAATGGGGGGATCTTTATGAGCCTCTCAATATTTTTTCCCTCCCTATTTGTAAATATAAAACTACTTTGACGTATTTTCTAGCACTCTATATTTATTTGTAATTGTTTATAGAGGCTATTTTCTGGCACATTATTATTTTAATAAATCGTACAAGTACCAAATAATGGAAAGAATATTATAGCATTGCAAAACCGACTATGTGAGCAACAAACATTCCATACCATTTAAATTGTCATTCATTTGGTCTCAATTAGTAATACCAATCTCAAACCATTCAAAGTACCATTCAAAACACAACCATTAGCACTTAAGACTAGTTAAAAGGTTACCAATAAACATGGAGATAACAAAACATACAAGCTAAAATAAATAAGCATCTAGTGAGGTCCCACATATTCAGCGTTGTTACAAAACCCAACGGCCGCTGAGGAGCACTCGCACATTTTTTTCTTTAAAAAAATCCCACAACATTTCCCTCCATACTACTGCGCTTAATTCAAATGTGGACAAAAACTACACACTTCTTCATCCAAGTAGTCAAACCCATAACTATTCCACCATAAATATTAGGAGTCCTTAAAGTAGAAAAAACCTAATGAGCTCAAAATTTTAATGCTCTATTGGTAATTAGAAATCTAGAATGAATCTAATATTAAATACCCTATTTTTCTTACAAATTTTTGATAGCCATTAATTTTTAGCCAAGGGGACGGGGTTGCATTGTGAATTGGCGTTTTAGCAATGGGATGGCATTGTTGTGGTATGGCAAGAAGAAACCTAGTGGAAATGAATTACACCAACAAGATTGTAATGGAGAATACAAGTAGAGTGCAACCTTAAAATTGAGTGTGTTAAGAAACACAATTGTCCAACATTTGCAGGATAGTAAGAGTTCGTCCAACATTTGCAGAAGAATTTCAAACATCAAATATACCCCTTCGTGTCAACGTTTAAACATAAATCACTATATTCGTTAATTTGGGACTTTTTCGGCATTTTGAGACAGTTACAAATATAAGAACGTGGATAAAATCACACAGATATTGGAGAATGTTGTAAGATGCAAATACTTTGAAGCGGGTGTTCATATTAAGAACCGATTTAAGAACTCATATCAAGATGGTTTAGGTAGGACGACCCAAACATTATCCCCTTCGTGTCAACGTTTAAATATAATGAAGTTCAAAGTATCCATAATGAAGAGAAACCTTTATGGAATTAAATTAAGCCCTCCATCTTCTTTGATGAAGCAAAATGTGGTCCCTTAAACATGTTATATTGCATGATATTTTTGTTTACAAGAGGTGTTAACATTAATTCGCCCCTTATATTTTATATAGAATTCTTTAAATTTTTACCTCAAATGAATATTAAATTCCCTATATTTTATCGCACGTTGTTTTTAAAATACCACTAGTGCCCGCCTTGAGGTTCAAGACCCTCTTTTGTTTTTCTACTGATTACTGAAATGATGGAATTATTTATCACCCCATTTTACATTTAATCATGTA
Source organism: Polytrichum commune (assembly GCA_950295325.1). Lineage (NCBI taxonomy): Eukaryota > Viridiplantae > Streptophyta > Polytrichopsida > Polytrichales > Polytrichaceae > Polytrichum > Polytrichum commune. The sequence continues at coordinate 18,582,272 of OX485806.1, forward strand.
GGGGACATATTTCCAATGCTATGGTAGATGTAACGAAATTATAAATCTTACCCTAAACGAATTAAATTGACCATATTTCTTTTACCTCACGTAATATTCTATAATTCCGATAGTCGCCTCCCCAAGTAGTACACAAGTTGAAAGCCTGCACTTCATACTCAAGTTCTTTGAAAAAATGGATACTTCTCGAGACTCAAAAATGAAGGGCATCAAAAAACCATAATTGTCACATTATTTTGGAGTATGTTCTACCTGAATGCTTTTGCATTGTACAACCCAAATACCAAGGCTTGCTATAATTCATTTTGATTGACTTTGTCACGGAAATTGTGCCAAAAACTTGAATCAAAATGCTATGAAAGAATCATGGTTTGGCCACACTTCCCGGTTATGTTGTGCATGCATTTCCCAGTTAAGAGAATTAGTTATGAGGTTGCTACATTGCCCGGTTATGAGGAAGCTAACATACATGAGGGTAAATCAATCTCATGTCTCCACCACCTAGTTAAAATTAAGGTTTAAATAAGGTCATCAAACTAAAAGTTAGCTAGCTGTTGGTTCAATTTTGGTTCAATTCTTTATTGTGATGACATGTGCTTGTGCCAGATAAGTTAGTGTTGTCCATGTAGATCTCTTTATTTCATCTAAATTAAGTCACATTGGGTATATTTACGTGTTTTTCTTGTTCTTTATTTGAAAGCCACATCCTTACATAGTCTTAAAATCATGGAAAAAATATCCAATTACCAAATATTGTGTTTAGTGGATTTTGGGGATAATATTTAGAGATAATTAGCAAGTGCACAATACAAATTATAACATCACTTTGTCTCGTACTGGTTGTGGAGAGCCAATCTTATAATTTGATAGCCCTCGGCCCACATTGATTGCAACAATATGGCAAATGTTTATGTGTGTGGGCCTTTAAAGGTCATTCTTGTTATGTGACTTCTATATTTGATGGCTAGGTTGGTACTAAGGTAAACAATGTGTGTTACAATGGGATTAGATTAAATGTGCTCAAAATATTTGCATGAGTTCTCAAACTCACATTCTAGCCAACGCAATGGGAGTTTGGTGCTAGACCATTATGGATAACTCTATTGAATGATGGGAATTGAAAGCTTTGTTTACAATTTAGATATGTCGGCCTTACATGGCTAATCATCTTGATTGGATTTTGAAACTTGGAAGCACAAATCTTCAGGATTGAAAGCCGGATGAGCCCATTCTCGATCCCATCCCATGAACGAAGTCGTCTGTAAATTGTGTGATCCGGTTAGCAATCGTGATCCATGAATATTGCCTCAGTTAAGGACGTTTCTGGTCTATTTCTCCTTCGCCGGAATCGATCATTACAGAGCTAGGAGCCATATGACAATACACGAAGCTGTACTATAATTTATATTTTATTAATTGAAATCCAATCAACTCTATAAGTAATACATTGTACACCAAGCTCCAAACCCCGAAGGGATCGGATTCTGGCCAACCTCCGTGAACAACTTATCTAGCCGGAGAATATGTATGAAAACACACGAGTTTACGTCCACTAAGAACACTATGCATAAACAATAACGAGGAATCCTCTCTGTCTTGTCTCACGATTCTTCAGCACAAACACTAATTGCAACATGAAATATACCAAAGAGCACAATCCGCTTGCTGGCCAGCAGCAAGCACAGTATTGTTGCACTTATATGCATGCAACCTTGATGAAGACGTTTCTGGGAGCTTCATTACACGTGGTTTGTTGTAGCAGCTTGCACGAACACAAGATCCCCTGCCGACAAGAAGTGGCACGCCTCGTCACCACGAGCGATGTGCAGTGCTGCGAAAGCAGGGTGGCGTGACAACCACAAAGTCGTGTCCATGTGGCACATTGCGATAGCTTGAATCTGATTGTTGCTTGGAATTGCCTGATCCGTTGCAGTTGCAAGGCTGACATCGATGACTTTGACGCCCGTCACACGATGACAGTAATACATCGCGCTCGGGAACATTACCTCGTGACACACGACCGCACGTTTCCCCGTCTTCGAGAGAGTGCTTGCGGTAACCCATCACCTTCATTGGTGCGGTGGATGTTGAAGCATGTGCCGACTCTACAGGTGCTCCGGTCGTGGCCGAGAGTTGCACATTCTCGCCGAGGTGAGTTGTAGCAAACGCCATGATTTCTTCGAAAGAGACCGCGCATGTCCTCTCTTCTCCCGGTAAAGCGGGGTCTCCGCACAAGCGGGCGGTTGTCTCGATCATGCTCGCCATGGGCGTCCCATATCGAATTCCAAATATTTCGAGAATTTTGCCGAGGTTGTGAGTGTTGATCGATGGTAACGCTTCGGCTATGGCACTCGACAAGAATGATCGGGTTGGGAAAGGAGATCCCAAATTTCGGTCAAGAGACATCTCGGATCCCAAGACAAGGGACGATTCTACAAAGAAATTTCTTTGAAAATCGTTAATTGTCTCGATTTGAGGAGAGGTGACGTCATTGAAGTCATGAATGTTCACAAACTCGTCACAAATCAAGCCGGCCGCTTGGCATTTGCGGGGATCCACGATCATGTTGTAAGCATGGTCCACCAAATTTGCTCGTGACACTCCATGACCAAGGATTGTTGGAAGGTGTAATGTACTCTCTGAATTCGCACTATGCATCTTTCCCAACACATCAAGCACCGCCATGTTTGCCGTTATGGTGGCGGTGCGCTTGAAAAATGGTTCATTTACGCATGAAGCAACTTCGTTGACGAAGCCACCATATGGTCGTCCGCATGAGGTCTACAAAATCACGAGTGAAATGTCATGTAGTTTAGTTGACAATATTTGAATCACAAATAGTGTAGCATTCAAAATGCATCCTACTATGTTGTGAGCTTGGAAACTTACGTACACTCATTGGGAAACATAAACGTCATACGTTGAAATTATATAATAATTCAGTGAATCATCGTTTATAAGCTTGTTCACCTAGTGAGATGCAAAAATTGTTGTCATATTACACAAGACTTGCAATAATAAGAGCACATATAGAAGTTGCTTAAACATTCAAGCAAGTCAATACGAAAGCCTATGATATTGAATTGAAGATTTGCATGAAAAATTGTACCTCGCGGATCAAGACGCTCATGACGAGTGTGATTGTGAACAAGATGCCGCAAGGCGGCTTGTTCAAATTCGACATTGTCGCCATCGAATGTACCACACTCCACTAAATGACACAAACTAGACTTATAGGACTTAGTGAGGTAGAGGATAGGAGTTGATCACAAACGCTCAATAGGATGAAGAATGAGGAAAAAACTGAATCCCTTTATAGGCCGATTGGTTGTGCCAAAAGCAATGAATGTACCACATCTTCGTTCGCACAAAATTTTGAAGGTCGTTGTGGCATGTCACGTCAACTTTATAAAATTTGTGGTCCAAGTTGAAACCTACCATAAATCTACATGATTTTTAGGTTCTATATATATCGTATGTAAGTGAGTACATTCATTAGATCTCCACCATATATGTGGCTTGGGCTACGTAACACCTACTTAAACTTTTCCATTTGGGATGTAGGAATTTAAGAATAGATAAAAATAAGGCCATTGTAAATTGATAGTTGATTCCTTCCAATTTTCCAACCGGAGCGCATCATACTAAGTTTGTGGAATCTAATACCATTTCCAAAACCAAATCAATTAAAATGTCATATTTCCGAGGAAAAATGTAATTTGTCATGTTTTCACCTACTCAATGGACGCATGTGCCTAGATACAATGAAAATCTATGCCATATGTGCAGAGATTTGAACCACAAATCATGGTCAAATGAAAAGAACCATTGAAAAAAATACAATTGATACCAACGGATTCTACATAATCTATCAAAAGCACCTCCAATCTATATCACACCCTTTACTTCAATTACCTAGTGTGAATTACCATTTCAAACGATTTTGAAGCATACAATTTAAAAAAATTTAACTTCAAACAAAATATGGCATCCTACTATTTAAATTATAGTATCATATGATATTTGAAAGTGCACGTAATTAATTTTTTTTAAATCATGTACAAATTGCATAAACACTTTTAACATCACAAAACTCCGAAAATGACTATAATTGAGATCCCCACTAGGTGAAAGAAAAGGGTGTTGAAATAGTACTTATTCATAAGTTTGTTGTTTTTCAACATATGATCAGTTTCAATATTAAACCTAGATTTTCACTATGACCAATAATATAATGGTTTTGAGAAAGCTACAAGTGGGGGACCCTTATCCAAGTATGTGGCCCTATTGTGGACACTTCCAACTCCACAACCTTATTTGAATATCGGATCAGATCTATGTACATTATTATCTTCCGGTTACAATTCCAAATCACATATATTGCTATTTGGAAGTTCAACATCGGGATTTGGATGAAAAAACCATAGGAGAAAAACTTGAAGATTCACGTACTGTGTGAGTGATCCTTAGGCCCTTCCAATTGCCAATGGCTATTAAGAATTAGAATAGTCGATATATGATGAACACATAATATAATTTCACCGTTACACATTTATTTCTAGTGTCCATTCTTAGCTACACTAATACGTACGATTAGGTTGCCCATGCTAATTTATAAAAAACAACCACTATTTTGAGGATTTATGGACACAACAACAATATAGAAATCAAGTATTTGTTGGTTTATTTTATTGTGGTTGATATATCGATTAAACAAAGTTATAAGTTTTTGCGATCTAAGTCATAATGACCCAAAATAGCATGAATAAACATGCAAGTTGTTCACAAAAGCAATCTTATCGCATATGATATTAGTGTATAAGCCCCATGGTTTCTTCTTTTTTGGGGTAGGGGGGAGGGGAGGTCCACCAACATTCCTTTAGAAAACGGTGTGTGATAGAAGAGAAGGTGTCATGTATACATGTTGGGTGGATTTTATAAACGAAGTAGGTCCACACAAACATCCCATATTTGTATGATCTACCTTTATACATAATGTAGGGCTCCAGATAGAAGGAGAACTACCTACCTTCTAGAAGTGATGAATCATGGGCTACAAGTGTTGAATACAATGAACACAATTCAAGGACTCCACGTCATCAATGTGCATGAGAAAATGCATCCACCAAAGTGGTACATTTCATGTTGATTTGATATTTGCATCCAAATTTGTGTAAAAGTATAATCTTTCAATTTGTAACAATTGTAGGGTGTAAAGAAATACATGCTTTAGGCACTAACGAGGTCTCGAAAAATACATCGTCTTAGAAAAATCATTCTCATAATTCAAGGGTGCTAAGAAATTATCCCGGAAAAATATAATACTCCCTCTTACCCCCCGCCCCCGGCGTAATGAATACCGCCATTTATCGCACTCGACACTTAAAATACACAAGAGTTCGCGGCCTCCTCCCCAAGTATAAGCCCTGCAGTTGCCATCTACCACTCACATGCACATGTCCGCTCGATAGTTTTGTTGTGGAATGTCACTGTCGATGTTCGACAAAACCGTCGATGATCGTTACTCAAGAAGAAGCTTCACTTGGATTTTTTGGGAGTGGTGCTCCGAATTCGACGCTGGCCGATCCGCTGTGGGTGTACACACTCAGAAAGCGGTTTTGGTTACAAAGCTTGCATGCGTATTGGGCGATGTCACCATGGAAATCTTCATATAATTGATGGAACCAATTTGCATTAATGAAAGGTGTTCTTGAATTACCCCACATCAAACGACTAGGCTTGGAGACATCATGAACAATACTTAGTTTTATGAGTGAGCATGAAGAGCACCAATAGTATGAGCAACTTTATTGAGGTAGGCGTGTGGCGCTATTGTGGGTACTTCCAACTCGATACTCCCCACACGATTTCTTGGCCGTTGGATCAGATCAAAGATTGCGTCCTCCAGTTAGCGACTATGGCGAATTACGTGGATGGTCATTTGAAGTTTGAAAAATCGGGGCTTGAATGCAAAAATTATGGAAGGTGGAAGTGAAGATCCTATTTATTCTTTGAAGTATTTACCAAGTTTGTTAACCGGAATTAAGATTAGACCAGTTAACTTGATTTGAGCACATACTCCAACGTTGACCAAATCGAAGTAACCATCGTTTGATGCGACGTCAATGTTGTTGCATATCCTTCAAGGTATTATATCGTTTTTATGTAGTAACTCAACATTTAGGCTAATGATTCACTCAACATTGATTCAAATGACATTTGATGGGACTGGTAAGTTCTGTCAACTATAAGATGTGAAAACATTCTTTACTACGAACCTTGCCATAAAATATAGAGGTCAAATTTTAAGAATGAGCTTTGAAGGCCCAAACACCTTAATATTTGCCATATTGTTGTCATTAATGGGGGCCTAGAGAAATCAAAATTGTAAGATCTGCTCCCCACAACACATACAAGACAAAATCATGTCACAAGTGTATAATTCAACATGTTAGTTGTCTCTAAACAATCTCTCAACAACCCACTTATAAATAAGATTAGTTACATGGTCACTACAGTAAGTAATGTATTTAGTATCACCAATTCTAATTGTCTTGCTCAATTATAAATGTAAACCCTAGCGCAGTGTCACCGACACTCTATATTGACCTAACGTTATTTGTCATTCCTTATAAATTGTGTTGGGCAGTATAAATTTACAATATTGCCATTACTATCACTTACTAAGTGATTTGTTTAGCCATATTTCACTCGGGGAGGTGACTATTGGAATTTTTGAAAACCACGTGAGATGAAAAAAAAGGGGGTCAATTTATTTTGTTTAGGGTGAAATTTTCAATTTCGTTAGATCTACCATAGCATTGGAATTTTTTCCTCTACATGATTATATGTACAATAGGGTGGTGGATAATTCCTTCGTATTACAAATCAGTAGAAAAAAAAAAACATAGTCATAGACATAGGATCCTCCTAAAAGCGTGTAGTAGGATGAGTAGAATAATTATGAGTTTGATTGCCTGGATAAAGAAGTGTGTAGTGTCTATTCAACTTTGAATCAAGCGTGTTAGTATGGAGGGAAATGTTGTGGGAATATTTTGGGAGAAGGAATGTGCTGACAAAACTTAACGGCCGTTGAGTTTTGCAAGGACGCTGAACATGTGGGACCCTTTAACTAATATCCAAGTGTTTTTGGTTGTGTTTCGAATGGTACTTTGCAGGGTTTAGGACTGGTATTACTAATTGAAACCAAATGAATGACAATGGTATGGAATGTTTGTTGCTCACATATATAGTCGGTTTTGCAATGCTATAGTTTTTTTGTCCATTATTTGGTATTTGTACGATTTATAGAATAGATTGTGCCAAAAATTAACCCCTCTAAAGAATTACAAATAAATATAGGGTGCTAAGAAATACATCAAAGTAGCTTTTTATCTACAAATAGGGAGGGAAAAAATATTGAGAGGTGCATAAATAGCCGCCCATTAAATATCCCATTATTGCACGTGGCTATGAAACGTAAGGGGATGTGATCACCCCGAGATATTCCAATCATCCATGACAACATTTCATCATAAATTTGTAAAGATGCAAATTATACCAAACTTTGTTTGATAATTGGCATTTGGGTGATTTGAAAATAAGTCGAGGTGACAATAATTCTAAACTCGTCTCTAGAAGAGTTTATTGTAGTAACATAAAATACCATATGACACTAAATACACTAGTTAGTGCAGTTTGGAACACAACGGACACCCCAAGTCTCTTCCACACCTGTTCCATTTTGAGAAAGTGGATGAAAAGTGAAAAAGTAGACTCCTCGGTCACTTTAGTCGTAATTGGCTTGAAAGGGAATTATGTACCTCATGTTCTTATTTGAAACTTGGATAGGAAATCTTAAATGCTTAAGGGTTATTAGACAAGTCGATGACCAATTTATGTGGCTAAGGGGCACCAAATTAAGCTCGCGGCTTGAGGCCCCGTGAGTCATGACCATTGAAATCTTTAAAAATTCCATAACTAGAAAATTGACTTTATATGCCACACATCCTTTTCTACACAATTGCAATTACATACTAGAGCATAACATACTAGAGCTGCATTGGATAACTTCCATAATATCTCCAAATAATGAAAGAACAAGAAAGGGCTGCCATCTTAACTTAACTATCCCCGTCCTCTCACTCACAAATCCCTCATGGTCACTGGTTTAAGGTATGTGGGTGTTATTTGATTCCTTTTTCCTGTTATCCAACCTCTACCGGTAAGATTTCTACTACAAAAATCTTGTTGCATTGGTAAATCTACTCGTAGTTGGGGGGCAGGGGGGGGGCACTCATAGTAAAATTCAGAACCATCATGATGGGTAGTTATTTTGGTGCAGGAGGGGCTTGTGAACAAAATAGGCAGCAAACATTGTTGTGGACAAGGGAAGTGTTGAACAAGATAGGGTCAACGGGCTTCAACATCATGCTGGTAGCTAATATCAAGGTTCATTTGTTTTATTTTTTATTTTCTTTTTCTGCGGGAGCAAGTTCGAAAAGCACGGACCATGCAAGGAACTTCATTAAGGTAGGTATGTATGTGGTTGTAGAATAGATTGTGTGGGACTCACTTGCAGGGAGTGGTCCTCCCAGTTTGAGGTTGGCTGCTGTGTCGGTGACGCCAAAGAAGTTTTAACTCACAAATTTTGCGGTGTCATGTGGGATAGTGTCACCATGGGAGCATCATCAGTTATGTGATGGCACCGTATCACATAACTGAGACGTGTTCTCGAGTCTCCGCTGCTCACCACATCACTAGATTCGGAGCCCCACAAATGAAATTGAACTTCGCTCTCCCTTGTTTGATTTCAAGCTTCTGGAAACTGCATATCCAGGACTGGCACTACAGATGCTCCGTGTGCATAACATCGGCCGATCCACTCCACACATGCAGGCCTCAAATATTCTGAAGCTAACCCTTGACGAGAATGGAGGTTTTGGTGGGATTCCAACGGCCACCATGGCAACCGTAGTCAGAGCATTCTTCCCCAAAAGCTCTGCCGACTCTCGTCGTTCCAGCCTCTCAAGAAGTGCTGCTGCTCCCCAGCGTCAAGTTTCCATCAAAGAGCGAGTGGCAGGGATGCTGCACTTGACTCACAGACTCAGCCCATTCCAAGAGCTGCACTTGCCACGCTCGACTAACTTAGACATGCAAGCTGGCAACTCACCACACAACTCAGAGATTCAATGAACAAGATGCCTGCCGCTCGAGCTCTTCGGAAGGACATGGCCCGCCCGTCCAGCAACGCACGGAACTGTGTCAGCAGCAATGGAGGCATCGGCCTCGACAATTATTGCAACAACGTACACTTGTGCAATACCCTCACGAGCAGGCCAGAGAAGGTGTAAATCGACTGTTTCTTCAGTTGTTGGAGATCCTGGGAATTTATAGTGTTTGTTTCTCTGAGATTGTATGAAGATGAATATAGGACGAGCTCGCCTAATATTGAGAAACAGTTGTACTTGACCAAGTATTCATAAAACCGTTAAAAGATTTGTATTGAACAACTTAAATATCTGTATTGAACAATTTGTAAACTACTTGAAAGTCATTCACACACGGCCTAGGGATTCGTGGTGTCTACGGAAACTCGTCCAACGCAGTCAACTATAGTATAACCTGCGAAGGGGCCTTTATTGACTGCAATTATATAGAAATATGTTTTCTAGTAATAATGTCATTTGGCCCCTGGTGTCGCTAAGATTGAGTTCTTTATGTGAATTCTTACAGCTGGGGGTTGGGCCAGTTTCCAGGGAGCTTTTTGGGCATAATCGGTGGAGTTCGTAGTGTTCCAAGTCCAGCTGGTTACATGTTGACATCTTTTGGGTTTTCTTATGAATTTGGGGTATATTCTCAAAAGTGATATGCGGTTTTCCTGAAGTCTTGAACTTCAACCAGCTCTTTGCGGTAACTAACTAGCGGTCGGTTCTCCCCGTTCATAGGGCTAGGCATGTCATTTGTAAAAGAAATGACACTTCAAATCTCCTAAAACCTTAACAGGCTGGTCATGGGATGTTTCATGTAAATCCAGCCTTCTTGCAATTGGGAGGATGTCTTTATTGGTTTTGTTCCAAACTTGGGATAGATTGGCATTCGGGGTCTCTCTTGAACACGTATAGGTTTTGGAGAATCCATAATAAGGTGGACGACAATTTAATAACATTCTCAGACTTCTAAACAATTGATCAATATAAAAGTCTACTCATGCCTTCAATTTATGATATGAGCCAAGAATCTTGATTTTATAGCCTAGATATGTGGACTATGACAACTCATGTTGGGATTATGTTAGAAGATGGGCATTGTAGATTTATAGTGTTGCAAGTATTGTCATTTACTAAGTGAATTTTCATCCAAATTTCAATCATCTATGACAATTTTTCATCACAGATTTTCTATGATGCAAATTATACCAGAGTTTGTTTCAATAATGAGCATTTGGATGAACTGAAAGTAAGGTGGAATGACAATACATATTTGTAAACTTATTCATAGAAAGTGTCACTAAAAAAGTTACTGAGCTGACATAAAATGCCATACGACATTAAATATCATATTTAGTGTACTTGGATTTGTTGAATTGTTTTTCAATCAACTAGCAATAATAGAGCTCAATTAGTGCTAGCATTTGTGCCTATAGGCCAATGCTTGAAAATATGATTATAGGTGTACTTATCATATCATACTTTGGTTTCTAAAAAAATGAACCACAAAGCACTTAGTAAACAATGTTTCGTAGCTGACGAGGATTTGTAGGACCAATAGAAGTACATCATGTCACTGGCATTGAAATTGATGGACAACTTATCCACATTCTTGCAATGCAAAGTTGGTAGTTGCAATGTACTTTACTCCAACATGACGAATAATATAAAACACACAATCGTGGTGTTTTCTAACACGGCAAGCGGTTTGGAAACACCATCAACTTTAAAAGAAAGTACAAAGTGCAGATGGTGATGTTGCATACATGGGTAGCCACAAAATGTGATGAACATACCAATGTATTAACATTCGTGTTCCTTTTTCTTTTTTAGATTGTGATGTCCCCGGGGATGTCTGATAGTCCTTCAAAGTTACAAGCAAGCTTGACACCCGTGTGCTACTAGGCACTAGCAACTGATTTATGCATCTTTTTCAATTTTATTTCGAAAGTCTTGTGCAAAATGGGAGATGAGTTCGAAGTGGCCGCTAGAAAGCCATCAAAGACTTGGATCAAACAATTTGCACGTCATGAGGTAAGGATGGAAAAATTAGCATTCAAGGTGATCGGGAGGTAATCACATCATGGTGAATGACTTTTCATTTGAATTGTGAGAATGATCTTCAAGATTACACTATTTATGGTAATTAATGTCCATGACACTATTTGTGAATGGCCACAATAAATTATTACAATCCTAGAAGTCAACATAAAGATTTTGTTTGGCATGGATAATCTTTCATAAATTGACATTCAGTGACACAAGTGAGGAATAAGTATACTAAATATGATATTTAGTGTCACTTACTATTTGGAGTTACATTGCTTACAGTGTTGCAATTACTGTCACTTACCAAGTGATTTTTCATCCAAATTTCAATCATCCACGCAGAATATCTAATCACAAGTTGCTTACAAGAGAAGGTAGGGTTTGGGCCAATGGATGAACTCATCCATGAACCATGACATTATACCATTTGTTCACTTATACATAAGAAGTGCCATCCAAAAAGTTACCATATGACACATTAAATACCATAAATAATGTAGCAGGCGTTCATTGAACCTAAGCCATGCCTCATAAAATTAGGCATTTGCATAAATTAAATATGCCAACTGAATTTATGTCCACGGTGCCCCCGGGGCACCTAAAATAAGCATTTTCCAAGAAGTGGTTGGAAAGTGCTCGGAATTGGACAACTAGAATGTGTTTCAGATGGCGTTGTGTGTGGCATGTTTTATTGTGTTCATAGTGAGAAGGCTCTTATTAACAAAGACGATTGACAAGAGCGCGAATTGCGCAATCTCGTGGTCGAGACACGTCTTGAATGTTGTTAAAATATTTTTTTTCTTTAATTTATGCGCACCACTCTGATTGTTTTATGCATTTTATGCATCTATTTATAGAATGCATAATTTAACGAGGCATGGCCTAAGCTATGTCATGTTGGTTGTAGAATCGTTGACAATTGAATTTTTTGTGTACAAATGCATGGCATATTGTCACTTCCACCGTGACTCCTCAAAGTGGGCAATGTTTGACCCACTTAATGCTTAATAGTGCATAGCTGCTAGAAAACTAGGTTTGGAATTTCGGTTATAATACCTTCAAGCTCCTAATCACCTTCAACTCTTAAAGCAACACTTCCAGCTTCGTCACCTTGTCCTCCTGATTTGGAACAATAGTGTGATGGGCCTTTGGACTAATTTCATAAGGCTTCGAACCTGCCTAAATTTGTAGATGAATATATATGAAAGCAATGGTGGCTTCCATTTCCACATGGGGTGGGCGTGTTCTCACGTAGTAAGAAAATAGGTGATCATAGTCAAAAGGAGCATACTTCAATCGTGCGGAATACATGTATTTATTTGAGCTAATTCTTCAACTTTCATAGAACAATTCTTGTAACTATTCAAGAATGAGCTACAGTTTCGTTCTTTTTCCAACCCTACAACTTATACGTATAATAGTAGGTGAGCACTAGCATATCCTTACCTTGTCCCATGACTACATGCTAATTAGAGCATTTCACTAGTGATATGTGATGTTCAACTGATGACTTTCATTCGTTGGGGGGGGGGGGTCAATATAGTTCAAATGATGAGAAATTGGTTTGTAAAGTATACAAATGAGATGAATAGTTTCTCCTTTTGATAATTTAAAATAAAGAAATAGGGTAGTATGAATTTTGGGGAGAGGTAATTGTCCCTTGAGGTCACCCTAGGGCTTCTCCCATGAAGAATCTATTTTATCCCAACACACCTTAGATGCCCTAAAGTTTATATGTATTCATTTATGAAGCAATAAATTTTGCCATCCTTTGTCAACCAAAAAAATGAAGTCCCATTTCCCCAGCACATCAAACCATGTATGCATAAATCACATATTTTTACTCTTAAGAAAAATTCATTTTTGTCTATAGACATGAGACTATTATATTATATGGCCATGAAGATACTTATATAGGGGGTTTACATAAAAAGCCTTATACGCAAGTAGTTCTCACTTTCAAAGAATAGTCCTCCCACCCCCACCACAAGATTTCGTACCTACCACATTGAATATTGTATTTAGTCTCACCAAGTCTATTTGTCTTGCTGAATATTAATTGTAATTACCACCCATTTATTATCACCAACACCAACACCAAACGTAAACATGATATTATTGGTCATTGCTTGTTAAAAAAATTGTATATTATATCTTGATAATTTTGCATTATTGTCAGTTATTAAGAATTATTTCACCCAAATATTGACATCCATGATGGAATTATTCAATACATGAATGCTAAGATACAAAATATACCAAAAGTGAATTGGGATGACAATATCATAAACGTATTAATAAGAAATATCAATAGAAAAGTTGAGACAATGAGATGAAATAGGGCTGGTGATTCGTGGCACTCAAGTAAAGTCATCCGGTAACAAAAATCGGACGAGTCCATCAAGAATCTCGAATGGAGCTTACTTTAGTGAAACACCTCCGAGTTGGCATGTAAGACCTATTTCCTCCCTCGTAGCTATTGTGAGCTACTAGCTATATTGTAAATATCAATTAGTTGGCAAGGGGCAATGATGTGGCCTTGGATGCTCTAAGTCTATTTTCTAATCTCACATGAGTTGTTTCCAAGGCCATGATGTGGCTTTGAATTCCACATGGTTATTTTGATAAATATCGCAAGATATCAACGTGTGCAACATATAATTATGAGGTGTTGTCATCGACATTTTCTGTTTGTTCATAATTCATTTATTTTGCATGGGTGTGATTGCTCCAATTTTGTAATATGTCAAAATAATATATACCACCTTATGATAAATTGGTGAACTCAATAGATCAATTTTACTACTACTACTACTACTACTACTACTACTACTATATAATGAAATTTATTTGAAAATAATTAATATACACCATGCAATTTTAAAGATAATAAAATATATGACGAGGATAAAATATTACAATAATTCATATAGGCTATAGTCAGAAACTTATGATTTTTTGAATATACCCCATCCACAACGTTGTCCCACAAGTCTAATTCCAAATAACATACCATCTATTTATATCTCATATTATATTACCTACAAAATAAATTTGATTTTTATATAATATTTTTGTTATATATTTTATATTCTATCTTCATTGTTTCATTTGGTCATCTTATGAACACTTTCACTAATCTATCATTAGAATAACAAATATAATTTTAAATGGTAAATCACAAAATTATAACCTCAATGTTAATGAGGATTTTGTAATGTTTAAGACCTCCAAGTTAATTATGTGCTTCATTGATAGTTTCACTTTCGGAATGAAATCCCAATCAAATGATTATTTACTGATTGAAAGTGCACATATATATTGGATTTTGAACCTTGAAGGTGAAGTGCACTCAATATGGGGTTTGTAGTCAAGCGGCCTTCAAGAATGCAAGGGCAATGTTTTTTTTCGAAGTTGGACGGGATGGGCAACAGTTTTCGGTCGGGTTCAAAATTTTATTTTTAAAATAACTAGACTAGTAATGATAGGTTGGCAACGCATGATGCACCCACTTGCTTTTTGTGAGGCCAAACCCACCACCCTTAAGCGTCCTAATCCGGGTGGTGGTTTTGAGAATCACATTTACTTCATAACACCGTAATGTGAATTGCCATGTAGCTCCCATGTCCAAGTACCCACTTCATCTTAACTCAACTTGCTTTATTATTGTGAGCCTCTTGGCTCGTGGTAGAGTTCGATTTCTCAAGGGTCCAACCCGCGGCCTTGGCCACGCATGCCCTTAGAGAAATTCCCTTTACACCCTTAGTTTTGGCTTCCTTTGTTTTGCCATCACCGGAGTCCTTAACATTATCCATCAACTCGTGTACTTAATTCAGTAAAGAGAGAAGTAACAAGCGTTCAAAAACGCTATTATCTCTTCCCAATGGTGGGTACACTTGTTCACACAAAACCACACACACAATGCCACTCTAATGAGCTTACTTACTCATCTATCTAATGCCTTACTTAAGCTATCTTCTAAATGCCCTTTAGAGCTTAACACTTCATTTGTTGGGCAACAACCCGATCACCCTTTAAATGGCTCCTCATATTAACCAAGTTAATCCTAGTTTAGTTGATGCAGCTCCCACTAGCCCTCGGCTGCTGGGCAGTCTCGGTGAACAGTAGAGTTGGTTAGCCCTCGGCTGTTGGTCAGTCTCGGTGAACAGTAGAGTTGGTTAGCCCTCGGCTGTTGGTCAGTCTCGGTGAACAGTAGAGTTGGTTAGCCCTCGGCTGCTGGGCAGTCTCGGTGAACAGTAGAGTTGGTTAGCCCTCGGCTGCTGGTCAGTCTCCGTGAACAGTAGAGTTGGTTAGCCCTCGGCTGCTAGTCAGTCTCCGTGAACAGTAGAGTTGGTTAGCCCTCGGTTGCTGGGCAGTCTCAGTGAACAGTGGAGTTTGGTTAGCCCTCGGCTGCTGGGCAGTCTCCGTGAACAGTAGAGTTGGTTAGTCCTCGGTTGCTGGGCAGTCTCCGTGAACAGTAGAGCTGGTTAGCCCCCGGCTGCTGGTCAGTCTCCGTGAACAGTAGAGCTGGTTAGCCCCAGGGTTGTCTATCGCGACGTCCTGCCACCGTCATGACGTCATGACGTGTCGTGTCGGGGCGGACCCCTCCGTCACGACATAATAGGGTCCACGTAGGGTCATACTAGGGGGAAGCTAATAGGGTGGGTAAAATACTTACCTTCTTGCCAAGGTGGCATCCAATGTGGCAGAAAAATCCGACGTGGATGTGCATATTTCCCTTGCCAGGTAAATCATTTTGCCTTTGTGTTTATCATTCTGTTGAAATCAAAGTAGTAAAATATGACAAATGAGGGTGTGGGGGGGAGGGGAACGGGGGTGGGAACGGATGCGGACGGGGGGAACGCCGGATGGAGGGCCGGATGGGGGCCGGATTGGGGTTCGGATGGGTGGGGGGGGGGGGGCTAGGTGCCGGATTGGGGGGGGGGGCGGATGGAGGCCGGATGGGGTGCCGGATGGGGGAGGGGAACGTAGGGAGCGGGGGGAACGGGGGGGGGGGGGGGGACGGGCGCTAGTAATTTTTTTCCCACTTTACCTCTACTTTGTTGACATGGCACCATACGTGGACATCGTAAATCCTACGTGTCATGATTGGGGTAATGTAATTACACAAAAAAATACGGTAAAATTCAAGTTCGTCAGGATAAAGACGGCATCCGGCATAATGTCGTGATAGATACGTGTCGTGACGCCACGACATTATGTCGGGATTAGCCTCCGTCACGACACAATAGACAACCTTGGTTAGCCCCCAGCTGCTGGGCCTTGGACCAGCCCCTTCCACTAACTATTTAGGCCCTAAGTACTCAACTCATCCCAAGATTACAAGGCCAAATAGGCTAAGCTAAGTGTAAACTAAATTAACTACAAGCATCTAACATCTAAAAACTAATGATTAATGAACTAGTGCCCACTTGACTAACTTGCCTTTGGGCTAAATCCTAAACTACATGCACTCTCTAACCAAGCCTTGGCACACACTTCTACCTAAGTTCCTACACACCTCCACACTCAAGAGGGTGGAGGAGTTAACAACCTTGAAGAGAGAAAAGAGAGAGGAAAAATAAAAGAGGGAAGCCTTAAGTAGCAAGGAGAGAGAGAGGGCATGAGGTAAGGATAGGGTGAGAGGATTAGCACCTCCAATCACAACCCCTTAATCCTTTCCTCCTAAGTAGGGACTCATCCCATCCACAAAGCCTTTCCCTTCCTAAACCAACAAGGTGGATCCCAATGTGGGCATTTAACCCGCGGAGCTCACCTTGCCTCACCTTGCTCCACACTCACCTAGTCAAGGCTTTCCCTTATTGAACTTAAACCTTGAAACAATCACACAACACCACCTAATGTCTAAACTTAAATCCACACCACACTTCACTCTTTTTATATTTTTGTGAATAATCATAACACATCAAAGTCTAACTAAAATTGGTTTCAAAGAGTTAATCGCCACATGTGGGCATCATTTTGGGCTCACACTTTTATATGAGGCATTTAAATTTTTTTATGTCTAACCCCCTTTGTATTATTGCCTTAAGTATTAGATTAGACTAGGATTATTTAGAACTACTAAAACTTGGTATTTTTGAAACCCTTGAGACAAGAAGCCGATGACGTAAGGTAGTGTCTAAAGTGGTTCATCTCATCCACAAAGATGAATGAACTCTCACTAATGAAAATACATGAGTGCCACGAATCCCCGGCCTCCAGATGCCGCTTGGTACCAGAATCCCCAAAATTGAGCATACAAAACAGAATTCAATCTCATCATAACAAAAATCAGTTGATGGTTTTTGTCGCATGGCAACAAGGATGGGTCAAGTATATGCAAGATTTTGTGAATGTTTTGACATGGTAATTAGTCTTGGAGTGGATATTAAATGTTCCTCTCCGCTTTATGATGCTCCAATTGAAACATGGAAATTATGGCAATAAAAATGGATAAACCTGCAAGCCGATAATACTGTCGTCCACCACCAAGCAATTCTCAGGTGCCACACCTAGCACCTCAGATGCTTTCTTATAAATTGTTGGGTCAGGCTTCTTCTTATCCACGTCATCACCTGCTACCAACACACTCTCTTACATGAGAAAGCTGAGCATAATTTTGATGAACAGATTTTTCAGTGCACTTAGACACAATAAATTCAGGCAAATAATGGATGTCATTTTTGTTACGAGGACAAGAATACATGAAACATTGTAAATTGCATGTACATGTGTGCATGCACAACATACAATTTTGTGTACATCATGAAGAAAGTCAGTGTGTAATTTGCCAAGAAGCAGTCCAATCCTTCAAACCTTTCCTGCATGAATGAAAACTTTACTCAGTGATTTCCCAATGGTCATACTGTCTCTCTATTTGTGAAACAAGGAAATAAGAACAACATGGTTTCCTTTTGTCTTTCTTTCTGATTTATAAGAGAGATCCTTGCACCATCTTTTCCAAGTAAAAACAGGGAAGACTACCTTGCCCAGTAGATTGGAAAGGCAGAACACCACTGAACGTTTAGTTGCAGCTGAGCACACTGCCAGTTTTATCACCTGCACACAAATTGAAATCAATGCAACCATCCCATTAGATTACACCCTTTTGACATCAACTAATATGGGTCTTACACTGCTTCTAATACTTTACCAATTCATATGTCATCTAATGCACAATTTCATTCCAGTCCAAGGTTATTCATTCGCAGGAATTTATCCAGTTGACCAACTGTTGAAGTGCATCCTCATACATTACCTTTTCCCGAGTTGCATCCATGAGCTGTAAGACTCCTGGACGTGGCTCCACCTGCAATATATAACCTATGTTCGGGCAAAACCGACGGCTAGTTCATTATCAGCCGATGGATTTCCCCTCATGGCCGGTCCAAATTTCCAACCATCGGATGGCAATCCGACTGTAATTTCAATCCTCCGGCAATTAGCCGATGGACCAGAAAATGTCCCGGAAATGTA
This sequence comes from Polytrichum commune, assembly GCA_950295325.1. Lineage (NCBI taxonomy): Eukaryota > Viridiplantae > Streptophyta > Polytrichopsida > Polytrichales > Polytrichaceae > Polytrichum > Polytrichum commune. The sequence continues at coordinate 18,601,009 of OX485806.1, forward strand.
GCCGATTCTTCTTGTGAGTTACTGGATTTCAGCCGGAAGCATCCAGAACGCTATTTGTCTGGGGTATCTGATGATGCACTTGAGGAAGTACCCTAAACCTTAAACTTTTTGAATTCTGCAACCTTTCCATGATGACCAAATCCAATTGCTTCTATGAAGAATTGGGGGACCCTTGGCCTTCAAGCGGTGAAGGCATTGCAAGGTTCAATTCCTGCCAAGGATATTATCTCTTCAAATTTAAAGTTTTGAACATGCCTTTTCTTTTCACTTATTCAAGATTTTGTACTAAGAAATGATTTCTAATAACTTTTCATACATTTTTTAAACAATTAGTGCCGATATGAATTCCATTTAATCGGATATTGGCCAATGAAAATATGAAAATATAGGCAATTGGCCGATTGATTTTACAAAAGACCGGCTCTTGCCGATGTAAATTGGAAAAAATCCGACCCTTCGTAGCAACTACCGGCAATTAGCCACTAAGGCTTCAAAAACTTCCCGAACTCTGTATATAACTAGATTTGAGCCAATGTTTCTGGTAGTAACCAAACTAAATTGAGTACTCGGTAGAAAAACAGACAGAACCCTGAACAAATAAGCATCAATTTTAGGCTCAGTTTGGGCTGTTTTGAGATCAAGGCATGCGATGAACTAGGTAATGCTAGGTGATGGATGCGAGGAGCTCTGCCATGGGGCTGCCTAAATACCCCCGACGAGCGTTGCAGCTGTCAGGGCGGCGGGCAAGGGCAGCCCCAAAAAAGCCAGAGGTTCGGACACCCGACCCTGGCCTAATCCCCCGACCATGTCCACCCGGTGTCCAGCCCGGCCTCCAACATGGATTCCCGCCCGGCCTCTAGCCTGGACAGACGCCCAGTTTTCCGGCCGGCTTCCAGCCTGGCTGCCTGCCTCGCCCTCCACCTGGCCACCCTCCACCTAGCACCTAGCCACCCTCCACCTTTACTAGTGCACCCGCCTTTCATTTGAATTTTTTTGGTTTTGCTTTGCTCATGGTTGTTGCAATGATGTGAGGAGCTTTGGTGTGGTTGTCAAGAACATGGCGGCGGCCATGCATATGCACTAGATCTTGGTTCTAAGGTTGTAGGACAGGGCGCTGCTCCAAAAAATGGAATGGATCCATGAGAGGGACACAATTTCATGGCATCCGGCCAAGCACATGAACCACATCTTGGATCTGAGGGCGATGGACAGGGCGTTTAGGGTTTGAGGTTGCAATGGATCAGAGAGAGGGACACAGTTTCATGGCATGCGGCCAAGCTCATGGACCGGATCTTGTGTTTCAAGGCGTAAGACAGGGCGCTGATCCACTGAATGCAATGGATCCAAGAGAGGAAAACAATCTCATAACATGCGGCCAAACATATGGACCAGATCTTATGTTTCAAGGTGTAGGACAAGGCGATGATCCACTGAATGCAATGGACGGAAATGAGGGAAACCCTTTAAGAATATGGAATTTTGGAGGTGACCCTGAACTTGCACAAGAGCGATCTACAGTCCATGAACACAGTGGCTACAATGCATATGCAGTGGATCTTGGGACAGGAGATGATGCAAACACTTCGGAATTTGAATTCATAGCTACTCACAGACTTGGATAAGGACCACCTGGAGGACATTTAGTAGATCACAACGTCAACCATGAAAGCCATGCATCTCACCTGCATACGAATGATGCAGATTTGAATATGCTAGAGTTTGTTTATGTGATGGAAGTACAAACTTCAGTCCAAGAGAAGAAGATCCGTCCGTCATGGAGGAATTTGTACCAGAGAGTCCTGGCATCTGTCCAAGTACCACCCCCTGGCCCTTTTGACAAGACATATTTAAAGTGGGAGGCCAAGTCCAATCACGGCAATGGTAACATAAAGGATACAATTCATTGGGCTCGGCTAGATGATTTTTTGGAAGGAGAAATGTCAACCCGGCAGTTCCCTTGCACCTTTCATGAGGAATCTAGGCAATGCATAAAGAGACAAGACAGGAAGCAAATATGTGCCGAATCTGCAATTCAAAAGATGAGGTAACGATTCTTGCGTTTTTTTTAGGTGTTTTGGGTTTAGGATTTAAACATGTAATGGAATTTGCATTTATCCCCTTCGAATTTTGGTTTTTAGATAGCATTGAAGCCTGTCATACACGCGTCCTCTGCATGACCTAGTCCATATTGTGAACATGTGGTCTATCACGTCGTGAGAGCTTGAACTAACCATGAGACGTGTCCTCCAATGTAGTTATTGGTGCCAGTATGGGCCAATGGACTACACTAGACAATACAAGGTAGAGGTTCAGAAGGTGTTTGCACATGTGCTATTGGAGAAAAAAAAATCAACATCTCATCGACAAGCATTACAGAGGGCGCAAAAACTTGTAGAAAAGGCTTAGAAGGACGCAACATCAAAACCACAATATCGGAAGAAAGGAAGGACAGAGGCTGTTCCAGATCTCAATGAGGACGATCCTGATGAGGATCTCCAGGATCAAGCCAGGGTGCAAGATGCACAGGCCAAGCTCCTTCAGGCACAAACCCTCATCCAGGCATCTACGAAGCCTAAGAGGAAAACTAGGGTTGGTAAGGTCCAGGCTGGAATGTCCATCAAGAGAGGATGTCAATGTAATTTTGTTGCCAAACAATTACTTCTAGATGAATCTCTTTGTACAATTCAATTTCATTGCATGACACATACTAATAAGGACAGCAAGCCCTGTCATGGCACTGAGTTTGGAGGGCAGCGGGTTGGCTTATCGGGTCGTTTGTCCACGACAACAAAACAATGGATAGTTGATACACTCAAATCTGGGAAGTCGCCGGCTCAGGTTATGGCAGAGCACAAGTTTGTGGTTATGCAAGGTGTATGTAGTACAATCATTCAATCCACCCAAAAGCATAAATTACACATAACTTACACTAGAACTTATCAAATCAACCAGAAGCTTGCGGCTCAAAGGGGCCCTAATTGTATCACTGGTGTTGGGAAACTCGATCCGGATAAGAACATATCAGAATAATTACAAGCTTGAGTTAAAGGAGCGTAAATCTCAAGAAATATGATCTTGCAACTGTGACACCATTGGCACCTTGATCTCTCCAGGTCAATGAATGAGGAGAACCGACCGCTAGTTACAGATGAACCGGTTGAGTTTGAAAAATAACTGGTAAGTTCAGGACTTCAGGAAAGTTACCGATCATTTTACAATGTACATAAGTTAATACTCAACCACAGGAGTACAATCTGAAGCCTACACTGATTGGGAATAAGTATCCATATCCATCCTAATAACGGAATGAAACTTGGACAATACATTTGGTCCCATTCATCAATTCTACTTTGCTCCTGCAAGAAATAACTGAAGATACAATTCCCAAGTATAGAATAGCTCATAGCAAGGTGGTAAATCTTTCTGAAACAACACTATATTCGTTAAATTGAGACCTTTTGGGCATTTTGAGACATTCATAGAAATAAGAACAAGGATAAATGGAACACATATTGGTGAAAGTTGTAAGATGCGAACACTTTGAAGCGGGTGTTTAGACCAAGAACCCCATTAATAACTCATATTTGTGATGGTTTAGGTAGGGCAATCCAAACCATAGATCTTATTGAAGGGAAAATCTTAAAACATTCATATTAATGCACACAAAATATGAGAGCTTGTATGAATATGGTTTAGGTAGGGCAATCCAAACCATAGATCTTATTGAAGGGAAAATCTTAAAACATTCATATTAATGCACACAAAATATGAGAGCTTGTATGAATATGGTTTAGGTAGGGCACTCCAAACCATAGATCTTATTGAAGGGGAAATCTTAAAACATTCATATTAATGCACACAATAAGACACTCCAAACCTTAGACCATATGGAAGGGGAAATCATGTCTAACTTATATTATTGCAAAAAAAAACATACAAAGTGTGGCATGTAAAATGCATATCATGCTAACACCACACATCCATTGGATAGTGCGACCCAAAATGTTCTTGCCTATGGCCCAAAACCCTACGCCTACTATGGCCTATCTAGCCTCGGATACTACCTCTTTTTCTTTTGCTTCATTTTCTTTTGTTTTTTTTTCTTTTGCCTCTTTTTCTTTTGCTGCAGCTTCTTTTGCTCGCATTGCTTCAACATTCCTGAAAATCTCCGCCCCGCGACTATAGCCATTCTTGGGGTGACCGCCATCCATAACACATTTTGGAGTCCGTCGGCCACCCGAAATATACGTCGAAGAATTCGAATACGATGAAGTGGATTGTCTCGCATTTCTGGTCATGGCGTACATATGCTCGAACTCGATGGATGCACTAGACCGCATAGGTTTACGGGTGGGAGCAACCTGCAACGCGTCAATGCAAGACCACATGTGTTAGTTTAGGGAGGAAGACCCAAACGTGTCACACATTCATTTTTTAAGTGCAAAATGATTGTAATGCGCGGTTAACCAGGTTTGGGGGGGGGGGTTCACCTTGTCACCGGGGGCGTTCCCGTCGGAGTCGGCGAGGAGGGGCAATGCGTCCCGCAAAGGAATAGGAAGGGTTCCACTCTTCGTTGGCCGAGCGTCCATCCGCAGCCGCCGTTGAGGTGTACTACTGCCGCCGGGCGGAGAGGGGGATGTCCGGACGCATTTGCGATTTATGCCCTTGAGCGGTGACGGGGACGAAGAATGCTGGAAGATTTGCTTGGGTGGGGGGCTATCGACGACGCCGGCCTCAAGAGGCTCCTTGGAGTAGTCAATGGTCGACGCGGCGTCGTAGACGGTCTCGTAGAAGAAGCTCCCCAAGTCCGACTCGCTGACGATGTCAATCGAGGGCTCCAAATGCTGGCGCAAAAAAAGGAACGAAACAAAACCCAAGGGAGGAGGGTTTGCTAGAGCGCGTGAAAATCAAGATACATATGAAGCATATATTACACAAAATGAACGGGCGCGTACGCACACACATACATACATACATACATACATACATACACATACAAACACACGTAGTGTCTCAAATGAGCTTGTTAAATTTCGCGTGAGATAACAACTCTCTGTACAAATGGTCTCGTGGATCCATGTATCTCTCGCCTATCGGATTGTTCCTAACAAAATTGTTTACGGGCAGTTCGCTTCCGCAGAGCGCCTGGAGGTATTTACCAAGGTCTAACAAAAATCGGTCCCGGACCTTCTCGACCGTCCAGGTAGGGCAAACTATGAGGTTGGCCGTCGGGTTCAACATGTTCTTTGCGGCGCTGTCGTCCACCATGAGCGTGTTCTCGCGGGTGGGACGGACGTCGTAGGGGACGCCTATCAAGGACGGCCGCTGGTCCCCAAAAATGGGCTTCAAGACCTTGAGATATTGGGGGGAAGCGGGGTTGTTTGGTTTTTTGACGACTTTGCCGTCCGGTGTGTACAATATTCTACAGGCTTCCTGTGCTAGGACCATGCAGGGGGGCTCGATGCCCTTGAAGATGAACTCCACGACGGCATTGGTGTTCTCGGCCGTCATGGAGCTCCAAACGACCACCCACCATCGTTGTTGGGCCAGCTGGAGGAAGGTCCGAAGCCACGGGCGGAGGTGAACTAGCTTGCTCTTTATGAACGTGGGCGGGCCGTCGTAATTCGTGTCCTCGGGCTTGCAAAAGGGCACCGTGGGGGTCCTCGGGCAATGAACGCATTGGACGAGGACCCCGTTCAGGTCTAACACCAGGAATCGTTTCTTCGGCCGCGGGGGCGGGGCGGGTAAAATCGGGGGCGCCGCCGCGCTGTCCTCTCCGCTCCTTGGAGAAGAGCGTCGGGGAGCCGCTACGCTATGCTCCGAGCCCTGCGGATACGATCGAGAGAAAACGGTGGGCGACTTATGTCATGCTATGTCCAAACGAAGCATTAAAGAAACGAGTGTTCTCGGTGCAAACACAAAACCATTTGATTCATTTTGGAGGGGGTGCAACAAGGGACACAAGAGAGGCAAGAGCATACAACATACATTCAAACACAGGATACAAGTATATAGGAGTAAAAAATGGCGATTATATTGTATACAATGCTCTATGTACATCTTGATTGGGGGGAGCCGCGTTGAACGATGCGTTCAAACTAGCCTACTTCTACATCTAGCAAAAATTGAAGAGACGGGCCGCCGTGATGAAGACTTCGTCGCAAGCCGGGGGGTATGTGGACGAACGAATGGTCGGGGGGATGTGGCGAAGGGCGCGAGTGCCGGGGGGGGGGCGACGTGTGCGTGAGTTTAGGGTAGCTAGGGGACACGACCAAGGCAAGAAGACAAAGACCCAGGGAGTTTGGGTCGACCGACCCAAACTGAGTGGGGTCAGTGCATTACCTCGCCTTGGTCGTGCCTTGACGACGTGGATGCCGTCACCGCGTGCGCTGCCCCACCTCTGTCACCGCCGCCTCCGACGACGACGTCAGCCGCAACCTGCTCCTGCAAAGGCTGACTGTCAGGCCTTTGTCCCAACCCAACCTCCGCATGCGCATCATGCATTGGTTCATCGACTGGGTTAGGAGTAGAGGTATCACCAGGCCCTTGCGGGCCTTCAACATCTAGCATGGGCTCGTCCACCGGGGTCTGATCGGGGACGGGGTTTGGGTCGGCCGACCCAAACCCTGCTGCTTGGCGAGCGTCGCTCTGGGACGCTGCAACGTCGGCACTGTTTGGGTCGGACGACCCAAACATGTGGGGGTCGTCCCGCTGGTGGTGTGGGGGCAAGAGGATGGGAGGCCGGAGCGGCGGGGGTGCCAACGGGCTGGAAGCTCTTGGGACGCGCCAAAGGTTGGGGTCGTCCACCTGCTGGACGGGCGCGTAAGGGCGGGCGTGCGGCTGCAGCAAATGCGCGAAGCTGAAGGACTGCTGCGGCGCCGGCCGCGGGCAGATATCCTGTGGAGGGAAGCCTGCGGGCAAGTGAGGGAATGAACTCGGGGGAGCCATCACCAATCCCTGCGCCAGCATGCCCTGGATCACTTGCGTGATCAGGTCCGCTTGGGACGGAGGTGGGGCCATCGCCCTTTGCCGTTCCTGCTCCAACAGGAGAGCCCTCAACTCCGCGACTTCGTTGCGGACCGAGGGCTCCTCGGCGGCGGCCTTTTGCAATCGGACGTGTTGCTCCTCGTCCCGGAGCATCTTCGCGTTGGCCTCCTCCACGGTGAGGACCTCGGGTTTCACCCTCACCATCTTGGCGAACGCTGTGGGGGAGGCAGGATCCGACCTCAGCCTCTTCGCGAGCTCCATGTCGTCCTCGTCCTCGGAGCTTATGGCGATCGTCTCCTCCACCGCATAGTCCCCGTACAACTTCTTCCCCTTCAGCATTCGCCGCTCCCTGAAGGTGGCCGTCACGTCCCTCGAATACATGTCCTTCGCGTCGGCCACCGTTAGGACGGGTACTAGCTTGCTCTGCGGCGTTGCAGCCCGCATGGCCTTCTTCCGCTGAGGGGCCTCGGATTCTTGAGTGAATCCTGTTGCCCCTTCCTCCACCTCCCCCTCCACTTTCTCTGCTTCCTCCTCCTCCTCCTCTTCCTCCCCCTCCTCCGCAACCTCGCCACCTGCTCCCATAGAGGGATTGCCCGGATGCAACCCGATGAGCGGCTCTGGCAATTGAACGGGGGCTCGCATGGCGAATTCACCCGGGTTGATTCGCCTCGCCATATCCAAAGGATTCTTGCCCCCCTCGACGATCTCTTCGACGTAGGATCCGGGTATCCAGTCGAGGATGTCCATTCTCTTGGCCAGCGCCTTCTGGGTCCTGTAGAATTGAACATCGGCATCCTCCACATAGGAGTAGATGTTCAACCCAGACATCTGCACAATCAAAATCAATACTATTAGTATCACCAAATGAACAAATAATGGAAAGTGACATCCAAAACAAAATAAGAATAGTTAGTTTGGGTCGAGCGACCCAAACTGTGCATGCCCATAGACCGTGCCCCTAGTTTGGGTCGAGCGACCCAAACTAGGTATGCCCATAGTTTGGGTCGAGCGACCCAAACAATGCATGCCCTAGTTTGGGTCGCTCGACCCAAACCGTCCATATAGTTCCTTCAGGTTATTTGCTTACCATGGCTGCGAAAACCGGTTTGGAGCCCCCGAAGACGTTGAAGATGCAGTCCCCTCTCTTCGTGAGGGTCCTCATCATCCGCAGGTAGAACTCCATGCGCAGCTCATCCGCGGGGTAGTTGGCGTACTTCGCCTCGTCGTACAAACTCCTGCTGGTGCCCAACCCTTCTTGGACTTGGAAGAGCTTCTCCATCCTGGCTATGGGATGGTTTGGCACCTTAAGCAGCTCAGCTTTGTACACAAAGTACAAGCACATCACGTTGACGATCTTCGTCTTCTTGTCTTTCAGCGTGCTATACGCCCCCTCCGCCGGTGCAGCAACGTAGTGAGATTTTGAGACGGCGTACTCTGGCTGCACTTTCCGCACGATCTCGTACACCTGCTTTGCCCTCCTGTCCTCGACAATCCACAGCCAGACGTCGACCTCCCTGAATTTGGGGCTGCCGTAATCCACAAACTTCGTGAAGAACGGCTCGTAGAATGGGGTGCTCATCGTCCCCTCGAATGAGGCTCCAGGGATGTTCCTGAAGTCTATCATTCCAAAGGGGAAGCGGTCTCCGGCTTTTGTCCTGATAGCCTTCCTGGCATCAGAGCCCGGCCATCCTTGGATCTTGAGAGGCTCGAGGGTGACCAAGTTGAAGTAGGCGTCGCCCTCGAAGCTGACGATCTTCTTCTCCTTTATAAAGTTGGAGAAGGCACGCGCGGAGTGTTCGGGAAGCGCCCGGTTCCTCCCCCCCTTCACAAGCTTGGACTTCAGGAAGTCGTCTCCCGCCTCCCTGATGAGTGCCGCCATTGACGCACTGGTGAACTTGTAGTCGGCTTTGAATGCCCTCCAGTGCGCCTCGTCGACCTCTCCATCCACTATGAGTTTCCTTTCCGGCACCAGCTTGTGCAGCTCCTGGACGATGGTCGTCTTCTTTTTCCTATTCTCCGTCCATTCTTTCATGGTGTAGCATGAAGGGACGAAGATTTTGGGCTTGATGAAGACGATCTTCGGGTGGACCCAACATCTCTTCGTCGTCGGCTGCACGTGAAGGATGTGGGACGCCGCTTTTCCCATCTCTGTCTCCGAGAGACCTTGAAGAGCCCTGAAGAACTCCCTCACCAGAGGCTTCATCTGCTTGAAGCGCGCAGTCTGATTGAAGAGCATGCCGGTGTCGGGATCCATGAGGTCCCCCGTCTCGTGTTTCTCGAAAACACTCTTCCATCTCCCCCACACGGAGTCAGACGCTGTGATCAAATAAATTTCTCCTCTTAGCTCGTTGTACTTCTTCTGCTTGTGGGAAGCGTTGTCAATCGAGGAGAATTTGTTGATCATCTGGTATTTGAAGTCCTGCACATGAAGTAAATAACACACGTGAGAAAACTGCGAATGCAAGAGTTTGGGTCGATCGACCCAAACTATAAACCTCACGAGAAAAAGTAAGCAATGTTACAGTTTGGGTCGATCGACCCAAACTATAAACACGACGAGAAAAAGTAAACAATGTTATAGTTTGGGTCGATCGACCCAAACTATAAACCTGAATAAAAAAGGTAAACAATTCAAGAGTTTAGGTCGATCGACCCAAACATACTCACCTCCCATTTTGGGTTCTTGTCTTTAGCATTCTCCCTTTCCTTGGGAGGCCTGCCGTAAAACTCCCACACCTCCCTCGAGGCCATGATGTTCCGAATCCAGGATGCCTAGTACGCCCTCTTTTTGTTTCCCATGTTGAAGAAGCGTGAGATGTCGGTTAGTACGGTCTCGTTGTCAGACCAAACCACCAATGCCTTCCACACCTTTAGCTTCTCCTTTTGGTTGTTGGGGTCGTCCCACTCGGTCATCAGCTGAATTTTTTTAGACGCCTCCACACTGTGCTGGCCGTCAATCAGCCAGAAGTCGCCTTTACATATTGTCGGCCACATTTCAGGCGTCGGCATTCTCTTCAGCCCTTGCGGCATGACAACAATTGTCTGCCTGTCGTCTTTGAATTGCCCTCCCAAGATCTGAGCGACCATCCAGTCGACGTAGGCGTCCTCCTTGGCTCGGACACACTTCTCAGGTGGCGCAAGGTGGCACTGTGCAATGTTCACCTCGAACTTGAAGTCCCTGCCCATGAAGAAGCAATGCAGGCACTTTGTCTTGCAGTTATCATTGATTTTCTGTATCTCGCCTGCATCCACCTCTTGGCCAGGTTTCGGCATCCGCAGCTCCGGGGAAACTGGCTCGGTGGTCATGACGGAGGACTCTCTCGCCCTCTTCGACGGGGTCGTCTGCCGGCTTCCGGACGGTGTGGGCGTCTCGCTGTCAGCCGGCGTTCCTGTAGTGCTAGGCCGTCTGGAGTCTGCAGGGACCGGACACGGTATTCTCACAGTTTGGGGTCTGGACGACCCTGCGCCTTCTTCCGCCGTTGCCTTACGCCTCACAGGCTTCTGCGTTTTGGCTTTACTTTGCAGCGCCTTGTTCAGGACCGTGATGGCCTGTTTCAATTTTGTAAACCTACTTGCAACCTTCGTGTTGGTTACATTGCCATCTATGAAAATTGTCTCCGGTTTAATTGTTTCAGGCTCCACGCATGACTCCTTGGCGTATATAGTGTCGAATGACTCGGAGAACTGGTGCATGAACATGTGGGCGTTCTGCACGGCGGAGTTCTCGAGAATTACGTCCACGTAATCCCCGAGGGCTTGGACGGACGCAACCTCCCATCCTGTCAATGTTGTCCAAGTGTGGTTCTCGTGGGTCCCTACTTTTACCACGAACAGGAGCTTGAATTGGGAGCCCTTTACAACCTGAACTGACCACGCAAGGACAAGCCCATCCTTGGGCACGTATGAGTCGTCCTGGGGGGTTTCATACTCCTGCCATATTACGTCTGGCGCGAGCATAAAGAACCTTTCTCCAGGTCTCTTCTTGGGGGCCATCTGTAAGTCCAGAAATTAAAACTATTAGTTTCGGTCGATCGACCCAAAGTAGTCGACAATGCATTTAACATTTGGTGGAAATGGAACAAATGTATTTTATTGACCAGCCCGAATTCAAGGTTTGGGTCGATCGACCGAAACCTTGAACACTTGGTGGCTCGTGCTCCTTGTGTTCTAAAATAGACCTATGATGGTTCCTCGTTAGAGAGTTTGCGTGTATTTAGTATAATATATGTGTATGTACATGATTTCATCAATTTCAATTATGGACATCTGAAGGATTTTTTGATACTTTACTTGTTCAGACGTCGTGTTTGGGTCGGTCGACCCAAACATGAGGCTTTGTTTTGGGTTTAGGTTCCCAATCATGAGGCCATGTTTGGGTCGAACGACCCAAACATGAGGCTTTCTTTTGTGTTTAGGTTCACAGACATGTGGCTTTCTTTAGGGGTCAGGGTCCCAAAATGAGGACATGTTTAGGTCGGACGACCCAAACAATAACTTGTGTTTGGGTCGACCGACCCAAACAAGAGGCTGTGTTTGGGTCGATCGACCCAAACAAGAGGATGTGTTTGGGTCGATCGACCCAAACAAGTGGCTGTGTTTGGGTCGTCTCCCCAAACATTATTATTTTATTATATATTTTAAACTTGGCATGAAGCATATACATTGCTTATGCGTTGTGTATGCTACAAACCATGAATTAAACATCTCACATTGTGGATATAAGAAAACACAATACCTTTGAAAGATGTGTTGTAGACACTTTGGAGTAGATCTGGTTCTGTGGCTTCCAAACAATTATAAATTCTCTCAAACAACTCTTGAATCTCTGAACGAACTCCTGAACCTCTGAACCAACTACTGAATCTCACACACAACTACTATACCTCTGAAACGAATTCGAAATCTCTCAAGCACTCCTTAAACAACACAAACTCCCAAAACTTCAAAGATATAACCACTCCTGAATCTCACAAAAAACTGCTGAATCTATCAAACAAACCTAAAACAACACAAACTCACAAAACGTGCACCTCACAAACACTCTTGAATCTCACAAGAACTCCTGGACACTCTTCCAACTCTCTTCCAACACTCTTCCAACACTTTCCAACAACTCTTCCAACTCTTTCCTTCACCCTCACGCCCTAAAACCTTCCTCCGTGTGTTTCTGGTTTTTTCTAAACTCTTCCTAACTTCCAAGGTTGCACAAGTGCTATTCTGTTGTAGAGCAAGAGAAAGGAGGGATATAGAAGAATGAAATACAAGCAAAACGCGGGAGAAAGCAAACTAAAAGCTACACATGCGCCTGAATCGCCACGCCGCTTCGCGAAAGCGGCGCTTTAGGAGAGGCGGCGCTTCCAAGCGAGGCGCGGAGAGTAAGAGAGAAAGAATGAAATTTTGTGACGGTTGGGGTTTTGTTTGCCTCGGGAATTGGCCCCCAACCGCGCGAATAGGGTGCCCACAAGATTAGGGCACCCACGGGAATAGGGCTATAGGGAACCCTAAATTCGAAAGCCCGACTCTAAACCCTTAGCGGGCCTACCTCTTTAAAAAGGCATAGGCAATTTCCCTCATGGCATAGGTTGCATACTACAATATCAAATTTTTGTAAGTTGAAAACCTTTTGAGCCTTTAAGTTACCCGCCAATTGCCTTCAAAACTAATTTTTAGTAGGTTAAAATCCTTCATATCTTTTAATGTTGTAGGTTTTAAATTCAATTACCCGCCAATTGCATTCAAAATTTGAGTACTAAGTCGTATCCTTGGCAGGAATTGAACCTGGCTAAGCCTTTCACCACGTTTGAAGGCCAAGGATTAACCATCTGTTTTTTAAAGCGTTGATTATAAGTTATGAAAGGTTGCTTAAATTCAAATGAGTTCAAGGGTGAAAGTCCTCACCATCTTCTGATTCAACCTCTATTCTTCCTAAGATATAGCCTAAAGATATGTACTTAGGCCAACTAATTTCCTAATTTGAAGAAGGATGAATGGCCAAAATCCTCTCTTTTAAACAAATTGTATGTAAAATTTCCTACATGTTTTTTATCACATAGGTTGATATCCTATGTTCTTAAATTGTGCATAGGCTCTTTGTCCTACACTTTCAAAATTTTATAGGCTAAGTCACTTATTTTTTAGGCTACATTTGTATTAATCACTTTATTCGTTAATTTGTGATGGTTTAGGTAGGACGACCCAAACATTAGACTATGTTGTTGTGGTCTTACAATAAATATGGTTCTAAGCCCTTGAAATAATTGGATGACTTTATGGTTCTATTCTCAAACCTAAGTTTGATCCTCGACTTCATGTATAACTCTACTATGATGTATAAAATGGCCCCCACCCCCACCTCGCACCCCACCAAAGCTTTTGTACAAGTTTCTCAAGATTTCAATCCCTTGTGCTTGTGATCATTTCCTAATCCACTAGACTGTTTTCTCTAATTAGTGTGGGTTACCATTCGGAGCTACACATTTCTGTAACATTTAATAGAAAGTATTTTTTTCATCCAAATAACATAAGTAGGTAGTATGCACACGAAAGATTATGATCTGACTTAGTTGGTTAAAAACGATAATGTCGGTAAAAAGTTATAGCAAGACATAATTATGAAGTGCACAAGTGCACCTCTCGTTCATCCAACATAAAGCCCTTAAATAGTATGTAACTTGATCTCTGGAGTACACTAAGGGTCTACATAAAATGTGTTATTCTACAAAACTAACCATTTATATAGCCAATGCATTCTTACAACAAAACTTTATGCTAAACTATTACTTAACCCCTACATACATGACACCATACCCTCCCTTTTCCAAACACATTGAAGGCATTGGTTTCTCTTTTGTTTGACCATGTTAGGAAAACCATACAATTGCGTGATATTTGACGATGGAATCATTGACATCTAGACTTTACCAATGATGCCAACAACTCACACGATATTGAATGAATAAAAAAAGGGTCCCACACCCCCCAACATGTGGAACAATTTAGAACACGTGAGTGTGGAGCCTATTAAATGAATACCTTCCCCAACTGCATTTTGTAAGGGTTTTGAAATGCATGATCCTTATTTGAAAATACTAACATGCACAAGTTTTAAGTACATCCCTGAGATCGTGACTTTGATGACTTCGCCAATAAACCATGGTTCACGATATATTTAATATATAGATTATGATATAAGAGTAAATCGGATAAGCACAACATGAAATGAAACCATTCAAGCAATCATGTTGTTATTCATTGTTCCCTCCATGTATATTAGATGATGGCGCAAGATAAATTAGATGTTGTTTGTATATGGGGGCATCAGTGGACCACAACTACATTTGGTGTTTAGGGTTTAGGGTTTAGGGTTTAGGAGATATGGTTATAACATATTAATCTATCCAATGTCAATGTATAACATTGTCTTACTCGTGAGAAGAGTCTTATAGGAAGGTTATAGTGAAGACGATATTGATTATGTTAATTTGTTATTTGAGACGTTTAAACGCGATATATTGATTGGTCGTGTGTTTATTCAAATAACATGAAATATTGTGGATGTTAATAGGGGCTAGGGGTCCAACTTTGGATGTTTCGCTCACTTTAGGGAATCACATATTAGTCGCTAATAAACCATCGTTCATGATGTATTTCATATATGGAATGTGATGTAAAAGTAAATCGGAGAAGCACAACATCATGTTGTTATTCATTGTTCTCTCCACGTGTATTAGATAATGGAGGAAGATATAACATATATTGTTTGCATAATATGAAGAAGAGTCCAATCGGAAGGTCATAGTAAATACAATCTTCATCATGTTAATATGATATATGGGACGTTTAAACATGATATCCTAATTGGTTTTGTATGTAGTCAATGTGTATTTCATGTTGTGGATGTTATAAGGGTTTAGGGTCCAATCTTCGATGTTTTGCTCTCACACATTAGTAAACTTGAAGTGAACTTGAGGATGGATTCAAGTAACATTAAAAGATTAAACTAAAAAGGGACATTGGTAGTTAGTATCCCCTTAACAACGTCCACATACGTTCGTCATTGCCACTCTTGCATGTGAGATAATAGAGCAAGGTTCTAGGGTTTAGGGTTTAGGGGAGACAAATAAATAATTCTATTCATGATGACAATGGCCTCAAGCCTTGGAAACTCTCTCATAATTGCAGCCTCCAAATGGCCCAAACCCCACCTAAATAGGTTTACACTTGAAAGCATTGAATGGAGTTGTGTTTGGGTCTACATATTGGTTAAAATATACCTTGATGATACTTGAAAAAATTAATGTGGCCGCCACCCTTCCTCCCAACGGCGTATGTCATATCCACACAAGACAAAAAAAAGAAGATTAAATATCATAGACTAAGTCATATGACGGCTGGGGTATGAGAGGGGCATTGATAGATGCGCATTTTCTACTATAAACAGAAAACGGGGAATTATGTCAGGAGGTTTGAAAAAACCTATGCAGGAGAACAAGGCGGGAAAGACATCCAATGAGGAAGTCGGAGAAACGGAGGTGGATAGTATAAAGGGACGCACCCCCCAAAAGTCTGTCATTTTTTGCTCTTCTCCCACTCTTGAATTCGTAGAGAGAACTCTTAGTCGGAGCTATACTTCAAGGTTCGTGCATGCTGCCGTTCATTAGCACTTATCCACAGCATGCAAGTTCATGAGCACCTATTCACAGCATGGAAGCCCACCGGGAACTTTGCAATGAGCTCAAAATCATATGGGATTTCGGATTATCCGCCGCATTATCCGCCGGATTTTGAGGGTTTCAGTGTGACTCTTATCAGGTTTGGGTCGGTCGACCCAAACCCCTCCACTAGTGTGGGAGGGTTTCAGCCTGACCCTTACCAGGTTTGGGTCGGTCGACCGAAACCCCTCCACTAGTGTGGGCGGGTTTCAGCCTGACCCTTACACAGGTTTGGGTCGGTCGACCGAAACCCCTCCACTAGTGTGGGCGGGTTTCATCCTGACCCTTACCAGGTTTGGGTCGGTCGACCGAAACCCCTCCACTAGTGTGGGCGGGTTTCAGCCTGACCCTTACACAGGTTTGGGTCGGTCGACCGAAACCCCTCCACTAGTGTGGGCGGGTTTCAACCTGACCCTTACACAGGTTTGGGTCGGTCGACCGAAACCCCTCCACTAGTGTGGGCGGGTTTCAGCCTGACCCTTACACAAGTTTGGGTCGGTCGACCGAAACCCCTCCAGTAGTGTGGGCGGGTTTCAGCCTGACCTTTGCCAGGTTTGGGTCGGTCGACCGAAACCCCTCCACTAGTGTGGGTGGGTTTCAGCCTGACCCTTACCAGGTTTGGGTCGGTCGACCCAAACCCCTCGACCAGTGTGGGCGGGCTTGACCAAAACCCCTCGACCCCTTGACATACAATGTTTGGGTCGACCGACCCAAACCCCAACCCCAGCTTGGGCGGCTGGAGGTTGACCATGAGAAGGTTTGGGTCGGTCGACCCAAACCCCCTCCCAAAATTTTTTTTGGAACTTGCGCAAAGTATTGGGAGTTCACATTGTAGTTGTGTTGCAAATGTCTTTATCCTCGGTGTCCCCATTTATCATGATGTCTTGTATTTTTCGATATTTGATTCTTTTGAACTCTTACATGGTGTGCATGTTTGTTGAGGTTTCATGTGCATGTGTGTAGGCGAAATGGAGGGAGTTGGTGGAAGAGGGGATGCCTTCTCTGATGACGTGGGCAACTCCCATTTTTCGTCTGGGGATGACCTAGACATTGTTGGGGAGGATAGTTTTGGTGACAGTGCAGATGAAGGTCATTTGGGGAGTCCTTCGCCATCTGCCCCTTCTTGCCCCACTGTGGAATGTGTTGGGCTTTCACGAGCTTCATGGGTGAATTTGGATGTGGTACTTGTTAATGACAGTGGAGTTGCTGTGGCGGAGGGTATTTGTCGTAACACACATCCACAAGATTGCATTGATGAAAACCCCCTTGGCACCGAGGACGTTGGAGTTGTTATATTGGAATCACTCGTACATTCCGAAGTGAATCCAACTCATAGGTTCTCGTTGCGAAGGTGGCCGTTGAGGAATGTGACAATTGATGGGGTTAATTTGCATGAGCATGAGCGACGACACATCGAAATCCAACAAGAGCTCCAAGCAAACATTCGGCCACGTAAAGGCCTACGGAAGTACGATACATTGGCACATCCTACTCCGTCTGCAAATGAGTGTAAACGTCAAAGGTTGCTCTGTGAGGAGTCTATTAGAGAAGTTGCCACAAAGGATTGTTGTGTACATCGTTGTTGCCAATTGTTCCCAAGGGATAAATTGAAGGCCATCCGCGAGGAAATGTGGCTTGGAGATTTCCGTCTAAGATCCACCAAAAAGCTTGATGTCCATAGGACGATACATGTGAACGGAGCGGGTCGCAAGGTCATCACCCTTGAGAGCATAGACGTGTGTTGTACGGCATGGTACACCATTTATGGTGTGTCGAAAGCGGAATTTTATAGACAAGCCGCGTATGCCAAGGAAGGACGCCGGTTCCGTCACCATGGGAATACGGGCTTAAAGAAACCAAGGGAAGCAACGAGACAAGCAACAGCCACTGTGGCAACCATCATTGTCCCCCTTGCCGATGCAATGCCGCACAAAACACGCACACTCTCAACCGGTGAAAAGGTTGTGGAGAAGGTTCTTCCTACAGGCACGAAATGGAAAGACATATTGTTGGACGTAAACGCAGTTGGCGAGAAGGCCGGGCTGGACCCTATTTCGTTGTCGAAACTGAGTGCAATAAAAAAATCTCACTTTAGCGAATACATCACAAAAAGACGAGGTGACAAATTTGCCCGTTGTTCCAAATGTGAGAAGTTGAAACGCCTTCGAGATGCACACATGATGGGGACAGAGTCCTATGCCGCACATCAAATGAACTATTTCAAGCATGTGAACATGCAAGAGGCACACCGTAATGATTACTACACAAATAGAGCTTTGTCCATCTCTAGGCCTTTGGAGGTCCTTACAATCATCCATGACAAAATGGACCATGCCAAAACAACCTCACCATGTTTTGCAAATCGAATCAAAGCCACGGACGGCCTTTTTAAGCTTCCTGTTTCGGTTACAGGTGATTTTGATAACAATTGCATTGCATTGCATTACCTAAACACAAATTTGTGCGTTTAGATTTGTACTTGGGGCCAAACATGTACATCATGTGAATTTTTTGGTGTTATAGTTGAATATTAAACCATTGGGTTGCCTTTGCAGGAATGATTGCACATGGGCATGGTGATGTCAAGTATGCTCATTATGCTCTTGATTTGTATCCGGCGGATTCAAACCACACGATAGGGTCATTTGCAAAGCTTTTACGTGATTTGGAGAAACCGCCGTCCTATTCATCAAGATTGTTATTTGAAAACTCGGGATCAACACCTCTATATGAAGCGGTCTTGGATGGAAGAGATGTATGCGTGCACTCATTGCCGGAGCCACCAAGTGAAGATGTGATTGCGAAGAATTTGCCCCCAACTCTGCGTGTCCAATTGGACAATTGTGCGAAGGACAATAAAAGTAGATATGTTTTTGCATATTGGTCGTTGTTGGTTGCGAAAGGCATTTTCAAGGAGGTTTTTGTGTCCTTTCTATTGGTAGGCCACACGCACGATGATATTGATGCGTCTTTTGGGCGGTGGAGCATGAAGTTGCGCGAGGAGGATTTTCCAACAATCCCATTGTTGATGAAGTCGTACATGGATTTGGAGAACATTCCCGTCATCCCCCATATGATCGAGGAGGTTCCAGACTTCAAGGCATTTATAGAACTGTATATTCAAAGCGGAGCTCACCGATTGATCGGACATACGAAGGCACAACAATTTCGGTTCTACGTGCGTGACGATGGTGTCCCCGCCATGCAATACAAGTTGTTGTGCACGTCACAAGACTGGAGCCCGCCGGAGGGTCTCCTTGTATGGCGTGTTGATGGGGAGGGAAGGACGATGTTGCCTGACGGAGAGCCTAAGCCTTGCAAACCAATACCCATGAAGAATTTGGAGGACATTTGTAAAGGCATATCAGGCTTCATACAATATTGGGAGAGTTTGAGGGTAGCGGATGTTGGTGGATTGTGTTGGCTTCGTTACGGAAGTTGGATACAATATTGGACACGTGTTCGTGGCGCTTTGGCAAACCTTCATCAAGATACACCCCTTACTTTAAGGCATGGGTTTTGGCCACAAACACGTGTCAACGTACAAGTTTCGGAGGCTAGTCTTTTGGGAAATGGAGAGGTTCGAGAGGAGTTTGATGTGGACGACCATTACGTGGGACCTGCTAGTAGTCGTCCGCCACCATCTTTTCGCATTGCAGTGGATTGTCATGAAGGTTATATGCTCATTTTGCATCCTGGAGATGAGACATATGCAAAGCCAGTGTGGGTGGCAAGAGCTTTGTCCAAACCAAATTTTGTAACTTCCAGCCCTCATTTTCGACAAATACAAGTAGAGTACTACCGACCGACAGCACGGAATGAAGATGTTGTTCGGCATTATACAGGCTGGGATACAAACCCTAACTTTCGGTGGAAGGTGGATTCTGAGCACGGTCCATCTTGGGTAGATACAGATTCCATATTCATAGCATGGAAACCACGGAAAAATCATAGTGGATCAGTGTCCATCCCTCAAAAGTACATAACTTTTGCAAAAGGCAACCTTGCTCGGATCGCAGAAGAAGCAACCCACGTTGAATGAGAAGTTGGTAGGATTGTGTTAGCATGATTATAGTGTAATATGTAATTCGACGAATATATATTACTCATATGTGTGCTCCTCAAACTTGGGGCAAAGTTTGGGTAGAACTTGCGAATGCTATATTGTTTGGGGTTGGATGAATATCCATTTACTATATTTCAATACAGTTGTGAAGTTCATTTTTTTATTAAGTTTGGGACTAAATTTTCCATTGAAGAAAAATGCATTTATTGCATGTACTTTGTATGTTGCAATGTCTATATTTTATTGACCATGCTAATAATAGAAATCATTTTATATGTTTCTTGGGTGAAACTAGTTTGGAGTGCTCTACCGAAAGTGTTTTTGTTGATGAAGTTGGTGTTGAGTGCTCTACCATATGTGCTTATGTCCACACCCCATAGATTTGGGATATTAGAACATATAATATATTTGAGATTGTTCGCAATATAGTTTCGGAACACGGAATGTTGTTTGATCCATATATTAATTTGAGACTAGAGAAAGTCTCAATTTAACGAATATAGTGTTAAACATAAAAACTTGACCCTATAGGTTTGTGAACTAGATTACTTCGGAGTCTTTGAAGCTACTTTCAGTGTCAAATTGAATCAAACCTCCAGGTTGCAGGCTAAATCAGGGCTTTTATGCTGGATAAATGAGAGGTACGCTCATAAGTGACAGTTTCCTCTCCCGGAGTGCAACTGCTTCTTAGAAAAAGGAGCCTGAAAAGAATCCCGAAATTGCTTACTGAGTGGCAGTAGGTAACCATGTCCATCCCAATGACGATGAAATTAGATGCCATTTGGTCCCCCACTCATCAACTCTACTTTGCTCCTCCAAAATATGATCAAGATATAATCTACTATGCTGCAATAAGATATACGAAGTTCCAAAAAATTGCAATGTACAACATAATGCAGCAGCTGAGTACATGCAAGGAGAGCATATGGTATAGAGATCTCAGACTTGATTGTTCAGAGACACCAAAATACACATGGAAAAGTGACTTCAGTAAATGCCTGCAACATTTTAGGTTCAGCACTCTAGGTGTCTCAAACATTACACTCAAACATAGGAAAAAACACAATCCACAAATCCCTACAAACTTCTCCAACAGCAATTAAATCTAACAGCATTCATGTGTAGGACGAAAAGCCTGACGGAATCATAGATATCTATTCCAAAAATCATGACTAGGTCTCTCATGGTAAATCACACTCTCCTCAAACTCCTTCAATGGCACCACATAATCAGGGAATTCCTCCTCCTGCTTAGACATCAAACATCTTCAGACAATTTCTTCCTCGTGAGTGAAACCAGCTTCACCTTTACTGTTGCACTACCCTAAATTTCACCCAGACAATCAACCTAAAATCTAGTCAATTTTCTGCCTTCAGACTTCCAGAAGTTACAGAGGAAGCTCCTGCTATGAATCAGGTTCACATGTATACATGGTCATTATACAGATTCATCACCAGTACACCCGGTTAACATACTCACCATATCGAATACAATTGGGCACAATGCAAGCTTGGAATTTCCCAAGCAGCCACCCAGAAAGGCTAAGATGCAAGCCTTCCATCTAAAGAATTTATTCATTTTACATTATCCTAGGCACTACAACAAGGCCACTAATATGGCCGGAAGCAAAGATTCTATTGAAATGTGGCACCCCAGACAGCATCGTCACCCTCCCCACATCTTTCATGAACGTCCTTTATCCTTTCTACTGACTTGCAAATCCCACTGCATGTCCAGTCAAACGATGCCATACACACATTTCCTGCTTGTGCCTTCCATTCGCAGTCCGGGGGAGTCCCACAGCACATGCTCCTGACTCGTCCTCCCACACTCAGACTTGTCCTCCACTATGCTCTACCGGTATAAGTTAGGGATACTAGATATTCATGTAGTGAGCAGCAGGCAGCAATTATTATGGAATGGCTCGAGTCAGTTGCATTCAGATCAAGAAGAGTGTCCACCATGTGGATGGAAGTACCTAGCTACTCAGAGTCCACCTCTCTTACAAAGCACATGTGAACAACTTCCGCTTTTGACAGAATTTGTTGCTCGCATCAAGTTACAGTCTCCGATGGCGAAGGCTTGAGGTTCAAATTCCGAGAATATACAAAGACACAAGCAAGCAAACAGAGCAGGAGCAGCAAGAATAGTAATAATAACTCACTGAGGATGACTTTGAGTGCGCCCACCACCGAAACTCCCCTTCCTGCTTGCCCATCAACTTTTTTCTCTCACCCTATCATGCTCCCCTCACTCCGCTCGCTTGCTCAAACCGCTTTCCCTCTTGATTCCAAACAACCTTCCGCGTAAATCCACCTTTGCAAATCCTCAATGACGCTCAATTCAGCATTCATACACCCATTGTCGCCATGACCAATCCGCCCCTGCAGCTTCTTCTTCCAATCCTCTCTTGACCTAGCACAGGTTTCTGAAGCCCTCCCCCTGAGCAGTCCTCCGTGAGTCGGAGAGAGCGTCGCCGCAGGGAGGGCGGGCATCGCGAGCTCGGCGGGGAAGGGCCAGCGGGGAAGGGCCAGGTGGGCGGGCGGGGCGGGGCGGGGCTGGGCCGGCAGGCTCAGGGCTGACCTAGCCTCGGGCATATTTCACCGAGCCTGGGGCATTTTTTGGGGCTACCATTGCCCACCGCCTGACGAGTGCAACGCTCGTCGGGACTCGGGGGTATTTAGGCAGCCCCCTCTGCCATGGGCTAGGCTGTAGTAGTTTCTTAGCCTCCCAAGCCACAGTAGTGGCTTGGTGGGTATTGGGTGCCTAAATACAGTTGATGGTGGGGCAACACGTGCCCATTTCCAGACATAGTGGTCAGTCCATGGCTGGTCCACCCATTACATGTGATGATGTGCCTCGACATATCCAATCAAGAATAGACACATCAACAAAATCGCTTACCTTAACCAATACAAACTAAGTAATGGATGCAAGGAGCCCTACCACGGACTGTACTAAGCACCCAACCTACCGAGCCATGGTAGCGTCAAGGTGGGAACTAGGTTAATGGCAAGGCAACACATGTCTATCCCTGGATGTAGTGGTTGGACCATGGCAAGGTCATCCATTATAGGCGATAATGAACCTCCGCATGTCCAATTAGGAATATAGACCTCAACAAAATCACTTAGCCTGACCAATACAAACTAGGGAATGGATACAACGAGCCATGCCACAGACTATCGAGTCACTACTGCGGCTAGTGGCTCGGCAGTCACTCAACCTACAAGCCACAGTTTCCTAAACCTAATGAGTCATAGTAGCCTTCACAAGTTCTTTGCAACTCTTGATGTACACAAGTTGGTTGTCCGCAAAATTGAGGCCAATAATGAACGTGGCATTTTTGACACACCTTTGGTACTCCTTCAATACTTTGAGATCCGAATTGGAAGATGGAGCCTTATCGGATTGTAGAGCTCACAACCACTGAAGCCTAGTGGAAGGCCGAGAGCAATAAGCTTAAACAAGCTAGCCACAGTAAGAGCGAGGGGAAAGAAATCTACCAGGGGCCGTGGCTTAGACCCCCAGTGAGAACGCAGACCGGCTCTGGAACGTGCATGCGACCGGTGGGAACGTGGACCAAGTTAAGAGTGGCCCCGAGGCTAGTGGGAATGAGGGCCGGGGCGAGAACTGAAGAGGCATGACGTCCATATTTATAGGGTATGTGGCCAAATCAAATTGATGGATGAATTCCAAATGAATATCTAACCAATAAATACCAAAAATTATGTAACTAGAAGGAACATTTCAAGCATGGTAGATTCATAGAAATAGAATTAAGACTTTGAGTTTAGGCTATTGTTAGACACATTACTAATTACAGCCGCAACTGACATTTACAAAATTTTACAAATACTCATATGTGAAAAACTATTTAAAAAGGCCAAGTTGAGGGCCATGATACACTTCATTTGCCATGAAGACTCTACATGAGTGTCCAAGACTCCTAGCCTTTCAAAGCTAGCATAGGCACATGTGTTGCATTAGAATTACCATATAGGCACCCACGGTGCATTAGAAATACCACATAGGTACCCGTGGTGCATTAGTGACCCTACATTAGGGTTAGGCACCCGTGGTGCATTAGAGATCTCACCTTAGAGTTAGGCACCCGTGGTGCAATTGGATTTTCCTACAAGTACTAGGCACCCATGGCACCTTAGGATCAACTCCACGGCATACCAACATGGGCTCAAAGGAAATTGAAGATTCTAAGTAAGGTGGGAAGATCAAGGACTTAGGAAAATACCTCAAAAATATGATGACCCTTATAACCTTAGGGACTTAAATAATTCTACAAGGTTGAAGACCTATATAACTTAAGGGGGAAGTTAAGAGCTTTACCTAGGGGAAGGGACTTGTAGGAAATCATGAATTGGAGCCCTTAAGGAGCTCTTTCAATGGATTGTGAAAACGAGGGTTAAAACACTAACACTTAAGGATTGAAGTGACTTGAATTTCCTACCCATATGCTCTAGTGATGTCAGATTTGAGGTTTTGGGATTATTCCACCGAAATGACATAAGGACTCAATCCGATAATTGTATACATAAGAGGAGCCACCAAGTAGGCTTGTTCACTACCACATTGTTATCATACATGCACTAAGATTTTGTACCATCACATATCACATATCAATCTAAGAAAGCTTTAAGGAAATTAAGAAGGGTACTTGGGAATAGACGTGAGTATTGGCCAAATACCCCATTTTGAAATACCCCTTTTGGAATGTTGATAAATATTGATCAAGCACCTTTCGAGATTAAGTTTACACGTAAATGGGATGGTATGCACTTGGGCTCAATAGAATAAGAAGGATTCCATGCCATCAAATGTTTCCAAACACACCTAAGGGAGTTTGAATTAGTGAGGGAATATGCTTGCCTCTAATTAGGTGTTTAGATCTTAATACTTTGAAATTGGATTGAATGGTATAAGAGTAGTTACAAATCATTCAAACCATGAAAGATACAAGGGCGATTATACATAAGGTTGGATATAGGAATAGATCCCATTTAAAACACTTAACCTTGACATTAGGCTTTAGGGAAACATAAACTTAGAAACCCGGGACACCTACTCCTTGAGAATTCGTGGAAACTTATAAAAGAGTACTATAAGAGACTAGATACCAATAATAATATGCACGTGACCACCTTCATAAAAATGAGAAGCAAGAATAGTCTAATTTTGGTGGGAGTGATGTCCGTGTAAACCAATCAACAATGGGTTATACCGTCTAAGGCTAAGGGTTGAAGGTGATCTCGACACGAATCCGTCCACAATGTCCCAAAGATTCATGAAACCCAAAATCATCTTAATTTTAAACTTCTATAGGTTATATTTCCCTCCGTAGAACTTGTCCATGAGTCTAGCTCCTTTGCTATCAAGATATGCTATCTTCCGTTCAAAAAATGAGTTCATATGCTCAAACTTGTAAATATGACCCCAAAGTTACTAAATGAGTCATTTTTTCAATTCAAAATGCACCTGAAATTCTCAAATTACTCGATTATATATTTTTTGACCACAAATGATATCCCTTAAATGTGCTTTCCAATATTCAAATAATCCAAAATACTCAAGTATACTCCTTTTGAGCTCAAATATCTAGTTCATCCCTCACATGTCATTTCCAACACTTAAATCCCTCAAAACATTGGAGTATGCTTTTTTTGAACTCAAATGACTGGAATATCTCTCAAATAAGCGTTTCAACACTCAAATGACCCAAGTCAAATCATTTCAAGCTCCAAATACGTTCAACGCCCTCAAAGAAACCCTCAAACATTCAACTTAAATTCAAAAATACTCCCTCGCTATCTAAATGTATCCTTGCAACTCAATGCATTCAAATACCACCCTTTCAATCTCCCATGAACCCTCTCGCCTTCAAACTTTGTGCTTCCACTCCAATCCATTCAAATAAGGTCCGTTTCAATTAAAAAATGTGCTTGTGGTGTCAAATGGGTTTTGGACTCTCAAATCACTCAAGTCAAATTTTGTTTACCAAAATAAGAGCTCTTGTTTTCAAATATGCCCTAGAACTATCAAATCTCTCAGGTTACATATTCTTCACTTCAAGTAAGTCCACTTCCTTCAACAAAGTGTCCAAAGACACTCTAATTATCCAAGTCAAATCTCTCACACCTCAAATGAGTCCACTTGCTCTCAAATACATAATATTAGATTTTTTTTTAATTTTTTTAATCATTCAAGTTAGATCTTGCTTCACTTAAATGTGTGCATTTTCTCTCAAATGTGTCCTTTGCAATCTCCAATCATTCAAGTAAGATACTCTTGATCTCAAATTACATTCAATGCACTCACATAAGCCTTGTCACACTCAAGGAACTCAAATAAAACTTTCTTCAAGTTAAAAGACATTGAATCATTTCAAACAAGCCTTGCACTCTCAAATACCTCAAGTTAGATCTTCTTCAATTCAAATGCGCCTTATGCTTAGACTCAAAGAAGCTTCTCAACACTCAAGCCTCTCAAGTCATGTGATATTAGAGTCTAAACATCTTCAAAGCTTTCTAAAAAACCCTTGAATGCTCAAAACATTCAAGTCAAATGCTTTGAAGTATAAACACCTCCAAATCTTTCAACTAAGCTTCTCAACACTCAAGAAATTCAAATCACATGCTCTTGCATCAAACATACATTCAAGCAAAAAATGAAAAATAAAAAATAAAAATCACAACAACCAAATGCGCCGTTGGAGACCTCTGACGCTCCAAAGCACCTACCCCTAAAGATCCACTCCATAACCTCAAAGCAATCATATCTCCAGGCACTTCACTTGCATGGTGGGCCCATAACCTATTGGATATCAATAAGACTAGAGATAAGATTGCACAAGCATATACACATACACAAAGGCATATGAACAATGCTTGGAGTGAGATGGTCTCATGCTCTCCTTGCTTTGCGTTTTGTTATTTTTTTCTTTCGTTTCCTTGATTCATACAAACAATATGGGATAACTCTTATCCCTCTCAGACTAGCATTATAGCCTTATTCCAACCTTATTGTTTCTCATGCCTCTTTCATTACATTTCTAATGACTACGAATAATCTAATGCTCTACCTTCTACAACAACCTTATTCCTTCCAGTATCACATTTTTATTGACTACAAGCCATCTAATGCTCCACCTTCAACAAAACAAGACACACCGCCACAACCTTGCTAGCAACCCTTTGGAACGCGTAATGCTTCCAAGGTAGGTTGACATGTGCATTAAGCCATATTTTGTGGATGAATGGTGTGGTCGAATGCCTCTTGATTTCAAGGTGGGAGCAGAGGGGGCTCGTGCATGCGAGCGGTCGCAATGGGCTTGAGAGTGGTAAGCATGGGCATGAGGCCTTCGAAATTGATGCGCATGTCAACATCTTGGCATCGACGACCGTTAGCCGGGGTCCAGTTGAAGGCATGGACAAGGTTGGCGACGCACAACATGACCAAATGGGTGCCTAGACCGGCACCCGGGCAGCTGCGTCGACCGATGCCAAAGGGGTTAATGCGAAGCTCCGGGTCTTGCAACAAGATGGGCATGTTGGGTCCTTCTTGCCACCTCTCTGGCTTGAATAACTCTGGATCGGGCCAGATGGACGGATTCATCCCCAACTCGGTGTTGCTCACCATCACTTGCGTGCCAGCGGGAATGTCATAGCCTGCGACCTTGGTTGCCACTATGCTCATCCGCGGGACCCCAAACGGGCCCGCAGGATGCATACGGAATGTCTCTTTGATCACACACCAGAGGTATGGCAATTTGGGGATGTCCGATTCCGTTACTGCACACTTATTGCCTACTACGTTGTTGAGTTCCTCTTGCAGCTTTTGTTGAATTTCAGGGTGGCGCACCAACTCCGCCATGGCCCACTCACTGATGTTCACGGGCACGTCCAATCCTGACCACATCATATTCTGGAGGACATGCCACCACCATGAGTCGATTGATGTGTATGATACCCATTAGAATGAATAATAACACAATTATGACCATTCAACCACGTTGAGATCATCATCTGCATGCAAAGCCTTGGACTACAAAAGCATGAAAGCGGGGAAGTGGTAAACATGGCTTGTCAATTCTCACCAGAATGAGCGCCTTTATTGTGATGTCTTCAATTTTCTCCTTCGTATTTTCGTCTGCCTGAAGATCCAACAACACATCCACAAAGTCGCGTGTACGCTTCCGCTGGTTGAGCTCACTAGTCAAATGCGACCTGTTCTTTGTCGGGTGTTCCCTGGCTTCCCGATGTTCCTCAATAATGAATTGTAGTTTTTGATCCAGCTGGTCATGCATCTGAACCGCCAACAACTCAATATACATAAGTCAATGTCAAGACTACAATCGCATTGGCATATCCAAGTTTAGCTTCTTATGGGCCTCTAGATTTGGGTGCTCTAGATGGGCGGTGCATTACAATTGAGACTTGTAGAGAGGTGGCCCTGATGAGGTTAGAAGGTTCATGAGACAGTAACCCAAGGAAACAGTTGGTGGAGAAGGAAGGATGGGTCTCCTCTACGAACGCCGTTGCCATGGACTACACAATTAACAAGCCGCGGGAGCAGCGAGTCATCCACCTACTCGAGTTTGTGGTCATGAATGCACCTTTGAAGAGAAGAGGAATCGGATGATGGGATACGACGCAGACCACAATTTCCTCCTGGAGGGTTTCTTAAACAGTCTCTGGAAAGATGGAAATGCAAGCGCAAATGTATGGAAATGGGGTCAAGCTAAGTCCAATAAGTGGACTTCCTTCTCTAGTCTATCTCACAAGTAACTTCTAGTACCGCCCAGGGAAACATCTGGTATTTCCAAGTCGACAAAACCTGGTGGACGCACCAGGGTATTTGAATAGACAATGTAATGCACATAGAAAAACCACAATGATGGAGGCAGACGAATGAGCTGACCTTTTTCATCTTCCTCTTGTATCCTTGCAAGTCCAAGGGTGCAAGCCATTTGATAAAGTCGCCAATGTTAAGCACCCCGAAGAACTGGAAGCTGTCCATGAGGAGACGCAGCACCTCGTTGTTCTCGTCCTGGTCGGCGAGGTGCGTCCCGAAGTACTTCTTCCCCAGCACCATGTCGGTCATCACGTTCATCGCGAAGCTCTCGATCTTGTGTCGGACATCGACTTCCACACCAGAATTTTGGCCTCGATCGCAACTACTACTCCGAGACTGATCCCACACTGCTCGAACCAAGTGAAGCACCTCCTCCTGCCTTGTGGCCGCGAAGGTTTCGAGGCTCCGGTTCGAGAGGAGCTCCTGCACGCAGATCCGGCGCATCGCCCGCCAATGCTCACCGTAGGGAGCCATGATGAAGTCGTGCATCTCGTACGTCAGCGCTTTCCCGCAAATGGTGTCGGGGCGCGACGAGAAAGCGTGGTCCTGCACTTTCATGATGTCGGTAACGAT
The DNA here is from genome assembly GCA_950295325.1 of Polytrichum commune. Classification (NCBI taxonomy): domain Eukaryota; kingdom Viridiplantae; phylum Streptophyta; class Polytrichopsida; order Polytrichales; family Polytrichaceae; genus Polytrichum; species Polytrichum commune. The sequence continues at coordinate 18,630,214 of OX485806.1, forward strand.
TTTGGGGTCGCTGCTGATGACCACTGGCCGGGAGCCCAGCTTGAGGAAGACGATGGGGCCATATGTTCGGGTGAGCTCCGCGACCGTCCGATGAGGGACCGGGCCCAGTTGGTGGAGGTTTCCGATGATGGGCAGGGGCTTGGGGCCTGGAGGCAGATTCAGGTTCTGATTCTGCAGTTGGAGGGAGTTACGATGTAATCCGTAGAAGAGGAATGTGAGCAATGCAAGCACAGCGAATGTGACCAACAACTGCAAGTAACTCCATCCGCTAATAACTCCTGCATACTGGCCGCTCAAAAACATCGATACAGCATCATGGGGGGCCATGTTCATTGGCCGCTTGTTGCAGCAACTTTAAATGCACAGTCTTCTTTGTGAAGGCAAGCCTTTTGTGTGTTGTGGCCTCTTATTCAAAATCATTACAAACCAAAACACATTCTAAACTAAATAGTAGTGTCATGTATTTATACCATATCGTTACTTCATGTTCAACTCTTGTTATGTGGACCTTCAAAATATAATTATAGTTGAATCCTTGAAAAGTTGTGCAAGAAGACTCATATTCAAACAAAGCTCCTAACATCCCACTATTATATTTTGAGGACTCGCGTTGTTCATTAATGTTATGATGATTATTTTGTCCTTTTTGATGCATTCTACCACTATAAATTAACCTTATTAAATTGAGCCTATGAATGGAACATTCCGGACTAGTGTCCGGGGAGATTTTTGGGTCTAATCGGTCAAAGTCATAGTAGTTTCAAAGTCTAACCGGTTACATATTGTTATCTTTTAGTTTTTCTCCACTAATTTGAGGTATATTTCATAGATTCATCAAAATCGATTGGTAAATTTTCCGACACCTTGAATTTGAACCTGTTATTTCTTATTAACCTCAACCAGTTCATTTGTAACCAGTGGTCGGTCTCCACGTTCTTGTTATGGACTCACTTTTGGTAGGTGTATGGGAGTCATTACAATTCTTTCTAAGTTGTGAACTTGTGATTCAAACATTCCAAATTAAAACTCAATGTAGACCTCTCATATGAAATAAGTATAACTTAATATGACCATGAAACTAATATGTGATGACCATAGCTTGTGGAAAGCGTCGAAGGCTATGACAAAGATGATTGATGTATCTCATTTGACAAAGTACCTTGAACGTTAGGAGGTTCACATGTGGGTGGCTTCACCGGTAGAAAACTATGCGAAAAAGAACCGCAATCGTTTTCCCATTGCGGTTTTTTTGACCAGCCTGCTGTGCAATCGTTGAACGACTGCAGATTTGTCTTTTTAGTTTACCAACTCAAACTATAGGAACTCGGGGACTTGTAATATACTATTGGAAAGTTCTTAAAAATACCTTTCCAACGGTGTATTATACGCCCTAAACTTTTCAAAATAGGAGTCGCAAAAAGAAAAAGAAAAATATGTAGTCATGTAGCAACTACGGATCAAGGTGGTCAAAAGAACCGCAATGGGAAAACGACTATGGTTTATTTTCACATGGTTGTCTACTAGTGCTTGTCAATAACTATGACAATTTTAAAGGACAACCTTTCAACCCGGGTACGCAACTCCCGTATTATATGGTCCTGATTATAATCACTTATAATGCGTTTTAGTCCAATATTGAGTGATACAATTTGTTTTAATGTAGGAAAACCTTGTAGCCCTTCTAACAAGGAATCCACAAATGTAATTATATATAGGAAATGAATATATTTTGAAGCATATAATTGCATGAAAAACCTAATTATATGATTTTCTTTAATACATGTACCATAGGTCAAACTACCCAACTTTTTGGACTTTTTAATAAAATTTTAACATTGTGAATGAATTATAATTTTAATGGGAGGCAACTATTCGTGGCTTAAAATTTTAATGGGAGGCTTAATAAATATGCAACCCAAATTTTTTTTCATCTCATTTATTTAATTTGGTCTTCACCCAACTTTTTTTTCATCTCATTTTATTTAATTTGGTCTTTACCCAACTTTTTTTTCATCTCATTTTATTTAATTTGGTCTTCACCAAACTTTTTTATCATTTTAATTTGATCAATATAATTTGATATAATTTTTGCAAAAGCCGTCCTCTAAGCCATTTTAAGTACGATGCCCCCTGCGTATAATATGGGAGTTGCGTACCCGGGCCTTTCAATCCCAATGTCAATCGTCACACATATTTTGCCTCCCATTCCATGTTCATTTGATTGAACCTGAAAGTGCCTTGAAGACCAAAGTTCTTCATGTTTTTTCATCTTCTTCAACACAAAGTTAGGTGTGAATTGTTGCACAAAGTGACGATAGATTATGTCGACATGTTGGTGGATCCCAACAACTTGTGACACTTTAAACCCACTCTTCATAACTTCTAGAATCCAAGTGATTTTTCCTCTTACTAGAAGGCATGTACGTTCTTTTTAAAGGTAGACCATACATAAGAAGGATGCCTATGTTGACCTACTTCACTTTTAAACTTCACCCCACATTAATACACGATTCCCTCTCTTTTATCGCACGTCGTTTTCTAATAAAAAAATTGGTGCCCCCCCTCCCGGCACAAGGCTCGCACACTAATACTATGTGCAATTTAGTTGTATATGAATAGGTTGCCTATTCACGTAAGCTACCTTGGGTCAATATGACCTAGATCACAAAACTTATAACTTTGTTGAGTCATCCTTATATCAACCACTATAAAATAAACTAGCAATTCTTGTATTGAGTTATTTTAATTGTTATTCGTTGTTATGTTTGTAAATATACAAAATAGTGTAGGTTAGTGTAAGCCACCTAATTGTACATATCAATGTCACTAAGAATGGATACCAAAATTATATGTGTTATGATGACATTACACTATGTGCTCGTAATACATTGACCATTCAAGGTTTTAATAGTCATTGGGCTTATGGGATCACTTAAAGCTCGGGGGGGGGGGCAGTGTGTTAAAAAGTTAAGGATATAGGTGCGAACAACCACTATTTTATAGGGGGGTATTACTTTCAATTCTCTTCTTTTTTTCACATGCTATCATTATATAAATTTCTACTTTGGGTTAATAGAAAAATGGCTTGCATTACTTATAATTCCAAATTACCTATTATTCCATACCCTATAGTACTTTAAAGATGTCCAGTGTCATTTTTGATACCCTATATTACTCTTAAGTCCATTTATAATTTTTAGCCCCCATGTTTTTAAAATACCCTATCATTTGTTCACACGTATATTGCTACTCCAACCAATGACTACCCCCCCCCCCCCGAGACTTAAAGAAGTACGTGATTCGTCAATTTTGGATCCAATGACTTTTTCATCTAAATCATGATTTTGAACCTAGAAATAGCTTCATATATTATTTGCAATTCTGAATAATTGGATGATGCAATATCCACGGATCCAATCGAATATTCATAGAAGGTTGCGGAGTTGGAAGTGTACACAATAGAAATGAAAATTAAATGTTTCATACATTTTGAGAACATAATCTATTCCGATCGTAATGCATGTGTGGCAAAGAGAAGTGTGAACACTAAATTTACTCTAGACCGCAACATCTGAAAATTCAAGTGACCATCGTTAATTGCAAAGTCATTGTTATTACACACACCTCAAGGTTGAATGTTTTTTTATGTCACACCCCAACATTTAGGTTAATGATTCATTCAACATAGATTCAAATGACATTTCATTAGACTCTTACAAGACTTGTCAAAACACTATATTCGGTATTTGGAGACTTTTTGTTGATTATGAGACTATATAAGGATGCACATTTCAAAATTGGACCAGTAATGATGATTAAAAATCCCATATGTATAATGGTATGCTACTATTATTATACATAAAGGCATGGAAGTGAACAAAAATGTGAGGCATACATGAGAATAGTTGCGTATGAAATGACAACTCGTTATGAATGGAAAGGAAGATGCGAAGAATGAATGGAAGTTGAATGAATTAATTGGGATTGAAATACAATTATAATGGAAATACCATCAATGTCTTGAGTAACTTGGAATAGCATAGAAAGTAAGCACTTAAATATGTTCTACACCTAAGCCCATTTAGGGAGTCCGTCCCACTAGTACACTTCTAGACGTCACACTAGTCCGACCCACTATTTTTTTTTGCGGCTAAGTCCTTTTTTTTGGCGGCCTCCATGGCTCTAAAAATCTCAGGCCCACGACTGTATCCTTGTGTGTTGCCTGGACAGGAATATGTGTCGTTCTTGCATGTTTCAGGACGCGCTCCCGAATTGTAAGAGGTGGTATTATAAGTAGAATGCGAGGGTGTTTGCGAAAGGGAACGTCTTGCGCTTCTCCGGAGGGCCAGACAACGATCGGACTCGGAAGATGCGGCCTTGAGGGCGTGCCTATCCAAGGAGGACGTGGAGGAGGGCCGGGCACCAAGCGAGCGGGTAGCCACCTGCGAAACAACGTCATAGGAAGATAAGAATAGGAATGGAGTGGGGAAAATAATGAGGGCGGTTTGGGATGGGCGCTCGTAAAGAGAACGGCACGCAAACGGAAGACAAGGGAAGCAAAAGCGGGAAAGGGGTTTAGGGTTGAGGAGGGCACCTTGGCTTTGGGGACGTCCATGCGGGGAACGGTGGGAACGAGGGGGGCGTCGACGGGAGCATCCGGAGCCGATGGAACTATTGTATTGGTGAGTGGCGGGGGGGAGTCGAGGCGTGGGGGGCTCACGATGGCGGAGGACGTTGCGCGGGGAGGAACGGAGTCGGCGGGGGAGGTGTGGCAACGGGGGCCTTCCATGCGGAGACGCCGGCTCGGCCCGCGACGAGCGACGGCGTCGTCCTTAGAGGGCGAGAGGTGCCCCAAACGAACGAGCGTCCGTTTCTCCTTGGAGAGGGGGGAGGGCGACGGGGCGTAGGCGCGGGCGACAAGTGCGGGGGGCGGGCTGTTGACGACGCCGTCGTCGATGCCGATGTCGCGGGAGTAATCCACGGCCGAGGCCGCATCCACCGCTGAGAACTGGTAGAGGGATGGCATTTGGAAGTCCGTGACGTCGCGGGAAGGGGAGGCAGGGGGCGAGAGGGGACGGGAAGGGCCGTCGACCACAGGGGCGTCGCATATGGGGGCAGACTATGGGCAAGAACAACAACAACAACAATCACAACAACAAAAGACATCCAAAAACGAAGCAAACATTAGTAAATGTGAACCACATGATACAAGCAAAGACATGGAGGCATTTCAAATCAATTTATTGAATTTGGCGAGCCTCATGATGCTCTTGAATACACTATCGCGGGGGCTTAGTGCCGCATTGCCGAAGGGGTTGGACCTAACAAAAAATGGGATGCTACCAGCGTGGAGCACGAGCCTTCTAAGGTAGGGGGCTAGCCTATCGACCAAAAATGTGTCTTGCCTATCGCCGGTCCAAGTGTCCGGGAAGATGACGTTTCCCGGGGGGTTCAAGACGCTCTTAGTGGGGCTGTCGTCGATGAGGACGGTGTTCTCTGGAGTCGGCCACCACCCGTGCGGCGTCCCTTGCAGACGGGGGACGCCTCGCCATAGTCTCGAGCGGAGGACCTTGAGGAACTGTTGTCCTCCGCCCCGACCGCCAAACTTGGGCACCGGTTGACCTTTCTCGTCGAGCAGCTCATCGCAGTCCTCTTGGCCGAGGACGAGGCACGGGCTCGGGAGATCGCGGAACAAGAAGTGGACGATGGGCTCCGTGTTCTCCATGACCATGGAGCTCCACACAACGACGTGAGCGAACTCGACCACCTCGCGAAGGAAGTCACACAAGCCGGGACGGGCGCGGACAGCCTTGCGGTTAATGAGGGTGTCGAGCTCGCCGTCGTAGTCCCTTTCGTCGGGGTGACGGAAGGGACGCGTGGGGACCCTTGGGATGTGTTGGGTGTGACACAACACCCCGTTGAGGTCAAAAACGATGAAAGGTTTGTGCCGGGTGGGAGGTCCACTGGTCGAGGGGTTGCGACCTATCTCCGGGGGGTCCTGTGATGAACAACTCGACTAGTTTAATTCTATGATCCAATAATGAAATTTTGCGTAGAAAATGAAGACGGTGCATTATGGGGAAAGACGAGGAAGTGAGGAGAGTGCAAGGAAAATGTGCTCAAAGGCACACTTGCGAACGAGCGTTCGTGAATGAAGGCTGCGGGGGCGGTACGCATCATTTACGAGCGCTCGTTCGTGAGCGCGGCTACACGTACATTTACGAGCGGTCATTCGCGAATGAGGTGGACAGTGGGTCGCACCCTTTCACGAACGAGTGTTCGCGAATGAGGTGGGTATGCAAAAATGAACATAATCTCATCAACATATACAATATACGAGAAGGGGTCGAGGGCAGAGAATTTGAAGCAACGCGATGCAAATAACATAGGCTCATATATTAATCCGTTGAATATTTACATTTCTCACGTGATAGTCTATCACATTTTCCTAAGGCAAAATGATGTCGTGTCCTACAAAACTGTTCGGCTCTAAGGGGGACCGCTGAAGAGGGCTCTCGCAAGGCCACTGGATGTTGATGAAGAGAAAAACATCGCGATGTTAGAGAGGTTACGAACGCGCGTTCATAAAAAAATGGTATTCTCAGAGGAGAGTTACCTCGTCATCGGGGGGAGGGGCAGCGGCGCTGGACCGAGCAGCAGGTCCCTCTTCAACGATTAACAAACGCGCGTTCGTAAATCCTCGTCCTCCTGGATGGCCGCCGCCACAGCATCGTGGGAGGTGGTCGAGGGAACCTCTGGGGGCGGAGGAGTGCCAACAGGCGTAGGGTGGGGCGCCTGCTGGCGGGAAGGCCCTCCGGTGAACATGCCTGGTGGAGGGGATTGGGAGGGGTATCCTCCAGGGAAGGGGTAGGCCGGCTGGGGGGGCGCCGAGAAGCTCTGCATACGCTGGAGCATGGCGAGTATGGCGTCCGTCTTCTCGTTGGACTGCCTCAGCTCCTCCTGAATTGCAAACATTTTCTTGGCATTCTCCTCTGCCGCCTTCGCCATGTCCTCCTTCATCTTTTGCTCGAGCTTGGCGTTAAGCTCGGCGACGGACAACGCCTCCTCTTTGACCCTCTTGTTTTTGTCAAAGTCTACCCCCAGCTCGACCATGATCTCCATGTCGCCCTCGTCCTCATCGGAGACCTCGATGATTGCCCCCGGAGGCAGCTCCACGTAGGGGGTCTTCTTCATCCTCCGCCTCGTGTTGCGGTAGTGGTCCAACGTCGGTCGGGACCGTTGGTCCAGAAGGTCGAGGTTCTCCATCTTGGGAACCACGATCGGCCTGGGCGACACGGATGTCGAGCATCCCCCGGGAGTGCCGAATGCCTCCGCTCCAGACGTTCTCGCGGGGAGGACATCTTGGGTTGTCCCCGCCGACGACCCCGTGTATCCACCCGGAGTCCCTTGCACGTCGGATGGATTTCCCGACGGCGCCAAAATGCGGAGAGGAGTTACGTCCAAGGATCGGAGGATCGCCTCGACGTTGTAGGAGGGCGCGGGCTCGTCGTCGTCCGTCTCCATGGCGGGCATGCCTTTGTCGACGGGCATGTTGATGTCCGTCCTCGGGAGGGACATGTCCTCCAGGTCCATCGTGGAGGCCTTCACCCTGTGTACGTGGAAGTCCTCCTCGTCGATGGCTTCAATGAAGCTGTTGACGACCAGCCCCAGCATCTGAGATTCAAGCAAATACGTTAGAATATACGAACGTGCGTTCGTAAACATCAACGACGAGAAACAATGTCATCAAAACCCAAGACAAGTTGAGGTGAACTTTACGAACGAGCGTTCGTAAATATTAGTTGGAGAGCTTACCATCGCAGCGTACATGAACTTGCTGCCTCCACAAACGTTGTACACAGTCTCTCCGCTTATTGCCACGCTCTGCAAAACGGAGACGTAGAACTCCAACCTGAGTTCCATCGCCAGGAAGACAGTGTACAAGGTCTCCTGCAGCAGATCCTTGGGAGGGGGATGGGGGATGCTGTAGATCTTCTTGAACGTAGTATTCGCCCTGACAGGGGCTCGCCCATTCCGAAGCGCGTTGTACGTCAAGAAGACGAGGCTGACCGCCCCCACCTGTTTGTTCCCCCTGGCCTCGTTGATGGCCACGATCCCTTCCGTCTTGGCGGGCACGTAAGTGCTGTGGAAGATGTTGTACTCGAATTTGATCGTCTTCTCGTACAGGTCGGTGACGACAGACAGCTTCTCCTGCTCCACTATCCACAGCCAAACGTGAGGCTCCCTCATGTCCGAAGACTTGTGCTCCCTGAACTTGGCCATGAAGGGGTCGTAGAAAGGGATGTCCTTCCCCCCCTGCCTCGACGCACCGGGGATCCCCCTGAAATCGATCAGGGCAAATGGGCACCCCCGCCGATCCTCCCTCACCTCGGCCCTGCTCATGGTCCGGTCCCACTTGGAAAATGTGACCCTCTCTACTCCGGTTGTCACCAAACAAAATTTGGCCACTCCTTCGAATGTGGCCAACCTCTTCCGCGCCAAAAAGCTTCTGTATTGCTCCACCTCCTGGGGATCCGTCTCGGTTTTCTTTGTCCTCTTGTTCCCCTTCTGCTTCAAAATGGAGGCGTGCTCCTTGACAAGACAACGCATTGAGGGTCCGGAAATGTTGTAGTCGACCTTGAACATCTTCCAGCTAGCCCAATTAACGTCTCCGTCGGCTAAGATGAGTGCGTACTCCAGTATTAGAGCGCTCAACTCCCTCATTGCAGCAGTCTTCAGCTTGCGGTGTTCGCACCATTCCTTGATGGAATACGTGCCGGGCTTGTGTCTTGGCCTCTTCAAAAATATCTTCGGGTATGGGATGGTTCTTCCCACTGTGTTCCCAAGAAGATGCACCGCGCACCTCTGCAACTCGGACTCTGTTAACCCTTGAAGGGACCTGAAGAACTCCCTCAGTAGTGGAGGGGCCTCCCCGGTCTTCTCCGCGCTGTATTTCTCCTCGGTGTCGGGGTTGACCAGATCGCCCAAGCTGTGCGCATCAAAAAATTGTGTCCACAACTCCCAAGTGTCCCTGTTGCAACAGATGAGGCGGAGCTCACCCTTGAGCTCCAGGACAGACTTGGTTGTTGTAGACTTCATGTCGATGGAGGAGAACTTGTCCACCATCGCGTCGCAGAATGCCTGCAGCAAGAAAAACATCAATAACGCACAAAATACGAACGCACGTTCGTAAATTTGAATGTCAAAGAACTTGAAAATTTGAATGTCAAAGATATTTACGAACGTTCGTTCGTAAACTCACCTTCCATTGTGGAGACGGCGTCTTCGCGTTCTCCCTTTCTTTAGGGGGGGACCCGTGGGCGACCCAAACGTCCCTTGCAGCCACTATGTTGGCTGCCCACGACACCTCGAAGGCCTTGATCTTGTTGCCGGAGTTGAGGAAGGTGGATATCTTCCGCAGCTTGTTCCAATCGTCCGACCACACCAAGAACGCCTTCCAGTAGCGCAAGTCCTCCTTCAGCTCATGCTGGAAGTTGTCGTCCTTGAGGATTATCTGGAACGCCTCCAAGCTGTGTTGGTCGTCTATGATCCAGAACTCTCCATTCTGGATCCGTGGCCAGTCCTTCTCCGTCGGACGGGATGTCAGCCCCTTCGGCATGACGCAGACGGTCTGCCTGTCCCACTTGACGTTGTTCATTAGATTATTTATCTGCCACTTCACACCACCGCTCTCGCGAGAGCGAACCACCCATTTGTTGGGGGACATCTCGCACTTAAAGCAGTCCACGTTGAATGTGAAGTGGCGTCCCATGGGCCAGCAATCCTTCGAGTAGTTGTTGAAGTCTCGAAGGATCCTCGTGGCCTTCACAGCGTCAGGGTTCTCGCCCTTTTTCAAGGGGGTGGGCATTACGACAGGCGAGGTCACCTCCGCGGTCTCTGTTACTCCCGATTTCTCCATCTCCTCCCTTGTCCTCTTCGATGGCGTGGAGTGTCTACTGGGGCCCTCCGTCGCCCTGCTAGCGGAAGGCACAGGCCTGGGTGCACTTCTAGATCCTCTTGCCCCTGATGTGGATGGTTTCCTAGGGCTCTTCTTCTTCTTGTTTGCCTCAGTGACCACACTGTTGTATTTGGAGATGTTCAATGCCAGGGCGGTCAATTTCCTTGCCGTCCAGTATGGGCTCAACGCATATTTGGAGAAGAGGCCGTCCAGGTCGAAGTGCTTGGCATCTTCCGCTACGTTATTGGTGGCGTATTGGTAGGAGAAGGTATTTTTCTGGAAATGCAACAAGAGGTTGATATGATCCTTCTTGTTCTTCATGTCCAGAATTACATACTCCCCCTGGGCCTCTATGGACTCTATCTCCCACGTCTTCATTTGAACCCACTATTCGGGCTGGTCCGGTCTTGTCTCCAGCTCGTAGGTGAAGCGCATGCAGAAGAGGCCGTCCCCGATCTTCTCTGGCAGTGCCGTCCACTCCCCCATGAAGTCTTCTTTGGGGACATAGTTGTCGTTGCCGTTATCGTCTAACACCGACTTTGGGAGGCCATCGACCTTCACCGCGAACATCTCAATGACGCTTCTGCTTGATCTTGCCATCTGCAACAGAATATAAACAATTAGTGACTTTACGAACGAACGTTCGTAAATGACATGCATATCCCACATACTACGCAGTGTTAATGCGTCTTTGCAATTGATGTAATTATATTTACGAACGTTCGTTCGTAAATGAGGGGTTGCAAGATCATATAATTTTTTAGTATTGAGTTTACGAACGAGCGTTCGTAAAAGATATGAAGATCAAAGAGACTACTCGTCATGAATGTATTTGTAATATATTTGGTTATTTTTACGAACGATCGTTCGTAAAAGATATAGGTTTTATAGATTTGGTTTTATTTACGAACGTGCGTTCGTAAGTATGTCCATTTGGTCTATCTTGTCGGACATTTGGTTGATTTATCTTTCGTAAGTACATGTGATTTGTTTTATTGGTGTTCGCAAAATTATATTTGTTCTTTAGATATTCATAGAGGTTCATATTAAAGTTAAGGTTCCATCTGAGTGATATTTTGAGTATATTTACGAACGTGCGTTCGTAAATATAGATCATTTCAAAGAACGTGGAGTGCGTATTTACGAACGCACGTTCGTAAATGGAGGTTCGGTATGCAGTGTATGTCCATTTACGAACGAGCGTTCGTAAATGGAGGTGTGTATGCAGTGTATGTCCATTTACGAACGAGCATTCGTAAATGTGATGGTTTTGGGATCCCTGTCCGTACGTATATGTATTCGTATATATATGAATACGTATACGTATGTATATGTATATAACTGACTTATTAGCTACTCTGCTTGCAGCCGTGCCTGCAAAATTTTGGTCAGAATGATGCAAATCTTGAATCATAAAGCAATTGAGATGCAGAATGAGATGCAGAATGAAACATGAAGAAGAAAGTGATAATTCACATTGCATGTAACAAAACAAATTGAATTCAAGAAGCAACATTTTCAGAATGTGAGAGGAGTTGGAAAGGATAACAAATTACATTGAAATGCTGCAGACTTCAAACCCTACTTCTTCTCTTTCTGAAAATCCCAGAAATCCTCACAACTGCACACTCAATTGCCTTTCAAATGCACACTCAGATAACTCTATAATGCAGACCTCAAGCCTTCACAGCTTATATACAAACCCTAGTATACTCCCATGTACACAAAACTCACAAGCTTGTAGCTCTCAAGCTTCTGAACTCTTAAGCAAACCCTTAACTCTCAAGCTTCCCTAAACTCTCAAGCTTCACTTCTGAAGCTTCCCTAAACTCTCAAGCTTCAACTCTGAAGCTTCCTTAAACTCTGAAGCTTCTAAAGATCACCCTCAAGCTCTCAATCCGAAACTCTGAAGCTTTCCTACTCAAGCTCTCAAGCTTTTGAAACTCACAAACTCTCACACTGAAAGCTTTCACAAACTCACAAGCTTTCACAATGAAAGCTTTCACAAACTCAAAAGCTTTTACACAAGCTCTCAATCTGAAATCTCTCAAAACTTGCAACAAAACTAATTTAAAACTTCAAGACTAAAAATAGCAAGAGCTTCGCTCTCTAAGCGCTCCGCTCCTCCTCTCCTCGAAATGACAAATGAGGAGAAGAGGAAGGGGCGCGGGGAGGTAGGTGCGCCGCTAGGGTTTCCCAGCACCTGCCACGTGGCACAACTCCACTGGCTAGGGCTGGGAGGGAGATGGGATGGGATGGTATGGGAGGTGATGGGAAGGGATGGGATGGGATGGGATGCGATGGGAGATGGGAGATGGTTGTATATTGCAACCCTTCATGTTATTCTCATGCTTTGACATATTTATATGTAATGGACGCGTTTAGGGCATTATCTTGAAAAGCTTAGTTCAAATACATGAATTTTACTCGTTTTATTTCCTTAGTACCTCTACATTTGGATTCCTTGTAAACATATTTTAGAAAAATATACTCAGTTAATTCGTAATAAACAATGCATGTCATTTCCTAGGTTGTCAATGTAGAATCCACCCCCAAAGATATGTATATGGTGTTTTAAAATATAGTTTATGTAAGAGCTAGATATCTTTCAATTAATTCGATGGTTCCTCAAATAAATATTACATGCAAAAAGGAATTCATAATAATATGAGATTGCGCAGAGTTGCTATACGATAGGATGCCAATTCAAGTTCCAATATTAGGTGTTAGCTTGAACTAATGCATTTCTGGAGTGGTCAACTATTTTGCTAGCATCAACTACGAGCTTGCGATGAATGAAGTTAGTGCAATTACAAGGGTTTTTGAGGAGTCACTATTGTTTGTGTGTGTAATGTATCCTAGTAACAATCTAAAACCTAAACCCAAATACCACATACACAACTTTCACAAACCCTAAACCCTACCCCCAAACCCTAACCGCAAACCCTAAACCCTACATCCCTGCATCTTTTTATCTTACCAACCTTTCTTATATGTGACCATGTTGTTTTCTGAGGGCAGGTCAAATTGGTCTACCAATGTTGGTTGGATGGAGAATGCTTAATTCCGTTCATAACAACTATAATAATTGATAATGATGCCAATTGTCATTTTCACATTCCAAATTAATAGATTTGAGATAAAACTTTGGTTTAGGTGATAAGTGAAATTTCAAATATTTCCTCTTTCACCTTAATAGTTCTGAGTGAAATTTCATCACACAATCCACGATCTTATTATAATAACATGCATGTCTTAAGACTTCAATTTATATCAACACTTTAAGCTATGATGATGCACATCCTTCTCATAGGATGCAAAACATATATTAATTGTAAGTACATACTATTGTATGCACCATTCCAAATTAATAGTGCATTTCCCCAAACCCTAAAAGTCTATTTCCAATAGGACCTCAACTCATTTAATCATGTGTCAACTTAAACTAACAATTGAACAATGCATTCAACTATAAATATCACCAATGATCTAATAAACATTTAACCAATGTATATCCGTACCCTTACAACAAGTGGACGAAAATTCAATTTCCAATAGAACGTCAAACACATAATAATTATAACTATGATTCAACGTTACGGTAGCTAGTATGGTTTCAAGTCTCAATGATCATTACGCTATCATACTATGCAGCATTACAAATTGATTAATCCTTCCTACTCATGCCATGTTAATTCCTTATTTTCACACCTAGATACCATTTGAAAGAAGACCTAACTTACATATATTATTAGGTATAATTAGTTCATAGTGTCCTCAATCTACCCTAGTGCAAGCCATTATGGATTAACCTGATTTTTTAGTTGTATTCATGCACTTGGTGACCATATTACGGTCATTTTTTGATGTGAAACATATGATACCTATAATTTTAGGGGCGTCCGCAACATGTTCTTAGCCACTCTGACCTCATTGTGTGTGTGTGTGTGTATATGTATATATATGTATAGATATATATCTATGACTTCGACATTCATAACTTTATTAGACATCAATTGTCAATTAACTTGGACTTTATACCTTAGTCGCAAATCATTAAATATTCAATGTTAACCATCTCCATATTTAGACATTATGTGTATATATATATACATATATGTATATACATATATTTCGATGAGACCTTGGTCACAACTAAGGTGTGCAACCGATATATATATTTTCAATATGTTGGCGTGCATGCAAGGCATGTTCCATACATGACAGTGCTATTTATATAATTCCGCATGGATAGAATGGGAGATTGTTAGGTCAAAGAAGGCGGCGGGAATCCGCTTTTTAAAGAGCATCCAAGGGATTTTGAACCAGCGGGGTGAAGTACTTAAAGCTCTTCCCCCCACAACAAAGGTCTTTTCAGCGGCACATGCAAGTGTGCGCTCTACAGACCTCACCGAACGCGCTCAAGCCATTTGGTGTGCGCCAACCCTACACCACCCAGGTACAGTACAGGCTGTATCTACCGCATATACCGCCGTAAATACCGGAACTTTACGAACGCACGTTCGTAAAGATGAGGAGCTTCAGGTTTAGACAAACGATTCATGGCAAGGATTTACGAACGTGCGTTCATAAATTCCACATGAGAGCATGTTCTGGATTGAGCTACTCATATGGATAGTCACATGCACGTAATCCATGTCAGTTATTTACGAACGTGCGTTCGTAAATATGCCTTCGAGGACCATGCAGACATATTTGACCCTTATCTATTGGTACTTGATGGTCAGTAATTTACGAACGTACGTTCGTAAATCCCACCTGAGAGCATGTTTTGGATTGAGCTACTCATGGATAGTCACATGCACATAATCCATGGCAATTATTTACGAACGTGCGTTCGTAAATATGCCTTCGATGATCATACATATATATTTGACCCGTATCTATTGGTACTTGATGGTCGGTAATTTTATGAACGTGCGTTCGTAAATCCCACAGGAGATCATGTTTTGGATTGAGCTACTCATGGATAGTCACATGCACATCATCCATGGCATTTATTTACGAACGTGCGTTCGTAAATATGCCTTCGAGGTTCATACATACATATTTGACCTGTGTTTATTGGTACCTGATGGTCGGTAATTTACGAACGTGCGTTCGTAAATCCCACATGAGAGCATGTTCTGGATTGAGCTACTCATATGGTTAGTCACATGCACTTAATCCATGACAGTCATTTACGAACGTGCGTTCGTAAATATGCCTTCGAGGATCATACATACTTATTTGACCCGTATCTATTGGTACCTGATGGTCGGGAATTTACGAACGTGCGTTCGTAAATACATGTCATTATTGTCTACGCATCCAGCAACACATCTTCATTCATGCACATCAGTATGGCAGTAATTTACGAACACAGATTAGCAAGAAAAATATGCTCATCGCTCGTCCGTGAAGGATGTGAACACGGGGTCGCACCCATTTACGAACGTCCGTTCGTAAATGGGTGGGTACGTAAAAGTCAACATAATCAAATTCACAATATGGAGGTGCTCAGTGTTCAAAATATTGTTGGAGTTGATTCATGCATCATCTACATATTTACTACTTTTGTGCTTATGGACAAGTGTTCTCTTGTGATAGTATATCGCGCAGGTTCCTAAGTCAACATGGTACTTTGACGTACAAAACCGATATTCCTGAGGGTGCTCTCAGATGAGGGATCTCGAAGGCCGCCGGATGCACATGGAGAAGTTACTGAGGTCACGAACTCGCTTTCGTAAATGCATGTGGCGTTCTTGGATTTCTGATTTCGTCGTCGGTTGTATGGGGACAGGCGGTGGTCCGAACAGCAGGGCCCTCCTGGACGACTAACGATTGTTCTCCTCTTTGTCCATGTATTGTTTACATTAGTGTACAACCTAGACGTATGCTTAAAACGTTTTTTTGGGACGCGCGTTCGTCTTTGTGCGTGAGGTTCTCCAATGGTGCATCAAAATTTGTTTGTCAATTTTGGGCCATTTATCTCCACATATATTCTATCCTCTCTTGTATGCATTGCAGTGGTGGTTGGGTTGATCATTTCCTGGTGGTTGGTCTAGCGGTATGGCGTTGCATGTGGGTGATAGTTCATTGGAGTTGTCGACATATGCATCGTCATCCGATGCTGAATGTGAACTGTCTTCCCCGTCGGCAGATAGTAATGGTGTGCCAAACGTGAGGGGGGTGTTTGTGGATACATCCTCCCATGAATCTTTGGAAGTCCACGAACAATCTCTGCATTCCGGAGATGACCACGATGACATTCCGTTGTGTGCCGGTTTCGGGAGGGAGCAATGGGTTGGCCTTGATGTCGTTCTACTCAACGAGGTTGGTGTCCCGGTGGCAGATGGCATATGTAGAAACTCCAATCCCCGTGATTGTGTCGATGCCAACGCCCTAGGTCTCGATGATGTTGGCGTGTGCATCTTGAACTCTTTGCTTCCGGTAGAGGTCCCGGTGACATGGAGATTTTCCTTACGTCGATGGCTGCTTCGTCAAGTTCTACATGAGGAAGTGAGTTTGTGGGATCATGAGCGGCGGCATAAGCAAACACAATTAGCTTTGTTGGCCACAACACGTCCTCGCAAAGGCCTCCGTACATATGATTCAAACCGTGTGCCTCGCGGAGATAAGGAGCGTCGACGGGATCGGCTTTTGGGGGACGAATCTATCCGTCTAGTGTCCGGCAAGGATTGTTGCGCGAGGAAATGTTGCCAATTTTTTCCGCGGGAGAAAATTAGATCTCTGCGTCAAGAGATGTGGCTTGCGGATTTTCGTATGAGGTCGGCTAAGAAACTCGAGGTCCACAGAAATTTGCACCTTGATACCCATGGGCATAAGGTGGTGACACTTGAGAATGTTGATGTGTGTTGTACAGTGTGGTATACCATCCATGCCGTCTCCAAGGCTGACTTTTATAGGTTTCGAAAGTGTTCATCGTTGGGTCGCCGCTCTCGATTTCATGGCAACTCGGACACAAAGAAACCTAGGGAGGCTACACTGCAAGCGTCCGCGACACTATCCACCATCATAGTGCCATTGGCCGATGCAATGCCCCACAAGACGAGGACATTGTCGTCAGGGGAGAAGGTTGTTCAAATGGTGTTGCCCACGGGCACAAAATGGAAGAACATCTTAACAGACATCAATGAAGTGGGTCGCATAGCGGGATGTGGGTCCATTTCTTTGTCCAAGTTGAGTGTGATTAAAAACCAGCAGTTTGCGGAATACATTCTGAAAAGACCCGGGGACAAGTTCGCTAGATGTACGACGTGTGAAAAATACAAAGGTCTTCGAGATGCCCACCCCATAGGCACTGAATCTCATTCCAGACACCAGAAAAAATATATTGAGCATGTCAACAATCAAGAGGCACACCGTCAAGATTACTATAAGAATCGTGCTCTATCCATAATGAGGCCCACAGAGGTTCTAACAGTCATCCATGATAAAATGGACCACGTCAAAACCGCATGCCCTTGTTATGCACGCAAAATAAAGGCCACGGATGATCTCTTCAAGTTGCCCGTAGCTGTCACAGGTTTGTATGAAATCACAACTACGTGTTTAAAGTCTATCCAATTTTCTTGGGTGTGTTTGGCAAATGTCCAAAATCATACATCCGTTTAGTGGTTTTTTGATTATTTTGGTCACGCATCGTTTGTTTTTTCCAGGTATGATTGCCCACGGCCATGGGGACGTAAAGTATGTCCATTATGGTTTGGATTTTTACCCTAGGGATGCTAACCATACGGTGGGTTCATTTGCAAAATTGTTGCGCGATCTTGAGAAGCCACCGGTATATTCTTCCCGTGCACTTTTTGATGGTTGTGGAACCACATCCCTTTATGAGGCAGTGCTTGCGGGGAAGGAGGTTTGTATGTCGTCATTGCCAGAACCACCCGGAGAACCCATTTGTGCAAAACCATTGCCTCCAACTCTCCACGTTCAACTTGATAATTGTGCGAAGGACAACAAATGTCGATACGTATTTTGTTTTTGGTCATTGCTCGTGGCGAAAGGAATCTTCAAGGAGGTGTTTGTGTCTTTCTTGATGGTGGGACATACACACGACGACATTGATGCATCATTCGGACGGTGGAGCATGAAGTTGCATGAAGAAGATTTTCCAACCATACCTCTTCTTATGAAATCGTATATGGATTTGGACCATATGCCAGTAATTCCGCACTTGATTGAGGAAGTACCAGATTTCAAGGCCTTCATCAAGCCATACATGTTGAAGGGAGGGGACCGTTTGGTGGGGCATACCAGAGCACAACAATTCCGATTTTATATGAGGGACGATGGTCTCCCGGCCATGCAATTCAAGCTTTTGTGCACATCTCCTAATTGGGGCCCGGATGATGGTATACTCGTATGGCGTCAAGACAATGATGGGAAATGTTTGGTCCCGGATGGGGAACCAAAGCCTTGCAAACCCGAACCCATGAGGAATGGGCTGGAAATCATCAAAGGCATATCCGGATTCATTGAATATTGGAAAGAGTTGTGCGAGGAGGACATCACAAGACATGTTAGAGATACCCATGAACCGTTGATCGCGTATTGGGATCGCATTCGCTCAGCCTTGATGACACTTGGTGGCGACACCCGTACGACTTTGACACAAGGATTTTGGCCACAAAGTCGTTTGACGGTTGTCGAGTCCGATACTATGTTTTTCAGCAATGGAGACGTTCGTGAAGAGTTCGCAATGGACGAGCATTACGTTGGCCCTGCCCGCAATCGACCGGCACCGTCGTTTCGTGTAGGTGTTGATTGCCATGAAGGGTATTTGGTCCTCGTACGAGCAGGGGATGAGGAGCATTCCAAGCCAATTTGGTTGGTAAAAGCATTGTCTTCACCCAATTTTGTTCGAACTAGCCCCAACTTTCGTCAAATTGAGGTGGAATATTGTCATCCAAGCACTAAAGACCAGAACGTGCTCCGCACTTATTTAGGTTGGGACACCAAAAAGAATTTTAAGTGGACAGTGGACTCAGCGTACACACCGGTTTGGATAAACACGGATACTATACTTTGTGCTTGGAAGCCGCGCAAAGGTTCCAACACAAAAGCAATGACCATCCCCCAAAAACATATAGATTTTGCCAAAGACAACTTGGCACGTATTGCAGCTGCGGAAAATGACGCCGAGAATGGATATGAAGCGGAAGATGGAGATGGGTAAACATAACATAGGTGAAAGTTAACGGCGGGAAAAAACATTAGTGCTTAGTAGTTTTGGTTTTTAATAGACTTAGTAGACTTGTCACACTCCATTGTGGTATACGTTTGGGATGTGCCATCCAAAACCATAAGAACCTTACTTATGGGATGCGCACCCCAAACTCTATAATGACATAAACCATTTGTTTTTTAGATTCGCTTGTTATTTTCCACATGGAGTTCACGTTTTCATTATAATTGCAATTTTCTATTTTTAGTATTAGGAATATTCTTTATGTGCGAATTTTTAAATTGTCATGTTCTTGATGTTCCCAACATTCCATATGCCCACAATATTGGCATCCCAAACTATGGGCATATTTTATTTTGAGACTTTCAAAAGTCTCCGATTAACGAATATAGTGTTTCAACTATAAGATGTGAAATTTAAACCCTATGTTTAGTAGGCAGTTGTAGGTCGATATATATATGCGTCAATTACTATGAAATTATTGTCGATATATGGATCTACATGTTCTTTGTGATGGGTGGCATCAAAAAATCTAGGCCTCTTCCGTTGTATGGTTTTTGAGGTTGTAGGTTTCATTGCAGTCCATATAATTGGAAAAATCATACACATAGGTAATTTAGATAAGCCAAAATCAAAACGGGGATACACCACACTGAAGTTGTGATATTTATAAGAGATGAGGTATGTGGCCTTTTTGTGGGGAATTCAAGCTCCACATACAATTTTGAGGTTGTTCAACTTTTGTGGAATACCTCTTATACCTTGTCGTTTAGTGGGTACATTTTAGAATAGCCATTGTGGTTGTTGGGGGCTCGGGGGGGGGGGGGGTAGTCATTGGTTGGAGTAGCAATATACGTGCGAACAAATGATAGGGTATTTTAAAAACATGGGGGCTAAAAATTATAAATGGACTTAAGAGTAATATAGGGTATCAAAAATGGCACTGGACATCTTTAAAGTACTATAGGGTATGGAGTAATAGGTAATTTGGAATTATAAGTAATGCAAGCCATTTTTCTATTAACCCAAAGTAGAAATTTACATAATGATAGCATGTGAAAAAAAGAAGAGAATTGAAAGTAATACCCCCCTATAAAATAGTGGTTGTTCACACCTATATCCTTAACTTTTTAACACACTGCCCCCCCCCCCCCCCCCGAGGTTGGGGGGTGGACTCTTTATTGGAATATGAATGACGTGTTGGGTAATTATGAATTAGATTCCTTTATACACAAGAGATTTATGGAGAAGAAAAAATGTATATGTACTAACGGTAACCTAGAAAATAGGCTCTTGTATTTAATATTGAGTTCCTCAATTCAATGTGATAAATGTCATCAGTTTATGTATAAAATATAAATCATGAAAAAAAATAGATCTTTATGACAAATACAACATCTAGATGTTAATGTTCTGTAATGTCCAAGCAACCAAACCCTAAACCCTAAACCCTTGAAAATATTATTGAGAATAGTGAGGAATGGGGATAAATTAGCGTCATGGGCCGACAACCTAATCACATGTCCTATCAAGGCAATTAAGAACGGACACTAGCTTTAGTGTTACGCTTGACATTATATGATATTATGCATTCATAACACACAGACCAATCTAGGTTGAATGGTGATTGGCAACTGGGAGAGAGCCTATGCGATCGCTTGGAGTCTAGTACAAATAAGTTTCACTTTTTTCTCTCATGGTGATTGCATCCAAACCCCGATGTCGAAGCGTGATTCAAGTAGAAGGGGGATGAAGATGGGATTGGCAAGCATTGAGCAGATGAGACCATCATTCCTGCACATGCCAATCCAACACTCAACAATGTATGTTTGTGGACTTGCAAGTGACTGTCCACAATTGGGCCAAGTATCTTGCTGTGGATCCTCCATTTGTAGGTTACTCACAACCATTACATTTCTAGTCACAACGAAACCCAACTTCAACTTCGAAACTAATCATAGGTCAAAAAGCAACAAATTTATGAGGACTAGCTATTCAAGCCACCTTTTATTTCCATTAGAGTGTTTATGGTATTTAGTGTCACTTATTATTTGGAATTACACATTGTTATAACAATTTATTGTTACTGTAGGTTTTAACTAAGTAAAGATGTTAATGTTCTGTAATGTCCAAGCAACCAATTTGATCTTTTTTGGTGAGAAAATAGATCCATAATAAAAATTTATAGCACAACGTAAGTCCAAATAGCAAGTCACACTAATGTAGTGGGAATTTCCATTTGGAATTATTTGGAGTTTTTATGCAATTTTATACAAGTTCAATGATAAAAATAGATAATGTGCGCTCCATAGAGCCTACAATAGTTAGTGTAGTAGCATATGAATTTTTTATATGAAATGGTAGTTGTAAAAAAAACACATTTTCCAGGTCTCCAATTATAGCACAGTCTTCTTTGTGTAGGCAAGCCTTTTTTTGTCTTGTGGCCCCTTATTTAAAATCTGAATAAATACAAAGACATTCTAGACTAAATAGTAGTTTCATGTATGTACATTATATCCTTACTCAATGTTCAACTCTTGTTATGTGGGCCTTCAAAATATAATAGGTGGATCCTTGAAAAGTTATGCAAGAAGACTCAGATTCAAATAAGGCTCCCAACTACGCACTATTATATTTTGAGGACTCACGTCGTTCAATAATGTTATGATGATTATTTTGCCCTTTTTGATGCATTCTACCACTATAAATTAACCTTATTAAATTGAGCCTATAAATGGAACATTCCGGACTAGTGTCCGGGGAGATTTTTGGGTCTAATTGGTCAAAGTCTTAGTGGTTTTCAAATCCAACTGGTTACATATTGTTATCTTTTAGTTTTTCCCCACTAATTTGAGGTATATTTCATAGATGCCTCCACATCAATTGGTAATTTTTCCGGCACCTTGAATTTGAACCTGTTATTTCTCAACCTCAACCAGTTCATTTGTAACTAGCGGTTGGTCTTCCCGTTCATTGTTATGAACTCACTTTTGGTAGGTGAATGGGAGTCAATACAACTCTTTCTAAGTTGTAATTCAAACATTCCAATTTAAAATTCAATGTAGACCTCTGATGTGAAATAAGTATAACTTAATATGACCATGAAATGAATATGTGATGACCATAGCTTGTGGAAGGCGTCATAGGCTACGACAAAGGTGATTGATTTATCTCATTTGACAAAGTACCTTGAACGTTAGGAGGTTCACATGTGGATGGCTTCACTAGTAGAACATTATGCGAAAAAGATTCACAATCGTTTTTCCATTGCGGTTCTTTTGACCAGCCTACTGTGTAGTCGTTGAACGATTTTGGATTTGTCTTTTTGGTTTTCCAACTGAAACTGTAAGAATTAGGGAACTTGTAATATACCGTTGGAAAGGTCTTAAAAATACCTTTCCAGCGGTATATTATATGTCCCAAAAATTTCAAAATATCAGTCGTAAAACGAGAAAAAAACAATCTAGAGTCATTTAGCGACTGCGGATCAGGGCGGTCAAAAGAACTGCAATGGGAAACGACTATGGTTCTTTTTAGCATAGTTTCCTACTAGTACTTGTAAATATCTATAACAACTTGTGACACTTTACACCCATTGTTCATTACTTCTAGAATCCAAGTAATTTTTTTTCTTCTGGAAGGCATACGTTGTTTTTAAAGGTAGACCATACATATCAAGGATGCCTATGTTGACCTACTTCACTTTTAAACTTCACCCCACATTAATAAATGACTCCCCCTCTTTTATCGCACGTTGTTTTCTAATTGAACATTGGTGCCCCCCCCCCCCTCCCGGCATAGGCACACACACTCATACTATGTGCAATTTAGTTGTTTTCATGAATAGGTTGCATATTCACCTAAGCTACCTTGGGTCAATATGAGCTAGATCACAAAACTTATAACTTTGTTCAGTCTTCCTTATATCAACCACAATTAAAAAAACAACGATTATTGAATAATAATATTTGAATTGTTATTCGTTGTTATGTTTGTAAAGATACAAAATAGTGTAGGTTGGTGTGAGCCACCTAATTGTACATATCAATGTCAGTAAGAATGGATACCAAAATTATATGTGTTATGACGACATTACACTATGAGCTCATAATACATTGACCATTCAAGGTTCAATAGTCATTGGGCTTATGGGATCACTTAAAGAAGTACGTGAATCTTCAATATTGGCTCCTATGACTTGATCATCTAAATCATGATTTTGAACCTAGAAATAAATTTATATATTATTTGCAATTGTGAATTGGATGATGCAATATTCACGGATCCAATCCAACATTCATAGAAGGTTGTGCACTTGGAAGTGTACACAATAGAATTGAAACTGAAATGTTTTATATATTTTGAGCATATAATTGTGGC
Organism: Polytrichum commune; assembly: GCA_950295325.1. Classification (NCBI taxonomy): domain Eukaryota; kingdom Viridiplantae; phylum Streptophyta; class Polytrichopsida; order Polytrichales; family Polytrichaceae; genus Polytrichum; species Polytrichum commune. The sequence continues at coordinate 18,653,763 of OX485806.1, forward strand.
CGATTGTAATGCATGTGTGACAAAGAGAGGTGAACACTAAATTTACTCGAGACCCCAACATCTCAAAATCCAATTGACCATTGTTAACTCCAAAGTCATTGTCATTACACACCCTTCAAGGTTGAATGTTTTTAATGTAAAACCTCAAAATTTAGGCTTATGATTCATTCAACACAAATTAAAATGATATTTCATTAGACTGTCACAAGACTTGTCAACTATAAGATGTGAAATTCAAACCCTATGTTTTGTAGGCATTTGTAGGTCGATATATATGCATTAATTACTATGAAATTGTTGTCGATATATGGATCTACATGTTCTTTGTGATGAGTGGGATCAAAATTTCTATACAGCTTCCGTTGTATGGTTTCATAGAGTTTTAGGCTTCATTGCAGTCCATATAATTGGTAAAATCATCCAGATAGGTAACTTAAATAAGCCAAAATTAAGATGGTCATACACCACATTGAAGTTGTGATATTTATAAGAGATGAGGTCTATGGCCTTATTGTGGGGGATTCAAGCTCCACACATAATTTTGAGGTTGTTTATCTTTTGTGGAAAACCTCTAACATTTGTGTCATTTAGTGGGTACATCCTAGAATAGCCATTGTGGTTGTTGGAGGGGGGGGGGGGTTGGACTCTTTATTGGAATATGAATGATGTGTGTGGGTGACTATGAATTAAAACCCTGTATATACAAGAGATTTATAGAGAGAGGAAAATGTACATGTACTAACGGTAACCTAGAAAATAAGCTCATATATTTTATATTGAACTCCTCAATTCAATGTGATAAATGTCTTCACTACATGTACAAAATATAAATCATGAAATAAGTAGATCTTTATAACATATACAACATCCTACAAAAACAGGCAACGTAGTTATTGGGAATCATTACCATAAAACATTAATTTCATAGTGATTGAAATATATATATCGCACTACAAATGCCCACAATTCATACGGTTTGAATTCGATCGTATGGGTTCACATATTATAGTTGATAGACCTTATAAGAATCTAATAAATTGCCATTTGAATCTATGTGGAATAATTCATTACCCTTAGTGTTAAGCTATTACATGAAAGCCATTCATCATGAAGGGTGTTTAACAACAATGACTTTGCAGTCAATGATGGTTGCTTGGATTTTGAGATGTTGGACTCCAAAGTGAATTTATAGTTCACCTCTTTTTGCCACACATGAGTTACAATGAGACTAGATTATATGCTCATAATTTTTGAAACAATCCAAGTTTACTAATTTACACGATTAGACTGCTTATTTGATGATTTATTAAGGAAACAAAATTCCGTATGGATATACTCCTATAAATTTTGCATCTCAAATTTGATTATAAACTTGGAATTCCATTTTTCATCACTTGTAATTGTAACTATTTGGGACGCTTCTAAATCAATCCCCAAGTCTAAATTCCTTGTAGAATTAGAAGTTTCTCAATTTGAACCTAAAGGGCTGCATCTTTCATTAAAACCAAGAACCATGTGTATTTGCAATATACTCTAAAACCCCCAATGTACACGCTTTTTCTTTTTTGTTAAATCAAGTAATACATGTACAACTTCAATGAAAGAATACCAATGACAATAGGTGCACGTAAAATAACTTACATTCATATATAGTCATTAACATAAGTATACACATCTACTTTTGAATAATAATGAGCCTCTATCATTTGTATAATGTAACTTCCGATGATTCATTAATAAAGTCGTTCAAGATTTTTTCATCCCTTGGATGTTATTCATTAGCATCTAAGTTTGTAATATATGTCATAAAAGCTAATGCAATGATTGTTACTAAATCTACCATCAAACAATCCATAAGATCGTAAGTCCACTTATTTTTGGTGCCTTATTAATACCAACATAACCAATTTCCATGCTTGATCCTAGAACTTGCAACCCTTAGAACTTGCAATAGTTGTGATATAAATGCTTGAGCCCAATTTGTTGCACATATTGTAGGTTTATCATTGATACAAAGTAAATGGAGAGAAAACCCACATGGGAATCAAAACCTTCACAATTTTGATGCCACCCATGATCTAATGAAGGCATCAACCACAAAGAAGTGCCAAGCATCCCTCTTGCAACCTTAAGCAAGAAGTGGCCTTGTTCTCAACTTAACCACCCCTTCCTAAACCCCAATGTTGCCTCTTCCATACATACATGGATGAGATAAGGAAATGAGAAGATTATTCATCCTAGTTTCATTCAATATGGAATATTTATCTCATAAAGTCTAGTGACCCTACCTTACAAGTACAAATGTTATATATTTTCCAAAGATCCTCCATTAATGAACATAACTACAAGTTATAATTTGTGTAGCATGTGTATACATAGTACGGAAAAGTTCAAATTAATGCCCAATTTGCGCACTCACGTATACTTATAGGAGTTTTATTTTTTATTTTTTTATGGCACAAATACGTATAGATGTTATGAAAGGTGCACCCCCAGGATCTGGACCTTGTTGGATGGACTCTTCACACTATTGTGACGGTTATGTTTTTTAGTGAAAGTGACAAGGTTATTGGGTTACAAGTTTCTATGCGTGACTCCGTGACATTCATTTGTCCTTCCAACAACAGACCACCTCTTACAATATCCTAAATTTTTACTTCATGTTTTTATTGAAATTCGTATTGTAAAACGCTATAAACACACTTACCATACATTGAGGGTAGGTTGAGATGTCTACTTTGGCCAACAATAAAAGATTGACAAGGTCAAAATACACGGGGGATGCACTTTCATTTGAAAATGGGAGCCACCTGAATTGGGATCCCAGACTAAAACCTCCTATATACAAAGAATTTCATGGCCAAAAGAAAGACTGTACATACAAACCATGAACAACATATTTTGCCTCATCTACATATCTATACAAGAAATTTGAATTCATAGAATAAAATGATGCCAATTATAGTTACGCAACACAAGCGGGTGTAGGCTAAGTAAGCGCTTTCTATAAATGTGCTCAAATTTTTCCCTTTCCAATTGGACAAAGTCATTGAACTATGACACGAGGAGTGCCAAATATTATTGCATAAATGAATACACATGAACCATTGGGAGAGGTGGGCAAGGGGTTAATAAGGTAAGTTTGGATTCAATAAACCCCTCATGTGAGAAACCTTAAGCGAGCCCAACTGTGCACTTGAAAACCGAGATCCAAGACCCAACTACAAAGTGTTGTAATTCATTGCACAAGACTAACAATGACATTGGACTATGTGCTCAAATGAAATCAACGTAACTAGGTTTCAATACTGTTAACAAAATTGGCAAGTGCAATGCGATCATTTAGAGAAAAATGAAATTTTCACTTTCACCCCCCATAACTTTTGCATCTCCACCTCGATCCTCAAACTTCAAATGAGAATCTACGTGATTCACAACCGTTAACCACCTGGACACAAGTTCTCTGATCTAATCAATCTGAGCATAGACCAACAAGTCAAAATTGACCACAATAGGGATACATACCCACCTTCATGAAGTTCATCATATGATCCATGTTTTACGTGCTCGCTCTTGTAAAATACAACAAAAAAATGATCATTGATATTAGCTACAGACGTGATTTTCAACCCGTTGACCCTATCTTGTTCAAGAGTTTCCTTGGTACATGATAAGGTTAATTTACCACCCACCTTGCTCACTCCTGCATTAAGAAATCTACTGATCATGATGGCTCGAAATCTAGTGATATGGTGAGTGGCAATGCCGCGCATGCGGAGATTCGAGAATGCCTTTCAGTTATTTGGATTTGGTGCCCTGAACGACCTCTCTACCATTGTGAGAGAGACTGCCCAATTTGCATGCAAAATTGGCCACTCGTGCCTCCAAACGAGGCCAACCGACAAGAAAGGCTTTCACCTGCCTCCTCCACAGACAGATTCATACAACATCAGATCAAATCCAATCCAATCGGGAGCACGGCTTTCTGCGAGTGAGTCCCACACAATCTAAGCCACAGCCACTCTTCGACCTCCACTCGTCTGAGCATTTGTCGGACGTGGACAGCCGCAGCTGCCCTCAGGCATTGGACGGTGGTTGGATGGTGCATGGCAGTTGCTGGAAGGCTCCTCTGCTCATGAAATTCGGTTGCCAACTTTGCCAATAGCCTGCCTAATGAGTTGGATCGCAAGAACTCGGAACTTAGTTTCCTCCTCTGTTACTGTGGCAAGCACAACTTGTGTTCCTTCTCATTCTATGTGGAAATTGTGGTAGATAATATTATTGAGAATAGTGAGGAATGGGGATAAATTAGCGTCATGGGCCGACAACCTAATCACATGTCCTATCAAGACAATTAAGAACGGACACTAGCTTTAGTATTACGCTTGACATTATATGATATTATGCATTCATAACACACAGACCAATCTAGGTTGAATGGTGATTGGCAACTGGGAGAGAGCCTATGCGATCGCTTGGAGTCTAGTACAAATAAGTTTCACTTTTTTCTCTCATGGTGATTGCATCCAAACCCCGATGTCGAAGCGTGATTCAAGTAGAAGGGGGATGAAGATGGGATTGGCAAGCATTGAGCAGATGAGACCATCATTCCTGCACATGCCAATCCAACACTCAACAATGTATGTTTGTGGACTTGCAAGTGACTGTCCACAATTGGGCCAAGTATCTTGCTGTGGATCCTCCATTTGTAGGTTACTCACAACCATTACATTTCTAGTCACAACGAAACCCAACTTCAACTTTGAAACTAATCATAGGTCAAAAAGCAACAAATTTATGAGGACTAGCTATTCAAGCCACCTTTTATTTCCATTAGAGTGTTTATGGTATTTAGTGTCACTTATTATTTGGAATTACACATTGTTATAACAATTTATTGTTACTGTAGGTTTTAACTAAGTAAAGATGTTAATGTTCTGTAATGTCCAAGCAACCAATTTGATCTTTTTTGGTGAGAAAATAGATCCATAATAAAAATTTATAGCACAACATAAGTCCAAATAGCAAGTCACACTAAATATTGTAAACAATGTAGTGGGAATTTCCATTTGGAATTATTTGGAGTTTTTATGCAATTTTATACAAGTTCAATGATAAAAATAGATAATGTGCGCTCCATAGAGCCTACATAAAATTCGTGATAAAATACCAAAGTCTTTGTAAGTTATAACATTGCGTGTATTGAAATGGTAGCCCACAGTGGGTAATTGAAGTGAATGGTCTAAGATGTTTTTGATGGATTATGTGGTAGCCGGTGGCATCATGTGTGGTTTGTTATATTTCTTTTCATTTGTTCACGTTTGTGGTCTAAATCTTGGTGCACATGGCCAAGAGCTTCACTATGTCTAAGTAAACTCATCCATTGGATAAGTAAACACACAACAAATCATAATATACCTAGGAAAACTAAAAATCTTGGTCGAATACGTATATGTGTTTCAAAGTAAAATGTAGAGTTTTTAAAACCACTAAAGCACACACATATTCAATGATAGAAAACAACATGCAAATATTGTATGTTAACATAAGAATTACTAACTTGACAACTTTGGTTCAAACCATCATTCATAATAGTTTTAATTGTCATAATTGTGCTAGGAATACACCCATTCTTATTCCTAACTTCCATAGCACTGATTCCCCCTTACTCTCGCTACTCCTTGTTATTTATATTGTTAATGATTTGAGCCTCCCATACTAATGACCCCATATAGTTCTTAAGGCCCACATATTGGGAAATTATTGAAAGAGAGTAAAAAGACGCCAGTTTATAACGCTTGATGTACATGCACATATCTTTGAAGTAGCTGCACCGTTTTTTTCGGTTGTGTAAGAGGATTCTAAACCTCACACAACTCCAAGAAATGTGTAATAGGTGTTGATTGCCATCTATGGTCTTGTCATTTTGTAGTTCTAAATATTCGTAGATTTCAATGGTCACGACTCATGGGGCCTCAAGCTCTAGCATAATTTGGTGCCCCTTACTTTAAAAAATTGATCATCAGTGTCTTATAACCCTTAAGCATCTCAGATTCCTATTTCAGGTCTATCTGTGAACAAAATATGACTTTTAAGATACATAATCTCATTTTCAGTTAATTGTGTTAAAATTGATCCTATTCATTTTTTCATTTCTCTTCCACATCTTTGAAACGGAATGGTTTTGGAAGACACTTAAAATGTCCATTGTATGACAAACTACATTAAATATAATATTGAATGTTTGATACACTAAATACGAACGCATACACTAAATATCACTAACTCTATGAAAGTAAGTGACTCTCATTAGTCCACACCTCATTGTTACCTATCGGTCTTCACACAAAACCATCTCCCATTTATCAAGATTCAACTTATACGTATTGCCAAAGGATAAATCTCACGAAGTGCATCCTCCCTTATCTTGGGAGCACAGTCACTCCATGACCACTCGATAAGAATGCTTTGCCTCAGGATTCAGAACTTTTGAGATTCTGCCCAAAACTTGCTGGACATGCATGATCATGAGCACTTCAACAGATGCATCAGAGCAGTACCACAACTCAAACTCTAACTGAAAATTCAAAAATAGCAGCATCGAAATTGGAAGCCGGAAATCTCACCCGGAGAGTATAAAGAGTAGTGCCGGGAGTGAATGTCCAGCTACGCAAGGACACACATGCTGCAAAGTGGATTGAAACCCTCGGGAAAAAGTTGGCCTTCAACCTTGAAGACTCCAGAGACCTTCTTCTTGAGTTCTTCTTGAGTTCTTCTTTCAGCTCCTTGGATACACAATCTTGCCTTCAGAATGCACAGGGTGCTTAGCAGCTTCCCTTGGATACCACAATCTCAACCTCAGAATCACAGGATGGCTAGCAGCTTCCCCAGAGCAGCAGTACTACTCCACCTACATACGATGATTTGGCCCACATCCCGGCCACCTGCCCTCAACCTCAACCTGCAAAAAAACCAAACCTCGACCACCTCTTTATATATAACTACATTTGCAGCAGGGTTTGAATACCTAGAACTAATATCTATCCTTGCCACAGCAGCAGCAAACCTGTAGAAGTTGGATTCAAGCGTTGACAAATATTAACTCCGCGCCAGTTGCAGCTCCAGTGCCAAATATACAAGCAGAAAATGGAACGAAACCAAATAGGAGAATCAACTTATCAAGCTCCACAAGCTATGTAGCTGTGACAGAACTGTGTGAAATATATTGTAACCTACTTAGAAACAAACATCATCATCGTCATCGTCATCATTATCATTATGTGGCTCAAATCCATGTCCACTAAGGCTTATAGGTGAGAGAGATTTTGCAAAGACACTGTTGAGTTTATAAAAGTACTGAACCTGTGATTGTAACCTTTGATTATAACTTTTGATCAAACCAAACAAACTTCTGATTGTCACCTCTCAGATTCAAGTGGATGATTCCTTATGCGGACGTGTTACTCTAAGCATGGTATCACACAATCACCTCGTCCCAATTCTCAAAACCTGCCATTGGGCTAGGGCAAAGCATGTCTTGCCTAAACCCAACATAAGATTCTAATCCCCGCCCCAACCTCTTACCCAAGACAACTTCCACTTTTAAGATGAAAAACATTGGACTCTAAACGCATGCGAATTCCCTGAGGCAGTAGACATTCCCTCGCTCATTTGTCCAGGGTTCAAGTGCTCACTCAAATTGGAGGGGCACAGTCACCCCAACATTTCCCTTCTCCCATACACAATGTAGTGAAGACCACAACAAAAATTTCCCTTCTCCCATACATTACATTGACATAAGACCACAACAAAAATATCATTCCGGTCCAAGGGAAACAGAGGCAATTGCTTCCTACTGTCGACAATATGTTACCATAGCCACATGTTAGATGTATGTGAACATATTTGCAAGCATCAGTAAGGACTAAAATCACACCTCCTTGATCTCACCTCACAGCAGCCGAGGACAAACTGGATTGTTTGTTGACTCTTTCTCTTCCAGATTCTCGCCCCCCTGATTTGCTACTCTTCTCTCTCTCTTTATCCTTCACCCCCCTCTTTGTGCTTATCAAAGTACTTCTGACCAAATTTTTCCAGATTCCTACCAACACCTCAACCAAACCAAACCCCGGATTTCGTCTTGCTGCAATCCGACACAAGCACTCCGAATGGAACTTTGCAAGGCGAGGATGTGAATGGCAGCTCCAATTTCTTCCACTGGTAGAGTCATAAGAGAGCTCCCGAGCTAGCGAGCGAAGGCATGCAAATGAATTGTGTGTTTTCATTTGCGCTGGCGATCCTTGAGGAAGATCGTGAGGGTTTTGGTTAAATGGAAGCTTAAGGAAGTGAGGAAGAAGAGAGAGAGAAACCTAGAAGCGATTGAAGAGGACTGTTTCATAGGAAAGGAGGTGGTAGTAGGGAAGGTGGCGGCGCATTTATGTCCAACACTAATTATCAAAGAATTGAAATCTAGTGTTGAGCATGATAGGGTGATAACAACACTAAATATAATCAAACACTAAATATCATATTTAGTGTAGTGACCATGTATTGGATCTTATTTGTAGTGGGTTGTTGCGGGAATAAATTAGAGATAACTAATATGCTACATTGTTACAAATTGTCACATGATTTTGTCTCGTGCGGGTTGTGGGAAGCATATCATAAATTTTGATGCCTCTAGGCATCCATTAATATTACAAATACCAAGTTGTGTGGACCTCCAAACCTCATTCTTATTATTGGATTGCTATATTTCATGGCAAGGGTTGTAGTAAATAATGAAATCCATACGACATGTGTTTCGGTGTTGTTGCATCAAACATCCTCAAAATATAGACATCATTATATTACATTCAATCGTTGAAACTTTACTCAAAAAGAAAGGAAACAATGACTTTGACCTTTTGCACCTTGGTCCCGATTTTAGAAGTTTAACTTGACAATTTGTGTGATCCTTGCTTGGCCAAGGTAATCATAGGTCCCTCGATTGCGACCATATTAAGCCATACCACATATGCATGTCAATTTAATTCTTGCATGGTGTGTTATTTAATTGATATTAAATAGCGTCGCATTCTTACTATCGTCTTGCAAGTTCTTTTTATCATGATCCATTCAAGTTCAATATCTCAAGAATATTGATTGAAATGAGCGTTGACCATTTCTTTGATTATTTCTCATTTTTCAGTTATTCTACTTTCATGTTCTTTCAGCATATATTCATTGCTTACAAGAATGTCAGCAATTAAGTCTTTTCGGCTACCACCAGTTCGTTTCTTTTCTTCCTTCGCCACTAGTCTTGTTCAATTACCCTCTTGTCTTCTATGGAAGGTTAGTACAATTGAGACTCAACTATTCATGGATATTAAGACCATAGCCTTCAACATCAACATTTCCTACTTACAATTTCACAGCAACCACCAAGGAATCATTCCTTGCTGATCTCACAACTTAATTTGCAATTCAATTTCTACACTAAAGATTGAACACTATCACTTGTAATCCAGTAGCATCACCCTGGATCCAACTTAGTTACAGAAAGTATTAGACAATCGCCTCGCCAGTAAATATCCCACTCATTTGCAACCTTAAACAATCTGAGATGAAAGACTCAAACTCACAATGACTCTCAGTGCAGGTAGTTGACAGAATCTGATAATACATTAAAGGAGTTTCAACATTTGCTTTCCAACCAAATCTCTACTAGACTATGGTCGTTCAATGCTTTCACAGTTGCATCAATCCTTCCATGACTCAAACAAAACTCAGAATTAGTCTCAGCTCAAAGCCCCGTACACTGTAGAATTATCCAGGCAGGCTATGTGTTCAATCTCACTTGCTTTGGCCCAAAATTTCCTCAAGGATTTTTCTTTTCTTCTCTTTCAGACAAAACTTCTAATTGCAGCTATTCCTCATTAGATTATTGTCTTGACTCCTTGCCACATTCAATCAGGATTCAATGAGGCTGAGATAATAATACTTCTATGTTAGACACACATCAAGGGGAATCACTCCATGTAGTTCATACAATCTCACTGTAATTGTAAATTCAGAAAATTCAATTTACGTTTATCCATTGTCCTGTTCAATCCCCCTGGAATCCACTTTAAGCACCAAACTTCCACATACAATTGACTAACAAAACACAAACTCACACAATTATTGCTGCAATTCCGAAATGATAATGAACATAAGATGTTATTTCAAAAATTGTAAAGTTTGGCAGAGTTTCGGGGTGCGTCAAAACTAAAAATCACAAACACTTTTCCTCCCATTGCCCTGCCTTTTGTAGCCTACCATTGTCATCTATAGATATCAAGCAATGCATTTCATCCTATCATGCTATGGTCCTACCTACCCTTACTTTCTGATCTCTCTATATTATAGCCTATTCATATTGGCTTGAAACCAATGTTGTTGTTCATCTAAGTCCCATTTACATTGAATTTCATATTTAACTAGAAAAACATACGAAAGTTTATTACAATGCGTAACATGGATTGTAAGATATGTTTATATTCAAGGTATGCAAGGCTAGCTTGGCCCACCCATCGTAGTAAGACAACCTAGGAATCCAGTGTTTAATAGCCCACCTTGCTCCTTGAATATGATAATTTAGGCATCAAGAATTTTTTGATGACTTTTTGCATAAGTTCAACACAATGGGGGTTTGATGCCAAAACATTACGAAGAACTCTAATGAATGGTGTGAATTGAAAGCTTTGTTCAAATTTAAGGCATGTGGGCCTTGTGTGGTCACTCACCTAGATTGGACACCTATACCTATTTGAGTGGTTTGTAGCAAGGTCTTCTAGTTAAGAGCTTGAAACTTATAAAGAAAGTACATGTTAAGAAAATGAAATTGCACTATGTGTTCAAAATATATTTAGTATTCAAAGGTTCAAGACTTAACTTGTTTGGAGGACCCGGCCATATTCCCTCTAGGGGAGTGTTCAACACATTGGTTGGATCCATAATCAACCAAATTACATATAATGTTGACCGATGACAAACGCCCATCATTTATGGCACCATGCGATCACTTGAGGATCACTTGAGGGAGAACAAATTTCTTTTGCGATCTCCTATGATTGTTGTATCTCACCTTTCATTTAAAAGCTTGAAATGGTAACATGCCGGATTTGCATTTGGCAAACCGCTCACACAATTCCCAAATTGGCTCAACCATCAAAAGTTTGTGTGGGGCTTGAAGTTCCCACAATAAGGTCACATGCCTCACTCCAACTAAATATCATAATTTCAATGTGCTCTATGACTGTCTTGATTTTGGCTTACATGAGTTACAAATGTGGAATGTTTCTAGGTCCAATCACATGAATCGCATTGGATCCTACAACCCTCAACCATATAACACAATAGGTATACAAGTTTTGATCCCACTCATCACAAAGGACCTTTGGATCCACATATCAACATTGAAGTATATTATTAAACCACAAATTTGCTTCCTGAGCATAGTGTTTGAGTTTGATCATATGTATTTACATCTTATAATTGATAAATCTAAGAGCTTAGTGAAATATGATATGAGTCAATGTTGAATGATTTATTGGCATACGTAATGTTGAGATATTGTATAAAAGTTCTAAAACCCTGAAGGATATACAGTAATAACATTGACTTCACATCAAATGATGGTCATTTGGATTTTAGGATGTTGCCAAACTCCCTAGGAGTGGACTCTTCATACAAACTAATGTGAGTGTAAGAAAGAATATTATTTGAGACATTAGTATACATAGTATACATAAGGGAGGGGTATTGTTTTTCTCTAGTGTGTACATCTAAAAAGGCTATTAAGAAATAAAGGTAGATGTACAAAAAAAGAGCTTTGAGGTCTAGAGAATCAATTAACAATAGACATTCTAGTTTCATCCAATGTACGTTTTCATTCATTATTCACATATGGTAAAATCCTCAATGACTACCCTGTCCAATATTCATGTTAAGGTTTGCATTTGGGTTCTAGGTTTTTACAAATTGTAGAATCTTGGGCGCTCATGGGGTCTCTTAAGTTTGCTCTCCAGAATGTGGCTAAGGTGTTGCACTCTTGTCTCCGTTTATTTGAGGCAGTTGTTGATTTACGTGTTATGAATGAAGAATGTTTAATGACTTTCTCATTGGAAAGTGAAAGTGAAATTTATATGCAATAAAGGCCTAGTGTATTCATGATTTATACTTTGTGAATGTAGTGGAAACATTCATCACATTAAATTGCAAAGCTTAGTAAATACATTAGTCTATTTCATAGCATTCCATTAGTTGATATGTGGTTTCCGATGCTAAAACATAACATCATTGTGATGCTCAAGTTTTATGACTACAACCTCTAAACTTGCTGGCATATATAAATGCATTACATGTACGTTGCAATTACAAGCGAAGAACGGTGTCCATGACCACTACTTTTTGCAAAAAAAAACATATGTGAGTATGTGCGCAAGCCTTCATGTTGTATTGTATGTAATAGTGTATGTGGCAATGTTGGAATATAATTTTATGCCAATGCTAGTAAGGTTCACAAGTTTAATAGATAGTGACTACAATTGTGTGCCCGAAATTGATCCACGTTTTCATAAAAATGCAATACGAACCAAGTGTGGCAAACATGGGTGCAATGTACAGTTGTACTAGAGTTTAGCCCTGGGGAGGGGGGCGGGGGGGGCGGACTCTTCATTGGAAACCTAAATGACGTGCATGGGTACTATGAAATTAAATCCTCTATAATACATGAAGGTCATAGAGAAAGACATGTATGAAACCACATATCAATCACAAAAGAAGTTACTAATAATAATCGTATTTTGCTATTGTGTTAGTAAATACTCAAAAAAGGGTGGGTTGTCGATAAATCAACGTGGTCAATCCAATTGCACATATCAATGTAACTAAGAATGGACACCAAAAATAATACATACATGTTATGATAACATTATTCTATGTGCTCATAATACATTAATCACTCGAGGTTCAATAGTTATTGGCACTTGGCAAGGCCTATGGGATCACTCAAAGAGGACGTGAATCTTCACTTCTTGCTCCAATAATCTTTTCAGATAAATCCCGATTTTGAACCTTCAAATAGCAATATATGTGATTTGCATTCGTTAACTGGGTGAGACAATATGCGCGGATGTGACTTGAATTCAAAAAAATTTGTGGAGTTGGAAGTGTCCAATATAGGGCCACATACTTTGGTGTGGGTCCTCCATTTGTAAATTACTCAACACTATTACAGTGAAAATCCACCTTGAAATTTGATAATGATCATATGTTGAGACCAACAAACTTAAGAGTAATTGTTATCCAAGTAGCCTATTATTTCAAATGATACGAATTTGGAGAAAAAGTGAAAGGTGAATATTCTTAGAGATTAAAAAAAAATCTTAAAAAGGAATTCTACCCAAAATTTAGCATGAGAGACCTAAAAAATGTGAGATTAAATTGACATGCATAGGCTTGAATTATATAATGCGTAGGTTTTATTCAAACCCCAAACAATTTATCACACATCATTTTGGAATTATAACTTATTCTCTCCATTAATCTTATAATTTACTGTGTGAATCCATTTAGTGATTAAAATATATCAATAAATCCCAAATTTGGATACTTTGGTTCCTTTGACACTTTACCAGCTAAATTATTAGTCAATTGGGCTATCAAGCTCATTATGGAATGATGAGTTCCATTTTACAAGTAAGATAGTATGAAGTTGACTTACAAAATCTAATGTATGTCATATAAAACTAACCTCCCTTTCATTCCACTTTGTGTAGGGGCTTGTCAAAATATTTTTACTCATTTTGGTCCAATAGAGCCATCAAATATTCATCAATGTGAAGCACTTCCAATAAATTTCACCACAAACATATGGCAACGCTAATCGTTCTTTTCACACACTCAAATCATGAAAGTAATTCAAATAAATGCTCAGGGAGCTGACTATCAGAATTTTAGAAACCACGTGAGAAAAATAAGATCAATTTAATTCGTTAAGGGTAAAAATTATAAATTTGTTAGATTTACCATAGCATTAGAAATATGTCCCTACATGATTATATGTAAAATAGGGTGGTGAATAATTCCTCTATTTTAGTAATCAGTAGGAAAAAAAAATAGGGTTATAGATATTGGATCCCCCTAAAAGTGTGTAGTAGGATCAATACAATAATTATGGCTTTTGTATTTAGCTTTCTTGTATTTAAATGCATTTTTTTTGGGAGTAGGTAGTTGTGCAAAATTCTATGTCTTATCATAACATATTATAATTCTTGTTTTGTTCTATCCGTGTTGACAACTTGTCTATGTTAGCTTGTATATTTTGTTATCTCCATGTTTATTCATAACCCTTTAACTATTACTCAAATGTTATTGGTTGTGTTTTGAATGGTACTTTGAATGGTATATGATTGGTATAACTAATTGAAACCAATTGAATGGCAAGATGGATGGTATGGAAAGTTTGTTGCTCACATAGTCGATTTTGCAATGCTATAGTATAATTCCGTCCACTATTTGGTACTTGTACGATTTATTAAAAAAAAATGATGCGAAAAAGTAGCCTCTCTGAATAATTAAAAATAAATATAAGATGCTAAAAAATACGTCAAAGTAGATTTATATTTATAAAAAAGATGGGACAAAATATTGAGAGGTGCATAAATATCCCCCCTTTTTAAATACCCCATTATCGCATGTGATTACAAAACATTAGGGGATGTGATCGCCCCATGAATAAACTCCTAAATGATAGAGGCTTCCCTTGAATCTCTAAGTTTGGAAAAAGATTCACAACATTACATAACTTCTTGTGAATAGCAAAGTGCATCAATTGATTGAATTAAAAGAGAGATAAAAAATGTCACATCTTGGACCACAAAAATAAGAAAGTTGAGATGACATGCAACCACAACCTTTGAATTTGTGTGAGAATGAAGATGTGGTACGCTCAATGCTTTTAGCACAAACTCTTGGCTTGTAAAGATATCCAATTTTTTCTTCATTCTTCATCCTTTGGAGTATCCGTGAGCAAACTTGAGTCTACACACACTTTGAATCAACTCCTCATCGCTTCATCACCAAGTCATATATTTCTAGTTTGTGTTATTCAGTGGAGTGTGCTACATCCGATTATGACAATGTTCATATTGAACAAGCCACCTTATGGCATCTTGTTCGGAGCTCCTTTCTAGCATGGCTCGTAGGAACGCGGTCAAGATTCAAAATACTGCATCTAATTGATCATTGAACTCAATTTAATTTCATCTAACCAATTCAAGAAGTCAAATGCTAATTTGTGGGTAAATATATGTTCCTAAGATACACAATTTTTGAATTCTAAGGAGTCTCTATAAATTTTACTCAATGTCACAAATCCCTTGATTGAGAACTATGCAAAAATATAACAAATGAAAACATCAATGCAAAACATTTATTTTAATTCTATCGGTTTATAATAATATTAACATAGTTCTATCTATTTTTTCAAGCTCGTGTATGTGTAATCAAAATATTCACGTACAAACTATCCAACTTTTTAGGTTCTTTAATAAAAAAATTAAAGATTTTTTATCATCAATAAAATAATTCCGATGACTTTTGATTTTTATTGGAGGCAACGACTTGTGTGAACCTTTTAAAAACGCTCTACAAGGTTTAAAAAAAATGTGTTTGTCAATTTTTATAAACGTTATCGAGTATCTTTTTTAGATATGCAACTCCAAAAATTTTACAATCATATATAACAAAGCAATCTAGACAATAATAAAATTTTATTTTTTATTTTTCCAAACGTAATATCGAATTAATACATGTCTTTGATTCACCCTGTTGATTACAAGTCACATATAATACTTAGCCAATGTTTGTGTGGAGTTTTAAAATTAAATGCTTAGCAAAGTTAATAAAAACATATGTTTTAACTTTTTATTATATGTTGAGGATATGTTTTTAAAAATACAACCCAACTTCCTCTACATCTCATTTTATTTTATTTGATCTTCACCCAAATTTTTTGTCTTTTTTTATTTGTAAAATTTGATAATTTTAACAAAAGCCATCCTTTGAGCTGTTATAATGCCGAAGCCCCTTGCATATAATATGGAGTTGTGTACCCGAGGCTTCAATAAAGTTTATATACTGGTATGCAACTCCTGTATTATATGACCTTGATTACAATCACTTATAATGCATTTTAGTCAAATCTCGAGTGATTTGATTTTTTTTTAATGTAGGAAACTCTTTTAGTCCTTCAAAAAAGAAATCATTTTTTATTATTGATAGAAAATGAATATTTTTTTGAGAAAATCATTTCATTAAAAACCTAATCATATGAATTTTTTTAATACATATACCATAGGCCAAAGTACTCAACTTTTTGAGCTTTTTAATCAAAATCTTAGGATTTTTTTATTATAAATAAAATATCTCCGATGACTTTTAATTTTAGTTAGAGGGAACTACTTGTATGAATCTTTGAAATCAAATGCTCTACAAGGTTTAAAAAACACATGTTTCAATTTTTTATATATGTTGTAGAGTTTAAAAAATATACATATACGCAACCCAAATTATTCTACATCTCAATTTATTTGGTTTGATCTTCACCCAACTTTTTGGTCCTTTTACTTTTATATAATTTGATGCAGTTTTTATAGAAACCATCGTTTACGTTGTTTTAATGCCAATGGCCCTGTGTATAACATGAGAGTTTTGTACTCAGGGAAGGCAAGAAGTTTATGAAATAAGTTTGAGTTAAATAAACTCCTCATGTTTCACAATGCTCACCACTTGAATACGAAATCTTTGATACGATCCACCGCCAAGAAATCGTGTGGACTAACAAGTCACAAATACCCACAATACGGCCACATACCCACCTTACTGAAGTGTTTTATACGATCTGATTCAGTGTTTTTCGTGCTCGCTCATACAGAAAAGAACATAACAATAACCATCCGTATTAGCTGCCAATGTGATTTTGAACCTGTCGATCCTGTCTTATTAACCCCTTGTACATCATAGAGTTAATTTACCAGCTACCTTGCTTACTCCTGCACGGATATAACTACTGATCGTCATGGCTCCGAATCTACTGATGTGGTGAGTGGCAATCCAATGCACACAGAGATTTGAGAATGCCTTTCAGTTATTTGAATCAGTGCTGTGAATGACCTCTATACTATAATTGTGAGTGAGAGTGCTCAGTGTGCATGGAAAATTTGCGACATCTGCCTCCGATCAAGGCCAACTAACGAAGAGGCTTTCACCTGCCTCCTACACTGACAGATCGATTAACATCAAATTGAATCAGTAGCACTGCTTTCTGCAAGCAAGTCCCACACAATCTAAGCCAAACCCTCTTTGATCTTGACTCATCCACGCTTTTGTCGAATGTGGACAGCAGCAGGTAAGAGTATCGGACATCCAGATTTGAGTGGTAGATATGTGGCAACTGCAAGGCTCAAAAGCACTCAGAAATTAGGTTGCCAAGTTTGCGAATAAGGTATGTGGGTGTTATTTGGTTCAGGTTTCATGTTCTTCAACTTCTATGGATTAGACTGACGTAACAAAACTCGTGTTGTATTATGCGAAAACCGGACCTACCTTGATTGAATTATGGTTATCGGAAGTGTACGTTTGTTGATTTCTTTAATTGGATATATGGGTCCTCCCAATCGTGTTCAATATTGAGTGTAAAATAGTTATTAATATTTGGAGGCATGGTCTAGTCTCTTGTGAACACGTGTCTTTACGATGTTTGCTTTTTGATCCTCACCAAACCAGATACCAATCAAACATAGGGCCCGATTAAGAAAATGAGCCACTTCACATCCATCTACCTTAAGTTGCCTGCCTCTTTCCGCATGCAAATTACCTTGGGTCCAAACGTTGGGTCGCAAGAACTTGTAGCTGTCACTGTTTCTTCGTCCATGAATATAGCAATCACACTTCTTTTCTTCTTATTATCACTATATTTGGAAATCGTGGTAGTAGATATCGAAAACTTGTGTGGAAGGGCAATAAATTAGTGTGGGTTGACAATCTAATCTCATTCTGTATCAATAAAAATAGGAATACTGGAAGGGCAATTAATTAGTGTAGGTTGACAATCTAATCTCATTCTGTATCAATGAAAATAGGAACACTGGAAGGGCAATAAATTAGTGTGGGTTGACAATCTAATCTCATTCTGTATCAATGAAAATAGGAACACTGGAAGGGCAATAAATTAGTGTGGGTTGACAATCTAATCTCATTCTGTATCAATGAAAATAGGAACACTGGAAGGGCAATTTATTAGTGTGGGTTGACAATCTAATCTCATTCTGTATCAGTGAAAATAGGAACACGCTGATAAGGCACTTATTACGATGACATTACATTATGTGCTCATAGTGCGTTGACTAATCTAGATTGAATGGTGATTGGCAACTGGGAGGGCCTAATATGTGATCGCTGAAAGTCTAGTACAAGCGAATTTTCACTTTTTCTCTTTCATTTTCATCCGAATCTTAATTTCAAACCTTGCAATGGCAATCTAGATGTGATGCGCAATTATTGATCAGATGAGGCAGTTCCTGTGGATCCAATCCAACACTCAAAAATGTTTGTGGAGTTGGAAGTGTTCACATTAGGACCATATATCTTGTTCTGTGTACAACATTGTAGGTTACTCGTGGAATCATTATAGCTCTGGTCGTAGTGAGAACTCACCTTGAATTGTGGAGTTGATCATATTAAGCCAAAATGCAACAAACTTATGAGTAGTGGCCCATTCTTATTCCTAACTTCCATAACCCCTCATTGTCCCTCACTCTTGCTACCTGTTGTTTATTATAATGTTAATGTTTTTGGGGTTCTCATATTAATAACCCAAATAGTTCTTAAGGCCCACATACTAGAGAATTGGTCATAGAGAGAGAAAAGACCCCGATTTATAACAAATGATATACATGCACGAATCTCTACAGTAGCTCTGCAATGGTTTTAAAACAATTCACAACCTCATCATATAACTACAAGGAATGTGTAAATAAGTGTTGATTACCATCTATGGTCTTGAAAAATTCTAGTTATGCAATATTGTACATTTCGGGTAGATTTCAATGGTCACAACTCATGGGGCCTCAAGCTCTAGCATTGCCCATTAGTCACAAATATTGGTTATCAACGTTCAATAACTCCTAAGCATCTAAGATTCCCTATCCAGGTCTCTCCATGGGCACAAATATGACTTTAAAATACAAAATTTCATTTTAAGTCAATTGTGTCAAAAGTGATTCTATCTAATTTTCTCTTTTCATCCACATTTTGGAAAGGGAGTAGTATGGAATAGATTTGGGGTGTTTGTTCTGTTACAAACTAGTGACCATCTAAGGAATCTTATTTGTAGTGGGTTGTTGAGGGAATATTTAGAGATAACTAACATGTGTATTATACATATTGTAACATCACTTCGTCATGTATGGGTTGCGGAGAGCCAATTATATATATATTTCGATAGCCCTCGGCCCACATTGACTGCAACAATATGCCAAATGCTAAGGTGTGTGGGCCTTCAAAGGTCATTCTTATCATGTGACTTCTATATTTCATGGCAAAGTTTGTGGTAAGGAATGGAACCCTAAACGATTTATGTTATGATGGGATTGGATTTAATGTGCTCAAAATATAGACACCATTCTAGACATCACTTAAAATGAAAGGAACAATGACTTTGACCCTCTATAACTTTTGCACTTCAACCCTGATTTTAGAACTTGAAATTACGACAACTTGTGTGAATCATAATTGTTATCCAAGTGAGGTAATATCCCAAATAATCGAAGCTCAAACTATTTTGCAGGGTGCGAAGTGTGACAATAGGGTAATACACCTTAGCTTGATTGAGATGAAACATTAGAATATTTTTGGATGCGGAATTGTTAGTCACATATAAATCTATGCTAATGGATGAGGTGGTAAAAAAGTGACGAAATGGATTCGTTTTTGTCTGGAGATTCTTCCTTACCCACAAGCTCCAATTTGCCATTCTTGTGTTATGCCTTGATGGTGCACCCTTGGTATCATCGAATCCTATGGAACAATGTGTGATTTGAATTGTAGGATTTGTTTGTATTTAAGGCATGTGAGGCTAGTTCCCGGCTAGCTTGGCTCACTCATCCTAATAAGACAAGCTAGAAATCTAGTCTTTAATAGCCTGCCTTGCTTTTTGAGTGTGATAATCTAAGCATTAAAAAAAAACATTGATGAATATTTGCATAAGTTCCCAAACTCGCATTCTAGCTAACACAATGCGACTTTGGTGCTAGAACATTATGGATAACGCTATTGAATGATGTAAATTGAAAGATTTTTTTATAATTTAGATATGATGTCGGCCTTACATGATTAATCTTGATTGAACACCTATACCTATTTGAGTGATCCTTTATCTCAAGGTTTTTTATAGAAGAGCTTGACAACCTAAAAGAATCAACATGTTACTAAATTACTAACATGTTCAATCTCATATTAAATATGAGATTGACCTATATTGTTGGGAGGGCCCGACTCTATTGCCTTGGCAAAGTTGGATCCATAATCAACCATTTTACGTATAATGTTGACCAATGATGCACACTTATCAATTATGACATCACACCATCACTTAATGAAAAACAAGATTATTATTGTGCCTTCCATGATTGTTACATCGCAACTTTGATTCGAAATTTTGAATTACAACATGCAAGATGTGGAATTGCTAAACACAATTGTCAAATTGATCCAACCAACAAATTTGATCCAACCAACATTTAGGACCACATTGAAGCATGAGACCCTCCACAATATAACATCATAGGTGAATAACTATTGATGCCACTCATCCTAAATGACCTCTAGATCCACATATCAACACGAATTTCATAACAATTATAGTATATTGAACTACAAAATTTGCCTTGTAAACCTAGAATTTGATCGTATGCAATTGACAACTTATAGTTGACAGATCCAAAAGCCTAATGAAATATGATCTTAGCCAATGTTGAATGATTTATTAGGTCAAATGTTGAGTCACTACATAAAACATATAAAACCCTACAGTAACAACATTGACTCCACATCAATTGATGGTCAACCGGATTTGGTTGAGGTTGGAGTATGTGCTGAAAGTAATTATACCATTCTACTCTCGATTACACTTAACAATCTTGGTAGATACTTTGAGAACGTTTCAAGAATAAATAGGATCTTCACTTCCACCTTCCATAACTTTTGCATCTGAATTCCGATTTTCAAAATTCAAATGACAATTCACGTGGCTAATTGGATGACACAAGATCCAATTCAACAGCAAGAAGTTGTGTGAGGATTATCGAGTTGGAAGTCCCCACAATAGGGCCACACCATATTGCCCAATTGAGTACTAGTGCCCTTGGTTTTGCGCCAAACCCATATCTTTTTGGTGGATGCGACACAATATTTGGTAGCCCATGGAAAATTATGCACTTGTTGTCATTCAAGATGTCATGTAGATATTTAGTCCATTTAAATTTCTTTGATCCCTCACGATTTAGGCCTTCAAGGTGTAATGACAGGTCAAGGGCCCTCAATCTGTAGTGTAAAGTGGCTCTTAGTGTCACCCATGTATGCGATTTTACTTACAATGACACTACCTAAGGTAAGCAGTCTTTAAATCGATACCCCTAGGGGTTTTGTTGAAAATCTGTTTCTTACCATTTTTAGAATTTTGAAGTTTAACCTAGGTAAGCAAATGGGTTCAAAATGTGATCATCAAATAATATTTTGAAAAATATTTTTGGTAGACCCCAATAAAGGAGGGGCAGGAGAATGGAGAATATTGAATGGGAATCTGTTGTGCATGCAGGGCATGGACTTCACCACCGGCAAGCTTCGGTCTCTGGTGTGCAAGTGGCAGAGTCTGATCGAGGCTCATGTTGACGTGAAGACCACGGACAACTACATGCTTCGCATTTTTTGCATTGCATTCACGAAGAAGAGGCCCAACCAGATCAAGCGAACATGTTACGCACAGAGCAGCCAAATTCGTCAGGTACGATTATCACATGGGATGCCATTGAGAGTTTTGGGAACCAAGCCACATAGAATATGAAGGATGATGAGCAATTGTTACCGAATACTTCTCGTCCAGAACAATGAATGCAGTAGAGGAATGTTTGGTCTGGGATTTATGTTAGGGTTAGGTGTGAACCATGTGAATGAGTATATGACGCAAATGTGAAGTCCACGGCCTGAATTGCAGGCCAGGTGAAAGATGAGAGAAATCATTGTGCGTGCAGCTCAAGTCGCAGACGTGTGACTTGAAGGAGTTGGTGGCGAAATTCATTCTGGAGGTGATTGGAAAAGAGATTGAGAAGGCGACACAAGGAATCTACCCACTCCAGAACGATTGCATCAGGAAGGTTAAGATTCTGGAGGCACCCAAATTCGACCTCATGAAGCTGATGGAGGTGAGTAAAAGGCATGAGGAAAGGCCATGCTCAAATTCTGAACAAGTAAAGTTTTGCTGGAGTGCTGATGTGGTAGTTGCAGTGCGGGTATCTAGTTGCGAATATGGAGCAACGTGCTAACATGTACTTATTTGAGTGCACAGGTACACGGTGATTACAGCGAGGAGGTTGGAGCCAAGATTGATAGGCCAGTGGTGGGAGATGATGCAGAGCCTGATGCTGCTGAGGCTATGCCCGTCCCGGAGCTTAGATTTTAGTGTGCAGTCTGACGAGATGTCCAATTGATAGGCAATATGTGGGATGCAACTAGTTGAGTTTGCAGTGGTCCTAGAGGATGACGGGATTTCCTTGTTTGAATACAGAATTTGATGCTTCAATGAAGTACACCAATTTTCAACATTGGAGTCTAGAGATGTTGTGAAAATGTCTTCGTTCAGTTCCACATTCTCTAATGATCTTTACCGTATTTTGTGCGGTGGGATCCCTCCATTACGAGGAACCCAATTACAAGGTTAGCTGTGGAGTGGCCATGAGTGTGATTTGATGTGGATTCCATTGTGGGGTCATATAATGGTTTTGAGATGTGGTGCGTCTGGGATTACATTGTTTTCATGCAAGAGATTGGTCTCGAAAAATTCTTTTGACTAATTTGGTGTTGTGACTTCTGTTGCTAGGTTTTAAGTTGTCATCTTAGAAACTTGAGTACTGAAAACTTCAGGACGCATAGGTAGAAGAGGTTTGTGGAATGGGATGGTGTATATAGGAATCTCTTTTCGATCGTGCACCGTGAGATTGGAGAGTTTGACAATTGAAGCACATTGATGCAATCAATGGTCCAAATTTATGCAAGCATCAATCTCAATTTGAATTGGACCTCTTCTAGCTTCTGCATTTTGTCAGGAATTTTGAAACATGGAAGCATAATCTTCAGGATTGAAAACCAGATGAGCCAACTCTTGATCCAATCCCATGAACAAAATCGTCCATAAACTGTCTCATCCCGTTAGCAATTGTGAATCATGAATTTTGCCTCAGTTAAAGATGTTTCTGGTCTGTTTCTCCTTGCCCGGACTTGGTCATTCGAAAGTTAGGAGCCATATGACAATACATGAAACTGTACTATAATTTTATATTTTATTAAATGAAATCCAATCAACTCTATAAGTAATACATTGTACTCCAAGCTCCAAACCTGGAAGATACATATACATATTCGCACTAATTGGAATTATGAAAGATTGCTTGAATAAAACCACCCATAAGTTTGCTGCTTGTTTTGGCAGAATATGATAAATTTCAAGAATCAAACTCAGTTTTCACCCGGGGTAACAACTATATCACATAGTAATATTGGAACATGGCACAATGTTTTTCAAAGCAATGAATAACTGCAAAGAATTTAGATACATAATCTTCAAATTATGAAATAAAAATTTACAAGTTGATTCTAGACTTCAATGTTTAGTCTTATAATGACATTAAGATTCACAATTGCGGAAGCCTTGTGGTAAAAGGCCTTCACAATAGATACATGATCTTCACATTAGGTATAGACCTCAGGTTATAATCTAAATAATTTGTTTACAAATTCTAGTAGATAAATACAAATCATAAGGGTTGGGATGATTGTATTATAGACAGTCCCCTTGGGCCCTCCACATAGTACATATTTAATTCTGTTTTCTTGAACTATTATTATATGCACATATATTCAGAAACAATTAAATATTAGAAAGCGCTCAACTAACACACTATAACAGTTCACATAAAGTTGTGAAAAAAGACGTTGTGCTATGTATTTGCACTTGTTTGATAGGATTATTGATAATTATTCACTTCAGACTAGTTGCTACCTTGGGGGTTTCCATTGTGACTAGAAATATAACGGTTCCACAAGTAACCTACAAATAGAGGACCCCCACCAAGATATGTGGCCCTATTGCGGACACTTCCAACTTAACAAACACTCTCTCGGTGTTAAATTATATGCGTGGAAATTATCTCATCCAGTAAACATTGCAAATGACATCCAGATTGCCCTTTCAAGATTTAAAACTAGGGTTCGGATGAAAGCATTATGAGAGAGAATGTGAATACTTTGTTTGATTCTTTAAGCGATCGCATAGGCCCTCCCACTTGCCAATTACCATTCCACCACCTAAATTAGTCAACATACTATGAGCACATAATGTAATGTCATTGTAACAAGTGTCTTTTTGGTTGTCCATTCTTAATTGCATTGATATGACATACGATAAGGTTATCAACCCACGGTAATTTATTGCCATTCGCCACTATTTTCCAATATATAGTACCATGATCTCCATATATAGTAGTAATGGGAAAATCTTGGGGGGGGTAGTCATTGGTTGGAGTAGCAATATACGTGCGAACAAATGATAGGGTATTTTAAAAACATGGGGGCAAAAAATTATAATTGGACTTAAGAGTAATATAGGGTATCAAAAATGGCACTGGACATCTTTAAAGTACTATAGGGTATGGAATAATAGGTAATTTCGAATTATAAGTAATGCAAGCCATTTTTATATTAACCCAAAGTAGAAATTTACATAATGATAGCATGTGAAAAAAAAAAGAGAATTGAAAGTAATACCCCCCTATAAAATAGTGGTTGTTCGCACCTATATCCTTAACTTTTTAACACACTGCCCCCCCCCCCCGAGGGGAAAATGAACTTTTATGTTAACAGATGAATAAACAAGGTTACAAGTTAATGTGATCGACTCATTTGGACCCAAGGTAATTTGCATGGGGAAAGAGGCATGTAACTTATCTCGCAAACCTTGGCAACCTCATTGCACATGTACTTAATTGCACTCGTATGAGCCTGCACAGTTGCCATGTTGGTCATCCAAATCTAGATGTCGATACCAATGTTGGACCACTATATATAGGTGAATGCATGGTACCAATAATCAACATCATACACGGTTCAAAGAACCTACTCATGGATATCAAAATTGAAACGCCTCTTAAATATTAATATTTGGTGGGTATGTGAAGGTGAGAGAATCTTTGTATACCCAGGTCATTATTTGGGTCAACACCATCTTAAACCATATTGATACTAGGGTGACTTTACCTAGGCATGAAAGTTCTTGCATGATATACAAACCCAAATGGTATTGAAAACAAAAATACCATCACATTCCCATACCCTCCTGGTATCAAAAAGTGTGAAATCCTCATACTACATACCCAAATGGTCTGAAAACAAGAGAATAGCAAGTCCAATACTGGTTGATACCTTCGGGCGGCTGTTGTTGTCCATGTTCGACAAAAGCATTGACAAGTGAATAAGAAGCAGCTTTGCTAAGATTGTGTGGGACTCACTTGGAGGGAGTGGTCCTCCCAGTTTCAGGTTGGCTGCTGTGTCGGTGACACCTAGGAAGTTTTAAGTCACAAATTATGCGGTGTCACGTGGGACAGTGTCCCCATGGGAGCATCAACAGTAATTGATGGAACTGTATCACATAACTGAATCGCGTCCTCGAGTCTCCGCCGCTCACCACGTCACTAGATTCGGAGCCGTCACGATGGGTAGTTAGTTATTTTGGTGGCTTGTGAACAAAATAAGCAGCAAATATTGTTGTGGACAAGGGAACTCTTGAACAAGATAGGGTCAACGGGCTTCAACATCACGCTAGTAGCTAATATCAATGTTCATTTGTTTTGTTTTTTATTTTCTTCTACAGGAGCAAGCTTGAAAAGCACCGACTGTGTGAAGAACTTCACTAAGGTAGGTAGGTATGTGGTTGTAGAATAGGCACTTTCGACTTGTTAGTCCATGTACAATTTCTTGCCATTGGCTTAGATCGAAGGTTTTGTCACCTGGTGGTGAGCGGTTGTGAATCACATAGATTGTCATTTGAAGTTTGAGAATCGAAGTTGAGATGCGCAAGTTATGGGAGGTGAATGTGAAGATTGTCATTTCTCTCTAATTGATCGCATAGGTCTTGCCGTTTTCGTTAACTGCAATGAAAATAGAATTGTTCATTTCATTTGCGCATATAATCCAATTTTGTACAATGTGTTACACATATTTGTACGGTGTTCTTGGATCTTGGTTTTAAAGTGTACGATGAGGGCCCCTTAAAGTTTCTCAAAGAAGGGGTTCATGTTATACAACCTTTCCTTATTAACCCCTTTCCCACCTCCCCCAATGGTTCACATGTATTCATTTATGAAGTAATATGTGTCACTTCCTATGTCATACTTCCATGCTGGGGGGGTTCACTGGCAAAAAATCGTAGAACAACGTGCGATAAAAAATAGCATCTAATATGTTCATTGTAGATCAATTTTGTAAAAAAATTACATATAATATAGGGGGTTTTAAAATAATGAAAAAGGATTACATGTAAAATACCATCACATGTAAAATACCGTCACACCTTTATTTTGAGAAATACCATACCTTATAATCTTTTCTGCAAGGTAAATAGCCCCCCAATAAATAGGTCCCGAACACACGTGTATGCAAAATATAAGAGGGAGTGAACCCCCCGAGCTTCCATGGGCAGGGCACTCTATAGGATTTTTCAGCACCATGTGCATGGGAGGGGTATTTGTTTAGGGGCTATTTACCTCTAGGGCATAAATTAAACGTTCCCTTTAATTGCTTAATTCTTTAAAAACCACCTACTTGTTTGCACCCTACCATTATTTATATTTCCCATGCTTATGCAATTTATTGTAGTTTATATTCCTTTTAAGTAATAAAAAAAGTAATCCATGTCCACACATACCATTTCATATATACAATAACCTTGTTCATACATATTATTACAAACACGGTTCCATACAAGCCATCCTTGGAAACTTGTGCTTGAGAATCATTTTACAGAGCACAACAACACCATCTGGCCAAATAATACAATCCCGGACCAAATCATTCATTCCCATGTGTTTACACCTTGGACCCTAGACCCTAAGATCCTAAAATTCGACCCCTATATCAATTCTACTAAAAAGTAATGGCCCTCATTTTATACCCATCTACTTTACTTGTAGTCGTATGGTCTATGTTTAATAGACCCTTCATTATTTTGAATTCCTTCATAATTTCTAATTTAGATGAATTTAATCCTCTCCATATTACTATAGAGAATGAGATCGTTGGACAAGCACCTCACAGATGAAATTGAAGTTCGCTCTCCTTGTTTAATTTCAAGCTTCTGGAAACTGCATATCCAAGACTGGCACTACAGATGCTCCGTGTGCATAACATCGGCCGATCCACCTCCACACAGGCAGGCTTCAAATATTCTGAAGCTAACCCTTGACGAGAATGGAGGTTTTGCTGGGATTCCAACGGCCACCATGGCAACCGTAGTCAGAGCATTCTTCCCCAAAAGCTCTGCCGTCTCTCATTGTTCCAGCCTCTCAAGAAGTGCTGCTGCTCCCCAGCGTCAAGTTTCCATCAAAGAGCGAGTGGCAGGGATGCTGCACTTGACTCACAGACTCAGCCCATTCCACGAGCTGCACTTGCCACGCTCGACTAACTTAGACATGCAAGTTGGCAACTCGCCACACAACTCAGAGATTCAATGAACAAGATGCCTGCCGCTCGAGCTCTTCGGAAGGACATGGCCCGCCCGTCCAGTAACGCACGGAACTGTGTCAGCAGCAATGGAGGCATCGGCCTCGACACTTATTGCAACAACGTACACATGTGCAATACCTTCACGAGCGGCCAGAGAAGGTGTAAATCGACTGTTTCTTCAGTTGTCGGAGATCCTGGGAATTTATAGTGTTTGTTTCTCTGAGATTGTATAAAGATGAACATGGGACGAGCTCGCCTAATATCGAGAAAAAGTTGTACTTGACCAGGTGTTCATAAAACGGTTGAAAGATTTGTATCGAACAATACTTAGCAATTGAGTACAGTAAACTACTTGAAAGTCGTTCACACACGGGCTAGGGATTTGTGGTGTCTACGGAAACTCGTCCAACACAGTCAACTATAGTGTAACCTGCAAAGGGGCCTTTATTGACTGCAATTATGTAGAAATCTGGTATCAAGTAATAATGTCATTTGGCCCCTGGTGTCTCTAAGATTGGGTTCTTTACTAAGAATTCTTACAGCTGGGGGTTGGGCCAGTTTCTGGGGAGATTTTTGGGCATAATTGGTTGGTTCTCCCCGTTCATAGGGCTAGGCATGTCATTTGTAAAAGAAATGACACTTCAAATCTCCTAAAACCTTAACAGGCTGGTCATAGGGTGTTTCATGTAAATCCAACCTTCCTGCAATTAGGAGGTTGTCTTTATTGGTTTTGTTCCAAACTTGGGATTGACTGGCATTTGGGGTCTCTCTTAAACATGTATAAGTTTTGGAGAATTCCTAGTAGGGTGGATAACAGTTTAATAACAACATTCTTAGAGTTCTACTTAATTGATCAATATAAAAGTCTACTCATGCCTCCAATTTATGATATGAGCCAAGAATGTTAATTTTGTAACCTGGATATGTGTACTCTGACAACTTATGTTGGGATCATTTTAGAAAATGGTTCTATGTTATATTTCTAGATAATTTGATATTATATTTGGATTTCCACATCCCGAATTAGCTTAGATATGTATATCATAAGGTTTGGTAAGCGAATCCCTTGCACTATCATATAAGCAATTGAAAGTTTAAGCAATATGCCAAAGTACCCAAGCTACATCAAGTAAGGTAGATGTGCCTAGTTTGGTTACTTATCTTAATGAGACACCTATATATTTAGTGATATATGGCTTGGCGTGGCTTTAAAAACGGATATCAAAGAGACATGTCTTTAAAAGAGAGTGGACCGCATGCTCATAAGATAGTATAAACATAGTTGGGTAGACCTATAGGACCATTTAATGGACACAAGAATCTTCAATTTGATAATGAATAAGATATTCATTTGTGTTCCAAAATTATGAGGGAAGTGGCTATGGCCTCAATGTAGACTTGCTAATTATCTTGTACTGCAACATATCCCAGGAGAGAGGGCTAGTTGGCAAGAGTAACCATTTAGGACACATCTACCTTATGTGAATGAGTGTGAACAATATCATTGTGTGCCACATGGCAACAATCAAGAGGGTGTCAATGTGCGGTGCACCAACTATTATCAAAGTATCACCAACAATTTTGAATTTCATTTTTATTAGTTGTATAATTCACACTAATATGCATACTCAACATAATATCATTATATTCGTTAATTTGAGACTTTCTCTTGTCTCAAATTAATATATGAACCACAACAACATGGTCTAATGTTTGGGTCGTCCTACCTAAACCATCTTGATCCAAGTTCTTAATTGGGTTCTTGATGTGAACTCCCGCTTCAAAGTATTTGCATCTTACAACATTCACCAATATCTGTGTGATTTTATCCATGTTCTTATATTTGTAATTGTCTCAAAATGCCGAAAAAATCCCAAATCAACGAATATAGTGATTAATCAATTATTGTGTTGTTTACCTTGTACTTGTAGGTGTTGATATATCTAAAAAAAACAATTCCAGGCTCTATATCTAGTGTTCAATGTTTTCACCTTCCATGTTAGTAGATAGGGCCTGTGGGTGTTGATTGATCGTTTTCATGTTCTCCAACCTCTACCGATTAGATTTACATAACAAAACTCGTGTTGTATAATTAGCACATCTACAATAAAACATCTACAAATTTGGACTGAAAACATGTCTTCCCTCATATACTTAGATTTATTGGAAGTGCATGTTTGTTGATTTCTTGAATGGATACATAGGTCCTCACAATTATGTTCATTATTGAGTGTAGAGAGGTTATTAATATAACGAGACATTGTCCAATCTCTTTTAAACATGCGTCATTATGATGTTTACTCTTTGATCCTCACCAAATCACATACCAATCAAATATATTAGGGGTCCGATTAAGAAAGGAAGCCACTTCAGATCCATCTACCGTACTGTGAATGTTTACCCCATTCTAAGCCATGTAGAATGAATATTGGGTACTCTATGAGCTAGGCTACAGAGAAAAGGCTTAAATACTTCAATATTTTCAAAAGGCCCTAGAAGCTCTTAAAAAGTTTATAATACTATAAGTATACCAAAGACTAAAAGCCTTTAGGCTTCCAAGTTTGCCTCAGTATATTTGTTACGAACCTCTCACCAGTGGGCAATTTGTTTCTTGACAACAAAATCTCAAAGTAAAGAATTGAAACAAACACCAATTTTATTTCTTCTTCTAAGTACAAACCACAACCAAATAAAGTTTGGTCAACGAAGCTCTACCACCCGACCATAGGAGAGAGACAAAAAAAATCCTCTCTCCTTCCCCGAGCTTCCTCTTATGCCGAAGCACTAACTTTTACTTTCTATATTTACATATAGTAAAAGTATTCTATTCATAGCTCTATCTCATAGTTCTACTATGAATCTTCTATCTTTGGTTCTTCTAGAACCTTCTTTCAGCTCTTATCTCAATTTCATTCTTCCAATTGGAACTGTCTAATTCCAATTGGATTCATCCATTCTTCTTTCTAGTTGGAACTGTCTAATTCCAACTTGGTTCATCCAATCTTTCTCTTAGTTGGAACTGTCTAATTCCAACTAGTCAATCTTCTAGTTGGAACTGTCTAATTCCAACTAGCTTTATCTATGGAGTGGTCTAACTCCTGTGCACCTCATTGAGAGTTGTCTAACTCACGTGCACATGTTCTCAATTGGAATGGTCTAGTTCCAATGCACTAAATGCGGAGCTGTCTGACTCCAGTGCACATGTTGTCAATCTGGAGTTGTCTTACTCCTTTCCATTCATCCTCAACTGAGAGTTGTCTAGCTCTCATTTTTCTCTGCTTACACATTGGCACATGTAGTTAGAATATTCCTTAATAATTCTAGTTACATTACAATATCAAAACATTCTAAAGTAGAGGCAGCCATAACCGATCACTTAAAATATTTTGCACCAATCTACATAAGTATAAGGCAATATATTTTTTTTCCGTGTAGGAAAATAGAAATCAAGGGGACTGCAAAAAATTTGGTTATTTTTTATTTCTTAAACTAAAATCACTATGAATTTCTTAAGTCAAACTTGGCCGGAACACATTACCAATGTCTAGAGTTTCCCATAACCACTCTTTTGAGGTGAATTCCTCCTCACTTTTGCACTTAAAACTAGGGATATGTGTCATGGCCCTATCGAGACCATGGTGATACCATAACCAAAGTAGGAGACTTAGGGTAAGTTTCCATTAAGGCCACTTTGCCACCAAATTCTAGTGGAAATGTGGATGCCACTTGGTGGCATCCACATGAAACTAACTCTTAAAATACTATGAAACATCGAATCATATTTTAACCACCCACGAAAAAAATTTACTGAAATCAAACCCAACTTGATCAAAATAATTATGGCACCATACGCATTCATGATGAGATTCTAATCGGGAATAGATGGTTGTCCTCTACATGGATCTCATTTGGTAAAGATCAAAATGAGTCTCACATCAAAATGGTACAAAAGCATTTTGGATGGTGGGGTTGTTGGATGTCCAACTCGTGCAACCAAGAAAGTTGAGCTTTGCTTTATGAAGACGAAATAATGTTTTTACAATCTAAACGTACGTATAGAGCAATATAATTCATAAGGAGTGCACTTTAAACTCCAAAATATCACGCATGTGGCAACCAAAAGTGCATGTGATGTTGAGTTTGGTAGTGTTATCATGGATGTCTGATAAAAAAAGAACTAGTGGAGGTTGTAACATAATGGATTAATACAAAGTCAAGATTACGATAATGACAATAATAACAATAATTATAATGACGACAACATGATGCGTGTGACTGTGTGATTTGAATTTTTTGTGATTTAATTTAACATCAAACTTGTGATATATGAGAGGGAAACTTGGCAACAAGGAGTGAGATTTAAATTGAGAACATTTGTTACGTAGAGTTTTGGGATATAGGAGAAGAGGTTACATTAAAGTGGTTGACATTAGAGGGTTTAGATTGTATTACTATGGTGAGGTAGGTTTTGGCTTGATTTAACCACTTCGTTTAGAATTTACTTCCTATTGGCTTTATAACACCACTAGTGGCACACAAGCTTTGTATAAACTTTGGTTCAATGGCATTGGAGGACTCCATGGTTTGATCATCCTATGAATTTATATTTATATAATAGTAATATGCATACTCAACAAGTTTATTAATTTTGTTTTACCTTGTACATAGGATTGTTCAACACTTGGTGATGAGATGCAATTTGGTTTACTAAAATATGGCCAAATATTTACAATCGAATGTCATTCAAAATATCATACAAAATCACAACATACAACAACAAATATTAATAACATTCAAAGTTGTCTACATGTTGTCTATATTTAGAATAAATAAATTAGATGATCATGTGAATGTAATATAAGAATTCATGGAAAACATTAAATGTAAGAATAGAGCCTCACGTGGCGAGCCGCTTGTTCTACTTACCGCATGCAATGAATTTTTTAATTAAATTTGGAGGGGGGAGAAGAAAGAACAAAAAAGGAAACAACAACAACAACAACAACAACAACAACAACAACAACAACAACAATCCAATTTTAAATTATTTCAATATATAATACCCTAAAATTTCATTTTTCAAATTTCATTTGCCTCCAAAACTCATAACATTACTCATCAATGTGGGCCCATGTAACAAGAGCTACATGTTAAGTAATGTAAAGTTGTCATTAAAGACTCCAACTTTGTTTGAATAAGGCCCCACTAGAGTGCATCAGCCATAACAAGATTTTACCACAACCTTATGATCCATTGATGGAGGAGTTTATGTGAATGAGCTCCATCCTATTTCAAAATTTGGTAAAGATGATGTGGCTAAGTCACTTGGTGTATTCATGGGCCCAACACTAACCTACAAATCGTTGGTGGGTGAATAGCAACACCTTCAAAAATTTGACATCATCTAAACTCTTTGTGTGTCCATGAGCCAGCCATGGCTCCAAACAAATATGGCTCTTATCCATCAAGACCAAAACATTTTGAGCTTTACAAAACCGTCATTTATGATTGGAGTTGAAACATAAATAAATTCTACCCTTAATAAATAAATAAATAAATAAAAGCCAACATTGAGATGGGGCTCCCCAAGGTTTGGTACACAACATGAAAGCATGGGACCAATTTTGGACACACATATCAGTCATCAATTTATAGTTTGTTCATAAGGTGTTTAGAAGCTATATGTTGCACTAAATATGATATTTAGTGTCACCAATTCTATTTGTCTTGCTCAATGCTAATTGACAACCGTGGTGTAGAGTCACCAACACTAAATGTTGACCTCACAATATTCATCATTCTCTGCAAAAAAAATAAAATTAATTAATTAATTTCAAAAAAATGGGCATTATAGTTTTATAGCACTTGTTGCAAGTATTGTCACTTACTACATGGTTTTTCATCCAAATTTCAATCATCTATGATAATATTTCATCAAAGGTTTGTTAGGATGCAAATTATATCAGAGTTTGTTTCAATAATTGGCATTTGGATGAACTGAACGTAAGTTGGGATGATAGTAATTGTAAACTTATCCATAGAAAGTGTCACTATAAAAGTTACGGTGGTGACATAAAATGCCATACGACACTCAATATCATATTTAGTGTCCTTAGATTTGTTGAATTGTTTTTCAATCAGACAGCAATAATAAAGCTCAATTAGTGATAGCATTTGTGCCTATAGGCCAATGCTTAAGAATATAATTAAAGGTGCACTTATCATACCATAGTTTGGTATCCAAAAAAATAAACCACAAAGCACTTAGTAAACAATGTTTTGCACATGACGAGGCTTTGTCGGGCCAATAGAAGTGCATCACGTCACTGACATTGAAATTGATGGATAACTTATTCACATCCTTGCAATGCAAAGTTGGTAGTTGCAATATACGTTACTCCAACACGACGAATAATATAAAGCACACAATCATGGTGTCTTCTAACACGGCAATCGGTTTGGAAACACCATCAACTTTAAAAGAGAGTACAAAGTGCAGAGTGTGATGTTGCAAACATGAGTAGCCACAAAACGTGGTGAACATACATCACACGCCAATGTACTAACATTCGTGTTCCTTTTTGTTTTTTAGATTGTGATGTCCCTTGGGATGTAGGATACAACTTCAATGT
Source organism: Polytrichum commune (assembly GCA_950295325.1). NCBI lineage: Eukaryota > Viridiplantae > Streptophyta > Polytrichopsida > Polytrichales > Polytrichaceae > Polytrichum > Polytrichum commune. Next base: position 18,688,469 of record OX485806.1, read on the forward strand.
TACAAGCAAGCTTGACATCCGTGTGTTACTAGGCACTAGCAACTCACTTATCCATCTTTTTCAATTTTGTTTTTAAGCTCTTGTGCAAAATGGGAGATGAGTTCCAAGTGGCCGCTAGAAAGCCATCAAAGACTTGGGTACAACAATTTGCACGTCATGACTTAAGGATGGAAAAATTAGCATTCAAGGCGATCTGGAGGTAATCACACGGTGAAATTTTTTTCGTTTGAATTTTGAAATTAATCTTCAAGATTACACTATTTATGGTAATTAGTTTGAAGGACACTATTTGTGAATGGCCACATTAAATTATTAGAATCCTAGAAATGCCACATTCACAAGATGTCAACATAAAGATTTTGTTTGGCATGGATAATCTTTCATAAATTGACATTTTGTGACACAAGTGAGGAATGAGGGTACTCTATATATTATATTTAGTGTCACTTACTATTTGGAGTTACATTGTGCAATTACATTGCTTACAGTGTTGCAATCACTGTCACTTACCAAGCGAATTTTCATCCAAATTTCAATCATCCACGCAGAATATCTAATCATAAGTTGCTCACAAGAGAAGGTAGGGTTTGGATCGATGGATGAATTCATCCATCATCCATGACAATATACCATTTGTTCATTTATTCATAAGAAGTGTCATCCGAGAAGTTACCATAGTGACATAAAATACCATATGACACACTGAATACCATATTTAGTGTAGCAGGCGTTCATTGAGTCTAAGACTGTAAGCTATGACATGTGGATTGCAGAGTCGTTGACAATTGAATGGTTTTTGTGTACAAATGCATGGCATATTGTTACTTCCACCGTGACTCCTTATAGTGGGCAATGTTTGACCCACTTAATGCTTAATATTGCAATACTAAAAGTGTCACTAAAAAAGTTACCGCGGTGACATAGAATGCCATACGACACTAACTATCGTATTTAGTGTACTTAGATTTGTTGAATTGTTTTTCAATCAAACAACAATAATAAAGCTCAATTAGCAATAGCATTTGTGCCTATAGGCCAATATTAAAAAATATGATTAATAGGTGTACTTATCATACCATAGTTTGGTTTCCAACCAAAAAAATGAACCAAGAAGCACTTATTAAACATTGTTTCGCAACTGACGAGGCTTTGTTGGGCCAATAGAAGTGCATTGGCAACTCATCCACATTCTTGCAATGCAAAGTTGGCAGATGCAATGTACTTTACTCTAACACGACGAATAATACAAAACACACAATCGTCGTGTTTTCTAACACGGCGATCGGTTTGGAAACACCATCAACTTTAAAAGAGAGTACAAAGTGCAGAGTGTGATGTTGCAAACATGAGTAGCCACAAAACGTGGTGAACATACATCACACGCCAATGTACTAACATTCGTGTTCCTTTTTCTTTTTTAGATTGTGATGTCCCTTGGGATGTACGATACGACTTCAATGTTACAAGCACGCTTGATATACGTGCACCAATAGAAAACTATGTGAAAAAGAACCGCAGTCGTTTTCCCATTGCAGTACTTTTGACCAGCCTGCTGTGTTGAACGACTGCAGATTTGTCTTTTTGGTTTTCTAACTGATATTGTAAGAATACAGCGACTTGTAATATACCGTTGGAAAGGTCTTAAAAATACCTTTCCAACGGTATATTATATGTCCTACAATTTTCAAAAAATCAGTCGCAAAACAATTTTAAAACAATTTTCAGTCATTTAGCGACTGCGGATCAGGATGGCCAAAAGAACCACAATGGAAAAACGAGTATGGTTCTTTTTAGCATAGTTTTCTACTAGTGGTGTGTTACTAGGCATTAGCAACTCATTTATCCATCTTTTTGCAATTTTGTTTGCAAGCTCTTGTGCAAAATGAGAAATGAGTTTTAAGTGGCCACTAGAAAGCCATCAAAGACTTGGGTACAACAATTTGCACGTCATGAGTTAAGGATGGAAAAATTAGCATTCAAGGTGATCGGAAGGCAATCACATGGTGAATGAATTTTCATTTGAATTGTGAAATTAATCTTCAAGATTACACTATTTATGGTAATTAGTTTGAAGGACACTATTTGTGAATGGCCACAGTAAATTATTACAATCCTAGAAATGCCACATTCACTACATATCAACATTATTTTTTTTGTTTTGCATGGATAATTTTTCAAAATTTGACATTCAGTGACACAAGTGAGAAATGAGCATACTAAATATGATATATAGTGTCACTTACTATTAGGAGTTACACTATGCAATTACATGGCTTACAGTGTTGCAATTACCTCCACTTACCAAGTGATTTTCCATCCAAATTTCAATCATCCATGACAATATCTCATCACAAGTTGCTCACAAGAGAAGGTAGGGTTTGGGCCAATGGATGAACTCTTCCATCATCCATGACAATATACCATTTGTTCACTTAATATTCATAAGAAGTGTCATCCAAAAAGTTATCATAGTTACATAAAATACCATATGACACACTGAATACCATATTTAGTATAGCAGGCACTCATGGAGCCTAAGCCAGGCCTCATAAATTTTAGGCGTTTGCATAAATTAAATATATTAGCTTAATTTATGCGGGTTGTGCCTCCAGGGCGCCTAAAATATATTATTTTAAAGAAATGATTGGAAAGTGTTAAGAATTGGACAAGTGGAGTATGTTTTATGTGTGGCATGTTTTATTATCTTCACAGTGAGAAGGCTTTGATCAGCGAAGGCAACTGATAGAAGCGGGAATTGTGCAGACTCTCGTCGAGACATGTCTTGGACGTTTTTGAATTGTTTTTTTCCTTAATTTATGCGCGCCGCTCTGATTATTTTACGTTTTTTATGTGTCTATTTATAGAAATCCTAATTTAATGAGGCATAGCCTAAGCTATGTCATGTTGGTTGTAGAGTCGTTGACAATTGAATTTTTTTTGTGCACAAATGCGTGGCATATTGTCACTTCCACCCTGACTCCTTAGAGTGGGCAATGTTTGACCTACTTAATGCTTAATACTGCATTGCTGCTACAAAACTAGGTTTGGAATTTTGGTTATGATACCTTCAACCTCCCAATGGCCTTCAACTCTTACAGCAACACTTCCAGCTTCATCACCTTGTCCTCTTGATTTGGAACAATTGGGTGATGAGCCTTCAGACTAATTCCAAAAAATTTATAAGGCTTCCAACCTCGCTGCCTCATATATCAATATGAAAGCAATGGTGACCTCCATTTCCACATGGAGTGGGCGTGTGCTCACATAGTAAGAAAATAGGTAATCATAGTCAAAAAGAGCATACTTCAATCATGCCGAATACATGTATTTATTTGAGCTAATTCTTCAACTTTCATAGAACAATTCTTGTAACTATTCAAGAATGAGCTATTGTTTTGTTAACACGATATTCAATATTTTGAGAGAGTGGGATCCTCTCAAAATAATATTGGCCATTTGGACACCTAAAAGTCATGTTAGGTTGATAAATACTAGATTATACTTCAGACGTGTAGTTTCCATTAAAATGAGAGTATGTTAAGCTGGGAAATCGACTCATTTAGGTTGAGTCGACCTAAATGAGGACATTATGTTGTCAATTTAGGTTGAGTCGACCTAAATGAGGACAATATTTTGTCAATTTAGGTTGAGTCGACCTAAATGAGGACATTATGTTGTCAATTTAGGTTGAGTCGACCTAAATGAGGACAATTATGTTAGTCAATTTAGGTTGAGTCGACCTAAATGAGTCGATTTCCCAGCTTAACATACTCTCATTTTAATGGAAACTACGGCGGAATTTACGGCGGAAAATCAAATGTTATTTTTTTACTTGTACTCTACAACTTTCCAGTTGTTTTCATTTCATTCTTGGATTAATAGTTTGCTTTATGTACTCTCAATTCACTGGAAAACTCTCATTTTAATGAATATTGTGTTTGTTATTTTTCCAACCTACAACTTATAAATATAATAATAGGTAAGCACTAGCGTATCCTTACCTTGTCCCACGACTACATGCTAATTAGAGCATTTCACTAGTGATATGTGAAGTTCAATTGATGATTTTCACCCCCCTGGGGGGGGCTCAATTTAGTTCAAATGATGAGAAATTGGTTTGTAAAGTATACATATGAAATGGATAGTTTTTCCTTTTGATAATCTAAAATAAATAAATAAGGTAGTATGAATTTTGGGGAGAGGTAATTGTCCCTTGAGGTCACCCTAGGGTTTCTCCCATGAAGAATCTATTTTATCCCACCACACCTTAGATGCCCTAAAGTTCATATGTATTCATTTATGAAGCAATAAATTTTGTCATCCTTTGTCAACCAAAAAAATTGAAGCCCCATTTCCCTAGCACATCAAACCATGTATGCAAAAGTGAGATATTTTACTCTTTAAAAAAATCATTTTTGTCTACAGACATGAGACTATTATATTATATGGCCATGAAGATACTTATACAAGGGGTTTACATAACAAGCCTTGCACGCAAGTAGTTCTCACTTCCAAAGAATAGTGCTCCCGCCCCCACCACAACATTCCATACCTACTACATTGAATATTGTATTTAGTGTCACCAACACTATTTGTTTTGCTCATTATTAATTGTAAATACCACTCTTGAGTCATCACCAACACTAAAAGTAAACCTGACATTATTAGTCATTGCTTGTGTAAAAAAAATTATATTATATATTGATAATTTTGCATTAGTGTCACTTACAAAGAATTATTTCACCCAGGTATTGACATCCATGATGGAATTATTCAATACATGAATGCTAAGATACAGAATATACCAAAAGTGAATGAACCAAAAGTGAATTGGGATGACAATATCATGAAACGTATTGATAAGAAATCTCATTGGACTTAGGGTCACTTCACACACGAGACTGAGGTCCCGTGACCAGTACACTTCAAGCACTCTCATTGGTGGGAAAGGCGGAGCCGGTCCCAGTTCGCTGCACACTTCGCTTGAGGGACCAACGGAGAGATTATGTGAATGCAAGATGGATGTAAAGTCTACATGGATTCCTACATGGCATTGAATGAATCATGCTTTATTACTTTCAAGGTGTAGAATTTTGAATTTTACGTAATTGTATTGCTTTATGTAATCATGCCGAAATTTTTTTCATTTGGTATAATTTGCAAATTTGCATTAAATTTAGATAGATCTTTATCACTCATAATGAATTTCATTATATATATATATATATATATATTCTTATGTTGCATGACTTTTATCTCATTTTATGACCTCTTGACATAAGGGATTAGTTTTTTTATTGAGAAAATTATGTTGTCCTTGATGCAGTCAATTGGTGGAATGGGATTACTACACTAAATATTGTATTAAGTGTCACCAATTTTATTTGTCTTGATTGATATTACTTGTAAACCGCCCGCATCATGTCAGTAATATCAAATGTAAAACCGAACACTATTTGTCTTTCCTTGTAATAAACTTTACATGGTATAGATTTACAATGTTGAAATCATTGTCAATTATTAAATAAATTTCCTATCCAAAGGAGGGAATAAAATACATGTGATGACCGACACTACAACTTAGAAAGAATATATTACAATGCATAATAATACCAAACTAAAAGTGGATGAACTAAAAGTAAGTTGGGATGATAGTACTTGTAAGCCCATTCACAAGAAGTGTCATTAGAAAAGTTGCCATAGTGACATAGAATACCCTATGACACTGAATACAATAGTTAGTGTAGTAGCATATGAATTTTTTATATGAAATGGTAGTTGTAAAAAAACACATTTTCTAGGTCTCCAATAATAGCACAATCTTCTTTGTGTAGGCAAGCCTTTTTTGTCTTGTGGCCCCCTATTTAAAATCTGTATAAATCCAAACACATTCTAGACTAAATAGTAGTGTCATGTATGTATACCATATCGTTACTCGATGTTCAACTCTTGTTATGTGGGCCTTCAAAATATAACAGGTGGATCCTTGAAAAGTTATGCAAGAAGACTAAGATTCAAATAAAGCTCCCAACATCCCACTATTATATTTTGAGGACTCGCGTCGTTCAATAATGTTATGATGATTATTTTGCCCTTTTTGATCCATTCTACCACTAAAAATTAACCTTATTAAATTGAGCCTATGAATGGAACATTCCGGACTAGTGTCCGGGGAGATTTTTGGGTCTAATCGGTCAAAGTCTTAGTGGTTTTCAAGTCCAACCGGTTACATATTGTTTTTCCCCACTAATTTGAGGTTTATTTCATAGATGCCTCCACATCAATTGGTAATTTTTCCGACACCTTGAATTTGCTCCTTTTATTTCTCAACCTCAACTACTTCATTTGTAACCAGTGGTCGGTGTCCTTGTTCATTGTTATGGACTCACTTTTGGTAGGTGAATGGGAGTCAATACAACTCTTTCTAAGTTGTGATTCAAACATTCCAAATTAAAACTCAATGTAGACCTCTCATATGAAATAAGTATAACTCAATAGGACCATGAAACGAATATGTGATGACCATAGTTTGTCGAAGGCGTCAAAGGCTACAACAAAGGTGATTGATGTATCTCATTTGACAAAGTACCTTGAACGTTAGGAGGTTCACATGTGGATGGCTTCACTAGTAGAACACTATGCGAAAAAGATTCACAATCGTTTTCCCATTGCGGTTCTTTTGACCAGCCTACTGTGGAGTCGTTGAACGACTTCGGATTTGTCTTTTTGGTTTTCCAACTGAAACTGTAAGAATTAGGGGACTTGTAATATACCGTTGGAAAGGTCTTAAAAATACCTTTCCAATGATATATTATATGTCCCAATAGTTTCAAAATATCAGTCGCAAAACGAGAAAAAAACAATCTAGAGTCATTTAGCGACTGCGGATCAGGGCGGTCAAAAGAACTGCAATGGGAAAACGACTATGGTTCTTTTTAGCATAGTTTCCTACTAGTACTTGTAAATATCTATAACAAATTTAAAGGAACCTTTCAATCCCAATATCGGTCGTCACACAGATTTTGCCTCCCTTTGCATGTTGATTTGATTGAACTTGGAAGTGCCTTGAAGACCAAAGTTCTTCATGTTTTTTTATCATCTTCAACACAAAGTTAGGTGTGAATTGTTGCACAAAGTGATGATAGAATATATCAACATGTTGGTGGATCCCAACAACTTGTGACACTTTACACCCACTGTTCATTACTTCTAGAATCCAAGTAATTGTTTTCTTCTTCTGGAAGGCATACGTTGTTTTTAAAGGTAGACCATACATATGAGGGATGCCTATGTTGACCTACTTCACTTTTAAACTTCACCCCACATTAATAAATGACTCCCCCTCTTCTATCGCACGTTGTTTTCTAATTGAACATTGGTGCCCCCCCTCCCGGCATAGGGCGCACACACTATTACTATGTGCAATTTAGTTGTTTTCATGAATAGGTTGCATATTCACCTAAGCTACCTTGGGTCAATATGAGCTAGATCACAAAACTTATAACTTTGTTCAGTCATCCTTTTATCAACCACAATTACAAAAACAACGATTATTGAATAATAATATTTGAATTGTTATTCATTGTTATGTTTGTAAATATACAAAATAGTGTAGGTTGGTGTGAGCCACCTAATTGTACATATCAATGTCGGTAAGAATGGATACCAAAATCATATGTGTTATGATGACATTACAGTATTGAGCTCATAATACATTGACCATTCAAGGTTCAATAGTCATTGGGCTTATGGGATCACTTAAAGAAGTACGTGAATCTTCAATATTGGCTCCTATGACTTGATCATCTAAATCATGATTTTGAACCTAGAAATAGCTTTATATATTATTTGCAATTGTGAATTGGATGATGCAATATTCACGGATCCAATCCAACATTCATAGAAGGTTGTGCACTTGGAAGTGTACACAATAGAATTGAAACTGAAATGTTTTATATATTTTGAGTACACAATTGTGGCCGATTGTAACGCATGTGTGACAAAGAGAGGTGAACACTAAATTTACTCGAGACCCCAACATCTCAAAATCCAATTGACCATTGTTAACTCCAAAGTCATTGTCATTACACACCCTTCAAGGTTGAATGTTTTTTATGTAAAACCTCAATATTTAGGCTAATGATTCATTCAACATAAATCAAAATGACATTTCATTAGATTGTCACAAGACTTGTCAACTATAAGATGTGAAATTCAAACCCTATGTTTTGTAGGCATTTGTAGGTCGATATATATGCATTAATTACTATGAAATTGTTGTCGATATATGGATCTACATGTTTTTTGTGATGAGTGGGATCAAAATTTCTATACAGCCTCCATTGTATGGTTTCAGAGGGTTGTAGGCTTCATTGCAGTCCACATAATTGGTAAAATCATCCAGATAGGTAACTTAAATAAGCCAAAATTAAGACGGTCATACACCACACTGAAGTTGTGATATTTATAAGAGATGAGGTCTATGGCCTTATTGTGGGGGATTCAAGCTCCACACATAATTTTGAGGTTGTTTATCTTTTGTGGAAAACCTCTAACATTGTGTCATTTAGTGGGTACATCCTAGAATAGGCATTATGGTTGTTGGAGGGGGGGGGGTTGGACTTTTTATTGGAATATGAATGACGTGTGTGGGTGATTATGAATTAAAACCTTGTATATACAAGAAATTTGTAGAGAGAGGAAAATGTACATGTAATAACGGTAACCTAGAAAATAAGCTCATACAATTTATGTTGAACTCCTCAATTCAATGTGATAAATGTCTTCACTACATGTACAAAATATAAATCATGAAATCTTTATAACATATACAACATCCTACAAAAACAAACAAGGTAGTTATTGGGAATCATGATAGAACAAAAAGATGATCATCGATATTAGCTACAGACATGATTTTCAACCCGTTGACCCTATCTTGTTCAAGAATTCCCTTGGTACATGATAAGGTTAATTTACCACCCACCTTGCTCACTCCTGCATGAAAGAATCTAGTGATCGTGATGGCTCCAAATCTAGTGATATGGTGAGTGGCAATGCCGCGCACGCGGAGATTCGAGAATGCCTTTCAGTTATTTGGATTTGGTGCCCTGAACGACCTCTCTACCATTGTGAGAGAGACTGCCCAATTCACATGCAAAATTTGCCACTCGTGCCTCCAAACGAGGCCGACCGACAAGAAGAAAGGCTTTCAACTGCCTCCTCCACCGACAGATTTAAACAACATCAGATCAAATCCAATTTGGAGCACGGCTTTCTGCAAGTGAGTCCCACACAATCTAAGCCACAGCCACTCTTCGACCTCCACTCGTCTGAGCATTTGTCGGACGTGGACAGCCGCAGCTGCCCTCAGGCATTGGACGGTGGTTGGATGGTGCATGGCAGTTGCTGGAAGGCTCCTCTGCTCATGAAATTCGGTTGCCAACTTTGCCAATAGCCTGCCTAATGAGTTGGATCGCAAGAACTCGGAACTTAGTTTCCTCCTCTGTTACTGTGGCAAGCACAACTTGTGTTCCTTCTCATTCTATGTGGAAATTGTGGTAGATAATATTATTGAGAATAGTGAGGAATGGGGATAAATTAGCGTCATGGGCCGACAACCTAATCACATGTCCTATCAAGGCAATTAAGAACGGACACTAGCTTTAGTATTACGCTTGACATTATATGATATTATGCATTCATAACACGCAGACCAATCTAGGTTGAATGGTGATTGGCAACTGGGAGAGAGCCTATGCGATTGCTTGGAGTCTAGTACAAATAAGGGTCACTTTTTTCTCTCATGGTGATTGCATCCAAACCCCGATGTCGAAGCGTGATTCAAGTAGAAGGGGGATGAAGATGGGATTGGCAAGCATTGAGCAGATGAGACCATGATTCCTGCACATGCCAATCCAACACTCAACAATTAATGTTTGTGGACTAGTCTTGCAAGTGTCCATAATTGGGCCAAGTATCTTGCTCTGGATCCTCCATTTGTAGGTTACTCACAACCATTACATTTCTAATCACAACGAAACCCAACTTGAACTTCGAAACTAATTTACGGTACATATAGATAGACAGATAGATAGATGTTATTCAAGACACCTTTTCTTTCCATTACACGGTTGTTGGTATTTAGTGTCACTTATTATTTGGAGTTATGCATTTTTATTCCATTTTAGTGTTAATGTAAGTTTTTACTAAGTAAAGATGTTCATGTTTTATAGTGTCCAAGCTACCAATTCGACCTTTGTTGGTGAAAAAATAGGTCCATAATAAAAAGTTATAGCACAACATAAGTCCAAATGGTAAGTCACACTAAATATCGTAAACCGTGTAATGGGATTTTTCATTTGGAGTTATTTGAAGTTTTATGCATTTTTATACAAGTACAATGATCAAAACAGATAACGTACACTTTATAGAACCTACAATACTACTATCTTTCTAAATTATAACATTGCGTGCATTGAAATGATAACATACAGTGGGTAATTGAAGTGAATTGTCTAAGGTGTCGTCAATGGATTATGTGGTAGCTAGTGGTCTCAAGTGTTCTTTGTTATATTTCTTTCCATTTGTCCGCATTTGTGGTCTAAACCTTGGTGTATATGACCTAGAGCTTCACTATATCTAGATAAACTCATTCATTGGATAGGTAAACACGTGACAAATTGTAATATATCCTGAAATAGTGGTCAAGTACGTATATGTGTTTCAAACCAAAATGTAGACTTTTAAAAACCACCAAAGCACAAAAGTTCAATATTAGGAAACAACATGCAAATAATGTATGTTAACGTAAGAATTAGTAGCTTTACGGCTTTGGTTCAAACCATCATTCATAATAGTTTTAATTGTCATAATTGTGCTAGGAATACACCCATAGTTCTTATTCCTGACTTCCATAGAATTCATTCCCCCTTACTCTCGTTACTCCCTGTTATTTATATTGTTAGTATTTTGAGCCTCCCATACTAATGACCCCATGTAGTTCTTAAGGCCCACGTATTGGGAAATCCTTGAAAGAGAGTGAAAAGATGCCAATTTATAACACTTGATGTACATGCACATATCTTTGAAGTAGCCGCACCGTTTTTTTCGGTTGTGTAAGAGGATTCAAAACCTCACACAACTCCAAGAAATGTGTAATAGGTGTTGATTGCCATCTATGGTCTTGTCATTTTCTAGTTCTAAATTTTTGTAGATTTCAATGGTCACGACTCATGGGTCCTCAAGCTCTAGCATAATATGGTGCCCCTTACTCACAAAAATTGATCATCAATGTCTTGTAACCCCTAAGCATCTCAGATTCCTATTAAGGTCTCTCCGTGAACAAAATATGACTTTAAGATACATAATTCCATTTTAACTTAATTGTGTTAAAATTGATAACAAAGTGTTTCAAAGTGTTGAAATGGATCCATTTTGGGTCATGTTTGGGATTCCTTTGTGAGCCCACAAACTACAACCATCATTCTTGTGTTATGCCTTGATGGTGCACCTTTGAAGGCATTGAATCTTATGGGACAATGCTTAACGTGGATTGTGAAATATGTTTATATTCAAGGTATGCAAGGCTAGCTTGGCCCACCCATCATAGTAAGACAAGCTAGAATCCAATTTTTTATTAATCCGCCATGCTCCTTGAACAAGATAATTTAAGCATCAAGAAAATTTTGATGACTTTTTGCATAAGTTCTCAAATTCGCATTTTAGCCAACACAATGGAAGTTTGATGCCAGAACGTTTCTAAGGAATGATGTGAATTGAAAGCTTTGTTTAAATTTAAGGCATGTGTGCCTTGTGTGGTCACTCACCTGGATTGGACACCTATACCTATTTGAGTGGTTTGTGGCAAGGTTTTCTAGTTAAGAGCTTGATAGTTAAAAGAATCTACGTGTTAGGAAAATGAAATTGCACTATGTGTTCAAAACATAGTTAGTAATCAAGGGTATAAGACTTAACGTGTTGGGAGGACCGGGCCATATTCCTTTGGGGGAGTGTTCAGCACATTAGTTGGATCCGTAATCAACCAAATTACATACAATGTTGACCAATGACAAACGCCCATCATTTATGGCGCCATGCAATCACTTGGGGATCACTTAATGGAGAACAAATCTCTTTTGCGACCTCCTATGATTGTTGCATCTCATCTTTCATTTAAAAACTTGAAATGGTAACATGCCGGATTTGCAATTGGCAAACCCCTAACACAATTCCCAATTTGGCTTAACCATCAAATTTTTGTGTGGGGCTTGAAGTTCTCACAATAAGGTCGCATGCCTCACCCCATAGAAGTATTATTATTTCAATGTGCTCTACAACCGTCTTGATTTTGGCTTACTTGATCGAGTTACTAATGTGAAATGTTTCTAGGTCCAATTATATGAACCGCATTGGATCCTACAACCCTCAACCGTATAACACAATAGGTATACGAGTTTTGATCCCTCTCTTCACAAAGGACCTCTAGATCCACATATCAACATTCATTCCATAGTAATTGAAGTATATTGAACCACAAGCTTGTCTCCTGAACATTGTGTTTGAATTTGATCCTATGTATCTACATCTTATAATTGACAAATCTAAGAGCCTAATTTAATTTGATATGAGCCAATGTTGAATGATTCATTGGCCTAGGTAATGTTAGGTTATTGCATAAAAGGTATAATATCATGAAGGACATGTAACAACATTGACTTCACATCAAACGATGGTTATTTGGATTTTAAGATGTTGCCAAATTCTTTGGGACTAGACTCGTTATACAAAGTAATGTGAGTGTAAGAAGGGGTGTTATTTGAGGCATTAGCATACATAATACACATAAGGGAGGGGCATTATAGTTCTCTAGCGTGTACATCTAAAAAGGCTATTAAGAATTTTGAAATAAAGGTAGATGTACAAAAAGGGGGCTCTAGGGTCTAGAGGATCAATTGACAATAGACGTGTTAGTTTCATCTTATTCATATTTTTTGATCATTATTGACATCTGGTAATAGTCCTCAATGACTACCCTGTCCAATATTCTTTTTAAGGTTTTCATTTGGGTTCTAGGTTTTTACAAATTGTAGGATATTGGAGCGCTCATGGCGTCTCTTAAGTTTGCTCTCCAAATTGTGGCTAAGGTATTGTGTTTTTGTCTCTATTAATTTGACGCAATTGTTGATGTACATGCTATGGATGAAAAATGTTTAATGACTTTCTCATTGGAAAGTGAAGGTGAAGTTTATATGTAATAAAGGCCTAGTGAATTCATGATTTATACTTTGTGAATGTAGTGGAGGCATTTATCACATTAAATTGCAAATCTCAATATAAACACGTTAATCCATTTCATAGCATGTTGTTAGTACGTATGAACTTGTTTTTCTTCATAAACTTCTCGTATGTAGGGGGTTTTAATTTCATAGTGACCCACGCATGTCATTTAGGTTTCCAATGAAGAATCCACCCCCCAGGTCAAATTCTACAACAAATGTAGATTGCACCCATGTTTGCAACACTAGACTCGTATTGGATTCTTTAGCAAACCTAGATTAATTTCAAATGCACAGTTGCGGTCTCTATTTAAACTTGCGAGCCTTACTAGCATTGGCATCAATTCATATTCCAGCATTGCCACATACACTACTACACACATTAAAGCATGCGCACATACTCACATATGTTTTCTAACGAAAAATTATGGTCACGGACACCGTTCTTGACTTGTAATTGCAACGTACATGTAATGCATTTACAAATGCCAACAAATTTAGAGGTTGTAGTCATAAAACTTGAGCATCACAATGATGCATCATACAAACGCATGAGTGAACTACATTAAGCATCACAATGATGTTTTATTTTTGCATACAGAAAAACCAACACAAAATCTACCATTTAGATAGAATACAATTTTCATGCACATTAAACGATATGGAGTCTTTAAATTGTGTTCATTATATTCAACACTTAGACCCATGATTCATTACTTCTGAAGGTAAATCTAGATAACCCTTTTCTTTCACTTAGTGGGAATCTCAATTATAGTCATTTTTGGAGTTTTGTGGTGTTATAAGTGTTTATGCAATTTGTACATGATTGTTTTAAAAATTAATTACGTGCACTTTCAAATATCATATCATACTACAATTTAAATAGTAGGATGTCATATTTTTTTTGAAGTTAAAAAATTGTGTGCTTCAAAATGGTTTGAAATGGTTATCCACACTAGGTAATTGAAGTAAAGCGTGTGATATAGATTAGAGGTGCCTTTGATAGATGATGTAGAATCCGTTGGTATCAATTGTGTTTTTTTGCATTTCTTTTCATTTGACCATGATTTGTGGTCTAAATGTCCGCACATATGGCATAGAACTTCATTGTATCTAGGCACACGCGTCCATTGAGTAGGTGAAAACATGATAAATTACATTTTTCCAAGGAAATATGACATTTCAATTGATTTGGTCTTGGAAATGGTATTAGATTCCACAAACTTTGTATGATGTACTCTGGTTGAAAAATCGAAAAGAATCAACCGTCAATTTACAACGGCCTTATGTTTATCTATTCTTAAATTCCTACATCCCAAATAGAAAAGTTTAAGTAGGTGTCACCTAACCCAAACCACATATATGGTGGAGATCTAATGAATGTACTCAACTACATACTATATACATAGAATCTACGAATGGTAGGTTTCAACTTGGACCACAAATTTTACAAAGTTGATGTGACATGCCACAACGACCTTCAAAATTTTGTGAGAACGAAGATGTGGTAGGTTGGATGCTTTTGGCACAATATCTCACCCTATAAAGACATCCATTATTTTTCCTCACTCTTCATCATTTTGAGCATTCGTGATCAACTCTTCTCCTCTACACCACCAAGTCTTATCCTTCTAGTTGTGCTATTTAGTGGAGTGTGGTACATCCAATGGCGACGATGTCCAATTTGAACAAGCCGCCTTGCGGCATCTTGTTCACAATCATGCTCGTCATGAGCATCTTGATCCGCGAGGTACAGTTTTCCATGCAAATCTTCAATTCAATATCATAGGCTTTCGTATTGACTTGCTTGAATGTTTAAGCAACTTCTATATGTGGTCGAATAATCCCTTTATTATTGGAAGTCTTGTGTAATATGATAACAATTTTTGCATCTCACTAGGTGAACAAGCTTATAAACGATGATTCATTGAATTATTATATAATTTCAACGTATGACGTTTATGTTTCCCAAGGAGTGAAAGTTTCCAAGCTCACAACATCATAGGATGCATTTTGAATGCTACACTATTTGTAATCAAAATATTGTCAACTAAACTACATGACATTTCACTTGTGCTTTTGTAGACCTCATGCGGACGACCATATGGTGGCTTCGTCGACGAAGTTGCTTCATGTGCAAATGAACCATTTTTCAAGCGCACCGCCACCATAACGGCAAACATGGCGGTGCTTGATGTGTTGGGAAAGACTCATAGTGCGAATTCGGAGAGTACATTTCACCTTCCAACAACCCTTGGTCATGGAGTGTCACAAGCAAATTTGGTGGACCATGCTTACAACATGATCGTGGATCCCCACAAATGCCAAGCGGCCGGCTTGATTTGTGACGAGTTTGTGAACATTCATGCCCTCAATGACGTCACCTCTCCTCAAATCGAGACAATTAATGATTATCAAAGAAATTTCTTTGTAGAATCGTCCCTTGTCTTGGGATCCGAGATGTCTCTCGAACGAAATTTGGGATCTCCTTTCGCAACACGATCATTCTTGTCGAGTGCCATAGCCGAAGCGTTACCATCGATCAACACAACCTCAGCAAAATTCTTGAAATATTTGGAATTCGATATGGGACACCCATGGCGAGCATGATCGAGACAACCGCCCGCTTGTGCGGAGACCCCGCTTTGCCGGGAGAAGAGAGGTCATGCGCGGTCTCTTTCGAAGAAATCATGGCGTTTGCTACAACTCACCTTGGCGAGAATGTGCAACTCTCGGCTACGACCGGAGCACCTATAGAGTCGGCACATGCTTCACCATCCACCGCGCCAATGAAGGTGATGGGTTACCGCAAGCACTCTCTCGAAGACGGGAAACGTGCGGTCGTGTGTCACGAGGTAATGTTCCCGAGCGCAATGTATTACTGTCATCGTGTGACGGGCGTCAAAGTCATCGATGTCAGCCTTGCAAGTGCAACGGATCAGGCAATTCCAAGCAACAATCAGATTCAAGCTACCGCAATGTGCCACATGGACACGACTTTGTGGTTGTCACGCCACCCTGCTTTCACGGCACTGCACATCGCTCGTGGTGATGAGGCTTGCCACTTCTTGTCGGCAGGGGATCTTGTGTTCGTGCAAGCTGCTACAACAAACCACGTGTAATGAAGCTCCCAGAAACGTCTTCATCAAGGTTGCATGCATATAAGTGCAACAATACTGTGCTTGCTGCTGGCCAGCAAGGGGATTGTGCTCTTTGGTATATTTCATATTGCAATTAGTGTTTGTGCTGAGGAATCGTGAGACAAGACAGAGAGGATTCCTCGTTATTGTTTATGCATAGTGCACTTAATGGACGTAAACTCATGTGTTTTCGTACATGTTCTCCGGCTAGATAAGTTGTTCACGGAGGTTGGCAAGAATCCGACCCTTCGGGGTCTGGAGCTTGGTGTACAATGTATTACTTATAGAGTTGATTGGATTTCAATTAATAAAATATAAATTATAGTACAGCTTCGTGTATTGTCATATGGCTCCTAGCTCTCTAATGATCGATTCCGGCCAAGGAGAAATAGACCAGAAACATCCTTAACTGAGGCAATATTCATGGATCACGATTGCTAACCGGATCAGACAATTTACACACGACTTCGTTCATGGGATGGGATCGAGAATGGGCTCATCCGGTTTTCAATCCTGAAGATTTGTGCTTCCAAGTTTCAAAATTGGAGTCAAAACGATAAAGCTAGAAGAGGTCCAACTGAAAGTGAGATCGATGCTTACATAAATCTGGATCATTGATTGCATTAATGTGCTTCAACTGTCGAACTCTCCAATGTTGCACTTCCCTCATTTTTCAGTGATCAAGAACTAATCTCACTATGCAGCATCGCATCGTGATCCCTGTATACACCATCGCATTCCACAAACCCCTTCTACCCACACATCCTGAAGTTTCCAGTACTCAAGTTGCAAGGTGTCAACTTAATACCCAGCAACAGAAGTCACAGCACCCAATTCGTCAAAAGAATTTGTGGAGACCAATCTCTTGCATGAAAACAACGTAATCCCAGACGCACCACATTTCGAAACCATTTTATGACCCCACCATGGAAACCACATCAAAACACGCTCATGGCCACTCCACCGCTAATCCTGTAACTGGATTCCTCACAATGCAGGACGACCCCAGTGCACAAAATACAGTAAACATCGTTAAAGGATGTCGCACTGAATGAAGACATTTTCAGAACATCACTAGACTCCAATGTTGAAAATTGGTGTACTTCATTGAAGCATCAGATTCTGTATTCAAACAAGGACATCCCGTCATCCTCCAGGGCCAATGCAAACTCAACTAGTTGCATCTCACATATTGCCTATCAATTGGACATCTCGTCAGACTGCACACTAAATCTAAGCTCCGGGGATGGGCACAGCCTCAGCGGCATCGGGCTCTGCATCATCTCCCACCACTGGCCTATCAATGTTGGCTCCAACCTCCTCGCTGTAATCACCGTGTACCTGTGCACTCAAATTAGTAGGCTAGAAGAGGTCCAATTCAAATTGAGATTGATGCTTACATAAATCTGGATCATTGACTGCATTAATTTGCTTCAACTGTCGAACTCTCCAATGTTGCACTTCCCTCATTTTTCAGTGATCAAGAACTCAGCTCACGATGCAGCATTGCATCGTTATCCCTGTATACACCATCGCATTCCACAAACCCCTTCTACCCACACATCCTGAAGTTTCCAGTACTCAAGTTGCAAGGTGTCAACTTAATACCCAGCAACAGAAGTCACAGCACCCAATTCGTCAAAATAATTTGTGGAGACCAATCTCTTGCATGAAAACAATGTAATCCCAGACGCACCACATTTTGAAACCATTTTATGACCCCACCATGGAAACCACATCAAAACACGCTCATGGCCACTCCACCGCTAATCCTGTAACTGGATTCCTCACAATGCAGGACGACCCCAGTGTATTACTTATAGAGTTGACTGGATTTCAATTAATAAAATATAATTTATAGTACAGCTTCGTGTATTGTCATATGGCTCCTAGCTCTCTAATGATCGATTCCGGCCAAGGAGAAATAGACCAGAAACATCCTTAACTGAGGCAATATTCATGGATCACGATTGCTAACCGGATCAGACAATTTACAGACGACTTCATTCATGGGATTGAATCAAAAATTGGTTCATCCAGTTTTCAATCCTGAAGATTGTGCTTCCAAGTTTCAAAATTGGAGTCAAAACAATAAACCTAGAAGAGGTCCAACTGAAATTGAGATCCATGCTTACATAAATTTCCATCGCTGATTGCATTGATGTGCTTCAATTGTCAAACTCTCCAATGTTGCACTTCCCTCATGTTTCAATGATCAAAAACTGATCTCACGATGCACAATGAACAAGAATTTCCTATAAACACCATCCCATTCCACAAACCTGCATGTCCTGAAGTTCCCAATACTTCAGTTTCAAGATGACAACTTTAAACCTAGCAACAGAAGTCACAACACCAAATTCGTCAGAAGAATTTGTCATGACCAATCTCTTGCATGACAACAAAGTAATCCCAGACGCACAACGTCTCAAAACCATTAAATGACCCCACAATGGAAATCACATCAAAACATGCTCATGGCCACTCCACATGTAATTAGGTTCCTTACAATGCAGGACGACCCCAGTGCACAAAATACAATAAAGATCGTTAGAGCAAGTCGAACTGAACAAAGACATTTTCACAACATCTCTAGACTCCAATGTTGAAAATTGGTGTACTTCATTGAAGCATCAGATTCTGTATTCAAACAAGGAAATCCCGTCATCCTCCAGGGCCAATGCAAACTCAACTAGTTGCATCCCACATATTGCCTTTCAATTGGACATCTCGTCAGACTACACACTAAAATCTAAGCTCCGGGGACAGGCACAGCCTCAGCAGCATCAGGCTCTGCATCATCTCCCACCACTGGCCTATCAATCTTGGCTCCAACCTCCTCGCTGTAATCACCGTGCACCTGTCCACTCAAATCAGTACATGTTAGCACGTTGCTCCATACTCGCAACTAAATACCCGCACTGCAACTCCAGCATCAGCACTCCAACAAAACTCTACTTGTTCAAATTTGATCAGGGCCTTCCCGCATGTCTATTACTCACCTCCATCAGCTTCATGAGGTCGAATTTGGGTGCCTTCAGAATCTTAACCTTCCTGATGCAAGCGTTCTGGAGTGGGTAGATTCCTTGTGTCGCCTTCTCGATCTCCTTTCCAATCACCTCCGGAATGAATTTCGCCACCAACTCTTTCAAGTCGCACGTCTGGGCTTCACGCACCATGATTTCTCTCATCTTTCGCCTGATCTGCAATTCAGGCCAAGGAAATCACATTTGCGTCATTCACACAGTTCGCACCTAACCCTAACATACATTCCAGGCCAAATATTCCTTTACTGCATTCATTGTTCGGTGACAATTGCTAATCATTCTTCAAATTCTATGTGCCTTTGGTTCCAAAAACTCTCAGGGCATCCCATGTGATAATCGCACCTGACGAATTTGGCTGCTCTGTGCGTAACATGTTCGCTTGATCTGGTTGGGCCTCTTCTTGGTGAACGCAATGCAAAAAATGCGAAGCATGTAGTTGTCTGTGGTCTTTACGTCAACGTGAGCCTCAATCAGACTCTGCCACTTGCGCACCAGAGACCGAAGCTTGTCGGTTGTGAAGTCCATGCCCTGCATTCACAACATATTCCCGTTCAATATTCTCCATCCTCTAGCCCCTCCTTCATTAATCCATGCCTTGCCACCATCCACTGCACGTTAACCCTAATTTTCTGTGCAGAACAAACCCCATGCTCCCATTACAGATACAAAAGCCCGGGTTATTACAATGTCCTCTCATTTCTATCAAACTCTACTCCAATCCTAATATAACCCCACCCCAACCCACAGGAGCGAAAGTGTCCACGCACCCAGAAGTTCGTCAGGACATTCTTGCCCTGCACATCCTCGGCCCTCAGCTTGATCTTGCGGTAAGCCTGGTCCTCATCCTGCTGCAAGTCGGCCAGAGACACCTCGAACACTCGGCCCTTCAGCCCGTCGGAGGCAATCTGCAAACCACCCCAACACACTCCTCGTCACTCCCACGCTCCTCCACACGACAAAACCCACCGAGCGATCACACAAATCCCAAACCCTACCTAACAAAAACACCGGCGGAAATAGCACAACAACTCACCTTGGTTCCCTGGGTACGGGTGACGAGGGTCTTGCCCAAAGACCGCTGCGTGAAGGTGGTGGGCGCCTTGATGTCATACCAGTCCTTCTTGGAGAAGGGGTCGACAATTTTCTTCTTGCCTCCCTTCTTTCCCTTGGAAATACGCTTGTTCTTGCCGACCGCCATGGCTCAGGCCCTGCGTTGTGCGAGCCGGAGCAAGAGGCACGCGAAAGAGGGATCTCCACAGCCTTCTCACCCTTTGTCCAGCCGCACCCCCCAAACCCTAATTCCCACTGCCCCGTTCACACCGGCGCCCCTAGCCCCTCCCCCCCTCGTTGCCTGTTATTTGCGCACAGACCCTTGAAAGACTTCCGACGGATCTTTTAGTTACACGTGACGTGGCAAGCGATGCTATTTTAAGAAACATTATGAATTGTGCAAAGGGTGGGTTTACAGTTTACACTAGGATATGTGAGCCTACTACAATAGGGCACTTGTTTTAGAATTGTTTGAGTCTTTATTAAGTACGTAACATGTCTCTTCATTTCAGAATGCAAATCTAGGAGGGGTGTACATTGGAAATTCTAGAATAAAAGTGTTTGTTTTAGGCTCACATAGCGTAGTACCATGTTACTTCACTCATTCATGTATGAAGTGAAAGTCTCACATGTCAAAAACACATTGATTGAAACATTTGAAGAGGTTGATATGGCACAAGATTAAGTCGTCCTTCAACATGCAAAAGTGTTGAGAATATCACATGTACATGGGTGTTATTCGGTTAGTTTTTTCATGCTCACCCAATATTTTACTCAATAAAGTCACATAACGAAACTTGTGTCATTTCAACAAATCCGTGATGAAGCATTAACAAAAATTGGAGTGAATATCGGACCTTCCTTCATTTAGTTAAGGCTATCAAAAGTGCATGTATGTGGGCTATTTAAATGAATACATTAGTCTCCCCAATTTTGTTAAGTCTCAAGTCTGAAGTATTTTGTAAGATTTGAGTTTGGGGGTGCACTCTTCACTGAGAGTGGAGCCACGTGCATGCAAGAGTCCTATATACATCATTGTTATGACCAAATACCCATCTCATAGTATAGTTGTAAGCCAAACTCTCATCAAAGACTTTTTCATACACCCACACAGTACCATACAAGTTAGTATGTTGAGTGCATGCCTCAATACTTTGAGGATGTAACCTAGTCCAATCTCTTTCAAACATATATTACCCCCCCCCCCCCCAACCCTTCCTTATATGTACCTAGAGCAACACCTAATCACAAATGCCTTATTTTAACATTGTTGCCCAAGTTTTTGAAGGTCATTTAGAGAAGGGGGGGGGTCACTAAACATGGTCCATGGTGTATAATGTGGATGAACAAAAGGGTATTTGATCAAAATCTAGCTTTAAACTATATACATATGCGATGGGTATTGTTCAACCTAGTTTTGTGGAAATATTTAGGGAAGTGTCATGGTAGTATGAATTTTAGGGGTATATGTAGATATATGTATTATAACGAAACCCCTCCCCGATAACATTATAAAGCAATGTACGTTTGTTTATGTGGGCCCTGAGAATATAACCATGGGATGTGCCAACCTAGTGCAAGGAGACTCGTAACAAGTACGAATCTACACTAGGTTGGGGCATCCCACGTTTAAATTCTCATGGCTCATATGAACAACGCACACTGCTTAATAATGTTATGCCCCCCCCCCCCCCCTAAAGCTTATATAACGAGGAGTTTATCATACCCAAACATATTTTATACCCCATGTTGCCATTGTTATCTTCCGTCATTTGCAAAATTGAAGCCTATAAACATAAATGAGACAATTTGCTTTGGGAAGTCTTAATTGTTTGCAAATATGAGACTTTTATTTAGTATATAATTTGCATATCTCGTCTTCTTTTTGGTCATTTATTTATATATTTATTCTCCTATTCAAGGGTTTTCTATAAATGGTCCTGCATTCGTGTGGCTCCCCTCCCCTCCCTTTCAAAGTTGAGTTACTTTAACTATTGTAGTTGGTAGCTTTTTGAGCTTATATTTGATGTTTGTATTGCCTTAAGTCTATTAGCTTATCCAATTCCAAAAATGAAAAAAATCTCACACGTTCCAATTTATAATCATAAGGACATGTATCCAATTGAAGTATGTGATGTACTTGATGTTTATTCTTAAGAATTGCACTTCTTAAAAGTCATGGCACTTATTTTATGAAAACATATTATATTCAAATTTGTGGTCCACCTCCAAAGGAAATGGATGTCCTAACTTACCTCTTGCACCCTATGTGATGGCCTTGAATGAATTCACATTTGTGGGTGTTGTAGTACACCTCGGGGTGATCACACCCCCTTACGTTTTGCAGCCACATGCGATAATGAGGTATCTAATGAGGGGATATTTATGAGCCTTTCAGTATTTTTTCTCTCCCTATTTGTAGATAAAGAAACTACTTTGACGTATTTTCTAGAACCCTATATTTAGTTGTAAGTGTTTATAGAGGCTAATTTTTGGCACAATTTTTATTTAATAAATCGTACAAGTACCAAATAGTGGACATAGTACTATAGCATTGCGAAACCGACTATGTGAGCAACAAACATTCCATACCATTCAAATTATCATTCATTTGGTTTTAATTAGTAATACCAATCTCAAATCATTCAAAGTACCGTTCAAAACACAACCAATAACACTTTAAGACTAGTTAAAGGATTACCAATAAACATGGAGATAACAAAATATACAAGCTGAAATAAACAAGCATCCAAAGAGGTCCCACATGTTCAATGTTGTTACAGACCCCAACAGCCAATGAGGAGCACTAGCACATTCTTTTCCTCAAAAAAAATCCCATGACATTTCCCTCCATACTAACACGCTTGATTCAAATTTGGACAAAAACTACACACTTCTTCATCCAAGTAGTCAAATCCATAACTATTCTACTAAATTTCAAATCTCAAATATAGTCTCAAATATACCCCTTCGTGTATCCATAATGAAGAGAAACCTTTATGGAATTAAATTGAGCCCTCCATCTTCTTTAATGAAGCAAAATGTGGTCCCTTACGCATGTTATATTGTATGAAATTTTTGTTTATAAGAGGTTTTAACATTAATTTTCCCCCTATATTTTATATAGAATTCTTCAAAATTTCACCTCAAATGAATAATAAATACCCTATATTTTATCGCACGTTGTTTCTAAAATACCGCTAGTGCCCCCCTTGAGGTCTATGACTTTTTTTTTTTTTTTTTTTCTTTTTGATTACTGAAATGAAGGAATTATCCATCACCCTATTTTAGATATAATCATGTAGGGGACATATATTCCAATGCTATGGTAGATCTAAGGAAATTATAAAATTTACCCTAAACGAATTAAATTCACCCTATTTTTTTATCTCACGTAATTTTCTAAAATTCTGATAGTCACCTCCCTGAGTAGTACACAAGTTGAAAGCCCGCACTTCATACTTGAGTTTCCCTCGAAAAAATGGATACTTCTTGAGTGTCAAAATGAGGGCTTCAAAAAACCATGATTGTCACTTTATTTTGAAGCATGTTCTACCTGAATGCTTTTTGCATTGTACAACCCAAATACCAAGGCTTGCAAATAAATCATTTTGATTGACTTTATCAATGAAACTGTGCCAAAAACTTGAATCCAAATGCAAAGAAAGAATCAAGGTTCAGCCACACTTCCCGATTATGTTGTGCATGTATTGCCCAGTTAAGAGAATTAGCTACGAGATAGCTACATTGCTCGGTTATGAGGAGGTTAACCTGTATGAGGGTAAATCAATCTCATGTTTACACCACCCAGTTAGAATTAAAGTTTAAATAAGGTCATCAAACTAGAAGTTAGCTAGCTTTTTGGACCTTGTTTTTAGTGAAGAAATCTTAACTCGTCCATACCATTAATGCTAACCAACTTTTACCAATGATTAGCCCTCTTTTTTTCCTGAATGTCCGCCTCTTAATTTCCCCATCTTTTTCCCATTCCACAACAATGTGGACCACACTATTTATTCCAACATCCTAAATTAGGATAAATGTTTAACTAATAAATATAATTTTAACGATAAAATTATATTACAATATCACTTGCAATGTTTAATCTAGATAATTAGTTTAATTTGGTTCTACTTATAATCATATTCTTTATTATGCTCTTATTACAAAGAAACACAAATTGTGTGGGCCACAAAATTATATTTTACCATAATTAGTGTCACGTTTAAAAGGTGGGCAAGTTGAGAATCTTTTTAGTTGGTCAACCTTTAAAAGTCCTTCTTTGTATTGGTCAACCTTTGGTTAGTTGTAACCATGATGTGCATGCATGGGACTAGTTAACTACCAAATTAGTAAGTTGATTCTCACGAACTTGTATTGTTAGTCAATTCCCTAATCAGGTGATGGGGCTAATTTGGCCATGATTTTAGTTAGCTAGAACTTGGGTTCACGCTTGGGTTAGCTAATCTTCATTGACTCGTAGTTAGCTAATCTTCTTAACTAGGTGGTTTAACTAGACCCTTAAGAGCGAAGACTTCAACGGCATTGTGCATCATTGGCAAATGTTTCCATCTTGTTCATTTGATATTAAGACACATTTAATAAACCACCTAGGAGATGGATAATCTGCACAACAACAAAATTTACGTCAATGGCACATAAATCTCATGTTCTTTACTTATGTTGGTGAAATAAATTATGAACAATATGTGTTATTATGATGTGAATATATACATTAAAAAAAGATCAAACTAGATTCCACACCCCATAGTCTCGAGGGGGGGCAGTGTGTTAAAAAATTAAGGATATAGGTGCGAACAACCACTATTTTATAGGGGGGTATTACTTTCAATTCTCTTATTTTTTTCACATGCTATCATTATAAAATTTTCTACTTTGGGTTAATAGAAAAATGGCTTGCATTACTTATAATTCCAAATTATCTATTATTCCATACCCTATAGTACTTTAAAGATGTCCAGTGCCATTTTTGATACCCTATATTACTCTTAAGTCCATTTATAAATTTTTGTCCCCATGTTTTTAAAATACCCTATCATTTGTTCGCATGTATATTGCTACTCCAACCAATGACTACCCCCCCCCCCGAGCCCATAGTCTCGTTTTTATGGGAGTTGTGGGCTACCTAGGTTCCTTGTTATTTGTACATCAAATTTAGAAGACTATCAAGTGACATTATTTATTATTATTTTAATTTCATATAATAATAATAATAATGAATATTTTTCCGGTAACAACATTTTGAGGCTTATTTGAAAATTTCCCATTTAATTTTTATGCATAATATCATCAATTATGCATAAGACGCATCATTTATGTTTTAAACAAATATATTCTTTCTCTTTGGTTACATGCAAATATATTTTAGCAAAGATTCAAAGAAAGTGTGCATTGATTATCCCAATCAACGAGGGATGGCTAATCCTAGTGTGTGTGGGAAATTAGTGAAGGTGATACTAAAAAAAATTATGCGAAAAATGAGTTCCACCAAAAGACGCAAGAAGTATTGTTCATCTTTGTGATGTTCGTTGAATATAATTGTTATAGGAGCACTATTCAGTAATGATATTAGCAATATTAATCTTGGCACTACTCACTAACAAGGACGTGTTTGTATAATTCTTTGGTTAATCACTCTACCCGGGGGGTGGACTCTCCACCAAAAACCTAAATGATGTACGTAAGTCATTATCAAATTTAACCCCATATATACAAGAAATTTAAGAGCAAAAAAGAATGTATACATACTAACAATAGGCTAGAAAATGGACTCATGTATTCATACTAAGCATTTTGATTTAATGTGATAAATGCCTCCAATACATATACAAAATATAAATAAATAAACAAAAACCTTACTACATATAATCCACTCTTGCTTTTCAATGAGAAACGTATTGACCCTACTTGATAATCTAGTATTAATTCTACTATGTTTCATCGTAATTTAATTTCAAGTTCCTCCAAAGAAAACTCACTCAAGTCTAATGCTTTAATCTATACATGCGTAGCACACCTTAGGGCCACTTCACACACGAGCCAAGAGCCGTGACCATGATATTGTCAGAGCCCAAAATAAGTGTCGAAAGGTTGTCCAAGACACTTCCAAAATCATGTAGTGTGGTCAAAGGCCCTCAAGTATAGTGTGAAGTCATATATGATCGGACCCTCAACCAAGTGTTATTTCAATGAATTTCTACTCATGTGGGATCCTCAAACATGATAAAATAAAATAAATCAACAGTGGTGAGATTTTGGAGTGCCATGGTCTCCCGGTTTTGTGTTAGACCTACCTCCAAGAGGTGGTTTTTGCAAATAGTCCAAGTGACCATGAAACGTAATCCATTCGATACCATGTGGGAATCCATGTAGACTTTACATCCATCCTGCACTCACTTACTCCGTTGGTCCCTCAAGCGTGGTGTGAAGCGAACTTGGACCAGCTCCACTTTTTTTCCACCAATGAGAGTGCTTGGATTGCAACAGTCACGGGCCCTCAGTCTCGTGTGTGAAGGTGCCCTGAGTATGAATGTCTTCATACTGAGGAAGGCTCATTTGCTTGGAACAAGCTCGTGAAGTTGGTAACAAAAACATGCATCAAGCAAATCCAACATCAAGATCTTTAATGAGCTAATTCCAAAAACAAGCCAACATTTTCCAGCATCATGGCTCATTATCTGCACATATTTTTTGAGCATTTTCCCCACTTTGATTGATATGCAAATAAGATGTAAAATGACAATCCAACTCTAGAAAGTTGGTTACTTGAATATATTAACCATTTCTTCTTGGAGAAGATCACTTGAAACAATTCCGCGGTAATTTCTTTTGTATATTGTCTCATCTATTCCTTTTCCAGATATGCTATCAACATGTTTCAACAAAAATTGCCTCATTGCCTATGCAACCATTGCACCCAAGGTGGCAACTCTTCTTTCGAAACAACTCTTTATTATTTATTTCTAATGCATTTAAAAAATTACAATTTGTTATTATGGAAAGACAAACAACATATGTAGAAAGAGGACATTGAGAGGAATCCAATGACACGATAAATGTTCAAATCATAAAAGTTTTGGACCTCCAAATTTTATTTTTATAAATTATTAGAAGTAGTTATTCTTATGTAGAGATCACCATCCAAACCCCCAGCCTTATATTTCCGTTCTTAGAATATATATATATATATTCAAGGAAGGGCAACTTCCAAGGGACTTAGGGTAGGGTGTAGGGTCCAAGGTTTGAGGGCCACGAGGGGCTTGGGCATAGTGTTGTTGGTGTTGTGTATGACTCGTGTTTGAGTGAGGGAAATGGGTGATAGATTATGCACATGATGAGTCTAGATTATAGAGCAATAGACGAGTCCCTAATTGAAGCATAAACAACAACAACAACAACAACAAACATGTTTTCCTTGAATTAGGTCATGAAGAAAACATGAGAGCTTTTAATTTCTCTTGATTCATGACCACTAAGCATGATGAAGTTGTTCCCAAGTTGTTTCTCTTGTAAAACTTCAAAGTTGACTTCACATGTGTATCTTCTTGTTTTTAAATGCCTTGCAAATCCTAGTTAAGCCAACCTTCACATATAAATAGTATATCATATGATTTCCAGACTGGTGCAAAGGAGGTTGGAGATCACAATCTAATCCCATCAATATGCAATTGCATGTTTAGTCCATTTCACATATTACATAAAAATAATATTGTAACTTTGGATGTGCAAATGAATATTGATTTGTATCTACGTTCCTGGCCGATGTCTTAATAATCCATCAAATTCTAGTGTTTGATTATGTCCAAGTCCGAACTTTATGTGTGCTCTACCTAGCTAAATGATTGTACGAGTATATATAACTCCCATAGAACTCATGTAACAACTTCAAATGGATCAAGCATTTCTAAGTTTCAAGTTGTTCTCATGGTAAGCAAATTCTCATTTATAACTTATTAGAATTAGCAAGTGCATCTTTTTCTTTTCTTCCAAATCTCTTATTATAACTTATAATAAACTTATTATGATTTTTTTAGTATAAATTTCAACTTCAATTCCTCTTCTTAAGCCAGTGACCCTTGCTTCTTATACATGTTTTGTCACCTTGGGCCTTTGCGCGACCATCGATAATCCAAACCCCACTACACAACTTCACTTTTATCCTTCTAGTTTTTTTTAATGTTAGATTGAAATTTGTAAAATCAACCAAAATATACTCTCAAATGTCATTGTTATCATAGGTTTCAATAATAAAAATTAGTTGACATCCCATGCTTCCCTGAACGCATGATCCCTCTCCATTAGCTACAAATATATGGACTAACTCCATGTGTTAAATTGTTCACATGTATTATAATGCATAAACATCAACAACTTAGAGTAGGTGAACTCTATCCTCATCTCTATTCATTTTCATACAAGCAAAAATATCATACGCCCCAAATTTTGGCCTGTGAAAACAACGACTTTTTTGAACAACTCTTAATAGAATATTAAGTTTGGCACAAAAAAAGAGCATAATTACGGCAGTAACGTGGAATAACCCTGTAGGCCCATAATGTTTATTCCAAATGCCTTACTCATACTAGAAATCTCAAGTAAGTTTAATGCACCCATATATGATTAACCCTCATATTCTTTCCAACCCCAATGCCTTTCTCAATATTTTCAAATGCAAAAAACAAACAAACAAGAGAATGTGGTTGTGCCACGAGCAACTCTATCCTAAAATGACATTTTAAAAGTAAATACTTTTCATTACTGGCTCTTTTCATATTGAATTGGAAATACCACTGAGCATTCACTAAGATTCCCACTCACTGTGCTTCACCAAACCTTATCCGTTAACTTATGACATGCATTACTTGGACTCTATCACCACTCAAAGACAATCTCCACAATGCCTCTATCCCATGATATAGGCAGTCACATTACACCTTCATTGCGCTTGCTGTATGAAAACTCTGTATTTTAGACTCAAAAAGCCTATGAAACCAAATTCAAAAACAGTCGCGTGCAACATCGGACACAAAGACACCACACCCGCACGCAATATTATGATTGTAAGAGTCACTTCCATCACACACAGTGTGTGCACAATCTGCTCCACAATCATATATTGCTTCCAAAATTGTTGAACATCAAAGTTTGTTGTACATCTTTGTACACTCTATTGCCGCTTCCTCTCGTGGTCGATCGCTAGCTGTAAACCAGTCACTCTATTGTCACTTCTCGACTCAGTGTCTGCGGCAACGTATCAGCAACTATGTGAGTTTGATCATATACCTTGAAACATACAAAATACCAATCCAAGCTTTGTGACACCTTGGTTGATCGATCAGGTCCCTCCGGTATTCTACAGCTACATCCTAAGTACATTCACTTCTGAACTCTTACATGGGTTTACATTTGAGTTATCGTTCGATTGTGGTCAAGGGCGAAGCATCTCTCTCTCTCTCTCTCGCTCGCTCGTTGTTCTTCACTTGACTCGGGTGGGTCCGAAATCCTGTGCGTATATGGTACCCATGTACCACTGGTGTGTGTTGCGATGGTTCGTGAGAACCCAAGCGGCCGTCAAGAGGGTCAAGCCTATGGACACGAGTAACAGTGGAATCCATAGGTGCCTCAAACCGGATTTCAACGGATTGCATCTCTGATTAACGAACGTTTCGAACGTATCGTACACGAAGGAGCAGTTGGCGAGACCGCTGATTGTTGGGATGATGTTCAAAAGGCTCTGAGCTCCTGCAGACATAAATCAAACGAGTGAATCCAATTAGCAGTGATTGTCATGGCAGGCAATGAACGGGGAGAACTGACTCTGGTTACAGATGAACCGGTAGAGTTTGAGAAATGATTGACCGGTTCAAATTCAAGACTTCAGGAACATTACCGATCCATTTAGAGTAAGTTACAGAATATTCCCCAATCTCATACAGAAAAAACCCGAAAGATGTCAACATGTAACTGATCGGTCTTGGAAACACTCGGATCTCGACCGATTATGCCCAAAAATCCTCCCCGGACACTGATGGCAGGGTGTCGCCAATTGTTGTGTTTCCAATTGTTGTATTTGTCTTAAAGTTAGAGCAGGGAAGTATGTGAGCCTCCATGTGAATGACCCAGGGTAGATGGGTCTGGAGTGGCTCGTTTTCTTAATCGGATCCCTAGATTTGATTGGTATGTAATTTGGTGAGGACCAAAGATCAAACATCAGAAAGACACATGTTTAAAAGAGATTGGACTTCGTCTTCAAATATTACTCTACACTCAACATTGAACACAATTGGGAGGACCTGTGCATCCAGTTAAGAAATCAACAAACATGCACTTTTGATGGCCATAACTAAATCAAGGGAAGTCCGATTCTCAATCCTGTTTTTGCAAATGTTTCATCGTAGATTTGCTTATGCACCACGAGTTTTCTTGTGTGAATCTACTCGTTAGAAGTTGGAGAACATGAAAAGCTTACCAAATAACACCCACATACCTTAGAAGTGGTCAAACATGAATGTGAATTGAGAAAATTATCTATAGTGAAATAGAAACTAGGGGCACAAGGGGGAGCTACATAAGAGGAAGGGAGGGGAGCAAGAGGATCTTCTCCGAGCCGTTCCTCCAACACTCATAATTGGGTGGTTCATCGCACTAAGGCTACTCAAGATTCGCATATTTGATCAATTAATTGGACATTGTCGCAGGGAATGGCCACGTTGCATCCATGATAAAATGTTGTGAACACCTGTGTCATGTAGAAAATGTGAATCCGTACATGCAGCGTGCTTTCATCTATGAATTTCATTACACCCATGGGTGATTTGTTGTTGCATGTGCAACAAGCGGGTTGCTAGAGGTACACATAAATGATCTCATGTTAAACCGTGGATAGTTTATGAATGTCAATGAATTCTGGAAACTCTTTACATCAGTACAATGCAAGTAGTGAAGGTTGGATATGGAGAAAATACCATTGGAGAGTTCATAGAGGGTAGTGTTCTCTGATTGTGATAACCAACGCCCATCGGTGAAGCATGTTAATGTAGACATGTTTGACAAACACACATAAGGCTGCAACACCTGCAAGGCGCACAAAACATATTAGGATCGTCTTTCATCATTGAGAGCGACATAGAGGGTTGTGTTGGGGTTCATTGCAACCTGTATTGGGTTAGGTATACTAATTTCCCCAAAAAAGCAAATATTTTGCGCCATCATTTAGATGGAGTGCAACACACAACACTACTTTAAAATGCATACACTTAGACAGTAGATGTACGCAAAAGTGAGAAAATGCCATATGTGGACTATTGATAGGAAATTTCGATCCAAGTACTGATAAATGCGTTATAAAGTGCAGTAAAAAAAAAGAACGCAACAATCTGTATAGAGCGTGGCAAAACTTTTCCACAACAACAACAAATTGAGCTTCAAAGCCCATACAAGGGTGCATTACAAAACAATGATTAAAACCTCATCTTCATTGACCATTGCAAAACCCTATTTATCAAGCTTGTAGTAGCGCGAAAAGGTTAGGAAAATGTGATGTGGGTAGTAGGAACATGGGATGACTTACCACTGGGAGATTGCCGATGGCAATAGTCCCGTTTGCACAAGTGCCTATGTAGGTGTAATTAGGAGGTCCGCCAATTGGATTACAGATACCAGAAACGGAACCGTTCCCAGTCCCAATGAAGTTGTTGAACTGCTGTATACTGGTAACTGTGCTGTTGACCTGCAATTAGGCAACAACACCAAGGTCTTATATCATAAACCTCTAAATTCATATATCAAAATTGACTTCACAATGTGTCAGTCACATCAAAGTACAACGTTGAATCAACTTGTACCAAAACATGAAGTTGTGATTTTTGATCCTTTTGTTCCTATATTTGATACTTGGAAGATATATTAGGTCTAATAGTGAGTTGCATCAATGTTGAATGCCTCATCAACTAAATCTTGAGCTGGCACTGAAGATACACTTAGTAAACAGTGAAGGGTATAAATCAACATTGACTCATCGAGATTAAATGTTCGTCACTTGCATTTTGAGATGTAGGCATAGGCCGCATTAAACTCTTACAAAAGATCATGAAATACATGGGATCGGAAACATTGGAAACGCACTTCACTCTCTATGTCATATGGTAGTTGGTTCTAAGTTGAAAGACAACAGATGCACCAAAAACCTCTAAATTCGTACCAATACATAGTGGCTGATTCACATTGAATCGATGCTTACCAAACCTAGGGTTGCAAGTTTAATCTTTTTGGTTCATTAATCTATCGTAGTTGCAAGACCCAGAAGGTTGAACAATGGGTTGAACAAATCACTAGCTAAATGTTGAGTTAGCACGGAAAAGATATTAAACCCTGAAGGGTATGTATTAACATTACCGCATCGATATTAGTAAATGTTGGCCACTTGCATTCTGAGATGCCATCAAAATAATAGCGCCCAATAACATCATCAGAACTTGAACTCAGCATTCTAGAAGAGGTGCATTAAAAATTAAAGGGGAGATGGTTGCGCACCGTCTCTATACCGTTGTAAATAACTTCCCGGGCCAGTGTGAAGGCTGTGCCCGCCGCTGCCAAGTCCACACAGGGAACGAGATTGTCTAGTGTGGTGTTTGCAGGAGCCTGTATGTACTCGTCGAGAGCTTCACATGTATCGGACGCCACACTGTGATCAACCACAAGGTGACCACTTGAGCTTCATGAAAATACTTATGAACAGAAGGATCCCACAAGTGCAAGGAGATTTTTCATATAAAAATCATTAATAATACAAGGGATCTCGGCTCGATATCTAATGGTCTACAGTATGTGGGTATTATTCAGTTCGTATTTCAATTTCACCACCTTCTACCAATTAGATTCACGCAACGGAACTTGTCTTGCATTAGCAAATCTACAATGAAGCATCAACAAAAATCGGAGCTCCCCTGATTTAGTTATGGTTATGGTTATCAGAAGTGCATGTTTGTTGATTCCCTAACATAATTCAATAATTCATAGGTCCTTCAATTGTGTTTACTATCGAGTGTGGAATGGTGGTGTAGTTAATAAATTTGAAGACATAGTCCAATCTGTTTTAAGCATGTGCCTTTATGGTGTTTGTTCTTTAACTCTCACCAAACCACACACCAATCAAGTATAGTTGTCTGATGAAGAGAAATGACCTAATAACACAAGCATACTTTTAAGGTATGAAGGCCTTACTCGGTCACCATTTTTCTTCAGACACCTATAGTTTTGGAGTGGTATAAGGTATGTGGCCCTACTGTGGACACTCCCAACTCCACAAACAACTTTGGACGTTGGATCGGATTCAGAATCGCCTCAACCAATTAGCATTTGCGAATCACGAAGATTATCATTTCAAGTTTTGAATCGAAGTTTAATTGCAAAACTTATCAGAGTTCAAAGTGAAGATGCTCTTTCTCATGTGAACAATCACAAAGGTCCTCCTACTTGTGTTGACTATCGAACCTAGAATGGTTTCTCTCTGTATATTGAACTCACAATCCAAACTCACTACAACACGTGTCTTTGTGGTGTCCGTAGTTATTTACAACCCTCGGCAAAGATGCTCTTGGCAATTTCCACCAATGAGAGATTTTAGATTTCAATGGTCACTGGCCATCAAGCTCTACTGTAAAGTGCCCTTAATGCCATGTATAGCTTGAATGTAGTGGTCATGCTAAACAGATTTGCTGAGGTGTCTATTGATTGGGTACAAGGAAGCATATTATCAGCCTTAATGGCCATGGCCCAACCGCTATGTCCAGTAATGAGCACGTGTCACCTTGGTATTGGTTGTAGTAGGCACCCACTATCCACCTCGCTGCTACCGCATGAACATGTGTCGCTCTAGTATTGGTTGTAGTAGACAACCACTATCCACGTTGCTGCTACTGCGGCCTGGTAGGTTGGGTGTCTACTACACAGCTTGTAGCAGGGCTCCTCAAATCCATTAACTAGCTCGTAATTGACAATGGTGACAAACTGGATCATGTTCTGGTGATTCAATACAAGAGAATTATGCAACGAACTTACTTGTTGAGAAAGAAGAAGAGTCCAAACAGGAGCCAAGTCAAAGCAGCTAGTATCCATCCAATCACAATGATCCTGCAAGAGTGAAACATGCAGTGTTAGACTTTGCATAAGAATGAGAGATTTTACAAAGTGCTGCTCCACATACTAACCCAAAAAAATAGACCATAACTACTTGATTATGAACTTTCAATGCATAGACAATCAAACCCTATTTTTGAAGTGGCCAGTAATTTGCGCTTTGCACTTCAGTGTTGGGTAATGTGATCTTACACAAAGAAAAATCGTCTCCACCTCAAGAAAGCTGGAACTGCAATCAATTAAAACAGGATTTATGTCAGAAATTCAACATGTTTTCAAGCTATGTCACTAGTTACGCAGTTACAGCCGACAAAGTCAACTCGAAGAGAATTGAGCCTTACTAAGTCCAGCAAGAATTAGGAGGAGGCCCAGCGACAAGATGACAATCAACGCAATTTCCCTGTTGAGACAAAAAAATCCAAATCATTTGAGTTAGTTATGACTAATGTATTTCATCCCACACTTTCCCAACAAAGCTACTATACATTTTGGAAGGAGTGAATGGCACGGGTGTTAATGCAGTTGATGCTCCCACATTCCAAAATGGATGGCCGTCGACGGCAGCATGTCAAGTGAATGGTGTAGGGATGGCCCAAGACATTATTCACATGCATTGTCCAACGGACCAAGACAACATAGACCCAAACAAAGGTAAGCGGGTCCTTCATACTTATAATCAGACACCCCATAAGTATTTGAGTGGTGTGTGGTCACGTGTGGATCTAAGAATGGACACCAAAAGACATGTGTTCAAAAGGTATTGGACTCATGCTCAAAATGTCCCTCCCAATCTAGGTTCAATAATCAACACAATTGCCAGGACTTATATGCCCATTTGATAAGAACGAGAATCTTTTGATGATGTATGTAGTTTTTCATACAAGGTCCGAAAATTATGAGGAAAATGGCTTCAGGCACAATTTGGACTCACTAATCATCTCACACCCATTGTATGTTTCATATCCTACGTGCGAGTGGGTGCAGAGCTAAAAGTGTCTGATTAAAGCCCACTTACCTTGGTAGTGTACATTTAGGGCCAGAATCAGATTGTGCAAAATGTTAGGTTATGGTGAGAAGCTTACAATTGATGAAGTTGAGAGAGCTTACACATCAGTAATGAGCCTGTTGAATTTTCTCACATTTCTGTTGATTTTGTTTGTGATGCTATCCGCAGATTTATTCAGGCTCGCTTCTACCGAAGCAAAAGCGCTCAGACCGGGAATGTTGTACTTTGTCATGACATTATCCACCTTGGCTAGAGTGTTGGTGACAGTGTGGACTGCATCTGTTGCATAAGCTGCCGCATCGGAGATGGTGTGTTTTGCCTTGTTGGCTTCGGAGAACACTTGTTTGTTCCGAACAAATAGAGCAATAAAACACCCTCTACACACACACACACACACACATATAACATTACTAAGGTTTGCGGGTGTTATTTGGTCAATTTTCTTAATCAGACACAAGTTTCATTATGCAAATCTAATTGGTAGAAGTTGGAGAACATGGAAAATGAGCCAAATGTTACCCACATAGCTTACTCTTAAAAGTGTTTCGTGGGACTGGAAATCAAAGGCAATTTGATGCAAACATCAAAGTTCAAGTGAGGTAGATGCGCCTAATTCGGTGTCTGATCTTAAACGGACACCTATATTTGAGTGGTGTATGGTTGGGTGTGGATCTAAGAACAGACACCAAAAAGACATGTGCTGAAAAAGATTGGACTACGTGATCAAAATTTGTTAACCATTCTAGCAGGAATAGTCAACATAATTGGAGGAACCTATATGATCATTTAGTAACTCATAGAATCTTAACGTTGACAATGATTAGGATATTCATACGAGCTCCAAAAATTATGAGGAAAGTGGCTATGGGCACGATTTGGATTTGCTAACTATCTCACACTATTTGCATGTTTCATATCCCACGAGAATTGGGTGCAGAGAGAAAAGTGTCCGTTTAAGACCTGCTTACATCGAGAAAGTAATTTGTTGAGGCTTCACATCTTAAGATACGTTCATCATCAGGTGTGAAATAAGCCACTTGACTATGCTCAAACTCATTCTTAGAAATGAAGACCCCAATTCTTGATGATCTGTTCCTTGAGTCTAAATAGGAAGAGGAGCAGGCTCACAAGGCTTCAAAATGGCATGTGAATCATGAAAGCAATTAAATAATTTGTTATTTGCCAGAAGCTAAGCTTTGAAATTGAGATATGGAATTTTGGGCCATAATGTAAGGTAAGCGGGCTCATGTGGCCACTGCTCTTGATCAGACACCTAATTCTGAGTTGGTATATGGCAAGACTTGTAGTTATAAACGGACACTCAAAAGACAGGTGTTACAATGAGATTGGACTATATGCTCAAAATATAGACACCAATCTATTCAAATAGTGAACTTAACTGGGAGGGCCTTATATGATCACTTAATGAGAACGATAATCTTCACTTTGACCTAGGATAGTATCTTTGCATCTCAACTCCGATTCCAAAACTGGGAATGATAATCTTCATGATTTGCAATTGCTAGTCAGAGGAAACAATTCTCAATCCAATCCAACTGCAAAACTGTTTTTGGAGTTGGAGGTGTCCACAATAGGGCCACACATCTTTAATGAATGTTAAGAGCGCACTCCATTGATTTAGCAATGAATATTTACTTCCACATTACAAAAGCTTTGGAACTTCACAAGAAGTCCAGGTCCTTCGAGCAATGCTGTGACAGAGCAATGCTCTTTAAAGGAACCGTAACAAATTAGTCTACCTCAGAGGGTCATCTCTCTCTCTCTCTCTCTCTCTCTCTCTCTCAATAATTGATCCGTGGGCAATGAAGATTCATGAAACATTTGGATTTTATATGTCAATGCTCAACACCTGCTCTACACTCACCACTTTAAAGACACCTACATACCCACTTAAGAAGATCACATATGCGCTCTTTGAAAATTCGTCACATATCGAGGTTTAGTCACCTCAATCTCATTCTTGTGGCATTGGGTTTGTAGAAGATTTGCTAATCCATTGAGTGTTTTTCCAGAGATTTGCAATTGCACATTAGAAGAGGCCAAACCTCCTTATAGGAACCATAATAAGTTGGTCTACCTCAGAGGGTCATCTCTCCCCCTCAACAATGGATCAGTGGGCAATCAAGATTTACGATATGTATGGACTTTACGTATCAATGCTCAACACCTGCTCAAAACTAACCACTTTAAATATACCTACAATACCCACTTAAGAAGATCGCATAAGCAATCTTTGAAAATTCGTCAATCTTATTCTTATGGCATTGGGTTTGTACACGATTTTCTGATCGAGTTATTTTCGAAAGATTTATTATTGCACATCAGAAGAGGCCAAACCTCCTTAAAGGAACCGTAAAAAGTCCTTTGAGGGTCATCTCTCTCTCTTTCTCTCAATAGCTGATCGATGGGCAATGAAGATTTAGGATATACATGGACTTTATGTGTGAGAATCCTTTTACAGCAAACATAGGAGTTGCTCTCAGGGTTTAAGGTTTAGAATTTACATTGCGAAGAGAGAGAGAAGGAGCACAAGAATGCGCGGCAGCCAGTAGTAGTTCGATGAATGGTGCTCCTTGGATCTTTCGCGAGGGCAACAGCAACATCTACTGCAAGCAAGCAGGGCGATGATGAGCCCGAGCAGAAGCCACGCCACCCCGATCGAGTAGCCATAAATCCCAGTGTATGCCACCGACTGCAAACATCAACGCAACAATGTCACATTATTAGAGTCTTAACGTTAAGACATTTGTGTGCAGCTAAATTTCTGGTTCACCGATTTAGAGAGAGAGAGAGAGAGAGAGAGAGAGGATCATTTGCCATACTTACCGCCCAGTAATGTTTGCTTGTCAAGTCGTAGCCACCTCGGTAGTGACGCAGTTTATTGGTGGGATCCAACCGATCGCCCTTCACTGCCAACGGCTTATTGCTGAAAAGTCCTGTCAGCAGTTGCCTTCGGTTGATGGAGATTATACCTTCTGCTGCCAAAAACAGTGTAATCACAGGCCATTGGATCAGAAGATCGCATTCTTCGCAAACTGCTGTTTAGTGCAGATGTTTTCAAGATCATTTTGTGAGGATTCCGTTTATGATGGTTTCAATGTAATTTATTTCTCGCTATGTGCACCGGCTATGGCGTACCTAGTTTCTAAGAACGATAATCTCATGCAGCATAACGAGCTACAAAAAACCTCAAAACTGGAGCTCACGTGCAATGCTGTTTTCACAAAATATTTTTCTTTCAGGCTAAAACAAATCACTCGGATGCATTCTACACTGAGTTGCACCTCATCAAGCCTGTACAAATGCCTTCGGTCTATGGAAATTTACCCTTTGCTGGCAAAAAGGTGTAATCAGAGGCCAGTGTTATCAGAAGATCAGGTTGCTTGCAAACTGCTGCGTACTGCAGATGATTTCAAGATTTTTCCATGCAAGTTTAATATTTTGCGAGGGTTTGTTTTATGATAGTTCCTATAAAATTTACTCACTTCGACCGAGACATCAGACGTTTCAATAAACTGCCCTGGTGAACTTGAAAACGGACTCGTCGTTCACTAAAATTTTGTCATTAATTTACAACAGCTATGGCTTACATAATTTTGAAGAAGGGTAATCTCTCAACATCGTAAGCTGCAAAACCCTCTAAATTGGAGCTCGCGATCTTTCCTTGCAAGCTTAACATTTTGTGAGGGTTTATTCTATGCTGGTTTCTGTACAATTTATCACTGCGACTAAGACAGCCATTTCGTTACCCTGCTGTTAACTTGAAAGCTGCAGAGAAATGGCAATTATGGAAAGGAAGGAGCTCCAGCCGACTCGTTCACTACAACTTTGTTACTATTTGCACAGCTATGGCGCACCCAGTTTTGAAGAAAAGTAATCTCTCAACATCATTAGCTGCCAAAACCTCTAAACTGGAGCTCACGATCTTTCCCTGCAAACTTAACATTTTGTGAGGGATTATTCTATGAAGGCTTCTGTACAATTTATCGCTGCGACTAAGACAGCAATTTCATCACCCGGCCGTGAACTTGAAAGATGCAGAGAAATGGCAGTGTTGAAAGAGAAGGAGCTCCGGCCGACTCGTCCACTACAATTTTGTTACAATTTGCACCAGCTCTGGTGCACCTAATTTGAAGCAGAGTGAACTCTCAAACACAACAAGCTACAAAATCCTCGGAGCTCACGTGCACCGGTTCCACGAAACATTTCCCTCTCATATGTGCGCACAGGCTAGGACTAATCAATCACTGAAATTCTTAAATACAAGAAGTCGATAGGATGTACCAACAACGAGTCCAGATTCTTGGAAGTTTGTGTGGGCAGCGGTGTTCCCCCGCAGCTGTTTCTGCGCTCTTGAAACTTGAAAGCCTGCTCTTCCATCATACAAAGCTCGTCGCTCTGAGACGAACTCGAAGGCTTGCAAATCTGTGGATTGAGCTCCAGCCGAGTCCACTCCTTGCGCAGATAATAGTTGGAGAATTAGCAACACTAGTGTCACAACTAGTACTCCATGTCGACGCTGCCGGTCAGCGGATACATTGCATTTCGAAAGTGACCTGTCTGCTTCAATGCTGCCATGATCTTCAAACCACGAGAACTGTCCAGACATCTTGGAATTTTCCATGGAAGTTGATCGGTGACAACAGCACCACTGGGCCTGGCAGCTTCGGACCGGAGGTTAAGGAAAACGTTACAGTAGCATGTGCAGCATCGCCAACTGCTATTGTTCTCAAGAGACTTAAATTTTTAACATCAAATTTAGCTGAATCCACTTTTGCTTCAACGGCTATTTTGTTTGCATCCGACTACATCGGAGGATCAGTGCCACGACATCTTAATCCTGAAATATTTAGGCAAAGCTGCAATCTTCCAGCAGTTATGGCAAGCTTAGCTGTATCTTCCATTGCCAAACAAAATTCGTTCCCTCTTGCAGACAAACTCTAACAGAAACCGCATAAGTATAGGGTGATCTTCTTCTCTATTCTTCAACACCTCGGTCGCCTATCGAGCAAAGATTTCATGCGAGCTTTGTAACCTAAGCACCACTACAATTTTCCATTATCCAAAATTGCGTTTCCCAAGCGCCGCACAGACTCTCTCTTGCAAGTCAATCTTCGCATAATGGGTGATCTTAATCTTCCTATTCTTCAACACCTGTTAAGGGTGGTTTCATGCGAGCTTTGTAATCCACTTAGCACTTCACAAGCAACCATGATCGAATAGCAGCCTCGTACAACGGCCTTGTGTGTAAGTCTGTCGAGGATCCGCTATAATCTCTTGGGGGCAAGTGACTTCATGAATTACTGGCAAGTTCGTGTGTAAAAAGGATTATTAACTCAACTCAAGTAAGTGTCAGCACCAGCCTGGGGATCTCAGTGGCAGACTTGACAAGTAAGCTACATGGTATCATAGTACTCGATCATTGCAACCTGGAATTGTCAAGGTTTGAGATTTGAATCCGACACTGCGGCAGTGGCTGGCGCACTGATTCAAGCTGCCATTTGTTTTTAATTAAGTAATCGTGTGCGCTGGGGGTGGCACGCGGGAGTCGAGGACGGCGGAGTGCGATGAGCAGGCTGCGCGGAGCAAAAGAGTGAGGGCGGGCGTGACTGGGCAGGAAGATTTTACACGTGGCGGCATGTGAGGATCCCAGGTGGAATTGCGCCTGCTGGACCAATGGGCAGTCGGGGGGAGTTGTGGAGTGAAAGCCGGCGAAGTATTCCCGCAAAAAGCCCACGATTCTGGTCTGCAAGCAGATCAGCCTGCAGAGAGAGAGAGAGCCAGACTCGGGCAGACGGGCAGGACGGGCAGGACGGGTGAGGGGGAGCAGGGTTGATTTTTCACAAAGTTTTTGCCCGTCCACGTCCAAAAACCTTGAATTGAAAGGCAAAAAAAATCGCAACCCGTCCCAGACCCGGTAATTTCTAAACCAACCCGTCCATGGAAAGGTTAAAGAAAAAACAACCCGTCCCAAAATCGGTTTGAAAATGAAAATACCCGTCCCGTAAGAGGTATAAATAAGTCTCTTACAATGTTGGTAAAAAATTTGAAAAAATAAACAAAAAAATAAAAAAACCGAAAGTCGACATGTGACTGGTTGTACTTGGAAACAATAGGATCTTGACAAATTATGCCTTCAATGTTCGTCAGTTATCTGTCTCATCTTTCCAGTACA
This sequence comes from Polytrichum commune, assembly GCA_950295325.1. Classification (NCBI taxonomy): domain Eukaryota; kingdom Viridiplantae; phylum Streptophyta; class Polytrichopsida; order Polytrichales; family Polytrichaceae; genus Polytrichum; species Polytrichum commune. The sequence continues at coordinate 18,730,342 of OX485806.1, forward strand.
CCCCATTCTAAATAATGTGGTTGATGAATTAATGTATGCAAGTGAATCAAGCACTTCAAGATTGATATATTGATTGGGTATTAGTGGTTTGATTGCATTATGCTTATATTCACATGTCATATATGACATAATGTAACTGATATTTGTACCATTTATTTTTTTTGGAAAAAATTATCAAACAAATTGTTATTTTTAGAACCCGTCCAAAGTGAATTTGACACGTCCAAAAACCAGTTCATTTTCTAAGAACCCGTCCACTGGAAATGTTTTTTTTAATGAACATGTCCATGGACATGTTAGGGTCCTTGTGAAAAATCACCACTGAGCCAGAGCGCCCGGAGATGGAGAGGGAATTAGGGCCACTTCATACACGAGCCAAGAGCCGTGACCATGAAATTGTGAGAGCCCAACAGAAAACGTCCAAAGGCCGTCCCAACACGCCTCCAAAATCATGTAATGTGGTCACGGACCCTCAAGTGTAGTGTGAAGTCATATGTAGCCGGGCCCTCAACCAAATGTTATTTCAATGCATTTCTATTCACGCGGGTCCTCACACATGATAGTATACAATAACCCAACGGTTGTGAGCTTTCGGAGTGCCACGGTCTAGGCCTACCTTCAAAACCTGGTTTTTGAAAATAGTCCAAGTGACCATGAAACGTGATCCATTCGATGCCATGTAGGAATTTATGTAGACTTTACATCCATCTTGCGTTCACATACTCCGTTGGTCCCTCAAGCGTAGTGTGGAGCGAACTTGGACTGGCTCCGCCTTTTCCACCAATGAGAGTGTTTGAAGTGTAATGGTCACGGGCTCTTAGTCTCGTGTGTGAAGTGGCCCTTAGAGTAGAGGCGCCCATAGCTGATCACTTAAGAGATTATGCGCAAGATCTAGACATATGCCGGTGCAAATTCTTCCTATGTAGGTAGATAGAAATCAAGAGGTCTACAATTTTTTTGAAAAGTATGTTACTTGAATTGAAATTATTGTGAAATTTTAAAAGCCAAAAGTTGGCCCGAACATATTATCAATGTCTAGAGTTTGTCATAACCGCTCATTTTAACCGCCCATTCCTCTTCATTTTACACTCAACACCAAGACATGTATCATGGCACTGTTGGTTCCAACTCCATCGAAATTCAATCTTAGCCTGGTCGAAATTCCGGTACCCAATAGACAGCCAATGCGGTCTTGATCGGGAATAAACGACTCTACTATAATCCATTGAAAAATATCATTATGTGCACCACTGCAATATCTCAACGCCTCCATAGTAGTAAATGATCCCAGTTTTCAGCATGAACGAAGGGAACTCTATTGGGAACTTTGTCCCGCTAGAGTGCCCCCAAAACCCGCTATTTGTCCTACTCTAAGGGCCCGTTCACATGGGGTGTCAAGTTTTAAGTCCCACTCATATTAGCAAGTCCCAACTTTTGAGCCTCAATAAACCATTAAAATATGATTAATTATCTTTATAATCAGATCTTGCTTATTTTATGCAAAAAGATCGTGGGACTTATGTTAAGAATTGGGTCTAGCTTTCTGCTCGACCCAACTCTCAACACAAGTCCCAAGCCTCACCTCCAAAAAATGTTGCCATGTAGGCATCCATGTCATACTTGGGAACTTAGGACTTGGGACCCCATGTCAAGTAGTAGGAGGTTGAAGGGTTTAGAGATTGCAGCTAATGAGATCAATCTCTAGATCCGGGATGCATTGAGCATTGCAATTGAGTGAATCAATCAAAGGAAAATAGCGCCTAGTGTAAGGCATGCTATTATGTGGAGCTCTCAAGTGTGGAGAGAGATGAATCCCAAATCATGTAAAACATCTAGAGGATGTCCAAGATTTTACCTGTAGATTGGAGTGCAGATTTTGCCATGGATGATGAACGTAAGAAATTGAGAATGGGAAAAAAAGGAAATAAAAAATTAAATAAAAAAATTTAAAAAGAAGAAGAAGAAGAAGAAGAAGAAGAAGAAGAAGAAGAAGAAGAAACAACAACAACACACGAAATGAACTGATACGTCTCATTTCATCTTTAGATCTTGGAAGTGAAGAAATGCCTATTGATGAATATGTGCAAGGGAGGAAATTGTTGATGTAGAGAACACCATGACGGAGTTGGTGGATTTGGCATGGGTAGAGAAGTCCATTTAAGTTCACATTTGAATAAAAAGCCAATGGAGGGGAACGATGTGGACGACTAGCCAACACCAATAGTGAAGCTTCCTCAAGCTCGTGAGTATGCCCAATAACTACCAAATTTTGTAGTGGAGTATTCTTCGGATTTTTTAGTTGTAGATGTGATGAACATACAATCTTTATGGGTAGATTGAACAAGTTGTCAACAATGGTCGGGGAGATTTTTGGGCTTAACCAGTTGAGATCCTAGTGTCTGCAAGTCCAACTGGTTACATGTTGACATCCTCCGGTTTTCCTTTATTAAATTGAGGTATATTTTATAAATTCCTCTAAAATGATCGGTAATTTTCTTGCAGTCTTGAAATTCAACCGGTTATTTCTCAAACTCAACTGGTTCATCTGTAACTAACTACCGGTTCTCCTTGCTCATAGGTTGTCAATTTCCAACATCAACAAACATCATAAGAAGACAATAGGTTCTTACTTACATAGTGTGCAATAGGTGAAGACATTATCATGAGATTATTTTTTAACTCCATACTGGGTGACGTTGTGAGTATATTTCTTCAATGAAATTGTTCTTTTGTACTTATGTATCTTCATTGTGTACACAACATGACATTCTACATTGAAATAGGCCATTTTCTTGAAAAGCCTCGATAGTACAACATTTGAGGCCAAAATCATATTATTAAGAATATGATATCAAATAATACGACACTTTCCTTGTGTGACCAAACGTGTCATATTGAAGATGGAGAAAGATATTGACAATTGAAAGGGTCACCTTAATATTTGACTTCAGTTGGTTGATTCAACCACCCATTTTGTGCTAGTCAAGTGATATTGTACATTCCAACCCACCAAGAATTAAGCCCACGACCACTAAATTCATGTAGAGGCCACACACGTTCAAAACGTTGGTTTCAAAACAAAGTACTATAAGCCAAGGCAAAAGAACATTGGCCTTGACATGTGCCTAAATTTGAAGGAGCTTGGTTTCAAGGTTGGTCCCTCTTGTATTGGGTATAAACGTTCATTTTCAACTCCGATTCAAGATGGCAGTTTTGCAAGGCATAAAACCCCCATTTCCAATTAGAGTTGGACACATATGGTTTTAACCTTGAAACCAAGCTCCTTGAAGCTAGGGACATGTCAAGGTTGATAGTATTGTACCTCAGCTTACCACACTCCATCTCAACATTGGCATTTTTGAATGTGTGTTGCCTCCCCTTCAAACAATAGGGGAGTTTGCATTATGAAACATTATGAACTCCATAACAACTACACTATATCCAATGTGGTGTCTAGTAGTGAGATATCTTAATTGGACACCTCCATTTGAGTGATATATTGCAAGGATTGTTAAGAACAAACACTAAGATCGCACTTTCGTGTGCTATCCATGTTACCTATCACCAACTAAATGAAAAAAATTGACACCATTCCCCCACCCCACCCCCCAACCCCATGTACATGGGTTTTTTTTTAATGGTTGTGTTCATAATGATCCCCAAAGAAGGAGAATCAATGGCTTGTACAATTGTGGGGGGAAGTTGAAGTTTGAGGAGGGCAGTCAACCACCTCTTTGTTCCATAATTAGAAATGGCTTTCATTTGAACAAAACAAATTTTGACATGCACAAACATGTTCGTGTGGACCTAAGATTGTCATATTTTACACTCAATGAAGATTTTCATATTTCATGATGGCGTGTAGTCATTATTCAAACCTTGCTTGAAGTATTCATATGTCAATTTGAATATTTATTTCATTTTCATAGATCCCAAGATATAAAGAGTAATAAAAATGACTCATGGAACATTCAAGATGGGTGAATTCAATGTTGCCAAATCCCAACTCACATATATAACAACAAGGCAAATCTACTCCCTTGTATATTTTCTCACACCCCTTCCACCTAAAAGTGCGAGGCCAACCAATTATTGAGAGATTACGTCTAAAGCTTAAGTTGCCAACATTGGCAAGTTTTCATTTCTTTTGCTAGAAGTATCAAGACTTGTAGACTTTTCCTTACTCCATAGGGGCTCCCAACTTTATTTTTTATTTGAATTTTTCATATTGAGAGCAGGCATGGGCAATAAGAGCAATAAAACCAATTTTCTAACAAAATGTTATATTGTCATTGGTATGTTTAACCAATTGAACCACATGCAAGAAGCGCACGTCATGTGTGCACAAATCTTGTGCAAGTAAAATTAACTATAAATCTTTTCATGTGTTAAACTTGCACATTTTGCAGGTGTACATGATAAAATGCTATGGAACTTGTATCATGCAAGTTACTTGAACTAACATGTGGATAGTTGCCAATGTCAAGTAGGGAAAAACGGACTTTCAAGTAGGTTTAACTTAGTCGCTGCAATACTAAGATACATGGAAATGAAAGGTTGTTGTATGCACGCACTCATAAGAGAGCAACCTTCTTCAAGACGTAACCTTGTTTGGTGTACTCTCAAAGCTCTCGTTTCTAGATGTGGATAGTGCCTTGCAACACATTGTAGACCCATATTGCACCCCCTAAGCATTGATAGTGATCCCTTTCTAAAAGCAAGGAGGTGAACCTGAAACCATATGGTTTGAGATTCAACCTTAAATTATTGTATGTCAATAATTTTAGCGTCACATAACACTATTCACATCCATAACAATGTTATGCGGGATTGATAGTATTCTATGGAATATTCTCCCACATTATTATGAATCTGAATAATGTTATGCACGTTCAATTGTTGTTTTTGAATTGTTCTCGGATCCATTGAGCATGCACAATCCAATGTGTAATGTTATGGAGGACTTCAATCACAATTTTATACCCGAATCCGATGGTCAAGGAAAACTTCATGTCATGACTTGGATCCTTTGATTTTGTTTGTTTGTTTGTTTGTTTGTTTGTTTTCCTTACCTTAAATCTTTTGGCCATGGGTTAAGTGCCCTAATGCTAATGAATCAAGTTCCAACATGGTAGCCAACAAACACGACAAGAAAAAGGATGTGGGGAGGAACCACCAATCTATTTTTCTACATTGAAATTCAATGTCAAATATCTTTGAAACTCAAAAATTGATGCAAGGGCATAAAATTTTATCTAGAGACAATACCTATATTTCTATCACTGCAAGAAGAAAATGTTAAACTTGGGCATGTAATGAACCCTAGGTGTTGTGGGGGAGAGAGGAATTTATCGTAACTGAGCATACGTCTCATTTATCCAACATAAAAACTTGACGTCCTATAGGTTTGTTGTCGATTCATTTCAAATCATCTCAAATAAACTAATTCAACATCATTAAAACTAATTCCAATGTTAAATCAACTACAAAAAATAACCTTAGAGTTACATCCTATTTCAAAGCTTTATGTTGGATGAATGAGAGATATGCTCGTATACGATCCTAACCTCTTCCCAATTTGTGGCACTCATGTAATTTGAAAGTGTAAAGGTTGGGAATCCCTTACACTTTGAGAAATCCCCACCCCCACAATGCCCCAATAATATACCTCTTTTGCATGGTGCCACGAATTTAAAGCCAACAAAATCCGAGTGTGTGTGAATTTCAGGAAGTGAGACGTGCAAGGAGTAGCTAGCGGCCATCCACTACATGTGTATGTAGTGTGTGTATATATATATATATATGTGTGTGTGTGTGGGGGGGGGGGGGGGTATGTGTGCCTAAAGTGCTTCAACTTTGTGAGGTCCTAATAACTACAGTAAAATGCAAGAATATTCCACTTTATTTATTTATTTACATGGGGAGGTCACTTCATTGTCAAGTTGACACCACGTGCGGACAAAGTTTGCTACCCCTATATTACATGCCATATATAATTTTAAAATTTATGATATTTTTTCTACATATACATAACCATTGATAGTATCTTTTGTATACTTTTTGAAATTTTTAGTCATCTTTATATTTTTTAGTAATTGTTTTAGTTCAATTCTATGTCATTCTAGTTAGAAATGGCATGTTTTATGAAAAAAACAAATCATCAAATTTAGTTACCACTTTTAACTATGTCATAGGTATTGTGTATATCTACTCATGAAAAAAAATTGATAAAATTTTGACCCATTTTGGTGGTGCAACTTACCAAAAGAAGATTTTTTTTGGCCACACGTGGTGTTCAACTTGACAATGGAGTGATCTACCCGTGTTTATTTATTGAGACAAAAGGCCGACAGGCCAGCGCCAAAGCACAGGAGGTAGTTCACCACCTGGCAAGTTTTCCGTCAAGTAGAGAGGAGATTTCACAGCCGGGATTCGAACCGCCAACCTCTTCCTTGAGATTTGGGTATCTCTCCACCATCATCCGGTAGTTTAAGGTCATATTCCACTTTATTTGCAAGTGTGACAAACCCATATCTGATTTATTTTTAATATTAACAAATTCACAAACCCAATTTTGATAATGAGTGTTTCTTCAACATGTTTCATTTTTTTTACCAATCAAAGATAACACATTAGAACAATCCATTAAAATGTTGCTTATAACGAGTAAATGATGTGCTAGTTGCATTCTAACTCATTATGATACTATTTGTGTAAAAACATCAATTATAACCATAACGTTACTCAACAACAACTCGCTACACTTTGTGGCCTTAAATCTTGTGAGCATAAATCCCTTTTAAGTTAGGCGGCGCCACCCTTACAAATTGAAACTATTAAACTTGAGTACTATTAAATTTTACATCACTAAAAAGACAAGTGACTAGCCGGCACCTGGGCTTGCTTTATCGGACATGTCCAACATAATATAATTATGCTGTCATCAACTATTGAGGGCCATGTCAACAATCAATGTTTTGATTGGATGTTGAGTTGGATGGTTGTTGTTAAGGGCCTCATGTGGGAGTGGCTTAAGGTATTGAGGCTTTAAAGTCCTCAGTACCTTACTGTTGCTCTCTAGCAGCTTGGGCAGTAAACAGTTAATGTTAAAAATGCCTAAAATTATGGGAAATTAATTTCATTGAATGTCCAAAAAACTAACATTCAAAGAGCCTAAAATCACAAAAATGCAAGTGACATTCATTGGAATCCAACAAAGTAGCATCAAATAACTTCAAGAGTGTCTTCACACGGCATCAACCTCATTCACGGTCTAAAAACAATACAAGCGTGAATTTGCTCCACAAGTCATATTGACACACTACCATAAAAACGGGAATAAAACAAGCAAACATGAATGAATGTCTAACTTATTTTACATTATTTTTTGAATATGTCAAATTTTAGAATCTTATTTTTATGGGTTGCCTAACTTACTTTTGCACTTTAAGTAGTAAACCGGCTGTTCTTTTCCTCTAAAGTAGGTGGACCCTATTGAAAAAATAATAATTCAAAGTTCTATGTGAAAAATTTCAAGCCAACGCATGTTGAATCTTTGCAATTGGCATGAAACATATGCCCTAGGGAAAATTTGCCCTAGGGAAAATTGAAGAGAAGGCCCTATGGAATTTGTGGCAATTCAACAAGGTCTCACACACAATGTCAAAAGCTTGTTTGAGCTGTCCACGCCATGTGGACGTTTGACTTATTTATTTATTTTTGCATTTTACTTTGAATCATATTCTTTTCATCGGTATGGTTGCATTACTCATCAATATTTTCACAAACACTATGAAAGGATTTGACCCGTTTGTTGAGCGAGAACACCCTTGAGCATTTAGAAGCTAAGCCATGCATCACTTAAATGTACCGGGTGGGGGACGTTAAACACCCCCCCACGAACTTTTCGGACTGTCAGATCCGGGCTGGGGCAGCCGCCCGTCCAGAAAATCTGGATTTTCTGGACCCGCCCGAAAACTGCTGCCCGCCCGCCCGCCCGATTTCGAAAAAAACCATTGTCCTTGCATTCTTGAAGGCCACTTACTCACAAATCCCATATTGAGTGCACTACACCTTCAAGGGCCAAAATCCAATATATATGTTCACTTCCAATTGAGTAAATAAGCAATTGATTGGGGTTTCATTATCAAAGTGAAACCGTCAATAAAACATGTAATTAACTTGGAAATCAAAAATATTACAAAACCCTCACTAGCACTGAGGTTATAATTTTTGTGACTCACAATTTGAAATTGTCTTTGTCATTCTAAAATGACAGTTAAATTTAGTGTGCTGATTTAGTATGTGTATTTTATAATATTTTAGGTAATGCCGTCTACTTTCACAAGTATTCATACGCATTCATTAATCCCAAATAAATCAGAAACTATGCTTACAAAATTAAGTAAAGCTAATTGATTATAAAATGTACTTACTGTAATTAATTAATTATTGGAATTAATTCCAGTGAGTTAATTCTAATAATTAATTTCTGGAATCAATTCCAGTGATTTAATTATAATAATTAATATCTGGAATTTAATTCCAGTGAATTAATTCTAGTAATTAAGTCCAATGAATTAATTCTAATAATTGATTAATGAATGCGTATGAATACTTGTGAAAGTAGACGGCATTACCTAAAATATTATAAAATACACATACTAAATCAGCACACTAAATTTAAGTGTCATTTTAGAATGACAAAGACAATTTCAAATTGTGAGTCACAAAAATTATAACCTCAGTGCTAGTGAGGGTTTTGTAATATTTTTGATTTCCAAGTTAATTACATGTTTTATTGACGGTGTCACTTTGATAATGAAACCCCAGTCAATTGCTTATTTACTCAATTGGAAGTGAACATATATATTGGATTTTGGCCCTTGAAGGTGTGGTGCACTCAATATGGGATTTGTGAGTAAGTGGCCTTCAAGAATGCAAGGACAATGGTTTTTTTCGAAATCGGGCGGGTGGGCAGCAGTTTTCGGGCGGGTCCAAAAAATCCAGATTTTCTGGACGGGCGGCTGCCCCAGCCCGGATCTGACAGTCCGAAAAGTTCGTGGGGGGGTATTTAACGTCCCCCGTACCGGGTTAGCTCCCAGTACGCAAACCCCGTTTAGAAAAGGTGCATCGGTGAGAGATTGAATAATGTTATGATGAGTTTTAGCTGCCCCGGGCTAGATCACATCTTCATTCAGCTGGGTCCCGCCCCTCCCACGCCACTTTCACTGCCCGGTCTTTCTGCCCGCACTTGCGTGGGAACTCTTCCTCATTGGGAACCAATGTGATAATATTTGGTCAAAATTATAAATACTCAAGTTGACATCACTTTCATTATTCCCAACTTAATTGATGGAGTTCCCTTCACATGCCAAAGGAGCTTAATGTCTTAAGTGACCAGGTGTTATTGCATTGGTTCCCAATGGGGAAGAGTTCCCATGCAAGTGTGGGGAGTGAAGGAGGCATGGGAGGGGCATACCCCAACCGAATGAAGAAGTGATCTAGCCCGGGGTGTTTTAGCCAACATTAAGTCAAATAAATAGATGTTATATAACCCTACCTACTAATGCGTTTTAAGACACACATGCCTCAAGGCCTGAATTGATTTTAATCTACCAAACTACACACACAAGTTACTATATTTAAAATAAGGGGATAATAACGCGCATAGTAGTGAACAATGTGCATATAAAGGTGGATGTTTCCAAGGTGGCAAGCGTGACATATGACCACCGACCAACTCAAAAAGCTTCCACAATTGACCGTCAAGGTGTGAACAACAACAAAGTCTATAAAAATGATTGAAAGCCGGATGGGACCCATGGTGTCTATACTAGTATTGCTAAGGTGACCCACATTGAAAGGTTCAAAGAAGTTCAGATCATTGACATCTTCAACGTTACTGTACAATGTCATACTTACACATTGGCTCAGAATTCGGGCGGTGGCCGTGTTAAGGCCCAGGCCAGGTTTATTTATTTTAAATTAAATTAAATTAAATTAAATTAATGATATTATTTTCTAACACTTTATGAACGATGAACGGAGAGAAACATGACCGCTACTTACAGATGAACTTGGTGGAGTTTGAGAAGTAACCCATTGAAGTTACCAATTGAAGTTACCCATTGTTTTAGAGGAGTTTAGAGAATATACTCGAATCGATAAAGAGAATCAATAAAGATGTCTAACATGTAACTGGTTGGGCTTTGAAACACTAGGATATCGACCGATTATGTCCGAATATCTCCCTAGATATTGTTTATGAGTCTCTGCATGTCAATGCACAATGAAGGATGTTGTTTGGTTTTTGGTTTGTTTGTTGGCAATAGGATGTAATGTTTTCCTTAAAATATTGGAGTTAGGGCATAAGGGAGGAGTTGTCATCGCTGATGCGTTGGCAACAACATAGGTTGCGTACATGACATAAGTTTGATGTAGGGTTGGCACACACCTACCAAACCACATTGTTTTGTTGGTTTTTGGGACTCAGTTTTCCAAGTTATTGTCATAAAGGGGAAAATTTACCTTACTATATTTGAAATCATGGAAAAAATAAAAAATAAGAGGGCCCATGGGTCTGATATAAACATGTCTCCTTCTATAGGCTTGTACGCCAAACATCTTGTTTAGTGTGGCCCACATTATTCATCATGGATCCATGTTAATTGCCTTGCAATCACTGGGTGGCGACTTGAGAGGGTGTTATGTGACACTTGGTGTTATGTACAGGACAAGTCATGAAAACCACTCTAATTAACAATTTGAATGTCAAACTAATTGAATGTTTAGTATATAACTAATTTATCTCACCCAATCTCGTTAGATCAATTCAGTGTTGGTAAGATATGATTGCTAACCAAAAAAAAATTAACAATCGGCATGAAAATTGATGGAAATGTTGGAGATTCTTACAAGTTCAAAATTCGCTTTACAAGAAAAAGTGACCCGTGAATCATAATCAGAACCATATAATTAGTCTAAGAATGAGATAAAGTTGGGCAAATCAACCACAAACCTATAAAGGACCTCTTCTTACCATGCCCATTAGCATGGTTGCCACAAATCCTAAGTTGGTTAGAAGTGAATTTACATATAGTGCATTTTATTTCTCAATAAATTTTGAATCAATTACAACAATTTATGTTCACATTCTTAATTTTCAAAATGAGGTTGTAAATATACTGATTATCCCAATTAGTGCATGTTACTATTCGGAGTTATGCAGTGCAATAATGTCTTACTCAAGAGTTTAATTTTTTACTAACGAAGTTCAATAGGTTGTTCGGACAATTTAGAACATATTTGACTTTTGCTTGGTAAATAATATTTCATTCTCATCAAATAGCTATAGCATTGAGTAACCCCGAAGCGTAACGCACACTAATTGGGATCATCAATGTAGTTATATTCTTGTAGTAAGTCATTCTTGAGCTTAGCCACTCCCATCAACTTACCCACTAGGTCTTTGTTTCTTGGGAACATGAGTGCACTATCTGGCACACAAGACCCGAAACCAACACACTATACATTCCTATTAGTGTGGCCCATAATAATTTTCAACCCATGCCAAATCTCTAACTTTAAATTAGTGCAGGCCACATTGATGATTTTCTAGGAAGTGATGTGAGTGAATATTTGGTTTTATGCTACTTTTGACTTTGTGAGGTGATTATATTATTTTACATAAGTTGTTGATAAGAAGTCTCAAGGAAGACTGAGGTGTCGATGTCTTGAACCCATGTTATTTCCATCCCAACTAGACAATTAGAGTGGCACATGTTATTAAGTTCACACTACTTTCCCATCCACACTAATAGGACTATTTATTGTACTATTTTACCATTGTTGTTTCCAGTTGAAGCTCCCAAATGCAAGATTTTGGTAGATAGTGTTGGTTTCAAGTTCAATGTTGGTCTTGGGTATTCGCACCTTGGCGTGTGTTGACATTTGGGAAAGTGGGCATGCCTAATTTTGGTTTGGGGATATCACATAGAACAAAGTTATAGATGAGATCATTGTAGAACACTAGAAGGAAGTCTTAAATCCAAGCATGCATGTGAAGGTAGAAATAGACAGAAGCAATGTCTACAAGTTTTGAACACCAAATGACCTATCAATTAAATAGGTATAGTAGATAGTCCTACTAGTGGGAGTGGAAAATTAGCGTGGGCCCACTAATCTTCTAATCACGGTGGATTTAACTTGGATCCAAGACCCCAAGTCTTCCCCCTAAGTCTTCATGAAGACTTCCGACCATCATATTGAATATTACTTACAAGAGAGATGTAGCACAAAATAATATAATCACCCATATTAATTTTCTAAGAGAAAGAACTAGTAAGATCCACACTAATTTTCTACCATGAATTTTAGCATGGGTTGAAAATTAATGTGGTCCACATTAATTCTTAGGATGGGAATTCATGTGGGCTCTAGAAAAATTACTGTGACCCACAATAACATGACTATTTGGTGTCTTGATCATGAAGACATACATAATCAGAACATGTGAGCATGCCCAGGTTTGTGATAGTCTAGCAACACTTTTGGTTATATTGTACCTACATGCAACACTTTGAAAATGCAAAACTTATTCATATTTTGTCCAAATTATACATGCTTAAAGACTGAGATGTTGTGATCTAATTTTACATCAACACACTATGAGATGATTAGAGTCACATGAGTTATGGTTTTGGTTTAGGGAATCTTCAATGTGGGTCATGTCATTTACATCTAATTTGTAAAAGTCCAAGGGTAGAGCACTTTCCTTACACATGCATTTTGGCACAGAGAGGGAGTCATCATATACGAGCACACCTCATTCATCACACATAAAAACCCTAAAATAATATGCAACCTGAAGGTTAATGTATTTATTGGATTTGACACCGGAATTAGTTTTGAAGACCCCAAATTAGTCGACTCCAAGTCGTTTGAGATGAATCAACCACATATTCTATAAGGGGTCGTGCGTTTATGTTCGATGGATGAGAGGTACACTTGTATGCAATAATTTCCCTCTCTCCAGTTTTTGCCATGATAATAGAGGAATTCAAAGAGCTAATAATGCCTCCATTTCGATGTTCTTTCTACTAGGTTTCAGAAAGATTGTCCATGCTTGAATGATCTGACATTCATGTGACGCATCTGTTCTCTACATCTATACATTTGAAGCAAACTAGATATCAAACACCATATGTTTGTGAATGCAATCCTTTTGTGAGCTATTGTGAGATCCAAAGGTCAAGGCAATTTTTAACATTTCACCAAGTCATCAAGGGGAGAAACTATGTGCAATCAATCGTATATTTTCAGCACAGTTCCAACACCTAAAAAGATGAAATGGGAGAGGACGCAATATGGCACTTGATATGATGAAGGCCTCAACAGCAGAAAAATTGACAAGCAGCACATGAAAATGAGAATCTCATCATCAAGTTAGCCTTTGTAATGATCAGATTCAACAGATTTGTATTGAAATTAAGGCAGTAATTTGCATATAAATACCAGGAGCTCCTTGAGCAGCACAAGGAAGGATCAGGGTCCAGGGAAACAATCTAGGAAATTGATCCACCTGCTCTGCAGAATTGGCCTTGATTAAGCAATGCACACATGTACACATGTGCACATCTGCTTTAGGCGCCCTTTACACTAGAGTTTGAGGGCCTAAGGGACCAAGGAAGTTGGAATGGATGACATATCCATAGAGTCCTCCATAGTATGCAGTGGAAAATGTTTCATGGTCTACCAGATTTTTTATCCATCCCTCCTCAAAGGTGGGTCTAACACAAAACCAGGAGACCATGACACTACAAAATCTCACAAGCTGTGATTTATTACCACTTATTGTGAAGGGCCCATATGAATAGGATAGTACTGAAATAGCATTTGGTTGAGAGCCCAGTTGTGTATGTCTTCATGCTACACTTGAAGGCCCATGGTGTAAAGTGACCCTTAGCAACTTATAAGACATGACATTTGCACCTCCTTAGCAATTTTAGCTATGGTGCAGTTCAATAATTGCTGACCTTGCCACCATTAAAACTCACTGAAGTAATGAATGACACAACACACTCCTAAACAAAACTTCATAATGAACCACTTCTTATTAGGAGGATTCAGTTCTTTATGTAGTCCTGACATTTGATCTTGGATTGACTCCACCATTTGATGAACTCAAAAGTCTCTAGATAGGTGACCAAACAACTTGAACAGAATAGTATACAGAAGGAAATAACATGCTCTGTCATGATTCTGTATGAGGACATCCCATGGTATAGTTCCTAGCTTGTTGCATTATTTCCGTGGAAGTAACCACATCGTTCTGCCTGTACACTCTTATTGCAGCACAAAGGCCACAAATTCCAATTAATTTTTGCTACCCCTTTACAAGATTATTTTTGCCAGCTTCCATAACTTCCTACGTTTAGGGTTTAGTGACAAGTACCTACCTAAAAGCTATCAATCATCTTGCTATGTGATGTCCTCTGCTAAGCTGACATGGCACATTACATGTATCTCTCTCTCTCTCTCTCTCTCTCTCTCTCTCTCTCTCTCTCATTAACAATGATAATTCAAGTATACTTGAAAAAAACAGAGGGAGAACATCTGTGTGTAATATCCAGTCCCTTGCAATAATAACAATTTTTGAGCTGGTGGATGAGATGTGGGACTTTCCTGGACATCTGCAATCTTCCGTTGCCCATAAAATCTACTTGAGTTTCCGAAAGCTGGAATGGTGTAGCAAGGGTTGTAAGCTGTTGGGTGCAAATTTCCTTGCAAACAAATAGCAAATTTGACCGGGTTCACCATTGTAAATGCACCCTTGATTCTCCCGAGTGGCTTGGTAAAATGCTTCAGCGTCATCTTTCCCGAAAATCCCCGGGTGTGAACCGCCTTTTGACCAATCAACCGCTGTGACACTCCGCCTCGCGATTTTATCCTTGAATTCTATGTACATCATGGTGGGGATGTAATGCTCATCCACGTAGCACGGGGGTTGACAAAACTTACGAAACTTGTCGTAATATTTCACGTCAGAGATGATGTAAATCGCCAATTTTCTTTCAACCTCAAACCACTGCGCGCCTTTCCTCCACTGCTCGAGTGGAACCTCAGGTAGCATGCGTTGATCATACCTGCCCCGGCCATGGGGCCCAGGATCGTCAAACACCCCAATGAAACTTTCTTTTGAGTTCAAGAGATAGTTGTAGGTGAACGTGAAATTCCATAGCGGTGCACAACTCTCAGAGATGAGTACAAACCGCTCGTTATCTTGATCGAGAAGTGCGTTTGCTAACAAACGTCTTTCCGCATCACACATTGATATATCGCCCCACTTTGTCTCCTGCACAATTTTCAATCAACAATCAATTATCAGAGACATCCATTACGGCAAACAACTATACATCCTTTCTCTCCTCTGGACTTTAGAGCAGCATTTAAATTGTTGAGGAAGCCAAGCTTTACAGCAAAGAACCTGGTGCTTATAGCCAAAAGACAATACTCTCTTCACATCCATGATATCCCTTTCCATTTCTGGTAACCTTGCTTGCACACCTCTTAGATTCAAATGCAATTCTTGCAATTTGAGCCTTCCCTGACAAAATGCTTGCACATCCTCGGAATGATTCCAATTGCATGGAATCTCAGCACAACTACTTCAAAAATGGTAATGCACCTGTGTTTAAAAGCATTGCCAGCATTTACCACCAGCTAGTTGTAAAACTGTGTGCACTACTGTTGTAATGGAGCCATCTAGTCTAGGTTGGTTACATCTAACAGCTGTAGAGGTAGGTTCATAGTGCAAATGTATGTGGATACAGACCCCCCACTCAACAATTAAAGGCCTAAAGTCTGCAATGACTTTGCGGATTTATGTAGACCGCATATGAATTTTTTATTTTTTTATTTTTTTTCTTCTGTGCACTCATACATTTGGCGAGCTTCAAGAATTTTATGGATTTCTTTCGACTTCTGTAAGGTCGCCAACAAAAGAGAGCCTTACTAGAAGTAGAAGTGTCGCTTTTACACACTCATGGTTTGACTCACCAGAGCACCCCAAATTCAACTCAAAATCGAGAGCAACCCACCAAGAAGAGTAGGGAAAGGAGGGAGAGAGACGAACCCGGCTGAGTACATGGCGACCAAAGAACACTGATGTCGGTTGCTCACTGGGCTCGTAATCAGGAAGAGAGTGAATGTAGATATTGAAAAGGTCTTGGTGGCCTTTAAAGAATTTCTCCCAGAGAGGGGCAAGGGGGATTGCTCCCACAGTCAGAAACATGAATGCAACTTTCGGAGTTCGCCGCACTGGCAACCCGGGTCGGTGGGGTACCATGGACGCCCTCCACAGAAGCTCCTCGTCTCCCATGTTATGGTGAAATGACTGCCAATCGTTGGCAGCAATGACATGTAAGTGCACATGTTGTTGATGAGTTGAGGGAGCTCCTGCCATGATGAGCGAGGACATCATTCCATCCCTGAAGTAGCCCATCAAGTGCAGGCTCGCCACGATCCCAAGTAACACTCCCACACCCAAAGTGAGAAACAGACAGAAGATCTTGGACAGCTTTGTAGGCCATTCGCGAATAGATGATCGACCATTTTTCCCCTTTTCTACTGCACCAACTTCGTCCACCGTAGAGGCTAACCCTACCCCTCTACTCTGCATCTCGTTAAGTAGTTTCTTCAATGCAGCTTCAATGTTGCTAGTTTTTTGATGCTTGTGCGGATGTTCACAAACATGGAGTCTGGGATATGCTGTTCACAACCATAACTGTTTGTCCCCCACCAGGCTTCAGTTCTTCACATTGCTCTACTTCAGTCCCTTCATAAGCAACTGCAACAAGAAACTGAATTAAGGATAGAGAGCATTTCTACTACACATTTGTCAATTCATCACCAAACATCTTTCTCCATGAATTCACAACATCTGAACAGAGTTAAATTGACAGTAGAGTTATCCTTGGAGTCCATGGGACTTTCCACCGAGAGTTTGTCCCCTATAATTGTCCATTGGCTGGTTTGCATACAATATCAATACTTCCATTCCACATGTGGTGCATGCTCAGAGGTTGAGTTTGAATTAGAATAAAAAACAACCTATTTAGTGAGGTTTATTAAGGGCTATACTCATTTAAGCACCTCTTGGTATGCCAAAATGAGCTTGACACTAAATGAACCGATATAGAATGTTCTACATTTAAAGCTCCACTTTTCCTTCAAGCCGGCACCGCAAACCTACCGAACATGGAAGATGTTGTACGCAAAAACAACGAATTCCCGACCAAAAGTCGTGTTGAGTTAGAGGATAACTCTGGTACCAGTGCCCTTTGTGCTCATTTTGGTGGAAAACAGAAGTTCTCTAAGGTTCACTTGGTCAACTACATAGAGCATGTCTGACAAAATTGCAAGCTGCCATTGAATAAAATACAGCAATCGAAAAAGTTTTTAGCAATGCTCTGCAAGTATTCTTAACAATGCCATTGAAGAATCTCAAGCTTCAGTTCTTAGCAATGTTTTCAGTCCCAACTTCATAACCAGCTGCAACCAGAAACTGGGTTAAGAAGAATAGAGAATAATTCTACAACACATGTTTCAGTTTGTCGATCCACATCCTTCTCCAAGATTTTTCACAGCATCATCAAAACAGAGCCAAATAGACATTGATACCAGTGCTCTTTATATTTCACGTGGTAGCGCTTCTGTAAGATTCAATTGTTTAACTACATGGAATAGCGTATCTAACAGAACATTGCAAACGTCTCGCCAGTACTTTGGAAGGCAATTGGTAGAATGGAAAGAAAAGTTGTAACGTACGTCCAAAAATTCCATACGTTCAAACATATTTATCTGAATACTCAAGTATGACAGAAACTTAACTATGCGTGCCATCCTCGAGATGGCATAATTTGAAGACGATTTTCGACCTTAAAAAACACCTAAAGATTGTCTAAACAACCTGGAGAGAGACCTCTTCGCCATACTTCGGGCATTCGACACACTTCGCAAGCATCGGTGCTGATGAGTACAATCATCAGCTGAGAAGAGACAAAAATTAGGTCCTCCTTTGAGGCATGTCGTCTCTCGAATTCACTAAGACATAAATTCGTGACTCCCATTCGAATTGGATTATTTTTCCCTTAAACAATATCATCCGGTCGACTCTTCTGCCATAGAATCAGCTTTGACAAGACTCACCATTGAAGATAATAAGATAGATGTTAGCCGACAGAACCTCAGACCCCACGTTCACATGCACATCGTCATTTTCTTCTCCATCGCCGATCTACCAAGCCAAGCTCACTCATTCTTCTCCTTCTTCTTCGCAACACCTGACCTAAAGAGCCTCAAGATCAATAAACCTCTGCAATTTAAAAAATCCTTGGAAGTGAATCCTCGGCCTGTCTGCTTCGTCGTCCTTTCCCAAAACCTATTTCTCCACAACTGTAAGCGCCACTCGATCATCAGTCAACAAAACATGGCGGACCCACACTCCAATTCCTTACACAAACCTAATTTCCAGGAACAACACCAAAAGCTCCAATCCCAAGACCTTCCGACCTCCTTACCAACCATTCCTGCATCATCGTCCTACTAATAAGCTTGCTGCTCCCAAATTCCAAACACCAAACAACCAAACAACCAAACAACCCAACATGCAAACATGCAAACATGCAAACATGCAAACATGCAAACATGCAAAATTGAAGTGACCAAGTTTCTCCGGACTTGTGCAGCAGGCATGACATTCCTGCCATGCTAATTCGGGGGTCAATCATCGCTGGCCTCCCTCGGAGGTGTCAGGTGTCCCCTTAAACCCCCTTAAACCCAGGAGCTCTTTCTAATATAAACTTCAAGAAGTGTCCGCGTGCTTGCTATGGCCCATGATTTCGTTGAGGCCGTCCATCTGGAAGTTGCTGAGGGCTTCATTGACTCAGGTTGATGGACGAAACACTTGATGGAAACCCTCCATTTACTGAAGTCAAGTCATCTGTCACGAATTGTAGCCCTTCGTTTCTTTTCTGCGGATCTGCAGGTGGGGCCCCAACTTTGCTTCTAGATTCTCGCCTAGCTACCTACTTTACCTTATTTAAGTAGAGCCACAGGCTGAAACATTGAATTGCACATCTTCAATGATATGTCTGGTTTGAAGAATCACAAACGCTCCCCAGAGCAGTGATCGGGGAGATTTTTGGGCATAATCGGTTGAGATCCTGATGTTTTGCAAGTCCAACCGGTTACATGTTGACATCCTCTGGTTTTCATTTATTAAATTAGGGAATACTCTATAAATTCCTCTAAAATGATCGGTAATTTTCCTGCAGTCCTGAACTTCAACCGGTTATTTCTCAAACTCAATTGGTTCATCTGTAACTAACTGTTGGTTCTCCCTGATCATTGCCTCGGAGCATTCAACATTGAGTGAGGGATGTTTGACTTCTGTGTGAACAGACAAACTTAAGTATTGGGTTGGTTTGGTTCAATAGAAATGCATGCACGGAAGCCAACTTCAAATATACTCAATGTTTGCCTAAGGTACGTGCAGTAACTCACAAAAATGAGTCATAGAAATAAAGCATTTCAGTTCACAGTCCAATGTCGTTCATTTTCACATATTTATCACTAGTATCATTTTCAATAATTTATGGAGTGTATGTGTCAACTTTTTACAATGTTGATGGTGAAGGGCACTAGATGGTATACAAAGAACACACCAATACATGATAAAATGATTGTCATTTGCAAAGAAGGTTTTTATAATATATGAATCTATATGCATAGACAAGACCATAATTGAGTCTTTTGGATAGTGAAGTTTAATATCATCCCAAGAACTTTAAATCGAAATCCATTTACTCCCCAAATCATATGTGCTTTTCGATTTAAAGTTCTTGGGATGATATTATACATCACATACTACAAGTTTTTTTTGCCTCATCGTCAAACTATGGACCTTGAACTGAAATGATATGACTCAATTTTGTGAGTCATTGTATGTGGTCCTAATTTGGACTCTTTAATTGAATTGGGAATTGTTTCATCCAGATGGCATTTGTAAAACACACATATTGTCATTTCAAGTTTCAAGAAATGGAGTCGAGATGCCGAAGTTATACTCAAGAGGTCAAAGTGAAGATTGCTCTTTCTCTTTGCTCCTAGTTTGCGTGTGAACTATTAAACTAAAATGATACCTATATTTTGAGCACATGGTCCAATATCATCTTAACACATGGCTTATTGTTGTTTGCTTGTTAACTACAAGCCTTGTCGCATACCACTCTTAAATAGGCAACTGATTGTGAAGAGTGATCGTATGAGACACACAGACCTCAGCTAGAAGATGAAGTGATTAGTGTGCCATTACAGATTTGTTATATATTACTATAGATTACTACAGAAGTAGGTAAATTTTTGTCAGAGGCATAAGAACCTTGACAAATAGAGCGTGACAAGTGGCAAAGGTGGGCTAAAGGTTAACAAATCATATGAATGACATATTGCTACATGCAATGATTAGAAATAGGTGACTGGGATCCAATGACAAATTGAGGCGTTGCAATCTTTGTGTCTCCAGTGCATCAGAGCAAATAAGTCCAAAGCCCTGTTTCTCATCATTTTGTTCCCTGATTCCATATGCCCTGCAATCATTCATTGTTCGTGCAAGTCTTTTATTGAGCTATTGCATGATGTGAACCGCTCAACTGCCACAAGGCCTCTATAAGTTACTTCGAGGGTTTCTCATTCAACAATTGGTCATAAAGGAACAGTAGCTTGCAACTCTGAAATTCAGGCAGTCAGTCACCTACTGTTGGTGAAAGTTGCTAGTAATTAACATCATGCATCATGTATTCAGCCTATCCCTGTTCATAATATAGTCCACAACATGCTTGGTATAGGTTGACCTGGGGACCTACTCTTTGTCAGCAATAAAGTATCACATACAGTCCTTCAGAATGGTTAGAACAAGGTGCGTTTCACACTCCACAAAACAACCCTTAATGCATGCAATGGGCTGATCAACCTAAACTCCCAAAGAGAACTTTTACATAACTCTATGCTATTGATTTTTCTCTTACACGCCAAATAACCATTCATGGTAGAGATGCCGATTGAAACGGTTTGCAAATGATATGCAGCTGCAAAACTGCTTCAAACTGGTGAAGTTGCTAGTACTTCAGGTTGTACACATGACCAATATTCTTTGCTCCACTCTATTGAATTGGCCCTTGTACAACTTGAACAAGGATATGCCAGTTGACAATAGTTTGCAGCTTACTGTGGCAAACAAGCTTGCCTATACCTTCTTGGGTGTGCACCCATTTATTTTACCCCATATTTCTTTCTGGAACGCCTACATCTATATAAAGCAACAAGTGCCAGAAGATAGACCATAACATGCCAGTAAGTACTTTTAAAATTGTTCAGCAGCTAGAGTTGCACACAATACTTTTCAAAATCCAAATTGAACACTGGATTACACAGGTAAACCAGCATCTTTTGTGTCTATTATACTTCCGACTCTTGAGTGCCCTCGTCGGTACTGGAGAGCAGTGGAGGCCAAACCTACAAGATCGTTACAAGGGTTTTTTACCACCTACGAATCATCATCAGAATCCTTTCCATCTCCTTGTTCATGTCGCAAAAACATTCTCTCGATATAATCTCTTTGAACTCTCTCCTTCACTGCAGCGCTGTCTTGTTCCCCAGGACCAGCAAATACAGGCCCAATCTGACTCAATACCAGTGCCACATCTGCATCAGCCAGGTGAGTGTGGTATGTCAGGGAGAATTCTCATATTTATGCTTATCACATTACTTAGGCTCCCTTGATACTAGAGCTCGAGTTGAGAACTTGAACTCATGATTTCAGGAGTTTGATAATTAGAGTAGACAAACTTTCACCCAAAGCTCAAACTATTAAGACCTTCACCAATCTACAAGCTCTCAATAGTTTGAGCAAGTGTAAAGTAGCTATGCTCAAAGTCAGATATCAAGAGCGGAAAGATACTAAACAAAAAAGGCATTCCATAAAATGACTTGAGAGCTTGTCGTAATCGCTCCACATGGGATCCATCAACGCACCATCTAAGTGTTGCAAGCCTGCTAAGAATTTCAAGCTCTCCAGTTGAGAGCTCATGTGTAAAGTGGATTTGAGTGAACAAGCATGCATAAGAGGCTCCATGCCAATGAGAAGGCATGTTTCTTCAAGCTCTCAACTCGAGCTCTAGTGTACAGGGGGTCTCAAAAACAACAAATACAACTATGCAGCTATGACTTTTGGCCACTAACCTTCGGGTGTGCACCTTGACCCTCCAAATGTGTGCAGGCCCACCAATGTTGCCTTCACATTGGTATTATTATACACTAATACAGTTGGAAGGTTAATATCTGGGTAGTTCTTTATGCATTCTGTTGATACAATCTTCACAAACTTAGTACTTGGATATTTTGCTGCTAGCTCATTGAGGTGCTGCCCGAGCAGGTCACACACAGCTAACCTGCCAACGCAACAAAAGAAATCAGTAAACTTTAGTTAAGAGGAAAATGTCAGACTTAGTATATCCCATGACACACTGATGCACTTCACCTCTCACACAATAGAAGGCAATTGCTATCACTTCACAGGCAACGACCAATTCTCAAGAACTTTCTTAGTTTATGAGAAGCACACTTTTAATGGACGTTTAAAACAGGGTAATTGTGGATGTGGTTGTGGTATTACTTTCTTTGGTTCATAGTAATTGACAACCACAACCACCCTCTACCCCATCAACCCTGCTACTCCACATGGTTAACCGCCCTTAGGGTGGTTGTTCATGCTCATGTGGCACCACTAGAGAGTGTCAAGGCCAAGGTCCAGGGTGAAAATTGAGAAGGCAACCACTTTAACACTACAATCTAAGGCCAACAAGGATTATAATCACTTTAATTTCTATAATCTCGGGTCCAAGACATTCCCAATAATATATTGTGATTTGGAAGATCGACATAACCACAACCACAAGCATGCACACTACAAGTGCAGATGAAAAGAACCGTACTTGTGGTATATTTTGGTGGTTAAGCACAACTACAACCACAACCACAACCATAACCACAACCACCTTTGTGATACAAACTGCCCTTCAGAGTGCACATGCCAGAGTGAAAGGTGGTGTGAAGTAGAAAATCTAACCCATCTTTGTAAAGATGGACGATGACCCAAACATCTGGCGGTGCCTGTGAAACCTCCCGCACAAAATCAGAACCTGAAATTGGCTGCACAGACCCGAAACGGGCTCTCCTGGACACATTTGTCAGCTCGGCCAGCCTCTTTTTTCTGCCAACATCACAAACCTCCATCTCCATCAAGAAATGCAACATTTACTCTATTCCAATGGATGCCAACAAGTCTACACTGTAAGTCTCATTCACATTTCAAAAAGAAGAACTCATCAATATTTTCGTTGAAAACTAAAACAATTCCACCTCAAAAGGAAGAAGGGAGCTGACAGCTTAAATCTAGGAGGAAAAACCTCAAAGCTTGTAGGAGAGACAAGACCTTCAGATTTCAGAAGAATAGACTTCTTGCTTGAGTTTTTTTTTTTTTTTTTTTGATTAATGTTCATATTGCATAAATTGCAGGAGAAAACTTAAGCTTCTGCAAGCCTTAGGGTTTCATTTAAAAGGTCTTCTTACTGATTAGTTTTTATATATGATACATGTACACATTGTGTTAACTTGTATTTGAAAAAAACCTGCAGGTTTATAAATGATAAATGTAGACATTGTGAGAAGAGAATTTGCATGAGAATTCGAAAAAATGGATCATACCGGTTGCACACAGAATCCAGCGGTATTGGAGAGAATCCAGCGGTATTGGAGTGAATTGAGAGAATCTGTAGGTGTGCATTGAACCTCAAAGCTTATTATAGGAGGAACTTTATTGGTGTTCTATGAATGATTCATGTGCACATTGTGTGAGTTCCATGGGAAAACCTAAGCTCCTCTGCAAGACCTTAGGGTTAAGAAAAACTGCGGGTTTATAAATGATGGTAGATGTGCACACTGTGAGAATAGAAATGCATGTGACTTCAGAAGAATGGTACATGCCGGTCACACACAGAGCCCAGCGATATTGGTAAAAAGGAGGAGATCAAAAGTGAGAGAACCTGTAGTTTTTGCATTCATTACACACAAGGAATTAGGGTTACTCCATTTTCAAAGTGTTACGTACCGGTACTCCTCAAGAAACCGATCATCGTCTAAGGAAGGATCGTCGGCCAAATCCTCGAGCTCGTCGACTGACTTCTCTTCCAGCCACGCTCGATCCTGGGGGCCACTTTTGTGGTCGGATTCCGGGGTCCACCCCGGCGTTGGCTTCGGAGGCGGCTTCTCGGGCAGGTTACCAAGCTTGCGCTGCAGATCGTCCCACTGCGTGCTTGTCCCCTCCACATCCTTGTAAATGTAATGATAATCCCCCATCCTCGCACAATCCTGAACCCTTTGCTCCCCTTCCTCCCCTGCTTCACAACAACAAAAACAACAACAATAAATGTTCGTCGGTATGTATGTTAGAGCCAAACCCTAATTCATCTCTCCTCTCCCTCTCCTCTGCTTTCACGACGTACATGAAGATTATTTGTCAGCTTTTATCGGTCGCTAGATTATGTATGTCTGTGGCAACCTTATTGATTATGTTTCTTGTATTGATTGTACAAGTAGTGTTGATCCCCCAATCTCGGACAACCTACACCCTTGGGTCCTTCCTTCCTCCCCTGCTTCACAACAACAAAATGCTCGTCGATATGTATGTTTGAGCCAATCCCTAATTCATCTCTCCTCTCGTCCTAGCTTTCACGACAATACGTGAAGATTATATGTCAGCTTTCAAATCCCTGATCTCATAACCTGCTTGTCATTATGTTGCCAGATCCTTTTAAAACCCTGATTCTCCTCATTCCCACACTTCCCTACCTCCCTCGCCTTCACAACAGTAAAAAAAATCGGTCGCTAACTTATGTATGTTTGCGACAACCTTAATGATTATGTTGCTTATGTCTTATTGTACATATAGTGGTAATCCCCCGCCTTCGGACAACCTAAACCCTTTGATACCGTTCCTCCACTGATACACAACAATAACAACAACGAAATGTTCGACGGTATGTATGTTTGAACCATCCCTAATTCATCTCTCCTCTCACTCCTCGGCTTTCACGACAATACATGAAGATTATCTGTATGCTTTCAAAACCTTGATCTCAAATCCCCATTTCCCTTCATTGACTGTGTTGCTGGATCCTCTTAAAACTCCGGTTCCCCTAATTCCACCGTTTACTGCCTTACCTCCGCTTCACAACAGTAAAAATATCAGTCACTAACTTATGTATGTTTCTGTCAACCTCGATTCTTCGACTCTCTTCCCTACCTGACGACAAGCAAACGATTCTCTTTGTCCTCAGAAAACCCTAATTCCTCTATTCCGAATCCTGTGCTTACGGAGAACAACTCACCAAAAGTCGGGGAAATTTCAAGCACGCGACGCCTCTTTCTTTCTTCTGTAAGTTAGCCGACCTTACGAAAGATGATCAGAGCTCGCTCTGTTTGCTTCCGAAGTTTTCGCTGGGTTTAGCATGGCACTTAAACCAAAGTAGGACGTCCCTGGCCTTTTTGCATTTCCTGAGTTATTTAAACCTATTAAGTTCGTGGTCTCAGAATTGGTTGGAATTATCAATTTTTGGTAGGAGACTATTTTGTAAGGCATCTCTCTTGCTTTTAAGTTAGATTACACAGGAATGTATCGTGTGCCAGACTGTAACTGCTGAATATTTGAACAGTTGCATTGCAACATCGTTCATTTCTAGTATGTTTGTCTGTCCTTTTTGCAAATCTGTCATATTGCATTCAAAACCGTACACCTAAGGTCACACAATCTCGGTTGAATCATGTACTCTAAGAACTCAAATTCACCTGTGTTTGGGAGACATCCAAGTGCCAATTTCCATAAATGAAGTACGTGAAATTTTGAAAGCTTCATGGAGATCCACACACCATTGGCTACAACAAAGTTGCTAATTTAGGAGAGGTGCTCCAAAGGCAACAACAAGTGTTTGAAATACATGTGATGAAAACCGGTTTCATGAAGGTTTACAACAACTCAAAGACCTGATGACTAGCAGCGAAGAAATACACATTCAAGCTACAAACCATTACTCAGTTCTTTCGCTAGGCTTCTTGATATTGTTTTCAATATTACACTGAACCTGAAAATTCTATTGTGTGAACAAATGGGACCCAAAGCCTTGTTGCACATTTACATATGAATAAATCACTACCAGATGAGCTGGCTGCCCTCCTAGAAGTAAATCTGTGCAATAATTGCACTTCTCGGTTGTGACCGCAATTAGAAGCAGTCCGTTGATGCAGTAACTTAAGGGAAATATATACCTCCACGACTTTCTGGATTTGATTAGTATTTTGAACTGGTAGAAAATCCAAAATCATGTTTCTTGGTAGCTGGTGCAAAAGTGACATTTTGGTACATTCAAGTGTCCATTGCTGCACTGCCTAAGACGACCTTGAAGGGGGAAAAAATCAGGTCCACAGTAGAGAGTTAAAGTATGTGGTCCAGTAAACTCTTTTGTGAAATCCCTGCTTCTTCAGCATGTCTAGAGTTTTTATCTCGCTGTTGTCCAGACATTAATGCACCACGTGTAAGTGAATTCATTTTCTTCCTAAGTTGAGCTTGCTCGATAAATGCATCAATGAGCATTTTTCGCATCACAGCTTCACTTCCTCCCTTGTGAGCGGCTGTCATGTTCTTATTGTGAGGGTTGTTGCCTCCAGAATCACCATTACTCCGTTGTTGTTGTTCAAGTGATGACCAGTCTGCTGATGACTGCACCTTTTGAAATTCTTCATCCTCCTGTGCTAGCAACTGGGCCTGCAATACAGAAGACCCCACAAAGTTTCTTGTTTGAGTGGTTACTTACTCTGAGAAGAAGTGCCAAGCTGAACCAAACTACTAAGGTGAAAGTGCATCCATGTAAACACAGAAGAGTTTCACAGATAGGCACAGTATTCACATCTGAAAATTTATTCTACTGTGTGCATAAAGATCCTTTAACTCAATGGTACATTTTGCTGGGGGTCGGTCCCTTACGATTTTCAGTAGTTGCTTTGCAAACAATATCAATAATTCCTTTCCACTTGCGGTGCATGCTCGGAGGTAAGTGGTTGAATTTGAATGAAGAGCAACCTGTTTCAGTTCATCGAGGACCAAACTCATCTATAGCACCTCTTGAGGGATGCCAAGATGAGTTTGACCCTCACTGTAATGATGAAGAATGTTGTTCATTCAGCTTTACACTACCAAATATGGAAGGTGTTGTATACCCAAATCCCAACCAAATGTCCCATTGAGTTAGAGGATAACTCTATTGGCACACAGAGATTAGACCCCAGAATGACTCATCTTATCCCATCACCAATTCTTTGTTGGTGTTGCTTCACATTGGCAATGGCGATAAGTTAGTAGTGTCTTTAGTTGGACATTGGCAGTATGATGATGGCATGATAACTTTAGGGCTACCAAAACAGGAGCCAAATAATTAACCATTGGTAATTACCTCCGCAAGGAGAAGCCCAATACGACTGTCTGAAGTAGAAATAAAATCACATGCATCAGTTGTTCTTGCAGAGCCATCCTTGTCCTCTTCTCTTGCCAGAACATCCAGACTGCACTCTTGTAAGCGCTGCCGCAACATCGCAATCTCATGCAAAAATTTCGCTCGAAACACATTTGCCGTCTCTTGCTTTTGCTTCTCTTCTTGCAACCTGACCTGAAGATTTGCCATATTTGTATCCCATACACACAAATGACTTAGGAATTAGAATTTCACTTCCTGCTGCTGTTAAACTCCTACAAAGACCCTGTGCAACTTTCAAAAACAGAACCCAGGCAAACAAACATACTTTCTGAAGGAACTAAGGAAATTATTTACATCTGAGAAGTGTTGCGCAATTCTCACCTCCATGGCTACCTTAGCCTGCATTGCCTGCTTCGCCTCTTGCTTGACTTCCATCTGCGAAGCTCGAAGAGATTTTATTTCTTTAGCTAACACCTGCACCCACTAACAAGTTCAGGTTTCTGTACACCAAGCAAAAAATCCGCTCCATGTACTTTGGTTTACTTTAATAACTATTTACACAGCATTTAAATTATCCTCTCTACCTTCTTGTCCGCTCGTGCTTGGGCATCCACAGCATCTCGCTCTTGTTGTAGAGAGTGTAGCTGCTGATGAACATCCACCAATTGTTTCTCAACCTCTTCACATCTGGAAACTGCCTTCTGAAGACTCTCCTCTAATTTACTTTTAGCATCCTGCAGGATTTGCAAGAAGGTTATTAGTATCAGATGGCACAAACATAACCATGTGTGTGTTTACCATTTTCACTTTGATTACTCTGTCGATTTTGAGACATAGGTGCGCTTGATGCACTCTGCTGTTTAGCACCATCCTTAGGCCTTCTCACTGGGACCCTCAATAGGAAAATTGGATTGACAGTTTCATCAATGTGATAAACTTTCAACAATGTTCACTTTTGCCTTGTTCACATGCCACTCAGAATCACAAACAATTACCTACATAATTTGTATCAACTGACACCTTTACAGACTTTAAAAGTTATAAGAGGTGCTAAAATGAGTTTGGCCTTTAATGAACCAAAATAGGTTGCTCTTCATTCAAATTCAACACTACCTCAAAGAATGCACCACAAGTCAGAAGAAATTGTTAGTATTGTACGCAAAGCAAAAAGTCCTGTTGAGTTATAGCATAACTCTGTTCTCAATAACAGCTATAAAATCCACACAAAACAGGGATTTATACCAGTTCAGACTGAGCAGTCTCTTCAGCAGACTGTAGTGCTACTCGAGATTCTTCAAGCTCCCATTGCAAGGAGGTCACTCGCTCCCGTTCCAACAGTACAGCTCGCTGCAATACATCCCGACTCTTCCGCCGCATTCCATCTAACTCACCCTCTAAGTCCCTCACCTTCAAAATGCATAGACAGACCACTAACTCATCAGAACTTCAATTTCATATAGCACAGTTATTAGATTGATGAGTTAGAGGTTTTAGTTTACAGGTGACAGTAGGTGAATATGAGTGGATGTTTACTTTTCAGAAAAAATGAGCTGTGGAGACACAAGGTGTGATTCCACCAAACTATTCAAGTTATTGTACTTCTGGTTCGGGCCCACTTTCAACAACACCTACAAATTTTGTTAGTTTATACAAACAACTACTGCTTGTGCTTGAAGAGCAGATTGAACCTCAATGATTTTCCCTCCAATTGGTGCAATCTGTGGAGTGAAGACAAAATTTATGGATTATAGTGGAAAGTTTATCGAAAAGTAATTGCCTCCTATAAAACCTCTCACATGCTTTGGCCTTAATTCTCAGGCTCCCAGTGCCAGAGTAAGTACAAATAAATAGAACCAAAAAAAGTAAACTACAACCATTGCAACTACTTGTATCATAGTAATTGGGCAAGGTAGACTAGTTTGTGGTTGTTCTTGTCATCAAAGCACCTTATCCCTCCTTATCCCTTTGAAATAGAACCAAAGACAGTAAACTACAACCATCAACCACCTGATGGTGGTTGTATGTAAACGCAACTACAGAATGCCCATTGCAACATCTACACACCCATGAGAGGTTCCCTAAGGCAACAATCACCTTTGTGGTGAGAAACTCCTTTACAGCAGTTTCTTGGTTCAGACGAGCTAGCAGATCTTCCATATCCGTTTTCACAACTGCCAGTCGCCTCTGCAAAACCATCATCACTCGCCTCACCTTGCTTCGTTGGTCAACCGGCAAAATCAACCCTACCCCTTTCAAGTATTCTGATTCTGCTCCTGATACACTGCCACCTTCTCCATTACTGCGATCGGTAGCAGAATACCCCCAAAACGAAGTCTCTAGAGGCGCATCCACTGAGACACCTCTGGACAACTCACTTCCTGGAGCAGAACTCATCTCACTCACAATGCTTTCCTGTGACGGCCTGCGTCTGTGGCGAGGTATCATTCTGCCCAAACCCGCACTCAACACATGTCTCGAGCTCGACTCTTCCAAGTTTTCGCCTGCCAAACCACTCTGATTTTCTGCCCCTGCACTTTGTTCCTGCTCGACTTGAACTTCCTTCTGTGGAACTTGCTGCACAATGAGCACAACAAGCACAGTAAGCATAGTGGTCAGACTAAGCCATTTTGCCAGCGTGTCTATTCTAGATTGGCTACAAGGAGACATATTATCGCCCATGATGGATGACCCACTACGTTTGGACACATGCTGCCTTGCCATCGGCTGTAGTAGGTACCCATTACCTACCTCACCAGTACCACAGATTGATAGTTGGGTGCCTAATACAGCCTGTGGTATGGCTCCTGACATCCATTACCTAGTTCATAAATCTCAAGCTTGTCTCTCCTATTTGAATCGTTTTGACCTGAACCTTGCTACCAACCCAAAATTAGCAGGGTGCCTACCAGTGTTGGACTGGTAACACCTTCTCTTGTTACCATTTGGGTACGTTTCATGAGTTTTTTGCATTACTTTTTATGCCAGTAGGGTACAGGTATTTGAGGATTTTTGTTTTTGATACCATTCAAGTATATGTACCATGCAAGAGCCTTCACACCTAGGTATCAATGTGGTATTAGGATGGATTGACCTAAATAACAACTCGGGTATACAAAGATCCTCTCACCTTGTGATAAACACCAAGCATCAATGCTTAACTGGTATTACAATTTTAATGATGATCGGTTTAGGTTCTTTGACATCATTACATATATATATGTATTATTATTATTATTATTATGTACAGATACCCTACCCCAGTTCAACATTGGTGCCTACTGACCTACAATCATTCCATATATCAGTGGTGAGATGTGATTCTAGAAGAAACCCAAGTAAGGTGGATCATCAAAAGAATGTAACAAACCTCACTACTTGTGACACCATCATCCAAAATTTCAGCCTGTGGGCGTCGAGACTGCACACTGTCTTCTTCACTGTCATTTCTGGCTGTTTCTGGCAAGTGAGTACCATTCTGCTGCAGATTCTTGACACCATTTTCGGTTGCAGCATTGATGGCTGACTGCTCTTCAATAGCCAATGCTTCCATTTCTATATCAAACCCCCCTTCGCTACCTTTACTTGGGGTGCCAACAACAGAATTGTCATATGTTGCATCACTTCCATAGTCTAGATTTGAGTATCCACTGTATGACACACTCGTGTGAAGGCCAGGAGGTTGGTGCACATGGCTCGGAAAGGCACCACTTGGCTGTGGCCGCTCTTCTGATACAGAAGTTACAGCTGCAAAATAGACAAGAAAAGAATCCCTTTGAATCATCAAGGGTTTCACACAACCAAAAGCTCAAAGCATCATAAGAGTTGCACACCAATGATGAGCAGCATAAACCAGTTGATGTATGTATCTGCAAAACAATTCCAGCTAAAATCAAGAATGTGAACACACCAGATCGAACAGCAGCCTCCAGTTCCAAGAATGCAGCCACTGGGACACTTCGAGAGATATCAATGTCAGAAAGCAACCTGCTCATCCAATCTTCAAGAGCATGCCTTCTCTGTGCAGAAACAACCACACATGTTGTTTAATCGCAAAGTTGTCATCCAGACAATTCAATTCCTCCTCCCTCCCAATTGTGAGGAGCTGCCAGAGACTTATAGATCTACCTGCAACAAATACCCTCATGAATTCCTTCTTACATCATACCTCTTGCAGGAGGTACTGGCTTGAATTCATCCTCATCAAAGAGTTTTTCGGAGGCGCAGGTGGCAACCTCTTGTTTGGAAACAACTTCTTCACCTGTGTCAAACAAAGAACTCCCATTAAAGTCATGTGCAGCTCTCATTTGTCACCTTCACTCTCTACAAGAACACACTCAAAAAAATATCTAGTAGCCAATGCACCTAAATCCACAAAGCATAAAACAAGCTGAATTGTTTTGGCTTACATTACAAAACTTACCGCTGCAGAAAGCTTCAGGAAATCACTGAACCTCCGAAGGGTTGTCCGCAATGTACTGACTCCATCTGGGGATTGAACACCCACTTGCACTCTGAAAAACTACCTTGGCCAACAACACAAGAGTTCAGCGCAATTCACATAATGTTATCTAATACCATAACCAGGCCTGATTCAGTTTCTTAATTTTATCAGACACCTATATTTGAGTGGTGGTTGGTAAGTGCAGATCAAAGAAAAGACATCACAAAGACATGGGGTGGAAGAGATTGGACTACATGCTCAATCTATAAACCATCCTGGGCTCAATAGTCAACATAATTGGGGGCATCCAGGTGGCCTTCTTACGGCTCAATGTCAATGGACTTGTGATTATTCATAACAACTCGAGGATAGCTCCAAAACTTTAAGGGATTGATCCTGGCTTCCTTGGATACATTTGCAGATGCACATAAATTTCAACCTCACGTATCTGAGTAGTATTACATAGCAAGCAGAAGGAAAAAAAGCACCCAAATAAGGCCCATCAACCTTAGATCAGCAAAGTCCTCCCACATGAACAAAATGTAAAATCATCAGCACCCACATTGAAACACAAACTCATCAACATTTCATCTATGGACATTTCAAAGAAAGGGTGGATCCCTCAGTGGAACAAACAGTCAGTAGTTACTTACCACAGTAGGATTGATGAATTTGCCTTCCGAGTCCTTGGCTTCCGGAAGCACAACCCATGAAGGAATCAGCACACAGTAGCTCCAACCTGTACGTGGATCATGTGGCCACACTGTCTGTGCTCCATCCTAACCCCCAAAAAATAAAAAAATAAATGCCCACCAACCCAATTCAATTTAGTAAGGTAAGCGGGCCCAATTCGGTTAATTATCTTAATCAAACACCAATATTAGAGTGGTGGATGATAGTTAGTTGGAGTGGTGCAGATCTACAAACATACTCCAAAAAGGCATTATGTTTTTGAAAGTGATTAGACTACTTGCTCAAAATTCATTAACCATTCTAGTCTCAAAACTCAAAATAATGATTGGAGGACCTATGTCGCACAGCTTCTTATGGGTCACTATCATTGGGCCTTTGATCATTCATAACAATTTGAGATTAGCTCCAAAAATTTCTGGGACTGATCTTGACCTCATCGTATACATTTGCAGATGGATGCACAGAAATGTCAACCTCGCGACAAATCCAAGTAGTATAAGGTAGCGACAACAAATAAGTAACCAAATAATGCCCATTTCCTTTAACCATTTTAAGGCTCGTAACTCAACATCATAATTGGGAGGCCGAGCTACGTGGCTTCTTCTTACAGCTCACTCACTGTCAATTGAACTTAGATAATTCTTAATTATTTGAGACTAGCTCCAAAAGTTTCTGGGATCGATCCTGGATCCTTCAGTCACATTTGCAATTGCACAGGAATCTCAACCTCAGGAACCCCAATAGTGTAGGCAACAACAAAAAGTAACCAAATAAGGCCCATCTGCCTCTCTCCAAATCCAAGACCTAACAAATTCCAGCAACAAATTTCTCCCTCCCGGAATTACTCCTTCCACCACCAATCAATCACACCGCCATTCCCTCGGATCCACACATACATACAATGCACAGGGGGGTACCATCGAGTTAGAGAGAGAGAGAGAGAGAGAGTGAAAGCTAATCTCACCCATCGAGACGGAGCGGGGCTAAAGTCGATTCCCAGAGGCAGAGGCGAGGTCCCATCGTGGCGATGTCGAGGCGGACTCCGCCTTGCCATCTCCGCAAACAAAACCCTCCCCCTCCTCCTCCTATTATGGATATGTCTCCTTCCCTTGGTTGAGTCCTGTGTGGGTTCATCCAATCTGTGGGGTGCCCGGGTGACCTCCCCGGTTGCCAAATTGAGAGAGCGGCAGACAGATCGAGTGTGAGGACATCTGACGAGACGAGGAAAGGAAAGGAAGCAATCAACGAGAAGGATGAGGAGATCGTTCTTGTGTGCACACGACGATGATTTGTTGCGAAGACGGAGGAGGAGGAGGAGCACAGCAAGCTCGCTACGCTAGGGCATGCCATCTCCGTCCGATAGTATATACCCCGGATAGGAGGCCCGGCTGCCACCCGCCAGTTACCCGGTCAGTGACACCCGGCACAAACTGAGTTGGCCAATGAACGGGGAGAACCGGCTAGAAGATACAGTTTAACCGGTTCGCTTTCCCAACTTACCGGTTCAAACTCAACACTCTAGGAAATGAACCAAAACATATGTGGGAATTTATTTATTTCTTTATTTATTTATGTGTTTGTGTTAGTCAGCATCATGGCTCTTTTCTACCATTAAAATATTCATAATTTTCTTACCTTCTGCATAATTTAAGATCAAGTTGACATTGTTTATTTTTCATTGTGTTGGGTTATTGCATCTTCATGGCAAGGCCCGTGGCTCACCCAACTCTCTAGTTTTGTTGGATAATGTTATGAACTTATTTAAGTAAACCTAAGGTGGGTTTACACTAGGGTCCGGGTTCAAAGAAACTTCAAATTGAGTGATCTCATTGGTTGAGAGTGAAAATTTTGGACTCAAGGAGTTTACATTACGATCCGGGTCCAAGAAATGCAAAAAAAATGAAGTGGTGTTAATGCAGCGTGATTTTTTTGCCAAATCTTGATGGTCTACAGTCAAGAAAATACTTCTTATTTGGGAAGCTAATCTTCAAGCTTGAGTTCAATCTTGAGTTCAATCTTGATTTTGAAAGAAAGGTCCATGGAGGGATGTTTTGGACCCCGATTTTCTTAGAGTTGGACCCCAAATGTAAATCCATTGGGACTCAATTTTGGATGCAAGGTTGAAAATTGGTTTCTCAAACTATAAGGGGAGGGGGGGTTTCTTGAGTGGAGACCACCGAGATTTGGTAGGATAGCAATACCACATTAGTGCCACTTCATTCTTTCATTCCTTGGACCCGTATCCTAGTGTAAATTTGTTGGCTCTTGACCAATAGCTCATGATCAACTTTTAGCTCTCGACCAATAAAATCGCTCAATTTTGGACAATCTTTGATCTTGGACTCTTAATGTGGGTTAATTAGGGTTCAAGTATGCATTTGCATTTATATAAATGCAATGAAATTTGTAAAATGAATTTTCAAAGGTTATACTTCTAGATAAGTTTTAGGGAGACAAAGGGTATTTTATGTATCAATTCATTGTATGAATGTGAAACTTTGATGGTGCCTCATGCACATTCCCTTGGGTGTTATTTCTTAAGTAAATTATGAAATTGCTAATTTATAACACATATTTGAAAATGATTCACCCCTTGTTGCATGCCTTTAAGGGTTCAATGTCCTAGATGGAAGGTTTGGAAGTCATATCTTAAGGATTCATAGAGGGGTGTTAAATTTGCCCACTATTATCTTTTGTTGATGACATCAAAAGTGACCCCTTATAAATTGATGTAATCTATCAATTCCATACTTCCCATTGCACCAAGACAAGTATGAAGAGGAGGCAATATCGAGAAAGACATAGTTGGACTCATACAAACGACACAATGACTAGATTCAAACTACTTTTTCCTATATATTTGTAATCATATGCTTGCTTCCTTGGCATAATATACTACACTAATTATACTCCGATCTCATGGACCAAGTGGAAACCGGCTTCAATAGTTGCTAGGGGCTTGTACACATTATCATAGACACTTATAACAGTGGTAGCTTGAAACCTTCAAGGGTTGACCGCCACATTTACACTATGCACGGGTGATGGTTAACCATAATCGTGATGCATTGCAATCCAAAAATCTCTTGTCTTGGGGGTCATGTTCCACATGTCAAATGGACGATTGTTCACATCTTAGCTTTGCAATGTGATATTTGTGGCATGTCCAATCTCTTTTAAACACATGTCTTTTTGGTATTTGTTCTTGGAACCACACCGAAGCACATACCACTCAAATATAGGTGTCCGATTAACTTAAGCACAATAACCGAATTAGGCACGTTCACCTTACCTTCAATACCCAAGTGATGATTAGGCTGCTTTATAGATCTCGAATTAATTTAAATGGAGAAACCTTCGCCGACGTACACCTTGGGCGTCAGCAGAAGCTTCCTATGATTGGAAGTCAAAGGAGAGTCACAGTCCGGGTGACCAGGCGAAGCCCCCGTTCCCCACATTCCCACGTTCCCAACGCGCCTTTACCGACTCCACTCCCGCGGGGTGGCCCGGCGAATCGAGAGGCGCCCGCTTGACTGCTTGCCCGCCGCTGACGCGTCTTGCGTCCGTCGCAGCGTTCCTGGAGGTTGCCCGCCATAGCCAGCCAGCCAGCCAGACTTTCCCCTCCCCACTCCCAACCCTCACCACTCCCGTTCTCCTCCCCTGTCCTTCCTTCTTCATCCCGCACTAACTTCACGTCTCCCGGCCTCATTTGGCGAATGGCGCTCCTCACACATTTTGGACTCAAACTACTCCAACTTAATATCATTCATGCATTTTAAGTAGTGTTGAAGCCTCCTAGTGGGGTTCTGGTTTGGAATATTGGCGCCATCTGGTTTGGGCGAATAATTTTGGGGAGATTGGATGTCCTAAGCTCATTTCACTCGGCGCTGCTTACGTATCTTTTGGACTCTAAGATCCTGCAATATATCATTAATAGTAGTGTTCAAGCCTCCTAGTAGGTTCTGCTTTGTATTTGTGCCAAAATCCGGTTTGGGTGAATTTCGGGGTTCTGGAGATTGCCGCTGGAAATGCCCCAGGCTCATTGTAGCAAAAGATTTCGGGGCTGTTTGTAGTCAAAGTCCCGCAACAAACCAGTATACAGATGTTTTAAGCTTGGTTGTGCTCCGGATTGTGCCAACCGGTTGCCTCGAATTTTGGGTGATTTTTTTATGATTTGGGAATTGGGGCAGGAAATGTCCTAGGTAGCGAAATATTGCATTGGCCTCAAATCCCCGCGCAAAAATTTGATATACGGGTGCTGAGGTTCTGCTTCCGATTGTGCCACCCCTGTTTTGACGAGTTTTGGCTAAATCTCTGGTTTGGTGGCGGAAAATTTTCTAAGCTCATTGAACTCGCCGATATTTGAATAATAGTAGCCTCGAACACCTGCGTCAAATTAATACTTGGAGGCCTAGGCCTTGCTTTGCTTTGGGGAAATTCCGAGTGAACATTGGGGCCGGATGCTCGTGAGTTGTAGTTGTAGTTGCTCGTCTGCGCAGATTCTCAGTAACTTTTCCATTGGTGAGGTGAAATTGGGTGTTGCAAGTGCGACGGATTTTTTTCGTTGGGGGTTTATTGGAGTCGCGGAAATTTGGCGGGTTTTTTTGGGGGGTTTAGAGGTTCGTGAGAAATGGGGCTTGTGAGGGATCGAAGACCACAAGCGCTGGGTGATTTTTGTTCACTCCCAGATGATTTGCTCTGCTCCATCATAGGGAGCTTGCCCTTGCGCAGTGTTGGAAATTTGGCTTGCGTCAGCAGGTAAGTAATCAACCGATTTTGCCTCCTGGATTCGAAACCCGTGAAGAACGCAGGAAAATTTACTATGAGAGAGAATTTCCTACACATTACGAGGGTTGCCGATTCCCTGAATTTGAATCTGTTTTCCAATTTAACATTTTCACGAAAGATGCCAATGGCCTCCTGTCAGATTATTACACCATTGCCTTGCATTTGTCCCTGGGTTAGGTGCTCAGTGTGTCGGTTTCATGTATGCAAGACAATTTTTGGCCAAAATTACAGGTCACCTCGCAATATAGGTGAGTTGTGCCAGGGACATGAATCTTTATGCCGGATATAAAAAAAACACAGGAATTTGGTTTCG
Source organism: Polytrichum commune (assembly GCA_950295325.1). Taxonomy (NCBI): domain Eukaryota; kingdom Viridiplantae; phylum Streptophyta; class Polytrichopsida; order Polytrichales; family Polytrichaceae; genus Polytrichum; species Polytrichum commune. The sequence goes on from OX485806.1 coordinate 18,768,221, forward strand.
AGAATTGCACATGAATTTGTTACTGATGCAAGACAAAAACATGCCAATGATTGCCAAGAAACATACTGATGTCAGCAGGATTATCCCCAATCCAAACGTGCAGATAATCCCGCTGTAATTATGTTCGCTGAGTTTAAGAATCTGTTACTAATGCTTTGAATCTTGTTTTCCTAATTTAACAATTCATGGCAGATGGTCATGGCCTTCCTGTCAGTTGTACCACGAGATTATTGCAACTGAATTGCACCATTGCCTTGCATGTGTCGCTGGGTTAGGTGCTCAGAATCTCATTCTGATGTATGCAAGACGATTCTTGGCCAATTTTTTCTGTTCACCTGGCAATGCAGTTTAATTGCCGGTGACACTAATTTTATATGCCAGATTTCAGAGAGTTCGACTCTCCGCAGAGAATTGCATACAGACATGAAATTTTTTAGAAAAATGGGAGTAGAGGCGAGGTCTCCGTATCGCTCCTAATCAAAATTGTATGTGTAATGCAGTGTATTCTATATTTTGTGCAACGAGGAGCCTTTGTGGATGCAGCTGTGCTTGGATCAACACCGCGGTGGGTTTTTGGACTTCGAAGGCTCGTGGCGTCAGTCGGCTCTCCTTAAGTGGGTATTCGTTCCTGTGTACTTTGTGTGTCTTCATCTGCAGAAGTGGAATATTCTGACAATACGTTGTGGACCCTTCTTCAGGATATCCTATAAAAATTTCGAGAAAGAAAATGCTATAGAGGTGCCACATCACTGGAAAGATTACTACATATAGTCTAACAAAAATGAAATAAAATCTACCCTCCCTCCTTCCTTGGAATCCTCTCTCTCTCTGTGCCCTTTCCTTCCTAACTTCTGCATTCCTTGGGTCTTCCCTTGCCCTTATATGCATTAGAGTTATCCTTCAATTCAAAGGGACTTTTCGTCAGGAGTCGGTTGTTTAGCATACAACATGTTCCATGTCAGTAAGTTTTAGGTTCATGCTTGGAGGAAGTGTGGTGGTTTGAACAAAGAACATTTCATATTGCTTCATTGAGGGTCAAACTTATTTTGGCATGCCAAAATGAGGTGCTAAAAATGAGTTTGGCCCTCAATGAACCCGACGAAATATTTTGCTCTTCATTCAAATTCAAACACAACCCCCGAGCATGCACCACAAGTGGAAAGAATTTAATGTTTTTGTATGCAAAACAACCACTAGAAAATCATGGGGGACCAACTCCCGACAAAGAGTCGCAATGAATTAAAGGAAAACTCTTTTTTGTTCACGTAAGCTCTAGCAAGTTCTAAGATTATGACTATGTGTTTCAAGAAAAGAGGCATGCAAGAAGTGATGAAATAACCAAGGGAACATCAAACACATGTAACAACTCGTTGCCACAAGGAGAAATCTTCCAATACATCCTTCAGTTTAATTTCTGTATGCGGCAAAATCAGGCAAAAGCTCAATACATAGCATCTTGAGGGTTTTTACCTGTTGCGTGTCTGTATTGCCTCAGAAAGAAAAAGAAATAAATGTTGCAATTAATGTCGTCAGAGGGTGGATCATTGTGCAGGCTGGGCTACATTACGAAAGGAACAACATTGAAGCCACCGAAGTGCTTTGATGGTCAGTATGTATTGATTTTGTGCTTTCAGGGATTCTTTTGCATGCTTACATGTCCTGGAGCCCCTTTGTAATGTGTCTGATGTGATTGGCGCTTTGGTCTTGGCCAGGTTTTAGTTCGCTGTTCCTCTACAAGCGCTGGTACAGATGCAACATTGCATTGCAGGGTTTTGCTGTTGATACCGGTGTTATTGATCGAAGAGAAAATCTTTCTCTTGAAGAGTTTCGTGCCACCTATGATGGAAAGAAACCGGTGAGGCTTCAACAAATGATGCTTTCTCTTTTTGATTTTTCAGATTTGATGTAGAGGCCTTGAATGTTTGGTACTTTTGTAGTCACAATTGTTTATTGTTGTTGACCAACTCTTCTAGTTGAAGCAGCGTCTATCATTTACATGTAGTTTTGTTGTTTCAGGTACTCATCACCGATTTGACAAAAGATTGGCCAGCACAGAAGTCATGGAATTTGAGTCAGCTAGTAGAGAATTACGGGGAAGTGGCATTCAAAGTGTCTCAATCTCATGGTAAGAAGATCAAGATGAAGCTGAAAGACTATGCCTCATACATGGCCTGCCAGCATGACGAAGAGCCTCTATATATCTTCGACGCAAAGGTCTTCATACGATCCACCCTCTTTTCCGGAGACTTTGTTGTTAGTTGGGTTCTTGCATTGTTTCAATATTTGCACCATGTCACTATTGCACAGCTGACAGTTCTATTTGTATCCTGTTCACTTACCCTTAGAAGAAGAAGAAGAGGCTTAATTGGTTCCTAAGGTAGCGGATCTAAATTGGTTACTTATCTTATCGGATATTTATAATCGAGAGTTGAGTGGTTAGGTTTGGATCTAAGGACGGATACCAAGAAGACATGTGTTTAAAAGAGATTGGACTAAGTTCACGGAATTTGTTCACCATTCTAGGTTCAATAGTCAATATAGTTGGGGGCACCTATATGTTCATTCAAGAAGAAAGTGGAGCTTCACTGTGATATTGAATAAGATCTATCATGTGAGCTCCAGAAATAATGAGGATAATAGCTACGGCTGCTAATCATCTGGTACTAATTGCATGTTGGTATTGAGGAAATTCTAGTTTGGAGAGCTGGCGCCCAAAATGCTCGAGGAGTACAGCGTACCTCCGCTTTTTAAAGAGGATTTACTTTCAGTTCTTGACAAGCCAGTTCGTCCTCCTTTCCGGTGGTTAGTAGCGGGTCCTTCACGTTCTGGGGCATCATGGCATGTGGACCCTGCACTAACAAGTGCTTGGAATACTCTTCTCTCAGGTTGCAAAAGGTATCTACTAGACTTATTCATGCTTTGTTATATTCACCATAGAGAGTTTCATTTCAAATAAGATCTTTGCTGAAATGTCCTGCCTGTGCAGTAAACACTGCTGTTTTGGATAAAGTATTGGGAAGGGTTGAAACGCTTGCAAAATCACACTTAGTATGTGTAAGATGTTACCATTCTTTTCACTGTGAGACAAGCACCAATCTACACATTCTGCAGCGAATCATACAGGTTCAAAATGCAGAGGATCTGTGGTTCCATTGTAGTTTACATGTACTGAAATTCTAGGTGATTGCTGCAGATGGGCTTTGTATCCTCCAGGGAGGGTGCCTCCCGCTGTGGTTGTTCACGTTGATGAGGATGATGGATCTGTGAATTTTGATGGTCCAACTTCTCTACAGGTAAGATACATGAATCAGAAATGCTGAAGTTATCATTCTTGGTTATTCATGTAATGTATGCCACGTCGATCTTGTTGATAGTTTACATAGCATCTACAGGTATGTGTAAGGATATTCTCTTTCTATACCAGCTTCAAATATCCAAGAATCAAGGTTCTAGCATAGTCAAATTGCAAGCCCTTATTAGTTGACACCTCATTGTTACGCATCTTTGGACAAAGCCTTCTCCCATATACTGAGATTCAACTTAAAGACCTTGCCAAAAAGAATCTCACCAAATGTATGCTCTTCAAGATGCTTATCCAGGGAGAACACCCACTAAACCACCTAAGAATGCTATGGACATATTTTGGGTGATTTTGAAGCTTGTATTAGACCTGAAAACCTGCTGCAATAGTTCGTGTCAGAATGGGAGATTAAAATTTGGCAGTCTGGTTATTTCGCAGTGGTGGCTAGAAATCTATCCAACATTGCGGGAGGAAGATAAGCCTCTGGAATGTACACAATTACCTGGAGAAACAATCATGGTGCCAAGTGGGTGGTGGCATTGTGTGCTCAACATTGGTGATTCCATTGCTGTTACCCAAAATTATGTAAATTCAGTCAACTTGGAGCTTGTTTGTTTGGACATGGCCCCCGGATACCACCATAGGGGCATTGCCCGTGCTGGCCGCCTGGCATTAGAGGAAACTCTTCAAAGGACCTCAAAGGGTGTTAGGGATTGTCAAGGAATTAATGGAGCTACTCACGAGTGAGCCATTCTACTGTTACTAAACTCATTTCAATGTTATACTTCTGCTTTGGAAATGAGGTGGAAATCTTACAGAAACTGCAACCACTTGTCAGTCAATTATTGGCTTTATATATCTTCGTAGATATACATGTGAGAAGTATTGAGCTTTAAGCATACCATGCCTGAAAACTGGTGGCTTACAGGGAGCATATTTCTTCAGCAGTGGGATTACAGGATGGAATATGCAACAAAGGAAAGGTGAATGACCCAGAAAATTATGGGTTGTACATTGATGTTGATAACCTGGCAATGCATACTGAGAAACAATCAAATCACTTTATTTCAAGTACTAGTAAAGGTGGCTATCTAGATCGGAGCGAACTTCGTGATTGGCTACGTCGGCTATGGAAACTCAGACCAGATCTCCACCAGCGTTTATGGAAGGTATGTCCTGTAAACTTTCACTTCTCAAGGAACTAAGGGCCACTTTGGGGGTAGAGCTTGATGGCCTGTGACTATTAAAATCTTAAATCTCTCATTGGTGGAAAAGGCCAAGTCCGTCCAATCCACTTTACACTAGAGCTTGAGGCCTGAAGAGACCAAGGAAGTTTGAATGGATTAGAAACCTACGTGGAGTCCTATATAGCATGCAAATAGGTGATGCTTCATGGTCCACTGGATTTCCGTCTAACCCACTTCAAAAATGCACAACCTTGATTTATAATTATCTATTGTGTAGAATGGCCCACATAATCAGATGGTAATCAAACAGCATTCGGTTGAGAGTCTGGTCCCATATGCCTTTACACTACACCTGAAGGCTGTGACCACACAAATGACAATTTCCGTTGTCTATGCTACGGCTTTCGGATGAGTTTCTAGGACCCTCATAGTTCATGGTCACAGCCCATGGCCATAGTGTAAAGTGGGCCTATTCAAGTCAAATCAATATTGACCAACTAGATCATGGGTTTTTTTTGGGAAAAACAATGCTACTGTGGTCTGCAGAGACACGGAAACAAGGTAAGGTTGTTCAATTGATGCAATGTGCTTCAATCATATATGTGTTGGATGGCAGTGTGCATGCATTGCAGTGGACGCTGGGTCATGGCTAGAGCGAGTCACAGCCATATGCAAGGCAAATGACCTCCCGTTGCCTCTCGAGGAAGAGCAGCTACCAATTGGAAATGGCAGCAATCCGGTAATTTCCAATTTTGTAGCATATTTTAAACATAACCCACACAACAAGTCCTGGTCATTCACTTTTATTCATTGTTCATTCACCTGCCAATCCTTGGAATGAAATTCAGTTACTGTAATATCTGACACTGCCTTACATCATAAGTATCTGCCTCTAGTTCCATGACCATTCTACAGGATGATCTGATTAACATATGTAGTCAATGCTGTAACTGAGTGAAGGTGGTTTAGAGATGCGTAATCTTGTCAGGTTGAGACATAATCTATTCTTTTATTCTTCAGGTTAAAACCTTTTTCTTTTGTTGATCGGCAGCTGTTTTGTTTGGAATCTTTTGTTTATGGGATAGGTTTACCTTGTCGGTGAGTATGTTATCAAGCTATGTGTTGAGGAGGAGGGCCCCATGGTAGCAATTGAGGGTCTGCGCTCTGAGGTACCAGGTTTACCCTACATCTTTTTATATATCTTCCAGCTGGTAGGCTATTGATAAATCTAAATTGGACAACCTGGCCTCCACCAATGAAAATACTTGGCCTCCATCAATGTTACAAGAAGGAACCTAGTACAATTCATGTACCTTCCCTCTCATTCATTCGGTAGATGTTTTGGTAAAATCTGGATCAAATGTCGTGGTTATGTGCTGGACCTTCATTGAATTAAATATGGGATCCAAGTATACAGAGAAAATCTGGATGGTGATTGGGTTATTTATCTCGTCAAGTTATGTGTTTATGTATCACAATGCAGCTGCAATTCTATGCACTACTAAGCGGGAGTGGTTCAGAATTACGAAAATGGATACCACCTATTATTGCAAGTGGTCTTGTGCTACCAAATGGGAAGGGCTACAAAGTTATACCGTGGGATGGATCCGCAGAGTGCCTGGCAAGCATTGATGCAAGGAATATTGGGAAGAAAAGACAGCGGGGTGAACTAAAACTTGATAAGAGCCGATGTAGGACTAAATGGTCCGAGGCTGAGTTTGGAAGGGTTTTGATTGGTGAGAACAACGATGACAATGAAAATAGTTTGTTGGAAAAAAATGCGCAAGAGAGCGTTGCGGTGGCGGAAGAACCTATTCTTTGGCCTTTCCTTGTGCAAAAACGTTGTGAAGGAACCAACTTGGATCGCGTGTATGTATCTCTACCAAGTCTTCTTTATCATGTATTATTATTTAGACTTGTGGGTTTCATCCTAAGGTTTGCCTGTTATGATGATTGATGTTCCCTTTCCTAGTCAGTGTGTCTTAGTTTCTCAATTTCTCTTCTCAGTTAGAAATTAAAGATAAATTTGGATTTGGGCAGATTGGAGAAAATGACCAAAGAAGATTATGTAGCGGTATCTTCATTTTTAGGGGAGAAAATACGACTACTGCATTCTCTCCCATTGCCTGCCACGTTTTCGAGAAGGACATGGACACAGAAAACCACCCGATTACTTGGTAAGGAGCCCACATGTGTCGCAGATGCTGTGATTGCTAATGGGCAACAACATGATCCAGCCAAACATCAACCTGACCCTCCTAAGGCAAGGGATAGCCATTCCAAGTGCTATAATTCTGGAATGACAATGGCGTACTGTGAAGTTCCAACAGAATGGCAGTATTTTGTTGGGCTGATGCGGGAGCAACGTGCGAATGTAATGGAGAGATTTGAAGATTGGTAATTTCCGTCCAATGCAAAGTCAACAGTTGAAATAATGTACTTAGTTCTGGCAGAGTCAAGTTTTGAATGAACTAAGGTATGCAGTCACTCTTAATTGGATACCTCGGAAGTGCTCATATGTGTGGTATATGGCAACTCTTTTAGTTAAGAGTGAACACCAATAAGAACGGACAATGTCCTTGAAATCAATAGGCACCATTCTAGGTTCATTGGTTAACATTACCACGGGGAGGGTCTATGTGATCACTTAAAGAGAAAGAGGATCGTCACTTAGACCTCTAATTAACTTCTGCATCCCATGAAACTCTGATTGTGATGAAACTTGAAATGACAGTCTGCATGATTTATTGCAATTGCTAACCGGATTAGACATTTCTGATCCTACCCAACAGCAAAATTGGTGGTGGACTTGGAAGTGCCCACAATAGGGCCACTTATTGATGCCTTATCATGCCTCTGAAACTCACCCTTCTGGTGGATTGTGCAGGGAATCATTACCCAGTATGCTTCAGAAGCAGCTGGAAACATATCTCCCACAAGACCCAGCTGTTCTCGTCGGCTTGCAACAGGTTTGTTCCTACGATTCCAACTCTAATTTTTTGGATTTAAAGAAAATGGATCATGCCCAGTTTCGCTAAATATTTGATTTAGGGTGCCATTGGAATTTAGATGCCACAGGTTTATTATGGGACACATTAATATTCAAACTCTTTGAAAGTGATTTGTGTCATGTTATTAATTACTAACTGTCTTGTCACAACTCTTATTGCAACAGGTTACCAACGGAGTGGCTGAAAGCTCTCGTCCTCCAGTGTGGCTGCATATGGATGTCATGACAGACAACATTCAGATGGCACCATATTCTGGTGATGACCATGTCCCTGGGTTGGTTGATCTTGACCAAATTACATGCAGCAACTATTCCCTCTGTTGCAAACAACATGAGGCAAAATTGAATGGAAGCTGCGGCAACAGAGAGGTTTTGCAGGATAATATGGTAAGTGTAGTGTTGTACTAAAGATGGCAGTATGCAGGAAGTGTCTCGTTTTCTTCTGTTTTCCTGAATCTGGAGGTTGCTAGGTAATATCCAGCTAATGCTTACCAAGCAAAAATAACTTGTGATTATGCCCTTTTCCAGCCTCAATAAATCGCTCTGTGGACTATATTGTAGTGTCTGAAGGGTTTTCTATTTTTAGTAATACAGATGTCCATACTGGTCAACTTGTTTCAAATTGGCTTGGATGGCCAGAAAGGGGATGGTTTCTGGGAAAAGTGGGTAAGTGAACAGAATGCATAATTTCAATTGCAATTGGAATACATGAGACATGATTTAATGGACACATTTACCTTCTTGCAGGAGACTCGTGAAAGAGCAATGCAAGCTCATTACATCATTGACTTTGGTGACGTGGCTCATGGTATGCCTTGACCAGGGACGAGATTGAAGTAAAAATGAAAGAAATTGAACTGAAGAGAAGTCAAATCAAAATTCTACGCACACTTTAATATTGTCCAGTTCTCTCTTTGTGTTCTGGCAGTTCAGATTTTCTCATCAAAATGTATATATATGGAATATGTATGTTCAAGGAGCAATCTCCATTATTGATATTTGATATCCCATATATTTAGTAACTTTCTATTGTGCTTTTGTGCAGGCGATCCTCTATATGAATTCTTGGCCCTTCATATCAGTGTTTTCAAGTTGGACCCTGTTCTCCTCAAACTGTGTTTAAGAGCATATGGTCTACCCTTGGCAATTCCTAGTGCCATTGGCAAAGTAGCAAATGGGGATGTTCTTACAGATGCTAGCAGCCGTGATTATACTCGGCCCTCATATAGGGCAATGTAAGTGTCCTTACATTTCACGGTGACGAGAATTGAGTTGGTCTGCATTTTAGTCATCTCTTGTTACTTTTGCTACAATGATGTTGCTTAATGATATATGCACATGTGGCTCCAAATGATCTGGTATAAATGCATGGATTGGCTGGATTGCAGGTGCTATTGTCTCCTCCACGAGCAAGATGCCATGGGTGCCATCCTCAAGCAGTGGAAGGATCTCAGAACTGCAGAAACTCTTGAAGAGATTGAGTTGAAACTTTGGGGTGTATTAAATGAGTGGGACCCTGCAGCATCTTCAAAATGCTTGTAGTGGAAGAACAACAATATTTTTCTTCAAAATTTCAATGTAAATGTGGCACCTCTATTTTGGTGCCTGATTTTGTAACAATTATTCTATTAAAGATTCCAGTTCAATGGAAACGTTCACATTTTTGTTGAGAAAAATAGTCTCCTCACCCTCAAAACCAACTATTTTTGAAACACTTGCTTCACTACCATTGGTTGACCAAAGAACAACAAGAACAGAAGTAATCAACATGTTTGAGGGTTAAAAGAGCGGCAGTTGCTGAGCTTCACCATCATCAAAGTATTTTTTTTACTAACAAACTTCCATACAGTGAAGATGCTACAGAGGCATGTCAGCTTTGGTTATATTTAGTGTGGACTTTCAACAAAGGAGACCTAAGAGAGTCTAAGGAAAGGAAACTTCCACATAATATTACTTTGCGGAGAATCTGACAAGGCCATGCTTGTGCTTTCAGATATAAATTGACCACAACTGGACAAAAATGCCAAACAGGTCATCACTTAATTCCTTCGTGATTTATAACATGAGGTACAGGCATCACAAGGTAGGTTGTGATAAGGAAAGAGAGGACTACTTCAACCACAGAATTTCATCCTGGTGCGTTCAATTGCACTTAAGGAAATGTACACTCAACCCCACTCTGCTGAGGTGCTGTGTGCACCTAATCTGGATGCACATTCTATACAACAACTGTTCTACAAACCCTATGCACGACAGGGTAAAATGACTATTCCTCCTCCTCTTCGACATCGTCCAGATCAGCTGGATCAATTCGAGGCCTTCCCATACTAAAGTTTAGCACCCTACAATCTAAATTATATTGCAGCTCACCAGCTAATAACATCTTGCGAATGTAGTGCTCTAGATCTGATCCAATCAACCGAAGAGTGTACTCTGTCAAATCTGCACCCTGCAACAACCACATTATGCCAGATTTCAGAACATTAAGTCCTTCCAAACTACATAGTCCTATGCACTGCTCCCATTAGCTCACTTAACAGCCTTCAAGGTCTGACACGTTGTACAAAGAGACTTCCTTCATATCTGCTCAAAGATTAGGATGTGCATTCTTAATTGGCGTACAACTGACGCGTTACTTATAATTAAACACTAGCCTAAGTCGGTGCAAAATACGAGGAGAATTATTCAGAATGGATATAGCCTGTGATGTTTCAAAGGCTTTAAACAACTATCTTAATCAGTTCTTTAAGTCCATTATAGATGCTCTGCAACAAACTGTTGAACGCACTAGCCAGGACGTGCACCTTAGATGCACGCTTATTTGCGAGCATAGCATTCTAATGCCGTCTAAGGACATTCCTTTCTACTCTAGCTTCAAGAATACATTTCCAAGTATGAAAGGTTCTTGATTTCATGCATGAATACCGAGCATAGTCAAGCTCTATTAGCCGACATTTCATTATTGCCTATCTTTTTACAGTCTTCTCCCATCTACCAAAATTCAATTAAAGAGGTGCGCAACAAATGGAAACATTCTTAGGTTTGCGCTGGAACCTGCCTACTAAGTAATTAGGCTACTTCAGACTGTTGAAAGTGGATACGGTTACAATCCAGAAGCCAAACCAAATTGCGAAATTCATGGATGCTCCGAAGTCACTTACAGCGTAGTGGTCGACAAGCTCCTTATATTTGTTATGGACCTCTCAAGACAACATCTTATTAGCTAAAATCTCACAGCCTTCTCCTATCTACCAAGATTCACTTGAAGAGGTGCGCAACAAATGAATATTTCTTAGGTTAGCGCTGGAATCTACCTACCTACTGAAGTTAACAGGCTATTTAAGAATGCTATAAGTAGATAAGGTTGTGATGGTCTAGAAGCCAAAACCTAAATTGCGAGGGAAATTCATGAATGCTCCAAAGCTACTTACAGCGTAGTGGTCGACGAGCTCTTTATATTTGTTATAAAAACCTCTTATCTCATAAGCTACCATCACATTGTTGATTATTTTCGGGGACACGGCGTTCTCCCATCTACCAAGATTCAATTGAAGCGGTGCGCAACAAATGGAGTCATTCTTAGGTTGGGGCTGGAACCGACAACCTACCTACTTAAGCAAATAGGCTACTTGAGAACGTTATAACCAGATACGGTAACGATGATCCAAAAGCTAAACCAAATTGCAAACGAAATTCATCATGAATGCTTCAAAGCCACGTACAGCGTAGTTGTCGACGAGCTCTTTATATCTGTTGTAAACCTGCTGCACTCTCTCCTCCGGCCACACAAACTCATTGTCAGGATCCAGCATCAACGTCAGCTTATCGAGCTGTGACTGGTCCATAATCTTCGTCACAGGATCGACATAGCCTGCGTAAATTCGTACATGTCGAGTGGTGCTACTCAGCCACTGGCCTCCAGTTTCCAGAGACAATCCTTTCGCTTCAGTCACCTCGTTCGGTTTAGTCACCTCCTCTGCCCCACAGCGCACACTCACTGGCCTCCTCCGCCATATCCTTTGCGAATTCACAGCCGACACTCGTCGAAAAATTGCGACGCTTGGCTTGGAGACTTCGGAAGAAAGACATGAGGGATTTGAGACCGGGGCTCTTGTTGGTGTGTGAGCCTTGCAGCAAGGCTGGAGCGGTAGGGACATGGCGCAGGACGCCATTGTGGCTATGGCGGTTGCTTCTGCGAGAATTCTTTTTGGTGATGAGAGGGAGAGCGAGACGAGAGAGAAGACGGAAAGTGGATGGATGTCGTCCGTGTATTTAGTACATGCATCCTTTCCTCTTCAGAATATGGGCGATATCATTCATCCCTATCTCTTTGAGTTCCTTTCCTGTGGCCTGGAACGCCACTTACGTCGATGACAGTTGAATTGGCCGGCTGGATGGGTATCATCCGTGGAACCAAGCTTCGTCGTTAAAGCGCATGATGCCCTTCATCGGTTTCAGAACTAAGCTGGGCACTATACACCTGATTTAGTGTGGCCCACACTAAAGTCGGGTTCACGCCGCCCGGTAACTTTTGCTAACATTGTTGGTGAAGTTAATTTGGTAGTGGTAACTAAGAAGAGGCTTAGTTAATAACATCATGTACATTCACGGCATGTAATTCTACATTGAAAATCCTCTTTTTGTGTTGGTAAATTAGAACATGGGGGAGAGGAGCTTTAGCTACCTTTCTTGGTATAGAGGGAGGTGTGACAATGGCACAACATCCCCTAATCTAAAGAAACATGTAATTCTAAGATAGCATTGATGCACATTGCAAAGTGTTGTAACTTACCATTCAAAGTAAGCGTAACTTACTTTGTGGTGCAGATATCAACTATTTTGGTAATTTACCATTGATGGTGAAGCAATGGTAACTTACTAATCAGAATGGTAAGTTATGACAAAATTATAAAGTCGCCGGGGTGATGTGAACCATGCTTAAGGGTAAGTGCACTTCTCAAATTGCCATGAAATATCTCAATGTCATTGAAGATTTAGGTTCAAACACTCAACATGCACATACGTATAGTATTTTGATAATCAACATATGAACCGATTTATTATTCCCTCCTTGACACAAGATAACATGACATTGCTAAGCCTCATGTTCCCTCACCCTAGGCTAAAGAATAATAGCCAATGGTAGATCTAAGTCTTGTGTGGAGACCCCACACATTTGAAAACTTTGGTTATGAAATGGAGTTCAAGGTTAAATTTTTGTGGCCTCGACATGTGCCTAACCTTGGGGAGCTTGACTTCAAGGTTGGTCCCTCTTTTGTTGGGTAGGATCATTTATTTTCAACTCCAATCCAAGACAATGGTTTTGTAAGATTAAATCCTTTATTTTTTATTGGAATTGGAGACGGACGATTTTAACCTAAAACAAAGGGAGCAACCTTGAAACCAAGCTCCTAGAAGTTAGACACATATCAAGGCCAAAATTCTTTTACCTTTGGCTTACCAAACTCCATTTTGAAACCAACGTTTTTGAATGCATGTCGCCTCCACATGAGGGGCCAACCTTGAAACCCAGCTCCTCAAGGTTAACCGCATGTCAAGGCCAAAGTTCTTTTACTTTGGCCCATCAATCTCAGTTCGGAACCAACATTCTCAAACATTACCTTACTGAAAATGTCCACCAAGGCCTGCATACCTTGTATGTGGTGCCTGGAACGACCTGACTGAAAACCTTCTGCACAGAGAAAACAACTACACTAAATGACTAATATGATATTTAGTGTCATATGGCATTTTATGGCACTATGGTAACTTCTCGGATGACGGATGAGTCCATCCATTGGACAAAACCCTAGCTTCTCTTGTCAGCAACTTGTGATGAATTACTGTCATGGATGATTGAAATTTGAATGAAAATATTACTTGGTAAGCGACTATAATTGCAACACTGTAAATCTATAATCATCCAAACATATTTCAATGACAGATAAAGTTGGGATTTGGGCAAACCAACCCATATACTCATTCCTTGTTGGATGCCTAAACCCTTGCGTCCAGGTTGGTTCACCCCAGCCTAAAGTTGGCTTAACATTTAGTTGTTGGTGACACTTCACCGCAGTTTACAATCAGTATTGAGCAAATTGGAATTGGTGACACTACATATTATTTTTTGTGTAGTAATTTAATTTTCACTGTCACTCTCAGTTGGTTGTTAAAACTATCAGGTTCTCAGATCCATGTCCAAAGCATGGGAAAAGGATGTCAAACACATGTCTTTACCAGCATGAACCACAGAAGTACATCTAACACAAAGGAGTCCAGGCATCAACATCAAAGTATTCACTAAATCAACTCATAAACGCGCACTGTCGTGCAAGATATAAGGTTTAGTCAATTCTACTCTTTCACATCCAACATCACACGACGGCTGTGCTTGTTGAACAAGAATATTGGAGCGAATTGTGTTGAGGAGATTCATACAGAGGCAAAGAGGAAACCAAGAACATCAACTGGCAGCTACCTCTCCAAATTCATGCTTAGGGCTTTATTCACCAATTACGGTCACTATGAGGTTATAGACCATAACTGCAAGTGCAAAGAAACCCTGAGGTTATAGACCATTATTGCGAGTGCAAAGAAACCCCTCTCATATATTGTGTTGCAACTTGGAACTAATTGAGAATTACTGATTCCAGAAACAAAAACCAAGGTCGCCAGGAAGATGTGATAATGGACGCTGACCAACCAACATGTGCACTCTGCACTCTTGAGGCACAAATGTGCTTGTGCAAATGTGGTTGCAATTAAAATCCTTGATTTCACCACCAGAATTGCCAATCAGAGCGCTGTAAAATTCAGATCCAAACTCAGACGATGATGGAAGTAACTGCAGGAGGTCTTTCCACGACAAATTAAACTCATCAGTCTATAAAGAGGGAACACAAACAACATGTAGTTCGTAGGAGGATTTTGTTTTTGTATTGCCTTACCAATTTGCAAAAGCTCAACAGACCGGAAGTACTACCAAGCATCCATCCAGTTTGCCAAAATTATGTCTCAATTTTGTTAATATCAAAAGACTTCAATCAAATACATCTTGCGGAATTGCACTAAATTCATCACTCCATGAAGAGAGAACACAAACAACGTGCAGTTTGTACTTTAAAAAAAATTGTTCTTGTATTGCCTTCTCAATACTGTAATACCAAAATGATGTGTCACTTTGTTCGTGTCAGAATGCCATTCAAATACATCTAGGCAAAAACTTCTTAGTAGGACTGACTTTGTACTTACTAACCTCTCTGCAGCAAACTGCAGCCGCACTTCGAGACAATATATCCTCCAGTCGTAAAATACTCTACCCAATTTCCTCTGGACCAGAGAACTAGGTGAACCCAGGTTTTGTAATTGCACAACGGCAGGATCCTGGTTAACACTCATGATAATCTTAAAGCACAAAGCATAGAGTTCCAAAATTTGATCAGTAGTGTCTTCATCAACATTCTCTGCACTTACATTAACGTCATACTACTAATGCTGAGTGGCTCTTGGGCGTCAGCGGCTACTCCAATTCCAGGGCTAAGGCGGATCAAAATTACGAAACCTATCATCATTGTAATTTACTGGCCGCAGTATCTGGAAGTATGGAAGAGTACGAGTGAAGTCCTTGCCTCGATCTGGAGATCAAAAATCAGATCGCTTTTAAGGCTCTCCCATTTAAATTGTTCATGTTGATCCAGCGAAACCCTAACCAATGCAACCCTAATCCAAACTCGGTGAAGGACTGCTGCCACCGAAAAAATGTTTCATACCAATCCTTCAGAAGCTCAATCGAAACTTACAGATATGTCAAAAGTCCTGCCAGATACTTTCACAACAGGGGACCCTTTCGATTGCACACTCGACACTCCATGAAAATGGACGGACGATGACGAAGTTCATTTCACCGAAGCCTTGTTGCGCAAAACCCCTAAACCCTTCAAAAACTATCTTGAAGCTGCACACAACAATTTGAGGCAGTGGTGGATTCGTCTTTCCTCGTAGTTGGCCATCGCTGTGACTACCTCCTACCCGTGCCAAAAAAAATGAAGTCTTCCGCTAGCTGGAAGGCTGTTGCGCTTAACCTCCAGCCGTACCTACAAAAATGAATCTGGCGGCGCCATAGCCAACCGCCTGAGGAGGCATCTCACAAACCCAAATGACGTTGTAGGAGACCGAGAACCTAGCCGTCAGTAAGCGGGGATCCGCGAGTACGAGTACCCTTGGTATCCGCGCCAGGAATAGTAGGCAATGCGAGTCTCGTAGAAGCCTGGAAGGAAAAGGAGGATGCCGAGGACCAAGAAGCCGTATGCCTGCGACGAGTCACCTTCCATGTGCTGCGTGTAGATGAAATGGGAGATGGCGAGGAACAGGGAACCGAAGGCGAGCAAGAAGACGGCGAGCGCGATGGATTTCCACGGCACTTCCTCCGGGAGCTCGAACCGGTAACGCAGGTCCTCGTGCGTTTGGTTGCGCCCGGTAAATGGCCGATCGTCTTGGTGCATCGAAAGCGCCTGGTATCGAAGATGCGGACGTTCGCCCATCTCTCTCATTTCTCCCTCTCTCTCTCTATCTCTCTGTCTTTCTTACTTTCCTTCTTTCTTTCTACACACTTACAGCTTCAAGGCTATTTCTCTCTAGTTGTGATTGGCTGCAAATCGAGCTCTCACAGGCAATGCAACCGCTCAAACTTTCTTCCTCCACTTGTCTGCTCTTTCCAAAAGCTTGGGCACAATGTCAGGAGCTGCGCAATGATACCGGAATCACATCACCCGCACTCGGAATCGAAGTCAAAAGCTCACAATAATTAAGTGTCTTTTAAACTGAACCCCAATGCTTTAGATAAGATACAAGAAGCCTCCAGAACCCTCTGGCTACGGCGGCTACCTGAAAACGAATTACAAAACTAGGAAGCTCTCACAGGTTTGGCGACCTGTGACCTCCCGACTTCCTTCTTCCACTACTCTTACCAAACAAGGGTCACTTCTGCCACAATGCCAGAAAGCCAATGCGGGGGGAAAGATCACATTACATCACACCACACTCTGACATCGAAGTAACAAGCTCCCAGGCGCAAGCAACTCCTTCCTTACAAGCGCCTCTCCCGCCGCCAAACGTTGCATAAACCCCTCCCCTAAAACTATAGCTGCGGTCGTCAGCTCCCTGATCAAAGAAAGAAAGAAGACTGATCCCCACTCGACTGCTCCCGGCTAACAAAGACAAAAGAGCTCCTCCACTCTTCTAAACGCTTGTTGCCACAATTTCAAAAAGGCCAATGACACAGAAATCTCATCACCCGCACTTCGAAATCAAAACAAGAACTCCCTCCCGCCTTCCAAACTGCTCCTCAATCTAGGAAGGCGCAGAAAAACCTCTAACAACCTCTACCTCCACCTGAACAGAGTGATCCCAGACACAACTCCCAGACAACAACCAAGAGAAGCGAACTCGGCAGAACTCCAAGCACCAAAAGTCGTAGCACCAAAAGTCCTCGCCAATTAAAGAAACTTCCTCGCGTATACCTGCACACAAAAATGATCCAGAAAAGGAGAAGAGTGAGCCGACAAAGTATTCCACGGAGCTCCGAAAGCACGCAGTAATCGGTGCTCGTCAGAGGAGGAGAGCGCAGGTTTACAACAGCCTTCTCCGAAGACAATCTGGGCCCTAGAATCCCCTCCGATCGACGGCCTTCGAAGAGCCAGTGAGGTTCGGCGCCTATAGATCCAGTGACAGGACGCCACGTAGCAAAAGAAGGGGGAGGAGACACAGCCCCCTACGTTCCCCACAGTACAGGATCTGCGCCCTAGGCACAACGGATCAACGGCTGTGGGAGAGCCGGTAAAGAATAACCGGGTTCGGCGCTCGGAGATCCAGTGAGAGAACGCCAGGTTGCCAAATGGGGCAGGAGAGGTAGCCCTCTACGGGTCCCTGGTCAGATAATCCGGGCCGTAGGATCAGGAAATCGACGGCTGTGGGAGGAGTTGCGGGTTCGGCGCCTGGAGCAGCCAGTGAGAGGGAGCCACGTAGCACGGAGAAGGTGAGTCTCTGACCTTGGGAGAGTAGTAAGGACCTTTTGAGTCCTGTGGCGGCCTCAAAAAGTGCAGCGGCCTTTATCGATCTGTCCCCCTCATAAACTCGGCCTTCATGAGCAGCCGTTTCCATGTTGGGAAGCCCCTTCAGTAATTGTGAAGTCCATCATACTAGTACATATCACACTCACAGGCTTACAATCCATGGCGAGCCAGTAAAACATCCTATGCCTAACAAGTTTATGATTCATTCATCCCAATTTATTATCACAACATCAATTTAAGGCCTCCGTTGTTAATTTCACAGTTTCTTATATATATACATATATCAGACAACAAGTATATGATTGATTCATCCCAATTTATTATCACAACATCAAGTTAAGGGCTCCAATGTTAATTTCACGGTCTCTTATATTTATATATATATATATAATACACCAGACAACGTGTTGGTGGTGGCGGTGGTGGCGGTGGCCGTTGCCCCACCGTTCCATAGAGGTGTGGGAGCCACGTTAAAGTGATGTGTCCCATATGCATGGGTGCAAAGGATTGGGACGGCACAGGCCCATACTAGACCGATTGTCCCATTTAGTGTGTGTGGTATAAATTCCCGAAACACACATTGTTTTGTCAAATCTCAAAATTAGTGAGGGATGAATTTTTTACTAAATTCGTGAACATATGCTCATTTATCATACATTTCAAGATGACTAGTATGTGTTCTAAGGTGTTTGTAGATTGTAAAAACACAAGCTATAAGGATGAGACCAACCTAAGTGCACCATGATGGCAAGAATTAAACCATTAAGGTTTCAAGCTACCCTTGGTTGGTATACATGACAATGTGTGCACTGCCACTCTCACCACCACTCCCCCCCCCCCCCCCTTCCTTACACACAATTGTTTTAGTTCTTGATTGGTAACAGTCAACATCTAATTTAGTTTGTCACTAAAATTTCATACCATGTCAATCAAAGTGGTCATTATGGACTTGTCATGTAGCACCAAGTGTCATATGACATCCTTTGCAGGTGCTCCCCATAATTGCAAGATAATTGAATTAATGTGTGAATATGGTCGATGATCAATATTGTGGGTCACACCGAATCACATGCTTTGGTGTAGTTTTCACTTAGTCTATGAGACTAAGAACTATATTAAACACACCCTAGGTTTGAATCTCCTTGTATTTCTTTGGACCTTGACAAAAGGTTTGAATCGAGGCCCAAAGGAGTTATTGAAGGCCAACCTCAATCTATTCAAGATTTGAGGTTGGGGTGGCCATGTATCCAACCTTGACCTACATTATTATCCAATAACAAGGACTTGGGGTTCAAGTTGAGGTTGGGATGGCCTTGCTATCTCACTAGATTAAGTTGGGATTTGTGATGCTAATATCGGGCTCAAATCTACTATATAAGGAAACTTCCAAACTACAAGGGTTTCCCAACATGTTCGCTTTCAACTTATATGGTTGCTACAAATCCCTGATTCCAAAGGCGAGGCAATCATGTAACTTAAAGTGTGTGTGGCTCTATTGGGGTAGTTTAACCTTCACACACAATTTTGACCAATGATAAGGTCATGAATTTTCTGATTCAATTATCATTTGTGAGTGACGGAGATTTCTATTTCAAAGTCGCATTTGAGAAGTAATAGTGATAGATGGCCAAGTGAAGATTCTTTTTCTTTTGAAGTAATCACATGAACTGATTATACCTAGAATGATGTCTATGTTTTTGAACATGTAGTCCAATCTCATCGTGACACATGTTATTTTTTTGTGTGTTCATTCTTAACAACTTGCCTTGCCATACACCACTCAAATCTAGATGTCGATCAAGAAGAGTGATCGCGTAAGGCCCACATCTAGTGGACCGGCATTGTCATTGTCGCAACCCTTGCTAGCTCCCCTTAACCATCTTAATCATTTTCATTTGTAGCAAGGGTCACGAGCGCTAACCCTTCACATTCCGCTATGCTAATGATTAGCTTCTCATACCCCCGACCTTATAGTTCATAGGAGGGGAACCAACATTTTTTTTTGCTTTCGGGACTCACCCTTTAATCGGTAACCAATTCTTAGATGTGGACTTCCATCGATGGAAGTCCAATCCTATGATGATCATCGCGTTGCCGGAGCAACACTATAACAACCCAAACCATACTAGACAACTATGCCCTTACATTGGGCCAATGCCCATGAAGGCCGTGTCGTTCGGCCTCGGGTGGGTGAGGCCACATCACCTCACCCATATAAGCCTCTAGGACTTTTGGCAGGGCCCCTACACCACCATCAAGAAATCTTTTGTCTCTCTACAAGAGTTGAGGCCAAGTATATATTTTCCTTTAGCCGTTGGGCCTAGAAGCCCCCAACAACTTCAGAACACCATAATTTTCTTGTATGATGTTTGATGCTAACAAATGACCGCTTCATTGTCATCTACGCTTCACATAAATGCCGATGGACTCCTTACTTGCCCCATTTTGGCAAGTAATGAGGAAGTTATGCCTCTTCAAACCTTGGCACTCCCGGGAGCCACTCCCAAGCCATTGATGTACCAAGGCGATATCCCGGGACATCGCCCCACTCCAATTGCCATATCTCCTAGCTCACACATCCGATTGAGATGTTCTTGAGCATTCTAGAATTTACACATCATAAGCTACGCATAGCTCATGGCCTTACCCTCATGACTTCTAATTTCCGTGGGTAGAAGGCGTTCCCAACGCCCGGGGCCCTCACCCACACTAGGATCACTTGGACCCTCTCACCAACGGTACCACAAGTCCCGGGTGTCACTCTGGGGTCCCCCTTGTGTCCATGGTGTTTCGGGCACTCCTCATGGAGAGGTGCGCGATAGTCATAGTGCCCACCCAACTTTACATGCCATCTTTGGCAAGAGGGAAGTGTTGCATACAACCCACCCATCTTAAAAACCTACCCCCTATGATTTTGTGATGATTCATTTACACTTTTGTTCACTACACCAAATCACGATCTTTAAAACCAATTCCAGTGTCAAATTATCTAAATTATGTGACGTCTACCCTACATACTAGTTACATGCATTTTCGTTGGATGAATGAAAGGGACACTTGTATGCATCAATTCCCTCTCATCACCATCCACTTCCACGCCATTCTTCTCCTTATCTTATTCTCTTCTTTAGTGGGTCAAACTTATCTCCATGGTCTTGTAAATTGATTTGATTCATATGTTGTTCATCACACTGAATCAAAGTCTTTGAAACCGATTCCGGTGTCAAATTATTTTAAATAAATTACCTCCGACCTACATGCCATTCACGGGCATTTTCACTTGACAAAAGATTTGAGGCACACTCATATGCAATAATTCCCCTCATCACCATTTACTTCCACATTACTCTTCCCCATATTCTTATTATCTTCCTTAGTGGGTCTGATCAAATCTCTAAAGTTTTATAAGCTAATTCATTTCATATGTTGCTCATTACATGAAATAAATTTTTTTGAAACCACCTCCGGTGTCCAATTAGTCAAATCAAATAACCTCCAACATAATACCATTCACGGACATTTTCGCTAGCTGAAAAAGGCTTGTACCACTAGAAGAAAGCTTGTCCATTACAACCACCTAGTGTGACTTGGCCACTACACTTGTGGCGAGAAAATGCATAGATAAATCATCTTGGTTGTCCAATGTCCAAAACCAAAACCCTCTTATTGACGACCAAACTCGTTTATTAATGCATTTTCCTCACCACAAGTCGCCACAATGGCCAAGTCTCAACAGATGGCCACTACACTCATGGCAAGAAAATGCATAGGTAAATCATCTTGGTTGCCCAATGTTCAAAAACAAAACCCTCCAGTTGACAACCAAATTGATTTATTGATGCATTTTCCTTGCCACAAGTCGCTGCAGTGGCCAAGTCTCAACGGATGGCCACTACACTCATTATGGCGAGAAAATGCACAGATAAATCATATTGATTGCCCAATGTCCAAAACCAAAACCCTTCGGTTGATGACCAAACTTGTTTATTGATGCATTTTCCTCGCCACAAGTCACCGTAGTGGCCAAGTCTCAACAGATGGCCACTACACTCATGGCGAGAAAATGCATAGATAAATCATATCGATTGCCCAATGTCCAAAACCAAAACCCTCCAGTTGACGACCAAACTCGTTTATTGATGCATTTTCGTCGCCACAAGTCGCCACAGTGGCCAAGTCTCAACGGATGGCCACTACACTCATCATGGCGAGAAAATGCACAGATAAATCATATCGACTGCCCAATTTTCGAATCCAAAACCCTCCGGTTGATGACCAAACTCGTTTATTGATGCATTTTCCTCGCCACAAGTCACTGCAGTGGCCAAGTCTCAACGGATGGCCACTACACTCATGGCGGCGAGAAAATGCACAGATAAATCATATTGATTGCCCAATGTTCAAAACCAAAACCCTTCGGTTGATGACCAAACTCGTTTATTGATGCATTTTCCTCGCCACAAGTCACCGTAGTGGCCAAGTCTCAACAGATGGCCACTACACTCATGGCGAGAAAATGCATAGATAAATCATATCGATTGCCCAATGTCCAAAACCAAAACCCTCCAGTTGACGACCAAACTCGTTTATTGATGCATTTTCGTCGCCACAAGTCGCCACAGTGGCCAAGTCTCAACGGATGGCCACTACACTCATCATGGCGAGAAAATGCACAGATAAATCATATCGACTGCCCAATTTTCGAATCCAAAACCCTCCGGTTGATGACCAAACTCGTTTATTGATGCATTTTCCTCGCCACAAGTCACTGCAGTGGCCAAGTCTCAACGGATGGCCACTACACTCATGGCGAGAAAATGCACAAATAAATCATATCAAATGCCCAATGTTCAAAACCAAAACCCTCCGGTTGACGACCAAACTCGTTTATTGATGCATTTTTGTCGCCACAAGTCGCCGCAGTGGCCAAGTCTCAACGGATGCTTGAAATGGAGCGTGTTTTCTTCTCGTGTACACTCACTCACTCATGTGCAATAATTTCCCGCTGGCAGCGATCCACTTCTTTTCTTCTTCAGTGCGTCCAACGTAGTATCTCTCAGATTTGATGAACAAATATCCCAAGTTATCTACAACAAATCATACCCTATCCCAGTACCAGAATCCTAACTACCAGTGAGTACTCATGCCATTTTTCCAGTCTTCTGCAAGGAACTTGATCTCCGACTCCCCAAGTACTGAGGTGGCTGCAGTGTCTTCTCCTCCCGTATGCTTGCAAACTTACTGTTTCGTACTCGTCAGCAGCGAGTCAGGTATAAATCCATTTCACTCACCTCCCCGCCCGTGGATTTAATTTGAATCACCGTAAGGTAACTATGTGGGCACTTTGGCCAACGCTACACCGATTTTTGAGCCCGTGAATTGTTTCACATGAATCGTGATGGTGAGTCACGAAGGTTGTCCTTTCAAGTTTCAAGATTGGATTACGAATGCAAAAGTTATAGGGTTGACACATGTGATGGGTTTTTTGCCTTTGCAACTTTTTATGACGCGTTATTCTTATTTACAGGGAAAAAAAAAGACCCAAAAATCATACTAAAATAAAGTCAAAACATGTATGGGATATTTTCAGGTGATAACCTTTTTGTAATGATCACATACATAAGTATTGTAAATTTCATCTTAAGCACTAACCTAATTTGTTTGTGTGCCAATCCTTTCTAAACAACTTTGTCTTAAGAGGTTTCTCTTACAGAGTGAAGAACGTACTTTTTTTTAATAATGAATATTGAGATCGCTCAAAACCATTAGACAGAGGGAAGTCAACCCCGTTTCTAAAGCTTCATATGACAAGTCTGCGTGGTAACCAATGGATCCAATCCAGATTCGATCCACCGGTCAAGTGAGATGAAATCGGTCTGTGTATTTAAGTGTGCCCACATTATCAAGGCCGCATTCTACCCGACCTTCATCGAAGGAGGTCAAGCGACGAGATTCGAAGCAACCCGAAGAATTAACGCCAACGAATCTTGTCGTCGCACAGAGTTTCAAACTTTCACCCAGCAGAGAGAGAGAGAGAGAGAGAGCCAGGCAGGGGTGCTCCATGTAAATCCTGCGATATATATAAAAATATAATGTACGAAGGTACCCGAGCAGCGGATCTGGAGATACGTACTTCCAGCGAGATTGTGTACCCGGCTCGAGGTTGTTGCAGATTCTTGTGGCACATGAGATTTGGAATGAAAGTGAAAGACAAGTTAATTAAGTTGGCAAGTTAAGTTAGTACTATGTAGCCTACCTGCAACCAACTGAATCAAGGAGCGCCGTCCTGTATTAAGGCTCGCTTCATGAAATGACACCCACCGTATCATGGGGGTCGTGTCGTTCGAAAGAGCATGTGAGGGAGGACAGATTTGCTCCTGCAAAGCAAAGCAAAGCAGTCGTGTGTTAACTTTACTTAGAGCTTTGTCACATCTATGTTATGTCGGCGTGATTTGCGCGGTCTTTGACTTTCGTGCTCGAAATGGACCGGCGTGAGTTATGAGGAAGGGTGAGTTATTAGGAGTCACTCCACACACACCCCCCCCCCCGCAAGACATGTGTCACAAGGGCACTGGCCCATGTGCTCAAAGTATAGACATCGTTCTAGGTTCGATAATGAACACAATTGGAAGATTCTATGCGTTTGTTTTAAGACTACTGCACATTTTGGAACTTGAATGGATTATGTGTACGATTCACAATCCTCAAGAAGATGAGATGATGTCCAAGCTAATGGGCAGCTAAAATCTCCCTCTCTTTGCTATGTTTTTGCTTAATCATAAATGAACAGAACCAATATCACAATATAACCCCAAAGGAATAATACTTTAGGGTTAGGTTAGGTTAGGTTAGTTTGACCTAACGAATATCCACCATAGATCAGATCCTCTGCATCTATGGTCACGATTGTTACCTAATCCTATATTAAGTGAAAGAGGCCATGAGAGCCTCCTTTCACTAGTTAAACCGCAATGGCAGTTTACCCTAAGTAACTTTTGGGATTAGTGTAAGCTGTGTGAACTAGTTAAGGTGGGAGGTGTATGTAAGCTACCTCTAAGCTCGGTAGCACAAGGTTCAAATGGCTAAGGAATGGGTAGAATACTCTATGGCAATATGTGTATTTGATGATACAAAGTGTATGATTATGCCATACATGATTGTGTGACATAGATAACAATTGGGTTTTGTTGTTATTCACCTCGTGTACGTTACTAACCCTCTCTTTGGATTTGGTTGATGGCATGGACATAGGTGAGACATACCTTTCACAAATTGACGGCACTCTTAGGTTTTGTATATCATCTTCTTTTAGAAATAACGTGTGTATAGTGCTTAAATATTCTACAATGATGAGGAATACAAAGCAATATTTTGATTTGTGAGAGGACTTCAAAGTTCTTTTGAACATGTCTTACATATTATTTTAAACTTGTTTTTTTAAAACTTTGGATATGGAATGCAACACATTACTTAAAGGTACAAAGGATAAAACCTTAACAATGTAGGTTGCTTAAAGGTTTTAACTTTCTTAGATACATACCAAGGTGAGACAATGACAAAAGTATGGAGATAGTTAAGCAAATATATGGTCATGAGGGATGGTCCCACCCACCGACCCTCCCGGGTTTTGAAAGGTACATAGATATGTAGAAGAATGGGTTGGCCTCTACATAAGAGGATGTATAATGAAAGGACTAAGGTTGAAAGTAAGCATAGAACTGCTCAAGAAAAGCCCAACTCTCTCTCCAATGTCCCAAAGGCCTTTGTTGCCCTTCAACTGGACCATATCAAACACTACATGTACCATAGAAACAAAACATGGTTGTACATTAAAAGACCATGGACATGATGTGCATGAACATTTGGCACCATAGTGGAAATATAAAAGCAGTCACATGGTGATACTTTAGTCCGGAATTGGCCAAAAACATGGATTTGCTTTAATATTAGGTAATGTATATGGTGTCATTTTGCCCAGCTATCGCCTATACACAAAACACATTTGGCACCCCCTAATTGTAAATTATAGACTTTCTTCTTTATATCTCCCTATCATGTGATGTACTGAATCTTTTGAGGGTTTCCATATTGACTTGCATCACATGCTCCTCAACCATCTTGAAGCCATAAATTTGGCCATTCATAGTTGAAATTTCAATATTGGTATGTTGCAAAGGTGGCACCAAATTCCGATCGCAATAGACACAATGTGTAATACAAATTTCACTAAAGGTGTATAAAGCAATATGGTGCCATCACATGTGGGTTGGAACATGACATCCATAAAGCCCGCATAGTTGGTATGCCACATCCATGCCCTTCACAAACGTTTTGCATTCACATGCATTTGGATTGTGTCAATGTTTATGGGTTTCTTCCCACTCACCTCGGCTAAATATGACAGTGGGCCCAATTGTGTCAATTATACCACTTGCCATTTTATTTGTAACCCCTTTGTCAATGTCCTCACTAAAACCGTACCTTGCTTGGCATTACCTTGCATGAAAGTTGGTCATCTACCATGAGATTGAGCTTCCATGTGTATATCCCAGTCATGCCCTAGTCCAACTATGGACAAATTGTACTTTGCCACCAAACATGTGAAAGCCCAAACCTTGATCCCCTGTTTTGGGAGGTTTTTGGGTGAATTATTGGCACCATCTCTTCATGGAGAGAGATGGTGCCAATCAAGAGTTTGTAAGAAGAAGAGTCACTTCACCCTTGGACACAAACTTAGGCTCATACAACATTTCCCTTTATATGTAACCATGCCTCCATCCACATTTTCTTCCATAGTGGCTTCGATCTATTGCTTTTGTCCTCAATCAACCATCAAAATTTGTTTAGTTTGTCATGATTTGGGCTAGCCCTATCAATTTCTCTTTCCACATGAATGCATGTGGCAATTGCATCAAATCATTCCCTAGACATTGTGCTTGAAATGAATGAACACCTAAATACTAGTTGACTTATTTGTCAGTAAGTATATTAACCTAATGTTGAGATTTTGTTTTGCACCCATGAGATTAATTATTACAAACCATGGCTCTCAATCATGTTGGCATCCACCTTGATCCCCCCACCCCTCAACTCTGATTATCCCTTTGTTCGCTACACTCACATTGATATAACGATTGACATGTACTTAATTTGTGAAGAGTGTTGTGAGAGCATAAATCCCCAATCATTGTGGTTCAATGTTTATGCTTTAGGCCCTATGTTATTTAGGTTGCATAAGGGTCCAATGAATGTTATAGCAATGGAACATATAAATTTCGGGGTTGTAACCAATGCTCATTGGTATAACTATTTGTATGCCATGCGCCTTGGGATTTTATTTGTGTTTTCTCTATCTATCTTTTTGGTTGGTAAACTACATAGAATATGGGGACTAGCATCTTCATGCCCCCCAAGATGTAAAATTTTATCAGATTTTGGGGAACCCTCATTCTCACCTTCATTTCCTGCAATCTAGAACAATCCCGTCATCACTAAATGCAGCCCTAAACCCTAATCCCTAATGCATGTACTTGCACTTCACTCTCTATCAATTGCGCCCGATCCCCTATCTTCTACCAACCATGAGAATAAACATACCCAATGGACCAAAGTTTGACTTCATCTTTATCACCAAAATGTATAACAACTATATGTTGTTACCAACACCCACATAGCCCTCTCATCTTGTTCACGCATTGTTGTCTTCCTTCATAAGTTATGGCCATGGAGAACCAAGCTCAAGACTTTGTGTTGCCTTAAAATCTCTCATCATAGTCACATGGTTTCGGACACTATATTGGTGATTGACATTGCATAAGCGGGTGCTTCATAAGTTCGTGAGGTTCCCTCAAATCCGTTATGGTAGCAATTGTGTACCATGATTACTATTTGCAATTGTTTAAGTCTCCCTCTCTTTATTTGGTTCTCCAACCTGGTAGCAACTATCGCCATTCCTTCATTGAAATTGAATGCGGCCATTGTCTTGCATTTGTGCAGGAGGCCTAGGGTAAATGATAGGGCAAGGTGCTTGAGATTTGACATGCAATATAAAATAGAAAACCCATAAACGAATCTCCATTGTGGATAGGTTGCATGGATGAATTCGGCCAAAATATTGATGATTGTAGCTTGAAGGGAGTCCCCCCACCCCCACCCCCACCCTGCGAAGTCCTTGTTTGATGTTCAATACGAGTCCATTGCTTTGAAATCAATCAAATGGGATCCTTAAGGTGCAAGCCTTAGTACCGAAAACTCATCGTGCAATAATTTTCACATTTCTTGCCATTGGATCTTTGACCAAATTTGGCATCTTTCAACTACCAAGAGTCCTTAGAAGGGAGCACCACATGTAGATCATGGGCTCTTGTAAATTCTAACAATAACTACTGCGACAATCACTAGAATTTCAAAATGGCATGGGAAAACGGCTCTTCTTCTTATAAGACATAATGTTAACCTTCCCCAAAGAAATTTAAAAAATCCTTCCTCTTTACCATTGCCCATGCATCACTTGTGCCCCTCTCGTTGGGTTTCCCCTCAATCAAGAATCAAACCCACCCAACACAAAAACCCTAACCCCTAACCCCTACCCCCACCCCACCCCCAAATCAATGGTTTGGCCAAATAGACAATAGGCCAAGGGGTAGGCCCCAATACCCTAAACCCGCTCCCCGTCCAATAAATTATCCCAGCCCCCAATGAACCCAGTCTAGCATTGCAACATTTCAACATTGAAAAAAATCAAAATCAAATCTCCCCGCAACCAATTTTTGATTTGCCGGCGCTTAAGGGCCAATTTACACCATGGACCATGAAGTCAGACCATGGAACAAGGACAATTTCCACAGTCCGACTTCATGGTCTAACTTTCATGGTCCAATTTCTTAAAAAAAAATCAATTTACAAAGCCTTTGGGATCCTCACTAGATGTAAACCGAATGTGGACCAAGAGGAACGACCATGCACCCAAAAGTGAATGTGCTGATTTATTTAGTACATGTCCAAAAAGTGCATTTCTGAAAAAAAATAAAAAAATCGATTGAACATTCTTTTGTTTCCTCTTGTCTTCATCTTCATCCACCCCCCCACCCCCCCACCCACCCACCCAAAAAAAACATTAAAATATGAGTATAACAATAATTCTTTGCCATGGGCCCTTGTTTTTTTCCCTACCAAAACACTTATTTTGCCTCTCCCACCGTAAAAACCCATTGGACCACGTCAACGGATACTGCAGACCTCAACATACGTCTTTGGGGGAAAAGAAAGAAAAGAAAAAATAATGCCCGTACCATGTACCGGCATGAATGTGAGCCCGTTAACCCGATGTTGATCATGTTACCCATGATGCAGTATGGGGCGTTATGCCTCTTTAGGAGGTGGGCTCCGGTGGTGTGTCTTTAGTTAACTTCCCTTTAGGGCGGGGGAACAATGGTTTGTTTATTATCAAGTTTCCTTTTGTTAAGGACTAAGTAGGTGAGGTATTTGATGGCATTTTGGTGTAAGTTTTTCATGAGTGATTTGATACTGGACTTTGGGAGTTTAAGTTTGTCGAGTTGTTCGATAGAGTGTTCATGGATGGCCCCTCGTACTCCAGCAGTGATAGTGATGAGGGGGTTCTTTGGGGGAACCTCGAACTCCATGACCACTCTAACATATTTATTCCGTCCCGGGACGCGTTCAACAGCCAATGAAATATTTTACAAGGCCTTGGGACGAGTTCACGGTCCATGGTGTAAAGCAAACCGGCCGGACGACCCCCTCCCCTCCCCTCCTCCCCTCCCCTCCCTTAGGTTACACAACACATTGGAACGGGAAATCGCTCGAGGGCCTCCGGAGGCGCCGGCAGGATAAGATAAATTGCCCCTTATCCTGGTCTCCTTACGAGATCTTTCGAGGTTTGAAAGAATGTTGAGCATGATCATGCAGTAGTACCAGCGCTGCTGCTGTTGCTGTTGCATGTAAGAAGTGAAGGATTCCGTGGATTCCGCAGATCTCCTCCAGCAGGCTCCCCAGTTGAATGGCCTTGTGCCCACTAGGCTTAAGCTAGCCAGCTTGTAGTGGCTGTCAGAGCTGTGAAAGCCCCTCCCCTTCCCTTCCCTTCACCCAATCGTGAATAATATATACGCGTATATAACTCACTTGTGCCCCCCTCCCCAGTGATCGGGGAGATTTTTGGGCATAATCGGTTGAGATCCTAGTGTTTGCAAGTCCAACCGGTTACATGTTCACATCCTTCGGTTTTTCTTTATTAAACTGGGGTATATTCTATAAATTCCTCTAAAATGATCGGAGATTTTCCTGCAGTCTTGAACTTCAATCGGTTATTTTCCAAACTCAACTGGTTTGTCTGTATCTAACTGCCGGTTCTCCCCAATCATAGCCGCTCCCCACCTGACTTTACCAAATCACCAAAGTCTTTCCGAAAACCCGGGTAAAGCTCCCTCGGTTACAGCGGAGGCACCCGGCTATCCCAATGCACCTACAAGGACTTGCTCCGGAGATTTTTTAGTAGGCTTTAGTTAAGTAGCTTTCACACGTGTTCATGGATAGTTTTTGTCCCATCCCCAAATGCCTTACTACTCGTCTATCTTACCATCGGTTTTTGTTAATGGAGCTCCCTCGTGCCCTCATAGCTAAGACTAAAAAGCCACCAATCACAAGGGCGGGAGGCGACACTTTTGAAAGTCCTATATTCTTGCCTCATGTCTAGGTACCGATGGGAGGGTCGGTGCTTGGGGCTTAAAACCTCCACTTTTAAGCCATGCCACATCATTTGCCAACTAGGCTCAGCACTAGATAATGTCAATGGTGTGGAGGCCGTGTTTTTAGAACCAACTTTTAGGCTTCGCTAAAGTCAGGTGGGGAGGGGGCGTCAAGCCCACTTCCCACACGAGACTGAGAGCCATGACCATGAAATTGTGAGAGCCCAAAAGAAAGTGTCCAAAGGCCGTCCCAACACACACCTCCAAAATCATCTAGCGTAGTCGCGGACCCTCAAGTGTAATGAGAAGTCATATGTGACCGGCCCTCAACCGAATGCTATTTCAATAGATTTCTATTCATGCGGGTCCTCACACATGATAAAATAGAATAAATCAACGGTTGTAAGTGTTCGGAGTGCCATGGTCTCCATGTTTTGTGTCAGGCCTACCTATAAGAGGTGGTTCTTGAAAATAGTCCAAGTGACCATGAAGCATGATCTATTTGATGCCATGTAGACATTACATCCATTTTGCATTCACATGCTCCATTGGTCCTTCAAGCATAGTGTGAAGCGAACTTGGACCAACTCCGCCTATTCCACCGATGAGAGTGCTTGAAGTGTAATGGTCATGGGCTCTCAGTCTCGTGTGTGAAGTTGCCCTAACTCAAGGCCACTGCCCACACGAGATTGAGAGCCCGTGACCATTTTCATGCTTCAAGCACTCTCATTGGTGGGAAAAGGCAGAGCCGGTCCAAGTTCGCCGCTTCACACTACGCTTGAGAGACCAACGGAGTGAGTATGTGAATGCAAGATGGATGTCAAGCCTATGTGGATTCGTACGTGATATCCAATGGATCATGTTTCATGACCACTTGGACTGCCTTCATAAACCACCTCTGGGAGGTAGGCCTAACACAAAACTGGGAGACCATGGCACTCCAAACGCTCACCGCAGAACCGTTGGTTTATTTTATTTGATCGTGTGTGGGGACGTGCGTGGATAGAAATTCATTGGAATAGCATTTGGGTGAGGGCCCTGCCACATAGGGCTTCACACTACACTCGAGGGTTTGTGACCATACCACATGACATGATTGTGGAAGTGTGTTGGGACACTCTCGTTTGGGCTCTCCCAATCTCATGGTCACGGCTCTTGGCTCGTGTGTGAAGTGGCACTCAACGCCCATGATTTCATGTGAAAGTCGAATCCCCACCGATCATCATCATCATCATCATCATCACTCATCATCATCCGCATCACTCATCACTCATCATCATCGCCACCGCGGACCCGAGTCCCAGTGCCTGCTCTGACGAGACTGACCATTCAAATCACTGCCGCCTGCTGCTGTTACAAGACAAATTTACAATGACATATTCATTTCCGGGAGGAAGAGCTTGAGGCGGCGGAGGAGGAGGTGGAGGTGGAGGTGGAGGGGAAGGAGAAGAAGAAGAAGGAGAAGGAGAAGGATCTTGAAGATTGTGTGATGTGAAACAACGACGCCCGTCGGAGGGGAGGGGGGTCAAAGGTAACTTCAAATGATGTCTTTGCGAGATACTGTCATTGGTGAGGCTGAGAATGTATGGTGCCTTTTTGGAGAGTTGATCATTTTATACCACTTCACTTCGTCTTCACTTTGTACCTCATGATGACGATAATAACAATAATATAGCACCCTTGAGGAGTGTAGATACTCTCCCTAGATCAGCATCTCCCCAAGCGTATATTGGTATATGGTAAGGTAGATGTATGTTATTCGGAGACTTTTCTCTCTACATCCACTTCTTGGAGGATATGATGTATATGGTAAGGTAGATGTATGTTATTCGGAGACTTTTCTCTCTACATCCACTTCTTGGAGGATATGATGTATATGGTAAGGTAGATGTATGTTATTCGGAGACTTTTCTCTCTGCATCCACTTCTTGGAGGATATGGAGTAGGCAAATAGTGCGAGATGGTGATTAGCAGGCTCCAAATTGTGCCTCATGATTTTTGGAGCCCGTATGAAAATCTTATTTATCATCAAAGTGAAGGTTTTTGTGTTTGTTAAGTGGTCATGTAAGTCGCCTCCATCGTGTTGATTGTTGAGCCTAAAGAGGTTAGCGTATTTTGAGCGCATAGTCTTGTCTCTTTTTCATACACATGTCATTTTGGTGTTTTGCGCTTAGATGCACACTTCACCACATACCACTCAAATTCGGGTGTCCAAATTATCGTTGGGCTCGATTTAGGCATGTCTACTTGAGGGCAAGTTTTTATTTGGGGAAAACATTTAGTGTTTGATGTGAGGGGTTCAGTCCATCGTAAGTTTAGAGAGATCAAGAGAGGTCCTCTCAAGAATGTTATGGGTGATGGTAGCATTAAATTGGAGTGGTGCCCAAAAGCTCTTGAACTCCTGCCCCACATAGCTTAAGCTCAAGCTTGCGAATATGGTGGGCCAAGGTAGATTGAATTGGACCCTTGCATGGACTTGCGTGTGCCTACATGGTGCATAACTTGCAACCATCTAACATAGTTTCTACATGTTCAAGTTCATGCTTGAACTTGACAGTCAATCCACAAAAATGGGGACCAACCTTGAGACAAAGGTTGATCATCTTAGGTACATGTAAAGGTTCAAATTTTGTTTACCTTGGCCCAACCAAACTTGAGGTCAAGTTGTGTGCAACCACCCCATGAATGCCAATCAAAAGTACTCGTGTGGGGTTGACCACCATGACCAAATGTTTTACTCTTTGAGTTGGGCCCCACCATTTTTACCTAGGTGAAAATGGAATGACATGTAATCCAATACATAAAACTTTCAAAAAACTATTTGACTCCGGAATTGCCATAAGACAGACCTTGAATTAGTACCAAGAAAAAGATTGGATGGAACTCCATGGAATACAAACCCATGGAGGGCAAGTTTTTACTAGACCACTTTCAAATTGGTATGATTAGTGGAGGCCTAAGTCAAAGAACTGCACTAAATATGATAACTAGTGCCACTGACTATTTGGAATTATGAGATGTTGTATTTTTTTTACTATTAATGTATTTTGTACTAACAAATGTCAAATTGGTTGTTTGGACATTATAAGATATTAACATCTTTGCTTGGTAAGAAATTACATCAATTAATAAAAAAATATTGGATTGCTTGATTACAAATAGAAAGTGACACTAAATACCACATTTAGCGTGGACATCACTTTGGAGCTCATGGAGTCTTCAATGTTATTGTTAGAATAGATGCCATTTCTCACTGTTAGGTAATGTAAAAGAAAGAAAAAAGAAAAGAAAAATTACGCCCGTACATTGTACCGGCATGAATGTGAGCCTGTTATCCAAATGCTTAACACGGCGGACCATGTTGTAGCATGAGGAGTTATGCCTCTTTAGGTAATGTAAAATATTAGGTTAAGAGTGTGGTTGCAATGACAAGTGACAATGGAATATTGACATCACCTTGGCATCAGTTTCTCCAAGTAGTTAGTGGATTGTTAGGGAGTTGATTACATAGACCATCAATTTTTCACTTTGTGAAACCTGCTATATAGCATGTTGAGATCACCACTGTAAATTCAAGATTGTCCATAATTGGCTTTTCAACTTTTCTTTGGGCAACATTGCATCCTCATCCGGTCCATATTGTCATGTATATATGAGCATATGGCTTTGCCCTCCAAAAAACTAAAAGCCAATTGTTCATATAAAAATTAAATATGATTATTGGAGTAACGCTCTTATGAGGATGAACAATCATAGGTCTATCCGTAATTGCTAAATGTGGAGGGAATGCATTGGGGCCATCAAATCTTGATGACATCAATGTTTGGTTTCCATCCCTCCAAGGAAGAAGAAGAAGAATTCCGCTTCCATGTCGGAGTGAATAGAATGTCTGTTCATAAGACGTCCATGGCCACGTCCTAAAGGCCAATGACATTAGATATAAAACTACTTCACGCTTTGGAGGGAGTAGACACTGTCTTAGTATTTATTAACCTAATACCAATGACCAATAACATGTGACTATAGTTCTTGTGTGTTGTCTGAAAAAATAGTATCATTAGAAGTGGAGTATAAGGGTATGCTTTGGTAGTGAGTGGGCACCATGCTATTCACTCCACATAATCTAGTCCGAGTTTGATTCATGTGGAACTCATTTGAATGGATGCGGATGTAGAACAACTTGATTTTACTATGTGAATACGTGCATGTAATGTCAGCCAACAACCTATCCCTAAGCAATTGTTAATTGAGCTAAAAGTGGTTGTGCCTCAACAAACTTTCTATTGCATTTATGATGGGTCTTGGCGATTTCTGAAATATTATATTCCTAGGTGTGATGCAATTTTGGTAGCATAAATTTGTGTCTCTGATGTTTCCCTATTGATTTGTTGTTCTAAGGCGGATCTTGGAGGCTTGCAACAAATTGTTGATTTTATAGTGTTTGTTTATGGAGTATAATGGAGTGTGCATATTGTGTGGCAATTTGTTGATTTGTTTGGAATTACTCTTGATTTTTGTAACCGGGAGTTTTAGTTTTGTTTCCAAAGTTATCATTGATGAAATGTGTGTGGTGGCTCTTGTGCCCACACCTAAGACATAAGTGGGGCTACGTTCCATCATCTTGTTGTGATGATGTTGACGAGTGGTTGATATTTGGATGTTTTACTATAGAGAGTTACTACGGAGAATCTATTGTCACAATATGTAAATTCTATGAATTTAATTATGAATTTTGATGTGGGGCCTTTTGGTGGGGGTGATTATATGGGTGGCCTATGATACATAGTAGGTATGCTTTAAACATAACATTGCATTGGCACGGTAACAACCATGTTGGTACGGTGTTGTCTTGAAGTAGTCCATTGTAAGTTCCTACATTCATGAGTATATAGTGTCTTGATACTGTGTTTAATTAAGGGGTTTACGTAGTTCCTACATACAACTTTGTGTGCCTTTGTGATATTAGTTGTCGCAACCCTTGCTAGCTCTCGTTAAGTATCTTGGTCATTTCTTAATTCTAGCAAGGGTCACAAGCGCTAACCCTTCGCATTCCATGCATGCTAATGGTTTGCTCCCAATACCTTGGACCTCCAAGCTCATAGGTGGGTGACCAACCCTCCTACACTTGCATTCGGGACCCCCCTTTAGTCGGTAGCCAATGGTTAGATGTCAACTTCCATCCATGAAAGTCCAATTTTTAATTGATCATTGCGTTGCCGGAGCAACACTATAACAACCCGAACCATACTAAGGCAACTATGCCCCCACGTTGGGCTGATGCCTGCGGAGGCCGTGCCGTTTGGCCTCCAGTGGGTTTGGTCGGCCACGCTGCCTCACCCATATAAGCCTCTTGGACTTTGGGTAGGGCCCCTACCCCATTATCAAGAAACCTTTTGTCTCTCTCCTAAGGGTTGGGGCCAAGTAGACATTTTTCCTTAGTTGTTTGGGCTAGAAGCCCCCAGTAACTTCAGACCACCATAACTTTTTCCCATGATCTTTGATGTCATCAAGCCACCACTCTATTGACATCCACTCTTTGTGTAGATGCCAATGAACCTATCACTTGCCTCATTGAGGCAAGTATTGAAGAAGTTATGCCTATTCAAACCTAGGCAATCCCAAGCACCACTCCCAGGTCACTGCTCTCCCAGGGCACTGTCCCTAGGCAAGCCCCACTCAAATTGCCATATCTCCTAGCTCACACCTTCAATCGAGGTGTTCCTGAGCATTCTAGAATCCTCACAACATAAGATACTCATAGCTCATGGCCTTACCCTCGTGACTTCTAGTCTCCGTGGGTGGGAGGCATTCCCAACGCCCGGGGCCCTCACCCATACTAGGATCACTTGGGCCCTCTCACCCATGGCGCCACAAGTCCCGGGTGTCACTCCGGGGTTCCCCTTGTGCCCATGGTGTTTGGGCAATCCTTATGGAGAGGTGCGTGACATTTCTAGTGTCAACTGATTGTTTCTTTAGGTGGTTTGAATGATTCATTTTTGTAGTTACTAATGTGTGGCAATATTTGGGGGGGTATGTAGGCACCGTTCTAGATTAGTGATCGATGGGGTATCTAAGATTTAGGAGATTGGCAAGGGGGGGGGGGGGTATGTGAGTTTTGATCATTTTGTATTGTAGGTTATTGGGACACCCAGTGGTGTAGCTTGTGTGTATGTTATAGGGATTTATAGGGTGTTAGGAATAACAACCATTTGTTGTGTAAATACATCATATTTGATGGATGTATTTTTATGGTGTATGCAAAGTATATGGATGGCATTATTCTCTATTCTAGGTTCACTTCTCAAATATGGTGGGACTTTTGGTTCTTTGTAGGTGATGGTGTCTACTTTGAAATGTGTTATGACATGTGAATTTGGAAAGGCACTATCATGGGGATTGAAGTTGTGATACTAGTTATGGTCTAGTGTCCCTAGTGTTGTAACATTGTTTGGGTCATTCTTGGGTGTAAGGCATGCCTAGTGGGGGGTTTGTTGTGCTTTGTTTTCTGTATGTGGGTGTGAGCAAGAATCATCAACCACCCTTGAATGCGTCCTAGTCCGGGTGAAGAATCCTTCTTCACATAACCTAGGTTACACTTCACATGTGCACCTTTGTTCCATTTAATGGTGAGAGAAGTGGTGTGTATAACACCTTTTTATTAAACAATGCAAGCATTCACAAATGCTTGGCCACCAAACAATGTCAAACACCAATGAACCAATTGCGTCCTTACCACATCCTAGCCTAATTCCACCTTCCTCCACAAGCGGAGAATTCGGCCCACAACCTACCTAGCGCTTCCTACTAACAACAAGCTCATTCTTGATCCCACTTCATTGGCACCTCCATCCACGCCAATTCCCCTGTTGAGTGAATCAATAGCCGTGGAGGTGAGTTCCCAGCTCAACCTCTGCATTTCCTCCGCAATTTTGCCTTGAATTTACTTCAACCCTGTACTTTGTCCGCAAGCTCAAACTCTTGCACAGCTGATTATTATTGCTTGCAGTTCGATCTGCTACAATACACCTCCTCCCTCGCCTACGACTTTCATAAAATCTCCTCACTTCTCTGCATTGTGAAATTTATCTCCTCATTGGTGGTCTGTCAACAATCCAATGCTTCAAATTTGAACTATTTAAGCAGGAATCCCAGTAGTAACAATCTCGGCAGCCTCTCCCTCCGATACTTGGAGCTCTCACTTGTTTTCTTGCTCAATGGGAACCGACGAACCTGCTGCTGAGGTTCAGAAAGAAACAGAGCAGATTAAAGCACCGGTTGGAAGACTGAAGCAGAAATTTGAAACGCGAATGGGATGCGAGCAATCTGGTTGGCGAGATGCGAGTTGGTGGTGGTCTAATTCAGTGTGTGGCTGGTTGCAGATTGGCGCCCTTCACTTCCCCCTTTCTCGAGAACAAGCTACAATCTAATTCTCCTAAACAGCTTCGTCACCTTCCTCGCCCAAAATTCCTGGCTGCCCATCAGCCTCACTCACTCACTCACTCACTCACTCCTACAACCGCATCCACACAACCTCGGACCTACTTACCCTTCGGATCACTCCCATTGCAGCCTCCTCCTCCTGTTGCATGATGAATGCTTGCAATGCCCCATTCACCCAACCCGGCATCCCACCTCCACACGCCCTACCTGACTAATCCTCATTTGCAACCCAGCTTCATTTTTTTTCTTGAGTTCGTATACCACCAGAAGCTACCTGTCTGCGAGCTCGAAGCCTATCAACTTTTCCGCAATGGTTGTCTCCTCGCATCACCGGCCGGTCGACTCGGAGTCCACGTATACATATTACATATACATGTTCATTCCACTAGCCAAGTCTCTCTCCTGCTCTCTCTCTCTCTCTCGTCATCCACATGATCCGGTAGCATCATCAAGAGCTTGGGCGACTCGTACCCATCTTCCGCACTTGATCCACGCCCCTGATGAGCACATGCCCCTTCCTCCGCCTCTCAACACCCTCCTCTCCATTCCGGCAGGGCTTCCGCATCATGTCCCGAGTCTCTCCTCCTCTATTGCATACTGAGCTATCCTCTCCCCTACTCCCCGAGACCCCTCCAACCTTCTCCTTTTTTTTTTGCACGGCCTGGCATCTTCGGGCCGCCCAAAGAAAAAAACCGGGTCTGGCCCTTCTCATTGGCCTTTCCCCTTTTTCTTAGACTCCACCTTCCCACGCATGGTAATCACGCTTACCTTTTTACTTTTCTTTCCTCAATAAGGTGGGGTTAGTTTCTCTTGCTTGCTTCTTACCTCTCAATACCTTCCATTATAGTTAATAACATGTGAGTACGACTTTTCGGGCTCACAGTGGGTGTGCATATCCAATACCCACTTCTCAATGGAAATGCACACTCCAAAACTAAGTTGTTATGTCAAATCAACCACCCCAACTCAATACCTATCCACCCTCATTCATTGCCTACCCTCAATGCCACCAGGTAACTATAATATTTTAGGTAATTTTGTCTACTTTCACATGTATTCATACGCATTCAAACTAATTAAGTGCGATTGATTGTAATTAAGTCTAATTAATCCCAAATAAATCAGAAAGTATGTTTACCAAGTTAAGTAAACATAATTAATTATAAAATGCACTGTAATTTATGGAATTAATTCCAGCAAATTAATTCTGATAATTTGTTTTTGAAATCAATTCTAGTGAATGAATTATTATTTATAATTAATTAATTTCAGTCTTAATTAATTATTGAATGCATATAAATACATGTGAAAGTAAACAAAATTACCTAAAATATTATAAAATATACATACTAAATCAGCACACCAATTTAAGTGTCATTTTAGAATGACAAAGACAAATTCAAATTGTAAGTCACAAAAATTGTAATCTGAGTGGTAGTGAGGGTTTTGTAATATTTTTGACTTCTAGGTCAATTACATGTTTTATTGACGGTTTCACTTTGATAATGAAATCCTAGTCAATTGCTTATTACTCAATGAAAGTGAACATATATATTGGATTTTGGGCCTTGAAGGTGAAGTGCACTCAATATGAGATTTGTAGTCAAGCGGCCTTCAAGAATGCAAGGGCAATGTTTTTTTTCGAAGTTGGGTGGGGCGGGCAACAATTTTTGGTTGGGGTCAAAAAATTCCTGGGAGGGCTGCCCCCGCCCGGATGTGACACCCCCCAAAGTTCGGAGGGGGGTGTTTAATGTTTGCCATGAATTAGATCTTCAAATGCACTCCCAAGATTATGTGATATGAGGCAAATGACAACGGGCATGATTTGATTTGTTAACTATCTCGCCCTAATTAAGTGTTTCTATTCTATGAGAAGTGGCTGCAGAGAGAAAAGTCTCCATTTGAGGTAGATGGGGTCCTAAATGGCTACTTCTTCTGACTAGGCCACCTTTCCTAGGATATGAAACACACGATTAGTAAATTACTATGAGATGGTTAGCAAATCCAACTTGAGGCCATGGCCGCCTTCCTCATAATTTTGAAAGCTCATATGAATATCTTATTTATCATCAAAGTGAAGATTCTCGTGTGCATTAAATGATGATAGAGGTCTATAAATTATGTTGACTATTGAACCTAGAAAATGCATCATTTCTAAGCAATTAGTTTAAGCTCCTTAAACACATGTATTTTTGGGATGTATTTTTGAAGCCACACCTAACCACATATACAAAAATTACTAAGTAGCTACATGATGGTCTCTTCTCAAAGAAAGAAGTTGTGATTTAAGAACTTGGATGATTCACAATTGCTTGTTGAAAAGTTCACAGTACACAACACGAATGCTCCTCATAAACATGAGATCCCAAAACTAAAGAAGAATCATATTCAACTCATACATGGTCCCAACATAATGCAACCAAGGAACTATATAATGTTATGTACCACTCAAGTATAAGGGCCACTTCACACACAAGATTGAAGGCCTGTGACCATGGCAATCTAAGAGCTCTCATTGGTCGAAAGGGCGGACACCGTCCAAATTCACTTCACACACGACGGTGATGGCCTAAAGGCCCAAAGAAGACTTCATGGATGACAAGTCTAGATGGAATCCTACATGGCGGACTATGGATAAGGTTTCACGGTCTCCCGGAATTTGCATCAAGCCCACCTCTTGGAGGTAGCCTGACGAAAATTCCAGGAGACCATGACTTTTTTTGATATTTTGTCCAACAAAACAGAGTTCATGACAGATTCCAGGACATATTCCATGACAGACAAACACCACCAAGTAATTCTCTTAATTGATAAAATTTGAAACATATTATATCAAACCAAATCCTCCCCTCTTTTTCCGCCAACATAATATGCAATGATCCCGTAACATGATCCATTCTCACTTCGCACTATGCTTGAGGGCCCGTGACTACATAAAACAACTTTCCCAACACCCATGGCATGACTTTTGGATGAGAGTCAAGGGTCCTCACCATTACAAGGTCATGGCTCTTGACTCATGCGTAAAGTGGCCCTAAGTGTCCGATCAAAATAAGTAACCGAATTAGACACGACTACGTAAAGGCCTGCTTACATTTCCCCGATGGTCTGAACCATAGTGCAATGGTCCATTGTGAACTGGGCTTGGAAAGCACAGCTGGAGCGGGAGACGTTTGTTGCCAGAACTGTACTAGAGAGGTGGCAGAAAGATCAGAAAAGGAGGAGGTATTTGGTACGTTCTGTACGTGGCTAGTGGCTACTTCGAGAAGGCTGTGGGGAATTGACTGTGAGCTTCTTCATACAAGCCCCCCCCTCCTTTTCTAGATTTGGGACACGTGCTACATCCTTTTGAAATTATTGTTTCGCTTGCCTTTTACCATGTGGGTGGTGATGTGTGGATGGCCGTAGTTGGAACAGCGTGTCTGGGAGACTTTTGGGCATAATTGGCAAGGTCCTTCGGTTTCAACGCCTAACTGGTGACACTTTGTGACCTTTTGGGCTTTCTTTTTTTGGTAAATATATTCCACAGATTTCTCCAAAATGATTGGTAACGTTCCTGACGTCGTGAACTTCCGCAGTATAGTGCCACCCAACACTAGCCGTTAACCCAACATTGTTTGTCAAATTTTTTGGGGGGATTATAGAATTGACAGTGTTGCTATTACTGTCACTTACAAAGTGATTCTTCACCCAAATTTGAATCACCCATAATCATAGTTCATGACAAAGTTGCTGACAAGAGTAGGGTTTTGGCCAACAGATGACCTCGTCCATCATCCATGACAACATTTGTTCACTTATTCATGAGAAGTGTCGTCCGAAAAGTTACCATAGTGACATAAAATACCATGTGACACTAGATCTCAGATGTAGTGTAGCAGTCAGGTCTCCACGATCATTGATTTGGAGACGGAAGAGCAGTTTCCACCCCATTTGCCATTCCATACAGACAAGCAATAAGTCACGGAAGTTAATGATTCCCGGTCCTTGGAATCCCGACACTCTTGGACTAGTCCACCACTAGCCCACCTTCCTGTGGTTTACACGTCTGCACGCAGAGGATGTAAAGTGCCGAAGTTAGTTCCCCATTTAGTCCACAATCGACTCAGGCAAGGTGCTTGTCGCTTGGCATGCTTGCAAGTTTCTGACTCGAGCTGAACTACTTACACTTTCTCCTCGTTTCATCACCGATGAATTTGAGAGGTCCGTTAGTTAGAGACCAACAACTCATATTTTGCGCAGGTCCGTTTGCTATATGAGATCTCAGTTGGGAATCGGGAGTCTACAACATGTTGTGGGGACTCGGGACCTAGGAGCGTTCAAATCTAGATCTCATGGCCTGGATTCACAGTCATTTGTAAGTGTTTGACTTCATTTTCTTTTACTTGTATGGCTGATGCGCTCAATTATTCATCATGTCTGTGAGCCAAATTGGGTTGCGTAGCGCTGTTTTTGACATTTGAGTGCATGTCGATGCGTTACTAAGTGGTAGACTCGGCATGAAGATAGTTTTGTGGGCGCTATAAACCCCAGGGAGGGCTTGTATTGTGAGGTTTGTGCGTCATTGCGACAGACATGAAATTAGAGATTGGTATGAGTTTCTTCAATGATTGCAAGAACTTGTCATTGTTCCATATCAAGTTTTTCTAGTTGTGATGTCTTTTAGTTCTTAACAAGCACAAGGGACAAGCCAGTAGAACGCAAGGAAATTCTTGTGTCCCTGGCATGGCATCAAATTGCAAGGATGGTAGAGCCGAAGTTCTGAATGAGTAGATGGTGAGTGCGACACATAGATTTTTTTGGCTTCTTAATTATGTGTTGTGGCTAACACCATTAGCAACCATTATCTCTACTTCAAAGTTTAACCATTAGATCATTAATTTCATATGAGACTTGAGTTTCGCAATGAAGAATCCTTTGTTTTGTAGTGTGTGGTCTTTGTTGCCAAAGAAAAATGAAGTTCAAGTCATCATAAATTTAATCATTGTGGCACGTAGTGGAGTTGATTGGGAGTCAATTTGAATCAACCTACCTCACTTTCATATGCACCAACTCCAAGATTTTAAGGTGTATCCTCATTTTCTTGGTTTGTTCTTAAATTTATTCTTGGAGTGTAACAGGTTAAGCTCCTGCACTATATGATGGTTTTGGGTTATGTTTCAAAACCCTTCTACAGAGGACTATGACATGGACCCTAACCTCCTCTTGGCAAGGTACTCGACACACTCTACACCTCAGTTAGCACATAAAATCAAGAATCTTATGAATGGGATATCACTAATTGCTATTGAAATGATCCAAGTGGCAGATACAAAAGTGATGACTTTCAAAATTGTGGGTTTATATTGTTAAGTGTATGTTGTCACCTTTTCAACATTATAGGACATTAGTCTTAGGGCTTATATTTAATTTTATGAATTTATAGCTAGGTATTCACTTAAGAGGATAACGTGTACTAAATTACAAGCTTATATTTGGTTATATCCCTTGTACTCATTGATCATATGTGTTTGACATGGAGAAGATGTGGGTGTTGAATTGGACATATAGGTTGCAAGCCATTTTTGTGTAAACATGTGGGTATGATGCAATCTATTATGCAATAATACTCTGGTGAAGGAGAGACCAGAACCATGGCAAATTATTTTGAACTTATCATACAAACGTTGCAAAGTATTGTGGATATGGAGAGATTATTGATATTGAATGCAAATCAATGCATACATTTGTCCCGCAAGCTCAACCAAGTTGTTGTATTAATCAAGACGATCATTGGAAAATGCGATGAAGCACTGAAGTTTGGCCCAATTATTAAAGATTTCTACCGTATTGTGCAAAAAGCCCATTCACTTGTAGGAGATTGTGCAACAGAAGAATGGTGTCAAGTTGTTGCAATCCAAATGGATAATAAGGAAGGGTTTAGAGAGTTGCTTCAGGAGTTAGAATGTTGGTTTCACACAGCATGTGAGGACTTTATGGAAAATCACTTGACACAAGAGACGAGAAGCTTAGATTTTTACCCGACCTCCTTTGCTGAGGTTCAAGGAGACCGAGATTCATTGGTGTCCATGCTTATTGCGACACTCAACAATTCAACAACTAGTGACAAGATGCAAGCAATTACAAAGTATATGTTGGAAAAATTGATTTGCCTGAAAGAATCCGAAGGTATTCAATTGGATTTAGTCACAAACCCAAAATGTCATTGGGAGATTTCTCAATCATCAGAGATTCTTGGTCGAGGAGCATTTGGCACAGTGTTTAAATCACAATGGATGGGTGTGCCATGTGCAACAAAAATCTTGCAAGAAGAGACTAGTCCACAAGTTGAAGCAAGTTTCTTGAAAGAGGCGTGCATTATGTCTG
The DNA here is from genome assembly GCA_950295325.1 of Polytrichum commune. Taxonomy (NCBI): domain Eukaryota; kingdom Viridiplantae; phylum Streptophyta; class Polytrichopsida; order Polytrichales; family Polytrichaceae; genus Polytrichum; species Polytrichum commune. Next base: position 18,812,299 of record OX485806.1, read on the forward strand.
TATTGAGTCATCCCAATATCACTAAGTTGATTGGATGTGGTACAACCACAGGTGAAAACACCCATTCTTTTGTGATTATGGAGCTGATGAAGTCAAATCTTTCAAAATGGTTATCGAAGCAACCCAAGGGAGTCCCCATCACACGTCTCGCGGTGATTGATGTTATGCACCAAATTGCAAGTGGGATGTGTTATCTTCATGATATGCATGTTGCACATCGTGATCTCAAGCCTGATAACATCCTTATCACTTCCATGGGACCAAATCTTATGTTGGATGAATATGCATATATCAAGTTAGTTGATTTTGGCATATCCAAACTTGAGGTTGGGAATGTTCCCCTGGTACCAACTGGTGGGAATCTTGGTACAAGTAAGTACATGGCACCGGAGGCGTTTGGTCCTGATGAACAACTCCAACCAATAGACGCATTCAAGGCGGATGTCTTTAGTTTTGGAGCAACTTGTTCACAAATTCTTACTGGAGAAATTCCATTCTCTACCATCTTGAAACATACAGATATATTGCAAAGAGTGAAAAATGGACATCGACCAAAGTTGCCAAGAAATTGGCCATCATTGACATCACTTATAAATGAATGTTGGAGTTCATGTGCACAAAAAAGGCCTTCGTTCTCAGACATTTGTGTGAAGCTTCAAAACTTAAGAAGTGATACTTTGAAAAATGGAGATGGTGATTGGGTTCCACTTTATGATACGAGGATTGATGCAAATATTTCTTATGAAGGTCATCAACAAGCTCACAACAAATTTTTGCATTGGTGGAATCAATTCAAATGGTCCAAAACAAAAGAAGTAACCAAACAGGTAATTGTTTTCTATATAAAATGCTATTGTTTTTAAATATACAATTTGGATGCATCATTTAGAGAAAAATTACTCAAGAGATTACCTATTGATTTTTTTCGAGTGTTTGATAAGTGAAATCATTGCAGGTTGAGAATGATAAACATGTGCCAATGGTTGGTGTGGAAGACATTGTTTTGGAAGCAACCACGAAGATTGGCAATGTTGGAACATTGGGTATTGTTGGTATTGGTGGAAGTGGCAAAACTAGATTGGCCAAGATATTATATGATCATATGCACCATAAATATGATGCAACTTGTTTCATCAAGGATTTGAAGAATCAAAGTGACAACCTCAACATATTGAAAGAGATATTGAAAGAAATCGGGGTCCAAAAAGAAGCTCGCTCTTTGAAGCATGGTCACAAACTTTTGAAGGAATCAACAAAACAAAAAAAAACCCTTTTCGTTTTAGATGGTGTCAAAGATGAAGGCCAGGTTGAGTTCCTTTTGCCACAAGAATATATCCAAGTTGACAACAATTGTCATGTGGTACTTACAACTCGCAATTGGAGTTTTATCCAAAACCGCGTGATGGAGATTGGAAGGGTGGATATGCCAAAATTGAACAATTTCTTCTCAATGCAAGTCTTTTTGATGCATGCTTTCATCGATGAAAAAACATGCCCATTGCAATATGATTGTCTTGCCCAAAATATTGTGCAAGCTTGTGATGGTCTCCCTTTGAGCTTGGAGATCATGGGAACTTTCTTGTGTGGAAAACCACGATTACGCACATGGGAATGGGCCTTGCAAAGGCTAATAAGGGCAAGATCCTTAGGAGTTGGAGATGAAAATGAAATGCTCACTAATCTTAGAAGTTTGAGGTTGAACTTTAATGAGTTACATGATACTAGAGGAAGTATTCATTTCCAAGACAAACGGAAGTTTTGTAGATGCATCTCTTCTTGACCATATCTCCATACATGTAGAAAATGGGTTCATGAATAATTAAGGTGGGTGATTTTTACCATCTACTAATTGGCTTTCAATTGTGTTGTCCACAATGGTGGAAATATTGGATTTTTTCTAAAGGTTGTCTCATTTTTCAAATCCATGATGCTAGAATTACCCTACCCCATGACGGCTTAAACGTTGAGCTTGTTGATTCAAAGCTTCATGTAGTGTGATTCAAGTCATTATATTAGAGCCATGTAATCTAAGGCCCTCTTCTAGGTTGCTCAAGGAGCATATTAAGGATCTAAACGAGTTGCCACAAGGAACCAAGTGACAACTACAAAGAAGAACATCAAGCAATAGTGTAATTCTAAGGTGTATGGAGGAAATCAAGCTTTGTTGGGGCACTGGAAATTATGCTAAGCCAGTTTGTATCCAAGAGTGGGTGATTGCTTCATGTGGCTAACAACCAATGTGGTGTGTATGGAAGTTGAATTTTTTGGGAGACCCCAAATTGAGAGTTGCATTGTCATGATAACTACAATGTTTTGAAATCCTATTGTATTCATGTGGTAGTAAATTTCAATTTTTTTTGTTCAATTCTGGTTTAAATGTAACTAGAGCCTTTACTTATCTAGTTATTACTTGAACGGACCAGTAGGAATAGGCAATTGTCTCGGGGGATTAGAAACAATAACTAGTTGGACAATGGTCTGTGGTGGTTGAGGAAGTTACCGAGACTTGGCCGATCCTCGGGATCTATTAGGGTGGATGCATGGTTGAGTGGCTCACTTTCTGTGTCACACCCTATTTTACAGTGTACCCCTGTGCATTGCAAGCCACGTTGCATACAATTGATAGAAGCTATGGATGTGAGATTTGGGATACACAATGGTAACTTGAATAGGTAGATGACCACATATTCCTTTACATGAAATTCTTCTTCAATTAAGGGTGATGGACTTTTGAAAATACAATATGGACTGTGGTCAACAGGTTTTGGTTTAGGAATTTTGGCGTAAACGTCTAGAATTTTTGGGCATTTTACTAGGAGTGACTATGTATGTTATGTGATCCACTATGAGGTCCATAGTAGTGATGTTTTTTTCCACATTATGTGTAGAAATACAGTTGGTATGGACTCTTAAGTAGGCTAAATGACGACGTTTTTTTGGAAGTCCATACTTGGAGCAAAAATAATCGTTTTTCATTATTTTTTTTCGGGAAACTACTAATGTACAATATCTTCAGGTGGGCTTCTTGTCAAAAATCCCGCTTTTACTTGCTATACTACAGTTATGGAAGCAGCGTTTTCGGGTCCCACCGACTGTGGGAGTGGATGTGGATGAGTTTAGTTGTAGGGTGGAGTGCACAGTGACTGGTGCCACGCGCCACGTGGACTACAACCCTCTGTTTTAGGGTTTAGGGACTGAAAACGTTCCGGAGCAGTTTTGCGTTGCTCGTTACAGCTCGCATGTCTCTTGTTCAAACCTGCAGGTGCTCGTCATGTGCATGAAGAGTGAGGTTTAAGGTTCAGCTTGAGTGACGCTTGCACGCCGAAATGGGTAGTGCGAGAGCGAGAGATAGGAGAGCAGGTATTCGGAGAGAGGGCCCTGTGGAGAGGGCTAGACTGGATGTTGCGCAAGAGCGGGCGAGGGAGCGCCAACGCGAATCACGGCGTCGGAGGAGAGCAAATGCTGCGAACTCCGTGCGTGTCAACGTGGACGCAGGATCGTGGTCAGAGGGTGATGACGCCTATGCTGATGGCATCAACCGCAGATTGGTGCGCCAGGACGTTCGTGCAATCTTGAGCTGCGTTCAAAGGACTTTGAGAGGAAGAGGGCGCTTGCTTCCACACAAGCAGGCAGTAATGCAGTCCGTGTGGAACAATAAGTTGACGAGGGATCTCCTGCCACTTCGGTCACGAAGGGTTTGCAGTGAAACAGATGCGCGAGAGACAATTGTTTCCAGTTTGTTGCAATCCCTGTCGGAGGTGAAGACTTCGAAGACAAAGGCACATTTAGCTACCAAACATGCTATCCTCACAGCCGCTGTGACGAATCCACAGCGAGTCTCTGCCCAACAGACAGCTCGCCTGCTTGGGGTTCATCCCCGCAATGTAGCGATGGCCACACAGAGGCGAGCGACCATGGTCAGTTCCGTGCATATGGAGTGGGCTTTGTCCGTCAGGAAGGTAAGGAGCGATGCGACATCTCTGATGGTGAAAGACATTGTCACTGCGTGGTGGGCTGCAGAGATACGGCCAAGCCCGAATCGCAAGGAGGTTGTAAGGAAGTGGGTTGCTCCAAAAACATACGTTCAACACCATGCTCAATATTTGTTGGAATCTCTGGTGGGCGCTCTCACATCTATGTCATATGTCGTCTTGCTTTTTTTTTGTGTAATGAGGGTCTCCGAATTTCGTGCTGGTTTAGGGTTCCTACCGATTCCAGGGTCGTAGGGCTACACCTAGATCTGTGCCTGTTTAAGGTATTCTCGTGTCATTTGAAGCCATGAGTGTGCAATCTGGCTATGGACCTACCTATCACTTAAGTTGTAGAAATTTGCAATTTCTGTGCTAGGGTATGAAGGGTTTAGGGTTTCGGTGGATCGGTGAAAGGTGACAGTGCGTTCCTCCATTGGCTTCAGTCTTGTGGCTATCTGCCTGATTTGATGTGATGAGCGTTTTAGGGGTCACAGATGTTCTTAGGATTTCAGGTTTTCCTTGCGACATTGAATGCAGTGGGCTTTAATTCGAATCTTGGATTTTAGGGTGATATTCTGGGTTATATTGAGCATGCTGGTTTTCTCTTCCAACTGATTCTAGGGACCAAGGAATACACCTAGATCTGTGCATGTTTGGGGTATTAGCTTGTCATTTGAAGCCATGAGTGTGCAATCTGGCTACTTCTCTATAAAACGCATACCGGTACTGTGCATATGGGATCCCATCAGTTTCGTTGTGGTTTAGGGACGGCATTGCAACTTCTGGACTCTGTGGAACTTTTCACGCATGGGTGGGAGTTCAGGGTGATCCGCTTGGGTCTTCATAAGGAAATATTGGAGTTTATTTACTTCTCCTCCCATTGTATGTACTACGGTGGATATGCTACAGGGACCCCATATAGAGTATGGGAGGGAATTGTCAATTTATGGAATGTTTACATATGGGCATTTGCTAAATTGACATCGATGGGATTTCTCACCGTTCCTTTGGAGTGTATGCAGTCGAGTATTGAATATGTGTCTCTGATGGAGACGTTATATGCATTGTGTGGGGGTATATGGAGACGTTATAAGCATTGTGTGGGAGTATATGGACTTCCTATTCATCAGTATATGGAAGCAGGCCAGTGTAATTGCAAACCCTGTAGACAGTCACCCAGGGTGAGGACCATTGTTTGAGGGTCATGGATGTTCTTGAAGTTCTTGCAGGAAATATGTGCACGTGTGGACTGCACAGGACCTCTATGGAGATCTGCAGGCACTTTTAAGCCCAGAACTTTTGGTGAATGTCTTAATAGTGTATTCTTGTGACATATGGCGTCCTATATGCGCTTCGGTGAGTAAAGTATTGAATATGTGTGACTACTCGAGACGTTATATGCAGTGTGTGGGAGTATATGGACTTCCACATGAGTATATGGAAGTAGCGTAGTGTAATTGTACAATCTGTAGACAGTCACCCATGGTGAGGACTATGTTTGTGTATTCCTATGACAGATGGCGTTCTATATGCGCTTCCGTGAGGCCCATCCCGATGTAATTGTCGGTAAGCGTGTTTTTGATTCCTTGCAACCATATTGGGTGAAAAAATTGCATGACCAAAATGTGTGTTGTTGTATATACCACGTAGAAATGGAGGAATTGCTATCTGCTTTTACTCAACTGAGGACAAAATCAGGTATACACAACAAAGTAGATTGTGCTTGTCAATGTGAGGTATGTCTCAGTGAATCAAATGTGGGGCAATGTGTTGCGGGAGTGTTTGTGTATCCTGGTCTGACAGCCATTTCAGATGCAGTGTTGTGCCCAAAACCTCCTAATTCGGCGTGGCATGCAAAGGATTGTTTGTTTGGTGAATGTATGTGCTGCGGTGTGGACATTCTGCCCATGTGTCCTACCGAAGAGGATGGAATCTCTCCTATAACTGTGCACTGGAAGCATTACGAGATGCAGTCTATCACTACGAGGAAAGGTCTACAACGAAAGAAATTGCAGTTGGTTTACAAAGACACAACATCGCGTGAGTTAATCAACTACCTCAAGCCAAAACTCCAATTTTTTGTGCGTCATAGTTTTGTGGCGAAGTGGGAGGATGAACAATTTAGGACGTGCTTGAGGACCTCCCCCGCTGACACAATGGTGTCCGTCATTGACTATGCTGAAAATTATTCTTTTGAGGTACAAAATGAAGTCCAGTCCATGCACTGGCATAGCTACCAAATTAGTATCCTTGTACACATAGCATATATCCGAAATCCTCACCCAGATCCACATGATGAGAGCACACGTAATATCACGACCTACCATTTCTACATAAGTGATGATATGAAACATGATAGCTATTTTGTGCAACACTGCCTCATGTTGCATTGGGAAAGCGTTCTTCAGGGGGGTTTCATACCCAAACATCACTGGATATGGAGCGATGGCTGTGCAAATCAGTTTAAGAGTCGAGTCCCGTGGTACTTTGTAGCTCGGTATCCAGAGATTACTGGTGGTTGCACGTGCATGTGGTCTTTTTTCGGAACAGGACATGGGAAAGGACCGCACGATGGAGCAGGTGCTGTCCTGAAACGGTACATTCGAACTGCCCAATTGGATATAAATGGCCCGAAGTTACAGTGCGCTGAAGATGTTGTCGGTTACTTGAGGAAAGAGTTGAGTGGCTGCCCAAAAACTGTCTATGGCGATAGGAGGCCTGTGAATAGAACATTTTGGCATGTTCTGGAAGGAGATGTTGACAGGGAACACGAGTACGATTGTGAGCCCATACCCCGGTGCAGAAATCTGCACTCTATTCGGTCTGTCAGCAGCATGGAGGTTGGTAAGTTGTTGAAGCGCCATTTGGCATGTTTTTGTTTCTCATGTATTGAAGGGAACTGGGAGGAGTGTGAGAATAAAGCTTGGGCTGGGGACTGGGAATTGGAGGTCTTAGTGCCATTGAATGCTGCTTATGTTCGGAATGTCCAGTTGAATGAATTTTCGGTGGAAGATTGGCATCATGTTGGTGTAAATGGCACATATTTTGCTTCAATAATCGAAGTGGGTGATAACTTTGCTATTGCAACTTCCCCTGATAATGAAGAAAATGTGGATTTTTATGTTCTTGTATGCACTAGGAAAGCTTACACTTGTAAGACAGCTTTTGTTTGCAAGTGGGGTGAGGAATTCGAACCTGGAGATCAGGTTCTTGAGGGACTCTACTACCAGAAGTATGGTTTAGGCGCTGATACGTATGTCCTCTTGAGAAAGTCACATAGGGCACACATTTTGGCAGATCATGTTTGTGCAGTCAAATTTCCGATGTCAATGTGTGATCACCGTGTGTCTGGTAATGACCCCGTGTACAAGTTGCAGAGGAAAGTGGAAGACGCCATTTTGGAGCAGGCGTGAAGGGTTTAGGGTATTCTGGGTTTTCTTGCAGGTAAAACCTAAGTTCCACAGTGGAGGGGGTTGTCAAGTTCTGGATTCCTATTTGGGAGACGATTACGATGACCCACTATGAAGGTGAGAATTTTTATTGAGACCCTGGAGAGCATGATCATTTAAATGCACTAATCATGTTTAAAGTATGGTTTCAAGCTGGAATCTCAGAACGCCTCTATCCTCTGGTTCCATCTGCGTTTGGTTTACAAGCTAAAATCCGAGTATGCGGAACCACGGTTGTTACGTATGCAGGCAATTGTGTCCGTGAATACGTAGAAAAGAATCTCACCAAGCATTGAATGCATGATTGGTTACAGGTCGGAAACAGGATCATCCAGAACCGACTTCATGTGCGCATCGAGCACGTGCAGCCGTCAAGATGCAGGGAAGAGTTTTTGGAGCGTCGCAAGAGCAACGACATCAAGAAGGCTGAAAAAAAGGCCAGGAGCGAAACCGTGGACCTGAAGAGACAGCCTGCAGGTCCCAAGGGTGGATTTGTGTTGGACTCTTCCACATTGGAGACTGTGACCCCCATTCCTTACGATGTCGTACATGGGCTACATTCAAACATGTACTATTTCATTGATGAATACAGAGTTTATTCATGGACTAGGCTTCATTTTGGGTGTGATGTACATTTTTTAGCGCGTGGCTTTGGTGCTCTCATCCCGAGTGGTTGTGTTACAACATTGAAGGAACCCCAAACTATCACGGCAGTGAACCTTCTGACTCGAATTGAATGCAATGACGGTTGGTTTATGGATAAGCACGGAGTGTATTGGGTACTGGGAGGATACTGTTGGGTATCAAGGTGAAGATCATGCTTGACTGGGAAGACACCATCCCTGGGTCTAATATAAACCAAAACACATCAAAGACGACGACCTTATCCACATTCATCCACACTTATTCATCCAAATGCTAGGTGCGCTCCAGCGTGTTCGCCCCCGCCACCATCGCTCGCAAACACCGGTGCGCTCCACCCTGTTATTGCCTCAAACTTCCATCGGCTAGACGCCAATAGTCCCTCTAAGAAGTTGGCCGCGAAGGGGATCCTTCGCGTAACTAGTTAGCAGGTTGAGGTCTCGTTCGTTAACGGAATTAACCAGACAAATCACTCCACCAACTAAGAACGGCCATGCACCACCACCCATAGAATCAAGAAAGAGCTCTCAATCTGTCAATCCTTACTATGTCTGGACCTGGTAAGTTTCCCCGTGTTGAGTCAAATTAAGCCGCAGGCTCCACTCCTGGTGGTGCCCTTCCGTCAATTCCTTTAAGTTTCAGCCTTGCGACCTGGAGGTGTTAAAAAAATGCCAGGTTGAGAAATTGAATGAGTCAGGTCGAAGCTTTGTCTTTGCTGTTTTTGCACTCGTAATAGTTTCCTGGATTCTTGAACCTCAGATGGTTATTTCTCAAACTCAACCGGTTTGTCTCTAAGTAGCAGCCGGTTCTCTGTTCATATCAGAGCTAGCTAAACACAATCGGACGAGATACTAGTGTTTGCAAGTCCAACCGGTTACATGTAGACATCCTCTGGTTTTCATGTATTGAATTGGGGTATATTCTATAGATTCTTCTAAAACGACCGGTACTTTTCTTGAAGTCTTTGATCATGTTCATTTTGGTGGTCATGGTGATTATAGGTACAACAGTTATTAGCATACCTGACTTGAAGCTGAGGTATTATGGTATTTAGGGTTTGGAATTGTTGTACAGGAGTAAGGGTTTGTGGAGATTGTCTCCAAGTGTTCATCATTCAAGCTAGCGCAGGTGAGCTGATGTTTCTTGCACAGACTTGTATTGATCGAAGCCCTTCCTACTCAGGTTAATCCTGGTTTCAATGCTTGCATCTTTTAGGACCGGATTAATGGGTTTTTTTAATGTTGTAGCATCTTCAATGTTTAATGGATGATTATCGGGGGATATTGGATAGGTGGAAATGGAAGGTGTTGAGTGCTTCAACATTGCCTCAAATTTGCCTGTTGCTGTCGCCCAAGAGCTGCAATGGTACATCCTTGTTAAAAAGTAGTTTTTATGGCAAGGCTGCTTGCCTGTAAATATGCACTGGGCAAAATCATGTTGCGTGGTAACCTTTGAACAATACGTGGCTCTTAGTTGGTTACTTTTCCGATTAGCTCACTTCTCCTTGTATATGAAACACGTGATTAGCATGAGATGATTAGTGCATCCAATTCAGGGCTATAGTCATTTTCCTCAAAATTCTCGGAGCTGATATAAATATCTTATTGATTATCAGAGGGAAGATTTCTTAGATGCACACTTAACCACACATCACTCATATATAGGCGTCCAATTAAGATAAGTAACCAATTTAGGCCTTCTTACCTTAACTAGCAAGTGGGTATGCCCCAAAATGCTAATAATCTTCATACCATAATTATGTCAACTGATTCTTCCTTTGGGTGTGACCAGGGTGTGGGATGCCATAAGGAGCTCTACTCAATCACAGGCTCTCATTATATTATATCGGACCACTTGTATACTGCAAACAGGTTTAGTTGCTGCCTCAGAGGATGGATCTGCAGTCTCTGTCAATGCCACTAAATTCCTACATGGACCACTTTGTAAAGGTCTTAAAAGCTCCGGGAAACGTAAGGACTAAACTCGTGACCGAGAAATTATGCTGTGTCATTGCTTTTACTTACTAACTCTTTAGTAGGACATAACAACTCCTTGGTGACGAAGGTTGTTGGTTTGTGCATTGCAGAAACCTATCTTGCAAATCTTGCACTTTATCCTGGGCGATTCGAGTTGTCATTTTTGCCATCTAATGCACAGGTCTGGTATTCATGATTGTCCTATTCCTTTCAAGTTTCTAAATGTGCAATATCATATCACAATAGTGTTTGTTTCCCCAGTTTGTGAGACGACTGAAGGTTCTCTGCTAATACCTTTCTTGTGTTCCTTTAAGGTTGCAAATTCTTACATGACTTACTTGAATGTGTTTCTGGTTTGAGGATGTGAGCAGGCAGTCATTCTACAGCCTTTGGGTGATGATGGTGTGTTGGTGGTTGCAAGTGACACAATTCGTGGGTTCACATCTAGAGACCAGGTACTTTGTCATCCTTTGAAATGAAGTTTCTTTTTGCGGAGGCCAATTTGTTGTGAGGAGACATTTTGAGTTGAAATGTTTGCACGGGAACCATGTAGACGTAGTCAAAATAGAAACGTCTTATTTGAATCTCAAATTCTTATGTCAACTGAACTTGTGCAGGCATGGTTAGGTACTATTGCAGAGAAATTAGATACCTCTTTAGAAGAATGGGTTGATACCTCTACATCAAATCTGGAGGGTCAAGTTTCTCATTAGATTTCTTGCACTAGTAGAAGAAATTCAGGACTTGCCACATGTGCTTTTCATGAGTACAAAAATCACTGGCTGAAAAATTGGCTCATTCATCAAACTTTTGGAAATAGAGGCACCCAAAAGTAGCTGTTTGAATAAGGCTGGTGTTAGCATAAGATGTATCTACCTTATCTTCTGCACTTGTAGGTAGCAAAAGAATGAGAGCATTAATTGATGGTTTTCCTAATTGCATACAGAGTCTATTACATGAAGACAGAGGATGAAGGCACTGACTACCTTGTTGACCACTCCATTATCTTGTACAATAACAACTCATTCTTCTGTGTACTTGATTGAAATATTTGAATGACATTTTGCATATAGAGTTCATACTTTGGGGGAGGTCATAATTCTTAAATCTTGCAACGATGTGTGCTGTGCACAGTGTCCTTGTGGTAAAGACTTGGCCTCTCTTAAAGTGTGAAGTTTATGATGCTTGTCTCTTAGAAATTGCAACCATGACAATAGAGTTAATATGTATATTGTGTTAGGCATTAGATACGTAGGTTAAATTGGCATTAACTTCATTTGTGCTAATGGTTTGACATTACTGGTCTTATTCTTTTGTAGGTGAAGAAAAAGAGTATTTATCAAGTCCTAGCGTGAAAAGCTTTCAGAACTACTTTTACTAGAAGTTGAGCTTGCAAACTCACGGTTTTCTTTGGAAGTTGATTTTACTAGTGTTCATATCGGTGAGTGCTTCTTTTTTCAAGGCCAAAGTGTATGTTGAGGTGGATGACAACCAATTTGTTATAAATATGTATGTGAATATGTGTGAAATATTTGAATGACATTCTGCATATAGAATTCATACTTTGGGGGAGGTCATAATTCTTAAATCTTGCAACGATGTGTGCTATGCACAGTGTCCTTGTGGTAAAGACTTGGCCTCTCTTAAAGTGTGAAGTTTATGGTGCTAGTCTCTTAGAAATTACAACCATGACAATAGAGTTAATATGTATATTGTGTTAGGCATTAGATGGAGGGTGCCATTGTCGCCGTCCTCTTGCATTTGGTCATGAATATGACAATGTATTCCAATAAGGAATCAACATTTTATCTATCTGGAGTTGTAGTTTAGTTCTCTAAATAATGCTCCTGATGATGTCATAGTTTGATTTTGCACTTTCAAAACATATATTCTAATAAGTTATTGGTTTTGAATGATTTAGGATCATTGACAAAAATGAGGATCAAGGTGGCCAAGGCTAATGTAACGTGTGATATATGTCTCATTGAGATCACCAACAAAGCTAAACACATCGAGCGCCATACCTTAGGTAACAAGCATCAGAGGATGCTTGAGCTGATTTTGAAGAAATATATTTTAGAATCCTGGAACTTTCAATGGATAAAAAGTAACAATACATTCGTGTGTTTAACTTGTTTGGAGCCTATAGACAACAACCTCAGTTTTAAAAGGATGAAGCGACATTTCAAGTCCCAGCATCAACCATTTTCTTCTTCAACGGACTATACAGTGGAGATTTTCAAAGTTTTCAGAAAGAATAAATATTATGAATCAAGTGAGTATGATTTTGAGGAAGAGAAGAAAAATTTTAAGACAATGGAAGGTCTGGTACGTATGGTGGATGGATTTGAAAATTTATTGAGAGTTTTGAGGTTGAATGTTTTTCCAGTATCTGATCATTCAAGATTTTATGCAATGGCATTCATTCTTGAGGAGCACGGAAAAAGTACCAACAGAGGTAAATCAAAGGGAGAATCGAGGATGGTCATGTATGGGCAATATGAGAACCATTCATGTGGATGGTTTATTCATCCCCATGAGAGTTTATATGCTTTGTCAGAGATTTTTATTCAGGAAGTATCAAAATGGCTTCAAATTTCATTTCCCGATGTTATGAAGACTTTGGACAAAAACTTTGAAAATGAAGGTCTTTTGGGAGGAGACGGTCATTTTGGTAACACTCATTTTACTCTATTTTCAGTTACTAGGGATTATTATTGTTGTCCTCATGACGATGATACCGACTATGGATATGGGTTTATAGTATGGTTTTTTCCTGATGGGAAGCTTGAGGTGGAAGAACAACCAAGTTTCTGGCTCCCAGAATACAAGGTACGGTGTACACCAATAGCGGGAGCAACATTTCTTTTAAATTCAAAGACTACTGTTCATTGTACAACGCGACCAGTTCAAGTTGGTGTTTTAGGTATTGCTTTGGTACAAAAAAGGTCATTTATGTTACGCTTGAAAAAAAGTCTGGATAATCCTTCAAGCAAGATTGGACTGGCGTATTTCAAAGCCAAGAGAACTTATGAAGCTAGACGGGTAAGGAAATTCATTTATGTTGTTAATTTTTGAAATTGTTTAAACTTGTTATTTATTTTATGATGAATTTTAATAGTTTTCTTCATTGTGATGCTTTCAGGAGCATTATCAGGGAACTAGAGTAGCAAAAGGTTTCTACTAGTAGATATTTATGTAATTAGTAATAGAGTTGTTTGTTTATCCATTTCTTTAACTTTGTAATTGTTCTTACTTTTGTATGAACATTGAATCTCATAATCTTAGTTTCGGGACCCAGCACTTAGCAACAAGAGTGCTGAAACTTTGAGTGTCTTCGGTCTCGACTTTCAGGGGTATGGACTTTAAAAAAAAAAAGTATGGACCGGTATTGGTCCACTCAACCATGCATCCACCCTAGGGGTTTTGAGTCCTATCTAGCTCTCTGTTGGTGAGGCTTCTCCCTCTCTTTGGCCCAGGATTTTCGAACCATAATTCTCTGCATTGAAGGGCATTTGACACTGCTCGCATCGCTTAAACTTCAGCACCTGGGGTTGCTTGAATTCCCATGTGTTCCTGCGCATTCACTCATCTTCAAGCCTGTTGTGCCGAAAACATAGCCAAATGTTCCGAGGCGACTGAATTTCAAGCAGTCATTGTTTCAAAAGCGATGAACTTTATGTGGAAAACCAGTTCTTCACCCAATACTTAAACCAAAAAACAGGTTTTTAGAATGAGTTCGACTTGCCACTACCAATGCCATCTAATTACCAGCCAATTCACAGGGGCTACAGGTCCACTCTCTGATCATCCCAGGCATGGATAATATGTTCTATAAGTTATCATAAGACCATGGCAGCTTCTAAAAACAAAACAATGTCACAGCATAGGGTAAATGCCATCATCTTAGTTTTAAATACCACTTAGATGTACCATGACATTCTCATACTGTACTTGAATTTGAGACATTTATAATAAAACAGGGCCTGCAATTCTATGCATAGAAATTCCACTTGGACACCTGAGATGCAAGAGGAGACTTTCAAAGAATACTTGAGGACAATCGCAAAAGAAGAAATTCAAAGAATACCTGAGGACACTCAAGAACGTTCTATTTCCTTGTAGGTTCAAAAATAATTCCATATTTCAAGGTTCATAAGATCAAGGACCTTGATTCAAGAATAAAGCCAAGTGACAAGCTCTCAGTGTTTGACGGCTGACTCTTACCTAGCTATATCTTGGAATAAAGCCCTTTCCCATCACCCTAGAGTCAACTATCACAAAACCGTGAAGATAATGCAATCTTCTGTTGCGCACCTCTCCATGAGGAGTGCCCGAAACACCATGGGCACAAGGGGGACCCCGGAGTGACACCCGGGACTTGTGGCGCCGTTGGTGAGAGGGCCCAAGTGATCCTAGTGTGGATGAGGTCCCCGGGCGTTGGGAACGCCTCCCATCCACGAAGACTAGGAGGCACAAGGGTAAGGCCATGAGCTATGCGTAGCTCATGGCGTAGTGATTCTAGAATGCTCAAGAACACCTCAATCGGAGGTGTGAGCTAGGAGTTATGGCCATTTGAGTGGGGCGCTGTCCCGGGACAGCGCCCTGCTACAGCGGTGCCTGGGAGTGATTCCCGGGACTGCCAAGGTTCAAACAGGCATAACTTCCTCACCACTTGCCCGAATGGGGCAAGTGAGGAGTCCATCGGCATCTACGTGAAGCGTAGATGAAGATGGAGTGGTTGGTTGCTGGAATCAGACATCATACAAGGAAGTTATGATGGTCTGAAGCTGCTGGGGGCTTCTAGGCCCAGCGGCTAAGGGAAAATGTCCACTTGGCCCCAACTCTTGGTAGAGAGACAAGAGGTTGGTTGACGGTGGGGTAGGGGCCCCTCGTAGAGTCCTAGAGGCTTATATGGGTGAGGTGGTGTGGCCTCACCCACCCGAGGCCGAACGGCACGGCCTCCATGGGCTTTGGCCCATTGTGAGGCCATAGTTGCCTAGTATGCTTCGGGTTGTTGTAGTGTTGCTCCGGCAACGCGATGATCAACATAAGATTGGACTTCCATGGATGGAAGTCCACATCTAAGGAGTGGTTACCGATTAAAGGGGTGAGTCCCGAAATCAAAGTAGGAGGGTTGGTTCCCCTCCTATGAACTAATAACACTATATTAAACATTTCGGGACTTTCGGGAGTCCCAAAGTGAAGATTTTTTTACATTTTGGGGACATGGGAACATATTTATTGCTCCCAGGAACATGCAACTAGCTTGTGGGAACGTGGGAACAATGAATTCAGACCATGTGAATGCCAGATGCGCACGTGGGAACCTATGTATGGGAACGTTAAAGCGAACGCATAAACGCTCTATGGGAACATGGGAACGATATATGGGAACGTTGGGAACGCGGGAACGCTCTATGGGAACGTATGTGCGCACTGTGGAACGGGGGAACAAGAAGACATTTTGTGGCTACATGGGAACGGTGTGTGGTCGCGGCAGGGTAGTGTGGTTTGCAAACGTGATAGAAGGGGTGTTTGTGGTGTGCACAGTGACAGACCGAGGGCTCATTAATACAAGTAAACCCAAACCCACATCCAAATACAAAGGATAGACCTTGCATTACATACTTCAAAGTTCAAATTACAACACTTCACATTAGATAAATGAACCCACCCTCTATAATGCTGGTGGTTTCCATTAAGAGTTGCACGGGTACACCGTGCCCACAATGGGGTTCCATTTAGCTGCATAGTGTTGAAATCAACAAAAATTGCACCCACATGTCCGAGAGGAGCCATGATGGTCTCCCATCGAGGAACCACCCCAAAAAAATTAGTACCAATCATTGGAGTATTTGATGTGGTGTCTCACATTGTCAAGGAAATCACATCTAATCATGAATCATTGTGTGACGACTACGATGTGGGTTTTCCAATCTCGCATTACGAGGAAGGGTTGCCCCGAGCTCCCCGTCTACCAGTTGCACGGCCACGACCTCGAGTTCCATGTCCACCCCCTACATTTCCACGTCCACGACCTACTCGTCGCGCACTCGGCACATCAACGTCCTCCTCAACCGCCATCCCTCCGCGCTCTTGCGCAGAACAACGGCGAAGGTTGTCTTTGGCAAATTCAATCTGCTCTGGTGGAATAGTAATCTTAAGGGGCTCAACATCTTCATGTGCAGGTAGAGGCCATGCTGCCAAGATGCAGTCAATTGGTTGCCAGTCGGGGATGGAATATTTCGAATCGGCTTTCCACTTGAAGTTCGTGTTGGAGTCCCAACCATGGTATTTCTTTGTTATGTCTCTAGCAGTTGAAGTGGGAGTGAACCATTGTACCAGAATCTGACGGGGATGGTCCCCAGTGACGTTCAAGTTTGGTGGACACAAAGCTCGGCACACCCAAATGGGTCTATCAATATCTTGATCTTGGGGTCGAAGAATGAGGAAATGCCCCTCATGCACGTTGTCGGCAATGCGGAAAGCCGGTGCAGGTCGAAGGTTAGAGGGGCCCACATAATGGTCATCTGGTTGGTGTTCCTCACGAAGTTCACCAGTACTCATGAAAGGATGTGCGTCCCTTTCGATTCGGGAGGATGGCCAGAATCCCTCCTGGAGTGCCAATCCCGCAGTGTACACATTTGTGAGGGGTGCCCGTAATGCCTCCAGTACCCCAGTCCAGTATTGTAAAAGATGTGTTTGTGAGCCCCTATATGCTCCGGTCATGTCATGGTCACATATAGATTGCCAGTAGTCAACAAACCCTTGCAACCCAACAAGAACATCGTCCAGTTTTGCCATTTCTCGAGGTTTAGCAGGGTAAGGTTCCCCAGGTGGGAAAACTGGCTCCCCCTTTATGTTGGATTTCCACATCAATATGCCATCCTTGGGCAACCATTCATCATGCGTACTAAGCACCTTGTAATGCATGACGGGCCAACCATCATCCCGTACAACAAATTTGAATTGTTGGGCTTTCGTATGGCCAATGAGTTTGTCTTGGCCATCAGGAATGTACTCACTAACAAAAGCCCTCCAATCTGGAAGCTCCTCTATCATATGTGGGATGATAGGGACCTTCTCCATGTCCATGTATGATTTCATGAGCAAGGGGATAGTGGGGTAATCATGTTCACGCAAGTCCATACTCCATCTACCAAATGAAGCGTCAATGTCGTCATGTGTATGACCAACTAAAAGGTAAGACACGTGGACCTCTGTGAATATACCTTTGGCCGTGAGCATGGACCAAAATGCCTTCACATATCTACACTTGTTGTCCTTCCAACAATTATCGAGTTGAACATGCAAAACGGGTGGAAGCGAGACAGCTGGAATAGGCTCACTAGGTGGAGGTCGTAATCCTGACAAACATACATCACTCCCATGAAGAACAGCACGATAAAGCGGTGACCGACCCGCACCATGGAATAGCATGCGAGATGATGAAGCCGGGGGCTGTTCCAAATCGCGAAGAAGCCTCGCAAATGAGCCCACAGTATGGTTGCAATCACCAGGATACAAATCCAATGCATAATGAGCATATCTCTCATCTCCATGGCCATGAGCCATCATGCCTGTCACGGAAAGTGGTAGTTTCGTGAACATATCAGTGTCTTTGTTCTTGTTAGCAAAGCATGGAGATGCAGTTTTGCCATGGTCCATTTTGTCGTGAATGATGGTCAAAACCTTGCGCGGATGCTCAATGGACAACGCTCTCATACAACGGTAAGCATTACGAGCGGATTCTTGCTGTGCCTGGTGCTTCTCCAACTGCTTGGAAAACCCGGTGTGTGCGGCAGAACCTTTAACATGTTGAAGAATAATAGCCATAAGTGAATCGCATTTCCCACAGCGAGCAAAATTGTCCCCTGCTCTTTTTGTCACGTAGTGCTTAAAATAATTCTGTCTTATTTGGCTCAGAGTCGAAAGAGAGATTGGTTGCAACCCACATTTGTCATTCACCTGAATATCATACCACATACAACATTTAGACAGCCACAGAAATGAGAACACCTGGATTGAGGCAATCACTAACAACACATTGAAAATGGACTAAGTGGAACATCGGGAGCCTACTAACCTGGTTGATTGTAACTAAAAATTTCTTCCATTTTGTGCCGCGAGGCAAGACCATCTCCACTACTCGAGTACCATTAGGCAAAGTGCGGGATTTATGAGGCATCATGTCCGCTTTGTCCTCTAAGAGGTTGGAAAGAGTGGCAGTGGCTTGCTGAGTGGACACACGATACCGTTTGGTGTTCAAGTTCCCATGGTCTCGTGGTCGCACCCCACAATTGAACTCTTGTCGATTTCTGTAGAACGCGGTTTTTGAAATCACAAATATGTGCCTCCATGCGATTAGGCAAATATCACGTCCACTAAGTGTTACCACATTCGTATGCCCCCCCGGAAGTGGATGTACTTGTCCGTGGACCTCAAGACGTTTTGCATGCCTCATCCTTGTGGAGCAATCATAAAATTCAGTTCGAAGAGCGAGAGCCTCATCTCTAGGAAAGAATCTAAGGCACTCGCGATCACAACACAAAACTGCAGATAGTTGTTGTATGCTTGCATTGGTTAGTATTTGGGATTTTTTCGTTGGCTTACGACGCTCTGGTATCCTCGATGTTTCATACGCTCTCTTCCCGTCCTTCCTTCGCTTCTCCAGCGACTTGGTTTGTGCCCGTAATCTGTGGCCACTAACAAGGAGATGATGTGCCAGAGTGCAACCACCGTGGAAAACACGAGAGATTGGCCACGCCCTCAAAGCAAACATGGCCCCCATGTCCATCATGCCATGAATAGGCTCCATTATTAGTACACCAACGTGATCAGGTCCCAAACATTTGTCTTCCACGCAGTCAATTGGGTTTACATTACGGCAAATTCCTTTTGCCATATTGTGTCCATGTTCATTCACAAGCATAACAGGCTTGTTCACCCAATCATCCCTACGAAGTCCACTGCAATTCGGGTCAATATCTTCAACCGGAACAGTTTCATCTTCCGAGAATATTGCGTCGGAAAGGGATGACCCCTGCACAAACACTTCATTAGTAAAACATATTCCAACAAACAATGTGAAACATCTTAGTTTAGAAAACCACCTCTGTGGTAGATTCCGCATCCATGTGCTCGGCCAATCTGCACAAGAACACTTGCGCGGTCAGTGTTACAACTTAGGCCTAATATAGCTTCACGTACCATTCGCTATTGAATCATATTAGTGCTTGTACTCGCAATCACCAAACGTTTAAACTAAAAACACAACTGTAGATATCCTAAAGAACGAAAACTTCATCCTGTATTATCTGCCTTGTGACCTCACTAGATATCACCTATATCACCTGTTACAATATGTCGTGTATGTGGCGCGGGCATGCATCCCACTTTCACTCGATCGAGTGAAAGTGGGATGCATGCCCGCGCCACATACACGACATATTGGGCCCTTCATGCCTTTTCTTTTCTCAGAAAATCCGGTCATAAATAGATGTTACCCAATCTATCCCACCCGATTAACACCTACCTCCCTCTATACATATTATTTGTGTCGATAATAAAAACGTCGATCACCAAACAATCACATCCTCTCCCCAGAAACTAATCACATCCTCATCCCCAAACAATCACATGTTCATCCCCATGCAATCGACTCGCCAGCCCACTTTCACTCGATCGAGTGAAAGTGGTGGGCCTGCCAGCGCCGCGCCACAAAACTTTCACTCGATCGAGTGAAAGTGGGCTGGCGAGTCGATTGCAGGCCCACCACTTTCACTCGATCGAGTGAAAGTGTTGGGCCTCCCAGCGCCGGTTGTTCGGGCCGTACTGTACGGACTGCAGGGATGGGTACAGGGCCCCGCAAATATGGTGCCGCTGCAATGCTCCATGCATATGGAACGGCACATTGAACAGCGCCTCTTCGATCAGGTGTTTCTTGTTGCGTAGGACCGAACCTTGTGTGAAATTGATCCCTGGAAGGGATAGAAAGAAGAATGTTGTGGTGTTGTGCTCCCTGGCACAAAGGGCGACAAAAGAGGGTTCGAGTGTGCTCCTTCCAGGCTTATATAGTCGGGTGTAGCAGAATTGGTGGGAGAAGTGCCCTAATCCAATTTTGAAGGTTCCCTCCCTTTCGTTTTAGGCCGTCACAGATCCGTATGTGGACGGCTTTTGATGCCTTTGGGTGGGTTTTTACATGCACCTTGATACAATTGTGTTAGTGGGATTGTTTTGCATTATTTTCGGCATGATGTGTTTAAGCCAATCCGGTCCACCCCCAATCCTGTAATGATAGTTAGCACATCGCCCACTCTTGGGCATCACTACTATGAGCGCGTACTACCTGTTGGTACGCCTTTGGATCCAAGTTTGATTGATGAGATGAAAACACGCCAGAATGTGGTCCTATCAACAGGTACCCTCAGCCCACCACTTCCATCGCACTTGTGGCATCACACCCTGCTATTGAGGCGCGTACAACGTTGAGGTACTCACAAGCGCTCATTGTCGTTGCAACCTACATTTGTGCACCGGCTTCAAGGTTGAAGATATTTGCACCCCTAGACCTTGAATCTCTTGAAAATAAATGGATGTCCCCAACATGTCATAACAATTACAATTAAATCATCGGCCCTCATCCCAACGTATCTATGTATGCTTGTAGTATTGCAGATAAATTGCCATGCTCCCAATGCTATCGGAGTGGTTTATGGCACCCCGATGAGTTCTCCTTCCGAAATTCATATTAACTATTTCAATATTAATCCAAAATTAATTATTATGTGGGTGGGTCCAATTTCCAATTACAATGTGCTTTGCACATCTCTCAACATTGACATAATGTCTTAATAACTTCCCAATAGAGGTTAGTAACTTCCCAACTTCCCAATAGAGGTTACTAGTAACTTCCCAATAGAGATTAATAACTTCCCAATAGAGGTTAGTAACTTCCCAATAGAGATTAGTAACTTCCCAATAGAGGTTAGTAACTTCCCAATAGAGATTAGTAACTTCCCAACTTCCCAATAGAGGTTACTAGTAACTTCTCAATAGAGATTAGTAACTTCCCAATAGAGGTTAGTAACTTCCCAATAGAGATTAGTAACTTCCCAACAGAGGTTAGTAACTTCCCAATAGAAGCAAATTAGGAAGGGGCTTATTAACCCCATTATAGTAACCCCATTGGGCTTATGGGGTTCAACAATTCATAAATTAAATTGGAAGAATTTGAAATTTGCGCCTCCAACTTCATCTGAGGATGCCGTCTCGAATTGACCCTAGACCCTTCTACCCTATTTAACAATTAGTCCAATACCCTAAATGAAAGGTGAAAAGTGCATGTGTGGGTTAATATTAGTGAAGATTGAGTAGCCTCTGGAGGCCCATCAGCCTACTTAAACCCTAAACCCTAAACCCTAAACCCTATACTCGAAGTACCACTTTGGTTTGCATTTGAAGCAAATAATGAATGGGCTACCATGATACAAAACCAATCCCAAATATATTTGATATTCATATTAAGTGCTATGTCTGAATCGGTTGCTTCCACCATTGGTCACACTTTTTACATTATTTTGTTAGGTCCAATAGCTAAGTCATAGTCTAAGAACTCTAAAATGATTTGAATCAGCTGATCAAACTAGTCAATTTAAAGCGTTGTCTACATTTGAGCACGTCGTAAGTTAATCTCATCCTAACACGTGTTCATTTAGTGTTCCCTCATAACTGCACGTATTACAAGCATACAACTCTTGGACAATTGATCTGCGTTAGTGACAAATATAGGTGTTTAATTAAGAAGCGCGAACATAAGGCCCTCAAACCTTAATCACCATGTGTCCAAGTGTCTTCGTGGCAATAATGCATCCAAATAAATGCATGGCTTGGACCCTGTAGGAAGCAGTTACAACACTGGCCATTCCCGCAAATTCCTGTGAGCATGCCACGTGTCACATATCTTCACATCATGTCTTCAAAAGTTCACGCCCAAGCAGTTGCTCTTGCAATGGTCGGAGTCAATTGTTGAAAGTGCCTATATTGTTCGTAATTGGGAGTTCACCCATTGGATCTCCCCTTTATGACCTCTCCACTTTCCTTCCATCCACACTCATAACCTTAGTACGTGTAATTAGGTTGCCTTCGCAAATGGGTAAAGTTGTGTTGCCTCTTACATCGCCTCTTTACGCAAGCAACTTTCCATAGGTCAAACTCGGATCAAAAACCTTATATTAAGTTTTTTGGTTCATTCCTATCACAATTAAAGTCCATACAAAATTTGTGTATTTTGTTGTACTGGTAATAAATAATCAAGTAATGTGACATGCCAATAGATTAGTGCAAGACTACCTAATTGCCAATATTGGTGTAGGTAGATTCATTGGCATTTATTTGAGCTACTAGTCTAAGAGACAAATTGAATCCAAACTTAAGTTAGAGTTAGAGCAAACCAAGAGCTACCTCAATTGATGGAAACAGGGATTTGAGTATATTTGGATTATGCATTAATTTTGGACAACACAACTGCCTAGTAGTATATGGCGTGCACTAGATTGGAAAACTACATGAAATTAATATAATGGTGGTTGGCAAATATGGCATACATTGTCAAACATTTGAAGTTGTCACTGATTGTTGTGTTGTCACTCCCACTCCAGTGCGCAATAATTGTGAACTTTTTAGGGTTTAGGGTTTAGGGTTTGGGGTTTATGGGTTAAGTTATTTAGTGGGCTCCAATCTGCCTTTGAAATCCAATGAGCTCAGTTATGTGCAAAATGCAAGGGTGGCCATTACGAATGGAACGGTCATTTGAAGCTCCAATGTGGTGTTTTGAAAAATGGGGTAACGTTATGGTCACTAACCTTTCACCATTTAAACTAGTGATCAATCTTGGGTCAAGTAACATAGTGACATTTCAAACATATTGGCATAAATATGCTTACAATTCAACCTACAAGCCTCAACCCTCCATCCTAAACATGCACTCTAAAAACTAAAACTCTATGCCTGAACCCCAAGTTCTAAACGTTACCCCTAGACAATGAGTTTAATATCCAGCCGACGTTGAATGAATCATATCATCGTGACGAAGGCCACAAACCTATGCATTGGGGAGTCAAGTGTTCCACATGTTGATGGATGAGAGTAAACTTGTCAAAGCATAATTATTATACCCATAAGAAGTTTACACATTTGGTATGACACTAGTCGTATAACTAGTGTTAGACATAAATGCGCCACCACCCTCCCTACGACCATGCACCTTCTCTTATCTTTGTTAAGAAATTTTCACATCCTTACTAACACTAAATTTGGGCATGTGACTTACCATAGTCCAAGTTTAGTGTTTGAGTTCACAATGAATGTTACTTACTTTCATCTAGGGTTACTAATATTTAGTGTATGCGTTCGTATTTTGTGTATCTAACACTAAATATCACTAGAGTGGGTTGGGACATATATGCACCACTATAGTTAACTAATCATTAATAGGTCAATGATCATGCACAAATAATATCATCGTGAACTAAACCTTAAAGGTCAGCAATCATGCACCACTATAGTTAACTAATCATTAATAGGTTAGTGATCAAGCACCACTATAGTTAACTAGGTTATGAGAGGATTGTTTATTGCGCACCACTATTCACCACTTAGTGTAGTTAGTGGCGTTGTAGTTGCCACTATTATTTAGTGGTAGAAGGTCTCGAATACTTGCCAGCAGATTGCCTACTAGTAGGCTTATGAAAGTGCACAATATTAATATCGGATGGAGGGCTAACCCTTGCGACACCCACTTTCACCATATGTTATAATCAACACAACAATAACATAACATCTGTTATGTTATTATAACCAACAGACAACCTTAAAGTTTACCACCTTGCAATAAAGAAGTTCAACCCAAGTTAACTTATGCGTAGTACAATGAACACACGACATCCTTACACCGTCGCGTAGGCCTAAGGTATAGACACCCATAACCGATAACACACCCATCACCGACAAGTAGACCTATGCATGAACGCGCATGGCTTAAATTAGCAGAAGTCGATGTTTTTATATTATAAACGTGAGGACCATATGACTTCGTGGAGGGGAAGTTGTCGAAATAGTTGTTGTCGGTCATGGGTGAAGCTATATGTTGGTTATGGACTCTAACCAACTTTCATGTTTGCAAAATTTGTAGTAATTCTAACTTTAATCAATTTTGAAAAAAAGCTCGACATTCATCATGGACATTATTTTCCTACGCAGAAAAATTAACTCCTTCTTGATAACCGAAGATATGCTATGCTGAAATTCTTAAGTTATCGGTTATAGGTATAATATGTACCTTAACTTAAATTTAGGGGAAATCTAGATATATTTAAAGATCCTACTACAGGCCACCGGTCCCTCTATAAATGTCCGTGAAGGATAGAAGATTTCAAGAGTGATTTAGATTGTGAATTTCTTACATCTTTCTACTACTGCTTTCTTGTTGTCCTCGAGATTATCATTGATACATTCTATTAACCTTGATAATGTCACCCTTGGTAATAGAACACCTTAAAGTTTGAAACCGATTTTCTTAGTGTAAAACTCCCTTGTTATTATCCCTATCATCCTAGACAATGCCACTATCCAAAATCCAAAATACATCCAAAATACTCCAAAATACATCCAAAATACTCCAAAATACTCCAAAATCCGTAGTGTGAACGTTATAATATCAATTATGGATGGATTGTATGTGATGGTTGGATGGACAGATTGTAATAGCCAAAAGGGTCATGAGCCGCCCCCTGTGATAATGCAATGCTATTCACATGGTCATGAGCCGTCCATGTGCACCAACTTTGAACGGTGTTGTCTATACACGGCACTCAAAGGTGTTGTATGGGACGGCACTGTCAAGACTTCAGACCTTAAACAACTGCCAAAATAACTAGAGTTAACTAGAGTTTTTTCAAGACATTAGAAAACAACTATAGTTAACTAGGAAATTTTCAAACCAATTTGAAGAACAACTATAGTTAACTAGAAATATTTAAGACCATATTAAAAAACAACTATAGTTAACTAGAAAAAAATTCAACCAACTACAACTTGAGAGTTCCAAAAAATGTAAGGAGTCAACCAACAAGTTATTTCATTTTTGAATTAACGTATATTACATAACTTCTATAATAGACCTTATGTTTGTCACCCATGAAGGCCCATCCCAAGAAGGACTAGAACCCATTATACTCTAAGTAACTTAGACATAATGAAGTCATCATCATGATGCTCATTGGGTGTTGATTGAGTGCGGATCACAACTGGAATCAAGTCCCAAATTTAAATTTTGAATAAAAGAGAAGGAAAATATATAGATGCTATGATCTGTCATGGTACTACACTACAGGTTGTGCCCAACTTTAGTTAACTAGATATAACTATAGTTAACTAGATTTTTTGGCATACCAAAATCAAAACAACTATAGTTAACTACATTTTTTGGCAGGTCAAATCACAAACAACTATAGTTACGAAAGGCAACTAGTTAACTGATAGTTGAATTAGTTGGTTAGTTGTCCAAGGTCTGCAAGACTTCTCGGCCTCTAATATGCATCCCACCTTCCGTCACATGTGTTCACCTAATATGTGTCTATGAGGGTTTCGGCTTGTGTGAAGTAATTTGGGATGTTAGTTAAGTTCTACGGTTAGGTGAGCTGGTCTAGGTACAGAGTAAGTGTCGACTTAAGCTAAATTAGTTCAATTGGTTTGCAGTGCAGGTGTTATTCGTTGTGTTGTTGTTTTTGTTGTTGTTGCTACATTGGAAGCTAGTGATTCCATGGAAGAAGACCCATTGATTGTTGATAGCAGTCACTGTGATGACGAGTCTAAAGTAGTATAGCTAAGCGATCATGCACAAAAATATGCTAAAGATGTTTTGAATTTTATGGTTAGCCAAGGTTTTCAGATTTTCAACACCCAGGAGTTGTTAGGAATGGAAAAAATCCATAACAAACTCATTAGAATTGGTGTTGGACAATAAACATCACTAAAACAATGTGACATTAGAAGCTCCTTTGTCTCTAGTGAGAGGTCTTTACCTGGTCTCAATGACAGATTATGATGTGCTCTTGCTGTTATTCACAATTTTGAATTAGAGTTTACATGTAAAAACATTGAAGTCTTGTATTTGTTATTTTCTTTTTTTACATTGAAATTTTATTTTGATTGTCTACCTATTTTTTTTGATAATATCACATTATGCACAAATCTTCAGAATGTGACATTATCAAATATGACACCTTCAATGCTTATATCACACTTTATGGTGAAACGGATGCTGTGATATTATCAAGGTTAGACTGTACCAATATGTTGAAATGTCAGTACCGTTTCAATATACTCAAACATCAATGTTTCATTATTGAAATTATTATTCTATCTTTTCACCATGTGTGTTCTTTAAGTTTGGTCTCACTTATATTATAATAGTATTGAACATCGCTTAAATGATAAACATGATAATGTGCACTTTGAACAAAAATTTCAATACATACATGAAGGGCAATTTTTGAGCTAACCCTTCATTTTGAAAGGGAAAATTTTAAGTTACCCTTCCTTATGAAATACAAGCAACCCTTCAAATTTATTCCCTGACACTAAACACCATAAACAATGTAACAATACTTATTGAATGCAGGGCCTAGTAAACAAATTAAACTTTTTAGGTTTGATCACCCCACCTTATTTTTCACTCGGAAATTAAACTCAAGGTTTTGATGATGATTTCAAGACAAAATTGCTCAGAAAAGAAATATTTGGACTACAAGGGAGCGCTAAATTGTCGTCCAAAGTATTCCAATGTGCTACTCTCACTGTCATAATGTAGATTTTTCAATTAATATTTTTGCTTAAACATGTTACTTATGTTGATGAATTGTATCATATGGGCAATTAGTAGGCTAGCCTTGACACTTTGAGACCCCGCCGGCATCTAGTTTAGGCCCTTCGCAAATTGTGCACTTGACACTAAACATCATAAACGGTGTAGTACCTTCTTACATGTGGTGAAATATATATGTATATGAATATGTATGTGTATATGTATAATTTTTGAGCTGCATATATATAGGTCCATTCAACTGAATCGTTTTTGAGAGTAGAGATTATCAACGTTTCAATACATAGTACACTCTTTTAAACGTGTCTTCTTGATGTTTGCTCTTTGATCCTCACTGAACCCCATACCATTCAAATATAGGGGTTTCGGTTTATGTACCAGCCAAGCGGTGGCGGTGGCCGTATCATATCTAAATTGAACCATTGTGATGGAATCAAGCCATTTGGACGAAAGCTCATTTGGTAAGTTAAGTGAATCATAAGTGAAAGCACCAACTAACATCATACAGTTTGCAATCAATACCCTCTACAGTTAGTAGGAAGTACCCTTCCTACTAACCCACACCCTCCTTAATGAGAACGGGTGAAACTACACCCTAGCCTACTCGTCCGCCCATCATGGTCCGGCGTCTAGGATCTGGGCCGTCCATTATTGACGGCACAATCCTGACCATCGGCACTTGGGCGAAGGGACGTGGCCGTTCCCAATCTTGGGTCCAGAATGACCTCCCCCGCTCAACACTTTCATTGTGTTTTCTCCTCTTCGATCCTAGTGTTTTCTCCTCTTGGTTCTTCCGTTGCAACATTGTGCACCCTCTCCCTCTCCGCACCCGGCTCCAAGTGTATTATGCATTTGCCTTCGTCTATGCTCCTTGCTTCATTGAAATTGCTGATCTAGTATGCACCTTGCACCTTGCTTCACTGCCATCCGGTTGATCTCTTCTAGTATGCACCTTGTTTCATTGAAATCTGGTTGATATCTTGTAGTATGCACCTGGTTCACTCCAATCTGGTTGATATCTTGTAGTATGCACCTGGTTCACTCCAATGTGGTTGAGCTCTGCCTCTAGTATGCACATTGCTCAACAATCTGCATCTTCCTTTTTTCAATTCACAATCTGCATATCTCCCTTTTCGCACATTCCTCCACCCTCCTGAAGTGCCATCCACACCTGGGATCCACTCAGTATATCACAAAGAGCATCCTGGTTATGTTTATTTCATTGAATGCATTTTGCTTGACGTTTTTCTATACATTAGGCACCCTGAATTCTTATTAAGAAATCTTCTTTTGTTTGTTCCATCTCCATGGATTCGGGATGTTCACCCTGATACTCTTGATTTCTAAAGAGTATGCACCTGGAGCCTCCAAGTGTATTAAGTCAATTTTCGTGTTCCACATTGTTTGTTTGCTATGCTTCATTGAAATCTTCACCCCCAGCATCCTAAATTTGTTCAGTGCAATCGGCATCTTGAATTTTCCTTCGATATGCTCACTTTTTGAGGTATTTACAACTGGAACCTAATCACATTCTGGTTTTTCTTTTTCAATCCAGGCCCCTGAATCCTTGCAGCATAAGCATTCAGATTAGCCATATTCCTGTAAACAATATTAAATAACCTCCATCTTGATCCATGTAGCAAGACATGGTATTGGTTTCTACAGTAATCAGAACTTATGTAAAATCCCCACTCCTGCTCTTATTGTTGATTCCAAGTGAAGGTCGTGCAAGCAGAGACTGAGTAGCAAATATACATCCATACTCTTCACACATCAGGTACACTTCCCGGCTTGCATTGAATGTCAAAGACATAGAAATAAGAAGTTTACAGTCGAAGTATATTTCAAGATATAGTGGTGGGAAATATCCCCGTTCACACCTGACTGTACGGACACTCTTCAGGGTTGGAGGCGCTGGGCCACTTTCACTCGATCGAGTGAAAGTGGCCCAGCGCTGGCGTGCTGGCTGCCTGAGAGCCATGGCTGGCCACTGGCCACTTTCACTCGATCGAGTGAAAGTGGCCCAGCGCTCGCGTGCTGGCTGCCTGCTTGTGCCATGGACAACCATGGCTCACTTTCACTCGATCGAGTGAAAGTGGCCCAGCGCTGGCGTGCTGGCTGCCTGAGCTGGCCACTGGCCATTTTCACTCGATCGAGTGAAAGTGGCCCAGCGCTCGCGTGCTGGCTGCCTGCTTGTGCCATGGACAACCATGGCTCACTTTCACTCGATAACATGAAAGCATTAATGTTGAGTTGAGATGCATTAATGTGGTTTGAAGATTAACTTATTTCACATACCATTGCAGGAGGCATGGACAAAGTTGTTTTCTGGACAGATATAGTTGGAGTCAAACAAACAGGACCAACTGCTCAATGGGTAATTAGAGACTCTCATTTGCAGAAGTGGTCGCTGGCCATTAACAAGAGAAACAAATCTTCAGGGTACGAGCTTATATTTACGTACAAGGTAAACAATAGTTGGATTCCGAACCCTGGAAATCCAATTACCATCGCTCATGTGGGAGCGAGGGACAGGCTAGAGGTTTCGGTTATGGAGGGGGTGGAAGAGAGAATTTTATCAATTGATTGCAAGAAGCATACATTTCTCTTGGTGCCATTTTATGAGTCCATGGCCTCATTCCCTTCGAAGGAGAAGGAAGAGATAGAGAAGGTGATGTCATCTGGAATATCCAAAAGAGCCATAAACTTTGTGTTGGAGACACTGGAAGACATCAACAGTAGAGAGGCAGCTACACGGGAAGAATCAAGGCAGCAAAAGAAGAAGCAAGCCGAGGTTATACTGAAATCCAAGGCCGATGAAGGTGGCAGCTCTATTGGACAACAGCCGAAGGCAAAGAAGGGGAAAAAACCTGAAGAGCTAACCGCATCACTGGAGACGGAGAGAAGGAAGCCTCACGAGGTGGTGCCCCACGTTTCTACAGATTCTCAGAACACGGAGAGGGATGCTGGGGATGCCGGGAGTGGAAGGAAAAAGAAAGCAAAGAGGGCTTTGTCACCCGAGAAGAAATCAAAGCAAAAGAAAATGAAGCCCGACGTTGTTATGCATGAGGAAACCCCACTGGTCTTGACTCAAGCGGAGAAGGGTCGAGTTATATCGCAAGGTCAACAACCCAGCCTTGAGGAAGCTGCTCTGGATAGGAAGAAGTTTTTGCAACTTTTTGGGCACATTTATCCATTCGGCGCAGAATCGATATTCCGTGTACCCATCAAACAAATGAAGGGCGCAAAAGCTTATCAAGTTACGCGGCCTTTGGATCCAAGTGGGGTGAACCTCATGAAGAACTACCTTATCCAAATCCCGCCTGCTTGGCCTCAGCACAATCTGTGTTTGATGCCGAAGTTCAAGAAAGGTGAAACATGGCGAGAAGGCATGACATGGGATGACATCAAGAACATGCAATTCGCCATAATCAATGGGCAACATACTGTAGCCGCATCTACGGAAATAATTGCTCATCGAGATACCGATCCGAAGCTCAAGGAGAAGTTAAAGGTGTGGCCCTGCACAATTGTGTGGACAGAGGATCCGAGCATGACCGTCAGGCTTTCATATACATTGAACAATTCGAACTCGTTCAACAAGTTCACACCGACATGGACTACACAAATTCTGTATTATCGCAGGGTTTGGGTGAAGTTGAACAAGCCCGAAAAGCAGCGTGCGAACGCCTCTGAGGCTACACAGGACCCTGAGAAAACATTGGCTTGGAATGTATGTTACTCTGCTCCCTTAATTCATCAGACCTCTCAAGTGTTGACATGACCTCACACCACTTTCACTCGATCGAATGAAAGTGGTGAGGCGCACCTAAAGTGTTGACATGGCCTCACACCACTTTCACTCGATCGAGTGAAAGTGGTGAGGCGCACCTAAAGTGTTGACATGGCCTCACACCACTTTCACTCGATCGAGTGAAAGTGGTGAGGCGCACCTAAAGTGTTGATCATGCAGGCATTGTAAACCATTGTATCCTAAACCAATGTATCCTATATCCATGATGTGCAGAACTTTACTACCAGCATGGAGGCATCATTCACCGCAATCGCAAGAGGGATCACGCATAACGATCTTAAAGCGGAACTCACGTTAATTATGGCCCCTGAGGAAACATCAAGATTGTGGAAGAAAGTGTTCATGTCGCACGAGAAGGGCTTATTTATCAACCCGGACAAGCCAGGACGCACATACCTGGAGGATCATGTGGAGGCTCAACAAAAATTACGAGCTCGCCACGAGAAGTCCAAGGCAGGAATACCCTTCGTGGAGAAACCTTTCGTGACTAAACCCCTTACAAGGGAGACATTCAAGAGTATGTCAGGACTCACAAAGCCAGACTTTCACCTGGCAGCGAGACGGCTTTTAGAAGGGAGGGGAGAGGACGACGTTCCTAGTGTCACTCTCAGGCCTTGCAAGAACAGCAATGTCGTGACACTGAAGTCATGGTGCAATTTCCGCAAGTGGAAGAATATCTTGCTGCAGGAGTTGGATAAGCGGGATCCCAATAAAGTTGGCTTATGGAAGAAGGATGATGAGGGGAATGGGTTCCTGGATCGCGACGTATGGACAAAATTCAAACGGGAGCATGGAGTTACAAAGCCGAAATGGGTAAAGCTCTACCAGGTTGCGACTTCAGAGTGGTTGAACAGGAAGAGGGCGACTAACAACAAGTCCTTACCGGTACAACCGGCTTTAGACCGATTGCTTCGCGACTGGCTGCAAACAGATTTCAACGAATGTACAGGGCAAGTGATCACGCGGTGGGTGTCACATAATGTCATTAAGAAACGATTGGTGATTCCCAAACAAGATTCCAGTGATGTTGAGTGGATTGAGGGAAGCACCATTGCCGCGGGGTTTCTGGACTTCAGGTTCATCCCTGGATGTGTAGATGAACCAATCCCTCCTGAAGTTGTGGAGTCCTTGGTTAAATACTTGTGCTCTCCGGAATGGACACCAGGGGTGAAATCTGTTCCAGCTTGGATGATTATCTCCGACTTACGTAGCCATGATGCCTCGCTCGTATTCATGTCGTCGCTTATGCGCAGACATCCCAACACGTTTGTGATCGTCCCGTCGTTCTATTTCCCTTGTCCTGCAGAGGAGATAGCCGACCCCAAAGAAATAGTTGGAAAGAGGCAAACCCCTGCCCTCTACATCGACCACCTCATTGTCCCAGATAAATTTCCCAGGTGGAAGGTAATTGCATGTCCAATGCTAGCCCCGGATTCGCGCCGATACAAAGTAAAACCCAAGGATTGGTCTGAGTTAACATATGAAGTGAATCGAGGGGAGCTCAGAATGGAGGTCTATATTAAGTTCTTGGAGTACATGGGTTCCGCCGGAGGCATGGTTCTCAATCTATTTGGGGGCTTGAAACCAGTTGCTGCAGCGTTGGTGAGTTCTACCTATCTGAACTATCTCAATTCGTTCCCTTTCACCTCTTCCCTCTTCCATTTATCTAACCTCATTGATTTTCCAGATGCACGATTACAACGTCTTTTCCTACATGGATTCGGCATTCTTGCATATTCTGGACGCGTTGATTCAACGTGTTCGCGTACTTAAGCTGAAGGATTTCGCTGAACAAGCCGAAGATGAAGATGAGTACCAAGCCCACGATGGCCACATTCACCCTGACCTCAACCCAGATCCACCCTTGCTTTTGGTAAGTATTGCTAATGAATTACTTTCTTGTGTTTATGAAAATCATCGTTTTCTCACTTCCCCTTTATATGAGATGATAGTTGACATTGTATGGTTGCTACACAGGAGGATGTCGAAGATCGCGAACCGATCGAGGCCATGGACATTGACCGAAACCCCTCCGATGTGGAAGATCTTCCTGACGATGAAGATGACGAGTCTGTGGAGCCTCCAAGTGAACGGGATACCGACGTCGAGAGCCATGGCGAATCCCCCCACACGTCCCATCACTCGGACGATGATGCCCCTGGCGGTTTGACTCCGTTGGAAGAGCATATGTCGACTGCCTGCGATCTCGGTGCTTCGCCGCTACGAGCGAAGCAACTTGACTTCGATGACGAAGACCGCGATGACCAAGACCCAGCTGACGATGAAGACCAGGAGGATGAGGACCAGGAGGATGAAGAACACCAAGATGAGGACCAGGATGTCGAAGAAGAGGATCAGGATGCCCTTGAGGAGGATCAGGATATCCAAGAGGCCCAGGATGTCGAAGAGGAGGTCGAAGATGTCGATGTGGTTTTGGAGTCCCCTCGTTCTATTCCCGACACCTACCAACCTCCACAGCCTGCTGCACGTAGTCCACAGAGACCCAATACCGCCGAAGTTGGTGCTAGTGGGTCCATGGACATTCCACAGAGTCCCCTCAGACCCAGTACTGCCGATGTTGGTCCTAGTGGTGCCATGGACATTCCACATAGGAAGTCCTCTCGCTCACGAAGTCGGTCCTCAACTAAGGATAGGCATAAACGCCGCCATGGTAAGCCCGTGGAGCCCCCACTTACGACGGCTGTTTTGGAACCTCTCATGATGGGCATTTTGAATAAAAATTTACCAGGCTTACTAACGAGCTTGTTCAAGGATGCCATGGCCCAGGCCATGCCACCCTCTCAAGTCGTGCCCACGCCAATTCCTACTCCGGCCACTGTACCAGCAAATGCGGAGGTTGTTTTTGTCCCCATTGATACTGACCCTTCCCAAGATGTCCTTCCTCAAGTAAAGCCAGCTCATGTGGATCAACCGGAGGTTGCTGAGAAATCGGCCGAGAAGAACGAAGTGGAAAGTTCACCTGCAGATGCCGGATGCCTGGAGGGGCCTTCACATGATTCCCAGCTTGTTGAAGATGAGGTAAATATCCTTGACCTATTCTCGCTTTTCCAATTGTTTTTAAACATGCTAGTCACTGAATCTCCGCCGGGATGTTTGATCAGGTTGGAGGCCGCGCATCATAATCAAACCACTTGGAGAATAGGAAGCCGTTTGTAGATCGCAATCCAAGGCTGACTAGAGCATTGGACTTAAAAACCTTTAGGACATTTTAGTTGTAGCCAAACTCATGTACTGGGTATTTGGAAGATGTACATTTTACATTCAATGAAATGTGTTTCGTCTATACATTGTCTGCAATGGCTGTCATTAACAATGCATGTTCAATTCACATGCTGGTTTGCAAATCGTTGATTTCACACGGCCAGAATCACCATGTGCAGCAGTCCCGCAAACGGGTGCAGCCGAAGAGGACACCTCACTTATAGTTGGCCCCATGCAAGCCCCCATTGCCACTACATGTCGAAGTCCAACGCTTGTCGTCACCCCTTTGGACAAAGGGGATCGTTCACCCCTCTTGCCCATAGGTAGTGACGATGATGTGGTCAAGTCGCCTTCACCCACAGCGGTCCACATTGCTGCCATCAAACCTCTTGCTCTGAAGCAGGCTGTCATCGAACATTCAGAGCCCGGGTCATCATCTGCAGGCCTGCAACAACCAATATCACCACCTTGTTACTGTACTGCTACCGTGGAGCCAACGGAGCCTTCCTCTTCTGCAGGCCCTTGCCAACCCGAGGCTCCACATTGTGAGGAGCATGCTGTCGTTGATGCAACGGAACCCGCTGTCGTCGATCCAACAGAGCCTTCATCTTCTGCCGGCCCACATCATGTCAAGAAAGTCGTGGAACGTTGGCCACGCGACGACAGGTTCCCCGACTTTCCCCCTGACAATACAAAAATAGCCGAACGTCCATTTGAGGCTTGGCGGGCTATGCACGCCAGCCGTTCCGAGGTCACTTGCCCAGAGCTGCGTGTGCGGCCAGCTCTCCCAGTTTGTGTAAGCATCGTTTCCCCTTCTCATGGCACTTAGTTTGTGTAAGCTTCGTTTCCCCTTCTCAATAAAATTTCACTTGGTCCACTGGATTTTCTTTTCAATATACCCGGTTTATTTGTGTCCCAAACATTCATCTCCGCGTAGTTTTGGGTTCAGGGTGGACAAAGTGCGCAAACGACTATGGATGCGCCCTTCAACCCACACGTTGTTTATGATAAACTTTTTGTTTACGCTGACAACTACCCAACGTACGATAGGAACATCTCTCAAGTTTTCACGAGGGAGATGGGAATAGCGTGTGCTAAAAGACTTATTTCTAGGGACCCTCAAGACCCTTCAGTAGGACCATCGGATCGCTGGGAATTCAATCCCATAACTTTCGAGGTATTGGTTTCCCAGTTCATAATAACTTTTAATATTTAGTTCATTATAAACCCCCATATCAATATATGCACCTATTGCATATATGAATGTAAGTTATTGAATATATGAATGTAAGTTATTGAATATATGAAGTTCCACAATTTTCATTAGTTGCAACATTATATGTAATTCGAGTAAAGCAGGAGAAGTTGACAGTGGATTCCTGTCGCCAGGCGCTAGCTGCTGTACCCGACCGAAGGTTCATTCTGGTGTTCGATTTGAATGGCATATTTTGTCATTGTATTCCTCGCGGCCGTTCCGCTTTACCCACATGGATGGTGCAAGATCGTGCGCCAGACAAGGGTCCGGCGATTGTTGGTCCCAAAGCTGTCCTACCTAGACTGGGTTACAAGCACTTTTGGGAGAGAATGACCCAAATGTTCTATGTTTGCATATGGTCATCTATGAAAAAGTCCACTGTGGACCTCGTGGTGGAGTTTTTATTCAATGGGATGTCAAGACCTGCAATAGTTCTTGGCCAGGAGGATTGCATCACATTCAAAGACATCTGGGACAATGAGATCAGGAACCCCCTAAAGCCAGAATCAATATTGTTCTTCAAGAGTTTAAACAAAACATTTTGGTGGCCGCCTGTATCTCTTGATTCCGGACGTGTTACTGCCACTATTGAGAACACTGTTCTTGTGGATGACAGCCCCTACAAAGGTGCTTGTAATCCTCCCGGGAATGTATTGTTTCCCGATTCCTTCACCACCAACAAACAGGCAACTGCGGATATGAGAGCAGTTCTTCTCCCCTACTTCCAACGTATGTTCAATTCGACAATGAGCGACGTACGCGATTTTGTGATCACACATAGATTTGGGCAACAGCCGGTCCCGCATAACGATCCAGTCAGGGAGTCACTTATGATGGCCAACAAGCACTCCAATCGACCCGACTTGCACCCTATAACTGCTGTCCCAAGATAGTTAGCATGTAGGGTTTAGGTTAGGGCATGTAAGGTTCATGAATTGTATGGCATGTAACATTGTGTATTATATGCTTTGTTCAGTTTCCTCCTGCTGGATACACACCATCCACTTCCAAGCGATCGGCATTCGTGTGTCTCACCCCGCGGCATGAACACAACGTAGTACTGGCCTGCCATCCCTTCTCACTCGCCCACGTGGGCGTAGAAGCTATCCGGGTCGCTAACTCTCAAAGTGTGTCACCCCTCACTGAAGCAACCCCTGAAGGACAGAGTCTGGTAAATATAGCTCATTTTGTTCACCTGGGAATGTTCTTACCCAAATAAATATTTTGCAAATCTCCTTTTCAATCTCTATCTAATCTCCAACATTTGGCGTGGAATGTATGTGCATGTATATGAATGTTGGTGGTATTTGTGGGGCAATAAGTTGGAGAATGTTTTTTGCCTATGTCGGCCTGCAGGATGTTGACCTAAATATGCTCCCCCCAATGGATGATGGACCACAACCCGCCCATACATTATCCATTATGCGCCCCACCCCTACCCGCGAGTACCAAATTGCGCTAATCGAATCGCAAGGCCCTGACTCAAGAGGTGTTCGTCTTCTACGTGCTGGATTGGCATCACTTGGGAAGACTTATGCCCCTCAACCCGCCATGACGAAGCTCCCTTCCACCATTAACCATGTGGAGGGCGTTGACACCAGTATGTGCACCCTCGCAGATGCTTCAACACCTCCATGCGGAACTTTGGCCATCGTGCACCCCGCTGCTACACGGGACTACCAAATTTCACTCATCGAATCTCAAGGCCCTAATTCAAGGGCAGTTCGACTTTTGCGGGCTGGATTGGGTGACCGTGGAAATAATCGTATCGCTTGACGAGGCAGGACTACAATTGAGCGACCTGTAGAAGCCACAACATGTATTAAATACTATAGTTGATAATGCGTCCCCTTTAGCCACATATCGGTGGGGACATATATATAGCCAAACATGTATGTAGACGCCTAAGAATGAGGCATTCGACATATGCTTCAGGAATAAAGATCTCAATTCAAACAGTAATTGTTCTACAAACTTGGTGTATGGGTTACCAATTCTTTTCTTTCGAGTACAAGGCTGTAGCCTCCACTCACCCACTCATTTGAACCGGTCAAAGTAGTGTTGCAATCAACTGGGAGTCCATTAGGGGTCACTGCTACACAACATAGGATTTGTTCCCAATGTGTTCCCAATGCGTTCCCAATGCGATCTCAATGGACACTCCAGAAGTCCCATATTGACGCCAAAGTCCCGAAATGTTTAATATAGTGTTTAATGGTCCGGGGTTAGAGGAGCTAACCATTAGCATGGCGGTATGCGAAGGGTTAGCGACTCGTAACCTTTGCTAGAATTGAAAATTGGCAAGATGGTCAAGGGGGGGGGGCTAGCAAGGGTTGCGACATCTTCACTGCAACCTCCTGCCGAACCACAGACAAGATTCCCATAGGATATGCAAAGACCCCTAAACCTGAATCCTTAAGGCCTGTGCCGCTGGGACGATCTGGTCCTCGTGGAAATAGGTTTTCGATTAGCAAGGGTCAATTTCTTCCCCTTGTTCACAGGTGAATTTGTGCGGTCATCTTCGTCACTCTCACCTCTCAGGAACCGATCAATGTGGGAGTCCTTCTGCCTAAAACATAGCTGGGACAGGGTTTCCCTGTCTTGAAAATCGTCCTCCGAACCCCCGCCATCGTCGGTCTCGTCCGTTGAGAATTCCACAGTGTCGCCCTCAAAATCACGAGGGGTCTGTGATTGAGTACCCCGCTTGGAACTGCCCAGATTCGACTTCCTCTTTTGAGATACGTCTGCCTCTGGTAAGTTGATGCGAACCTCCTTCTCCTGTGGCTGAACCCGTTGGTGGCCCTTTTTTCTCTTCAACCGCCCATTGACTTCCTCGTCACCGCAGGAGACCCTCTCTTCCCACTGCACGTTGTTTCTGGATTTTGTGCGCCTCTCTTGAAACTGCAACTCATCGGAAGTGGCGTCAGCCTCGGTCTCGGGTATGATGGAATCATATTGCGCAACGGGTGCCTGCATTTTTGGAACTGCGAGCTCACGAGTGGCAGGAGGTGCCATTCGGCTGGAATGTGGCTGCGGTTTCGGTGGGGGGGTGACCTTGTTGGCCACATCGTCATCTTGGCGGGGCATCCTGCCGGCCAAGTCTTGAAAGCTTCCAACGGAGGGGCTTGGAGTACGTGAAGGAGTTGGTTCCCGCACCTTATCAACCCCATAAATCGTTCGGGAGGTTTGTCCAAGGTCTGCACACAGACAACGATTAGGGAACCAGAGATGATGACAGGGTTTAGCAATATAGGAATTGTGATCCCATAAACCCCGGTGACAAACCCTTCCATGACCACACCCATTAGTAGTCAGTACACATCCACTCCCTGGAGTTCAAAGTCCATGTAAGCCACAATATATCAATATCACATCGAACTCTACATACAAGTCAATGGTTATCCACCCAGGATATATAGAAACCCATTCCCCTTCTTTGACATCCAGGACTGTCCCAACACAGTCAAAATTTCTATATGATGCCTCCATAAGACTCTTCCAAAAGTTATAGACACTGAAGGGCGTCCCGTGTATTCCATAATCAACTCCAACAATCACTAAGAAGCCAGTTTGAACACTGCACTGTCCACAAACCCTATAGTACATGGCAAACCTCTGCACTTGTATACTACGATGCCAAAATTTTCAAATGAACCCTAAACTTCACATTTGATGTCAGTGGACATCCACATGAGAGGGACTGAAGCCCATTCCCACCTAACCCTAAACACTGAAGACCATTGGAAGTACATACAACATCATATTGGCTCAATACAATCAATACCACAACAAACACCTTCTGAACTATGCCAGAATTTTCAAAATAACCCCTAACTCCTCTTTTTCTCTATGTGGACCTGGACATGAGAGGGATTAAAGCCCATTTCCACCACACCCTAACACTGAAACCCATGAACCCTACATACTACTGAATGTTGGCTTCTTCCAATCAATACAAACAATGCAGGGTCCATAAAATGCCTCATGTATTCTTAAATTCCCCACAAGTACAACGTCCAACCCACAATCAAAAGAGAGAAGTGGACTTTGCTCACGACTAACCCATGTGTGCAGCTACAAAGTCCAGGAGTCCAGGAGTCCAGGAGTGCAAGCGAAGCAAGTGCCAACCTCCAATTTCCACAACCATGGAACACGCAGGTGTGGTTATGTTTCCCCCCCCAAAAAAGTACACAGCATATACCTAAACCAGCATGATGTCCCCAAACCATAACGATGTACCAACAGCAGCATGATAAACTCAAAATGGACACAAAATGAGGGGAGTGAGGGGATTACGTGTAAGAGGTGCTCTCTCCCAAGCTGCAGCCATGACGACTCCATCCTTCCCCACCACGGGCTTCTGAATCCCTGTGCAGATCCACCAATCCTTGTGCATCTCCATGGCACAGTCTTTGTGGATGCATTTGGTGGACTCACTGAAATGCGTGAGTGCACACCATGAATGGTAAGCGTGGCGGCAGGAGGCTAAGCGACAATCCCACGCCGGTTGAAAGCCCCGCAAACAAAATGGGCACACACCCACCTGGATTGTGTGAGTGGCGATAGGCTCCTGACCCCAGTCGCTGTGGATAGCCGGCAACGGCACAGGTGTTGTGGTGGGACGTTCGTAGCCAGCCCGCATGCCTCGCAGCTGGGATTGGAGTGCAAGTCGGTGACGACTCCACAAGAACTGCCTCGTCTTAGCGTTGCTCCAGGCTTCCTCGGCAGCGGTCAATTTCGCCAACTCCACTATCTCTGCCTGCCCACCACCGCAAGTCTCCTCAAACACGGCCAGAATTGATTTTTGTGCATCCACTCGGAGCTGGAGGCCTTCAAGATCTCGGTGTATGAAGACCAGCCCACTGTCTTCTGGCCTCACCGAGACCAGCTTAGCCCTCAAGGCATCCCGCTCTGCCTCCAACTCCGACAGCTTCGATTGAGCGTCGGAAATGAGCTTGCGGCCATACTCCACTTGGCTGGAGACCTTATGCAAGGTCATTCTAGCCTCTTTTTTTTTGGCGAAGAGAACCTGCACGTACCCATCCAAGCCCAGGGACTCCCGATCCAACGTCTCCAAGCACAGACTCCATTCTCCGATAGACATAGCAATTTTTCCCAAAAAAGATATTTTGTGACCTCGTTGCGGTATGATGCCTGCACAATTGATCCCGGAGCTGGGCACCTGATCTCGCGAGCAATTCTCTTTGCCCAGCTGACACTCCTTCTCCGAATCCACCTCTCCCTTCAGAGAAATCCCCTTGGACTTTGCGGCGTCCTCTTCCTCTGCCCGCAACTTCTTCAACTGATCCCGACAGGTCCACTCTGCGAAAAGGGCCCAGTTAGTTTCTTTTTTCTTCACAATCTCGTACGCAAACCCTTTTGCCTCGGAGACGTTCACCATGCGGGTGTTGGGCACCACTGTTTTTTGGTGGCAAATCATCCACATTGTCTCCACCTTACGCACAAACTCCTCGTCCATTGTAGCGTATCGATAGCCATTGTCATTCTGCCGCGGCCCAAACAAGCTTTCCACATCCGCCTCCTCTAAATGGTGCCCAATCTTAATCTGTTTCGGGGTGATTCCTCTGTTGCACAAGTTGTATTTCTCTGCAAACCAATCCCTTGTCACTACTGACTTTCGATCCCACAGGATCTCAGGCTAGCAAGCATACAGTGGATCCACCCAGCTGCTCTTCTTCGCACCTCGTTTTGGACAGAGTAGCCTCTCCTCCAGCTCCTCCCGCGAGTCCTCCGAGTCGGACATGGCGTACACCTTCATGTCACCGTAACAGCCTAAGAGGACGTCTCCGTAATCAACTCTCGAATGCGACAAAACGTGACAGCGTACAGCTCCGCGTGCGACAGGCCTCCGGGAAGAGAGGACAACACATGCGACAAAGGGAGACCATGCTCTTCAAACCCTACTCATTCAGGGCCACACGATCGGGTTCCATCTAACGGCTGTGACACATGCCCGCCAACGAGTTTGAAACTCCATCATGGTCGGATGAATGACGGAGCAGATTTGGATGACGGTTCTTTTACACGTGTGGTCATACAATTTGAAGGGTATGGAGTTAAAAAAAACAGGGTATGGTCCGGTATTGAGCCACTCAACCATGCATCTACCCATTAGGGAGTTGCAAGCTCATAACTCTCTCTCTCGGATTTTTGGAGCAAGGTTGTGAGGGCCGGAAGCAAGTGTGTAAGTTTGGTGATTAGATTTATCACATTTTTGAGAGTGGAAAACTGTCTTACCACTTTGTGATTCTTATTGTTACTCCAGGGGGTTTGTATTGGAGTAATCTTAGACTGTATTTAATCTATGTATGTTTTTTGGCTTATCAGTGATTGTGTGAGGCAACCGAAATCGCATCAGAAAGTTATAATTAATTGTTGTTTTGCTTTCAGTCTATTGTCTTGTGGCTGTGAGTATTTATGTGTCTTGATGTTATGTCATAGTTATCGTCCAAGGGCAAGGTTGCAGATTAATTAAGTATACTTGTGTAAATCTGTCAGGAGAGAGTCATGTAGTATCGGTATTTGAGAAATCTGTAAATGACTCGTATTTTCAATTGTTTGCAATCAAGTATGCCTGTAAGAATCTGAACCTAGACTTGGTTTAATATTTTATTAGCCTGATACTGTAATGAATGTTCAAATTATGGCCTAAGTCGATAGTCTGGGTAAAAGAAAAATTAAGCAGTTCAGGTGGAGTTAGCCTGGAACTAAGTATTCCCTGGTTAATTTACGTCCCCGATTTAATTGCATTACTGTAGTTAGGCCATTGTCTTGGTTGTCTGCAAGAGCGACTTGAAGCAAGTCTATGATCTGGCTATAATTATTTCAGGGCATAATCAGATATAAGTCAATGTAATTTTTTGCTGGAATAATTAAGTGGTTCACAAGTGTAACCGGATATATCAAGTGGATAACTTTGATGCACATCCTTTCGAATATCATCTATGATTCTCAAGCTATGGGAAGACTGGATATATACTGAATTGATTTATGCTGACATGATCCTATCTTAATATTCTCATGTACTTTAATCTGGTGTAAGAGGAGTGATTCCTTGGTTGAGTGCTTGCGGTTAATTTATGCGTAACTTTATGATTCAGATTGTATGACAATACATAATTATTCTAATGTATCACCCACTTGATTGAGTGTATGAAAAAGTCAAGAGGCCATAGACTTTTCATCTTTGTACTTATTGATTTTTAAATTGCCTCTAGAACTAAGTGCACACCAAATCAATTGTCATCAGCTTGTTTTAATTCCTTAAATCGATTTGAGTAAAGAGAGTCGTGTTGTTGTAATATGTGAAAGGATTAGAGAATTGTAGCACTGGATTCCCGGGTACAATCGAAGTGGGCAAGGTTTGAGACCATTGTCTCCGTAGTGTAAATGGAGAAATTGTCTCTAACGTTTGATGGACGATGAAGCGTCACCGGATCAAGACCATTGACTGCGGAAGGTTAACCGGTGAAGAGAAGATAAAAGGACGTGCCGATTGTGATACCGGTAAGTTTTGCTTGTGACTTAAAACCTTAAGGGAGTTAAGGGTAACTTGAAGTTTAATCCTCTTTAATAATTGAATGGCTTAAACATAATTTGCGAATGAGGAAATGAATTGTTGAATTAACCGTTTTATATTCAAGGATGTGAAATTGGAACCTTAAAAGAACGAAATGGATTGATAAGTGACGTGAGGATATGTTAACACGCATACGTGGTGATGACCTATTGTTGCAATGAAAGAGCGCATAATTACTTTTATTCAAGTCAGGTAAAAGACGATTGTCGGATTGTTTAATTAAGATGGAATCTAATTAAAGAAGACTAACTATCCCGAAGGGATTACCGTACTGACCTCTTCAAGTTACACTAAATGGGATGAATCAATGAAAGATTATGGACTACTCCAAAGTGCCCTTGGCTTCGGTAAAGAAACAAAAATGAGATACTATTGCAAGACTATTGACTATGGCTGTGCCTATGTTTGTGCACCGCACTTGGTCCAATTAAAATGAACTCACTGCCAGACTATTGCCTGGGAAAGTAGAGTGAGGTGAGAGACTGTCACATTTGCATGTACTGACATGGTGTGGTTTTTAGAGTTTTTTTCCCTTACCCGTGAACCAATTGTCAGTCATAATCCCAAGTGAAGTGATATTACCTTGTGTTTTCCCTAATAATCCTTATCTAAGACACCTAGATGTTGTACAAGTCACCTTTTAAGTCTTCCCTTAGTGTTTCCCTGGGTTTGTTTGTAACCAAAAAACTAACTACAATTCAATATTGGGTAAACCTTCTCTTTAGTTTCAATATTGGGTGTGGTTGAAATTTCTAGGTTCAATTTCATTAAACAAACTTTGCGATTATTTTTGCAAACAACTTTGTATGATAATTTTAGAGATGCTTAATAGCCTTGCATTTTTGTTTTGTTTGTGTAGCCAGCCTTGTAAACTAGATTGTAGATTGACCAATCATGTTGGGAATGAAAAATGTAGTGAAGGTTTTGGCAACAAATTTCACGGTGTAGAATCAAAGGGAGCAAACATGGTGAAGTGCATGAAAAAAAATACTATGGTATGCTAAAACTATAATTTTCTTGGTCAAACTCTTAAAAGTAGTAGTCAAGTGTTGTTAAAAATGGATTATTTTTCATGGTGCCCTCTATTGTTGTGTTAGGTACTCAAATATAGAATATCAAGATGAGATCTTCAAAACTTATCATTAAAAGTATTGCCCAAAAGGCAATGCCTAAATTTGGTTTTGGACATAGATTTCGTGACCTCAAATATTTTAAAGTTGGATTTTTTTTCATGTTCTTTGAATTCATCATAAACTTGAGGGCATCATCACATTTTTTAATGTTTTTAATTTTTGTTGTTGTAGAAAACAACAATTTAATGTAATTTTATCACGTTTTAATTTTTTTAAACAATTACGTGTCCAATATATCTACTTGCACACTACTTGCACACTACTTGCATCGTATATAAATATGTAGACATTTCTTGAAACTTCTTTTGTCAACATAAATTGCTTGGCTTTGTAGATCAATGTGTTTTTCAAATGTTTATGATTTTTTCCTTCACAAAATCTAAATTTAGTATATATATTTTTGAAACACTTTCACTTAAACCTATGCAAGGTAATGGAATTGTATACTTGACTATGCTTTCGCCTTCAACAATTGAGAAGGTTGGCGGCATGAGAATTCAAGCTCTTAGGCTTAAGCCTCAAATGATGAGTGAGATAAAAACGGCGATAAGCGTGTTTTGGTTAGAGAGTGCAAACTAGGAGTGGGAAATTGCAATTTGAAACGATTAAGCTCCTAGAACCCACATTCTCACATGTAGACATGGTTGCTAGTATGTGAGCCTGTGAGCCTTCAATTTTATCATGGTTATGATTTGTAAATCCGTTGGGGGCCTATGACGTACTGTAGAATTACATGTAAGGGTCTATAGTCCAGATGAACAACAAATGAAAATTTTGCTATGCCAATTTTGTACCAAAAAATGAACTAATATACATTCAAATGTTGAGATAATATAGTGTAATTGGATACAATGTGTAAGCAAACTCATGTTGAAAATACGTGTAGCATGTTAGGATGTCTCACTACAATACACATCA
Source organism: Polytrichum commune (assembly GCA_950295325.1). NCBI lineage: Eukaryota > Viridiplantae > Streptophyta > Polytrichopsida > Polytrichales > Polytrichaceae > Polytrichum > Polytrichum commune. The sequence continues at coordinate 18,857,164 of OX485806.1, forward strand.
ATGTAAAATTTAAACACATCAGAACATCATCATAAGGGTGACATTTTTGAAGTTCAAAACACAAAGAACAACAAAAGTGGGTTGTAGACATAAAGGTTGGATATAAATTGGGTTAGAGGCAAAGTCTGCAAGCATTGCAAGCATTTAAATATGAATAATGCTTTAGAATGATTAAGTGATGAGTTTGAATGCCTTTGAAATGCCTTTGAATGATTAAGCAAATGAAAATTATAAATTTGAATGATAAAAAATTGTCCACCTATATTAATATTTAAAAACTATGTTGTAAAGTCTATAAATGAAATATGATACGGTGTTTTCGCATAGATCCAAATTCAACCTGAAATTTAAATATGTAGATAATCAAGCAGTCAAACAATTTAATTTCTTCTGAGGTGCTTATTTTCAATATGAATTGTATAGTACTATGCTTACATTCCATCATATTTACAAAAAAATTGTTGAAGTTCTTGGAAATCAAGTATCAAAAATCAAATATGAAATCATGAATACAAACTTAAATATTGTCAGACTCAGATGCACTGAGTACAAACTAAACACACATTTAGTATTGTAATATCTACGAGGTCAAGGGAAAATTGAAGATGAATTAAATGAAGCATTAGCATAAGCTTCAACATAAACATGGAGGCTATGAGGACTAAGAGAGAGGCTTCTAAATGATCCATGGTGTCGATAAAATGACGAGGTTTGCATCCGTGATGGATTCATCCAAAGGCAAACAACAATCCATGTATTAGAGTATGTAACAACAAATTAAAATAAAAAATACTTACTCACATAAGTTAAGTAATGCGGTGTCTTTCATTAAATAATCATCATCAAAGTTGTAGGTGTTTGAAGAGGCTTTAGTATATCATCAAAGAGTTCGACATCACTTTCTAATGCTAGAATATGACGATTGAATAAATGATCCGCTCTAATAAAATAACCTGGATGAAGCACAATATCAGAATTAGGAAAATATGAACATGAAGTGTAGATTTAAAAAATATATAAACTAATAATTGGATATTATAAAATAAAATACTTGTAGAAATAGTCATATTTGCTACGACACCCCCTGCAAGCTCAAATTATGAACAAATAACTTCATTAGAACTTCAAACTTTATATGTGGAAGAAACCATATATTCAAAATAAACTAAAATGAAAAAAACCGTGGCCGTTAACGGCCATCCTTATGGAAGACAATTTTTTTTATGAAAATGAGTGTATATATTTGGACGAAACCACATATGCAAAAGAAATTGAAATGGGAAAAACAATGGTAACACTATATTCGTTAAATTGAGACTTTCTCTAGTCTCAAATTAATATATGGATCAAACAACATGAAGATGCCCGAAACTATATTGTCAACAATCTCAAATATATTAAATGTTCTAATATCCCACACCTATGATGTGCGGACATAAGCACATATGGTAGAGCACTCAACACCAACTTCATCAACAAAAACACATTGGGTAGAGCACTCCAAACAAGTTTCACCCAAAAATATATATATCATGATTTCTATTATTAGCATGCTCCATAGAATATAGACATTGCAACATACAAAGTGCATGTAATAAATGCATATTTTTTCAATGGACAATTTAGTCCCAAACTTAATAAAAAAAATGAACTTCACATTTGTATTGAAATATAGTAAATGGATATTCATCCAACTCCAAAACAATATAGTATTCGTAAGTTCTACCCAAACTCTACCCCAATTTTGAAGAGCACACATATGAGTAATATATGTTCATAGAATTACATATTACACTATAATCATGCTAACACAATCCTACCAACTTCTCATTCAACGTGGGTTGCTTCTTCTGCGATCCGAGCAAGGTTGTCTTTTGCAAAAATTATGTACTTTTGAGGGATGGACACTGATCCACTATGATTTTTCCGTGGTTTCCATGCTATGAATATGGAATCTGTATCTACCCAAGATGGACCGTGCTCAGAATCCACCTTCCACCGAAAGTTAGGGTTTGTATCCCAGCCTGTATAATGCCGAATCACATCTTCATTCCTTGCCGTCGGTCGGTAGTACTCCACTTGTATTTGTCGAAAATGAGGGCTGGAAGTTACAAAATTGGGTTTGGACAAAGCTCTTGCCACCCACACTGGCTTCACATATGTCTCGTCTCCAGGACGCAAAATGAGCATATAACCTTCATGACAATCCACTGCAATGCCGAAAGATGGTGGCGGACGACTACTAGCAGGCCCCACGTAATGGTCGTCCACATCAAACTCCTCTCGAACCTCTCCATTTCCCAAAAGACTAGCCTCTGAAGCTTGTACATCGACTCGTGTTTGTGGCCAAAATCCATGCCTCAAAGTATGAGGGCTATCTTGGTGGAGGTCTACCAAGGCGGCACGAACACGTGTCCAATAATGTATCCAACTCCCATAACGATGCCAACATGATCCGCCAACATCCGCTATCTTCAAACTCTCCCAATATTGTATGAAGCCTGATATACCTTTCAAAATATCCTCCAAATTCTTCATGGCTATTGGCTTACAAGGGCTAGGCTCCCCATCCGATAACATGGTCTTCCCATCCGCATCCACGCGCCACACAAGAAGACCCTCCGGCGGGCTCCAGTCTTGTGTCGTGCACAACAACTTGTATTGCATGGCCGGGACACCATCGTCACGCATGTAGAACCGGAATTGTTGTGCCTTCGTATGCCCGATCAATCGGTGAGCTCCACTTCGAATATAAGGTTCTATAAATGCCTTGAAGTCTGGCACCTCCTCAATCATATGGGGGATGACGGGAACGTTCTCCAAATCCATGTACGACTTCATCAATAATGGAATTATAGGAAAATCCTCCTTCCGCAACTTCATGCTCCACCGCCCAAAAGATGCATCAATATCATCGTGCGTGTGGCCTACCAATAGGAAGGACACAAAAACCTCCTTGAAAATGCCTTTCGCAACCAACAACGACCAAATATGCAAATACATATCTGTTTTTATTGTCCTTGGCACAATTGTCCAATTGGACACGCAAAGTTGGAGGCAACTTCTTGGCAATCACGGGTTCATTGGGTGGCTCGGGCAACGAATGCAAGCATACATCTTTTCCATCCAACACCGCTTCATATAAAGGTGTTGAACCCGTGTTCTCAAATAACAATCCTGAAGAATAGGCTGGTGGTTTCTCTAAATCACGTAAAAACCTTGCAAATGATCCTATCGTGTGGTTTGAATCCGCTGGATACAAATCAAGAGCATAATGAGCAAACTTGACATCACCGTGTCCATGTGCAATCATTCCTGCAATGACAACCCAACGTGATTAGCATCTATGTATGAATAAACCATTATGAAGGAATCCATGTTCTCCAGTTCATCACGGAATAAAAAACCACAACATTTAGGGTATGTCATGACATTGTTTCGAAGTTCACCTGTAACCGATACAGGCAACTTAAAAAACCCATCCGTGGCTTTGATTCGATTTGTAAAACATGAGGAGGTTGTTTTGGCATGGTCCATTTTGTCATGGATGACCGTAAGAACCTCCAAGGGCCTGGAGATGGACAAAGCTTTATTTGTGTAGTAATCATTACGGTGTGCCTCTTGCATGTTTACGTGCTTGAAATAGTTCAATTGATGCGCTGCATATGACTCGGTACCCATCGTGTGTGCATCCCGGAGGCGCTTCAACTTCTCGCAATTAGAGCACCTGGCAAATTTGTCCCCTTGTCTTTTTGTAATGTATTCGCTAAAGTTTTGTTTCTTGATTGCACTCAATTTTGACAATGAAATTGGCTCCAACCCAATCTTCTCGCCAACTGCATTAACGTCCAACAATATGTCTTTCCATTTTGTGCATGTGGGAAGAACTTTCTCCACAACCTTTTCACCGGTTGTGAGTGTGCGTGTTTTGTGCGGCATTGCATCAGCAAGGGAGACAATGATGGTTGCTAGAGTTGCCGTTGCTTGCCTTGTTGCTTCCCTAGGTTTCTTTAAACCCACGTTCCCATGGTGACGGGACCGGCGGCCTTCCTTGGCATAAGCAGCTTGTCTATAGAAGTCCGCCTTCGACACACCGTGAATGGTGTACCATGCCTTACAACACACGTCTATGCTTTCAATGGTGATTACGTTAGGACCCGTCCCATTCACATGTATTGCCCTATGGACATCAAGTTTTTTTGTGGATCTTAGACGAAAATCTCCAAGCCACATTTCTTCACGGATGGCCTTCAATTTATCCCTTGGAAACAATTGGCAACAACGATGCATACAACAATCCTTTGTGGCAACTTCTCTTATGGACTCCTCCCCAAGCAGCCTTTGACGTTTACAATCAGTTGCAGATGGAGAAGGACGTACCACAATATCGTACTTTCTTTGACCCTTGCGTGGCCGCATGTTTGATTGCATTTCCTTTTCGAGTTGCATGTGTCATTGCTCATGTTCACGCAAGCTAACTCCATCAGTCGTGACATTCCTCAATGGCCACCTGCGGAGGGAGAACCTATGAGTGGGATCCACCTCAGAAGGAACGAGTGACTCCAATATGACAATCCCAACGTCCTCGGTGCCAAGCGGATTTTGATCAATGCAATCTTGTGGATGGGTGTTACGACAAATACCCTCCGCCACAACAACCCCACTGTCATTAAGAAGTAACACATCCAAATTCACCCATGAAGCTCTTGAAAGCCCGACACACTCTGGAATGGGACAGTCCGGTACGGAACGCGAAGGTATATCGAAATGCTCTTCATCTGAACTCTCATCCATAGTAGCCTCCCCGACAATGTCTAGCTCTTCCTCAGATGCAGATGGCCAAGTGGCCATGTCTTCTCCAGACGAATACCCTCTTCCAGTATACCCATCCATTTTGCCTACACACATGAACATGGAACCTTGTAAAGAATTGACAAAAGCTATAGGGTCCAATAGAAAAACACAGAAACCTTATCATAACACATGTTGTATGAATATTATATCGATGGGTTCCAAAAGGATGGAGCGCACAACAGTTTGTTCAGGATCCGTCTATGCACATCCCCATTGTGTGCATGAGGGTGGGTTTGGGTCGAGCGACCCAAACCTCGTGCCAGAATGGGTCTGCTAAACAAAACCCACTGGTGATATGGGGGTGGGTTTGGGTCGAGCGACCCAAACCTCGTGACAGGATGGGCCTGCTAATCTAGGCCCAACCCGTGACAGGGGTGGGTTTGGGTCGCTCGACCCAAACCTCACAATGGAGGTGTGTTTGGGTCGAGCGACCCAAACCTCACAATGGAGGTGTGTTTGGGTCGAGCGACCCAAACCTCGTGACAGGATGGGCCTGGTAATCCAGACCCAGGCCTTGATAGGGGTGGGTTTGGGTCGAGCGACCCAAACCTCGTGACAGGATGGGCCTGCTAATCCAGGCCCAACCCGTGACAGGAGTGGGTTTGGGTCACTCAACCCAAACCTCACAATGGAGGTGTGTTTGGGTCGAGCGACCCAAACCTCGTGACAGGATGGGCCTGGTAATCCAGACCAAGCCCTTGATAGGGGTGGGTTTGGGTCGCTCGACCCAAACCTCGTGACATGATGGGCCTGCTAATCCAGGCCCAACCCGTGACAGGGGTGGGTTTGGGTCGCTCGACCCAAACCTCACAATGGAGGTGTGTTTGGGTCGTGCGACCCAAACCTCATGACAGGATGGGCCTGGTAATCCAGGCCCAGCGCGTGATAGCGGTGGGTTTGGGTCGCTCGACCCAAACCTCACAATGGAGGTGTGTTTGGGTCATGCGACCCAAACCTCATGACAGGATGGGCCTGGTAATCCAGGCCCAGCGCGTGATAGCGGTGGGTTTGGGTCGCTCGACCCAAACCTCATAATGGAGGTGGGTTTGGGTCGAGCGACCCAAACCTCGTGACAGGATGGGCCTGCTAATCCAGGCCCAACCCGTGACAGGGGTGGGTTTGGGTCGCTCGACCCAAACCTCACAATGGAGGTGTGTTTGGGTCGTGCGACCCAAACCTCATGACAGGATGGGCCTGGTAATTCAGGCCCAGCGCGTGATAGCGGTGGGTTTGGGTCGCTCGACCCAAACATTCCGCAAATTCCGCCTTAAATTGCGGTAATCTTCCATATTCAGCTACGTGGATACTAATTGGAAGAATTCAGGCCGTGCATGGCTGTTGTAATTAGCTACTCATCAACGGATGCATACATGAACCTTGCACTCCACCACTACTGGAGAGAGCTTGCAACCATTTCAGAATGGAGAGATGAGAAAAAAGGAGCAAAGTTTGGGGGGTTTGGTACTTTATACTACCCGCCTCCGCCTTGGCCTTCCTCTTTGGATCCCTTTCCCGCCCGAACGTAAACCCTAAACCTAAGTTCAAACCTTCTGACAGAATTTCCCGCTTCTTGTTGGTAATAGAGCATCCATATTTAGCCTGCCTCTTCGTGGCGCCAACCATCAAATGACCTTGGACAACTAACCTCCTAATTCCGCTATTAAATAACTACACAAAATATGATGTGTGGATTTGATTATATGTAGTGTTGTTACCACCCTTACATGCTCAACATTAATTTTCAATCCTATGACAGTTAGTGTTAGAAGTAAATGTGTTGCTACCTTCTACTCTCACGTATATTTCTTCTTTTCACATCCTTACTAACACTAAATTCAAACATGTCAATGCCACATATTACTATAGCTTATATTTATTGTTTGAGTTTATATTTAATGTTTATTACTTTCATATGGTTATTGATATATTGTGTATGCACTTGTATTTAGTGTATCAAACATTAAATATCATACTTATTGTAGTTGTGTTTTGTACCTATAGTTTTTATTGATTTGGCTTGCCAAAAAAATGTAGTCAACTTTATTTGTTTTAACAAATGTTTGATGAAAAATCTAAACATATATAGTTGTATCTATTCAATGCAAGTTGAGCGGAACATGTCCTTAAATACATGTTGGTGTGTTCTAGTGTCACTACACTAAATAAGATATTTAGAGATTTATACACTAAATATGAACGCATCTACGACGTACCAATACCACTATGACAGTAATTAACATTAAATGTAAACTGAAACACTCAATGTTAATTATAAAGGTCATATGTTTGAACATAGTGTTAGTAAGGACACATGACACTTTTTAGTTCGCTCTTTCAAGGATTTTTAAACCTATCATGAACTCCATTTCAACTGCAGCTTTGCATGTGAGTCAAACATGCAAAGTCGAATAATATGTACGTCCTCATAACAAACATAACATGAAATGTAACCAACGTTCATGTTCATGAATTAGACTATTGTGATATCTATATACATTTGTTTTTAGAACCACAAGCGACTTGGCCCCCTCATTTGACCTATGCGCCATTCATTTATGGCTTCGAGTGCAACAAGACACATTTATATACCCTAAACCCTAAACCCTAAACCCTACACCCTACACCCTCGTAGTTGTTCAGGGTTGCTTCCCACGGGTAGGTCACTTAGTGCATTTTAAAAACGACGTGCGGCATAATATAGAGAGGATTAAAATCATTTGAAATAAAAATTATAAAGGAATTCCAAATAATGAAGGGGCCATTAAATGTAGACAATCCCATTATAAGTAAGTTAGATGGACATAAAATGTGGGCCATTATTTTTTTGTAAAATTAATATAGGGGCTGAAGATAAGGTTCCTAGAAGGTATGTTTAGTATAATGTTTGCTATGGTCTCCTATGTGTTTCCTTCATAACTTTGTTTGCAATGATATTATTGTTTGCACCCTTCTTTGTTTCCATGGTTTCCCTTAACACTCGTCAATGCGTTAGGAAGTAGATTAGCTTTTATTACTTAAAAGGAATATAGAGTACAAAAAATTGCAGTGACTTGGACAATATAAGTAATGGAAGGGTGCAAACAAATGGGCCATTTTTGAAATTCAAGTAATTATAGGGAGGCTTTAATTCAACCCTTGAAGGTAAATAGCCCCAAAACAAAAAACCCCGAACCGCACGTGGTGCACAAAAATGCCTTAGAGTGACCTACCCGTGTGGCTTCCATATAGAACACCATCTACTATAATTTGTGCCTCATTTCCTAATAAGATATGTTGTTTAATATATGTGGAGGGATCATCCAACAACAAAGTGATTGCTTAAATGGCTTCATATAATGTTGAACTCCACATATTAGTATTTGATAGCTTCATATTTGTATACATGGTGCTTCTCTCATTTACTATCACTATATTCAATATTTGTAGACTTTATCTTGTCTCAACTAAATATATGAACAACAACAACATTGTCTAATGTTTGGGTCGTCCTACCTAAACCATCTTCATATGAGTTCTTAATTGGGTTCTTCAGCGAAAACACCCGCTTCAATATATTTGTATCTCATAAATATGTAAACTTCTAAATAAGTATGTTAATGTTCCATCATGCTATAAATCAAACAACATCTTTGTTGCTTTTCGCAAACAACAATGATATTAAGTTGTCAACACTTAATATTGCATAATTCCATATTATAATGAATGACATTACATAAACTTGTATAATTAGATTTAGTTCAATGGTATGTGTTAACGGATCCATCGTAGGCTATAGCATTGTCCTTTACCAACAACCTTCATAGATAATTACAATATATAACTCGAAACCATTCATTGTGTAAATGGTTACCATAGTTATATTATTCCATTATGCAATTGCCTACGAGGATTGCAATATAATTATTAAATACTCCTCTTAGTCTAGTATCTATCATTCTCGATTCATGCATATGTGTAGATTACTAAAATTACAAAACCAATACAGTTTCATTATTTGATATTAGCAAATCCATCGGGGGACCATTAAATTAAAAACCTTAGGCTATAAAGGTTTTTTAGTATCCTCAAGGATGGTATGGGATAGGTGGCTAAAGGATACCCACCTACGAGGCCTATCGACCGTCGATGGGCCTGGGGCTCTCCAATGGCCCAGATTGTGTATTCGTTTGGGCCATGGAGCGCCCCGTGACACGTGGCGGCCATGAGCCGAACGGACACGAAAGGCGCCGGCCCGAATGGGTCCCGCCCTTGAGTGACCTTCCCCCTTTCACTCTCCCCTCCGCACTTTCTCCTTCTCTCTCCTCCGCTCCAAGCTCCTCCTCCTTTGTACGTTCCTCATACTTTCTGGAGGCGCCGCCGCTCTTGAAAGCGCCGCCTCCTCCCTTGCATTCTCTCTCTCCTTGTTGAACTCGCATTCCCTCTCTCCTTCCCTCTTCATCATTATCTCATTCTCTCTTTCACTCCTCCTCTTCTTTTGATCTATTTTGTTGTTCATTGAGTGCGCATTGAGCGAGTTCTGAGTGTAGTATGAGTTTTAGGGTTTGTTTTTGTATTAAAGTCTATACATTTTAGCCATTTCAGAACGTCTTTGTTGTTTTGGAGTGTGAGTGTTGTTTCAAAGTGGTTGTGTCAGTTCCTCCTGGTCTTAGAAACATTCATGTGTGAGTGTAGAGTGATTTCGGAATTAGAATGATTGTTCGAAAATCAGGGTGCATGTGTGGCCTTCAGATAGCTTCTTTGTTCATGTTTGTAAACACTTGTTACATTCAGAGTGAATGTTTGTGAGGGATTGTTTAATTTTGAGTGAATGTTTGTGAAAGCTTCTTCAATTCAGAGTGAATGTTTGTGAGGCGTTCTTAGTTTTCTGATATCCAATCCTTTCTAGAATCAGCTTCCAAGACTAGCTTGTTAGAACTGCTTCCAACAGCAGCTTGTTGTGTAGTTTGCAAAGCAAGGTAATTTCTTCAACTTCTTTATGTGTGTCAATTTCTTTAGAGTTTCGCAGCATCTACAATGCATAAGCATTGTATATGCTGCGTAAACACATTATAAAGGTCTCTGGAATCAAAAGTGTTTCTAGAGACGACCCAAGCTTCAGTTTGAAACCCTAAAACACTAAACTCTGCAGCTGGTTTGGGTAGAGCGACCCAAACTCTCCAGCTGGTTTGGATCGTTCGACCCAAACTCTAAAGATGGTTTGGGTCGTTCGACCCAAACTAGCAGATGCTTTGGGTCGTGGGCGCCAATCCATCTGCAGAGTTTGGGTCGCTCGACCCAAACCATAAGCATTGTTTGGGTCTAGGGTTTAGCCAAACTCCGCATCAAATGTTCATTTATAATTAATTTAATCATCATCTTGGGTGAATATCTAACCCTATCGACCCAATCCATCTGCAGAGTTTGGGTCGCTCGACCCAAACTAGCACCTGTTTTGGGTCGTTCGACCCAATGTATCTGCAAAGTTTGGGTCGCTCGACCCAATCCATCTGCAGAGTTTGGGTCGCTCGACCCAAACTAGCACCTGCTTTGGGTCGCTCGACCCAATCCATCTGCAGAGTTTGGGTCGCTCGACCCAAACTAGCACCTGCTTTGGGTCGCTCGACCCAATCCATCTGCAGAGTTTGGGTCGCTCGACCCAATCCATCTGCAGAGTTTGGGTCGCTCGACCCAAACTAGCACCTGCTTTGGGTCGCTCGACCCAATCCATCTGCAGAGTTTGGGTCGTTCGACCCAAACAGCGCATGAAATGGTAATTGATAATTTAGGTAATCATCATCTTGGGTATGATCTAAGGCCATAGCCGATCATTCCATACCGCTACAAAGTTTGGGTCGAACGACCCAAACTCTGCGTAAATTTTTACTGCTTACGAACAATACTTACACTTATAAATAACAACTCAAACACCCAAGCAATAATGAAATGACCAACAACTAGAACAGTAGCTCCTGATGATTGTTGTATCCATGAACATAAAGATTGGTTTTCGTAGCCAAATAATATATTATTCATTAGCCATTGTAGGCACAGGTTTGGGTCGTTCGACCCAAACCTGTGAAAAGTAACCCCATATATAAATGTTACTAAACCCAGACGTAAGCCTATATGATTTGAAAGAGTTTGGGTCGCCCGACCGAAACTAACATATGTATTTCTACTTGCAGATGCCCCCCAAGAAAAGACCTGGAGAACGATGGTTCAAGCCGGCACCAGACGCGATCTGGCAGGAGCACGAAACTCCTAAAAACGAATCCTACGTAGCAAAAGAAGACCTTGTAATTGCATGGTCCTTTCTTGTAGTAAAGGCAGCTCAATTCAAAATCCTCTTTGTTTTGAAAGTTGGCACGGAGGAGCAACACACATGGGATCCTTTGACGGGATGGGAGGTAACATCAGTTCAGGCTCTAGGAGAGCACGTTGACGTCATCCTGGAAAACTCTTCTCTGGAAAATGTGCACATGTTCATGCATGAGCAAGCCGAGCCATTCGATCCGGTATACGTGAAGGAATCATGCGCTGAGCCAGACATTGTTAAACCGGATACAATCTTCATAGATGCGATCATTTCAAACACGAAGGTTGCAACCAGGTTCACTAAACTTAAGCAGGCAATCAACGCAATAAACAAGACCCAGCAAAGCAAGTCAAAATCTCAACAAGTTGTGAGGCGCAAGGCGACTGCTGAAGAGGGCACAGGGTCGTCAAGACCTCAAACAGTGAGGAAGCCCCAACCGGTTCCAGCTGACTCGAGGAGAACAACACCTACGGCAACTCCTGCTGATAGTGAAACACCGACGCCATCACAAAGCCGGCAGACGACACCATCTAAGAGGCCGAGAGAGTCAGCATCTGCCATGACAGATGAGCCTGTTTCACCAGAGCTACGTATGCCCAAGCCCGGGGAAGGAGTGGAGCCATCGGAGATCCAGAAAATCCTCAACAATTTCGACACCAAGTGTTTACATTGTTTTTTCATGGGCAGAGAATTCAAGTTTGATGTCAACATCGCACAATGCCACCTAGCGCCACCAGAGAAGTGCGTTTGGGCAAAGGAAGATGCGTATGTTGATTGGTTAATCGCCCAAATGGTGAGCGACCAGTTTAAACATGATAGGCAGACTATTGTTGTCATGCCTCAGGGACACAAAAGAATGCCTACACCGGATATGTGGCCTTCTATAGAGAAAGGCGATTTTTGGCTGATTGACGGTCAGCATAGTGTTGAAGTTTCAAAGAAACTTCAACTGATGACGGAGTGGAATGATCCCAATGGTCTAAAGGAAAAATTGAAGGTATGGAAGGCATTGGTCGTGTGGTCGGACGACGAAACCCGGCTGAGCGATATCTCCCGCTATTTCAACATGAATAACAAGAAGCGGGCATATCAAGCTTCTTGGATTAGGAACATCATGGCATCGCGGGATGTGTGGGAGTTCTACGGCCGGCCTCCCCAGGAAAGGGAGAATGCAAAAGACAAGAATCCAAAGTGGGAGGTGAGCATTGTTTCTCAAACAGAGTTTGGGTCGATCGACCCAAACTTTGTATTTCTTCATACAGTTTGGGTCGCTCGACCCAAACTTTGGGTTTCTTCATACAGTTTGGGTCGCTCGACCCAAACCTTGTGTTTCAGTTTGTGTTTGTCTACGCAGTTTGTTGTTCATCATTTTTCTTCTTTATTTGGAAACAACATATTGAGAATTAACACGCATTCTATGCTCTTATGCAGTTTTTCAAATACCAAATAATAAACAAGTTCTCCTCAATTGACAATTCAAGTCACAAGCAAAAGAAGTACAATGAGCTAAGAGGAGAGATCTACTTGATTACATCATCCGACATGGTTTGGCAGAAGTGGAAGACAGTGTTTGAGAAACACGAGACAGGGGATCTCATGGATCCTGACACATGCAACCTCTTCAACTCGTCCTCTCGATTCAAGGCGATGAAGCCTCTCATGAGAGAATTCTTTAGAAGTCTGCAGGGTCTTTCGGAGGCGGAAATGGGGAAGGCGGCAACGCACATCTTGCACAACAACCCGACCCCTAAGAGATTTTGGGTGTACCCCAAAATAGTCTTCACCAAGCCGAAATCCTTTGTTCCTTCATGCTACACAATAAAGAAATGGGCGGAGAATAGGAAGAAGAAAACAACGATCGTCCAGGAGCTGCAGAAGCTAATCCCGGAAAAGAACATTTTTGTCGATGACGAGGTGAACGAGGTGAACTGGAGAGCGTTCAAGGCTGAATACAACTTCACCAGTGTATCCATGGCAGCTCTGATCAGGGAGGCAGGAGAAGACTTCCTAAAGTCAAAACTGGTGAAGGGTGGGAAGAACCTGGCTCTTCCAGAACACTCGTCGCGTGCCTTCTCGAACTTTATAAAGGAGAAGAAGATTGTAAGTTTTGAGGGGGATGCGCATTTCAACCTTGTCGCTTTTGACCTTATTAAAATCCAAGGATGGCCCGGCCTTGATTCCAGGAAAGAAATACGAGTAAGAGCAGCGGACCGGTTCCCCTTTGGCATAATAGACTTCCGGAGCATTCCTGGGAGTACGTTTGAGGGCACAATGGGTACACCCTTCTACGAGCCCTTCATGTCGAAGTTCGTGGAGTATGCAAGCCCTAAGCTTAGGGAGGTTGATATGTGGCTGTGGATAGTAGAGGATAGGAGAGCAGAGCAGGTGTATGAAATTGTGAGGAAATTGCAGCCTGAGTATGCGGTGTCTAAGTCTCACTACATTGCTGCACCGGCGGAGGGGGTGTACACGACACTAAAGGACAAGAAAACCAAAGTCATGAATTTGTTGTGCTTGTACTTTGTGTTCAAAGCAACCTTGCTGAAGGTGGAGAACCACCCCATAACCCGGATGCAGAAACTATTCCAAGTTCCAGAAGGCCTGGGTGCAAGTAAGTCACTCTACGATGAGGCAAAATATGCCATATACCATTCGGACGAGTTGCGGATGGAATTCTATCTCCGAATAATGAGGGCCTTGACGAGAAGAGGGGACTGTATATTCAACGTCTTCGGCGGCACCAAGCCCATCTTCGCTGGCATCGTAAGCTCCTTACCATAATTGTTTTCATAGTTTGGGTCGAGCGACCCAAACTATAACCTTTGCAATTGATATTAGGTCTTGTATGTACTTCCCCTTTTCGGTGGAATCACATGTTATGCCATATAATAACATCTGGTGGGATTTCTGCAGATGCTGGGGCTGAACGTGTACAGCTATGTAGACCTTAATGACATCCAATTCTACAAGGCCCAAAAATCGTTGGCGAAGGAGATGGATATACTAGACTGGATCCCTGGGAGCTACGCCGAGGAGACTGTTGAAGGGGGTGAGAGCCCGCTGGATAAGGCGAGGCGTGTCAACCCTGAAGAATTGACCATAAGGGTTCCAGTTGCTGTACCAGAGCCTCTGGTCCAAGTGCATCCAGGCACATCCTCTCGGCGACCGCGTGACGAGGAGGGGGAGGAGGAGGAGGAGGATGAGGAGGTGGAAGAGGAGGAAGAAGAGGCTAAAGTGGAAGGCGAGGTCGAAGAAGGGGGAACAGGCTTCACTCAGGAATCTGAAGCCCCTCAACGAAAGAAGGCAATGCGGGTAGCAACTCCACAAAGTAAGTTGGTGCCCGTCCTGACGGTTGATGATGCCCGCGACATGTACTCCAGGGATGCGACTGCCGCGTTCAGGGAGAGGAGGAAACTAAAAGGCAAGAAACTCTATGGCGACTATGCCATCGAGGAGACAATTGCCATTAGCAGCGAAGACGAGGACGACATGGAGCTCGCCAAACGGCTCAGGTCGGACCCTCCCTCTCCAGGTGCCTTCGCAGGGATGGTGAAGGTGAAGCCGGAAGTCCTCACCGTGCAAGAAGCCAACGAGAAGATGTTAAGGGACGAAGAACAGCGCGTCCGCTTGCAAAAGGCCGCTGCTGAAGAACCCTCAGTGCGGAACGAAGTGGCAGAGCTAAGGGCTCTCTTATTGGAGCAAGAGCGACTGCGGGCATTGGCGCAACCTCCAACTAGCGCGGACTTGATCACGCAAGTGATTCGAGGCATGTGGGCGCAGGGTTTGGTGGTGGCTCCCCCGGGCTCATTTCCACATTTGCCCCCCGGCTTCCCTCCCCAGAACATTCCTCCACAGCCCGTGCCGCAATCCTCCTTCAGCTTTCAGCACATGGTTCCCCCCCACGTCCGTCCGTATCCGCCGGTTCAACAAGCGGATGACCCCAATATATGGCGCCTTCCCGGGTCTTCTAGACCTGTGACCCCCCCACCACTTCGGTCGCCCCTGGTGATCCCCCCGCCCCATCAGCAGGACAACCCCCACATGTTTGGGTCGTCCGACCCAAACCCGCCCCCCCTTACAGTGCAACAAGGCCAATCTCATGATGCAGGAGAGTTTGGGTCGGCCGACCCAAACCCCGTGACCGCTCAGTCTTCAATGGACCAGCATGGGTCTGAAAGAGACACACCCATGCCTGATGTTGAAGGTCCTCGAGGGCCTGGTGATACTTCTACTCCTATCCCAATCGATGAACCTATGCATGATGCACATGCGGAGGTTGGGTTAGGAGAAGGTCCTGACACTGAGCGCTTGCAAGAGAGGGGTGCTGACATCGTCGGAGAAGGCGGTGGCGAGAGAGAACGACAAGCGGAGGCAGTGGAGGCTTCCATGGCGTCCAGGCATGACCAGGGAGAGGTAATACACTGAGACCTCCTCAGTTTGGGTCGCTCGACCCAAACTCCTGGTCTATTGTCTTGTTGCCGTGGTCGTGTCCCCCCTAGCTAGGAGGAACTGCCCCCACCCCGTCCATCCGCTCTCGCATCCCTTCAGCCCCCCCCCCCTTGCGACAATCACTAACGTCGCCCGCCCCACGATTTTACTCGAACTTGGAGGCGTGCACACAATTTTGTAGATGTTGAATTAGGATAGTTTGAACGGATCGTTCAACGCGGCTTCGCACCCCTAGGCATTTTGTACATAGAGCATTGCAAACAATAAAATTATTATTTTGTGCCCTTATGTTTGTTTTCGTGTTCAAATGTATATTTTGTCCTCTTGCCCCCTCTTGGATTTGTATGGCCGCCTATGCATAGTGGTTCTTGTATTTTTCACAGAAAATATTGTATTCACTTTAAGTGGACATAGCATGACATAGTCTTCCCCCGCCTTATGTCGCTCGTCTCCACAGGGATCGGAGCATAGCGTCGCGGCTCCCCACCGGGCCTCTCCAAGAAGCGAGGAAGGTAGCGCGATGGTCCCCCCCATTTTACCCGTTCCACCTTTGCCGCCTAAGACCCGGTTCCTGGTGTTAGACCTCAACGGGGTCCTTGTCCAATGCGTTCATTGCCCGAGGACCCCCACGGTGCCCTTTTGCAAGCCTGAGGACGCGAATTACGACGGGCCGCCCACATTCATAAAGAGCAAGCTAGTTCACCTCCGCCCGTGGCTTCGGACCTTCCTCTAGATCGCCCAACAACGATGGTGGGTGGTCGTGTGGAGCTCCATGAAGGCCGAGAACACCAATGCAGTCGTGGAGTTCATCTTCAAGGGCATCGAGCCCCCCTGCATGGTCCTAGCACAGGAAGCCTGTAGAATATTGTACACACCGGACGGCAAAGTCGTCAAAAAACCAAACAACCCCGCTTCCCCCCAATACCTCAAGGTCTTGAAGCCCATTTTTTGGGACCAGCGTCCGTCATTGATAGGTGTCCCCTACGACGTCCGTCCCACCCGGGAGAACACGCTCATGGTGGACGACAACGCCGCAAAGAACATGTTGAACCCGACGGCCAACTTAATAGTTTGCCCTACGTGGACGGTCGAGAAGGTCCGGGACCGATTTTTGTTAGACCTTAGTAAATACCTCCAGGCGCTCAGGGGAAGCGGACTACCTGTAAACAATTTTGTTAGGAATAATCCGATAGGCGAGAGATACTTGGATCCACGAGACCATTTGTACAAAGAGTTGTTCTCTCACGCGAAATTTAACAAGCTCATTTGAGGCAGCACGTGTGTGTGTGTGTGTGTGTGTGTGTGTGTGTGTATGCGCCCGCCCACTTTGTGTAATATATGCTTCATATGTATCTTGATTTTCACGCGCTCTAGCAAACCCTCTTCCTTTGGGTTTTGTTTCGTTTCCTTTTTTGCGCCAGCGTTTGGAGCCCTCGATTGACATCGTCAGCGAGTCAGACTTGGGGAGCTTCTTCTACGAGACCGTTTACGACGCCGCGTCAACCATTGACTACTCCAAGGAGCCTATTGACGCCGGCGTCGTCGATAGCCCCCCCACCCAAGCAAATCTTACGGCGATCTCCGTCCCCGTCGCCGCTCAAGGGCATAAATCGCAAATGCGTCCGGACATCCCCCTCTCGGCCCGGCGGAAGTATTACACCTCAACAGCGGCTGCGGATGGACGCACGGCCAACGAAGAGTGGAACCCTTCCTATTCCTTTGCGGGACGCCTTGCCCCTCCTCGCCAACTCCGACGGGAACGCCCCCGGTGACAAGGTGAAACCCCCCCCCCCCTAAAACATGGTTAACCGCGCATTACAATCATTTTGCACTTAAAAAATGATCGTGTGACACGTTTGGGTCTTCCTCCCTAAACTAACACATGTGGTCTTGCATTGACGCGTTGCAGGTTGCTCCCACCCGTAAACCTATGCGGTCTAGTGCGTCCATCGAGTTCGAGCGTATGTACACCATGACCAGAAATGCGAGACAATCCACTTCATCGTATTCGAATTCTTCGACGTATATTTCGGGCGGCCGACGGACTCCAAAATGTGTTATGGATGGCGGTCACCCCAAGAATGGCTATAGTCGCGGGGCGGAGATTTTCAGGAATGTTGAAGCAATGCGAGCAAAAGAAGCCGCAGCAAAAGAAAAAGAGGCAAAAGAAAAAAAGCAATAGAAAAAGAGGCAATCTCCGAGGCTAGATAGGCCATAGTAGGCGTAGGGTTTTGGGCCATAGGCAACATCATTTTGGGTCGCACTATCCAATGGATGTGTGGTGTTAGCATGCTATGCATTTTACATGCCATACTTTGTATGTTTTTTTTGCAATAATATAAGTGTCACATGATTTCCCCTTCAATATGGTCCAAGGTTTGGATTGCCCTAACTAAACCATCACAAATATGAGTTTGGAATATTTTGTATGTTATATTATATTGGTTCACATAGTTCCCCTTCAATATGGTCTAAGGGTTTGGAGTGCCCTACCTAAAACATATTCATACAAGATCTCATATTTTGTGTGCGATAATATGAATGTTTTAAGATTTCCCCTTCAACTTGGCCTAAGGTTTGGATTGCTCATCCTAAACAATCCCAAATATGAGTTATTAATGGGGTTCTTGTTCTAAATACCCGACACAAAGTGTTCGCATCTTACAACTTTCCCCAATATGTGTTCCATTTATCCTTGTTCTTATTTATGTGAATGTCTCAAAATGCCCAAAAAGTCTCAATTTAACGAATATAGTGTTTGGTTGATAACGGCCACCCTTATAGAAGAAAAAATGTATTGTCAAAGTAAGTGTTTATATGTGGATGAAACCACACATGCAAAACAAACTGATATAAGAAAAAAATGGCCGTTAACGGCCACTATTATGGAGACATTTTTTTTATATGAAAACGAGTGTTTATATGTGGATGAAACCACATATGCAAAAGAAATTAAAATGAAAAGAACAGTGGCCGTTAACAACCATCCTTATGGAAGATTTTTATTTTTTTATTTTGTTTTATTTTTTTGGTGAAAGTAAGTATTTATAAGTAGAGGAAACCACATATGCAAAACAAATTGAAATGGAAAAAACAATGGCCGTTAACGGCCACTCTCTTGGAAGGAAAGAAAATGATTAATAAGTGTGATTTTATTTCAAAGAATTCATGTTGCTAAATGAAGACTGAAACCCAAGAAAGGATGGCCATCAATGGCCACCATAAACCGAAACACAAAAACTTGGAATCAAACAAGGGGTGGCCGTTAATGGCTACCCATGTGGAAGAGAGGAAGTGCACCTTGATCTGTAGCTGCTTGGTCACCCTTGCTCACTGTATCTTTGTTTTTTTTTTTTTTTTGAGACAGAAGGCCAAACGGTCAGCGCCAAAATGGATACCACAAAGAAAAAACACGCGCCCTCACAGAGGGGAGGCGGGCCCCTCGGACGCGTGAACACCGCCACGAAAAAGAGAACTAACCGACCCCAACCAAGGACAACCCCCGGACCACCCAAGCCAAGGACAACCCCCACCCCACCAACCAAGGACAACCCCCTACCCACCAAGACCCCCGGGACCCAAACGAAGGGTCGCCATCCTACCTACGATGTCTCTTCCAATTCCAGTTCATGTGTAAATCATGTCGTCGACAAAGAACTCCCCGCGCGCCCCACGTCTTGTCAAAGCCGCGCACCAAGGCCTCTTTGGAGAAGCTACTAATCTTAATGTGTTCCAACACCCTCTTCCAAGCCATCTTAGCATAGATGATCAAAGCATCCCAAATTTGTTGCTTAACCTTAGATTCATGCCATTGTGTCTGGTTAAACACTTTGTCATTCCGTTCAATCCAAATGGTCCAAAGGGTAATGCCCCTAAGAAGGTGCCAGATTTTAACCACTTTCCCGTATCTTTTGGGGATTCTTTCCCCAAATACCACTTGCTTCCAGTTGAAGCAGTCATAATTACTGGACCTAACCCCACACATTTCGTGCATGATGTAAGTTGCCCATCTCCATGCCCGTCTAGCTTGGATGCAGTCCCAAAATTTATGCTTAACCGATTCACTAGTGTTAGGTAAGCAAAACACACATTGCTTGGAGATAGAGACCGGAGCAATGCGTGCCCTCCACTCATTAACTGCCACCGCCTTACGCCAAATTGACCAAATGAATGCGGCTTCCTTCCCCGATCGCATTGGATCCCATACTTGTGACCAGTAAAACTTGTAGTTCCCTGGGAGGTAACCTTGCCATTTATCCGCCGCCCGCGTGGTGCCCGGGTTCCTATTAAGGATGTTGTCACGGCCATCCTTAGTAGTATAGTCAAGGAAGTGGCTCCCATCGATCCATCTCCACCTATCCGGGTCCCACCCAAGTGTGGCTAGTTTGCCGTAGAAGAAGATAACTTCCTCCCTTTTCCCTTCTCTCTTCCGCCCCCTGTTTGTGTGAATAATCTTAACTTTGTGAAAGAAACCTTCAAGTTCTCCCTGGGGGTTTTCCATTTCTCTAAGGCATCTCGAGTGTGTGCCAACTTTAAAGCATTGCACCGGTAGAGGTAAGGTTAAAGTTTTCCGTTGAAAGCACTCAGGGGAGAATTCCTCACCGCATCTGATCACAATGGCCGGGTCCTCTTCCATGTCAACATAAAAGCCTACCCATTGTCCAGGATACGTGGTGTCTTCTTCGGACTCCAAGAGGTGGCGCCAATATTGGGAGATCTCACCTATCACCTCCTCCCAATCAGCTTGTTCCAAATCCGTGAGATTAAATTTACCTTGGGCTCTCTCCCATGTGAGGAATTCCTGCTGCGTGCTATCCCACACATTGTCTACGCATCTAATTCCTTTGCGATAGAGGTGAATGCCTTTAGAGTAGTCGATACCTTTATTCAAGAGGTCGACCCCCTCCGACCACCAAATATTGGAATGTAGAAGTTCCATTTTAGTGTGAGGGGGAAGTTGGTAAGTCCCATTGACCATGATCTTCCATGCCTTGCTAATGTGCCCCCATATCTTGGATCCCGGAAATCCTTGATGTTGTCGGATGGTAAATCACTCCATACTTACCCCCCATCTTCGACCCCTTTGCGGATTAAATCTTGCCATCCTATATCTAAGCATGAGTTGGAGATTGGAGTCCCCGGGTTCAATTGCTTTAACTATCCATTTGCAAAGCATATTGATTTTAGCCATCTCCGGGTCCACCAGTCCTAATCCTCCGTACTTCTTTTTCAAGCAGCATTCCCTCCAACTGACTCTCGTCCGTGTGAGTTGTTCCTTACCCGACCAAAGGTAGTTGCGAATGGCTCCCCATAGTGTGGACAAAAGCACCTGATTACATATGACTATTCTACCGCCCAGGGACAATTTCATAGTGGTCCAGTAATCTAATTTTTTTGAGATTTTCTTATAAAGAAAGTCATCTACATCCGGGGTGTTGAGGTTGAGACCGAACGGCGTGCCCAAAAGTTTGGATAAATCTCCTTCCTCCGCCCACTTCCAGTTGTACCCTGCAAGCCATTCCGGTTTATGCGTATACTTGTCAAACCAGTAGGCGCAGGATTTCTCCCAGTTAATCTCCATTCCCGAAACCTCACTGAATGTCTTGAGAAGTCTAACCAACTCGTCTACATCCCTCTTTTCTCCTTTAACCATAAACGATGAATCATCCACGTACTGAGAAATACACTGTTGTTTCTTTCCCCCGGGTAAAACCACCCCTTTTAGTCTACCTGTAGCCACTGCCTTTTTAATGATGTGGGTTAAGCACGGGGAGGTCACTTCATTGTCAAGTTGACACCACGTGCGGACAAAGTTTGCTACCCCTATATTACATGCCATATATAATTTTAAAATTTATGATATTTTTTCTACATATACATAACCATTGATAGTATCTTTTGTATACTTTTTTGAAATTTTTAGTCATCTTTATTTTTTGTAGTAATTTTTTGTAGTAATTTTTTTAGTTCAATTCTATGTCATTCTAGTTAGAAATGGTATGTTTTATGAAAAAAACAAATCATCAAATTTAGTTACCACTTTTAACTATGTCATAGGTAATGTATATATCTACTCATTGAAAAAATTTGATAAAATTTTGACCCATTTTGGTGGTGCAACTTACCAAAAGAAGATTTTTTTGGTCGCACGTGGTGTTCAACTTGACAATGGAGTGATCTACCCATGGGGTTAGGACCTCTCCGACTATCAGAAAAAAGTATGGGGCTAGGGGGCAACCTTGCCTAACCCCCCTCTCCACTTTGAAGCTACGTCCAGGGCTACCATTGATGTTTACTGCCGCGGTCGCGTTCCCAAAGAGGAGCTTTACCCATCTAATGTATTGTTCATGGATATCCATCTTGTGCATAGCGTGAAATAAAAACCTCCATGAGACCTTGTCGTATGCTTTGGAGAAATCTAGTTTTAGGAATACCGTGGGTTGCCTAGATGTTTTCGCCCAATGTAGAGTTTCATGTGTTAACACAATATTGTCTAGAATGAACCTTAGTGGTAGAAACGCAATTTGCTCCGGGCTAATCATGTCCCTCAACATAGGTTGAAGTCTAAGCTGGAATGTTTTGGCGAAGATTTTATAAATTACCGTGAGCAAGATTATTGGTCGCCAGTAATTTAAGTCCTTGGAGTCACCTTCTTTGGGTATTAGGCTAATTAATCCTTTCATAACCCCTTCATGCAAAACCCCTTCCTCAATACTTCGTAGTAACATCTGGTGAAAGTCTTGGCCAATGGTTGACCACAACCGTTGAAAGAATTCCGTAGGGATTCCGTCATGCCCTGGTGCTTTCCCTTTAGCCATGTCCCTTACTACCGCTCCTAATTCTCTTTCCGTAATTTCCTTTGTAATTGATGTGTTCATCTCCTCCGTGAATGTGGCTTGAAAGCCTTCAAATACTTCCATAATTGCCCCTTCCGATACCTCTTTATGTGCATATAGGTGTTTATAGAAATAAAAGCATATAGTATCCAAGTCTTCTTTCCTAGTGAAGCATCGACCGTGCTTATCCCTTAGCTCTGATAGAACTGTTTGAGAGTGTTTTTGTTGTACTGATTTAAAGAACTCCGCGGGACATTTGTCCCCTATTTGTTGTCATTTTATTCTAGCTCTTATGGTAGCTCCTCTCGCCTTCCGTGCCTCAATCTCCTCTAGGATGTTATTAAGTCAGCTCACCTCCCCTTGTTTATCCGTGTTGTATATGTCCTCATGTAACTTGGCTATGGCTATTTCCAAGTTGGCCCTCGCATCAAGTTTCTCTTTTCTAAACTCCTTAGCCTTGAGCTTGCTTAGTTGCCTATATTGCCTAGTAACATTCCTTAATTTGTGAAAGAATGAACTTTCCCCGTGAAGGCTAGACCATCTATCTTTGAGGGTCGCAATCATCTTTCCTTTTAGGTGTGAGATATTTCATTTGAAGGTGGACTTCCTAGTTCCTTCCTCACCCATGTATATATCCAATTGTACGGGGGAGTGGTCCGACCCCACCGAATATCCATGAATGAAGTAAGATGAGTGCTTCATACCTATCCTACTAAGTGTTGGTATATAGAACCTATCGAGGCGTGCAAGTCTTCGGGCGCGGCCCTTTTGTCCATTATGCCATGAGAATTTGGGCCCGCCTTGATGAATGAATGTATCGTGTACTTGGAAAGCATTTAGCAAACCATTCCATGTGAGTTTCTCTAGGTCGCTAATTGCCCTCCCACAGTCATTAGACTTATCTTGTATCATTTCCGTCATATTGAAGTCTCCACCTATTACCCATTCACAATCCTTAGGTAAGGAGTCAACCATAATATGCCAAAGATGCCATCTTTCCGTTGGGATATTGGGAGCGTACACACATGTCAGTCCTAAGTTCCCTCCTTCAATTCCTTCAAGCTTAATCCATATTACCCTATTGTCATACAAAGCCCCGTGTGCCGTTACCAATTTCGCATATTTATGTGCCAAGATAATTCCCACTCCCCCTTTCCCGGCCGCGTTGGGGTTAAGCCAACTCCTTTCTCCCGGAGCCGCTTCTAATATCCAACTAGCATATCCAGGCATAAGTCTAGTTCCTAGATTCTCCAGTGCCCTTCCTCTAAGTTTATGTTCTTGTATCATCAATACATCAATCCTAGGTATTAAAGAGTTGAGGAAACACCTTTCTTTTGTAATGCTATCCGGGTTGTTTAATCCCCGTATATTGTGAGTTATAATGTTCCACTTCATGATAATTGACTCAAAAAATCAAGTGTCCTTTATCCTATCCCTCCAACGGGGATTTGTTCCTATATTCCCATAGTCTTCCTTGTCTAGGAGTGAAAACATGTTTTCCTAGAGCCATTAAATTAGCCGCACTGTTGCGGACGGGTGTATTTGCAAGTAAAATTGCTAGGTCTCTTTTATTGATGTTATCTCCCTCTCCCCTTCTTGTATCATGTGAGGGGGTGGGGCTATCTAGTCCTATACTAGCCATAATGTCCTTGTAAACATTGCTCCGATCCCCATTGGCTTGAATGAGCTGAGTCTCCGGGATTACCTCTATGGTAGTGTGCCCGTGAGGATGAGGTGGCACCGTCCCGGCGATGAAACTGCTCTCATGCCTATATGTAGTTAGCTTTTTGGTTACAAACAAACCCAGGGAAACAATCAAGGAAGACTTAAAAGGTGATTTTTATCTCATCTAGGCGTCTTGGACAAGGTCCATTAGGAAAAACATAGAATTATTTCACTTCCATTTAACTTAGAACTGACAATTATCTTAGGGGTAAGGGATAAAAACTCTAAAAACTCTCTTTGTCAGTACATACAAATGTGACAGTCTCTCACCTCACACTAATTCCCAGGCAATAGTCTGGCAGTGAGTTCATTTTATTTGGACCAAGTGCGGTGCACAAGCATAGGCACAACCATCGACTATAGTCTTTTCAAGAGTAACATCATTGAGTCTTATTTGTCAAAGCCAAGGGCACTTTGATCTTTGCTATAATCTTTAGTTCCACATTAACATAATTCACATCTGGTTATAGTCTTCAATGGATTCTTAGTTCATTAGGAATCGCAATTACAACAAGGCCATAGACTGGAATTACATAAATTCGATTATTACCAAGTTATGGATCCAAAAAAGGTTAGAGTTACCATCCTCTGGAATGGGAAACGTCCAGCCAGTGACTGTGTTGTCCTTTCGGCCTCCCTCCAGAGCAACTGTTCAAGGCTATAGTCTTTTCACTAGGACCATTCATCTCCCAGCATGACTATTGCCTTCCTAAGATATTGAGTTCCATTATGGTTAAGATCACAAACACCATCATTGGTGCTTAAGTAAATTCATTCAATTCTCATATTAGATCTTGTCATCAATCCCTTTGATGATCACCCGCTCTAACTTCAGCATCATTGGTATCCCAAGATTACACTCAGTTACATATTGGCAATCCTCTCTCAAAATTCCTCTTCATTACAAAGACTATAGCCTTGCCTTATGATTTCTCCTATCTCTCAGGGAAATTCACTTATCAGTCACAAAGACTATAGTCTTCACTCAAAGTGGTCAAATACGGAATCTCATTATCTCTTTCTATGAGAGATTAATTACCCAGGCCATAGTCTTGACATATCATCAAAAGTAATATCACTAATTTCATACAGACAATGGCCTGGCCGTGTTCAATTCCTCCAATTCATTGTATAATGATAAACTAGGAATATAGCCTGATCATGTAATTGATACACCTCATCATATTATTTCAATGGATCTTACAATCAATCACACATAATGCCCATTGCCATAGACTGTAGTTACTGTAGCAAAGTAAACACAGTTTCTACATCAGTAATCCCTTCACTTTGCAATCCCAGCAAAGTGTACTGACACACAATCTCAGACTATAGCCCTGATACTCTCTTAGAATTAGTCTTCCATCCCAATATCAAGACTATTGCCTGAACTTGCAAATGATATCCAATAGACACAACAAAAGGTCAAGATGAATCTTTCAAACTATCACAATCCGGGACTCACACCTGGAAAGGGATTAAATTAGTATTAATAAACAATAACATCAAAAAGACAATTGCCCTGCACAACAGAAGTGTATGCAATTACAAACAAAAGTTTTGAATGACTATGGAGTTCAATCTCTCTCCCAGAGATAACTGATTTCTATCTCTCCTCCTCCTCCCTTTATACTCTGTGAGGAGTCATCTCCACCTTCCATCCTTTCATATCAGACTATAGCCTTGAAAGATGTGCTTTTCGGAATCTGAAGACTATAGCCTATTTACATTGACAATGTTTTAGGATTCTAATACAGAATTTAACCCTTTTTACACTGAAATCTGATTTGCAAAAAAGGTAAACTAAAATTTGTCATCACACTATACTCCGTCTCCGCTGGGTGGTCCGCACTCTCTGTCCACCATGGGTCTTTATCATTGGCTGGCCGGGTGGGGACACGCTCTCTCCTCTCCCCTCCTTCTCTAACTGAGGCATTATTGTTGTCCCATTCCTGGAGATGCTTAGTTACTATTGGGCGGCCTTTTCTGAGATGGGTGCCCTCTATGCTCATGTCACTCCGTTGGTCCACCTGTCCCCCTTCCAGGTGAGTGGAGGTGCTATCTTCTTGGGGCCTTAGTGTCCCACCCGTTGTTTCCCACCTAGCACCATCACTAACGGCTCTTTGGCCGTTGGAGCCTAGTCGCTCCGAGCTCCCTTTCCTCTCCTTATTCGGAGCTCCTGCGGCTCCATCTGGCGAGCTTCTGACCCCTTCACTCGCCAAGCTGTCCCTTTCCTGCACCATTTCCTCGTCCTCGGCTCCTTTATCTGGCTCATCTCCTTCTCCTCCGTCACTTTCACTACCTTCGTCCTCGGTCCTCTCTGACTCGGAGTCTACTTCTCCCTCCTCCAGCTCTTCTAACGATCTCTTGTGTCCTGCCCGCTTGATCGGGGACCAGTTCATGAGCACTTCTTCCTCACTTGTCCTCTGTGGGTTTGCTTCAGCCGTGTTATTTTCAATCTGATTGTGTTCACATCCTGGCGCCTCCGCGCTTTGCTCCAGTTGAGGCACCTGAAGTACCACTTCCACATCGTCTATGTTTGTGACAACCTCCTTCGTTGTTGGCACTCTTCGTGATTTCTCACTTTCTGTCTCCCCCTTTCCAATATCTGTGCTGACATGATTGGTAACCTGGGTCTTAGATGCTTCAGCGTCTCTTCCTACTTTCCCCCTTCCGAACTCTGTTGATCTGTGAATGTAAGTTGCCGCAGTTTGCTCGTCGCCGTCCTCTCTCCTAGCGTAGTCTCCCTTTGGAGAATGAGCTGTTGCATTTCCGTTCGTTTTCCGAAGCCCAACTTTAGTAGGAGTTCCTGCCTGGTTTCCCTCACCTTCAGCCTCTATAGAGTCTCTCAGATCTCCCATTATCGTATCTCCAGCGGCGTTTCTTCCTAGTGCTGCGGCGGTAGCCGCAACTCTGTTGGCTGGCTGATGTTCTTCACTTAAGATTTGTTCCCGGACGAAGTAATCTGTTGGTCGCCTTCTTGTTGTTCTCTGCTCGTATGCTTGCTTTCTTAGGTCATCATTGCCATACTCAAAGATGTTCCTTCTTGTATTCCTCCTATTTCTAACTTGTTGGAATCCTTCATCATCTACCATTTTGTTTTTGCCTTTATCATGTGTGTTTGTAGGACGTGTGTGTAAAGGTTTCCCATAACTCTTCCTTGTTTTATCATGCATCTCATTGCAGACCCATACTTTGTGTTTCCAGTTGTGGCATGCTCTACATCTGAGGGGCAGCTTGTCATAATCTACCATTACATTTTGGGGAGGCACTACCCCCTCTTCAGATTCCAACATGATACTCGTAACCCACCCCTTATCCACTTTGAGATTAACACAAAATCTTGGGGCCTTGGCTGTCTCATTTGCTATATCTATGCCAATCACATCCCCTAATGTAGCCGCTATGGACAGGGCCTGATCATGATGCTCAAAAGGTAGGTTTCGGAGAGCTATCCATGTTGGGAATGGTAGGTTGCTAGGGTTGTTTGGATTGAATCCAGGAACCCAGCTTTGTAACATGCATGTGCCCCACTTTGTTTTATACGGCGATAGCATCAGGGCATTACACAATGCATCTCGATCTTTACCTTCAAGGAAAAAGTACCCTTTGCCCACATCCATGCAAAATGACAATGTCTCTCCATTCAACTCTTGATTCAAACTTTGTAACCACAATCTCATGATTTGGGGCGTAGGTTTAGGGCCCACAAACTTTCCGATCAGCAGTTTATCTTTTAAGCTTGCAATGCGAGCACGAAGTTTTCCGGAGTCCACTTTGAATGAGATGGCATCCTTTCTAATCAAAAAGCCACTGAAATTCCTTTCAAGGTTACTTGGGAGGATCTCACCGATTTGCTCCTTGAATGGGTTGAGATCTCTTCTGGGGATCTGTTGACTGGCTTCCACCAACACCTCAATCACAACATCAGCCATTTCCACATCTTGTCCTCTTGCTTCCCCAGCAATCCAGCCTCCTTTTTCTTCAAGAAGTGGGTCAAATCTAGGGCCACTCCCATACCTCACTTTTGCCACGAACGACTCCATCCTAGATCCGTTCACTCACTTCCACGTGCTCACTTCGTCGCAGCCTTGTTTTCTTTCCCCTCTTGCTTCGATCCGGGTGATCTCATGCACTCACGCTTATCCTATATGGGTCGAGATCTACCAGATCTACTTCTTGAGATTGTAGTATTTCTGCCTGTTCATTCTATTGCAGATCTAACCTAAACAGTGATCTAAAACATACTCCTAACTAACCGTATCAGCTTGCTACTCTCTTCAACGCTGTTTAGATCCTGATTTGCCAACTCTCAAGGCTCACATTCCGATGCAATCTGGACGGCGTCTCCGCCTCTTCTTCCTCGAGCCCATCTCAGCTCTTAAAACATCCTCCTCACTGTATCTTTGCGCCCATGTCACAACCTAGGTTCCGTAGCAGCGTCTGCTTCCTCCATGTTGCTCGCTCTTACTTCGTGTGTATGTTGTTGTTGCCGCACCTAGAAAAATGATGTTTGAAGATGACACAAGGGTTAGGGCCTCTAAAAATTAGGGTCAACTAGACTCCAAAAAACAATTTAATTATTGTTTTTGGTAGGTCTTACTTAATCAAATCTTTGCTATAACATTCTCAAATTTTCATAATTATTTCCAAAAAAATTGTGTCTATACATTATATCCTTTACATTTACTCTAATTGTTTTTAGAATTTTTAGACACAATGTCAATTTTATATAAATTGCCAAACTCTACTGAAATTGATATGGTTAGATTTCCTCCAAAAAATCTTTAACTTTTGGAGATTTAAAATATGGTTAAATTCTAAGATGCTGCAATTGTTTTTGGCTTTAAAATATAGAAAACATAATCATTTTTTTTAGCTATTCGCCTTTGGAATCGTATTTTCGGTGTGCACAATATGATGTATATCATATACCTTTAAATTTATTTTCATTTCATAGTTATCCGATTAAAGTTAGTCAACAATCATCTTCAAATGCTGCTCTACCATCCACCGTGGCTACCACCTTCCATACTACCCTTCCTAATCATGCATCGTCCAATTTTTCTCGTCTTCCTCTTTCCCCAATTCCTCACGATTCCTTTCATATATTGCAATGCTTTTACAAATTATCTTTAGTGCCTGGATTACGAAATGAGCTTGCTCACATTAACTTTGATGTCATTGAGTATCATAAGGTTATGTTCCTCCCTGCTACATTCAATGGTGATGATCTCTTTGAGTTGGCCCCATGTCGTGGATCCACTACATGGAGGGCATGGATAAACGGTATGACGGTCACACATGGTGTCACACCATTACGTCCAACATCCACAA
The DNA here is from genome assembly GCA_950295325.1 of Polytrichum commune. Lineage (NCBI taxonomy): Eukaryota > Viridiplantae > Streptophyta > Polytrichopsida > Polytrichales > Polytrichaceae > Polytrichum > Polytrichum commune. Next base: position 18,886,660 of record OX485806.1, read on the forward strand.
TGATGTGGGTTTGAAGTTTAGAAAGTCTTATTGTGTTGGACATTTGATCTGTGAGGATACAAGATGTGATTAACATACATGATCTTCGAAGAGTAACAAAACTGAGTGGATTTGATACACTAATTATTCTTTTGCCTAGGTCACATTCCTCCACCAAATTCTATTGTGCTCTGTAGAATCTGTAGACAATGTCCTACTTGCCTCAAACTTTGTAATTTGCAAACTTATTATGTACTCATATTTTGAAGATTTGTCACATGCATGCATCCACTTGGGAGTCCATTCCCATCCAGTTGCTGACTGCCAATGTAGGGAATCCCTAAAAGCAATCACCGGATTGATCGTTCACAAAGTGGCCAGAACTCCATCTGCTAGGAATGCCGCAAGCAAGGAATGCCTCAACACATTTTTTATTCACTATGGACTTGGACCAAAGGAGATCCTCCGCGGTGATGCGTTGGAGAATGTTATGGATAAGTTTCATCTCCTTAGCTCACCCAACATTCGCAACATGATTTCCTTTTTCCGGAGCAACAACAAAGGCGGTGGCGACATTGATCGTATTCTTTACATGAAGGGACATGCCAAAATGGAATACATCCACGATAGTGTATTCCCGGGCCAAGGCCATGAGAAGTTTTATTTGTTCAAGATGCTTGTGGATGGACCTAGGAGTGGTGTTGATCTTGTACAGCGGATGCAACTAGGGGACCTCCAAAATTGCTTTGTCATGTTCGATCATGTCAAAATGGTGAAATCATGGACAACTATTGCATGTCATGTCTATGACTCCACTTATTGTAAAATCATGATCATTGTTGTCTGCGATATGCAAATTGAGGGCACTGAAGGCCAACTTCTTTTTTGGCGTTGTCTAAATAAAATCATGACACAAAATGGGATGTCAGATCCAACCTTTAAAGGTTTCATATGTGATAGTGCTCAAGCCAATTTTAATGCAGTTCGCATTGTGTATGGGACGCGGGATCCATTTGTTCCAATGGTGGACTGTGAAAGGACTTGTTTATTCCACTAGGCAACAAACATGTACAAGCATACTGAAAAACTCATTGCCAAAGAATTCCAAAACCAACATATTTGACTCTGCATGCAATATATGGATGCAACTTCGATGTCCGAGGTGGACAAAATGTACCTAGAAATCAAGGCTTGGTGGTACTCCTTTGGAGTTGCATCAGAATCAACAATTTGTGAACTCGAGGATTGTGGGGGCCCTTCCGGTAAAGGCCCTTCTATACATGATTTGAAACTAAAAAGAACTATGGCATCTGGAGACGGAAAGAAAATTGCCGAAGCACTCAGTGAGATGCCTGGCGTAGAAGATATCTGCACTCAAATTCCACACTTGGAGGGGGAAGAGGTATTTGGTTCCACCAAAAGAAATTTGGATCTTCCAAATTGGTTCTAAAGGTAGTTCTCATCGCCCTGACAAGGTTAATTTCTCTCATCTCCGGGTTCAAACTAGATCTGCCACTACTAGAGTGCAACTAGGAACCATTGCTGGGGAGTTCAAGTAACGCTATAGTCACACTTATGCCTATTATTACTAATGTTTTGTCCAGACCAAATTGCGTGTTGTGTCATGGGACCTAAGCGTTCCCATGTTCTTACACAACCCGAAATCCCTGAAGTTTAACATGGTACCAACCTTACCTATACTGAAGTTATTGAGCTTGAAGAAATTGGGTTCTGCCTACAATCCAACGTGCCCATTTCCCCTCGACGACTTCTCTCTTTGTCTAGGGTATTTCAGCATGTTTTGTGGACTCACACTCGACCAACACATGCCGAAAGAATCCCTTCTCTTCAGAATGGCAAACAAGTTCGTCAAAGTTATAAGGCACCCACCGAAAATCACCGCATATAGTGGGAGAGTGCAAGGAATGTCACTGGAATTATTACCGGGGTGAACCTCCTTCCTTACCCTGGACTTGATGCTATTATTACGCTTTTGTCCAAGACTGCTTCTAACGAGAAAGTTTATAACATCACACTTTGTAATTTTCCATCTTGTACTTGTACCCATTATGGAAGCATGAACGGCACATCCATTGGAAAGCGTGGCATGTATTGTACATAAACTACAAACACCTTTATTACATCTTCCGTTACTTATGCAAATTGGATTACAAGAAAAACACGTTCATCCACGCTCCCACCCTCAGTTGGGATGAAGTTAAGCAAGTGTTTGTTGTTGCTAGAATCATCAAGACGTGTGAGTGAGCAAGTTAGTTGATAGATATTAGACTGCTATCAAGTAGATATATTATATTCAAATACCTAAATTTCAATAGCCAAATATTGTATTTATAGTCCAATACGTATCCCTTGCTATAATAAAAAATATATTATTTTGTATACAATGTTCCACATCCTATGGTGTTTTCACAATGTTTGCTCCCTCTCATCCTCAAAATTACCTTTAAATTATTTGTACTCTAACTTGGTCAACCCACTTTGGGATGGCCTCCCTAAACATGATATAAATTTTAAAACATGCAATAGCATCACCTTGTGAGGTTTATTTAATCTGAAACCCACGGTCATGAGTCATGTGGTAATAGGTATTTATCGTAATATATAAATATAGTAATTTTAAATTGAAAACGTCGATCTTTGATTTGTTAATCAATTTTTTTTTAGAAATTACATCATTTTGAAAATTTTGAGGTTGTGGGCTCATACAATCCCTGCTCACCGCTCTTAGGCTCACACTCGCATGCTCACATCCTAATGTCGTTGCACATGTAAAGAGTCAAAGGCATGCAATTGTTGCAGCAACAAGGAATGCAACGCATGTTGAGATGTGATGGATTGGGGAATGTGGTGATACATTACTTAAGTGGGGAGAATGGAGGCTTAAAAGGCACATGTCAACACCTTATGTGGTGCGTAAAACCCATGCAACTTTTACTCTTCTATGTTGGTGGGCCATGCATGCATGGAAGTTTCCACCGTGATTCATGGCGGGATATTGAATATGGGCATGATCTTATGCAAATCCAACGGTGAGAAAAAAAACCAAAGTGGCTGTACACGTGAGAAAATGCCCTTGGGTTGGGCCACTTTGTACATACAAATCCACCTTTTGGGCTCTCCCCTCGATGCAGGCCCTCATGCACATCATGGCCCCCTCCTTGGGCATTATCTACCATTGAAGTTTGCCTATGCTAAGGGAACCTATTGAAAAACTAGGACCGTGTGAGTGTGTGGCTAACAATGTGTAACTTTAATATGGTCAAAAATCTCAAATATATGGCTCACCTCTTACTTACTATTTATTCAAGTTTTCCTCCCGTTTTCCTACTAATTTTCTAGAGTTAGAAAGCTAACATTGTATCCAAAAGTTCATCGGTGGATGCTTTGGCTCTCTTACATGGGTATAAGCTCACTTAGTTGAAGACTTTCATAAGTTTTACATGTAACTCACTTTATCTTCACTGTTTGCAGGGTTCATACAATTTTTGTAGATTGTATCCTTCAATAATATTTTTTCATATCCACTAATTTTTATTTTGCATGGAAGAGTATTAAAAAATATTTCCATCAATAGTTTCGAGATCAAAATGAATATTATATTAATGTCACACACATTAATGTAACCTAACATTTGTTTCAAAATAAAGTAAATGACATTATTATGCATGCGACATTAAATACCATAAAAAAATACATGAGTAAGTCACGCCTTGCAAAATTATGTAACATTATGTGAGAAGTACGTGAATATTCTTGGTCACACTTAGGCATAGAAAATGTCCATGCATGAGTAGTCTAACTTATGTATATAGTGTGCGCATTAATGAGCATTAGTCCTTAAGATAGACTACAATAGTTTCCTTTTGAAAACAACCTTCTTCCAAGATCTGTACTTCCACTTTGAACACCAGTTTTTGGTTTTCATATGTTTGCCATTGCTTACTATGTTATGTACATTTTCCTTTGTGAGCTTTTTTTGAGGTGTCAAGTATGGCCACGTCATTTGACATGATGAGGTGAATGTTAATCCTCACGATCACTTGAGGCTATGAAGGAAGGTTCTATCATCCTCACTAAGGTGGTGGTGGTAACTTAGCCTAGTCACTACCACAACTCAAATAGTGTATGGGGAGATTGTTGGGCATAATTGGTTAAAATCCTAGTGTTTCCTCGGGGGGTTTACTTCCATTTCATTCCAACTGACGTCCAAAAAAATATAGGGTGCAACAAATTGTTTCAAAGTAAAAATTACAATTCATTTCAAAGTAATAGTGCATGTCTTATATTCTTGAAGACTGATTTAAATAAATATAGGGTCTTATATATTGACTGATATTATAATTTTTTTAAAATTAATATTAGGGGTTCAAAAATTGTAAGGGACACGTGTAACGGTCCTATTGGTTGGGTTGTTTGAAGACCTCGCTTCAGATGTGGATCTCGAAGGTTTTGGGACGGATAGGGCTTGGGATAGGGTTTAGGAATCAGGAGGACAGTTAATCTTCCATTGCATTATGTGAGAAAGTAAGGTTTAGGGTGCAAGAACCCAACAACATTGTATTTGATTTGTTTGCATCTAGTGTACTAAGAATGCAATCAGCATGGCTGGAGTTAAGCTAATCCTTTGGACTTTGTTTAGTGAGGATGCCAATCCTCAATGTCTCGGCTCTCTGGATTGTACAGAGAACGATTCTTATGCCGCTTTGAGAGTGTTGTTGGAGGAGGCCGAAATACTTGACGGCAATTTTGATTTCTGGGATCCTAGTTTAAAATGCCGCATTAGAAAGAAGCTGGAGCGGTTGAACAAGATTGGATCTGATGCTTTCATGATACCGGCGGTTGGAGAAGGAGACATTGGACCCACGGTTGGAGAAAAGAGGAGGAAGCGACCTAGATCTCCTGCTCACCTTTCGTCTGGCAATGGGGAAGAGATGGTTTCGGGTTTAAACCTGCCCTTTGATGATGACCCTCCACCGGTTAGTCTGTTTGATTCGGAAGTTGGTAGCACTTTACCAACCACTTCGACTGCCACTGTTGAGGTGTTGTTAGATGATATGAAGTCGACCCTACTATCAACCGAGGTCCTTGCGAAGTATTCAGCAGCTGTAGATAAATTGAAGGTTGAAATGAAGAGGACAACTGTGGATGATCATATGTGGTGTTTGAAATCGTGGGACAAGGATGGGAAGGGGATAGTGAAGTTGTATTGTGGGGAGTGCAGCAAATTATACAGTAATTCGGTTGGAGACCATAGCAAAACGACCATTTCTAACCTGTTCGGAAACTTTAGCAAGAAGCACCTGGTTTCAACTTCGCACATTAGAAATTGGTGCACACGAACAAAGACTGAATTCAGCTCACTTCCTCAATCGGAGTCCAAAGAGAAAGGGGTTGTTATGATTCAGGCAGATCATGAGAAACTCGCAGACGAAGGCATTCACATTGTGGATCTGATCAATGACAGTGTCGATCAAGACCATAAACCTTTCGTAATTATTGGAGATCGGTCTTCGCCTCATATGCGTTGTTTTTGGCTGAAGGTAAAGTGCAAATTTTGCGGGGATTTTTTTCAGCTTTGTCCGCCTAGGAGGAATTTAGAAGCCAACCTTACCAATCACATAATGGGTCCAAAACACGCAAGCGCAGTGGAAGCGGCACAGAACACTCGAGGCCGGTCTGCTGTCTTGCGAACAGGGAAGAAAGGCCGTCCAACAACATCCAGTGTATGTCTGGAGAACCAAGGAAGCCTTCACTCTTGGTTCACTAGCCAAGGCTCTAATAGCCAGTCAGGTCAGATTCACCGTCCTCTCTCACTTCTATGTTGGGGATACTGGAGATCTGTCTGTAGCTATGCTGGGAAAATGTATTTGGTCCAAAGGTTGTTGTTGGATTTACATCCTGGAGGTTCATGGATAGCCGAGCCAGAGACTAAAGGCAAGGTTGATTTGGGGGCAGGAGAGACCAAGATTATTGAAGGTTGCTTCAGACACAAGGGTTGTAGGAGGGTGTCAATGAGCGGTGCTCTGTTTGACGATCTGACATGTACACGTTGCGCACGGATTCCACAGGAAGTCGACTTTCGTCATCGAGTAATGCGTGAAGAACTAAGTCTGGAAAAGAGAGGCACCAGATCCAGTGCTGGGGGTAGGAGGCTAGGGTTTTTGCAAAGCCATGAATTGTTTCAGTATTCTAGGCATAGAGCATATGAGATTCGGCTTGCTAAACAGAAGCTATGTAGGATGAGGGCGTTGGTGTGTCAATTAAAAATCACAAGGCCAACTTTAAGAGAGGCAGCTGCAGAGTGTGAAAATAGAAGGGATGTGTTAAAACTATGTAACAACATCATTCCAGCACATAAAACTAAAGCGTTTGGGGGAAAGGCAGCTCTTTGGGATTTCATTGTGGATGTTGGTAACAATCTAAATAAGAAGTCGGCCAAGGGAAACAGATTCAGCTCAAACACAGCTGCATTTGCCCAGACAGTGAAGTTATATGGGGGTAGACGCTTAACAGACTTGTTTTCATTAAACCTAGCAGGGCCTTCATTGTCTACAGTGAAGCTAGCAAACAAAAAAGGTGTGCAGTTTGTGGGTGGGTTTAGGCCAGAAATATTCTCAGCAGTGGCGTCAATATACAAAAATGCCATAGAAGCATATGGATTGGTAGAAGTTGGATTCCAGTTCTCATGGCAGAAGACGAAACCAAAATCAAGACTAGGGTTTCCTGGGAGAGCCGATCTGGCTACAACAAGATCCTGGACAGTTTCCAAAACTGTAGGATGGGTACTTTTGCAAGGGTAATTATGGTCAACCCATTACACACAAAGCTGCCCCGACTTGTGATAGCCATCTGCTGTACTTGCAACTCCTTCAATTCAAGTTGGGTTCGAGAGTAGTGGGTCCACATGGAAAAATTGTGGGCTGCCGAGTGCAAGCAGGTTGTGGGTCCCATTATCGGGCACGCTTCAGACGGTGATAGTAGGCGTCGACAACTTATGTTGCAGGATTATCTCTGTGACGATGTAACAAAAAAAAGACGATCGATTCCGTGGGTGGGCTGGAAGCTATCTGTTCTCCTAAATGCAGATGGGGAGAGTATGGGACTACACGATCAAGATTTTATTCACAATGGAAAGAAGCTCATAAATCCATTGGACAGTCCTGCTAAGACACTTCAACTGGGAATGGATGTTGCATGCATTCAACACATTGAAGGCATTTACAACAAGTTCAAGTTGGAAGAGCACGGACTGAAGCAAGAAGACATTGTTCGTAAAGACAGACAAAACTGGGGGAGCGCTCAGAGGATCTACCAACAGCGAGTTCAGAAGTGCCTTGAAGTTGTGCGAGGCAGGGGGATGCATCAAGAGCGCACTTTGGGCACGCAAACATATCTTTCCATTTGTAGCGATTACATTGATCTATTTTTGTCCCCTATATTGGATTTACGTGGCAAGATTGTGGTGGCAGCAAGGGTTTGTTTTTTCCTTAGGCTATGGCGATTGTGGATTAAACACGGTAGCCACGGTGTAGGTGGAAACTCAATGTCTTTAACATTAGTTGACTGCTTCGTGTCAAATCAATGTTTTATAGACATAACTATGTCCTGTCACTTTATAGTTCTCTTAATTGTCATTTTTCGTGACAATTATCAGCACCTAGCGATTCCGTTCCATCTTACAGGTTCAGATAGTTGCGAGATTTTTTTTAGCAAAGTGGGAGGCATGGCTGGTATGGAACGCGTATATGACTTTCAAGAGCTGATTCAATGTGCAAATGCCTTGAATCAAATGTCTGCAATCAAATATGGAAGCAATGGTCTGACTTTCAACCGAGTACATAACAAAATGTGCAACGTCTGGGACCAGCTACACCCGGTGCAGCCAGGGGAGACTATTGCTGACTTAAGCGACTACACATTAGTTGAAACAGGTAGGTCCTCTTGATTTACAGTTGACTGTTCTACTTAAAGGTGCCTACTTGGCTGATACAGGGCTAGGCCATATTTTTAATAGTTACTAATCAGGTTTCTTGGCTGGGTGTAGACGACCTAGTTGTCGAAGCGTTAAAAGAGGGCTTTAAGCAAGCGCAGGGGTTGATTAACGGGTGTAATATGGCCCCTTCGATTCAAGCAAAGAATCGCAAGTGGTTCACAGATCCTTGGTTGTTGGAATCAGAGGATAAGACATTCATGTCTTTTAAACCTGCTGCAAGGCCGGTTTAGGGAGAAGATGGAGATGGTGAGGTCATGCGTGCAGATGTCAGAGTTTCAGTTGAAGTACAACTTGAGCCCCCTCTAGGCGTCGAGGTGGATACCTCCCTGGTGTTCGATGACGGTAGCGATCCTACTGCAATGGTCGAAGACGAGGTCAGGGGTATTGTGAATGAGATGATCTCTTGTGCATCACAAGAGAATGTCATCGTTCAGAGCAATGTCCCTTTTAGTAGCACAGTGAAATTCGAAGATAATATTATCTTCAAATCAACTTTGGTTAGCCAGCTAAATGTCAATCCATTTTTGAGTAAGGATAGGCTAACTCGTGTGAAGTCATCACTCTATTTCAACAACTCTGAGTCTTATCTAGCTGCCGCAAGTAGTTCTTCAAGTTGTTTTGTGGGGGTAGGTTCAGATGTCGGAGTCTATTTTGTTCAAAGAATATCCACGACTCAATCATCTGCTGTAAGGGCTGTTCAAAAAAGAAATAAACAGAAGGGGGGAAGAAAGGGTATAGCTACACCAGTTACTGCAGCAGTGGATCAAGGGCTATGGTATCTAGGTAGAATCCAACGGCTGAAGGTGAAGAAAGGAAATATCTGGGGGAGACTTAACCAACCAGTAGACTTGATGAATAAGCCGTCCATAACGATGCAGTGCACTTGAATTATTTTTCAAGAGCCCCAGGCCACTTAAAATTCAAGTATGACTTGACAGATAGTATATGGGTAGATTTAGAAACACTTATAAGTTCAGTTACTATGACCTACAATGAGCGACAAAATGTGTACACTCTTGATGCTAATGATGCCGAGGCTCTTGCTGAATTTATTTCCAGTAAAAAATAAAAAACATTGTTTATTTCATTTCTTTTTGTTATTAGATATTACATTTTTTGTAATATACCATGGTATTTATTTGATGATTGGTGTTAAGTTAAAGAAATATACCATAGTGTATAATAGTCAATATTACATAATTACATAATAATAGGGTGCCTATAAATCAACCAAAAAAGATTAATACCCCCATGTAAAATACACCATTATCTCAGGTGCCTATACCAAAATACACTAAGTGAACCCCCCGAGAGTGTTTCCAAGTCCAACTAGTTATATGTTGTGATTTTTGGGTTTTTTTTTTTTTTTTTTTATGAATTTGAGGTATAACCCCCAGTGTCCTCTAAATTGATTGGTAATTACCTTGAAGTTTTGAACTTCAACCAATTATTTCTTAAACTCAGTTGGATCATGCTCCTTTGGGCTTGGACTTTGGGCTTGGCTTTTGGAGGCTTCACACTATGGCCGTTCAAGTTGAGCAGCCGTGGGAGTTCATGCCTATAGGTTTGTGTAGTTAGTTTTTGCTATGACTAAATTAACCAAAACCCAGGGTACATACTCTCAAGGAAGGCTTCACTAGGTCTATTACAGGCATTTGTCACATTATAGTTCATTAATAAGACAATATGGTTGCTATCTTCACTCTAATACATCACTTATCCATATTTTACTCTCCTTTCTTTCAAGGTTTCCTCTCACTGTTTCTCATTCAATGGGATATGTGTGTCAGTAACTGTAGTATCCATCTCGTCATGAGATTGTATAACAATAGTCTTTGGAGAACAATAGTCTTTGAGTATCTTTGGTAACCATTGGCCAATGCATCTTCAAATCACAACAATTCCTTCATTAATTGGTCAATGTTAATTCCAATACAACACAAATTTTTTATTCCTTAATTCCAAGATTTAATCATTACTCACAACTTATGCAACTAACAACAATTATCAAGGTCAAGCTATAGTCTTGATTGCCCCGTACAACCTACAACAACAACAACAACAACAACAACAACCAGGGTAACACACAAGGCAATAGTCGATCTAGTTAGCTTGCACTTCGTATTCAAAGATCAAGTCTCTCGACTATATATCAACATTAAACTCTTAATTAAGTTTAGGACAACTTATGCCTAGATCTCCTTGATAATCCAAAGTCTATAACTTAGATTTATATAATCTCTCTTAACTTCTCGATTCCTTTGTTAATCAAGTGATCAGAAGTGACTTCTCATCACTTTAGTTGATTGTTGTTCTCACATTGAACTAACTTATCAAATTTTACTCCTATCAGCTTATAATTTTTACTTTCACTATAGTCACACTCAGTTGAACTATTTACCCTTCTCTTTATCCATGTTTTTCACATATTTCAACTATAATCAATCACTTCACTTCACGGACTGACACTTGGCCATTCATCTTCCCTACATTGCCTATCACAAGCCTCAACAATAGCCAATAGTTCATCTTTAGTTTGCCTCTCGGCCTTCCAGTTTCACTCCTCACACATGGTAGTTCAGGTCATTACTCAATCGCATTCTTGGATTAACCTCTCTCTTCTGGGAGTTGTTCTACTCTTCCTCTCTAATGCTTGGAGTTGCTTCTCTCGACACTATTAGATTATGGGTTCACTATGTTCTCTTTCTCTCTCAGCCATCACTCCATCACTTTGCGCCAATAGTTTAAGCTTCCTTGCTTTCTCTATTTCAGTTAACCATCTTTGTTCATAGTTCAACTCAATTTCTTTTTTTTCGAAGTTCTTAACCTGCGACTCCTATCTCTCAGACTGAAAAGACTTTTCACTCAAACAATAGTTTCCTTATACAACAATCTTCACACTCCTGGTTTACAACTTCAATTACTCAACTATATTAAGAAATTCACTCTCAATTGACTGCGGTCTCAACACAGACAATAGTTTATCACATCACTCTTAACAATCTTGCTTCATGCTCTAACTCGCTCAATTGTGCTCGCAAGCTATCACTTAACCAATTACAACTTTCAATAATGGACAATCGTTTCACAATTCCTTCTTTACTCATCAAAACTGGAAAATAGTTCGATTCACTTCGGTCGTTCAATAGACTCAAAATCCAAATAACAATATGCTTCAGTAGAAACTTGTGCCCCGCAATCACTGCAGTGATCACTGAATTTACTCAGAAGATAGTTTAACAATGAACCTCACACAAACTCTATGATGAGGGAGACAGGCCTTTAAGTTTTACTTTGCGCTCAACATTGTTCAGTGAATGTTTGCTTGCCTCCCCCTCGCAAGCTTGGCAGGGAAGACAGTAGTTACCTCAACCGTCTAAGGCCTCCTATGGCCGTCCCTATAGTTGTAACTACCATGCTAGCCTATAGTTCAACTATTTCCATCCACTTGGATGAAGTCTCATCCGAGCTTAACTATATGCCCATCGTTAGACTAATTGGCCAAAATTTTGGCTCACAGTTTGGACATTGGGCTTGGCTTTTGAAGGCTTCACACTATGCCCGCCCGAAGGCTTCACTTACTATATTTTATTGGCTTTTTCAACCCATTTCTTTAAACTCTCAACAAAGTTTGGCCACTCAATCCTACGGCCTCTGGACTTGGACAGCCATAGTGTGAAGCAGCCCTTAGCCACCTAGTCCAACTACGATACAAACCCATCCAACAACCGACCTGGCCCGGCCCCGGTGGTCCCGTCCAATGACTAATTGATAGTCCACCTTGCTATAACAAATGACTCATGGAGGAGATAATAGAGGCCAAGAGCCAACATAAGAGTTGCACACATGGCGCCAGTCCACCCCGCCAGTTGCATGGCGGAGGTTCATGTGGCCCCCTGCGGTTAGCTGGCTGGGGGTGCGTGCATACCTCTGCAGCAAGCTCACACGCCAAGTGGGTGGAGAGCGCCTTATTGGGCAATGTCGCGCACCACTCCATAAGGAGTGCCCGCAACATCATGGGCACAAGGGGGACCCCATAGTGACGCCCATGACTTGTGGCACCATAGGTGAGAGGGCCCAAGCGATCCTAGTGTGGGTGAGGGCCCTAGGCATTGAAAACACCTCCCACCCATGGAGACTAGGAGTCACAAGGGTAAGGCCATGAGCTATGAGTGGCTTATGGCGTCCGGATTCTAAAATGCTCAAGAACACCTTCATTAGAGGTGTGAGCTAGGAGATATGGCAATTTGAGTGGGATGCTACTTAGGAACAACGCCCTAGGACATCAATGACCTAGGAATGGCGCCCGCGACTGCCTAGGTTTGAACAACCATAACTTCCTTGATTTTTGCCTGAACGCGGCAAGTGAGGTATTCATCGGCATCTACACAAAGATTAGATGTCAATAGAGTGGTCAGCTGATAGCATCAAAGATCATAAAAAGAAGTTATGATGGTCCAAAGTTGTTGGGGGTTTCTAGCAAGTTGTTGTATTGTTGCTTTGGCAACATGATGATCAACTCAAGAGTAGACTTTCATGAATGGAAGTCCACATCTAACCTACTAAGGGGAGAGACCCGAATGCATGTGTAGGAGGGTTTGGTGACCAAGCCATGAGCTCGAAGGTCCGCGGTATGGAGGTCCACGTGTATGGTTGCTCATGTGCGCGACACCATAATAGAGGCTGAGAGCTGAGAGTGGAGAGGCTAGTAGGGGAGGTTGTGATTGTGAGCTCTTATTAGGTTGTAGACTATGAGCTCCGCATTAGGGTTTTAGTATGGATTTCATACAAGCATCATACAATGATGTTCGATATAGTGACCGAAATCATTGAAGAGTTTTATAGACTTGTATCTATGCGCTTTATGATGATGGTTGCTTGTGCCAATTCCTTTGATTTTCTCAAACTATAACAAGCTTGAAAACGGTGGAAATCCTTCCATCGATCCCAATGCGGGTGTTCAAGATTTATTGATGAACATCCATGTTTTTTTTTGTTTTTTTTTCCAAACTAACTTGAACTTCACTCGTACCAAGTTTGAAGAATTGTGTATGTTGGTTGTGCCAATCATTTTGGGGAATGCAAGGTCTACGGGAGAGTCTTGTGTTGTTATTGGACGGCCGGCAAAACTCACACCAATGTAATGATTTTCGAACTTCATACTCTACTTGAAGTACAATAATGTGCTTTCTTACCACTCCCTACATTGGAATTGGTCAAGGTCTTCATTGTGCGATGATACTTTGCTCATCGCAAGTTGCATTAACTGTGGCCTTGAAAGCGAGATGCATTGGCCCAATGCCAATGAGTGTCTCTATTTAGGTATGATGAATCCACACTTTCCAGGATGCAAAGGGTTCATAGATGGTACATTGGTAGGAATCTAGCAATCTTGGAATAATCCATGACACTCCAAATGGTTTAATGGCCGCAAAAAAATGTATTGTATGAACCGAGACATATGCACCAATGAGCATGAGATTCCAAAGGTCGCAATCTCAAATTGAAATGCTCCTAATGGATTTCTGTGAAGGTCGTTCTTAAATTGACCTAATCTTATTCAATCCTTAAGTGCTCCTCCATGGCAGATGCTAAAGAGACCTCAATGAGCTCTGTCCGGCGTGACAAACGTTGGTGGGGCCCACCACCACCTCTACCCCCCGAAATTTTTCGCATCCCTACCCACGCGGTTCGGGCAACGTTGCCTGACATCTCTTTCCAAATGCATGTCTTCCTTGATGTTTGTCACTTCAATAAAATAGCACTTGCCTTTTAGCAAAATTTCTTTAATACCATGATGTTGTCCTTCACTACGATTGTCCTTCAAAACCCAAATTTTTCCTTCATGCTTATTGTCCTTCAGTAGGATTGAAGGCCGCTTCTCCATATAACCCATATTGAGTGCACTTTATCTTCAAGGTCCAAAATCCAATATATATGTTCACTTCCATTGAGTAATTAAGTAATTGATTAGGATTTCCTTTTCAAGGTGAAACCGACAATAAAGCATGCAATTAACTTGGAAGTCAAAAACATTACAAAAACCTCATTAACATTGAGGCAATATCTATTGAGACTTACTATTGAAAGGGACATTGTCATTCTAAAATGAAACTAAAATTAATGTCTTTATTTTTAGTATGTTTATTTTATAATAATCTAGTTAATGCCTTCTATTTCCGCAAGTATTTATACACATTGTCCTTCAGGACCGCAATTGCCCTTCATGACTCAGTCTTGTCATGCACTGCGATTGTCCTTCATCACTCTTGTCCTTCACTATGATTATCCTTTAGGACTCAGTTTTGTCCTTCATGTGTGTTGTCCTTCACAGTAGGATTCAAGGTTGCTTCTCCATATAACCCATATTAAATGCACTTCATTTTCAAGGTCCAAAATTGAATATATATGTTCACTTCCATTGAATAAATAAGCAATTGATTGGGACTTCCTTTTGCGAAGTTAAACCGTCAATAAAACATGTAATTAGCTTGGAAGTCAAAAACATTTCAAATGTCTCATTAGCACCGAGGTTGTGTTTATTGTGACTTATCATTGAAAGAGATTTTGTCATTCTAAAATAGAACTAAAATTAATGTTTATTTTTTAGTGTGTTTAATTTAATTAATACTTTCTACTTTCACACAAGTATTCACATTCAACAAAGTGGGATGTAAGTTCTATGACCTTCAATTTCTTTGTGGATATTTTTATATGAAATATGTGTCCTTCGGGAGGTCTTCTGATGCAAATGTCTGCACATTTTGATAGATGCATTTGGTTATGTCTTGGCTTGGGGAGGTCTCCCAATGCAAATGCATGCACACTTACAATTTGTGTAAGCTCACAATGCTCTCGGACAAGTTCAAAAATTCAAACTAGCAATGACAACAACGTTCCATGATATAGGCAACTTCAAAGAGAATCTTCCTTTGGTTATCTATAGTGGTAGGGCATTTACAACTTGAGGGTTAGTTCTCCAACAATGAGTAGATGTAATGATTCCGGACGGAAATGGAGTTTCATTCTTGGGAACATCCAAACAACCTCCTCTCACGAAGTCTAACATGAGCCACATGTGTGTTGTGTTTTGAACTTCTACTAGGAAGTCGAAAGCCACGCAGATGATTGATGCCTTAACGAAAGAATGCAAATACTTCAAGTTTGATGAAGAAGTTGAATTCTTTTATCAAGATCACTACATTGTTTCCAAGCATTGTAATAACCAAAACAACCAATTTTGATGAAAGATCTACAACTTAGGGTTTTTTAAAAGTTGAAAAATGCCATGTTACATAATAATTTGCTTATAGATGATTCTCCAAATAAAATCATCCTAATCATGGGAGTCAAACAATCCATCCTCCCACTTATAGATTTGATCCAAAAATTGAAGACAAGTATCTCCTTGGTCCATGGCTTGAGTGGTTGAGACACCTTGTGGCGTCAAACACAGAAGTCAAGAAGTTTGTTGCTTAGAACCCCCTCTCATCTAGAAATCCCAACTTCATAAGTTTGACACTTGTTGGGTTTTCTAATAAACTGTTGTTTGAAGAGGTATTGCCCTCAAGATGTGGATACAGGATAGGAGTTCGTGCCAAAATATTAACATTAGGAAATCTCCTAATGCCATCTCAAGGGTCTCATAAAGCTATGTCATTTTCCAGGTTTCAAAAGGAAGAAATTTCCTATATAAAAAAGAGGAAAGAATCCTTTATCCTTTCCCCATGATGATGTTGTGGAAAATTTCCCAAATTCTTGCTTTAGGTCCGGAGGAGATTGTGAAATATACTCAACAAATTATGGGTATTATGGTACTTTGGGAGTATCCACATAGGCTAATTACTTACAGAATGCAATTCGGCACATCTTCACCACATGTTCATGTCATCAAGTTCCTCTGAGAGTGTCATGGAGGTGGGCTTGGGTTTACACATTTTTTGGTTTTCTTTGGATTCCTTTAATTTTTTATTTGGGAGGCAAAACTTTGATCTATCACTTTGACCTAGAAAATTTATAATTTAAGAAACAAAAAAAAAATTATATTCATTTTGGAACCAAACACCGTGAGTTGTATTTGTAAATACATTCATATCCTTGTAAATGGTTCTTTGTTTATTACCATTAGTGTTTCAAGCTTCCATGAATGAATATGTATGAATGTATTTTTTATTTGTTCCACATTTTTCCAACACATGTGTTTCTTGACATTGGGATCAAGAGCTCTCCCAATGCATCTTCTCTGCATGATTACGAGGTTCCTCTCACCCCTATCCGGCCTAAATACCAACCCCAACCCATGATCATTCTCTTCGTTAATGGTCTACTTTATTTTCATGCTTTGCCAAGGTTGAGACAAAAGGCCATTATGCATTTTAATGAATACAATATTCTTAAAAGGGATAAGTTGTGGGATCCCAATTCGTCCAACATTATGGGAATTTATGTCACCACTCTTACAAAATTTCCATGTCCATTTGTGGTCATGCATGTAAGATGCCACCCTATATAATGTTCTTCAACCCCTATTATAAAGGATTGGGAAATGTCTTATTGAGGATGGGGAAAAATTGTAGGGATGAATGTCCAAGACTAGGGAGCATGGATGAATGGGAAGTTGATGGATGAGAAATTGGATGACTATTATCTATATAAAGTAAAGTGAAAGTGATCTACACATCTAGATAAGGAGACTTCGGTCTATGTATAGAAAGACTTGAGACTACCAAAATTATCTCATGGATACTATGTATAGATAGGGCTCGGGGGAAGGAGAACACATGTTATGTTTTGTATGTGTCTTCAAGTTGGAAGGTGAGCCTTTGGTCAATAAAAGATTGTTAATGAATTGTTTAACAAGGTACATTGCACCTATTTCTAGGGAACATTATTTGTAGATTGGTGTTTGTGTGGGGTAGCACAAAGTGCATGAATACGAATGGGTTTATTAGTCAAGACGTATATTTCCTCCTTGAAAAGAAAGAAATCCTCTTTAGGCACCACAAAAAAATTGATTGGTTGCAGGTAGGTAAATATCTTGTTTTTCAATGATGAACCTAGCAAATACATCAAGGACAAGGCCTTGAAGTGTTGCTCCTTCCCCCACACTTGCCCTAGTCCTAGAGTTATATATAATATCACCACTGCTTGTTACCTCTGTATTGAGAAACTTATACACACACCAAGTGTTCATCTGTATTTGGGAAATCAAATCATAGATAGATAACTCCCAATACCACATTGCCATAAATGATTTGGGCCATTTGTGACCAGTGACTGCTTGCCAAACTCAACAAATTTTGGAACTCTCTCTCTCTCTCTCGTTTGATTTCTCTCTTTTTGTTTCTACTATGCTTGTTCTATTCTTTCTCTGATTGATTGCATTCACACACTCTAGACTTTATCTTTTGTCTATATCAAGTGTCTGTAAATGTGGCACTGTTAAGCACCACATTTTTGAAACCCATAAAATCTCCAAAGAAGCATGTGGACTTGCAACCCACAAAGCTAATGTAACTTATATGTTGCTTTCGCCTAAGGCAAAACATTGCAGCTGATTGTTCCTCACCACAATGTAGGAGGTTGCACGTTAGGCGACATCTACAACTTTCGGGGTGGTAGTTTTCATTTTGTAAACTCTTCTTTATGATTTTCTTCTCAACCAAATATTCTCAACCAACAATGTGGGGCTTGGCCCTAGGGGAATCTGATTCCAAGCAAATTGTCTACGTCTATTCAAGGTGTTCACCTTCAAAAGGGGGCAATAGCCTTCGGGGCTCTTTCAATTCTCATCATGCCTATTTTGAGATTGCATATAGACTTAGACCAACTCAAAAATGAAGAAATGCCATAATTCATGCCGGTGACAACATAGGAGTCATCTTTCTTTCTTTTTTTCTTTCTTTCCGGTAATGGATGACCATGCTGCCATGGCATGACCACTACGCTTATTACTTGACATGTATTGCCCCCGCCATTGGGGGTAGTGGGTACCCATAACCTACCTCACCGATACCGCAGCTCAGTAGGCTCCTTACATCCAGTGCCTAGTTCATACTGGATCTCCTTTCTGGTTTGGGAGAGTTTCTGCAGAGACATAAAGCTGTACACATAGAATCTGGTACTGTGAAAGTGGTTTTAAAGGAGGTGGTTCTGTATGTTGTAAGTTTGAGTGGATTACGAGTTCCTCAACTTGTCCACTGGATGGTGCAGAACACACTGCACTGCACATATGGCTTGGAAAAATGACTAGTGAAGGTAACAATCAATTTGCTTGAATAGTCTACCGAGTGGACTGGAGTGCACCAAGTACTAACCTGGATTTGTAACAGCTGAGTCAGCAGCTTAACCAGATCACCTAATCATGAAATCTTTAGTAGATTTTAGCAATGGTATTTGTACGCCATTGCTCAAAATAGCAAGCAACCCTGCAAAAAGCTGTACACAGCTGAAGGTTGTTTGGGCTCCAAACGCTGACCACTGCAAAATACCCAGTGGACAAGGTATGTCAGTATGACAGTTTGCAATAAAAGGTTCCTAGTTGTATTGCGAGACTGTTCTTCAAAGTTAAAATCCCCTGAAAGTGGTCATGCGCAATGTTCAGTAGTGTTTCCCATTTGTTTCATTGACTCCTAAAGACACCACATGGATGGCATCAAACAACCCAGCACTAGCATGTAGAGATATAAAGTCTTGAGAAAAAGCATGTGTTGGGTTGCAGAGCAAGGGTCTTACTAATTGGGTAACTGGAGCCCATAAGAATAGGGAAACCGCTGTCCATGGTGATATTAGTCCAAATAGCTGCACAAACTTTTCTGGTAGCCTCCCATATCGTGCCTGAAGCCAATGTGGAAAGGCATTACACATTAACATGAGATCCACTTCACAATACCGTGATAAAGTACCAAATAGCCATACACTGGATCTTGTGCAATTAATGACTAATAATTTGTGACAAAAATCTTGGAATGCAACAAACAAACGAACCAAGACATACTCACTCGCTCATAATGAGCTATACGGAGTGCAAGTATGAAGTATTATATGACAGCGTTCAGTGGATTAATCCCTACTATTGCCAAGCTTGAGTTGAATCAACCATCTTACCAGAAGAAAAATAATCATGATAAGTCCACCAATAGTAATTTCTGTAAGACCATATTGCAGTAGGCGTGAACCAAACATGACCTGCATTGTCTGCAAAAAAATGTAATCAGTGAGCAATGACAGTTCTTGTAGTAGAGAGCTCTGACAAACAACCTTTTAAACAATGCAGTCAGGTGATGAGGCTCAGAACCTAGTGGAAGTAAATTACTCAACTACAGTAATTTCAGTCCTTGTTGCTCTAATTATATTTCAGATTCAATGGTCACAAGTGTACAGATATCGAGAACTGTTCGATGTCTGTTTTATCTACTTAAATTTACCGTTATCACTCATGGTCGTTTACTGGATAGTTACAGAGTATGAAAAGGTTTTAAGTAGAACTATAGTAAAGTGAAGGATCCATAAAAAGATCAAACTTAATCAATTTATGCAAATACATGATGGATGTTGACAACTTCCAAGGTTAGTAGCAGATGAGCTCGATAGAAATGCTCTGTTCTTAAAGATATCCTATCTCTTATATTTGTCACAGGTCGGTCTTGATCCTACTTCCAGTGCACTCATTTCGTATAATATCCAGGATTGAGGAATAAGGCAGGGTTGAATGATCACCTGAGGCAGCACAGCAAGGCCACCAATACCTATTGCATCCTGCCACAGCTGCTGAACTCTTGGGCAAATGCATGTTTCAAAATTCTTGAGAACAAACTGACCAGAGACTGCTAGCCCAGTCACAACAATGACAGAAAGTGGCAGGCCTCCAGCATTCACAAGTTGTGCAAGAACTATTAATGTGCACACTCCGCCTATTCCTTGCAGCACCTTCACCACTCTCTCCATCCTAGTATAATCGTCAATATATGGTGTCAGGTGTCCACGAAATCCCCTTGCAGGCCCCTGCAACGCTTTACATCAGGTTGCATTCCTCACACATCCAAGATGCGCAGAGATAAATCATGATGTAAAATATTCAAAAATTGAATTCAAGAAGGATGGAGCTGCGCAGGACTTCTTAGAGACAAATAGAAGCTTTCACATCAGCAATATTTAACTTTGCATTGACTCTGTCAATGACAGTGGTAAGATATATCCCTAGATCTCTTGAAGAATCAAGGGGTGCATATTAGAGTATAAAGTTTAAACCGTTTTCAGGTCCCTCATGGTCCTTATTCTCAAGTACATTCTTCCACCCTCTATGAGATGACATGATGATTTGAAAGGCAATCTTCTTTGTAGCCAAAATTAATTTCTGGATCTGCAGTTGCGCAATTATTGAGGTTTATGTGGACAGGCTGATTTTAGGTAGTAACCATTTACATTGAAAACAGATTGACATATTACTATGAACGATAAGTGAAGAGTATCAGAGACACACACCTCCACTACAGTTTTTGTTTCAGTGTTCTTCTTCCCTGGAAATAATCTGCAAATAAATGTTTTCTTATGACTTGCTATTCTCTTCTTCAGTAATGGCGTCTTCTCCAATGATGATGTTGTTTTTGGTGCTAGTTCTCTTTGATCACCTTGCGTAAAGTTACCCTTCATTTTCATCCATAGCTTTCTCACATGCATCCGGAGTGAATATCGAACCACATTTGCACTATTGCTCGTAGGAGCTGCTGCACCCAATGCTTGAAGAAGCCCTAACTTGAAATACACATTCAAGCCTCGAGCTCGTGCACTGAGGGAACCTGAAAGGCGGCGTGCCTTGAGAATTTGAGAGGTGAAGAAAGTCCCCTTCAGCCGCACCCGCAGGTTGAATCCCTTTGCCTTCGCTCGTATGGAAAGCTGAAAGTTATTCTCAGTTGACATTCCCATGGTGCATACATGGGAAACTGAGATGCTCACAAATGAGAAGCAACAGACATGTCTCTTGCTAAATTTCTAACAAACACATGCCTTAATTTTTATCATCCTCATCAGTGGCAGCCAATTCCTCAACGGTATCAAATACAAAGAGCTTAGACACCTGACAAGAACACGAAGAAATCAATCCATTGTCCAAGATTGAACAACAAAGATGTGTCGTCATAAATATATCAAAGACATCACAAAGTATGCATGTGATGCAAAACCTAGCCGGCTCCTTCATCAGGATAATCGCCCTGGCTTAGTTTTACCAACGAGCAGATTACGAAAGAGTGAGATTTCTGCCCCTTGATCTTGTGTGCGATCCTCCTTCCTGCTGAAGTCCAACTAGTGGAGGTGGAGTATACCTCACATATGCACTACCCTAATCAGAACCTAAAGAAACAGAGATACATAGAATGCTCTGTATTGACCATAAGATCCTCCAAAATGCACACATTGCAACAATAGCAGACAAGGCACGTACTAGACACTTGAGACATGTGTTGCATGAGCCTCACAACTCTACACTCTGATGACACACTGATGATGAATTAGCGGCAACAAATTTGGGGGGATAAAAGAGAGGTCGAAATCACAACGAAGAAACATATTCTTAAGCTTGAAGAATCACTCACTCCAACGAAAAGATGCAAAAATGCTGCAACTCTCTGAGGTTTTATAAGGATGTTATAGCCATGTAAGAAGTCTGCATTCGTCGGTGCAACACATACCTTACTAATTTCTAGGCTATCATTTCGGTTGCAGATTCTCCTCCTTGCAGTTGAATTGCGCATGTTTAGCAAGAATGGATCGTTATTACTCCTCCAGCAAGTAATGACCGCCACGGGGATCGAATGCCTTCCGGAGAACTTTCTACCGTTAGAATTTCCATCTCCGGCCGCTATGTGTTGACTCATCGACCTTCTTCAACTCCTTCGCACTTGGAATTCATCCCCTAAGCTCCATATTGGTTCGGGCTTATCGATATCTACCACTCTATAAGTAGTCCAACTTAATCGAAGCATTGAATTAACATCGTCATTTTCAACATTCTCAATCTCTCGGAGATTTGAGAGTGGGTAGCTTCGTTCGGAAGCTGAGTAAACTTCCTCAATCTGCCGGCACTTTGTCGGCACTAGGGGTGCATGAAAGATGAGACCGTTTGGAAGAAGGTACAGTCATCTGCCAGATCAGCTCATAACCGTCCACGTCATCATGACTTGAACACAGTGTATATACGAGGGCAAGGTAAGAATCCAGGGAGTGAAAAAGAGAATTTTGGTTCACAACACCTACGAAAGGTGGACTATTTCATCCTATATGTTTGTGGCTATTTCATCCCACTGAATTTCATGAGTTTAGTTTGGAGTCTCTAGCCCTTGATATAAAGATTGATTTGGCTTTGAAATATTATTCCCAGGCTCGACGGAGTGAGGGAATTATTGCATATGAGCATACCTCTCATCCATCCAACATAGATAGAAACTTGACTCCCTATAGATAGGTTTGTGGTTGATTCATCTCAAATGTCTTGAACTACATTGTTTTATGGTATTTAGTGTCACTTACTATTTGGAATTACACAATGCAACGACTTCTTACTCTTGACATCAATTTTTGAAACGTTGTTGTGAACCAAAATCCAAAAAGGAGGATTTGTTTTTGTCACATCATTTCATGTAGCTATCTTTTCAACGATATGGCACCTCAACAAGAGTTATGTTTCTCTAAATTTATGGGATGCATTTGTGCGTTGATCACCTTCAAAAGGCACCTAAACCCAAGTCACTGAGTTCACTGGTTTTCACCCCGAATGCCCAAGTGCATTTGGGGTTGAAGAGGCTTCACTATTGGAGGGGAAAGTGCTTAGGAAGGAAATATTTCAAGATGGCATGATAAACATGATGAGAGCATATCTGTTCTCCAATGAAATGAATTATGAATGTGCATTTCCTACCCTTGAAGTTTGTACGTGGAGGAATGTCAATTGGCAGTCTTCATAGGGCTAAAGGGCAAACCTTCCTTTAACATCCAATGTACAGAATAACACAGCAATTTGTAGGCTTCTGCACGCACCATGCTTTACATTTATATGAGAATGCAGGCATGGAAGCAATCTCTGAAGCATGCAGTAGTTCTTTACATGGCAGGTTCATTGTAAGTGTCATAATTTAATGACTTTGAGGTAATCGTTGTATTTGGAACCTCTACATATTGTGACCAAAAACAGCCCGACAAGTGGACACAAGGTAGGTCACATGAGAACTACAAGGTGCTTCTAAGACGTACCCCAGCATAGTCACAATTAGCAGAAAAGTTTGATGCAATTATCTCTTTCGCCAGAGTAATCAAATCCCCATGGTCATTTTCAAAACACGACACATCCAGTGCAATGCACGGGATAAGATGTGCAACTCAGAGGTAGTGCCTTTGAAGTGCAATACATTTAATTATGACCTCAACAGCAATAAGATTACTGAAATGAATCTTTATCACGTATACCCAATGCTCATTGAGGGCAACTAATTTGAATTACTTGCTGAATCCATCAGACTAATTTTATTGGCCTCCATACTTCTAAAGGAAAGTAGAAAAACCTACTGAAAGGGTAACAAAATTTGATGATAGCTGTCTCAAACCAGGAAGCTAATACACCTTGTCACTTACATTTCTGAACCATAATGTAGCACCTAATCCCTGCACAAAAGCTGACATGCCAGCTACGTTGACAGTCTTCCTTTGGCAGATACATTACCTTTCCATGTCTAGAGATGAAAGTATAACATACTCATACAAACCTACAATGGTTGCCTGAAACTCTCTCCAGCATAACGGACATTGCCAAGCTCCTCCTCAATACGCAGCAACTACAATTGACCAACAACAAAAACATTAACCCTTTGATAAAAATTATTTTAAAATTATAATTATAATTACAAAAAAGGATGACATATCTATCCAGTCTTATATGATAGCACAACATTCATCATGACCAAAGGTTTTGGTTTGGTACCTGATTGTATTTTGCAAGTCGCTCACTTCTGCATGGAGCCCCAGTCTTAATCTGCAGAGAAGTACCCCAACATTATATTCTCTTCCTCCAATATGCATTAGCAAACCCATGGTTATGAGAAGGCCATAGTAGATTGCCTCTAAGGATGCATACAATATCCTCCAAAACACATGTATAGATCCAAAGGCATAACAGGTGTAATTTTTCATAGAAGATATAAGCTTTTTCAGCTAATCCACCAAACCAGACATGTTTATATAAGAAACAGATTCATCTGTAGTATCACAAAAAAGAATAGCATACCTGTCCACTGGAAAGTCCTACAGAAAGATCGGCAATGAAAGTGTCTTCTGTCTCTCCACTGCGGTGGCTGACCATTACACCCCAGCCAGCTGCCTTAGAGTCCAGGGCAGCCTGAATTGACTCAGTCACAGACCCAATTTGGTTCACCTGTAATCCATAGAAATACATCGTTAGATCCCATGCCTTCCATCTCACTTGATGCATCAAGATCTAGATTGACAACAAAATTCTTCATTGAAATAACTTGCAACTTGCTTACAGCTCTCAAGCTATCTTACACATGAACTTGTTCTTCAACTACAATTTCCAATAGAGTTGCCCTTTAATTAATGGGACATTTCATCAGGAGTTGGTTCTCTAAGATTTTCACGGGTTGTTTGCAAACAAAATCAATGATTTTCTTTCCACTTGTGTTGCATGCTTGGAGGCTTGTGTGTTTGCATTTGCATGAAGAGGAACCTATTTCCATTCATTTGAAGGCCAAACTGATTTTAGAAACTCTTGGCATGCCGAAATGGGTTTGACCCTCAATGAACCAATATAACATGTTCTTTGTTCAAACCGATAGACTACCTGCAAACATGCACCAAAAACTTACCAAACAGGGAATGACTTGTATGTAAAACAACCAACTCCCAATCAAAAGTCATGTTCAGTTAGAGCATGACTCTACTGTAGATGAAATGATTCTGACCAACAAACTATGTAGACCAACTCAAAGAGTAGCCTCTCCAATAGATTACCTTCAACAAGAGCGCATTGCAAGCCTTCTTCGTGATGGCCTCTGCAATTTTTTTAGGGTTTGTGACCAAGAGGTCGTCACCAACAAGCTGGGCGTTCATGCCAGCCTGAAGTGCTGTCCATGAAGACCAGTCATCTTGGTCAAAAGGATCCTCAATGGAGACAATTGGGAAGTCACGGACAAATTCCTTGTACAGCTCTCCAAGGGCTTGTCCAGAGAGAACCTTACTGCCATCATTAGGTTGCTCCTTGAAGTCCAGATCATACTGTCCATCTTTCGTCAGAAATTCTGAAGCTGCTACATCCATCCCTATTTTCACCTTGCCTGTGTATCCTGCCTTCTCAATCGCATCAACCAAAAGGATCAATCCCTCACGATTATCCTGGATGTTTGGTGCAAAACCACCCTCATCACCCACGTTGCATGCATCTTGCCCATACTTCTTCTTGATGATGCCCTTCAAGACCTGGTAAACTGCAATCCCACCAGATTTCTAATATTACAAAAAGATTTTGATGACCCCGCAGGGTACGTCAGTTCAATTCAAGCCTAAGATGTTGCACTAACCAGGTTAGATAGCACTTTAGAATGTCAAAATTCTTGAACTGCCTTGTTTTCAAGAACAGTCTGCTCAGCTCATCTGCCATGATTGTCAATCTTAAACAGGGAGCTGACATGAATGAACCAAATCAAACCAACCTTCTAGCATCACTTTGATATGTCTTGCCTTTTCCATGATCACATGGAGCTTCATGAGACAAAGAGTGCTTTCAAAAGAGTGCTTGCAACTTTCATTCCCAATTCAACATACCTTCACAACCCATCTGCATGGCTTCCTTGAAGGATGAGGCACCAACTGGAAGGATCATGAACTCCTGCATTGCAAGCTTGTTGCCAGCATGGCTACCGCCATTGATGACATTCAGTGCAGGTACAGGCATGACCAGCTCCTTGGTGCCAGCAAGGGCCTGGATGTGGCGGTACAGAGGCACACCGTCGGCACCCGCTCCAGCACGGCACACACTCAAAGAGACACCCAAAATAGCATTTGCACCAAGGTTACCCTTGTTGGGGGTACCGTCCAGCTCCAGCATAATGTCGTCGATGTCCTTCTGGTGCCTGTCATGGAAATACCGTTCATCAGTATATTGTGCATCCAACAATCTGCTTCAACAGTCTCTGCCGCCTCCAGTATTTCTCTTCTAAAAGTAATTACAAAGCTTTCCATATGGCTCTCTTTCTGTTCAGTTTGAACTTCTCTAGTTACCTCCATAGGACAGAAGAAAGTTGGTTCTTATGATTGAGTCATAATTGTACAGGGGGACTTTGGACAGGAGTCCCGATCAGAATCAACAACACCTCCATTGAAAATGGTCCCTAATCGTCACAAACGAATACTTTTAGGTATTTTTTTCTCAGTGGAAAACAGCAAGCATTACTTTCCGCAAAGCCCAGAATCTACAGTACTTGATCCCTCGATCTGGTGAGCAATTTCTTAAAAGATTGCTTATACATCAAATCCTCAACACACTGCTAATTGGCGCCATTGCATAAGGGAAAGTTTTACCCCACCCCATTGTTTATTGAAACAGTCCAGCAACAATCATGTTGGAGGCCATCAAGTAGTATGAAAATTGGGAATACAGGGCAGAGTTTCTAGTACGATATCGCAACAAATGTCGCACATCCTAAGACCCCGAGACAAAGGCAGCTTCTTCAAAATTGGAACCTCGTCTGTTTTTCTCCGTCGTGAATTTCAACTCTTTAAACATCTCCTGCTGATTCTCAATGTAACCTCAACCTCCCCAATGCAACCTTCACCCATTCAATGTATTTTCATCCCTCCCCAATGCAACCACTTTAACACAGTGAAGGATTTCTCCAAGAATACCCACCATAGATCATTTAGAGACTCGTCTCTCTTCCTCTTAACATCCCTCGTAAATTTCAACTCTGTATACATCTCCTACTAATTCTCAATGCGACCTCAATCCCCCATAAACAACTCCTAATGGTTCTCAATGTACCTCAATCTCCCCAATGCAACCTTAACCCACTCAGTGTATCCTCAACCCTCCCCAATGCAACCACCTTAACCCGATGAAGGATTTCCCCATTAAAACCCACAATAGCCCATTTGGCTCGCCTCTTTTCCTCGTCACATCCCTCATAACTTTCAGCTCCACAAATCATACTACCGATTCTCATTGTAACCACAATCTTCTCAATGCAACCTTACGCCATGCAAACCATCCTCAACCTCCCCAATGCAAACCACCTTAAACCACTGAAATCTTTCTACATAAAACCCACCATAGCCCATTTAGGAAGGGAATCCAGCACCCTCGAACAAGCAAAAGAGCAACCCACACACCCATGATATGTCAACAACGCATAGCGCACCCCCTCCCATGCCCTTTCCCATCCCTTACCGGGTATCCAGACCCACGAGCTTATGCGCCAACACATTGTTGATGTTGTCCACAGCCTTCAACACACCCTTACCCCCAAACACCTTCTTATCACCGTCCCGAAGCTCCAACGCCTCGTAGATTCCCGTAGAAGCACCGCTGGGCACGGCGGAGCGGAACACACGATCGGTGACCAGATCCACCTCCACAGTTGGGTTCCCCCTGCTGTCAATAATCTGCCTCGCCTTAATGGACTTGATCTTCGCTGCCCCTCCCTGCGGCTTCACAACCGTGGATTCCTTCGATGCGGCCGACGCTGTCGCCCTTACCACGAGGCTCGTCGCCCCAGCCCTCCGTGGGAACGCGAAACCTCCAACCTCGCCCGCACCCGCCACGGGAGTTCCCTTTAGAAACGTGGAGCGGGATATGCCCGCTGGGCTGCAGCACAGCGCCCTCATTGCTGTGCCTTGCGACACCATTGTGAAGCTCCGCAACCAGGGATTTGCAATTGAAGGATTGCAACACGGGGGTTGCCGGAGCGAACCTGAGAAATCTGAGAAGTCGAGTCGCGGCGGGTGCGAGGTGCGGCTCCTCTTCTTCTTGTGACTGTCTCGGGGCGTGAGTCCCTGTGAGGAGACTGGCCGACTGGAGGACGGGGGGATGCGACCGGTATACGGGGTGGTGGTGAGTTTGTGACCGTAGGACGGGGGTGGGCCGTCTCTTGGGATCTTGTGGCGACGCGAGGTCTTCTGTGGGGGAATTTCGCGACCGGAGGATGGGGCTTGCGTCCGGTGGGCGGGGAGGGTAGTTACAACCGAGGCGCGGCGCTGGGGGGAATGAATGGCTCTTCGTTCCCCTAACTTATTAGTACAAACTGAACCCCTTTTTTTTTATCACGTTTAAGGGTTTCCTAATTATATGGTATTTTCCATATGGAAGTTCTGTGAAATATTCTAAACTTTTTGGTAGTGTGTTTGTTATTTTAACGATGAAATAATATTTTCCATTGGTAGAATGATTATATATACATCTCACAAGGCAACTACTGAATGACCTCGAGTTAGGTTTGAGAGAGCAGCTTGGAGATTATCCACTTAGACAAGATGGAGTTATAGCTCACCCACACTTATTGGTGCATGTCACCGGTGAATGGTGAGTACCAACATTGGTTGCATCCGATGGCTCTCACTGGCTAAGCCGACTCTAAAAGTGACCCTTGTTAACAAGAACCGCTCATTGGTGGCCCGCACTAGTAAATGTGGGTGAATTATTAATGTACAAGATGTCGCACTAACATCAAAGAACCAAAGACCGGATCAAGTAACATGAATCAAAGACCACAAAGCTTTAATGACAAGAGTCAACAACTCCCACGCAATGTGGTTGAAGGTGCAAAAAGAATGCTCTACCAAGTGCCATAATGTCACACTATCATCTATCAATCAATCCGTCACACTAGTACACACATCATTATTATTTGGAGGGGCCATGGGAACCGCACAACTCTTCCTCATGAATTTCTCTTGCAAATATTGGATAAATTCAAA
This sequence comes from Polytrichum commune, assembly GCA_950295325.1. Taxonomy (NCBI): domain Eukaryota; kingdom Viridiplantae; phylum Streptophyta; class Polytrichopsida; order Polytrichales; family Polytrichaceae; genus Polytrichum; species Polytrichum commune. The sequence continues at coordinate 18,915,626 of OX485806.1, forward strand.
TTTACATTCCTCTAAGTTTTCGTTTGGTGATTGGAGAAACTTCATTCTTATGTTATGTTATTTCAAACCTGGCTAACTGAACAAGAGCTAAATTATGGATCGACAACAAAACTGACTCCCAGAAAATACCTCGAAAAATCAAGGAAAGAGTGTATCATCAGTACCACTTCTGTGCTTTATGATGGAGGGCATACACTAAGTTTCATTAAAGTCAATTTCTGGGGAGATTTTTGGGCATAATCGGTGGAGAAGCTACACCTAAATATGATATTTAGTGTCACCAATTCTAATCATCTTGCTCAACACTAATTGTAAACCGTGGTATAGTGTCACCAACACTAAATGCCAACCCAACACTATATATCATTCCTTGTAAAGTTTTGGGGGAATTATAGACTTACAATGTTGCAATTATTGTCACTTACCAAATGATTCTTCATCCAAATTCCAATCATCCATGACAATATTTCATCACAAGTTGTTGACAAGAGAAGGTAGGGTTTTGGCCAATGGATGACTCATCCATCACCCGTGACATTATTTGTTCACTTATTGATAAGAAATGTCATCTGAAAAGTTACCACAGTGAAATAAAACACCATATGACACTAAACATCATATCTAGTGTAGTGTTTCCAAGACCAACCAATTACATGTTGACATCTTTCGGTTTTTATTTATCAAATTGGGGTATATATATTTCATAAATTCATCTAAATGGGTCAGTAATAGTGTCGCATTTTATATTCTCAAGGTTGGAGGCGGCATTATAAAATACATTTCAAAATATTTCAAAACATTTTTAATGTTTTTAAGTTGAAAATCATCGAAGACATCAATCCGTGAGGTCCTTTATGACAAACCATTGTCGAAAACATTCCCCTATCCCAAGATCGGTTCTTTGAGCTCTTCTCCGCCCAAGTATTGATCCAAGACTACGCCTACATCGTCCCTGAGGCAAAATTCGTCTTGTCAATCATTCACAAACTTGTCCAGTGTGCTATGTGGTGCGTTCCATATTCCGGTATTCATCCGTTCATGTGGCAGGGCTCAGGGCTCAAGCATCACCGTTGAGTTTGAATGTACTAACGCTAAATGATAACATGGAACAATTCACAAAGTTACACGTGTATGTATTCGCCCTACTGACTTGGACTAACTATAACAACGAATTTATGATAAAAAACGTGAAAAAATGCCTCAAAATTTGTTGAGTATCTTGAACTAAATTAAAAATAGATGCACCCCTAGTCAGTAATCTTCCTTAAATTCTTTGAATTCTTTGAACCGGTCATTTCTCAAACTCAAGCCGGCCATCATTCAAAGTCCGAGAGTCTTCATTGGAGGCCTGAGGGGGAGTCAGATTTACCAAGTACTGTGAAATGCCGGTATAGTTAGGTATGCATCTTGGTCACCGGTGTCGTCTTTTGACGAGCAAGGTGGGCTTGGCTTGCGGTCAACCTTTGCTCAAGTTCCCGGCCCCCACCAAAAGGTTTCCGGGTCTTCCTACTCCTCAACATTCGCATGCGCATGAGTTTCGGTCTATAACTAAAAGGCATGCACGCCTATAACGGACACTTCCAACTCCATATACACTTTCGCACCGTTGGATGGGATAGTGTAATTGTTTCATTTGGTCAGCAATTGTGAGTACATGTGCATTTGTTTCTTGATTTATTTCAAAACGTGCAATTTTAAATGCAGTTCAGAATACTCGGCAAATATTGAGGCATTTTTTTACGTTTTAAATTATGAATTCACTACTATAGTCAGTCCTTGTCAATAGGGAGAATATAGACACGTGCAACTTCGTCAATTGTTCCATATTACCGTATAGCATTAATACGTTCAAACTCAATGGAAGTGTTGAAGCCTTGAGCCTTGCCACACGAACTAACCAATACTGGAATATGGATTTCGCATCGGGGGGCAATCCAGGTTCAGTCTTGGATCAATACTTGGGCGGAGAAGAGCTTGACGTATTGATCTTGGAAGAGGGGAATGCTTTCGACATTGATTTGCCATAAAGGAGCTTAAGGATTGTCGGCTTCAATGATTTTCAATAATAATAAACATTCAAAGATGTTTTAAAATATTTTGAAATGCATTTTATAATGCCGCCTCCGACCTCTAGAATAAAAAATGCAACACTAATTGTGAGTCATGAAGATTGTCATTTCAAGCATCAAAATTGGAGTTGAGATGTAAAAGGTATAAGAGATCAAAGTGAAGTTTTTTTTTTTTTTACTATGACTTTTGAAGGATGCAGGGGTCTCAATATACATGAACATACACAATTCATACAAGATTCGGCAAGTTTAGAAATCATATTTTATATGTTTATTATTTGTGGAACCTTATTGTATAAATTGTCTTATGTCGAGGAGAAAATTGGAAAGACACTCATACTAGACATTGATGATCAAAATACAACGTATGTATTTGCATCCAAGGGCACCCAAGCTCCGTATTTGAACTTAAGTCCTTAATAACATCAAAGTGCTTAACTCATTCACATAATGCTTGTAGAATAAGTTGAGTTTAGGTAGGGTCACTTCTAATATGATTAGCTAAAATGAAAGTACATAGCTCAAATACGTTGTTTTTTTTGCTTGGAGAGGCCCAATATGGACCTCTCATACACTTGGGATTTAAGTGATCATATAGGCCCTCTCAATTGTGCTAAATATTGAACATGGGTGATGCGCTCAGTTTTATGTATCATTACATGTACATTCCCCAAAGGGTGCTATGTTTTTGAAACCTTCTACTACGTATATATAGTGTGGCTTACACCCAAGGCCTTAACCTAGATCCAATGGAAACTCTGAAGTTGAGCCACCTAAGGCCTGAATGGTAATTGGATGGGTGGCCTTCCTAGCACTTAATTTCTAATGCTCCCTACCACCTATGATCCACCCAATCACGTGGACTGGATATTTTCAACCAACCATGTGGGAACATAGAGGTTTGCCCTTGGGGTGGCAGGTGCCAACTGACATGTCCATGGCTTGTCCGCGGGCACTCAAGGTGCTCACCTCCAAAAGGAGGCAATAATATTCAGAGGCCTTCTAATTCTCGTAATGCCCATTTCGGAATTACATATAGACTTAGACCAACTCGAGTATGAAGCAACACATTGGTGGCAACACTAGAGTCTTCTTTCTTTCTATCCATCATGGGTTTAAAAAGGCATCACTTGTAAGTATACATATGAAGATATGTGTTTTTTTTCCCAAGGTTTTGAGTTAGGGTCTTGAGTCATGCCATATCCCTCCTAGAAGTTGGTTAAGAGATTGCCTAGTTTGCTAACTCCAAGGACACCCAAAACCTCCTTAAGCCTTAGTGGCTCAGTTTTTCATCAAAACATGGTTGTAATACCCTTGGAAAGCTCTTACAAATTTGTTTCAAATGGTTTAAAACATGCCTCCTAGTTCAAAGAAACAAATACACACAAAGTCCCCAAAGTTTTGTTGCCTCAACTCTGACAAAAATGAGATGAAGGGATGGGAACGAAGGACATGAACAAGTGAGAACAAGGTTGTGATTGCCCTCCCAAGGGTTCAAATTTGTCTAATAAATTTTGATGTACATGCTAGATAAATGCATTTAAAGCAAAATACATGCTATTGTGGGTATTCATATTTTCAGATATTTCTATTTGAATGATCAAGAGTGATATATTTACAAAGGTCATTTTCAAAAGCTTGTAATATATGTAGGAATGATTGCAAAATTAGGTTTGAAATGTATACAAGGGTTTTAGTTATTACCCCATGAAGGCATGTGATATGAGCATCCTACAAAGAGTGTCTCCTCTGGGCTATTAAACCTATCACGGTGTCCAGATTTTGAGGACATAGTCCAATCTCATCGTAACAAAATATGTATTTATGGTCTCCATTCACAACTTACAAGTCTTGCCATATACCCTCAAGGGTAAGTGTTATCATAAGACCAGTGTTTGATTAAGGCTTACGTATCTTAAGGGATGTCCCGAAGGGGGGGGTGGACTCTTGATTGGAAACCTAAATGATGTGCGTGGGTCACAATGAAATTTGTATATGTTCATAGGGGGTTCAATTTCATAGTGACTAATGTACTAATGGCATGCTAGAAATTGACTCGTGTATTTATATAGAGATTTTTTAAATTTAATATGATAAATGCCTCCACTAGGTATACAACTTATTAATTATGAATTAAACATGCCATTATTACATACACAATCCACTTTACTTTCCAATGAGAATGTCATTGAACATTTTTCATCCATAAGGTGTAACTCAATGAATCCATTAAAAGAAGCAAAGGCACAAGAGCACAATACATTAGCCTTAATATGTGGAGAAAAAGTCAAGGGAACCACGAGCACTGCAAGAGCCTTGTGTGGAAAAAGTAAAACCCAAATGCAAACCCTAAAAAGAATGGATAAGGTAGTCATCGAGGACTATTATCATGTGACAATAATCAATGAAAATGTGTAAAGGATGAAACTAGCGCATCTATTGTCAAAAAATCCTCGAAACCTTAAGGTCCCCTTTTGTACATCTGCCTTTACTTTAAGATTCTTAATAGCCTTTTTAAATGTACACACTAGAGAAAAACAATACCATTCCCTTATGTATATTATGTACGCATTCAAATTATGTCCCTTCTTACACTCACATTAGTTCGTACATGTTATGAAGAGTCCACTTCTAGGGGTGTTAGAATGGCATTTGCCATGTGCTCAAAACATGCTTGTGTCATATCAAGACCCAAGGGGTCATCCTCAAAGAGAAGAAAACTAAGTTTTCAATGACAAAAAGGATTATAGGACATATATATACTAATGACAATTTGGAGGCCCTATGTAATCATTTAATTTTCACTTTGCACTCTCGTAAGTTTTGCATCTCTACTCCAATTCAAAGACACCAATTGACATCCTTCATGATTTGCAATTGATAGTCAAATATAAGACAATTCCTAAATTGTTCCAACGACCATGATTGTATGTGAAGTTGGAAGTGTCCACAATAGGCTCGCACACCCCCTGGGAGGTGGACTCTTCATACCGCGTACAAACTAACGAGAATGTAAGAAGGGGTATTATTCAAGGCACTAATGTACATAGTATACATAAATGAGAGGTATTGTTTTTCTCTAGTGTGTACATCTTAAAAAGGCAATTATTATATTTGAAGTAAAACTAGATGTACAAGGGGGGGGGGCTAAGATCTAGAGAAAAGATGACAATAGATGTGTTAGTTTCATCCAATTCATGGTTTTATTCATTGTTGTCTATGGTCATAGTCCTCAATGACTACCATGAATGTTCTTGTTATGGTTTGCATTTTGAGTTCTAAGTTTTTACAAATTGGAGGCTCTTGGAGTGCTTATGGACTTCCTTGAGTTATGTTGTTCAGTTTTGTGGCTAAATTATTGTGCTTTTGTCTCTATTTGTTTGATATAATCATTGAGTTACATGCTTTGGATGAAAATGACTTTTTATTATTGGAAAGTGAAAGTGCATTTCATGTGTAATAAAAGCCTATCTAATTCCTATTATATTTTGTATATGTAGTGGAGGCATTTATCACATTAAAATGAAAAGCTTAGTACAAATACATGAGTCATTTTCCTAGCATGTCATTAGTACGTATGAACTTGTTTTTTCTCTTTAAAATTCTCGCATATAGGGGGTTTGGTTTCTAGTGAAGAGTCCAACCCCCCCCCCCCATGGTTGTATGAACTCCTCTTGATCTTGGTGTGAGATAAATTTTGGTAAATTGTTTTGTTTTGTTGCTTTTTTTTTCAAGGAGAGGTGACACTCAAGGTCCCCCCATTCCTTGAGTGTTCATTTGCATTTTCAAGAATTTCATTTGTGTCAACTGACGATTATGATAGAAAGAAGCTAACATTTTGGCTCATGTAGTTCACTTAGTGCATTTTAAAAACAACGTGCGGCATAATATAGGGAGGATTAAATTTGTTGGACATAAAATTTATAAAAGAAATATAAATAATGAAGGGTCCATTAAATGTATGCAATCCCGTTACAAGGTAGATAGGTATAAAATGTGGGCCATTTGTTTTTTGTAAAAATAATATAAGGGCTACAAATAAGGGTCCTAGGATGTACGTTTAGTAGGATCAATTTTGTACACGTCCCTCACGAAGGATGGATGAAATATAGCTCATTGTTTGCCCAAAAATGAATGGAATTTTAAGCCTAAGCCTAACTCTCTTCCTAACTTCTCTCGGTGGCTTTGCTCCCTAGCTTCTCTCAGTACCTTCTCTCAGTGGCCTCTCATTTTTCCTATGGCTTCTCATTTTTTGGTGACTTTTCTATTCCGGCATCGTCATCTCCAACATGTATGTCCACTTCCACCACCACTTCTTCATTGCATCTTCACAATTTTGTCAACGTCCATGCACCGTCGCAGTTCTTTGTGAGATAGAAATGTTTGTTGACCTTAAGATTTGAAATAAGACACATAGGGGAGTATCGGGCCCTTTTACATTTGTTTTTAGCCAATGATGTTTGAAACTTGAGTACATTACATCCAATCATTGGCTAAAAGTGATGAAAAAATGTCCCATATTGGTGGGAGCCATCCGCTAGCTATGCCCACCAATAAGTGTGGGCATGGCTTAAGAAAATAAGCATGGCACCTCCAACAATGCATATGCTATTGTCTATCCTAATTTTAAGGTTACAAGGTTCTTTGAATGTCGGGAGAGTTGGTTCTTTACTTGTTGTTTGTAGAATGGACGCAAACATGGTAGACTTTATTCTGTGTCATTGTGAAATCTCATGGCATATGAAAGTGTTGGCAAAATGCACCCCAAAAAAGGGGATGGAATCAATCATATTCTTTGCAAATTCCGCATTGTACCTGAAAGTGGACTACACTATCTGTCAAGGGCCTAAATTACATGCCCAAAGGTCTTAAAGTGTCACGCATGCTTACTTGCCAATATGATTTTATTTGTCAACATAAGTAACTTCTTTAAGTGAAAAATATCTACATTATGACATTTAGAGTAGCACGTTGGGATACTTCAAATGATAATTTTTGTGTTATAGTATGCCAGGGGAAATTCTTGAGCGTACTAATGGCAAGCATCATGTGTTTACATTGTAGTATGCAAGAAGAAGATATTCTTGAGCACACTAATGGCAAGTGTGTGACAAGTGTCATTGGTGTACACTTTAGCCAACTTGTAGACCATTGTGTACCATAGGCATGCACCTCATACCACTATTGAACATACTCATGCCACGATATTAGTAAGCGCACTTGACGTCAAGTGTCATGAGGTGGCACTTATAGTGAAGTTGTTAGTCATCAATGTATCCTAGCATACGCCTCAAAACATGGTAAGCGACATTATTACGCACATGACACTAAATATTATAAACGGCCTAGAACTGCTATCATAACATTATTTAGATCCATAACATTGTCATGTGGGACTGATAGTATTCCACAAAATATTTCTCACGTTCAGAACGAATGTGAAAATATTTGAAAATATTCTGTGAAATATTGTCGGTCCCAGAAGACATTGTTACGGATATGAATAACGTTATGACAAAAGAGCATGTGCTCTCAAATTAATTCTACAGTGTGTTATTTGTGCTTATACATATTATACAAATGTTCTTTCTCATTGAAGTCCCGTTCATGTTCAGAGCAACATATCAATCTCCACACAACGGTTGATGTGATCAATCGAGAATGCCAAGGCAAGAAATTCCCACTTTTTCTTTACCCCTCAGAGGCAAAGTCGTACTCAGACAAATCAATGCCTTATATCCAGATGTTAAAGTTGCAGGTTTTGAATTCCCAAATCATGAAGCCATAAATTTCCTTTTGACTTAAAATGTCCATTATGGAAAATTAGCTGCTTGCTTCACAAGAATCTGAACACCCAAGTCCAGTGTACAGAATGTCTCAAAAGGAGACATCATTCCAATCTATTTCCTTTAAGTGACAGATCCTTCTCGTGAGGAGGAGCAAGTTGTGTATTCTATGAAATTCTCTTAAAGTAAGTAGTTGACGTTGCGACCGAAATCTTTTCTTGGTTGCCCCATCAACTTCGCGAATTACCAAAGAATGAAATAATGCAATGTCAGAAACTGGACATCATACTGTGAGGCTGTGCATTGTCAGTTACATGGCATAAATCTGAGACTGCGATTGAGAAGGACAAGTAAGGTCGGTGTGCAACTGAGATTGCTTGAATTCAAGCTTGAGAGACTGTTATCAGAATCCGTGGCTTGCTGTGTGGATCAGAAACCCATAGTATTTGAACAGGCTGATGGAGCGTTAGAATCATAAATAAGCTCTGAAAAGACGACAAACTTACTTACCTGGGCGGAGTGATCCATGATCCGCAAGGTGGATGACCTGGAGGAGCCTGCCCCATTGCACTTTGGGCCGGGTGACTCTAGTATCTTCCTACGGGAGGCATACACGTCATAATTTGTGGCAGAGGGGGCTCGCGTTCGCGCAGCCCTCAACCATTGCAAGCCAAACTTGGATATATTAAAATATCCTTCAGAGTGACCTGCCATGTGGTAAACTAAACAAGGACGTCCTACGCCATGTGAGTTGTTTGCAACCGAAGATACTGTATATTGGTTCACAGTTGTTGAAATCACGTTTCAATTCTAGAAGAATCACATTTCAGTCCGCCTCCTTTTTTGAGAAACTTTTGGCCGCTTTCCACACATCCTTGGAAATTGGATCAAATGAACTTCTCTTCTCCCCTTTCATCAAATGTCCACGTCTGCGCTAGGTTTTGGTCTCAGAAATGTGTGCAAAGAGGAAAAGAGCATCAAACTCCAATGATGACGGCTCTGTTCATATTCTCGCACATATTTACATACTCAAGGTTTAATCTTTCTGTACTTTCTGTTTCGAAAATGTGATGATTAAATGAAAATTTCTCATTAACAGCGCTTCACTTGCTTCCACTGCTGAAAAATACTACATTAAATGTCATACAGAACTCCAGTTATATTCATATCATGCATGTTTGGTGTCTTTTAGTGAGGGCCGCGCGAACGCGAGCCCCCTCTGCCACAAATTATGACGTGTATACCTCCCGTAGGAAGATACTAGACTCACCCAGCCCGAGGTGCAATGGGGTAGGTTCCTCCAGACCATCCACCTTGCAGATCACGGATGGTCCCGCCCAGGTAAGTGAGATCGGCATCGTTCAGAGGATTTTTGAACTTCCTATCTTCCAGTTGCCTCTCCAACATTATGGGACAAGGCAGAGCTGAGAAAATCTAGAACTTGGATTGAGATCTCATAAGTGCGCAACACTTCGTGTCATGGCAAAATGAGGTTGGGGTTTTTCTGAAGGTGGGTCGATGTTCTACAGACAATGCTCACCTCCCATGGCAGGCTGCTTCTTGTTGTTGTTAATGAAATCGCAGCCGATTTACATTGTACTTTTTAACAATACTTTGAGGAGATGACAACCATCAACATTTGCAATCGATTCAGAGAGTTTGTTCCAGTGTGGCATCTACAGTTTCGCCCTTGAAAGTTCACTATCTTGAATGCCAACATTCAATCTTGTACAATGTAAGACTTATTGGTCAGTTTGTAATCGTAGTATGTGTTCACCAAATACCACATTCATTCTAGTTCTTTGTTGTGATGAAGTAATTGCAATGTAGTACATACGGGCACTTCCTCCAGGTTTGTAAAGACTGTCAAAAAGGAGATGAATGCTAACCCCAAAGCGCCCTAACCCAATACAAACAGCCAACTTCATTCACAATTGCCTACAACCCGCATAAGGTATGTGGGTGTTATTCGGTTCCTTTTTTATGTTCTCCAACATCTACTGATTAGATCAAAACTTGTGTTGCATTAGCAAATCTATGATGAAACATAGCAATAACCAAATTGAAAATCAGACCTCCCTTGATTTAGTTATGATTGTCCTCCCAATTTTGTGTGTGGAGTAATTATTGATATTTGAAGCCGTAGTCTAATCTCTTTTAAACATGTCTCGCGAACCACTTAAGACTCATATACCTTAGTGATAAGAGATCAGGTTAGGTTTGAATTGGGAGAGGACCGCGCGAACGCGAGCCCCTGCTGCCACAAATTATGACATGTATGACTCCAATAGGAGAATACTAGGGTCACCAAGCCCGTTGTGCAATGGGGCAGGCGACCTAGGCCATCCACCTTAGGGATCATGGATCCACCCTGCCCAGGTAAGTGAGTTCGTCAACGTTTAGACATGTTTCATACCTGATTACTTCCATAAGTGGATCCTAAAGCTATGGGTTCTGGACACAAGCTGCCAGGAATGCTCAGAAAATGTGAAGAGCGACATCAATTAGTGAGCTTCACCTTGCACTCCTATTGCTTGGCGATTTTCTTACATTTTTGGGCAACATAAAGAGCAGGCAGAGAATCCGGATTGAGCTATGTAGTTATTCCGCAGGCCAATTGCACTCGGCATTCACAAAATGAGTGATGAACCCAATCCTTCTGGGCTGAGGTGGGGGTGTTGGTGCAAGCAATGGTCACCAATTGGAAGCTCCCGTCCAGTAACACTAGACAGGATTAATTGGGCATGTATGAAATTCATGTTCATATTTGTAACATATATGCCCAAGAAAGGAGGTGATAGGGCCTCTAGGACTCGATCGCAACCAGGCTACTTGCGTAGCACCACAAAAATTCTATGTAGAACCAATTCACTGGAAGCACCATGTGGGAAGCCCCAACACGCAGTCAAATTCTAACCTGGGTCTATCTGTAATTTTTTTAAGATCGCTAATTTTCATTCGTAAAAAATTACAGGTAGACCCCAGGTTAGAATCCGTCTGTGGACCAGATACCACATCCTTTTGAGCCCCTTGTCAGTTCTTGGGTGTGACAGGTAGTGCATTCGGGAACGTACTTTCTCCAGGTTTGTGAAGATTTTATCAATGATCTTGGCTACCATAAGGAATTAAGTGCCTCACTGCATTATAAATGCTAACCCCAAAGTTTTCCCCAACTTATCCCAGTCCAAAGAACTCACCTTTTCACATACTACAAAGCACAAACGATCAGAGTTCAGATTACGTCTGAATCAAGTGATGAAACTCAGCCCTCAACTGCCGGTGGAAGATTTTGTGCAGGCATTAATTGGAGGCTGTCATGCTGGAAAATTAGACAGGATCAATTGGGCCTGTAGGAAATTCTTGTGCACATGCAGAACATATTTCATTTCAGAACACTCTACCCTCCTCTTAAGAAGTAGGGCTCTTAGGCCTCTAGGATTCGATCGCAAGCAGGCTACTTGCGTAGCACCACTAAAATTCTATGTAGAACCAATTCAATGGAAGCACCTTATGGGAAGCCCCAACACGCAGTTGGATTCTAACCCGGGGTTCTATCTGTAAAAATGAAGTAAGAATGATATAATATGCTAGTCTCTAAGAATCAAGAGCTGGATGATGGTCGTCATGTGAGCGGTCTGAGAGACTGCGGAACCCAAGCCTCTCCATCCACAAAGCTCAGAGACAAGAATGGCGCTGCTTCCCAGTCTGTGAGCTCGTGAGACCATGCTACCCTGCCTGTCTCATTCGCACCGGGGCCCGAACATCTGTACTGGCCATAATACACTGACCTGCACCAAGAACACGGCACCTTTAATACTGCAATTTGACGAGATGTCAAATTGCATAGCGATCGATGATCTACTTATTGTGGGTTAACAGAGTGTTAACGCACTCGCACTTCAAACCCTGCCTCCAATCCCAGTGTCAGTACTCCAATGAACAATTTTCGTTAAGATCATGTAAACCTCTTCTAAATCCGACAGAAGTGATATCAATGGATTCCTCCCAATGCCCTCTTTCCAAGCATGTTGCTCCTATATGTGAAAAACAAATCATCTATTCATTAGAAACATCAGAAAAGATTGAGAAACAATTGTTCACACCAGGAACATTATGCCAATGTGCTACAATAGAATTGTTGAAGGTTAGGGGGCTTACTGTTCTCTTTCAGGGATGGCCCAGTCGAACCAGCCGAGGGTGAAGACGACGTTGGACATCCAAGTGTAGGAGTAGACCACTCGGGAGAAAGGTCCCCAAGCACGCCCTAAGTACACTTGGCCGGAGCCTGTGATGACACAGTTTTGGAAGGAGAAGCCTGTGTTGTCACTTGCATTCTGCCTCTTCTGTGCTGTGACTGCCCCCCACGTTGTTTGCACCACGTTCAATTCGCAATTCTGCAAAAATCAAATTGCGACGCCACAAAATCTTAAGCCAAGAAAACATCCATGCAACATCTTGAGTGCTTGTACTGTTGCTTCCCACTAACCCCTTTATAATGTCCCGTCGCCAAGATTTGTACAATCTCTCACATGCGTCACATAGGAAGATCAGTGTGCCATATGGCCAGACCTGCTGTTAGACTCAATGCTCTTGACAAGACACATGTGCTGAGATTTGCCCAAGAACGTTAAGGTGAAGGTACACTCAAAGAAACAAAGCAGCCATCACAAGGTGGTCACTTCTTGTTGGAGACCTTGGATACATGAAGAAATGACGAGAGATTTTGGGACGCACATTGTAAATGGAAAGACCGTCACCAAAGACGAAGTCGATGCTCCCTTGGATGTAGCAATCCTTGAAGTAATGGCGGCCGTTATGGTCATACAGCGAGTCTTGGTTGCCGATGATGGTGCAGTGGTGGAACGCTGCGTAGTCGGAGGTGACGCGAAGCGCTACTGCCTGCATGCCAATAGCTCCTGGCGGCGGTGGCGGAGCGGTATTCTGCAGAACACAAATCATGCACAATTTCCTTCAATTCTCGAATATATCAAAAGCTGAAGCAGAAATTGTAGAATACACTTCAACGGTGGATTTCAAGATTGTCGGTGACCATATTTTTGCTGCAGAGCAGTTTAAGTGCTGACCTGGAAGGTTATGTTGCGAGCCAGGAAGAAGTTCCCCGCAACACCGAAAGTGGCACTGTCGAATGTGTGGTTTCCGGAGAGGAAGTTGGTGTCGTTCCACACTATGGTCGGCTGGCCTATCCCTTGCAGTGTGATGAACGGCCTGGTCTTCTCGATGAACACTTTCTCTCTGCAGCATTCAAAAACATTACACTCTAAGTACAATGTGGAAGCAACCTAGAAACACATTATCAACCTTCGAACATCGACACTTACAACTGAATGAGTGCATGTAAATGGGACTAAACTTGACCAAACTTATCTACAACTCCATCTAAGGAACTAGTGTTGCGTGGAAGTTAGTTGAACTTCCACAGTTAAGATAAGAAGTTGGGGGAGCTATATAGTATAGACAGCTCGTCGCCAACTTCTTGGTGTTTCTTTGGGCTCCACCTCTCCAGCAGCTCATGGAGGAGGTAGTTCATGCCTGAGTAGAAATTGGTGAAGAGAGAAAGTTATAACAGAAGGGCTTTCGAAACAATATCGGAGGATGATCACAGTACAGTACAGTACCTGTAAACACCGGCATTGACTTGAATGGTGATGCGGTACTGCCGGTACCGGTTAGGAGGAATGGAATTTAAGGCATCATTAATCGACCAGAAGTTGCCAAACCCATTCTGATCCACCACGATGTAAGTAGCCGGCGACACCACGCTCTCCCAGTCTAGGTACTGCTTCATCCCAGGGAAGTCCGTGGAGAGGTCAGGCTGCGCCATACCCGGGACACCGTTGAGGTCGTTCGTCGACATAGCCGCTTGTCTCTGGTCATGCCTCTGTCTCACACTTGCTACCCAGTTTGCGTACTCATCCGCGGCGACTTTCTGTGCTTCGGGGTTCAAGACAGGCTGCTGCTTTGCATTTGCTTGCAGGCTCCGGATATGGTGTTTGGTGCAGCTGACACCGAGAAGGTTCAGAATTACAATTACTGAAATACTGATCAAAGGCATGGCTGCAACATGATTCCTTGCACCCATTGCAATGAGATGCAGCTGATGGCCGCTTTACCGAGACGCTGCTACTCTTGGTTGAACCCTAACTCTTTGCACAGCTGCTAGGATATATAAGGGTCACAAATCCATGTGGGAGCAGAGTTGTTGCAAAGTGGACATCTCCAAGCTTGCTGATTATAAAAATCCTGAATTTTGAGCCTTTACTCGAACCTTTACTTATCCCTTACGCTCCAACCTCCCAGCTTTCTTCAATCTCTCTCACTACTGACAGCCTCCTATCCGAATCTTGATGACACTGCATGTCCTTCACACTGCAGCAATATCAACCAACAATGGTTCCCCTAAGGTTACTTCCAAATGAGTGGACCTAATGTTGGTGTGCAGATCAGCTTCAACATTCAGGCTACTGCTATTGGACTCTAGAAGCAAACTCACTCGCTCCAGCTACGCCCGCGAAACAATCTTCCTCCAACAGCCTCCTCCGAATCTTTGACACTGCCCTTCAAGCTACAGGAAGCATCAAAGCTTCAAAGCTTATAACTTTCAAATGAGCTAGCACCGAAAGTTGTTTGCAAATGAGCTTCAACTCTCAACCATACTTCTATTGTAAGTACTCCAGAAACAAACTCCTCACCCCAGCTACACCTTGTGAACAATCATCCTCTGACAGCCTCCTCCTCCGAATCTTGACATGCCCTTCAAGCTGCAGCTAGCTCCAAGCAACAAAGCTTATAACTTCCAAATGAGCAAGCATCAAATGTTACAGTTTTGCAATGGGTTTCAACTCTCAAGCTACTACTATTGTAACTACATACTCCAAGAGCAAACTCCTCACCCCAGCTACACCCTGTGAACAATCTTTCACTGACAAGCCTCCGTCTACTCCGAATATTAATTGACACTGCCCAGCTTCGACTTATGTCGCTAACTAACTTAGCTGGAGCATCAAGCTACCCACCTAGCCCCAATCTTGCTTCCATATGACTCGTAGCACGGCCACTGGATTCTCACCCTGCAGTCTTCTGACATGCTTGACAATGCATAATATTATTGAGAGATACCTAGGCAGGTCAAGCTAGCTCCATCCAGGTAGAAGAATACTCGACTGGTGTCGATCGAGTCACGCCGAGTGGCAGAAAACCAGCTGTATGCAATCATGTTAGGGACATTCATCGGAGGCCGTGTAAATTAAGGAAGTTGGGTAGACTACAAGGAATCCAGACCCTGGAGACTGGACATGGCGGAGATGGTGGTGGGTTATGGTGCAGTCTACGCGTTTTGTGGTGTCAGAAACTGTAAGGATGGAGGGAACTGGAAGAGAGACGAAGTTATAAGTTATTGCATTGAAGGTGAATAAGCTTGCCCCTTGGTAAGTACTTATTGCAGCTAGTTGCAGCCTTACTTTGCTTCTTCATTGCATTTCAGGGGTATACAATGCTCCTGAAGCTCAAGCTCAAGCTCCTGCGTTTCCAAGCAAATTCCCAACCTGGACAGTACTGTACAGTGCCTCTTTTTTTAAAAATAACTATGGGGACTATGCGACCTTCTCATGACACATTGTCAACGGACTTTAATAATTCATAACAATTCAAGATTAGCTCCAAATGTTTTTGGGATTAATCCTAGCTCCTCCAAATACATTTGCAAACATGTGTTAATTTCAACCTCATGAATTCGAGTAGTATAAGGTAACAAATACGGTCCATCTACCATATGCATTGTCATGTGAAACAAATAGAAATAGTGGGTTGGTACTGCAATCATAATGCATAACTTGAGTATTTTCATCATTTATGCTAGTTTTTCTTACTAGTCCTGCATCATCAGAGTTCTTGGTTTCATGGGCCTCCTAGGCCATTACATCTTTGTCTTTGAATGAACACATCCAAGATTTGGACCACATCGGTAACCAATTCCTTATTTATGTTATGAATTCATGTGTTCATAAATCATATATATATGTGTGTGTGTGTGTGTGTGTGTGTGTGTGTGCGTGTAGATAGATAGATAGATAGATAGATAGATAGATAGTACAATTTTTCTCTCTTCTATTCAACTTGAATATCTAAATGAAGTGTCATCAAATTAGGGTGGACTACTTTAGTTCAACATCTTTGGTGAAATAAAATGTCTCACTAAAATTATTGTAAGTTTCATGCGTCACTACACATGGTTGCATTGCTATCTTTGCACACCATTTTGCCACAACTTTCAAAGTGAACATCGTCTGTAAAAATCTTAAGATTGTTTGTTACACCTTGATGTCACCTCTATTGGAAGTCCACACTAAATGTTATAATATATGTTTAAGTCCATGTATAATGAAATGTAATGTCTTGCACATTATACAAATTTCTCTATTTTGTAACCTAATGTGGTATTCTACTACAATGTGCACCACAAATCAAT
The DNA here is from genome assembly GCA_950295325.1 of Polytrichum commune. Lineage (NCBI taxonomy): Eukaryota > Viridiplantae > Streptophyta > Polytrichopsida > Polytrichales > Polytrichaceae > Polytrichum > Polytrichum commune. The sequence goes on from OX485806.1 coordinate 18,931,966, forward strand.
CTAACCAAATCAACAACAATTTTTTTAAATAAGAAGCCCAAATCACACAAACTTTGAAATCCCGATATGCCCAATACATGGGCAATCATAGGAAAAAATATCTTTTTGGCCCCTTACCCACCCCAATCCCAACTACACCCTATGCCCCATAAACGACAAACATACGTAGCCCCACCTCCTATCCACATGCATACATCCTTATCTCAAAGGCCTAAGAATAACCATGCATAATAACGCCATACACCTTAGAGCCCAAACACTACAAGCTACTAAATCCACCCAGTTTTCCACATTAATTAACACAAGGAATCTCCACAACAAACCTCCCGACTCAACAATTCCAAACTAATATTGAGATATACATGTACCCACCCACCATGTCAGTGCCTAGCAAAACTAAGACCATACATCTTATGAGTAATAAGAGCACCCGACACTAGCCAAACACCAATAACCCCCTCCCACTCACACACACTTGAATTCACATATTGCCATGACACATACCCCAGAGCAAGCCCTCGGACAAAAACACACTAAATATGATCCACTAATAAATACTACAATAAATAACGGATGGAAAGTAAACCCTCTCATAACCATCACAACCATGTAAGAGGCGCCATACACAAACACTCAATAAAAAGAACTCAATGACCTCACCATTCCCAAACCCACCATTAAAACTCTCATGAGAAAAATACACCAAAACGCTATCAAAAACCCTCACATACCTCATACTCAACAAAAGAAAATTGACAATAGACAAACACCCGTTCCCCCCCCCCCCCCCCCCAACCCCCAACATGCAAAGAGCCCACCTTCTGAAAGGAAGGCAAAACACCTTAAATTGAATCATGATTAACCATGATCAGTACAAAGTCAACGGACTCAAATTGGTACATAACACCAACATTTTTTTATTTTTTTATTTTTTAAAGATAGAAAAAGAAGACCAACACCTAAAAAAGGAAAAATAAAAGTGCACTTCCTGATCAAAGGAATTATTGTTCTTTAGAATTAGTACCAGCATGTCGATTAGAAATGACATATCAAGCTTCTTAAACATATCACACTCTAATGTTCATTGCTTACATACGATTCCCAGAGCGGGCCACCCATTTCCAATCCTCTGGAAACACTTGGACAAAAACAAACCCAACCCAACAAACCAGCCATCAATCCATCCACCTGCAAAGCCTCATGTGCGAGTGACAAAACATGGCACCCAGTCTTGTTTTTGCTTCTGTAAGTTAAGTTAGATGAGGGGTGCGATGCTCGATCAATAAGTGCAACACAATTGATCCTGCTGCTGCTGTTGGGCACTCACAGAAAGATCCAGATTTGCAAAATGATGGCCCCAGAGATTTAACACTTGCACTTATAGCCAGTTGGTTACCTATCACGTGTAAGTTATGTATTGCACCATGAAACAGATCATTGTGTATGAAGATAACATGCCAGATAGACATAAAGAACCGGTAATTGATCCGTTTCTTGGAGATTTCATGTTTTTCATTGACTTCCCAGTAGCAGATAATTTAGGTCTGTACGTTTAAGGTATGTGGGTGTTATTCTGTTTGTTTTTCATGTTCTGCAACTTCTCCTCGTTAGATTCACGTACTTCTAACAAAAGATCGGTTAGATTTACGTGAATCAACAAAAAAAAATCAGTTCTCCCGTGATTTAGTCAAGGTTAACAGAAATGCATGTCTGGATAGTAGTGAATAGAATTTGAAGACGCAGTCCAATCTCTATTAAATACGTGTCTTTGTGGCATTGGTTCTTTGATTCTCAGCGAACCATGCACCGATTAAATATAGGGGTCCGATTAAGAGAAGTAACCGAATAGCGTCCGCATACTATGTATATTTGTATATGTCTCGATGGTATTTTCATTTGCATGATCCGTAGTATAGGACAACCGGTTACAATCCTCAAGATATTGGTGATTTTCTCTATGAGGTAGAGTATTTGCATGCATCATCAATCACCACATTATGCACTCGAGCAATACTACTGTACCGTTTATGATATTTAGCGTCACATACAATACTTGCAAAGGGTCTAAACTAGATGACTAGAGGTCTCAAAGTGTCAAAGAAACATGTGCTACAAATTCGTGGTTGGCAGCGTCGGATTTATTAAGGCTGCAATGAAGATCGATCTCATTAACAAGGTAAACGCACTTATCTCCATGATTTCATCTTTGGATTTTGTGGTTGTTTTTGGATGTCTCATGTTTTTACTCTTTGCGCTTGCACATACTTGTTTATGTTGTGATGTTAGTTGATCTATATCTTTTGTTTCTATCAATATGGTTTAATGACTTGGTTATATGCTTGCAAATGCTACAACCATGATGGTGATGGAATTGGGAAGCAGGTTTCCCCCTAGTGAGGTAATTTATGCACTATAATCCCTTGTGTATTCTCAATTGTAGCTCGAGCCGAGACATGAGGACAAGCTCACATGGTACATAAACATTTGATCACCCCATGGATATCTCTCATGCTCCACATGTTTATGATACAAATCCAACAGTGTTGAGTGGAATGGCAATCGATCAACAATTCCATTGGTTTACAGTGGCAATGGTGAATAACTCCCCTCGTGCTATGAGGACGTGGACATGCACATTCACCCTTTAACCAAACTATGGTGTGCTTTGGCACAATTTGACCCTTTGAAGGGTATGTTTCCCAAGTTCTTCAAGCTTGCAAGAATTGCAATGATCCAAGTAAGGGTTCCTTTTTCTTTTTCTTTTTTGAAAAACAAACCTCGCTTCATTAAAATTATTCATGCTTATGTATTCATGCTTGGTAATGCATGGTGGTTTCTTTTGCTGACTTTCTCTCATTACATCCTATTTTGTAGGTTCTTGGGAGCATGGAAGATGAGAGTACATTCTCTAATGTCTCATTCTCAAAGAACAAACTCCGCAACCGATTAATTGAACGTTTACCTCTTGCTACAACAATGTTTGCACAAAAACACTACACAACGACATCATTCCCGTAAAAGGAAGTCATATCAAATTGGAAAGCTTGCAAGCCAAAGCGAGCACGACATGCACTCAGTGTGTGACTTACACATAATGAAACATTTTCGGGTTTTTAATCCCACTTCTTCATTACTACTTACAATACAAGTGACTAATATAACTTTATAGTTTCTTGAGTCTACATGTCACATGCCTTATGGGCAATGCATGCCATTTTGAATAAAGAAACGGTTTCCTCCTACATCCTTTTGTGGTAAGATTTGTGGGGATGCAATTTTGCATTGTTACTATTGCATTTTGTTGTTCCAAATGATGACCTTGCAATGCCTTATTCTTTTCACTTAGCTTAAAATCTGCCACCCACCCAAAACAAGTATCGCATTCGTCATTCTCTCTGGCCACCCTAATACAATGCCAATTTTATTTCACCACACATCTGATCACAAAGTCTTCATTGTTCTGACATGTTCACAAAACCGAAAATGCAGTGTGAAATACCATTCAAAGAGTCGGCCGGAAGTTGGCGTAGCCTGCCATCTTGTCAAAGGCATTTTGGCAACAAATGGGGCCAATTTCTCCACGCAAACAAGTATCGCATTCGTCATTCTCCGTGGCCACCCTAATACAACGCCGATTTTATTTCACCACACCTCTGATTGCAAAGTCTTCATTGTTCCAACATGTTCACACAGCTGAAAATGCAATGTGAAATACCACTCCAAAACTCGGGCGGAAATTGGCGTCGCCTGCCCTGCCATCTTGTCTTGTCAAAGGCATTCTGGCAACAAGTGGGGCCGATTTCTCCACGTTTTTGGAGGCGGCTGACAGGCCCCTTCATCACAAAGCTGCTGCTGGCTCTTGTGCTTTGTCATTAACACCTCGTACCAACCCTGGCAGAACAACTTCGCCTGGCCATCATCCTCTTTGGCTCCTTCTGCCAACGGGGGAGCCGGCTCGAGGCCGAGACTTTGGAATATAAATCGCTCTAAGCTTCCGACACAAGCCTTGCATTGGATGCTTGTGGTTTGGTTTATTCCCATTCTACGATGGTGTACGATGAGTTCCGTGCTGGCCTGTGGTGTTGTGAAGAAAAGAAAAGAAAATGAGAAAAAAGAAGAAGGAATGTTAGTGTCGATCCAGCTGACGTGCGATGTCCGTTCATCAATCTCTCCTACGGTGTTGTAATGTAGGGTGGGTCTTTATGATGAGAGTCCAGGTTCGAGAAACTTGGGGTTCAAAGCACCCCTTCATGGACTTTAGTTTCAAACTTGAGGTTGATCCAAGCTTCAAGATTGGTATCTGAAATCATGATTATTTTTTTTGGAGTTGGTTCTGTCGAAGATGTGACAGGATAGTGATGCTACGTTACTGTCCCTTCAAATTTTGTCATGTCTTTGGACTAGGCCTTAGTGTAAACTCCTTGGATCCAAATTTGTGCCCTTGGCCGAATTGAGGATCATTTGATTTTGTGCAACATCCTTGGTCTTGGACTTTGACGCAAACTCGCCGTGAGTTAACCCCAAAAAGCATTGGTTTACGTTTTATGGCCTACGAAATAGTTTGTATGATCCAATAGCAACATGTATGATAGTCAAATAATTTTACTTAGTATATTTAACGAAACCTATTACAAAGAAGACAAGAAAATATGATCATGTGTAACAACGAAAAGAGAAAAAGAACAATGATGTATTAACATCAACAAGAAATAACTAAGTTCAATGGTCGACTGATTTAGATTGTACTCATATATAACATGGGTGGTATGTGTTTGAATGCGAGCCATTTGCACGAGTCCAAATCTCTTAACATTTCTTTTTGCAATACTATATATGTATACTCTAAATAAAAACTACATAAGAATTGAAACAGAATCATTTTGTATATTTTCTAACCATTTTTAGTTGAAAACACTGTAAACATATGATGCAAGGGTCATCTTCCTACATCATTTGGAAAACTTGCAAACCTTCCATAGTGATAAATTTGCAGTTCTTTTTTCAAAAGTGACGCAAGAAGACTGCTGAGGACTCATGTACTGATAATGAAACAGTAATAAGTAAGCGCCTTTAAACAACTCCATACGACATCTTGAGATCCGTAATGAGCTTCTTGAAGCTTTAATTAAGAGATGAAATGGTGATGTGGTTAATTTTCCCGCCATCACGAAATACACCTCCAAATTAATGGCTCATGGCCAGCACTTCAACCCTTTTGCAAAGCCGCACATGTCTCATGAAGGAAGCTCAACAAAATCTAGGATACTAACTTACTTAGCCGCCCAGTACTGTATTCATGCGTGTGATTATAACCCTAAATTTGGAGTTGAAGTTACAAGGAGTACGGGAATTGAAGTTGCCGTGGTCTTCGTCAATTTACGATCTCATTTTGTTGGACTACCACTACTGCATGCCCAGGCTCCATCTCTATTGAGTTTGATCGCATCGAGCTTCCACAACACCTACCATCGGAGGTGTGGTTAAAACCAGTGTTGGTTTTAGAATCGTCTATTTTAGGGTTTTTCGATGAGGATGCTATAGTGAGGAAAAGTATAACATGTTTGTAATGAGGAATCCAATTTTGTGGCTATCAGTAAAGCATTTTTGTTTTTGATATCATTTGGGTTTATATACCATGCAAGAGTTTTCACGTCCAGGTAAATTCTCCATGGACTCAAGTTGAGTTTTTTGAAGAGTTTGCAATGTGCACCTAAGTTTGCCATCGGAAACGTGTGGGAACATTAATCTCGGGATTGGGATACATGTACACGAGATGTATAATAGGTTGCCATTCGTACAATCTGAGTTTGATTTTTGATTGTTGCAGAACTTGAGTATATTTCAACTGAATGTGCTAACTTACCCTAGAATGTTAACCACATGGCAACAAGTAGTTAAAGATCCAAAAGAACAACCAATAGCTAAAGGTGTGTGGCCATATTGTGGATGCTTCCACTTCCACAAACAACTTTGGTTGTTGGATTGTATTGAGATTCATCTCATCCAAGTAGCAATTGCGTGCAAATCACGCAGGTTATGATTTAATGTTTCAAAGTTGGGGTCGATATCAAAATGCTCATGAGGTCAAAGCAAAGATTTTGTTGCTCTTGAAGCGATCACGACGAGGCCCATGCAACCATGTCAATAAACAAACCTTGAACAATTAATATTTCAATCTTGTCATAATTCACATATTTATTTTGTGTCGATTCCTAACTACGAGTCTTTTCATATACCACCCTAATATAGGTGTACATTTCATACAAGTGACTCCTTAAGGCCCACATAACTGGAGTTGGTTGCTTGTCAAATAAGTCGTCGAGTTAGAATTATGCAACTTTGCTTTAGTTCTAAGTTACATTAAGGTTGATCATACTAAAACCAACACCCTAAAATCTCGCATTGGAAAGACCACATTGATGTTTGAGAATGTTTGCCACCTTAACAACAAACTCGCGTGTTGTTAAGGTCATCTACCAATAAAACTTCAAACCCTTGCAACTTTTACATCCATTATTTAAATGAGGCATACTTTGGTGCGTTGGAAACTCCTTTCAATTGCTCATGACGGACATAAAAATCTCTATCAGTTTTACAACTCCTAGTAGATACACTTAGTGTTTGAAGTGATCATTTTAGCACAAGCTACCATACATTTTAAAGGGAAAAAAACCCCACCCTTCGAAAGGATGGCATTACTCCTTACCTTGCATCATGGACAACCATGATCAACTTAAGAATAATGGGCTCTCATTCACGTTTGCGCATGAACATGTCGATGTTCTTTTTCCTTTTCTTTTCTTTTCTTTCAAAGGCAATTTCATAAATATTGGTACTGCAGGTCATGGAAAAACACTTGGTACTATTGATTCATTAGTTAGAGGTGCTCATCGCTCTTTCCAAGGAAAAGATGGATAGCCCGGGCCGTATGAGAGAGCCATATACCAACCTCTTTGTTCCAAAGTTTTAGATTGAATGATAACACATGAGAACATAACAAAATTTGGATGGCCGACGAGCTATGTGGCTTCAAGCCCTACATTTCAATGTCAGTACCTTCAATTGGTATGCGGGCCTTACATGGTCATTGCTCTTAAATGGACACCTTTATTTCTAGATTGGTATTTAGCAAAGGCTTGTGGTTAAGAATAAACACCAAATGAACACCAAAAAGATATGTATTATGATAAGTATGGATCAAGGTAGAATTACGGATTTCATGTCATGTCATTTCACATTTTGTGACAATGTTGTGACCATGTACCCAAAAACATCATATCAGCATGGTAATTATGTTTTTTTACCTACTGGTATGCAATCAACCCCCAAGTCAACGGTTTGGTCAATTGTTGTTACTTTGCAATCAACATCGTGGTCAACTGAAAAATAAAAGTCGATTGCAAAGGAAGAAATTTCAAAAATAAAAATAAAAATCTAGATTGTTAGATCTTACATTCAATTTCAAAGAAATGCCTCCAAAAAATCCCAAATACCAAAAACAAAACTGGACCATTAGACTTTCCATGATACATCTAACAAGATCTAATAGTCCCATGGAAAATTAATTTTTTGTTTTTTGTTTAGTTAGAAATTGACTAGAGCAATCAACCCAAAAAGTAAAATATTCTACAATAAACATTACTAAAATAAAAATACTACGTCAAGGGGCATCGTGTCATTTGTGACATGACGACCAAGGGCCGTGTCATGTTCATTTGCACATCCCGTGGAAGAATCATAGGTGACAAACCCAACTTTAAATGTCTAGACGGCAAACCCGACTTCAAATAACTAGATGGCCTACCCAACTTTATATTTTTGTCTCAAATATTTTAGAAATGATACATGAAGGTGTGATGTTTTCTAATTCAGATAAATGGTATAGTTGGCTTCCTCACAATGCCCTCTCCCCAAGCATGTTGCTCCTCTTTGTTTTCAACAATGATCAATTCAATATAATCCTTAGAAATGATTGAGAAACAAGTGACCTAAAAGGGAGTGTTGCCTCCCTATAGTGATCACTTCACTTTGACATCTTATAACTCATGCATCTCGGCTCCAACTTTGAAACTTGATAAGTGTGACACGCATTGTGATGCACAATAGCTAATAATCGGATGAGGTACTTCTCATATTTATCCCACGTTCAAAATTGTCTATGAAATTAAAATTGCCCCCAGTAGAGCCACATGCTTGAATCTTCTAGAAACCGGGTTGTTGTGTTGGCAAGATGGGTGAAATACAATACTACCAACTAGAACACAAAGTATTCATGTTTGGCCTCTTATAACTTGTGCATCTCAACTTCAATTTTGAAACTTGATAAGTATGACACTTATTATGATAGAGTGCTGATAATTGGGCGAGGCACTTTCTTGATTCAATCTGACGGCCAAAACTGTTTGTGAAATTAGAAGTGCCCACAGTAGGGACACATGCTTTAGACCTCTAGAACTTTGGTTGTTGTGTTGGCAGGATGAGTGGGGCATGATACTACCAGTTAGAAAAACAAAGTTTTCATATTCGATTTATGGCCAAACAACATTATTAAGCACCTACATGATCGTCCATCTCCAAAAGAAAGAGGTTGCGATTAAGAAACTTTGATAATTTATAGTTGCTTATCGAAAAATACATAATACACAACCTTGTGTACTCCTCATAAACAAAGAATTTTGGGATTAAAGAAGAATTATACATATTTGATACCAGATCATAACATTTATTCATATTCATAACAATGTTCTGTGGGACTGATAGTATTCCACGAAATACTCCTGGATAATCCCCACCTTCATTGTGATCCCACAGACCACAGTGAAAGGGCTATGTAATGTTAAGAAATTATTTGTGAGTTTGTGAACTAAAAGATTAGGTAGTTAGGTAGTCTATTTCGCCCCCACTGAAAATCAGGCTTCAGATTTGGCAGGCCCTCCTCATCACCAAACTGAGGGACACTGGTTTTTGTGGTCGGTACTCACTGGAGCAATTGGGAGTACAAAGTATACTAAAATAATGAAGATGTCTACAATGTCATCACCATTGTTCGGGTTCAAAAGGGAAGTACTGGGTACCCTAGTACCATGGCAGCTTTGACACTGCTAAAAATCGGTTTTGGTGCCACGTGCCACAAACCTATTGACCGGGACCCATAGTAGAGTTGATGTGGCACAAAATGAGACCAGGATTTGACATGCGATGTGTTGAACTTGCCTTGATGGTATTACGGTATTGCACAATTTCATAAGGCGCGTACTGAAAGTTGTTGAACTAAGGCTCCCTTTGTAGCAGAGCCCAACATTTTCCTTTTAAATTGCACCCATACCCAGACCATGCCCATCAGCAGCGACCTATGCCCACCCATAGCATGACATGTGCGCACCCATGCCCACCCATGCTATTCAAATTGCGCCCATGTATTCAAAAATTATGTAATGTGTATTACCCGCCTACACCAAGTCTTGGTTGGATTGGACAAATAAAAGGTCGTTCACTATCGTTGGCTTCAGCCCGGAGCGCTTATTGGTTAGCGTATTCCCTGCATCCGAGAAGTTTGACTCCGATTTGGAGTTGGATGCAGGGATGCACAAAGCCGAACGCGCCACACGCGACATGATGGGGAATGTAGGGGCTCCTTTCATCATCCACCACAAGAGAATACTGAATTTAGCAGTGGTATCCCAATTCATTGGCAATGCTAAGCTCACCGTTGCAATGATCTCATGATCACCAATGCCCACCCATGCCCACCCATGAACAATAATATCGCACCCTTGCCCACCCATGCCCACCCACGAACAATAATATTGCAGCCATGCCCACCCATGCCCACCCATGAACAATAATATCGCACCCATGCCCACCCAAAACCCATGGGCATGGGTGGGCATGGGCACGGGCATGGGTATGGGCACCCAATGTAGGGCTCTGCTTTGTAGTAGAGAGGTTGAGAGTTCAATGAAAGGAGGCTTATACTTTGAGCTTTATATTGAAAGCTTGAGCATTTCATTGGGTTTACAATGCTTAGATGGCACCTTGATGGGTCCCATCTAGATCCTCTAAGACAAACTCTTGGTAGATTTTGACAAGCCCTTGATCAAAATACTTATCAACCTCATCATGAGAACATTTTGATGTTAAGATTTTTGTGTTGTGGGTCCAACCAATGGACTTTCAAAGTTTTGTCTTGGCATCAATTCTCTTTTGTTAATACCATTTCCCCCCTTGATTACACTTTACACTATTGAGAGCTTAAGGACTTGCACGACAAAGGGGGGGGGGGGGGGCAATCTCTTTTTAGAGTGTGAGCCAAGTGTGGCAAGAACTTTTAGTTTAAACCTCCAATACACAAAATTTTCATCACCAAAAAAGACAACTATACGTATAAATCACGAACCACATAGTCATCTCATGTATGGCTACAAGATTTTAGACTCATGAAATAAATTGCCTCACTTATGTATGGAGAATAGAAGCAATGCAAATCCTAAACCCCGTGTGACGAGAATTATATGCGAAAAATTGCACCACCCAATTCCACACTTAGTTCGAAGATGACATGTTGGGTAGCAATGATGCATGTCAAGTGGGAATCAATGGATTTGTGATGTCGTTAACTCTGCACAACCAAGGTCACACACAAGTTAGCCCAACCTCCCTCAATACACCCAAGTGCAGAGTGCATGGCATACACCTTGCTACATGACACCCTAGACCCCTTGCCCGACGAGGTTTAGGAATAGGAACCACCCGACCCTTAATCCTAGAGATATGCCACCAACTCCCTGTAACCTACTATTACCAATTACTAGCCTTGGGATTCTCAATTAGAAATTTGGGACATGCCCTTTATTGGTGCGGATTGTTAAGGAATTTGAATGGCTTCACCAAGATTAGGCACACTAGTCTTGAGAGTAAGGGAAGTCCTGGGACACCACCATGTGTCCTCACTTATCCTTCCCGACTCATATAAGCCTTTGTGCAAAGGCCTACCTCACCATCAAAGAATAGAATGCAAGGTCACTACCACTCTTGAGGCTAACATTCCCACAAACTTTAATGGGCTTTGTGGTTCACGTCCTTGGAAAGTCCTTGATAATACCTTGCCAATGGTAAATTATTTAATCACCCCATTTGGAGAAGATCTCGATTTTAGGTAATCAAGAGAGTGTCAATCTCCTTAGGAGGCAGCGTGCGGCTCCTCTTGGGACAACCCACACATAACTTAGCACCTCTTTAGCATAGTATATTTGCTTAGCCAACCCACATGTGGGTGGCCATCATCTTGTCACCTTGCAATAGTTGGGCATCACCCCAAGATCCGTTCCCGCACACACCGTGTCGAGTCACTCCACTAAGGGGTGTGACGACGCCAAGCTTCCAAAACCTCAAACCATGAACAAACAAGTGAGCACCATCAACAAACCCTACCAAAAACCTTGAACTACTCACAACCACGACATATTCACGTGAATTCTAAAACCCACATAGCAAACAATAGACGCAAATGTTATGAACACACTCATTAGCAACCCCAAACCTTGTAGCTCCAAACAAACACGAGCTAAGTGTTTGATGATCAGGTGTCAAAGTGTCAAACACTAGGAGAAAACTTGTTCACTCCAACCATCCTTTGCAACTTGTATGTTGCAACTCATGATGAGAATATGCATAAATAAATCATTTGGGTTGTCAATCGGGGGTGTTTGTTTACAAATTTGGGAGAATTGGCAATCAAAAACCTCCAGTTGACAACTAAAATATTTTATTTATGTTTTTTCTTGCCATGAGTTGCAACAGATGGTTGGAATGGACAAATTTTCTCCTAGTAAAAACCACTAGGTTGCTAACAAACTTAAATTCAAAAGCTAATAAGAAGTGATAACATTTTATTAACTTTTGATTTAAAAGTATAAATTACAATATCAAAGTCTAGGATTTACTATGAATGGTTGTGAATAGTTGTATAAGGACCCCCAAAAATGGATATCCTTGAGCGGATGTGTAAATGATTGTCTTGCTTCCATTCAAGCTTTATATGGACTACCTATTTCATTGTTCAAAAATAACTTCATAAAGCGTGCATGTTATTTGTATAGGTACACAATTCAACAACCTTCAAAGCAAAGGTAGTGAATGCTTGAACGCTCAAGAAGCCTGGACTCAAGGAGCTAGGTATCTTATATGTTTTTGATGTAGTACATGTCATTGTGTCCTAGCAAATTACATTCATAGTAGATACCCTGAACTATGAACCCCCCCCCCCCCCGGCGAGCACAACATGAAATCCTAATTCATTTATGGGAGTCATCATTCCCACCATGAATTTTTTTGCCATTGAGTCCTTGAATTCATAAGTATTTTTGTCCAATCACATCAATTATCTTCTCTATTTCTTCTTACAAAGTGTAAGAAGATATTCTTTGTGGCTTGAGAAATTATAGATTAAGGTGTACAAGTCAACCAATGTCAACCATACTTTGTGTGTGTGTGTGTGTGTGTGGTGGTGGTGGTGGTGGGGGGTGTGGGTTAGTTTTAGGGGAATTGAACTTTTGGTGAGAGTCTTGTTGGCGAAATCCGGAAAAAAATCTTGATTAAACCTTTCATGACTTAGGGAACTTATGAATTTATATGTGAATAAAATAATTTTAGGATATGTATCGCCTTTTATCTTCCTAGCTTATCCCTGTTATTGAAGACAAAGCCAAGTAGGCTTTGGCCAAGATGGCCCTAGAAATTGAATGGGAAGCCCGCTTCAAACCCAATTCCTATGGATTCATACCCGGACGAGGCTGCTAAGAATCCATCAAAGCTATATTCTTAGCTATTCGAGCCAAGCCCAGGCATGTTCTAAACGCGGGCATTTCCAAATGTTTCGATCGCATCAATGACATGTTTCATATGCATTAGGAGTTGTTTTATTAAAATGGTGAGCCTTTAAGTATTTAACTAAGGCAACTAACGCAACAAACAATTTGCATTCAATAACCCATATTAGGCATGGAAATGCTTATAAATGGACAACTTAAGTAGGGAGAGTTCATGAATCATGATTAGGCAAGGAAGGTTCATCCTCTTATTCAAATTTAGAGTGAATGTATTGTATGTCTAACACTTGTAAGTGAAGACTTGATCTTGCACACAATTCTCAAGATACTCTCGGAATCACACCTTGTCCACATAGCTCAACTTTACTGAATGATGTTATGCACAATACTTTTCATTTGTGTTAATTTGACATCTTATTAGAAAACATAAAAAAGAAAAGAAAATAAGAAAACATGGTAAGTGTAACCCTAGAGAAACCATGACAAATCTAGGTAGGGTTGGTCATTGTAGTTGATTCAAGGATTTTGATCACTACCAAAGCCCACCCAAGGAATATATTTGTTGGTGCAACCCATTATGTAAGATGAAGGCTCAAAGCCCCATCATGAAGCCACTGCCAACCCTAACAATAAGAGCACCATGTTGATGGAGCACTCCAATGCCTTAGTCAACCTTTATGTTTCTCAAATGCATCATGAATCAATCTTGTCAATGCCGATTAATTAGCCCAACAATGAAGACTAAACTCCAAGTGACATTCTATCATAATTGTGCAATGTTGAAGATTCAACCTTGTGTCTTGCATTGAAAGTGCAAGTTCATAAGAGTAGCAAACCAAGGAGTGATTGATTGGTAATGGTCATTGGTTGTTGGAGAGCAACATGTTGAGAAATGATTAATTCAACTTAATTTGCCAATGACTACCACCAAAGCCAACAAACTTGGAATAACTTAGATGAGCAAACATGAACCCACGAAAGCAAGACCCCTCATAAGTGCGGTGGGTGGGCTTTTGGCTTCCTACCTACCCTAGCTAGTTTTTATTTTATTTATTTTTCTATTATTTATTTTAAAAAATTGTTCCGTCAAGTAGAGAGAAGATTTCAAAGCGGGAATCGAACTGCCAACCACTCCATTTGGAAATGGGTACATCTCCACTATCACCCAGTAGTTTAGGGCGCTGGTCGGGGAAATTTTTGGGCATAATCGGTCAAGATCCTAGTGTTTGCAAGTCCAACCGGTTACATGTTGACAACCTCCGGTTTTCCTTTATTAAAATGGGGTAACTTCCAGGTTCTCCCCGATCTTACGTTTAGAATCATTTCAGACCATAAGCTCCAAAAGAAACTTGTTTGATGATCTAATGAAACCACAATACGCTCCAGGAAATTAAGGGTCACATGAGTACCATGGCTGTGTTGATGATGTTCCATAATGAAGCAGCCAAGTGAGTGAGTGGGACTCCCAATTTATTGAGGTCATGGGACCGAATACAATACAACAAAACCAACACAAGGGAAGGGACTCACTCTCATTTAATAACAAGACTTGTTTGTGTGGCGTACCTCAGGTGGACCGTGGTACCCTTTGTGGTACCCTTTGTGGTACCCTTGGACTCCGGATGAGGGCAAATCGAAACCCTGACTCAAGAGACTCGAGAGTTCACATATTTCCTAGCTTGAAAACTACACTTGCATCAATATACTTTTGTGAGGTAGATGGGACTAAGTTCGATAGAGCCGTCATTTCAAGCCGTCACTTGAGTGTGTGGACTATGATTGTTCTCATAAAGTTCTCAATGCTTTCGTTTGGCGGTCGTAAGGGGATTCCGACGCACCAAAGTATGCCTTATTTGAAATTTGTATGCAAAAGTTGTAAGGGTTGAAAGTTATGTTGGTGGATGGTCCAGAACCAACATGAGGGCTTAATGTCTAAGAGGTGGACATTCTCATAGTTAGTATTGGCTGGGGGTGTTGGTTTTAGCACCATTTATTGGGAATGTTTAGTCCACTTTTTTTAGGATGTAGTTAAAACACTTGATTTAAATGTGACAGTTAATCTATCTAATTGGAGTTGTAACATTTTTCCTCATTCGTTTTGGAGCTCATGCGAGTATGGTTCATTATCAAAGTATATATTCTATTTTTATTCTCTTTTCGAAGACTTCAAAAATAACAAAGTTTGAGCATGTAAACTAATCTCTTTGAAACGCATGTATGTTTGGAGTTCCTTCCTTAGATCCAAGCCCAACCAATCATCAATCAAGTATAAGAGTTCAATGAATATAATCAATTGAATCATGCCTTCTAATCTTGTCCTAAAGTACGCATGAGGCATAACATTATTTAGTTGCTATCAACCGTTTCGTTGTAATAACATTCATACATTTGCTTCATCCAAGTTTTCAACTTGAATATGCTAGTGTAGTGTTTTGCTAAGATAATAAACAAAATTGAATTGTAAACAAATATTGGTTTATTCCCGGCCCCACCCAACGTACAAAGTCACCTAAATAATGTTATGAAGGCATCCTAAAATTTGATATAGTGTCAAGGCATGTGTTTGAAGGGTCATATTCAATGGGGATATTGTCTAGATTGACAATTTAACCCCTAAAGAACCAAGAGGCCATATTTGGCCTTTTCAACAATTTTTAGGAGGGCCACAAAAGTTGGGAACATTGTCAAAGTGGAAAAAGGTAAAGTGCGGGGGGTTTGTGCTGTAATTGTTAATGTTGTGCCCAAAAATGGTTTTTTTAGAATTTAATATGGTAATTTCTTAGGGGCAAAAAACATGGTGACAAATTTTGGCTTTGGGCACGCCTGGAAGGCTTCACATGGGCCAATAGGAGAGTGCCCGTAATAAAGGGTGGGCAACGGGGATGGGATGGGTTCGGTGGGCCATACCAAAGCACAACCTAGGGCATCTAGGTAGGGATAGGGGACAGCTCACCACATTATCGGCCCTCTAGCCTAGATAGAGGGAGAGGTGGGACCACCTGTGAGGTTGGCACCCCTATATATAGGATCTGTCATAACTAGTTGTAGGTTGTGTAAGAGCGGGCCTAGGATGTTCCCCCTCCACATCCCCCCCCCCTAATGTGCCTGCTCCCATGGGTCCATACACTAGTTTATAGGACATAAATATTCCACAAATATATCAAATTTTAATTTCAAATATATCAAAATATGCAAATTTCAATTTTGTACACACACACACACACACATTTGAAAACATCTACCATTTGGATTCTTAAAATTCTATGATCGTTTGTTTTATGAACGCAAACGCTATAATTGGAGCACTTCATAGTCGGCATACAACAAAGGCCCCTAGACCACATAAAATATAACCAAATCAAATGTTTTTTTTACCGGTGACATGTCTTGAACTTCACAACAATGGATATGATGTGTAGATCTACACAAAACAAATCACTATGAAACGACGGTTCCGTCAAAGTGGTTTCTTGAAGTTCATGCAACCGTCCAATCCAATGGACCATAGAGATGAACATCAATCTCAATGAACTAAATGCACACATAAAGGTGAATGTTTTTTACTAGGGTACTTGAGGAAGGTAACATCCAATGCAAAAGGTTGGAAACCAACAAATGTTTGCCACATCTCACACACCGTCCCATACACGAAAGTGTGCAATTTTTTCCTTGAAATTGCCAATTTTATGCCTGGTCCTTTAGAGGTCAATGAAATAGGAACATATATTCATGGTCATCCACTGGAACAATGGTGTCACCCCAATTGTAAGTCACAATTTTCACTAGCCATATAGTTGGAACATTTGGGCAACCAAATGCGTAGTTGTGTTTGTTCCCCTAACACAATAGTTGATGCCATTGGCACAAAATCTAAATTCCAATGGCACATGGTAGTTTATATCACAATCTCTCTTCTTTCCACCGTATGTCGGTATTGTCGTTTTGTTATTGAACCCAATGACTATCCGGTCCATTCTCAGTAGGGTTTGCATTTGTGTTTTAGGTTTTCCCAAATTATAGGCATTTTGAGTGCACTTCATATAAGAATTGGTAAGTCAACACAAGGGAATCACAACATACACTATTGGATATACAAATTTGGTTCCAAATCTTAAAATGATTTACAACATTCTTCACGAACGATTCTAGCATAGTTTCGGAGGGTTTTGTTAACATCCTTACATAATGTCCAAAGAAATCAAAACCATTTGGTTTTGAAACTACAATTTTCAAAATTTTGGACACACAAAAGTTGGTTTCAATTTCCTATTTTACATCTTAGATTCTTAAAAAATGGTTGTCATAGTGCTTCCCAAGGTTTTAGAAAGATGCTCAAACATTGAAACTTGTTATCTCATTGCCAAGCCTACAATTTCCAACATTTTGGACACAAAAAGTTGGTTCCTTTTTTTGAAAAGTTTTAATGAAAAAGACTAGCATAGTGCTTCCCAAGATTTTCTTAGGACTTTAGAAAAGTGCCAATTTTTAATTTCAATATTTTTGTTTTGGTGTTGACACAACAATTTAAAACCTTTTGGACACACAAAAGCTGGCTCTAAATCTTATTTATTTTTTGAAAAGAAAACTTCAAAATGACTCATGCAACATTTTGCAAAGTTTTAGTCTTTGTGCTGAAATTTCAAATACACATATTTTAGTCATCTAATTTTGGATGAGAAATTAATTTAAATTTTAAATGCTTTCCAAACAAACCCTATAGTAATTCCGAGGGCTTTAATAATAACCCTACATGATGCCGTAAAGATGAGAATTGGTTGTCTGAGTGCCTCAGCAAGAAGTAAGAACATTTTGTGCACAAATACCAAGCAATTTGTTCAAAATGTTTAGTTATGTTCCTCAATGTCATTCAAAATGGCCTATTGTAACCCTCAAAAGGCTTGAGTGGAGATTGAAATTTGCACCTTTGCAGCTCAAGTGTTGTGCCATATGGTTAGACAAATGGCATGGGTTTTTGACCAACCCCCTCCAAAACCACATTTGGAAAGCCCCTAAAATGGGCTTGTGGTCAATAAAAACATCAAAAGAAAAATATCCCAATATTCTAGAAATTGTTGTCTTAATGTTGAGACCAAAATTTCCATAATTTTGGATCTATATGATTTTAAATTTTTTTTCCCCAAATTCTAGCCCTTTGAGGGCCCTTCAAAAATTTAGTGGACATCCAAATGCCAAGTATGAGCCTCTTTTTTGTGTGGAGGTGGGACATGTGGTGGTGACCAACCCCTCCAAAACCAATTTTAGAATTCTTGCAAGCCCCAAAAAATGCCACTACCTTACAAAAAAACCAAAAAAAGAAAGAAAGAATTGTTTAATCAAAATTCCTAGCTTGTAGTTCAAAATTGCTAGACTCTCTATGTATGTGCTCATTTGATGCGATCTTTTTGAAGAGGTATTTTGTGCTCTAGGTACTAATGCATTGATTGCATCATCTTTCTTGGAAATTAGAAGTTACACTAAATATGCCATTTAATGTCACTATGGTAATTTTTTTGGATGACTCTTCTTATGAATAAGTGAACAAACATTGTCATGGATGGTGGATGAGTTCATCCATTGGCCCAAACCCTACCTTGTCTTGTCAGCAACTTGTGATGAAATATTGTCATGGATGATTGAAATTTGGATGAAAAATCACTTGGTAAGTGCCAGCTATTGCAACACTGTAAATCTATAACCCCCAAAATAAATAAATAAATAAATCACAAGAAATGATGACAAATAATGTTGGGTTAACATTTAGTATTGGTGGCACTAAATATCATATTTAGTGTAGTCTCCCAAAGATGAGCAAATCTTTGTTCAATACGTTAATCATATTAAACCTGGTCTTGAGAAGCCTTGTCGGCGACTCTTCCTTCATGTAGTCTAGCTAGTCGCTTAATCTTGAGGATCAATTTTGTCTCAAATCGTCGGATCTCGATTTCTCTCATGTACTCAAGTCGTTTGTTCTCAATCTCGATTGTTGCATTCTTCGCCTCAAACCAAACTTGCGTTTGATTACAATCTCATTCCCCTTTGCCACCACTTCTATGATAGGGTCGAGCTCGTATTTCCACTTCCTCTTTACACATGTGTTCTGAATTCCGCTCCCACTGGGTCTTCCACTTGCTTGAGATGGTGATCGATGTGATTGTCGAATGTTTGTTGTTGTTGCTGACTAGCGTGTGAGCCGGTTCTTAACTCCACATACTGCTCCAAATTGATCACTGGAGTAATTGTACCCCGATTCTCATCCGGGCCTAATTGTGATCCAATTTTCTCATCACTAATATTTACTATGGAATCCATCTCAGGCAATCTCAGGCATATTGAGTTGAAGCGAACCTCGGCCTATCGTGAGAGGAGATGCACTCCTCCGTATTGGAGCTTGACAAGAGCAAAAAGAGAAGTGGAAAGATGACTAAAAATCTCCAATAAGCAATACCATGAGCTCATGGTGTACTCAGTGTTTCCTAAGTTACTTTGTGTAACCTTCGTCGTTTACGAACTCCACAATTGCTTAGATGCTGCTGAAATCATTTTTCCCTTGGGGATCCAATATTTTGGGGTTTACCATCAACTCTTTGGGCTCGGCTCTCATCGATGACCATGCTTCGTTGTCTTCCCACTTCGGTGACCTCGGAGCTCTGGATGTCTTTGTGAGGGCAAGTTCAAAGTGGTGGCTGCCAATGGAGATAACTTGACAACTTTGTCGCATTGACGACCTCATGTCGATGCTGATGTTGCTGTGGCAGCGGGGACGAGTTCAGTTGGAGGGGCCTGGGAGGCGCACAAGCTCTCCCAACTCTTCCACGAGTGCCTCTTGCACAATTGGTGTTGATCTAATTGATTTGAACAGATGAAACTATGCACTCAGAATACACAACAAGCAAGCTAAACAGTTGTTCTTTATTGCATGAAACGAGTACATCGAATGTTACCTGCTCGAGCCATGTCTATCTAACTGTAATGCTATCTCAGCATCATTGTGTAAACTCTAAGTCTCAGGGAGTGCACTATTCATTAAAACCAAGCATCACGTGCGTGCACGCCCCTTATTAAAATACCCCTGTATACATTTTATTTTTGCTAAAATCAAGCAATATACTTACAAATCTCATTGCTTCAAAATACATTTCCATACATACACAAGGGTCCAAAAACAAATACAGAAATTGTATATAACATGTGTACAAATGTTTGGAAATGCAAAAATATGGCCCTATTATATGTATAATATCAAATCATGGATTTTTAGTTATAAAGTCGTTACTTAGTGGATGAAAAAACACATGATTCTTGGTCCAGGTCTGACTTGAACGCGTAAACGCGTAAATGCATACTTTACATATATTTTTCTATAGCCTCATGTATATCTACTTCTTGCTTAATAGCAATATGTCTCTTGTACGTACATTTTGTACATGCTTTTTTTAAAGAATACCCCTTTTGTGCACCCACGTGTATAAATACAGTACTTGAACAGTGCACTCCTTGGGCTCTAAGTGTAAGTAAAACAACTAAGGGCAACTTCACACACAAGTCTGAAGGCCCATGACCACGGCAAAGGAAGAGCTCTCATTGGTCGAAAAGGCGGGGACCGTCCAAGTTGACTTCACACTAGGAGGTGGAGGCCTAAAGGACCAAAGAAAAGTTCGTGGATGAAAAGTCTACATGGAGTCCTACATGGCAGACAGTGGATAAGGGTGTATGGTCTGCCGGAATTTGCGTCAAGCCCACCTCCAAGAGGTAGGCCTGACGCAAATTCCGGCAGACCATGGCAGTGAAACAACTGTAAATGGCTGTCAACATTATTTTAATATTTTTTCCAACAGTAATTTTTCCAGGACATAGTTGATAAAATGAGGCATATGGCCGTTTCTCCTACATGCCTAGAAGTTCAAGTGGTTTGAGTCTATTGTATGTGCGATTGAAGTAGACAATTTTTTTGAGCGAAATTTTTTTGGCAATTTTTTTTTTCTTCAATGGCAGGATTTTCGCAAGATGTGAGTGGATCCGAAACCCAACAATGGAGCCAAAATTCTCTTTGGATGTCGTGGAGTCAACCACAATTCGGATTGCACGGACCCTCATTAGGAAGTAGAAATTTCAACAATTTTCAATTGTTTGCTGATGAAGATGTAGAGTTGATTGGTATACAAATGCCGCAAAATGTAGAGAGCAGTACGGATGTGAGCATTAGAGGAGGAACAGAAGATACTTCTAGGGAAGATGATGATATTGACAAGAAAAAGGAAAGTAGGGTAGTAGCTACAAAATCAAAAGGAACACAAAAAAAAGCAAAAGTGGATGAAGTGGATTTGGGAGATTCGGAAGGTGAAGAAGAGGCTCCAATTAAATGGCGAGATTATAAGATTAAAACTCTCATAGCCATTCGCGGTGAGATGGAAGAGGAATTCGCCAAATCTACAAGAAAACAAAATATGTATATGTATACTAGATTGATTATTGTTAATTTCAAAAGTATAAATTGAATGAAGGTATAAAAATTCAGATACAGATTGGGCCAATTGGGTCTTTTTGAAGGCCTTGGCTTTTGCCGCCAGACCCCCCTTTCCCTCTATTGAGGACTTAGAAGAATCGATGGGCGCGGGCTTCGAACCCGGGACCTTCTCGCTATTGGTGAAGTCCTTAGAAGGTGGTATAGACGTATTTTTCCATCTCTTTTAGTTGATAGAGTTTCTAGCATATTGTACTTATTCCCATTACCTTGTATTCTACTGTATCCCATTATACTGACTTCTATTGTTGATGTAATATGAAACATGAATGAATATTTGGATTAAACTGCATGCTCGTATGGTATCCACTCTGCGTAATTTTGGAAGAACATGGTTAGTATGTAAGAAGAAATACAAAGTCTTGTTTATAGAATACAAAAATGATAAACGCTCTAATGAAATTTCAAGACATGATAGACGAGAATATCAGTACTATGAACAGATGAACATGTGGAATAGACAGCGTGCAAGTGTGGTCAATCAGATGCCAATAAATGCTTAAGAAGATGATGACCATCACAATATGCAGACCACATAACAGAATTCACCTATAAGCGCTACAAATGACAAAAAGAAGAAATTTCAATACAAAATGGAAGGGTTTCTAGAACAGATAGTTAATAATTCTTCAAATTTGATTGCATCTTTGCAAGCAACAATAGATTTACTGAAAAATATGGATGCTCATATGACAGCCTTAGTACAGAAGTTATAATTAGAGGCTCATATCAGAATCTGTATCCATATTCTTGAATTCTAGGTTAGAATTTTTTTGAAGTTTGATTTGTCATAAAGATTTAGCTATTATTATATACATATTTGTAGCTTCTATCAATAAATCTTTGTCTTTTTTATTTTCTTTTATCAAGAAAATTTCAGTATCTATATCAACTACTTCTGCTCTTCTTCTATTATTTTTTGTGATACTAATATTTTTGACCTCACCTATAGCTGCTAGTTCAGCCTTCATTTCTTATCCTTCTCTCAATGATCTATTATCTATACGTCTACTCAATTCTCTTTCAGCTTCTTCTATCCATTCTATATCAAATTTGTCTTTTCCAATAATACACATATTGTGTAGTACAATATATGTAGCCACTACATCAGCCATATGCCGTAATAGTATATCAAATCTTCTCATAATGATTCTCCATCTTCCTTTCAAGATTCCGAAAGCACGTTCTACACACATGCGGGTGGAACTTTGAATAAAATTCCAATTTGCTTTTAAACCTTCTAATCCTTATGCACATCCTTTGAATGGACTGTAAATCCACGGTCGCACTGGATATGCGCAATCTCCAATCAACTTGTAAGGTAAGAATATATCTTTAATGCAATCTCTTCCAACTTTTGTCAATTGAAATAATGTCCAATCATGCATACTTCTTGCCCATCCAAATTTGTAATCCCAAAATACACATCTCGTATCTACTATACCTTGTAATAAAGCCGAATGAAATGATTTTCTACAATAATAATCATCTCCTCCAATTACAGGTGCAAGAATTGGAATGTGAGACCCATCGATTGCTCCAATAATGTGAGGAATTCCATGAAGAGCCTCAAATTCCTGGGCTAGAACCCTAAACCGAGCTGGACTTGGAAATTGCACAAAAGTCCCTTGCAAATGAACTCTAACCAATCTACAAAAATTTCGAACTATTTTTTAAATTGCACTTTCGGCCATCCCATATACCTCTCCTACGGTACACAAGGTATTTCCAGTCCGAGGCCTTTGTAATGACATTGCAATTCTACTCTCAACTGAAATTGTCTCTCTCATTTGTGTATTCTTCCTTTGCAAATACGGACCTAACCTCTCACAAAGAAACTTGAATGTATTGTGACATACACGAGTTCTTTGTTTAAACATTTTTCCGTAAATGAACCCAATAACAACCTATCCGTAAACCCTACATTTCTTTCAAATGCCCACACACTACGATCGCTCATCTTCATATCCTCAAAGCAAATGCTCAAAATCAGGGCATTTTCCCATTCTCCATTGAGTGCCAATGCTTGCATATCAAGCACATGTTGCATAATCATGTGCAAACACCAATATAAAGCTAATGCAACAAGAATCCTTCTTCTTCTCTCAATGTGATCCTTCGTGCTCTCTTTCCTTCCTCACCGATGTAAAACTCGAAAAAAAGAGTGAGAAAAGAAAGAATGAAGATATGTAACTAGTGAGGTAGGGTTGCCCCTCTTTTCTCACTAATAAAATATGCAACGGTCCCTCAACATGGTCCATTCTCACTTCACACTATGTTTGAGGACCCGATGTGAGCCCAAAATGGTGCCCACATGTGGTGATTAACCCTTCGAAACCAATTTTAGTTTGACTTTGATGTGTTATGATTATTCACAAAACATAAAAAGAGTGAAGTGTGGTGTGGATTTAAGTTTAGGCATTAGGTGGTGTTGTGTGATTATTTCAAGGTTTGATTTCAATAAGATAATGCCTTGATTATGTGAGTAGGGGGTAAGGTGAGGCAAGGTGAGCTCCGCGGGTTAAATGCCCACATTAGGATCCACCTTGTTGGTTTAGGAAGGAGGAGGCTTTGTGGATGGGGATTAGTCCCTACTTTGAAGGAGAAGGTTAAGAGGTTGTGATTGGAGGTGCTAATCCTCTCACCCTATCCTTGCCTCACTCTCCCTCTCTCCCTCTTCACTACTTAAGGTGCCTCTCTCTCATTTTTCCTCTCTCTTTTTCTCTCTTCAAGTTTGTGCACTCCTCCCCTCTCTTGGGTGTGGAGGTGTGTAGGAGCATAATTAGAAGTGTGGTTGTAGGTAGAAGGATACTTGTAGTTGGAATTTAACTCAAAGGAGAGTTACCCATTAAGTTTAGTTTTTAATGATTAGGGAGTTGCAAGTTA
The DNA here is from genome assembly GCA_950295325.1 of Polytrichum commune. Taxonomy (NCBI): domain Eukaryota; kingdom Viridiplantae; phylum Streptophyta; class Polytrichopsida; order Polytrichales; family Polytrichaceae; genus Polytrichum; species Polytrichum commune. The sequence goes on from OX485806.1 coordinate 18,956,200, forward strand.
ATTAGTTGAAGATAGTTTAGTCTAGTTTAGTCTAGTTTGATTGTGCTACATTATGATTAATTGGGTGCTTGAGCCAAGCATATAAGAGGAAGAAGGCTAAGACCACCCCCTGGACCGAACTCGGATTGCTGGACCCCCTGGACCGAACTCGGACTGCTGGACCCCCCTGGACCGAACTCGGACTGCTGGACTACCTGGACCGAACTCGAACTGCTGGACCCCCTGGACCGAACTCGGACTGCTGGACTACCTGGACTGAACTCGGATTGCTGGACTACCTGGACCGAACTCGAACTGCTGGACCCCCTGGACCGAACTCGGACTGCTGGACTACCTGGACTGAACTTGGACTGCTGGACCCCCTGGACCGAACCTAGACTGCTGGACCTGGAGCTAATTAGCCGAGACTAAAATTAACCAGCCGAGGCCTGCATCCCGGTAATTAGCTAGAGCCTAGCATAGGTAGTGGAATTGCCCAATTAGTCATAAGCACAATATACTATTTTAGAGTAGGTTGGTTGTGAATGAGTGTTACACTCATTAGATTAGGAAGGGTGATGTGTGGAGTTACAAGTGATTGTATTGAGACGTTGACTCTTGAGAAAAGTGTTTCTTAACACTTGCATTCTTTTGGTCACAATAAGATCACGTGTGCAATAAATGGAGAATGTGGAGGATCCTAGCAAGGGCAAGATAAAGGAAGTAAAAATCAAGAAGGCTAGAGGGATCTCTTTAAGGGCATGTGTGGCCAAGGCCACGGGTTGGACCCTTGAGAAATCAAATTCCACTACGAGCAACGATGCTCACAATAATAAAGCAAGTTGAGTTAAGATGAAGTTAGTACCTTGGACATGAGAGCCACATAGCAATTCACATTATGGTATTAGGAATTGAATGTGATTCTCAAAGCCATCACCCGGACTAGGACGCTTAAGGGTGGTGGGTTTGGCCTCACACCCGACCCAACACAAAGTGGGTAGCCCATCACCCTTGGTACGGCCTTTGGATGATAGTCAAGGGTCCTCACCATTCCGTGGTCATGGCCCTTGGTTCGTGTGTGAAGTGGCCCTAACTATCAATTCTGTAATGTGTGAGGTTATGTCTGTGCGTAGGTTGTGTGTGGAAGATCCTAGAAGGACGTTCGGAGAAGCCTCCAGAAACAGAAGGAGGAAGAATGCTGACGTGGCAGTTACTAGTAACTAAGTCCTAATTAATTACAACTAACTAATAATTGGCAACGGGAATCGACGAAGCACACGACTTGATTGGAGACTAGAACTCGTCGTGGTAAGTGTGATCTGTCGATGGGTAATCATGTTCTTCGAAGGGAACCACATCTCTAGCATAAGGAAACAGTTCAGTGCACTTTGATTCTAGTATATTGATATCGAAACAATCTAGTCTATAGAGCGTAGTTTATAGTTCAACAAATCGATACAATATTGCAACACATTGATTATTGATCCTCGATCTCTCCATACAATCTAAAAATCAACACACTTTCTTCAAGATACACACATGATGACTATCTTGTAATCCCCCCATGGATGTTAACTCTTCCGTATGTGGGTGTATTTGCGAAGTGTCTGGAAAGTGTATCAGCAGGTTAGTATCAAAGTGCGAATCAAGTTCAGCAAACCAAAGCGCATAGTACATCAGATTGTTTAATGAAGGGACACTTCAACAAGTGTATGCAAAGTATAGTCGAAGCACCTTCTCCTAATTAGGTTTCCATCATGAATCTATAGGGTGCCATAATTTCGATAAGGTTGGAACCAATAGTGCAATGACACATGTCCTTGTTTTGAATTCTAAAGTGAGGAGGAATGAGGAGTTTTGATAGACTCTAGACATTGGTAATATGTTTGGGCCAACTTTGGCTTCAAAAATTCACAAAAATTTCAATTTAAGGAATAAAATTTACCGAAAATGTACAATCCTCTCGATTGCTATCTTCCTACACATGACAAATTTGCACCACCTTATATTTTGCTAGATCTGGCGCAAAATCTCTTAAGTGACCGGTTATGGGCGCCTCTACTCTATATGCAAGACTTTGAGTGAGTGCCAAGCATGGTTGACTGCCAAAAAAAAATCTCCTTTATGTGTGTTAATTTCAACCAACCTACATGTGACACCTCGCAGATGGTATGGTTTGATGTTAGTTAACCCTCCTCTTCCCCAGTTGCCCCCCCATGTGTTAACTTAGCAATAACAAGATCCAATTATCAATGTTGAAATTATCATATAGGTTATAGATACCACCAACCTACTTGATGATGGTAGTTTAGTGGAATGTTGAAAGAAAACTAGGCAATGGTGCGAAGTGGGGTAAGTTATCAACAATGTTACCTAAAGTCAAGTCTCGTGGTGCAAACCTTGCCTAAAGTGTTTAGGGTATTTAGTTGCCATTTAGTATCTCTCATTATTTCAACTTACACAATGCTAGAATATAACTTTTTCCCCAATTAGCTTGTCAATGTTCTATAATGTCCAACAACCTATTTAACCTTTGCCGGTAGAATTCAATCTAAAACGTAAAACATTATAGCATTGTAGCATTTCTATAACAACACAATTGTATCATTAAAATATTCAATTTTCTAATAGGTTAAGTACATTCTAGTTATTTTATAACATGAAATGACTCTTTAATTCATAAAAATTATAAACCAAAGCCAAGATTCACAAAGCCTTAAAAGAATATGTAGCATGTTTCAAAGAATACCACAGTAAGGTGAAAATTAGCTACAGTATCTTTATTTGAGAATTTCATTTAAAAAAAATATGCAATATATTGCCTAGTTGAAATCTTAGACCTATAGAACTTGCAAATGCAATAAAACCCTCAAAATTTGAAGATTTTCAAATGTGTAGATTAAAATAGAAATCAAACTTCACAAATATCATTTCATTAGTTGAGGTCAGAAACAATTGAAGTCATCTTCAACATGGAATTCAAGTTTGACCGCCAAAAAATTCCCAGGGGGGTTCCTCAAGCAATAAGGGTTAACTACGAGCACAAACACAACCACAACCACCTTTGTAATGTAAGGAGCACTTGAGTGGACCAATCCTTTCAAATGATGGAACTCACCAAATGTGCACAATCTGGGGAAATATGCAATCAGTGACTTCTTTAAATGTATCAACTTCTCACTTTTCCTTACCAAGATGATAAAGTGGTTTGTCATTAATTGAGTAGGTCCTCCCCTCAAACAAATTGTAATACTGAGAAAATTTCTTAGTTTGACATAATATCGCTTGCACATAATTGCTAACCACGCGATCAACCAAATCACCAGAAAAAAGTTAAAATTCCCTATCTCTTCTCAATCTCCCTACATTTGCTAAGCTCTTCAACCATCAGAAGTTGTGAAACATTCAGGTCCACAACCATCAGAAATCCTAAAGCTGAAAATATAAGAACGCAATCATGGGGTGAGCCAAAACCAGCATGGGGTGGTTCCATTCCATAAACTAGTGATGTTCAAGTTTCTTGAAATCGATCTATATGTTGGATTCAATCTACTTGGATTCAATCTACTAGACTTCTCAAGCATCCTCCATGTTCAAGTCATGCTGACTTCTTCTATTTGCATTCAGGACTTCCTTAACCCCTAACCGCTCAAGCCCTTAAAAGATTAGATTTTAATCCTGACATACATATCGAAAGTTAAATTACATGTATATGTATCTCTACCAAAAAAATTAGGGAAAATCCATTCATATCTCCTGAGTCAGATTAGTGTCAGAAAATTGACTTTCATTGTCGGCCAACATGAAAAACATAAAAACAAAAACTTCAAAACATGGCCTCTTTTGGAGTGGTGATCATTTTTCCTTTGAGGGTTTGCCCAAGTGATGTCAACACTCTTTCAGTACACTTGATCTCAAAATCTGCTCTGCACATATGCTTTACCATATTTCCAGAATAAACAAACGTAAGAAAAACCATACATCATAAACCTTTGCATGCATGAATAATGATCATAAAGTTCATCAATACAAGAAACTCCACAACCTACTAACTCGAAATGTTCTTCTACTGGAAATCTTGGTGCGAGGTAGCTCCACAGTGTGCACCCAGAGAGCTTCCCAGCTCTTTGTTTTGGGTCCTGGTGGCCTTTTCAGGTTTTTTTGGCAATGGAATAAAGTATTTCATTTGTCTCACCTAAAAAAACAAGAAAAAACGACCTCCAGCAAAGAAACAAACTAACAAACAAAACAGAATTGGAAATACCAGAATATGTGGAAACAGACAGGAAATAAATACAGGGAAATGTTTTGCAATAATTCTGTCAACTTCTAGGATCATGTGTACAGGAGAATAGTGATCTCCAAGTAGGTTAGTCACCTAAAGGCAGGCTCAGGAGTGAGAGGAACAACTGGGATGCACAATTTAGTTCGCGATTTGGTTCATGATTCTTAATTCTCAGCAACCTTAATGTACTAGGTTAATCAATAGCTAAGCATATTGTCATGACCTCATATTCCACAGAATGCTTTGCACAGTCGAGACCACAGTGTCATCTCCACCTCAAAAAATTGCATGCCTTTCTGTTGGATGTCAAAACAAATCAATGCTGATGAATCAATGTGCATCCTCACAGGACTCTGCAAGAAATGAGTATTACTTTATTCACATCAATAAATGCAGAGATGAGGTGATCTGGAAATCTAATATGCACATTTTTACAGGAGCACTCTAGAAGCTAAAGGTCAGCAATAAATCACCACCTACTGTATCCAATTGGAAAGAGAAAAGAAAATTTGTACACATTTGTGTGTGAATCAGGTTCAAAATGAAGTACAACAATTTGTGCCAAAAGAGAGCCTCGAAAAGTGCAGGACTGATCTGAATGTCAAACTTCTGGAATTGGTCCCTTGAAGTCTGAAAGAAACCATATCCATTTGCACAGGGCAACACAGAAAGCAAGATTCACTTCTTCTTTTTTCTTAATTATATGAGACAAGTGAAACCTTGCCAGTTCCTCTCGAAAGAAATTGGGTCTCCAAGAACAATGGACCTCAAAGACACCTAGCCTGGGTAATCAAATGGATCAAAATGAGGCCTGACCACTCATAGTTGATGGCAAATGACTAAGGTAGATGTACCTATCTGGACACCCATGTTTGAGTGATATGTGATTAAGTGTGGAGCTAAGAACGGGCACCAAAACACCATGCATTTAAATGAGATTGGACTAGATGCTCAAAATATGCTAACTCTAGGCTTGATACACAACAAAATTGGAGGGACCCATATGGCTGTGATGAGCACAAGAATATTCACTTTGACAATGAATAAGATATTCATATGAGCTCCAAAAATTATGAGGCAAATGGCTACGGACACAATGTGCGTTTTGCTAATGTCTTGCACTAATCACATATTTCATATCCTATGAGAAGTGGGTGCAGAGAGAAAAGTATTGGAAGAACACACGTCTACCTTATACAATTGTTGCAGTATATCGTTGTGGAGCCATCCAAACAGTTAAATCCATTCCCTTCTTCCAGAGACTGCTGAAGAAAAAGCTGGGCAAATACACTCTTTCTTCTCCTTTAGTGTGGGTCCCATTACTTTGAACTGATTCTTAACAGAACCAATCATGTTGTATCCAAACACTTAGAAGCTAGTCATTCTTTGACAACCAGTTTGAAACCCCAATGCTTGAGTGACACATACCCCACCCACATTCCTCAAGTACCCACACTGAAGAGAAGTAAAAGGGTAGTCAGAATTGCCAAAGTGCTAGCAATGGATCTATGCTTCTAAAATACCGAGTTAATACAGACCCATCGCCACAGAGGCGAATTGCATTGTATATTAAGCCATCCAGATTGAAATTGTTGAAAGCTTTCGTCTCAGATCATCTGAGATGCAGTAAACAGCCATGGCACACACGACACCAAGATGTCTCAGTGAAGACATTAAAGAAAAAGAAAAAAGAAAGAAGGAACATCAGTGTTTTACACTACAGCACAGCATTGAATCAATGCCTACCAAACAAGAGTTAAGGTTTGCAATTTTGATATTTTGTGCGTATATTTTATGGTTGCAAACCATAAAAGGTTGAATTATGAAATGTATTATTGTCAGATGCATTATAAGCCAAACATTGAGTTAGCACTGACAAGATATCGAACCCTGAAGGGTGTGTATCATGAACACTCTTAACATCTAATCCTGGTCACTTGCATTAGGAGATGAGGATTTGATCCGGTTGGACTACTGTTGACAATGATCAAAATAGCTCCACCAATCAGCTGCTGTGCCCACGTTGCAATAAATTTATGTTCAGCATCATCTTAACCTCACCATGCAAGAGACAATCACAAGTGTCCTTCCAGGTATGAAACCCATCAGTTCAAAATTAAGAGACTATCCTGAGTCTGTTGGTTTTTGATGGTTCCAACTGCATGTGCATAAAACCTGGACAAATTTACAAGTCACAGGTTGTAGGTTGTAATATTGAGTTATGCTTCATTACAAACAAAAAATCTCTCCAAAAATGAGTTTGAGATTGCTTACCCTGCAAATGCACTATGACGCACAACTTACCTCAACTGAATTTATTCGAATCTTCCTTTTACACTTATAACCTCGGCATGAGCGACTCATTGAGTCTCACTATGTCCTCTCCACCTAATGGATCTGATCAAACAGAACCATTGATAAGGCTATAGGAAATACTACTTTTACACCACTCGCACATAGCGAACGTCGGACGTTTCGGAATGTCAAGGACCCTCCCGCAAGTTGGGGAGCCATCTTTTTGTGGACTTTAACGTCGGACGACCAAAAATGTTCGACATCCGATCGCAGTGTTCTACAAAGTTGTCGAACTCTTTGGAAATGTCGGCGGTTCGCGATTGATGACAACTTTATGGGTTTCTCATCCTCGTGTATGAGTCATAACTTTCTACCGGAACACTTTACCCGAACGTTGGAAGATTCGGAATGTTCGATGCCTCAAAAACTTTTTGCACTCGCACACGCGAGGCTACTTTTGAAACGTCCGACGTTCGGCATGTGCGAGCGGTGTATTACTTACTGATGATGCGTCAGTATTATTTTGATGTCCAGCCATGGAAACTTTCACCAAGTAGACACAATCAAAGAATAAGCCTTTCATAAGTTCCCTCGTTATGACTGCTGCAGTTGCAATTGATCTCATCAACAATCTTGAATCATCAGCAGCTAACTCATCACACTTTATTCCCTCACCAGAACATTTCAACCAGGATGCCTTTCCAAATATAAGCCCATCTCCTGCACCTAACCTTCAAAGTTCACCCTAACCTCATGAGTCATGATCACCTGGGTCCTGCAACAACCCATTCTAGGTACCCGCCATCTTATAATTCGATAAGAATCTAAATATTTTTCCAACTTTAACCCTACAAACGCACCTGTCAGACATCCCCTTACGAATAGGTCAACAACCCCAATTCAAGAAATTATTCTCAACAACCTTGGAATCATCTCTCGGCGAAACCAATTTTATCTGGTAGCAGCAGGTCGAGTCAATCATCAGACGCCCTAAGATTAATAACAACCTCCTGACACAAGAGATGCTCTTCGAACAACAACATTGACTTTAACGACCCCAATTCAAACATGCGATGCCCTTTAATTAGCTGCAAGGCTGGATGATTCAGAACAATTCGTCGACGGTTTCCCTCGTAACCTAATTAGGTTAACTCACCTCCCTCATGACAGGAACCCGGCAATGAAGTCAGCCATTCTCACCAGAATCCTGTAAGTTCTGTGCACAGACTGCAACTTCGAGTTCTGCAAGAATTCGCTCACAATCAGAAGTATCAAGCTAACGGCTTCCGATATTCAACGAGCATGCCAATTCGAATTTGTGATCCGGCCATTCGGAGAAGCCTGGTTGCTGGAGGTGCCAAGTGGCGGATGGGACAAGACTCGCTCATGGCGGGTGAGCTGACGCCGGCGGCAAACGCGGCAGCAGCAGCGGCAGAGGCAGCGGCAGGGGCTCGACGGTACGGATAACGAAAGTTGCTAAATTGGATGTGCTACAGTGGCCAACGCTTGCTTGGTCTCTCGATGTTTTAAAAAAATGTTAAGACTTTAAATATCCAAGCCTTGGTTCTTAATGCATTTTGGCGTTGGCTTTTGGCCTTCTATCTTAATAGAAAATACAAGAAAGTTCAAAGTCATGAATCATGTCATGTTCTTATTGACAATTGAGGTTTGGATATTTGGATGATAAACTTGAGGGCGCTAGAGTAAGAGCAGTCGTTCCTAGATCTGCATCTGCATCCGGGAATGAAAGTGGCTTCCGTTTAGGATGCAGATGCAAACCCAAGCAAAATTGCGACTCATCTTGCATTGTTTTCTTCACTAACTTTTGAATTTCCTCTAAAATGAACGGTAATTGTTTGAAGTCATGAACGTCAACTGGTGATTTCTCAAACTCGTCCGGTTCATTTGTGATGGTTAATTTTCTGAAGTCTCAAACCTCGACCGCTTATTTCTCAAACTCGTCATGTTCATACGTAACTAGTAATTTTCCTGAAGACCCCAAGCAAAATTGCGACTCATCTTGCATTGTTTTCTTCACTAACTTTTGAATTTCCTCTAAAATGAACGGTAATTTTTTGAAGTCATGAACGTCAACTGGTGATTTCTCAAACTCGTCCGGTTCATTTGTGATGGTTAATTTTCTGAAGTCTCAAACCTCGACCGCTTATTTCTCAAACTCGTCATGTTCATACATAACTAGTATTTTTCCTGAAGACCCTAAATGTCAACTAGTTATTTCTCAAACACATCCAGTTCGTCTGTAACTAGTATTTTTTCCTAAAGACCCTAAACCTCAATCAATTATTTCTCAAACACGTCCGGTTCATGCAGATTTACCTAACAATCACTAGGAAGGTGAACTATTGACTCGTCTCTTCTGAAAAGCTGCAATAATGTCTCTTGTCCTATATGATAGAAGGCTCCATGCATATCTTGACCATATGCAAGGAGTTCAACGGTTCCTATAAACAATCTCATCCAATTCTATATTATGCACTAGTGAGTGGGCCACTTCCCTGCATACGCATCTGCATTGCGGATGCAAAAGTGCATTTGCAAATGCAAATGCAAGGTGATTGGCCTTGCCCTTAAACCCCTCTTTAATGAGCTCGTTTAGGGGGTGTCATAAGGTAGACAAGGCTCGTGTGGATACTTCCCAGGCAGGATAAATACCCCCAACGAGCTTTGACAATCTCAATATTGTGGGTGTCAAGGCAACGGACATTTGTCCAGTCCACAATGCTGAAATTGTTTGTCCTAGCACTACGCATTGCAACCACATGAGGCAAGATGATTGAGTTCAAAATCAAACTTCAACAACATATGCACACTACTACACCCTTTGTGCAAAAAAATATTTTTGAAGGTGTTGTTGGAAGTGAGTCCAACCCACAATTCAAGGAACATATTATTCACAAAGTAAAGGACTGCACAAATAAGTAGCCACACATTGTGGCACTATGTACTTCTTGAAAATGCCAATTGTTTTTTAACCATGAATACAAAGAATAAGGTTTGGTGCCATGTACCCTACACATAAAATAACAAAAGTAATAAACATGAAAAAATCTTTTCACGTACAAGGGAAGGGGCAAAGAATGTTGGCACCCTAAAATAGAAGCATGAGCCCAAAGTGGAGAATGAAAACCTAGCCATGTCAAAAGAATGAATGGTCAAGGACAAAAATATGACACCAAGCATCATAGGTATGCATGTCCAGTACGTGGACACCAAAAATCACCTTGAAAGTAGACCAAAATAAAATGATGATTGCATATTGACATTGGAAAACACCAAGCATGTGAAATATATGATAACAACACCAAGTACCTTTTATGATAAAGAGAAATCGATGGTATGTGGTAAATGAGTGGATGGAATGGCATAAAACTCCAAGAAAACAAGATAGTTGAGAGAACAAAATCATGAAGGTTGGGAGACTCTATGAGGTTGGGGGGGGGGGGGGGGGGGGGGAGGGGGGTCCCCACAGTGTGTTTGGATGCAAACAATAGGGGCAAACATTATTCACACAACTCCAAAATGCCATATGGCGGCATGTAAGCAAGGCCAATCTTATTTATTTAATGTTACAATCAATTTGTGGCCACATAAACCATCATTGGTGGACATTAGAACATCCATCAACACAAAAAATCACGATGTGTGAATGAGCACATTTGTGCTTGAGTTGTGGACATTATGCCATGTTAAGGACATGTATGAAGTTGCTTAGTTAGAATTATTTCTCCAAGATTGGATTATTTTTGAGCCGTCATTGATTTAGAGTGCTTAATTTTTCTTTTTAATTCAATCACAATTGCACAACCGTCCACACTAGTGGCTTTCTATCTAAATCCTTACGCGAGCTCAGTTGCGGGGATGTGGTGGAATTGCAATGGCTACAAACTTTCATTGGTCACATGATCAAGTATGGATAGTTAATTAGCTTTGGCTCTCATTCTTGAATTGGTGTAATTCATCCCAATCAATTTAAGTTGGGCGCATGTATTGTGAAAATTGGTAAACCACTAGGCATTGACCTAATCCTCCCTCAAATTGGCCTTTGATGGCCCTCTTATATACTCGGAGATCCATATGGGGTGGAAATGGGCATGAGGAAGGCACCACGTGGCCAGTCTTAATAGCACAACTATTATCTTGCCCGACAGAGTGCCCCCAAACGGTTCCATAGTTGAACACTAGAGATCTCAAGACTACCGCACTACGACCCTACGATTTCCCACAACATTCGCCACGTACCGAGCCCAACCATCTGCAGTATTCAGTCATATGTCGTAGCCATGAACAATGCTCAACCTAAGCCAAGCTCAAATTTGGGAGGAAGCCCAATATGATTGAAAAATAGTTCCTTTCGATACTTGGACCCACAATGAAGCTCAAAAGAGATGAACATAGCTATATTCTAGAGTGAGTCTCTTGTACTACGGGCTCAATCGTACACAATGCATCTCCTTGCTTGTTGTATTGTATTGCTCAACACAACATGGATACCCATTTGTGATAAGCATGAAATATGAAGGAAACTAGCTTTTCTTTTTCTTTTTCTTTTTTTTTGTGTGTGTGTGTCGTGGTTGCTTCAAGCCTGGTCTTGTGTTTCATGTAAATGCTGTTTGGATTTTGTGTCTTGTCTCTAGACCTGGTCTCCATAAGCACGGGTCATGGGCTTTATGGCATGTAAGTAGGCCTGGTCTTATTTTACCTCTACCAGCCTCTGCAGTTGTCGGAGTCCGTTACTTTCAAACAAATAATGAATGCCATTTGCGTTTTTATTCTATTTAGTACCCAACAGAGTCTATCATTGCACCACAACAATGCCTTGAACGAGTCTACAATTTCAACATGCAAAGGAGTTGTGGCTCGTGAGTTTCGCATCTCGCGGAAACACGGCATGCCTTGTTGTTTTTAACTCACTAAATAGAACATTCATAGCCACACTATTACATTTATTAATATGAATCTTTAGCACGGGTCGAAAGCGGTGTGCCTTGCCTCCGTGATGGTCCACGTGCACCACGGTTCTCATGCCTACTTCTATCATTGGCACTTTGTCATTGCAAGACACTTAACATGGATTGACGATGAATACCTTAAACTCGCCACTCCCTTGATCAAACCAATAGTGTGGTGAGGTATGTGGGTGTTAATCGGTTCGTTTTTCAAATTTTCGCCAACCTCTGCTGATTATATTTACACAACAAACTTGTGTTGCAATAGCAAATCTACAATGAAGCATCAACAAAATTGGATTTCCCCTCATTTAGTTATGGTTGTCGGAAGTGCATGGTATGTTGATTTCTTAATCGAACACATAAGTCCTCCCGCTTATGTTCATTGTTGATTGTGTAGCAGAGCCCAACATTTTCCTTTTTAATTGCACCCATACCCAGACCATGCCCATCTGCAGTGACCTATGCCCACCCATGCCCACCCATAGCATGACATGTGCACACCCATGCCCACCCATGCCCACACATAGCATGACATGTGCCCACCCATGCCCACCCATGCCCACACATAGCATGACATGTGCCCACCCATGCCCACCCATGTCCACCCATGCTATTCAAATTGCGCCCATGTATTCAAAAATTGTGTAATGTGTAATGTGTAATTGTGTAATGTGTCTTGTATGATTGTGTAATTGTGCCCCACCCATGCCCATCCATTATAATATCAAACCCATGCCCACCCATGAACAATAATATCGCAGTCATGCCCACCCATGCCCACCCATGAACAATAATATCGCAGCCATACCCACCCATGCCCACCCATGAACAATAATATTGCACCCATGCCCACCCAAAACCCATGGGCATGGGTGGGTATGGTCATGGGCATGGGTATGGGCACCCAATGTAGGGCTCTGTTGTGTAGTTAATCAAACTTAGATACATAGTCCAATCTCTTTGAAACATGTGCCTTTATGGTGTTTGTTTTTTGATCTTCACCTACTCACATACCAATCAAATATAGGTGTCCGATTAAGAAAAGAAACCAAATAACACTTGCACACCTTAAGAGCAAGCCCAGTCGTTCCTGGATCTGCATTTGCATATGGGAATGAAAAGTGGCCTCCATCCAGGACGCAGGTGCAGACCCAAGCAAAACTGCCACTCATTCTGCATTGCTTTCATCAAAATTTCCTCTAAAATGATTTGTAGTTTTTTGAAGTCATGAACTTCAACCGGTTAGTTCTCAAACTCATTTGTGCTTCATGTGTAACTAGTATTTTTTTCCTGGTTTACCCTAAACTAAAACTGGTTATTTTCAAGCTCATCCATGCTTCATGCATAACTATAATTATTTCATGGGTTACCCTAAACCTCAACCGGTTATTTCTCAAGCTCGTCCGTAATGTGCAAGTGAATATAATTATCTCATGGTTTACCCTAAACCTCAACCGGTTATTTCTCAAACTCATCCGCAATTTGCACGTGAATATAGTTATCTCCTAGTTTACCCTAAACCTCAACCGGTTATTTCTCAAACTCATCCGTAATGTGCACGTGAATATAATTATCTCCTAGTTTACCCTAAACCTCAACCGGTTATTTCTCAAACTCATCCGTAATGTGCACGTGAATATAATTATCTCTTGGTTTACCCTAAACCTCAACCAGTTATTTCTCAAACTCATCCCTAATTTTGCGCGTAACTAGAATTATCTCTTGGTTTACCCTAAACCTCATCATTCACTAGGACCCTACCATATTGAGTTGTCTTTAGTTAAAAGCCGCCATGAAGTTGTTTGTCCTTAGCTGATAGCAGGCTCCCTGCATATCTCGACGAAATGCAGAGAGTTCTGCACTTCGTGTATTATTTTACATCCAATTTTAGCAAATAGTAGGGTGACTGGGCCAGTATCCTGCATCTGCATCCGCATCACGGATGAAAAAAACGCAAATGCAGATGCATGTGCAGGGTCACTGGGCTTGCCCTAATAGAAACTTCCAAGTTTGTAACGAAATCATTAATTGCCAAGTCAATTGATTCATTGCCTAGACATTTGGTGTCATGACATGTACCAATAAGTGAGACTTGCTCAAGGGCATATTTTCTTCTTTGTCTTCTTCTTTAACCCTACTTGCTTTTGGCATGTTCATATTAATTGTGTGTTATCTCTTTATATTGGATGACATGAAATATTTATCAAACTCTTTTCAATTAACCTTCATGGGCGTCAAAATGAATAACCTTACAAGACAAATTGAGCTATCATTATCCAGCAAAAAGTCACATCACAATCCATATTCACGTCATATAATTTCAAAATACCATATTCATTAGAAGCCCAAATCAACTCCAAAAGCATTTAGGGGTTGATTAGCTACACATAGTTGTTGGTTTAGTGTAGCCAATGCATCAAGATCAATCATTGTTGCCACTTGAATAACAATACGTAGTGCTTATTCCTCAACAAATGGAAGCTACATGATAAACAAACACCGATGACCCAATCCACATGGGGTATGTATTATAACTATACAACTCAACCCACCTACCACAAAGCATACAACAAACCCTATCTTTTACCGAGAAACTCTTGAACATGGTAGGGCCAACATGCACATATTCATGTCAATTAGATTACCAATGTTTATTTATTTACTATCACATAGTGACCCCTTAACTAGTATATAAGAAAAGTTTGGATTTTTTGACCTATTCCGAACTAAATTGATATCACACACATGCTTTAATATCTCCACTATGGTGCCAAATGTTTGCACATGTATCATGCCCACAATCTTTTAACATACAATCATCTACATTATGGCTACATGATGAGTACAAATAACAACACTTGAAGCACGATTGTTCACATTTCCCAAACATGCTTATTAGTACTACTTCCTTGTTTGCATCTTGTGTCACATACAAAGTAAACTCTTATCAATCAACAACACATGGGATCTCCCACATTGAGGGCCACTTCACACATGACCCAAGAGTTGTGACCTTGTAATGATGAGGACCCTTGACTCTCATCCAAACGCCGTACCATGGGTGTTGGAAAGCCGTTCTATGTAGTCATGGGCCCTCAAGCATAGTGTGAAGTGAGAATGGGCCATGTTGCGGGACCATTGCACATTTTGTTGGCGGAAAAAGAGGGGAGGTTTTGGTTTCATATAATATGTCTCAAACTCTACCAATTTAAGAGAATTACTTGGTGGTGTTTGTCTATCCTGGAATCTATCTTGGAATATGTTATGGAATGTGCCCTCCAACCTGTCCTGAAATCTGACTTGCTGGAAAAAATATTAAAAGGTCACTGTATCTCGGAATTTGCGTCAGGCCCACGCGCCTTGGAAGTGGGCCTGACAAAAATTCCAGGAGACCATGAAACCTTATCCATAATCCGCCACGTAAGACTTCATGTAGACTTTTCATCCATGAAATCTTCTTTGGGCCTTTAGACCTTCACCTTCGTGTGTGAAGTGAACTTGGACGGTCTCCGCCCTTTCGACCAATGAGAGCCGTTAGATTGCAATGGTCACAGGCCTTCAGTCTTGTGTGTGAAGTGGCCCTGATATCCACCTGCACTAATAACTCAAGAATTCTAAGTACTAGTATTTGATTTCAAAACACAAGGAAACATGCACCCGTGTTTGCAACAATTTTTTTTGCACTGCAGTGGATGAAGAAAGAGTAGTGCTAATAATGAATGCTATGGAAGCTACAGATCAGAGTCCGGAGAGATTCTTGGGCACGAACGGTCAAAATCTTAGGGCCACTTCACACACGAGCCAAGAGCCGTGACCATGAAATTGTGAGAGTCCAAAAGAAAGTGTTCAAAGACCATCCCAAGACACCTCCAAAATCATGTAGTGCGGTCACGGACCCTCAAGTGTAGTGTGAAGTCATATGTGACCGGGCCCTTAACCAAATGCTAGTTCAATGAATGTCTATTCATGCAGGTCCTCACACTTGATAAAATAGAATAAATCAACGGTTGTGAGTGTTCAGAGCGCCATGGTCTCCCGGTTTTGCGTTAGGCCTACCTCCAAGACGTGGTTTGTGAAAATAACCCAAGTGACCATGAAACATGATCCATTTGATGCCATGTAGGAATCCATGTAGACTTTACATCCATCTTGCATTCAAATACTCCATTGGTCCCTCAAGCGTAGTGTGAAGTGAACTTGGACCGGCTCCGCCTTTTCCACCAATGAGAGTGCTTGAAGTGTAATGGTCATGGGCTCTCAGTCTCGTGTGTGAAGTGGCCCTTAGTGTTTCCAAGCCCAATTGGTCACATGTGGTGATGTCTCGGGTTTTCTTTTATTAACTCGAGGTATATTCCATAGATTCCTCACAAACGATGGGTCACCTTCGTGAAGTCTTGAACTTCAACCGATTATTTCTCAAACTCTACCGGCAGCGGTGATTTTTCACAAGGTCCCTAACATGTCCAAGGACATGTTCATTAAAAAAACATTTCTAGTGGACGGGTTCTTAGAAAATGAACCGGTTTTTGGACGTTTCAAATTCACTTTGGACAGGTTCTAAAAATAACAATTATTTTGATAATTTTTTCCAAAAAAAAATAAATGGTACAAGTATCAGTTACATTATGTCATATATGATATGTGAATATAAGCATAATGCAATCAAACCACTAATACCCAATCAAAATATCAATCTTGAAGTGCTTGATTCACCTACATACATTAATTCATCAACCACAAGATTTAGAATTAGGTGTACTAGAAAGATAAGAATCAACAAGAAAAGATAGATAACTAACGAACATTGAAGGCATAATTTGTCAAGATCCTATTGTTTCCAAGTGCAACCAGTCACATGTTGACATCTTTTGGTTTTTTTTTTGGTTTTTAAAAATTTTTACCAACATTGTAAGAGACTTATTTATACCTCTTGCGGGACATGTATTTCATTTTCAAACCAATTTTGGGACAGGTTGTTTTTTCTTTAACCTTTCCATGGACGGGTTGGTTTAGAAATTACCGGTTTTGGGACGGGTTGCAATTTTTTTGGCCTTTCAATTCAAGGTTTTTGGATGTGGACGGGCAAAAACTTTGTGAAAAATAAGCCCTGCTACCCCGGTCATTGCTATGGATGGAAAGAAAAGGGATGAACTCCTCTCATCACATCACATCATTGAATTTGTTTGAGATTTGTGCCAAAGAAAGAAGAGCATAAATTCCCGGTAAGCGCTAATTATAGCATACTTAGGGGTTGACACGGTTGTCATAAATTATGCATCCCAAGACACCACGTAAAGAAGGGCAATCGATGTCCTTCTGGAATTCTCGTTGCAAGTGATGATGATGAAAAGGTGACATGGTATCCCATGTTACCTATATTTGTAAGCGTGCGTTATCATTGGTTGGCTATGGTGTCATTAAGACATGCACATGGTGCCCGTTGGCCTTGTTTTAGGTTGGTCAAGCCCTTGCCTTCTATCTTCTTAATAAAAGGAGATGCTATTTCGATGGGTCTATGATGTGTCCGGGGCCTTCATTCCACTCAACGACTCACATCACATGCCCCACAACATGACTCATTCGCATATGGGAGCGTCATCACGAAGCATGGGAATTGATCTCCTCCTAGAGTGTTGAACTTTCCAACTTCACCTTGGTCACAATTTTAGAGGCGGAAAAACAATGGAGAGAGAGAGGGAACCATCGCACACAAGTGTACCTCTCATCCATCCAACATGAGAGACTTGACTCCTGGTATAGGTTGTGGTCAATTCATCTCAAATGAATTGGAGTGGACTTATTTTGGATCTTTGAAGTTAACGTAGGTGTCAAATGAACTAAAAAATGAAAATAAAAGTCTTGGATTGTATGATATTTTAGGGTTTGAATGAAAGGTATGCTCGTAGGCAATATTTCCCTTCCTCCAAAAATGATTACGAAATTATAACGGTGTTTCACACTCCATTAGACAATAGAATTATCCTAGAGAACACCTTATGTGTTCATGAGATCTTAACTCTCTAAGTGGTCTTTGTTGTGTGGTTAAGTTCATGACTCTCTAAGTGGACTTTGTGTTCATTCTCATAAATTCGGGGTATGGAACTATACCCATGGTTTCATCTATTGTACTTGATGAATAACTCTATTGTGCAGCCTAAAGCATGGACCTTCTATTGGACTTTGAAATAATAAGAGGGTGATGTCAACTCCTTTTCGATAGAGGAGGTGATGTCACCTTGGCTCACACATGGTGATGTCTATTTCGGGGGGTGCAATCTCAAGAATATACCCAAACTCAAGAAAACCCCTTCTTTCTTGAAGCAAACATGTATCTTAAGGCTTGAATTTTTTTCTTTTAGAAGTTGGAAGAAGATTTGCCGTGACCATGTAATTATGAGGGCCCTTGATTCACATCCAAAGGCCGTACCAATGACATGGTATGCCGTAAATTATGTTAGGTCTACCTCTTGGAAGTGAATCTAAGACAAATTTTGACAAACCATGAAACACTTCTTTTTATAGTCTGGCATGTAGAAAGTCATGTAGACTTTTCATCCACGATAGTTTCTTAGGGCCCTAAGGCCTTCACCTCCTAGCGTGAAAGTGAACTTGGACGGTGTCGGCCTTTTCGACCAGTGAGAGATCTTACAATGCAATGGTCATGGGCCTTCAGCCTTGCATGTGAAGTGGCCATATTGGTCACCTAGTTTGTTGCCTGTGGACATCCAGAATAAAAAATGCACTACACTTATTTAATCGACCTTATGCACTTTAATTCATTGAATTCTGTGCTCCCATCGAGCAGAACTCGAGGAACTTTTCGATTCTTGTGGGAACAGAAGCTCCAGCAGTGTTTCCATGTGTTCCCCAAAACAGTCACGACGTTGTGTGCCACAAATTCAAGCTACTAAATAATTTTCCACAGAGTAACCCTAATTCAACCTATTTTAAATTTCAAGATTTCTATTTGTTCACATGTCCACAAAATGAATGGGAATCTTTACCAAATGTCGGAATCCAGGAGTCAGGACTGCCCTCGTCCAGAACTTTGTAAGCTCCTGATGATCCTGGGACCGGCAGGCTTCCCGTCTGGAGGCCATCTTCCAAGTTCTGCTTCCGGAAAGCCAAAGCTCAAAATGATGGAATTCCAGATTCTCCTTGTGCATTGATGAGGGTCGTTGCAGAAATGGGTGACCGCACAATTTGAATCTTTATTTATGGAAAGAAACAAAGTCATGTATTTCGCACAAGAAATTAGCTGGCGGGTTATAATCCAAACCCTTGCGATTTGCAGCCTTTGAGCAGATGGGACATGACAGATTATAGCTCTAAAAGTTTCATGTGCCTACCTGGTCTCAATCTCACGTCCCTGCAAATGACGAGTTATTAGCCTCATGATACCAGGGCCACACCAAGGGCCCCAGCCGGGCCAGCAGCTAAAAAGCCCAGCCCTGGTTTCCAGCCGGGGCCCCGGGGCGACCTTTTCCGTCACATTTAGGCGCTGGGGTGGCTGGGGGAGGGGTATGGGGCTGCCACCGGCCACCAGCCACTCTGCCCGGCTGGTGCTATGGGGCAGCCCCAAAAAGCCAATTTTTGCTGCCCGACGTTGTTTGTATGTATGGGGAGAATTATAGATTTCCAGAGTTGCAATGACTATCATTTACCAAGTGATTTTTCATCCGAATTTCAATCATTCACGACAACACTTCATCACAAGTTGTTGACACGAGAAGATAGGGTTTTGGCCAAGGGATGAACTCATCCATCATCCATGACAATCGTTTACGGGGAGAATTATAGATTTCCAGTGTTGCAATGACTATCATTTACCAAGTGATTTTTCACTCAAATACTTGGTTGCCTAAACCCTTGGTTCTCTCAAGGATGTGTACATGTAACTGCTGACTTGCAAAAGCTACGATCTCAACCGGTTATGCCCAGAAAATCTCCCCAATCACTCGGGCAGGCAACTTTTTTCGCGACCAAGGCCAGCCCCTAAACCCGCTCACAAACAGGGTCACACAGGAGGGTCCGAAAAGTGCAGCCTGTGGGTGGGGGGTGGTTGGCCGAACCCGGCACCAGCCTTGGTGTGGCCCTGGTATCACTCATCAGTGTTTGAGAAAGTCCTCCCCGAGGGACACGTCTCGTCTTTGCTTGCTTGGCCCGATTTGTAACCTAATCTTGCAATTCATGAGGACCATTGCAGAAATGGGTGACTGCACAATTTGAATCTTTATTTATGGAAAGAAACAGAACCAGTGTATTTCGCACAAGAAATTAGCTGGCAGGTTATAATCCAAACCCTTGCGATTTGCAGCCTTTGAGCAGTGATTGGGGAGATTTTTGGGCACAATCGGTTGAGATCCTAGTGTTTGCATGTCCAAGCGGCTACATGTTGACATCCTCCGCTTTTCCTTTACTAAATTGGGGTATGTTCTATAAATTCCTCTAAAATGATTGGTAATTTTCCTGCAGTCTTGAACTTCAACCGGTTATTTCTCAAACTCAACCAGTTCATTGCTAACTAACTGCCGGTTTTCCCTGATCATAGCCTTTGAGCAGATGAGGCATGACAGATTAATTGTAGCTCTAAAATTTCATGTACCTAGCTACCTGATCTCAATCTCACGTCCCTGCAAATGACGAGTTAGCCTCGGCCTTTGAGAAAGTCCTCCCTGAGGGACACGTCTCGTCGTTGCCTGCCAGGCCCAACTTGTAACCTAATCTATGTGTTGCCCAATCAGCTCTTGTTGGTTTCAGTGTCACAATTTACACTTCCAAGCGGCGATTTCGTCAAAATGTTTGGGCGTTCAGGACAATAATTGTGCACAGACACTACCAGTGCTGATCAGTGTGCTCTCTTACCGAGTACCCAATAACATTTATTTGATCTCTGTGTGATGCGCATGTGTGTGTGCGTGTGTCCTTGGGGTACTTAACCCAAATAATATAATAATTCTGACTCCTCTGCATATAGATGTTGATCACTTACACCCTAACCTTGATAATATCACACTTGTTAATAGAACACCTTGATATTGTCACCTAAAAGTTTGAAACCGATTTCCATAGTGTAAAACTCCCTCGTTATTATCACTATCACCCTCGATAATGTCACATTTTTTTTTTCAAAATTTGTAGTGTAAGTGTGATAATAACAAGTAACATGGATGAAAAAAGGCCGGATGGACAACAAATTCTATGGATGACGTCGGCATCTTCACCTGCTTCCGCTTGAATCTTGGGTTCTTGAATCTTGAATCTCATGTGCCGAAGAAGCAACGGTTTCTCTCGCAGATCAACTTCTCGCAGCTCTGCCTGCATCGTATGCTCTCTCCTCTTGCCGCTCCACACACCGCTTTGCCCCTCATCTTCTTGCCGCTCTCCTCAACAAACTGCTGCATCCACAAGGTTTCTTCCTAAATGGTACTTTTGAAGCTTTGAGGCTTGTTGAATCAGTTCGGTGTTGAAGACCTTGTAATTGATTTCTCTGTTTCAAACTTAGACTGCTGGCATTCATTTTGTGGCATTTTCAGAGAATTGCATTGTGAGGTGGAAGTTGATCAATCGGTGGTTCCTGAGGATTTTGTGGCTGCCGTTGAAGATGGCGCACACATGGTAAGCACCTTAGTTGCATTCCTTCAGTAGCCATTTCCAATGTCGATAAATGCCTCTTAACCTTGAAGATTTAGAGCTGGTAAAACATTTCCGAGAAGCAATTTGCTGGAGCTGCATGCTTTCGCATTAGACACACCTTCAAGATTGTAAATTCTAAGAAGTTTCATGATACTCTTAAATGTGAAGAATACCTATGGGTCTGGAAGATGGTGAACCCTGCTGTAGAAAATTTGATTTATCTTGGTTTTGTAGACACTGACATTTGTAAGTCTGAAACTTCTCCATCTCAGGCACAAATGATATCAATGGGTTCCTCTCCACACCTTATTTCCAAGCATATGTAGCGCTAAAAATCTATGAAGATACGTTCCTCTTTGTGTAGTACCAATGAAGCATCAGTTCACGAGGAGTAATTTAGAAACAAATATTGTAAAGGGGAGAGTTGCCACCCGGGACTTGAAGAAGCCCTACTTGTGATCCACCCCTCTATCATTAGTGCAAGATGGCGAACAGGTTCTTGATTCCATGGAAGTGGACCCATTGATTGTTGATAGCAGTGATGATGAGTCTAAAGTAGTGAAGCTAAGCGATGCACAAAAATATGCTAAAGATGTTTGAATTTTATGGCTAGTCAAGGTTCTTAGATTTTCAGCACTCATGAGTTGTTAGAATGGAAAAAATCCATGACAAACTCATTAGAATTGGTGTTGCACATTTAACATCAACAAAACAATGTGACATTAGAAGCTTCTTTGTCTCTAGTGAGAGGTCTTTACCTGATCTCAATGACACATTATGATGTGCTCTTGTTGTTATTCACAAATTTGAATTAGATTTTACATTCAAAAACATTGAAGTCTCGTATTTGTTATTTAAAAAAAAATTGTAATCATATTTTAATTTTCTACATTTTTTTGATAATATCACATTATGCACCAAATGTGACATTATCAAGTATGTCACACCTTGTTTATATCACACTTTTTGGTGAAACGGAGGGTGTGACATTATCAAGGTTAGGGTGTACTTGAATCTGTCAAAGTGGATCATTCATCTTCCATTCATCACAAATCTTGTGTAAGGTAGTATATATGCAGGCACTTTCAGCTACACATACACTTTCGGCCGTTAGATGAGATTGCAAATTGTCTCATTGAGAGTTTTGGCAATTGTGGATCATGAAGATTGCCATTTTAAGTGTTACAAATGGAATCGAGATAGGCAAGTTATGAGAAAAAGATCAAAGTGAAGAGTTGTTGTATCTTGTTATTCACTTCATGTGGTCACATGGACCCTTTGAGTTATGATACCTAATGAACTTAGAACGATGAACCTTGTTTAGAGCACATGTTCCAATCTCGTTGTAACTCTGCACACCTTAGTTACTTTAATATGTTGTAATGGATAACTCATCATCCATTCATCACAAATATTGTATAGGGTATTGCATTGGCTTGAATGGCCTTTCACATACATGTAAGTAATTTCCAAGGGCAAGGAGTCTGAGGGGATTCTTACATGTCAAAGGGCACTAGGGCATAATGCATCAATTTTACTAGTGCATTATGTGTGACAGAATGGATTAGCTTATGTTCACTCCGAGAGTGCATTATGATTTATAATTTGATCTTTCACAACAAAGAACACGGCCAATGTTGTCTTAGTATATTAGTCCAAGTTCCAAGCCAATGTATAAGGACTTAAGGATTGGTGATAATGATTAGGGGGTTTGGAGAAAACCCACCGCCTATCATAGGTTTACGGTCAATTAATTCCAACTCAATCTTATTAGACTAATTTAAGGTCTCTGATGCTAATTATGAGGCCAACTTAATCCACTTAGGTTGAAGGATGCACTTTCTTACAACCGATAGTTGTTAGGGGTTTCACAAGGTTTCAAACTCATATTGTCTTCTTGGATGCCATGAATCCCACCCACTCACCCTGACATGTACCACTGAGTTGGTCCCTCCCTTAAGCTACTACCTTTTAAAATCCACCTCATGGCCCCATCACCCTAGACCAATTTGGTTTTATTGGTTGCACTAAAGAGAGCCCACCTCCAACGGAGGCAGTAGTATACAATCATAGGGTCCAGTCTTCATGATGCGCGTGTTATTATGAAAGAAACACCCTCATATATGATAACCTTATAGAGATATAAAGAGAAGAAGTATATGTACTAGTGGTGCGCTAGATGATAGATTTATTTATTTATGATAAATGCCTCCACTATGTACACAAGTTATAAATCATATATAAATATGTAATTGTTATCTATACAATCCACTTTCACTATACATTGAGAAAGTAATTGAAGACAATTTTCATATATGATGTAACTCATAATAATTTGACCCTACAACATACATTTATTGTCAAAAATAATAATATATGTTTAGAACCCCCTTTCGTACATCTACCTCTACTTTAAGATTATTGGTAGCCTTTAAATTTGCACACACTAGAGAAAATCAATACCCCCTCGCTAGGTATATTGTGTACACTTATGCCTCAAATAATACGTCCTCTTTCACTCATGTCAATTTGTACATGATGGAGAGAGAGAGAGAGAGAGACAATACCAGTCGTTGGTGTTGGCGTGAATGAGGGACGCTTCATCGTGATGTTTGTACGTGATATGAAAAATGGACCCCCCTAGGAGTATGTAGACAATGAGGCTCTTCCAATTCTCTTCATTCAAGCTTGCTCCCCATGAGCATGTACTACTACTTCTACTACTACTACTAATGGTGTCACAACTCCTAAAAATCTAATATCCAAGCTCTAAGGAAATCTCAATAACGTTTTCACCTCCAATTACATGATTGTTATAAATCTTTGACCATGTACGAGCATTGGTATAGAATTCTATGTGTATGATATTTTCCAATCCAATGCCAAGCTAATCCCTTGGAGAAGAACATATGGACCTCGGCACATTGCTCGAATTTCACTTGGTTCTATAGTATGTCCTCAAAAATTGCTCACAATGTTGAAACTACCGTTGGACCAGTATATATTAGGTGATTGCAAGGGCGTCAATAACCAACATCAACAATGTATCAAAGAACCCACCCATGGGTATCAAAATTGTAATACCAGTCAAATCTTGATTTTTGGTGGGTGTGTCAAGGTGAAAAGTACCCAAGTAATTTTTTGGATCAATACCTTTCTAAGGCATATTGATATTATGGCAACTTTACCTAGGTGTGAAGATTCTTGCATGATATATAGACCTGAATGATATCAAAACACAAATATCATCAAACGCCCAAACCATACTAATATCAAAAGAGATGTGAAACCATCATTATAGATACCAAATGGTCTTAAAAAAAGACAATAGCAATCCAACAATAAGCCATGCTCATGTTGCAGTAGTGGAATAATTCTTGTTATTACCATCTTCCCCAAAAGTCATAACATTACACAACTCCTTGGCTTGGTTGTGGTCCGTGGGACCATGTTATTAGATAAGCATAATTTTCCTTTAATTCCGAGATCCTTGGTTATTGGGAGCACTCATGTTATGTACTGTGAACTTTTTGACAATCAACTGCAAATTATGAGAGTTTTTGAATCACAACCTTTTTTGTTAACCGCCCGCACCACCATGGCCAGCTGAACATGCAAAGGGAGATGATGTTTTTGTTGCACTAGCTATGTCAACCAACGACATTTTTGGTACACCGCCATTTCGTAGATAACTCTAATAGGCCGCGGTTTAGCAAGAGGTATACAATGGGAACTACTTAAGGACATATTTGTTGCTTAGGGCCACTTCACACACGACACTGAGAGCCCGTGACCATTACACTTCAAGCACTCTCATTGGTGGAAATGGCGGAGCCGGTCCAAATTCGCTTCACACTATGCTTGAGGGACCAACGGAGTATGTGAATGCAAGATGGATGTAAAGTCTACATGGATTCCTATCGTAGACATGCTACTAACCATGCATATTTGGGTTTCAAATGGTTTTCCACAAGGTGGGTTAAACCTTTTTAATTTTTTTTTTAAAATTTGTAATTAGTAAATGAGATGAGAGTATTGTGGTAAAATGAAATGACAATTGTATTTGAAAAGTTGTAACCTTTCTACAATCAAGTTCACAACTATATGCATCAATATGTGATCAATGTGCCATTCACTAACCGTGCATGTTAGGTTTCACTAAAGGAGCTACAAATGTTGCCCTCTTCTTTGTAGGCATAGGAAATTGATGAGGTTTTGATATTGTCCTTTTGACTTGTGTAGCCATTTTCTTCTCAAGTTGTTGTTGAAATTTTTGCTTCTTTTTTGGCCATGGCAAGGTCTGCTCTTTTCATCTTCATCAAATTGCTACATCTACACCTTGCTATGTGATTCGACTGAAGGAAACTCCATGATGAGTGTGAGTTGATAGTGATGTTTTAGGTCATTGGCGCGGTCATGATTGAGTTTGAGAGACATCGGACAGTTGAGATTGCATGTGATATAATTTGACGGCCGAGATTATAAGTACACGGTAAGTGGCATGGTGGAGTATCGTGACATGCACGGTAAGTGGTGCTGCACGGTTAGTAGCATGTCTACGATACATGACATCAAATGGAACATGTTTCATGGTCGCTTGGACTATTCTCAAAAACCACCTCTTGGAAGTAGGTCTAACACAAAATTGGGAGACCATGGTACTCCGAACGCCCACAACCGTTGATTTATTCTCGTTAATCATGTGTGAGGACCCGCATGAATAGAAATTCATTGAATTAGCATTTGATTGAGGGCCCGGTCACATATGGCTTCACACTACACTTGAGGGTCCGTGACCACACTACATGATTTTGAAAGTGTGTTGGGACGGCCTTTGGACACTTTCTTTTGGGCTCTCACAATTTCATGGTCACGGCTCTTGGCTCATGTGTGAAGTAGCCCTTAGTTCAGGGGATCAGAAATAGCCAAATTACGATAGACTCCTGACCTCTTCAACGTCACTTGTGTATGCCATACTGAAGCGAAGCTTGGGTGTTGTGTATTCTGTGTATTCTGTTGTATGGAAAGTTGAGTTGCCTGGTCACTTTGTATGATGTTTTGAATCTGATCTCGAAGCATCCCAGTTCACTTCGCCGCATACTAACCTCTGAACTCAGGAGTTTATAACGTCGATGCTAAAGGTTCAACGTTTATCGAGGATCCCAATGAACACTTTTTTTCTTTTTTTTAAAATTTTTTTAAAGAAAGAGACCATCACGAAGTTGCTTGGTAATCTTATGGTTTGTTTCTAAAACCAAATCTCATTCAATTCATTCCTCAAGAAGCACTTGATTGTTCAACAAGAAGTTGCTTACAGACACCTTACTTTCAACTTTCCACAAAACAACCTATGAAACATAGCCATAATTTTGAATCACAGTCATCATTCCATCACCGCCGTTTCTAAATATCCATAACAATAGTGCATAAGGATACATGAGGTTCTTATGTGGTCACTAAGACTTCTTGACCAAACCTTATGATTGAGTTGTATATATGGCAAGGTTTGTAGTTAACAACGAGTACCAAAAAGACACGTCTCACAAAAATAAACTCCATCTTAAGTTCAATAATTAATACAACTGGGAGGGTCTATGAAGAAATTCTCCACTTTGACCAATTGCATCTCAACTCCGATTCTAAAACTTGAATTGACAATCTTCATGATATGCAATTCTTGCTAATCGGCTAACACAATTCTCAATCCAAGCCACTGGGAAGCAAATGATTGAAGTTCTTTGCAGAGTTGGAAGTGCCTACAACATCATCACATACCTTGGCGTTTTGATTTCCACTCTAGTCCCATAAGTCTTTTGAATTCTTGGACTTTAAAAACAATTTCATTGTAGTGCACGATTGTAGTGCAAAAATACTTACCAAAGAAGAAGGATTAGAATTCTTTGAACTAATGTATGTGGACCTTATGTGGTCAGTCTTCTTGATCGGACGTTTATATTTGAGTGATATATATGGGAATGCTCGTGATTTAGAATGGGCACCCAAGAAAAGATGTGTTGCTATGGGATTAGACTACATGCCTAAACTACTACCAACCACTTATAGGTTCAGTGTTCAACATACTTGAAAGAGCCTATATAATTACTCAAAGAGAAACTTAGAGAATCTCCAATGACCTCTTATAATTTCAATATCTCATCTTCAATTTCAAACCTTGAAACGACATTGATCTTCATGATTGACAATTGCTGACCATATAAGACAATTCATGTTCCGCTGTAACGGCCAAAATTGCATGTGCAGATGGATATCACAACATTACTCAACCTACTAGTCCTACTCCCTTTTCTAATAGGAGTTAGCCAGTGTTGAGTTTGAAAGTGCCATGCAATCTCATGGAACTAGTTCTTTAATGGGAGAAACAAAAGAGGTGCTTAGGTAGAAAAAGGCAGGGGCCCATGGCAGACAAATGTTGTTGTGATAAAAAATTAAATGAAATTTTTTTGGGGGAAGAGAAGACGAAGACAAAAGTAGACAAGAGAATGGTAAAAATTGATTAGTTGATTTATTTTTATTTTTATTTTTATTTTCAAAACTACCCTTTCAAACCAGATTTAGAAAAAACCAACACAGTCACTTTTTGGTGCATGGTCATTCCTCTCAGTCCACATTCGGTTTACACCTAGTGAGGGGCCCAAAGACTTTGCAAATGGATTTTTTTAAGATACCGGATCATGAAAGTTGGACCATGAAGTCAAACCATGGAAAAAGGCCATCTTCCATGGTCCAACTTCATGGTATAGTTGTAAACCGGTCCTCAGTAATGTTCATTTTGCAAAGGTGACCCACCATAAGTGGGAGACAATGGTTACAAAGTTCCCGGCACTAAGGATGCAGCATGCACCCTAGTGCATGCGCAATGCATCAGTGGCAACAACATGGCCACATCCAAGATATATTTTATGCATATATATATACATATATATATACATAGATGAAGCGAGATTTCTTCGATGTCAGAACGTCGACGAACGATGTGTGTGCATGTGTGCGTGCATGCTTGGGCCTGCCCTGCAACGGCTCAGAACCCGTCCGGAGTTAAGACTTAACTTCACTAGTTGAACTGCCACATCCTGGCACTCATCTGCCTGCACAAGTTACCACACAATGGCTGTTGTCAGTGAAGTCCGATCGAAGCGAAGTTATGTGGCCAGTTGCAATTAATCGGGCCACGCAAATTGGAGCCAATATAGTGTATATCATTTCCTGACGAATATACATTTACACATCAGCAATCAGTATCATCTTACATGTTCTTGTCAACGATGCTTCGAAATTCAGCTAAGGTAGATGACACTGTTCTCTTTTGGCACAAATTGAAAAGAATCGATTGCAAGAAAAGAACCAAATGCAAGCGTGGATGACACGAAATCCATCAGATGAGCAGATGCTCTAGACTAGTGTTGAATCTTTGAATGGTTCTTGTTAGCAATTGACTGGGATTCCAATGTACCAAAGTATGCTGTATTTGAAGTCTGTGTGTAATTGTTATACGGGCTCAAAGTTTTGTTGGTACATGATCAAAACCCAACACATGATTTTGGTGTCCACGTGATGGACATGATGTGGACCAATATGTATAATCAAGGTCGAGGCATCTGTAGTCGACCAAGTCCATTTGACCACTCACTAGGGTCATGTAATGCTGACATGGATGAGATCTATAGTTTTTTTGGGAACATACTTAAAAAGTTTATGTGATAATGGCTTGTGAATGATTAAGGTTGAGGCATCTATAACTGATAAAATAAGAGAGTTTGCATTTGTTGAGGAGGAGTAGTAGCATGGAGTTACTTTTCTCGCGGAGAGAGACGAATTTTAACGATAATGCATTTTTCTTCATGAATATCGAAAAATATTTTGGAAGCGGTAAAGTTAGGGTAACACAGAGTCGAGCTATAGGTTAACCCATAAGGCTCATCTAAATGCTAATGCTTGCCTAGGACAGTTGTCAAAACTCTTATGAGGGTAATCCATCATAAGTTGCCAGCACATAAGGTCGAGGCATCCATAGTTGACCATGTCCATTTAACTGCTCACTAGGGTCATGTAATTCCGATGTGGATGAGATCTATGTGTTTAAGGTGAACAAATTTTTGAAGACCACAATTACTCTCAATTGTAGCTAGGTTAGCTTTAGTCTATAGCTATTCATGCGGAGGTTAGTGTTGGGTGGGGGAGGCTTCTTCGAACTCCACATTTGCTACGAGAGAGGTTGCCTCGAGGGAAGGCCATTATACTGAGTCACTAACATAAGTTCTTTTGGAGTGTGTTTTTTCCCGGTCTCACTGCAAGTTGCTGCTGATCTAATTGAAACCCCCCTTGCCCAAACCTATGATTTTTTTATATCATTTGGAATTTCAAGATTCCTTTGTTAATAGAAGGAGAGGTGTGACTCTCATATGCAACATTGTCCTCTCACTTATTGTCACTTCAATGTTTGTTGCATATGAGCATATCTCCCACCCATCCATACCAAAAATAGGTTATGTATAATCATTGTCAAATCAACTTCCAAAAGTAATTCTCTGCCTACATAGAAACTATCTCATGATGTTTTTGTTGGGTGTACATTATGAGAGGTAAGTTGGTATCTCGTATCCATTTGTCTCCCCCCCAAATGCTTGCGGTGTGTTCATCTCAGTTACGCCTTTCAACACTAATAAGTAGTCTCTAAAGCTAATTCGAATGTTGAATCAACTTCAAAAAGTAATCTCCGAACCACTTACCTACTAATTCAAAAACGTCGGGATGAACTCGAGGTATGTAGGTTCACAATAAGGTAAATATGTCTAATTCATTTTCTTCTCTTAATCAGACACCTAAATTTGAGTGGTACGCTCTAAATAACCTTCCTAATATCGCGCCTATGCCAACCCAAGTGCACATGATGTTAAGGAGGTCTACAATGTTAACATGGATGGATGATAATACAAAATTAGTGTACCATGTGACATTATGGAATACACAAAGTCAACATTGCAATAATGACAATAACGACAATGATGACAACGTGATGTGTGCAAGCATGTGGTTTGAATTCTTCGGTGGATTATTGAATGTCAAAACCCATGATATATGAGAGGGAAATGTTACATCAAGAAGGGAGATTTAAATTGAGCATATCCATTTTCTAGGGTTTTGAGATATAAGAGAGGGAGTGACATTACGGAGGTTAGGGTATATGTGGTTAGGTATCGCTCTAAAAATATATTAATAAAAAGACGTGTGTTTAAAAAATATTGGACTACATGCTAAACATATGATAACCAATCTAGGTTCAAATGTAGTGAACATAATTTGGGGAACATACATGACTAATTAATGAGCACAAGAATCATCAATAAGATATTCATTTGAGTTTCCAAAAACTATGAGAAAAGCGACAATGGCCTCGATTTGGATTCACTAACCATCTCGTACTAATCGTGTGTTTCATATCCTAGTAACTTAGAAGTGGGCTAGTAAAAAAAGTTAACCATTTAAGATCCATCTACCTTATCTACCAATGTCATTGCTTAGCTACAACCACAACCACAATTGCTAAGGCCGAGGCATTCATAGTCGACCAAGTCCATTTCACTGCTCACTCGGGTCATGTAGAGCTGACATGGATTAGATTTATATTTTTTAGGCGAACACAACTAGGATTTATGTGATGATGACTTGTGATTGATTACCCTTACAAGACTTTTGACAACT
This sequence comes from Polytrichum commune, assembly GCA_950295325.1. NCBI lineage: Eukaryota > Viridiplantae > Streptophyta > Polytrichopsida > Polytrichales > Polytrichaceae > Polytrichum > Polytrichum commune. Next base: position 18,987,085 of record OX485806.1, read on the forward strand.
GTCATAGCCAAGTATTAGCATTCAAATGAGAGTTTATGGGTTAACCTATAAATTGACTAGGTGTTAACCTAACTTTACCGCTTCAAATTTTGCAGCAATTTCCATAGTCACGAAAAAAAACATAACTTTTTCTGGCATTATCCTTATAATTTGTTCCTCTTGGCAAGAAAATAATTGCCTGCTATTACTACTCCTCAACACATGCAAACTCTCTTATTTTATTTGTAGGTTATAGATGCCTCAACCTTAATGCTAGATTGACAGCCACCAGTAATTTGCCATGAGTAATGACAGTGAAGGAAATCTGGTCAACTTCCAGTAAAGGTCATGTATACAGTGGACCGATTGAATGCTTGCACTAATACTAATACTACTACTACTACTACTACAACAACAACAGCTACGACTACTGCCGTTGCAGTAATGTTAATGGATTGGCCAACAATTCATCAAAAGTAGCCCAGTCGTACTTAAAAAGGTTGGCATATTTACAAAGTACATACATTCACTCACCTTGAATGCATTCATCATTCATACCGTAACCGGAGAAGATGCGAAGGGAGAAGTGGGGTGATTATGGTGGCATCATGGGAGCAGCTGAAGACTCGGCCACCATAACTCCTGATCCACCTCCATGGTAATCTTAGAAAGGCCGCCCACCGACTTTTCTGTAAGTTAATGAAAGTTAAGTGAACCTTTTAAAGTAGTTGCCTGGATGATGATCATCAAGTTTGCAGATTGAGGGAACCTGGGGCGGGAGTGAATGCGGATGGTGACGGGCCCGCCGCGACCGCAGGGATCCGCGTGTCTGGGCGATGGGCATTGGATGATGATGTTGTTGTTGGTGGTGTAGCTGAACTTTGCTCAATCGGTGAATCAGTTAATCGGAGGAGGGGGATTGTAGGAGAAGATCGATGGAGGAGGTATTTTGGAAGGGGTGTGGGTAGGGAGGTGGCCGTGGATTCTCATTCGCCGAGTGCGCTGCGGGTGCGGGGAGGTTGTGGATTGGGGGGCCTTTTTGTTGTTCTTGATCTTGTTATGGGTTCAATTTGCCGTTGGTGGATTGATTGGAAGTTCACTACTCATCAGTCTCTTTTTGTCGCCGACTTTTGGCAGAACCTGGAGACATGAACCAACTGGTGACCCCGATCTCGGTGCTATTGTGAAGCAACTTTAGCGCTTGAAAAACCTCTTGTCCTCCCCAGAGCATTCCTGGTGGTGGAACTTCGGAGGTGTGTACTTCGGGTTATTTATTAATCGGTGACGAACAGTTGCGAAAGTTTTCGGGAATTGTCCTCTCGCAGCTTGTGGGGGGTGAAGGGATCGTTCTTGGTGGTTTAAACTTCAAACGTCACTCGGGGTTATAATGCCGGTAACAAACAAATTGCGAGGAAGCTTGTGGTTGAGTGAGGTTACGGCGAGGAATGTCACGCAATCGATCATCAGCGGCAACTAAGTAGCTGCACAGCGCCTGCTAAAAGTTTCAAGTGATCGTGTCTCTTCTATCTGGCCTCAGAGGTGAAAGCTTGGTGAAGAATCTCGGTCCCAAAGCAATCGGTGTGGCGAGAGGGAGAATTGATTGATTCGAAAAAAAAATTGCGATGCCTGGACTGATTGTGGACAGGTACACTTGTTCGGGAGAGACGCAATCGATCGGGGGAGGCTACAAGCTTCCCACAGGTCTGGAGCCACCAAAGACCGGAGGCATGTTGAACCGAGGGTCAGACCGACGTTTCAGATTCTCCCCAGAGAAAACAGCCAGGTCAACACTCCAGAACTCCATCATCGCCAGTATGGAAGCACCCGAGTTGGAGTTTTTCGCAACCGCCAATATTAGCAGCCGCGACTACGCAAGCATGGACGCAGCTACCGCTAACGGGAGCAGCAGCCCCACGATGCTCTCCAGCTCCGACTTCGCACCCGCAAGACACTCCACCGCATGCTGCACAGATCTCGCATTGCGTCGCGAGATTCGCAAGAAATTCGCCAATCAGCAACAACATCAGCAACTGCAGCAGGAGAAGCAGAGCGGTTACTCGCTTGCGAACTCGAGCTCTACCCTCAGCTTGGGGCATAGCTTCCGGAGGGAGATCGAAGCGGAAGACCGTGCGGAGAATCTGCAACTGTGGGAGGAGTTCGACCAACCTCTGAACGGGAAGAAAGCTGTGCCACATTCGTGGCATGGTGAGTCACATGGGAACCATTCCGGGAAGAAGCTCGAAAACTCGCTCCGCAAAACCAAATGCCTCGTGCAAGGGTTCTTCCAAACGTTGGGGTTTTCGTCACGGAGGAGCTCCTCAGGAGTGTTCCGCAGGGCATCGTAATATTGTAATGCGAAATGGTTAGGTGATAAAATGGAAAGAAACACCATCCTAGTGGTTGGATTTTTCTGACCAACCCTTTGTCGCTCCGCCGAATGAAAGGTGTCGTCCAAGGATTTCTTCCAAAGTTGGGGTTTCGTCGTGGCGTTGAAGCACCTCAGGATTCCGCTAAGGTATGATTCCCCATGAATTTTGCACAAAAGAATTCGAGGCAGGGTTGGTGCTCTATCGATAGAAGAGCATCTGCATATGGTGAGAGATGGAAGATATTTGCAACCTTTGAGCGGCAAGCAAGCACTCGTGGTACCGCGAGTCGCATGGGGATCATTCTGGGAAGAAGCTCGAAAACTCGGTGCTCCGAATCAAAGGGTTCTTTCAAAAGCTTTAAGAGTCTTTACAGAGTCGAAGCTCCTTCGGATTCCGCAAGGCATCAGAATTCTGCAATGCTGAGTTAGATGATAGGCAAAAAACATTATCAGAGTGGCAGCTTTTGATCAGATACTTTGGATTAGGAAGGAAGGCATGTGAATTGTGTCAAAGCGCTCGCCGATCTGCGACGTGTCTTGAAGAAGGCTCTCTCTTCTCTGCAGCAAGCAGAGCCATGTGTTTTTTGCTCGCACATCGGCAAGCCCTTTGACACGATTACACTCCCCTCGCAACTCATCTCAGTTGTTTGATGGAACCCGTTCCGTGTACCTTTGTAGAAGTGAATCCGAGGCAGGGTTGTCAGTGATGGCTGAGAATGAATTTTCTCTCTCAATTCCTTTCATTCTGCCCTCTCTCCCTTATGTGCACATATTGAGGAGAGATGCAAGATAATTGCACTGCAATGTGGGAGAGGTAGTTGGAGTGCTAGAAACCAAATGACTTTTTGGTGCCACCATGACGCTCCGTTTGCGAATTGTGAGCTCTGGTGGAACACTATGAAATCTGAAATATGTACAATAGATCGTATCAAGACAAAACCTTTGTTACTGCAAATCCTTGTCTCTGCAAACACTTTTTTTCAAGAACTTTTTTTCTTGAGCATTGCGAATGGGTGTGCATATCATCATGAGGGAATAAATCATGTGCATGTCACCACGGAAGAAAATGTTGAGGTGACTTTTGCCCTGTTTTAGTTCGCTTCATCCTCTTTGTCTCTGGATCAATGTGAGTGCATGTGCGTATAATGAGGAATGGATGATTGAATTGCATTCGGGAAACTGGAAGGGTTGGTGGTTTTGAGAGGACTTTTGGGCCATTTTCGGTGCTTCGAATATCGGTATCTCCAGGGCACGATGTTTCCCAATAATGGCGATTGTGACCTCCGATCGAACACTTGGAAGTATGTCAGAAACTAAATTTTAAGATATGCTCTGTTTGATTCACTTCATCCCCTGTCTTTGGATCATTGTGAGTGGACGTGCATATGATGAGGAATGGACTATTGAATTTCATTCGGAAAACTGGAAGGGGTGGTGGGTTTGAGTTATTTTGCGGCTTACGTTATTCGCTTAGAATGATTAACTTCGAGGTGCATCCCCTGAGAACTAAATTCTTCCAGTACTGGCGATCATGAGCATCAATCGAACACCTTCGAATCTTGACACTATGTGCAAAAGAATGCAAGACAAGTGCTGTGATGATACATTATTACCCTACTATCTGGGAGGTGGCTGTTATGCAATTGGAGGTGACTTTGGCACATTCCAGCTTCGGCCATTTGTCAAGTACTTCGAATTATTGGCATTTGAATTTCCCTCACCCATTGAATTCCCATGTAGTGGCCAGATTAGTAAGCTCTGATTTTCGAATGACACTCTCGAAAGCTGACAACAAGAGATCGTTGCAAGGTTGAGTTCATCCTGGGCCCAATCTTCGCCATGTCCATTGTCAATCTTCAGAATTTGCATCAGTTTAATCCCAGTCACTGGTGATAGTAAGTTCTGATTGGTACATAGAACATTCTTGAAACCTGCCGAAGTGAGAGCAGCAGAACAGCAAATGAGAGCTACGCTAAACATCTGATTGGGCGTGAAATATAAATTCGAGAGGTATTGGTGACTTGTCATGTAGCACCAAGTGTCATGTGACAACCTCTCTAGCTGCCACCCAGTGACTGCAACGCAATTAGTGTGCGTTGATGACGAATACTCTGGCCACACTACAAAAGATGTTTAGTGTAGTTTGCGATGAAAACCGTCAAATACAGTCAACGAGTTTAATGTGAAACAACTCCTCGGTGTGGTAAATTTAGAAAGGCTGAAGTTGCCTGGATGATGATGATCATCAAGTTTGCAGATTGAGGGAGACTTTTGGGGGGGGAGTGAATGCGGATGGTAATGGCCCCGCCGCGACCGCAGGGGTGCACGTGACAGGTCGATGGACATTGGATGATGTTGTTGTTGTTGAAGATGAACTTTGCTCAATCGGCGAATCAATTAATCGGAGGAGGGGGATTGAAGGAGAAGATCGATGGAGGAGGCATCTTTGAAAGGGTGTGGGTTGGGAGGTGGGTTCAGATTCTCATTTGCAGAAAGAGCTGCGGGTGCGGGGAGGTTGTGGATTAGTTGTAGGTTTCTATTTAAGTTCAATTTGCCGTTGGTGGATTGAAAGTTCACCTCGTCAGTTTCATTTATGAGCGGTATATCTTCTGGTCGCCGACTTGTTAACCTGGAGATATAAACCAACTGCTACCCCAATCGAGGCTTTTGTGAAGCAACTTAGCATCAGAAACACTGTGCTCTTCTTCTCCCAAGAGCATTCTTGGTGGTGAAACTTAGGGGGTGACGAAGAGACAATTTTCAAAAGCTTGTTGGGGAATATCCTCTCTACCTGGTAGTCGAACTTCAGACGTGCGTACTTCGGGTTATGTAACCGGTGACAGACAATTGTGAACGTTTTTGGGAAACTGTCCTCTTGCAGCTTGTAGAGCACAGTGTGCAAGCGTGATCATTCTCGGTTGTCAAAAATTCGGAGGTCACTTGGAATGTGGTGCTGGTGACAGACAAATTGCGAAGCTTGCTATACCTAAGTTACAGCTGCACATCCTACTGCGAAAAGCTACAAGTGTTCGCGTCTCTCTCCGTCTCGGAATTGCTGCATGGACACTCGGTGCAGCGACGAAGCTTCTTCCTCGGCCTATGTGGACTCAGAGATTAAGAGCTCGGTGAAGAATTTCGGTTTCAAAGAATTCGGTGTGGCGAGAGGGAGAATTGATTGATTCGAAAAAAAAATTGCGATGCCTGGACTGATTGTGGACAGGTATACTTGTTCGGGAGAGACGCAATCGATAGGGGGAGGCTACAAGCTTCCCACAGGTCTGGAGCCACCAAAGACCGGAGGCATGTTGAACCGAGGGTCAGACCGACGTTTCAGATTCTCCCCAGAGAAAACAGCCAGGTCAACAATCCAGAACTCCATCATCGCCAGTATGGAAGCACCCGAGTTGGAGTTTTTCGCAACCGCCAACATTGGCAGCCGCGACTACGCAAGCATGGACGCAGCCACCGCTAACGGGAGCAGCAGCCCCACGATGCTCTCCAGCTCCGACTTCGCACCCGCAAGACACTCCACTGCATGCTGCACAGATCTCGCATTGCGTCGCGAGATTCGCAAGAAATTCGCCAATCAGCAACAACATCAGCAACTGCAGCAGGAGAAGCAGAGCGGTTACTCGCTTGCGAACTCGAGCTCTACCCTCAGCTTGGGGCATAGCTTCCGGAGGGAAATCGAAGCGGAAGACCGTGCGGAGAATCTGCAACTGTGGGAGGAGTTCGACCAACCTCTGAACGGGAAGAAAGCTGTGCCACATTCGTGGCATGGTGAGTCACATGGCAATCATTCCGGGAAGAAGCTCGAAAACTCGCTCCGCAAAACCAAATGCCTCGTGCAAGGGTTCTTCTACACGTTGGGGTTTTCGTCAAGGAGAAAGTCCTCAGGAGGGCTCCGCAGGGCATCATGATTTTGTAATGGCGAAAAGGTTAGGTGATAGGATGGTAAGAAACATCATCATAGTCTTTTGAGCAACGCTTGCGCGGCATGGCGAGTCACAAGGAACCATTCCAGGACGAAGCTCGAAAGCTCTCTCCACTGAACGAAAGGTGTCGTCCAAGGATTCTCCCAAACGTTGAGATTGTCGTGGCCGAGTTGAAGCTCCTCAAGATTCCGATAAGGCATGAATATTGTACAAAAATTCCGAGGCAGGATTGGTGACTGAGAACTCTCTCTCTCTCTCTCTCTCTCTCTCTCTCTCTCTCTCTCTCTCTCTCTCTCTTAATACAAGAGCATCCGCACATCGTGAGAGATGGTAGATTTTCGCAATCCTTGAGAGGAAAGAAATTCTTCCCGTATTCGTGGCATGGGGGACCATTCCGAGAAGAAGCTCGAGAACTCGGTGCTCCGTATCATAGGGCTCGTCTTCCAAAAGCTTTTAAGGTTTTCGTTGCTGTGTCGAAGCACCTTTGGATTCGGCAAGGCATCACGACTCCGCAATACTAAAGGGTTAGGTGGTAGGAACTTACATCATCACAGTGGTAGGTTTTGATCAGATACTATAGATTAGGAAGGAAGGCATGTGAGTTGTGTCAAAGCGCTTGCTGATCTGCGACGTGTCTTGAAGGAGTGTCTCTCTCTCTCTCTCTCCCTCTCTCCCTCCTGCAGCAAGCAGAGCGGATGTTTTTTTTGCTCGCACATCGGCAAGCCCTTTGACACGATTGCACTCCCCTCGCAACTCTTCTCAGTTGTTCGATGGAGCCAGTTCCCTGAACTTTTGTACAAAGAATCCGAGGCAGGGAAGTTTCTGACGACTGAGAATTCTCATTCTCCATTCTTTTCATTCTGCTCCCTCTCCCTCGTGTGTACATGTTGAGGACAGATGCAAGAAATTCTCGCAATGTGGGAGGGTTAGTTGGAGTGCTAGAATCACAATGGCTTTTTGGTGCCACCATGACGCTCCGTTTGCGAATTGCGAGCTCTGGTTGACCACTACGAAATCTGAAATATGTACAACAGATCATATCAAGACAAAACTTTTGTTACTGCAAATCCTTGACTGTGTCTTCACTTGTTTGGGACTCTTTTTTCTTGAGCATGGCGAGTGGGTGTGCATATGATCATGGCGATTGTGAGCTCCGATCCAACACTGGGAAGTATGTAGAAAAAACAATTGAAGATCTGCTCTGTTTTAAGTTCACTTCAGTTTCTTTCTGTCCCCGAATCTGAATCATTGCGAGTGCATCATGTGCATGTGGTGAGGAATGGACGATTGAATCACATTTGGAGAACTGGAAGGGATAGTGGGTTTTTTGGTGATTTGCGGCCTATAATACGCGGTGAGTGCTTAGAATCATTAGCATCGAGGTGCATCTCCCGAGAACTAAATCCTTCTAGTGCTGGCGATTATGAGCATCAATCGAACAGTGACAGTGTGACACTATGTGCAAAAGAATGCCGCTTATTCCAGAAAGCCATGTCAGTTAAACAGTTGGTACGGCCTTTGATGTGATTGAAGAGGTCTCACAATTACATGGTCACGGCCCTTGACTTGCGTGTGAAATAACCTTGAGTTTTGTCATTCATCCAAATCTCACATAAGTACACTAATTAATGTATTTAGTGTCATGTTGTATTTTATGTCATTGTGGTAACATTTCTAATGACATTTAACAACTTGTTGGGTGTTTGATTTATTGATGACCTACTTGGAAAGAAAAATGCACAAAGAAAACCAAGTAGGGTGCCATTTCAAACAATGGAAGGACAAAGAACAATTAATTGCACAAAAATCACAAAGGAGAAGTCCCTCAAGTTAAATTAATGAGGTCTCAAAAAGCCTCCTCCACAATCCAAGACCTCAACCCCCAGACTAGAATATACAGGGGCACGTGTGGATGAGCCAAAAGCCTTGATTGATGGCCCTGCTGCTCCATGGTGGTAGCGAGCCACAAACTTCCGCTCGGCAACGTCTACTTGCGGTGGACAATGCCGCAAAGTCGGAGGCAACATAACCTGGAACATGAGGCTCTTTGAGAGAAGCCACAATGCCCTCGGGGTCGGAACATCGCTTATTAGTTGCAGAGGATTCATGCACACCACCGCGAATATCCTCTTCAAGCCAAGCCTCCATAGTAGTTCTCTCCACGAAGAGTACAATTGATGGTTCTCTGCTCACCCTTATGCTCATGCGCCATTGTTTGAGAATTTAAATAATGCATTCTACAAACGTTTGTGACCTTATCAAAGAACACATTGTAGATTTCCGGTTGGAATATCATTAGGATTCATCATGATCTTCCAAATCTAACGTAAGTGATCCCTTTGAAACATGTGGCTTTCATTGCAAAATGTTGCTATGAGATAGAATCATGCAGTTGTTCAATCCAACCTTCCCGAACTTCGTATATTCCATCTTACCATCGTTCATGTCTTCCGTCGACATGTGATGCACATGACTTGTGGGACGACTCACATCTTAACTCAAGCAAACTTTAATTTCCTGTTCAACACTGAAAAACTACTAAAATCCCATTGACAACCATTTGGAAATGTTTGCGTGTCAATGCCTCGCCCTGTTCAATGGAGCACAAGCCGGCAATGCACTCATCCTCAATATAAATGCCTCAAATTGACAAGAAGGCCAATATATTATACAAAACCTCCCATGGCAGTAGCCACTTAAGCTTCAATATACTTGAGGGATGCACGGGTCCACTCTTGCGCTCGAGAGTGAGCAAGATCCCACATCCTCGGTGCCATTTCGGTGTAAGGAACAAAATAATGCCAATTGAGAATGTGCACTGAGGAGAATCAACCATCACATAAACATATCCATGCTACTACTGTAGTGGAAACGTTGTTTGTTGAAACGGAACAAAGACTAGCATCTTTCCTAGTATAATGTTGTATGTCCACATTGCCACCGGCAACCTTTCAAGCATGTGGCTCGTACCACCCCTATTGCCCCCCCCCCCCCCCCCCCCCACACACACACACACAATGTGCCCAAACATGAAATTTCACATATAGAGCTAAAAGTGTTTGTTTACGACATGTTTAGTATTTTGGAACTTTCTTGAAACTTGTAGAAATGGGTGCTACAAATGCGAGCTACATTGAATATTCTTATTACTGTGTGGGCCATAGCAATTTTCTAGAGTCCAAACTAATTATCATAATGAGAATTAATGTGGGCCACATTTATTCTCAACCCATATTGAAATTCTGGTAGAAAATTAGCATGGATCACATTAATCATGTTTTTTTTAGAATATTAATGTGGGTGAGTGTTTTATTTTGTGCTACTTTCATTTGATAGCTAATACTCATTGTGTTGGTTGGAAGTCTTCATGAAGACTTAGGAGAAGACATGGGGTCTTGGACCCACGTTAATTCCACCTTGACTAGAAAATTAGTGCGGCCCACACTAATTTTCCACCCACACTAATAGGTCTATTTAGTGTACTTTGCAACGAAAATCATCAATTACGTACAACAAACTTATGGTCATTTAGGTTGTGAATTTATCTTGGAACCTATTTGTGAATCTTATACACCTTGATAGCTAACACAACTTGCTTTTATGTTGAAGGCCAAAGAAGCTATGAGATCGAGCAATCTTATTGGTCAAGAGCAAAATTATCCATATCCAAGGAGTTTCCACCAAGGGCACTAGGGGTCCGAGTCCAAAGTGAGAAGAAATGTACTAGTGCTAATGTGGCATGCTTTCCCACCAGATCTTGGCTACCTTGATTCTTTAAAAAAAAAAAAAAAACTCCACTCATGAAATTGAGAAACTAAACTTCAAGCTTGGATCCACGTAAATCTTAAGTCCAAAAGTAAGATCCATCAAAGGTATTTTGGATTCTAAAGATCTTGGACCCAAACCCTAACATAAACCCACTTCAACCGACCATTTGTTGTATATTGACCAAGGGCTACCCTCCCAATGATAGGTTAAAGAACAAAATCCGTTGGCCAAGTTCACATGTACCAATTTCATCCATTTACCTTGACAATTGATGGCTCAAGAATGTTGTTATAGGCTTGTGTCGTTTGATAACTTGTACACTCACACGTCATTAACTGACATTTAATCATCACATGTGTTCCCCACACCAACAACTTCTCTAGACTAGGTTGGTAGTGCTTTGGATTATTAGGCATCCTAGATTCCTTCAACACCATGCTCTCACACTTTCAAAAGAATTATGTAACAAGAAAAAACGGTAGAACCATGAGGCTCTGTCCTTTACTATGAAAGACTACAATTGTAGATGTCCACTTTGCTCATGCCAATCCATGGCTATTCACTATACAAAACCTTTCTTGGATTTTGTGCACCTTCTTCTCAAATGTGGGTCAAGGATTGAAGCTACTCATTTATCACCCGAAATTTTTTAAATGAATAATCAAGAATTGCCAAAATAACTATAGTTAACTAGATTTCTTTCAATGCATTCAATTCTCTCTCTCTCTCTCTCTCTCTAGTTCTTGACTAATGCCATGTTACATAAAAATTCAAGTTTAAACTTTTACATTAATAGACCTAGCAAAGGTCTCTTATGTAAAACAAATGATATAAACTCTGATAATACTATATCTACACACATGGAAAGAAGCCATACTTACCATGGAATGGATGTAACAGAGATACATATGAATGAAGTAAAAATAGGGTTACGAGAATTTACCATACGTAAGTACTACAATATAAGCCCTTAACCCTAAAAAAAAACTTTTTTCCTACCATTCACGCAAGTGAGAGGTGCGGCGAGCTCTGGGTATACACATTAGGGTAATAAATACATGCTTGAAGTAAGAGTAACCATGGTTCATCACCAAGAGGCGTTTTCTACTTTGAGTAACCCAATCATGGCAAAATAACATGTTTGAACACCCATATGTTGTTTTACAATGAGTATTGGAGGTTGAAATATTTTGATGCATTTGAAATGAACTAAGTATGTGTGACATGGATAACAACTGGGTCCTGTTGTTATTTACCTCGTGTACGTAACTAATCCTCAATTGTTTGTTGGTTGGTTGCGTGGACACAAGTGAGGCAAGCCCTTCACACAGTCAATATAGTGATGTATTGTGATTATGACATTTTATACACAAATATTGGTTGAGGTTACTAGGTACTTCTCCTTAGTAAGTACAACATACATGTGGTATTATAGTTAGATGTACTTGATAAGGAGGCAAGAAGGTTGGCAATTAGCTTCCAAAGCATGGGATAGTTAAAATCATACATGGGGAGATGAATACCATATGATAGCAAAAAATCCAAATAAGGCATGTATTCTTGCAAGGCAAACTAGGTATGCAAAGTGTATATGTGTAGTACAACACATACTATGAGACATTAGGCAAATGACTCTGTTATGCAATGTGGTGCTATACTATCAAATAGGAAAATGCAAGAAACATATATAGAGAGTCTTGAGGATGTATTCACCCACCCACCCTTGTATTGCAAAGAGGAAGAAATTGAAGGATTTGGCCTCTGAAAAGAGGAAGTTCAAATTTTGTACAAGTTTTGAAAAGTCAGCCATATATATATATATATATAGAGAGAGAGAGAGAGAGAGAGAGAGAGAGAGAGAGAGAGAGCATCCACATTAATATAAAGTGGACCAAAAATAACAAGAACAAGTAATGTTCAAGTGTGAACGCAAAGTGGTTAGGAAATTTGCTCTTGAAATGAAGAAGTTGATGCATAGTCTCTGTCCTACAGACAAAGCCAACAAACATCATACTATTTTAACTTCCAAAGTAGATGGTGCTAAAACCAACACTCCACCCAGAACCAATACCTTATAATTTTGCATAATAAGTACATATTGATTCTCAACATGTTCAGCACTTTACTATTTACAATCAAAGCTTCTAATCTTCTTAGCTTATGTATACATTGTACTTCAGACAAGACATATTTTGGTGTGTTGGGATCCCTTTGTTAAAGGCTAACAAGAATCATTGAAATGCTTTAAATATAGTAATAGTATATATATTCAACGGCTAATGTGATGGTTTTAGCACCCTTTGCCTTCATTATCGAGGGCTAAGTGACATTAGACTATTGTCCATTGCGGTCCATTTTAGACACCTATGTAATGAAATGGTTGCTTTTTAAGATGTCACATAGTATTTAATGACGCTCTAGACCATTGACAACATACCAAGTGACATTTATAAATGTAGGTGTTCATGCTTGTTAGAGTGAATTGTGAACAATACAAGCATGCATGTAGGGTGACGAATCAAGAAAATTGTAGGCCCATATCCAAATAAATACTTAATACATTGACGTCTCTTAACATTAGCTCATTGTATACTATATTACCACCCACCTCCTAAAAAGCACGCATAACACCTTCTATTGCATCATGGACAATCATGATCAACATAAGGTTAACAAGGCTCACAATCGCGTTGTTACCCTAATATTGGCGTTACTTTTTACTTTTGTATTCCATTCCATCATCAATTGTTCTTCTTATCATTCTTAATTAAGTAGGGCATGTTTTGGATTATTAGGCAACTTTAAATTCCTTCAACACCTCCTCTCAGACTTTTAACTACATTGTTTTGTCTACTTAGTGTGGGTTACGGTTTGGAGTTATGCATTGCTATAATTTTTTTACCAACATTATCATTTTTTACCAAGTAAGTTACATCATATTCTTTGGTGTACATACTAGCTACAATGAATATGCTAGTTAGTGTCATATGGCATTTCATATCACTATGGTAACTTTTTAGATGACGTTTCATATGAACAAGTGAACAAATATTGTCATGAATAATGGATGAGTTCATCCATTGGCCAAAACCCTACCTTCTTGTTAGCAACTTGTGATGAAATATTTTCATGGATGATTGAAATTTGGATGAAAAATCACTTGGTAAGCGACAGTTTTTGCAACACTGTAAACCTATAATCCCCTAGAAAAAATTACAAAGAATGGCAAATAATGTTGGGTTAACATTTAGTGTTGGTGACACTACACTGCGGTTTATAATGAGTATTGAGCAAGACAATTAGAATGAGTGACATTAAATAACATATTTAGTATACTTATGCTACTTGGGTGAAACATGATACTCTCAGTAAAATATTATAGCAATGTCTAACTCCAATAATAACCCACACTAGTTAGACGAAATAATGTAGTTTATGTACAAGTGTTATCATATTGAAAGGTAAGAGTGCATAGATCACAAACAACCTTCTTAAAAATTGTCAACACCTTCTAGAATGTAACATGTATGTTCCTTTTAGAACGCAAAACTAAGACGGCCATACATGAATGACTACTTTAGGAAGGGTGTTCATAATAGCCCCGTCCACCTAGACATGTCCAAGCTCGTGTCTTAGTCATGTTTGCACATACATGATTAGTGGGTGAACAAACATCACACGACAATGTAAAAGATCAACTTCTTTTTCTTTCTTTATTCTTAACTTATAATGCAACATAATTGATATATGAATTATGGGGACATCATGTAACCTATGTATGAGATATGACTGTCAAGATGCTCAACACACTCCAATATTTATAGAGGGAAGGACAAATGAATCATAGTCTCAAGAGGGTCCCATATGGTTCAAGATTTTTGCACCATTTAAGTCAACGAGTGGGATGTTTTCTTAGTCTTTAGAAGGTAAGGCATGAGCACCTTAAACTGAGAAGTTCATGTATTTGACATACATGTGGCAAACATATACCCCCCCCCCCCCAATTTTTTTTTTTAAAAAAAAAATCAGAGGTAGAAAACAAAAAGACAAGGTGTATTACAAGTCCAGCCCCCCCCCCCCCCACTCCCTCAATATTGAAATAAATACAAAATTTTAAAGTGAAAATTGTGTTGGCACACAAAACCATTAGGGGGCCTTGATGTTCACATGGCCAAATCAAATATGTACTTATTATGCAAATTTTTGAGGGTGTTGGTTATGGGTGTTGTCTTCATGTAAGGTGCTCCACCTTAAAAGCGCCTAGGTAGTATCACAAGTACATGTCCTATAACGGTTAGTATCTTCTAGAATATAACTTGTCTATTCAATTTGAAACGTTAATATAGGACATCCGTACAATTTGTAACCACTTTAGAAAAGGTCTTCGTAACACATAGACCTCTCCAACCTTACCTATTATCATAAGTATTCACATATTGAAAAATGATAATTTGTAACCTCAAATTTGTAGGTGTTCGTTTGAACACCCCTAACTATAGCAGGTGTACAATCCTACCTCTTTAATGTGACACGCTTGAGAAACAAGAAAACCGTTGTATTATCGATGCGTCACAAATTCAACAATATGATAAATTAGACTTCTTGTCATAATAACAAGGCACTTCATGAAAACACACATTAGATATTTCGCCACATATATATAATATACATTCGTCCAAATGTCTTTACAAATATGCAAATCTCTCTCATGAAATCTACGTGGACTTGAAGAAAGAATCAATAATAGTCCGTTGATGTTGCCACTTCACATTAAAATTATCGAAGTACAATTTGTACATCACCCATTATTGTCATACCTTTGTCAAAACAACTCAAATTTGAGCAAAACTACCACCAAATGATGCATAATTTCAATAGCTTTCCAACAATATGCCAATCAAAATGATAGGATTAGAATTGACCTCGCAATGTGCAAAAGTAGATCGTTATCTTGAAATCAACTTCAAAAACTCAACCAACCATCAAACGATCATAATTTTGCCAATACAACTCAAAATTTGAGAAACACTACCATTAAAAAAATCGCAAGTTCAATAGCTTCCCAACAAAATGCAAATCATAATGATTGGATCATAACTGACCTCAAAAAGTGCAAAAGTACATCATTGTCTTGAAATCAATTCCTAAACTCAACCAACCTTCAAACAATTGTATCTCCCCCAATACAACTCATAATTGAGCAAACGTATCACCAAAAGAGTTGTAATTTTAATATTTTTTTGACAATATGATAATAATTGAGTTCAAAATTCTTAAAAACAGATTGTGCATCTTGGTTTAGGGTTTAGGTGAAAATTTATTGCGAAAGAGATAGAAGCTAATGAGTCTCTTGATTAGGTTTTGAGATAGGGAACACTAGTTCCCTTAGTTCCCATATCTTAATATCATTCACATTAGGAAAATTATCTACATATCATATGTGAAAGTTGCTTAAATTTCATATCAACTATGTTTTAATACATGTGTGGGATCCATCATATATGCATTCATTACCTCCATAATATGACATTTTGGGGGTCCATGATTGTCGTATTAACAATGTCATAGTCATATGATAGAGATAGATTCTAACTAGAAAATCCGGTTTACAAAATTTGTGTCATTATATTGAGGTTGTCGTATTGTTGAGTGTCATATTAAAGAGGTAGGAGTGTACTCGCCTTAATTGTACCCAATATGACTACCTAGATTATTCACTTCAGGGAGTCTAGGATGAGGGTTCATATGGGGAGAGAGAGGAAATTATTTTATATAAGCCTACCTCTCATCCATCCAACAAAACCCCAAAAAAACTTGACCCCCTATACGGTTGTTGCCGATTCATTTCAAACGATCTCGAGTAGACTAACCCAAGGCCTTTAAAGCTAATTCCAATGTCCAGTTGACTTAAAAAAGTAATCTCCAATTTGCATACTATTTAAGGGTTTTTTTTAATCTTGGATGAATGAGAGGCATGTTTGTACATGATAATTCTCTCTCTTAGTTCATTGGTGGCACCAATGTTGTCCAATTGGCTAGCATAAACGACCCATGTGAAATAGTAAACTACGTCAAGATTTGCCAAGAGGTGCACAATATGCCTATGGAAATTGAAATATCTTGAGGTTAGTACAATACTATCAAGTACTCCCTCTGTCCCAAAATGATTGTATGTGTTCCTAACTTTGGCAAGATTAAGGCCCACTGCCCATTGACTGAGTAGTTGTAAGTATGACTCTTAAAATAAAATAAAACAACAATTACTCTGAAACGCCCTCGAAGTTGCGGTGTCGAAAGATTTCTTGATGATGAAAGTTTGGCGTGAAAATATTTGACTTTGAGCCTCAACTTTCTAGTTGGGTAGATAAACCATATAATCATTTTGGGACAAAAAAAAATCCGGGAGGTAGGACAATCTTTTGGGATGGAGGGAGTAAGATAGAAGGCACCTAAACTACATTAAAAAGCTCAATCATTAACCGTCATATGGCAAGTGGAAAGGACCTTTGAACCGTTAAGTTAGCAACTCTCATGGCTTATATGGGTAACATGTCTAATTTTGTAGCTTAGCTTAATTGAACACCTATATTTGACTGATTTGTGGTTCAATATGGCTCCAAGAATGGGTACTCAAAAAGACACAAATGTAAAAGAGATTGGATTGTGTGTCCACATATGATAATGGTGATAAGTTTGATACAGTCTAACCTTGATAATGTCACCCTTGTTAATAGAACACCTTGATATTGTCACCTAAAAGTTTGAAACCGATTTTCATAGTGTAAAACTCCCTCGTTATTATCCCTATCACCCTTGATAATGTCACTATCTTTTTTCAAAATCCGTACTGTAAATGTGATAATATCAAGTATGGATGGATTGTATGGGTGGGCATGGGTTCGATATTATTGTTCATGGGTGAGCATGGGCTAAAGCAAAGCATATTGGGGGTCATTGAATGAGCTCTCATTCAATGCTTTCGGCATTGTGGGATGCCTTGTGTAATTTCAAATTTGGTACGTGTTTCGGAGACCAAATGCTCAAACATATTGTGAGTAATGTTTGGGTTTAATGCTTTTGTACTCTCCCATATCACTATATTGTTCCTTCCACCAAATGTGACTTCAGTTGTTCAGCCTTTGGATCAAGGAGTGATTGCAGCATTCAAAATGTGTTATAAGCGCAAGCTTGTTGCCTGGACTTTGCAACAAATTGATAACAACTCAAATGAAGATTTGGGGAAATTGAATGTTGATGTATTTCAAGCTCTGCTATGATGTGTGGCGGCATGGCATGAATTAGATGATCAAACCATTAGAAATTGTTGGAGAAAGTCCGCCATATTGCCTGCAGAGTGGAATGCAGATATAAACAATCTTGATGAACGTATGAAGTCCAAAATGGAGGAAGCAACTTTGGAATTGGGTAGACTCATTGTCGCATTAAATTTGGGTTTGGATGTTGAAGGCAAGCATGTAGAAAAGCTTTGTCCTTTGGAGTACATAAACATGGAAGGTGAAGATGATTTTGAGGTGGAAATTTCTACTGAGGAGCTTGTGCAATTAGTGCAAGATGGAGAACATGTTCTTGATTCCATGGAAGTGGACCATTTGATTGTTGATAGCAGTGATGATGAGTCTAAAGTAGTGAAGCTAAGCGATGCACAAAAATATGCTAAAGATGTTTTGAATTTTATGGCTAGTCAAGGTTCTCAGATTTTCAACACTCATGAGTTGTTAGAAATGGAAAAAATCCACGACAAACTCATTAGAATTGGTGTTGCACATTTAACATCAACAAAACAATGTGACATTAGAAGCTTCTTTGTCTCTAGTGAGAGGTCTTTACCTGATCTCAATGACACATTATGATGTGCTCTTGTTGTTATTCACAATTTTGAATTAGATTTTACATTCAAAAACATTGAAGTCTCGTATTTGTTATTTAAAAAAAAATTGTAATTATATTTTGATTTTCTACATATTTTTTGATAATATCACATTATGCACAAAATGTGACATTATCAAGTATGTCACACCTTGTTTATATCACACTTTTTGGTGAAACGGAGGGTGTGACATTATCAAGGTTAGGGTGTAGTCAATGTAGTTGGGGGGGACTTATATAACCATTTATTGAGCACATGACTATTCACTTTGTCATTGAATGAGATATTCATATGAGAAAAATGGCCAGAACCTCAATTTGGATTTGCTAGCCATGTTGTACTCATTTCATATTTCATATTCTTGGGAGAAGTGGGAATGTATGAAAAAACAATCATTTAAGACCTATATGCCTTATAAGTAAGTTAGGAGAAATGTTGGAAATTGGTGGGTTTCTCATAAGCTAACCTTGGAATGTGCGCACCTACTCAAGCGCTATCGTGATGTGCCTCTCATGTGAAGGTGCTAGAGATAACTTGGGCTCATGTCAATCAATGTTTTTTGGCTTTGTTTTTTGGTGTTATGAGTGTATCCATGTTGGGTGCACAATGCACAATGAAGGATGTTATTTGGCTTTTGTTTTGTTTTAGCCAAATGTAAAGGTTTCTTAGAACTAGAGTTAGACCACAAGCGGGGAGCTATCATGGTTGATATGTTGGCAATGTCATCACTACAAGCATATGAGTTATAGTAATTGACATGCACCATTCCATTTTTATTTATTTTTTAATTTATTTTTTACAATTATGATTGTATTGTACAACTCACCTATACTCTTACTTTCAATCTCTTGCAACAATTGGCATATCATATTTGTTCTCTATATATGTTCCTCCCTTGCTAACCAACAATATGATCAAATACACATTGTTTAAGGTAGGGGTGGCTATTTCCGTCCAAATTTCAGATGTGCCTAGTTGGGATGCTGAAACTATTTTTTTAATAAATTTTGAGCGCTCCGCAAAGCTGGTGCAAGAGTAACTATGAAAAAATCAAAAATTTCCGGCATGTTTATGATTTCCTACAAATTTTTAAAGGAAACCTTGTAGAGTGACCAAAACTCGCACATAGGGTACGTGGTATATCCACATGGTGGATTTCTAAAACCGACCACTGGCAACATTAAACCGACCGTTGGCAACCAATGAAATGTTGGCAGCGTTGTGAACGGTAAAAGCACCTTGATAGGTGCTTTTGTAAACCCAGGTAAAAGCACCTTAAAAGGTGCTTCCGACATAGGGGTCGACTTTAGGACCCGCACGGAAATTGCCACCCCTACCTTATACTTGCCAAGAGCAACATTTTAAGTAGAATTAAGTAACAAGATCCCACTTGTGAATCTTCAAAACCGAAGATATGGGGAGAATTGGCCCCTGGATCTCGTTATTAGAGCATGTGCGTGCGTGCATGTCTCCCTATGGACAACTTCTTGAGAACGGTTTTGGTGAGTGAAACTTGAAGATCCATGCTCTCAATGATTGACTACAAGAGATTGAAGCTCGAGGTTCATGGTGCCAACACAAAGAGCTATTTGCTACATCATGAAGCCAAATTACTACATGAATCAACACAATGAAATCAACGCTAAGTGCACCTACCATCCTTCATCACAACAATGGCATTTGATGCCAAGCATGTTGTCTCTAGATTCCAAAATCAAGTTGGACATTCCATTGGACACAACACTTCAAGTCGCATGAGGTTTGCACATATTGCATTGAAGATTATGCGCCTTAGGGTATGCAATTTGATCATGCGAAAGGATTGCAAATCATAAGCCTAGGAAAATATAGAGATTGGTTCATATTTTATTATAGAGGTAGCAAAGGACTTCCGAAGTTGCAAGATAATCCATAGCGAATTCTTATGCGATTGTACGCATGTGTTCGATTTCCGTGAGGATTGCTTGAGAAACCTATAATGAGCATCCTCCTTTGTCTTTTGACATTTTGGGGCACAAACAAACAAAGTTTAAGGGTTAATATATTGTTTATCATAGCTTGAAATTTGAATTTGAATTTTCCAAAAAGGTACACAATTACTTTACACAAATTTTAGTAGTAAATAAATTATTTTGATTCAAAAATTTAATGGTTTAAAAATGTAGATATTACATGGGCATACATATTATCCCAAAGTAGCACAAAAATGTATAAAAAATAGTAATAATAACAAATAGCATTATGAAAAATTGGATATACTTTGTTTCAATTTTACTACCAACTCGAGGTCTAATAACTTGAAAAAAGGTTATGTAAATTGAGAATAGAGCTAGAATTTATATATTCAGAGTTGATCTCCTCTTGTTCCAATTATAGCATACACACTCATTATGAGTTTTATGGTAAATTAAAAATGATCCTATATTTAAAATGAAAAACTTAAAAATGAAATGAAATGAATATATTTATATTATTTTTACTCTTTATAAATTTTTATGAAAAATTACATTAAAAACATATATATCTTAGTTTGAAATATATAATGTTTCATTAATCAAATGAAACGATTATGCATGCTAATGGTAGTGTATGTTGTATATTTGCATTGTGCAAGTCATGGGTTTCAGGAACAACCTTGTGCTAGTGACAAAGACCACAAACACTTCTTCTTATGATAAAAGTTGCAAATGTTCAAGCTTGACCCAAATGTGGATTCCCTTATACAATGGGTTTCTTGATAGATACACATGCGTTGGTGTGGACAATAAGATCATCATTGAGCCCTTTAAAGAGACGAGGGTGAGAGGTGTTTACAACACCCACCATAGTGAATGGTATTTGATCCAAGCACTCAACTCTAGTTACCGCAAAATGCACAATCCCATCAATTTAATAACTTACATTGGCTATAGTTTTTTATCCACCTTCATAACACACCCATGATGTGATCATTGCTTCAAGTGTGCATGCAACATGGGTTTTAAGAATCGTGTAAGTAAGTGTATATTCAATAAACGTATATTTTTGCAAGAATTATGAGTATGTAGAATTATTGGCAAGCTATCGTGGGATTGATAGGTTTGAGCCTTAGTTACATATTACAACTCATATGTGTGTATTATGTGTGTGGAAGGGAGTGGGGCACGTGTGTATCGAACCCTTTATTAAAATCTCTGATAACAAAAATTAACAAGTAAGAATTAAGAACGAGTTGTAGGTACAAATCATTAACTAAAAATAATCTCATATACGTATATAATAATTTTGAAAACCTAGAGTAAAATCCCTCAATTACGTATATTGGTTGCAAATTTTTAATGGTAAGGGATGACAACAACATTGTGGGGTACAAGGTATATTTAGACAAAACAAAACTCTCGTATGTGAATCCTTAGGAAGACCCATACAACCCTATTTATTCTATGCTCTACTGTATCTATAAAATTGTCTAGAACAATATCCATCCCATATATATATATTCTCATTTATGAAGAAATTAAGAAAATAAAATGTGATTTCCTATTATTGTGATGAATTGAGAATAAGTTGAGTATGGATCCTATGTCCTCACCTTGAATCTTATCTCACGAGGTTGGTTCATGCTCTAAGGTAGGTTCACACGTTCGCCCACCATCAATGAAGGTCCTTCTTTTCCACCCACCTCGTCATTTGTACTTGTGGTTTGTCCTAGGCAGTTGGAAGATGTGCACCTAAGATTGGTGTACAGTCTAACCTTGATAATATCACACCATCCGTTTCACCATAAAGTGTGATATAAACAAGGTGTGACATATTTGATAATGTCACATTTTGAAGATTTTTGTATAATGTGATATTATCAAAAAAATAGGTAGAAATATAACAAATACAAGACTTCAATGTTTTTGAATGTAAAATATAATTCAAAATTGCGAATAACAACAAGAGCACATCATAATGTGTCATTGAGATCAGGTAAAGACCTCTCACTAGAGACAAAGAAGCTTCCAATGTCACATTGTTTTAGTGATGTTAAATGTCCAACACCAATTCTAATGAGTTTGTCATGGATTTTTTTTCCTTTCCTAACAACTCCTGAGTGTTGAAAATCTGAGAACCTTGGCTAGCCATAAAATTCAAAACATCTTTAGCATATTTTTGTGCATCGCTTACCTTCACTACTTTAGACTCATCATCACTGCTATCAACAATCAATGGGTTTTCTTCCATGGAATCAAGTACATGTTCGCCATCTTGCACTAATTGCACAAGCTCCTCAGTAGAATATTCCACCTGAAAATCATCTTCACCTTCCATGTTTATGTACTCACCATCACATACAATCCATTCATATTTGATATTATCACATTTACACTACGGATTTTGGAAAAAATAGTGACATTATCAAGGGTGATAGGGATAATAACGAGGGAGTTTTACACTAAGAAAATTGGTTTCAAACTTTTAAGTGACAATATCAAGGTGTTCTATTAACAAGGGTGACATTATCAAGGTTAGACTGTACCCATTTGACGCAAAAACCTCACTCCTCCAACCTCTAAGAGGGTTGCCTATGATGGTTCTCAAACAAAGGCTCCTCATTGATGGTGGTGTTGGTTTTGGATCATATGTTGCAAATTTGCAGACTTAAGGGAGGGTTTACATTAACGTATGATTGGTCCAAGAAAGTTGGAGTCTAAAACACTCCTTAAATGGACTTTACATTTGGACTCATGACTGGACCCATGCTTGAACTTTGATACCTCAAGTCGGGTGGAATATTTTCTTAAGTTAATGTAAACCCATTAGAATGATTTACAATTGGCCCTCGTAGCGCGTCCTATGGCTTATACACTCATTCAAAAAAATCTCCAGAAGTTTGGAATTAGTTATCTTGATGTCAAGATGACTAATATCAAAATTATGGTACCTTTAAGTTTCTTTCATAAATTTTTTATTTTTCTCAAAGAGTTTACAAATGGCCTTCACTACACTTCCCAAGTTTTCACTTCGATTTTGAAAATTCTCCAAAAATTTGGAATTAGTTATCTTAGTGTTGAGATGGCTTATGTTAACCTTTGGGCACGTTTTTTTTCTTTTTTTTTCATAATTTTTTTTTCAAATATTTTCCAAATGGTTTTCAAAGTGACCTTGAAAAATCTCAAAAATATTGAATTTTTTTTGCTCAATGCCAAGGATAATAATATCAACATTTGGATAACCTTGAAGATAGCTCAACCTGTCTTTTATTTTTTCTCAAATGCTTTGTAAATGGTGTTGTCAAAACTCATGTGTGGGTTCCTATAGCAAGGAGTTGTGCTTTACTAAGTGATTAGTCAAACATAGAATTAGATCACTTTTGAGGAGGTGACCACAACTATTGGCGAAGGAGAAAATTAGTGAAGGATAGTGTAAGAGCGGTGCTTGTAACCCTTAGGATGACCGCATAGAAAGTGATGATTAGGATAGTGAACTAAGGGTTTCTTAGACCACAAATCCTAGTACCTACTTAGAAAGTGTAAAAGTGGGTGAGTAGTACAAGGGAGTGGTGACGTTTTGTGGTGTACAACCTTGCTAATGAATGTAATAGTGTTGGTCCTTAAAATACTAGTATATGGGTTGGAAGGGATCCCTAACTTGTTTGTGGTTGTAGCACAACTTGTCATTGTGCAAGCAACAGTCCAAGAAGTCTTGGAGAGATGAGACTTGTGTATATCTTACCGTCATTTTCCCTAATAACAAGAAGTATCCACTGCATTATTGTTAGAGTTAAGAGGACTAAGTTGGCCAACGCCTCAATATCACTACCGGCTTGGGACCCACCCTTTATAGTATAATGGGTAATCTTGGTCGTTATAGACTAAGTTAGGAAGCTAAAAGTAAATATGGTAGATCAATGAGGGCAGGTTTGCATAATCACAAGTTGAAGGGTTATAACCAATGTTGGACCGATATACATGTGAATGCATGGTATCAATAAACAACACTTATAACGGTATCAAAAAACCTATCGGTGGCTGTAGAACCAATAAAATATTGATATTTGATGGGTATGTCAAGGTGAGAGGATCTTGTATAACCATGTTATTATTTGGGTCAATACCATTCTAAACCATATTGATACTGATCCAATTTTACTTAGCTATGAAGGCCCTTGCATGGTATGTATACTCAAATGGTATCAAAGATAAAAACACTATCAAATACTTGTACCATATTATTTATCAAAAAAATGTGACATCTTCATTGTAGATACCTAAATGGTATTACTAAAAATGATTCAAATCCAACACTTATTATAATGCTTCCGGTATAAGAGGAGGAAATCATATAATATATGATACAACTAACACATAGATATGGTTGTAAGTAGGTCAAAATATAAGGTAGTGCATCTACAAGTGTTGACCAATATCAGGGGGTGGGTAGTATTGATACAAATTCAAGAACAATATCACTAGTAACATTGTAGTAATAAGGTATAGGTTGTAGGGTGACGTAGACTAGAAAGGGTACCTAACTTGGGTAGTGGAGTTAATTTCATTAGAGCTACCGACTTCTTTCAATCACATTATTGCATAAACGCAAATTATGAAAGTAAATGTATCATGGAAAGGTAGACAAGAACAAAAGAAAAAAATAGCTTCACAAATCTTAATAAAGGTGTTGACTAAATTGGGATCATTTATTGATGCCTATGCATCCACCCTCGACATCTACGAATGGCAGGATGTAACGATCAAAATCCAACAATGTACTACAATGTGATGGTGTTGCGGTTTGTTCCACAACCTTTGCGACCGTCTTTGCATGTAATGGGATAATTATGCAATTGGGAGGGGACATCACATTTTTTTTCTTTAAAAAAATAAAAAAGAAAAGAAACTCAAATATTTGGCATTCATTTTGGATAATAACATGTTGAATGATTTCAAAATTGAATAGACATGAAACAAATGGCAAACTTATCTACTCCATCAAAATTTCATGAAAACCTTATGAATGGGTTCCTCATCATCGTCATCAAGGGAGATCATCTTCGACATTGAGCCACCGCTATGAGGTGAGGATAGAGCATTGTATGATGGTGCCAAGATTACATTGAATATGGTAGAGTCTCTCTCAAATGCGATGAAGTAGCGCTATTACACCAACAAACATGAATAAATGCATGTGCAGTCCACATCGATGTAGACTGAGATTATATTCAATGTTTGAAATCTAACCTACATGAATCTAGAAATACAAACTACATCATGCTCAATACTTGGAATACACTTGCATTATTATTTAAAGAAAATTGAATGTTGAATCTAATGACAATGCTAAAAATTATATCCAAACTCTCATGCCAAGTTTGCAGTTGTTGATTTTAAAGAGTAAAGTAAGACAATCAATAACTTGATTGCACTTTGTGTGAACTCCCCACTCATATTATTATGAACAAAGATGTTATTAATTATGCCAAAACACCACAATTATAATATTCTAGTGGGTGCATCTCCAAATATTTTGCCAACCTCATTGCTCACAGGTTACTACTCATTGCTCCTTGCTCACATGTTAGCACTCCCCATCTTAAAGGGACATGAGGGTTAAGTTTGTTGTTGTTTTTAAGTTCTTTAAGGATTTGTGGCTCATAAACTTTTTAATGGTTTTCTTTATATATGAACATTTCACGTTTCGATATGTGTCATTTATGTCTCAAGCTAATTTGGAAGTGTGTTATGATGGTTCATTGCACCCCATATTCTATAAAGTGTCGGAGCACCCCTACATTGTCCGCTCAACATGTTGCCATCGAAGACCAACTGTTTTGGAAGGCTCATCCATGGCCCAGCCACCGATCTACCCCTCGTTGTTGGACCTATGTAAAATGCACAATAGATAGAAAAATGAGCCAAAAACAATCTCAATCTTGCCACTAACATGATCATAACATATTTCAGATCCATAACAATGTTCCATGGTACTGACATTATTATATGGAATACTCCTCACATTCATACTAAATGTGAGGATTGTTCTACATAATATTGTCAGTCCCATAGAACATTGTCATGGATCTGAATTATGTTATGATATCCACGAAACGAAAACAAAATTAATGACATATTAATTTTAATGCTACACGAAATCAAATATATTGGTGGAGTGATTTCCACCAGCTTCCTTGGCAAGAGGGTCCACGTGTTACAAGCTCTCCTATATTTCAAAACTATTATACATGTAGATGTTGGAGAGGTCCACCTACAATTGTCCTACCCACGTCCTTCCTAGATATAAAATCAAGGAGGTGGGGGGGGGGTCCCAATTTTAGTATCTACACTAAAAACCCTTATTCAATGTGGCCCACACTATTCATCATCGACCCACATTCATTATCTTGCAATCGTTGGTGACACTTGATGCTACATGACAAATTATGTAGACTACTCTTAAAAAAAACGACAAACCAATTTGAATGCCACATTAAATTGAATATTTATTGTACATCATTATGGTATTTAGTGTCACTTACTATTTGGAATTACACAATGCTCTAAATTTTAACTATGTATTCCATGGTTTATCAACAAAGGTCAAGTGGGCTGATCTGCATATTGTAATATACAAATGACTTCACTTAGTAAAAACTTACATTCTCAACAATAAATTATAGCTCTATGTAATTCCAAATAGTAAATGACACTAAATACCATAAAGGGGTGGACTGGTTTTCACCGCCTTCCACGGCAAAGGAGTCCAAAACCATCACATACGTAGATGTTGGTGAGGGTCCACCTACAACCGTCCTTCCTATATATAAAGTTTAAGGGGGGGGGGACAAAGGGTATCCGATTTTTTGTCATCTACACGAAACACATGATTCAGTGTGGCCCACACTATTCATCATCCATCTACATTCATTATCTTGCAATCATTGGTGATAACTACACTTAACATGGTGACCATTGTGACTAACACAAATCCTCTAACACTTCATAAAGATCTATATATTGTTTTTTTACTTATATTGCGATAATAGTTGCAATATTGGACCAAAATGATTATAAAAAAATTGAACAAATGTAGTAAATAAGTAAGAAGACACACTCACATGGCTCCACATGTCTCCATGTTTCAAAAAAACAAAAAAACAAAATTGGCTTTGTTTAAGTAACTCGAAACCACAAGTCGACGCAATTAATCACTTCATTCAAAAGGTCTCATTAATGACCCTATTTGATGCAGAGAGGGTGTCACATGACACTTGGTGCTGCAGGACAAGTCACGTGGAATGACCACTCTAATTAACTTGACACACCAATTCTAATGCCACACTAAACCAAATATATATATATACATTTAATGTGTGTAGTGGTTTTCGCCGCCTTGCCCGGCAAGAGGGTCCACGTATCACCATGTTTCCTAGATTTTCAAAATCCACCATACACGTAGATGCTAGAGGTCCCTAGGTGACCTACACGGGCGATGGCGGAGGCGTCGAAACAGAGGAATCAGCGGGGGAAGCGTGGAGATTGTTGATGACTTAGAGGCCACAAACAAAATCGCAAACACAGCAGTAACAATTCTCGTGAAGCATCGGAGAAGAGACATCGAAGGGCTTGTGCGCTTACTTACTTACTTCTGTTGGAATTTTGTGGGTTAGCAATAGGAGTGAAGAGTGAGCAACGGAGGGAGAAGAGGAAGAAGAAGGTAAAGGAATCGGGAGGAGAATGAGGGGGGCCGTGGAGAGGCGCCTGTTGGCGATGGCGATGCGTTCTTCCGCACGCCAACATCGCCCTGCTGTCTCTGCTGTCCGAGCTGCCTCATCCCAATTGGTAACTGATTTTCTCCACATTTTGGTTTGCTCTATGGTTGCCTTCTGCACAATTGAGTTTGGCTCTCTCTCTGTGTGTCCATTGAGCTGCTTACCGATTATGCTTTCCATGTAAAGTATGGTCTCTCTTTCTTTTGATTTTTTTTGTTTCTGGGGGAAGAGAGAGACACAGATGGAGTTGTGTGTGTTGGTAATGTCGACCTTGTCGTCTTAGATGGTGGTCGCACTTCAATGGTTTTTGTTTCTTAACTGCCATTACATTAACTTCGGAAGCTCTTTTGTGATTGTGGACGCTGTGGATAGAGAGCTCTGTTGTTGTGTGTTAGAGGGTAACCCTAACCTTATTCAACTTGACCAGAACCTGGTGACATATCTCACAGTTTTGTGACGTTTGGCATTTGATTCAGAGGTCCAGGTTTCCAACTCATTCTTTGATTACAGAAGCGATGGTAAACTTTTAGTTGTCAACTTATGGATTGGGGGAACTTGCCTTTGGGATTCGCATTTCCTGTCGATTTGTTCCCGTAGGGCAGCAGTTCAAATTGATGGAAGATGCTACAGTTTTTACAAGTTTCAAAGAAATGCAACGTTCTGTTGTATTAATGTTAACAGATCAGGGATCAATAGAGGAAAAATTATTCTGCTTTTATAGAATAGAACTTATGTAGAGGTTCAGCTCTTCCTTTTCGTAGTTTTGTTTGGATAAAGACTCTCTAACTCTACTCCATTTGACCAGAATCTGGTGACATATCTTACGGGTTTGTGAGAGGTCCAGGTTTCTAACTCATTCTTTGACCACAGAAGCCATGGTAAACTTTCAGTCGTCAACCTCGGGATTGGGGGCTTGACTTTGGAATTTGCATTTTGTGTTGATTTGTTTGTGTAAAGTAGCAATTCAATATGATGGAAGATGCTACATATTATGATGGTTTTGATAGAATTGCAATGTTCTAATGTATGAGTGTTAAGAGAGCAGGGCGGGTCCTGATTGAGTGTGCTTCTACTATCTTCAATACGGGAAATTCTATTCTGCTTTATAGAATAGAACTTATGAAGTAGTTCAGCTCTTGCATTTTTGTAGTTTTTGATTGTATAAAGATTAGCTGTGACATTTATTAGTATATTGCAAAGTGATGCATGAGAGCATTCTTTTGGCATTCCAGAAGATTGCTTTCAGAGATTCTTCCAGTCTGATTGTTTTGATTTTTATAATGTCCGATACATATCCAGCTTTTAAGAGACAAAAGCTTCTGGACATATGATTCTCAACTCTTGGTACATGCTTTCTTAGATCCACTTAGTCGATTGCAGGGAACCTCTCAATCATGAGTGCCTTAAAAACATACTGGACATGAGATATTTATTCATTGTCCAAATTTCAAGCCATCTGTTGATGTTTTTCTACTTTATCATGACTGATATTTGCACAATACTTACAAGGATGTTTCTGTTTTGACATGAACTTCACGTGCAGTTAGAATCCAGGTTACATTTTGGGCAGTGGTTGAATGCTAATTCGTATGTCGAGCCAAGCTTGTTTCCCAAGGTATGGGAACTTGCTTCATCCCCATCTTCAGTTCATGCCTTACAGAGGCTCCTCAGAGAATGTTCTAGTTCTTGTCTCTTATACTGCATTAGTGGCTGCTTAGGTGGATTTGACACAATGAATTGATGTGTAAAAGTCCTAAATCTTGTATAGTTACACGTGATGACTGGTGATAGTCACAAATTGAAAATGCTTGGAAAGTGGTTGGCTTCTCTTGCATGACTACATGCAGGTCGTGCTTTACATTTTGAGAGCTCCAGTATGCCATGTATTGTGCTACCTGTCATGAAGCATATCAACAAAACATTAGAGTTATCCTCCAACTCAACATGACTTGTGGTCGGGAGTTGGGTGTTTTGCATACAACACCTTCCATATTTGTTAAAATTCCAATGCATGCTTGGAGGCAGTGTGGAACTTGCAATGAAGAACATTCTTTTTTGGTTTATTATAAATCAATCTCATTTTGGCATGTCAAGAGGTGCTAAATTGAATTTGGCCCTCCATGAACTAAAATAGGTTTCTTATCATTCAAAGTCAAACACTACCTCTGAGCATGCACCACAAATGGAAAAAATGCTTGATGTTGTATGCAAAACGACCAATGGAAAATTAAAGGGGACCAACTCCTGATGAAAAATCTCATTGAGTTAAAGGATAAGTATGCTGAGTTTCTCTTTCTTTTTGCCTAACAGTGGGTTTCCAGCAGAGTTTGCCAGAAATGTTATGGGTAGTGAGAGGGGCCAGCATGAGGATGTACCATCAAACGACCACACTCAATGCAGCTGCACCTACAGTTCTACATAAGGTAATCCTGGACCAGCAATTTCATTTAATTTGATGTCAGTAGAGATTATTCTCTGAGTCATTGTGCACATTCAGTTCTTCCGTGTAACTGCGAACCTGTCATTCTGATGAATGTCACTAACATATAAATGTCTCTATCTATCCTTTCCTTGACCAATCTTTAATTATGAACAATGTTTCATGATTGCTATAATAATGGTAAAAGCCAACAGCCCAATGGCCATTCTCATATTTACCACCAGATGTGTAAAATCAGTTTACCAACTTTTTGTTGACGTGAAAGATTGTTATGTCTGTAAGAGTCAAGAATCTTATCCCTAGCAGTCAACAATTTTTTTGCTTCATAAAGCCAATTTTACCTGTGGCTCCTTTGTTGGAATATTGACTACTTCTTTGACAATCAATAGGGGAAGTTATTTATTGAGGTAGTTGGGTATTGAAACAGCACAAATAATGGCCCACATTTGAAAGATAACATGTTTTATGGAATGCATCTTACTATGGGAACCTATGTGCTAAGGATGGACTATTATGAATAAGAGCTTCAGGCCTATGTAGTCACACGAAACTATATCCTCTTCCCTATGACAACATTGTATTGACAATTTTGTACAGGTGCAAAAAGTGGGAACTGGTGATGATTCCTCGTTCCTGACATCTAAGAAAAAAGCAAGAGTAGTCTATGTTCTTGGTAAGACACGAGAAATTCTTGCCGTGAAGAAGAATATGAACAATGCTTTTGGCTAGTTTACTTGTTCACAAGTTGAGTCATTGTAGATTTTCACAGTGTAGAGCCTTATTGTGGAACTTGTCTGGTCCAAGCAAAAGCTTGGGAGTAACAGGACATATTTTTATGCATTTGCTGCTAAGAGAATACCCATGCGCTGTTTTTGCTGACAGGGGGCCCAGGAAGTGGTAAAGGCACACAATGTCAAAAAATTGTTGATAAATACGGTTTTGTGCACCTCAGTGCTGGTGACTTACTACGTGCAGAAATTCAGTCTGGAAGTGAACATGGGTAAGTTTGTGACAATATTGTCATTTTACCATATTGCAGGTATTTGATTTGGAGGCATGGCTGATGACTTTGTAAAGAAACATCTTTATTGTATTTCTACATTTTTGTTAGATCCTTGTGTAGTTTGTAGTGACAGGATAGGTCTACGATAATTAACGGGGGAAGGGTGTGTAACCAGAGAGATGATACAAAGCATGATACAACAGGGCAAAATAGTTCCTTCCGAAGTTACTGTAAGGCTTCTGGTGAAAGCTATGGAAGAGAGCAGCAGCGACAAATTCCTCATTGATGGCTTTCCAAGAAATGAGGAGAACAGAATGGTATTTGAGAAGTTGGTATGTTATCCTTTACCTTTACAAGACTTCACCACAGGTGCCCAAACTCTGCAGCACTTATTACTTCAAAGAACTAGTAGTACCACAAATAAGTACAGCCCATCAGATTTTATCTTTTGACAAAATGAGGTTGGTTGTACTTATATAGAGTAACTTATTATTGGGAGCGAATCTCAAGAAAAAGATTTAGAAAGTCAGTCCATTTCATGCTGAACCTTTTTTTTGACTGAAGTTGTCAAATGAAGCTAAGGAGTTAATCCTTCCAGAAAATTGATCACACTTTGGTTGTTATCTCAGCAACCAGGGAGGAGATCAGGTCTTTGAAAGTAGTAAATTCTAGTACAGCCTGACCTTTCCTGGGAGCAGCTGGAGAAGGAAAAAGACAAAAGTAAGCTGGAAGTCCAATTCACCTGAAGCTTTTTTTGGCATCTTACTGATGGAAGTTATGGATGGGGCACTCTTGCAAATGTGAAAATTTTGTAACAGTTTCAACACGGGGATTCATTTTCTGCTTTTGAACGAAAAGAATGTTATGACATTTTAGAGAAGTTTTTGCATGGTTATTACCCAGTTACTTTTTCCAGCCATCCCCTAGTCTACTGCACATGAACATGATTTTATTGAGTGAAATCACCAGCTTTTGTATATTTGTGTTGCTGTTCACTATGTGTGGCATTAGTCCTGGTAGTGAGTATGTCAATTTGGTTCCACTTTCATGCTTGTGCAGACTGGCATCACTCCAGAATTTATTCTCTTCTTTGACTGCCCAGAGGATGAGATGGAAAGACGTGTCCTTGGTCGCAACCAGGTAAATCTGCTATGCCTATTACTGATTTTGGCATATTATTCTGGATTGTTGTCCATCAATAGTTTAAATGATTATTGTTTAATCTATTTGTAATTTTATTCCTGCCTTGCTGTTGCCTGTGCCAGGGGAGGGAAGATGATAACAGAGAGACTATGCAGAAGCGGTTGAAGGTGTTCTCAGATTATAGTGTACCTGCAATGAAGTACTATGAATCAATGGGAAAAGTTCACAAGGTTCTTCCACTTCCCTCAGTAATGCTGGTCATCAAGTCCGCACTCAATTAAATATCTGACAAGATGATAAACTTATGGCCTGGTAAACTGACAAGATGGCAGAGTCTGGATAAGTTTTTCTTGACTGCAAGCTCACGATTTGCAGGCTGTCTTAGCACATTGTATTGATATGGTTGTTTGGTTGGCACCCCTCTACGACAAAATAGTTATCCTAACTCAATTGGACTTTTATTCAGGAGTTGGTTTCCTATGATTTTCCATTGGTTGTTTTGCATAAAATATCAATTATTTCTTTCTACCTGTGGTGCATGCTTGGAGGTAGTGTTTGAATCTGAATGAATATCAACCTATTTGGGTTCATTGAGGGCCAAACTCATTTTAGCACCTCTTGTAAATATCATAAGTTTTTATCCCCTGGATGTTGATTCCTAAAGCATTTGTTAACCTTGTTGTTTTGTGGATGCAGATTGTTGCAACTGGGAGTGTAGATGAAATATTTAGCACTGTACAGCCACTTTTTGAACAATTTGTTCAAGTAAATGCTAGCTCCACCTGACCAATCCCATTCTAATCTTTGGCATCATTCATGTTCATGGTGAATAGACACAAAACATGGTGAGCAGATTTTGTGGTTTTGGTAGTGTTCACCTACTTTGGTCGATGTTTTACAGTACATGAGGAAGGTACAGATGCATCCAAGAGAAACTAAATAAGAACTTGGGCGCTTACAGAAAACAGGAAATTGAGGGGTTCAACGCAAGATTTCACCAAATCAGATATATAGGGATCGTGGAAGAAGAGTTTGTTCCATCCTATGGCTGGATATTGTTCTGCAATGACGACAAGCAAAGCTGGCTCAGAATTGCAAAGATGATGGTGGCAATTTGACATTCAGGCTTCAGATGCATGTAACATGTAGCAAAATCTTTCAACAAAGCTTCTCCAGCAATGTTATTAAGCAATGCACCTAGTGCTGTAGTACATTGATTTGATTTATCAGGGGATTATGCAACCTTGGCATTTTTTGGCCAAGTCCATCAAGGAAGATGCAATTAAATTATTGGTTGATTGGTCACAACATCTCAGTAAACTTGGCCTCAAGTATTGGTTCAAGTAGACTCCAATGAAGATCTAGAATCATGAGGTGTGATTTGAGTTTGTATGAAGGCATGGCCCCAAAATTTTAAATGGAATTGAATACAGAACAGTCAGTCTCTTGTTCTGGTATTGATTCACGCCAGCATTTTTCTGCAACTTTTAGCTAGAATATACGATTGTTGAGTTCTATAGGTAATGTACCATTCTCATACTTTCATTTTTTTAGTCCTTCCAAACAGCGAATAGGACTCTAGTGCTTTAGGGTTCAATACAGAAAACTACTTAAATTTGGTTATGACACCACTTTGAAAGTGTTAGGTGTTGCCCTTCATTTACTGGTTGTTGTGACCCTTGGACACATTTGTCCTAGCAAAGTTGTACCATGTGAGGTAGATGTGTGTTATTTAAATACTCACTTCCTGGAAAATATGAAGCATGCAATTAATGCCAGATAATTAGCATTTCCAAATTGTGCATGTAGCCATTTGCCTCATCATTTTTGGAGCTCATATGAATATCTTGTTCATTATCAAAGTGAAGATTCTCGTGTTCATCAAGTATCATATAAGTCCCCCTAATCATGTGGACTACTGAGCCCTAAATGTTTAGCATATTTTGAGCACATAGTTTAATCTCATTTAAACACAAGTTTTTTGGTGTCTGTTCTTAGATACACACATAACTACATACCACCTAAGTATAGGTGTCCAAATTATTGTTGTATTGGAATTAGGCATGTCTACCCTAGTCTATAGGGAATCCATAGACAAATCAGTGATCAAAGAGAGAGAAAAAACGCCAATTGCTACTATTGTTGTGAATGAGGGATGCATCAACTTGATTATAACCACGAGTTCATATGTGAACTTGAAACATGTTTATTGAGTATGGTTATGGGACAAGTGCTACTACCAAATAGTCAAATTTGTACTTTCCAACCAAAACATCTTGCCCTTGCAATATATTGGTACAACTTTAGCTATCTACATAGACAACTAAAACAACATTAAGGTATGTTGCCTAATCGTGGGTACTTCCAACTCTGCAAGCATTTTTGCCCATGGGATTGGATTGGGAACAATCATATCTACTTTGCAATTGCAGAGCACACAAATTGTCAAGTTATGTTTCATAATCATTATAATTGAGATGCAAAATTTATAGAAGGTCAAGGAGATGATTCTCTTTCACTCTAGGTGTTTGTAGGAAAAACTAGCTTCAAGCTTGGGTAGATCTTACACCTTGCACCCTCGATTGCATTCTTTAGTGTCCTACTTAGGTTCTAGTGCCAATGAATTAATTAATCCTAGGGAGTCCGGATAACCTAAGATTGGTTCCATTTGGGACGCACCTCTTCAATTGAATCTTGGTAGATGGAAGAAGGCCATATATCCAAAGAAAGTCTACTTAGAATTTGAGTACACACAACAACATTCTTATCGTTACATGGGCATCCTCTCATAGCATGCCTCTTTTGCATTAAGGGTATAAATGGAAGCCACACTCTTGAGCACAATATTGACTTCAACATTATAGTTAACTTAGTTCTAAGGATTCTCGATTTCTAGTGCACCTTACCACGTATGGTCCACCCAATCATAGTGGAGGTACCCAATGGGTGAATCATATATTTTCAACCAATCATGTGAAAACCTAAGGATTTGCCCTTGGGAGGGATGCATAGGTGCAAGCTGACCTGTCCACTTTGTTGAAGGTGTCCACCTCTAGAAGCAAGCTACATTATTCTTCCAAGGACCCCTCATCTTCTCATGATACCTGTTTTGCATCACATATATAGACTCAAACAAACTTGAAGACGAAACAACACCAGCATAATTCACGACGGTGGCAACATTGGAGCCATCTTTCTTTTCCTTTATTTAGTTCGCCGGATTAGTAATATTTACCCAGTGTTGAGCTGACTCTTTAGGAAGTCTAACAAGTGCCACAAGCATGGGATTACTTACCTGCCCAGCAGGTGTTGCAGGAAAGCATGAGCAACCAGCTCCCCACACCCCAAGAATCTCAGCGCCAACTTGGTGATCTTTGAAAAGGTACCGATTGTCAACACCACCATGATTGTATAACTAGTCGAGTGCCTGAAACATCCAATCTCAACCCTTGGGATCAACAGGGCTAGCCTACCACTAGCATTAGCACTAGCATTAGCATTAGAATTAGTAGCATCGGTGAATGTATGTCAATTTCAGCTAGTTTTCAAGAGATTAAATACCTCTTTTTCTGAGATCAGCCATGGAAGTTCGGCCAATTGGGTCAACTGTACTGATAAATTTCAGTAATTCCTGTTCCAATGATCATCACAACATGGCTACTTCACAGAATCTTCAGAGAGTACTAAGACATGATAGTGTGGACCTCGATGATCATACCATTGACCTCACAGCTGCATGAAGGTTATGCATGTTGACCAGGGCGTTTGTCAAAATTGTGTGAAGATTTTTATGTTCCTGTGACATCCGGAGAAAAATTGTAATCGATGAACTGATCAGCCAGAATATTGAAGGTGCGGAAAGGTTATGTTATATTTCCCAGGGCGTTTGTCAAAATTGTGTGAAGATTATTATGTTTCTGTGACATCTGGAGACTAGTTGTGATCGATGAACTGATCAGGCAGAGAACCAAAGGTGCGGGAAGATCATGGTATATTTTTCCCAGGATGTTTGTCAAAATTGTGTGATTTTTGTGTTTCTGTGACATCTCTGGAGAAAGTTGTGATCGATGAAGTACTGATCAGATAGAAATATGAATCAGGTGCGGGGGATGCCTATGGCGCGGCAATGGTTGAGGAAGTCAGAGATTGACAAGTGGCCATGGAGGGGTGACCATATTCTTGAGTCGACTGTGGCAGGATGTAGGACAGCCACGGCGGCCGAATGGCTGGTGAAGATCTTCGTCCTGGTATTTGTAAACACTCTCTTCTTGCTTGCAGCTCTTCACCTGCTGCATTCAGGGATCGACCTCGACGGAGATGAAGATCCCAGGAGTTGCATTACCAGTGCAACTCCCATGAGTACTCGATCCAGCAATTTGCGTCGAGGTTACTTGTCTACGGAGGGCATGTCGGACTCCAGTGGCCTTACTGTGAAGGTAAACAAGTTGTGTTTTAGCCCAAATCATTCTCAACACATCTTGAACACACTGCATATATCACACTGCATTGATATGTTGTCAAGAGTCGACAATGATCAACTGACTCAGATTTACAATGAGGTTGGCGGTAACATCTTGCACAAGCCCAATTACACGACCTTGTGAAAGGATTGAGTCCGAACCAAGAAATTGAACACTCAAGGGCCGTTTACACTACAAAGGTGGTTGTAGTTGACCAGCACAATCAACCACAACTATGAATTTTTGTGGTTGTGGATGATGGTGGGGTTGGTCTCCTAAATCATTGCAGTTTATCAATGGTTTTAGGTTTTGGGTTCGAGAGGAAATTGAAGTGATTATTATCCTTGTTGGTGTTGGATTGTAGTGTTAAAATGGTTGTCTCCTCAACCGTCTTTCCATACCTTGATCTTGAAGCTCTTTAATGATGTCATGTACATGAACAACCACCCCAAATGTGGATAACCACACGGAATAGGGGGTGACATGGTAAGGGGTGGTTGTGGATGTAGTTAACAATTGTTAGCCCTTTTCCATGGAATCAGAATCAAAGAAAGTAAACCACAGTCACAACCACCCCTAAGGGCCACTTCACACACAAGCCACGAGATGTGACCATGAAATTGTGAGAGCCCAAAAGACAATGTCCAAAGGCTGTCCCAACACACCTCCAAATTCATGTAGCGTGGTCACAAATACTCAAGTGTAGTGTGAAGTCATAATGTAACCGGGCCCTTAACCAAATGCTATTTCAATGAATTTCTATTCATGTGGATCCTCACACATGATAAAATAGAATAAATCAACGATTGTGAGCATTCAAAACGCCATGGTCTCCCACTTTTGTGTTAGGCCTACCTCCAAGAGGTGGTTTTTGAGAATAGTCCAAGTGACCATGAAACTTGATCTATTCGATGCCATGTAAGAATCCATGTAGATTTTACATTGATCTTGCCATTCAAATACTCTGTTGGTCCCTCAGCCTAGTGTGAAGCGAACTTGGACCGGCTCCGCCTTTTCCATCAATGAGAGTGCCTGAAGTGTAATTGTCACGGGCTCTCAGTCTCGTGTGTGAAGTGGCCCTAAGTGTAAACGACCGTTCAGTACGTTCATAACATTGTTCAGATAGAGGGACTCGGGTACTCCCCTTCTAATTCTAGTTCCGCGTTATCTGCATTAATTGTTCATTCCGGGATCAGAATGCGCTGATTCTCTTGGAAACGGATCAGCAGGTACAACTGTCTTGACAATGTTATGTTAACAAATGTCGTTTAGCAGACACAAGCAATCTATCAAAGAACTTCTTCTGACAAGAAAGATCAGTTTATCAATTGCACTCTCGTTTTTGGGATTTTCTCTTACTCTGGACGGCACAACTAGAGAAAGACTATAGCAGCATATATAAGTGCTGGCTGGATTTTTGTGCAGAATACAATGTTATGTTAAGAATGTCTTGTTATGTATTAATAGTTTGCAGTTCCTATTTATTGAAGATACAAGATGCTTCCGTCCACCCAAAACGGAGGAATTGTACTCCCATGTTCCTGAGAAGATGTATATTCGCTGAAGAGCTAGCTAACGTGGAGAGAGTAGACACAAACAAATTACTCAAAAACTTCTACCGACAAGAAAGATCAGTTCATCAATTGCACCTTTTTTTTTGGGTTGAAAAATTGTCTCTCTTAATCTGGACATAACCAGAGAAGAAATTCTGTGCTTGCTTACATCATCAGAAGTGATCGTTGAGGTTTTTTTTTTGTTGTGCCTGCAGAATACAAGCAACCTGATCAACATTCGTCACTTCGAGACACACGGAGTGGCAGTGCACCTGTTCATCAAGATGTCAGCCCACAGAGGAGGCCCCAACACATTCGTCGTCATAGGCCTGGAAGCCAAGAACCCCGCCGAGCTTTACTCCGATCCACCTTACGAGTGTGTGTGGATCCCTGCTGCAGCCACCACCACCACCACCACCAAAGCAGCAGCATCGATCAAGGGGCACGCTCTCAAGATACTTCCCGACACAGGCAACGTCTACAGCCGTCTCTACAGCGCGGTCATAGTGAATTGCACATTCAGGCAGCCCGTGGGAGTCGACAAGCAGGGCGGCCAGCTGGTTCTGTATGCTAGCTATGGCGAAGCCTATTCCCGAAAGCCCGAACGAATTGTGGTGCTCACAGAAGTTGCAGGCGAGTACAAAGGCGTGGACGCTTACGAGTCTCAGAAGTTTGAGTATGAGTATGTCTATTGCGGCTCCCCCCTGTTTGGGAACCTCAGCCCGCAGAGGATCCGAGAGTGGCTGGCTTACCACATGCATTTCTTTGGGCCCAGGTCTTGCCTTTTCTCATATTGATATTTGTGCTGCTTTTGAAATTTTGTTGAATGTGTACTAATGCTGTATGTTGAGGAGAAAATGATATGGGCATCATCCACTCTCCTCTCGTTGGAAATCCAGTCCATAAACGGTCTGCGCACTTATGTACATTATAGGTTATAAATGAAATTCCCTTTCTGTGGATAGAAAAACGCAAGAGAGTTGTTGGAAGTGCCGTCCACATGGATGAGTGACCGGTTATGGGACACTGATGTGTGTGTGTGTGAGAGAGAGTTCCTCTCACTCCTAAACCTTTTTATTTATTCATATGTAGATTGCACATCGCTCACCATAACCTATCTCGCTGCTGTGTCATGCCTTCATTGGACACAAGTACGACAATTATACACCGTAGCAAATGACTCTCATGACATGGTGAGCATTAAGTTCAATATCATACATGTTTCGCCTTACTACGGGTTGTAGTAGGGTTTCTCCTACCTTGTCACTCCCGTGACTTTGTAGGTAGCATGAGGATGCCTTGCTACAACCCGTAGCAATGTTCCTCGCATACAATATGTAGTATGTAGATACTGGAACACCAATCACTTGTTTGTTTGTGCGGGATAGATACTCTACAGCTTAGATTCCTCATGATCTAGGATGTATAAGATCACTTAAGAACTAGACTTGGTGTTTTAGATCACTTAGACTCTTTGGATTCCAACATATACTTGCGTTTGCATCGAAGGGGGAACCCAAATCATTGAGGTATGCAACCCATTACATTATAACATTTTTCAGCTTCCTTGCTAGTGACTCTTTCCATTGTAGAAGCTTACAATGTCAGCATGTCGCAAGTCTATGCATTGTCATCCCCCAATGTAAGCTCAAAGACTAAGCAAGTAAAGGATTTCAAACTTATTAAACCGGAAATCATTGAAGCATAGTAAGGATATGTGCACATTTGTTCCTCACCATAAGAGTCGTGCTTGATAGTGCTTATGAAGAATGTTATGAATATGATAGCCGAGACTAGGAGCTCAACTATGGGTTATGGCCATATGCCTTCATGGGCCGCATGATCAGCGAGTTGGCACGAGTATAACCTATAGTTGAGATTCTTTTCTCGGTTATCATACTCATAATCAATGTGATGAGGAATCAAGCTAAGCAAGAAATCAAGTTTTCATGTCATTTTTTGGGTTCATACTATGCCAATCACAGGAAATATTCTCATGGATTATATCCACCCTCTTTATAGCCATTGTATAAATGCCACATCATCAAGATTCCTCCTCACACTGGTCATGTAAAACAACACACTTTGTGAATGAGTTCATTTTAGATAGTGTCATTT
Organism: Polytrichum commune; assembly: GCA_950295325.1. NCBI lineage: Eukaryota > Viridiplantae > Streptophyta > Polytrichopsida > Polytrichales > Polytrichaceae > Polytrichum > Polytrichum commune. Next base: position 19,027,473 of record OX485806.1, read on the forward strand.
TTTACACAAGTGGCTCAAAAATGATGAAATCCAACAGGTCGCACTTTTTTATGTACGATGCGGGTGGGGTGCATGCGGATGTGCGCTGTGTGCTCGACCCATGGATCGAGGCAGGGAGGGTTACATTGGACGACATTCGAGAGCAGGAGATGTTTGATGGGTATTACCATAACCAATTCATGGTGGTGAACGATTGCTTCCACCGAGCTCGGCAGTTGTCGCGGTGGCTATTTTTCTTCGATGTGGATGAGTACATGTGGATTCCACCCACTGGGATGTCATTGCCATCAATTCTTGCAGGGTATGAGAATCAAACCCAGATCATCATCTGGCAGAAGCCCATGTCCCGGAACTTGTGTGCTGAGCAGGGGAATGTGGCAAACGACACCAATCTTGCAAGGTTTGTAATGTTTGCATCCTTTCTTCCCCATTCTTCAAGTTTGTTGCAAAATCTTGCTATTTCAAGGTATTGTCAATGTGATACTTATGGAGTTTTTCAAAAGCAAAGAAATTAACTTCCTATTGGTCATCGCTTGATTCATTTCAACATGTGATTCACCACAAGGTGGAAGCATCACTTGAGGTGAACATAAATTAATATGTGCGTAGTTAGCTGTAGCAAGTAGGGAATTTGACTTCCAAGGAGGTTGGTCACTGCAACACTCGGATGCTTTAGAAATGGAACATGGTTGGTTGTGTGCACACATATGAGAGAGCAACCTATTTCAAACGGACTTCTCCTTTGAACTTGTGCAACCTCAAGTTTGCACTTGAGATTAGTGATAGGGACTAGTTTATTTTTTTCATGACGTGGATCCTTTGGTTATTTTTCTTTTCTTTCCATTTGCTAACTCTTTTCGCTTGGGAGAGGGGTACTAGTGCTAGTGAATCAAGTTTCAATAAGGGAAGGGACCCTACAAATCAAGATCTTGAACTGTTATGGACATGGCTTGAGAGATTAAACCATGTCAATAACTTAGTAACTATCGACTCAAGGATATGAAAATAACTTTACTTAGCTGTATAATTCAGTTCTCTATCTATAATTGTGATGACACAAAGGTGGCATGGCAAGGGTGGGAGGAATCACCAAATGCAGAGTTGAATATGGATCTCCCCTCTCCTTCCCCCAACAATCAACATTACATTCCTGGACTCACAGAGATGTGGGAACATTTTGAGTAATGTTATAAAAAAGGAATGGATTGAGATAATCACCAGGTTTAGTTGGTGAATGCGCAATTCCCAAACCCTTTTCTCCAATTTGGTGTTTTGCAGGAAATGGGCGCTTGAGAAACTTGTGTTCCGCAACATTCGTGAACGCAAAAGCTACGACTGCAAGTATGCCATCCAACCCCGGAAGGCCATGGCCACAGGAATCCACCGGTCAGGTCACCTCATTGGTAGCAACGCTACCATGTATGCTGACCCATTGAGCTATTACCACTACCACAACACCATCAATAAAAGAGAAGAAGTTTGCCAGGAATTCATTGACCCAAGCACCGTATACATGAACCCTAGGAACAAAGACGACAAGTTTGTGTATGATGATGGGATGGTGGTCCTTGTGGAGCATATTAAGGAGTTTGAGATGGACACCGTTGGCCCACAACCATTCATAATTTGATGTGAAATTAAGCCACCCATACCTTTTGTTGTGGTTGTGGAATTGCGTGCTCTCATTTGTAGCCTAATAGATAGTTCTTTTTCCCTGAGGAGTCCAACAAATGAGGTTGACTGAACCAGAAGACAAATTACAATTCAAACATCCAAAATGCTGTAGAAAAACCAACAAGAATGTTGCAGCATTGACAGTGGGGTAGGGAGGGTGGGTACTACCCTTGAATCAACCCTTAACCCTAATTCCTACACCGTAAACCATACACTTTACTTTAGCATACCTCATAGATTGCCTACCTGATCTGGTTAGTTCGTGCGCTCATTGGTCTAGAAGGGTTGAAACTAAGTTGGACTATGTGCAATAGAGTGCATGAGGCCCATTAGGCACTCCTCCCCCGCCGACACATGAATGTGTTTTGAGAAGTTTACTTTTGGTTTTTAAAAAAAATCAAATTTCTGGCAACTGTTGATTAAGGAAACAAATGTGGGTTGCTGTGGACCAATTTTAAGAAGTCTGACCTCCCACTGCCTATGTGCACCGGTATGATGAAACGTGGTGTGCCTTGTTGTTGACACTTGTTTTAATAAGAGGCCTGTGTGGTTGCTTGATCATAACAACAGAAAGAGATGTGCAGGGGCACCCATCCTGATAATTCAAGATTTTGATTGGTTGACTCTCACATTCCAACTCTCACATGACATACTCATGGAGTCTCTGTAGCCCTACACGCTTGCATCAATCAATCTGCTTTACAATTTTGAAATCAAGTGTTTGATTTGAAGATTGTAATATTGGACTTGTGTGATGTTTTCTTGCAAGAAAACATCTTCTCTTTGAGATTTCTAGAAAGTGATACATTGCCCCAAGTTTGGTACTCTTTCCAAGTATTCTAAGATCTTCAGAGTTCCCATACACAATGTAAGTTAAGTAACCGCTCATATGTCACGAATTTGCTTTGTGTTTTCTGATTCCTGTCGCAGATGGTGAATGTCAGTGACATGCAAGTTCTCATACTTGAAAATTCCAAAATAATAGACCTTCTGATGAAGGAGCGGAGTGTTCTACAACATCTTTGATTGGCTGAGAAAATGTAGGTGTAGTGTTATGTGCCAAACTCAAGACTTACAAAAATGTGTATCCAGTTCAATTTGATATGAACAGTTTACATCGTAAATGAAAACACCACAACATAAAAGAAGATGTGTGCCCAAAAAGTTCATTTGGCTCCTCCACGTGTCCCAGAGTCTTTCAGATAATATTTGTAAAGTGGAAGAGGGGATTGTTCTTCTAAAGACATGGCCACTTGGCTATCTGCATATGAGGATGAGCTAGACATTGTCGGGGAGGCTACTATGGATGACAATGCAAAGGAAGATCATTTGGGGGTCCTTCGCGTTCCGTACCGTTCTGCCCCATTGTTGAATGTACGGGGCTTTCAAGAGCTTCTTGGGTGAATTTGGAGGTGGTACTTGTTAATGATAATGGAGTTGTTGTGGCGGAGGGTATTTGTCGTAACACCCATTTACAAAATTGCATTGATGAAAACCTGTTTGGCACCGAGGACATTGAAGTTGTCATATTGGAGTCACTTATTTATTTTGAGGTAAATCCCACTCATAGGTTCTCCCTCCGTAGGTCGCCATTGACAAATGTCACAATTGAGGGAGTTAGCTTGTGTGAACATGAGTGACGACACATGCAAATCTAAAATGAGCTCTAAAGAAACATGTGGCGACGCAAAGGTCTACAAAAGCACGAGACATTGGCACATGCTACTCCGTGTACAAACGAGTGTAAATGTCAAAGGTTGCTCAGTGAAGAATCCATTAAAGAAGTTGCCAAAAAAGATTGTTGTGTGTATCGTTGTTGCCAATTGTTCCCAAGGGAAAACAGAAGGCTATCTGCGAAGAAATATAGTTTGGAGATTTCCGTCTAGAATCCACCAAAAATCTGATATCCATAGGGCGATATATGTGATGGGGTGGGTCGCAAGGTCATTACCCTTGAAAATATAGACGTGTGTTGTACGACATGGTAGATCATTTAGGGTGTGTTGAAAGAATTTTTTTATAGACAAGCTGCTTATGCCAAGGAAGGCCGCCGGTCCCTTAACCATGGGAACGTGGGTTTGAGAAACCTAGGAAAACAACAAGGCAAACAACTGTCATTATGTGGACCATCATTATTTCGATCCACTTGCAAAAAAATTGTCACGGAGCTCAAAACTCAAGCGCGGAGCTCAAAACTCCAACACAACTCCAACATGAAAAAATTTCATGTTAAAGACCACATGTCAAAGGCATCCCCCTTCCTACTAGTGATGTTCTTCTCACATGCACAAAATGGAAAAACATATTGTTGGACGTAAATATAGTTGTCGAGAAGGCCGGTTTGGAGCCAATTTTGTTGTCAAAATTGAGTGCAATCAAGAAAACAAACTTTAGCAAATACATTACAAAAAGATGAGGCGATAAATTTGCCCGATGTTCCAAATGTGAGAAATCAAAGCGCCTTCTTGATGCATATATGATAGGGACTGAATTCTAATATGTAGCACATCAATTGAACTATTTCAAGCATGTGAACATGCAAGAGGCACACCGTAATGAATACTACACAAATAGAGCTTTGTCCATCTCCATGCCCTTGGAGGTCTTTATGGTCATCAATGACAAAATGGACCATGCCAAAACAACCTCACCATGTTTTGCAAATCGAATAAAAGCCAAGGATGGACTTTTTAAGCTACATGTATTGGTTACAGGTGAATTTGGAAACAATTTCATCACATTCATCACATAAACGCAACTTTGAGTTTGTAGGGTTGTATTTGGGAACATAGATATACACAATATGGATTAGTTATAAATGAATATTAATCCTTAAGGTGACATTGCATGAATGATTGCACATGGACACAATGGTGTCAAGTTTGTTCATTATGCTTTCGATTTGTATCCGGTGGATTCAACCACATGATAGGGTCATTTGCAAGGCTTTTACGTGATTGAGAGAACCGCCGTTTTATTCTTCAATATTATTATTTGAAAATACGGGGTCAACACCTCTATTCAAAGGGGTGTTGGATGAAAAAGATGTATGCCTGCATTTGTTGTCGGAGCCATCTAGTGAACTTGTAATTGCCATGAAATTGTCCCCCCCCACTATGTGTGTCCAATTATACAATTGTGCAAAAGACAATAAAAGTAAATATGTTTTTGCAAATTAGTCGTTGTTGGTTGCGAAAGGTATTTTCAAAGAGGTGTTTGTGTCCTTGTTTTTGGTAGGCCACACACACAATGATATTGATGCATCTTTTGGGCGGTGGAGCATGAAGTTGCAAGAGGAGGATTTTCCAACAATCCCATTATTGATGAAATCATACATGAATTTGGAGAACGTTCTCTTCATCCCCCATATGCGAGGAGGTGTCAGACTTCAAGGCATTTATAGAACCGTATATTTGAAGTGGAACTCACCAATTGATCGGGCATACGAAGATACAACAATTCTGGTTCTACATGCGTGACAATGGTGTCTCTGCCATACAATACAAGTTGTTGTGCGTGACACAAGACTGGAGCCTACCGGAGGGTCTCTTTGTATGACACGTTGATGCGGATGGAAAGACGATGTTACCGGATGGGGAGCCTAAGCCTTGCAAACCAATACCCATGAGAATTTTTGAGGATATTATAAAATACATATCAGGCTTCATACAATATTGAGAGAGTTTGAGAGTTGGATACAATATTGGACACGTGTTTGTGCCACCTTGGCAGGAAGTTCGTGAGGAGTTTGATGTTGATGACCATTACGTTGAGCCTGCTAGTAACTGTCCTCCACCATCTTTTTGTATTAGAATGAATTATCATAAAGATTATATGCTCATTTTGCATCCGGGAGATGAGACATATATAAAGCTAGTGTGGGTGGCAAAAACTTTGTCCAAACCAAATTTTGCAACCTCTAGCCCTCATTTTCAGTAGATTCAGGAATGAAGATGTGATTTCGCATTACACATGCTGGGATACAAACCATAACTTTTGGTGGAAGGTGGATTTTGAGTATGCTCCATGTTGGATAGATACAAATTCCATATTCATAGCATAGAAACCATGGAAAAGTCATAGTGAATAAGTGTCCAATCCTCAAAAATACATAACTTTTGCAAATGATAACCTTGCTCGGATCGCACAAGAAGCAAGCCACATTGAATGAGAAGTTGGTAGAATTGTGTCATCATGATTATAATTTCAAATGTTATTGTAGTAGACACATATTAGTCATATATGTGCTCCTTAAAACAAGGGTAGAGTTTGGGTTGAACTTAGGAAACCTATATAATCTGGGGTTGGATGAATATCCATATAGAATATTTCACAACAAATATGAACTTTATTTTATTATTATGTTTGGGCCTAAATTGCAGGGTTAAATAAATATGCATTTATTACATGATGCTTTGTAGGTCATAGTGTCTATATTTTATTGACCATGCTAATAATAGCCAACATTCTATATGATTGTTTGGATTAAGTTGGTTTCAAGTGCTCTACTCCATATATTTTCCTTGGTAAAGTTGGTTTCAAGTGCTCTACCCAATGTGCTTATGTTGGCCAACCATTGATTTTGGGATACTAGGACTGATAATATATTTAAGATTCTTGATAATATAGTTTCGAGCGACTTCATGTTGTTGTGGCCCATAATTAATTTGAGACAAGAGAAAGTCTCCAATTAACAAATATAGTGTTCAAACTTGAAACTTGAAACCTATTGATTACTGATCGTGATACATAACTCCAACAAGTCGTGCAGGAAATGGGTTATGTGTGCAACTAGATCGTGTGCATGCTCTAAGACTTGATTCCCAGCATTCTAATTTGGGGGTCCCAGCATTTAATTTGTCAGTTCAAGTCTGTGCATGTGCCCATGCTGGTCCTTGTATGTTAATATTTATGACTGCCATTTGTGTGGTAATTTCATCGGTAACTTAAGTGCTGATCAACATCAAAATGAGAAAGCCGGCAATTAATCCCCGAGAGACACATAAATACACCCTAACCTTGATAATGTCACACCCTCCGTTTCACCAAAAAGTGTGATATAAACAAGGTGTGACATACTTGATAATGTCACACCCTCCGTTTCACCAAAAAGTGTGATATAAACAAGGTGTGACATACTTGATAATGTCACATTTTGTGCATAATGTGATATTATCAAAAAATATGTAGAAAATCAAAATATAATTACAATTTTTTAAAAATAACAAATACGAGACTTCAATGTTTTTGAATGTAAAATTTAATTCAAAATTATGAATAACAACAAGAGCACATCATAATGTGTCATTGAGATCAGGTAAAGACCTCTCACTAGAGACAAAGAAGCTTCTAATGTCACATTGTTTTGTTGATGTTAGATGTGCAACACCAATTCTAATGAGTTTGTCATGGATTTTTTCCATTTCTAACAACTCATGAGTGCTGAAAATCTGAGAACCTTGGCTAGCCATAAAATTCAAAACATCTTTAGCATATTTTTGTGCATCACTGCTATCAACAATCAATGGGTCCACTTCCATGGAATCAAGAACCTGTTCGCCATCTTGCACTAATTGCACAAGCTCCTCAGTAGAAAATTCCACCTCAAAATCATCTTCACCTTCCATGTTTATGTACTCCAAAGGACAAAGCTTTTCTACAGGCTTGCCTTCGACATCCAAACCCAAATTTAATGCGGTGATGAGTCTACCCAATTCCAAAGTTGCTTCCTCCATTTTGGACTTCATACGTTCATCAAGATCGTTTATATTTGCATTCCACTCTGCAGGCAATATGGCGGACTTTCTCCAACAATTTCTAATGGTTTGATCATCTAATTTGAAATTACACAAGGCATCCCACTATGCTGAAAGCATTGAATGAGAGCTCATTCAATGACCCCCAATATGCTTTGCTTTAGCCCATGCTCACCCATGAACAATAATATCAAACCCATGCCCACCCATTATAATATCGAACCCATGCCCACCCATACAATCCATCCATACTTGATATTATCACATTTACACTACGGATTTTGAAAAAAAATAGTGACATTATCAAGGGTGATAGGGATAATAACGAGGGAGTTTTACACTATGAAAATCGGTTTCAAACTTTTAGGTGACAATATCAAGGTGTTCTATTAACAAGGGTGACATTATCAAGGTTAGACTGTAGCACAACCTGCTGCAAACTTGAATGGCTGATTGCAACCATTTAAGTTAGCGGTGACATATTGCATCAATCTTTCTGTCAGTCAATAGAACAGCCTTCAATGAGACCTCATTCATTAGTCTGGTCATATATTCCTGGTCAATAGTGCTTGATTATGGTATGAGCATTGAGGAGTTTTCTCAATTTCATGGTACATTAACGTCAAGAAAAAGTCTGCAAAGACAAACATTGCAGAAGTACTAGATCTTCAGCTTTTGTTGAACCCCCTCATGTGTCTCTCTCATCAGTCCAAATTCTGTATTACAAAACAAATCTACAAAAGAATCGTCAGCTGGTAGTACTAGTGTGCCCTCGAAATAAATAATCGAGGCTCAGGTGATCTGCAATTTGCATGTGTGGCAGCCCCACATTGGCAGCTACCCAGGATAGCAACCAAATGTGCTTCTATTTCATAATACACATACAGTGGAGTGAGATTTAACAAAGACGAGAAACATAAATCCTCGAAATTTTGTGAAACCGCCTCATGTCTCTCTCAGCCCAAACACATCTGCAAAAGTTTTTCAAGTACTACTGTGCCCTGGAAAATAATCGAGTTGAAGGTGATTTGAAATTGGCATGCATGGCAGCTGCATTGGTTGCTACCCAACGTAGCAATGAACATGAGAAGCTTGTAGAACTTAACGCGTCATCATTTGTATTCGCAATCGAAGGTACACGACCTGTTTCTGACAATGTTAAGGATTTTAGCACATGTCCGATTGAGCAATGGTGAGGAGGATAATTTTATCTTGTTGGAGAATAGAAATATCAAAGATTCTTCTTTTATTACTAATTTTTCATTGAGTTTTTTTTTTTTTTTTTAAAAAAAAAAAAAATGAGACAGAAGGCCAACCGGGCCAACGCCAAAATGGATACCACAAAAGAAAAAACACGCCCTCAAAGAGGGGAGGCGGGGCCCCTCGGGCGTGAAAACACCGCCACGTAAGAGAAACCAAGACCCGACACCAACCAAGGACAACCCCCCGGACCCACCCAACCAAGGACAACCCTCACCCCACCCACCAAGGACAACCCCCTAACCGCCAAACCACGGGGCCCCGAAACGGGCCAAGCCGAGCTACCTATGATGTCTCCGCCAGTTCCACCTAACCTGCATATCCTGTCTACGGCAAAGAACGCTCCTGGCCCCCCAAGTTTTGTCAAAGCCCCGTAACATAGCCTCTTTTGAGACGTTGCTAATCTTAATTTTATCCACTACTCTCTTCCAAGCCACCTTGGCGTAAAGAATCAACGCGTCCCAAATCTGTTGCTTAACCTTAGCCTCATGCCATTGGGTTTGATTGAACACTTTGTCGTTACGTTCTATCCAAATGTGCCAAAGGGTAATGCCCCTGAGAAGGTGCCAAATCTTAATCATTTTCCCATATCTCTTAGGAATTCTCTCTCCAAAGATCACTTGTTTCCAATTGAAGGTGTCGTAGTTACCGGACCTAACCCCACACAATTCGTGCATAATATAAGTGGCCCATCTCCACGCCCGTCTAGCTTGGATGCAGTCCCAAAACTTATGTTTGACAGACTCGCTAGTGTTGGGGAGGCAGAACACACATTGTTTAGAAATCGAGGCCGGAGCGATGCGTGCCCTCCACTCGTTGACGGCAACCGCTTTATGCCAAATCGACCAAATAAACGCTGCTTCCTTACCCGACCTCAACGGGTCCCACACTTGTGACCAGTGGAACTTATAGTTTCCCGGGAGGTAACCTTGCCATTTGTCCCTCGCCCGTGTGGTGCCGGGGTTTCTATCGAGAATGTTGACCCGGCCATCTTTGGTGGTATAGTCCAAAAACTTGCTTCCGTCAATCCACCTCCATCTATCCGGGTCCCATTCTAACGTGGCCGATTTACCATAGAAGAACATAATCTCCTCTCTTTTCCCCTCTCTCTTCGGACCTCTATGCGTATGCATAATCTTGACCTTATGGAAAACCCCTTCAATTTCACCTTGAGGATTCTCCCATTCCCGGAGGCATCTCGAATGTTTTCCAACCTTGAAGCATTGCACCGGAAGCGGAAGTGTGATGGTTTTCCGTTGGAAGCATTCGGGAATGAAATCCTCATTGCAACTAATTACAATGGCTGGGTCTTCCTCCGTGCCAATGTAGAGTCCAAGCCAATGGCCAGGATACGTGGAGTCTTCACTTGATTCAAGAAGGCGGCGCCACATGCAGGAGATTTCGTCCGTCACCTCCTCCCAATCACCTTGTTCAAGGTCATTAAGCTTGTATTTACCTTTTGCTCTCTCCCATGTGTGAAATCCTTGTTCCGTGCTATCCCAAACGTCATCCACACACCGGATACCTTGGCGGTATAGGTGAAGGCATTTAGTGTATTCAATACCTTTATTGAGGAGATCCACGCCCTCTGACCACCAAACGTTAGAGTGCAGTAGTTCCATTTTGGTTCGGGGGGGAAGTTGGTAGGTTCCATTAACCATTACTTTCCAAGCCTTGCTAATGTGTCCCCAAATCTTAGATCCTGTAACACCTTGGTGTTGTCTGCATGTAAACCAATCCAAGCTAACACCCCACCTTGGTCCCTTTTGTGGGTTAAATCTAGCCAGCCTATACTTGAGCATTAATTGAAGATTAGATTCCCCAGGTTCCATTGCCTTCACAATCCATTTGCTAAGTAGACTGATTTTGGCCGTTTCCGGGTCCACAAGTCCCAGCCCACCGAGTTTCTTCTTGAGGCAGCACTCCCTCCAACTTACCCTGGTGCGCGAGTGTTGTTCCTTTCCGGACCAAAGGTAATTCCTAATTGCTCCTCTAATCTTGTTTAAGATTTTATTGGACCCACCCCACACAGTGAAAAAGAACCATAGGGTTGACAAAAGTACTTGATTGCAAATGACGATCCGCCCACCTAGAGATAGTTTCATCGTGCTCCAATAGTCTAGTTTTTTAGAAATTTTGTTGTATAGAAACTTATCCACGTCCGGGGTATTGAGGTTAAGCCCGAATGGTGTGCCAAGGAATTTGGATAAATCTCCCTCCTCTGCCCATTTCTAGTTTTACCCTGCTAACCATTCCGGCCGGTGCGTATACTTGTCAAACCAGTATGCACATGACTTATCCTAGTTAATCTCCATACCTGAGGCCTCGCTGAAAGTCTTAAGCAGTTTGACCAATTCGTCAATGTCCCTTTTGTCTCCCCTAACCATAAAGGATGAATCGTCAGCGTATTGCGAATTACACTGTTGTTTCTTACCCCTTGGGAGAACTATCCCTCTAAGTCTCTTTTCTTTCACGGCCTTTTTAATGATGTGGGTTAATGCCTCCCCCACAATTAGGAATAAGTATGGCGCTAGAGGGCAACCTTGCCTCACCCCTCTCTCTACCTTTAAGTTTCTTCCCGGGCTACCATTAATGTTGACTGAGGCCGATGCATTTCCAAAAAGTAATTTCACCCAATGTATAAACTTAGCGTTAATACCCATCATGTGCATAGTGTGAAAGAAGAACCTCCAAGAGACCTTGTCGTAGGCTTTAGAGAAATCTAGTTTAAGAAACACTGTAGGTTGTCTAGATGTCTTCGCCCAATGTAACGTTTCTTGGGCTAAGACGATATTATCCAAGATAAATCTTAGTGGTAAAAACGCGGTTTGTTCGGGACTAATCACATCCCTTAACATAGGTTGAAGTCTTAGTTGTAATGTTTTTGCGAAAATTTTGTATATCACCGGTAGTAATGTAATGGGCCGCCAATGGCTTAAGTCCTTGGGGTCCCCTTCTTTGGGAATAAGGCATATGACTCCCTTCGTAACCCCCTCATGAAGCTCCCCAATCTCAATACTCCGAATTAGCATATGTAGAAAGTCTTGGCCAACGGCGGGCCATAGCCGTTGAAAAAATTCAATCGGAATCCCGTCGTGGCCGAGGGCTTTTCCCTTGGCCATGTCTCTAACTACCCCTCCTAGCTCTCTTTCCGAGATCTCCTTAGTGAGTGATGCATTCATCTCTTCCGAGAAAGAGGCACGGAAACTTGTGAAAACTTCCATAATTGCCTCTTCCGACACCTCTTTATGCCCATATAGGTCCTTATAGAAGTCGTAGCAAATTGTGTCTAAATCATCCCTCCTAGTAAACCTACGGCCGTGCTTGTCCTTAAGCTCTGAAAGAACTGCTCGGGAATTCTTTTGTCTCACTGACTTGAAGAATTCCGCGGAGCACTTATCTCCCACATGTTGCCATTGAACTGTAGCTCTTATTGTGGCACCTCTTGCCTTCCTAAACTCTATCTCCTCAAGAATATTATTTAGTCTACTCACCTCCCCCTGCTTATCTATATTATAAATATCCTCATGTAGGATGGCTATGGCCGTTTCCAATTTGGCTCTTGCGTCTAGTTCCGTTTTCCTAAACTCTTTGGCTTTGCATATGCTAAGTTGCCTATAGAATCTAGTAACATTTCTTAACTTGAAGAAGAATGAGCATTCACCCGGAATGCTAGCCCATCTATCCCTAAGTGTTGATGTCGTTTCTCCTTTCAAGTGAGAGATATTCCATTTGAAAGCGGACTTTCTTTCCCCTTCCTCTCCCACATATACCTCTAATTGCACGGGGGAGTGGTCCGACCCCACCGCATACCCATGAATGAAGTAAACTACGTGCTTCACCCCTAGTCTACTATGAGTTGGTGTATAGAATCTATCGAGGCGAGCTAGCCTACGTGCTTGACCCTTTTGACCATTGTACCAAGAATATTTGGGGCCACCTTGGTGTATGAATGCATCGTGGAGTTGAAATGAATTTAATAAACCACTCCAAGTAAGTCTCTCAATGTCACTTATTGCCCTCCCGCAATCATTAGACTTGTCTTGCGCTCTCTTCGTCATATTAAAGTCACCGCCTTTTATCCACTCGCAGTCTTTAGGTAAAGAGTCTACCATAATATGCCAGAGATGCCTTCTTTCCGTAGGAATATTCGGGGCATATACACATGCTAGTCCAATGTTACCCCCTTCAATCCCCTCTAGTTTTATCCACACTACCCTATTGTCGTATAGGGCCCCGTGAGTAGTTACCAATTTTGCGTATTTTTGGGCCAACATAATACCCACGCCTCCTTTTCCAGCCGCGTTTGGGTTGAGCCAGCTTCTTTCCCCTGGAGCTGCTTCTAGGATCCAGCTTGCATATCCTGGCATGAGTCTAGATCCTAGGTTCTCCAAAGCTCTACCTCTTAACTTGTGCTCTTGGATCATCAACACATCTATCCTAGGTGTTAAGGATTGGAGGAAACACCGTTCTTTTGCAATGTTATCCGGGTCATTTAACCCACGGATGTTATGGGTTATGATATTCCACTTCATAATAAGAATTAATATGTGCATATGTCCTCCAAGTCTAACCTCCTAATGGAGGTTTGTTTCTACCTTCCCATAACCTACCTTGTCTTGGTGTAAACATGTAGTTACTCAAAGCCATTAGGTTGGACGCGCTATTACGTATTGGGGTATAACCATGTTGAAGTCCGTTCTCCTCTCCTCTTTCATTGCCCCTCGTGTCATGTGACGATGTTGGACTATCTAGACCAATACTTGCTAGAATGTCCTTGTACTTCGTGCCCTTACCACTTACTGGAATGGGTTGGGTCTCAGGTATTACCTCTATATGTACTTGCCTACTTGCAGTGATTACTTCCAGTCCTAAGGCCGTCCCTCTTTCAGTTTCCATAACTATGTCTTCTTGAGGGATTTCCTGCTCTAGCTGCCTTAGAGATTTCCCCCCCAATCTATACTTCTCTGCTGGAGTGTCTTCTTTTTGTGGCGGAGCATTAACCTTCATTCTGCCTCTCTTTCTTTTTTGGGTTTTCCCAGACCCCTTTCTTACACTTAATCTTCCTGAGCTCACTGCTCCTTCTTTCCTGCATGCGGGGCTGCCCGGTTTGCATCTTGGGTCCCTGGTTGCTGTGGGTCCGGGACCCCTATTACCTGTGAAGGTCGCCCCTAATTCTACCTCTGCCCATGTCTGGCCTTCTAAGGCCATTCCAGCCCCACCCTCCTCAACGTGGGCCTGGTCTGGGACTTCTTCCGACCCCAGCCTGTTTCCCTCCTCCTCCGCTTCTGTCCTTCTTCTTACTTCCGTTTCCCCCTCTGTTTCCTCCTCCCCGCCCGAGGTCTGGTCATCCTCCTCTTCTTCCTCCTCCCCGCTTGAGGAAGTGCTGCCCTCGATTGCCTCTGAGTTTCTTTTCTGCCCTGCTCTCTTGGCAGGGTGCCACTATATGGAGGTCTCGAGGCCAGGTAGTTCCTCACTACCCCTGCCCGCACCGCTCGTCCCTGTTGCTGGGTGAACATTGGCCGGAGGCTTCTGTTGAGTGTGCCCTTCCTGGGTCTTGGTCTGTTCATTTCCTTCGGCTCCGTCATCATTGTTACAGTTCTGCTCAGGTTGATCTTCTCCGTTGCCGCAGGCTAGTGCGTCGCACCCTGTTTGCTTCTTGCTGCCTTTCTCTGCGTCTGCCCCTGATGTGGCTTCTTTGCTTTGTTGCGCTCCCTCTTGGTAACACTCCTTCTGTCGACCCTCGGTGACTTCATCTTCTGTTACCTGCTTATCCCCGGCGCCGGGTTTTGTTGCGGTGTTCCCTCCCTTCCCCGATCCTGTCACTAAGGCTGCTTCCTCTCTGGGGACGGTGATTGTTGTGGATCCGGTGGCGTTGCTTCTTACCTGCAGCTGAGTTCCTCCTCTTGCTGGGCTCTCGCCTTCTACAGCGCTGCCTAGGTGATCTTGGCGCTCGGAATCCTCATTACCTCCTTTCTCTCCTCCTCCTGTGACCTGATGTGCTGCGGCGGGAGCCGCAGCTCCGGATCTGCGAGTCTGGTCTTCCCTGTACTCCTTCCTCCCTGGAATATGCCCTCCATCTCTGTCCCCCTCGAAGATATTTCTTCTTAAGTTTTTCCGGTTTCTGACCTGTTGAAACCCATCTTGATCTACTAGTATGTTTTTGCCTTTTTCTTGTTGATGGATTGGATGAATCTGACTATATCTCTCTCTCCCTCTGATTGGCCTATTTTGCATTTCATTGCAGTCACTTGCTTTGTGTTTCCAGCTTAGACACACCCTGCATCTAATGGGTAATTTGTCATAATTGATCGTTACTATCTGGGGAGGCAGAATACCTCCCTCTGTCACTAGCTCAATGCTTGTTGCCCACCTTTTGCTGATTTCTAGGTTGACACAAAACCTTGGATCTTTTGTTGTATCATTGGCAGTCTCCATTCCAATAACTTCCCCTAAGGATTCTGCTATTCCTATTGCTTGATCTTGATGTTCATGTGGTAAGTTTCTCAGACTCACCCAAGTTGGGAAAGCTAGGTTGCTAGGGTTTTCTGGATTAAACCCTGGCACCCAGCTTTGTAACAAACACGTACCCCATTTGGATCTAAATGGCGACGCCATCAATGCCACGTTTAATGCATCTCTATCCTCACCTTGAAGAAGAAAGTATCCTTTCCCAACATTTCTACACAGCGATAAAGCATTACCCCTTAACTCTAGGTTTAGGGCTTGGATCCATAGCTTCATAGCTTGTGGAGGAGGCTTGGGTCCAACAAATTTTCCAATCAGCAATTGATCTTTCAATACCTCGATTCTTGCAAGCAACTTTTCTGTGTTAACTTTAAATTGAATGGCCTTGGTCTTCACTAAGAAACCACTAAAGCTCCTCTCCAAGTTTGATGGAAGGATCTCACCACTATAACCTTTGAAAGGATTGAGATCTCCTCCCCCGCTCTGTTGGCTTGCTTCCGCTAAGCCTTCAATCACCACATCGTTCCGCGGTGCATCTCCCGCGATCCAGCCTCCTCTCTCCTCCATCATCGGATCAAAGCGCGGAGCATTTCCAAACCGGACTTTGGAGGCGAAGGATTCCATTTCTCCTGTCTTGGACTTTTGTGATTCAACTCTCTCAATCGCATGAACCTCACACGTATCCGATCCGATTCTTTTAGATCTCGATCTCTCTTTTCCTTCTGATCTCGTTTAACTGTTCACCCTTCCCAGCTCTCTTCTGCACTACAGTCTTATCCCTTGATTCAGATCTATACTCGCTGCTACCATTCAAACTGTTTGCTATCTTTTCAATCAGGTCACAATCTTGTTTCTCCGCCTATTCCCCTTCACAACGTTTCTTCTTCTTGCGGCTCGCCATTGCTCCTCCCTCATGTGAAACAATGTTTGGAGGTAGGGAAATTGCTCCGTCACTGTCAATACACCCGAGCCTTGGTGACTGAGATCGGATCATTTTTCATTGAGTTTGGAATCAGTAGAAATTATGGAAGATCAGGTTACGATCTGACTTGTTCTCGATCTATACATAGGTGAACCTATTTCCAAGAAGCACAACACTAAAAACTGGTCGTGGTGGTGTACAAAACAAAGAACATGAGAAAGTGGAAACCGTATGTCAGGGTTTTATATCTAAATGATAAGAAGAGTCTTTGTTGCTACACATTTGCCTAGATCCCAAGACCTACAATTTCCGAAGCCACCCACGTGCCCTGTAAAACTGAGTAATTTACTGCAATGCACTGCAATGAACAAGGACAACCGACAGCTGATTACAATGAACTGGTTGAGTTTGAGAAATTACTGGTTCGAATTCAAGACTTGAGGACAGTTACTGTTCGATTTACAGAATATTCAACTATTTAATTATGGAAAACCAAAAGATGTCAACTTGTAACTGGTTGATATTGGAAAGACTAGGATCTTGACTGATTATGCCCAAAAATCTTCCCCCGGCGTTCATGCAGTCCAAATCTCAAAGTGGTTCTTGTGTTCTTGACCTTGGATACCACTTGGGACATACTTGTGTTGGGTTTAGCACTTGGGACATACTTGTGTTGGGTTTAGCACTTGAGGCATTCTTGTGTTGGTGTTAGCAATTAAGGCATTCTTGTGCTCATGGGTTGGGGGTTCTTCGAGGGTTTTGGTGTTCTTGTGCTCTTGAGTTCCGGTGTGTATGTGTGGATTTTTAGTTTAATTTTAGTTTTTTAGTTTTTAATTTTCTTTGGCTATTGAGACAAATGAGACAAAGCTTTATTCCACTTTTAGAAAAAGTGCAAGGCCACCAAGACCCAAAAAAGAGAGCTCGGCAACTCTCTTGGGTGCTTTTCGTGGAACCACAAGACCCAAAGATGGGTAAAAAGCCTAAGCATGTGTGATTAAGCCAACAATAGACATTTTGATATGTCAAACAAATTTGTCATTTGACTTGTGCTAGATGAGCTCATTACCTCTCCACACCATGTCAAATTTGCCAAGAACATCGTCATAGGAGCTTTCCTTCTTGGACTCCTTTAATGCTTTATCCCACTTGATTCTTGCATAGTCTAAAAGACTTTGCCAAATGTTGCTTTGCACGTTGTTTCCTCCCACCTAGTATTGTTGAAGGTAATGTCATTTCTCACAATCCAAATAGTCCAAAGTGTAATACCTCTAAGTAATAACCAAATCTTGGGGACCTTACTAAGGGAGGGAATTTTCTTCCCAAAAATCCCATGCTACCAATGAAATGTTTTCCAAGGTCCCATTTGGTTGGTGTTGGCTCTTGGATATGACTTCGACAAGAATTTGTTGTCTTTGATGTTGGACAATGATTTTGTGGTGATCAACAATGTAGCTGTAGTTGCAGAGGTGGTGCCAAAAAATGTTGGAGGGAGCTCAAGAGTCCAAGACTCAAATTAAAAGTTTTTGGAAATGGATAGACTTTGGGAAGAATGTGACTTTGAAGAGTTGGTAAGGATATGACCAACACAAAAGAATGTTGTTGGACACACAAGTGAATCACACCACTAACATTAATATGGACCACCAATTCAATATTTGTGTAGTCAATTTGATTGTTGATTTAAATGTACTGCAACAAATTTTCAAGAGGCAACAACTATGAGTAGCATTGTTCTATTGGTTCATTCATTTGACATATAGGAGCCATTTATGATAGCAAGCATTCATTTGAGATACTTCAAATATTGATGATGCATTAGATATTTAACTTTTTAAATTAGTTGAATTACCAAAAACTTCCATGCATACAATTTACAATTAACTTCCACATTGCATCAATTTCAATGAGTTTGGACATTTGTTCCAAAAAAAATTTGAATTTGAATTTACAAATTGTACGCAAAAATATGCCACATGCTAAATTGTGAGACTGCTAGGTGTCGTTTCACCATTGGATATAATTACCAAGAAATGTAAAATTTTAAAATCATAATGGACAAGTCATGCTACAAGGATTCATGAGACATATTAAGGAATGTAATAAATGCATAGTAAATGCGTAAAATCAAGCAAAGTCCAATTATGAATTCTAAATTGTTCAATGGTGTTGGACCAATAGGAATCCTCATGTACTAAGCAAACATAGTCGAGTGAGATCCAACATCGACAAACAAAGTAGAAATATTATATGTATAAGAGACCTTCAATTTCTATGGAACTGCCTCATGTGTCTCTCTCTTAGGCCAAACATTTGCGTCACAAAACCAATCAACAACATTCAAGTCTTGTTGTATTCTGGAAACTCATCGAGACAAAGGGGATTTGCAATTGGCATATATGGTGGCCCCACATTTGCTGCCACTCAATATAGCGTCTACAGTGTTAATTTCAACGTATATGGTCGAATGAGATTCAACAAACAATACAAAATAATATAGATGATAGACAGATGGATATAAACATGGGCTCCAAGGAGAGCAAGCATGAATGAAGGGCCTCATTTGTTCGCATGCTAATTCACTTTTTAAAAGGTAGACGAGTCTATAAAAAACACTAACACTAAACCACCAACTTATTGAACTTTTGTAAGAGGATTGAATGCGAGACTTTAAAAACTTAGATATGTAGGATTTGTAAAAGATAGGGTTTAGAAGATAGGGTTTTGGTCAATGAATGAACTTATTGTGAGCCTCAAATTTGCCTCCAACAGCAAAGAGGCTCACAATTGAAGGTTTTCAGCAAAAACATTAGATTACTAGTAGGAAAAATTAACCAAAGAACTATTTAGATTAAGATGGCTTTGAAAGAAAGATCCTATGATGTTGGTTAGGTGTGTTTTACCCTTGGGGTAAGAATCTTGAAAATAAGTAGACAATGGGGTTTGTTTTCACCATTCAAAGGGAGGGACCCTTTGGTGAGTGGGAAAAATGAAAGGATCAAACCCTTCATTTTAAGAAAGATAAAAATCTCTTTTTCTCTTCAAAATTTTCTCTTCACTTCGCACGGCGTAACCCTCTAAAATACTAGTTAGAAAAAATAAAATTTCTCCCCCTTAACAAAAAAAATATCAAAAATTCACTCTCTATATTTCATTGTGGGTGTAAGCTATGTTCTTGTAGTTAAAATTATTGTGAGTAAGGTAGTGTATTTTTTAACACACGTCTAAGTTGCTGCCCCATTTTCATTCCAGTGTAGTAGATGCATAATTTTTAATTTAGTTCTCTGATTTTGAGCAAATTTTGCTCTTAAAGTTAGCTTTTCAACAAGCCTTAACCTATTGAAATTAGAGTTAATGAATAGAAGTTATGAGTGTTTGAATGAAGATATCTTAATTGCCTTTCAATTTGTAAGCTCTGACTTTGTAATCTCATATCTTCTAGAAAAAAACATAAAGTCTCTTCAATCTTTGATGAAGTTATAAATTTTGTTTTAAAGCTTTTAAAAAGTATAATATTCTTGAAATCAGAGTTAGAGAGTAGAAGTTATAAGTGTTTGAGTGAAGGTCCTTCAACTACCTTTCAATTTGTAAGCATCGACTTTGCAAGCTCATATTTGAAAGATAAAATATGCAGTTGCTTTGATATTTTGAAAAGTTATAGGTCTTGTTGTTAATTTTCAAGAAAAAAAAATTGTTTCATTTGAAGCTTTTAAGCAAAAGTTGTGGATATTCAAGTGGATGGATATTTATTGCCTTAGAATCCCAAGGCTAGCTTTCCAAAATCATTGAATATTTAAGTATCATTTTTGTCAACATATTTTCTTATTAATTAATTATTATCCAATAAATAATTAATTAAGTAAATGAGTAAGTAATGAATGTAAATTTAGGTAAAAGGAGGCCTATCGCCAATCGGGTCCCATTCACCAAGGTGTTTTTACAATTAATCTAATATTCGTTATTTGAGGAATGTATAGATTATTTATCCATCTAATGATGAAGAAGTCCGTCCATTCAAGGTTGAAAGACACGAGTAGGTATCGTTGGTGGCCAATAGTTGAAGTGCGGATTGACGCTCGTGGCTTGAAGTAGGGGTTTCGCACCAACCATTACCAAACCTAGATAGAAGTAAACCGGTAAATTTTTTAACCTTACATTCTTCAATTTAGGAATGGAGGGAGCGTGACAAAGGTAAATCCTAATCCAACCCAACTATTCATGTAAGGCTAGGGGTTATCACCCATCTAACCGCCGAAGGGGGACCCCAACTCCCATGTGTGTGAAGCCTCTCGGTTAAGTGTTGTGGTAGTATCTTTCCGTTCATAGCTCGTCCGTGTGTGATGAAATCGAGTTAATCTCCGGCATGATCACTCTGCGTGTTGTAAGCGGTAAGGTGGGAGTAATGATCCATAAAACTACTATCGTATTATTGGCCCCAAGGGTTGGAGGTAATGATCTAACCCTTGAAGTTTGTACAATAGGTTGAACATACATATTGTCTTAAATCCTGGTCCCATTAAGTTGAATCTTCATGATCAAATTGTGTTAAACTAATTAACAACCAACAAAATTTGTATAACCCCTATAGATAAAAAACCAACCAAGAATTTAACTTAGAGAATTGACACTACCACTTCTGATACCAAGATCGGAGGGTATTTGTGTTAATCGACTTTCAAGAGACCCGCACAGAGCCTTGAAGGGTTCGGGTTAGGGTGTGCACCAAATAGGTAGGTGGTGATGCCATAAACTATGAACTTAATAATTTAGGTTTTGTTTCATCAACCATAAACTAAGAAGGAAGGTTGGGAGAGTGGTACTTAATTACAATCCTCATGTTTAGAGAATTTATTTCATAAAAGATAAAGAATTAGATGTGGCCCAATTGACTAAGCAAGTCCACTCGTTATTCCATTAATTCGAGCAAATTTAAGAATAACTAAAAGCCATACACAGAAGGTGTAGACTAGGTTATTTCATTCATTAGGCTTAGGTTGCCTTGATCCCAATGCTGGTGCATCTACACGTAGACTAGGATAATTATAGCATTTGATTAAAAAATTTGATGTAGCTTAGATAGTCATCTGAGGTACTTAAGATCTAGGTACAACTTACCCAAAGAATACGACGACATTACCAATTCCCTCTACAAACCGAAGCACTCATGAAATATCATAACATTCGGATTCGACTTGGGCACCTGCTAAGGCAGGCCACCCTCACCGAAGGGCTTGTGCAGTACTTTTAAGCTCCCTCGGAGGGGGTGCCCCAAAGCACCACACTCATCCATCGCCCATGACAATATTTGTTCACTTATTTATAAGAAATGCCATAATATGATACTAAATTTACATAAATATACGTAATATCTTTGTGTAGGCATTGGCATGGGTGTGAGTGACATGCGCTAGTGTGGGGTACTTTCTAGGTGGGGATCATGTGGTTGGCCGGGGTGGCAAAGAGGGAGCTTCTGTTCACAACTCATTTGAAGTCCACCTGATGCATATGAATGTATTTTTGGATCTTCAATATATATTTGAGGAACCGCCTCATACATGGAGATGTGTCTCTCAGTCCAGACTTTCACATCACAAAACACATCGGCAGAAGCTTTTCGAGTACTACTTATGCGCCCTGGAAATGAAATAATCGAGTTGATCAAGGGGATCTGCAATTATTCACGTGTGTGGCAGCTGCACATTGGCTGCTACCCATAGCAACAAACGAACTCGAGACACTTGTAGAATTCTGCGGCTTGTCACTTAGTTCTCTATCACAAATCTTTTCGCAAAGATTAAGGATCGATCTCAATGCACTGGTCTCACCGCTTGCTATAAACTCGACCGCTGGGAATTAATACAGGGCATCATGATCGATGAAGTCGACATTGCTGATGACTCCCTTTGCACATCACTCTGGCAAACTGTTTCTGCAAAGTACCATGGCAATTGCAAGGTCCGTATGAATGTGAGGATGACTTTGATCTGAAGCTGGCTGTGCCTCTGCCCAGCTCCTTTCAGTAGTGAATAACTCAATTTATATTGATTATCATAAGTTAGCCGAAGAAACTGCAGTTGACGAACTGACGACGTCACTTGCGCTTGGCGTCACCAAGCTGATGGAAGTTCAGTTTCCAGCACTTGAAGATCATGGAATTGAGTTATTTGATGCAAAGCATTAGACATGACCCTGTCCGAACTCCTGAACATTTCTGATCAAGTTCAGTCTATAATTTGTTGGGATTTTGTAGTTGCATGCAGACTCGTGCAAAGTGAGTGAGCATTACTTGTCACAGGACTTGACATGTATCTGAGATTCACATCGTTTTGGAGACCTTAAGAGCTAGGCTTTCAGGTTTACTTTTTAATAAATAGATTTCTTGCTACAAGGTGCCTGGCATACAGGGCAAAGTAAACAGCTATGATTGACGTTACTAAATTTGGACAAAGGATGAAATTCTGTTCAGAAATAACAATGCGTATGAGTGTAGTGGTTGTGCTGTCGATATGTGCACAATGCATTCTAACAAGTTATTGGGGAGAGGAAAACAGGAGGAAAACTACAAGCACAGGTTGGTTATCCTATTTATCTATACTTTAAGGAGTAATTTGGTCACTGTAGATGTGTGTTTATTACAGACAACATAGTATACATGTAACCAAAACGTGATTAAAACAAGAGATGTGGTCTAGTACATCTAAGACAAGTTTCTGCCATTCCTATTATAGGAATGTGTGAGTTCTGGAAGATCTTTCAAGCCAAATTGTGCATCTTAATTGTTTTGTTGTATAGTGCATGCGAAAACTATGATATAAGCAACTCTGGACAAAGTTCGTGATGTGTTGAAAACCAAACAATGCATATGAAAGTCTTAGTTGCAACTTGCATTGTCAATACATGCACGTTGTAAAACAAATTATTTTGGGGAAGAATATCCAATGCGAAGGATAACCACTCTTATTATACATGCTTCGAGCAACAATGTGGTCTGAATATGATCACTCTACACCCTAACCTTGATAATGTCACACCCTCCGTTTCACCAAAAAGTGTGATATAAACAAGGTGTGACATACTTGATAATGTCACATTTTGTGCATAATGTGATATTATCAAAAAATATGTAGAAAATCAAAATAAAATTACAATTTTAAAAATATATAACAAATACGAGACTTCAATGTTTTTGAATGTAAAATCTAATTCAAAATTGTGAATAACAACAAGAGCACATCATAATGTGTCATTGAGATCAGGTAAAGACCTCTCACTAGAGACAAAGAAGCTTCTAATGTCACATTGTTTTGTTGATGTTAAATGTGCAACACCAATTCTAATGAGTTTGTCGTGGATTTTTTCCATTTCTAACAACTCATGAGTGCTGAAAATCTGAGAACCTTGGCTAGCCATAAAATTCAAAACATCTTTAGCATATTTTTGTGCATCGCTTAGCTTCACTACTTTAGACTCATCATCATTGCTATCAACAATCAATGGGTCCACTTCCATGGAATCAAGAACCTGTTTGCCATCTTGCACTAATTGCACAAGCTCCTCAGTAGAAAATTCCACCTCAAAATCATCTTCACCTTACAAGGTCTTCAACACCGAACTGATTCAACAAGCCTCAAAGCTTCAAAAGTACCATTTAGGAAGAAACCTTGTGGATGCAGCAGTTTGTTGAGGAGAGCGGCAAGAAGATGAGGGGCAGAGCGGTGTGTGGAGCGGCGAGAGGAGAGAGCATACAATGCAGGCGGAGCTGCGAGAAGTTGATCTACGAGAGAAACCGTTGCTTCTTCGGCACATGAGATTCAAGATTCAAGAACCCAAGATTCAAGCGGAAGCATGTGAAGATGCCGACGTCATCCATAGAATTTGTTGTCCATCCGGCCTTTTTTCATCCATGTTACTTGTTATTATCACACTTACACTACAATTTTTTTATTTTAAATGTGACATTATCAAGGGTGATAGTGATAATAACAAGGGAGTTTTACACTATGGAAATCGGTTTCAAACTTTTAGGTGACAATATCAAGGTGTTCTATTAACAAGTGTGATATTATCAAGGTTAGGGTGTATATGCATGTTTTTTTCAAATAATGGAACTTTGTACATGTAACAAAAAAATTGTTCTTTTCAAGATAAGTAGTCCAATTATTTGGCAAGTTTGTGCCATTTTAATCATGAGCTTGTTGACAACACAATATGTATATAGTTTCATTCTAATTAAAAGTCATGCATAATTCTAGAATTATTTGATACCCAACCTTTATGTGCCAAAAAAGTAGATTTGAGAAAATCTAGATGAAAAGGTGATTTGCTCGGGATCAATGATCCTAATAAAAATAAATTGTGGCAGTGACATTACTTGAGATGTGAAAATAAGAGCAAATGATAGCAACCCTAATTTTAATACATACTTTGAGAAGCAATGTGGTCTAAACATGATCACTCTAAATGGGTGTTTCCCACAAACAACATAGTGTACAATCACTAGAAGTAAACTTGTCCATTACAACCATCCGTTGCGACTTGGCCATTGCAACTCATGACAAGAAAATGCAATCATTTTGGTTGTAACCTGAAAGTTTGGTTGCAGTTTTGGACAATTTACAATCAAAATCCTCTTGTTGATGTGTTTATGCATTTTATCGCCATGGGTTGCAATGGCCAAGTCCCAACAAATGATTGTAATGGACAAGTTTACTTTTGGTGAATGTGCATGCAACAACAACGTATTTACTTTGACAAGATATGTAGTCCATATCTAATGCAAGTTTGCTATCATTTCTATCATGGTTTGGACCCATTCATAGAACAAGTACATGTGTATACAATTTTCACTATGTCCAAATTTAATGCATAAATCTTGATTTACTTCATCCAAAATTAAATTTGAATTGGGTATGTTGAAATGGGGTTGTTTTCATCATGGGTACCGAGCTTGTGAGCATACTAGAGACGGCATGAGCCGTAGTCCTTTTGCTTGCATACTAAACATGTATAAATCATCTTCAATGGTATTGTTCATGCCATTAAACTTATAGGACACTTGTAACCAAACGCACTAGGATATGATTACCTATAGGAGATTGTTAGAACACACTAGTCAACACGACCACAAAAACACACACAAAAGTGTTGGCTAAGTTGTTTAATTCATTCAAGTGGCAAAGATTATTAATTCCAACACAAAGCTGATACCTTGGTCCTTTTCATGTTTGCGATGAAAAATCTAATTTTGATAGGTCATGTGACCATGTGATGCGTCGATGTGGTTGTTTTAACAAACTATGTGGTTGATTTAACAACTCCCTACATATATACTACAGTATATATATATATATATATATGTATGTATATATGTATATATGAACATTATAGATGTCACACTCGTCACTCACACGTTTGGACGACCCGGCATTCAATGAGGTCGAGTTTGATCTTGAATTTTGGAGATTCGAGTGAGTGAGGTGATCCGCTTAATTGTTCAATACTAGTACATAATCATGGAACTCCTCCTTCAATGAGATTTTGACATCCCTAGTTTTTGATGGGATAGCTTGAGGTACGTGGAACTTATGTCATTATAAGTGCGCCACGCTTGGTGACGCCTTTGTGATATATCGACCTTCGATGGGGTTGCATTCAAAATTGTTGCCCTTTCACTGCAGCATTGGATCAGGTCCCTTTGATTGTGCCACCAAGTTAAGGCCGGTTTACACCATGGACCATGAAGTTGGACCATGGAAGATGGTCTTTTTTCATGGTCCAAATTGATGGTCCAACTTCCATGGTTCAACTTTTATGGTCTGATTTTTTAACAAATCAATTTATAATTTTTTTGGGTTTTTTGTTAGGTGTAAACCGAATGTGGATGAAGAGGAATGACCACGCACCAAAAAGTTAATGTGTTGAGTTATCTAATATTTTCCCTAAAAAGGGTAGTTTTGCAAAAATTAAAGAAAAAGTCAAGTTTGACCATTCTCTTGTCTTCTCTTGTCTTCATCTTCTTTTCCCTAAAAATAATTTCATTAAATGTTTTTCTATAACAACATTTCTCTACTATGGGCCCTTGCATTTTTCTACTAGAGCACTTTGCCTCTCCCATTGCAAAATATGTGCGACCATGTCAGTGGAAAATGTAGGCTTTAAAATATGTCTTTTGGGGACCTCGAACTCCATGGTCACTCCGACATTTTTCCCTTGGTGTAAACCAAAGTGGTCTCGAGACAAGTTCAACAACCAATCACAAATCTTACAGGATCTTGGGACGACTTCCTGGTCCATGGCGTAAACATCCCCTTACTCTCCACTACAAAATAGAAAAGCTGGAAAATTAATTAAGGTGTTGCTTTCATACCTCATCTTTTGTATAATTGCAAAATTTGCAATTACATAAATTGTGAGGCTAACTTCTAAGTGTATCTTCTTGGTGGAAATCAAAAGTCCAAAAGTATGTGGTTCTAGTGTGGACACATCCAAACTCTACATACAATTTTGACCGTTGGATCAAATCAAATTTATATGTTCATGTAAGTAGCAAATCATGTTTAATTAGGCAGATTCTCATTTCAAATTTCAAATATCAAAATCAATGTAGGACACCAAATAGCTAGAAATCAATATACATTTTTTCAGTTGCCACCTTTTACATGATTGTAAAAATCAAAATTATAAAAATTCATAGGCTAGCTTTTAAGCGCATTTTGTTGGTGCGAAACAAAATTTCAAAAGTATGTGGTTCTATTGTGGAAACATCCAACTCCATAGACAATTTTGACCGTTGGATTAAGTCGGTACCATTCTTTTTCTCATTTGGCCAACAAAACATCAATAAGACATATTGTCATTTCAAGTTGCAAAAATCAGAATAGATGTAGGGTACCCAAAAGCTGGAAATCAATGTGTTTATTTCAGCGGCCATCTTGTGTATTATAAGAAAATTCATAGCCACAAAAATTGGGATGCTAAGTGCATTCCCTTGGTGCAAAACAAACCAAGAGTATGTGACCTTACTGTAAAAACATCCAGCTTCATAGACACTTTAGACCGCTACATCAAATTAAGAATATTTGTATCATCACCATAGCATGTTGCAAATCAAGAGGATCAATGTCATTTCAACTTTTCAATGTTATAATCGATGTAGGACGACAAATTGAAGATTCTACTTACCTCTTGATTGTGTTTAATATTGAACCCAAAATGGTTAATGTATTTTCCATACATATTTTGAGCACATAGCCCAATCTCATCACTTAACACATATGTTTTGGCTTTCATTCTTATCTATAAGCCTTGTCATACACCACTCAGATAGAGGTCTTTGATGAGAAGAGTGACCACATAAGACGCATATACACCTTATGCATTAAGAATTGCCCTTCATTTCATTAAGAATTCTTTCAGTTTAAGGTATGTGGCTCTTATATGTGGTCACTATTCTTTGTTAAACGCATATTATTGAGTGGCATGTTAGCCCTTGGACGAACAAACTCTCTATTATAATGTTTGTAATGTTTCCTCAAGAAGTTGGTGTTTTCAGCTATTTATCTAGCAATAGGATTGGTAAGGTGGAAATGCCTACAACAAACACTTTGAGCACTTGAGATCCGTAACATGTATTAAACATTCCACAAAAATATTCAAGGCATTAGCTAGTCCATGAGGAGGCTAGTGCACTTGGGTTTAGAAAATTTTGACATCGTGCAATTTAGATATGAGTTATTCTTATCATGGGGTCTTTTTAATTAAAATTAGTATTTGACTTTATGTGACATGAAAATTAGTGTGCCATGTTAATTAGAATTATATTTTATAACTTTTCATGTAGCACCAAGTGCCATGTGACAACCTTTCTAGTTGCCATCCAAATAATGGTAAGAAGTCAATGTGGATCATCAAGGATGGATGGTATGGACCACACTAGATCAATTCTTTTGTGTAAATGTTCTCTTCCACTTATGATATGGTTGTATAAAATACAAAAACGATACATTGTAAATCCACATTTCTACATATCTACAACCGTATCAATGTGTATGTTTGACAAATCTCATTTGATGTTCAACTCTAAATCCAAAGTGTCGTGTGACATTTTCAAAAACAAAAATGAATGTCAATTGGGTGCAAGAACCGTGAAGTACACAACTCCATTACCTTGCATAAGTTTAAGCGAAACTGAATCAAAACTATATACTAATTTTGAATTTTGTGATGGAAAAAATCATAAACATTTGAGAAACACATTGATCTACAAAGCCAAGCAATTTATGTTACCAAAATATTTTTCAAGAAAAGTCTACATATTTAAAAAGATGGTGCAAGTAGTGTGCAAGTAGATATATTAAACACAAAATTGTCTAGAATTGTTTTTGAACATGATAAGATTACATTGAATTGATGTTTTCCTAGAATTTTTTGTAATGATGCCCTCAAATTTATAATGAATTCAAAGAACATGAAAAAAAATCTAACATCAAAATATTTAAGGTCATGAAATCTACATCCATAACCAGAATTAGCCATTACCTTTCTAGTGATGCTTTTAAAGATTTCATCTTGATATTTTATATTTGAGTACCTAACACAACAATAGAAGGCACTATGAAAAAAAAAACCAATTTATATAACACTTTGCTATTGCTTTTAGACGTTTAACCATAAAAATTATAGATTTAGTATGCCGGAGCACTTTTTCCGTATACTTGACTATGATTGCTCCCAAATGACATTTTCATTTTCTTCTAAATTGTCACCTCGATTTCACATGCCTAGTAGCACATGCCATTTCAATGTCTAACGTGTCAATTGATGTGTGCCTTGTTACTTCACAAGCCACACTACATGTCCAAGTCTAGATTGTGCGTCAATTAACATGCATTTAGAAAGTAAATTACAATATGTATGTGCAAGTTTTTTCGTGTCAAATGTCAAAAAATTTGTCCAAAATACACACTAAACCGTATACCTTGTGGAGAAGAACTACATCATTTATGGTATTTATTGTCACTTACTATTTGGAGTTACGTTCGGCTATAACTTTTTACTATATATCTCAATTTTTTACCACCAAAGTTCAAGTTGGTTGTTTGGACACTATATAACATTAGCATCTTTACTTGGTAATAAATTGAAATAACAATGAAATTTTATAACAATGAAAAATCCAAATAGTAAGTGATAGTATATACCGTAAACGGTGTACTCTTTTATAGGTATTTACTATCACATACCCTATTTTGTGAAGGGCCTAAACTAGATGCCTAGAGGTCTCAAAAGGTCACGACCACTAATTGCTAAATATGATTCCAATCATCAATATAAGTAACTTTTAAAGTTAAAAATTAACTACATTATAGCACTTAGAGTAGCACATTGGGATATCTTAGATGATAGTCCTGTATTTTACTATGCAAGGGGAAGATGTTTTTGAGCGTACTAATGACAAGTGACACGTGTATACATTTTGGTATGCAAGTGGAAGATATTATTCTTGAACATACTAATGGCAAGTTTCATAAGTGTACACTTTAGTCAACTTGTAGACGATTGTGTAACATAAGCATGCACCTCATACCACTATTGAAGATACTCATGCCAAGCTACTAGTAAGCACACTTAAATGCCAAGTGTCATGAGGTGACACTCATGGTGAAGTTGTTTATCATCAATGTAACCTACCATACGCCTAAAAAAATGTTACATGACACTATTACACATGTCACGATAAATACCATAAATGGTGTAGTGGTAAGACTAAACAATTCTCATGGTAATCTTCTCAACTTGCACCATTTGTGAGCACGTGAAAGCATTTAAGGTCAATCGGAGGCTAGTGACGATGAGGTGGTTTGACTACAATATCATATGTGTGAGATGTAAAACATGGGCCTCATGTTGTGCTGACATGAATTGATCGACTCCACAACCTTCTCCGGGAGATTTTTTGGGCAAATATCGGTCAAAATCCAAGTGTTTATAAGTTCAACTTGTTACATGTTGTGATCTTTCAGATTTTCTTTATTAATTTGAGGTATATTCTCTAAATTCCTTTAAAACAATGGGTGAAGTCTTAAACTTCAACTAGTTATTTATCAAACTTCAACCGGTTCATCTATAACTAGCGGTTGGTTCTCCCCGTTCATTGCTTCACAACACATTTACAAAAGAAAAACTGCAACGTGAGAGGGCTTTCAAGTAAAGGTAAGGTAAGCATGCTTTTTATATTGGTCACATTTTGTGATCGAATGTATATTTATATATGAATGATGCATGGTTAGTACGTGTGGATGTAAGAAAAGACATAAAAAGGATATGTGTTTACAAGAGATTGGACTCCGTGTTCAAAATGTATCAATTATTCTAGGTTCAATGGTCAACATGTGGGTGAAGGGGGGGACTCATATGAGCATTTCATGTTCATGAGAATTTTCACTTTGACAATGACTCAAGATTTTCATGTGAGCTCCAAAAAATGTGATGAAAATGGCTACAATCATGATTGAGGATTACCAATCATTTCGCATTGATTGTGTGTATCATATTCTACGAGAAAATGGATGTAGAGCTAAAGGTCTCCATTTAAGGTATGTTTATTTTTGTGGTCTTATTGCAGGCAACATTTCCAACTCCACACAAACTTTTGGCCGTTGGATCGGGTCATGAATCACGCGGTCAACAATTGAGAATCATGTTCAAGGGGAGGGCGTCTCACTCCCTTGTAGAAACATGAACCATATGCAATAAAGGGGCATTTGTAAGGGACTACAAAGTAATTCACATATTCATGGGATATTGTAATATGTAATTGATGTTCATTCTTGGATTATACCTATTATAATCTCAAATTGGAATTCCATTACCCTAGAATAATTTATGAGTTTGAAACTTGAGATAGGATCCTATCTTTTATTGCTCAACATTTTCTAGTGGGACACCAATTGTCAATTACCCCTCACCCTTTGAATTACATAGATTGTCAACTCCAGTTTTAGAATCAAAGGTGGGATTCAAAAGTTATAAGAGGTCAAAGTGTAGATTATCTTTCTCTTCAAACAATCACATAGGTCCTCCCAGTTGTGTTCATAATTAAACCTAGAATGGCGTATATAGTTGATTACATTGTCTAATCTCACTACAACACTTGCATTTTTAAAGTGAGTTCATAATTCAAGCCTCGCTATATACCACGCAGTAGTTGGAGTCCAATTAAGAAGGGTAACCATATAATGCCAAATTACTTATTTCTAGTTCTATTGTGGTCACTTCCTACTCCATAAACATTCTGGTTGTTGGATTGGCTTGGAAATTGCCCATGAAAAGTCTCATTTAGCTACAACATTATCACGTATAAGTGTGGGTTACCATTTGTAGTTACACATTACTACAACTTGTTTCATCGAGAATATAATTTTTCACCAAGTAAGATATATAATGTTCTTTTATTTGCATACTAGCTATTTACTTTGTTTGGGTAAAAAATGATATTATGATCACAAAGTCACAACAATGTGTACCTCCAAACGATAACCCACATTTATTGGTGTTACTAGTGCAACAATTTGCAAATCATGAAGATTATCATCTTAAGTTTCAGAATTGGAGTGGAAATGCAAAGTTTAGAAGATGTCAATTTATAACTTAGTTATATAACTTCATCTTAAAATTTGAAAAAGTTGTCCATGTCAAACAACAACTGCAAATTGCCCAAGTTCATAATTTCAATGAAATTGGGATGTAACAAAAAATCTATTGCAAAGGATTGAACGTAATCTGTGTAAGTGCAATGATATGTGCAATTAGGTTGCCTACGCAAATAGGTCGCCTTTTTACAAGGTTCAAATCTCGAAGGTGGCAGTCTTTACCAATTAGAGCAATTTTATATCCGATTTACTGTTATGACAGCAGCCCAGTTGCAGTGAGATTGCATTCAACTTTTAAATTTCCCACTGCTTGCTACATATATTTTAGCAAAGAAACAGTTGACGATATTCTTATAAAATTAATGCATGTGACCACCATGAACGGAGAGAACCGACCACTCGTTACAGATGAACCAGTTGAGTTTGAGAAAATCACTGGTGAATGTTCAAAGACTTCAGGAAAATTACTCAGTATTTCAGAGGAATATGTGGAATATACCTCACACTAGTAAAGAAAAACCGAAAGATCACAACATGTAACCGGTTGGACTTGGAAACACTAGGATTTTGACCAATTATGCCCAAAAATCTCACAGGCTACCGAACGGGGTCATTTGAAGTTGGCTCAAGGGCCCTCATACACAATGATCGGGGAGAACCGGCAGTTAGTTACAGATGAACCGGTCGAGTTTGAGAAATAATCGGTTGAAGTTCAAGACTGCAGGAAAAGTACCCCTCATTTTAGAGGAATTTTTAGAATATACCCTACTTTAATAAAGGAAAACAGGTGGATGTCAACATGTAACCGGTTGGACTTGCAAACATTAAGATCTCAACCGAACATGCCCAAAAATCTCCCCGATCACTGCTCATACACTGAAATAAGTCTGACAGTGTAGAAAAGAATACTCTTTCATGTTTTTAACTGTTGACTTCTGTGGAACTAGATTAACTGTTAACAACAATGATAGTGCTGTAATTGATGCTCTGGACAATAGAGCCTTCTTCACATGTGCCTCATTCATTATCAATAGCTAGTATGTATGTTATTTTATTTTAGATAGCTAGCCACCTAATTAAATATTGGCCCACAATCGAAGCTGACTCAATTTTGTTGGTTCTTCTTCATAATACTTTGTAACAGTGTCCGGGGAGATTTTTGGGCATAATTGGTCAA
This sequence comes from Polytrichum commune, assembly GCA_950295325.1. Taxonomy (NCBI): domain Eukaryota; kingdom Viridiplantae; phylum Streptophyta; class Polytrichopsida; order Polytrichales; family Polytrichaceae; genus Polytrichum; species Polytrichum commune. Next base: position 19,060,377 of record OX485806.1, read on the forward strand.
GGTCCTAGTGTTTCCATGTTCTGATTTTCCGGGTTTTCTTGGTATAATGGAGGTATATTCCATAGATTCCTCTAAACTGATGGGTAATTCTTCCTGAAGTCTTCAACTTCGACTGGTTCATCTGCAACTAGCAGCTGATTCTCCCTGTCCATTGGTTTGTCACAGCTCAAACATAACTCAAAATTCAGACTGTGATTGATGGACTTGAGAATGTGCTTTCTCAATGATGGTTGAATGTTTTTTTTGTAACTTAAAGTTACGACTGATCAATAACAAGAAGAAATCATCCTGCTGGAGAGTATCTCTCTCAAGTATTATATTGTAGTGTGTAATGTAGTGTGAAACATGGCATATAGTATTAGTGATGGTACATGGTAATTTAAGCCAATACGTATATGGCAATCTATGAGCCAACTATGTCTGATTAAAAGCTCAGAGTCCTTTGCAATGAAGAGTGGTTGGTAATAAGCTGTTAGAAATTATGTGTATATTATGATGACCATCCTTGCATGTACCCATCTTGGAAAGTTACCGACTTTCAAGGCATCCCCACTACACTAAGTATTGTAATTAAGTGTCATATGATATTTTATGTCACTTGTGGTAACTTTTCCTATGACACTTGTTATGAATAAGTTCACAGACCTACTGTCATGGATGATTGAAATTTGGATGAAATCCATGCCGATTATTGAAAGAAAGTTTGGTATACTTTGCATCCTACCAATTTTGTAATGAAATATTGTCATCGATGATTGAAAGTTACTAGATGAAAAATCACTTTGTGAGTGACAGTTTTTGCCACATTGCGAATCTTTAAATATCCAAATGTTTTTACAAGGAATGACAATGAACTTGGAGTTTACATAAAGTGTTGGTGACACTACACATGCACTTTACAATGAGTATTGAGCAAGACAAATAGAATTGGTGACACTAAATACAATATTTAGTGTAGTCCCCTCTAAGTCTCTGAAGAGCACCTTGAAAAAGGGTGGCGGAGGTGGGGTGGGTTCATGACACTTGTGACCTATCGTAGGGGGTGCAATAACAACATGTTCTCTCTAGTTTGTTGTTAATTCATTCTACTTGAGTCCCAATAGGGTTATATTGTATTAATATGGATTAAAATAGACATGTCTCCAGGTTATACAATGTTTTGCTCCTCTCTACCTCCTCCATCGTAGTGTCACAAAACTTTATGGTCCCTTCTTATTCATCCATGTTTAAGCATGTCCTCTAATACAGGTTCGTGGTTGTTTCATTTTGAATGTGTCCTACTCCCTCTGTCTCAAAATTATTGTCCTGTCCCCCCCCCCGGAAGTTTTCTGTCCCAAAACGATCATTGTTCAAGATCAAATGTTTATTGATTTTGTTGATGTAGAATAATATTTGGCACACCAAATTATTTGGCAAAACTTTCTACATCAACAAAATCAATAAACATTTGATCTTGGAAAATCATTTTGGGACAGAAAACTCTGAGGGATAGGACAATCATCCTGGAACGGAGGGAGTGATAAACTGTTCGGAGGTTTTCCAATTAATTTCATTGTCATATTCAACGTAAAAACAAATCCTTCGGATTACATTTCTTTTCAAGATGTTGTCATTAGATGAATGAGATGCATACCTGTATGCAATACTTCACATCGGTGGGTTGAGGCCCTTGTTGCAAGTTATCAATCAATAATCACAAAAAAAATTGTCAAGTACAGTAGAATTGCATAAATAAAGCTTGGCCTGCATAAGACTATGGCCCTTGATTTCATGTACGAAGGGTATAACACCTCGGGGGGGGTAGTGTGTTAAAAAGTTAAGGATATAGGTGCGAACAACCACTATTTTATAGGGGGGTATTACTTTCAATTCTCTTCTTTTTTTCACATGCTATCATTATGTAAATTTCTACTTTGGGTTAATAGAAAAATGGCTTGCATTACTTATAATTCCAAATTACCTATTATTCCATACCCTATAGTACTTTAAAGATGTCCAGTGCCATTTTTGATACCCTATATTACTCTTAAGTTCATTTATAATTTTTAACCCCCATGTTTTAAAAATACCCTATCATTTGTTCGCATGTATACTGCTACTCCAACCAATGACTACCCCCCCCCCCCCCCCCGAGTATAACACACGTGCCTTGTGCATGCAGTTACTCTTTTTAATTGGACACCTTAACTTCGGAATCTCTACTTTGATTTGGAAACGTGAAATGACAATCTTCATGATTTTCAAGTTACAACTATCTATATAGAGTAACTTTGAGCCAGGATGCCAACCAAAAAAAGCACGTGTAGTTGAAAGTCCCCACAACATGGCCACATACTTACATGGAGGGCTTTTGCTATGTGAAAGTCAATCATTTCCAACATACAAACACACATCATTGGGAAAATTGACAAGTGCGTAAATCTACCACAATTCCATCATGTATGGTGTTTATTATAACTTGCGCAATGGTGTCATTTACCTTATAATGAGGCCTATGCTTGGTAACAATATTGGCTAACAATTCGACTATTAGTCTCGTGACACTTGGCGTTAGACTTGTGCTTACTAATATCTTGGCATTAGTTTGCTCAATAATAGCTTGAGGTATATGCATAGGTTACATGAAGGTCAACAAGTTGATGATAAGTGTAAGTCCAAATGACAATTGAGTTGACATTAGTATGGTCAATATCAATATCTTCCTCTTGCAAACCAAAATGTAAATACATGGCATATGCCATTCGTATCTTGAATGTAAATATCTTCCTCTTGCAAATTGAAATGTAATACTTGGCATTAGTATGATCAATAAAATGTTATGATTGCACACTTAATGTACAAACTATCATCTCAAGCACTCCAATGTGCTACTCTAAATATCATACCGTAAGTAATTGCGCACTTTAGAAAGTTACTTATGTTGACAATTAGCAGACGTGACACTGTGCTAGGCCTCTATGCATCTAGTGTAGACCGTTTGCCAAAGTGTATGACACTAAAGATGATAAACAATGTTTTGTGTAGAAGAAGTTTGCATGGGTAGGAAGTTCATTGCGCGTAACACTCTTGAAGTTTGCGTGTAGGAATATATATGATCGGAACACGATCTCAATGGCCAGTTATCGCTCGGACAATACATAAGCTAAAATCTAGATGGTGTGAAAACCAACACATGACAGACACGTGATCAAAAATCAACACCTTGAATCCTTGCACATGTCCACCATCGTAACATCAAACTCTAATGTTGGTTTTGACTCTTAGTCATCTATAAATAAAACTTTACACCCTTGTAACTTTTACACACGTAACTCAAACGAGACATACTTTGGTGCGTTGGAATTCCCTGTCAATCGCTACAGAGAATTCTCATTAGAAAATAAGAACATAAACATAAATTTTCTTTTTATGCTGAGCGCTTTGCTTGTTGTTTACAAACAAATTTATCGAATTGGGTCAATACCAATCAGCCGCCACCTCACAACACCTGTCATCTATGTATCCGCCATCAGCAAGATTTGAGCTGCAAATTTGTGTACTAATTTAGTACCATGTGCGCCTATGTTCACAGCTTAATAAGGGGTCACACTCACTCGAACCCGAACCAAGTGAGTCACCTACCAACTGGTGGAGTTAAGCAAGGGTATGATGGCCCCTCCACCATTGATTACAATCTCCCCATGATGATGTAGATTAGCACTGGGAGTTAAGAAGGGAGCCGGAATTCAGGGACTGAACTGGAGTCTAGAGTTCTCACTCACCCCCTCACTCAGCATTATAAATACAATGGCTGTTGTAAGGCTCGCCGTCCCTCATCAGTCTCCAACAGTATAAATCTCCACTGCAATTCCTCCCCTTTCAAATTACAACTTGCAGTTGCAGCCGCCCTACATGAGGACTTATGAAGTAGAAGAGTCTCTCTCTATCCTAACTAACTTGTTGCTTGATCCCCCACGGACACCTCCAAGTAGTTCCCTCACATGCGTTCAGTTATTATTTTAGTTTCTGTGCAGAGTCGGAGCAGGTTTTGTTGGCAAGGAAGCTGATTTTGTGAAGTACTCTTGTGGACTGTGTTTGTTCTGCACTTGTTGAGCTCTGGTTGAACCTGTTGGTTACATTTACAGCTTCTGAATGTGACTCGAACCGAGTCAAGTTTCAGAGCTGGGTCCATGTATTATAGTAAAAGAAGATAGGTAGCAAATTTCTGTGTTTAATCTGTGTTCTGTGTTCTGTGTTATGCTCAATGTGGTGAAAGTCTAGTCCTTCAATCTGAGCTCCACCGCTAAATCATTTAGGACCTGTCTAAGGATGTGTGTAGTTATTAGATCTGTTTGCCACATTGATTTTCCTGCCTGTGGTTGTTGATTTGTGGTCATGAGGAGCACTTAAACCTCGGATTTCAGACACAAAATTAGGGCCTTGGGTCCATTATGTATTTTTGTAGAAGATAGTTAAAAATTTCTTCTGTGGTGATCTGTAGTATTAACTTGTCTGAATTTTCTTCTGTGACGTTCTGTGAGGACATTCCCTAGTTCATGATGAGAGCATATTATTGAGCTGGTGCTTACATTGAGATGCTGGAACTCCTGCATTCTTGCTGAGGGAAACCAAGCTACTCAACCACGATGATACCAAGAATTTTCTGAGCTCTGTTTGAGAAATTAAAACATCAGAAGTGTATTTGCAGTTCAGTGACTGAAAAGCTAAGCTTGACTAGGTGCTGGTGAGTACACAAGTGATCGTGAACCTCCAGTTTGTGCAAATTTGCGAAGAAGGTCACCGAAATGGGTGAGGCAGTACAATATGAGGACACGTTGAGCGACACTAGTGTGGGATCAACAGACCAATTCATCTCCATCAAGGTGCGGAGAGTCCTCCCGGACTTCCTCCAATCAGTTCGACTCAAATACGTGTTACGAGGCGTCTACCACGCGGTTGCGAAGCATGTGGCAGCTCTGTTGATCATCCCCCTGGTCATGCTGACCAGCGTGGAGATCAACCGACTGGGCCACGAGAAAACACTCGAAATCCTCTGGAACCAGCTCCAATACAATCTGTTCAGTGTTCTAGTATGCACGGGAGGCTTCGTGTTCGCCGTAACCCTGTACTGGATCTCTCGGCCTCGAAGGGTTTATCTTGTGGACTTTGCATGTTACCACCCTGACGAGTCTTACTCGGTGAGCAAGCAAGGGTTGCTGAACCACGCTGCAGCAATCAACCGGTACACTCCAGAAAGCTTGGAGTTTCAAAAAAAAATTCTGGAGAGGTCCGGGATGGGAGACCACACCTATGTTGCAAAAGTTTGCATGAGCCTCCCTTGCAACCCTACCATAAGAGCTGCGAGGGAAGAAGCAGAGGACGTCATGTTCGGATCCGTGGATGAGCTTCTGGCCAAAACTGGGGTGAAGCCTAACCAAATTCGAGTTTTGGTGGTGAACTGCAGTTTATTCAATCCCACTCCTTCACTTTCGGCCATGATTGTGAACCGGTACAAGATGCGTGGTGACATCAAGAGTGTGAGCTTGGGCGGCATGGGGTGTAGTGCGGGCTTGATTGCTGTGGACTTGGCCAAAGATTTGTTGCAAGTGCACCGAGACTCTTATGCCCTTGTGTGTAGCCAGGAGGTTCTGGCCAAGTCGCCGTACTTTGGTAATGACCGGCCGAAGCTCGTCACCAACTGTTTGTTTCGTATGGGTGGGGCGGCCATCCTCTTGTCCAATAAGAGGACTGATAGCTGGAGGGCCAAGTATGAGCTTCTGTACACCGTGCGTACCCACAAGGGAGCTGATGACAAATCCTTCCGGTGTGTCTTTGAGGTAATTATAACTTAATTTCGTGTTGTCACCACCATGATATTTCTCCCCTGCATTTTTCCTGCTGATGATGATCTGTTGTTGTTCAGTACTACTTTGGAGCTTAGAGTCAGCGGTTAGTTAGTTTCCATGGCTCTGCTGGCTTGATGTCTTTTAATTTGTGGATATGATGTAAATTGTTTTCATGTATATTTGCACTGTGAAAAATTGCTATTGTAGCTGCGACCTTTGAGACCTTTCGATGAGTAGTATTGCATGAATAGATATATATAGATATATATATATGTGGGCAGTTCTACAGTTTAGCTTTTTCTTCCTGGTCTTTTGCTTCTCTGTAAACCCATGTTGGTTTGCATGGCAATCGGTAGTAAGGAAACATCTGAAGCAAGCATGCTTTTCGACACGGTCAACAACTTCAGAAACTGTCATCTGGGACCTGTTGAAAAGATCCCATTTTGTGTTACAAGGATGGCTAACATCATACACATTTGACACACAAGATGGCCTTTTTGATGGGTCCTCGGTGACAAATGCCCATTTGTGGGCCATGTCGAAATTAGAAGTCGGGCCTGCTTTCCTACTACAGTGTATTGTGTGCTAAGAAAGTTTGCTCAATGCTACGTGTAATATGCAAATGTTCCACGTTGATGCATGTGTGGCAATCAATCTGTAGCACGCGTAGGGGTCGCCGTCTTTAGAACATGGTTTGGATCTGCTAAACCATTTCTAATATGAAAGCATTACTTGGGAGCTACCTTCCCATTATTAAAAAATATCAAGAGTACAAGTTTTAAGGAAAAATATAAAATTTCTTAGAAGTGAAATTCAACACCTAGGGGGTCTGGATGGTGACCCATGTTATAGGAAAAAATGTAACTCTAACTAGTTCCAGCACTAATATTTTGAAAGTGGAAACTTTTTCTGATTCAGATACGAAACTTATCAATGAATTCCTTTCAATTCCTCTTTTCCAAGCATGTTTCTCCTATTTGTGAACGAACAATTCACCAATCCATGAGAAGTTTTAGAAGAAGATTAGAAGCTGAACTGTTTAAAAGGAAGGGTTGCCACCCCAGGGTGGCAATATTGTGAGCCGTTTGCAGAATAATGGTGATATTATGGTCGGTCCAGTAATTTTGAGAAGGTCCCCATGATTGTACTCTCAAGATTGAAATTGGTTTATTAATGGCCCAACGGTATCGCCAGGCATTGGAATGTGAAGAGTGTGTTTTATCATGAACTATATTATACATAATTTCCCATAACTTCGTCCTTGTTAACCCTAGCATACTATATTGATGTGGCCGTGCTGCAGGAAGAAGATGAGAGTGGTGAAGTGGGCGTGTCGCTCTCCAAGGACCTCATGAGCGTCGCAGGGGATGCACTCAAGACCAACATCACCACCTTAGGCCCTTTGGCGCTGCCATTCTCCGAGCAGCTCCTCTTCTTCCTCAGCCTGGTGGGTCGCAAGGTCTTCAAAATGAACAACAAGCCTTACATCCCGGACTTCAAGCTTGCATTTGAGCATTTCTGCATCCATGCTGGAGGCCGCGCTGTGTTGGACGAGCTCGAGAAGAATTTGGACTTGAGTGAGTGGCACATGGAGCCATCTCGCATGACCCTGTACAAGTATGTCTACTAGACCCTCTCTGATCATTTACCCCCATCTCCATGGCTACCTAGATCCCTGAAGCTGCTGAGACACTGTTAAGAGGTTTGGTGCTTTGGACCCGAGTTTAAATTACTGCTACTACAAGCATTTTTAAGACAAGTAATTTCTTGAAAAAACTTAGGACGGTGACCCCTGGTACAGAAAATTGCTTCTCCAATGGGCTCCTCTGAGTTTGACTCTTCTTTCCAGGTATGTTGCACTATGTGAAATAGCATATGATCAGTTCAAGTATGTATACTACATCTTCCCTAATGATACCTCCTCCCATCTCCATGCCTACCTATCCCGAAAGCTGCTAAGACATTTGGTACTTTGGATCTGTTTTAGTATTATAATAAGCATATTTAAGACTATATAATAAGCACATTATTTCTGGAGAAATACCTATTAAGGTGACTCCTGGTTTAGAAAATTGCTTAGACAATGGGTTCCTCTGAGTGATCTCTTTTCAGGGGTGTTGCACTTCTTTGTGAAATAACACATAATCAGTTTGCTTAGTATGTATCCTACGTCCTCTTTAATGATATCTCCCCCCATCTCTGGCATGGCTACCTATCCTGTTAAAACAAGTTTTAAGAAATATTACTGTGCAGGCCCAGCTTTTGCATTACAAGACAAAACAAGAATGGTGACCCTTGCTTTAGAAAGATTGCTTCTACTTAGTTTTAAGAACGACACTTCAAAGTGGTGACTAATATTGTAGTTCAGAAGCAAATGACATCAATGGGTTCCTGTACATGACCTCTTTCTAAGCATGTGGCTCCTCTCTTGTGAGGCAATAATCATTTATTGTGTCGGTAACAAATAATCAATCCAAATGAAGCATTTAAAGAAGCGGTTCAGAACCAACTGTACAAGTATGTATACTATATCCTCCCTAGCTGCTAAAACATTTTTGAGAAACATTATCTTGGATCTGTTTCGGTCTCCTGGCAAGCATTTCTCAGACTATAAACTCGAAACACTATCGAAACTCCTGCTAAATCAAAAATATAGTTCTACTCAGCTTTAAGAACGACATTGAAAGTGTAATGACATCAATGGTTTCCTGCCAATGTCCTCTATCCAACTAAGCATGATGCTGATCTTCTTTGTGAAACAAAAAATGATCAATACATTTAAAGCATTAGAAGTGATTCAGAAACCCGTACTAGTTGCCACCCCCGGATGGCTATTTCTGCAAAGACTAGCAATTGGGTCGGTTCTTGAGGGCTGATCAAAGGAAGTTGTTCAATAATGATGTTGTGGCAGGTTTGGGAACACATCCAGCAGCTCCCTGTGGTATGAGTTGGCGTATACTGAGTCCAAGGGCAGAGTGAAGAGAGGCGACCGAGTGTGGCAGATTGCCTTTGGCTCCGGGTTCAAGTGTAACAGCGCTGTGTGGAGGGCCCTTCGCACTATAAGTCCACCCAAGATCAGCCCCTGGTATGGCATCATTGATCAGTTCCCTGTGAAGGAGGCGCCAATCGCCTTAACCATCCCCCAGCCCACTGCTCATCATGCCCAGCAAACTCCTTGATGCTTCAGACATTATGATCGATGATGATCAGTAGCCAGGCAGCTCAGAATTACACTGATACAACCTCACTACTGGAATCCAGTGGATTTAATGTCATATTCGTTTGTCAACTTTGTGACATTCTTAGTTTCCACCGAGAGAAAGTGTCATATATGTGACATTATTGTGCTCTATAAGTTGGCATTAACGCAGTCAAAATGCAGTCAAAACACATTAGTGTTTGTGAATTAGTTCGTGAACTAGGTTGTTGTGTAGTTGGTGATGAGATGATACCACCACCTTGGCATTGTCTGGTCCAAGTCTGATTCAAGCCGAGGTTCAGCAATCGAGTCTGTGATGATGTACATTTTGTAATGCATGAAACAATCGGAAGAATTTCTTCAAGATCTTAAGAGTAATGGAAATTAAGGTTGACTTAATATTCATTACAAAGTTGACTCGCAGTTCAAGTATAAACTCTCATACATCATTTGACATTTATTGTTTATCAAGACTTGTTTTGGTTGCCAGATATCATTAAGGAGCTGATACTTACACGTGAATTTTGTTGGTGAAATGCTTTGGTATGCAGTTGGTGAGATGATACCACCACCTTGGTGCTGTTTGGTTTAAATCTGACTCAAAGCGAGGTTGAATCAGTGATCGAGTTTGTGATGGATGTACATTTTGTAATGCATGAAACAAATCGGAAGAAATAAGTCTTCAAGATCTTAAGGGATGAGATTAACTTACAAGTTCGACTCATAGTTCATGTGTAAACTCTTATACCTCATTTGACATTTAATGTATTTCAAGGATTTTTTGGTTGCCAGATATCATTTAGGAGCTGATACTTACATGTGAAGTTGTTCGTGAGCTTGAAATAATTAGTTACATAGTTAATGAGATGGTACCACCCACCTTGGTACTGTCTGGTTGATTGATTTCAATCGAGGTTGAATCAGTGATTGAGTCTGTGATGATGTACATTTGTAATGCATGAAGCAATTGGAAGAAAAGTCTCCAAGAGTGATGGATAAGACTAAGATCACATGTTCTGCAGCTGCATCAACTCATAAACTAAATTAAGTCGTGAAATACGTTAAATATCAAATGAACTCTCATACCTCACATGGAGTTTGTGATATTTCGAGGGTTTTCTGGTTGCCAGATAGATGAAGCTAATTTAGTTAGCCTCCATAATGAGGAGTGCTATCCACTGAGCTATGACATGCTTGATTGTTGTGCCCAAGGTGGGCAAATTAGAAGGCGGCAACTTGGATAAATGAGGAGGCGGCATGTGGATGTGAGGAGCCGACTAACTTGTATTCTCTGTATTCTATAATGAAAAAATAGTTTGGCAACATTTTATCTTACATGTGACCACTTTAGAGACATGACACAACCAATATTGGCATTAAACTTGGTTTTCATTGGCATATGACCCATGTAGAATCCGATAATGATGTTGTCCACTCACACAACATGATTGAACAATAAAAGAGTTCCCCCTTATAACACCACATTGGGAAGTAGAGAATCTTCAATTCCAGAGCCTAGATCGACACCTTCCTCAACTCTAATTTTCAGTGATTTCAAATTCTTTGGTTCTCATTCGTAATTGTTAACCTACTCAAGCTTCTAATGCTCGAATCCACCAGTTAGATGATTCCACATAGCTGGAGATTTCCACATTAGCCTCATCTACCTTAGGGTTGACAAAAACCAAAATTTAGTCGTCAAACTCCAATGGCAATCTTGTTCGCATGATTGGAGTCTATGTTTAGTAAGGCCGATGCACATGGCCTACATGAGAAAGAGGTTAGAGAAAGACATCTGATGGAATGAAGAGCAAATACCCAATAAAAGTGAAGTGGTTCGGAGTTCAAAACATGTGGGCCAACAATTGATCCCCAAAACATTTACAAATCCAAATTCTAGATTTTGTACCCTACACTACACCACCTACTCATATGTCGCCATGTGGCACATCTGGAGATCAAGACTTTAAGTACACAATGGAAGGATCATGAATGTATTGATCACTTTTGGGATTATGGTATAATGTTCCATTCCACATTTATTATTGATAAAAAAAATCATGAACAACACACGCAATTGCTTTATAGGTTCATTTGAATTAACCAAATCTAGCATTAGCTTAGGAACGACAAGATTCTTGGTTAGAGCTCCAAGTGTAATGTGCCCAGGGTGGACTCTTCATACCACATATGAACTAACGTGAGTGTAAGGAGGGGCATTGTTTAAGGCATCACCATACTAGATAATATATTACTTTTCTCTAGAGTGTACATTTAAAAAGGTTGTTAAGAATGTTGAAGTAAAGGTAGATATACAAAAGAGGGTCCTAGGGTTCAGAGAAAAAATTGACAATAAATGTGTTAGTTTCATTCACCTCACGTTTTCATTCAATTTTGTCATATGGTAATAAGCCTTAATGACTATCTTGTTCATTCTTGATTGGATGACTTATTTAAGTAAACCTAGACATATTTTCAAAATTTGGACTTTTTGATTGTTTCAATTCTATGGGCTAATAAATAATGAACATGAAAGTATAATCAAATCAAGTACTAGAAGACTGTCATAATCATCTCTACACATTTTATTGGAGGATCTTACCATACAATCCTATCATAAATCCTATGATAGAATTCAACATGTTATAATTCTAGACTTGGACTTCCAGTTTTACTTATATATGAGATTTGGGGTTTTTGGGTTCTACGTTTTTACAAACTGGAGGCTCGTGGAGCGCTCATGGGCTCCCTTAAGTTTTGCTCTTTTAGATTGTGGCTAAGTTATTGCGCTCTTTTGTCTTTGTTTGTTTGATGTGATCATCAAGTTACATGCTATGGAGGAAAAAATGTTCTATGAATTTCTTATTGGAAAGTGAAAGTGGATTTTATATGTGATAAATGACTATTTAATTCAAGATTTCTATTTTGTATATGTAATGGAGGCATTTATTAAAATACATTGAAAAGCTTAGTATAAATACATGAGTTCATTTTCTAGCCTACAGTTAATACATAGTCATTTCATTTTATTTCTTCTATAAACTTCTTGTAAATATGGGGTTTAATTTCATAGCGAACCACGCACGTCATTTAGGTGTCCAATGAAGAGTCCACCCCCCAGGTGTAATGTTAAGTGCACATTCATGGCTCAGTAGGATACCTCTCATCTTGATTGATTGATTAATTTTATTCATTTTTTATATAAAAAAATTCAATATGTTTCACAAGGTGTTGGAATGCAAGGAGTCAAGGGTGAGTTTACATGTAGGCTGCTCACCCACCATATTCTAGTGTTAATAAGGTTAAACCAGCCCAAATGTAGAGGAAATCTAGTGGGGCAGGGTTCGTATGTGTCAACTAGCTACTCCCATCTTCTCAAATCCAGGCCCACCTACTAACCTTCTCCTCCAGGTTAAAACCTCATCTTCCTTCTGAAATGGGTCTTCAATCCTTTGGTGACTAACACTTGTAGATTACAAGTTCTTTAGTGGGGCACATGGAAATCTAGCAGCCTGTGTCCACAGCCCTCCACATTCTAGTGGCCTGCCAAAATGCATGGTCGGATGGTAGTGTGTGCTTAACTACATGCAAAAACCTCTGACCAACTATTTTCTAGAGTCTTGTGGGCGAGCAGCCTGCATGGAAACTCAACTTAACTCAACCACCATTGGACGCAAACTGGCATAGACATTGATTCTAGTGTTATGGATTATTGAAGCACCAAAGTGACTTGTGACCTCATGCATTTTGAACAGAGTAGCCAAACATACAACAAAGTGAATGGACCAGGTATTCTACTGCTTAAAATTTTGCTTGATACAAAATGGATTATCTTACTCTCATGATGCAAGAGTCAAGGGACGTGCATCATGAGAGTAAGATAATCCATTTTGCGATCACTGTCTTCTGTATTGTTTGGTGGAGAGCCTTTCTTTTTATTACATTCTATTAATCAAGGATTCAAACCCTAGACTATATAGGCACCAAGGGACTCACCTCCACCACACACAAAAATGCCACAAGGTGACTTCAACCCTACACCAAATTCAATAAATTGAAACCAATCTTTGGTCCCCAAGTCCAGCCTTAACCATCCTCTATACCCTAGAGCCCACCACCTAAAATTGGGAGTAGCTCGTGAGCAAAGAGGCTCTTCATTCATGCTTGTTTCTGTTGTAAGTCGGCATTATGCTATTACTTTTACAAAATTTTATCAAATACAAGTGGGAGATTTTAATGGATTGATTGGGAAATGGAATATTGCGAATGATGAAAAATTGCAGGGATAGATGTCCAAGATTAAGGAGCATGGATGAATGAGAAGTTGAGGGATGAGAAGTTGGATGATTGAAATCTATATAGGAGAAAGAGGGTCACTAAGTGATTTTTACATAGACAAGGAGACTTTAGTCTACATTTGATATGACTTGAGACTTCTAAAATTGTCTCTTGGTATTATTTATAAATAGGGCTCAAGGGAAGGAGAACACATGTTATGTTTTGTGTGTGTCTTCACGTTAGGAGGTGAGCCTTTAGATTAATAAATGATTGCTTATTCATGTGGTAAGTTTCAGGTCAGATTTTGGGATTGTGAATAATTTGACGTGCTTGAGTAGAAGTTCATTACGATGTTGGAATATAAAGATCCTTATTGTGCATACATTGTGATAGTCAAAGTTGCATAGCTTTGACTTCAAATTTCAAGTTTCGTAGAAGATCAAAGGACAATTCAAGCTTGAGGGCACATCCGACGAGCGGCAGTTGCATCATGTGAAGTTGAATTTATCTCTTGATGTCCAACTTGTGGATAAACTGCACCTCACATGATACAACTTTCACTCAAATGCATTGCCTCAAACTTCAATATGTATAATTGAAGTGGGTTTCCATAGTTTGATGTGTGAAGAAGCAGACACATGAAAACAATAAAAAGAAGAAGAAGTGGAAACAATCATAATCTTCAATCATCAATATTCAACAATGGAAACGATGCAAATAAGGAGAGACAGAAATTTGATATTTCGGTAATACAAAATTCCATTACATCTAGAAGATGACAGCTTGAAAGCATTGGAGCACAAGAATTGGTGAGCTTATGGGAAGTGAGCGCATCTTGTCACTAGGTCTGGACGAATTCAATATTATTTTGTTTGATCTACAGATCTAGGGCAGAACTGGATGAAAATAAGAAAATTTGTCATTGGCCACCTCCAAATTAATCAGCTCTCCAACTGAGATTCACATCTTGTAACACAAACCTCAATTATCACCTCCTTGATTCTATACATTTCTTCCTGACCACAATGGAAATGAATAAAGATCACATGTGATGCTCTTCGTTCCATCTTCACAAGCCTGATCTCATGAAACCCACTATTTGCACAGTTTTGCACCCAGTTTGTGAAGGACCATGAGTTCATAACTTTTTGGGGTTGAGATCAATTGCACCAATTTTCAATTCAATCCAGCCATACGATTGATTTATATTGTTGGCTTCATGACATGCACCATAGGCATGTCAATGAGTTATTTCAGATGACAAGAGTACACTTTGGAAACAGTCGTCAGTCAAGGTCTCCCGGTCTGAATCAGAAGTCAATTTCTTATAAAACAACTCCCATTTTGTCACAAATATATGCTCAACTGCGTGCATGGTACAATGTGAATAGTGTGGAGGTGACAGCTAATTTCACGGTGGTCAGTACTTTATTTACTGTGATTACACTTTATTTACCGCAAGCTACATACATTAGTCAAGTCAGAATGCAAGGGAGGATTGTATGGTATATAATGAATTCAACTGTCACAAATCACTACAAGCACTGTGAGTCCTGGACAATTGATCTGTATCATTGATAAATTGTCCTGCCTCTTTGGAATTTCCTACAAATCTATCTCAATGATAGATTTGCATGTTTTTGTCTCACCCACTTGGGTTGATTGTCTAAGACTCATGTGTTGGTAGTTGTGTGCATGCCTTTTTTATCCTCCTCTGCAAGTAATTTTTAAGACTTTGACAACCATCAACTCATCCTTGACATGTTACCAACCTCACATGTGGACCTCATATGGTGGACACTTATATATATCAAGTGGTACATGACAAGGTTTGCAATTAGGAGTGGACATCAAAACAAACATGCGTTACAATGAAATTTGTCCATTTGCTCGCAATGTATTAACCATTCAAGAGTCAACACAATTGGGAGGACCTATGTGATCATTTAAAGAAGAAAAAGAATATTCACTTTGACTTCCTATTGTTTTAAAATATCAACGCCTATTTGAAACCTAAAGTGACAATCTGCGTGATTGACAATGCCTAACCAGATGAGACAATTCCCAATTTGATCCAAAAGCCACAATTGTGTTTAGAGAGTTGTGCACTGCTGCTGTTACACCATAACCTGGGTGTGATGGCCAATGCTGAGTGATTAGAGTTATCTGCTCTCTACATAAAGCAGTGACACAGATTACACATGTTATCTGATCAGTTATGAGCACATTCAAAAAGATGCATCACCGATTTGACCTTGTAATAATACCAGTATGACCTTCCAGTGGAACGAAGTTGACCATTCAATAGAACCAATTTGAGTTTTCAGTAGAACTAACTTGACCGATGTGAGGTTGTAATAGAGGTTGAGTGGTAGACATGAATATGCACCGTCCGGCAGACTAATTACCTTTTGGAATAGAATTCCATACAAAACTCTTCATCATTCCTACACAGCACCATCTCTGCTGTTGTAAGTTCACCTGAGGTGTGTAAACGTATTACTTGCAATTAGACTCTCAGTAGCTCTAGATAAACAACTATATTCTGCTCTGTTCTTCGTTGTTGTAGTGAATTCTGCTCATAGCTGAGAGAAAGGGAGTGTAGATCTGAACTTACACAGAATAATTCCTCCAAGGCAAAATCTCTGAGATGGCATGGGCATCAAAACAGAAGGTCATTTTAGGATGCTTAGCCTTTGCAACATGGTGTGTGCTAGTACTCTTTCCAGCAGTTCCTGTTCTTCCCATAGGTAGGAGCGCAGGCTCATTAGTAGGGGCAGTCCTCATGGTTGTGTTTGAAGTCCTCTCCCCAACTGAAGCATTCAATTCACTCAACTTACCCATCCTGGGCCAAAAATTTGGAAGTATGATTCTCACCATATACCTTGAAAGAGCAGATCTACACATGCATTTACAAACTGCCCTGTCCTGGAGGACCTGGGGCAGGAAGGACTTTCTCTGCAGGCTGTGTCTCCTTGCAGCGATTTCCAGTGCTCTGTTCACAAACGACACCACCTGCTTGATTCTCACTCAGTTTGTTCTCAAGTTTTGCAGAGACAGAGATATGCCTCCTTTACCCTTCCTGATTGCCCTGGCTACCAGCTCCAACATTGGCTCTGCTGCTACCTCAATTGGGAACCCTCAGAACCTTGTAATTGCGTCGCAGAGTAACAATATCGCCTTTGGAGCATTCTTGAAAGGATTACTGCCTGCTGTGATGGCAGGGCTGGCGGCAAACACACTAGGCTTGTTGGCTGTTTATTGGAGACTTCTTTCAGAAACTAGCTCATCACCCAATCCAGAAGAACCTTGGGTCGCTAATATAGAGCTTCAGGATGATGTGCAGGAGGTGAGATTGAATGCTACAGAGAGTACGTTACTTCCATCAACTTCAACTGAGCCCCCAATTGATCCCAGGGCTAATTCGTCAAGGCAACACCAGCTCTTGCAGGCATGGAGATTGTTAAAACTACAGAGAAGGAGAATGTGGAAAAGTTGTGTGTATCTTGTGACACTTGGGATGCTTGGTGCTCTGTTGGCTGGGTTGAGTGTGCCTTGGACTGCCATTACAGTGGCTGTGCTCCTCATGGTATTGGACTTTCAAGATTCCAGTCCAACTCTTGACAAGGTGATTTTTATTTGTTTCAAATATTTCACAGTTATGTTACATTACCAGCTGCAACAGTCAGACCTCTTTAATGATTTATTTTTTGTAATTTATGTCTACAAAAGATGATTAACCACTGCTCAAGGCTCAAGGCACTGGCAAGTATGGGGGGAGTCAATGTCTCCACACTGGTTGAGGTAGATGGGTCTTGAATGGTTACTTTTTTCCGACTAAGTTAGCCCACTTCTCCTAGGATACGAAGCAGACGATGGTTAGCAGATCCAAGTTAAGGTTCGTAGGCACTGTCCTCATAATTTTTGGAGCTCATATGGATATCTCATTTATTATCAAAGTGGAAGACATAAACAAAAAATGAATATGGAACCGAAGGGAATACAACACATATACGTCCCCCCAACTATGTCAACTATCGAACCTAGAGTGGTTATCATATTTTGAACACGCAATTCAATCTCTTTTAATCACATGATACCTTTTTAGTGTCCGTTCTTGGAGCCATACCAAACCACATACCACTCAAATATAGGTGTCCTAATAAGAAACATAACCAAATTTAAGGGAATATCTACCTTAATTAGCAATATTAGATTATGATATATGTGCATTGTTGTATTCTCCCAGGTTCCATATTCCCTACTCGTATTATTTTCAGGCATGTTCATCACCATAGAAGGTTTCAACAACACGGGGACACCCACGCAGCTTTGGAATGTTGTGGAGCCATATGCCCATATCAATACCGCGAGTGGTGTGACAGTTTTATCTCTTATTGTGACTGTAATGTCCAATGTAGCATCTAACGTACCAACAGGTATTTATTCTCTGACCCTATTTCTTTTCGGTTCTATATTATCATACTTAATGGTCACTTACGGACACCCCATGTGATGAAACAGGAATGAAATTTTCCAGGTGCCACACATGATTTATTACCTCTCTCAACCAATTCCACCATGTCACATGATACTTAGAAATTTAAGCCTTCATGGTTGGATGGATCATGTGACATGTTAATGTATAAAACTGACATTCATCATGCTAAAGAGCCATAAACACAGAATTATAGGAGTGCCTCGGACCACAAGGTGATCTAACTTTGAGCAGAATTTCCAGATTGTGTCGCTAAATGGGGATTATTCAGACATTTTAGTCTGATAACGACCGGGTAGGTGTAAAGAGATGTGTTCATAGTACATCTGGATTATTTTTTACCATTCACAGATGCACTTTTATATTGACGTTGGTCTAAAGATCTATTAGACTGATTAGAGATTTGAGTTATGTTTTCTGTGCAGTTTTGCTTCTGGGCCCAAAACTCGCAGCCTCTGCAGCAGGGATTGGTGTGAGTGTTAAAAAGGCCTGGTTCATCCTGGCATGGGTAAGCACAGTTGCAGGGAATTGGACACTCGTAGGTTCGGCAGCGAATTTTATTGTTTGTGAACAAGCTCGGCATGCTCGCGGGACAACTCCCTACGACCTCACTTTCTGGAATCACTTGTGGTTTGGGTTTCCATCGACAATCGTAGTGATTGCAGTCGGCCTTCCCCTCATACATGGCTGAGTTCTTTGAAAGTGAGGCAATTATTTGGAACTTTCTAGTGGCCATGGCTATGGCTAGAATTGCAAATGACTTTTTGAGTCATTACCAATCTGATACATTGCTTAAGGTACTGAGGCCTTAAAGTGACACTTTAAGAAAAAAATTCTATTCCAGGACAGTTAAGTAGTTTGGAAAATTTTCAAAAAAATTCATAGATCTATTAAAAAAATCCAACACAATAACAAATTCATATGCAACATACAAAACTTCTCAAAGCCATCTTAAAGAAAGAGTTTTTTTACTGTCAACTAAGGGAGTCTATTGATGTTGGATTGCTAGGATTAAGGAAATGGCCATGGCCTAAGGTTCTGAAATAAATGATCCTTTAACAAGTCTATATAGAACTAGGATCAAACCAGAACAATATTTGAAAAGTGTAGCGTCAATTGGTAATACCCAATGGCTCTACCAGTACCAACGCAGAAGTCACAAAATGTAATGAAATCCCAATGGGATTCTTGGTTGTAGATCCTATCAGTAAAGGTTGAAATATATCCAATCATTTCTTGTCCACGGAACTTGTGATTATCTAAGTTAAATCTAAGGTAGACGTGCCTACATCGCACACAGCAATAATCTGGAAAACTATATTTGAGTGGTATGTGGTTAGGTGTGGATGTAAAAAGTGGCACCAAAAGGACATGTGTTCAAAAGAGATTACAAAACATGCTCAACATATGCTAACATTCTAGGCTCAATAGTCAATGCGATTGAGGGACTACATGACCACTTAACAAGCACGTGAATCTTCACTTTGATAATGCATAAGATATTCTTATGAGCTCCGAAACTTAATGAGGCACATGGCGACGAGCCCAATTTGGGTTTGCTAATAATCTTGCACTAATCTTGTGTTTCATATCCTACAAGAAGTGCGTGCACAGAGAAAAGTAACCATTTAAGACACATCTAGGTTACTGGGTTAGCATTCAGAATTCAGTGATGCATTTCATCACTATCCAAAACTACTTACAAAAATCTGGAGGAAGTACCCGGATGCACTTTCCACCATCGCAACCCAGAACTTAAAGGAATGTGGCATTTGGTTCGCATACCAGATTGGCAAGAAATTCTTGCATTGGACAAGCACTGTAACAGTTGCGCTTCACTGGGTCTAGTGCCTATCTAGTGTAATCCTTAGTGAAATTTCTAGTGAGAATTGAATGTCACGGTGACATACCAGCTACTAACCAATGATTCAGGTGCAACCCTGGAACGAACTTTTTGAAGATGAATTGCACATGTTTAGTGCTATCATCGCTCTTCAAAGCATGGTTGGAATGTACAATGCAAAATTGTAGATTCAACAACAACAATAATTAAGCAGCTTGCCAGTGGAGATGGGCAGTGTCCACGGAGCATAGTGCATATCGGTGAGAGTAGCGCAATTCTGAGAATTTGGATCCAATTTCTGACTTTCCTAAGCTCGACCTTGTAACCCATAACGTTGGAGAGAAAACTGGAAGATCAGAAGTACAAAAACCCTCTGAACAATGGTGAACGCACTTACCTGGGCGGGGTGAATCCATGATCCTGAAGGTGGATGGCCTAGAGGAGCCTGCCCCATTGCACTTCGGGCCGGGTGACTTTAGTATCTTCCTGCGGGAGGCATACACGTCATAATTTGTGGCAGAGGGGGCTCGCGTTCGTGCGGCCCTCACCCAATTGAAACCTAAAGTCTGCTTGAAGATGTCGAAGTCTGCTTGAACATATCGAAGTCTGCTTGAAGATGTCTTGAAGATTTTTAGGAAAACTAAACGAGTATCGGAGATGATGAACCTAGGCGGTTGTTGGCAACTGATGAATGTGTGGTTCATCTCTGTTTGTAATCATTGGACTTCCCATTAGAATCCATGAACTATGATCGGGGAGAACCGACGGCTAGTTCATTATCAGCCGATGGATTTCCCCTCATGGCTGGTCCAAATTTCCAACCATCGGATGGCAATCCGACTATAATTTCAATCCTCCGGCAATTAGCCGATGGATCAGAAAATGTCCCGGAAATGTAGCCGCTTCTTCTTGCGAGTTACTGGATTTGAGCCGGAAGAAGTATTCAAATTTCAAATACTAGCCGATACCCGTGTCTACATCTTACTTAGAAAGTATGATGCGTGTTGCTATAGAAGGCCCAGACAATGATTTTGATGACATTCTAACAAGTGCTCTAGATCTTTCGAAGGATGCTGCTAAGTTTCGCTATTTGTATAGCAATCCAGAGCGCTATTTATCTAGGGCATCTGATGATGCACTTGAGGCAGTACCCTAAACCTTAAACTTTTTGAATTATGCAACCTTTCCATGACCAAATCCAATTGCTTCTATGAAGAATTGGGGGACCCTTGGCCTTCAAGCAATGAAGGCATTGCTAGGTTCAATTCCTGCCAAGGATATTAACTCTTCAAATTTAAAGTTTTGAACATGCCTTTCTTTTCACTTATTCAAGATTTTGTACTAAGAAATGATTTCTAATAACTTTTCATACATTTTTAAAACAATTAGTGCCGATATGAATTCCATTTAATCGGATATTGACCAATGAAAATATGAAAATATAGGCAATTGGCCGATTGATTTTACAAAAGACCGGCTCTTGCCGATGTAAATTGGAAAAAATCCGACCCTTTGTAGCAACTACCGGCAATTAGCCACTAAGGCTTCAAAAACTTCCCGAACTCTGTCCATGAAACCTAGATGCATTAAATTATCTTCCACACAAATTATGATTATCTTCTCCCACATCTGCCAGGTTTAGGTATGGGAGTGTCAAGGAGAGAAATAGAATATGATGAAACTCCGATGATGATCTTTTCATATTCTCACATTTTCTACATATACTGGGGGAACCTTGAATTGTGGAGTCTGGATTCCGTAACATTATCAAGTAGTAACATCATATTAAACATTATGGGACTTTTGGGAGTCCCAAAATTGCAAAACATGTACATTTTGACCAAAATTCTACGTGGGAACGTGAATGGGAACGTGCATGGGAACTTGCCAAAGATTATGTGCGTGTGTATGGGAACGTAGGAACACGGGGGGGGGGGGGGGGCACTCAATTGGGAACCTCAATACGAGGAGTATGGACGAGATTGGGGAACTTCTATGGGAACCATGGCACATGGCTGGGCCATAACGTTCGCCAATGTACACCACTTACACACGATATTCGTGATATTCATAAATAGTTGCCTGCGTACAAATTTTCACAGCACATACGTACAGTGTCCCACCGCACATGTTTGAAATTGCAGGGAAGTTAGGGTTTAGGGTCCCTACATTGAGGTCTGAAAATCCATACATTAATGGGACCACACCATGCATGATGATATGACATTGGTTGAAATTTGCACATATAGCAATTAAGGCCGTTCCGTCAGTTTATCTACCTTGTCACGCTGAGGATCAAACCTTCAACAAGGAAATAGATTGGCTGAGGACTACCCCTCTTTTTTATGTGGACTTCCTCACTTGCCGAAGTATCCTCCCGCGCCACAAGCAGTTTCGATGTCCCATGATAGCGCCTGTAACTCGGCGTTACAATGTGAACCCGAAGGAGTGGTCGGAGCTTTCATACGAAGCGAACAGAGGCGAGTTGCGAATGGAGGTTTACAACTCGTTTCTCAGCAACCTTGGAAGCTCGGGAGGAGTTGTGATAAATCTATTCGGCAGGTTGAAGCCTATTGTTGCCGCATTGGTGAGTACATACAACATCCGCAACCTTGCTTTCATTCGCAGGCTTGTTTATCTATTCTGATATTTTTCATGTATGCAGATGAACGAACAACATGTGTTCTCGTGCATGGACTCTAGCTTCGTGCACACG
This sequence comes from Polytrichum commune, assembly GCA_950295325.1. Taxonomy (NCBI): domain Eukaryota; kingdom Viridiplantae; phylum Streptophyta; class Polytrichopsida; order Polytrichales; family Polytrichaceae; genus Polytrichum; species Polytrichum commune. Next base: position 19,082,736 of record OX485806.1, read on the forward strand.
CTTCCCGAAAAGATAGATCACGTTCGGCGACTTCGGGCTGTGGACTTTCAAGATGACCAAGAAGACCATGAAGCTGCAGGTGACAGAGATGACCACCCTCAACCTCAGCAAGAAGCACCCCCTGCACTGTTGCTGGAGGATGTCTCGCGAGATCCGTCACCCGGTTTGGACATCGACGCCATGGACGTTGATAGAGACAAATCCGAGGGCGAGTATGAGGAGCCCGAAGATGACGACGACGACAAAGAGGCGCCTAGTGAACAGGATACAGAGGAGGCCTCTAGTAGAGGGGAAAGCGCCCATATGGATACGCAATCGGATGAATGCAAATCCATTCACACACAATCGCCACAACCACAGTCCGCTTCACCTATGCGCAGCAGGGTCCTGGAATTTGAAGAGGACGAGCATGTCACCTCTCTAGCGGAAGGTGACCCGGCCGAAGACCAGTATCGCGACGAGGATCACGAGGGAGATGCCAATGAAGAGCAAGATGCCGAGTACTCGGACCGTGAGGAGGAGTTTGAGGGAACGCTCCAGGGGGAGCTCCAGGGGGGCCTTGACAACGCACAAAAAAGGGCTTGCGAGGGAGCACAAGAAGAACGAGAGGTGGCTCAAGGAGAACATGAGCAGGCTCGTGTTCAAGAGGAGGCCGAAGGTGATGCGGCTGAGCTCACACCCGAAGTGGCAACAACCTCCCGGCCTTCCACGGCGTCAATTGTGTCTGAGAGCGAAGAAGAACTGCCACCGCCCAGTGCCCCAAAATCCAAGGCCTCCAAGCGAGGCAAGCACAAGGACCGGCATACGAAAAGACATAGTTCTCGGGTTCCAGATCCTGTGATAGCGGAGTCTGTATTGGAAGACAAGATTGTGGGGATCTTGAGAAGCACACTGCCCAACATGCTGTCGGGCTTGCTCCAAGAAGCGTTGGGCCTGGCAAAAAATATCCCCCCTCAGCAAGTGCCGACACCAACACCCACAGTGCATGTTGCAGTCGGTGCAGCTGTGAGGCCAAACCCCCCACCCTTAAGCGTCCGTAGTCCGAGTAGTGGGTTTGGGCTCACATTCCTCCGCGGTATTGGATTTGGACTTGGATGAGTCCATAGTGCAAGGTTCACCCTTCAAGTGGTCTTGGATTTAACTAGCTCCTTCATAAACCCAGCTCCTTCATAAACCCAGCTTCTTAGCTTCTAACTAAACAAACCCAGCTCCTTCATAAACCCAGCTCTTTACTTTCTAACTAAACAAACCCAGCTCCTTCATAAACCCAGCTCCTTCATAAACCCACAACTTTGTAGTTGTAATCCCCAACTACCTCACTAATTATTCAAGCCCTTAACTAATCTTCCTACCTAATTTCCCTAATTCTACTAACAACCCCTTTCTAATCACACAATTCTTCTCTAATCCTAAAATCCTAAAATCCTAGAGAGGAGAGGGGGAGAGAGAATTTCCTAACTTCACTAAGACTAACTAATCCACACAAGTATATTTTTGCACTCATCACAACATCAAGTGCTCAACTCTTAAACATGGAACTTGCAACCACGTGTATTCAAAACATGAACTTTAAGTACCACAAATTGGAATCATGAATTAACTTTAAAATCCTTCACGTCAACACTAATTCTACCAAGAGGTCAAGCCCTCTTCAAGGCTAACAAGCCTTGGCTCTCAAACTAAAAACTAAGCACACACATGTGCTCCAATATGGCTTCCCTCACCCACACTTATAACTCGTGGGGTGCCTTGGAGCACAAAGGAAAGAGAGGATGAGTGAGGGAAGAATGAGGGATTATATAGTAAGCTTGAGGGGGTGAGCACCCTCAAGGCTCACGATAAGCCCTTGAGATTTCCTCCTACTTAGTAGGCGCCAATCCTATCTTCTAAGCCTTCCTCCCTCAAATGATCAACAAGGATCCTAATTCGAACATTTAACTAGCCTTGGCTTTCTACCTACCACACTTTACCAAACTTGGGATGCTTCAACCCAAACTTAGCCTCCTTCGCTTTCCGCCGCCATAACTTTCTCCCCTTACTTTCCCAAATCGTCGCTCACCACTCAATTCAAACCACGATGCTTAACTCGTGATTTGATTGGTGCTTTGAGAATTTGCTTATCCTCCACCTTGCATTCTTCCTTGGGCCTTCCCCATTAAGTGGCCATGATGAGGTGGTCCACTTGTGCGCTCCATGTGATCCTCCATTCATCCCAATTCGAATGCACTTGCCTCTTGAGTCACTTTGGTTGTCTCCATCCATTTGTACTAGCCTACTCACTAACTACTCAATCCAAGTTCTCCTTACCTATCCTCATTCACTCAAATCCTTCCGAAGGTAAAAACACAATAACAACTCACATCCTAGCCTCTTACAACATGGTACTTCTAAGACTAACATTTCACTCTTTTTATATTTTTGTGAAGTAACATGCTACTTCAAAGTGCATCAACTAACGTTTCAAGGGTCTAAGACTAAATGTGGGCACCCTTTTGGGCTCACATAATTGGCGACCATCGGGGGATGAATCCAAACATCTCTTGCTCCAAGGGTAAGTTGCCTAGTCAAGCTCGGTACTCCTTACATCTACTTCCCGATGTACGGGTAGGAAAGAGCTCACCATTCAACGTTTCTAATTGAATTGAATTATTAGGAAAGACCTCATAGACAAGGTAAGGTCCTAACCATACCGCATCGAATTTCGCCGGAAATTCAAGCTTTCGTGCGTCTTGAATCATGACCATCATTCCCGGTGTTAGGGCCCTTCTCTTATGTCGTTTGTCGAAAGTAATCTTTCTCCTTCTTTGGATTGCCTCAATATGTTGAGCCGCCATTCTCCTCCCTTCGTCAAGTGCTTCCAAATCGGTTAGTCGATTTCGTAAGGATTGACTTTCGGTAAGTCTCGTACTCACGGCCACCCTAAGTGACTCGACTTCATATTCGATTGGTAGTGTCGCTTCAAGACCATAGACTAAGGAAAATGGTGTAGCACGCGTAGTTACCTTATAGGTTGTACGGTATGCCCAAAGTGCCGCCGTTAGTTTCGTATCCCAATCCCGCTTCGAGTCTATAACCGTCTTGCGTAGTATACTCACCAAAATTCCGTTAACCCTTTCCGTTTGTCCATTGGTTTGTGGGTGATAGGGAGTAGTCTTCCGGTGATCAATTTTAAATTTCTCTGTCATCTCTCGAATCAAGTCATTCAAAAAGTGAGTACCCCTATCGCTTACTAGGATCTTCGGCACCCCGAACCGCGAAATTATGTTTTCGTACATAAATGTTGCCGCGTGTTCCGCCGTGTCGGTCTTCACCGCTTTGGCTTCCGCCCACTTGGTGAGGTACTCGGTTGCCACCACAATATATTTCATTCCTTTTGAAGATTGGGGATGGACCTCACCCACATAGTCGATGCCCCATTTTTCGAAAGGAATTAAGGGTAATGATACATGTAAAGGCATCTCCATTCTAAGGTCGTTTCGGGCATACCGTTGGCAAGCGTCGCATTTCCTTACATAGTCATGGGCGTCCTTAAATAGTGTAGGCCAAAAGTAGCCCGCTCTAAGTATTTTTTGCCCGGTGAGTTGACCCGAGAAGTGACCGCCGCAAGCGCTATCGTGGCAAGCGATTAAAATCGCTTCAACCTCCGTTTTTGACACGCATCGTCGTAAAATACCATCGGACCCCCTTCTAAACAACCTATGGCCCACTACAACAAATTGCCTACTATTTACCCTCACCTTCCTTCTCTCTTCTTTTGTCCACTCTTTGGGCAACTTGTGGGTTGTTAGAAATTCCACTATGCCCGCATACCACGCCGGTGTAGAAGTGACCACAAAGAGGCTATCATCTACTAACATATCATTTACCGGATTTTTTCCTATCTCCTCCGACAACCTAGACAAGTGGTCCGCTTGTAAATGCATACGACCCGGTTTATATTCCACCGTGTAGTCGAATTCTTCTAATAACAAAACCCACCTAGCTAACCTACCACTTAACTCCGCCTTGTTAATTAGATACTTGATAGCCATATGGTCAACAAAAAATACAACCGGGTTGCACATGAGGTAATGCCTAAACTTTTTAACGGAAAACACCATGGCTAGGCACTCCCTCTCCGTTGTAGAGTAGTTTCTTTCGGCGGGGGTCAATTGCTTACTCGCATAAGCTATAGGTTGATCCTTCTCTTTTTCTCCCGTTGCTTGACAAAGCGCACTCCCTATTGCCACATTACTAGCATCACAATAGACGTGAAAAGGTTTACCCCAATTGGGTGGTATCAACACCGGATAGGTGCTCAACCTATCCCGCAATTCCTCAAAGGTTTTTTGACAAGCATCCGTCCACTCGAATTTGACATCCTTTTTTAGCAAATGGGTAATGGGCACCGCTATCTTTGAAAAATTAGGAATAAGTTCCCGGTACCATCCCACATGTCCTAACAACTTAGAGATCCCCTTGGAATTGGTTGGAGTTGCCAAGTCGCTTATGGCCGCAATCTTATCCGGATCGGGTTCTCTACCTTTCTCACTAACAACATAACCCAACAACACTCCCTTATTCACTCCCAAAAATGTCTTATCCGGGTTCAATGCTAACCTCATCTTCCTACACCTAACCAATGTCTCCCTAACACAATGTAGGTGATCATCCACATTACTTTGTGTGCTAAAATCGTCCACAAAGACGGTCATGGATTTGAACAACAAGTCGGTGAAGATATACATTACTAATCGTTGGAAAGTAGCCGGGGCATTACATAACCCAAATGGCATCACTACCCACACAAAAGTACCCCAAGGTGTAGTAAAAGCCGTTTTATGGATATCTTGGAGGGCTATGGAAATTTGATTATAACCCGCATACCCATCCATAAAGGTATATCGCGAATGACCTCCAACCTCCTCAAGCAACAAGGTGATAAAAGGTAAGGGGAAGTGATCCTTTTGTGTGCACGAATTCAATTTCCTATAGTCGACACAAACCCTTAATTTCCCATTTTTTTTCTTTACTAAGACCATAGGAAAAACCCAATCCGTGATTTCCACCGGCTTGATAAACCCGGCCTTCAATAACCTTTCCAATTCCGCTTTCACCAACAATTGCAATTGAGGATTCATCCTCCTCTCCTTTTGTCTAATTGGCCTCGCCCCCGGAATTAAAGGAATCCGGTGCTCTACCATTTCCCTAGGAATTCCCTTAAGCTCATCGTAGGACCATGCAAAAGTATCACTAAACTCATCCACCAAATTGCTATACTCCCTAACCTCTTTCTCCCCCAATTTGGAGCCCATCTTCATTTGTCGGGTTTTTCCATTCTTTAATTTCACATCCACGTACCGCCAATCCGCTTCCGACACATGTGCTTGCTCCTCTTTGTTCCGATACCAATCGGAAGGCACATTGGGGTAATCTTTCACATCTTGACCTACAACTATCCCCGTAGACGTGGTCTTGAAATGTAAAGGCTCCTCCAATTTCGATGACTCAATAATCACATCCTCCTCTTGAGTCCCATCTACATGAATTAAACTAACCTCACCCTCTTCCACGTCATCTACCCAAGGTGTTAACCCACCGCTAACCCACTCTTCCTCGGTGAGCACCTCACATGGCTCCAACAATGAGCCCTCTCCTAAACTAACACTAGGAAATTCACTCCCTAAGCCTACTTGGTGAAATGTAACCATTACATCAACCTCGGACTCGGGGTACTCCCTTAGCCATTGGGCATAATCCCCATTATCCCCATAATTGTAAAAATTAGGACCTAGACTTCCCGAGCCCGAATCTATAACAACCCTTTGACCTTCGGGATGGACGACTCCCACCAATGCCTTGCCAATCTCATTCTCGTTTAAGTCATCAATTTCCTTCTCCAATGGCAAATACATCTCCTTCTTCATCCATCCTTCTAATGAACCAATGGACACTATGACCCTATTACCCTCCGGACCATAAGTGATGGATGGTTTAGGTCCACCCCAATTGACCATAGCATTCGCCATCCGCAACCAAGGCCTACCTAGCAAAATGGGGAAGGTGTCCTTGTTGGAGTGCATTTTAATGACATGGAAGGTGACCAAGTACTCCTCACCTCCCGTAGTCATTCTACAATCCTTGATCATCCCCAAAGGCGTAGTCGAACTTTGATTTGCCATATTTATGACCAAAGGTGAAGGCCCCGTGAGTCCAAGTCCCAATTTTTTCATAGTATCCTCCGGTAGTATATTTAGACTACTCCCTCCGTCGACTAGCACATTAGGAACCACCTTATCTACTATAACAACTTCTATTTCTATAGCTTTCACGTCTCTTCCACCTTGTGATTGGATCCTAGCGGCTATTTTAGCTTTCACCTTCCTCATCCTCTTGTGTACCGGCATTCCCTCCTTTAATGTTTTCCTTGCCGTGGGTGAAATTTCCAATAGTTGGCCGAAAGTAATATCCACCTTGAGTGTACTAAGGTCCGCCCACAAGTCGTACCCGGTAGATCTTTCCACCTTAGAATTACCCACTACGTCGAATTCGTCTACGGGAACCCCCGGTCCTTCCCATTCACCCACATCGCTATTATCCAAGTCATGTACCGCATTAGTCCTCTCCCTATCTTGTAAAATTATATTTTCCCTCTCCACATCCTTAGTAGCTCTTCTAGCTACCCTATCCAACTCGGAGAGATTAATCTCTTCATCCGAAGAGTAATTTCCTTGCTCTCCTATTCCTACCTCCAACGGGGCATCCCCTCTCCTAGCCCTAGTAGTTACCGCTAGTGCAGGTGCTTCTTCAACCACACCCTTACCCTTCACTAACTCATATGTAATAGCATTGGTGTGAGGAGGCCATTGACTTTGCTCCTCTCCAATTCTCGTTGGGAGAGGAAGCATGTCATCACATGTGGCCTCCAACACTCCATCCATGAACCTAACATCTTGGGAGTTAGATGGTCCCGGATCCGTTGGAGGCGCTTGTCTCCCGTTACTACCATTAGGTGGAACTCCTTGTCTATTTTGTATTGGAATGTAACCGGTTGTAGTTTGCAAGCCCGCCGGTGGATGAAAAGTTTGCCTAGCATTACTATGGTCATAGTATAAGTTAGGTGGCCTAAGTTCATTGGCCGGTACTCCTTGTGGCCTAGCACCTCGCATATTATCCCTTGCTTGTTGTTGTGGATTAGCCACCGGGTAAGGGACATTAATTATTTTGTCCGGTTGGCGACACGTATCCGAGGGATGACTTCCTCCATAATTGCTACAATTAAACTCTTGACCTTCGGACCAACATTGTCCTTGAGCGTGCCACCTTCCACAAAAGGGATGAAATTCCTTCTTCTCTAAATTTTGGCCACCTTGCCCTCTAGGTTGTGGTCCTCTATTGCTTCCATTTCCATAGTGAGGTGGCGCTTGACCTCGTTGATTTTGTTGAGGTGGGTTACCGTTTCCTCTTTGGTCACGGTTTTGTCCACTTCTACAAAATTGACGCGTGTGGCCCGGTTGGCCACATTGGACACACCATAATCCGGAAGAATGCCTACCCGACTCAACCGGGGGTGGAGGCCCCGGTTGTTGACTCCGGATCATTAATGACATTTGATCCGTGAGGCTTTGCATTTGTTTTATCATAGCCTCTTGGAATCCTAGTTGGCTAGCACCTAGTCTTCTCTCAACCTCCTCCAAGTGTGGATCCGTTCTAGGGGCCGGTAGTGCCAAAAGAGGTGCCGGTTCCCTAACCGCTAAAGGTCGGGGACCGGTGTCCACAATGGCATATGGAATTTGGTTCTCATACTTAGCGGGTTCTACCGCTACCACCCTAGGGCGTATGGGGATGAATTGTGGGATCAATTCATCCTCCCTTCTCCATAGCCTTTCGTGATCTTTATCCAAGTTTTCAATATCTCTAGCCGCACGCTTGGCATCCGCCAAGGTCAAGGGATTCCTTTCTAGAACACCCCTAATAGTTCCGGACTTAAAAAACCCTTGAATGAAAAATTGCTTTAGCGTGTCGTCGTTGAGCATGGTACCCACAAATCTAGTGCACACTAAATCAAACCTCCTAATGTAAGCCGAAATTTCTTCCTCCCTTCCTTGCTTCAATGACGACAATGCCCTTAATGCGGTACTCTGACCCACTTCCGGCCTAAATTCGTTAAGAAACTCCCTTTGTAATTGTTCCCATCCCCTAAAATGTCCCTCGGCATGATCCCGATACCATTCATAGGCTTCCCCCTCTAGAGTGGTAGGAAACCACACTAACCAATAACCCGGGTCGGTTATGAGGAAGCTAGCCAACCGTTCGATATACCGTTCCATGTGCCGAGAGGGGTCCTCATCCTTGGTCCCATAAAATTTAGGGAGATGAGATGGCATATCCATCGCCGCTAAATTTTGTGGAACCACAATTGGTAGGCCTCTTGGCCTAACCAATGGGTCTATTGGAGGTATAGGAGGTATGGGCGGAATTGGGAGTATGGGTGGTGGATCCATCCCCCGTTCCTCGGCCATGGTGACCGGTGAACTATTCAACAATCCCCTATCAACTTCTACCGGGAATTCTTCTCTAAGTGTGTAATTTTCCGAAGAAGTTTCACCACTCAATTTGGAGGGAGTGATCTCCTCTTCAAGTTGAGCTCCAAGTTCTAAGGTGTCTAGAATTGACCTAGTCCTAGGTTCGACGTTCAAACAACTCTCTATTCTAACATTATCTTGTTCTAATCTATCACTGATTTTAGAGGACCGCCTCTTTCGAGTAGATTTCTCTAGTCCTACTATCAAACTTGGTTTTTGTGAGCGAGTCCTACCTTGCATTCCATAAGAATCGATCGACCCTCACTTGACCACACATAATCCTAGCAATTCCCCTCTTAATATTTTCACTTGTCTTGGTGTGATTATAATTTTTTTAGGAGGTGAGGAAAAGAACCTGCAAGCCCACTTAGGTGAAAGAATCCCAATAGGGGATAGGCATGTTCATGTTAATTTTTTGGTTAAGTCGGAGCATCACCTCCGCACCTTCCCGCAAATTAACACTCACCACAATACCGATTGTGAGGGGGTGACCTTCCGAGTAGATTATGTTAAAAGTCGAGGCTTCACCCTTCAACTTCTCACACCATCCACAATTCGGGAATTACCCTCTACAACGGATAACAACAATCACGAGTACAAAAGGCATTCCTTAATTAGTTAATGAGTTCACTTTGAAGAAATAAACATACCTTGAGCAATCGCATCCCCCTGTGAGTTAGCACTCCCCTCAATCGTGACTCAATGTAACAACACCATAAACTTTGTGAAATATTAATTTAATCTAGAGCATGAAATGACAACTCCCAAAACTTTGAGACTCACCCCGAGGTGAGTGTCAAAGTTCAATGTCCTAAGGTGAATTTACCCTCTAATGTTTTAATGAGCTACTCGGTTATAGGTTCCTTTTAAGTTCTTAGCAAATCCCCAAAAAGGTTGAGGACGTACCTTCGCCGCGCTCCTTCCTCAAAAATGAATTTGCGTAATTGACAATGCAATTCATTCCAAGGAATAGTTGAAATACAATGAATTCAAATGTAACCCAAAAAGAGAATACTTACCGAGTTTCGGGTGCTCCTTCCCTTCTCTCAAGTTTGTGTCTCCAATTTTTCCTAGTTGCCTCCAAGTCTCCTAGTCGCCTCCAAGTCTTGTAACTACCTTCCGCTTCGCTCCCGGCAGACGCACCAATTATGTGAGGCCAAACCCCCCACCCTTAAGCGTCCGTAGTCCGAGTAGTGGGTTTGGGCTCACATTCCTCCGCGGTATTGGATTTGGACTTGGATGAGTCCATAGTGCAAGGTTCACCCTTCAAGTGGTCTTGGATTTAACTAGCTCCTTCATAAACCCAGCTCCTTCATAAACCCAGCTTCTTAGCTTCTAACTAAACAAACCCAGCTCCTTCATAAACCCAGCTCTTTACTTTCTAACTAAACAAACCCAGCTCCTTCATAAACCCAGCTCCTTCATAAACCCACAACTTTGTAGTTGTAATCCCCAACTACCTCACTAATTATTCAAGCCCTTAACTAATCTTCCTACCTAATTTCCCTAATTCTACTAACAACCCCTTTCTAATCACACAATTCTTCTCTAATCCTAAAATCCTAAAATCCTAGAGAGGAGAGGGGGAGAGAGAATTTCCTAACTTCACTAAGACTAACTAATCCACACAAGTATATTTTTGCACTCATCACAACATCAAGTGCTCAACTCTTAAACATGGAACTTGCAACCACGTGTATTCAAAACATGAACTTTAAGTACCACAAATTGGAATCATGAATTAACTTTAAAATCCTTCACGTCAACACTAATTCTACCAAGAGGTCAAGCCCTCTTCAAGGCTAACAAGCCTTGGCTCTCAAACTAAAAACTAAGCACACACATGTGCTCCAATATGGCTTCCCACACCCACACTTATAACTCGTGGGGTGCCTTGGAGCACAAAGGAAAGAGAGGATGAGTGAGGGAAGAATGAGGGATTATATAGTAAGCTTGAGGGGGTGAGCACCCTCAAGGCTCACGATAAGCCCTTGAGATTTCCTCCTACTTAGTAGGCGCCAATCCTATCTTCTAAGCCTTCCTCCCTCAAATGATCAACAAGGATCCTAATTCGAACATTTAACTAGCCTTGGCTTTCTACCTACCACACTTTACCAAACTTGGGATGCTTCAACCCAAACTTAGCCTCCTTCGCTTTCCGCCGCCATAACTTTCTCCCCTTACTTTCCCAAATCGTCGCTCACCACTCAATTCAAACCACGATGCTTAACTCGTGATTTGATTGGTGCTTTGAGAATTTGCTTATCCTCCACCTTGCATTCTTCCTTGGGCCTTCCCCATTAAGTGGCCATGATGAGGTGGTCCACTTGTGCGCTCCATGTGATCCTCCATTCATCCCAATTCGAATGCACTTGCCTCTTGAGTCACTTTGGTTGTCTCCATCCATTTGTACTAGCCTACTCACTAACTACTCAATCCAAGTTCTCCTTACCTATCCTCATTCACTCAAATCCTTCCGAAGGTAAAAACACAATAACAACTCACATCCTAGCCTCTTACAACATGGTACTTCTAAGACTAACATTTCACTCTTTTTATATTTTTGTGAAGTAACATGCTACTTCAAAGTGCATCAACTAACGTTTCAAGGGTCTAAGACTAAATGTGGGCACCCTTTTGGGCTCACAGCAGCCAAGCCCGAAAGGGTGGACGATCAGGTGGGCGCATCGCTCCCAGTTGGCGTGCAAGCAGTGGATGTCTCCTACGTGGATGCAGCACCGACAACCATCGACACCTCCGACAAGGCCGAGGTCAGTGTAAGTATTCGATCCCCGTGAACATTTCAGTATGCAAGTTTTTCTGTTCAAGTGACTGAATCTCCACCTGGATGTTTGATCCAGGTCGGTGATGGCGCGGCATCTTGAAACTAAAAGTGGACTAGGACGAGTAGAATAAATAGAGTTAGGGGTGTTGATTACCCGGAACTCCTCCCTTGTGGGGAGGAGATGCAATATGTTCGACCATTTATTATAAATAAAGTGGATTCCTTTGTCTAGCACATGTACTTTCTAGTTTGCATTCAATTGTCCTTAATGATGTCTTGCAATTCACAGGCTTGCCTGCACAACCCAGAACGAGTGGATGCATCACACACTGCAATTTTGTCTATTCAAACGTCACTCACCCCAATCGACGACGAGCACATCAACCCCTTGCCTATTGTGGTTCCCATACACACTTCGGATGCAGCGGTGGTCACCCGCGCTCCACCCACGGCCCCGTCACCGCCAGAACATGTGCAAGCTCAGGTTCCATCGCCGCGTATGGCACTCTCGCCGACTAGCATCAAACAAGTGGCAAATTCTACAATTAGTGACATCATTCAAGAAGTTATCCAAGTGCCACATTCTACCCAGCCTCCAATTGAGCCCTCACCTTTGGAGGTTGTCGAGCTATCGCCGCAAGGTGTGGATGATGATGTTGCCAACGAAGAGGCTTCAACTCCACCCGTGGAGTACCCTCAAACAAAGCCACAGTCGCATGCGACGGCATCGACGAGTGCTGTCAATGTTATCCCATTGGACTCGTCGAATCCAGAAGCCACCATAAATGCTCCACAAGCAGTTAGGAGGTATTTGACACGTTGGCCACAAGGCGAGAAGGCTCCCCATCCAGTATTCAACAATGTTAGTTGCCAAGATTTCCGGACGACGCACAACAACCAAGACGATCAGAGACGGCGTGCCGACCTTCTAAAAGTGGTGCCTTCACATGTCAAAGTAAGTTTATTCCATCCAATGCATTCGTTAAAAGGCACGTTAGTTTCGATTGACATATGTCTATTTCGACCTTTTCACCTCCCCATTTATTTAAATTCGCGTAGTTTTGGGTTCAGGCTCCACAGCATTCGATAGCGCCTTTGGATGCGCCTCCACCAAAAGACGTCGTCTATGATAAGCTATTTGTTTACGATGACACATACCCAAAGATCAATAGACCTTGCCAAGTTTTCACAAGGGAGATGGGAATCGCGTGTGCTAAAAGACTAATGTCTAAGTATCCCGAAGATCCTTCCCTAGGGTACTCTGAGCGATGGGAATTCAATCCAATACAGTACGAGGTATTGATCGTGGCCCATTTCTCCTTGTCGTTCGAGTTCGCCCATACCACACGTGGTTTGGAGGACTACACAATGAACTACTTAATGGTCTAGTCCATCATGCCTAGGTTTGCGAGGTCATTCTATGTTTAATTTATATGTAGCACATGTCAGAAGCTCACAGTGGGTTCATGTCGGCAGGCGCCTGCTGCTACACCCAGTCGAAGGTTCATTGTGGTGTTCGATTTAAACGGCATATTTTGCCACTGTTCCCGACGTAACCCGGGTATGGTAACTGTGCCCACTTGGATAACTTACGATAAAGCACCGGACAAACCTCCGGCCTTGGTAGGGCCCAAGGTTGTCCTACCTAGACTGGGATACAAGGTGTTTTGGTTGCGGATGTCCTCCATGTTCCATGTTTGCATATGGTCATCCATGAAAAAATCCACTGTAGACCTTGTGGTGGAATATCTATTTGCCGGGGGCCCAAAACCCGCATTAGTACTTGGCCAAGAGGATTGCACCTTGTTCAAGGACATGTGGAACAATGTCGTCATGAACCCTTTGAAGCCAGAAGCTCCTTTGTTTTTGAAAAATTTACTCAACAAGTTTTGGTGGCCGCCTATATCCTTCGATTCTGGAAGGATCACAGCTGCACCCTCCAACACCATTCTAGTAGACGATTGCCCTTACAAATCTGTTTGCAATCCGGACGAGTGTGGTATCTTTCCCAACCCATTCACATCCAATCGGGTGCAAGACGCAGACATGACAAAGGTCCTCCTTCCTTACTTTCAATCATTGTTCTACTCACCAATGTCCGATGCACGCGAATTTGTGGTTAGCCGTAGGTTTGGGCAACAACCTGTACGGCATAACGATGCAGTCAAGGTGGCAGTTTTGAAATCCAACGGGCTTGAAGAAACCGACTCGGAAATTGTAGAAAAATTGCAAATCGATCGAATAGAAGTAGCAAATAAATAAGTAGGATTGTATGTCTAGTAACATTGAACACTATATTCGGTATTTGGAGACTTTTTGTTGATTATGAGACTATATAAGGATGCACCTTTCAAAATTGGACCAGTAATGACGACTAAAAATTCCATATGTATAATGGTATGCTACTATTATTATACATAAAGGCATGGAAGTGAACAAAAATGTGAGGCATACATGAAAATAGTTGCGTATGAAATCACAACTCGTTATGAATGGAAGGGAAGGTGCGAAGAATGAATGGAAGTTGAATGAATTAATTGGGATTGAAATACAATTATAATGGAAATACCATCAATGTCTTGAGTAACTTGGAATAGCATAGAAAGTAAGCACTTAAATATGTTCTACACCTAAGCCCATTTAGGGAGTCCGTCCCACTAGTACGCTTCTAGACGTCACACTAGTCCGACCCATTATTTTTTTTTGCGGCTAAGCCCTTTTTTTTGGCGGCCTCCATGGCTCTAAAAATCTCAGGCCCACGACTGTATCCTTGTGTGTTGCCTGGACAGGAATATGTGTCGTTCTTGCATGTTTCAGGACGCGCTCCCGAATTGTAAGAGGTGGTATTATAAGTAGAATGCGAGGGTGTTTGCGAAAGGGAACGTCTTGCGCTTCTCCGGAGGGCCAGACAACGATCGGACTCGGAAGATGCGGCCTTGAGGGCGTGCCTATCCAAGGAGGACGTGGAGGAGGGCCGGGCACCAAGCGAGCGGGTAACCACCTGCGAAACAACGTCATAGGAAGATAAGAATAGGAATGGAGTGGGGAAAATAATGAGGGCGGTTTGGGATGGGCGCTCGTAAAGAGAACGGCACGCAAACGGAAGACAAGGAAAGCAAAAGCGAGAAAGGGGTTCAGGGTTGAGGAGGGCACCTTGGCTTTGGGGACGTCCATGCGGGGAACGGTGGGAACGAGGGGGGCGTCGACGGGAGCATCCGGAGCCGATGGAACTATTGCAATTATGTTGGATGGCGGGGGGGAGTCGAGGCGTGGAGGGCCCACGATCGCGGAGGACGTTGCGGGGGGAGGAACGGAGTCGGCGGGGGAGGTGTGGCAACGGGGGCCTTCCATGCGGAGACACCGGCTCGGCCCGCGACGAGCGACGGCGTCGTCCCTCGAGGGCGAGAGGTGTCCCAAACGAACGAGCGTCCGTTTCTCCTTGGAGAGGGGGGAGGGCGACGGGGCGTAGGCGCGGGCGACAAGTGGTGGGGGCGGGCTGTTGACGACGCCGTCGTCGATGCCGACGTCGCGGGAGTAATCCACGGCCGAGGCCGCGTCGACCGCCGAGAACTGGTAGAGGGATGGCATTTGGAAGCCCGTGACGTCGCGGGAAGGGGAGGCAGGGGGCGAGAGGGGACGGGAAGGGCCGTCGACCACAGGGGCGTCGCATATGGGGGCAGACTATGGGCAAGAACAACAACAACAACAATCACAACAACAAAAGACATCCAAAAACGAAGCAAGCATTAGTAAATGTGAACCACATGATACAAGCAAAGACATGGAGGCATTTCAAATCAATTTATTGAGTTTGGCGAGCCTCATGATGCTCTTGAATACATTATCGCGGGGGCTTAGCGCCGCATTGCCGAAGGGGTTGGACCTAACAAAAAATGGGATGCTACCGGCGTGGAGCACGAGCCTTCTAAGGTAGGGGGCTAGCCTATCGACCAAAAATGTGTCTTGCCTATCGCCGGTCCAAGTGTCCGGGAAGATGACGTTGCCCGGGGGGTTCAAGACACTCTTGGTGGGGCTGTCGTCGATGAGGACGGTGTTCTCTGGAGTCGGCCACCACCCGTGCGGCGTCCCTTGCAGACGGGGGACGCCTCGCCAGAGTCTCGAGCGGAGGACCTTGAGGAACTGTTGTCCTCCGCCCCGACCGCCAAACTTGGGCACCGGTTGACCTTTCTCGTCGAGCAGCTCGTCGCAGTCCTCTTGGCCGAGGACGAGGCAAGGGCTCGGGAGATCGCGGAACAAGAAGTGCACGATGGGCTCGGTGTTCTCCATGACCATGGAGCTCCACACAATGACGTGAGCGAACTCGACCACCTCGCGAAGGAAGTCACGCAAGCCGGGACGGGCGCGGACAGCCTTGCGGTTAATGAGGGTGTCGAGCTCGCCGTCGTAGTCCCTTTCGTCGGGGTGACGGAAGGGACGCGTGGGGACCCTTGGGATGTGTTGGGTGTGACACAACACCCCGTTGAGGTCAAAAACGATGAAAGGTTTGTTCCGGGTGGGAGGTCCACTGGTAGAGGGGTTGCGACCAATCTCCGGGGGGTCCTGTGATGAACAACTCGACTAGTTTAATTCTATGATCCAATAATGAAATTTTGCGTAGAAAATGAAGACGGTGCATTATGGGGAAAGACGAGGAAGTGAGGAGAGTGCAAGGAAAATGTGCTCAAGGGCACACTTGCGAACGAGCGTTCGTGAATGAAGGCTGCGGGGGCGGTGCGCATCATTTACGAGCGCTCGTTCGTGAGCGCGGCTACACGTACATTTACGAGCGGTCGTTCGCGAATGAGGTGGACAGTGGGTCGCAGCCTTTCACGAACGAGCGTTCGCGAATGAGGTGGGTATGCAAGAATGAACATAATCTCATCAACATATACAACATACGAGAAGGGGTCGAGGGCAGAGAATTTGAAGCAACGCGATGCAGATAACATAGGCTCATATATTAATCCGTTGAATATTTACATTTCTCACGTGATAGTCTATCACATTTTCCTAAGGCAAAATGATGCCGTGTCCTACAAAACTGTTCGGCCCTAAGGGGGACCGCTGAAGAGGGCTCTCGCAAGGCCACTGGATGTCGATGAAGAGAAAAACATCGCGATGTTAGAGAGGTTACGAACGCGCGTTCGTTAAAAAATGGTATTCTCAGAGGAGAGTTACCTCGTCATCGGGGGGAGGGGTAGCGGCGCTGGACCGAGCAGCAGGTCCCTCCTCAACGATTAACGAACGCGCGTTCGTAACCTCCCCAGCTACAGCCGCCTCTGTCTCCATGGCCTCTGCCTCACGCTCCGGTTGAGAGGCCTGTGTCGCCTGGATGCGCAGTGCGTCTTCTTCCTCGGCGCCCAGGTCGAGCGCGTCCATCCTGACATCCTCCATCCACGCCGCATGGGTTTCTTCCACGTCCATCCCATGCACCCCTGGTGCGTCATTGGGGCTCCCCTGCGTGTCCTCCACAATGACCATGTCAGTGTGTCGCGCAGAGTCATCGCCATGTCTGTCTACTACCCTGGGGACGACGGTGAAAGACGATGCATCGGTGTATGAGGGCAGTCCTACCCTTGAAGGGGGAGGGATGAGGACTGGAGGACCTGAAGATTCACGAACGCGCGTTCGTAAATCCTCGTCCTCCTGGATGGCCGCCGCCACAGCATCGTGGGAGGTGGTCGAGGGAACCTCTGGTGGCGGAGGAGTGCCAACAGGCGTGGGGTGGGGCGCCTGCTGGCGGGAAGGCCCTCCGGTGAACATGCCCGGTGGAGGGGATTGGGAGGGGTATCCTCCAGTGAAGGGGTAGGCCGGCTGGGGGGGCGCCGAGAAGCTCTGCATACGCTGGAGCATGGCGAGGATGGCGTCCGTCTTCTCGTTCGACTGCCTCAGCTCCTCCTGAATTGCGAACATTTTCTTGGCATTCTCCTCTGCCGCCTTCGCCATGTCCTCCTTCATCTTTTGCTCGAGCTTGGCGTTAAGCTCGGCGACGGACAACGCCTCCTCTTTGACCCTCTTGTTTTTGTCAAAGTCTACCCCCAGCTCGACCATGATCTCCATGTCGCCCTCGTCCTCATCGGAGACCTCGATGATTGCCCCCGGAGGCAGCTCCACGTAGGGGGTCTTCTTCATCCTCCGCCTCGTGTTGCGGTACTGGTCCAACGTCGGTCGGGACCGTTGGTCCAGAAGGTCGAGGTTCTCCATCTTGGGAACCACGATCGGCCTGGGCGACACGGATGTCGAGCATCCCCCGGGAGTGCCGAATGCCTCCGCTCCAGACGTTCTCGCGGGGAGGACATCTTGGGTTGTCCCCGCCGACGACCCCGTGTATCCACCCGGAGTCCCTTGCACGTCGGATGGATTTCCCGACGGCGCCAAAATGCGGAGAGGAGTGACGTCCAAGGATCGGAGGATCGCCTCGACGTTGTAGGAGGGCGCGGGCTCGTCGTCGTCCGTCTCCATGGCGGGCATGCCTTCGTCGACGGGCATGTTGATGTCCGTCCTCGGGAGGGACATGTCCTCCAGGTCCATCGTGGAGGCCTTCGCCCTGTGCACGTGGAAGTCCTCCTCGTCGATGGCTTCAATGAAGCTGTTGACGACCAGCCCCAGCATCTGAGATTCAAGCAAATACGTTAGAAAATACGAACGTGCGTTCGTAAACATCAACGACGAGAAACAATGTCATCAAACCCAAGACAAGTTGAGGTGAACTTTACGAACGAGCGTTCGTAAATATTAGTTGGAGAGCTTACCATCGCAGCGTACATGAACTTGCTGCCGCCACAAACGTTGTACACGGTCTCTCCGCTTATTGCCACGCTCTGCAAAACGGAGACGTAGAACTCCAACCTGAGTTCCATCGCCGGGAAGACAGTGTACAAGGTCTCCTGCAGCAGATCCTTGGGAGGGGGATGGGGGATGCTGTAGATCTTCTTGAACGTAGTGTTCGCCTTGACAGGGGCTCGCCCATTCCGCAGCGCGTTGTACGTCAAGAAGACGAGGCTGACCGCCCCCACCTGTTTGTTCCCCCTGGCCTCGTTGATGGCCACGATCCCTTCCGTCTTGGCGGGCACGTAAGTGCTGTGGAAGATGCTGTACTCAAATTTGATCGACTTCTCGTACAGGTCGACTACAGCAGAGAGCTTCTCCTGCTCGACTATCCACAGCCAAACGTGAGGCTCCCTCATGTCCGGAGACTTGTGCTCCTTGAACTTGGCCATGAAGGGGTCGTAGAAAGGTATGTCCTTCCCCCCCTGCCTCGACGCACCGGGGATCCCCCTGAAATCGATCAGGGCAAATGGGCACCCCCGTCGATCCTCCCTCACCTCGGCCCTGCTCATGGTCCGGTCCCACTTGGAAAATGTCACCCTCTCCACTCCTTTTGTCAACAGACAAAATCTGGCCACTCCTTCGAATGTGGCCAACCTCTTCCGCGTCAAAAAGCTTCTGTATTGCTCCACCTCCTGGGGATCCGTCTCGGTTTTCTTTGTCCTCTTGTTCCCCTTCTGCTTCAAAATGGAGGCGTGCTCCTTGACAAGACAACGCATTGAGGGTCCGGAGATGTTGTAGTCGACCTTGAACATCTTCCAGCTGGCCCAATTAATGTCTCCGTCGGCTAGGATGAGTGCGTACTCTGGTATTAGGGCGCTCAACTCCCTCATTGCAGCAGTCTTCAGCTTGCGGTGTTCGCACCATTCCTTGATGGAATACGTGCCGGGCTTGTGTCTTGGCCTCTTCAAAAATATCTTCGGGTATGGGATGGTTTTTCCCACAGTGTTCCCAAGAAGATGCACCGCGCACCTCTGCAACTCGGACTCTGTTAACCCTTGAAGGGACCTGAAGAACTCCCTCAGTAGTGGAGGGGCCTCCCCGGTCTTCTCCGCGCTGTACTTCTCCTCGGTGTCGGGGTTGACCAGATCGCCCGAGCTGTGCGCATCAAAAAATTGTGTCCACAACTCCCAAGTGTCCCTGTTGCAACAGATGAGGCGGAGCTCACCCTTGAGCTCCAGGACAGACTTGGTTGTTGTAGACTTCATGTCGATGGAGGAGAACTTGTCCACCATCGCGTCGCAGAATGCCTGCAGCAAGAAAAACATCAGTAACGCACAAAATACGAACGCACGTTCGTAAGTTTGAATGTCAAAGAACTTGAAAATTTGAATGTCAAAGATATTTACGAACGTTCGTTCGTAAACTCACCTTCCATTGTGGAGACGGCGTCTTCGCGTTCTCCCTTTCTTCAGGGGGGCACCCGTGGGCGACCCAGACGTCCCTTGCAGCCACTATGTTGGCTGCCCACGACGCCTCGAAGGCCTTGATTTTGTTGCCGGAGTTGAGGAAGGTGGATATCTTCCGCAGCTTGTCCCAATCGTCCGACCACACCAAGAACGCCTTCCAGTAGCGCAAGTCCTCCTTCAGCTCATGCTGGAAGTTGTCGTCCTTGAGAATTATTTGGGACGCCTCCAAGCTGTGTTGGCCGTCTATGATCCAGAACTCTCCATTCTGGATCCGTGGCCAGTCCTTCTCCGTCGGACGGGATGTCAGCCCCTTCGGCATGACGCAGACGGTCTGCCTGTCCCACTTGACGTTGTTCATTAGATTATTTATCTGCCACTTCACACCACCGCTTTCGCGAGAGCGAACCACCCATTTGTTGGGGGACATCTCGCACTTGAAGCAGTCCACGTTGAATGTGAAGTGGCGTCCCATGGGCCAGCAATCCTTCGAGTAGTTGTTGAAGTCTCGAAGGATCCTCGTGGCCTTCACAGCGTCAGGGTTCTCACCCTTTTTCAAGGGGGTGGGCATTACGACAGGCGAGGTCACCTCTGCGGTCTCCGTTACTCCCGATTTCTCCATCTCCTCCCTTGTCCTCTTCAATGGCGTGGAGTGTCTACTGGGGCCCTCCGTCGCCCTGCTAGCGGAAGGCACAGGCCTGGGTGCACTTCTAGATCCTCCTGCCCCTGATGTGGATGGTTTCCTGGGGCTCTTCTTCTTCTTGTTTGCCTCAGTGACCACACTGTTGTATTTGGAGATGTTCAATGCAAGGGCGGTCAATTTCCTTGCAGTCCAGTATGGGCTCAACGCATATTTGGAGAAGAGGCCGTCCAGGTCGAAGTGCTTGGCATCTTCCGCTACGTTATTGGTGGCGTATTGGTAGGAGAAGGTATTTTTCTGAAAATGCAACAAGAGGTTGATATGATCCTTCTTGTTCTTCATGTCCAGAATTACATACTCCCCCTGGGCCTCTATGGACTCTATCTCCCACGTCTTCATTTGAACCCACTGTTCGGGCTGGTCCGGTCTTGTCTCCAGCTCGTAGGTGAAGCGCATGCAGAAGAGGCCGTCCCCGATCTTCTCTGGCAGTGCCGTCCACTCCCCCATGAAGTCTTCCTTGGGGACATAGTTGTCGTTGCCGTTATCGTCTAACACCGACTCTGGGAGGCCATCGACCTTCACCGCGAACATCTCAATGGCGCTTCTGCTTGATCTTGCCATCTGCAACAGAATATAAACAATTAGTGACTTTACGAACGAACGTTCGTAAGTGACATGCATATCCCACAGACTACGCAGTGTTAATGCGTCTTTGCAATTGATGTAATTATATTTACGAACGTTCGCTCGTAAATGAGGGGTTGCAAGATCATATAAATTTTTAGTATTGAGTTTACGAACGAGCGTTCGTAAAAGATATGAAGATCAAAGAGACTACTTGTCATGAATGTGTTTGTAATATATTTGGTTATTTTTACGAACGATCGTTCGTAAAAGATATAGGTTTTATAGGTTTGGATTCATTTACGAACGTGCGTTCGTAAGTATGTCCATTTGGTCTATCTTTTCGGATATTTGGTTGATTTATCTTTTGTAAGTACATGTGATTTGTCTTATTGGTGTTCGCAAAATTGTATTTGTTCTTTAGATATTCATAGAGGTTCATATTTAAGTTAAGGTTCCTTCTGAGTGATATTTTGAGTATATTTACGAACGTGCGTTCGTAAATATAGATCATTTCAAAGAACGTGGAGTGCGTATTTACGAACGCACGTTCGTAAATGGAGGTTCGGTATGCAGTGTATGTCCATTTACGAACGAGCGTTCGTAAATGGAGGTGGGTATGCAGTGTATGTCCATTTACGAACGAGCGTTCGTATATGTGATGGTTTTGGGATCCCCTGTCCGTACATATATGTATTCGTGTATATACGAATACGTATATATACGTATATGTATATAACTCACTTATTAGCTACTCTGCTTGCAGCCGTGCCTGCAAAATTTTGGTCAGAATGATGCAATTCTTCAATCATAAAGCAATTGAGATGCAGAATGAGATGCAGAATGAAACATGAAGAAAAGAGTGATAGTTCACATTGCATGTAACAAAAGAAATTGAATTCAAGAAGCAACATTTTCAGAATGTGAGAGGAGTTGGAAAGGATAACAAATTACATTGAAATGCTGCACACTGCAATCCCTGCTTCTTCTCTTAAGTTTCTGAAAATCCCAGAAATCCTCACAACTGCACACTCAATTGCCTTTCAAATGCACACTCAGATAACTCTCTAATGCAGACCTCAAGCCTTCACAGCTTATATACAAACCCTAGTATACTCCTATGTACACAAAACTCACAACCTTGTAGCTCTCAAGCTTCTGAACTCTTAAGCAAACCCTAAACTCTCAAGCTTCCCTAAACTCTCAAGCTTCACTTCTGAAGCTTCCCTAAACTCTCAAGCTTCACTTCTGAAGCTTCCTTAAACTCTCAAGCTTCAACTCTGAAGCTTCCTTAAACTCTGAAGCTTCAACTCTGAAGCTTCCTTAAACTCTCAAGCTTCTAAAGATCACCCTCAAGCTCTCAATCCGAAACTCTGAAGCTTTCCTACTCAAGCTCTCAAGCTTTTGAAACTCACAAACTCTCACACTGAAAGCTTTCACAAACTCACAAGCTTTCACAATGAAAGCTTTCACAAACTCAAAAGCTTTCACACAAGCTCTCAATCTGAAATCTCTCAAAACTTGCAACAAAACTAATTTAAAACTTCAAGACTAAAAAAAGCAAGAGCTTCGCTCTCTAAACGCTCCGCTCCTCCTCTCCTCGAAATGACAAATGAGGAGAAGAGGAAGGGGCGCGGGGAGGTAGGTGCGCCGCTAGGGTTTCCCAGCACCTGCCACGTGGCACAACTCCACTGGCTAGGGTTGGGAGAGAGATGGGATGGGATGGTATGGGAGGTGATGGGAAGGGATGGGATGGGATGGGATGCGATGGGAGATGGGAGATGGTTGTATATTGGAACCCTTCATGTTATTCTCATGCTTTGACATATTTATATGTAATGGACGCGTTTAAGGCATTAACTTGACAAGCTTAGTTCAAATACATGAATTTTACTCATTTTATTTCCTTAGTACCTCTACATTTGGATTCCTTGTAAACATATTTTAGGAAAATATGCTCAGTTAATTCGTAATAAACAATGCATGTCACTCCCTAGGTTGTCAATGTAGAATCCACCCCCAAAGATATATATCTGGTGTTTTAAAATATAGTTTATGTAAGAGCTAGATATCTTTCAATTAATTCGATGGTTCCTCAAATAAATATTACATGCAAAAAAGAATTCATAATAATATGAGATTGCGCAGAGTTGCTATACGATAGGATGTCAATTCAAGTTCTAATATTAGGTGTTAGCTTGAACTAATGCATTTCTGGAGTGGTCAACTATTTTGCTAGCATCAACTACGAGCTTGCGATGAATGAAGTTAATGCAATTACAAGGGTTTTTGAGGAGTCAATATTGTTTGTGTGTGTAATGTATCCTAGTAACAATCTAAAACCTAAACCCAAATACCACATACACAACTTTCACAAACCCTAAACCCCTAAACCCTACCCCCAAACCCTTACCCTAAACCCTAACCGCAAACCCTAAACCCTACATCCCTGCATCTTTTTATCTTACCAACCTTTCTTATATGTGGCCATGTTGTTTTCTGAGGGCAGGTCAAATTGGTCTACCAATGTTGGTTGGATGGAGAATGCTTAATTCCGTTCATAACAACTATAATAATTGATAATGATGGCAATTGTCAATTTCACATTCCAAATTAATAGATTTGAGATAAAACTTTGGTTTAAGTGATAAGTGAAATTTCAAATATTCCCACTTTCACCTTAATAGTTCTGAGTGAAATTTCATCACACAATCCACGATCTTATTATAATAACATGCATGTCTTAAGACTTCAATTTATATCAACACTTTAAGCTATGATGATGCACATCCTTCTCATAGGATGCAAAACATATATTAATTGTAAGTACATACTATTGTATGCACCATTCCAAATTAATAGTGCATTTCCCCAAACCCTAAAAGTCTATTTCCAATAGGACCTCAACTCATTTAATCATGTGTCAACTTAAACTAACAATCGAACAATGCATTCCACTATAAATATCACCAATGATCTAATAAACATTTAACCAATGTGTATCCGTACCCTTACAACAAGTGGACGAAAATTCAATTTCCAATAGGACGTCAAACACATAATAATTGTAACTATGATTCAACGTTACGGTAGCTAGTATGGTTTCAAGTCTCAATGATCATTACGCTATCATACTATGCAGCATTACAAATTGATTAATCCTTCCTACTCATGCCATTTTAATTCCTTATTTTCACACCTAGATACCATTTGAAAGAAGACCTAACTTACATATATTATTAGGTATAATTAGTTCATAGTGTCTTCAATCTACCATAGTGCAAGCCATTATGGATTAACCCGATTTTTTAGTTGTATTCATGCACTTGGTGACCATATTACGGTCATTTTTTGATGTGAAACATATGATACCTATAATTTTAGGGGCGTCCGCAACATGTTTCTTAGCCACTCTGACCTCATTGTGTGTGTGTGTATATATGTGTATATATATATATATATATATCTATGACTTCGACATTCATAACTTTATTAGGCATCAATTGTCAATTAACTTGGACTTCATACCTTAGTCGCAAATCATTAAATATTCAATGTTAACCATCTCTATATTTAGACATTATGTGTATATATATATATATATATATATATATACGTATATACATATATTTCGATGAGACCTTGGTCACAACTAAGGTGTGCAACCGATTTATATATTTTTAATATGTTGGCGTGCATGCAAGGCATGTTCCATACATGACAATGCTATTTATATAATTCCGCATGGATGGAATGGGAGATTGTTAGGTCAAAGAAGGCGGCGGGAATCTGCTTTTTAAAGAGCATCCAAGGGATTTTGAACCAGCGGGGTGAAGTACTTAAAGCTCTTCCCCCCACAACAAAGCTCTTTTCAGCGGCACATGCAAGTGTGCGCTCTACAGACCTCACCAAACGCGCTCAAGCCATTTCGTGTGCGCCAACCCTACACCACCCATGTACAGTACAGGCTGTACCTACCGCATATACCGCCGTAAATACCGGAACTTTACGAACGCACGTTCGTAAAGATGAAGAGCTTCAGGTTTAGACAAACGATTCGGACCTGGACATGGCAAGGATTTACGAACGCGCGTTCGTAAATTCCACATGAGAGCATGTTCTGGATTGGGCTACTCATATGAATAATCACATGCACGTAATCCATCTCAGTTATTTACGAACGTGCGTTCGTAAATATGCCTTCGAGGACCATGCAGACATATTTGACCCTTATCTATTGGTACCTGATGGTCGGTAATTTACGAACGTGCGTTCGTAAATCCCACAGGAGATCATGTTTTGGATTGAGCTACTCATGGATAGTCACATGTACATCATCCATGGCATTTATTTACGAACGTGCGTTCGTAAATATGCCTTCGAGTTTCATACATACATATTTGACCCTTGTCTATTGGTACCTGTTGGTCGGTAATTTACGAACGTGCGTTCATAAATCCCACATGAGAGCATGTTCTGGATTGAGGTACTCATATGGTTAGTCACATGCACTTAATCCATGACAGTCATTTACGAACGTGCGTTCGTAAATATGCCTTCGAGGATCATACATACTTATTTGACCCGTATCTATTGTTACCTGATGGTCGGGAATTTACGAACGTTCGTTCGTAAATACATGTCATTATTGTCTACGCATCCAGCAACACATCTTCATTCATGCACATCAGTATGGCAGTAATTTACGAACACAGAATAGCAAGAAAAATATGCTCATCGCTCGTCCGTGAAGGATGTGAACACGGGGTCGCACCCATTTACGAACGTCCGTTCGTAAATGGGTAGGTACGCAAAAGTCAACATAATCAAATTCACAATATGGAGGTGCTCAGTGTTCAAAATATTGTTGGAGTTGATTCAGGCATCATCTGCAGATTTGCTAATTTTGTGCGTATGGACAAGTGTTCTCTTGTGATAGTATATCGCGCAGGTTCCTAAGTCAACATGGTACTTTGACCTACAAAACCGATATTCCTCAGGGTGCTCTCATTTGAGGGATCTCGAAGGCCGCCGGATGTACATGGAGAAGTTACTGAGGTCACGAACGCGCGTTCGTAAATGCATGTGGCGTTCTCGGATTTCTGATTTCGTCGTCGGTTGTATGTGGACAGGCGCTGGTCCGAACAGCAGGGCCCTCCTGGACGACTAACGAGTGTTCTCCTCTTTGTCCATGTATTGTTTACATTAGTGAACAACCTAGACGTATGCTTAAAACGTTTTTTTGGGACGCGCGTTCGTCTTTGTGCGTGAGGTTCTCCAATGGTGCACCAAAATTTGTTTGTCAATTTTGGGCCATTTATCTCCACATATATTCTATCCTCTCTTGTATGCATTGCGGTGGTGGTTGGGTTGATCATGTCCTGGTGGTTGGTATAGGCTGTATGGCGTTGCATGTGGGTGATAGTTCATTGGAGTTGTCGACGTATGCATCGTCATCCGATGCTGAATGTGAACTGTCTTCCCCGTCGGCAGATAGTAATGGTGTGCCAAACGTGAGGGGGGTGTTTGTGGATACATCCTCCCATGAATCTTTGGAAGTCCACGAACAATCTCTGCATTCCGGAGATGACCACGATGACATTCCGTTGTGTGCCGGTTTCGGGAGGGAGCAATGGGTTGGCCTTGATGTCGTTCTATTCAACGAGGTTGGTGTCCCGGTGGCAGATGGTATATGTAGAAACTCCAATCCCCGTGATTGTGTCGATGCCAACGCCCTAGGTCTCGATGATGTTGGCGTGTGCATCTTGAACTCTTTGCTTCCGGTAGAGTTCCCGGTGACATGGAGATTTTCCTTGCGTCGATGGCCGCTTCGTCGAGTTCTACATGAGGAAGTGAGTTTGTGGGATCATGAGCGGCGGCATAAGCAAACACAATTAGCTTTGTTGGCCACAACACGTCCTCGCAAAGGCCTCCGTAGATATGATTCAAACCGTGTGCCTCGCGGAGATAAGGAGCGTCGACGGGATCGGCTTTTGGGGGACGAATCTATCCGTCTAGTGTCCGGCAAGGATTGTTGCGCGAGGAAATGTTGCCAATTTTTCCCGCGGGAGAAAATTAGATCTCTGCGTCAAGAGATGTGGCTTGCGGATTTTCGTATGAGGTCGGCTAAGAAACTCGAGGTCCACAAAAATTTGCACCTTGATACCCATGGGCATAAGGTGGTGACACTTGAGAATGTTGATGTGTGTTGTACAGCGTGGTATACCATCCACGCCGTCTCCAAGGCTGACTTTTATAGGTTTCGAAAATATTCATCATTGGGTCGCCGCTCTCGATTTCATGGCAACTCGGGCACAAAGAAACCTAGGGAGGCTACACTGCAAGCGTCCGCGACACTATCCACCATCATAGTGCCATTGGCCGATGCAATGCCCCACAAGACGAGGACATTGTCGTCAGGGGAGAAGGTTGTTCAAATGGTGTTGCCCACGGGCACAAAATGGAAGAACATCTTAACGGACATCAATGAAGTGGGTCGCATAGCGGGATGTGGGCCCATTTCTTTGTCCAAGTTGAGTGTGATTAAAAACCAGCAGTTTGCGTAATACATTCTGAAAAGACCCGGGGACAAGTTCGCTAGATGTACGACGTGTGAAAAATACAAAGGTCTTCGAGACGCCCACCCCATAGGCACTGAATCTCATTCCAGACACCAGAAAAAATATATTGAACATGTCAACAATCAAGAGGCACACCGTCAAGATTACTATAAGAATCGTGCTCTATCCATAATGAGGCCCACAGAGGTTCTAACAGTCATCCATGATAAAATGGACCACGCCAAAACCGCATGCCCTTGTTATGCACGCAAAATAAAGGCCACGGATGGTCTCTTCAAGTTGCCCGTAGCTGTCACAGGTTTGTATGAAATCACAACTACGTGTTTAAAGTCTATCAAATTTTCTTGGATGTGTTTGGCAAATGTCCAACTCCATACATCCGTTTAGTGGTTATTTGATTATTTTGGTCACGCATCGTTTGTTTTTTCCAGGTATGATTGCCCACGGCCATGGGGACGTAAAGTATGCCCATTATGGTTTGGATTTTTACCCTGGGGATGCTAACCACACGGTGGGTTCATTTGCAAAACTGTTGCGCGATCTTGAGAAGCCACCGGTACATTCTTCCCGTGCACTTTTTGATGGTTGTGGAACCACATCCCTTTATGAGGCAGTGCTTTTGGGGAAGGAGGTTTGTATGTCGTCATTGCCAGAACCACCCGGAGAGCCCATTTGTGCAAAACCATTGCCTCCAACTCTCCACGTTCAACTTGATAATTGTGCGAAGGACAACAAATGTCGATACGTATTTTGTTTTTGGTCATTGCTCGTGGCGAAATGAATCTTCAAGGAGGTGTTTGTGTCTTTCTTGATGGTGGGACATACACACGACGACATTGATGCATCATTCGGACGGTGGAGCATGAAGTTGCATGAAGAAGATTTTCCAACCATACCTCTTCTTATGAAATCATATATGAATTTGGACCATATGCCAGTAATTCCGCACTTGATTGAGGAAGTACCAAATTTCAAGGCCTTCATCAAGCCATACATGTTGAAGGGAGGGGACCGTTTGGTGGGGCATACCAAAGCACAACAATTCCGATTTTATATGAGGGACGATGGTCTCCCGGCCATGCAATTCAAGCTTTTGTGCACATCTCCTAATTGGGGCCCGGATGATGGTATACTCGTATGGCGTCAAGACAATGATGGGAAATGTTTGGTCCCGGATGGGGAACCAAAGCCTTGCAAACCCGAACCCATGAGGAATGGGCCGGAAATCATCAAAGGCATATCCGGATTCATTGAATATTGGAAAGAGTTGTGCGAGGAGGACATCACAAGACGTGTTAGAGATACCCATGAACCGTTGATCGCGTATTGGGATCGCATTCGCTCAGCCTTGATGACACTTGGTGGCGACACCCGTACGACTTTGACGCAAGGATTTTGGCCACAAAGTCGTTTGACGGTTGTCGAGTCCGATACTATGTTTTTCAGCAATGGAGACGTTCGTGAAGAGTTCGCAATGGACGAGCATTACGTTGGCCCTGCCCGCAATCGACCGGCACCGTCGTTTCGTGTAGGTGTTGATTGCCATGAAGGGTATTTGGTCCTCGTACGAGCTGGGGATGAGGAGCATCCCAAGCCAATTTGGTTGGTAAAAGCATTGTCTTCACCCAATTTTGTTCGAACTAGCCCCAACTTTCGTCAAATTGAGGTGGAATATTGTCGTCCAAGCACTAAAGACCACAACGTGCTCCGCACTTATTTAGGTTGGGACACCAAAAAGAATTTTAAGTGGACAGTGGACTCAGCGTACACACCGGTTTGGATAAACACGGATACTATACTTTGTGCTTGGAAGCCGCGCAAAGGTTCCAACACAGAAGCAATGACCATCCCCCAAAAACATATACATTTTGCCAAAGACAACTTGGCACGTATTGCAGCTGCGGAAAATGACGCCGAGAATGGATATGAAGCGGAAGATGGAGATGGGTAAACATAACATAGGTGAAAGTTAACGGCGGGAAAAAACATTAGTACTTAGTAGTCTTGGTTTTTAATAGACTTAGTAGACTTGTCACACTCCATTGTGGTATACGTTTGGGATGTGCCATCCAAAACCATAAGAACCTTACTTATGGGATGCGCACCCCAAACTCTATAATGACATAAACCATTTGTTTTTTATATTCGCTTGTTATTTTCCACATGGAGTTCACGTTTTCATTATAATTGCAATTTTCTATTTTTAGTATTAGGAATATTCTTTACGTGCGAATTTTTAAATTGTCATGTTCTTGATGTTCCCAACATTCCATATGCCCACAATATTGGCATCCCAAACTATGGGCATATTTTATTTTGAGACTTTCAAAAGTCTCCGATTAACGAATATAGTGTTATTGTATTTTATGGTATCTTCAGTTTCCTCCTGCTGGGTACACACCATCCAGTTCCACGCCATCAGCTTTTGCGTGCCCCACTTCGGGGCTCTCACGCGGTCCAATAGAGGCGAAACAAGTTTCAGAGTCGCACAACCCAATGGAGGTTTCACCAGTGAAGAACAACTTGCACCATGTGCAATGGACAGATGGATCAACTCTGGTAATTTATTATTGTGTCATTTATTATTATAGTGTCATTTATTGTTTCGACAACGTTATTGTGTAAAGGTTATTGTAATATCAAACACACATTTCATTACCAATTCAGGGTCATTAGCATAAGTATACTTGAATCTGTATAAATCCAGACTCGCTTAAACGTGCATGTGTACGCAATTTTGGTTCAGTTGCTACCGCATATGCGAGTTATGAAATCATGACAAGTTGCAAACATATATATGTATGGGTGTATATGTGTATGGGTGTATATCTGTATATGTGTGTATATGTGTATGGGTGTATATGTGTATGGGTGCATATGTGTATATGTGTATGGGTGGATATGTGTATATGTGTATGGGTGTATATGTGTCTATGAGTGTATATGTATGCACGAGTGTATGTAAATTAGTAAGCCAAATAAATGCGTGTCACTTTGTCACCGTGCAGGGTGTTGATCTCAATATGGAACCCGCAGTGGAAGATTGTGCATCCCCTTGTGAAACATTGCCCGTCCTGCGCTCTATCTCTACACGCGACCACCAAATCTCCCTCATTGAATCAAGGGGTGTTCACATGTTACGTGCGGGATTGGCGAGCATTGGCAAAACTTATGACCCACAACCTATCACGACCACAGTGCCAACGATACTTTTGAACGCGCAAGGTGTTGACTTCAATATGAAACCATTGGGACCACCTTCCACCCGCGAGCATCAAATAGAGCTTATTGAGTCAAGAGGTCCTAATTCAAGAGGCGTCAATCTATTGCATGCGGGGTTGGCTGACCTCGCGACACACACAGAGCACGGTCCGCAAACGGTTAGCCTCCCCTTGGAAGGCCCAAAACACCACAATCAATGTGATGGACAGATGATTTGTCTGTACCTTAAATATGCTAGAAGTTAAACAATCCCGTGACCAATTGTGCGGGCATTCATATGTGTACACAATATTTAGTGCAACACTCAATATATAAAAGTGGCCAGACACTCCCAATACCCAACACATTGTCTTATATCAAGTCGGTTCACATGTCAACCATGCTCTCATTTTGCTTACCATATCCACTTGCTTGTTTGCACCCAATGTATGGTTCTTGCTTGTCCTTCATAAATCCATCATCGAGCACTCCCCCATGCATGGGTGGAACATGTAGTGCATAAACGATACGGCGGAAGCTCCATGTGAATGTTTTCGTTCTATCTTGCATAACTGCTTCATGGGAAGCTGCCCCTTCATGTAACCTATTTGTCCTGCCCAAACTCTTCTGTGACTGGACACAACGCGTAGGGCGCCTTTGTCTTGAATGCACACTCCCAGAGGAACAACCCATGTGTGCACCATGTAAATCCGCCCTTAAGGTATAGACACCCTATAACCGATAACGATCCCATCACCGACAAGTAGAGTAGCTCATAAACGCGCATGGCTTTACTAGAAGTCGTTATGAATATATATAAAACGCGAGGACAATATGACTGTGGAGGGGAAGTTGTTTCCCATAGATATTGTCGGTCATGTGTGAAGCTATGTGTTGGTAATGGGCTTTGACCGACTTTCGCACAAAGAAATTTTACACAATCAATTTTGAAAAAAGGGTCATTATTCATGAACCTTATTTTCCTACGCACAAAAAATAACTCCTCCTTGATATTCCAAGATATGCTATGCTGAAATGCTTAAGTTTTCGGTTATAGGTATCTGTACCTCACATGTTGAAGCGTTATTCACACTTGTTCGTACTATTCAATGCCGTGTCAGGATGCCCCTCCCAACCCGGCCAGTTCCCCCCCAGCTCCCCAGCCAACTGGGTTCGGGGAGGTCATTGCGAGAATGCAAACAGCTGAACTGGAACGCCCGCTAGGCCTCCCAATGGAAAGGAGGAGTATGGACGACGAGTTTAACAACTTAGCTTCAGATATTGATGTGTGCATGGAACGGTTCATGCAACTACAATCATTTATGACCACTGCTTTAGATAGATATAAAGGATGCCGCTTGGTTGGAATGGATGCACACATGCTTGGGAGATTGGTGGTATACAGTGCCGATATAGGGCTCACCATCCCACAAGTGGAGGCACTCCAACAACGTCTCCCAGAGTTGCACTTAATAGAGAACGATATGTGGAAAGCTACTCAAGCAATCGAGCCCCATTTAGATGACTTACTCCGCCGTGATTCAGAAGACATGTTGAACCATGTCTATGACATCACGGATGAGAACCTCCCAATCACACCATTGTTGCAAGCCTGTCATATTGCCGATCCACAGAATGATGAAGGAGACCCAGTGGAACCCACAATGGGGGAGCGTAACATTGATTACGAGTTTTACTACTTAGCATC
The DNA here is from genome assembly GCA_950295325.1 of Polytrichum commune. NCBI lineage: Eukaryota > Viridiplantae > Streptophyta > Polytrichopsida > Polytrichales > Polytrichaceae > Polytrichum > Polytrichum commune. Next base: position 19,115,073 of record OX485806.1, read on the forward strand.
GCAGATCCATGACGTAACGCGCGAGTTTATGGGACTACAGAGGACCATGACAACTGCTCTACAGAGATATACGGGCACTCTTTTGCTCGGCGATCGCATACACCGACTTTGTATGTTGGTGTTAGCGGCAGAACACATTGGCTTTGACTCTCAGCAAAAAACCTATCTTGGGAGCAAAATACCGGACTTGGCTTACATGGAGAAAGTTACATGGGAGCAATCTCGGGAAATCAAACCTCACTTGCCAAACATCTTTGAGTCCATGGCCAAACAGGACTCCACAATTTGCGAAAGCCAAGGCACAAATGTAGAGTAATTTAAGTTATGGCATGTTACAGGCATTTATAGCACAATATTCAATCGAGTGGACGCCTCCTAGCATAGAATTGGTGTTTCAATGAAGAGGATTGTGGGTGCAAACCTCCTGTTGTGTGACAGTCTATGCAAAAGCCCATTGGAAGCAAAGAGTATTTGTCTCGCATGGGCAGGTCCATCCAAAGTGTCCACGAGTTCCCAATGAGTTCCCAATGAGTTCCCCATGAGTTCCCCACATACATCCCAGAAGTCCCAAAATCATCCTAAAGTCCCATAATGTTTAATATCGCGTTTAGTGTGTTCGTTCATGTGGGCCAAGAGAATATAACCATGGGATGCCCTAATCTAGTGCAAGGAGACTCATATTAAGTATGAATTGCAATAGGTTAGGACATCACATGGTTATATTCTCAGGGCTCACATGAACAAACGCACATTGCATAATAATGTTATGTTAGAATACATACAACTTAGTCAATAGAAATTTCTCAACATTATTAAGTAGTGTGTTCGTTCACGCGGGCTGTGAGAATATAACCATGGGATGCCCCAACCTAATGCAAAGAGACTCATAATAAGTATGAATCCGCATTAGGTTAGGACATCACATGGTTAAATTCTCAGGGCTCACATGAACAATCGCACATTGCTTAATAATTTTATGTTAGAATACATACAGCTTAGTCACTAAAAATTTCTCAACATTGAATGATTCTACATATTGTTATCACATAGGTTTTAGGGTTCTCACAATAGGTTCATATTATCCGCGTTGGTGTATTTGGACGAAGGCCACACGAACACAAGTCCTTGCTGCCACAAATTATGACGTGTGTGCCTCCCATACAAGACTCACCTGGTCCGAAGTGCAATGGGGCAGGCCCTCCACCTTGCAAATCGTGGATTCACCCCACCCAGGTAAGTGAATTCGTCAACGTTTAAAGATAATATATGATTCCAATAATCCATCAACATGTTCGAACCCTATGGGTTGTTCTACATAGCAAGCCACATAGTTTGATACAATTCAGGAGCCTCTCAAGCTTGGATTCAATCAATCCCTCAGTTGTACACCACTTAACTTACACTTCAAGCTATGTACCTAAGAAGTTTAATGTTTTTTTCTAGAGGACGAGGTGTTGAATCTTCAAAACCTTGGACCATGAACCAATTTGTGGTCATATTGAAGTAGAAACATGTGGGATATTTGTCATAATCTCTTCATGAGTGACAAACCATAGCAAGTGGTCATAGGATTGGTGTGAGGTTGAGCAACCTTTTATACAAGCATAAACCAGGTTGAAATCCACGATTTTGTTTCTCAAAATTGTAAATTGTAAAGTATGGGATGAACTAGGGTCAAAGCCCTCTAATAGTCGCTTGTTTGAGTGCCCAGAAAGTCTTGGAGGACTTCTTTGAGTTTTAGGTGCCAACATGTTACATCTTCATATAACTCAAAATCTTCTCATTTTTTTGGTCACCTATGTGCACATGCATCTCTTTGCTCTTTTGCACCACTTGTGCATTTCCAAATTAGAATCAAACTCAAGACTAGAACTCAAAATTTTCTCAAAGTTTTGTTGCCTTGGAATAGAGCAAAACAACTTTCCTCCCTAGTTTTTGTTTAGGACTCTGACACGAGTGTGGGAAGTGGCAAATAGGAGAGATTCCTTAAGAAACTTGAGTTGGTCCCCACTTTTGGTGACTGTATGGTTAAACTCTATTGGCTAATATGAAGAGCCTTCCAAGAACTTGCAGGACCAATTATGTTCTATAAAATTCTTACAGTAGCCAAAGCTCCCCTTTATTGCAAGTGGTACACTTGATATATATACATAGCACGACTTCCTTGCAAATCAAGGCTGAATGTCTCCAATAATTGCAACTATGTTCATGTGGAGGTCAATGGTGGAGAGTGATTATAACGCCATGTTTGTCTCAAATTGTGCGAGCATTCACCGCCAACCATGTCCACAGGCACAGCCTCTTCAATTGCCTCCATCTCCTCCTTTGTGAGCGACACAACCAATGCCCCCATATTTGACTCCAAGTTCGCACGCTTAGTTGTTCCTGTAGAGAACATCAAAAACATGCTCCTCTTAAATTAGTCACAACAACAGATATCAGAATAACTACAACGCCATGGGATGGTAATTCAGTCAATATAAGCATATTTAAGGCCATTTATTGGTGAAGTGCAATTAAAGTGTACAATTCAACTCACAGAGGAAGTAGTATGTTGATACATTCAGATCTATTTAGTGTCCACCTGGAATTGGCACAAGGTCGCGGCCTTTGTGATGCATCCATGCTAATGCGAGCTGGTTCAAGGAACATTTCCTTGTGTCAGCAATTTTCTGCACTCTGTCACGCAGTCGTTCATTCTGTGCCAAACTGTCCCCTTGGAATCTTGGATGGGTCTGGCCCACCAAAAACAAATTAGGTTGTTGAATCAGTCAAGTTACATGAAAATTGTCAGAGTGCTTGATCTCTAGAAAAACATAAGTTACAGGAAATCTGGACGGAATGTCTTGTTTGAAAATTTTGACAAATCATGATGCAATTGATTTAGTCAGTGACAGGGGATAAGCAGGTTCACCATGCGCATGTCTGATTCGTTGCCTTGGCCCTCTGGGCTCTTGTATCCAGCGAAAAAGCCCCGACCAAGAGGACTGTAGGGGACAATCCCAATTCCCAGCTCCCTACAAATTCATCAAAAAGTAAAATTACTGAATGAGTTTCAAGCTTGGATTTAAATGAGTGAGGATACTGAGCCTCATGTGAAGGTTTGATTGCTAAATACACATAACACACATGAAGAGACTGTCAAAAAGTATCAAGAGGAAGCCAGTGTGATGATAGCTGGCAACTACATTATAGATGATTTGATAGAATCTCAACAAAAAGGTTACTAGAAATTAAGATACAGAAGCATGTAGCTGATTTTTTGAAGCCAAGAAATTCCTTGCCAACCCAGTGCAGGCCACTGGCCAGTGATAATATATCAAGTAAACCCTAATGAACAACTTATTCTATATTTTGTCATGAAATCAACCCTTGATAATGGTGACAGTATGTAGATAATACCTGCATGTTGGGATGATATCTTCTTCAACATCACGGGTCCAAAGTGAGTATTCCACTTGCACGGCTGTGATGGGATGCACAGCATGTGCACGCCGTATGTCAGAAGCCGACGCCTCGGACAAACCCAAGTATTTGACCTTCCCCTCCTCTACCAGCTTCTTCATCTCCCCTACCTATGTTCAGCCAAATTGAAATGATGTGTCATGTGTGTGGAAAGAGTGTGAGGTAATACAGACATTTATACCAGGCCATTAAAGCAACCTCTTGTTGTCCACCTACATAGGGACTGAAATTACTCATACTGCAGGATAACTATCTGTTTCTGCTGGGTCACCAACACCGCCTCCTGCAAACTTCTAATCTCATTGCAGCTCCTATGGTCACTGGAAAATGATTCACTCAATAATCGGCTTTCTAGGCTTTTAAGGGATGACTGCATGCTCATTCAGTTCCACCCACAAAGCCTACATGTTTTCAAAATCCCACCAATCGTTGACGTAGAGGCAAACTATTAAACCCCTTCCCACTTTCAAGATTTGAGGGTCAACAGACTTTAAAGGGATTTCTCTCAGCAATCATTAGGCGATGAAGATACTTGACATACATGGACTTTGTGTGATAGAGGAGCATGCAGCATTAGCCCAAAAAACTATAGAAGCCAATTATTGAGAGACTCATCTTACAGTGACCACAGGAGTTGCTCTCACTGCCTCCATACTGCTAACATTCAACCTGCTCAATTTTTTCTATTTAAAACCTAAAACAAGTGGGATCAACCCTTAAGATTCCCTGCAACAACCTTAAAACATGACAGATTGGCGGCCATTCAGCCTTTGCAAGCCCTGGTCGCTCGGCAAGAACCTAACCCTCTAATTTTACGGCAGAAAGGGATGGGGTCCCTCTGCAGAACTCTGCCCACTTTCTGTGCAATGTCCAGCTAGAGGGTGTCCCACGTGTGGACTATTCATATGTGTGAAAAGACACGCATGCACAACTCGCTCTAAGAAATCAGAAAGTAACTTAGCTGGTGTGCATCAGAACTTAAATTGTTCAAGATACACCTAATGCAGATAACTTACAGTGATTTCAATGGGCACATTGTTGTCCACGCGATGCTGGTAGTAAAGATCGATGCAATCCACATCAAGCCGTTGCAAGCTTGCCTCACATGCCGAGCGCACATATTCTGGGTCACCTCGTATGATTCGTTTGCCCTCTTTGTCCTTGCAGATTCCGAATTTTGTGGCTAATTGCACAGCATTCCGCCTGCCTCTGATGGCCTACAAAGTGACCACATAACATTATTACATCTCAAAATGCAAGTGGCCAGCATTCAATGTTGAGTCAATGTTGTTACACATATCCTTCAGGGTTTAATCTCTTTCCAGTTTTAGATCACCATTAAGCGAATGATTCATTCAAACATTAATTAAACTCACATTTCATCCTTTTAGGTCTTGCATCTATCAAGTACGGGTATAAAAGATTAAAATTGCAAACCTAAGTTTGGTATGCTTTAATTTAAAGGTGTGGTTTGTTGGGATTGTGAAGTCAGTGAAAATATATGATCAAGAGGTTGGGGTAGGTCCTCATTCTAAGAATGGAAAGCTGAGCATGATAGGCTAGTGGCAAGCTCTTGTGTATTTGAGGACATGGAATCAGCACACAAAGTTCTCTAGATTCAACTTAATTGATGTGTGCAAAGTAGGAATCCTTTCCGGTATACCTTGGAACACGTTGTCCAAGGGATATAAATCTTCCAACCTCTCAAGAATGTTATGGAAGAGGAAGATGGAACATATGACTCATCTCAAGAATATACACCCCTCCTCCTGTGGCAATTTTGGAGATCAATGCAATACCATCTATGTCAATACTATTATGCTTATTTACGGCACATGGCGTTTGAAATATCTCAATTCTGCCACTTACCCAACAATGCCCATTTCCATATCAACAACCAGTAGCGAGATCACACAAGCACGAAAAAATTTCACTCTCATAACTCTGCCTTGATTGCACTGATTAGTACTCATTAATGGGAGTCAGAACTAACATACATTCTCTGGATTAAATGAGCAAAATTTAAGAATCCTTTCTGGGATTCTTGAAATATGGTGGAAGGGATGCAAAACTAATGAGAGAAGTCTTCCAACCACTCAAGAAAATTATGGAGGAGGAAGATGTAACTTGCTTATTTTCAACACAATTCAACTCCTCCTCCTCCTCCTAAGGCATTCTTAGGGATCGAGTTAGTGCCATCTATGGCATAGAGCATTCCAAATGCTTAAATTCTGCACTAACCCAACAAAGCTCATCCCCATAGCAACAACCAGTATGAAGAGCACACAAGCATAAAAATGACTCTAGGTTTTGCCTTGATTGCACATCATGTGAGGTTTGAGATAATGCAAGGAATAGCTAGAGATTTTTAGGATTACACACCTTCCCAACCAAGATTTCGTTGGTGTGTGGTCCGTAGACGTCGGCCGTGTCGAGAAATGTAATTCCGTGCTCCACTGCAAATGTAATGAGCTCAATCATGTCTCCCTCCGGCTTTGCTGGCCCATACCCAGAGCTCATGCCCATGCAACCCAAGCCTTGTGCCGAGACCTCGAAACCCTGCGACCCTAAAGGCCCGCGCGGAACAAGAACACTACTCGTATTTCCGGATTCCATATCTGCAATCCTCTTGGCGGTTCAAACTTGCGAGAGATTAAAACATATTCTTGTCATCGGATTCCAGGACACCCCGGAGTCCAGAACAATTTGCAAGAGGTAATTCAGCTTGGACTGGAAAACCAACTTTCAAGGCATCAATGCAATGGTAAGCATCAACCTAATTGTATGGTTACGTACTGCTAGTATGGGCCCGTGTCATCTACTCCTTGCACCTGTGCTCATAAATTCATGAATGTAGGAAAAAATCAGGAATATTCTTTGGAATATTGTTAGTTCCACATAACATTGTTATGAATCTGAACAATGTTATGTTAATGTCCCAGGCTATTTCCACATTTCCACACATAATGATGTTTACAACGGTGAGAGCACCATTAGCCACGCAATCACCGTTCAATGTCTTCGAAATGTGTTGTAGATTGGCACACGTTCCAATCTTTATGCGGAAGCTAGTGAATCTACTATCTTGGTGGCATCACTAATGTAGGTGGGTCTTAAATGGTTACTTTTTCTGAATAGCCCACCTTCTCCTAAGATATGAAACACGCGAAATGTACAAGATGACCCTAGCAAATCCTAATTGAGGTTGTAACCACTTTCCTCATAACTTTTGGAGCTCATATGAATACTTTATTCATATATGACATGACTTTGATGGGTGTATATTTTTTGGGAGTCTTATATTGTTGGGGGGGAGGGGGGGGGGGGTCACAACATAGCACACAAAAAAGGAGTGCACAAAAAAATTCACATCACATTTCCAAAGGAGATGGCTACTTCATTACAAAAAACCATAAGTACACATGGGTTTCAAATTGCCCCTTTGATGCTCCTAGATCCAAATCCCTTGACATGCATGTAACTAGACTATTATGAACTATAGACGGAACTAGACTATTATGAAGCCTCAAGGATGAACTCATGATAGGCTACTATGAAACCGAGTAGATAAGAATGGATTAGTGGCAATCTAGTTAACTATGCCAAACATGCTTTGGAAGGTGGTTGCCAAAAGATTATGTGTGATGGTTTGCAAAGCAGATGGCCAGGATGACATTAGATGTATTTGAGAGTTGGATGATGAGCCCCAATGTACACTTCAAATATCAAAAGCGGGAGGTAGTTTTAATATGGACAATTTTGATACTCATTCCCTTAAGCATGCTTGTAGGGGTGAATCGTTTGGTTTTTCAACCTTGTAGTTGAGCAATATTATTATTGTTTTCTTACCACCTAATATTACAAGTGCGGTACAACCCTTGTACAGGGAATAATTTCTTCATCCAAAGTTTAGTGTAAGAAGAAGCTTTTGGAATGGGTCTCAATCAATTTCATTCTTATACTATTCACCATGACTTGAGGAAACTAATGCCTAATGAAACACATGTTATTATGTGGTGCTCTCAAGTGTGGATAGAGATGAATCTCTCAAATCATACCACGGGGAGGTCACTTAGTGCATTTTAAAAACGACGTGCGGCATAATATAGGGAGGATTAAAATCATTTGACATAAAAATTATAAAAGAATTCCAAATAATGAAGGGTCCATTAAAAGTACATAAGCCCATTACAAGTAAAATAGATAGGTATAAAATATGGACCATTCCCTTTTAGTAAAAATAATATAGGGGCTGAAAATAAGGATCTTAGGATGTATGTTTAGTAGAATCAATTTCGTACGCATGCCTCACGAGGGATGGATGAAAAATTACTCATCATTCACCCAAAAATGGATGAAATTGGAAGCCTAACTCTATGCCCGACTTCTCTTGGTGGTTTTTCTCCCCTTCTCTTTTGAAACTCTTCAACCCGATTGTAGGGCGCCCATTTGTGCACAACATTTGAGCCTCACCGTTGTGTTTAGGGTTTATGGAGCGGGTGTTGTGTTTGTGAACACACACACAATCTTGTTGTGTTTGTAAACACACACTCAATCATGTTGTGTTCCATCCTAAGTCTTCTTTTTGTATTTTCACTTTAAGTTTTTGTACTTGGTTTTTGCAATGGTACGTAATTTTTATATTTTTTTGTTGCCATGCTTTTCCTATCACTTTTGCATTGCATACATTCTTAAATTCAGTTTTTTTAATTAAAAGGAATATAGACTACAAAAAAATTCAATGACATGGGCATTATAAGTAATGGTAGGGTACAAAAAAATAGGCCATTTTAGAATATTATGTAATTATAGGGAGCTTTTAATTCGTGCCTTGGAGGTAAATAGCCCCTAAACAAATACCCCTCCGCCGCGTGTGGTACACAAAAATCCTACTGAGTGACCTCCCCGTGAATCATACGAAACAATTAGAGGATGTCCATGATTTTACCTAGAGACTGGAGTGCCGATTTTTTCCGTGGATGATGAACATGAGAAATTGAGAATGAAAGAAACAACAAATGAATTGGCAAGTCTCATTTCCCCTTTGAATCTTGAAAGCATAAAAATGCTTATTGAAGAATATGTGCAATTGGTAGGAGAAGAAATTGTTGATGCAGGTTGTAGCATGGTTGAGTTGGTGGATATGGCATGAGATAGAGAAATCAATTTGGGTTTAGATTGGATGAAGAGTCAATGAAGGGAATTGATGTGGACGACCAGCCAACACCAATAGTGAAGCTTCCTCAAGCCCGTGAGTATGCCAATTACTATCAACTTTTGCAAGGGAGCATCCTACGGAGTTTTCAGCTATAGGTGTCATGAACATGCAATCTTTTATGAATAAATTGAACAAGATTCCAATTTCCAACATCAACAAACATCATCAAAAAAACAACGAATTCTTACTTTATTAATGTGTGTATGGTGAAGACACCATCACGGGACTATATCCTTTTTTAACTCCATATTTCTTTAATAAAAATGTTCTTTGATCCTTGTGTACATTCGTTGTGTATACAAAATGACATTTTACATTGAAATATGCCATGTTCTTGAAAAACCTCGATAGGACGACATTTGTGGTTAAAATGTCATATTATGCAAAATACAACATTCACATAATATGACTTTTTTGTGCAACCAAACATGTCATATTAAAGGCAGAGAACAACATATTGGATTGATTAACCAATATATTCTAATATTATATTATATTTTTCTCAAGGCAGGCTGCCAAGTTGATTGGGAAGTCAACCAATCTACTCATATGGAGCAATGAGATTCATCAATATTTTCCCCTATAGCACGGGAACGTCACTAGCTATATATTTTTATAAACCACGTGTAGTCATGGCTAATTAAAGATTATTTTAAATATAAATTTCTTGAATAATTGGCACTTATTAGTAGATAAAATGGTATTGAGGTATTTTTCAAGACCCCCATAAGTAAATATATTATACACCATGAACCTATTTTATAGACTTAATTTTATTTGTGAACTGTACTATTTATCAAATTCTTTAAATATTGATATAAATTGACGTTGTTTTGTAACAAAACAACAACAATACATTAATAAAACTTTCAACTAATATGCAACCTTTCATTACATGGGTCCTTTAAATTCATGAGGACAATTTGGAGGAGATACGGTATACTTGCTATTTGATCTTTGAGTCACACTCTTGGAAGAATGCAAGTGACACAATAACAATTGGTAGAAACAATAGATTGTGGGACTTGGACATTCATTCCCATTAACTATCGTCCTCATGGTTGTGTTGAACAATAACTTGTTTTCCTAATTGTTTTGGAAAGAGAGAATTGTAATTTGATGAATGTTGATGTTGGAGGATTCTATGGTTGGGTTATGTGGACCAACGTGGTTACATAGAGCTTCTACTTGAAAGTGAAAGTGAGTTACTTCATGTGTCGTGTATTTTGGTAAGTGAGATTCCGGCACATGCATGTCCCATTTCCTTCTTCCTTTTGGGGTCGGTTGTCCAACTTTCTCCTAGATGCCAAATATCTTGACCCAACTTTCTAGTTAATGAAACATCACCTTTTTTGTCTTCAAAAATCTCAGAAAGACTACCAGGCTACCAAAACATACTTAGAGCCGAACTCAATGCAATTCTCATTGCCGTTAAAAATATACAACTCACTAAAATAGACACACACATATTTACATATAGCCTTAACAGCATATATCTAATTAGCAACCACATCCACCGCCCAACATCACAACACCACCACCCAGACAAATTACTCATAGCAGCAATAGTACGACATATATACTGGACCCCACACAAAATACACATACATAAAGTACGGGCTCATACAGGCATCACCGGAAATGAAATAGCAGATGCACTAGCAAACGAAGGAACTACCAAAGAAAAACCGAATACCACCCCACGTATACACACTGCCCACTCGACCCCATACTGGCTAGCAAGCTGCCCAACAGCCACACACGACGGAGCCATCCGTAACTTACGTACATTCATAACCAAAGAACACGAAACAAATGAAGCAGGACTAGCCAAACATAAATTCCCATACGTAGACAAATGGCTATCCAATACCCAAATAAACCAAAAACTCTCCAACCATTTTTGGCAAGACGAGAAAATCCCGGATACCCAAATCATCCAAACACTCAAATTCAGATACGCCCAATATATGGGTAACCACAAGAAAAACATATTTTGGCCTATCACACACCCAAACCCCAATTGCACGCTATGCCATAAAAATGAACGTGACACATGGCCTCACCTACTATCCACATGTGAGCACCCATTCCTTAAAGGACTTAGAATTGCACGACACAACAAAGCAGTACATCTCATCGCCCAAACATTACAAGCCAACAAAAATACCAGATTCTTTACACTAACAAACACAGGTCACTTTAATAACCAACCACAAGAACAAACAGTACCGGAATGGCTGCTCCAATGCACTTGCCACCCAAACCCATGCCAATGCCTCGCCAAACTAAGACCGGACATCCTATGCATACTCGGAGCACCAAAACAAATACAACCACCTATATCACCCTCTCCCGAACATACGATCCAATTCATTGAATTCACATACTGCCATGATAGATTCCCAGAACAAGCCATCACACACAAACATGCCAAATATGACCCACTAAATAACATCATCCAAAACAACGGTTGGAAAACCAACCCCCTCATAACCATCACGGCAGGAGTAAGAGGAGCCATACACGAACACTCCATTGAAAATCTCACAAAAATAAACATCCCAAAATCAAATATCAAAAAATTGATGAAAGAAATACACCAAAACGCCATCAAATACCTTACCTACTTAGTACTAAATAAAAGAAAACTAGACAACAAACAACAACCCGTACCCCCTCCTAATTAAAGATAGCTTGTTGTATTAAAACCCTAGAGCCCACCTCCCCACAGGAGGCATAAAACCATACACTGCATCACGGAATACCGTGATCAGTGCATGGCTAACGGGCTCGCATTCACGCTGGTATCATATACTAGCGTTACTTTTTCTTTTTCTTTTCTTTTCTTCAAGGGGTGGACAATATTAGGATAGTGCAAGTTATGGAATCTTGAAATAGTCACGTTTGTCTAGTGCTGCCATATTATTAGCCATCTTCTTTGAGACCTTAGTAATAGGAAAATAACATATTTCACCTTCATAGACACACAATCAAGCGATATGGATAAATTAGTGTTAAGGAATCTCCAACTGACACTTTAAAAATGTTCTCTTAATTATTGGTTTTTCATTTTTTTTGGGAGAACTAAGTCATGTATAATTATCCGACATGCAAAGCTCGACAACAATGGTGCATGACATTTAGCATCACCAAGCTTTACTGTAGGTGGAGCAACATCATCCACATCTACTTATGTAGATCAACATTAAGATCAAAGTCTTGTACATAATCGATTCCCAAAGCAACATCCACCAACTCATCAGTACTCAATTCTAGCTCAATAATCTTTAGTCCTTCCATCTGAATGTAAGTCTCAATTGACATCTCATCATCACCCAATCGCTTTGCTTTGAAATCAGAGCACCAAGTTCATCTTATTATTCTTTCATTCTATTCTTCTCCCTTTCATCAACTAGGGCAAAACAACATTCCATGTTGCGGGTACTATACATGCCATCCTCCAACAGTTCATGACTATTTGTGCATTCAACTCACTCCATATTTCATAACTCCACATGATATCATGTCTAATGTTGGGCACCATCTTCCTTAAGTCCTTTAATATAACGTCATCATACTGTGATAAAGTCCATTGCAAAAGTTTCTTCTTGTAGTGAATTTTAAAAGATGTTATTATACCTTGATCCAAAGGTTGAACTACGCTTGTAACATTGGGAGGAAGGAATATCAAAGCCATGTTGCTCAATTCAAGGGTTGGAAAACCACGCGAATATACAGGCATGAAATGGAAAAAACATATTGTTGGGCGTAAACGCAGTTGGCGAGAAGGCTGGGTTGGACCCAATTTCGTTGTCAAAATTGAGTGCAATAAAAAATCAAACTTTAGCGAATACATCACAAAAAGACAAGGCAACAAATTTGCATGTTGTTCCAAATGCGAGAAGTTGAAATGCCTTCAAGATGCACACACGATGGGGACATAATCCTATGCAGCACATCAAATAAACTATTTCAAGTATGTGAACATGCAACACGCACACCATAATGATTACTACACAAATCGAGCTTTGTCCATCTCTAGGCCCTTGAAGGTCCTTACAATCATCCATGACAAAATGGACCATGCCAAAACAGCCTCACCATGTTTTGTAAATCGAATAAAAGCCACGGATGGCTTTTCTAAGCTACATGTATCGGTTACAGGTGAATTTGAAAACAATTGCATTGCATTACCTAAACACAATTTTGTGCTTCTAGGGTTGTACTTGGGGCCATGGATGTACACCATGTGAATTTATTTTTTATAGTTGAATATTAAACCGTTGGGTTGGCATTGCATGAATGATTATACATGGACATGGTGATGTCAAGTCTGCTCATTACGCTCTCGATTTGTATCCGGCGGATTCAAACCACACGATAGGGTCATTTGCAAAGTTTTTACGTGATTTGGAGAAACCTCCGTCTTATTCTTCAAGATTGTTATTTGAAAACTCAGGGTCAACACCTCTATATGAAGCTGTCTTGGATGGAAAAGATGTATGCATGCACTCGTTGCCGGAGCCACCAAGTGAAGATGTGATTGCCACGAATTTGCCCCCAACTATGCGTGTACAATTGGATAATTGTACCAAGGACAATAAAAGTAGATATGTTTTTGCATATTGGTCGTTGTTGGTTGCGAGAGGCATTTTTAAGGAAGTGTTTTTGTCATTTTTGTTGGTAGGACACACGCACGATAATATTGATGCATCTTTTGGGCGGTGGAGCATGAAGTTGCGAGAAGATGATTTTCCAACAATCCCATTGTTGATGAAGTTGTACATGAATTTGGAGAACGTCCCCATATGATTGAGGAGGTTCCCGACTTCAAGGCATTTATAGAACCGTATATTCGAAGTGGAGCTCACCGATTGATCGGGCATACGAAAGCACAACAATTTCGGTTCTACATGCATGACGATGGTGTCCCCACCATGCAATACAAGTTGTTGTGCACGACACAAGACTTGAGCCCACCGGAGGGTCTCCTTGTATGGCACGTTGATAGGGAGAGAATGACGATGTAGCCAGACGGAGAGCCCAAGCCTTGCAAACCAATACCCATGAAGAATTTGGAGGATATTGTTAAAGGCATATCAGGCTTCATACAATATTGGGAGAGTTTGAGGGTAGCGGATGTTGGTGCATCGTGTTGGCTTCGTTACGGAAGTTGGATACAGTATTGGACACGTGTTCGTGGCGCCTTGGCAAACCTTCACCAAGATACACCCCTTACTTTGAGGTATGGGTTTTGGCCACAAACACGTGTCAATGTACAAGCTTCGGAAGCTAGTCTTTTGGGAAATGGAGAGGTTCGAGAGGAGTTTGATGTAGACGACCATTACGTCGGGCCTACTAGTAGTCGTCCCCCACCATCTTTCCGCATTGCAGTGGATTGTCATGAAGGCTATATACTTATTTTGCGTCCTGAAGATGAGACATATGCAAAGCCAGTGTGGGTGGTAAGAGTTTTGTCCAAATCAAATTTTGTAATTTCCAGCCCTCATTTTCGGCAAATTGAGGTGGAGTACTACCGACCGATGGCACATATTAGTCATATGTGTGCTCCGCAAAATAAAAGTAGAGTGTGGGTTGAACTTAGGAACGCTCCAACTCCATTGGGATTGGATGAATATCCATATACATTATTTCATAACAAATGTGATTATTATTTTATTATTTTGTTTGGGACTAAATTGTTGGGTTGAATGGATATGCATTTTTTGCACAACGCTTCCAAGGTCGTAGTATCTATATTTTACAGAACATGCTAATAATAACCATTATACTATATGATTTCTTTCGTAAGGTTCGTTTCAAGTGCTCTACCCTTGTGGTTCTATTGGTGAAGCTAGTTTCAAGTGCTCTACCCAATGTGTTTATATCGCCAACCATTGATTTTGGGATATTACAGTGATAATATATTTGAGATTGTTGACAATATAATTTCGGCCGAATTCACGTTGTTGTGGTCCATATATTAATTTGAGACAAGAGAAAGTCCCAAATTAACGAATATAGTGTTCTAACAAGGTTAGGCTGTAACGGAATTTAGAGAATATACGAATATACCTCAAATCAACAAAGAAAAACCGAAAGATGTCAACACGTAACTGGTTGGACTTAGAAACAACACTTAAGATCTCGACTGATTATGCCCAAAAAACCTCTGCAGACATTGATCCAAACTTGGTCACTCTGGGTTACTGATCTTTTGGACATCCTCTCCTGTTCTTACTCGATGTTCGCCGACATTGTAAGTTACTATTATTGGGTTTGAGGGAGACGTAATTTACAGACTCGAATATGATAAGTTTCATATCTTGCTGAATTCCGGATAACGTTATTAAGCCCACGTGTGCGGGACCCCTTCCCAAGGAATACTGGGTCAGTTTCAAGAATAACGGGCCACTCCTCACCGAATTAAGGCTAAAAATCCTGGAATCTTACCTAATTGCTAGTAGCTTTCATGTTCTTATCAACTACTAGAAAGCGAATACCTATTGGTCCGAGTGTATTTGGCAACCATCTTGTGAACGTAACTAGAGTAGTAGTTATTCATTTGCGTATAGCAAAGTGCGGAATTGATTGGCTTTGAAATGTGTGGAGAAATTGGTGCGAATTATACCAACTTGCCATTGGCATGGAACCGGGTGGGCTCAAACGCGGATGCATGGTATCTTGGCAACATGATTTCCGTGATTCTAATTAATACACCGACCCCATTGAAAGTAGCAATCTCCCCTCAAGAGTGTTGGAGTTCTCATAGAGGCATCATGGAGTGCTAGTGGAATGGTAGTGATGGTGGGCACGGACGTGGACCTCAAAGGGTGAAGGTAGTATTGACGCCTTTGTATTTGATGGGATGATGGTGAAAACTAGGTTCTGAGTAAATTTAAACCTATCCCAAACTCATGCTTGTATTTTGGACATTATGAAATACAACACAAGTTTTGCTGGTGGACCTTGTGATAGAAGTGACAGAAACCAATTGCTGATGTCGAGTGCATCTCTTGTGTAAACACATTGTTGTTGCATTATAGTGTGTTATTTATAAGATATGCAAATTTAAAGGGATCATTGTTTCAACGCATTCAAGCTTCTCAAAGTATTCTTAATAAATGTCCGTGTTTTTAATTTCTTTCTATTTCGACATGTTTTATCTCTCTTTTATAGATATGGCAGTCTGTTTTATTTTATTCTTGTTATGTTTCTTAACTAGTACGAGCATGTGCCATCCGGGCCCTTTGCACTCATGCATAACAACACACCACTTTATCATGGTCCCCCTACCATTTTAGAATGGTGGGGAACGGCGGGGCAATAGCCTCACCACCACCACCACCATCACGTTGTCCATTGTATGTAGATGTTTCACATTTCATGTAGAATTTTTGTTGGTTGTTGAATCATTTGGGTTGTTTTCTATGGTAAGAGCAGGTGGTCCAATCTCTTTCAAGCACGTCTCATTACTAACTATTACAGGCTCGTTAGGGGTTTGGGGTGAAAAAGGGGGAGATGTATAATTATACACACAGGTGCCACAGGACAAGATAACATGGATCCAAGCTAGTAGATTACAAGGCAGAGCTGAGAACGGTTGCAGCTTCAATGGATTCAGAAAGTTCATTCCAGAGTGGCATCTGCATTTTCACTTTCCAAATGCCATGATTTTGAATGTCATAGTTCAATCTTGCCCAACATAAGAATCAATCTCAGTTCCTCCAGGCTTGCATAGCTTTTGTCAACAATTTGGGCTACAAAAAGCAGAAGAATTTCATCACCATGAACGCTGATCCCACAACCCCCCACCCATTACACACACATGACAAAGTACTCGCTTCGTCACAAGCTTATTAACCAACAATCAGGTAGTCCAGATTAAGTTTGCAATGAATGAGGGTCAGGGAGCCAGATTAAGTTTGCTATGGGTAAGGTAATGGCTGCGCAAACGCAAGGCCCACTGCCACAAATTATGACGTGTATGCCTCCCAAGGGAAGATACTAGAGTCACCCGGCCTGAAGTGCAAATGGGGCAGGCTCGACGAGGCCATCCACATTTAGGATCATGAATTCACCCCGCGCAGGTAAGTGAGTTCATTTGTCGACTGGAGCACTATTGTACCTGAGATCTTCAATCAGGCTTTTGCAAAGAATGTGGATTTCTCTACACAGGAAGCTTAGGATTCCTGTGTAGAGCCAGGAGGATCTCAAACTTGGGTTGGGACGATCTCCTAGCTGCATCATACGACTTTTCATAACCTACATATTTGATTTTGCTCTGGTGAGTGAAATCCCTTCTGTAGACAATGACACAGCTTCTGCTGTGGAAGTCGAATCGCGAGAAGTCACGGTTGTCAGTTTCTGCTCACTATGGGTTGAAATCATGTTGGGGGGATATCTGGACCTCCTGGTGATGAAAATCCATCCTTGAGCTCCTCGTGTACCAAGAGTTTGAAATCAAAGCCAATAACTCATCATCAGCATGAGGGTAGCAAGGATGGGACAATACACTTCAAACAAATCATTTGGTACTAAGCTTATACACCTCCAGAAAAGGCTGTAATAACCGACGTTTTCTCAAATGACATTATTCCGGCCTTGGGCAGATCAACCTTGGAGTTCCCATGGGATCTGAGTTAAGGCCTTAGGTTTAAGCCACCCCTCCACAATGGCAACCGATGAGCACAGAACGGAACACTCAAACTAGTGCATTGGTGCTACATCATAGTGTATCTAAAACCAGTAGAATGTGCTTCTACATCCCATTATCAGAACACAAAGCTGGGGAAAATCAATGGATATCGCAACCTTGTCAAAACACCAGAACTTGGATCTCAACATGAAACTAAACCTCAAAGGGGGCATGATTCACTAACGAAATCAATTGTACATGACCTCTTTCACAAGAGACAATAGACGAGGTTGATGGAGGTGCTTAGCACCATGCTATTTAAAAGAGAGAAATGATGTCAATTGCAGGTTGGCACAAAAAAAGAAGTGCTACCAAGACTAAGTACACTAAGTGTAGGCATGTGCATACAAATTAATGTCAAGGGCCATCCCTGCTCCGTCCGCTCAACATTCTGTGGTTGACAACTCACTGTTTGGAAGTTTGGAACGGGGATTACCAGTGCGATCACCATTAAACCTTTCCACAATGTATAGTTGTTTTAATGTGACAGCAAAACCAAGACGTCTACACCTTAAAAAGGGGAAGGGGGAGAAAATCCCAGTTTCATCACTAGAGCCCAATTGCGTCCAGGAGCTTCGTATGGTCTGAGAGGGAGGCGAGAGTATTAGCAGTAACAAGCCCACTGGCAGCCACTGCTGGAATCCCAATGCCCGGGAACGTCGAATCTCCACAGCAGTAAAGGCCGTCAATGGGAGTGGATGGCATTGGAAACATGCCCTTCCCAGCTCGGATGGCAGGACCGTATGTGCCGCGTTTCCGCCTCAAATATCTCTCATGCGTGAGTGGTGTACCCACAAGTTTCACTTCACATTTCTCCCGTGCAAATCCAGGTCCAAGTGCTTTCTCCACAGCTTTCCACAGCACCTGATATAGGTCGTGGGCACATGTGAGTTAGACAAATGGGATCAAGGCCAAACTCCAGACAACCATAGTGTAGGATTTTGATCGTTTCAGTGTTTCCCGCAAGAAGAGGAAGAGAAGACTAGAGGTCAATGAGAACACACAACTGATTCATTGAAATAAATTAGGATCAAGCCCAAACTCTAGAATATCATGTGTGGAATTTATCATGGTTTCAGTGTTGGCCCAAAGGAAAGGGAACAAAGCGCAGAGGCGAAGATTAGAGATCGGTCAGAACACAGCAACTAATTCATTGCAATAAAAGTCGGTATTGAGGCCAAACTCCAGAATATCACACTCTGGAATTTATCATGGAATTTATCATCGTTTCAGTCTTGGCCGAAAGGAAAAGGAAGAAATTCAGGGAAAGAATTAAAAGATCAGCCAAAAGACAGAAACCGATCCATTGCAATAAAAGCTAAGATCAAGGCCAAACTCCAGAAAACTAGTGTGAATTAACATGGTTTCAGTATTGGCCCAAAGGAAAAGGAGAAACAGCAAAGGAGAATATAAAAAATCGTTTGAACACAGCGACTGATTCATTGCAATAAAAGTTGGGAACGAACCAACACTCCAGAGAATCTTAGTGTGGAATTTATCATGATTTTAATGTTAGCCCACAGGGAAAGGAGAAGAAGCAGAGGAGATGATGAAACGAACCTCAGAGCGCTCAGCTTTCAGCTTCCGGTAGGCTGTACTTTTGCGGTCAAGGCCTGCCCAGATGTTGTAAGGCTCTGTGCCAGGTGTGTAGGCATGCAACACATGCTTGCCCGGAGGTGCCAGGGAAGGGTCAAGTACACTTGGGATGGAAATGAGGACCACATTTTGGGGAGAGTCCACCCCAAGTGCCCAGTCGTTCACCACAATGTAATGAATTTCAAGGTCTGCTGGCAAATCCTGCACACAAAATTGGGCAACAAACTTCATGTGATTGTAAAACACTAGGAAAATCAAATAATGATGTGTCAATCTAAAGCTATGGATATTATGTTGAAGCCGATTCCACATTACCAATGTTCTTTACAATAGAGATAAGAAAAAACAAACAAAACTCAAATTTAGAACCCCTCTTCATCCCAGACTCTGCAATCAAACCGCCCACAGAGAAGACCAGATATTCAGACCCCACATTGAAACTACATTTAGTATCACATCTTGCATTGAGGAGGAAATTTCCAGTACCTTGGCGTCGATTCCAAGGTGAAGATGCATGAAAGAATCGCACTGGGGTGTATCAGTAGCTCGCCTTTGCAGCTCCTCTGGGATGGCATCTACAGGGAGCATAGGCACTGTGTCCCATGTTGAAGCATTGCTGATCACCGCTTTACGAGCTCGAATAACCTGCACTGTCAGAATTTATTCAATAACTTGTCATACCACCATCTCCATCCAGTAGCTTCACAAGGAATTTGATGCAATAGCCTCTTCATATAGTCTTGGAACTATGCACACTGAAATATGCGCACACATCATAATACACGTTTTCCATTCTCATATATTATTGCGGGCATGTTGTAATGTAAGGAGGCCAACATACTATGGTTACCTAACATGCAAGCTAGACAACAGAGTTCTGCTGAGGCCAAGACGTGTATTTTCAATTGAATTGTGATTGACAAGAATCAGCAACACGCTTCACCTCTTCCACGTGCAAAAGCGGATCAGGTTGCCACCAGTGTTGGATTGGCATCACCTTTTTTGATACCACAAGGGAACATATAATGAGGATTCTACATTTTACATTATACCAATAGGGTACAGGTTTTTTAAGGGTAATTTTGTTTGTGATACAATTAGGGACTCTATATCATCCAGAAATGTTCGTACCTAGGTGAATTTATCCTAGAACCAATATGGTATTTGGATGGCACTGACCCAAATAATGACTTGGGTATACAAAGATTCATTCATCTTTCTAATACCCACCAAGTACCAATAAACGACCAGTATTACAATCTTCACCCCAATAGAGTAGGTTCTGTGATACCATTCTTGATATTGTGTACTGATACCACACATTCACCTACATACCGGTCCAATATTGGGTGCCACCTGCAATCATTTTCTAAACAAACCGATCCTACAATGGTTGAACTCCCACCTGACCATTTCGCAGCTTAACACCCACTGCCCGCCCTCCTTCAACAAGGATGGAATCCACATGCGAGTTGAGCGCAAGACGGCCATTGTGTTTTCGCAAGCCACGCACAAGCGCATCAACAATAGCCCCAGTGCCGCCTCGCGGGTACTCCAGCACACACCCTGGTTTGTACCATTCTCCAAACATGTAGACCTATTCATGACCAGATTCATTAATTCCTTCAAATCATGCAGGTAGTTTCAGAACAAAGCAATTCTTTTTCCGACGAGCACCCACTTGACATCAATAAGAAAACAATTGTACAGAAGCTTAAACCCAAGGCTAACTCGGATCCCATGGGAACTCCAGGAGAGAACCACCCAAAGCCAAAACAGTGCTTGAATGGGTGACCTTCCTAACACTTGATTGTCCAGGGCACATTACCTCTATGGCCCACCCGATGGAGGTATCCGGGTGAACCAAATATTTTCAACCAACCATATGTTAACTTAGGGGTTTACACTGAGGGGATAGGTGCAGGCCAGCCTGTCCGTGACCAATCAAGCTTTTCACATTTGAAAGGAGACAGTCGGCTTAACGTCCTCTATTTGTAATGATGCCCTTTTCGGGGTTACATATACAGTTGAACCAATTCAAAGATAAAGCAACATCAAAATTCATGCCGATGCGACACTGGAGTCAACTCTTCATAAAAAAATTGGCATGTGAATCCTTTCAAAGGCATATAACACTTACCACTTCTGCTGCCAGTGTTCCATCAGCTTTGACACCGGAAAGAAGAAATGACAGAAGGTCCACCCAGTTCCGCACAAATGGGTCCTTAATATTAAGCGAATCCACAATCTCTGAAAATGGCCCCAGCAATTTCCCAGCGCCCATTGCACCTTGTGGCCCCATTCGGAGAAATGTCTGGAACAAGGCTGGGCCGTAGCGTGCCAACGCTGTAACTAGTACCCCCCAGTCAGTGCGTATCGCAGCAGGAGGCAAGGCCATGGCGGCTGCTGACAATGGGAGAACAGCATCCTGTTCAGTAGCAAAACATGGCTTAACAACATACAACCCACATTGAAAGACAATAAAGTAATAAAATAATAATATCTACGTTATAGCTACTAAGGTATGTGGGCCTTATGTGATCAATCTTCTCAATTGGAGAATTACCTCCATTTGAGTGGTATGCGGCAAGGCTGGTTAAGAAGGGACACTAAAAGTCACGTGTTGTGATGAAAATTGGTTTATATGCCCAAAATATAGACACCATTCTTAGTTCGATACTTAATACAATTGGGAGGGTCTGTGTGATCATTTTGAGAATTGAGAATCTTCACTTTGACCTTCTATAACTTTTGCATCTGAACTCCAGTTCTGAAACTACAAATGACATATTGCATGATTCGCAATTGCTAACCGCATGAGACAATTCCAAAGCAGCTCCAACGGCCTGAAATTGTCTGTGAAGTCGGAAGTGCCCACAATAGGGCCTTAGCACAGACATGAGTCATTGTTCGTATTTGTCATTACCCAATGTACTTCACTGTAAATACACAGAGTGCACCGAATCACTTCCAAGAAACCATATGTTGTACACACTTTTAACTGGTCCTCCAGATGAGGATGTTGTAACCCACAACAACTATTGACCTTGAATTTCCAGGCCCACAAGACTACAGTGTCCATCAATTGATCTCTTGTGAAGGTGACTTAACCATTTCAGAAGCAGAAAATCAACACCTTTCACAAGCTAGTCATTAAACCCCAGCCCTGAAGGTAGGAGGTTTAGAGCCATGAATATCGCTCCACGAATCTATTCCGGGAAAATATTCCAGCCATTCCAGGTTCTCGGAATTGTAACTCCTGCAAGGATTCTCGAGGAACTAAATTGATCTTATGTTGCAGACCTATGTGTCATGGTTCACAACTTACTTGGAGCTTGCGCCAATCGTCCACCGCATTTTTCCCAGCAATTTGCTGTAAATCCTGCATAGTTCATGTGAAATATGCATACAGATTAGACAAGCAGCTGCAGGTAAGGGGACTCCTGAACAGGGCCAATTGGCGTGAAGGAGATTTTTGAGAAAACAAAGGATGTGAGTTACTGGCTACACACCTTGTAGAATTCAGTAGGGCCAATCCGGGAGAGAAATTGGCCTTCCGGGACGTGCACCATCCATGAATTGTATTGCACGCAATCCACCGACTCGCCAAGGGCATCGAGAACCTGAACACTTCAAACCCATTCAATCGTCAGAAACCAACTTTTAAATGTTGATGAATAGGTGAAATGATAAGCAGAATGAAATCCTTAATTTAGTGGACTTCTCATCTGGAGTTGGTCCCTTATAATTTCCCACTGGTTGTTTTGCATACAATATCAATATTTTCTATCCTCGGACCTAGTGTTTGAATTTGAATGGCGAGAAACCTGTTTTGGTTCATCGAGGGCCAAACTCATTTTACAGTATTCTCCCGTTTAGTATTCTCCCATTTAAGTACGCACTTTGAACCGGAGTTGTTGGTGCGCACTTAGTTGGTAGGTGCGTACTTTACAAATTTTCATCGAACCAGAAGAAATGAGCGGTTTTCTAAACACCGATGACGCAAACACCGAAGAATATTGTGTTGTTATGCTGGAGGACGTTGATGAAACTCTGGAAACGATGCGAATTGAAGAAGAACCACCTATCGTTGACAAAATCCAACCTATCGAGACATTTGTTGAATCTAAAAGTGTTACCAACTTCAAAGGCTTTGAAGCTCTACACAACACTGTCCTCGACATCAACGACCAATTGCTTTGCTCCGATGTTCAAACGGAAGCTAGACAGATGTATGATGAATTGCGACGATCGTTTGAGACATTTCAATGAAATCTTAACAAACAGGCATTGAATGTCAAGCGTAAAAAATACATGCATTTGCGGCAAATGACTCTACATGACATGTTCAAACAATAAAGCATGAACCTTGATTTTTATCAAAACATTGCGCACTTAACCAGGATGCGTATTTATGCGGGAGATTACTGTAGTACCTCTTGGCATGGCAAAATGAGTTTCACTCTTCAACGAACCAATATAGAATGTTCTTCATGCAAACCTCAACACTACCTCCAAGCATGCACAAGAACTTACCGAACATGGCAGGTGTTGTATGCAAAACAACCAACTCCCGACCAAGTCACGTTGAGTACGAGGATAACCCTAATGTCCTTTAACCTTATTATGACATTCTCCCAGCTAGAGGACATTCTCAACGACCCTTCAACTGTGAGCGCCACGTTGGGGTACGTTGCATATATTCAGAAAATACAAAAGTTGGGGTAGAGATTGACAAAATTTACTTGCGCTAAGGGATTGGCCTGTGGTCCACGCGATGAAAGACCTGAAAATAGTGAAGGCCCTGAATCGAAGTAGTATCCTTTGATGTTGAAGGAGTGGGCAGCTCCACCAGGAATATCATGGCTCTCCAACACAAGAACGTCCTGGCCATACCGAGCAAGCAAACCACCGCAACACAGCCCCCCCACTCCACTTCCTATGACCACAATATCGGCCTCTGCCTTCTCTGCGGAAATTTCACCATATAAACCCAGTATGAGATGCTCGTGAGAATGAGATGAAACCCTTTTTGTTGTTGGTCTAGCTTCGCAATGAACACTCTTCACAACTTTGTAGTGCATTCTGTTGCAGGTCCTACATCTCCCAAAACCCATTGCCATGGCCAAGAATCTGCGAACGGGGTTAGGTGTCAGCCATTTGTCTCCTCACTATCTTCGAATGTCTGGTGACATTTACATGAATTCATTGCCCCGTCACAAACTTAACCATCTTCACTACTTTGTACTGCATTCTATTGCAGATGAATGTTACAACCATGGCCAAGAATTTGCGAACAGTGTTAGATCAAAGCCATTTTCTCAGCACTATCTTGGAAGGTCTGTTGAAATTCGCATAAACTGAACACTCTTTGTTGCAGGTCCTACATCTCCCAAAATCAATCGACATGACCAAGTAATTGTGGACAGGGTAAGGTGTCAGCCATTTTTCTCAGCACTATCTATCAATGCCTGGTGAGAAAACCTTTATTGTGTAAATTGATTTTTTTCTTGAAATCTTATAATTCTCGTCTGAAAACTGGCGCTACTGATGGTGGTGGCCATTTCAAACTGTGGCTCTGATTGCATCACTACAAATTGCAAGAAAATCACCATGGATGTTGTTCGTGTGGTGTTTTTGGTTGCTACAGAATTGACCCCCCAAGCTTGATTGGTTCCAGCTATGGTGTCCATACCTATTGTTGCAGATTCTGGAATGCTTACATCGGCCAGCTTTTCTCCCACTACAGCCCTCACCACTCCAAATTTCGGCGCCTTGGAGACCTCATTCCTTGTCTCATGTCCTAATTCCTGCACAGCCAATGAGGCACTGCGACGAAGCGACGAAATTTCAGACGGGGATTTTCGGCCGCAGCTTGCCTGGGTTGTGCCAATTGGCATCATACATCTCTGGATGCCACCAACTCTTTCCACCAGAGCCGACGTTGTTGCACAAAATTTCATACCCATGGTGGAGACGGCGCAACAACTGGGCATGGAAGAGTGAAGCTACATTACAACTAGATAGGTTGCAAATGCACGAATATGTCCGATTGAAAATTTTGCATAAATGGGGGACGAATCTGTGTACGAGGTAATGGCCGGAGAAACTTAGCAGTGCGATGAACCATCTACAGTGGTTGAAATTGATGAATTCCCGCAGAATTGTGGAGGTAAACTAAACTTTCAAAAAGTGTTAAAAGGTTGTGTGCTTTGTAGAACTTCGAGTGACTGGTTGGGCATAAGATTGCAGAGGAAAGGTAAGTGAATCTGTGAAGGTCCACGTTGGTCTGCAGAGCACCTCAAATCTGAAGTCCATTTCTCTAGATTAATCATCTCTTTTTTTGCTTTTGATGAAAAGGTCCCTCCCACTATTCCAGGGCTCTCCTAAAATTCTTGTGGAAAGTAATTATAAGATTGTGAAGTTTCTCGGAGAAGAGATAAACAATACGTTTATGCAGTACGGTTGTGGGGAACTGTGGACCACTCATATCCAAGTAGAGCTCTGGGCGATTTCTGATTTCTAACCTGGAGTGGGCTACTACTAGGTACCTGCACCTATACCAAAAGAAACGACAAAATCCAGCACCCAAAATGTGCATGTCCACCATTTGATCAACAGGTGTAACTAGAAATAACAATTGCATGAATCTTAGGAAGAGCTGCCATGTTCAGGTTTTGAGCAGATAGATTGTAACTTATTTATGAGGTGAGTCATTAAGGAAGAATTGGTCTAAAGGAGACCTCGAATTTAGGTGACTCAAGCAGTTTGTAGTGGATGCGTGCCAGACAAGAAATGGGAATAGAAGTTGGTATGTATGATTGACAAACTAAGAAACTGACATGCAGATTTGTATCCATCACCATTTCTTCCTCCAAGTTGGAAACAGTACATTCTGGTTTGTTAGTGAGTTTCAACCCTCACATTTACGCAACCTAAAAGCATGCAGACTGTATAATCTCCCTCTCCTAGGTTAGAGTAGCTTGTATGTATAAGTAGAATGAAAAAAAAACATCATTTCACATTGCCAGCACTATAGTTTATGGAGTTTGAGAATGCCTAATACTTGGAACTTTTGGCAAGTCACAGCCAATTGCCATGTTAGTTAGGCCTCAAATGATGAATCTGAATCCCCCAACATTTATGCAATATCCGTGCTAATACTCATGTTGGTTATGCCTGAAATGGTGAGTCTGAAACCCAAATTTTTGTTCAATATTTGTGCTAATATGACAACTCACAGAAGATTTTCTGTGCCTAATGAGAAGTCCAGGTAGGACAAAAGTGTGTCAGCTAAATGCCCTAACCAGAAGGAAAAAGGCTTCTCTGGCAATGAGCTACAATCAAGGAACTGACAAGACTAGAACTTCTGCAGTGTCATCATTTACATCTTATTAACACAGAACTGTCTGCCATCAGGTGAATGGCAGCACAGTTTCAAAATTTGCAAGAACAATTACATAGGAGCTGTCTCTGAAAGGTCTAGGATATACACACTTGTCAAAATTCAAAATCAAATTGTGGGTGCTAGATGAACCTCCAGGATTGTCCTGGTCATAAAATCTCAGGGAACAGAACCAGAGCATGAGCAAGCTCAAGTCGAGTATGTATTGATCTGTCGCAGCTACCTAGAAGTTAGATATCATTTGCGTAAAGTTCAACCATTACATTTATCAATGAAAGAAAAAAGGTGTGCTCTACCATCCTCACGCCATGAGGATATATTGAAAATAACAAAATGCTATAATCTTTTATAGCCTCCATAATACCAAAGAAGCAGAATTCAAAGTTTGGAAGTATAGGTCGTTTATGGAAACAAAATGTTTCATACGTGCAATTTGCATTTCAGTTCGAACCCTTGTTTTATACCCCTGTTCCTCAGTCTGTACTCATGCCTTCAGGTCAACCGACTAAGTCAGATATTTGCCAATACTGTAGCCCTATTTAAAGGGCATTGACATGGTTTAAATAAGTGGAGAAAATGCACTCTTTGAAGAACACTCTTCGGCCACCACGTCTTGCTCACAGAACAAATTCTCGTTGCAAAACAGGAGAAGGTACATATGAGAAATTATGCAGACAATTTTGCAAAAACCCAATTTAATTGCTATCTACCAAGAATTAACGTGATAGGTATTTACTCGAGAATTGCGGTCCTATATGATATAATGTAACATAAACCTACGCAGAAATCTTCAAGCCTCCGCGCATTACTTAGACAATCTTGACTCTTGTTTCGATAGCGAAGCAAGTTACGATGATTCAAGCAACACTAATTGCTTGAAACATTGATTCCATCAAATCCCAGAAGCATAACAAGTTAAACAGAGCAACATCAACCACCATCACATGCATAGTGTTTGTATTACCTCTCTACCTCAAACCGGTGTTCATGCTTGACATGCCCAGCCTTGGACAGCTTGACCTACCGAGCTACTTGAGGTTTGCAGAATATCCCCAAGACCCAAAAGTCCCAACATTTATATTTCTGTACAAAGTCCAAGCTTTATTTTGTTCTGCTTTACACAAGGACTGTTAGGTAGACGTCTTTGTGCACTAACATCAGTTCCCACAAGCACTTCGCCAGACCTTGAAACATCATCATCATCGTCAAAAGGGGACGGACCACCGACCATGACTTCTCAAGTCATCTACCCAGAAGGTAAATATATAACATCAAATTCAAATGGTTGCATTGGGAAAATTCAAGAAAAAGGTTCGGATCAACCACATATTTCATAAGAGGTTTTGTTCATAAGTTTTCCATGATGGAGAGATGGCCATATCTACAAAAAACAAACACAGCCACAATAATAAAATCTGAAATTGAAGCAGCAACGCTTGCTGCTACAACTTCCTTCATCAAAAGCATGGGGGCGGCTTAGAGCATGCATCCATCCTAACCAACACGAAGAAGAAGAAGAAAAAAAAAAAAAAAAAGACTTAAAGCATCACCCTAAGTTGATGTTGATATTCATGATGTTTCCATCATCATCCCCCTATCACCTCACTGCGCGTGGTTGGTTTTCCTGGCATCCTCCAGGGCTGCGCTGATGAGTTTTTCGAAGGCACCGGGTCCGCTCTCATCGATGTATGTCGCAACTAAGGAGCGGGCTTCAGGGCTGATGGATGCCAACCACTTGCGCTGTGCATCTGACAGCTTCTGGTCGATCGTACCCGACGCTGCGTAGAAGTAGGGACGCACGTAACGCTCGTAAAGGATGATTCCACCTCGGAACTGAGGCAACACCAACCATGCCGCCACCAGCAGCTTCACATACGAGTACAACGGGATCCATGCAAAAACAGGGGCAGCCGCCATTTCCAACAACGTTACGAAAGAGTATAAAACCCAGTAGGTTAGCCATTGCTGGTCATCCTCCTTGAATGGAGACTCTATGGCCATGATGGATGCATACAATGGATACAACAACATCACCACTGGACCTGCCAGTGCGTTCGCTCGGAGCGCCAGAGCCCAAAACCACCCCATAGCTCTTCTCTTCTCTTCTCTTCTCTTCTCTTCTCTTCTCTTCTCTTCTCTTCCCTAAACTGTTCCTTTCCTCCAAACCCTACACACCAGCAGATACCTTGCAAAACAATAGAGAAAAATTAAACACGATCTCGCGAGCCCTGGGAGCTCGCGGAGCTGAGAAGGAGACGATGCAAACCCTGGAAACCCTTGGTGGCAGTTGGCGATGTGAAGCGAACGCTACAGGGCACCGTTTGAGGAGAGGTAAAGAAGGGAGAAGGCGGCGGAGGAGCAAGCTTGCGATGAGATGCGTGGCGGGTGAGATGGAGGCGGGAGGAGCGAGAGAGGAGAGAAGAGTGCGGCGAGGATGCGACGTCGGGGAGGGGGAGGGGAGGGGAAGGGAAGGCAAGGGGGAGGGAGTTCAGAGAAGTGGGCGGAAGGGGAAGGGCCCGGGGTGGCGGGGGACGGGCCGGGTGTTGGTGGCAGGGATGCCCGAGGGGCCAATGGGCGACCAGGTCCTGCCACGCGGCGGGCTGGGGACCGGTCACTTGGATGCCAAGTCAGCTGCCACGTCGGAGAGCCTGGGTACGTCACTGCGTCGGGAACAACGGCCGGAATGCTGCCCCTCCCACATGAGGAGGGAGTGGATGGATGGATGGAAGACGAGTCTTCGACGTGTTACTCCTTTGGTAAGATGAATTCACAGAAGTGCACACTCAATTTCATGATTTTACAAACCCATTTAGCAATTGGTCCTACCAAATTCATTGGAATCATGAACCAAGTTCATTATATAGACAGCCAATTTAACATGAATTTTCAACCAATTTCATTTCATTTTTTGAATAATTTCATGATTTGGTACCCATATTCACAACTTCACAAAATCGATTTCATAAATTATATAACTTTATCTCACACAAAACTCGTTATGCGTTTTTCTCACGCGGCCAACACTCTTCCCACAATCAAATCCATAATCACATTACATTCTCAAGTCCACTAGATTGCACACTACATTGGGTTTGTTTTTCATTGCTTAGGTGCACTATCATGAAATTGAGACATTTCACATGTCTAGTAGGTTTAGGTTCATGAACTAATTTAAAAGGTGCATGAAATTGGTAGAATATTGTAGTGACATTGGTTTGGAAGGTTCATGAACTAGCTTGGAATCTTCATAACTTTGAGTTTGCACATATGTGAGGGCCGCTTCACACACAAACCAAAAGCCGTGACCATGAAATTGTGAGAGCCCATAAGAAAGTGTCCAAAGGCGTCCCAAGACACGTCCAAGATCATGTAGTGTGAAGCCATATGTGACCGGGCCCTCAACCAAATGCTATTTCAACAAATTTCTATTCATTTGGGGTCCTCACACATGATAAAATATAAATAAATCAATGGTTGTGAGATTTTGGAATTCCATAGTCTCCCAATTTTGTGTTAAGCCTACCTCCAAGAAATGGTTTTGGAAAATAGTCCACGTGACCATGAAACATGCTCCATTTGATGCCATGTAGGAATCTATGTAGAGTTTACATCCATCTTGCATTCACGTACTCCGTTGGTCCCTCAAGCGTAGTGTGAAGCAATTTGGACCAGCTCCGCCGTTTCCACCAATGAGAGGGCTTGAAGTACAATGGTCACAGGCCCTCAGTCTCATGTGTGAAGTGGCCTTGAAGTCATCTTACCAAAGGAGCAATAAGTTGGTCTAATAAGGTCATGTCTCGTATGGACGTTATTAGGTAGTTGTTCCCTCTTGAAACCACAATGGCCAAGGGCTCCTTTACGGATTCGCATGTAAACTCATCTAGTCATGCCCCTTGTAAAAGTTTATCTCCTTTAGGTTTGTGGTTTATTTAATTTGATTAGTCTCAATTTATAATTCAATTTGGGCCTTCCCATTTTTTATTTTTTGAGGGGGAGGGGGGGGGGGAGGAGGGTCACTTCATATTTAAGAACCCATAAACCTATGCATGATGTTAGGTAGTTCCATCCTGGAAATTTGTGAGTGCTTGAATGTTGTCCCTCCCACATGAGAGGGGAGGGATGGATGGATGGATGGATGGAATGAAGATTCTTCAACATAAGTTATTAATTGGTTTAAGAAGGTCCATGTCGTAGGGACGTTGTTAGTCATCACATTACTTAGTGTGTGGTTCTTGTTTTGTGGGCCCTCACAATATAACAGTGGGATGCTCGAAAAGCTACGCAGAGAGACTCAAATTCATATTAAACTCCCAACCTCTCACTGTTATAATTTGAGGGTACACGTTGCTAATAAAGTTATGATACTATAGTTGTCTCTAGAAACCACAATGGCTAATGATTAACTTACATATACACATGGAAACTCATCCCATCACGACTTTCTCTCATGTAGGTTTGTGGTTGATTTCATTTGATTGGTCTTAGTGTCTATGTTAACTTGGGATTCCAATGTTATTTTGGAGCAAAAATTTATACTTAAGAAATACATTATCTATGAACCTTGAATGTTGTTAGATAGTTCCATCATGAAAATCACTAGGGCCGGAATAGTGCCCCTCCCATGCGAGGGGAAAGGAAGGAGGGGAGGAAGGCACAAAGAAACAAAGGAAGGAAGACTTTTTGACATATTGAGTTGGTTTGAGAAGGTTCGTGTTGTACATATGTTATAAGGTACGTGTTCCCTCCATGTTCCCTCCGGGGAACCTCCAAGGATTTACCTATGGTGAATTCACATGTAAACTCCTTCCGACATGGACGAAAGGACTCTAGTAGAAAATTATATAGTAATTTTTTGTTGCCCATGTCATGGTCGGTGTCATTGAAACAAACTCTTTATCCTCGCGGTTAATCCAATTGGATTCTAATGTTATTTTGGGGATCATATTCATTTGAAGTTTAAGTAAATTCCACAGTTTTATGGACATCGTTAGATATTTCCCTTCATAAACTCCCCACAAACCAATGGATGTTGGTCAGGTAGTTCCCTCTTGGGAATCGTGAGGGTTGGATTCGTCACCATGTAAACCTATCCGTTATAGATGAGAGCACTCTAGTATAAACCTCACAATATAGAGAGACAATAAGCTTGTATTAATTTTTATGATTAAATGTACAATAGGTTAAAGCCTCCACGTATTATCAAAACTATGTCTCAATCCATTGAAGCTACTCCTCCCATCCATGATTTCAAAGTCAAAAATTGGTCAATTTTGGATGTCATGGGCATTCAAGGGTCAATCCAATGGGTCTCCTTATGGATTGTCTCTAACTCGCAACAACCCATGGCATGTGCCATTTTTCTCTTCAAGTTGCCAATAATCAAGAGGAGTTATTGAATAAAGTACCAATCTATGCAACCCCCCCCCCACCCCCAAAAACACACACACACAAAGCTAATCTTGTCTTGATCTTTCATACGCCTCGATAGGAAATGTCATGTCTATTATAGAGTATTGATAAAATAGTGACAACATACATCCCTTACAAAAAGGGTTATGTTAATCTCGTTACCAGTCTTCATAATCGTTTCTTCACATCATTATTCTCATGAGAATGAGATATATTATAACAAAGGAATTTTAAACATGATATAGTATATGCATATCAAGAATAGTATAGGTCATAGTCATCACAATCCATCATACATTAAGTTTTTACTGTCCAATGAGTTAGTATAGGAGATGCAAAAAGACTTTATCAGTTGCCACCTATCGTTTCCATGATGTGTGAGGAACTCACACATAAAGTGATACTTATTCATACATGTATCCAAGTATGTATCAAATTCATTTTTCCATAATTTGAAAGTATACATAGCATTGTTGAAGGTGGAGCAACATATTGCTCGTAGTCGTAGAAATGTAATACTAGAAGGAATAAGGTTGTAATATGCCTACAAGGTTGGTCTGTAGTGGGAGAAGAGATATCCCATATTGATTGTATGAACCAAGTTGAAAATGACCAAAACCAAAACGCCACAGTTAAGCTTAGCAATGTTTTGATCTCCGAAGGCAAAAGAAAAAATCAATTTAGAGAGTATTCATAGGGTGCTTGTTGTTTGAAGAAACAATTAATGACATGTACAATGGAAGTCCAATTTTGAGGGGTTGTTTGAGATTAGTCAAAACTACCTTCATAGTTTTCCGCTTTTATTGAGAGAATTGTTGTATAGTTTGCCTTCTATATTTGTTAACAATAAGGAGTGGAAATTTTCTTAACACATAGAGAACGTTAACACTTTATCATATGCATAGTTCAACGAGCAAGAAGATAATACTCATAAATGTAACACACATGAAATATTACTGTAACATTAAAGGAAGTTTCAAAATACAAATAAGGAGTTTCACTCCTCCATTTCCATTCCTCTAGGATGGAAGAAGGCACTTGTAGAGGCGTGCTTGAGTTATTTCACATGGGGGAGATCAATTTTTTTTCTCAATTTTTTCTAGTTTCTTTTTAAATGCATAACATTAGTAGATCTTTGCTCAAGACAATGATGTGAAGTTTGAAGAGGAGACAACGCATGCTTGTAACACACATGAGTTACATGTTCAATGTCATCCTCTTCCTCAAAAAAACTCTCAACCACCGTAGGAGACTTGGAAGGCAAATTTTGGACAAGCATAATTCGCTTGTTAGATGTCAAATTCAACATTAAACAATCCACTAAAATTGTATTTTCAATGGTTGTCTAATGGTATGTAATTTAACCTACAAATTTGAAAGTCAAAAGCAACATTCTCAAGAATTTGAACACTCTCAAGAAAACTCTCAACCACCGCATGAGACTTGAAAGGCAAATTTTGGACAAGCATAACTCATAG
Organism: Polytrichum commune; assembly: GCA_950295325.1. Taxonomy (NCBI): domain Eukaryota; kingdom Viridiplantae; phylum Streptophyta; class Polytrichopsida; order Polytrichales; family Polytrichaceae; genus Polytrichum; species Polytrichum commune. Next base: position 19,148,345 of record OX485806.1, read on the forward strand.
AAGAGGTTCTCGCCTATGCCCATGCTCTCCAAGATTATCACAAAGTATGTTAGTAGGGCATACATCATGTGTCAACAAACATGTTACTTGTTATTGATGTCAACAATGGGTATCCAGGTGAACCATATATTTTAACCAAAGAGAGAGACAAGAACAATGTCAATCGTTTGTGTTGGCGTGAATAAGGGACATTGCACCTTGATCATAGCCACAAGGATTGTTTTTAACAAATTGTGTGGCAATGCATGGGCTTGCTCTTTGGGGAGATAGGTGCAAGTTGGCATGTTTGCGGCCATTCAAAGTGTTCACCTTTGACAAAATATATATAGTCCTCAAGGGCCTTTTAATCCTTGTGATGCCCCTTTCAGGATTAACTTAAAGATGAAGCAACACCATATTTCATGTTGGTGGCAACAATGGATCCATGTTTCTTTCCTTCCTTCTTTTTCATGAATCTTATGTGTTGTGCTCCAACTCATAGTTGATCGCTCATCTAAAAGTAGAAGGGTTATTAGAATTGGTCACACCTTTGCATCCATGGAGATGTGATATCTTCCATATTTCTCATGTTTTGTCCATGATTTGAGTGCTTATGACTAAAAACCAACTCGAGTAGGGGAACGACTCACCTCATCCGTGGCTCGCTATCCACTCTCCTCTCATTGGCTGTCTAATTCATAATGAAGTCAATTATATGACTCAAATTATTCAAGGGCTAGTTTTCTTGCCTCTCAACTTGGGCTAGGATTAGACACCCACCTCTTTGAGTTGGGCCTCCACCAACATTATCTATGTAAATAAAACTTAATAAAACATGACCTCCATACGTTTGTGATTAATTCATCTCAACTGAATTCCTCCAAACTAATTTGAATCCTATGGTGCAAATCCCGTTCTCAAATCATCTAAAACGAACAACTACATACTATGATGGAAAGAGTGGAGTTATGGCCACGGTCCTTGACTTGTGTACTAAAACACACTCAACTACAAATAAGAATGCACCAATTGTCAAGCCTTTCTTTTACTAAATCATTGTGTTTCATCAATAAATTTTCAAACTAGCAATCTAGAGATGTGTGATTTGATGGGTACGATGCCATATTCGTCAACTACGAATCAATTTTTATCCTCACCACTTTGACATTATTTTAAAACGAGTATTGAAACACCTTACAACACTAGTTATTGACGATATAACTACCATGGAAAATTGACAATGGCATGAATGGCGATGAGGTTCTCAATCACAACTTCATCCACATGTGTTCATTCGATGCCATACGAGGAGGTTTGGTAGGGCCAAACAAAGTGCATTAGCAAACGCATTCTTGCATTGGAGTGGCCTCCAATAAAGTCGAGGCTCCTTCAATTGAAACCTTGGCATAGAAAGAATCAACAACATTGAATGTAGGTGGTGGGGGGGCCGTTAAGAAGTAGTACGACCGAGGTCCTTGAAGTAGATATGCATCCAACCCAATTGCGCCACATCAACGACCAAAAAGACTTAATGGGTTGTAATTGATTCAGGATATTATTTTTTGTACTCCAAATTATGAAGCCATCAATCCTCCTTATTTGCCAAGCTTTCGAGATGTTGCCGTGTGTCGGCGCCGACTGTACTCGGGCATGGAGCCATCGGCACAAAGATGGAACCGGTCATCAAAATAACTACACTAAATATGATGTTTAGTGTCACTTACTATTTCGGAGATACACATTCCTATATATATATATAAACTATTAATTTGTTTTTTTACTAAGTAACAATGTCAATGTTTTATAATGTTCAAACAACCAATTTGACCTTTGTTGGTGAAAAACGAGCTATACATCAAACAGTTATGGCGTTGCGTAATTTCAAATAGTACATGACTCTAAATATCATAGCTAGTGTAGTGAGTTCTAACAATCGACATGACGACCTTAACCATCAAAATCATCAAATAACTGTCACACTACACCAATATGTGCCATCAGGTTGCCCCACGCTAATATATAGATGTTCCACACTATTCTGAATTGTTATCACCACAATAACAACACACATAAATTGGGTTCATGTTGTGGTCTTTATACAAACGAATCAGCAATGCTACAAGTTCTGTAATTCGATTGGTCCAAAGTAGTTTGCAACTTTTTGCATGGGTAAAGAGGCAACCTATTCGCAAAGATAACGTAATTGCACGTATCGGTGTAAAGTACCATGCATTTGGGACCAATCGTGTTCCCGATGTGTACTATGCTATGTGTGGAAGGGGGCGGGGAGGATGAAACTTGGCCAACACAAAGTTCATGGCGAGTGGGAGGAGAATGTGTTCTTAGATTTAACATGGGTTATTTAGGGGTGACAATCTACTACTAGGCATTCAACAAGTGGATATCTCTCCTTGAAGTAACCAAATCCATAGTAAATGTGGTGCTCGTCTTGAATACTTACTTTTAGTTGCAATAGTCTCATTCATTTTTGTCATGAACAAACCCTCAACCTTGTGGAGACGTTGAATACATGTGCATAAACAACAAGATCGCCTCCTATAACACTTAGTCATTTGGTGTAGTGACCATCTAAAAATTAATTACTCCTCGTTTTGATACTTGACGAGTGAAGTTGGGATCTTTGGATTTGCCCTTTCAAAACCTACATTTGATACCCTACTCACAACTAGAAGTGAAAGAACGAGAACCTAGCTACACAAACAAGTGATTGAGGTTTCAAGAGTTATTATGTTATTGAGGGAAGTAGCCACTACGAGCTACCACCTCGCCGCATGAACATTCTTTGGGTTTGGACCTTGGAGGGTAAGTAATGGGAGCGGAGCTGAACAAGGTAGATGGGTCTTAAATGGTTATTTTTTCTCCAATCATCCCACTTCTCCCAGGATACGATACACGTGATTAGTACAAGATGGTTAGCAAATCCAAATTGAGGCCGTTGTCACTTCCCTCGTGATTTTCAAAGCTCACATGAATATCTTACTTGTTACCAGGGTGAAGATTCTCGTGCTCATTAAATGGTCATATAGGCCCCTCCAATTAGGTTGACCATGAAACCTTCAATGGTTATCGTATTATGAGCATGTAGTCCAATCTCTTTCAGACACATATCATTCTAATATCCATTCTTGGAGTCGCACCTAACTATTACCACTCAAATATAGGTGTCCGATTTAGGCACATCTACGTTAGGTACCATGAATATGTACTAAGAGGTTGCCTTATTCTTCTTATTCATGAAGTCGGGTGGGACCATTTCAAAGCACAACATATGTGCATCGGGGGTTCCAACTTCCAACTTCCTAGAGATGTGTAGCCTTCCCTTGGGCCGAATCCCACATTGGGCCTACCGTACTTAAATTTGTCATCATATAACTTCTTAACCCTAAATGTCTAGGCATCCAAAAAGTGGATGCATGGTTTTAAATAGCCACATCTCGGTCAAAGCTCAACAACGTGAAAAGTTTTTTTTTTTGAGAAAGATGTACTTGGTGTTGAAGAGTATCCGTTGGTTGATAGAACCAAAGTGTGTATATACAATATTCTATGTTATATTTTACGCCACTTTCTATTTGAGAAATCCGTAGTAATATTGCAACTTCAAAAACATGTTATAATCGAAACACTCCAACGCATCCACAGGCATGTTATAGTCGATTGCAAAGTTTTATTGTCATAAGGAGTAGATGTACGTTTGCAATGTATATTTTGCTTACGAGTCTCTTGAAATTTAGAAGCATTTTGTATTTCATCATTACTATTCATCTTACTACATTGATATAAGCTAATTAGGATTCAAGTCAATGTAAAGTTATATATGAGTTTTGGACACAATGAAATTGTATATGTGCATTTTTATTGACAAATTCCATTATAAAATGGTTAAAAAGTAATAAAAAGAACCTCCTAGATTTGTATTGCATTTCTTGTTATGTACACATTCTAAGTGCATGCATGTTGTGTTACTTGTGACAAAATACATTTTTAGAATGATCATTCTACCACATCATAACATTACTTAGCAAATTGATGACAGTCTCTCCTCAAAGAAAGAGGTTGTGGTTAGAAAAATTTGATAAATTATGGTTGCTTGTTGAAAACTCTACAGTACATAGCTTGAGTGCTCCATATATATGAGGGAGTTGGAATTGTCAGGGAATTGTGCTCTCATTCGAAACCTAGTCCCACAAAATGCAGTCAAGGGGCTAAGTAACGTTGTGATCATTTCTTAAGATATATATGGTTAAAATGATCACTATACTCTCATGATTTCTTCCCCCAAATAACGTGGTTTGCAATTCATTGCCTCGACTATGCAAAAAGTACACTCAATTGCATAACATTTGAACAAATATTCAGTCCATATATACTGAAATCTTAGTAATCCAAACTCGTTGGTTGTACTTTACAACCACTCCTAGACATACCATTATTCAAACACATAACAATGTTCCGTATGACTGACAATATTCCATAGAATAATCCCCACATTCAGACTAAATATGAAAGATATTTCGTGGAATATTGTCAATCCCACAAAACATTGTTATGGATCTGAATAATGTTACGAAACCCTAGTCCGTTCTCTCTCTACATAAACAACACATATATTTAAATTGCATAATGCATTCTCTATTAAAGTGCTTTAGTGTCTCCCGTCTTTAGGGGCGAGGGGTTTCGGCAACCAATCGGAATGCTGACTTCCCATTGGTCCTTGCTGAATCCTCACCCCAACTTTTTTCTTTTCTTGTTCTTGTGTGGTTGAGCCCAAAGCAGGTTAAGTAACTGGAAGTTGCAACCCTGCCAAGTTGGAGCCAATGGCTATGGGTATGCAAATCTACGGAATCCCAAGTTTCAAGATTACAAATCTACACACACCCAAGACAAGCATATCACCTTGAACCAACATTATGTAACTTGTGGGTACATTTGAAAACCATAGATGTACAAATACGGTACATGATGTTGGTTTTAGTTCAATGTAGACGTTGGGTACATGCACGTTGAGTAGAACGACCCACTATACTGGGCCGCATTATTGGATTTTCTTTCACACTAAAGTTCATGCTAAGGGATAATGTGGGCACGCACTATTTTTCAACCAATAGTTTTGAGTATATAAGATAATAAATATTGAGGACCACATCAAAGGAGCAAGGGAATTATAGAGTGTATCTCTCGTCCAATCAACGTAAACTGACTCTCAAAACTGAGTCAATCAACAAAATAGCAGATTTCGGGAAGCCATATGTGGAAGATTATTGATCTTTTCGCCAAACTGAAAATTGGGTCAAATGCGCAATCAAGCTAGCTATCGTCCTCCTAGATTTAAGCTTGACTACTATAGCAATGAGATAGAAATAGCATTTTGAGTGAACTTTGGTCTATTAACTCGATCTTGGAATTGTTTTCATCACTCACCTTTGATTGCAAGAATAAGTTCACAACGCCGCCTAGGGTTCTTCCTCTCACTTCAACTTAGTAGTGTGGTCTCTTAGGATATTTTCTCTTATAGTTGTGAGGGTTTTCTTTGCCCATGAGAGCATTACTAGAGGATAAAAGGCTGAATGCTATAACCTTGTTGTAGCATGGGCATGGCACACGTGAAGTGTCAAAATTGTTGGGTATCTCTCAACCTACATGTTGTAGGATAATTAAAGAGTGTGTTCCTCGCGTAGAGCCTCGAGAGGAGGGTGCCCAAGAAACATCACACATGCTCAACGACGAGCGTATGTAAAAGCCATCACAGTTGGTGGACTAGATAATGATTTGGACATGAGGAATGCTTTGAGTGAGCACCAACACAATGAGACATGCATTTCATGAAGCAGGTCTTGGGTCATTAAAGCAGCGTAAGAAGCCGTTTCTCACGGCCAAGAATGTGCGCTCCACGTTGGAATTTGCTCAACGTCATCAACATCAGACTATCCATGATTGGTGTAGGGTGTTTTTTAGTGAGGAGCCTACGATCAATTAATTCAATCTAATGATCGTGCTTGGTGTCAGGCAAGGGATGGAGAATCTCGATTGCAAGCTCATCATGTGAGTTAGATAGTTAAACATGAAGATGGTGCAATTTTTGTGTTGGTTGTATGACTTACCATGGCATGAATTACATGTGCAACATAGAGGAGAAGATGACACATGTTATGTATCTTACACGTATCTTAGCATTCTTCAAGATGGGGTCATGAAGACAATCAAATGGTATTGTTTCAACCATTCTCATGTCATATTTTAGCATGATAATGACCCTAAACATACTGCAAAATTAATCAAGCAATGGTTGGCAATACATATTTTTTACGTACTTACTTGGCATCCTCAATCGCGTAACCTAAATCTAATGGAGCATGTGTGGGCGCTTGTGAAACAGAAATTAAATGAGTATCCAACACCGGCCAAATGAATGCATCAATTGTGGGAGTATGTGCAAGCTTCTTTTCACTCCATCACTCCTCAATAGTGTCAAAAGCTCTATCATAGAATGCCAATTGTATCCAAGTTGTTTTGGCTTCTAAAGGAGGGTGGACAAATTATGATCTATAGGTAGATGTAAGTTACAAAACCGAATCAATTTATATAGTTCTCTTCAAATCCTTGTTTCTTCATGTGTAGTTTCACAATAAACACGAGACTTTGGAAATGATGTACTAGACTATGATTATTAACTTACATAAGTGAAAGTTTGTATGTTGTTGTTTTTATTTGCTTGACATTGTGCATGAAAATCGATGTAGCGAATCAATTAACTCAGTTTTGAGAGTCAATGTAGGTTTGTGGTTGTATCATATCAAACGACTTGAATTACACTAACTTGGGTCTTGAAAGTTGATTTTAGTTTCAAATCAACTAAAAGAATTCACCTTTGGGTTGCATACTATTTTGGGGTTCTATGTTGGATGAATGAGATGTGTGCTTGTATGTAATAACTCCCTCGCTCCCATCTCAAGTGTCGTATTGCAAATAACATGTATTATACTAACAACAATAATAGTAATTTATTGGTATATCGAAATTTCAAGATGTATATGTGTTTGTAATGTATTTTTAAGTTGGAATATAATGTATGATTATGATGCTATATTAGTATGGATTGGGCCATGTTAAATTGTGTGGATCACACTATACTACCATTGGCCATTGAAGACCACATTATAGATATGACCACAATATTTATCATAATTGATGCAACTATATAATGCATTCATCATGAATAAAAAGCAACGATATAAAATCCCCTTGTAGGTTTGTGATTAATTCATCCAAATTGGATCTTATCGAATTAAACCACATGTTCCACTGCTTGTGCAAGCCCCTATCAACTCATTTAAGTTTCAACCTTGCGGGTCACATATTTTTCAATTATGCTATGTGCCACCAAATTGGAGTCTAATTAGGAAAGATTACCATTTGGAGAACACATTGCTATAACATTTTACCGAGAGTATCATTTTTTACCCAAATAACATAATTAGTTAGTATGCATACTGAAGAATATGATATAACTTAGTTGATTATAAACAATAATTTTGGTAAAAAATTATAGCACCACATAACTCCAAATGGTAACCCACACTAATTAGAAAAAATAGTGTACTTGCAAAGTTTCAATTTTAAGTACATAAAGCACTTGATATTAACCCTTTAGAACACCAATACGTCTTCTCATGCCTACAAACCTAAATAAATATTGGAGTTGATTTTTTAATTGGTTTATTTTATTCAATATAGATTAAACACAGCCCACTACAAAGGAGGAAGTGCAAATCTAACCATATTTGAGAGGTTGGAGCTTTGTGATAGCTAAGTAAACTCATCCATCATGAATGAAGGGACCTTGTTAAAAACAAACCTACATGTAAGGGCCAATTCATTCCAACTAAGTCCCACTAGACTAATTTGAGGTTTCCAATGTATTTTATGAAATTAAATATTCAAAAATACAAAATTGCCAAGCAAGAAACTTGTTCACTACAATGGACTTTGACTTTCCCAATAGATGACTTTACATAGTCATCATGAAACTTTAGTCTTGTATGCTAACTATTGATAAGTTAGCATGGTACATGTTTGAATGTAAGACACTTAGGGCTGGTTTACACCATGGACCATGCAATTGGACCATGGGAGATGGCCTTTTTCCAAGGTCTAATTTCTTTAAAAAAAAAAAAAATCACAAAACCTTTGGGCCTCTCTCACTAGGTGTAAACCGAATGTGGACCAAGAGGACTGACCATGCACCCAAAAGTGAATGTGTTGCTATTTTTAATATATGTCCAAAATGGGCAGTTTTGCAAAAAATCAAGTTTGATCATTCTTTTGTCTTTTGTCTTTGTCTTCACTTCCCACCAAAAAAATCATTAAAATTTTATTATAGAAATATTTATTTGTCGTGGGCCCTTGTCTTTTTCTATCATATCACCTCTTTTGCCTCTCTCACCGCAAAACCCGTTGGACCATGTCAGTGCATAATGTAGTCGTTAACATATGTCTTTTGGGGACCTCAAACTCCATGGTCACTCTGACATTTTTTCCTTGGTGTAAACCAAAGTGGTCCTGGGACGAGTACAACAACCAATCACAAATTTAAAAGGACTTGGTCCTTGGTGTAAACATCTCCTTATACAAACATTACAACTTAAGTACTTGTAGTTTTTTCTCTTACATATATTATGCATGTTTCAATTGGGAATTGATGGAACTAAAACCATCAAAATAAGATGAGCCACATTTGACAAACATGCAACTAAGAGCCGTTTTACGCACTTGACCAAGGGCCATGAAAAAATTGATTAGGGTTTCAATGGTCATGGTCAACATTCCGAAGATGATGACCAAGAGAAATGCACATCACTTTTTGAGAGCTCTCATTACGGGACATAGTCTAAAGTGGACTTAGACCTAGATGTAGTATTTCAATGAATTGAGAAGACAATGTAAAATTAAATTCATATCATAAAATAAACTTAACCATATTACATATATTTGTAAAATAAACAAACCACTGGATATAATTCTTTCCCATGACATGGTTGTCATGTTTTTTGTTGAGGTAGTTTATTCTCAGGTTCTCTTGCTGCAAAATCTAGGTTATCAACAATAATTATTTATTCATGAACATTAATTACTTCATATCACTTTCTCATCCATTTTCAAACTTGCTAATGGGTGCAAGCATGGCCAGGTGTACCAAAAAAATGCTATGGTATACAAAAACCATATATTTTTGGTCAAACGGCTAAAAGTAACAACAAAATATTGTTACATTGGAATTTTTCCACGGTGACCTTTATTATTGTGTTAAATACTCAAATATAAAATATCAAGATGAGATCTTCAAAAGTCATCATTATCATTGATGCTCAAAAGAGATGGCTATATCTAGTTTTGGACGTAAATTTCACGACCTTAAATATCTCAAAGTTGGATTTTTTTTCCATATTCCTTGAATTCATTATAAACTTGAGGGCATCGTTACAAAATTTTATAGAAAAATGAATTTAATGCAAATTTCTCATATTTTAAACAAATTTTAGACGGTTACTTGTTCTATATCACCTACTTGCACACCACTTACATTGTCTTCTAAACTATGTTGTCTTTTCTTGAAAAACATTTGTCAACATGAGTTGTTGGGATTTGTAGATCAATGTGTTTTTTGAAACTTTTTCTTCATAGATTTCAAAATTAATGTATACTTTTGAGTCACTTTCACTTAGACCTGTGCAAGGTTCAAGAGCTATTCACTTGATTATGCTTGCACCCTACCCCATGATCACATTTATTTTTGATGATCTTATGTAAAATGAATTGGGACTACCGCTCATTTCTCAACCAAGAAAAGAGTTCCGAAAGCGGTGGTCAATGGTCATGATCACTATTCACTAGTTTAACACATGCCCTAAAAACAACAACACTTAATCTTAACTACCTCCGTACGACGTATTGAGGCCATAATGGGGCCTATTAGAGCTTAAAGGCTTAAAAGGCTAATCGGGATTCAGTCATCACTAACCTTAAGAAAATGTCAGGCCAAGGCGACTTCGCCATGGCTCAGCTGACCCAGGATCCTTGATTTTGAATCTAAATCTCCGTCGTCCTAAAACCAAGGACACCGTCATTAATCCATGTAATGATTGACAGTTTAAGATTTGTGACACAAAACTTAAGTACTTCTGTTGTGAAATTAAAGGATGTCACTTTACACCCTAATGTTTGTGTATACCTATAACTGACGGAATAAGCATTAAGCATACTTGTTATTCTCAAAAGTATCATATTCCCATACTTTCTTTCCCCCCCGCAAGATCATGAGGATTCCATCACACAAAAGAACACATCGTTTGGACATTGTATGCAAAAGTTGTAAGGGTTTGCAATTTAAATTGTGGGTTATCTTGAACCGATACCATGCACGTTTCAGACATTGTACGTTTTCATAATCAATAGGGGTTGTCACACCTCTTTCTTCCCATTCTCGGAGAATGGATAATGGGGACGTGGCACACTCTCCTTGAATGGTGGAGGGCCCATTCTCAGAGAAAGGAGAATGGAGAATGGAGAAAACTTCTTGTGCGAAGGTTTTACTGTTTTTCACATGGGGTCGCTTCTTTTTGTTGCGGCGGGGCTTTAGTTTACCACATGCGGGCGGCAATGGTAATTCCCATTCTCCATTCTCCACAGGCCACAAAGGAGTGTCACACCTTTCTCCATGGAGAAGCTATCCTATTGGCTCCTCTTTTTCCTCATTCTCCATTCTCCATTCTCCATTCTCCATTCTCCGAGAAGGTGTGACAACCCCTAATGTGTATCTAATGTGCAAGATTTGTAGGTGTTCGTGTGAAGGCTTGTGTTGGTTTTGCGTATACATACTTAGGCAATAGATAAGCTTTCTACAATGCACTCTCTCCACCCGGGTCTCTAAAGAGTTGGTGGAGGCCAACCCGAATTTTCTTGTTTTGGGAATGAAGTTGAGATGAGTATTGGATAGTTATACAGTAGGGCAAGTATGCAAGAAGGGGTTAGGTTGGTGGCACCAAATGGTGATCACCGACTAGTAGATGTAGTATCCCCACCATACATAGTCCAATTTTGGCATGACCAACGGCTAGGATTTTGAAATCATGCAAAACCTTGTTGTCATGTTTGTTCGTGCATAAAAAACTTGACGACGAGCACCACAATGTGTGAGTACATGAGGTATGTGGATAGAACTGCATGTGTACAAATTCATGCAGACGTCTAGGTTTCCTTGAAACCTAGTTCCATGTTCTTGGAACTAACTAGAATTTTATTGAACACGATGCATTTAAGGGGAAGGGAGAATAATTGTTCCCCACATCTACCAACATGGAGGGTGAAAATGTGATCAATCTGTAGAGCTAGGGAAGTGTTATTTTCAGCCAATTCAACACCAAAATTGAGGTCAAACACACAAATTAATCTACTAGGGTTCATTTACGATGAATCAACAATAGACCTATAGGGGCGCAAATTTTACCACACCCTTGACGGTAGGTGGTGGGAAACAAGATATGGCAAAGGAAGCCATGGCAAGGAATACAAAGGTAAGAATGAAGGGCCCAAGTGAGGAGATATCTTTGTCCAACACCTATCATTGGGGCTGCAAAGAAAATATGCCACTATAAGTTTATTGTTCAATCATACTAAACTTGGCCTCAATTGACCAATGCACGATTTGTGACCCCGATTTAGATTTTCATCGGAATAAAAATAGTAAATATTGGGCTTTACATAGGAACCAATGTGTCACCTTCCCAGATGGTAGGTGTTGTGAACATTTACTCAAGGAGAGGAGGAGAAAAATACAAGGAACGAGGAGAACATGAAAGAACCCAAAAGGAAGGATGGGAGGAAGGAAAACTAGGTATCACTTGTTTTTGCTAGACTAAGGTAGATGAGACCAATTCAATTGGCTTCTTTAGTCAGACACCTATTTTTGGCTCTTGATCGATAGTACAATCGCTCTAATTTGGTGGGTGAGTAATACATCTTGATTTAGTCAACAACTTTGCAAAAATCAAATTACACCCACCATCCTCCATAATTAGGAGTGCTATCCACTTAGCTATGACACGCTAGATTTTTGTGGGCGAGGTGCACAAAATAGGAGGTGACGACTTGAAAAAATTAGGAGGCGCCATGTGGTTGTGAAGTGCTGACCGACTTGTTTTGTGGGTATTCTACAACAAAAAGTTACACTAAACATGATATTTAGTGTCACCAATACTAATTGCCTTGTTCAATACTAATTGTAAACCGCAATGTAACCTAACTTTTTGGTTAGATTAACCCAATTTTAGATTTTAGATTATTTTTTAGCTCGAACCTTCATTTCAATTCTTGAATTAGTGAAAAAACATTGATATTAGCAACTACTCAGCCAAAAGAGGATTAGTATGGCTGAATGTAAACCTTTTGACTATTGGAAGAGGATGTGAGGAGTGTTAGAAAAGAGACCATGGTCATGTGAAGAATGTGAGGTAAAGATAAGAATATGGGCATGGACAAGTGCAACCATCATGATGTTTTCTTACCATAAACTCTCGGAGGCCATTGTATGTCAAGGCAGTTATAGAGTGACGCATAGTGTTGGAGTGTTGGAATCCCTCTCGAGAAGAGAGAAGAACTTTGTTTCCAATTGTAAATTTGCCAATGCCATAATCTAATTCATTCTTTGGGTGTGAAGCCATTTATTCTTTGTGAAGTTGTTTTGAGTGAACCTTGGTTGAATTATAATTGGCTACTAGAGGTTTGCAAATCAAGGATTTGAACTCTCAGGAAGAGGGTGTACTTGATTCATTGTCAAATTAGTCATGTACCATTGTCAAAAATATAGCAATTGTGTGGGAGATTCTTCTGTTGAATTATGAATCAACCAAAAAAATGAATATCCCCAAGGTATTTGAAGAAATGGTTATGCTCAAATAATTTGTTAGCCAAGATAACTTCAAGTGATGATGACTTTACACCCACGTACTAGCTTAGACAATTGCCCTTGTCAATATTCAATTCACTTTTGTTACTCCTTTGGAGAGTTAAGACTATGGCTTGGACAACTACTCCCAAGTTATTGTCATTATGGAGGATTTGATTCCGACTATGTGTTGAGATTGGAACTAAGAAAGCTGATGCAATAATTTCATTAGTAAAGACACCATGATGTGAAATCATATGCGGTCTAATTGCCTAACGAAAACACAATTATTTGAAGTAAAATTGCTCATGTAAGCATGTGTTTGACTACCTTCAATAGAGTTACATAATTAACTCGTTGAATGAAAAAGAAACTTGAGAGGGGCCATAAACAAATGAAGTTCAAAGGCCATAAACTATGAGTTGGCCATGGTCTCTTGGGAGTTGAAGAGATGTAGCAGTGGTGGCAAAGAGAGTATTGTTGGTATTGTCCAATTATCCCATACTCAAGCGGTCAACCCATGAGCCCAACCTAAAAGGAAGTTGGGCAGACCAACAAGCAAGTATACTTGCCCAAAGATACTTGACAATTACCTGATACATTTTGACTATAGCCTAATTGACTCATCACATGGCCATACATAGAAACTTAAGTTACATGGTCACATAGACTTAGCTACTTCTCATTCAAAAACCAATAGTCATCTAAATTGGGCATTGTCTTTTGTGTAAGTTCTTCAAATTATATTATTTTAATCAATGATTTTTTAAAGGATATAGAGCATATTCTAGAAATATTGAATTTTTAAAGTATAAAACATATTCCAAAACTTAATAAAGTTAAAAATTCATTGCAAAATGAACATAAATCATCCATATGTAAATAATTGGTAAAACTCATTAAATTAAACAACTCTTTGAATTGTATTCAAATCAAATTAAAATAAATGAACCCTAGCACAAACATGTATACTAACTTGCTATGGCCTATAGTCCCTCGAAACTTACAAGTGTTTTTCTCCTTATGCTTCAATATATTATGCATCAAACACGTTGTTACGTCGTTCATCGTAAGCTTCTTCATCAGCATCGTCTTCAAGGCGGTTAACAAGTATTCGTACGATGTTGGCAATCTCTTGAGCAAAGTCATGACGATGTTTTCGTCTCTCACAAGTACCTCCAAACAAGTGGGTTGATCTGCAAACGCCTTGATCTTGCTGATGTGGTCCAACAAGTCATTGGCCTCTTGCATCTTGCACGTGAAAAACTTGTGGCGAATGAAGAGGATATTGGACAAACTCTTTGTTTTGTGAATGTTGCAAAGGGTCTTTCACGCTTCCGCATGTCCATTGCAACTCTTGATGTGCGTAAGTTGGTTGTCCGCCAAGTTGAGGCCGATGATGAACATGACCTTCTTGACACGCCTTTGGTACTCCTTCTTCATCTTGGGATCCGCATTGGAAGGTGGAGCTTCATCAAATCCGTCCACAATGTCCCAAAGATTTATGGATGCCAACAACATTTCGAATTTGAACTTCTAAAGGTTGAAGTTCTCTTCATTGAACTTGTCAATGACTCTAGCGGCCTTGCTTTCAAATGATGCCATCATATACTCAGAAATATTATCAAAATATTCAAACTAATCTTCTCTGGCTTACAATCAACCCAATCTAAACTAAAATATAACCTCTTACACTCAATATATACGTTTGTACCTCATGTAGTGGAAACATGCTCATATGCTCTCAAATGAGTATTTTCGTCTCTAAAATGTTAGATTTTTTACACCTCAAGTTAGATCTTCTAATACTCAAGAGAGGTTTTAAGACATTCAAATCAGTCAAATAAGATCTCCTTCACCTCAAACATATCAAGTTGGATCTTCTACACTTCAAGAGAAGTCTTAAAACACTCAAATCATCTAAACAAGATCCCCTTCACCACAAACGTGCGTTACACTCTCAAATACCTCAAATTAGATCTTCTTCATCTCGAGAGAGGTCTTAAGACACTCAAATCATTCAAATAATATTTTCCTCACCTCATTTGTGCATAACACTCTTAAACATCTAAACTCAAATGTTCTACACCTCAAAACATCCAAACAACATTTTCTTCGATTCAAAATACTTTGAATGATTTCAAACAATCCTTACAACTCTCAAGCCTTACAAATAAACCTTAAACCACTCAAAACACTCAAATTATATGCTTTTAAAATCTAAACACTTGCAAACCTCTCAAATAGACTTCTCAACATTCAAGCCTCTCAAATCATATGCTATTGGAGTTTGAACACCTTCAAAGCTATCACTAAAGTCAAATGCTTTTGAAGTGTAAACACCTCCAAGGTGTAGATGTACACTATGTGTACCATTTTTTTTATAATAAAAATGCTATTACTTGCACACCTTCAGACAATCTTGTTCAATTGTACTCCACACTTATCCCATCAATATGACCACCTCACTTTCACACTCACAACAAGCTCCACGTCCAATGCATCTCTCCCCTCCATGTCCCAATATAATTAAATTTTCATGGATTTAACACACCTCCTCCTTTATAGTGTCAGTCAAACAAAATTTGAGCCCCTTCTCCCCTCTTCAAATGTCTCTATGTGCATGCCCGCAATGATATAATATTAATTTATCATTTAACAAATCTTACTCTCAAACATCTCTTTAACCACCTCCTCCCACCATTCTTAACTTCTTTCAAGATACCACCAACAATGCCTCAACCCCACCCTTCCCTGACCTACTCATCCTCATCCCAAGCACATATCACTGCTATACTCATAATTGCCATAGGCTCCACCCTTGAAACATGCCACAATGCCCTACAAAAAAATCTCCTTCTACAATGTCCCTTTTTATTTATAAACAACACAACTACAAGCATGTTCAATTGGACCATTAAGTTGGTCACGTATGTTGAAGTCACAAATTTCTTAGTCACATGCTATAAGGTAATCTCAAGGTGCCTTTTAAGTCAATTTGTTTTTCATGAAGCCCTTTATTATTGTTGCACATACTCAAATCTACAATATCAAAATGATATATTTATAGAAAACCACCAAACTTTATCCACAAACAAATGAATGTATTTGGTTCTAGAAGAAATTTTCATGACCTTAAATATTTTGAATATGAACTATTCTTTAATATTGCTTAAATATATGATATACTTGAGGGCTCCATCAAAAAGAATTTAAGAAAATATAAATTTAATGTATTTTAAGGCCTATTTTGAACAAATTTTCTTTACATGACGCAAGTTGTTTTAAACTTCAGCTACTTCTCCCAACTTCAAAAGAATGTACACAATCATTTTAAATAAATAATAATTAGAAAATAATTGTTTGAATTTTGAAACAACATGTTTTTTGATACCTTCTAGAAATTAAATTGAAAATATTTAAATATAGTATGTATCTTTGAACCTTCTATCATAGTGATCACTTCGTGGTCCAATTGACCATGCTTACACCCAACTCTCCGTGCAAACCCCCAAATCCCATCAAATGCCACTATTCTCATCTACCTACATATCACCCATAACCTAGATCACCAATTCCCCACCATCCTCAAGTCCCTCACCCACACCTTCCCTTATGCACCACAACCCTTCCTACCAAAATCCCTTGAAATTTCACAACCTACCCTAGGCTTTCACTTTACGTGAAACGTAGATGATGATGAAGTGGTCGCATGTGAGCATCATAGATCATATATGGAAGTTATGACTCCCCCACCCAATCATCCCCAAAACACACACACACACACACACACACACACAACTACCCCCTCCCCACGATTCGGATATCCCATACCAGAGGAACAAACCAAAAAAATTACACATTTTCCAGGAACTTAGTCACCTCAAAACTACCACAACCCCTCTAACACGCACAACTCCAACTCATTTGCATCACATAACACATCTCCATATGCATTGGAGACCCCTACCCATCCCAACACACACAACCCTCACCCATTGTACTCACACACAAGGATGATTCTTCCTAGAAACTGGAAACGAAAATGGAAATGCCATCTCTCCATATACCAACCCATCAAGCCATATGCCACACCACCACACAACCACTCATAATGGTTGCAACACCATGGCATCCTAGACATCCAATATCTCATGGGTGTCTCCCCCCCCAAACAATTCCCAATTTTCACCCATATGGATTGAACACATCTCGGACATAGCCCATCAAGCTCAACTAGATGCCAAGAATATTACCATTCAAAACTACATACACATCCTCCATACACAAACCTATCTTCGACCCCAACATTGCCCCCTCACTAGATTGCCTAATCGATTCCATTAGAAACCTACTCACTACCCCCAAGCTATGGACTGTGAATCATACACCCAACAACAAAAGTAATCTCTACAACTAGGCCTCCACATGCTCTAATCCTATCGACCACCCCAACGCATTTCAATGTCTAATCCGCTAGAACCCATGGCCTAACAAAACCAAAATGAACCCTACCCATCTTTAAAGCCTTCCTCAAGGTCCCTCATAGCATACACTACAACCAACACCTATCAATCCTCTCCCAAAACGTACCCTACCAATATCTAGGTATCCAACTTGTTCCCTCACTCAAAGGGCCCATCCAACAACACCTTGCCACCAAAAATTCAACTCCAAAGTGACCAACTCCTAGCGTTCCCTGACTCCATGAAACAAATATACATATCCTAAAACAATAATCAAACCTAGCATTGAATACGCCTTTTACGTAGCCCCTTTCTCATGTGCTAACATCCACAAATTGGACTCCCTACTCATCCACATCACCTAAAAGACTTTCAACATGCCACATAGCACCTCAAACATCATGATACAACTTTCACATGTTAATTTTGAAATGGTTGCCTATTCACTCCTCCCATGATACGCCACCACTCTTGAAGACCAAATCACGTAATCCCCTAATGACCCCATGCAACTTGGAGACATATACCAAGGCCTAATCAAATTCATCATCGTCAAATACAGTGGCTCACTATACTTCTCCAAACTTCAAAGACAAGCATGTGTACACTCCCCCACCACTAGAACTCTTTACATTCTCAATAGTAAGTACACCATACACCTAAGCTTAATGGGCATCACCTTCCCTTGAAACAAACCCCCCTCGAACAAGATTGGCTACATGATTGGCACTATCAATCATTTTCCCTTGCACAAGAAGCCTACACATCAAAATACCCAGCCAAAATTAGAAAAATTCAACAACTACATAGTTGGCTACCACACAAATACTCAACGCCACCGCCTTCTCCATTAAATTTTGCACCAAATTCAAAATATACACCATGAGTACTCCAACCAATTTTGGAACACCATTTGGGCTTCCTAAGCCCAAATCACCCCAAGTCTTTGAATTCAGATTCCATTCTAAATACGTGGGCAACTGCTGCAAAATATCATATAGCCAACAAAATGCCCAATCCAAATGTGCCAACTATGTTCCCAATAGACGAATGACAATTGGCCCCACTTGCTAAGTTTTTGCACTCACCCCCAACTCAAAAAAATTAGAATTGATTGCCACAATAACGTTGCCCACAAACTCTAACTTACAATACTATCACACCCAAAAGCACGCTTGCACACATTGATTAATGCCGATACAAAAAATAATACCTCCCACGAAAGCATCATGCGAACTTGGCTACTCCCATGCACATGACCCACACGCCATTGCACATGTTATGCACAACTCTGACTAGACATATTGTGCGTCTATGGCTTTCACGTTGCCCCCCCCCCCCCCCCCCCGACACACACTACTCCCCTCTATACACTATTCTATTCTTCAAATTCAATCACTGCCGTGATTGTTATACCAATAACTCTATCCAATGCAAACACAACACATATGATCCACTCATCCAACACTTCCGCCTCCAAGGCTAGATTGTTAAACATGACTATTGCCATCACACTTGGAGTATGTAGCATTGTACACACCTCATACGTCACACCTCTCCATAATCTAGAACCCCCCGAATACCACTATTAAAATCATTATGAACATACTCAACTAAACATCAATCAAATACCTCACTAATCTTATTTGTAAACTTGAAAACACAAACGACTTGTCACCCCCCCCCCAACCATTTAAATTTTTTTTTTTTTAAATCCCTAAAATCTACATGAACTACAATAAAACCTAACAATAGGTGACTGACACATAGCCCACTTATCACAAATAGGCGTTACACTTGTACCCCAACTCTTATGTTTGTATGTAGAATCAACTATGGACAAATGGACCTTTTCATGTCACATGGAGGTGACATTTTTTTATTTTTTTTATTTTTTCTAGCATGCCCACTATGAACGGTTATGATAAACAACCCTCCACATTCCAAATCAATGCCACCTAGCCAATGCATTGATATTCATCAATCTCATGAGATTGATTGAATGAGCTTCATACCATTACTCATATACTGCAAGGTTGGTTTACATGGCTCTCTTTATACTAGTAATGATTCTTGAATATTGGCTAAGATCCGGATCTGCATGTTGGATTCAAACTAAATGTGGAAAATAAGCAAGGTATGTTGCAACTATCTCATTTGAACAACAAAGTGCATCTAAATAATGTTATGTTAGAAGTTAGTTGAATTAAAGCGATAAAGTACCAATTTTGAACAGTGTTTAGAACATGATTAGGAACCTTGTGTAGATTTGAACCCGAACTTCCCAAGCAACCCATTTTTGGTTAATGAATGATTTCCTCCCTACATTAACCCCATTGAACTCATTCATCGGCAATCAAACAATTGTCAACATCAAGCCAACACGGACATATGCCCATAGACACATGAGTCATGTAGTTTGAAGATGATTAGAATGTTAAAAAAAATGTCAAAGTGGGAAATGGTTATGCTTTTGTTGTGTTGTGAGGGTGTTAACTCCAATCAATGGTTGCCACTCCAATGCAAACTTTGCATGAACATCAATGATGTTCATTTTGGTAAAATTGTAATGCTTCTTGAAGTTCATGTAAACAAGGCCTTTGTTCTCAAATTGACTATTTAGTTTAGCATTTAGACACACTCTAGATTTTGGGGAATTCTTCGCATGTGAGTGGATAGAAAACATGGGATAGTCTACATGCTCCAAATACAAGGTGGCATATTGTGCTTTGAAGAGTGCAATGAAGGGTTTGAAAAGTGGTGCATTGAAACTAATTAATGGAAAAATAATGGTGCATTTTGGTATGAGGATTTGTGGAGGTGCTCAATTATTGAGTTTTTCTCATCTATTGGATCATACAAGCACTATGCTCACTTTCCAAGTGAATTTGATTGGTCAAGGGTATTTTTGGGAGCTAAATCATGGTATTTTCTTGTGCATCCCTTTCTTCAATTATTATATCTAAAAATGCGATAGAGTTATGCATGCCAAATTGTTTTCCTTCAAATGGCTCATCTCCCATGTTTCAAGATCCTACGGATAAATCATACTTTAACATCAAAACTTCTTCATTGAAATTCCACAACCAAAATTGAGTGTAATGCATTTGAAACAACCTTTTCATAGGCTTGGGAACTTCAAGGTTTGAGCACTAAACCCTAAACCCTTCAAGCTAATGAAGGGTGATAGGGTCATCAAGTCTTGGATATGGGATGCAAATGTGGCTGCAGTGTTGTTGAAATGTTTTGTAATGGCTTGTACAAGTTCCCATTTGGAATGAAGTTCCTTTATTTGCTCCATTTTTATAATTAAAAAAAAAACGGTAAGCAAATGTTGCATATCAAAATAGAATGTGTGATAGGGCATATTATTATTTTTTGGGTGAGGAATCAAATTTTAACCTTACAGATATAAGGGGCTCAAAGCATGGTCTATCTAAACAATTTTCCACCAAGTCTTAGGGCCACTTCAAACATGAGCCAAGAGCCGTGACCATGTAATTGTGAGAGCCCTAAAGAAAGTATCCAAAGGCCGTCTCATGACACCTCTATATTCATGTCGTGTGGTCATGGACCCTCAAGTGTAGTGTGAAGCCATATGTGACTAGGCCCTCAACCAAATGCTATTTCAATGAATTTCTATTCATGCGGGTCCTCACACATGATAAAATAGAATATATCAATGGTTGTGAGCGTTCGGAGTGTCATGGTCTCCCGGTTTTGTGTTAGACCTACCTCCAAGAGGTGGTTTTTGAAAATAGTCCAAATGATCATGAAAGATAATCCATTGGATGCCATGTAGGAATCCATGTGGACTTTACATCCATCTTGGATTCACATACTTTGTTGGTCCCTCAAGCGTATTGTGAAGCGAACTTGGACCGGCTCCGCCTTTTCCACCAATGAGAGTGCTTGAAGTGTAATGGACACATGCTCTTAGGGCCACTTCACACACGAGTCAAGAGCCGTGACCATGAAATTGTGAGAGCCCAAAAGAAAGTGTCCAAAGGCCTTCCCAACACACCTCCAAAATCATGTAGTGTGGTCACGGATCCTCGAGTGTAGTGTGAAACCATATGTGACCAAATGCTATTTCAACGAATTTCTATTCATGCGGGTCCTCACACATGATAAAACATAACGAATCAACGGTTGTGAGCATTTGGAGTGCCATGGTCTCCCGGTTTTGTGTTAGACCTACCTCCAAGAGGTGGTTTTTGATAATAGTCCAAATGACCATGAAACATGATCCATTGGATGCCATGTAGGAATCTATGTGGACTTTACATCCATCTTGCATTCACATACTCCGTTGGTCCCTCAAGCGTAGTGTGAAGCAAACTTGGACCGGCTCCGCCTTTTCCACCAATGAGAGTGCTTGAAGTGTAATGGTCACGGGCTCTCAGTCTCATGTGTGAAGTGGCCCTTATAATGACGTTTCTCATAGTTGTGGATTTGAAGTTTTATACAGTACATCATATTCTGTGAAGGGAAAATTAAATATATATAGTTGTATGTGACATCAATGATCAATATAATAAGTATGGATTGGCATCCAAGGGTTCTTGTGTTGTTGACTGAACTCCGATCTTCAATCAAGTTGAGGCACTTAACTGATTAAAGTGCTCTAATGACAAGTAGATTTGACGTTGGATCACTTCTTACCAAATCGGTTTAAAATTGAAGACCATAGCTCATGTTCTTGTGTCCGAGCCCGTTTAGGGCTTCTCGGGCGCTTAGGGGCGGTTTACACTATGGACCAAGAGCCATGACCAAGAAAATTAAATCATTTTCATGGTCACAGCTCTTGGCCAAGAGCCGTAACCATGAAAAATAAAAAATGGATTTTTGAGTGGCTTGGTCACTCTTGTAGTGTAAAGTGGATTTGGACCGGGACAACTTTGGGCTGATTTTTTTAATTTCTATCCCAACGATCTACAGTAATGTCAAAAAAAATCGGGAAAAAAAAGATTAAAAAATAAAATTCGGCCAATGGCTGATTTTCAGCCTTACGGCTCCCTTGATTTCCGTTGAGTCGAGCATTTTGCCTCGCCTCAACGGAAAACCCGTTGGACCATGGCACATTATCCAAATGGCAGATTTTAGTAGTTTTTGGGGACCTCAAAGTTAGTGGTCATTCTCCTTTTTTCAAGGTAGTGTAAAGCCAAATGGGACCAAGAGCACTTTACTCTCCAATCACAGATTTTAGAATTTCATGGTCATGGCTCTTGGGTCCATAGTGTAAACCGCCCCTTAGGGAGAGGGAAAAATTCATGTTTCACTAGAAAGCATGGTGTGACAAAGATAAGGTGTTAGTTGAAATTTCAAAGTAAAAATTACAACATTGTTAGAAAGCCTAGGGTATCATAAAACCATTATGAGTTTATTATATGAATATTTCAAGAGTATTCATCAATCACGCAAAATATCTCATGAATATGTACATTATTTTGTAGTCGCCCTCAAAACGCCCCATAATCACAAACGAGTTACACCCCTCCTTGGGTAGAGGTTGATCCTACAAGGGTATAATTATACATTGAGATAGGTACAATGATTAAAAATGCCATCTTGGAGCATGGCAAGGTTGTGAACTACTCTACGATTGAGGCTAAAATTCTTGTCATTCTCCTAGATGTACCAAGTCCACTGGATTGTTTATGTTATTTAGTGTCACGTGCATAATAGAGTCACTTACCCTATTTTGAGGTGTATGCTAGGTTACACTAATGATCAACAACCTAGTGTCACCCTCGTGCCACCTTGTGACACTTGGTGTTCAAGCGTGCTTTCTAATACTTTGTCATGAGTATGATCAATAATGTTATGAGGTGTACACCTATGTTACATAATAATCTACAATCTGACTAAAGTATACACAAATGACACTTGGCATTAGCATGCTTAGAAATATCTTCTTCTTGCATAGTAGAATGTACACACATGACACTTGGCATTAGTGTGCTTAGAAATATCTTCTTCTTCCATACTAGAATGTGCACATGCGACACTTGGCATTAGTATGCTCAATCAATAAATTTTCTCCCCCTTGCATACTAAAATGCATAACTATTATCTCAAGTATTCCAATGTGCTACACTAAATGTGATGATGTAAATTATTTTTCACTTAGTACATTGTAGTGTATGTGACCCGAAATACCATAATTTGTGCATTCATTAGCAAAGTGCCTCACTCCCATCTCGATCATAACACATCACCATGACCCCCCCCCCCAAAAAAAAAAACAAACAAAAACACTCAACTTAACCCACCACCACCTTCGGGCCTAATACCACATAATACAATCCACATTGTCATAAAACCCCCACAAAACATTTGTCCACTTCAAATTTGTTTTAGGCCAAAGCCTTTGGATGAATGAAAGACATATGAACTTTCAAGCAAGTTAGTGGGTAGAGGCCAATATGGTGCAGATCAGTAAGGTTATACAACTGGTTGGGAAGGGGTTACATGTTGCAGTAACCACCTACAGAGGATGTATACAATAGCCAACAAAGTCGTAGAGCATCCAAGAAACAATCCAAGAGCAATATTCATAATAGTGGTAGGCTTTAGGTAGAAGGTTGAGGAACTTAGTTAGGATGCTTGAAGTGAATAGAGATAGAGCAAGTCTTTCATTACCAACCGTAATAGGGGAACGAATATTCATTACCACCCATGATAGGGGAATGAACATTGCAAGGCAAAGTTTGTAGTGGATTAATCTAGCCAATAACTAGACATATTGTTTTGTAAACTCAATTTGCATATGGTTAAAATCCAAGAAAGAAGCAAAAAAATTAAAAAATTAAAAAATATATATTGGATGCCATATTCTTTAATTTGTGTGTATGAGTCTAGTGATTGGAAAAATTACAAATGAGAGGAACAATCTAAGTGATTTTTTAGGGTTAAAAAAACATTGTCGATCATTGAAAGAAAGGAAGAGACAGAAATGGACTATACTCTCTGTCGAGGTCACCTTCAAACCCTCAGCAAACTTAGACGGTGTAACCCGCTGCTGACCGGTTTACATGGACACCACACTTATCTAAATTAACTTTTGAAGGTGTTTCCTCTTGGATAAATCTCTAAGGAGAAAGTAGCCTAAGCTTTCAAGCTTATGTTCCCCGAAATCCTAATGTCGAGGTTAAGTGTTATGAATGAAGAGAGTGCTCTGTTGTAATCAATAACAACATTCTTCCATTCATTTATAAATCCTCAACCAAAGTTCACAATCACATTACTTTGAGAGTTTTCATTTAACAATTTATTGCAATGCCTTCAAAGTGGAAGTTGACTACTTGATGGTCTTTAATTTCTTCTTTTCTCGAATGATGGCTTTGAAATCCTCTTAATGTCTTCATTCTTCTAAAGTTCCCTTTTGTCTGGTTTTCCTTTGTATTCTCTACTCATGAGAGTTTAGTTCTTCATTCTTGAATATCTCTAAATTCCTAGGAAGGATCTTCTCTAATCTTCCTATTCTCTTGAGTGCTTTGGTCTTGGATTCCTTACGCAATCTTCTTTGTCTTCACGATGAGCTTCGGATTTTGTCAATCTTTTAACATCTTCACTTTTGATATCTTGACATCTCCTTAGACCAAAAAGGTATCTTAGATCTTGGTTAGAAAGTTCGTTTAAACCTTTAGTCCTCAAAAGGGCTTCAAACTTGCGGTCTTAGTCTCGGGCTTGCGGTCCTCTGGTCCCGAGGGCCCTCAGTCTCCCTGAATTGAAGAAAGCTTTTAATGTCTTCAAGTCTTTTCTTGTAGTACTGGATTTCGTAAACTCTTGAAAAGACCTTCAAATCCTAAAGTCCTCTCGGCCTCTGGTACCGTGGTCCTTCTGTCGCGCGGGCCCTCAGATTTTAAGACCGGCGTCGCGCCTCCGCGATTCTTCGAACTCGTTTGTTGCGGATCTTAATTTAAAGACCGGCTCCGATCAATTCCCTGGACCTTCGGTCTCGTGGGCCTTCAAGGTCGCGGGCCTTCAGCAACTTGGGCTCCCAGTTTCCGGACTTTAGTCTTCTTACTCAAAACCGTCCATCTTCAAATATCTTCAAGTATCTCTAAGTCTTCGTCTTCGTCTACGCAGTCTCGCGGTCTCTCAGCCGCGGGCCTCCAGTCTTCGCGGCTCTCGGCTCTCGGCTACCAACTGGTCCTTATACTCGAAGTCTTTCGACTTCGAGTACCTTCAAAATATCTCGGAATCTTGGATCGTCGTTCTCGCGTTTCGTGGTCTCGCGGGCCCTCAAGGACACGAGCTTTCGTCTTGAAGATCAAAGAAGACGAACTTGCGGACCTTTAAGCAAGGCCGGCTTCGTTCGATGTTGCGGACCTTTAAGCAAGGCCGGCTTCGTTCGATGTTGCGGACCTTTAATCAAGGCCGGCTTCGATGACGCTCACGTAGGAATGTTGGAAATGAATAATGAGGTGCTATAGGGGTCCGTAGTGCCCCTTTATATAGCTTTTGGAAATCTTACATTTGGTTGAATTAGCGGTTAGGTTTGGCCTCCTAATGCCAAATGTCTAATTAGGCTAATTTTAGCCAGAATTCAGGTTGCAGTCTAAATTTAGGTCTGACGTGTCTATTTACAGAGCTACACGTGCTAAATATAGATGTTCGTGAGAAGTGTATTTGTTGCAATTCCTTCTAATACCTAGATGTGCCTAGGTGCTTACGGTTATCATTCATCACTCCCCCGTTCATCCAAAGTTGGCTCCTTCATTGTGCAACGGAAATGTTAATCAAATTCATCCAAAATTGGCCGCCCTTTCATGTCCTTCCGCCTAGTTACCAAAGGGCATTGTTTAGGCTTACTAATTGCTTTCCTATGGTGGCCAAGTGTTCACTAACCCTAGGTGTAGCTCACTAATTAGCTCCTACCTCCCCTCTTGGTATCCTAACCCTAACATGGGGGTGTGTCCCTTCAACTACCTAAGGCGGCCACGTCCCCTTGCCGGCTCCACGTCGCCTCGCCACGTCACCTCGCTACGTCACCTCACCTCGCTACGTCACCTCACCCCGTCTTTTAAAAGGTTGGCCCTCCGGGTATCTCCTGCCTTCCCCTTTCTGCCCGGGTCCTCATCTTCATTCCTCTTGCGGCTGCCCGATACCCGGCTCGGGGTGCAGTTCCCGTTGGCGAAGGGTCTTCACCCTGTCCTCTCTCATACCGAGCCCTTGTCTGCTTGGTTCTCCGCAAGCCGCCACCTGGCCGCTTCTCGCTCCCTCGGCCAACGCTCCATTCTCTCTGTGCCCTCGGAGACGCTCCCTCGACCATCGCTCCATCCCCTGTCCTCGGAACTCTTCACTTTGGATCTACACTGGCCTTGTTGATCACACACTCTCTTTATGTGAAAGGAGTGCCGAGGAGTAAGAACAAATAAGAATGAGATGTGTTGGAGCCAATGTTGGAAAAGATGAATATTAATGTGTATGTGATGGCTATAACCTTGGCAAACATGAACTAAATGGCACTAGTCATGTATGTGGTCACATCGTTGGAAACTCAACACTTGATAGTCAATGAGATTGAGGAGCAATTTGTAGGTCTCATAGAATAACACCAAGAAGCATGGAAGGAGGGTTAAAGCTCAACCGAGCGTATGAGGAGTTGAAGAGAGCCAAGAGAAGGATGAGCTAGGAATAATCAACACTAAGGTGTTTAAGAAAGGTTAGGGATTGGAGAGACGTCCAAGAAGGGGTTACATGTGATATGTGTTAGTATATAGAGGTCATTACTGGCAAGTAACATTAATCTAGGGGATCGCTATTTCCACACCTTTTTTGGCTAGATTCACACCTTTTTGCCGGTTCGGTTGCCGTGTCACTGAGGCGCTATATATGAGATTCTTCATGGTGTATCCGGACCGTTGATCCACCAAGGCCCATCCAAGGGCCTCAATGATCCTAGGTGGCGGTGGGGTGGGGGGCGGGGGTGGTGCTTGCCACCAAGGCGGGGTGGGGCCGTGGGCCTCATGTCTTTTTTGGGGAGGCCAGATTTAGGGTGGTGTCGGGCCTAGTGGCTAGGCGGGCCCAGTGGCTAGGCCTACTTACTAAATAACTAGTTAGTTAGCCTTACTCTACTTACTAAATGACTAGTTGGTTACCCTTACTCTACTTACTAAATGACTAGTTGGTTACCCTTCCTCTACTTACTAAATGACTAGTTGTTAGGGATGATACATAGATTATGTAATGTAGGTGACACTAAGTAGGATAGTGTCATCTTATTATATCTCAACACTTATAGGTGTCCATACCTAACTTCAAGTAATAAGTAATAACCAACTATTATTACTATTAAGTAATAAGTAAGGGTAACCAACTAGTTATTTAGTAAGTAGAGTAAGGGTAACCAACTAGTCATTTAGTAAGTAGAGTAAGGGTAACCAACTAATCATTTAGTAAGTAGAGTAAGGGTAACCAACTAGTTATTTAGTAAGTAGAGTAAGGGTAACCAACTAGTTATTTAGTAAGTAGGCCTAACCACCGTGCCCGCCTAGCCACTAGGCCCGACACCACCCTAAATCCGGCCTCCCCAAAAAAGACATGAGGCCCACGGCCCCACCCCGCCTTGGTGGCAAGCACCACCCCCGCCCCCCACCCCACCGCCACCTAGGATCATTGAGGCCCTTGGATGGGCCTTGGTGGATCAACGGTCCGGATACACCATGAAGAATCTCATATATAGCGCCTCAGTGACACGGCAACCGAACCGGCAAAAAGGTGTGGAAATAGCGATCCCCTTAATCTAAGAACAAAACGTATTTTCCATGACAATATGCCACTATTTGATCATAATCAATTGAAATATAGCTTGTAATGGGCTTAATCCTTCTTCATTATTTCAATAGATTATGTTGCTATATCTTGTATTTGTAAATTGAAAATCAACCTTCTACCTAAAGCCTACCACTATTATGAATATTGTTCCAAGATGGTATTTAATCCTTGTAAACACTAGACTAGTCTTCGCTGAGATTTAATACCATGAGATTTTTGTTTTAGTTTATATAAAAAAAACCCCTTATTGAGAGAGATTATTGGAAGGTGCTTATAGTTTGGCTATTGGTGGTTGAAACATCATCTCTTGAATAAATATTGGTTCAACATCCTATTTTTAATATATGGAGATTCCAACACATTGAACATAAAATTGAATTTCCTTTGCTAGAAATCATAAATTGAGTACCCTAGTAGTAACTCTTTGGTTTAATACCTATGAGATCTCGAATTGGATTGCTTGAGACTCTGGCATAGATGTGTTGGAATCAATTAACATCTAACAAAATTTTACGAATATATTCATAAAACATAAAAGCAAGAAGCACCTTACGGTACAAACTTGTGTGTGGCCCTTGGTTGTGCATAGTTAGTGGCATTGCAAATCAATTAAGTTCCACTTGGTGGCCACCTTTGAACAAAGTGTGGATTTGTTTTGCATCATATCACTTCAGGAAACATAGCTCAAGTTTGAAACTATACCATGTAGTGCACTTACTCTCATAGAAGAATGAATGTTCATCAATGTTTCTCTAAAAGTAGAAGAATCTTCCTTTGTAATATTGATTTTTCCACGCTATGAAGATTGTGTGCTACTAAAAACGTATGTTTAGAATCACCTTGGTTCATTGTTGATTGGAAAGTGTAATACGGTGGCTTAAACCCAAGGCCCTAAAAGTTGTCTAGGGCTGGAATAGTGCTAGGAAGTCTCTAAAGAGGGTGATCTTCCTAGCACTTCATTTTTTGATGGACCCCACTGCAGATTTTGTTGACCACCACTATGGTCCACCCAATCATATTGGGAGTATCAATTAACCATGTGGAAATCTAAAGGCTTGTCCTTGGGGAGATAATTGCATGTTGTCTTGTTTGCACACGTTTCAAACGTTTAGCTTCGAAATGAGGCAAATTTGTCCTTTGAGCTCCCCATAATTATCATGTACCTTAATTCGGGATTACATAGACTCATGCCCATTTAAGGGTGAAGCACACCATTTATTCATGCTAGTGGTGACATCAAAGTCATGGGGGAAAAACACACACACACACGTATTGCAATGTAAAAATGCTCGGTGTCATATCTAATGTATATAATTTACGGTATTTATCATTGATCCATGTTAATTATTTTGCGAAAATTTGGATTTTGAATAGAGAATGTGGCACGTGACACTTAGTGCTACATGACAAGTTAAGGTGACCACTCTAATTAACACCCACCATATTTTAAGATGTATAAAGTCAGATGTTGGTGTGGTGGTAAATCCATCGACCTTATCCCCTTCACTCCTAAAGAGCACAATTTAGTTTTCTAAAGCTTGTTGGCATGAATTCCCATGCAGATTATAAGCATAAACTTCAATAACTTATGATCTCATGCCGACAATTCAATATTTGAATATAAGTCTTGGCCGTCGTCCAATGACTTAAATTTTTCCGTACCTCACTTCTAAAGAATTACGGCCATGTGCCACCAAATTTTGAGGACTAGGGATTTGGATGTTCAACACACAAAATGATGCATCACTAAGATAGGACTCATCCTAAGCCTTTAATGCCTACAAAGACTATGTTGTGGTTCATAGTGTAAACCTTAAACACCCCTTTACCATGACGAGGGGGAATGATACCAAAAAAATGATCAATTCAATGTAAGTTTAGCATGTTTTAAGACAAAAAAATTGATGATTACTTGCTCAATATTACCCCATGCATATCCACTTGTATTGTATTTAGAAATATGTAGATTTCTTTTGAGATTGTTTTTGTCAACATAAGTTCCTTGGCTTTGTAGATCAATAGGTTTTGAAAATGTTTATGATCTCTTTTTGTTGATAAAATTCAAAGTATATCATTTTGAATCACTTTCACCAAAATTTGTGCAGAAAACAAGAGTTGTCCATTTTATGGTACTTGCACCCACATCAATTGTTACATACTAAAACATAGACAATGAGCAATCAAATTTGAATGATTGGCATTGAGGTCTATAAGTACGTGTGGATGCATAGGCATCAAGTACCGCATCTCGAGGTTTAGTTAATGCCTCCACAAGAACTTGTAGTGATTTTTGAGTCTTTCCCATGTCCACCTCTCCAAGGGACCCCTTTGTACATGAGTTGAGTAAGAGGATTGGTTAGATTAAAGTTCATGTTGGTGGTTCCCACATCCACCTCCGACACACTCTCACACTTACAAAAAGCAAAATGAGAAATTGCCGAGTCTACAAAAACAACAATCTAGTTAGAATAAATCAATATAAGGTTACTTTGAACACAAAATAAAAACAACAATTAGGAAGAAGGTCCAAGAAACATTTTATCACATACCGTAAGAGTTTTGTCAACCCTTAAACATAACAACAACTCATTGATGCCTCACCAATCCTTTGCAATTACAAAATTATAAGTTTCCACATAGGTCATTACATCATGTCTAACTTCATTTGATTCAGGTCGGAATACAAGTATGCAACATCCTCATGAAGGTGAGCATTAGAGAATTTAACAGGTTCTCAATGTGGACAACAAACTGTGTATTCCACATGACTGTGGAATGATGAGATATTTAGAATGAGTAGCCCTTCCGGCAAGTCTGCAACTATGAGGCGAAACTTACAACCACTTGAAAACATCTACATTTCATTTCTAAACACAATATCAAATGACTCATATTACACATTGATATTTTACATACATTTTTGAAGAACTCTAACATGTCGACCATGACAGAGTGTTGATCAACACCATTATCCAAAATTGTTGCAATAAATGTATTCTTCTCCAAAATGAAAACTTATTGTGAACATAATGAAGATGAAGAAACAACCCTATTACCTCCACTGAGATTTTGAGCTTCTTGTTGTGGATGATACTAAGAGGCAAAAGGTGTGATTGGGTTGGAAACATGTACATTGGTAGAGTCTTGGGAAAGCTTCTCCAAAGGCAAAGTATACTCAAAATTCTTATATGTTTGACTGGCAATTGTAAATAGGTTTTTTGATGGGGTTCCGTTCAACACAACCACACATGGAAGACTAAATAAGTGTCAGATTGAACTCTAAGTGTCATTATTAGGTTAATTGATAGGTCACAACAACTTCAAAGTGGAATTAAGACACCAACTTTAGGTGAAATACTCTTCCATGTGAATTTAAGAGACTTTGAAGATTAAGAAGTGAATTGTTAGGGTCACTCTGTGCAATTTATACATATGCGCAATCTCACCCTTATAGTCAGCCATAGTCTAGTGGTCACGACTCGCTATATTTTTCAATGCAGGGAGTCACGGCTCATCAATAATCTTTTGAGTAACCCGTAACCACATATAATCAGGGCCAAGGACGCCCTAATTTGAGCATCTTCATTTTATTTTATTGCACTTCATGGGATTATGCGATTCATTGATGTGCACCAATAATTCACATATTGATGGCTTATGCTTCTTTTGCAATGATCTTTCAACTATGTTAATTCTTTGGAGTTCATACTATATTGGCAAATTTAATGTTTTATAATATGATCTCCATTGGGACCTACTTGAATCATCTAGGGCTTCTCACAATGATCGTTACAAAGACAATTGCATGGAAATGCTCAACTCTGTTATCTGACTCTATTCACAAGAGTCACGACAATTGTTATCACAAGTTCACGAGGCAATTGGTCACGGAAATATATTACTCAAAGATAATGATAATACAAAAAGAAAGGGCTTTGCACCTTATTACTGCACTAAGACTATGACACGGGCAATTTGATAATTATAAGAGCTTATTGATCACTCTCTTCTTGAGAGGGAATTGATCACTATTTGAAAAAAATTATGAGTATATGACTACTTTGACTATGGCCTGCCCAAATTATATACGGGAGAAGAACCAAAAGCTCGGCTACTACAAAGTATGTTTGTTCATAGCCATAATTTTAAAAGACCCTCCAAATTCCCCACATGTCTATTGCACTACACTAAGGCTTCTCTAATTAGTGCCAATAGTAAAAAAAAAATGTTCAATTAGTTAGCCATTGATCTATTTTCACTAAATACATAATAATTTCAATATTTTTTCATTAATTTAGAGTCTTGAAAGAAGTTCCCAGTTAGCATTTCAACCAAAATTTAAAATTTATCAGTTCTTGTCCAAAAAATTGCACGACAACAACCACTTTGGAACCGGGTTTGCATTTCCCACCTGTTTCCACTAGCATTGGTGGCACTTTGTGGCATAACCTGCATGACTTTGACCATGTCATGATCATCATCCTCACCTAAGATTGTACCGACTTCTGCTCTCTCATCCTTCTCCTCTAGAAGATGAAATGTTAATAAGCATTTAAGAAATCATAGGCAATTTTGCAAAGTGGAGGTCTCCCATGTCCTTGTACTTTAGTTTTTGGCTAGAAATAAACCCAAGGAAACACTCAGGGAAGACTTAAAAGGTGACCTGTATATCATCTAGGTGTCTTAGATAAATTTTATTAAGGAAAACACAAGGTTATTTCATTCTACTTTGAATTCATATTGACAATTGGATTAGGAGTGAAGGTTAGAAGTTTAGAAATCACTCCGTATGAGTACATGCGATTGTGGTTGTCTCTCACCTCACTTTAATTACCCGGACAATGGTCTAGTAGTGAGTTCATTTTAATTGGACCAAGTGCTGTGCACAAGCATAGGCACAACCATAGTCAATGGTCTTGCATGAGTAATTTATTTTTGTCTCGTTACCAAAGCCAATGGCACTTTGGTGTTGTCAATGATTTTATATTAATTAATCATTTTTAGTGTAACTTCAAGTGTTTGTGCGGTCATCCTTACATGATTGCTAGTCACCATTAATTAAATACGATTTTATTGTAATGTCCAACAATAGTCTCTTACCTGGTCTTGGCCAAGGTAATCACAATCCTCTCGGTTACAACCATAGACCATGGCACATATACATGTCAATCTATTCTCACATGATTCTTTATCTAGTTAATTCTAAGTTGCTTGCATTCATATTAACATCTTGCGATTTCTTCTCATATTAATTCATTTAAATTTTAATTTCTCAAGACCATCATCTAGAATAAGTGCTAATAAGTTCTTCGATTCTTTTCGAATCGTGGCTTCTCCATTTTAAGTAACTCTCCCCTCTCAGTTCCTTTGACATAAAATCACTAGTTACTAGGATATGGTCAGTCGAGTATGTTCGGCTACCACCAACTTGCTTCTCATCCTTTTCAGATGATTGTCTTGCTCAATTACCCTTGCACATTCCCTAAAAGGTTAGTACAGTTGAAATGCAACTGTTCATCAACATTAAGACTATAGTCTTCATCATCAGTATTTTAGTATGCAATTTCATCATCATCTCCAAGAAATCTCTCCTTGTTGTACTTACATCTTATCTCACAATTCACTTCTCACAATGGAAATTGCACAACAAGTGGCTCCAACAGTAAGGCAACACAATGACTTGCTTATATGAAGCCACAGTAGATGATTTGATCTTGCCTTTCATGCAAATAAAAAAGTATAGGTCATGGTTGAAAGGAGGTTCTTTTGGTAAAGGCCTTGATTCAACGTCCTTGGAAACTCAGGTTGTTGCCAAGTGTGGGGATCCGAAGGTGTTGGTAGAGGCCATGAAGTCTTTTCCACATGCATAAGATATGAACACCAAAGATTGTGCCTTGGAAGGCTGAAAGCTATTTGGGTCCACCAAGTGGAAGCTTGACTTGCCACCCAACTCCGATTACGCTTCACAACAACCCAACAAAGTCAACTACTCCATTCTTCGTCCAAACACTTGGGCCAAAAGGGCATGCATAGAGGAGTCATTAACTGTAACAAACCATGGTGTGGCTCATACGACATTTGTGTTAGAGACTAGTTGCTCCCCTTTCAAATGGCACATTGCAAGATTATCACCCAACTCTGCCAAAAGATGTTGGACATTGTAGACCAATTCTAGGACTTGGTGCAATGCCAAAGTTGGAACTGGCAAACATGACACACCTGCTCCAACGTACAAAGGGATTAAAACAAAAATTCCGCTCTGTGGAGTATGATTTTTGATTTTGTCTTGATGACATCAAGTGTTCCATGAGTGGCAACAACAAGAAGTATGTGTTGGATTGGCCTATTGTTCCCAACACATGGTTGGTGATAGGTACCAATCTACCAAAGGAGGAGGTTTTGGTGCTTGAGGATGCTTGATTCCAACTGCAGATTAAGGACGCACTTTCACCTCGTTGAAAACTCTCAACAATTGTGACACTTCCCATCCCCTGGTCACATTTTCAAATGCCTCTGAACCCACTAATATACCTTTAACGAGGTCATGTGACTCCTTGTGCTTGCCGGAGTTGTTGAGTGTGAGTAGTGAAGCTAGTGTAATGTTTGCCGTATAGTTTGGAAATGTCAAGGTGTGAGATATTATATGTATAGAAACATATTTGGTTGCCCTCGCAAATATTTTGGAATAGTATGATAAAATTCAGCATTTGACTTAAAGCATTACCACATGTACATGGTATTGATAGCCATCATTCGTGTTACTCAAAATGTTTGTTATTTAATAAGTAACCAAGCAACCAAATTTATAAAATGGACCATAACTTGTGCAAATTGATTTATCTACACTCATCACTCACATGCTACTCCTCACCGCTCATGTGTTACCACTCATTGCTCATGTCTTAGCTCCCCTCGCTTGACGACTAAAGGTCTGCACCTTTTTTAACATAGTGACACAATATTCATGTACTATAAAATGAAGGTTGCAAGGTTAGAAAACAATAAATTAGTGGAGTAATCTTACTTATATCGACTTGAAGTTCACATCCACATGGTTGGTGTCTTGAAATAACTTGGGACACTCCATGTAAGCAATTTTTAGTTTCAAATAAAAAACACAAATCCTCATAATTTGAGATTACATAGCTATTGGTTCATACTTTTTGATTGTTATGAGCACATCTAGGTTTACAATGTATTCACACACAAGAATGCAATATGTTCATTTGTGGATTTTCTAAACAGAAGCTTAGTTTGAATGAAATTGATACTAAATTAAGATGTTTATGAGTGAATATTAATATTGGCTATATATATATATATAGCTCCTTCTGGAAATCTATATTCACAATTTAGGCAAATATACCATCTACTAACACAAAACAATTCGTGCAAAAACGATTCCAATCCCATCCCCTACCACCCTCCCGAAATTTCTCACTTGGACAAGAACATCTTTGTGGGTTATTAAGGGTTTGAAATAAGTAGTATCTAGACATTTCTTGACATAGTCATTGTAATTACTCATCAAATTCAAGAGCTCGATTGTGAAATGGCATGCATGTTTATCCTCTATTACTTATGAAGTGCTACTATATCAAAGTCATTTGGCAGTTTGATCACTTCAAGTTTGTATTGTGCTTGCAATGGTCCACTAAGTTCTCAAGAAAAGCATGGAAATATTACATAGCACATCTTAGAAAATGCATCGCCACCCCTAGGGACAAGATGTTCCTTAGGGGTCACCCATGCAAACTAAGTGTGAAGTTCTGAGATGTTTGAACTAGTGTTGGTTTGGTATGAAGGTGAATGCATGGTATCAATAATCAACATCAATAATGGTACCAAAGAATCTAAGAGTGGGTAACAAAACTATAATATCAGTCAAATTTTCAAATATGGTGGGTATGTCAAGGGTAAAAAATCTTTGTGTACCTGAATTCTTATTTGAGTCAAAACCGTATTGATACTAAGATAAACTTTTCCTACATATCAAAGTTCTTGCATAGTATATAGACTTGAATAGTATCAGAAACAAAGTACCCATCAAAAACAAAAAGTCTATAAAATGCCCAAACCCCATTGGTATCAAAAAGTGTGAAATCCTCAAATAGATAAAAGACCATACCTGGATTGAATGTTACTAACTCTTCCTACGGCCTAGGGTTTTGTGGATGTAATCAACGCGTTTTGTGTGCACAGGGTTTTATATTTTAATCATGCAAAGGAGATGTTCAGTTTCAAATTCCTGAAACACACATGCATTTTGTGAAACACTTTAATTTCTGACCTGCTCTGCAATTCCCAATTCTTGAAGAAAACAATGGCTTATCGATGCACTTGGTTGTAGTTTTTAAACTTTGTAGAAATGCAAATGTTAGTGAGAAGCTTAAGTAGTCTTTAAGAAAGTTCAGAAAAAGTGAATGTTCTTCCCCACCTACACAGCAACAAGCAATAAAGAAACAGCAGATGGATTTATTTTTCTTAGTCTTGGCAATTTGTAATTAGTCGATAAATTGATTACCCTTTTTAATTTAGTTGCACATAAGAACTAGGGAGGAAACATCACACCGAAATGATTTCAATGAAGATGACGTCATTTCATCTATTCTCTTTCAAGTTGTCCCTCCTTTAGGTTTGACCTCAAACAGGTTGTGTGTAGAAGAGTTCCCAAGGAGCTCATTCTTTCAACATTCTCTGAAATGTGAGGAGGAATTCATGAACCAGTTCTAAAAAAACGAACAGGAATATTTCTATTTCAATTTGAATAGAGAGGAACGTCAATTTGATGCAACCTTAACCTCTTTGATTTATTCCATTTCTCAACTTCGATTTATTCCATTTTATTTGTGCTCCACCTTACATTCAACCTCCAACAGGCTATATGTAGAAGCATGCGGAGAATCTCATTTACCTATTTAACAATCTTAGCAGAATTGTGAAAACATGGACACCTGAGAAAATAGAGTTAAATTGTCCAATTCCTATTTAAAGTAGGCCAATTGTAGGATTACTGATCATTAGCATCTTTCATGTGCAAGAGCTGTAGGAAGTGAATATTTGGAGTGGCGAAGCTGTTAAACTATCACTTTTCTAAGTGAGATTTCTCTCTTGTGCACCTACATCACATGTGCTGTAAATGATTATGTAACCATCTTGAGCTATGGTATCTTGCAGACTACCATATGGAGCAAGGCTTGTTACATAGACAAGGAAACTTCTGGTCGTGTGAGTTCGAGTTCCAATGCAAAGTCTGTTAGAGTGGTTGATGATTATCTCTATTCAAACTCAAAAGTTTACCATTCTTATTGACATTAAGCATTTCAAGTCAGTGGAAATCATCCAAAAAACTCCCCTTCTCATTTTGTTGATGACTGAATTTTCCAATCAAACGTAAGTTGAGTCAGTTCACAGGATTACTAAGATGATATTTTTATAGTGTTTATGAACACAATTCATATGTTTAATGGAGAACGTTAGTATTACAAGCTTCTGACACCAGTACCGCTAATTTTCACCATGAGCAGTGAGCACTTAGCAATGGAAGGCAAGAGGTTCTTTTGAGAGAGTCCAGAACTCTTGACTTGCAGGCCAAGAAGGTATAGATTTTGGATACTTGTGCTAGAATGCACTGAACTAATAATTTTATAAAATTAATAACACAACTAGATTTTGGCACTACCCCCAAGCCAAACCTTTAAGTGAATTGTGAATGTCTACTGTAACACTGTAACAAACTATCAGTGAATGTGGGAGCTGCCATGCTATTTCAGGTAGCATTCTCACATTGTTCTCCTGTTAGAATGGGTGCTCAGGGCTGGTGGGAGCAGTCTTCAGAGACCCTCAAGGGTGTCTACACTCGTATTCTAGAAATTTAAAGAATGATGACTTGGGGGGGGAGGGAGAGAAATGAATCTGAACGTTCCTTGATGTATTTTACAAATTCGAGTTTTATTCTCGAGCTCGTAACTCAACTACTTTTGTCGAGTAAGCCATTGAATGGTGGTAGTTAATCTTAAAACCCACCACCATAGCCGTTCCAATCTGTCATTCTTCTTTTCAAGCTAGCCTACAATGAAGACCAAGCTGTCTAACAATAATTTCTCTATGTTACAGTGCCACTTCATTGTACCAAGGAAACCTAGAAAAAAAATCAGAAATTTGAGGCCTCGTCACCTCCTTCACCTGCCTCCTCCTCAATAGCCATCAGTTCATCCTTGAACAGAAGCTTGAGAGCGGGTAGCAATGAAGGCAGCAATGGCAAATCAGCTAGATTAGCACTCATCATATCGAATGCTATGCATGTGCGCGATGTGTAACTATCATCAAACACAGGAATTTTTGGGTACCGTTGGCTGAAGTGAGTCAGGATGGTTCGATAAACTCCAGCAGACACCCCGGTTTCAATTGCCTCTCGTGTAAGACTGTGCTTCTTAGCTAAGGCCTCCTCAGGCATCCCATCATCGAACGTCGCTTCGTGTATGAGAACTGTGGCACCTCGCGAGGCTTCCACAAGAGCATTGCAGGGTCGCGTGTCACCAGAATACACAACTTTCCATCCTGGTCTTGAATTTTCTGTGTCTCCAGATCGCAAGATCCGAGGTTCAGACTCGAGCACCACTCCAAACGCATGTGCACAATGCACGACCGGCACACTTGTGAGCTTTACGAGTCCCAGAGAAGATAATGTATGTCTCAACTTTGCTCGCCCTGTCCAGTCGATCCC
This sequence comes from Polytrichum commune, assembly GCA_950295325.1. Taxonomy (NCBI): domain Eukaryota; kingdom Viridiplantae; phylum Streptophyta; class Polytrichopsida; order Polytrichales; family Polytrichaceae; genus Polytrichum; species Polytrichum commune. Next base: position 19,187,259 of record OX485806.1, read on the forward strand.
TGCTTGCAAATTTGCACCTGGTAGTAGCCAAAAGTTTCGCATCTGTCCTTTCCTTGGCGATAATCGACCACCATCACCAGCAGAAGCTTTCCTTACCAAACCTACTCCTGAACCTGAACCTAAACCTCCACTGCTCTCTCTATCTGGACTTCTACTCCTTGCGTCCCTTAATGTAGTAGGACTCACTTTCACCATGTCGTTCCCATCCTTTGCAGATGCCAGATTTTCAGCTTCTGCGATGTCATCCGCATCTATGCTGGTCTGGCTGCAATCTACAAACTCCATACCCAAATCTTCTAGGTGTCCATATGCATCAAGAAAACGTTTCAACTGCTTGGGGCCAACTACTAAGACAGGAGTGAATGCACCCATTTTCTCTAAGATAGTTTTTCGTACTGAAAGTATCCTTGCAAGCCCAGTATGGTGGTCAGCATGAATATGTGATATCCAAACACACTTTAGCCCTGCCAAAACTTTGTCAGCTCCCTCATGCCCATACCTCCTCTTCAATTGGGCATATGTGCCCTCGCCGCAATCCAGCAAAATGCCTCCTCGGTCAAAAAGATGGACGTAAATTGCACTAACATTACGGTACTTGGAAGGCTGCGAGGATCCAGTGCCCAGAAACACCATCTCCATTTCTTCCCTGCTTGCTCCCTGTAAGCATGCAGGGATTTCCTCGTCACAGCAGCTTCCTTGAACAAGGTCTTCCAGCTGGCTAATCTGTGCATCAACTTCAGATAAATCTATGTCTGATGAGATCGTGGTGATGTTGTTAGTACTATGGCTGGGCACCGAAAGTGGATTACTTCCTGCTAACCAGGGTTCTTCTACAAAGGTGTCGACAATCTTCGCTTCCGGATCACTACCACCTTTCGTGGCATCCGACTTGGAGGAATAATCTGACCACACCTGTGCCAATTTTCTGGAAGCTTCGAGAAGCTCAGGTATGTCATTAGCAAGCTGTTCTTGGACTCCTGCGACGCTGAATGGTTCGGGTACAGCCGACCGGTCCAACCCAAGAGCTGACAATGGACGTAATCTGAACCTCAGAAGGTTCTCAGCAACAGAAATCATCTCCGAACCTTTCTCTACCTTTGAACCTTCGCTGGACGCTAAATTTGGTTGCAGAGTTGCCACAGAGAATACTTGAGGGCAAATAAGGTTTAATCGTGACACCACTCTTGCACTCGACTTTAAGACTGGCTGTGCCATGTTCAACATGCCATGGCCAGCCAGCACATGTCGAGCTCCAGGAAACTGTTCCATCCAACCTCGGTATTCTGTCAATTGAGTAACAGAGGCTGGACTAACATGGACCATTAAGGTAACTTGCTTTGTTGTTACCCCCGAACTGTCTACTTGAAAAGAAGAGAGGACTGGATTAGTTAGCAATGCAGGTATGTATTCAGGAGAAGGACAATCCACCAGAATGAAAATAGGGCCAGGAGATGAAGGGTCCATGACATCACTGGGATGCACCATGGTTTTTCCATCACTACCCATCACTGATTTACCAGCTTGTAGCATACCATAGTGAGGTCCAGGGCGATTGAAGAATGCTTGAGCCTTCTTAAGATCAAATCTCCCTTTCACTTCTGGAAGCTCACATACATAAACAACAGACAAGTCACTACCCTCATCCACAACAGATTGCTCAGAACCAGCTGATGATGATTGTTCCAACCGAGCTCGTTTCGACCTAGCTTGACTCCCCCCCTTGGCATCCAAAGAATATGGTTTAAGTAAAACAGCAGTAATTTTCACCACGTCATCCTCCATCAGAACTTGAGCCCCGGATGCCTCTGATTTAACTTCAATCCCCCCTGGTCCTCCAAAGCTGTGAGTATGCACCACGGAGGCATTTGGCACAAATGTACGCATGGCATCAACAAGGTATTGTAAATCTGATGGTCCCCATATATTAACTGCCATGCCTGCCTCCCCAATTCCTGCCAATGTAAGCAACAGACCAGGAAGTCCACCAGCAGTTTCAGAGCTAACTCGAGTGAGAAACACATGATTAATCTTCGAGAGTTTAACTCTATGCTCAATGCAGAACCGCTGCAAACCCTCCCCAGCATTGAAGATAAACCTCCGTTGATCGAAGAACAGAAGAACACATGGCGATGTGTCCCCTGTGTCCATGCCTGTACCAAGAATCTGCACAAAACTAATAGTACTGTTCGAATGAGCTCCTGTGTTTCGTAGCGACAGCTGCTTAGGCCCCCCAGGCTTCTCCTTCTTCCCCATTTCGTCCAATTCTAGTGGAGCTTTCGTAGACGACCGACGTGCAGGCTTAATTGTTCGAGTGTTGGCTGTTCGAGTACCTCCTTTTACACCATTCACAACCTGGAAACTAAGTGGCTGCCGCCTCGAAGATTGAGGTCCAGTGAATTTGCCCAGCCAATCCGCCCTCCGCAGTGGCGAAGACACAAAACCCTTACGTAATTGTAATAGACTCAGAATACTGTGAGTGGGGGAGGAGCAGGCTCCAATGCGGGAGAGCGAGACTGGAGCGTGCCAGTGCAACCACGGCCTGTGAAGCGATGCTGCTGCGGCCGTCATGTAGACAATGTGTGGGTATGCCCTGTCGTTCCGCTTCAGTGGTGGACCAAGCGTGGGGTTTAGTGGCCAGCATCTGGCTATGGCGGACGAAGCAGGGTCGGAGACGAGCGTCAAACCCTAATCTCGGACAAAACCCTGGGGCTGGGTCAGCCAAAACCCCCATGCAATGCCACCAGAGTGCTATGGATGAACGTCGACTGTACAAAAGTATCATCCACGGTACAGGATTTAGTCAAAACGGAATCTCAAAATGCAACCTTCCCTAACTTATACGTGTATATCTGACATGGGCGTTCTATTACACCTTTGGTAAGATGAATTCACACAAAGTGCAAACTCAATTTCATGATTTTACAAACCAATTTAGCAATAGTTTCTATCAATTCCATTGGAATCGTGAACCAAGTTCACTATATAGACAACCAATTTAACTTTAACTTTCAATTAGTTTCATTACATGTTGTGAACAATTTCATGGTTTGGTACCCATATTCACGACTTTATAAAATCAATTTCATGAACAGTACATCATGTATAAGATTCTCCCACGACTAGCTCTACCAAAACTTCGATTGACCTCTCTTATCTAACCTTGGACCATGTCTATAATGATTGCTTGCACATCATCATTAATGTGACCTAATATTAGTGCTTGCTTCCAGCTTTGAGGTATTGTAATGAATGAAAGACCATAGAAAATTTGATGTCAAGACTAGAGGCTTTCAAGTAAACATAAAACAAAGAGGAACCAATGAACAACAAGAAGGCAAGAAGCTAAGAAGTTGAGAATACAAAAGCCACATAGAGTAGAGGTTCCCATAATTGATAACTTACGGGATTTTGTGCCGAATATGGGGAAGTATAAGATGATGCAAAATTTTCTCATGTAGGAAGATAGAAATCGTGAGGACTTAGCTTTTCTCGATTATTTTCTTCCTATAGTTAAATTTACTGTGAATTTTTGAAGCCAAAAGTTGGCCCGAACATATAACCAATGTCTAGAGTTTGCCACAAACGCTCGTCTTAACTGATCATCCCTCCTCACTTTAGCTCTCAAGACATGGACATGTGTCATGGCACCACTTGTTCCAACCTTATCGAAATTGAGTCCCAACATGATTGCTTTCATGGCATCCTACAGATTCCCGATGGGGTCATGGTCAGGAATAGGTGGTTTGAATATGGTGCGAAAAGATTCAAGACATTGATTTGGAAGATTCATTCAGTTGCTAGAGGTAAAGGTCCAATATCCATGAAATTGGGATGTGCCTCATGTCAAGTCAATTTAGAAGAATCATGAACTAATTTAGAAGGTTCATGAAATTGGTAAAATCCTTTGGTAACATTGGTTGGAAGGTTCATGAACTAAATTAGCTTGGAAACTTCATGAAATTATGATTGCACTTCTATAAAGTCATCTTACCAAAGGAGTAATATAGCTCACCCCCTTGGTAAATATTTAAGGAAAGAAAACCTACAAACAAACATGTCACCAACACCACATGTTTTGGCGTTGTGTGGGTTTTGAGACACAAAATGAAAGCTTCCCCAATTGTCACAAAAAGCTTTGAATTTTCTAGCTAGTGTATCTCCCCACACCCACCACTTCCTCCTCTCTTCTCATTTTCTACATTTCTCACTTATTGAATTGAACTAAAGCCTCCCCAGTCCCACCTTGCTCACCATCACAAGCATGTTTTGGCACAAATTATCATCCTCACAACCATGTTCAAAATGTGCACATAAAACCATACCAAAAAAAAAAACACAAATCGCAAAACAAAAATCAAGTAATGCAATTGCTTGCTTCTAACACCCCTCCACACACACTCTACACTCTACTGCATAGCAATGCATAGTAAAGAAAAAGGCCTAATGTCCTTTGACTTTGTACAGGCTCCACCACCAAATAGTAATAAAAGCCCCGCAATTCCGCCAACCACCGTCCTCCACCCCTACCCTTGAGTAGCAAAGTTGTTGCCTTCCTTAACGTCGACTTCCAAAGATCGCCAACTATCAGCCTTACAACTATTGACCCCCTCCCCCCAACCAACCACCACATTGTTCTTTCTATTAACTCCACATTCACTGGTCTGGCTAATCAACGGAGAGACAAACTACTTATATTACTATAGAATGCTAGATTGACCAAACACATAATTTGGAATGTAATCCTACCCATAATATTGGTCCTACCACTTTGTAATTAGTTGTGGGGGTTGAGGGTAAGGGGGTAGGAGGGTAGGGGGGGCAAGGGGCAAACTCCCCTTAGGTATTGTGGATAACCCTTATTGTGGTCTCAAGCTCTGGGATACTACCGATTGGAGGTCTTTTTTGAGAAGATAATAAGTTTTTAGAGGAGCATGCAAGGTTTGCTTTACAATGATGTTTTTGAAAAGTGGATTTGGGTTTACCATCCTATCTTTGGTTCTCTATTGAGCTCATGGCCAACATCCCAATCGGTGAACAAATTTTCCAACGGAATTGCTATCTTCATGAAAACTACTGACTTTCAATCCTCAAATTGAGTTTATCTTGAAGAATTAGTTGTTGAGAATATTTTTCTCTGTTCATGCAATATATTGAAATATTATAAAAAGTTGAAACTATCTTTATATTAATTTTCAAAGTAACAAAATAAATTATTCATACAAAATGCAAATTTCACCATAATTTTATTTCAAATTTGGTATGTATATCACCAAGTTGATAATGTATACATGATAATTAAGTTAGAAACAAAACATCATCTTAGATCAACCAAATGGCAAGTTTTCAATTTCATTAGAAAATGTTGTTCACACTCTATACAAACAATCATATCTCTCATGCATCTTAAAACATATCATAAGTCTTCAAAAGATTGACACGTATACAATGTATCCATGCAATCTAATATCATCTTCAATTTATGAAGATTTTCTTAAGTTTTGCTTTTGAAATGCTCACACAAAGCTCATGACCTTATAGTGAGAGCATCACCACCCATCCTACAAAATGCAGGGTGGATCATCCTCACAATAAGTTCAAGTCACTCGGTTTGCAAGCCGGGTGACCCACCCATGACTTGTATATAAGGTGATAAAACAAGGAAGAAACAAAAGCAAGATGAATCTCATTGGCACCTTGGAAATCGGAGAGGAATATGGAGTTTGTCCTTTGTTGTTTAGGGGGCTCCTTTTTTGTTTTGGGGGCGGAGCTCCGACCCCCAAAATGACCCCAATTTGCAAGCCAACCTCAACTTCCAAGCCGGCCCTACCAACAAATCATCCATTTTGCAGGATGGGTGGGGCACTTTTGCAAGCCGCCTCTCACAATATAAGTTGAGGTCATCCGTTTTTGAGGATGGGTGGTGATGCTCTGAAGGTCCAATTATACGGGTGTGTTCTCCCAACTTTATGTAAACAACTTTGTTTCATAGCAAACTTCCAAATCTCACTTTATACCTAAACTCTAAAACACACAACACCTTGGCGACAATATGGGTTAATGCCAATTCACATGGGGTCCCAAGTCCTAAGTCCCAAGTCACATGACATCAATCCATGTAATCTCAACCGTTGAGAGCATGGAAGTTGGGACTTCCCAATTCACACAAGGTCCCAAGTCCTAAGTCCCAACTATGACATGGATGCCTACATGGCAACACTTTTTGGAGGTGAGGCTTGAGACTTGTGTTGCAACTTGGGTTGAGCAAAAATCTAGACCCAACTCTCAACCCAAGTCCCACAAATATTTTTGCATAAAATAATCAAGATCCGACTTTAATGATATTGAACCACATTTTTGTGATTGCTTGAGGCTCACAAGTTAGGACTTTGCCTCCATGTTGGGACTTGCTAACATGAGTGAGACTTGTAACTTGGGACTTATGTGAACCAACCCTTAAAATCCTCTCTATTAGACATTGAATGGACTCTCTAGTTTTACAATATACCAACCTCATTGGAACTTGTCTCAAATAAGTGCATGTAAGGGCCACTTCACACATGAGCCAAGAGCCGTGGCCTTGTAATGGCGAGGACCCTTGACTCTCATCCAAAGGCCATACCATGGGTGTTGGGAAAGTTGTTTTATGTAGTCACGGGCCCTCAAGCATAGTGTGAAGTGAGAATGGATCATGTTGCGGGGTCATTGCATATTTTGTTTGCGGAAAAAGAGGGGAAGAATTGGTTCGATATAATATGTCTCAAACTCTAACAATTTGAGAGAATTACTTGTTGGTGTTTGTCTATATTAAAATCTATCGTGAAATATGTTCTAGAATATGCCCTGCAATCTGTCATGAAATATGTCAGGCTAGGGATTATAATATTAAAATAAGGAAGAAGAAGAAGAAGAAGAAGAAGAAGAAGAAAACATGATCTCCCAAATTTTGCATCAGGCCCACCTCTTGGAGGTGGGCATGACGAAAATTCCGGGAGACCATGAAACCATATCCATAGTCTGCCATGTAGGACTCCATATAGACTTTTCATTCATGAAATCTTCTTTGGGCCTTTAAGCCTTCACCTTTGTGTGTGAAGCGATCTTGGACGGTCTTCGCCCTTTCGACCAATGAGAGCTCATAGATTGCAATGGTCACGGGCCTTCCATCTTGTGTGTGAAGTGGTCCTAAGATTCTTGGCGCTTTCTAATCGAGTTTCAAAATATTCATCTGAATGAGCGACTAACACCCTTTTTTTTTTTTGCAAAAGCTGAGCTTTGAATACAACTTGCCAATTATAATCACTTCACGTACCTCATTTATGAGCACTTTGCTATGAGCCACGAACTAGGTTTACAATGAATGGGGAGATCAGACTGCTAGTTACAGAGGAATCGGTTGAGTTTGACAAATAACCGGATGAAGTTCAAGTCTTCGGAATCGTTTTAGAGAACTCTATGGAATACACCTCAAATGAATAGGTAAAGAAAAACCGAAATATCACAACATGTAACCAACCGGTTGGACTTGGAAACACCATGATTTTGACTGATTATGCCCCAAAATCTCCCGGGACACTGACTGGGTGACCGGATGAATTCAGTATTGACATTGCATGGATTCCATTAGTCTATGTCACAACTTTTTTTAATTAATCAAAGTTGTAGAGCATCACTCATTTGGTTGACAATTGCCACTCTCACCAATTATCATTTCAGTCTCAGGGCCACTTCACACACGAGCCAAGAGCCATGACCATGAGATTGTGAGAGCCCAAAAGAAAGTGTCCAAAGGCCGTCCCAAGACACCTCCAAATTCATGTAGTGTGGTCACGGACTCTCAAGTGTAGTGTGAAGTCATATGTGACCGGCCCCTCAGCCAAATGCTACTTCAATGAATTTCTATTCATGTGGGCCCTCACACATGATAAAATAAAATAAACCAACGATTGTGAGCGTTCGGAGTGCCATGGTCTCCCAGTTTTGTGTTAGGCCTACCTTCAAGAGGTGGTTTTTGAAAATAGTCCAAATGACCATGAAACATGATCCATTGGATGCCATGTAGGTATCCATGTGGACTTTACATCCATCTTGCATTCACATACTCCGTTGGTCCCCCAAGCGTTAGTGTGAAGAGAAACATGGACCGGCTCCGCCTTTTCCACCAATGGGAGTGCTTGAAGTGCAATGGTCACGGGCTCGCAGTCTCGTGTGTGAAGTGGCCCTAATTCCAAAGTTATTGGAGGTCAAATTTGAAGATTCTATTTCTTTTTAAGAGATCACATAAGCTCTCTCAATCACGCTGACGACTGAACAGAGAATGATTTATGTATTGTAAGCACAAAGTCCAATCTTATCACAGTGTTTTAAATCTAATCCATCTTATTGGTCAAGTACATGATTTTGAATTCAAGGAGTTTACATTAGGGTCTAGCTCCATGGTATAAATGCATAAAGTGGAGGTAAAGTACAAATGGAGTGGGTATGTGTCTAATTAGATGATTGACCTTAAACAACACCTATATTTGAGTGGTGTATGGTCGGATGTGAGTCTAAAAGCAAACACTGAAAAGACATGTGTTAAAAAGAGATTGGATTACATGTTCAACATTTGTCAATCATTGTGTACGGTAAAATCAAGGGGAGCTATAGGATCGTTTAATAACTCAAAGAATCTTCACTTGACAATGAATAGGATATGCGTACAACCTCCAAAAATAATGAGGAAAGTCGTTACGGGCATGGTTTGGATTTGCTAATCATCTTACACTAACCACATGTTTCAAATCCTAGAAGAAAGTGGGTGCATAGAGAACATTGTTAGTGTAAGACCCGCTTACCTTAATGTGCCATCACTTTCCCGCCAAACTCTGCATTTCCCGCTCACCAAAATACTCTTCCTAGTTTGAGCAACCAATCTTCGGTTTGAAAGTATAGGTGTTTTGGGCTTTGATTTTTTCAATGCACCTTATTATTGTCGCGCACACTCCATGAGGAGTGCCCGCAACACCATGGGCACAAGGGGGACCCCCAGAGTGACATCCGGGACTTGTGGCGCCATAGGTGGAGGGCCCAAGTAATCCTAGTGTGGCTGAGGGCAACGGGCATTGAGAACGCCTCCCACCTACAGAGACTAAGAGTCACGAGGATAAGGCCATGAGCATTGGGTAGCTTATGGCGGCCGGATTCTAGAATCCTAAAGAACTCCCCAATCAGAGGTGTGAGCTAGGAGATATGACAATTTGTTTGGGGCGCTGCATGGGGACAACGCCCAACACTCCAAGGGGCGCTGTGGTGGGACAACAGTGAACAGGGAGTGGCGCGCAAGACTGCCGAAGTTATAACAACCATAACTTCCTCAATACTTGCTCGAATGGGGCAAGTGAGGAGTCTATCAACATTTACGCAAAGAGTAGATGTCCATGGACTGGTCGCTTGATAGAATTGGATGTTAGAAGACAAAGTTATGGAGGTTTGAAGATGTTGGGGGACTCTAGCCCCAGCGGCTAAGGGAAAATGTCTACCTGGTCCCAACTCTTAGGAGAGAGAGACAAAATGTTATTTGATGGTGGGATAGGGCCTTGCCCAAAGTCCTAGAGGCTTATATGGGGAGGCGGCGTTGTCGACCAACCTCACCCGCTGCAAACAACACAATCTCCATGAGCATTGGCCCAACATGGGGGCATAGTTGCCAAGTCGCTTCGGGTTGTTGTAGTGTTACTCCGGCAACACAATGATCAACTTAAGATAGGACTTAATGAATAAAAGTTTGCACCTAACCATTGGCTACCTACTAAGGGGAGAGCCCCGAATGCATGTGTAGGAGGGTTTGGTCACCAAGCTATGAGCTTGGAGGTCCAAGATTTGGGGAGCTAACCATGCTTGTGTGTGGAATGTGGAGGGTTAGCACTCGTGACACCTGCTAGAGTTGAGAAACGGTGAAGATAAGTCAAGGGGAGCTAGCAAGGGTTGTGACAATTATAGAAGCACCCATATCACAAATACTTATGTTGGTGTAAATTAATGTTGGTATGGTATATAGGGGAATGACGGATATATCAACGGGTATGTGAAGTGGTATTAAGACCAAACCCAAGGGTAGGTTTGTGGACACAACAAGTTATCCCCAAGATAAGTTGCACGTGGCAAAGGTTGGAGGTGGGTCTAATACACCAAGGGTTTGGATGTCACACCATTTTCCAATATGAATGTTGTCTTGTTGGCATTTCAATCCCAATATCACTCCTTTCTTTTATCCGATTTGTTCAGTTATTGTGGAGCAAAAGACAAACCAAACCAGTGTTGACATTGGCACAGTAAGTGGACTTTCCAACTGTGCTATAGACACCCTTGAAATATTGGGAATATCCTATTATCGATGCGCATACCCTTTGTGTCATTTGGTTTGTTTATTTTTTTCCATCAGACCATTGCCTATGGAAGAAATTCTAAAGATGCCATACCATGTTCTCTCTTAAAAGGAGGTAGCAACACTAGTGCAAAACATCCAGTTATAATGTTGGCATGAATCTGTGAGTTTCTTCCCGTCATTACTTGGGCCAGGTTGAGTCAACAACAAAGCAATTCAAGATGAGTCAACAGTGCTTAGGTCCAACAAAACGTGTCAAATAAAATTACGGTTATTTCCGTGTGAACACCTGGAACATATAAGTGATAAGATTGGGTGGCAAGCAAGCTATGGCTCTTGGGAAACATGCTTCACGACTCTGCAGCAGTTACTGTTGAACTACAGAAGACGCTGACTCAACATCATTACCATTCAAGATGATATTTCACGTCACCACAAAAAACATGCCATGTTCTGCATACTACCTGTTCACAGCAAAACTTGTGAAACAATGCAATCAATCAGCAACAAAAATCACTTGCAAGAAAGATTACTTGAACGTATTGCATGAGGGCAAGGAAGATCCAAGGATTGTGAAAGGCAGGAAGGGAGATAGAGGAGTGAGGAGGAAAGGGAGGGAGGGAGGGAAGGGGAGGGGAAAAGGTACATTTTACTTTGAATTTGTATTTTTCCAATGCGGGAAAATACAGGATGGCGAATTTAATTGCAATTCTTGGATTCAAGACAGTGGGGAAAAAGGTGATGAGCAACTTTCATAATGAGGAGGGCCATGAGAATCTGGTCTTCATGCAAGAGTTTGAATATCACAGATCATATGCTACACCTCACAGCAAGAAAGATAGGAGCTCGTCAACATGCGTTGCCCACAAGGACATGATACAGCAGGAAGTTGTATTTACACCTTGAAAGAGTATAATGAGGGGATGAATCAACCCCAAAAGTTCCAACTCTTGCGACTCTTCCATCAGTTAGGAACAGCCACAAGGATTGAAGAAAGCACCCACAAACAACAGAGCGACGAGATCAATTGTGTGAAGGGGAGAGGATGAGTGGGGGAAAAAAAGAAAAAAGAAAAAGAAAAAAACTAGACTAACCATCCTCATCTTCACAATCATAATCGTCCTCATCGGGATGCACAGAAGAGCCAAGCAGGCTCCCATGTAATTGCAATGTGCCCCCTAAGACATTCCCACTATCTACACCCAACTCCATGGCTGGTTCTAAAGCATCTTCAGATTCTTGCTCTTCTTCCTCCTTAGCAGAAGCCTCATCAGTAGCGGCAGCTATTTCACCATTCTCATCTAGATCCATATTTAAATCAAAAGCTAGAACTTTTGGCGGTTGATTTGCAGGACCAGATGAGGTGGGAGTGGTGTCCCCACTGACAGCCTCCTCTGTTTTAACCTTACGAACTATGGGGTCTAGAATTACATCTGTTTGTTCAAAAGAGTGTGAATATGTATCCATTTCTGCATCATCAGACAATTCAGCTTTTTCTGCCCCATTGCGTGTGCTTGACGTTCCATTTGAGCCTCGCCCTCTTCCCCGTCCTCGACCTCTGCCACGGCCTCTGCCTCGTCCTGGTGCCGGCAGTATCTCCTGCTTTACACGCTTCACTTCTTCTTTTTCCTCCTCACTGTCATCTCCATCTGATTGTTTTCTGCACACATGAAATGCAACCAGATGTTACAATAATGTTTTCAAACAGATGTCACCGACTCAAATCAATATTGTGATCAATGCATGTATAATTTTATGAAAATGTGAGTGAGACAAAAACTGTGTTGAAAGAGCAAGAAGAACCAACCTCCTTCGTCCACTGCCATTTCTCTCCTCTCCACAGTTGGGCTCCAGTGCGCCAATATCAGGTACTTTGGACACAATTTCTTGGAGAAAATCAAATACACTGTTTGTCTGTACACATTGCTTCCTGAACAGAATTCACATGAAAAAACTGTAAGAACCAGGACATCAAGAATTGTAATAGAAAAAATTCAGAAAGAAGCAGAAGCTTCTTAGTGTTGACCAACTTCTTCAAACAATAACATCTCTGAATATATATAGATATAGTGGAGACATCTCTAATACCAGAAGCAGACTAAGCTTCTTTTCATCATATCATGGGGCTATCATCAAGCAATGATGAGGAGAGTGACTGTCTACTTGCAACTTCCCATTCTACTTACAAGTGCAGGGAGCTCATGGTTTTTGCACCCCTTCGCAAAGTAATCTCATATGTTTTGTCACACAGATTTTGAAGGAAAAGCTCCAGTGCTTTGGCTGCAAAAGACAAAACAAAAAAAATACATGAGTGATTTATTGAATCATTTGTTGGACTAATTTGAGAGCCTACTAAATTTTGCAGCAGTCTAAGTACAACCTCTAGCAACAGAAGAACTTTGAGTGCAGTCTTGACCTTATGACATGTCAGTCACAAAGTCTTGGACCACCAAAATAAGGCTGGAAACATCATGTACAGCAGTGACAACCTGCCACCACTACCCACTGACTTCCATCAGCTCCTCGCAGTTAGTACGCAGCAGAGAAGACCACGGAATCAGAATTACGGGCACACTGATCTGCAAAGACTAACGCAAAGGATATAAAAGTTTTGGCCATAGTATCCACTCACGGGTGAGTCAAGAAGACAGGAGAGAGATAGAAATGAGACATCCAGAGACGTACAGATTAAAACTGGTGTAGCCATGGCAATTTTGCCCACTTCTTCATCAGCTTGCATTATCTTCTTTATTCGTGCCTGTGATAACATCCAAAAACCAGGTCAGATAACTAACCGCAAATAGACTTTGTGAAAGTAGTAGGGAATATTTTTCATCTCCATACTCGCAAAAAAGCACCGAGATATAGTTATGGGAACCAAATGAAACAAGAGATGATTTTCCTTCGCGTTTGAAGGACTGTGCGACTTTAGGGCCTGCAGTTTCTTCTAAAGACGAAATACACGCACGAAGAGCTTGGAGAACTGAAGAAACCCAACAAGTTAATGAAAACGGTATTTTTACCACTAAAACACCGCTCCCGCTTCAGAGCCTCACAGAGATGTCCGCGAAGCACTAAAGCATCAACAAGTTTGGGATGTCAAATATGGAGGGGGGGAAAATTAACAATAAAAACGACGACAATGAAGAATGGATAAAGTGTTGTTTTATCTTTGACGAGGGAGGGGGTTCTATGCCATAGCGAGAATTATTTTTGCCAAATGCTCTTCATGCATGACCGTATCTCTCCCACTACTACTCCTCAGATGAAAGAAGGTTATCACCACCACGTCCATGTGAAACTACAATACACTCGTTAAATATCTCCTTTGTTTCTCGTTCCTCGGAAAGAGCTGTAACTGCAGGTCCATAGCCAAACCCATCTCTGGCACCTTGAACTCCAGATTAACAGCCATATTGGCACTAAGTTCAAAATTGTCTTCCGACGCTCTCGTGCTCCTGCTTATAATATTTCACTAAGTCCACCCTCGAAAATATATTTTCACTTACACTGCCACTTTGGAAGTCTCTCAGCTATCTGTGCACAATGTAATAATAACATCTCTTTAACCAACTCTGGCGCGGCTCTCTTATTTTATACAGCTCGCGCTATATTTTCTATTGAGAAAATTTTACTTATTTTCACTAGAAAATGCACTGCAGAAGGCCATCAACAGTGGTCGACATGCATTGATAAAGCAACATCCAAACCCTGAGAGCTCTGATGTGCGAGCAAAATTTCTGTTTTTATGCTCCTCTCCGGTATTTCATTTCTCACCACTTGCTTAAATATCGGTCTCGTGCTGCCGGAAGCTGGTTATGATACTGCGCTCAAAGAAATGAATAAAAAGCGAGGTCCAGTTACCCTTAGCTAGGGTTCGAAAACTTACAGCCGGGAAGCGAGTATCCAGCTTCTTCTTCATCTTCGCCAGTTAGTGCTTCGGCTTCCTCCACGATGATGAAATTACCTCCCCCTCGCGACCTCAAATTTATAATAAGAAAACGCTCATGCATGTCTTCGCCATAGCTGCTAAGACTAAAGAGAAACGTCTGCGCTCTTATAAGGTAAACTCCGCTCCCACACTTTACTTTTATTTTCAGAGTCCTCTTACATCCGAGCCTCGAACACCAAATGGACGCGGCCAAAAATTCCTCACGGCCGAAGCTTATCTATGAATTCCACTGACGTTCTTAATACAAACAGACAGCCATAGCCATCAGTTCACACCACTCCTAGCCTTTATATATTCGCTTGAACCTTCACAAGGGACGTCGTAAACGGCCACTCCGAAGCGATATAACTAGGTTTCGAACCCCGAGAACAACGGCCGCGCAACCGTCTTAAAACCGTCCTCCCATGCTACGAAGCCAACCACAACCCTGACGAACGAAAGACGCTCCCCAACCCTGTCACCTTCAGGTTTGCGCATAGACCATAAGCGACACCAAACTACGCCTTTTAAAAACCTCCTGGAACTCGTCCGAAACGGAAGAAATCCACCACCGAGAGCTCCTTCGAACTCCACAAGCGGACCGCCAAAACCGGCCACAAAGTGCGAGCACGGGATATGCACCACGGCAGGCCGAACTACTTAACTAACTAACTAACTAAAACTTCAAATGCCGTCGCGCCAGCATATCCCTCTTTCCAGCCCCTCGTTACGAAGCTCTCCGCGCGCTGTGATAAGTGCGCAACAATGCCACCAAACCCTTCCCCCACACGGTGACCGGACCTCAGACCTGGACAAAACCGATGCGAAAACGGGGGAATACTGCGCCAAAAAATGCAGGCAGCGGGTCGTTGGAGAGGTGGCGACACGGCGGGCGCGATGGAGATTGCGGTGAGGCCAGAAGTGGAGCTCCGAGTGCGTTGAGAGGCTCCGAAGCGGGCTACAAAAGGCTGTGGCGAAGCGCCCTTGGGCCGGAGGAGGGACGATGCCGCTGCCGTGAAGAAAGGCCGCGCCACGTCGGTGACCTCCTGTAGCCGGTTCGCAGACGATCTCCCGGTCGTTCCCATTATTTTCGCATCATTATAATACCTCCTCGGTACACCATACCTTGGAGGAAGTGGTTGCGATGGATGACGTCCGCCGTCCCATCCATCACATCCATCACTTCCCATATTCTCATTCGTTCGTCGTCCACCATTCAACCCCCCCCCCCATCACCCAAACCAAACTACTAAGGGTGGGTTCACACTAGGGTCCAAGGCCAAACCAACCCAAATAGCGAGTCGTCTTATTGGCCGAGAACAAAAACAATTGGACCCAAGGAGTTTGTACTAGTGTCCAAGCAAATGGAAAATCGAAGTGGCTTTTATGTGGTATCATTTTCTTGCAAAATCTCATCAGTCTCCACTTAAGAAAACAACGCTCGCGGTTCAAGAAACGAGTCTTCAAGCTTCGGTCCGATCTAAAGTCTAGAAATTAAGTTTGTGAATGGGTGTTTTCGATCCCAGTTTTCAAGGGACCAACCCACTATAACCCCTCTAGGTTGTTTGTCGTTGTGACCAAGACGGGTTAATTCTGTTCCCATCACTATGTCGTTTCGCACTTTGAGTGCTGAAAGATACAAAAATCAAATTGCATGAGGATATGTAAGATTCTGAGCAATGGGAAGATGACAAGTGACCAAGAAGAAAAAGGAAAAAGACCAATTTCATCATCTCAATGTCAAACTTGATCGATCAACAACAATGATATATTTGTTGCCATTTGGTGAGCATGACATGATGAATGTATTCGCCCACATCAAGTGAAGTACATGTCACTTTATCATTAATTTCAAATACGTTTTGATTGACCATCACCTTTATTAACTAAACTACGAATGAACGAATGAATTGATGAACGAGACTTTCAACCTTTCGATGCCGACTAACCTTGATGCTCACATGTCAAAATTATCGACTCGAAGACTACATACACAAAGCCACGCTCCTTTGAACCTCCGTCACCGACTTACCTTGAGTACTACTAATAGGTAACTTGCCTTAGGGTAAATAAGGACACCCCACAACTTTGTGGTTGCCTACAAACGGTCCTAAACACGCTATAGTCAATCATTCATATGTTAAACAACACCATGAATGAGTGACAAAATCCTCAACCTTTTGATGCCAACTAACCTCGATGTAAGTAACTTCACATTAATTATTCGTTCAAGCCGTCATCACGATTCACTCGCTTTTGACCCAAGCATGAGAGACAAAACACACACACACACACATATATACAAAGCCCCACTCCATCATCATCATCAACTTCCTTGTGTTGACCTCAAGGGTTAAAAGAACTACTTTGTAGTCCTCAAAGGTAAAACCCACCCTTAAACTTACACGTTTTGGTTGATTTATGAAGGTTTATTTGAATGTGTCTCGGAATGGATGAGAGAAATCTCAACTTTCAATATCGGTGGTTGCGTTTTTAATCAAAGCTATTGACTTGATTCTCTTTCAAGGGAGGTGTGTTGAGAGACGGCGTATACGAAGCCACACCCCTTTGAACCTTATGTATATATATATATATATATACATATATATAGGTGATCTACTTCCCTTTCGATCCTTCCTTCCTTCCTTCTCACGTAGTGTTGACTCTAAGAGCCAAAAGTTTTGTAGGCCTAATAACTCACCTTCGGAGCGAGGGAGGCAACGACACCCACGATTGGCCACACCCTAAGGGTCAACCCCTTTTAACTCACCTTAACACGAGGCACAACTCCTTGCCTAGCTAGCTAGTATGTGTGTCGAAACGTAGGGGTAGCTTCCGAGTTTTAGGGAGCATCTACACGAGACAATGCTCAAACTTGTTAGCACCTTTAAAAGTGTATGAATATACTACTTGTATGTATGTATGTGTATACATATGAATGTATGTATGTGTTTCTATGTTATTAGTTTTTCCACCACTCCTATGATCCACATAAGTGCATTTTAATAGTGTATTTTAGTACCATGCTACAATATATATATATATATACACACCTTTTGAGGTGGGTCCGGAACACAAAGGGTGAATTTTGAGTTGAAAGTCTGACAAGCCCTACTTACTAGAGGTTCTATTGGGATGCGATTGGTTGTAAGTAATTGACTTTTTGGCAAGTGAATCGACTCCTCGTGACCATTTGAAGAAAATTAGGTCTATGGGCCGGTTCACACGATGTCCCAAGTCCCGAGTCCCAAGTCCCACTCAAGTTATCAAGTTCCAATATGGAGGCAAAGTCCCAGCTTGTGAGCCTCAAGTAAATCATTAAAACATGGTTAAAGGTTGTTAAAGTCGGATTTTGATTGTTTTATGTGCAAAAATATTTGCAGGGCTTGGGTCTAGTTTTTTACTTGACCCAACTCGTAACACAAGTCCCAAGCCTCGGTTCCCAAAAGTGTTGCCATGTAGGCATCCATGTTATAGTTGGGACTTAGGACTTGGGACCCTGTGTGAAGTGGTGTGTCCCAACTTCCAGGCTCTCAACAGTTAAGATTGCATGGATTGACCTCACATGACTTTGGGACTTGGGACTTGGGACTTGGGACTTGGGACCCCGTGTGGAACATGTCCTATGTATTAATCAAAGGCCGTTTTATGCACGTGAAGGCAAAGGGCCGAGAGAAAGGGTGATTATGGGGATCCTTGTGGTCATGGTTGGTGGTCCAAAGACCGTGACTGAGAGAAATCCATATCATTTTCTAACACCCTTGGTCATGGGACATAGTCTAAAGTGGACTTAGATTGAGACTTTAATCGAGACTAATTACTTAATATTGTGTGTTAAAGAAATATTGGGGAAAACGAGTTTTTTTAATGTACATTCAAACAACTGGATAACAACAATGTCGTGTTTTATGCTAAACTAATCGTAAATTATCCGCATATTCATAATTCTAACCGGATTTTATTATGAGGACTCGATTAAGCCAACAATTTTGCCTTAGCGGTCAACTTAGACAACTTAGACAACCTAACATATTCATTGTAAGCATTTAAGAATTAAACCTTATGCACGTGTATTTGACTTATTATTCTTGTTGCAAAGGTTTCATTTTCATTTTTATTTATTCCTTGGAGTCTATGGATGATTCCTCAAGGAGGCCAAGAATGCTTTGTCATAATTTGCTTCCAATTCAATTTAAAAGTGAGTTAAACTTATGAGGTCAAAGGCCTACCCTTTTGTGAGAGAGAATGAGAGACCTACATGTGGGTTTACATTAGGGTTCAAGGTCAATGAAACTCCATAAACGAGGGATCATGTGGGTTGAAAGCAAAATTTTGGACCCAAGACGTTTACACTAAAGTCCAAGTCTAAGATAAGAAGCTATGAAGTTGCACTAATGCGGTATCAATTTTCCGCATTTTATTGTTAGTCCCCATTCAAAGAAACTGCTCCACCCAAGTTAAAGAAACCACATTTCAAACTTGAATCCAACCTTGAGTCCAAAACTAAAGTTCATTCAAAGGTGTTTTGAACCCAAAGTTCCTTGGACCCATACCCTAATGTAAACCTATCATAATAAAATGCAGTTAAACTTACTCTTAAATTAGCCCATCCTACACTAAATATTGTATTTAGTGCCACCAGTTCTATTTGTCTTGCTTAATACAAATTGCAAACCGCCCATGTGGCATGATCAACACTAAATGTAAACATAACAGTATTTGTCATTCCTTGTAGCAAAAAAAAAATGGGCATTACAAATTTACAACATTGCAATTACTGTCACTTACTAAGTGAACTTTCATACAAATCTCAATCATCCATGACAATACTTCATTGCAAAATATACAAAAAATGGATGAGCTAAAAGTAAGTTGAGATAACAATACTTGTAAACTTATTGATAAGAAATGTCATTAGGAAGTTATCACAATGCCATAGAACACCATATGGCACTAAATACAATATTTAGTGTAGTAACAAAGTGACATTGTTACACATGTGACACTAAATACCACAAATAATGTAGTGTAAACTGATGGGTAACGCTATTCTCCAAGCCTATTGAACAATACATGTGACTCGAAGAATGTACTATGAATGTTTGTCTAGCTCTTACTATTAACAACCAAACGCCTTCTTCTTGATCCTCGATATTTATAACCATGATTAGTGTAGAAACTTGATAACAAGCCAACATTGGAAATCACCAATATTTGACTAGGAATAAGTGATTGCATGGTATCATTAATCAATGGCATCAAAGAACCTACCGGTGGGCATCCCAATTGTTTTTATTTATTTGTTTGTTTATTTTTAGACAGAAGGCCGACATGCCAACGCCAAAGCACAGGAGGCATTTGACCACCTGGCAAGTTTTCCGTCAAGTAGAGAGGAGATTTCACCGCCGGGATTCGAACCGCCAACCTCTTCCTTGAGATTTGGGTATCTCTCCATCATCATCCGGTAGTTTAAGGTCATCTCGGACCATGGGCATCCCAATTGTAATGCTAGTCAAATATTGATATCTTGATTAGGTGTATGTCATGTGACAGAGACACTCGATTCATTATTTGGGTCGATACCAGTCTGAACCGTATTGGTATTGGGGCAACTTTCCCTAGGTATCAAGGTTCTTGCATGACTTATTGACCCCAAATGATATTAAAAAACAACAATGCCATCAAATAACCAAACCATATGGATATCAAAGAATTGGTGTTGAAACTCTCAATACGAATGCCCGAATGGTATTGAAAACAAGAATACCGTCACATACCCATACTCTACTTGGATCGAAAAATGTGAAAACATCATTATAGATAAAAGCAAATGGTATTAAGAAGACGACATGAGTCCAACACTACACTAGGTATTGTATAAGTGTCATTTGGTATTATTATGTCATTGTGGTAACTTCTCAAATGGTACTTCTTAAGAATAAGTATACAAGTAGTTGTCATACCAACTTACTTTTAGTTCAACCACTACCCTATTGTTCATCCGCTAATTTTGGTTCATCCTAACTTTTTGTAATGAAACTATTGTCATGCATGATTGAAATTGGGATGAAAATCGGTTAGTAAGTACAATAATTGCAACATTGGAAAAATGTATAATGCCCAAGTCAAGGAATGACAAATAATGCTAGGTTTACATTAAGTGGTGGTGACACTCCACGGGCGGTTTGCAATCGGTATTGAGCAAGACAAATAGGAATGGTGACACTAAATACAAAATTTAGTGTAGTACTTACCGGTATTGATGTGGTGTATAGGTGAATTGCATGGTTGTCAACAATCAACATCAATAATGGTATCAAAGACCCTACCCGTGACTATCAACATTGTAACACCAGTCATATATTGAGATGTGATGGGTTTGTCAAGATGAGAGAATGTTTGTATACACAAGTATTATTTGGATCAATACCATTCTAGCCCATATCGATACTACAACTATTATACCATATAGGTATCAATGTTTTGGATAAAAAAATATCCAAAACACAAACACCGTCAAATACTCATACCCCACTAACATTAAAATTACAAAAATAAAATAAAATAAATACATGTACATGAATGGTAGCCAAAAAGAACGATACCGATCCAACAATAACAGACACCCACTTCAATCAACAATATATGAACCGTGTGGCGGGACCATGGGGTCCCACACGACCTTGTCTCTTGCGCAAAGGTTGTAGCAACGTCAACATAAGTCTGATTCAGTCGAGGAAGGCGGCAAGCAACTACACTCGCCAAGAGTTACACATGCAATATATGAACCAAGGAGTGATAATTTGAATGGACAACACGAGACTGCCGATGGACTTGCTCTTCCGATCCTCATACGCACGATATCTTGTCAAATCTTGCAGGTGCGTAATAAACCACCCCAAAAACAAATAATTACGTTTTGAGATGGAGTTTGTGCAGGACACCCGGTCCTGCCACATGGTTCATATAAGAGAAAGAGAGAATATATACCTCTCATCTGCCCAACATAGAAACTTGACAACCTTGTACAGTCCATCCTCTATAAATGTTACACCTATAAGTGTTAACCCTCTCTAAATGTTAACTTTTTTCTACTCCCCACATATTGCACACTATAAATGTTAAACGTGTTAATTGTTAACAAAATGATACTCCCTTCTTTGTAAATTTGACTCCATAAATGTTAATGAATGAAATACAACCATAATATGGAACCATTGATTCATACTTCACCCGTGATTTGTAAACTTGATATTGAATAAAGTTTTGATTGGGTTTGCAATTTTATGAATGGTATTCTCTCACAAGGACTCTTCACAATTGCTTATATTTATAAATGTTAAGATTTGTATATTGCTCAAAAAAGTAATTTTATAATTGTTAACTGTTAACACCTCTATAAATATTAACTTTGATCCACTCCCGAGGGTTAACATTTATAGAGGGTAGACTGTAGATTGTTCCATCTCGAATGACTTCAAGCAAAAGACTAATTTGGGATCTTCAAACAAATTTTGATGTAAGCCCAAACAATGTCAAAAAAAACTCTACTTTTGGGGTGTATACTATTGAAAGACTTTTTTAATTTTACATTGAATGAATGACAGGTACGTTGTATACGGTAACTCCCTCTCTCTCTTTATATATACAAGTATGGGGTCCGATGGGGAAGCCTGAGTGGGATTAGGACCTTGGCCCGGGTTTAAAAGTCACCAATCATTTTGTAAAGTCCTCCACCCTGACAGTTCAAGGACGTTGAATAGCAAAGGAAAATCGATGTATAGGGCAGGCTCAGAATGTTGAAGTTCTAGGGTACGGCAAATTCTGTGACCGGCATATACTTATCCTCAAATGGATTGGATGAAAAAAGGGGGAGCGGAACTTGGCTCCAACCCCCGACAAGGCTCGTGGAGAAGCCTACATTGGATGAATGTCATCCACCCACCAAATTCGGAGAATGGTCTTACATGTGTAGTCAGAGCCGGCCGTACTACTAGCGTTTCGCATAAGGAAGTTGTGCATTGAATGGATGGATGTAGTTCTATCGTATTTAGAAAATCACGACGTGGCAACCTTTAGGAAGCAACATGTTTAGTGCCATTTAGGTATCTCAAATGTACTTGAACTAGGGCTCGAGTGGTGGCTAAACGCACTTGCAAATCCTACCATATAATTTGCCAAAAAAAAAACCCAAAAAAACAAGTATATAATTCTATCAATAATTTGAAAGTAAAAGTTTAAAACGATGGAGAAACCGGGACTAGGACAAATAAAAACACCAACACACCGTTTATGGTGTTAAGCGTCACTTGATTAATCGTGTCCCTTGTCTTATGCCACGGCATGTTCCAGGTTACACTAATGACCAACAAGATTCATCATTGTTGTAATCACGTGACACTCGTCATTTACATGTTCAATACTATCTTCATGCAACGCGCAAAAAAACTATCTGTCTAAAGCGTCCCCAATGTGATATGCTAAAGGTCACAATGTAGGTTATTGTGCACTTAAAAAAGTTCATGATCTTGACAGATAGTGTTGTGTTGACAATTTGCAGATGTGACATTACTAGACCTCTGGGTATCTAGTACATGCCCTTTGATTACTAGTAATGTAGTAGCATTGGATATTGTAAACGGAGTAGTAGAAACAAACTCTTACACTACACAATGTTGAATGTGGTGCAACAATTTCTTGAATGTTGGTAGGTTCAATTGTGTTTTCATTTTTTCTTACTGCGCTATTGGTTGGTTGGGATACTAGTCGATACCCAAGTGCACTAAGTAGTCCTATTAGTGTGGGTTACCAAGTGGAGTTACGTGTTGTTTCAACTTTTTAGCAACATTCTCAAATTTTCTCAAGTAAGTTATGTCATGTTCTTCGATGTGCGAACGAACTATTTATGTTAATTGGATTGAAAAATATGATAATTTCAATCAATTGTTATAGCATTGTGTAACTCCAAATGGTAAATTACACTAATAGGACTTGAAAGTTGATAGATTCATGAGTAGTGAGTACGTGGCGCAAGGAGGTGTCAAGTCCGAGTCACGACTAAGGGTCACTTCACACATGAGACTAAAGACCCGTGACCATTGCATTCTAAGATCTCTCAACGGTCAAAAAGGCCAAGACCGTCCAAATCCACTTCACAATAAAAGGCGAAAGTCTAAGGGTCCAAAGAAACTACCATGTATGAAAAAATACATGAATTCTTAGAACATGACAGTCTATGTAAAATGTTTCATCGTTTGCCTCCAAGAGGTAAGCTTGGTGCAAAGTTTGGCATACCATGTTAGTGGGACATCCATTGGATAACAATCAAGGGCCCTCACAAAATACACGGTCACGGCCCTTGGCTCATGTGTGAAGTGGCCCTAACTTAGAGTTATTTTAGTTGAAGCAAGTCGGTGGTGGGGGCCATGAAGGATCTCTCCCGTGTGCGTTGACACTTAATTTAAAACTCCGACTCCTAGATCCTCCTGCACACGTTGAAATTTGTGACACTTTGTCCATTTTCGTTCTTTTTATTTTATACTGGCTTTCAAAATTCCTTGTGATACCATGCTTAAGTTAAGTTATCATCCACCGAAACAAAAGGGGTGGGAGTGAGTGCAATTCCCATTGAGCGACAAGGATGGAAACCACATGAATTTCTTCATCATCAAGAGTTTTACCTTGAAGTGCATGGCACTTCCCAACTCCACATACATTTTCGATCATTGGATCCAATCAGCTCGAGAATTGACACATCTAGTTTGTAATCGTTGATCACGATAATTTTTTATTTGAAGTGTTAGAGGAATTGGAGTAGGAATACAACATTTATAAGAACTCGATGTGGGGGTTTTCTTTGTCTTTGAGCGAACATGTAGGCTTCCCTAAATAGGTTCATTATTGAACCCATTGGTGGTTAAATACTTTTGTGCACATAGTCTAGTCTCTTTGTTGTATATGTTTTTTTGGTTTCCATTCTTGACTGCAAGCGTTGTCATGTGTCACTGTAAAGATATAAGTGTGACAAACATGAGGAGAATATTCACACGATAGTCTCTCCTTTTTGTGGAGTTGTAAACAAGTTTTTGGTTTTAGGCCTTTGGATGCAAGGCCACTTTGAGTATGCACATTTTGTTCAAAGGATTATTATGATGGCTTGTTGGTTGGGATAGCCAACAAAAAACAATGCTCACCTACTCAACGTTGACCACTTTAGGCACACCTATGTATCCACTTCAAAAAGATCACATGTATTGTTCTCTTGTAATTTTATTGCATGTCAAGGTTTAGTCCCTCCCCTATTAGTTGGAACCTCTACGAAAATACTCATCGTGTCACCTCAAAAAATTAGTTTTTCAACAACAAAATACCAACACATGCTTATCATCAAAGGTAAACACGTCTTAAATGATCAGTTTTTGTTGTTTGTCATGATTCTCAACTAGGAAATATAGAGTCGGTAGCGATATGAGATTCTAGCAACAATCTATGGAGTTTCCTAATCTCCCATATGGCTACAATGATCCATGCAATGATCAAAATAAAAGTCATAATTGTTAGAGGCCATAAAAAAACCATGTAGACTCCATCAACTATATTGATTGTTGAATTTAGAATGGTTAACAAATTTTGAACACGTGGTCCAATCTCTTTTAGACACATATCTTGGTAATTATTCTTAAACCCTAACCTAACCTTTCACCATTCAAATATAGGTGGGCGATCAAGATGAGCAACTAAGTTGGGCACGTTTACTACACTAAATAGTGTATTTAGTGTCACTTACTATTTGGAACCACACAATGCTATAACTATTCATCTTCACTTCATAAAAATTGCAAAACATGTGTTTGTGTGTGTATACTTACACATATAAATAGCATTGTGTAACTCCAAATAGCAAGCACACACTAAATATAAAATAGTGTACCTTGTGGCTTATACATGAGATGCGAAGGTGGGATGGAGCATCCCATCTTACCCTTAATCACCTCAAAGCCACGGTCGAGGCCCGTTTGGAACGCCATGAGGGTCGACACCCTCATGGCCACTTCACACACAAGACTGAAGGCCCGTGACCATTGCAATCTAAGAGCTCTCATTGGTCGAAGGGGCGGAGACCGTCCAAGTTGACTTCACACACAAAGGTGAAGGCCTAAAGGCCCAAAGAACACTTCATGGATGGATGAAAGGTCTACATGGAGTCATACATAGCAGACTATGGATAAGGTTTCATGGTCTCCTGAAATTTCGTCAGGCCCACCTCCAAGAGGTGGGTATGACGCAAATTCCAGGAGACCATGACATTTCTTTAGTAATTTTTCAACATGTCGATATTTCAGGACAAATTGTAGGGCAAATTCCGTAACGGATTTCAAGATAGATTCCAGGACAAACAAACATCACCAAGTAATTCTCTCAAATTGATAGAGTTTGAGACATATTATTTAAAACCAAATCCTCCCCTCTTTTCCCGCCAACAAAATACGCAACAGTGCCGCAACATGATCCATCCTCACTTCACAAAATCCTTGAAGGCCCGTGACGACATAAAACGGCTTTCCCAACACCCATGGTACGGCCTTTGGACGAGCGTCAAGGGCCCTCACCATTACAAGGTCACGGCTCTTGGCTCATGTGTGAAGTGGCCCTTGGACCCTCCGCACCTTACAAGCCCGATAAGCAATGTGCTATGAATGCGTTTGTTCCCAAACTTGAAATTGGCGCCAAACCGACTCCCGGGTGATGTAGGGGGGATGATGATGATGGATGAAGAAAGACTACTTTTCATCCAAGGCTAGGAGTAGGTAGGGTGTGGCCTAAGTGAGAAGGCTAGATGCTAAGGCTAGGCTCTCCCATAAGGGTAGAGAGAGAGAGAAGGCTACTACATAATAAAAGGCTTCCCACCTACACTACTAACATGGAAAGTATGTGGGGTTCATCTAATAATAAACGGAAATTGGCTAACTGGCAGCAGGTAGATAAACCCAAATTAAACTTATCCGAATGGGTAAATATGGCTTGCCACAAGAGCTCGAGTCAAAGGTTTGGCCACCATGTTCCCAAGCACCAAAGGATGACCCTTGATTTTGGGCTCCCCTTGCATCATGTGCATGTATCTATGTATATCTTACTACATGTAACACTTAAGGCATCCTTTAAAGTATCCTCGGAACGGTTTTTAATATGCTCGATTGAATCCCACACCATCGGCATGTTAGGGTCACGTCACACATGAGACTGAGAGCCCGTGACCATTACGCTTCAAGCACTCTCATTGGTGGAAAAGGTGGAGCCAGTCCAAGTTCGCTTCACGCTACGCTTGAGGAAGCAACAAAGTATGTGAATGCAAGGTGGATGTTAAGTCCACATGGATTCCTACATGGTGTCGAATGGATCGTGTTTCATGGTCACTTGGACTATTGTCAAAACCCACCTCTTGGAGGTAGGGCTAACACAACACTGGGAGACCATGGCACTCTGAACTCTCACAACCGTTGGTTTATTCTATTTGATCATGTGTGAGGACCTGCATGAATAGACATTCGTTGAAATAGCATTTGGTTGAGGGCCTGGTCACATATGACTTCACACTACACTTGAGGATCCGTGACCACACTACATGATGTTGGAGGTGTCTCGGGACGGCCTTTGGACACTTTCTTTTGGGCTCTCACAATCTCATGGTCACGGCTCTTGGCTCGTGTGTGAAGTGACTCTAAGGTACACAAACCTTGTTCGGTTACTTTTCTTAGGAGGATATCTAAATTTGGGTGGTTGTGGTTTGTGGTGGCTCCAATAATGGATTTAAAAAAAGACACGTGTATAGTAGAGACTGGATGGTGTGCTCAAAATGTGATAGTGAACATAAGGGGGGGGGGACTATATGGCCAGTTTGGTTTCCTACACCTATCAAGGGGTAATAATAACTACTAACCCTATGTATGTTGGTTGTCGAGTCATCCCCATTTAAGCTCGCTAGACTAATTTAGGAGTTGATTTAGCTAAAATGCTAATCCCCATACTTTACAATAAAAATCAACATTTTCCAACCTCCCCTCCCTGTCATCAAGTGTTGTGAACATTCACCCCCTTTTTTATGTCCATTTAATAAGGACACGATTCTTCACTTTGATAATGACCAAGATATTCATATGAGTTGTGAAAATTAAGAGGAAAGTGGCTATGCCCTCGATATGATTTGGGCAAACCAACCCATACACTCGTTCCTTGTTGGGTGCCTAAACCCTTGCCTCTAAGGAACCAGTGTACAGGTTCGTTCGCCCCAGCCCCTCAATATGGACTTGCTCAACATCTTTTACTAATTGCATGTTTCATGCCCTAGAGTAGTGGGGTAGTTGGAAAAGGTAACCATTCAAGACCCATCTACTATATAACTGACATTTGCCAATAGTTTTCCTTTCCACTACGAATAGTGGTGGCACAAAAG
Source organism: Polytrichum commune (assembly GCA_950295325.1). Lineage (NCBI taxonomy): Eukaryota > Viridiplantae > Streptophyta > Polytrichopsida > Polytrichales > Polytrichaceae > Polytrichum > Polytrichum commune. Next base: position 19,215,003 of record OX485806.1, read on the forward strand.
TGAAACAAGTATGTTATGTGCTCATGGAACGATGCTATATTTTAAGAAGCTCTGTCACTTGCATGTCACACGGTGACATCACAAATCCTTAAAATGGTGGTGATGGTAGAATTCTTTTGGAAGTTGTATTGTTTGCCATATTAAATGCAAGTTGTTATAGCTATGTAAAATGCTACTCAAAGATTAGCATAACGTGGCATCATGGAAATAAAGCCCCGTGCTAGATCACATCTTCATTCGGTTGGGCCCCGCCCCTCCCACGCCTCTTTTCACTCTCTGGTTTTCCTGCCCACACCTGTATGGGAACTCTTCCCTGTTGGGAACCAATGCGACAATACCCGGTCACTTAAGTTGTTAAGTTCCTCTCGCATGTGAAGGAACTCCATAAATTAACTTGGGAAGTGATGTCAACTTGAATATTTGTAATTATGACCAGGTATTGTCACACTGGTTCCCAACGAGGAAGATTTTCCATGCAGGTGTGGATAGGAAGACGGAGCAGTGAAGGAGGCGTGGGAGGGGCGGGGCCCAACCAAATGAAGATGTGATCTAGCCCGGGTGGAAATAAAAGTAGTATACAACAATCAACCACATGTCATGACATTTTGGATAAGGTGTTATCATAAACAACCACACTATATTTTGATTAAAAGTGACATTAAAAAGGTTGTGCCTTTTGGCTCCCTGGACTTTTAAACCAGTTTCATTAATTAGAATGGTCTTCATGACTTGTCATGTGAGGCGAACTTGCCTGAATCAAACATGTTAGTAATTTGGACACATGTGTGTGAGTGGTGTGTGGTTAGATGTGGATCAAATTGAAAGAGACTGGACTACGTGCTCAAAATATGCTAATCGTTCCAAGTTCGATATGCAATATGATTGGGGGTCCTATATGAACACTTTATGAGCACGAGAATCTTCGCTTCGATAACGAATAAGATATTCATATGAGCTCCAAAACTCAAGAGGTAAATGGTTACATGCACAATTTGGATTTGCTAATCATCTTGCACTAATTGTGTGTTTCATAACCTACGAAAATGGATGTTGAGTATCCACTTTAAAGGATGTTTACATCATGGACCATGAAGTTATCCCATGTCATATGGTTTTTTCCCATGGTCATATTTTGAAAAATGAACAAATTTAAAGCCTTTGAGGGCCTCACTATCTGTAAACCGAACATGGACTAAGAGGAATGACTACGCACCAAAAAGTGGATGTGCTCATTTTTAAAATATTAGCCCTTTTTCTTCTTCTTCTTCTTCTTCTTCTTCTTCTTCTTCTTCTTCTTCTTCTCCGTGTTTTACCTTCTCCCTTTCTTCCTCCTTCCCTTTCAATTGCCATAAAAGATTGAAAAGTTAACACAACATTTCTTTGCCATGGTCCCTTGACTTTTATAGCGATGAACCTCTTTTTGAGTCTCTCACCACAAAACCCGTTGGACCATGGATATTGTAAAATAAGCCTTTGGGGGACCTCAAGATTCATGGTGACCCTGACATTTTTTTTTTGATGTATATTGAAGTGGTCTTGGGACAAATTGAATAGCCTATCACATATTTTAGAGAATTCATGGTCCATGATGTAAACAACCCCTTAGTATAACAAGTGTCTCATCCCACCTTCTTTGGTTATCCTCCAATGGTTATAATAAGTCAGGTTTATAGTGTATTGATCTAAAATAACGTTCTCCCACAACATGGCCTCCTACTTGAGTCTGAACATTGATTCGGCATTATTTGCAATAAGCATGAAGAAATTGCAACTTGTTATTGTGTATCGTCAAACTTAAGAGCATCGACCTACAAACACTTGACCATACTTCCATTGTTTGATGGCGTTTAGGCATTTTTAGAGAGATTTTGGTGATAATTATGTGTAAGCTAGATGGGGGTGTTAAATGGTTACTAGTTTTATCTCTCCAACTACCCCACTTCTCCTAGGATATGTAATACGTGATTAGTACAACATGGGTAGCAAATCTAAAGAGAAGGGACGACCACTTTCCTTGTAATTTTTGGAGCTCATAGGAATATCTGATTTGTTATCAAAGTGAAGACTCTCGTGCTCATTAAATGGTTATGGATGTTCCCCAAGTAGGTTGATTATTGAACTTAGAATGATGCCATATTTTGAGCATGTGATCTAATCTCTTTTAAACACATGTGTTTTTGGTACTATGTGTACTTGGAGCCATACCAAACCACATTCCACTTAAATACAAGGTTTCCTAGTAAGAAAAATAATTGAATAAGGGTTGTGTACCTTATTGTGTGTTGGTTAGCGATGGAGTACAAAAGAGGTGGATAATGATATCCAATGATGTTGGCTTTTTAAAAATTTTTTTTTTTTTATAATAGTGAACATTGTCAAATAGGTCATTGAGACCAATGGATAGTTTTTGCTTTCATCATTTCCAAGAGCTTGGTATGTTTGAGAAGATTGCGCAACGTTGTTATTTAATGTTTATGTGTTGCTACACCTTTTGATAGTGAAGGGGAGAATGGAAGAAATGGTTAGAGAGATGGCTCTGATGTTGCCATTAGCATGAATTATGGTGTAGTTTCAGCTTGGAGTTGGTTTAAGTCCACATGTAATCCCAAAATGGCCATCACAAGAATTAGAGTTACCTCTCTCCCCCCCCCCCCATTATTGTCTTCCTTTCTGAGGTGAACACCTTGACTGAAAAGAAAACAAGTCAGTCTGCACCTATCTCCCCCAAAAGTAAGTCCCTAAGTCTTCACATGGTTGGTTGACAATATTCAGTTACCTCCATTATGATTGGGTGGATCATAAGTGGTAGGATGCACTGGAAATCAAGTGTTAAGAAGGTCACTCATTTGAGTACTATTATGAGCTTAGGTGAATTAACCTCCGACTTCCCATGGGATTTGGATTAAGCCTTGGATTCAAGCCCTAAAAGCTGAAGTGAAATCTCCCCGAAATCATCTAAAAAACGTCATCCCAATTCATCATTTTATTAAAAAAAGAATCTTAAATTATATGTAATGGTAGATCCAAATGTATGGATGACATCTTTGTATAGTTATGATTGTTCACATTGGATTTCCTAATTTGGTCGCCATTCACCATAACAATACATCGGTTGTTTCATGTCGCCTTTCCAAACTAAGACATGGTGAGTTTTTAAGTACTTTGACTTCACTGCATCCATGTTTGGCCTACCACCTTCTAATCACCTTAAAATGGACAGAGGAAAATAAAATAAAATAAAATGACATGATCTATAAGTTGATTTAATATCACAATGAATTGAAAACTAATTTATGCTCTTTTGTTGACTAACAATATTTGAAGCATTTTGTCTTCATAACATAAGTCAAGATCATGGCTCACTTTCAGCCTAAAACTATCCGGATTTTTCTTACCCTTCACACATTTTGAGATCAAACTAACATTGTTTATGTTTTCATTGTGTTATGTTATATTCTTGGAATCTTTGCGGGTAGGGTTCATGGTCCACCCAACTCCCCACCTCTTGTGGGTGATGTTGTGTTGTTGAGTTTGGGCTGATTAAGGTAGAAATACCATAAAATGTGAACTACCCTTTACCCGTGCAGTAGATTTATGTCAGATTAGTGAAGTGCCAGTTCTGAAACTGATAATTGCGAGGCTGACAACTTGATACGCGTGTACAATCAGTTTAGCCAAATTTAGTCATGTTTGACTACCTTCGATCACAGTTAATTGTACTCACGAGTTAACCGGTTTAGGTGATATTATGTGTGGAAATGAGCATTATTGTGTTCGGTTTAAGGAGAATACAATGAACGGCAAAGAGTTTGACAAACTTTCCACTTTGAAAAATTGTTGAAACAACTTGCATTCTTCACGAATCCTTCTCTTCTATCTTGGAAACTTCTCTCATGATTTGAAGACTATATTTTCAATGTGAATCACCTTATTTTCAAGGTTTACGGTATTTCTACCTTAGTTTACATATGTTGATCTACATGTTTCCTTTTCCTCCATGTATGATGTGTGTATTATTGGTCATTCTTTTATTAGCAAGGGGTGCCCCCTCCCAAACACTAGAAAATCCCAAAATGAAGTTAAAGATTTATTTAATTTTATTATAGTACAATATTTTAGAGAGAGAGAGACTCCAAATTTCCAAAATATAAAGAATCTTCTAAAGGAGTTCATGAACCTCCCCATAGTGGAAGGGACAATCATATGTATGAAAACTTCTTAAAAAATGGGAGAGGTGACACCATGCATCAAGAGGGGTTTCCTTGGAATGAGAATGGAGGGCCATACAACCCTCATGTAATCAAAATAGACATGAAATTAATTTCCTAGTCAAATCACAAATAATATGTCTCTTGACATCTGCAAATAACATAACAACAATCAACCAAACAACTTGTTACGTGTGCATTAAGAATTGGTGAGGTTCTATTGATCTCAACATGAATTCGAGAAGCCCAACTCGCTTCCGCTAGAAAGAGAAAGAGAGCAATGTACCTTGGGCCGGATAACGTTATGCATTTTGCCGTCCATATTTTATCATTTAACAAATGCATGCCCTCACCAACTAAGGGGCACTTTACAGTGGAGCGCAAGAACACGTGACCATGAAATCTAAAATCTCTCATTGGTGGAAAATGCGGAGGTTGTCCCACTTCACTTTACCCTAGAGCTTGAGTCCTAAGGGACTAGGGGTGTTTGAATGAACTAAAAACTTTGTGAAGTTCTGTATGGCATGTAGTGGGTATCGTTTCATAACTTACTGGATTTTATGCTAAGCGCACTTGAAACCATATCACCTCAAAATATCACAATTCTTGATTTATTATAACATGATCTATATATGTCTTCACACCAAATTGAAAACATGGGACCACACAAGACTCCGTTTCAACTTTCCATGTGAGTACATCTTTTGGATGAGTTTCAAGGCCCTTAGAATTTCATGGTCAAGGCGTTGGCCATAGTGTAAAGTAGCCCCCATACTCCTTGAAATCAAACTTGCCCACCTACCTACCTAAATATTTTATTCATCTAACTTTTTGTAAATGGTTGCAACAATGTTTGCAGCATTAAACTTTGTGATAAGCTGAAGTTGGCTCCCTTGATGCACAAAACATTCCATGGCAACCTCCGCTGAAGCTTCGCAACGAGGGTGACGGTACCCGCTCAAATTCACCGCCGAATTCCTGACACAAGAGGACGAAATTTGCGGCGACGACGCTCCTGAGACACTACCTTTTCAATTGTCGACATTTGAAGGTATTACACTTGGGGGTTCGAGATCGATGGACCACAGGTTCCTACGCATCGTGTGAGGGCTGCGGCATTGTAAAGCAAGCAAAGCAGAGGAGAGATTTCCAGTTGATTATGGGAGAAATCTGAGATTAAGAAGGTTTTACAAGATTTCCGGGCTCTTGAAGAGGGATTGTGGTTCTAGAGGTGTAGAGGTGAGGATTTTCAAGACGCCTTTGTATCTTAGCTTGGGAATTAGGGTTTTGGGGGTTTTCGAAAGGGAGGGTGGCGATGGGGTGGGAGACGCAGGCAGGTGCGGGGATAGGATTCTTGGTGTTTGGATTGCTGCAAGGGTTCAAGCAAATCCGGTCTTACAGGAAACAGAGCAATCGCAACCAAAACTCATGCCACAAGGTATGGTACCATGATGTGGAGCTTTACACGATGCTTATCCTCTCTCTGTCGCACATCATATGCGACATGGTTGTGAGTGGAACAGAGAGAAACATGGATCACGCAGTGGCTGTCTCTGTAAATCTGCAAAGAATGGGAGTTGCATCCATCTTCCTTTTCTACGCAGTGGTAACCCTAATCGTGGACAACACGAAGGTGTTGCCAATTCCACCTGAGATTCTTCGGTTACTGGCTTTGTTTGCCTTTGGTCAAGAGTTTCTGCTCTTCTATCTACAGAGAGATAATGTGGGACTGGAAGGCCAGTATCATTACCTTCTGCTCGTACCGGTTGGGGTTTGTTTGGGGGCCACCGCTGTGGAAATTGCGTGCCCCAAAGCTGTTCTACCCCGTCTGATCCGAAGCATGGCTTTGGTTCTCCAGGGGACTTGGTTTCTTCAAATTGCAGTTTCTTTATTTACTCCCAAGTGGGTGTCGCGAGGGTGCTCGTTGCAGGAGGTTGGGGAGGGCGATTACACTGTGACCTGTCAAGGTAAAGTCTTCTACTGATTCTGCTACTTGTAGGGATTTCATGAGATAAACATACCGTGGCAATCTAAGGCTTGTCAATGGTTAAATACATGGAAATGGTTAGCTTGCAGGTGATCATCTGGTGAATTTGCGCTAAAAACATGTCATGGCACATGGAGTTGGTTAGCTAAAAACATTCACATGAAAATGGCTAGCTTGTCAATGGTTAAGCTTGCATTTGATGATCTTGTGAAATTGAGCAAGTGAATATACTGACAGTTTTTCTTTGTAATGTGCAGGTATGAATCTCATGAGGGGCCAAGCAATTGCAACTCTTCAGTTTAATTGCCATTTGGCTTTCCTCCTTTGCTTACTCCTGCCACTGTACGCGTTGATGAGCAAGTTATACATCTCCCCTGAACATTATTTGCCCCTGGGTGATTCTGAGCACAATTTTCAATCCAAGGAGCTTCTCCAGCTGCAAGAGTCTACAAGAATTTCTCCGCACTATATGCATGCTGATCAATTTCAGGTTATCCAAGAAGATGAAGAGCTGGAGGAAGCAACCCCACGACGTTCTACTGATTCCAATGGATTCCATACTATGATGATTTAAGTCTGGACATGACATGTAAGGGAGTATCCAGGGGCTGCTTATTGCAAACAAGAAAGTCTTGGCGATTGTTATTGTTAGAGTGTGGCCTATTCATACCGAGCTAAATAGGTATGCTTAAGTGCCAATGGGGTGGGTTCTTACAATTCATCTCCTGTTTATCATCACATACCTTTGTAAAACATGATACAACAAATAGTTGGGGTACCCATGATCCCATGATTGAGTGTAGGGACACTATTACAATTGTAAATTCCGGTTGTAAGACAGGATCATTAAAAGATGTTCAATCAACCACATGGTGGTGAGTGGGGTTTGTCTGAGGTTTGTTAAGGTATAGGTTTCATTTTTTCTTCCTCTCTTCTTAATCTGCCAGCCATTCCGCCCATCCCTACACTACCATCTTGTATATCTTCCTAAGGCCAGTGATGATGCATTTACATGTGCAATGCATTACCTGCAACATTTGTTCCGCGAGTGATCATTGGAAACTTGGATTGCTTGGATTAGACACTGTGCACACATCACAGATTTTGCAGAACAATGAGGCAGGAGTACCTCCACCTCCATCTGCACCTCCATCTGCATCTGCATGTCACGGGATTTAGAATGTCAAAGAAAAGGGAGCCTATCACTCACTCCGGCCAAGGTTTGGTTGCAGTCCTCAGAGGTCAGGGTTTGATGTTTGGAATTGGGGTTTGTAGATTTGAAATTGACGGATCTGAAGGGTGAGAGATGGGTGGAGATACTGAGGAAGATGTTGCTGCCAAAGACCATTGTAGGGTTCCTTTTGGAGGGGTAGGTATTGTTCATTTAGATACAACAACCGAGTGCACCTTGCTAATATACACCTGGGGCTTACTTGCAGATTGAGTGCTTTGGATTGTCAAGGGAGAAGGATATTTTGCAGGTTCTTTGTGTAGCGCCAGTGTCGAGCTTTGGATCTTTTCACATGTTAGCTGTGTTCTTCAGAGTATCGATGTAAATGATACCCCTCTGGCTAGTCCAAATCCTTGACAACCAGGTCTGTTTGTAATTTTTGGACACAGCCTGCAAGCTCTTGATCAGCCAGTGTTTTCATCACATTCCCTGGAAGATATAGCCTGTTCCATGGGATAAAACTTGGCCTGACTTGTGCAATGTGAACAAAAAAATTTGCTGAAAACTCGAAGGCGACTACTACATGGACTTTGAGAAACTCTTAGGGTGATTTGCCCAGGAATATGTGATGCAATACAGCCAATGCAATGTGAAGCATTGGGTTATTGCCCAGTTGCGAAGGCTTCGAGAGGAAAAATTTCAACGTTCCTCTTAGCATTTTTGAAGTGGACTAAACCAGTCTTGTCATCCACCCACATTTCCTTAGCAGACACAGGCAGGAGCAGCTCTTGATTCTTAATTTGCTTCATTTTCCATCCTTTGAGATCGATGATTTTACCTTGTTGGATTCTCCCGGACACCTCCCTCATGTACACAACCAACCGCTCCGCATTGTGAAACTCGTGCTCGTATCGCCTTTTGAGTCTTATCCACCAGATGCCTGTTTTCTCTTGCAACCCGAATTCATCGATACCTGGTATTGGGAACATGCTTGCCGGGAACCCAAACCTGTTTAAGAAAGACAGGAATGCAGGGAATGCGGATTCACCTGTGATGACTTCCACGCCCTCGAATAGATCATCATGCAGAACATCAGGTTTTGTGACTGCTAGGGTGGTCGCAACACCCGCCATCAAATCCTAGGTGATGAATGGTATAGTTTGAATTGTAGTGGCAAAGTGAAACTTCTCCTGGACATTTGGTAGCCTGCAGGTTAGCAGGCTATTTTACATTCATCACTTTAATGCAAAAATTCAATACATTCATCATCCTATGTTAAATTTGTATTTGCCACAATTTCAAGGTGGAGGTTGGAAGTGGACATGGGGTTGTGGTGACCAGATGTATTCTACAAAATGTTTGATGTAGACGCAAGTATTTTCTATAGACAGAATGAACGTCATCTGATGTACAATGTATAATGTACAATCAAATGTCCATTGCAAAGTTTTCTCAATAGATGTCTCTGTGTGGTCAGGATCAGGGAAAGTGTTTCCAAATTGCTGCAAAGTATTTTTCTGTGGAGTGTGCAACAGACCTGGCCACAACTGCTTCCGAAAACTCTGAAACTGGTAAGGTCGAAGCTTGAGACTGCGGAAGGTCTCCTTGTGCAAATGCGAGTCTTTGTGCGAGGAAATATAACCAACTTGAGCATTCATGGAGAGATATTTATATACGCAGGGACATGTTTGAGTCTGTGTGTGATGTCATTGGCTGTACCCAGAGACGTACCTTTTGGTTGAATGAGAATTGAGGTAGGACCTGATTCAAAGAGCAGATGACGTGCTAACACACATTTGGTCCTCCATCACGTGTGGGTAGTAGTGGTCGACAGGAGAAAATTTGGCTCCATTTAATAGACAGACCTAGTCGCTCTACTTCCAAAGTCGATTGAGATTGAGAATCTTGTCATGCACATTTGCAGCATTTCAAGATTGGACTGGAAACTGAGAGATTAAGCATTCTTTCAACTAGCTAAAAATATCAGAAACTGATGTTGCCATTGGAAATCGATGTGCACACATGAATGTTCTTGGCTTCTCTGGCGAGAAGCCAAGATAACTTGTTGATTATAACCCTAGAGAGACACTTCGTGCCACAACTGAATAACACAAACCTTCAATTTCACACCTACTATGGTTTAAGCTCAAAATCAGAATGCAAATCGCTATATCTACAGAACAGCCATGCAAACTACCTATCTTAGATCGTCAATTGTTGATGACAATGATGTCAGAGCCTAAACAATACGTAGGAATTCTTGGGAATTCGACTAATACAGAGACTCCATGTTGGCTCTCCTTCAAGGATTCATGTCATCCCGAAAAGAGTCATTGCTGTGAGGCGCGGACATTTCACATCTGAGTCTCCGCCTTTGGAATTTACTCAGGTGTCTCAACAGGATACTCCAAATGTACACACAAATGTTTGGAGGGTTTAGAGTGATTTGCGGCGTTCCAAAAATTAACTGGAAACTGAGTGATTGAGGATTCCTTCCAAGAGCTCAGAACATCAGAAACTGAGGGTGCCATTGGAATTGGATGTGCACACATGAATGATCTTCAATTTCATGATCTTCAAAGCCAAGATATCTTGTTGGTTATAATACTACAGAGACACTTCGCGTCACTCTAGGTTCATACATCCTTCGATTCCACACCTAACCCTGCTGCTCCCCCCGTGGATCTAAGCTCAAAATTAGAATACAAATCGCTATATCTACAGAACAGCCATGCAAACTACCTATCGTAGACCAATTCGTCTGACGTCTAAGCCTAAACAATATGTAGAACTCTTGGGGCTTCAATTGACACACAGACTCCATGTTAACTCCTTCAGGGATTCATGTCATCCCGAAAAGAGTCATCCCTGTGTCTCCGCAGTTGGAATTTACGCAACTGCCTCAAGAGGATAGTCCAAGTGTAGCCAGTCATTAAAACCCCCCTTCAGGTGGACCACATTTGTGAATCCTGCCTGCTGTAGCTCGTAGATGGCCTTAAGAGAGCGAGATTGGCGCCCAAATAACCGTTCCGGGTCATTGTACTTCTTGGCTTTCGGACCCTTCCTCTCCACAAAGGTTTGAAGGGTACCGCCTACAGAGCAATACACAATGATTTGTTTCTTCTTGTCACCTCCTACAGCTGCTTCAGCCATAGCCACAAACTCAGGGTTCCTCTCTGTGCCTGAAAAGTCAGTGATGAGTGCATACCCTAACCTTCGCAGATTCGCCTTGGTGTCATTCCCTTGGATAAGCCTAAAGAGAGGGGCAGATTGGGCACCCTTGGCATGGCATTTCTCATATTCTTGGCCCTCACGAACATCTATCAAGATGGCTTTCTTCGATTCCACACGAGCTTTGGCTTCGTTGCAATCCACATCTGGTAAGCCTCTCTCGGTGAGCACTCTGTGCACCTCAACCCATGCAGTGTACTTGAACGAGTCCTCGAACCATGACCCCACATAGCCATTTCGGGCTTTCACATCGCCTTTGAACTTGGCCAGCTTCGCATCCATGGTTTGCTCCGCCACAAAGTTCTTGAAGAACCATCCCTGGTTGGCCTTCGGTTTGGATTGCTCCTCTACCTCCGCACTTATTCTCCATAACTTCTTCTTGCTTTCCAATCTTGGGGAGCTTCTACTGCCATTCCGCAGGTTTGAAGGAGAGGGTAAGCTACCTCCCAACGAATTAGCTCCCCACGAGCTCAGTTGCTGCAGTTCCATCGTTATTACAGCTGCGACGATTTCCAGAAACAAATCATCAGTGCTTACAACAAAAACTGCAAAAAGAAAAAAACCCTTACAATTCCTCTGCAAAATAACATGTCATGGCGTGCGAAATTCGCCAAGCTGATGGTAAACATATACTAACCCAGAAGGTTATGGCTGCTGATTAAGACCTTTCTTTGTCGACCTTTTGGACTGGACCTGCTGCTAAACTACTGAAGACGTCCGGGTTAAACTTATGGGCATCATCTTCATATCTTTGGATACTATTAGTGATAGAGGGGCATCGACATTGATAAGGTTCTTGTTTCGACGCTTGCAGTTGGCAGTGAATTCCTCTGGTTAGGAGGTGATCACAAAAAGGTGATTGTCCTACGTTGAGGATGAATGGCGAGGTGGCTAAGTTTGTGGGCCCTACAACCGTGGACATGGCAGGGCCATACGAATATCTCTACCTCTGTTCTTTCCCTATTGGGTACGATTCAATTCCATTTGGGAAGGGCACACCGTTACACGTAAGTATGTCACAGGCATCTATCTCCCTATTGCCAATTTACAATCCATGCCTTCTTATCACTTGAACTGACCCGCCGTTGATTGTTTGTCATTCCTGAATTGCTCAAGTCTCAGATACCTTCCATTTTGGTCATACAATGATGTGTTGACTCGTTGAGCGTTTGAAGCCCAATTAGGTCTGCAATTCAATTATACAATGCTGACCTATTCAAGTTCACCCATGGGAATTGGCGAAGTGGGTGTTTGAGAACAGGATTGTTCTATTTTCTTCGTCTACTGTATAGATTCTCGGTTGCGTTGCGTGCGGGACAAGTTTTATTGCCATATAGGTTGATCATCAATTGCTTGTGAGTTGTTTCACAAATTCACATTCAGAGCTGAGAGGAGGGGCAGAGGAGGGCAGTCTTTGTACTATGGGGTTCAAGGCAGTCTTCAAGTCGACCTTTATGCATCGCACGCTTCCTTCACTTATGCAGGCCCATCAATCAATGATGGCCGCTCCGCAAAGTCTGACCTCGATGCGACATTTCTCCGCACTCCATGAATCTTTGTGCATCATTCCGCAACAGAGTTCCGTCGGTCGTCATGGACGAGCCTTCTCTCCACTCTCGTCCCCTTTGACCCTCTCGGTATCCAGCGCAAGCATGAATTCCTGTAAGTTTCACTTAATTACCTCGAGCTCCCATTCTCAAATTTGACTTCGGTTTTGGAGATTGTTTGTTCGATCATCCGGGGAGTATTTTTGTGGAGATCAATTGCACTCTTTCATCCTTTTATTTGAATTCCATCGCAGCATATGTTCAAAATTGGCCTTTATCTTGTTTCTGCTGCTCAATTTGCTCCATTCCGCTGGCTTCAATCCTTTAATTCCTGGAGCTTTTCTGTGCATTAGTTGAATACATTTTTGTATTGGGTTTTATTTTTGAGCTCCCATTCTCAAATTCGAGGTCATAAGTCTTGTTCCTCCTATCAGAGAGCCAATTTTGGAGATTTATTTGTTCGATCACCTGGGGTATTTTTGGTAGAAGTCAATTGCACTCTTTCATCCTATTATTTGAATTCCATTGCAGAGTATGTTATAAAACTGGCCTTCATCTCGTTTCTGCTGCTCAAGATGTTTCTTTCTGCTTCTACAGAAGACTTTCTGTGTGTTAGTTTGAATACGTTTTTGTATTGGGATTTTAGCAGTAAACGCTGGCTACTCAGACCCTTCTTTAATGCAGCTGTTTCACGTAGGGTATTGGGTAGTGTGACACAAGAAGCACCAGTTGGAGTTAGAGAAGATGATAATGGTGTCAGAGATTCATCCCTCGATAATAGGAGCTGGACTATCAAGATGTTGTATGACGGCGATTGCCCACTTTGCATGAGAGAGGTTCGTAGATTAAACTTTTTTGATGCCAACTCTTTACTAAGTACTAGTATGATGAGCATCTGTTATAATCAACAACATCTTGACTTGCAGCCAGTGATTTCGAAGATGAGCTGATTGTAATTGTATTGAATGTTACAGGTGGACATGTTAAGGGAGAGGAACGAGAAGTATAATGGAGCAATTAAGTTCATAGATATAAGTGCTGACGAGTATGATGCAGAGGCTAACAATGGCATAGATTTTGAAACGGTAATCTGGAGGATGATGCCGCATATTTCATATCATCCAATCTCCAATAAGGGTCATAACTATGCTGCATATTTATATCTTCTCTTTGCAGTGTTTTTGAGGTCTGACCTAGCATGCCACTGGACAAAGGATAAATGAGGGCTTGAGACATTCTAAAAGTTTGTTGATATTATTGTGCAGGCAATGGGGCGTATTCACGCAATCCGTCAAAATGGAGAAGTGCTCACCAATATTGCGGTATTCGATTGACTCTTTTGACCAACTTCTTTTCGTCATGTGACAGAACTCTGAATTTTTATGAACCTTACGTCTGTTATTTTTTGTCACAAATTCCTGGCTTGGAACTGGGTTTGCAGGCTTTCAGGGCATTGTATGAAGAAGTTGGTCTGGGATGGGTGTATGCCATTACCAACCACCAACCGGTATGTTGAATATATTTCATTGAATATATGCTTGGCTACACACATTCATGAAATTGTTCTCTTATCAATCATGACTCTGCTGGATATCTGAGATCCCCATTTCTACTTTTAACATATGTTTTCAATTTCTATCATTAGATTCTTGGCTCTTCCTTTTCCAGCTGCTTGTTGAAACAGTTTTAGAAGGTTGATTGTGGGGTTTTTGACGATATTAAGATGAAGTCCTAAGATACTATTTTCTTGTCAGTGGGCGAGCATTGCAGACGCAGTGTATGACTTTTGGGCCAAGTACCGGTTGCCTGTCACAGGTATCTGCTTGATACTTCTGTCTCAGTGTGAGGGGCACTTTACACTAAAGCTTGAGGGACCCTGACCATTCAAATCTTAAATCTCATTGGCGGAACCGTCCCACTTCACTTCACACTAGAGCTTTGAGGGACTAAGGGGTCAAGGAAGTTTGAAGGAAGTTTTAATGTATGAAAAACCTACAATGGAGTCCTACAGGGCATGCCATGGATAATATTACGTGGTCCACTGGATTTTGCATCAAGCCCACCTCTAAGAGGTGGGCATAACACAAAACTGAGAGACCATGACATTTCAGACTCTCACAATACTTGATTGACAATAAGAATATTGTGGAGCAGCCCACATGAATAGGATGCAAAGTTTGAACAGAGCAATTAGCATGCCATTGGGACAGTGGAGTTGTTAGATGGTTGTCGGACTCCAATATTCTTGGTGGTGTCTTCTAGTAAGTTTGATAATATTCTTAGTAGATTGTCAAGTCTGTTTCTTTAGAGTTTTGATTGCAGACAGCTACCAAAGTAGCAGTAATCTGGGCTCACTTTTGATAATGAATGTTATTCCTGAAGGACGACCTCCTCTGGCGGAAGTTTTGGAGAAGCGGCGCCAGAGAAAGGTAGGTTACCATCTGGTGAATTAAATTCTGTGTAGGTACTTGCAAGGCAAGGAATTCCCTTTTACATCATGTGTAACTGAGAATGCATTCATTGACATCCATTTTGAATCCTTTTTTATCAGCTGACTTTACAACCTTTGAAGTATGTTTAGCAGATTTGAGAAATTTAAATGGACTAACACCATCAATCTGCTGTTTTTTTTACAGGCTGAAATTGAGACTTGCAGTATTGATGATCAAAGGTGTCGCATGGAGTAATTAGCTTGTGGCATAGATGCATTGCAGAGCAGTCATACATAGTTAGGTCTGCCATTGAAAGTATTCAAAAGCATTGCATATCTAAGTGCATAGAGAATGCAGGATAGGAAGGCTAAATGTGGTTGATTTATAAAGAGAATTATTGAACTGTAGGGAACCATTTTCTTGCAGTGTGTAGAGAGATCTATTTCTAATTAATGTGAATAACTGCTGGCATTGAATCATCTATATGAATATCTTTGTGAAATACAGTAACAAACAGGTTTCCTGCTCATGCACTTTCACAGTATGTGGAGTATTACAAGAGGAGACACAGATGTTACGGATCAACTGGACATCCATTGAGGGTAAAGTACCTCACAGAAGTCCATGTATTATCCCCTAAATGCTTTTTTAGCCTGATCTGGCCCTCTCATATACAAAGTACCTTGAAATTGTACAATATGAATATTGATTGCGATGTGGCTTTGTGGTAGGAAGTGATAGCTTGTTGTCTTGCAAGGTTATTCTTCTTGACACCCACACAATTTGTCACTTGAAAAGAATTAGATGAAGATTTCACATTATCCAGTATGAAGAGGAATACTCAATTAGTATGAACATGCTAAAAGCTTTTAGGGGTTAAGCATGATGACGATTGTTGAAACGAATTGAGGGTTTCGAAAACTCAATTGGGAAAGTCTACTATTGGGTAAAGTGATTTGTTGTTGGGTCCTTAGTTCTCCCACTTCAAACCTAGAAGAAAAATAAACTAAAGGAGCTTGGTGGTATTCCTGCCTGCACTGCTTGAAAGAAAACATTCTCATAAGAAATAGAGTTGGGGTCAGTTAGGTTGGTGAAATATGATGCAAATTAATGCAAGATGCTTGGATGACTCTCCCCATTTGCTAAAAGATAAGTGTTAGTTAGCACTTTTGTCTTTCTGTTTCATACATAGTTATTGAAATTCTGTATCACCTTTAAAAGATCGATCCAAACATATGATAAATGGTTATCCTCTACCTCATGAAGTGCTCACATCTTAAGAGACATATTGATAGTTTGTACTTTCCAAGATCATGTTATGTCTGTAACTTTTTTGTCAATGTAGATGTAGTATATGTCATTTGAACCTATCATATCAAGTTTCTCATAGCACAATGAGATTTGTCATTATCATGGGAGTTCAACATTTTGACATTCAAATACATTATGACATAATTTTATTGAGTTGCTATCAACTGTCCCATTCCAATAATATTAGTGTTAGTGCTTCACCCGAGTTTATCAGGCTATATCTGCTTTGTTAAGAGAATAATCATGGGATAGATCTTGAATACTACATGTCAGATTCCCAATTCCACTCCACCCTCCATACTAGTTGGATAATGTTACAGGGAGGATCCAAAGCATTTTTGTATTTTTAACCTCATGGATGTAATCTCAGTAAAAAGTCATAACAATGTGTAACTCCAAATATGATGACCCTCATAAATAGGACAAATTCAAAGCATTGTTGGAACATACAATGCAATTTTGTAGATACAACAAGAATAACAACAAGCTTGCCATTGGAAGTGGTTGTTGTAAAACATAGTCCCAATCTTCAAAGAACCTTCATAATATTACATAGCTCCTTGGCTATGTTATGTGGGACCATGTATCACATGAGCATAATTCTCTTTTGATTCCGGGATCCCTGTTTATGGGGAACATTTAGGATGTGGATTGTGAACTTTTCAATAAACAACTGTAAATGATTAGAGTTTTTTAATCGCAACCTCGCACTTTGGAAATAAACCATCATGTAGCTGCTTAGTAATGCTATGTCGACCTCATTATGCCATGACATAAAGAGTAAGTGCACTTTCAAGTATTTCAATCCAAGTTGTAACTCCTCTTAGGTTTGACTTGGAACATACTACACTAATTATCCCATTTACTGAGGGTGGGCTAATAGTGTGTGTGGGAAATTAATAAAGGTGATACTAAATTTCTTTACGCTATGAAATTAGAGCCACAAAAAGATTTAGGAAGCATTGTTCATCCCAACATTATTCACTAAAAATATTATTCATAGTAACATTATTCACTGAAAGGACCAACATTATTCAGCTTGACACTATTCATCGAATATACTATTCATAGTAGCACTTTTCATTGAAAGTACTGACATTATTTACAATATTCATGCTATTCATACTGACACCATTTTCTTCCTATTACTTAAGTTTCTTCCCATGAAGGTAAGATAGTGGAGGCCCCTACTACATACTAAATATAGAAGTGAATTCAACCATAGGACTGAGTATTGTTATGTTGATAAGCATGTGTTTGCATGTAATTTTTTTCATCACTTTACAAACACCTTAGAGTACGCATTAATTTTCTTGAAAATGAATGGTAAATGAGCATATATTCATGAATTCAATATCACTCAGTAAAAATTTCAACCCTCACTATTTTTGAGACTTGGCAAAATAATGCATGTTTTAAGAATCAGTGCCATGTGCACTAAATGGGGTCAACAATGTAGATTGGCTAATGATGTCATGGCTAGTGTGTATGAATTAAGAATCATGAAAGATGATACATAATTTGAAAAAACTTGGATTTTTTCCCCTCCACCTTGCACCCCTCCACTTTTCAACCCCTAACCCCCTAATGGTTAGTCATGGATCTAAGAACGTATAGAAAAAGATGTGTTTGAAAGTGGCTGGACCACTACCTCTCAAGAGAAAAAACAACCAACATACCAAAAATCCCTATCTCAAACACAAAGCATTTGAAAATACATGAATAAAAATTGTCATTCTTTTTCTTAAATGAGAGAAAACATGGATAAATAGAAAGTAAATTAAATAAAGGATGGATGGTTCTTATACATGCTTTGAGAAGCAATGTGGTGGATACTCCACTGTAGATATGTGCTTTTCACAAATAAGACACTATCCATATAACAAAAACGTTTTACACAAGAGATGCACTCCAAATCTAAGAATATTTTACTTCTATCATTATTATCACATGGTCTGTTGATAGCAATACTTGTATACAATATTATACTATCCAAAATTCAAGTGTAAGTATGAGATAAGTCTAGGTTTGCATAGAACCTAGTTTCACCATCATCCTCATCAAGCAAAGGCGTCAATACTATCTTCATGCCATGGAGGTCCATGTATGTTCTCACGGTCAATGTCATTCCATGATGACCTAGATGAAACCTCATCTCTCTTGGGGGGAGATTGCTACTTTCAATGGAGCCGGTGGACTAATTAGAATCTTTGGACATTATGTTGCCAAGATACCATGTGACCGTATTTGACCCCACACACTCATGCACCAATTGTGAGTTCATATAATATAGACCAAATTTTCCACATGCTTCAAGGCCAATTAATTATGTGCTTTGCTATGCACAAATGAATAATTACTCTAGTTGCCTTGACAAGGTGATGGCAAACACACTTGGGTTAGTATTTGTTTGTAATAGTGGTGTTAAGTTGGTAAGAACAAGATAGTTACATTAAATAGTCCTATTATTGTGGGCCACAAGTTTCTCAACCCACGCTAAATTTCTAGTAGAAAATTAGCATGGGCCACATTATTTGTTTTTCAAGTAGAAAATAGTGTGGGTGATTATTGTATTCTGTGATACTTTTGTCTTATAACTAATATTCAATGTGTTGGCTAAAAGTCTTTATGTAGACTTAAGGGAAGACCCAACACCTTGGACCCACGTTAATCCCACCATGACCAAAAAATTAGTGTGGCCCATGCTAATTATTTCCACTCTAATTTTTCACCCACAATAATAGGACTATTTAGTGTACACTCTAACCTCCATAATATCACGCTCGTGTCCACCAAAGTGCAAGTGATATTAAAGAGGTATGTAGTGTTAACATGGATGCATGATAATAGAGAATCAATGTAACGTATGACATTATAATATAATACAAAGTCAACATTGCAATAATGACAAATAATGACAACAATGACAACGTGATGCGTGCAAGGGTGTGGTTTGAAATCTTTGATGGATCACTTTAATGTCAAAACCCATGATATGTGGGAGGCAGATGTGACAATAAGAAAAGAGATTTAAATTGAGAACATCTGTCCTCTAGGGCTCGGGATATAAGAGATGGAGTGACATTAAGGAGGGTGATATTACAGAGGTTAGGGTGTACCAGTAACTAGGTTTCATACTTGGTTTCATACTAGGCTACATACTAGGTAAGGTCCATGAGTGTTGTTCG
This sequence comes from Polytrichum commune, assembly GCA_950295325.1. Classification (NCBI taxonomy): domain Eukaryota; kingdom Viridiplantae; phylum Streptophyta; class Polytrichopsida; order Polytrichales; family Polytrichaceae; genus Polytrichum; species Polytrichum commune. Next base: position 19,234,078 of record OX485806.1, read on the forward strand.
GGAACATGTGTGTGCAAACCCCAAAGAACGTGGGCTTAACAAAGGTCACTGGGAGTAGGCAAGACGTGAACCATTATCATATATATTCGAGTCTGTAAAATACGGCTCCCTCTCACAATACAATGAGGGATATGGATATGGAGATATGTGGGTTAGGTCACAAAGTTGGATGTCCATTTGTATGGTTCGGTTCATGCTTACCTTGGTGAAGAATGTGGATATGTGGGTTACCTCACAAATTGTGATGTCAATATGAATGGTTTAGTTCGTGCTTACCTTGGTGAAGAATGTGGATATGTGGGTTACCTCACAAATTGTGATGTCAACATGAATGGTTCAGTTCGTGTTTCCCTTTGTGAAGAATGTGGACATGTGGGTTACCTCACAAATTGTGATGTCAATATGAATGGTTTAGTTCGTGCTTCCCTTGGTGAAGAATGTGGATATGTGGGTTACCTCACAAATTGTGATGTCAACATGAATGGTTCAGTTCGTGTTTCCCTTTGTGAAGAATGTGGACATGTGGGTTACCTCACAAATTGTGATGTCAATATGAATGGTTTAGTTCGTGCTTCCCTTGGTGAAGAATGTGGATATGTGGGTTACCTCACAAATTGTGATGTCAACATGAATGGTTCAGTTCGTGCTTCCCTTGGCAAAGAATGTGGATATGTGGGTTACCTCACAAATTGTGATGTCAATATGAATGGTTTAGTTCGTGCTTCCCTTGGTGAAGAATGTGGATATGTGGGTTACCTCACAAATTGTGATGTCAACATGAATGGTTCAGTTCGTGTTTCCCTTTGTGAAGAATGTGGACATGTGGGTTACCTCACAAATTGTGATGTCAATATGAATGGTTTAGTTCGTGCTTCCCTTGGTGAAGAATGTGGATATGTGGGTTACCTCACAAATTGTGATGTCAACATGAATGGTTCCGTTCGTGCTTCCCTTGGTGAAGAATGTGGATATGTGGGTTACCTCACAAATTGTGATGTCAATATGAATGGTTTAGTTCGTACTTCCCTTTGTGAAGAATGTGGATATGTAGGTTACCTCACAAATTGTGATGTCAACATGAATGGTTCAGTTCATGCTTCCCTTGGGTTTTCTTTGTTAAATTGAGGTATGTGAATTCCTGTAGGACGATCAGTAATCTTTCTGAAGTCTTGAGCCTCAAATGGTTATTTCTCAAACTTAGCTGGGTCATCTGTAGCTAATGGCCGATTCTCCCTGTTCATTGTTTGTAGTGAGACAAGGTCTATGCTATCAAGGCAGCTAGATTTTCAACCTGTGAAATTCTTCTCGGTGACTCTCTGCACTGGTTGGTAGTTTTTACATATGGCCTTCTTGGTCCTATTATTAATTCATGAGCACTCGTGTGTTTATCTCGTGATTCTCTGGGCTAATCTCCAAGGTCGTTTCTAGGATTGCAAGAGTTAACAGTTGATCCGCTAACCTTCATTGATGTCTTGAAAAATGCCCACATTCTACTATTGCTGACACGACTGGCTCCACAACAAATTATCTCATGAAGCAACTTCTTAACAATGCATTTTTGTTATGAGGCGGATTCCAATTCCCTTGAATTTTATGTTTTTGGGTGCTTCAATATCAAACTGCACTTTTGATATATCATTTGTACTAAGATTTTTCACAAACATTTCCTTCTTTCACATTGGCATCCAAGACCCATGAACACCCCCAAGCTTACCACACGAGTTGCGGAATTTTATTGGTAGTTTCTACTCGATCATACTTGCAAGAGGTCCAACATCTAGAAAATGTGGTGTTTGGAGAGGAAAGAATGAAGAGAGGCGGAGCCCTCCGCACGCAGCCTCAACAAAAGACAAAGAAGTGCACCCCCAAGCTCCGGCCAAGAGCGACGCCGAACCACTACGACCTAAGCACCCAAGCACAAGACGGCAACATCCCCGTAGACACCCAACGCAAAGACAAGCAGCCAGCAGAACGAAAGCACCGAGGAGACGAACAACAAACAACGCATGCGCATGGCTACCCGCCAGATCTAGATCTAGGAGAGTTACGAAGAAACCCAACATCAACACTTCATCTTAAGGGTCTAACTTTCTTTACAAAATGGGTGCTCATCAGCACCACCCTCCTGTGTGGTCTCACACACCTCACCACCCTACCAGCAATGCTCAAACCCTCAACACACCCACAAAGAACACACTCACTACAATACCTACCAACATTGCTAAGGTATTCACTCCTCACACAAACTACCATCAAGTGCAAACTACCAATACCATCCCTCTTAGTCACTCAATACCCTACACTGCCATACTACACACTACAGCCAGCAGCCTCCCACACAGATCTGCTCCCACCAGCCGGGAGCACTCCACACGCGCTCCAGCCGCCAGCGCCACCCACACCACACCACCCAAAGCACACAACAGTAAGTCCAAAAAATCGCACCTACCACCAAAGAAACACACACTCCAACAAAACTCGAACACAAAAATTCACACTACCTATAAGCTTACCTTCGACAAGCCGACGCCGCCACCGCCGATCTCCACATACGCAACCTCCACCTCTGCACCAGCAACCCCCACACACCCACACAATGCACCCACACCCACCCACCCTAAGAACAGAACTTCCCAATCCTAAACCCAAAATCCGCCGACCCCCTGACCCTCTCCAGCCACTACCCGCCATCGACCAGCTCATACTCCGACCCCAACACCCTCAAAAAAATGCTAGCCAGACTACACACCGCACACGACCCAGACACGATCTGAATCCCGACAACCCAAACACCCCACTTAGCCCCCTCTCTCTGCCGCACAAAGGATACACGCACATGCACCCGCAATCACAACCTCCCCACACCCACCCAAGGCGCCCACAATCACCCCCCCCCCCCAAGAACAGAAATCCCCTACCCTGACTCCAAAAAGCGCCGACCTCCAGACCCTTCACAACAAATGCCCACCTCCGAACAACGCACACCTTGACATAGCCCCCTCCAAAAAACCAACCGGCAGATTGCCCTACATACATGAACACAACACGATCCCATTCCTGACAGCTCCGATACTACATTCAGCCCCCTCCCTCTGCCAGCCCAAGAATGCACACACAGATACAACTCACCTAAGCCAACCCAATCTCCAAACCCAGAAAACCGCCACCAAATCCCTCAAGCTATTCAACCCACCTACAAACGTCACCCTGAGGGAAGCTATCTTATGAGCGATGAGCAGTGAGCGGTGAGCGGTGAGCAGTAACACATGAGCAATGAGCAGTAACATATGAGCAATGACTCCAAATTTAGTAAAGACACACGGGTTTAGGGTACATAACCAGAATTTTGACAAATTAATTGCATATTTTCAATTGTAAATTGCCAGTATTTTAAATGAAGCACACGTGAAAGGGCCCTATTGCCATGGATCGTTTTAAACACTTTCAATCCATTGCTGATTTTTATTATAATAATCCAAACCAATACATGTCATTTATTGACATCCTTATACATATAGTTACAACCAACACTTGCACAACTACTCACATTCCACAACACCAACAAGTTCAAGTAGGTGCATAACCTCATTATATGTATATGTAGGTGTCATAGTTGTGAACCACTCAAACCGCTCACGGGCTGAGTTAAGGCCCACAATCTGCAAAAGCAAGGAAATTAGATATTAGAAATAGTCAATATGTAGATAGCTACTAGATTTTGAGACATCCGCCTGTAGATGCGAGTTGTGTAAGAGACTGGTATTAGGTCTGGATCAACCCGGGTTCGAATCCGGTTGGTTACATTGACTGGTGCTATCCCAAATTGAGCTAATGATAAAGTAGGAATAATCTATAGGCGGATACCAAGAAGACGTTACTACGCGGATGTGCGTAGAATCTTCTCGATTATTTTTTATTTTTAGAAACTTGTTATTATTTATCCGTATGAATCAATCAAACCGCTCACGGTTGGGTCGTAGTCTAAATAGAATTAAAGTTACTGAATCATTTGAAATACTTTCAGTCCATAGCTAATTTTTATTATAATAATCCAAACCAAAACATGCCATTTATTGACATTCAAATATATGTTGCTTAATAGAACACTTGCAATACTACTCACATTCTACAATATCAGCAAGTTTAAGTAGTCGCATGACCTCATTATAGGTATATGTAGGTGCATGAATGAACTTGTCACTCTCGTAATCCACCTTGCACAAAAATCTGAACACATAATAAAGATGTTTACAATACACCCATTTTCTTTTTTTTCCCGATGCATGAGATGACATTTTCGTGAAATCCGGGCATGTGCAATGCGGGATGTCGCCAATTGTGACATGGTAGGTGATATCCTGCTTGGAGACAATGTTGATTATCACTCCAAAGCCTGGATATGAAATGGCAGTGACCCCAACCACAAGGTAATCTTCCATGAATCCGGTGCTCTCTCATTTGTTTTTGTGATCCGCCAGCGGTGCTGTTGGATTACGATGCATTGTCTTCCCAAACCTGAATGTAGGATGGACGTCCGGGTTTGGTGGCATACAAAAATGCGAGCGAGGGTTGGAAAGAATTGCGATTGTTGAAAACCTACGACAAGGGGATAATGCCTCCCTATGCTGTAGTTGAAATTCAGCATCTTCAAGTGCCAGAACCTCCTCTCTTGATAGATTGGTACCTATCTTCACCGACCACGTGTTGGGTACTATAGGCCAATCAAACACATATTTCTTCTTACTGCCACTCACACAACGCTTGATATCGTTAAGGCAAAACCAAAATTCATACTCCACATTGTTGGGAGAGCAAAATTCTTTCCTGAGCCATTTGTATGTTAGATCAGGTGTGCCATGTTTCCCAATCCCGACTTTGGTATTGCACATAGTCCCTGTAATGGCCTGCAGTGTCCAACATCGTTTGGTTGAGTTGGGTGGCAATCTTGCAATGTGTCACTTAGAAGCAAGACAATCAGTCTCTAACACAGATGTGGTATGAGCCACACTATGAATTGCATAATTCAACGATTCCTCTATGCATTGACGAGTTGCTCGGGTGTTGGGACGATGAATGAAATAGTTCACTTAGTCGGGTCGATGAGAGTCACAATCAACACCCGGTGATAGGTTCGGTTTGCTTTTGGTGGAACCAAAGAGCTTTGACCCTTCCAATGCACAATATGTAGTGTTGACGTCTTCTGTCCCTAGATAAGATTTCATGGCATCAGCCAACATTTTTGGATCTCCACACCTGGCAGCCGCTTTGAATTTCAAGGATGCCAAATCAAGACCTTTACCATCAGACCCCCTTTCAACCATGTCTGGTAATTTGCAATTTGCATGAAGGCACGGATCATGTCATCCATTGTAGCTTCATATAAACAAGTCATTTTGTTGCCGGACTGTTGGAGCCATTTTTTGTGTATAGTCTCTGCAAGGTTGCATGTTGGCATTTCCGCACGTTATTCTATTGTCATATCCTATGAACAACACACAAATATGAGGATAATAAAAATATAAGATATATATAATAATGAAAGAAAAATGAATGACATTGAATAATAAATTTTGATATGTACTTACAAATAGTATATGACCACCCCATTGTCTGTATCGAAAGTGCCAAAAATCCAACCACTCTGAAAGGCCAAAAATGCCTTCTACCAAGGTAGATCCGGATGACAACCACCAAGAACAAATCACATGATACTTAGTCTCGGCGTCGTCCATTGTTTTTGCGTCTTTGTAATCCTTGCATATTTGCTTGTGTTGAAACTGCAAGGATGGTTTGATATATTTTTGGGTCACCTTATTCAAGCTCGTAGACCAATGGAAAAGACATGTACGCTGACGTGCAACCATGGAGAAATATGCCACACAATACGAAAAAGAAGAACAATCTTCTGAGGCGGAGATGGAGGTAGGTTGTACGAACGAAATTGTAAGAAAATCACTTTAAAATCAAAATAAATTTAGAGGTATGTAATGTATACTATATTGTGCATCCCGAGAATACGATTCCAACGGTATATAGCATGAACAAAATGATTTTATTTTGCATGTTTTAGAGCCAAAAAACAATTAGAGCATCTTAGATTCTTCTAAAATCTTCAAAAAATGAAGATTTTATGCATGAAATCTAACCATATTAATTTCAGTAGACTTTGGCGATTTATGTAAGACTATTATCTACGCACTTGATTTTTTTCGGAAATAAATTAGAATATTTGAAAACGTTATAGCAACTCCGCAAAGTGACTCAAATCAAAGTATATTTCTCTTCCAAATGGGTAGCCGTTAACGGCCACCCTTTTTATGATGCCAACTTCTGTGTTCTAGTTTAGGGTGGCCGTTAACGGCCACCCTTTGTATGATGCTAACTTCTATTTTCTAGTTTAGGGTACCCCTTCTTGGGTTTCAGTCTTCATTTAACAACATAATTTCTTTGAAATAAAATCACATATATACATATATTTCTTATGTCTGTTCCATCTAAAAGTCTGGCCGTTAACGGCCACCCTTGGTTGCATCTCAGATTTATTGGTATATGTGTTTCCACCCTTATTGAAATTTCATATTCTTTTCTATATATGTTTATTTTTTCATGTAGACACTCATTTCCTTCATTTTTTTCCTCCAACAAGGGTGGCTGTTGACGGCCATCCTTATTGAAATTTCAGATTCTATTCTATATGTGTTTCTTTCTTCATGTATACACCCATTTCCTTATTTATTTATTTTCAACAAGAATGGCCATTAACGGCTAGCCTTTTTGAAATTTTATTTTATTTTTTATATGTGTTTTTTTCTTCATATATACATTCATTTCCTTAATATTTTGTCCTCCAACAAGGGTGGCCGTTAACGGCCACCCTTATTAAAATTTCAATTTTTTTTGCATATGTGGTTTTCCCTTATGTATACTCTCACTTTCATAAATATTTTTATATATTATTTTAGTTTGCATATGTGATTTCTTTCATATGTATATATATTTTTTAATTTATTTTTATGTTTCATATGGATAATATTTTTTTGCTTTAGATATGGAAGTTGTACCTCTTTCTGAAGATCAATTGGATTTGCAATTGCATGTATTTTTTAAGAAAGAAACTGTCAACACATCTTCCCGTCTTGAACGGTGGAAGTATCAACCAAGGGCAAAATTAAAATTCAACATTCTATTATGTCGAATGGTTGCATTGCTTGTTGTTAGGTCTTTTTTGAAAAATAACGTTATGAACCTAGCTGCACATTTTGTTGCTTGTGGTTATATGGAGGGCAATGGGATTTTTTTACGTGGCCTTGGAAAATAATAAGGGGAAAACAATAAATGTTACCGATAGTATCATTGAATTTTGGAGTGAAAATTGGGTACGGACAAATGATGCATTTGAAAAAATATTGCAAACTTATGAGGATCTCCAAGTTTTCTCTAGCAAAATATTCATGGTGTGGGATGAAAACCACCGTTTGCAAGCATAGTTGTCCATTATTAATCGAGATCATACACATGATCATGCTTGACATTATGCTGTTGAAAGTATTATTTTGGACGTCAAGGGAGATATTGCAACCATGTTGGCAGCTTTACATGAAGTGGTAATTTCTTCATTATTCTCTTTTTATTTGTTCGGTTTTTTTGGTTTTTTTTAAAGTTTTTTTTTATTGTATATATTTTTTCCTTGGCTTATCATCCAAACATACAGTGAAGATGAAGCAGAAGAGAACACCACCCCTCCAACCAGCCACCTATCCGTTCTTAAAGGGCACACCACTCCCTACCATGATGTAGACATTGACATGCAGCTAGAAAATGTCTCACCCGAACACGGTGGGAGCTCGCTCCAAATATCAACATCAGAAGACGAGTACATGGCCACCCTCAACCAAGCCGCCACATCGTTAGATCGATTGGACACCTTCAACATTGTCGATGCAACACCTCCAACACATACACACAAGAGTCCTAGGAAGGAGAACACGAATGACACCCAAAGTGCCAAACGGAGGAGAAGTGAAGTAGGGAGACATGCACACAACTCCGAAACAAGCAACCCCCAACACACGCGGGAGGCCATCCCTAGCATCGACATTTTTTTAAGAATGTGGTTAGGCTTCTCCATACATGAAGCAATTGCTACACAAAACGGTAAGGAGATCATCCTTGAAACTCGTACCAATGATGAATTTGAGAAGTTAGGGGACCCCCCGAATGAAGTCATCGAATTCAAGTCCATTAGACGGGCATTCCCAAGGGTTCCACAAACATGTTATCCAAATGAGAGACCGGACGCGGTTCCCGGCCACTACCTCCACTTCACACAAATCCCAAGACACGACAGAGTTGATCCCATGACCGGTTTATCTGAAGGTTTTCACGTCACAATCCGCTACGACCAAGGCTTCAAGAGCATGAGCCGACAAGAAGCAAGAGGAGCATGTCTCGAACAGCTACACCAAATGGACATCCCCCTCGGCTCCACCTACTCCAACCCGATTGACATAGGGGTCAATGCCGTCACCAAGAATTGGGCCGGATTTATTAAGGTACACCTCAAAAACCCCCAACAAGATGGAATGGCACTATTTAGAGGCCATAGAGCATTTGTTATGAAAATGGAGGATGGTGAGAGGACTATAGGCAAAGTAGAAAAAATATATGAACTAGCCACCAAGGCCCTTGCTAGTTTTCCTTCACTTAGCTTGACCGCCTTTCCAACCTAGCAAGTGCCACGAACGCTAACCTGCACATCCCACGCACATGCATGGTTAGCTCCCAAAACCGCGGACCTTCAAGCTCATGGCTTAGTCACCAAACCCTCCTACACATGCATTCGGGACTCTCCCCTTAGCAGGTAGCCAATGGCTAAGGTGGACTTCCATCCATGAAAGTCCACTCTTGAGTTGATCATCGTGTTGCCAAAACAACACTACAACTACCCGGAGCACATTGCCAAGTATGCTCCGGGGGGGTCGGTCGGCTAAGCCGCCTCACCCATATAAGCCTCTAGGACTTTGGGCGGGGCCCCTACCCCACCTTCAAGTATCCTTTTGTCTCTCTACAAGGGTTGGGGCCAAGTAGACATTTTCCCTTAGCCGCTGGGGCTAGAACCTCCTAGCAGCTTCAGACCACCATAACTTCTACATATGATGTCTGATGCTCTCAAGCGACCACTCTATCGTCACCTACTCTTTGCGTAGATGCCGATGGACCCCTCACTTACCCCATTCGGGAAAGTATTGAGGAAGTTATGGCTCTTCAAACCTTGGCAGTCCCGGGCACCAGTCCCAGGTCACTGCTGTCCTGGGACAGCGCCCCACTCAAATTGCCATATCTCCTAGCTAGCACCTCTGATTAAGGGTGTTCCTTAGCATTCTATAATTCCACCGCCATAAGCTACTCATAACTTATGGCCTTACCCTCATGACTCTTAGTCCCCGTGGGTGAGAGGCGTTCTCAACGCTCGGGGCCCTCACCCACACTAAGAGTACTTGGGCCCTCTCACCAATGGCGCCACAAGTCCCGGGTGTCACTCTGGGGTCCCCCTTGTGCCCATGGTCTTGCGGGCACTCCTCATGGAGAGGTGCGCGACATAGGGGTCAATGCCGTCACCAAGAATTGGGCCGGATTTATTAAGGTACACCTCAAAAACCCCCAACAAGATGGAATGACACTACTTAGAGGCCATAGAGCATTTGCTATGAAAATAGAGGATGGTGAGAGGACTATAGGCAAAGTAGAAAAAGGATATGAACTAGCCACCAAGGCCCGCAACCTTAGGTTACACCTCAAAGGTGAAAATCTTCGTCACGAGCATGCATGTACCATCTTTGAATCCCTAGTCCAAGAGAGTTACTACAACGGACACCAACATGAGTTCATGGGACTAGCCAAACCAGAGATAGATAAGAATTTTGCTTTTCTTACTATTACCACGGAGGAGGCTAGAGACATAGTACTTAAGGAAGGACTTGCATACAACAATGAGCGGCTACAAGTGAGCATCACACGAGACCGGAGCGTTGGTAATCCCTCGGAGCTCCAAATTAGCACAACACTTGTCGCCAATAATCTTCCCCAAAGAGAGTCACAAACTACCATCACGAAGGCGATCAAGCAACTTTTTGGCTCGGACAACATCATGGGCATTAGCTTTGGCAACACCAACCAAGACACCACCAACAAACAAGCGGGTTGGTGTCATATCCAATGCCTCAACACCACGGTCTACACGGAGTGGATTCACAAGTCAACCTTCATCCTTGGACGACGGATAGATTTCATCCCACACCGCGGGAGTATTGATGGATCGGACCCCATCAAAACGGCGATCCGCCTCGCACAAGCCCCCGCACGTAAGGCCATCGCGGACAAAATACAAGGTATGGAAAACGCCACCAACCTCAACCCACTCATCACCGAGAGGTATCTCACCAAAACCATGAAAGAATTTGAAGATAAGCTAGATAATATGAGCCCAAAATGGTTGCTCATATTTGTTTTATGCTTAAAATTTACTTGAAGTTGCAATTGACGTCGTTATTAAAACAACAAAAAGTATTAAAAAGAGTGAGGCTTGGTGTGGAGTTATGTTTTAGGCCTTAGGCTTATTTAGTGTGGTTAATTAGAGGGTTAGTGGCATTAGGGGTTGGTTTTGGTTAAGTGAGTTGGTGTTTGATGAAGCAAGGGGAAGGGCCTTGGGTTTAAATGTTTGAATTAGGGCATTCCCATGTTAGTTTAAGGTTGGGGATTTAGTAGATAAGCTTGGGGGTTCCTCTCCACAAGGGTTTTTATGACCTTGAGGTTTAAGTGTGTGCTCTCTCTCTCACTCTCGCACTAGGAGAGAGGATGAGCTGGGTTTTGAGTTCGGAGATAGACTGGTGGATTCGGCCAAGACCAACTGAGTTTTGAGTTCGGAGATAGACTGGGGATTCCGCCAAGACCGGCTGAGTTTTGAGTTCGGAGATAGACTGGGGATTCGGCCAAGACCAGCTGGGTTCAAGTTCGGAGATAGACTGGTGGATTTGGCCAAGACCAGCTGAGTTTTGAGTTCGGAGATAGACTGGTGGATTTGGCCAAGACCAGCTGGGTTGTGAGTTCGGAGATAGACTGGGGATTCGGCCAAGACCAGCTGGGTTTTGAGTTCGGAGATAGACTGGGGATTCAGCCAAGACCAGCTGGGTTTAAGTTCTCGGGCTAGTCCCGGGTCCACACTAATTACCACAGTTGAATTAAGGTGGGGGTAGTAGTGGCATCCACCTTGTGACACAACATAGGCTAGTTAGTTAGGATTAGCATATGGGGTTATTCTAAGTAATTAGTTAATCAGTAAGTAGGAAAACCACAACATGCTAGGTGGTGGCATTAAGTATTCATTAGAGGTGTGGGTTTTACGGTGGGGTGTATTACGGGGGTGACATTAGAGAAGAGCGTTTTTCAACGCTTGTATCCTCGCCATGGAATAAATTGGGGTGCCAAAATTGATGTGAGATGCAATGGGGGTTAATGATGTGGGAAGATTTAATGAGGCTAGCATGAATGTGAGCCCCGCGCCCTCACCCGGACTACGACGCATAAGGGTGAGTGGTTTGGCCTCACACTAGACGAGAGGTTTGGCTCACTCTCCACAACAATAAACAATCACACGGATAGGAAACATGAAGCTACCACAACAACCATCACCAACCACTCCACCAACCTACACGCGCTACTTGGCACCATAGCCCATGAATTTCAACAATCAAATATCCGCATGCAAAGCTTCATCACCGGCCTCTCCACCGCCGCGCCGGACATAATGCACCGCACCGCCCCACCACCGCCACTTGGACCCCACACGACCGCCCCCCCCCCCCCCCCCCCCTTTACCACTCCAAGCCCCCCCGGGCTTTCAAGGCAACCCACAAATGTACCACCAAGGACCTCACCCATTTAATGGATAGTGCCCACATAGCACATACCACAAATGGCCTCTCTACCTTATATGTTATGTTTTGATATTATTATACAATAAAGAGTCTCAACTCCCATCCCCTCCCCAAGGGCTTTTATACATCGTCTCCCCTCTCACATACTCACTCTATGGTAAAAACTGCAAATACACACTAAAACTAGTATATATGCCCTCCAAAGACACCCACACCACACTACACCAATCAAGACATCGTAACCCCCTAAAAGCAAAACCCCATAAAATCATATCACAACTCCACCTTCAAAAAATAAAACCACCTAGCATCACACCCCTCGTATGGCTAAGGTATATCACCACCACCCACCAAGAAAGTCACATACGCCATAACAAGCATATTACCTACCTTCACACTTATAAGTCTACTCTCCAAAGTGGGCCACCAATCAATATAAGCCAACACACAAGGTCCACACAACCAAACATAAGATGTCGAAATAAATACCATCCCCACACCACAACAACAACTAACATACCACAAACATCCCCCACCATAGAGCTCCTATATAGTACCTACCCTACAACATACTACTTCCATGGAAAAATGCACAAATACATACTAAAATTACTGTATAAAACCACCAACAACACTACCGCCATACTTCACCAATCAACTCGCCATAAACTCATAAAAGAAATACCCCGCAAACCATTATCAAAACCCTACACAAAATCACATTCCCACTTACAAAAGATAATATCACCTAACCTAACACTCCCCCTATGGCTAAACCTTATCACCACCACCAACCACAAACGCCATGCATTCCAAAACAAGCATGCCCCCTACACTCGCACCCATAATACTACTCCACAAAATGAGCCTCCAACATACACAATCCATCACACAAGATTCACACCAAATATGACCAATCACATATCCCCCATTAAAAACCTAGATCAACAAGCACACATACCATACCAAGGACACCATACACAATACCATACACAATACACAACACTAAGAAAACCCCCCACCCCAAACATATTAATCCACACCATAACTTACATAACCCATATACCCACCGCACACATCCATAATCTCCACTACGCCCATAGACCACACGATACCACAATATATACACCACACATACACAACACTCACCAATGTAACCATAGAAAGACTACCTCACACACACACAACCACCACCACCACATAAACAACAACCTATATACAAATCACAACAACACAACCACACAACCACACAACCACACAATCATCCCCATTAATATAATAATACACATAGGCAACATTTACTACATAACACACACACACCACAAAAAACCAAAAATTCAAACCATAACATATTACACTTGGAACAACTCTACACTCATACTCCTACACGGAGACATTGAACTAAACCCGGGGCCACTCTCAACCATCCTTAAAAACCTTCCCAAAGAATACACACAAAGACAAAAACAATATTTTATACCAAATACCCTAACACTCAAACCTCAATACGCCCACCTTGAAAAATTATTTGAACCCCACTTAAACAAAAACACCCCCAACCCCCAAAACACCCCCGACTCCCAAGAATTAACACACCTAAAAAACCACTCATCACTCCTCTCAAACTACCCCACACACCACCAAATATACGCCCTTATCACAACATATAGCCCACAAACACAAATATGTATTAAAAAAATGATTAACAAACTTGACCCAAGATACTTAACCATCCTAAGACGACTACAAAAAATACCAATGAATACCCACCCACCCCCATCATACGAAACTAACCTACATACCCCAACAATAACCACCATACCACAAGCTTACTCCATCATCAATGACAAAATCGCTAAGGGAGTACCCATAACCACAGAAAACGTCCAAAATAAAATATCCCACCTCCCAAATAAAATAATACAATAACTAACTAAATGTACCCACAAATAACAGGATACCAACCCAACACACATATATCTAACTATGATACCCCACCCATACACACCAGGCCAAACAACCTAACCACTCAAACCCTGAAAATAATCACTTGGAACACCGGATGTATTAACTGTAGCCTACCCGGTATCCAAGAGCTCACCCAAACACTACACAACAATCCTCACATTATACTCATCCACGAAACCAAAATCCCAAAAACAAAATCCACATCATACATAGACCACCAACTAAAAGAATACAAAATCATATACAACAACTCCAACACCACATCACAAAAACACAATAAATATGTGGGCCCCATACAAAGCTAGAGGTGGCATCCTAGCCAAGATACCAAAATCAATATACACAAACGAAAACATCACCAAAGTACCAACCCCAAGCTCCATCTCACCCTACCTACAAGCCATAATAATCAATAACAAACCACTAACACCGCTAATCATCCTAAACATGTACATGCCATCACACTTAGAAGACGAGTACCTAATACTCAAAATCCAAAACCAAATCCAAAATATCATACTACAACACCCCAAATATACCATCATATTAGCCGGAGACTTTAACTGTGATATATTACTACAAGGAAGATCCAACAATAGCATTACAATCCCGCCTAATACAGATGACCAAGAATGGGCCTGCTTCATACAAAACAACGGACTCAAAGTGGTCCATAACCCAGTAAACTTCATAAGGCAAGGAGGCCACAACTACACATCAACTAGCCATATAGATGGCTTCTACACCAACGACCCCAATATCACCCATCTTCATAGCCACACGTTAACCAACTTAAATCAAAATTCGAATCATTACCCGGTCCAACTACAACTAGCCCCCAATACAATAGTCATAAAAGAAACCACCACCCCCATAAACACCCCACGAATTAAATACCCCATACCCCTCAACAACCTCCAAAACCTACAAACAACCTTTATAGGAAAACAAAATATAACAATGAAAAACCTCACACAAATACTCCAACAAGAACATCTTACCCTCACACAATGGGAAGACGTACAACTCAAACTCCAAGAAATTACCAACTCCCTCAGTCAATGTATAAAACAGACATGCATGTCACACCCCACCCCACTACTACCAAATAGGGTAAAACCCCAAGGAGGATTCCTTCCCAGGACCCAACAAAATAAATGGAAGCACCAATTGAAAATATATCACAACACCCGAAAAGCCATAAGAGCCGCATGTCACTACCCGCACACACAACTACACAACCACTCAGATATAAAAAATCTTCAGCTAATACGAAATCCCAATATTCCACCACTACCCCCCACCCCACAGAAATACACATATGGATTGCGTAGCTAGCCACCATAGGAAAAAACGCGAAGATAGAAGCCCACAAAATCATAACCAAATAAACTTCACTTAACTGCAAAACAATCATTAATAAATATAGAAACCTACTAAATACTAAACCCAAAATAAACCACAAAAAAATATTTCACCCAACAACCACTAACACACTTGATTGTATACAAAACCCCAAAGGCCAAGTCCTCACCAAACCCGCCGAGATAACCAGGGAGATATACCATACCCAACAAACCTCATTCTAAAGACAAGCCCCCCTATGTGAGGACACTACGGACCACCCTAATACGTACATATGTGCGGTACGAAAATATCCATGGCACTCACATCAAGGAATCATCCTAGAAAAAAATGCAACCTTAATACACAAATAAATAACCAATTCACTAAAGAAGTCTACGATTGTTGTGTCAAGCGACTAACAAAAGGGAAAGCCCCAGACCCAGACAATATTCCAAATGATATTATTAAAACACTACCAACACAATGACATGACCTCCTATACCTATTTTTCAAACATTGTTACAAACAAAAAATGATCCCGCAATATTGGAAACATAGTAAGACCATATTATTACACAAGAAGGATGACTTCATCCACATATTCAACTATAGACCAATCTCACTAGCCAATATAATCTACAAATTATACACTAACACACTAATATCACTCCTAACAAGCTACGGAGAAAAACATAGATTATTACACTTTAGCCAAGAAGATTTTCGACCACAACGTAACACCTCGAGATAAATTCAAACAATTATAGCAACCTTAGAAGACGCTAGACTAACCACTAAAGATATATACCTAACATATATAGACTTTAGAAATGCCTTCGGCTCTATAGACCACGCAAGACTCCTAGCCACCATGGAGGACCTAGACTACCCATTAGACGCGGTAGAAATCGTAGGAAATATTTACATAAATTCCACCACATCATTTACCGGGAGTCATTTTGGCACGACGCTCCCAATAGAAATAAGCCGAGGGACAATACAAGGGGACACCCTTAGCCCGTATCTTTTTATCATTTTTCTTGAACCACTACTAAGATGGCTCGAGAAAGATAACATAGGTTACCACTTCAACACATCTCCTGCCACATGCACCACAACCGCATATGCGGATGACATGGCTATTATAACGGACAACATACTACACATTCAACCACAAATAACCAAGCTCCAAAAATTCGCGAAATGGTCTTACATGGACCTCAACCTGTCAAAATGTGCCATTACAGGATGTTCTAATAAATCTAAACTAAAACCCACTACCTTCAAAGCATATATCCAATCACAACATATTACCTACAACTCCCAAAATTTCCCTATCCTCACCCAAAACGAACCATATACGTATTTAGGAATAAACCTCACACCATCACTCAAATAGAACCTACAAAAAGAAATAACGATGAAGAAAGTCAAACAACAAAGCCAACTCCTAACTAGCTCACCGGCTAGCCTCACACAAAAAATCAAAATCCTGAATACAGTCATTAAACCACGAATAGCATACGCCTACTACGCCGTCCCATTTTCCAAACCATATATTAAAAAATTAGACAAAATCATTAGCAAACTAACCAAAGAAATTTGCAATATCCCCAAAAGCTCGGCCAACATTCTTACACACCTCCCACAAGAAAGCTTTGGCATTAATGTAACCTCCCTACTACCCGACTACATCCAATGCATAGGACAACAACTAATCCAAGCACTTAATGACCCGGAGCAATTATGCATTATATACCAAGGGCTAACCAAACATATAGCGGCCAAGTACGGTGGGGCCCGACACCTCTCCAAACTCAAATAACAAGCATGTGTACGATCCCTTATAGCTAGGACACTTTTTCTCCTTGAAAGAGAATACGAAATCCACGTCCACTCTACAAGCCAAACATTCCCCATCAAAGAAACATCACTAGAATTTATTTTGAAAACCAACCCAAATTATAACACCCTAACGGATGTATCGAAAGCCAAAACCCAAAAATATCTAGACAAACTATACATATATGGCATCACCACACTAATACAAATCCAAAACCCTACTACCAAAGCCATACTAACCCCGAAAGAATTTCAATCCACATACAAACACATACCTAAAACCATCAAAGAGACACTCCAACAAGCAACAACAATATTCCCCACCCCACCCACAAACTCTACAAACCCAATACAACAAACACCACCACAAAATGAGATCATGGTAAACATCCCCCCCTAGGACAAGCAATCCAAACAATAATAAAAGAAAATACCTCCACCAAGAAAAGACAAATGGGGTGCGCACGCATTAAGGAAGAGCTACCTTTGCCAATGGCAAGCCCTGCAAGGCATCATACAACAATGGAGAAGTGAGGTAGAACTACTACACCCGGATAATATACTTCTAGACTATAACATACTATGTATCACACAAAGCAAGCCGAACTTTTAGCCACCCAAACATACGCTAACTGCCTCAATCACATACAATCAAAAGACAACAAATTCATACACCCCCCTCTCCACATCACCAATCTAAAACTATCCATACAAGAATGCAACCTGGATAAAGACATCCAAGTAAACCAACCAACCATCCAATTACACAACTCCGAAGCCAACATATATGACCAAAAAGAAAACTACATGGCCACCATCACTACAGAAAGACTACAATGGCTATGGAACCAATTCTCCTACCACCACTTCTCACAAAATACAAAAGCCCTCCAACTCCCACCCCAAAACTTTGAAACATAAATACTTTGGTTAATACAACGATACATAACCATACTCCCCAAAAGAAAGCCAAAAAACATACAACCCCAAAACATGCACCATACAATACATCCGACAATTATCAAAACACTAATAGATTCCCTCAAAATCATGCACTCCTACTATTCATCCCCACTTACATGCCCCACACAACTCACACAATATCACTCACCCCATAACCGCGACATAATATTTGGCTCCATCGGACACGCACAAACCGCTAGATGGAAAGGCATCGGTCTAGCCTACCCCACAGACCACAAAACAACCATCGAAGCCATCCACTGGGCTAGAATGGCGGCCAAAGAAGACTCAAACACTATCACCATACTCATAATCAATCATAACGACTGGACCACACAACAAATCCCACTTACCACAAGTAGCGACATACACACCCTCGCAACCATCCCTCCACACACCATACTATATAACCCCACGCTGGAATGGCCACAATATTACCAATACGTAGAACCCTCACTCACAACAATACTATGTATACATAACCACGCCAACTTCACACCAAGCCTAAAAACCCCACAAGAACTTGTACAAGTACTAGAGCATACCATCAACACACCCATAGACACATTCCCCATCAAACCCACAAAGCCAAATTACCGCATTAAATTCTCAAACACATGGAAAAACGCCCCCATAAAAAACATCCCCCACCTACAATCCCCCAATCAAACCTCCCAATTAAATACTACCGCCAACACCCCCCCAAATTCCACCCACAACAATGCATGTACACAGATGGCTCATTCATCCCCCCAACTAAGAACTCCGAAGGCCGAATAGAGGGTGACATCACAGGTTTAGGAGTATATAGCCCCAACACAAACATCCGCATATCAGAACGACTACCGGGATATCAAAACATACTCAGAGCATAATTAAATGCTATACTCATAGCAGTCAAAACCATTCAAGTCACACAAATCGAAACACACATCTTTACAGATAGCCTTAATAGCATATATCTACTCAGTAACCATATACAACACCCAACCTTACAACACCACCACCCGGACAAAATCCTCATAGCCGCCATAGTACACCAAATTTACTTAACACCACACTTAGTACATATACATAAAGTACGGGCCCACACGTGCATCAAAGGAAATGAAATAGCCGACACACTAGCCAACGAAGGAACAAATAAAGAAAAACCCACTCCCACACCCCATATACACATCGCACATGCTACACCTTATCGGCTAACAAGTTGTCCCACCGCAACACGCAATGGGGCAATTCGAAACTTGCACACATTCATCACAAAAACAAGAAATTAGGATGGCCCAACATAAACACCCATATGTAGATAAATGGCTCTCCAACGACCAAATAAACCACAAACTCTCCAACCACTTTTGGAAAAAAAAAAAATAACGGACGCCCAAATCACCCAAACTCTAAAATTCTGATATGCCCAATACATGGGTAAACCATAGAAAGAACATTTTCTGGCCCCTCAAATTTCAAAATCCAAATTGTACATTGTGCCGCAAAAACGAAAGAGACACATGGCCACACTTACTATCAACGTGCGAACATCCATACTTGAAGGGCCTAAGAATAGCACGCCACAACAAGGCAGTACATCTCATCACCCAAACACTCCAAGCCAACAAACACACTAGATACTACACACTAACAAACGCAGGTAATATCAACAACAACAACCAAGAACAAACAATCCCCGAATGGCTCATTAATGCCTATGCCAACAAACCAGATGCCAGTGCCACGCTAGACTAAGACCCGACATCCTATGTATTATAGGAGCCCCTAACCACACCCCAACACCCATATTACCGTCACACACACGAACAATCCAATTCATTGAATTCACGTACTGTCATGACAGATTCCCAGAACAAGCCATAACACAAAAACATACCAAATACGATCCATTAATCAGCGCTATACAAAGCAAAGGATGGAAAAAAAACCCTCTTATAACCATCACAGCAGGGGTTAGAGGCACCATACACGAACAATCCATCAAAAAATTAGAAGACCTCAAAATTCCAAAACCTGCTATCAAAATCCTCATGAAAAACATACATCAAAACGCCATTAAATATCTCACATACCTCGTATTAAATAAAAGAAAACTTGATAACAAACAAAACACCGTTGCACCCCCCTAAAAATTTACCCCCCCCTTTTTTTACATTATATTTTTTTCACTATACTTACCCTTTCTCTCTCTATACTAAAAGAGCCCACCTCCTAACGGAGGCATAACTCCCCATGCTACAACACGGCTCGCCGTGTTTAGCATTCAGACAACGGGCTCGCATTCACGCCGGTACATTGTACGGGCGTTACTTTTTCTTTTCTTTTCTTTCTAGAAAATGTGACTAGTTTTGCTCCTGGCCCATCACAAATGCTTCTAATATTCATTATCTCAAAGTATAATGCGAGTCCTCAACCCCCAAGAACAACTTTCATTTCTTAAGAATATGTCTCACATTATTCCACGCAGAGAAGATGTAGACGCCATAAGATTATAGGTTATTAGTGAGCAGACAAACAACGCTTTGGCGAAAAGAATCCCAAGAAGATTTAGTACATGATTAAATGGCTCATTTTGAAACGTGAAAAATGTGGATACCAAGATTGGGGTTTCATTGGATAACAAATCACCCACCCATCTCTTTTGATTTTGAATCTATTTTGGAAATGGACAAAGATATGCTTAAAGGTTTGGCTTCCACTTTGGGAGTAACTATGCAACAACCGGATAGGATCTGATGGGCTATTCTACAACAACTTTATGAGAAAATTGACTTCAACATAACATGCTTGAAAAATCTCTCCATAAATTCAAGGACTTTCAAACAACCGTTTATGAGCTTCAAGGAAAATATGTAGCATCTGTGGATGGCAATGCAATTGGTGGATAGTTCATATGTGGCGTAGAATTTGGAAAAAAATGGTCGGATCTTAAGTATCTTCATGCAAGTCATACAACATTAAGCGAAGCTTTTTAGAACATTATACTCTTGCAAAAACTCACCTGCTTTGGAAATCTTGGATATGAAGAAGGGAGACACACTCAAAGAAGACAAATTAATTTAGCTCACTATTTCACTTTCTGGTGAAGTTAACAATCTACAAGGCATTGTACAAACCTTTGAACAACATCTAAAATTGATGGAACAAAGGCATAAGACTCATGAAAAAACTCTAACCCCTAGAAACAATGCATACCCACCGGTACACTTCACACTCATATGAAGGAATTAGACACCTGCATAATTAATTTTGAGACATCTATGACCATATCAAAGTATCTTGATACTTCTCACATGTCCAATCTAGAAAGGGACATAATTGTACTACAAGACCATATAAAAAACCCATGAAAAAAAGGGCTACTATATGTGCATCTAAACTCAAAGATGATGGTCAAGCAAATTCTTTTCATGATTAAACAACACAACACATACATGAGATATTGATAGGGAAAATGTAGCTTACATTGAAAATTGTCTAATATGGAAGTAAATGATCATGAGAACATTCTCCAAATCACCCAAGGATTCTTACTACACACATTTGGAGGACTTCACGTATTTCAAAAGCTTGGGGGTTGGAAAACTCAATTTAGCTAGAATCCGCCCAATTATTTTCAAATGCATCAATTGGGAGACAAAAACAAACTACTTCAGAGATTGCAAGAAATCGTAGGTACATAATTCGGACTTGATGAGGATAGCACGTGGAGGTTGCTAAATCATAAGCACCTTAACATGAGCAAGACCATCATTAAAGGAGGAGAGTGTTATAATAGTGGGCCTCGAGTTTGGGGGATTTGTAGTGAATGCCCTTCCCCCCAAGAAAACTGCATAACAAAACTTCCTTTCTTGCCCTTTGTGACACATAGCGTGCCATGCATGAAATTGAGACAAACAAAATATTTTCCAAATATTTGGCGCCAAACATGTGGCATGCCCTGCCCTCGAGGCCCTGCCAAACCAATGAACAAGGAGAACCGACACTTACTAATAGTCTAAAGGGTCCAATCTAAGGATCCAATCTTTTGATTTCCCGCTTTAATGAGATCTACTCAAATGAGATTTATTTATGAGATTCTCGGTTCCCCAGGCCGATGGGTGGAAATCAAATTAGTAAGAAGCATTTCATTTTCACTCACCAATTGAGGTCCTCTAAGGCTTATTTGACCCCCCCTTTCCTCTTCTAACGGACAAAGAGCCTGGACATAGGCTTCATGGATATAG
Organism: Polytrichum commune; assembly: GCA_950295325.1. NCBI lineage: Eukaryota > Viridiplantae > Streptophyta > Polytrichopsida > Polytrichales > Polytrichaceae > Polytrichum > Polytrichum commune. Next base: position 19,256,369 of record OX485806.1, read on the forward strand.
GAGGTGACAAGGTTTTGGGTCGATTTTTTTTCAATTTTCAATTTTTTCATTTTAATTTTTTTTTTAATGTGAGGTTGGTGTATTGTAGCATGGTTGAAATAATTATTTAGAAGAAAAAGCCATATCTAGAAATTGTTGAGATCACAAAATTACGAAGATTACAAACACTTTGCATCATGATTGAAAACTAACAACTGATGATTGAATGCCAACCATAAATCAAGTATTATGTTTGAATGCTTTATTACCAAATACACCAATCGATGAAGAGGATTATAATGAAGAAATTGAACAACCAAACACCTTAATGGTGTTGAGTGCAACTATGCTCAATTGAATAGCCTAGACATGCATGTTTCATTGTATTGAATATGATCTCTCATAAAACCTGAAACATGCAAAAATGCGGAAAATTCTTTGAATTCCCATTAATAACCTCATGTGCCAACATGAAACAAATTTCAGTGAATATTCTTTAATCACCGAGGTGAGATCTAATAGGTCATACATTCTGTCAACATGAAATTCATACAAACACTAGTATGTGTGTTCAATTCTTCGTTGCTTTCTTGGATGGCTTGCAAAATGCCTTAAAATTCATGTACTCTTTGACCCTTGCTTTAGACTTGTGGCGGAGACGATCAAGGATTGGTGACCCCAAGTCCAATGACATGCATCCAACTTGTTATGCCCATGGTGGAAGAACGTGGGTAGAGAAGGTTGGATCCAAACACAACCTTGTTAGCATTGTGTGCTACAACACCACATTGTTGGATATTTAATTCCATACATGTTTCCTAGAATGTAACCCCATTTTCATTGGAAGTGAAAGATTCGTATGAATATGCAACAAGGATTTTAAGACAAGAAAAATAATTTTGGTCTTGTTTTTATTCAATTGTTCCGATTTTTCTAAATTAGGGTGATCACCATGCCAAGTGGGAGACTGGGTTGATGATGATGAGGTGGCGATTTAGAACACTCTCCCTCCTAAAGATGACCCCTTGGACCCGGGGCAATAAAGGGTTTATGACTTCTAGAACTCACTTCCATCATCACCAGGGGCGGAGCCAGGGGAGGGGGGCTGGGGGGGCTCAGCCCCCCTGACATTAGTAGTAGAAAACTATGCCAAAACGATTGCAAATTTTTCTTTTTTCGTTTTGTGACTGCATGTTAAATTTTTGGGACGTGTAATACACCGTTGGAAAGGTGTTTTCAAGACCTTTCCAACCCTATATTACAAGCCCCCAAATTCCTAAAGTTTCAGTTGGTAAAACAAAAAAAAACTGCAATCATTTAGTGACTGCATAGCAGGCTGGTCAAAAGAATCGCAATGGGAAAATGACAGTAGTTCTTTTTCACAATGTTTTCTATGAGTGCATTGAAGGAAAGTCGGGCATTTGCTTATTATTGGTGATGTTTATTGGCGATGATTGGATGGTCTATATGATGATTATTTATATCAAAAAGACCATTGCCAAAGCTTTGGATATTAACAACATTATCAAAAAAATTGTGGGGATGTCAACTCAATGGGTCTAGATCTCTCAATAAATAATCAAATTCGATCACCTACTAAAATTTGAAAATAAAATATACATTGGATATTTCCATATTATGAGGTCAACCCCCCCTGGGTCAAAATCCTGGCTCCGCCCTTGATCATCACTAGAAGGAAACTCGTTCATTGCAAGCATTTGTTGCAACTCGGCCATTGCAACTCATGGCAAGAAATACATAAATAAATCATTTTGGTTGTGACTGGAGAATTTGGTTACTCGTTGTCCATAAACCATAGCCAAAAACCTCTAGTTGACAACCAAAATAATTTATTATGCATTTTCTCGCCATGAGTCGTAGTTACGGCCAAGTCATAATGGATGAACCTTGTAATGAACAAGTTTCCTTCTAATGCATATCCTCACAGGATGTATTGATCTCATCTAAGGAGTGACAAGGAGAGGCTTTCAACTCATCTCTATTTGCATGTCAGAAGCTCAACTTGTCTTCATCCATGCTTAAATTGTTGTAATGGACTCACATATTCACTGACATGCATTCTCATGCTAAATTTGATACATCAATTTATTATAACATCTTAAAACACATAAGTTACTTCATGTCAAGTTGAAGCATGGTGTATGTTAAAAAAATGCTTGATGTCATGCTTCATGAGCTGCTACACTGATGGAAGAATTGGAAGGTTGCTTTGGCTCTTGCAACTTTATTAAGCACACTTCAATGTGCCACCCGATTTGGAGAAGCAAATAAAGTTTGTTGACATTGGTGAAGCTTTCGTCAATATCTTCAAGGATCTTGATGGTCAAGCACTTTCATGTGAAGGGGGGGGGGGGTGACAACCTGTAAGAGAGTAGATATCTTGTTGTCCAACATGCAAATTGGAATGTGACCGTCGTTGCACTTACCCATCTTGAATGTTACATGACTAGACTGATTATCGAACTTTATATCATGAGAAATTAAAAATAAATAAAAAATTCCAAAATTTATGAAACTTCAAATTTATTTTTTTAATAATAAAAATATGGTATGGTGAAAACAATCAATGCAACAATCTTAGGTTCACACCAAGAAGTTTACAGGAAGCAAGGTTTTTTCGCTCAAATGAGAGTTAATTTCTGGGTTCCGGAAAAAAAGGCTATCAAGTCCCCTCCTCGCACTTCAACTATCAGGCCCCTACAGTTATGCTGGCCGTTGACTTATGATTTCAATCAGCAAATCATGTCCACCTACTCAAAATTCAACAATCTTCTACAATTGTGCAGGCCGTTGACTTACGATTTCCAGCGAAAAATTAAGACACATGTGACAGAAATTGTTGTCAACTAGTGGTTTTCTCCGACTTCTCTGGCACATGAAATGTGCCTTATCATAACAGTCATGTGGCATCAGTAACAAAAAATCATTTTGCAAAACGTGGACACATTAATATCTAGCAAAACGAGTGCAGAAGACATGACTAGAGATGGTGAACTTGTTTGAGGACGTTGCAGTTCCCTACAGAAGCAATTTACTTTTTTGGAAGAACGCAAACATGATCTCCGACCCATCTGTCAGAAACAGAGAGTATCGTATTGAAAGTGCATGAAAATAATTATGCAGGAATGTTGCTACAATATCCTTTAGTATTTAGAAAGCAGTTAAACATTAGAAATCACAGCTGGTCCGATAAAACTCACTGGAAATGAGGTGTGTCGAGGGAAGAATGCGTTTTGTGTGCGACGAGATGCGGACGTTGGGATCTGCAAAGAAAGTAAGAAAGAAAGAAAGAACTCAGAGATCACCACCTTCAGGACTAAAGGAATGAGAAGACGTGAGCTCAATGTAAAAATTTCCTCCCAGTACAGCTAGTACCGCCCGGCCACTAGCTAGTAGAGCTTACTTTGTCCCCAATTTATTTCATCATGTGCACGTAGCTACAGCGTTAGCCAGCTTGTGCAATGCAAGGTAAGCATTCCATGGGTTGCTCATTCATTGATAAATCTCCGAATGGCCACTATAAATTTGACGGCAGCCTGAATCTCCCAAATTATCCCACAGTAGTCGTGAATCTCCAAATTTTCCAACAGCACCCCTGAATCTCCAGCTTTCTCTAGTAGCTGTTGGGGTTCCAGCTGCTGCATTGGTGAATCACCTGATCATGGCTGGTTTCAACATGAAGTCCAAGAAGTCCGTGTTGCTGCTATCTGTGGTGGTCATGGTGCTCATTCAAACAGGGGTTGCTGCTGCGGCTGTAGGCAACCCCGACAAGAATGGCGACGCTGGGAAGAAGAAGCGTATGTAATCGATCCGTACAACTCTGTTTCATAGTGGATAATAAGTCTCCATTCTTGCGTGCGCAGTCATTCTCACCGGCATATGTGTATATCTTACAGATCGCTTAAGCTGTTTAATTCTCCATGAAATTGTACGGTATGCCCAAGATGATGTCTTCAGCTATGAGGAAGCTGACAGTCGTCCGATCGGACTGTAAGATCTCTTCGAATGTCAAGTCGCCTGATGTGAGGCTTGATTGTCTCCGGTGACTTGACATACGATTTCCCGAAAATGATATATATATATATATATATTTTTTTCATTATTTGTATCTAACTAAAAAGAATCCAAAATTTCTATACATGCATGATGTGAAAGGCGCTGAAAATGGTTCTTGTGTGTCTGTCAATGGCCAGCTGGTTGCAAGAAGCGCGGTGGTGTGTGCGGAGACCCCCGCATCGTGGGAGGCGATGGTGTGATGTTCTACTTCCACGGCCGCAAGAACCAGGACTTCTGCCTCGTCTCCGACAGCGACCTCCACATCAACGCCCACTTCATCGGCAAGCGCCCCGAGGGCCGCCCCCGCGACTTCACGTGGGTGCAAGCTCTCGGCTTCGTCTTCGGATCCCACGCGCTCACCGTGTCGGCTAAACCCGTGGCCAAATGGGACAACAGCGTGGACCACCTGGAGTTCTCTTACGACGGGATGGCCGTGGAGATCGAGAACGCGCCCATGTCCTCCTGGACTTCGGCCGACAAGCTGGTCACGCTCGAGCGCATCGGCGCCGCCAACACGGTGGACGTGAGAATCAGGGAGAAGATGGGTGTGGCATTGAGCGTGGTGCCCATCAGCAAGAAGGAGAGCGACGGGCACGGGTACGGGATCACCGACGACGACTGCTTCGCCCACCTGGACATGCAATTCCGATTCCACAACCTGTCGTCGTCGGTGAACGGGGTCCTGGGCCAGACGTACCAGCCCGGATTCGTGAACCCCACCAAGAGGGGCGTGGTGATGCCCATCATGGGAGGGGCCGACAAATTCTTCTCTTCCTCACTCCTGGCGACCGACTGCAAGGTGAGCCGGTACACGGCCACCGCCATCGAGGAAGGCTCCGCCATGCCCAGCTTCAACGCCGTGTGCGGGAGCAGCGGCCTCCCCAACGGCATTCCTGGCGGCATCGCTTGCCGCAGATAGATCGTATAGAAGCTCACGACATGAATAATTGTACATGATGTTTAGAGCAGACTAGCTACTAAGTTCATTGATTTGCACTCGGAATTGATCCATGCTCAGTTGGATCTTCAGATCGGCCAATGTGGACGAGTATCCTAAATCATGTTTTCGCAAATCCCTTCAATTTGCATATAAACTTAACCACGACCTGGTTCCGGGGATGGCAACTATCTGGGGCATTCGCAGGAGTCGCTGTCTTTTGAACTTGGTTTGAACCTGGTCTTTTGAAGAAGTTGTTAACCTTACAAGTTAAATATGCTCGGACAGGGCACTAGAGTAGAGGCGCCCATAATTGATCACTTAAGAGATTATGCACCAAATCTAGAGAAGTATAAGGCAATGCAATTTTTTTCCGTGTAGGAAGATAGATATTAAGAGGATTGCAAATTTTTTTGGTAATTATAATTTGTAAGTTGAATTTCCATGAATTCTTGAAGCTAAAAGTTAGTTCGAACATATTACCATTGTCTAGAGTCTACCATAACCGCTTATTTTAAGTGCTTATTTCTCTTCATTTTAACACTCAAAACTAGGACATGTATCATGACGACATTATTGATTCCAACATGATTGAAATTCAGTCCCAACCTGATCGACATTCCAATACCCTATAGATTGCCGATGTGGTCTTGATCAAGAATAGGCACCTCTACGATAGTCGGAATAGGCTAGGGATATTAGGAGCCAGGTTAAGGATTAAGGATAGAGAAAGCAGCTCAAGGTGTAGGATAAGATGCGAGGCTTTTGTTTAAGAGGCAGGTCCACTGGATTCAGAATGCGGGGATAAAGTAATGGAGTTTCCACTGATTAGGATAATGAATATTTAAGAGAGAGAGAGCGAGCGAGAGAGGCCATCTTGGGTGAGAACTTTGCAAGGCTACCTCCCTGTAGAACAGTGGTTGGGGAGATTTTTGGGCATAATCGGTTGAGATCCAAGTGTTTGCAAGTCCAGCCGGTTACATGTTCACATCCTTCGGTTTTCCTCTATTAAATTGGGGAATATTCCATAACTTCCTCTAAAATGATCTGTAATTTTCCTGCAGTCTTGAACTTCAACCGGTTATTTCTCAAACTCAACCCGTTCATCTGTAACTAACTGCCGGTTCTCCCCGATCATAGCTGTAGAATGAATGGAATGAAGTGTATTGATTGCTGTTGGGACTTGTATGTAACGTGGTTAATATGTGAGAAGGCTTGTCTTGGTGTGATTGATCCATAGCCAACAGACATTGCTGGTCAAGAGAGTTAGGATCGGTTGTGAACTCGCACAGCACTTGGATCCATGGTTGTTTTTTTATTTAGGGTAGAACGGATTAGTGGATTATTCAGATGAGCTTGATAGATTAATGTATGAATGAGGGGTAGGTGGAGGTAGGAAGGTGTAGCTCGGAATTACATCACAGCCGATTGAAGACTTAGGTGTCCGAGTGTGGTAGATCCAACCATAGAAACCTGTAGAAGAAGAATGAAGAGTGCACTAGATATACCAGTTAGTGAGTGGGAAATTAGTGAAGGTGATACTAAATTCCTTCCCAGTATGAATTGGTACCACCAAAAGATCTTAGATTAAAGATTAGGAAGCATTGTTTATCTCTGGACTTGGAATTTTCACTTAAAGCATCGGTATTTGGCATTATTTACTAAAGCACGGGCACTTGGCACTAATTACTAAATGTATTGGTACTTGGCATTATTCATTGACAAGCATGTGGCACGCACTAATCACAAGCATGCACTAATTTTCTTGAAATCTATGGTAAAGGAGCATAGAATTTACCGTAGTCATGAATTTAGTGTCATTCAGTAGCAACTTCAACCTTCAATAATTTTACGATTTGGCTAGATTGTGCATGTAACTTGAATAAGTAGCACCCTCACAAAATCAGAGCCTTTATAATTTAGTTAATTGATTAAATTGTCTTACTTAGACTTTGGGCCCCTGGCCCCTCATTCTAGTAGATGGTTTCAGTAGGGCCCTAGTACGGCACCTTATGAAGGATTTTCATAACTAGCATAACTCATAAATTATATGTGTCAAAGCTCCTTGTACACAAGAAACAATCCAGCTCATGTGAAGAATTGCTTTTTTTTGGAACACATGATGTGCTTGACCACCTGGCTAGTTTCCGTCAAGTAGAGAGATGATTTCACGGCTGGGAATTAAACCGCCAATCATTCCATTCGGTTTGGGTACCTTAAGTTTCCACTATCATTTGGTAGTCTAGGGTCATCTCGGACCACATGTGAGGAGTTGTTATCGCATTGTTGCGAGGGAAGATGTATAAATGGCATCTCATTGTCAAATTACAGTTTTTCTCTGTGGATGGGTACATGTTTGTTGGTATTTTATAGGAGCATAAATGAATTATGTAAGATTGGTGACATACCCTGCCAAAGTAGTGATCATGTTGAGGAACATACATGAGACTAGTTTGCTACTTAAGCAATCTTGAATGGATTACAACTTTTGACCACGGGGCTGACACTTAGTGTGACTTATAAAAACCACACTCGGCGAAGGTATGATTGTTTGGGGGGGGGGGTGTTATCTTGCTCACAAGCAATTACAATACTGATTCAATTAGGTAATTTTCTAATTGTGCATATTTTGTAGCACCTTTCAATTACTTTGAAAGGCTAGGGTTAGTCACTTTCATGTACCATATGTTTATTATAAATTAACAAGTGGTTGATCGGAAGAGTGCTCTATCGTATGATTATCCTCTACATGTGGCCAATTCTAGTTGGTTGTATGACCGAGGCCAAACTTTGACTCATTTCAAAAATTATCTCCAAAGGAAGAGCCAATAATTCATTGCAATGCGGTTTAGCCTCAAAGCAATCTCATAAAGCCATAATACAAAACATACATACACAAAATTGATATGCACTCAAAAGCAACAAGAAATGCAAATTGTAGAAGCATAAATTGATGACATCCCCAGATCGAGTGATGGAAATCCTACTGCATTTTTATTTATGTCAAAAGATTACCATCGCAATCATAAAAAATTAACAAAAATATGCACCAACACCAAACTGCTAGAATGTATACAATTTGTACATGCCAACAAAACAAGGCAAAAATGTGTGTTTATAAACACAAAATTAAAAGAAGTAGAGAAAAGGGTTTCTGAAGTTGAAATGTTGTAACTTATGATTAGTATAAGTTAATGTAACTCCTTGGGGGAAATCCCATTTACATTTTGAGGTGGCCCTAGCGTGCATTAAAAGCACAATCAGATATAGCAAAATGATGATGGTAATTGGAACTACACGAAGGAGGTAATCGATAGCATCACCAAACAAAAGAGAATCTACCAAGACTTCGAGCAAGATGAAATGCTCAAATCAAGAACACAATACAAGTTACGTATTTGAGGATCACAAAGATAACTCCATTTGAATGTCATGATGCACACCAAACCCGAAATCTGAACCTTCCAGCATGTCGCAACCCTTGCTAGCCCCATTAACAATATTGCCAATTTTCATTTCTAGCAAAGGTTACGAGCGCTAACCCTTCACATTCCGCCATGCTAATGGTTAGCTCCTCTTACCCCGGACCTTATAGTTCATAGGAGGGAACCAACCCTCCTACTTTGCTTTCGGGATTCACCCCTTAATCGGTAACCAATTCTTAGATGTGGACTTCCATCCATGGAAGTCCAATCTTATGTTGATCATCACATTGCCGGAGCAACACTACAACAACCTGAACCATGCTAGGCAACTATGGCCTCACATTGGGCCAAAGCCCATGGAGGCCGTGCCGTTCAGCCTCAAGTGGGTGAGGCCACACCACCTCACCCATATAAGCCTCTAGGACTCTACGCGGGGCCCCTACACCACCGTCAAGAAACCTTTTGTCTCTCTACCAAGAGTTGGGGCCAAGTAGACATTTTCCTTTAGCCGCTGGGCCTAGAAGCCCCCAGCAGCTTCAGACCATCATAACTTTCTTGTATGATGTCTAATGCTAACAAGCAACCACTTCATCTTCATCTACGCTTCACGTAAATGCCGATGGACTCCTCACTTGCCCCATTTGGGCAAGTATTGAGGAAGTTATGCCTGTTCAAACCTTGGCAGTCCCGGGAGCCACTCCCAGGCCACTGCTGTACCAAGACAGCGCCCCACTCAAATTGCCATAACTCCTAGCTCACACCTCCGATTGAGGTGTTCTTGAGCATTCTAGAATCACCACGCCATGAGCTACGCATAGCTCATGGTGCGTAGCTCATGGCCTTACCCTCATGCCTCCTAGTCTCCGTGGGTGGGAGGCGTTCCCAACGCCCGGGGCCCTCGCCCACACTAGGATCATTGGACCCTCTCACCAACGGCGCCACAAGTTTCGGGTGTCACTCCGGGGTCCCCCTTGTGCCCATGGTGTTTCGGGCACTCCTCATGGAGAGGTGCGCGACACAACATGTAAAAAGAAGATTAATTACCGTGGTAGGGTGTTTCTGCAATTTTTATTTGTAAAATAAACATAGGCTTGCTAAAAAACTCAAACACTTTACTACACTATTTATTTCATTTAGTGAGGGTGGGATAATAGTGCATGTGGGAAATTAGTGAAGGTGATACTAAATTTCTTCATGCTATGAAATTAGTGCCACCATAAGATCTAGGAAGCATTGTTCATCCCGGCACTATTCACTGAAAGTACCAACACTATTTACTATAAATAATATACTCACAACAAAACTATTCACAACATTCATGCTATTCATACCAACATCAAATTCTCCTTTTTATCCAAGTTTCTTTCTCAAATTAGTCTAGTTCAAGTGATATGAGGTGAATCAACAACAAACCTATAGGGGGTCAAGTTTTGATGTTGGATGGATGAGATATACTCTTGTATGCAATAATTCCCCCTCCAAATATTTTGGACTTGTGTATGCAAGTAGATTACCTGGTTTATTCACAAACAGGTAGGTTTCATGCAGGGACAGTCGAGTAAGCATAATGAACTGAAATGTTTTACAAACAGCACACAGCATCACAAGTGCAGGATAAATTGTCGACCAAGTCCATTTCGCTTCATATAATAATGCTAAAAGTACAGTTTATGTTGGGAGGACAGCCTAGTGCTAATGCCCGATTGCATGGGGTAAGAGAATCTCTCAGATGGCACATAGTATACTACAGTCCCATAATTTAGCTAATACTTGTCCCAAGAAAACTTTGATGTGTCCATTTTTTTCCCTAAATAACCCTTTGAGGATGTGTGTTGAAGTTTATGTTCATGATTCTTTAATGACCAAAAGAGCCCTGATTCAGCTCCCAGTAAAGTTGTCCCTACAAGTTTGTATTCCTATTGAATGATTTCCCTTGTAAAGGGACAATATATACACACTACTACCAGATTTAACAAGACTGACACTTCCTTCCTGACAACTCAGACAGGACTTTGAAGGCAGATCGTTTGGTAAAAAGGTCATCAACATGTTGAATCATAACACGTTTCCAGCCACCTCGTGGTCTCATTCTAAATTCAATATCTTCAGCTTCAAAATCTACAACCTGTACCAACCAGAACTAATGTCAATGAATAGGTCAATTTTGAGAGATGGTAGTGTTAGGTCAGAACGTTCTTTGCCATGAGACCTGCTGCAAAGTAGTCACTGTGCTCTATGAGCAATAAACCAATGTTGACATTCCTGAACCTCTTTCATTAGCACACCTTTAGCTCTTGAATCTCTTAACGGAGGCTGTTCATATCTCCAGAAGCGTCTTCATTTACGACCACCTGTCAATTGAATTGCATCATTGTAAGACTGTTAAGAATCAAACAATCTCTACGTTTTGGTCATAACATCATATGATTCGTAAGAACACGAAAGTAGCAATAATTCTATCGAAAAAGTTTAGTACGGCATCATACATTATTACGGATGAATTTGGCCCGTTGAGCAAATTTGAGCGTACTCAAATTTTCAAGCGCACAGCTGCCATACACACAGAGCCATGACACATATCTTAATTAGCAAACAATTTGCAAGATGAAGCACGAGGCTTTGAATAGCACTTCGTTTTGATATTTGAGACAAGGTCAACAACGCATTGAACAACCACGAACGATCATGATAATTACCAGCTGGAAGGGCTGATATTGGCAATCATGGTTGTCTTGGAGTTACCTCCTAACGAATCCTGCACCCAGGAGAGGGAACAAATGTGACGATTAAATCCTCACGCTTGGTGGACCACAATTGACTGCTGCCTCGTTCATTAAATCTCGGATATTAGGCTAAAAGATAGGCAAAGCGAGTACAAAAATAGGCGGGCACTTGTGCCAAGCTTAATCATACTTGGAGCAAATATGTAAGCTTTGAGTCACGGTAGGGCACATGACGCTGCTTGCCATTTGCAACATCCACCAGGATCATGATAACAAGTCTGCAGGGTCGACACAAACTACTCATTAGAAATATGGAATACTGTTACCACTATCACAAACTGCTTCTTCCTGAGAAGGATTTTAATCTACAATCGTGAACTGTTCCAAAAGTTCCACATACCCAAGAGTTGAGAGCGACTTGTTGATATTGGCTGCCTCCTTCAACCGTTCACCTTCAGCACCCGAGTTCTTTTGTCTGCAAAGAACGTGTTGGTAGCCCATCATTGCTTGATTTAAAATTGTATCTATCAGAACAAATATTAAGGAAAACTGACCTCTGTTGAGTTTCAAGGAAGATGTGTACATGACTTTACCGTTCCGAACCTGCAAGATCCACCAGATTCAATCGTCCATACCGGGTATTCGTCACTGAGTCAAATTCCCTCTGCACAGTCCAGAGGAGTGTCATGGAAAATCTGAAATGCCCAGATAGCATCAGCATGAACATTTACTCTGAGTTTCTGTGCCTGCAGATGGACGAGTTCAAAACCTAAAGTTTTAAACTTGACGTGACCTTGTTGAGAACTTGTTTACCAATGAATCCACGAAGGGGATGCTAACCTTGCTTTCAACAATGCAGGTAAACACACAATGTGAGCGACTGCTCTCTCTGTTCATATTAGTAGCCGCCATTTTTCTGTTGGCAACTCCCTGCATACACATTAAAGCAACGGAGAATGAAAACGTAATTGTTGTTGGATCAGGGAATTCGATCAAGGCCCTTAATAATGCTATTCTCCAGGTTAGAAAACTAGTCAGTGTAAATGACAAACTGATTCAGACTCAAAGATACTCAGGGAGTGAAACATTTCTCACCAGGAGAAGGTGGAGGACATATTGAACACTTACAACCTCGACCTCAGATAAATTCTCTACATACACGCCCTTTCTAATATCCTCCCGCATCTGCACGGCGGACACATCTCTATGCTATATTGCTATATCTCTATATTGCTATGATCTCACAACTCACGAATACAAATAAAAAAAAACTCTCGGAAACAGTATGTGTTTGCTGTAGTGGGCCATGTTAAAATTCATTGAATCAAAAGTATTTGCTTACCTCCAAATATAAAAATCATCAGCACCCTGACCGAGCGATGGTGTTCGAATTCCATGGTTGATCTACAAGCATTAACAGCATTGGCATTTGGATTGAATGGCCTTCGACAGTTTCAAATTCAGAGTCAAACTGAGGGCAAAATCATGTGTTGAGGAGGGCCTGATTTGTGCACGAGCAAACCTGAAGATTGGTCCTCTCGAAATGCAAGTGACAAACATGTAATATTGAGTAACGATACTAACTCCAAATTTAGCTACTACATCATTCAACATGGATTCGACTCATAATCCAATTGTATGGGCCTTGCAGGGATAAAATATAGAAATGCATGATTGAAATGGCAGCCCTGTGTTTGGTAGGCACACACAGGCATTGGTTCGCTGTTGTAGTTTGATGTGATTGAATCAACAAGGAATTAAAGCTGAGATACAAGTGGATTTAGAGGCTTGTGTTGGTGGTTGGTGGGGATGATATCGTTGTAGGTTTACATGACGAGCAAGACGTTTCACTAAATATCACAATTCTTGGGTGACACTTGTAAATGGCATGCGTTCGGTTCGATTGGAACTGCTTCTCAACTAAATTGCATGCACCAATTACGATAATTTCATGTATGTGCCCGCTTTTGTGGGCACTTCCAAGTCCACAAACAATTTTGACTGTTGGAACGGCTCAGCAACTGTCTCATTCAGTCAGCCATTGCGAATCACGAAGTCAATTTTAAGTCTCAGAATCAAAGCAGTGATGCAGAAGTCATGAGAGCCCGAAGTGAAGATTCTCCTACTCTTTTAACGATCACATCGACTCTCGTGATTGTTGTTCACGATCCAGTATTGAACCTAGAAAGATGTCTGTCGACTATCTTCTCGACTCTTGGATCGGGCTTAGGCATCGTCTCATCTGGTCAACCATTGCAAATCGTGCAGATTGTAAAGTCAAGCTTTAGTATCAGAGTAGCAATGCAAAAATCATAATTATCCAAAATGGAAGATGCTCTCACTCTTTTAATGATCACATAGACTCTCCTAATGTTGGTCAAAAAATCCAGTGCTGAATCTAGAAAGGTGTCTAACTTTTGAGCACATGGTCCAATCTCGTCACGATACATCTTTTTGGTGTGTGTTACTAATTATAAGTGCCCCACACACACACACATATATATATATCTCCAGATATAATGCGTTCGATTATTCAGAAGAGTGACCAAATAGGGCGCACATATACCCTATGATCGGGGAGAACCGGCAGTTAGTTACAAATGAACTGGTTGAGTTTGAGAAATAACCAGTTGAAGTTGCAGACTGCGGGAAAATTTCCGATCATTTTAGAGGAATCTATATAAGAATATACCCCAATTTAATCAAGGAAAACCGGAGGATGTCAACATGTAACCGGTTGGATTTAGAATCACTGGGATCTCAACTAGTTATGCCCAAAATTCTCCCCGATCATTGGACATACCTTAAGTATGCTCTACCTGACTTTGCAAGCCCTCTATGGTGTCTTAAAATAGATTAAGGTGTTGGAAGTTCAAGTTGACCTACTCCTTCAATCTAGAATAGAGATGTAACAGAATCACCTTATGAGGCATTCTCATGTTATCCTGAACAAGGGGGAAATCGTTGAGATTTGTAATCTGGACCAATCCCACACACTTTAAGAGGAAACTGTTGAACCTTGCTCTAACGAGTGTCATAAAACTTAATAGAGTTCACCTGCACAGTTCTTGAATAAATAGAAGTCCACCCTCGAAAAGGAAGGAAGTACCCTTACCATGTAGTTTGGTCACACATGATCACAACAAAGAAGAATGAGCTCCCATTCATGTTGGTGCCAATGACACACTGATTATTATTTTTAATATTTCAAAGTGATTCTCAAATTTATTTAAAGAAAGTCATCATATGAATCTTGTATCTTTACAAGTTGGTGATTGTGTGCCAGTGTCTGGGGAGACTTTTGAGCATAGTCGGTCGAGATCCCTGTGTTTCCAAGACCAACCGTTTACATGTTGACATCTTTCGGTTTTTCTATATTAGATTGAGGAATATTCTGTAAATTACTGTCCATGGATTGTGTATTTTCCCGAAGTCTTGAATTTGAACCGGTTATTTCTCAAACTCATCATCTGCTTCATCTGTAACTAGAAGTCGGTTCTCCCCGTTCATTGTTATGTGCAAAGATGTACCAGGCAGACTCCTCCATTATGCTGTGGGAAATATTCCACCCTACACCGTCCATGATATTCCGTCTCACTTAATGTTTGGAATCACGCAATGCTTCTTACAACTTCTTACTCTAGAATTCCATTTTTACTAGCAAATGTTGAATAGCTTGTTCGGACATTATTCAACATACATGACTTTACGTGGTAAACTATCAACAGTCTCAGTAACTAACTTAGCTCTGCGAACTCCAAACGGCAAGTAACACTAAATACCATGAACGATTTTGCGCTCCTAGTAGCTCTGTCAGTCTGGTTTCTCACTTCTTTTGGCGATGAGGAGTACTGTGACACTCTGAGCACCCTCCAGCACTCTCTTCACCAATGCAATGCAAATCTCTAAAGGATTTAAGATCGTCGACCACCTTCAGAAGCGTGCACATGCATGTATATCAGTAAACTGAAAGATCTCCGTAACACTGGGGCAAGGAAGGGGAGCAACCGACCGCTACTTACAGATGAACCGGTTGAGTTTGGGAAATAACCTGTTGAAGTTCAAGACTTCAGGAAAATTATCCATCATTTTGGGGGAATCTGAAATATCACAACACGTAACCGGCTGGACTCAGAAACATTAATATTTTGACCGATTATGCCCAAAAAATCTCCCCAGGCACTGCACTGGGGTGACATTAGATAGCGGGTAACCAAGGCCACGTCCCTGTTGCAACAGCCTTGAGGGCGGGCGGGCCAGCCGAAGCCATCGAACCCAACATCAGGCTCCTTCCCAGTGTCTGTGGAGACTTTTGGGCATAATCGGTTAATATCCTAGCGTTTCCAAGTCCAACCGGGTACATGTTGCGATCTTTCGGATCTTCTCTCTCAATTCGAGGTACATTCCATAGATTCCTTAAAAAGAATTGATACTTTTTCCTGCGGTCTTGAGCTTCAACCGGTTATTTCTCAAACTCAACCGATTCGTCTGTAACTACATACACGGGAGCCACCCATGACAAGCACGAACTAAGCAACTAATGCTTTGAAAGCGCCCATCTAGCAGAGCACCATGCAAGAGCCTGCCTAGCAGAGGTAAGAGCGCTAGGGTTGACACTGAATCATCAAAGCTTTAGATCGTCCGTGGTCAGCGGCGAGCTCAATTGCTCGCTCGTGCCTTCACCTGCCAGTGCCTTGTGGCGAGAGAGGAAGGAATGACCAAGCTCTCCACAATCCCATTCTCCCTAGTCCCATTCCGATCATCATCGTGAGTTTCAAACCTACACTAAATGTTGTATTTAGTGTACACCAATCCTACTTGTGTTGCTCAATACTAGTTGGACACTGCCTGTGTGAGTGTCATTGACACTCAACGCGAACCTAACATCATTTGTCATTCCTTGTCCAAAAAGAAAAAAGAAAAGGGAAAAAGGCGTTATAGATCTACAATGTTGCGATTACTATCACTCACTAAGTGGTGTTTCATCACAATTTCAATCATCCATGACAACTTTTTGTTGCAGATTTGTTAGGATAAAGAATCTTATCAAACTTTGTTTCAGTAATTGGCATGGATTTCATGCATTATGCTACCAGTTACAAACAACAACAAAGGGCTTAAAACCCACCCACCCACCGTCGAAGATCACAACCTTCACTCTCATTGATTCTACAAAAAGTAAGTTGGGATGGCAATACTTGTAAACTTATTCATGAGAAGTGTTTAAAAAAAGATACCACAATGACATAGCATACCATATGACATTAAATACAATATTTAGTGTCGTCTTCATGATTTCATCCAGGAGCTCATTGATTTCATGTTCGAAATCCCGATCAATTTCTTTTTTTATCGAGCCCACTACTTTTGCTAAAATGTAGCATAAGGCCTTGGTTGCATTCCCGGCAAGGTCGAGGAGGCATTTCCGGCCTCATTCTGACTCCAAGGCCACTTATGCGAGACTGATTGAAGTTGAGCGGGTCACTGAAATTCCCGGCGAGGTTTTCTGAAAACAACCCTTATTCAGTAACTTTTCTTATTAGGGCACCTATGTTCGAGTTGGTATGCGGTTTAATGTGGATCCAAGAACGGTGATACGAAAAAGCCATGTGCTTGAAAGAAACTGGACTGTGGGCTCCAAAACATGATAACCAATCTAGGGTCACTAGTCAACATAATTGGGAGGACCTTCATAACAAGCACAAGAATCTTCACTCTGATAATGAATAAGACATTCATAAAAATAAGCTCATAAAATTATGTAATGAAAAAAGTGGCTATGGCCTCGATCTGGATTTGCACACCATCTCGTACTAATCGCGTGTTTCACATCCTACGAGAAGTGAGCTAGTCAGAAGCAGTAACCATTTATCGATCGTTTTAATGAACTTCAAACTCAACCGGTTCATCTCTACCTTGCAATTGCTTCTCCCCGTTCACTGGTCACGTCGCAATGGGAAGTGTGTTTGAAGATCACGTTTTCTAGTAGCAATCAGAGCCTGAAGGATTAGCAGACTGATTTTACCCTTGATCCTGCTCCTACCAATGCCCTCAAACAATAATACTATGGGGCACAGCTATATACCCGCCAGAGTTATGCCGTTCATGCTCGACTGCTTTCCTTAGGGCAACCTCTTGCTTCTATTCTAACACAATCTGGGCAGATTTCGGGGCAAAATCGGTCGGGATGCAAGTGTTTTCAAGCCCAACCCGGTTACATATCAAAATCCTTCAGTTTCCTCTAATAATTTCAGATATATTCTCTAGATTCCTCTGAGATGATGGGCGATTTTGCCTGTAGTCTTGAACGTGAACTTGAAATGGTGAATCCACAAACTCAACCGGCCCATGTACAAGTAGCGGCGGTCAGATCTTCCCGTTTGGCGGCTCCTATCGTTTTTGAACGTCTGCTGGGAAAGAATACAAAGAAGGTCCATTAGTGTACGTAGTCCAATAAGCGACATGGTGGTGAAAGCGCCTTCATTCATGGAGTAGGCTTATTATTAATGGCAAATTGCAGTGACGAAGCATCGCTTGGTGTGATCGTCATCATCGTTGACGATAAGTATACCAAATCAGCTTTACACATAGTGGATTGCTAAACTTGTTTCTTGAGAAATTACTTTACTCAGGATGCACATGGCTCAGGTCCTTGTTTCAAATTTCTCAGGTCCTTGAGTCAATGGCTCAGGTCTTTGAGTCGACATCATTCACTATCAGCCCATGAGTCCTTGTCAATTCGTCGTACATTGGTGAAATAACAATGCAAATCTTCTAGATTTGAAGATTTCTAATGACGTAGGATAAGTGCCCGATGACGCATGTCAATTGCCTAGGATTGATATGTTTAGATTAATCGACTAGTATATGTGGTTAACAAAATAGTTACTTCTTTGATGTCTCGTACATGCCATTTGAGACGAGCTCATAACATGTTGTTCATCCACCTAGAGATCAACACTTTCGGCGACTCCTATGTGATTCTTTGTCCATGCACAATGCATTCCCTCCATAATTTCAGTTTTTTCATGCCAATGAGCATGTTACATTAAATATGGTATTTGGTGTCACGAATTCTAGTAGCCTTGCTCAATACTAATTGTAAACTGCAATGTAGAATGAATTTTATGCCGAAATTATAATTTGACCCTTAATGAACCGATATAGAATGGTTTTTCAACCAAACCTCCACACACTAGTAGAAAACTATGCCAAAAAGAACCGCAACCGAAATTGGCTGCAGTTTTTTTTTGACCAGCATGATCTGCAATCGCTAAATGACTGCAGATTTTTATTTTTTATTTAGTGACTAAAATTTTAGTAATTTGGAGGTGTGTAATATACCGTTGGAAAAGTCTTGAAACTTCCTTTCCAACGGTATGTTACAAGCCCCCAAACAATTTTAAATTGCAGTTGCAAAATGAAATAGAAAAATATGTAGTCTTCACAAGAATCTTCGCCTTCATAACAAATAAGATATTCATATGAGCTCCAAAATTTATGGAGTCAAATGGCTATGTGCATGATTTGAATCTGCTAATCATCTCACGCTAATTGCATGTTTTCATGTTCAATGGGAAGTGGGTGCAAGGAGAAAAGTGTCCGAATAACACACATGTGCCCCCATGTTTACAAAACCATCCCACATTGCCCTTATCAATTTTCCATCAATTGCAAGAAGGCACTGCACATTTGCAGCCATAGATTGAGAGTTACTTGCAAACTCTTCTAATTTTTTGTTTGTAAAATTGGGGAAACACAACTTGCAAGTCTGAGTCAAGACAAACTTAACCCTTACCTTCATGGAGCATATTATAGTTTCATTAGATTATCTAAAAACTAAGCTTTTCAAACCTCAATTTTTATTGCACCTAAAAGTAGAGTTGTTGCTAATTGTTTTAACGTCACATCAATAAGGTAGCATCATTTAGTAAATTTCTTCGTTTGTTTATGATCGATTTAGATTCATTGAACTTTAATAATTTGTGATAAATAAATGCAATAAAATTACAGTCCAAACTTTCAAGATTATATCAAGAATAGATATACACTTTGAGGTAAGAATAACAAGTTATTATATGTAGTAATGCATCAACCAAGGGTAGTTGGTTCATTCTTGACTTTAAACATATCTTGTGAACAAGCATCTTTTCATATTGGAATGGGATCATCGCCATTGACAAGAAAGTTTCATGGGGAACATAATGATACCTATTGTGACCTTCTAGTACCTTTGTTTTGGATGAATATGCCTTCAAGAGTTATTCATAAGCCCAAATATGGCCTCTTAGGAAGTTAAGTGTTGAAGTATTTGATGATGCTTCAAGGAATTTTCAGTGTCAAAGAAAACAACTTATTGACCATGGCTAGATGCTCAGCATGCTTTTCCACATGCAGTAAGGGGTCGTTTACATCATGGACTACGAAGTTGCCCCATGTCAAATGACCTTTGTCCATAGTCACACTTCCATGGTCGAATTCTATGAAAAACGCAATTTTTAACTGTGGACCCCTCTCTAGATGTAAACCAAATGTGGTACAAGAGTGATCATGCACCCAAAACAAATGTGTTGATTTTTTAATATAAGCCCCAAAAAGCCAATTATAAAGTTTTTTTCTCATATTCTACCTTCTCGACTTCTCTCTCTCTTATCTCCTCTTAGCTATAATAATGTTTGATTGTAGATATATAAAAATGGCATTTCTCTACTACCATGCTCCCCTGACTATTGTAACAAGAGAACCTTTATATTAAATTTATATAATTTATATAATTTATATAATTTATATAAAATACGCTTAAGACCCGTCTACCTTAGATGCATGGATTGTGGCTTCTAGGTACACTAAGTATGATACTTAGTGTCACCAATTCTAATTGTCTTGCTCAACACTAATTGTAAACCGTGCTATAGTGTCACCAACACTAAATGCTAGCCCAACATTATTTGTCATTCCTTGTTAAACATTTGGGGCATTAAAGATTCACAGTGTTGCACTTATTGTCACTTACAAAGTGAATGTTTCATCCAAATTTCAATCATCCATCACAACATTTCATCACAAGTTGCTGACAAGAGGAAGGTAGGGTTTTGGCCAATCAATGGATGAACTCATCCATCATCCATGACAAAATTTCCTTACTTATCCCTACAAAACATCATCTAAAAAGTTACCGTAGTGACATTAAACACCATATGACACTAAACACCATATTAAGTGTGGGTCTTCAACCTCAACTGGTTATTTAGCCTTGAACTTCAACCGGTTATTTCTCAACCTCAACCGGTTCACCTGTAGCTACACTAATTATGATATTTAGTGTGACTTATTGTTTGGAGTTAAATGTTCCTATATCGCTTTACTGTTAATGTACTCTTTTACCAAGTAAAGATGTTGATGTTCTATAGTGTCCATACAACCAATTCGAATATGGTGGGTAAAAAATGAGATGCATAGTAGACAGTTTTTTTTTTTTTTTGAGACAGAAGACCGACATGCCATCGCCAAAGCACATGAGACAATTGACCACCTGACAAGTTTTCCGTCAAGTAGAGAGGAGATTTCACAGCCGGGATTCGAACCGCCAACCTCTTCCTTGAGATTTGGGTATCTCTCCACCATCATCCGGTAGTTTAAGGTCATCTCGGACCGCACAGTAGACAATCACAGCATTGCGTAATTTCAAATAATAAGTCACACTAGATATCATATTTAGTGTAGCGGTTTGGTTCTCCCCATTCATTGAGTCTTTTTTTTTTTCTTTTTTTTTCAATATTCATTTTCTTGTTTGCCGGTTCGTTGAGTCAATATTCTTTTCCTTATTTGAGACAAATGGGCCTTGCCATTGCTTGCAACAAGGCCTGACACGTGACTCAATGCCACCACGTGACCCAATGAGGTAAAGTAAAGGTAAGTGAGACCGGGCTTAATGTGGACCAACTTCACACTTCCATCTCCACAAGTACTTATGGCCGGTTTTATTTGACTGGGGATTGTCTCATCTAATCAACATTTAGCAAATCACAAACATTGGCATTTCAAGTCTCGAAATTAGAGTTGAGATGCTAAAAGTTATAAGACGTCAAAGTGAAGATACTTCTTTTTCTTCTTGAAAGGCCACATAGGTTTTCCCACTTCTCTTCGGGAGAGACTAAATTCCAATGGTCCAACTTGGAGCTGATGTTTTTCTCCTAAAACTTTATGAAGTGAAAATGTCCCATCAAATGAATCAAAACTGTAAACTTCCGTAGTCGTAGTTTAGCTTCAACAAGAACTTGTAGTTCTCCAGTACACGGTCATAAACACATTTACTATATCCAAAGCACAAAGTGAGTTTCGAACGCAAGTGACACCATAGACTCTAAATAATGTGCTTCAACATTGATACAATCTGTGAAAAAAAAGATGTTTTTTTCAAATACAAATGTACAGCAACGTGTAACTACAAATAACAACCCATAAGGAAAACCGAAATTGGTGTAGTGTTATTTTATTGCATGGAGAACAGTTGGTTTTTGAAGCGGGGTAGTTTTCATAGAGAAAATGGAATTGGGTCTAGGCTAAAATTTATTTAACATTAAAAAAACAAACAAAAAACAGAGACAGTTTTTGGAAGTTGTTTGCATTGGAAAAACTTGGGGTCTAGAGAGAGGTTCCAGTAGCTAAGAGAGTAAGTGACTTAGGGCCACTTCACACACGAGACTTAGAGCCCATGACCGTTACACTTCAAGCACTCTCATTGGTGGAAAAGGCGGAGCCGGTCCAAGTTCGCTGCTTCACACTACGCTTGAGGGAATGGGCTCCGCCTTTTCCACCAATGAGAGTGCTTGAAGTGTAACGGTCATGGGTTCTCAGTCTCGTGTGTGAAGTGGCCTTAAGTACACCTTACAAAGTTGTAATATATATTCCTCTTGGAGATCATAAAGCTAGCGGTTCACATTCACATCGGTAAACAATTACTGACAAACTCCGTGTGTTCTTTTTCTTTTTTTCCGGTTAAGATTTCTTTAATTATATATAAATATTTTAAATTCCCTAAATAGTGGAGTAGTAGTAGTGGTAGGCCATACTCTTTGTTGTCTTGAGGTGTGATGATTACCTTACTCCCGGTTCATTTTTTTTTGTAGTGGAATATAATAATAGTTCGTGCGTGGTAGCCTAAGGGCCACTTCACACACGAGTCTGAGAGCCCATGACCATTACGCTTCAAGCACTCTCATTGGTGGAAAAGGTGAGGTCGGTCCAAGTTCACTTCACACTACGTTTGAGGGACCAAAAGAGTATGTGAATGCAAGATGGATGTAAAGTCTACATGGATTCCTACATGGCATCAAATGGAACGTGTTTCATGGTCACTTGGATTGTTTTCAAAAACCACCTCTTGGAAGTAGGCCTAACACAAAACCGGGAGACCATGACACTCCGTACACTCACAACCATTGATTTATTCTATTTTATCATGTGCGAGGACCCGCATGAATAGAAATTCGTTGAAACAACATTTGATTGAGGGTCCGGTCACATATGACTTCACACTACACTTGAGGGCTTGTGACCACACTCGATGATTTTGAAGGTGTGTTGGGACGGCCTTGGGACACTTTCTTATGGGCTCTTACAAATTTAGGGTCGTCGCTCTTGGCTCGTGTGTGAAGTGGCCCTAAGTGGTACCTTGGCTTCAACTTTAATTTCCAAAGCATGCAACCGCAAGGCAGGGAGTCAGAAGTTGGAGAGAGAGGGAATTATTGGATATACAAACCCTCATACATCCAACATTAAAACTTACATCCCCAATGAAGTTTGTTGTTGAGTCCTCGTCAATAATTTTGGTGTAGAATAATTTGGGGTTTTTATAGTTAATTCTCATGTCAAATCAACTACAAAAAATAACCTCCAAGTTGCATATTATTTCAAGGTTTTGATGTTGAGTGAATGAGAGGTATGTTCGCATACGATAATTCTCTCTCTCTCTCTCTCTCTCTCTCGGGAAGTTTGGTTGTCATGCCAATCTCAAGTGTTTGAGGTAAGTTTAGTATGTGGGGTTAACTTGGAGTTGTTGGGTAAAGTAAAGCAGATGAAACCATGGGTTTAGTCCCAAACTCCGAGTTTATGAGAATTAACACAAAGTCGCACAAGCTTTCTTAATGCTTAAGATTATCATACACCAAGAGTGGTGTTGGGATATTGAAAACCGGCTTTCTAGCTTGTCCTACTAGGATGGGGTGGGCCTAGCTAGCAAGCGTTACGTAGGCCAATATGGGATTTAGGACAACGGGATAATCCCATGCGCATTATTACCATGTTTTAGATTCTAAAATTCCTTCAAAGTTTTTGAGCTGGTAAGAGGAGGTCCCAAAAGCTTCACCCAACTTTCAAAATAGGCTTCAATGCACAAGGAGCTAATAAGCTCTTAATAGGGAAAATAAAAATAAAAAAATGATCAAACCCATGATGTCACCCCTCTTTGGAGGACTTTATGGATAACTCTATTGTTTAGTCACTCTTCTTAATCAGACACCTATATCTGAGAGGTTTATGGAAAGGGTTGCAGTTAAGAATGTGCACCACAGAGACACGTGTCATAATGATATTAGACCATGTGCTTAATACATAGAAATTGTTTCAAGTTCAGTAAATCACCGTACACATGGAAGGGCATGTGTACTCCCTTGAGGAGGAAAAAAAAAGCTCTCATTTTGAACACTCTCATACATTTTGTATATCATGGTTGTTTTACACAACTGACCAAGGGCCGTTGCAAAAATGATTTTGGGTTTCTTGTGATAACGGTCAGTGGTCCAAAGTCATGACCATGAGAAATCTTACATCGTTTATTAAAAAGACTTGGTCACATGACATAGTGTAAAACCGACTTAGACTAGGATGCAATGTTTCTAATAAATCAAACATCATCTAAAAACAAGTGACCTACTATACAAAAATATAGGCATCACTGAAGTAAATTCTAATGAAAAAAATTGTTGACATGGTCACCTTCATTTTCTAGCAAAGACTATCTATTTGGGTCGTCTAGTCACAAAATCCGGGTGACTATCAAACATTTTCAGGCATCTACTGGACATGTAGCATTTTGTGTCAGTTCTCATCCTTTTTTTACACTTGATCAATCTTATTTTTGGTGACCATGTGTAAAGCAAAGTGGGACTACCTCTCATTTTTTAACCAATGAGAGACTACAAAAACTAGTGGTCATGGTTTGTGGTCACTACACTAAATATCATATTTAGTGTCCCTTACTATAGAAACTATGCAACACTATAATTGTTTATTGCACATCTCATATTTTACGAACAAGGGTCGAATTAGTTGTTTGAACAAAATGAAACATTAACATCTATACTTGGTAAAAAAAAACATTAATTTTAAAAGATATAGAATTGTGTAACCCAACATAATAAATATCACACTTAGTGTAGTGGAAAGAACTCCTTAGGTGGTCACTCTTCTTATTCAAATACCTATATTTGAGCGATATATAATAGCAGCTTGTTGCTAAGAATGCACACCAAAAAGACATGTGTACTATTGAAATTGGATTATGTGCTCAACACACATGATTAATTTCAAGCTCAATAGTCAACACAATTGAAAGGGCTTGTAGATCACATAACCCTTAAAGGATGCATGGTGTCATATACATCCATATACACAATTTGTATGGCCTCGAGGTTAAGCTGCTTAAGGCTAGAATAGTACTTGGATGAGCGACATTCCTAGCACTTGACAGTTGGTGGGGCCTACCACCTATTATCCACCCAATCAGAGTGAGGTTATATGGGAGGAACAAGTTATTTTAACCAACCATGTGGGAACCTAGGGGCTTGCCCTTGGGGGCGATAGGTGATGGTTGCCTTGGCCATGAATGTTGAAGGTGTGCACCTTCAAAAGGAGGCAATGGTTGTTGGGGGCCTTCTAATTCTTGGAATGCCCAATTCAGGGTTACATATAGATTAGACCAACTTGAAAATGAAGAAAAACCATAATTCACGATGGTAGCAACATTGGAGGCGTATTTTTGTTTACAAGCCTCACCAAATTTAGAAATAATGTTGATATACATATATGGGTTTGAATCCATATCGTGTACATTATCTTGTGTCAAGGAGAGAATGAAAGTATACTCATACTTGACATTGATGATCAAAATACAACATTTGTATTTGCATCTAAGGGCACCTAGTAGACTGTGTATTTGTACTAGTAGACCTTCATTTGGAGTTGTTTTATGCTTTTTCATCTCAACCTTGACTTCTGGAACATGAAATGACAATATTTATGATATGCAATTGCTAATTGGATAAGACAATAATTTCCCAAGTTGATCGAACATCCCATAAATTAACTTATGTGGAGCTACACTAAATAGTCGTAATACTATGGGCCATAATTAGTTTCTACTCAATAGCTAATTACCATAATGAGAAAAAATGTGGGTCAAAGTGATTTTCCACTTGTGCTTAAATCTCTAGTATAAAATTAGTGTGAGCCGCATTAATTGTATTTCTAAGAAAAATTAATGCGGGTGATTATTTTCTTTTGCACTATATTTTTTGTCCTCTGACTAATATTCAAATGTGTTGGTTGGAAATCTTCATGAGGTCTTGGCGGAAGACCCGGGGTCTTGGATCCACATTATTCCCTCGTTAATTATTTCCACGCTAATTTTCTGCCAACACTAATAGGACTATTCAATGTAGTTTCAACTAGGAAGTGCCCAAAATAGCGGCACATATATTCATTGCAATGTAATTGTTGCAATAGTTCGGGAGACCATGAGATAGTGGCGATCCTTACCTTAGATCCCACTTACGACCAAAACCGGAGTGCAATGACACCCATTATTTATTGAGCATAATCTACCACTAACATGGAGGTATTCATATAAGGACTTCGCAAATTGAAATGGTCGGCTTATTGGTGGAGGGCTCACATCCTAAACCCTAAACCAATGTTGGACTTCTAGTATAGGTGAATGCACGGGTATCCATATTCTAGATCATTAATGGTATCAAAGAATCTACCCACGAGTATCAAAATTGTAATACCAGTCCAATATTGATATTTGGTGAAAAAAATGTTAGTACACATGAGTTGATATTCAAGTCAATACCATATTATGATGACTCTACGTAGGTATGAAGCTTCTTTCATGGTATATATATATATGATTTTTATTGGAAGCAAAAACATTGTCAAATATCCATACTCTATTGACATCACAAAATGTGAAATCCTTATTATAGATGCCCAAATGATAATATCATAAAATAAGACAGAATAAATCCAAGCATTGATTTAAATTGGCATGAGATGATTCACATTCAATGTTTAAACTAGACGGTCTATTATGTAGTCTTCATGTGGTATGAAAATTAGTTGTTGCGCAAATGAAGCACTTGCATGCGTACATATTGTTCAAGAACACGGCTAAAACCTAATAAGAGGTGTGTAGGTCACGCACTTTGCAAGTTTGTAGACATAATAACCTAGGCCTACCCTACTTACGTTGCAAGCTTTGACAAAGCCATTTGCGGTCAAAGGGTTGGTTAAAACTATTGCATGAAATCCGCAAACTCGTGTCACGGGAACTTGGAGAGATTGCGCATTAATAATCTCCGGGTTAGGGTTTGGAGGGACTTGTGATTCATAGCTTACAACACTCATGTGTGGAAAGTGTGAGAGAAGGAGTCGTAATAGGACGTCGACTAGCTACTAGGGGGATCACTACCTATACACACAAATCTCACACTTGGAGTTTGAAGTTGAAGTTGGTTGTAGCCATTGAGCATATTAACATGGATAACTACACGTGAAACCCCCATTGAATATCTCAAACTTTGATCATTATTTTGAGACGAAGGCATTTGGGAACACGGTGCCGAGCCATATGCTAATAATGGATGGTTTATATTTGAATTCGGGTTTAGAAAACTTGGGTTTCAAAACACAACTTAATGATCTTTACTTCTGGGATTCAAGATTGAACCATGGCTTGATATTTGGTTTGTCATATTGGGTGGAATATTTTCTTGAGTTGAGGTCGACAAGATTTGGTAAGGAAGTGGTTTCATCTTAGCGCTACTTCATTTATTCAATATATACTTTGGACTCATATTCTAGTGTGAACTCTTTGGGGTCCAAATTTTTGGTCTTGGTTGCTGGATCCTGGAGCTTCTTTGACCTTGGACCAAGTTATTGCAACCCACCTTCCCGGGGAGTGCACTCTTCAATGGAATTTTGTGTGAAATAAAACCCCTCATACACAATGGTATATCTACCAATGATATGCTAGAAACACATATTCATGTATTTATACGAAGATTTTTAATTCAATGTGATAAAGACCTCAACTACATGCAAAATTATTATGCATGATATAAATATGTCTTTATTATATCTACAATTTACTTTCACTTCCCAATGAGGAAACTATTGAGATGTTACTCAAAATAATATGACCCTTCAACAAATGTCATTGAGCCATGTGAGTTAATATCGCAGCTCATCATCCACTCTCCTCTCGCTATTTATGTAATCCATATTGCAAGCTCTTGTCCTTGAAAAAGATTTCAGCTTAGATTCCTTTGGGTAAATTTGTGAAAGGTAAATTCACAATAAACTTGCGCCAATCATGTTGGTTAGTATTGGAACTCATCATCCACTCTCTTCTAATTGGTTACATAATCCATGTTGTAGGTCCTCGTCCTTAGTACAATTTTGGGTTAGCCTTCTTTGGGTAATTTGTTAAAAAAGTGAATTCACAAGACATGGAACCAATCATGTTGGATGGTATCGCAACCCATCATCCACTCTCCTTTTGCCGGTTATGTAGTCCGTATCAAGTACGATTTTCGGTTAGCTTTCTTTGGGTAAAAGTAAATTCACAAGCACTCCCTTGAGCCAATCACATTGGTTAGTGTCGCAACATGTCATCCACTCTCCTCTCGCCGGCTACTTCATTGAGTACAATTTTGTTGGGTTTAACTTTCTTTTGGGGTAATTTGTGAAAGGTGAATTCACAAAAACGAACTTGAGCCAATGATGTTGGTTACTATCCCAGCTCGTCATCCACTCTCCTCTCACCGGTTACGTAGCCCATATAGCAGGTGTTCATCCTCAAGTACGGTTTACGGTTGGATTTGTTCGGGTAAAAGTAAACTCACAAGCACTCACTCGAGCCAATCACATTTGGTTAGTACCGCAACGTGTCATCCACTCTCCTCTCGTTGGTTATGTTGTCGAATGCAATTTTGTTGGGTTAACTTTCTTTGGGCAGTTTTGTGAAAGGTGAATCCACAAGAACGAACTAGAGCCAATCATGTTGGTTAGTATCGCAACTCATCATCCACTCTCCTCTCACCGTTTACATACTCCGTATTGCGGGTCCTCATCCTCGAGTACAATATCAGGTCAAGCTTCTTTGGGTAAAAGTTGTGAAGGGTTTCACAAGAACTCCCCCCCCCCCCCTCCTCACTCAAGCCAGCCATGTTGGCCAGTAAGCTACATCTTGCATGAACATGAGAGAGGACTACAAAGGTTGACAATCGTGGAGAGTTGTTGCCCGCCCGCAGGTTGAGCCAACCACATCGGTCAATGTCGCAACATGTCGTCCACTCTCCTCTCGCCGGTTATGTCCTCAAGTATAATCACTAAACTAGGTCAGACTTCCCTAGGTAAAGTTGTGAAAGACAACATCACAAAACATGGAACCCAATCATGCTGGACAATATCACAGATCTTCATCCACTCTCCTCTTGCCGGTCATATATATAGTCCATATTACGGGTCCTCGATCGTCCTCGTCCTCGTCCTTGAGTACGGTCGATGTCGGGGGTAGATTTCTTTGGGTAAAAGGTGTGAAGGGTAAAAGTCACAAGAACAAACTCCCTCCCTCACTCACTCACTCAAGCCAATCATGTTGGTTAGTAAGAGGACTACAAAGGTTGACAATTGGGGGGGGGGGCTTTATTAATGAGGGGGGAGGCATTTATTGCCTGCTCTTGCCTGAGTGAGTGCCGCAAATGTGTGTGTGTGTGTACTTTTAATTACAATGGCCCCGGCCCAGATCCGGTCTTCAAAGTGGCCACTTCCTTTTAGGAGGTCAGGCAGGCAGTAGTAGTACTCCTCCTCCAGACTCCAGGCTCGAGAGGCTATGTATGTATATATAGAGTGCAGGAGCCACAAGCTATGAGTAATAAGCAGCGTACTTGATGGGCCTGGAGAAACTCATGACCATTTCAAAGGGAAGGAATTAATTAAGGGGAGATAATTAATTAGTTAGTTAAATTCATTCATTCATTCTCACCCTCTTGCCTCCCTAGCTACCCTACCCTGCCCTATCTCTTCTCCCTTATTTACGCTATTAGTAAGACCATGAAACGTGTGTGTGGGGGCCGATGAACAGGGAGAATCGGCTGCTATGTAAAGGGCCGGTTCGGTTGACACCATGGACCATGAAGTCGGACCATGGAAGATGGTCTTTTGTTCATGGTCCTACTTGATGGTACAGTTTTCTTATCTGATTTCTTCAAATAAATAAATAAAAATCAATTTACAAAGCTTTTGGTTCAACATACAAAACCCAAGGTTTCTTTTCTTCTTCTTTTTCTTCTTGCCTCCTTTTTTAAGTTCACTCGTGTATCTTCACCCTTTATACACGAATAACTCTAACGCTCAAAGAACGTTACACCTATCCTCAAACCTCGCAAGTTTGGTTCAAACTCCTCCTCCGAGTCGTCTTCCACAACACTAAAGTTCGTTCAAAACCCCCGACCCAAACCAAGATTTTGTTTGAGGCAAGTAACTAACTAACTTCGCTACTTCGGTGCAAGTTACGCAATAAGTGCGAGCTTCATCGATCGAGAGGGTACGAACGAAATAAGAAAGGGGGCCTTCGCACATGTGAGTGGGGTTGGGGGGGGGCATGGATCGAGCCCTTTTAACTTACTTAATTATAACCCTATTAGGGCCCCCTATATATGTATATATATATATATATATACACCTACTCCTCCTCCTCCTACTCTACTTACGCTCTTAACTAAATTTCTTACACCCGGGGCGGGGCTGACACTGCCCGATTCTGGAGCCACAGTGATGATGCAATATATATCTGGGGAGCTGTGCATTGACTTGCCCTTCCTTTTCTTCCTTGCCTTGCCTTGGGCCAAGCTCATTGCAATTCCAACCCCCCCCCCCCCCCCTTGGTCCCTTCAACTGCCTTCAATTGATTAATTACTCCCTCCCGCCGGAACCAACACGGGCCGGACCGGAGGGGGAGGGGAGGGGCTCCGGTCCCAACCGTTTGGGGCCTCATTATCGATCGGCGGATCCCCTCTCGAGTTCCGGTGGAGTGCTCTTACGTGCGGGTTTAAGGGCCTTTATATATATATATATATATATGCCACGAACTTAGATTATTTCAAGTGCATTTGGACTTCCATTGTCGGATCGAATGATTGGAATGATAGGAAATGACCTTAGATGTGGGTTGCATCTGTTGTTGTAGGATGCTGGATTAGGGTCACGTCACTCATCCACACGAGGCTGAAGGTCCGTGATGACCGTGCATTCGAAGATCTTTTCATCGGTCGAGAAGGTCGGGACTGTCCAAGTTCACTTTCACACTCAATTGTTTCAAGTGTTTTTGGACTTCTATCGGCGGATCTTATGATTGGAAAGGATAGGAAATGATCTTAGATGTGGACTGCATCTTCTGTTGTTGTTGTAGTATGTTAGTTTAGGGTCACGTCGCACACACGAGGTTGAAGGCCCGTGACCGTGCATTCTAAGATCTTTTCATCGGTCGAGAAGGTCAGGACTGTCCAAGTTCACTTCACACAAAATTGTTTTTGAGTGCATTTGGACTTCCATCGGCAGACCTTATGATTGGAAATGATAGGAAATGATCTTAGATGTGGACTTGCATCTTTTTTTGTAGCATGCTAGTTTAGGGTCACTTCACCCACACGAAGTTGAAGACCCGTGACCATGCATTCTAAAATCTTTTCATTGGTCGAAACGGCCGAGACTGTCCAAGTTCACTTCACGTTGAAAGGTACACTTCACACTAAATTGTTTAAAGCATTTTTGGACTTCTATCGGCGGACCTTATGATTGAAACGATAGGAAATGATATTAGATGTGGATTGCGTCTTTTGTTGTAGCATGTTCTAGGGTCACTTCACCCACACGAGGCTAAAGGCCCGTGACCGTGCATTCTAAGATCTTTTCATTGGTCAAGAAGGTCGGGACTATCCAAGTTCACTTCACACTAAATTGTCTTAAGTATTTTTGGACTTCTATCGGCGGATCTTATGATTGAAAATGATAGGAAATGACCTTAGTTGCATACTGCATCTGTTGTTGTAGCATGTTCTAGGGTCACTTCACCCACATGAGGCTGTAGGCCCGTGACCGTGCATTCTAAGATCTTTTCATTGGTCAAGAAGGTCGGGACTATCCAAGTTCACTTCACACTAAATTGTCTTAAGTATTTTTGGACTTCTATCGGCGGATCTTATGATTGAAAATGATAGGAAATGACCTTAGTTGCATACTGCATCTATTGTTGTAGCATGTTCTAGGGTCACTTCACCCACACGAGGTTGTAGGCCCGTGACCCTGCATTCTACTAAGATCTTATCATTGGTCGAAATGGCTGTCGAGGTCACCTTCAAACCCTCAGCAAACTTAGACGGTGTAACCCGCTGCTGACCGGTTTACATGGAAGTTACTCCCACCAAAATT
This sequence comes from Polytrichum commune, assembly GCA_950295325.1. Classification (NCBI taxonomy): domain Eukaryota; kingdom Viridiplantae; phylum Streptophyta; class Polytrichopsida; order Polytrichales; family Polytrichaceae; genus Polytrichum; species Polytrichum commune. The sequence continues at coordinate 19,288,282 of OX485806.1, forward strand.
AGATCCTTCATTTGATTTCCATTTCTGGTGAAGGTGTTTGCACTCATATAATCTTAATTTTGTGATACATAATCTTAATGCTCTTTTGAATCCTCAAGGACAAATTGACCTAAGTTTTCAAGTTTATGTCCCCCGAAATCTAATGTCAAGGTTAGGTGTTCCTAAACCTTTATTAGATTTTGCATCTTATATGGATTTAGTAACATCATCATTTTTCTAATCAAGAATCATTTATAAATCTCTAAGGATAAAGTGTCCAAGTCTTTAAGTTTATGTTCCCCGAAACCCTAATGTAAAGGTTAAGTGTTTTTAGGGAGAACATCGTTCATACATACAATATCTTTCATGGTTTGAATGATCGTAAAAGATTCTTAATCCATTTAAGAATGTGTGTTTATGATAAGTTCACAATTCCTTTGAAGGTCCAAACATACTCCCTCACTAAAGTATATTCATAAGATTTCATTCTTCTACTCAATTCCTAGAGTTCACATAATTTAGATGAATCTTTGTTCTATATCTACTCAAGTCCTTTTTCCTTTGCAATTCCTAGGCTATCATTTGGAGTACATTTGAAGAGGTGTGTTTAGAGATGACATTTTGAGTAATGCTCGATGTAGCCATCTCTCGTTCATCCTTCTCTTGGTATGATGGTGAAATCCGACGCCTTCCACCAAGTAAATCACTTCATACTTTTCGATCCATGATTACCAAAACTCCAAGGTAGCCCTCACGTGTTAGATCTCCCTTTTATGCAATGGCTTTGAAAACATTATCTCCAAGCTCTTCAAAAGGTAAGTTCTCCAAAGTCCCTTTTCTTTTGTGGAATTTCTAATTTAACGCCACTCACGGTTTCCGAGTTTTCCTCAAAAGATTCTAAGTTTAAATCTTTTGTTTCACGGCCTTACGCCTCCACTTTTCTTCTAATTATAAGTCCTCCAATTCTCTAAGTTTTGAGAAACTTCCGAATCCTTCTCGGTCTCCGGGCACAAGGATTTGTCAATACTTTTAAACCTCGGACGCCAAGAATCGTTGATCCGTAATGGTTTTCTAACTTACGGCCTCCAATCTCCAGGGCCTCCAGTATCAAGGGGCCTCCAAACTCAAGGGCCTCCAGTCTTCTTCAAGCCTCCGAGGATAATATTTCAATCCTTTTAGTTCCGAAAGCCTCCGAGGATAATATTTCAATCCTTTTAGTTCCGAAAGCCTCCGAGGATAATATTTCAATCCTTTAAGTTCCGAAAGCCTCCGAGGATAATATTTCAATCCTTTAAGTTCCGAAAGCCTCCGAGGATAATATTTCAATCCTTTAAAGTTCGTAGGCCACCGGTCTTCTAGTCCGCCACCTCGAGTTGCTTGCGTTGAATGAGGTGAATTAGGTGCCATATGTGGCCCCTTTATATAGGCTTTGAATTCAAGGAAAATTAAGATGTGGCGGTTAGGTCTTTAAATGTCTGTATTTACTATTTTTAACACTATATGTCCTCACAGTCTAAATTTAACCCTGTCAAATCTATTAATATCCATGGCACGTGCTTAAAATAGAACTTCCAATGAGGTACATACGGGCATGTTCTAACCGCCTAGATGTGCCATGAGTTAGTTGTCATCCTCTTTCCTCCATTCATCTCAAAATTGGCTCATCATTCATTGCCAGTAATGGAGTTAGTTTAGCTCATCCAAAATTTGGTCATCCTTATGTCCTTTCATCCATTCTTCTATGGGTTCATCCCTTCCCATCCTTACTATTCCTACTCACTATCTATTAAGTAACTCCTACCCTATTAGCGTAAAAGATCACTAATAAGTTTACTCAAAATTGGGCCATAACCTACTAATCACAAGGGTTCTTGCTAATGGGTTTGGCCGGGGCTACTAAGCCGTAACCCTAATTGCTTCGTTCGGTGGGTCCCATAAGAGGGGAAAAGGCCCAGCCTTAATCCCTCACAACCCTCTTTCCTGCTTGGGCTCTCACCCCCTTCTCGCTTGGGCTTTCAGTCCCCCTTCTCGCCACGTGCCTCGTCCTCCTTCCTCTGAGCCTGCTCCCCGTTTGCTGCCCCGGTCGCCTCCAGTTCGCTCTCGGTCCCTCTGGCTCGCTCCGAACGGCTCCCTCTCTCTCTGCTGTCGACCTGGTTTTGTTGCAGCTGCGTCTTGAGATCCGATCCCCCTTCGCAGCCCTTCGCTTGTGGATCCCTGCTTCTTGAATTCTCTACCCTAATTGTGCATGAAGGCTTGGGGGGTCTACAATGGCCAGGACTGTCCAAGTTCACTTCACATTGAAAGGTACACTTCACACTAAATGTTTTAAAGTGCTTTTGGACTTCCATCGGCGGATCTTATGATTGGAAATGATAGGAAATGATCTTAGATGTGGACTTGCATCTTTTGTTGTAGCATGTTTTAGGGTCACTTCACACACATGAGGTTGAAGGCCCGTGACCGTGCATTCTAAGATCTTTTCATTGGTCAAAATGGGCGAGACTGTTCAAGTTCTCTTCACGTTAAAAGGTACACTTCACACTAAATTATTTTAAGTACATTTGGACTTCTATTGGCGGACCTTGTGATTGAAATGATAGAAAATGATCTTAGATTTGGACTACATCTCAAATATCCATGTTGCAATGGTATCACCAAAAAATGAATATTCAATCATAAACACGTGAATGAGATCTTTTTTACATTAAAAAAAATTCTAGTTCAACACTTGTTTACACTAGGATCCAAGACCAAAGAAACTCCAACTCGAACAATCATGTTAGTTGGAGACAAGGACTTTATACTAGGGTCCGAGTCCAAAGCACAAAAAATTGAAATGGCTCTAATGTGGCACCATTTTTTCTCCAAATCTTGGCGAACTCAGGCTTGGAAAATTTCTCCACCTCACATGAGAAACCGAACCTTTGAGTTTGGTCCAATGCGGAGTCCATAAGTAAGGTCCACAAAGGGGTGAAATGGAATTTGGCCCTAGAGTATCTTGGACTTCAACCTTAACACCCCCTTAATATGAACTTAACCCAAGTGTTTTGTCACATGGATGATGGTTGCTTGATTGAATTTTATTGTACCTTCAAAAGCCCATATATATATATACACACACACACACAATTTGTCATTTGTCAAGAAGTGTTGAGTCCGGGTTGTCATGGGCGTGAATTATGGTCTTGCTTCATCTTTGAATTGGTCCCATTTTGTACATAACCCCAGTAAAGGCATCGCGAGAATTGAAGTGATAGCAATCAAAATCTTCGACCTCGGGGGGGGGGGGGGGGCAATGTGTTAAAAAGTTAAGGATATAGGTGCGAACAACCACTATTTTATAGGGGGGTATTACTTTCAATTCTCTTTTTTTTTTCACATGCTATTATTATGTCATTTTCTACTTTGGGTTAATAGAAAAATGGCTTGTATTACTTATAATTCCAAATTACCTATTATTACATACCCTATAGTACTTTAAAGATGTCCAGTGCCATTTTTGATACCCTATATTACTCTTAAGTCCATTTATAAATTTTTGCTTTCATGTTTTTAAAATACCCTATCATTTGTTCGCACGTATATTGCTATTCCAACCAATGACTACACCCCCCCCCCCCCCCCGAGTCTTCGACTCATTAGGGTTACACTACTAGGAATACATGGTGTTGTGTTCTACATGGTAACATAGAAGCCTTAGGACCACTTCACACACACAACATTGAAAGCCCGTGGCCATTCATTCTAAGATCTCTCATTGGTTTGAAAGTCCAAGATTGTCCAAGTCCACTTTATACTAGAAGGTGAAGCCTACGGGTCCAAAGAAATCAGAATGGATTCGTACATGACAAATTATAGATAATGTTTTAATAATTTACCGGAATTCACGTCATACCCGCCTCCAAAAAATAAGCTTGACACAATTAGAGCAGAGCATGTTAGTTACATGTCATGTTCAACCTTTGGATGAGAGTCAAAGGACCTTCACAATTGCATGGTCATGGCCTTTGGCTCACATGTGAAGTGACCCTTAAGGTGGGTTTATATGAAGGCCCGAGACCAATGAAAACTTCAACATGAAGCCCAACACCATATACATCGGGCCTACTAATTAAGTAGAGGGTCAATACGAAAGTGGGCTAGGAGTAAATTGTCGTTTAGACCGTCAACATTTACCATTTGCGACCCTCCATTATTTGGTCAATGCCCAATGACCAGGGTTGACGAGCTTTTTGTGGTCCTTTTGGGTCAAATTAGGCACCTAATCTAACTCCAATGAGTTTCACATTGTGGCGGGATAGGCCCTCGGGTTGCACATGTGTGTTGCAAGAAAAGAAAAAGAAAAGAAAAAGAAAAGAAAATCTCATATGAAGTTGATGAGCTCAAGATCCTCAAGAGTTTTGAATTGTTTTGAAGGTGATGTCAGTTTTGGGCAGAAGTATCACTTTTACATGTGATTTCATCTAGTAATTAAAGGCCAAAATGAATTGACAAGGTTTTTCACCATATGGATGAATCCGATCTTTTGACAAAAGCAACGTCTCTAAGGATATCCATGTTCTTTTTTGTTCTTTTTTTGCACAAATTGAAAACTCAATTGCAAAAAAGGAACAGGAAACACAACCACCTTGGGAGAACTAGCATGACCCGAGGGGAAATCAAGAAATAATGCCCATCTGAGGTCTAACCTTCCAAGTGACCACTAAGTTGATCTGGGTCATAATAAGACCCTTCACTTCCCAAATCAAGTCAATTTCTTTAAGGACATCTTGGTAGGCGACGCCTAGGGCCTTTTCCAAGTCCGAGAGAGCACATTGCCACTCAATCCTACCATAATCCTACGAGGCATCCCATATGACTTGGTGCGTTTTCTCAATGGGCCATTGCAGAGCATTGAAACCCATATCGTTCCTTTGACTCCAAATAATCTACGGGAGACCATTCTTAGGAAAAACTAGATGTGACTGAAATGTTTCGGTGTCTTGCACAAAGGTTGATAAAAAAGGCATTGCATCTTAGAAAAAGGATTCCCTTGGGCCAAGGTTCCCTCTTTTGGCAAAGAATTGATGAATGATATTAACAGCATACTGCCCACCCATGCTGAGCGAGTGGACATCTAAAGAACCTATGTTCCACCAATTCCGTTGATTGCAGGCCGCACTGAGGGCGACTTTTGTCAATCTCCACCGAGATTCGGAAAATCCATGTTAGGTGGAAACTTGCAAAATTTAAAGCTAGTAGGCAATACGTTATCTCAAATACCTTCATTTCAACTAGATTTCAATGAAAACAAAGTTCATTTCTTCTTCATCCCTTTATTAATCCATGGTGACATCGCCAAAGCTTTCCACTTGGTCGTCCAAAACGACCATTGGATTACACAATTTCATTATGTTTTTTAGTCTTCATTTTGTTGACACATGTACAATGATTCTTTTATTGGTTTACACCCCTTGGGTGGCAAAGCCTATGTGAATGCTTCCGTCACAACAAGGTCCTTAGCCGGTATAAGCAGGCCAAAAACATGCTTAGTAAATATAAGCAAGGTCAAAAAGGGAGTGGTAAATTCTGAGGTGTTTATAGTTAAAATCTCAATTGAAAAAGTATTTGATATTTTTCATTTCTAGAGATTTCGTGATACATGAATTCAAAACCTATTTAATATTGTATGTTCTAGAACTTTTTACATCATAGATTCTAGAAACTATGCGTGCAAGAAGACTTTTGGATCTTGTAGACAGGTAGATTCTAGAATATTAACAAACTGTAGATGCAGCATGTTAAATTCTTCGAAAAAAGGATTTTTATAATCTTCATATAAGTAGATTACAAAAAAAGAACCATAGGTTTTAGAAGATTTATGAACAATAGATTTCAACAATCTTCTAGTAACGAAGATTTTAGATTCCAATGTTTAGTTTCATCCACATTTTCTAGTTTCATTCCAAGTTTTCAGTTTCATCCAATTTCTGGTATCTTCTACTTTCTAGTATTTTCATTATTAGTCTGTAGTCTATAGTCTCTTAAAAACATTCCAACATTTTTCCATAAAATTTCTCAAAAAATTCCCAATATCTTAGAAGTTCCTCAAAAGTTCCTCAAAAATTCATCAAATGTTCATCTACATTTTGCATTCTCAAAATTTTCTTAGAATTTCAAGATTTCATTGACCATTCATCAAAATTTCATGAGAGGTTCATATGTTAATATCATGGTATTCTAGTGTGAGCCCAATTATGTGCCCACATTGAAATTCAACCTTAGGAATCTAAAAAGTTTGAAGTTTGCAATCGTGTGAGTTAGTTAAGGAGACAAGGAGGATTTAAGCCCCTAGTTTAGATTAAATTGTGTTAAGGGTAGGAAGAGCTAGGAATTATTAAGAGAAAATCCAAAAAGAATTAGAGTAAGTAGCCTAAAGGCCAAGACATGACTTAGGGGCCAAGGTGTTTAGGTAGGAGTTGCATTTTAACTAGAAGAGCCACCTTTAGGGATAAGGTTAATTAGGCTCCTGGATTTCAGGTGACTCTCTGGAGGGGTCCCCTGGGAAGATTGGAGAGGGGGGGCTCATTCGAAGAGGAGGAGGATTGTGAAGACGGCGACCGGGGAGACAAGCTTCTGCCGCTCGAAGCTGGACGGTTTTCCGGCTACTATGTGAGTTGTTTTTGCTGGTTGGTTGATGTTGCTGCTATCAAGAGAGAGGGGGAGGCTGGATGTGAGGCGATGTAGGTGCGCTGGAAGTTGGGGAATTCAGGGAAATGGAAAACACATTGAAAGGAGTCCTGGGGAAATGGGCGGAAGAGCGGAGGAGCTGGATTTAGGCTCTTCAAGCTAGCAACCGAATTCGGCACTTGACTGGATCGGCAGTGTGTGCACCACTCCGAAAGGGGTGAAGCGGTAGCATATTCACTTCACAACCAGGGGGAATCTGCATTCTCCCTCGCATTCAAAATTTTGAGGTAACTCTTACCTGCTACCGCAAAATTCGCTCTGTACCACTGCCTAAGAGATGACGAACCCAACTCACAGAAGACATGGCGATTTTGGGAATGAGGCTAAGGAAAAGACTAAGGCTGCTAAGAGGTGAGTGAATCGAGAGTCGCTGGTTCGGTGACCACTTGGGGTTGAGCAGCTGATCTTACTCCCTCGCCGAAGGCTCCAGGAGACACCTCTGGGAGGCGGAAGCTGGGTAGAGATACGGGGATTCTTGGAGCATTGACTAAAAAGGAGTTGCTGAGCTAAGTGGGAGAGTCACTGGAACGAGCTGCAGCCAGGGCGCTGCTGTGATTAGAAGTAATAGGCTGACATTAGAAAGAAAGAGTGAACCCAGGAGGTATGAGCCCAAAATGGGGGCTCACATTTGTTTTATGCTTAGAATTTAGTTGAAGTTGCATTTGACATCATTATTGAAGCATCAAAAAGTATAAAAAAGAGTGAGGTTGGGTGTGGAATTATGTTTTAGGCCTTAGGCTTAGGCGGGATGGTTAATTAGAGGATTAGCGGCATTAGGGGGTTGGTTGAATTAAGATTGAGAGTGTGTGTGTTAAGTAAGGGGAAGGGCCTTGGGGTTTAATTGTTTGAATTAAGACCTCCCCGTGTTGGTTTAGGGGTTGAGGGTTTAGTGGATAGGATTGGGTTTGTTTTTAGATGGAAGGGGTTTAAGGGATGTGGTTTGTTTTTGACTCTCTCTCTCTCTCTCGGTGGCGAGGGGAAGCCGCCGCTACAGGTTTTCGAATGTTGGCTTAGCTTCAAGTGGATTCGGCAGCTGGGACGGCTGCTTAAGGTTCAAATGTTGGCTTAGCTTCAAGTGGATTCGGCAGCTGGGGTGGCTACTTAAGGTTCGAATGCTAGCTTAGCTTCAAGAGGATTCGGCAGCTAGTCAGTTGCTTAAGGTTCGAATGTTGGTTAGCTTCAAGAGGATTCGGCAGCTAGGCAGCTGCTTAAGGTTCGAATGTTGGTTAGCTTTAGGAGGATTCAGCAGCTAGTCAGCTGCTTAAGGTTCGAATGTTGGCTTAGCTTCAAGTGGATTCGGCAGTTGGGGCGGCTACTTAAGGTTCGAATGCTGGTTAGCTTCAAGAGGATACGGTAGCTAGGCAGCTGCTTAAGGTTCGAATGTTGGCTTAGCTTCAAGTGGTTTCGGCAGTTGGGGCGGCTGCTTAAGGTTCAAATGTTGGCTTAGCTCAAGTGGATTCGACAGCTAGGCAGCTGCTTAAGGTTGAGGATGTTGGATTAGCTCAAGAGAATTCGGCAGCTGGGGCAGCTGCTTAAGGGGTTGAGACTGAAGTTGTATAAGGGGGGGGACTAATAGTTTTACACTATATTTATGTTATAGTTTAGTTAATTAGGTTTATTACGTAATATTAATTTAGATAATTAGTTTATTATCAAGTGAGGGGACCACGAGGCATTAGATAGTGGGATTAGGGGGTGAACTTGATGTGAGTGGATTATGGGGTCGCAATAGGGTGTGTTAGGATTGTGATAATAGAGAAGAGCGTTTGTCAACGCTTGTACTCATGTCATGGAATAAATCGGTGTGCCAAAGTTGATGGGAGATGTAATGGATTTTAACGACATGGGGAAGAGGGAGTTATGTGAACATGAATGTGATCCCCATGCCCTCACCCGGACTAGGACGCATAAGGGTGGGTGGTTTGGCCTCACAGGAGGGTCAGCTGAAGTAGCTCGGGACTGTGTGCCCATCACCAATAAGGAGATTGAAGGATTGATTAGTGCTAAAATTAGTGTGGCATTAGAGTGAGCATTAGGGTTAGGGCATGCCAATGTGTAAGTGGTGTTGCTTCATACCATTAGAAGATGGCTTAGGTTAGTTTAGTGGTTTATTGTTATAGGTTTGAAGCTTTGAGTGGGTGTTGATGTTTATGTGGGTGATTGTGGGTGGTAATGATCACAAGGGCATGGAGTATTTCTAAATACTTGGACCCTGTGCCATTTGAATAAAAAGTTGTGTGTTCAATATTCGTATTGGAGGAGTATTGGGAGTTGGATTCCAATGCTAAGGGGATTAAGTAAGTACATGTGAGCCATAGGCTCTCACCTGGACTACGACGCACAAGGGTGGGAGTTCATGACTGACATCTAGTTTATAGTAGTTTTGGCGCTGAATAGTTATTAAAGAGTATGCCAAATTATCATGAAAATTGTGGAGTTCAATTGCTGAAAATATGAAAAAATAGTAAATACCCAAGGATAGTAGGTATGAAACATGTGGGATGTTGAGATGGTGAGGATGGGATTTGCTAAAATGGTTATGACCAAAGAGACTTTACTAGTTGCATGTTTGGAACCTAATTGATTTTAATTCAAACCCTTTTGGCATCATATTTGGCACTTTTATATTGTTAGAGCTGAAATTTTATAGTTTATATAACTATTTGGTAAGAAGGTGCTAAAACTTCTCTTAAAATATGATATTATGCCAATATTACATTGATACTACAATGTCAATTCATACCACCATTGTATTGTACCCTCATTTATGCCTATCGTGGCCATGCCATCTTGTTAAGAAAAAAGAATAAGGGGGGGGGGTCTTCTTTTCTAGTTATGGGACCCACCCATTTGTACGGTTGAATGCCAAAAGTCATTCCAATATTATATCTGGAAAGTATGGGACCCACCCATTTGTATGGCCTTGAGGTTAAGTCGCTTAAGGTTGGAGTAATACACTAAATATGATATTTAGTGTCACTTATTATTTGAAGTTACACAATGCTATATCTATTTATTGTCTAAGGCATAAAATCTACTGAACATGACCTACCGTTGATGATAAATAAGACATTCATATGCACCCAAAGATGATCGGAAAAGTGGTTACGGCCTTGATTTGGATTTGTTGACTATCCCTTGTATTCCTAATTGTGTGTTTATTAATATCGTAGGAGAAGTGGGCTAGTCGAAAACGTAACCATTTAAGACCCCATCTACTTTAAAGGGTCAATGACCTTGAAAGGGGATGCACGGATTCCCATGGGGCCCAACAAAGGAGCGGTCAAAGCCTATACATATATTGGAGTTTTAGAAACACCTAGCTAGTACGCTAAAGGCCCGGAGAGAATGTAACCTCGACTAAGAAATTATGCCGGTCTAATTAAGTTCACTTTATGAGCGATTTGGCGATGGAAGATTGTGAGCCGTTGGATGGAGACCATGATGTTCCAAGGGGGAAGGACCAAAGTGTCAGGCATTAAGTAGTCTTTTTGGTGGTGGGATTAGGGAGTCCATAGGTGTTGTAACGTAATTAACTTGCTAAGAATTAATACTTTAGGATAGATAGATAGATGGAAACACACGCATCGGTTGAGGGCAAGTGTGAATGGAGAGTCACTTCGCCCATGGGTTACTGTCACCTTTCAGTGGTGGAATTTTTATGTAACGAACAAGGTCAAAATAAGATGTGAACTATGAACCCTAATCAGATTGTCCAATTCGCATTCTACAATCACCAGCATTGTTGAAATCACCAATCTTAAGTGTGAATTACACGTTCTTTAAATTTCCATGATTTAGAGTCCACCAAACTTCGATTATTTACAAATCGACGAGATTTTGTCCAATCACCCCATTTTTAGTCATTAAAAAAGTGCGTCAAACGTTCATTTCATTCACGTGGCCTAGAAGATTATAGGTTTAGGTTGATCCCTTTAATTAAAATTGGAAAATAAATAAATAAATGATCGGGGCAAGCTTCTATTAATGATATATACTTTGCAAAGATGGAGAAATTTGGATATTTTGTCAATTGAGGTAAATATTTGATACTTGAATTTGATTTTTCATTATGATTTGCAAAAGGAATATTCTTAATACTATGTGAGGAATAAGTCTAAACTCTATATATTGTAAGTAGTGCAAAAGAACCTCAACCTTTAAGTGTTATAAGTTGGTTGTGTCAATAACGACCCTATCTAGATGAACTCATTCTTTAGGTGCATTTTTAAATTGGTCGAATACCTTCATCTTATTAGAGATTCATGTTATCAAATACGCAGCATGAGTGCCCTTGAATGGACATACTTATTTTATGTTTTGATGCTCAATATCACATCTGTGTTTAGTTTTATCTATCCTTCACATATGATATTGTATGAAATATTGTTTCAAACCCCCGCGGGAGGGTTTTAAATGATCTTAAATACCTGTCGAGGTTGTAGAAAACCGCATGTATATGTCGTACCTTGCGCCTCTACATCCTTTAAGGGTTGAAGCCCGTCAACAACTTAGAAAGATGGCACACAAGCACATATCTCATTAATCCATTGCAACCAACCAGGAGATTCCTCCTCGTCTTCTCAGCCCATAGACGGGAAGAGAGACAGAGAGATGGAATCATTGTACATGAGCAGCGTACCTCTCATCCCCCCAACATAAAAACTTTACCCCCTATAGGTTTGTTGCACGAGTGATCTCAAATCACCTCCAGTAGACTAATTCGGGATCTTCAAAGCTAATCCAGTGCCAAAGTCAACTAACAAAAGGAACCTCCGGGATGCATACTATTTGTAAGGCTTTTTGCGTTGGACGACAACTAGAGATTCGAGGCGTCTATGTAAACTCATCCTTTATGGAAGGTGAAAATGCAGTGAACTATATCATAATTTGTAAATGAGTATTTATGAACAATCGACTCCGAAAATGAAGTTGGAAACCTTGAATCAATCCAATGAACTCAAAATGGAATGAATCAACCCTCCATCTTACATGGGACTTTTATTTATTTATTGGAACTGTGCTAAAACCCCTTCATCCATGATGGATGAGTTTTGGATGAATGAATGGTTCTCTCTCTCTCTCATATAGATGGCTTGCGTGAAGATAATTTTACCACTGACAAAACTTGGCAAGGTAAAAAAAAAAAGTTGGGTGCGTGAAATTGGAACTTACAAAGCGTAATCAAAGGACCACTATGATCCCCTAAAGAGAATGATTTCTTTTGACATGCACCTGAATCGAGAGCTTTTGGTGATCCGATTTTTAAGCCTGGAAACGGAAAAATATCCGGGTGGAGTAAATTTGTACTAGAGGACGTTGGGTTTGAAATTTTGAGTGGAGTTTGAGAGTGAAGTGAAAGTCAAGTACTCTAACCTTACAGGCTTCCAGTTTTCCTTTTGGGAAAAGCATGGTGTTTTTTTTTCGGGGCAGTGCCTGTCATGTAAGGCAAGGACCATACCTTTGCAATTGATTTTCTCAATTTGTGCCCCAAAAAAAAAGGAAAAAGGAAAAAGTAAGGCAAGGACCATCGATTCAAAGGCTGCTTTTAGCTTGAATTCTGGAGTTCGCATGAATTACTTAGGACCAGTTCACACATGAGACTGAGAGCCCGTGACCATTGCACTTCAAGCACTCTCATTGGTGGAAAAGGCGGAGCCGGTCCAAGTTCGCTTCACACTACGCTTGAGGGACCAACGGAGTATGTGAATGCAAGATGGATGTCAAGTCTACATGGCATCCAATGAATCATGTTTCATGGTCACTTGGACTATTTTCAAAAATCACCTCTTGGAGGTAGGCCTAACACAAAACCGGGAGACCATGGCATTCCAAATGCTCATAACCGTTGGTTTACTCTATTTTATCATGTGTGAGGACCCGCATGAATAAAAATTTATTGAAATAGCATTCGGTCGAGGGCCCGGTCACATATGACTTCACACTAACACTCGAGAATCCGCGACCACACTACATGATTTTGGAGGTGTCTTGGGACGGTCTTTGGACACTTTTCTTTTGGGCTCTCACAATTTCATGGTCACGGCTCTTGGCTCGTGTGTGAAGTGACCCTTATACGCATGGTAGAAGTAGAAGAAAAAAAATGGAAAAAAGAAAAGAACATAAATATATTGCAAATTGTTTAGGGTCGGCCACTTCACACACGAGTCAAGAGCCGTGACCATGGAATTGTGAGAGCACAAAAGAAAGTGTCCAAAGGCCGTCCCAACACACCTCCAAAACCATGTAGTGTGGTCACGGGTCCTCGAGTCTAGTGTGAAGTCATATGTGACCGGCCCCCAACCAAATGCTATTTCAATGAATTTCTATTCGTGCGGGTCCTCACACATATGACTTCACACTACACTTGAGGGTCTGTGACCATAGTACATGATTTTGGAGGTGTGTTGGGACGGCCTTTGGACACTTTCTTTTGTGCTCTCACAATTTCATGGTCACGGCTCTTGGTTCGTGTGTGAAGTGGCCCTTAATGTCTCCCTTCCTATAGGTATCTGCCACTCCAAGCACATGAGTCATGGATAATTGACTTGTGTCATTGGAAAATTTTCCCTTTTAAAGTCACTGGGAATCTACAAATCTATCACAATGATAGATTTGCACATTTCTTCAAGTGACGCAACTATGGTTTGTGGAGGACTCTTACAATATGTTGGTAATGTAGGTTCAGTGTAGTGTGTAGTGTAGTATTTCCCCCCTTATATGTTGGAGAGGAGTAACACGATTTCGTGAAGTTTTTAATAAAAACATGGTGGATATTTGTCAATGTTTTGTTGAAGTTGTGAAAGCGGTAAGCATATGCATTCTAGTTTTTTTTCTAAATTTTTTTAAATTTTTTTATGGTGGAATTATGAAAGGTCTCCCACACGTGGTGGATATTATATGGGGTTGGACTTTTGTCCAGGTTTCTCAAAAGAAACATTCTAATTTTTGACAAAGTTTTTTGCAAGTTTTTGACATTGACACGCAAAAACTTACACCCAGAATAAAAGGGCACATCAATGGACACGTACAATTTAGACTTTGACACGTAGTATGACTTGTGGAGAAAAGAAAATCACATGTCGATGGGCACGCTAGAGATTTTAACGACATGTACTACTAGGTAGGTGACATTGAAGTGACATCGAGGTGATATTTTAGAGCAAAACGTAGATGTCGATTGAGATTCATTTTCTTTCTTGAAAACATCATGTGACACTTTGGATTTGAAGTTGAACGCCAAATAAAATTTGTCAAACATACACATTGATTGTGACCGCATCTCACAATGTCCTTTGAATGTTGTACCGTGATACATGGCCAAATGGTTGTTTTGCTCTAGGGATTCAAATACGAGAAGCTTCAATCCATAAGACTGGACCCGAAATGGAAGTTTATGATTTAAGGGGCTTAAATTGCCCAAAGCCGTAAAGGTTATATTTGTCACCGTTTTTTAGCAAAGATATTTACAACCTCATGTTGGGTCAATACCTTAAACAATGTAGTATACATAGAGATGGCCTAGTTGGGCCAAGGATTCATGTCACTCAAGTAAGTTGAAGGTGAAAATCTTTGAAATCCGATGTTTTTAGCATATTTGATTTTGGAATTTGCATGATAAGAAGTTCTTAATTACTTTAGTGAAATTATTTAAGTTGAGATGAATCAACTCTAAACCTGTGCAAGAAGTAGGTGTAGGAGACCCCCTTTTGGTCTTACACGAGTGACACAAATTCTTAAGCCATCGATTATTTTGTCCATGAGCAAAGGCTAAGGTAAGCATGTCTTGAACTCCTGGCACCCACTTCTCATAGGATATGAAACACACAATTAGTGGGAGATGGTTAGCAAATTCAAATTGTGCATGTAGCCACTTTCCCTCATAATTTATGGAGCTTATATGAAGTGCATATTATGTGTGTTATTTGATGATCATATAGTTCCTCCCAACTATATTGATTGTTGCATCTAGTGTGGTTAGCAAATTTTTGAGCACATAGTCCAATCTCTTTACAACACATGTCTATTTGAGGTCCACACCCAACCATACACCACTCAAATACGTGTGTCCATTCGAGAATGGACATAAAACTAGCCACATCCACCTTACAACGCTCATGATTTGAAGGCTTTGATATGTCAAATTTGAACATATCAAGCATGCACTACAATAAGGTAGTCAACTATTGTTTGCTACTCTCTCCGTACAAACAATTTTCTACATCAAAAAAATCAATAAACATTTGATCTCAGTTAATAATTTTGGGACTGAAAACTCCGGGGGGGGGGGGGGTAGGACAATCATTTTCTAATTTCAAAAATATATTTTTTGGCACAAATTGAATAATCAATTGCAAGAAGTAGGACAATCATTTTGGGACAAAGGGAATATTCCTTATAAAGACACCTATATTTATGTGATAGGTGGTCATATGTGCTTCCAAGCACATATTCCAAAAGACCAATTGTACTACATGCTTAGAATATGATAACCATTTTAGGCTTAATAGTCAACATAAGGAGGGGACGGGGGACGGGGTGACGCTTTATGATCATTTGATGAGCACACATGACATTACTAAACAATCATGTGCCTTGAAAGTACAACTGTGGGATGCTAGAATTTGAATCCGAGTCTGCATGTGAAAGGTTTGTGCATCTCAAGGCCACATTCTCAGGGTCCACAAAACAAACGCACACTACTTAATATTGTTAAGCACAAATCTTGACTTTGACAATGAATAAGAAATTCATGCAAGCTCCAAAAACTACCGTAGGTTACTAGCAGCTTGGGCAGAAATTAATTATTTAAAAATTTGCCTAATTTTTTTTGAAATTCTTGACTGAGTTTGCCTAAAAAAACAAAAATTAGATTACGATGCTGCCCAAAATTACAATTTTTTTTTTCCAATGTTGCAAACTCACGTTCCACACATGCTTGCATCTCCTCTTTGCCAATAGGCCTAAATATACATTGCAAAGTCCTCTGGCCTGCCATTTTCACTTTACTTTTCTACAATATTTCTTTCACAAATGACATACCGTAACTCACACAACCTCTTCCATACATACAAAAAACCACATATACACGACAAAATTGTAGCACACAACAATATCTTTGCTTAAGGTTACTAATGCAAGTGATTAGGGTAAAGTTGAGTGTAGAAGTAGCCGTCATCTCTGCTGAAAGTAACCCTAATCATCTATGAAATTGGATGAATGCCTAACTTATATTTAATCATAATATAAAACTGCCCGACTTTGAGATATTATTTTTCAAACTGCCTAACCATTTTTTGCACTTTAATTAATTATTAGGCAAAAGAGTGCCCAAGCTGCTAGTAACCTACGGTACGAGGAAAGCGGCTACTACCTCATCATAGGGTGTCCGACCATCTCGTACTAATCACATGTTCCACATCCTTGGCTAAATGGGTTAGTCGGGGAAAAAGGTAACCATCCAAGACCCATCTACCTTATACCATGTCCTATAAAAAACACTTCAAATTCCAATGGACCGTATTACTCACTTCACAACTTTACAAATACTCATCCGAAATGACCCTAAACTACTAGATGATGGCCGAAAGGTGCCCAAATCGAACGGAGTAGTAAGCGGTTCAGTTCCCGACCGTGAAACCGTCTCTCTTTTTGACGAAAAAACTAACCAGATGGTCAAACGCCTCCTGTGTTCCCAAAAACCCAAAAAACGCACAAAACAGGAAAAAGAGAAAAGAAAAGAAAACACACAAACAACTTTACAAATATGCTACCACATATATATAGAGAGAGAGATAGAGAGAGAGATTATGGTTATAAGTTTGATGTGTACGTGAAAGAAAAAGTCGCACACGATGGCAGCTGAACAACTAAAAACTCCCACTAACTTACACACACAGAAATCACTGACTCCCCCGTGCCTCGTGCAGTTCAATCAAGTAATTAATGTGCCCCTCTTGTTAGTCAAACACACACAGGCAGACCTTGCCTTGCCTTGCCTTGCCGTGCCGCCGCCCAACACACGATCGAGCTAGGAGCAAGATATATAGATAGATAGATAACGTCACTTCTTTGATCTTACACCAAGCACGTACTTAGTTAGACAACCGATGTGCGTAATTAACTAGGCTAAGGGTTTGGGATGTGTACGTAAATGAGCTCATTCATTAGCGAGGTGAAAACACACGGAACAATTTCGTAATTCAAAAACAACTATTTATAGATCATTTGATTTTGGGAGCGGCGTCAAAGGTCTAGAACTAGTCTAGTGGACTGCAATTAGAATGAATCGATCGGCCCTCAATCTTGTGCCCTGGGCTAGATCACATCTTTATTCGGTTGGGTCCCGCCTCGTCCCTCCCACGCCTGCTTCACTTCATGGTCTTCATGTTTGCACCTGCGTGGGAACTCTTCCTCTATTGGGAACTAATGTGACAATACCCTGTCACTTAAGCCATCAAGCTCCTTTGGCATGTGAAGGAACTCTATTAATGAACTTGGGGGGATAATGAAAGTGATGTTAGTTTGAATATTTGTAATTTTGATCGAGTATTGTCATGTTGGTTCCCAACGAGAAAGAGTTCCCATGCAGGTGTAGGCAAGAAGACCGGGTGGTGAAGGAGGTGTGGGAGGAGCAGGGCCCAGCTCAGCCCAGCCGAATGGAGACATGATCTAGCCTGGGCCAATCTTGTTGGGGACTTGTTTTTCACTAGAGCTTCTTCATCCATGATGGATGAGTTTACTTTGGATGTCACAACCCCAAGCCATGTAAATGTAGCCCAACTTGGTTGGTAAAGTCATTTTACATAAAAAGATGCAACTATGAGCCTATAAGGGATGAGGTAGATGGGTCTTAAATCGTTACTTTTTCGGCTAAGCTCACTTGCCTAGGAGATGAAACGTGCGATTAGTGCAACATGGTTAGCAAAACCGTATTGAAGTTGTAGCCACTCTCTTCATAAGTTGTGGAGGTCATATGAGTATCTTATTCATTAGCAAAGTGGATATTCTCATGCTTAGTATATGGTCGTATAGGCCCCTCCCAATTATGTTGATTATCGAGCCTAGAATGGTTATCATATTTTGAGCACCTTAGTCCAATCTCTTTTAAACATGTGTCCTTGTGGAATTTGTTCTTGGAACCACACCAAACCACATACCACTCAAATATAGGCGTCTGATAAGAAAATAATCAATTAAGGATACTATACCATACAATAATTTTCTTGGACTCGGTAATGTGGTTGTCATGAGTCCTATGCTAATGTAACTTAAGAAGGTAGATGGTGCTAAATCATGGCTAAAAGTGTCACTTTAAGTGTTAAGAGTATCTCCTATTGTTGATTTGATAAAATGAAATAGATATCAAAGTTGAAAACTAAGAGGTTTAGATTGATTATATCATGTTCATTAGAAATTGAAAGGAGGGTTCAATGTACCAAAGCGTGTCTTATTTGAGTCCTCTATATGCAACAATTAATCAAGGTTCCGAGTTTTGTTGATTGTTATCTTGAAACCAATAGGGGAACCTAATGTTGCGGTAGTGGACATTCTTAGATCAATACGGGTTCTTTTGTGCAAGATTT
Organism: Polytrichum commune; assembly: GCA_950295325.1. Lineage (NCBI taxonomy): Eukaryota > Viridiplantae > Streptophyta > Polytrichopsida > Polytrichales > Polytrichaceae > Polytrichum > Polytrichum commune. The sequence goes on from OX485806.1 coordinate 19,306,575, forward strand.
CAGGTTGTTGATTTTTAAGTGCCCTACTTTATGTAAATCAATATATAATGAAAACAAAGTAGTAGATCAACAAACACTAATAAAACTCATGAGTAGACAAGTTACAACCAACGGAATGGGCCTTTCGGATCATTCAAGGTTAAGATGTACATAAGTGCCAGTTATGTTTGTAATCCAATCCCAACAACCATTTTTGGGCTCAAAAGTGGGCAACTACATATTTCAAAATGAATACGGATGATGCTACTTAAGAATGAAAACATAACTCGGTGGTTGAGAAAGTAAAAAAAAAAAACCTTGAATTAGAAGTCAATGTCTTATTGAGTTTTCAAGTCAAAACATGGAATCAAAATATTTCATAATTAATTGTGCTAATATATAGTGGGGGTGCATGTTTGTGCGCTACTCATTTATGCCATGTTGCACCATTTGTTAAGATGAATCTTGAATAACTTATTTTGACCTTGCTTAAAACCTTGTGATTGCTAGGAAGTGGGACCACGAGTGATATGAAATCACACTTTGTTTATGATGCTTTATATATACGATTTCCTAAACTGCAAAATTGGTGAACCCATGCTCTACCTATGTTGAGGACTCCACTTGCTTGTCTCTAGTAGAGAATGGTATATGTTGGACTTGCCGTGTGTGCAAATAGGCCATGCCATACTTCCACTTGGATTTCTTGTTTTTGTTTTAAAAAATACCATGTAACATATGATTTGTGTCCAACATAACCATAAGTCAATTTGCCCTTCATAGATCACAAACCCTAAGCAAATAATAACAACACAAATGATGAACAACTAAGTTGATGCTTGATTGATGCAAATTAAAAAGAGACAAATCATAGTAAGTTTTAGCAATATTGAGGAATATCATAACTAGCTACTTGTGCAACCTATTGGAGCCTCCACATCACTTTTCTCTATCACAATGTCCTATGCATTGGACTTGTTATGTATGGATACGCGCTATAAAGGTCATAGTACACCTTTGTTTTGTTTTTGTTTGTTTTTTTTGGGATGCAAATCATGTGACGTATGTTTTGTGTGTCCATTACACCTTCATTCTCACTATCCACAAATAGTCACAAACCGAAGTTATGATTAATTTCATGCGTTGCTCTTAAATATACTGAATAGACTATTTTCTTGAGTTAGGACCACAAACTATGGTGGGAAGTGGCACCATATTAGTGCCACTTCATTGTTCCAAGCTTCCATGGTTTGGACTCCACACCTAGTGTAAACTCTTTCGGATCCAATTTTTCTTCTCAAAACCAATAAGATCGCTTGGGTTTGGAGTTTCTTAGGGTCTCAAGCTTGATGAAAACTGACAGGTGGACTCAAAATTGCAATAATTTCGGCAACATGGAAGGGATCCAAGGGAACGCAATTGCATCCAACACTGAGTGTGGACGAAAGTAGCTGCCATCAATCTAACTTAGTCAACAATGGAAGACTATACACTGACCCATGTAAATGGTTATAGTACCAAGGTGAAAACCATGTAACATATGCTTTGTGTCCATTACACTCTTGAATGGAGGTGTCCATAAAAGCTCACAAATTGTAACATCTGCTCATAGTAACTTATGTTAAGTGTATAAGAGATGCAACACGGGACGGAGAGACTCCAAGTTGACTATACTTGATTTACTTGATGCAAAGAAGCAGGACGACTCCAAGTCACAGTAATTTTGGCAACATGCAAATAATATCCGAGGTTATATAGCAAAATGCGATTGCATACAATGCCAGGCACATGTAGAAGTAAATGCCCTTTATATAGCCAACAATGAAAGACAAATACACCCGTGGAACAATTATAGCTATGGGTTGAAAACCATCTTCTAGCAAATGCTTTGTGTTTATTACATTCTCTATTTATCCCTGAAAAGCCAACATAGATTATTATTAGTCTTCAAAACTAGTTCCGATGTCATATCAACTAAAAAAAAAACCCTCCGGATTGCATACTATTTCAAGGATTTCATGTGGGATGAATTAGAGGTACGCTCGTATACAATACAACTCCCTCTCTCCAAGCCAGTGAAGATAAACGGGGAGAAGCGACCCTAGTTACAGATAAACCGGTTGAGTTTGAGAAATAACCGGTTGAAGTTCAAGGCTTCAGGAAAGTTACCTGCCATTTAAAAGAAAACTCAAATTAATGAAGAAAAACTGAAAGATCACAACCATAAGATTATTCAGATCCATAACAATGTTCTGTGGGACTGACAACATTCGATAAAATGTTGTTGTAACATGTAATCGGTTTGGACTTGGAAACACTCGGAGTTTGACCAGACACTGGCTCAGTTTGCTCAAAAATCTCACCAGACACTGGCTCCGATTTGAAATCTCGGTAACTTTGGCAGCAGGGAAGAAATCCAAGGCAGCAGTGAAACTCGATTGCACCCAATGCTGGGTGGCGAGCGGAAGTTAATGCCATCAATCTTAGTCAACAATGGATCACAAAGCCCGTCCCCGCCCAGGTAAATTTATTACTTACTTCCCCGAGAAAAACCCAGCAATTTACGACAAATACTTGAAATCATCATGTATGTATATGATGTATATACAGACACACATATGAATATAATATATATAAGAAGTTGATGAGATTGTGCAGAGAGGGGGAGAGAAAGATAAAGAGTACTTCGACACAGTGATGGTTTCCTGCAGCGATGGCGGCGCATCCCTCTGTGGCAGGGACATGCAGCAGGGACACTTAGTCTCCACTCTCCTCACTTCTTCATCTCCCAAAATCTCTCAAAATCTGAGAGTTAAGTGAGGTAGCCGCACTTGAGTCAACTCGGAGCAGGTTGCATTTCTACACTGGGATCTGGTATTCTATCTAGTGGTGGTGGTGCATCTCTGCATGGGAGCCTTCTGAAGTTGTAGGTTAAGTGTTGTGACTGTTTCAATTCTCTTCGGGAGCTGGAGCTGGATGGGCTCAATGGAACAATGACACAGGTATGTATGCGTGCGTGCGTGCGTGCGTCCAGCACTTTTTTATTTTGCTTTGATTTGGTGTGTCTTGATCGGAATGTGTTTTTTCAGAGGTTTTTGAGAGGGATGGATTAATTTAGTGGGTTTAGTGGGTTCAGTGGGCTTTGGGTTATGGGTGCCTCTTCGGGACCCGGAGCTGATGAGCTTTATGGAAGAAGGTATATGTCAAGTACTTCTCGTGTCTTGATTGGATTCCGGGCGTCTGATGCTTTTGTTTGGTGTTTAATAGAAGATGGGTTAGTTTTGTGGGTTTCTTTTTGTGGGGTTTGGGTTGTGTCTGTTGCTTCTTCTGGAAGCTGGACTTGGAGCTGATGAGCTCAATGGAACGCTGATACATGTATTTTGTGTGCAGCAATTCTTTTTTGGTGTGTTGATCGGATTCCGCGCGTCTGATGCTTTTTCGGATTTCCGAGGTTTTTTAACGGATGGGTGAAATGTTGTGGTTTTTGGGTTGTGATGTCTGCTTCTTCTTCTGGAAGCTGCACGTAGAGCTGGTGAGCTCTACGCGGGAACAATAATGACCCAGGATTATTTGTGTGTGTGTGTGTTTGGTAATATGTGTATCGATCAGATTCTGGGCATCCAGTGATTCGATCTTCGCGAGGTTTGTGACTAGAGGGATGGGTTACTTTTTTGTGCGTTTTGTGGGTTTTAGCCTTTTAAGTTGTGTCTGCATTGTGGTCTTCTCGAAGCTGGTCGACCTGGAGCTGATGAGCTCTACGGGAACAATGACACGGGTGTCTTGATCCGATTCTGGGCGTGGAATGTTTCTTCCGAGGTTAATGAGAGGGTATGGGTTTTGGCTTGTATTTTTCTTCTTCTGGAAGCTGGACCCGGAGGTGGGATGAGCTCAATAGCCAGTACCTTTCGAACTCTTGGTAACGAGGCTATGTCAGTCGCCATCGCCATTGGCCATTGCCGTCGCCGTAAACCTCCATAGCCAGCAGTTCCCAAACTAGAAGAGGCGTGCTCTTCAGATGGTCATTCCATCTTCTTTCAATTGTCATCATTGGTGCCTACATTGGTCACATTACCCTGCACAGAGTGCTCACTTATTTCTTCCGGCCGATGATTCTGCCACCTTACTTCTTAGTTCTCTCGGCGCAACCCACTCATCATCACTCACCATATCCAAGAATTGCTCTGATCACTTTTTCTTGGGTCCCACGATGCCACATTCCGTGTCTTGATCAAATTCCGGAAGGTTCAATGGATATTAATGGAGGTTTACTAGAGGGACATGGGCTTTGTGGTAAAGCTGACTCTTACGTGGAGCTAGGTCATATCTCGAAGGATTTCCTTGCCTAGCCTAGCTTCCGAGTTGTACAGCTAGTTCAACGAATTGATTCTGTAGGGATGGAGTGGTGATAGTTCTCGTTTCTTGGGGCATCAATAATGTGTCTGTTTCCTCTTCTGGAGCTTGATTGGATTCTGGGCATTGAATATTTCTTCCGATGTTTACAAAGAGGGATGGGCTTTTGTGAGGAGATGGTTACATCTCAAACACTAGTTTGCAAGTGCAGGTTTTGCCATTCAGTATTTAAGAGGATTATGTGAGCTTCGGTGCACCGGCTTCCGAACCCTTGTCTTTTGGCAGTTGTTGGAAGCTGAGGTTTGCAGACATTATTGTGCCCTATTCTCCATGGCCAATATGGCTGAACTGATTGTCTTTCCTGGACTACACATCCCCTCGCATCACCATTTTGCCATTGCCGTCGCCGTAAATTTCCATGCCTAGCAGTTCCAATCTAGAGGCGTGTTCGCAGGCGGTCATCCGACCGTCTTCTTTTAATCGCCCTTAATGTTACATTGGTTTTGTCACGTAACCCACATCAGGGTACTCATTGCTTCCCGCCGATATTTCTGCCACCTGGGTTTTGTCGGCGGAACCTACTCATCGTCTCTTCCCGTCTCTAATAATTGCTCTGATCGCTTCTTCTTGGGTCCCATGGGTTTCTCCGGAACTCTGAAAGCTCTTGAAGAATAAACGAGGAAAGTACTGTAATTACTACTGTCCCGCATTGTATTCCGTTCGTGTATTGTCCTTTTCCCTGATCGATAATTTTACGGAGATTTTTCCCAAGATTTACAAAGCACATTTATTAGCCTTCTTGAGTGTACGAAGAGGTTTTGGAGGCTACATTGCCTGGTAAATCCAGTGGTGCCTACATTGCCGTACTTCGACTCCTTTTGCTTGGACTCATTTCCCGAGGGATTCCAAATGGTTCCGCTCTTCGCCATGAGATACTCCACACCCCACATTGTCATCGATGACCCTTTTGAGGACGCCTTTTTCTTCGATCTGTCCTCGGACCAGATTTTACGAACAATCCTGTTGCTCACCTGACCGTTTACTTAATGTAGGAGGTGTAATTGTCAAGAGGAGAGATGAACTTAGGATATCTTTCGTATGTCTGCAGCGGTGAACAAGAGGTGGTGAAAGACATTCGACACAAGGGATTCTCGAAGCATTTCGGGGAATCAGCGGAGCAGTTCAATCAGCGGTAAGCTCAGGTTTGCTTTGAACGACATTACTTATCTACCCGGCCAAGCCCTAAACGTTCACCCTGAGTACAATCCTGTAGAGTCGAAGGAGGTGACGTAAACTCATTTGTAGAAACAGTGGAAGTTAGTTTGTTGCATTGCGCTTTTCCAGGCAGTGCCGCACTTTTCCCCGACTTAGGTCCAAGTGCACTCACCGCATCTTTCAGATATTTCAACCACCTGATACATGAAGATTGACGCAGATACTCCGTCCCAAGCATCTTTGCGACTTTGATAACCCGATGTGCATCTGCTGTAGTTTGTTTTGACTCATCGGTGAGCTCAAAGTTTGCATTCAACGACAGTCATTTGTCCTTGCCAAGCTTATAATATCTTAACCCTCACCTGGAGTGTATTCCTGTGGAAGTCGAAGGACGTGACGAAAAAACCTTTTGAGAATAGTGTAAGTTAGTTTGTTGCAAGCTTTTCCAGGCAGTTCCGCACTTTTCCCCAAGTTAGGTCCAAGTACACTCAATTGTCACCGCATCTTTCAGGAATTTCAACCACTTGACACATGAAGATTGACCGCAGTTACTCCGTCCCAAGCATGTCTCTGACTTTGATAAAATCATTCGCATGTCCTGTAGTTTGTTTTGTGAATCAGTGAGCTCAAGGTGCAGCTCTGGACGATACTCACTTACCCTGCCAATCTTTTAGTTCTCGCCTTCGGTGTAATCCTGTAAAGTCATACGAGGTGAAGTAAATTAAACCCATTCACAGAAGAGTGTGAGTTAGTTTGTTGCAAGCTTTTCCAGGGAGTTTCGCATTTTTCCCCAAGTTAGGTCCCAAGTACACTCAATTGTTCCCGCAGCTTTCAGGTATTTGAACCGCTTCACACATGACGATAGTCCATCCTAATCTCCTGTACAAGTTTGATACCTGGTTTGCATCTGCAGTAGTTTGTTTTATTTCTTCGGCGAGCTCAAGTTGCTTTGGACGACACTCATCTACCCTGCCAAGCTCAAAATCTCTTGACCTCATCTTTAAGAGTAAAATCCTGAAGAGTTAATGGAGGTGACGCAAATTCATTCATGGAATAGTGTAATTTGCTGCACGCTTTTCCAGGCAGTTCCGCACTTTTCCTCAACTTAAGTCCAAGTACGCTCAACTGTTACCGCAGCTTTCAGACATTTCGACATTCACACATGACCATTGATGCAATGTGCTCCATCCGAAACACCTCGGCAACTTTGATTCTGAAGTTAAAGAAACCTGTTGCGTATCTGCTGTAGTTTGTTTCGTTTTGTTTCATCGGTGACAAGTATATTTCGTTCGTGGAATCTCTTAGACTAAAGGTGTCGCTAACAATTTTGTAACTGTTTCGATGCTTTCAGTGCCATGAACTTACCGAGCACAAGCTACGTCGCAGAAAGTAAAAGTGGAAAGCTATCCTCCGACCGGAGGAGCAAGAACTCAAGACGGAGGAGTCCCTGCGAACATCAACATCAACAACCATCACCACCAACACATACAAATTCCAGCCAGGAGATCAAAAGCAATTCGGACATGGACTCTCTGTACTCCGACGCAGGGGACACATTTGCATCGACTCGACCTTGCAGCAGCAATGGTCAGGATAGCGAAGGATCTGGTTCTTGTCAACCCAGACGCACGGATGGAAACTCCAGGGACTTCATCATGAGGAGGTTCTTGCCTGCCGCTCAGGCTATGGCGACCGAGGCTTCATCGTCAAATGCAACATCTTCTTCGGCCTCTTCGCATCCCTCTTCCGACCAAAGGTGAAGCCCTAACTAAAACTCTTCTCTGTGTTGCAATCCATACCACACGTTACAAAAACCAAGTCCACCAATAGACTGATGCCAACGCTCGAAGCCCGGTTAAGCATAATGTTCATTATTCATGGCATCATCATGATTCGGTCTCCTAAAATATTATGTGCAACAGAAGCTCGACATAAAATGCCATCAATAAAGTAGGATATTTTTAGCACAGGACAGTGCGGATGCCTTTGACAATCATCCAGTTAGTTATCTCAGAATTTGGACCATTAGTTTGAGGCCACCTGAGTCAAATTCAACACACAATATGCAACATACTGTAAGAGTATATTAATAGTAAATCTATGTCATGCTAGGTAGACGGTATATAGGTAAGTGGTAGACTAGAGGGACAGGAGTAAACTCGAGATATTGATTCTTGAAGAAGTTGATCGTTTGCTAAATATCTGACTGCTTGAGGATCGATACCATCATTCAAGATCGAACCGCAACACAAATCTAAGGTAGACTGGACGTGTCTCAATCCAACTCCTCCACTAATTGAACACCTACTTGAAGGTTATATTGTAATAGTAATGTGAGTGTAGATGAAGATCCTCTCTCAAAAAATTGACACGTCTACCTTATTGTGACCTTTGTTTCTTGTTTCTTCTCCAACCCATGGTTGACATGTTTGCTCAATTTTCTGACTGCTTGGGTCAAGGTCGAACCGCAACACGAGTATTGTCACGAATGCTACACTACCGCCGCTACCTGCAAACAAGAGCCGATTCGTGCAAGAGGTAAGGCAAGATGTGCGGGAGAATTCGGACAACGAAGGGGACGAGATTAAGGCGTGCGGGATTCCACTGAAGCTTGGGAAGCTCACCCTGGGGAACTTGAAATATAGCTTCTGGTCGACGTCGCGAAGCAAGTCGCCCCGCGAGGTGAATGCAAATGCAAACATAAACACAAACGCATCATCTGATCATCATCACAAGAAGGCGCCTGGAGATGGATCAGGAGTGAGCGAGAATTCGGACGACTTGTTCTGGTCTGATGAGGTGAGGATCATTCATTTGGTGCCAACTTTTAGTTTCCTCGGCATTTTCCCCACGTTTTCTTTAACCTTCATCGCTGAAAGCTGTTTTCATCGATATCCATGATAAACCAAACACATAGTCTGTCCATTGCAGCATGCAAATACCGGAAGGGATTCCTTATGCTGCAGGATTATGTAGAGGATTGCCTTTCATTTTAGAAATATGAAATAGAATTAGAACGACTTTATCTGTTCGGATGTGGTGAGGATATTGACGCCGGCTTCCTCATCATTTTCTCCACATTTCTCATCATCTTTCTCCCACAGCCACATGCTGTTGTGGCTGAGCGCCATGTCCATCGACCTACACACGATTACAAACTCTGTCACTTGCACCGCATGCTTACCGTCAACTTTACCTTGCGTTGCAGGAATATTATGTAAAAAAATTGCCTTGCTTTGTAGGAATATGTAGAATATGTAAAGATTCCGAGGACTTGCTCTGATCCGATGAGCTGAGGATATTGGCACCACCATTTCCCTTCATCTTGATTACACAGTCCACAAACTGTTTTGGTGAGCTGAGCGCCAATTCCATGGACCTATACCCGACAGCATAGTCTGTCCATTGCAGCGTTTACATACCACAACTACTAATTTGCCTTGCGTTGAAGAAATATGTAGGAAATTGCCTTCTATAGTAGGTACATGTAGAATATGTATAGAATTCGGACGACTTGTTCTGGTCCGATGAGGTGAGGACATTGGCATCAAATTTTCCTTCACCTTTTCCTTCACCTTTCCCACACAGCACAAACTATTTTGCGTCAAGTAAAGTTATTACATACCTCAATTCCCCATAGCTGCATTGGCGGATTGCCTCACATTGCCTCACATTTGCAGGAATATGTAGAACATCGCCTTCCATTGTAGGAACATGTAGATTATGTATATGTTTCGGATGACCTGTTCACATATACCCCAGTGCCTCCATAATTGCATTGGATTGGTTTGAATGGAGTTCTTTGACCTTGCATTGGCAGGAATATGTAGAAAACGCCGAACTGAGCAAATCGAAACCTCCAATTCCCGCTCCACCGACGGAGCGCGAGCGCTTATCCGAGCTCAAGAACGGGATTCAACAGCGAGAGTCGTTCCGTAAACTGGAGGCCGCGAAGTTCTCCAAGGCGGCCGCCGCAATGGAGGGGTTCGCGCAAGCGCGCGGTGCCGCTCCCGCGCGTCTGCACTCCATGGAGACTGTCCACACGCCCGATCACAAGGGCTTCCTGGGCCTCCCTAGAAACCCTAGCATCACATCCCACAGCGGCAGCGGCAACGGAGGGCCACCGGATGCCGCCGACCGCGAGCGCGCGGCGAGGCAGGTCGACAGGCTGGGCGCGCGGCTGACGCGCATGATCAGCAAGACGAACTACATGGACACGCGCGGCAATGTGAGGGTAAACGACCACGAGGAAGTTGGCGGCAGCGGCAGTCAGGGGCCGGCCGCGTCGTCGTCCGCCGGCGGCGGTGTCGGTGTCGGTGTCGGTGTCGGGAGTTCCTTGGCCGAGCAGCCGCCCCAGTCGCGGCCGAAGGGGAAGTGGGTCGACCGGGTGGCGGTATTGGGCGGTAGCTTGCGGCCGCCGCCGTCGCCGAAGTCGCCGTCGGAGTCGTGGCTGTGCAACACTCTACCGCCGTCGCGGTTCCTGGAGGTGAAGAAACTGTCGTCGCGGAAGCCGCTGGGGAGCTACATCCCGATTAAACCCCCGCTTAAACCCCAGGCATCTCGTGAGGTAAGTCGATAAATCGAACCCCAGATTTGAAAATCCAACCATGAATCTCTGCTGATCTTCTCTTGAGCTGAACTTCAACCTCGAAATTGATTAAAGGCGTACATGTCTGAAGTCGAAGAGAATCCACCTTACCCATGAGTCTTCTGGTTCCGTGACGTTATGCATACTAATGTCGAACATAATTGATTTCTTGTCAGTTTTATCTTGGTCCACTAGATTTTGTAAGCCTGTGCTCAAGCTTGTGTGTGGGCTGGGCCTTCAATCGTGAATTGATCAGGGTAGGTATGAACTCTATGGAAATTGTACTTTACCCATGAGTTTCTGGTTCAGTGCTAACATGCATTTAGATGCATGTATGCTATCTTCGAGCAGAATTCATTGTCATTTTCATCCGCCATCAAATTGATGATCTCTTGATCTTCTCAAGCCTGAAATTGATCAAGAATGCCTCAACTCTGAGCAAAACGCACCTTACCCATGAGTATCCGACTCCATGACACATAGATGCATTTTCCCAACAATTATATTGTCATTGTCATCTGCCATCTGCCATCAACTTAAAATCCTCCTCTTGAGCTCTTGAAATCGACCAAGAAATTTCTGCACCTTACCCATGAGTTTCCGATGCCGTGATGCATGTACACCTTGTACGAACGTAATTTCCTTGTCAGTTTCATCTGCTTTGGCAAGATTTTGATTTACATGGCATTGAGGTTTTGCAGGAAGTGCCTAGCCGACTTAGGCAATCGTGCAGCTTGAAAGAACACCTGCAAGGCACCAGGTGAGGAGAGGGATTTGATGTTTTTCTCCATTAAAGAGACAGTGATACCCATTGTGCCCAATTTGCCCTTCACCACATTTGCGAACAAAATGAGGTCTGGTACCCACAATTTTGCAAATTGAGATATTGACAGGGTTCTTATATTGCGAGTGTGTTGGGCTATCATTTTGCAGGCAGATTGTGAGCTCCACAGTGCAAGCAGTCTGATCAATACAGATGGTGGTGCATCAAATTCAAAGGATCGGAGCTCCAATTTTGTAATAATTAGAAGATCTGATTAACATGCTGATGCTGGGTGGATCCCTCTCATTCACTCTTGAGCCTGTCCTTCCTCAATTGATGGTAGCAAATGATGATGTACTGCGGAATTTTGAGCTGACCCACACATAGCGCCTGACTTTTTCCATCCATAGCTTGCTCTGTAAATTAGGATCTCTTGTAGATGAAATTGTAGCTTGTAAAGATCCACAAGACTGATGAATGGTCCGTATGTATTATTGGCAGTGAAATCGAATGAAACCGTGTTTCTCTTATGGGTGTCGTTGGTGTTTGAAGTGCAATGCACTTGGTTTTCTGTTAGTGAAGCAATCACATGTGTTCACATTTCTTTGGAGAACAAAAATGTTTTGTTTCGTGACCGTTTTAAGATAAGCCGCCATAGTGTGGGCACTTTCAAGTCCAGACAATTTTGACCAGTGGATGAGGTCTGGAATTGTGTCATCCAGTTAGCAACTGTGATGAATTATGCAAATTGTATTTTCAAGTTTCAGAATCGTACTTGAGATGCACAAGTTATAGGGGTCAAAGTGCAGATTCTCTTTCTCATTCAGCAACCACATTGTGCCTCTATATTTGATTAAATATTGAACTTAGAATGATTAATAAATTTTGAGCACAAGCCTTACATTATTCAGATCCATAACACTACTCTGGGACTGACAGCATTCTGTGAAATATTCCCCACATTCAGTCTGAATGTGGGGTATATTCCACAGAATACTGTCAGTCCCACAGAACAGTGGTATGGATCTGAATAATGACCTGAGGTGCAATCAGAGAAGAGTGACGGCACAACTGATATGGAGCCAGCTCATAAAATAAATGCTAAATGATCTCAGCTAATAACTGGCTGAGATTGTGACATCTTGAATGCGAATGTGGAAATATTAGGAAGCATCAAGTAATGTTGCAGATGGAAGGAAGATGACAGCATTTTTATCCATTCAAAATAATAATCTAGTTTACAAGCTGCACAAAAAACACAAAAAGCATGTTTTCATACATGTCATTCAATGCGTTGCCAAGGCATCAATGTGTGGTAGCACCAAATCTATGATATGTTACCTACCATTGCAATAGGTTTGGGATATGGAAGATTTTGATGTACCTAGTTTGTGTGGTATCCAATGTCCTCAATTGTCGAGCAAGCTCGAGAAAGGTGACAAACTCGGGCTGCGGTGAAGGTCCTTCTATTGCGCTATTGGATCCTCCCGTATTGACACTTGATAAGTACACTACAAATTGTATTTAGTGTCTCCAATTCTATTTGTTTTGCAAATTTTATTGTAAACTGCCCATGTAGTGTCACCAACACCAAATGTAAACGTAACATTACATGTCATTCACGATCTTCCAAATTTTTATCCTTCACGACAAAATCTCATTACAAAAATGTTAGGATGCAGAATATTATACCAAAAGTGGATGAAATAGAAGGAAGTAAGTTGGGATGACAATGTTTGTAAACACACTTCTTAAGAAGTGTCATTAGAAGAGTTAGCATAGTGACATAAAATACCATATGACACTAAATACAATATTTAGTGTAGCACTGCACTAAATATTGTATTTAGCACCACCATTCTATTTGTCTTGCTCAATACTAATTGTAAACCGCCCGAGTAGTGTCGCCAACAATAAGTGTAACCTAACAGTATCTGTCATTCCTTGTAAAATGTGTCGATCATTATAGATTTACAATATTGCGAATATTGTCACTTACTCAGTGATTCTTCATCCAAATTCTAAGCATCCATGACAACATTTCATTATAGAAATGTTAGGAATCGGGATGCAAAATATGCCAACTTTATATCAATAACCCGGGGAGTGGACTCTGCATTGGAAACCTAATGACGTGCATGGATCACTATGAAATCAAACCCCCTATATATGAGAAGTTCATAGAGAAAAACATATGTATGTGTACTAATGGCATGCTAAATAATGGACTCATGTATTTATACTTAACTTTTCAGTTTAATGTAATAAATGCTTCCACCACACATACAAACTATACATCATAATTAAGTAAGATTGTATTACATATAAAATCCATTTTCACTTTTAAACGAGAGAGTCATTGGATGTTTTTTTATCCATAGCATGTACCTCAAAGATTGTATCAAACAAACAAAGATAAGAGCACAATAACATAGTTGTCGTGTAAATAACGATCGTGTGCCACTGCAGCTCGAGTACCAACCACCACTAACAAATTAAACTAAAACATAGCAAAGGCACACATACACATCACACCTTCACAGCTAGGGTTTGACTCTCTTCCTTCTCACTTGGCAAAAAGCCAAGCCAAGGAGGAGGCTCTTCACTTAGGAGCATCTCTCCAACTCCTAGGGTTCATCCATCCAAATCTAAGTGGATGAACCCCCCGGATGTGGTGTGGCTGCCGACGCCGCATACCGTGACAACTATTGTGATTACCGATGCGTGGGAAAGGCATGTCAAGTTGCGGACAGAGGCAAGAAAAAATTCTCGCACATGAGCATACCTCTCACTCATTCAACATTTTTTTTTTAAATATATATTTTTTGGATTTCATTTCTCACTAGAATTAGCATCAAACTCCCTGGATTGGTCTAGACCAAGTAATTTTGAAATGAGTTGGCTAGTAAACCTTAGGGAGGCATGTTTTTATGTTGGATGAATGGGAGGTGTGAGAGTATGCAAGAAATTTCTCTAGCCTTTGCCCATGGCCCGACATGCCTTGCCTAAGCCTTGGGAAGTGCACAACTTTAGAGGCTTATAATGTTAAGGGGTTCAAGTCCACCTCCATGTGGCCCTTGCTCCCCATGGTGAGTCACATGGTTAAATGAAGCAATGACCAATAAGAGATTGTTTTTTTTTTGGCCCCGATTCTAGTTCTCTCATCCAAATACCCATCTCACATTGGGACGCCTTTATTGCACGAGTTGTTGTATCATTGTACCCCCCAATGTCCTTTGACGACATAAAGTGAGTGGGCCAAGAGAATGCATTGAAAATACATCATAAGGAACCATTTTAATTATACCTTATCTGTCTCGGCACAAAAAATATGTTTTCTTGGGTGAAGCGAAGCCACACATGTTCAAAAACGTCGGTTTTGCAACAAAGTCGGTCAGTCAGTCTGCCAAGGTAAAAGAATTTTGACCTTACCATGTGCCTGCCGACCCTTGAAGCGCTTGGGTTACAAGTTTGGTCCATGTGATTTTTTTCGTGATCTAGAAACATCTGCATCCAACTCTAATAGGAATCAGAGGTTTTGAGGTTTACAAAACCACCATTTGGGACCGGAGTTGAAAACGGACAGTTCTACCCAATAAAAGAGAGACCAAACTTGAACCCAAGCTCCTCATGATTGATTAGACATATGTTTAGAGCCCAAATTGTTTTACCTTGGCCCATTGAACTGCGTTTCAAAAGCAATGTTCTTGAAAGTGTATGGCCTCCACTTGACGGTGCCACAAATTACTATGCACCGGTTGGTTGGAACACGCGGAAAAGTTATTGTAGCATGAAAAAGTTATATTGAACTCGATACCCGCAAGCAAAGTGCTTAAATTGATAAGGTACCGCTTGTACTTAAGTAAAGGTGCATTGCAAAGATTTTCTTTAGACATATCCCTTTTAAGCGAGGACGACATGGGGGCAAATTTACATGTACCGCCTTTTGGGCATCCCAATGTCTAGAGAGAGGGAATTATTGCTTACGAGCATACCTCTCATCCATCCAACATAAAAACCTCACTCTCTATGGGCTTGTTGCCGGTTCATCTCAAATGAACTTGAGTAGATTGATTCAAGGTCTTTAAAAGCTACGAGTAATTCATAAGAAGTGTCATCCGAAAAGTTATCATAGTGACATTAAATATCATATGGTAGTGTTGTCATTCAATTTCAACACTACCTCTGAGCATGCACCACAAGTGGAAAGAAACCGTTGATTTTGTATGCAAAACAACCAACTAAAAATCATAGGGGAGCATCTCTCAACGAAAAAAGTTTCATAGGATAGCTCTCGCGTATGGAATTCATATATGATTTGCTCATAGACATGAAACTGGAGGTTATGGATAAAATTTTGTTGTGTGGACAATGAAATACCGGGTGTTGAAAGCACTTTCCACATGGATGAGTGTTTGTAATTCATGAGCCTCAAATGATATATTAGAAATTGTTTTTTTGGAAAAAGAAGAAGAAAAGAGTCGAAGCTTTGCACCAATATATGCTTTGTGAATCACTACCATGTCAATTTGTCTCTAATGTAGCCAAGCCTATAGCGAGATCTTCCTTTTGGCAATACCTATTTCTCACCATTAAATTGTCAACAAGTGTGTGCAACTGTGTTATTGAGTAAGTCATTGTTAAAACGCAATTAATCATATGTAGCCTCAAGTACAAAATAACACCACTTTGGCCATTTATAGTAGCAGTGTAAGAAGGATGCAAGAACATTTGAAGAAGCGCACCAACCTTGGCCAATGGCTGATCGAGGATCAATCTACTCCACAAGGTGGTGTAAGAAGTGATTCACAAAAGGGGGACAACATCTTCATGCAATGAAAGGCTCTCACTCATCATAAAGTCGATTCCCACCTAGCAATCCAACATGAATGGACCCCCCTTAGTTGACAGTAAAAGGTTCATTTCTTAAAACAACTTTGCAAAGTTTTGTAGGTTGCATATGAATTTATTATCTTTTGGAAAAAAAATTGCATGGATTCTTTACAGTTTTGCAAATATATGGAGGTTCTTTGAAAAAAATCCAAGCTATTTAACTTGCTCAAAATAGAAAATGTTTTGGAAGTGTCGTTTTTAGGCCCAGAGGATGCACCTTTCATAACCTTCCAGTATAAGTATATGTGAGTGCACAAAAGGGATATTGATTTGAACTTTTTGGTACTAAATACATATGCTACACAAACTATAACTCGTAGGTATGCACATGTATGGAGAACCTCTAGAAAATATACAACATTTTTACATGTATGGTAGGGTCACTAGACTTTATGGGATAAGTATTTAATCATTGGATGGAGCACATGAATCCAATTGACAGATGAACCATCCATCAAACACAGAAATTGGTTTATGTTGTTATTAAAAAGGAACCAACAATAAGTGGACTTACAATCTAACGGATCATTTGATGGTAGATTTTAAAACAATAATTGCAATAGCTTATGTGACATATATTATAGACTTAGATTTTGATGAGTTGCATCCAGGGGGATGAAAAAATCTTCAATGGCTTTATTAGTAAATGCTAGGGTTTACATCATATATATGATAGAGGTTCATTCTTATTCAAAGGTATAAACCTATCCCTGCTAGTTTTGGACATAGTGGAGCAACACATGATTCTCGTTAACTATGCGAACATTTCGGACACTGAAAAGAGAAGGATACTACACTAAATATTGTATTTAGTGTCACAAGTTTTATACTAATTGAAAACTGCCCATGTAGAGTCACCAACATTAAATGTAAACCTAACATCATTTGTCATTCCTTGTAAAAATATTTGGGCATTATAGATGTACAATGTTGTAATAATTTCCAGTTACTACATGATTTTTCATCCAAATCTCAATCATCCATGACGATGTTTCATTGCAAATTTGTTAGAATGCAAAACATACCATACTTTGTTTCCAGAATTAAGATGGATTTCATCCAAATTTCAATCATTCATGGCAGGTACTTGTAACCACATTCATAAGAAATGTCATGAGAAAAGTTGCCAAAGTGACATAAAATAACACCATTATGACACTAAATACATTATTTAGTGTAGCCTTCCATCCCCTAAGACCATCATCCCCAATGGGTTAGTACTAGAGTCAATCCAGTCTCATCTTTTTTTTTTACACTATTTAGGTATCTATAATGAGGATTTCATGTTTTTGGCACCACGGGTTTGAATATCTAGCTAGCATTTGAGTATATTTGGATTTATGCATGAATTTTGGACAATTCCAATTGCCATTATCATGTACATTAGATTGCAAAACTTCACAAATATGGTGGTTGGTGAACATAGAATACAAACATTCAAAGTTGTGGTTGTTGTGTTGTTGCTTTTGTGGTTGTCAATTTGATTTTTTTTATTATCCCAACAAGTGTACATCCCTTGTTATTTTTGAACAAGTGGTATGTCCAAATATACTTAAATGTCAAATTTGACCGTTTATTTATTTATTTTGATACCATTCGGCTCTACATACCATGCAAGAACCTTCATACCTAGGCAGATCACCCTAGTATCGATTTGGTTTAAAATGGTATTAACCCAAATAATAACTTGGGTATGCAGAAGATTCTCTCGGCTTGATATACCCACCAAATATTAATATTTGACCAATATCACAATTATGGTCTCAGAATGTACACAAAACTTCGTTAGAATTGTTAGAATGCAAAATTGTTAAAATTGCAAAATTATTAGGGTGTAGAATATACCAAAACTTGGGTGACTTTGATATATTTATTGATGTTGATTATTCATACCATACATTCACCTATATACTAGACCAACATTGATACCGTGATCCTCACAACAAGATCAACCTTAAACATGGAACATGTAGATGTATTAAGGGAACATTGAATAATGGGCTATACATTCAAGGTATGATTTGGCTCACTAATGGGCAATGAATGGGGAGAACCGACTGCTAGTTACACATGAACCGGTTGAGATTGAGAAATAACCGGTTGAAGTTCAAGACTTTGATAAATTACCTACCCAATAAAGAAAAACTGAAAGATGTCAACATGTAACCGTTGGTCTTGGAAACACTAGGGATCTTGACCAATTATGCTTTAAAATCTCCCCAGGCATTGGCTAGTGGCGACAAATTTACTTGTCAGTAACTCTAATGTGAGGGCATTAGAGTTATTGGTAAAGTAAAGCAAATGAAACCATGAGTTTAGTCCCAGCCTTGATTTTTTTAGAATTAACACAAAGTCACCCGAGTTCTCTCAATGCTTAAAGTATCATGTATAAAGAGTGGTGCCAGGCTATAAAAAAACCGGTTTTCTCACTTGTCTTACTACAAGGATGGGTGGGCCAAGCTAAGTCTTCTATAGGTTGATTGGGGATTTAGGGCAACAAGTCCCATGGGCATTCCCTATTTCAGATCTTAAAATTCTTTCAAAGTTTGAGAGGTGGAAAGAGAAGGTCCCAAAGTCTCACCCAACTTTCAAACAGGTTTCCAATGCATGACACACAAGGAGGTCACTCTTGGAATTTTACTAAACAACATGAGGAAAAACATAGGGTACCTTTAATTCAATAGAGCATAATTTATACAAATTTAGGAATTACTATAGCTTGGATAAAATGACTCATACAATATTATATCTAAAGTAGGGTAGGTGAAAAGTATAGGTGGTATTTAAAGTAGGGTATGTAATATTTGGACAAATGAAGAATTTATGTGAGGTTCAATGAATGTGTTTGGATTGGATGAGAAATTTCCAAAAGTCATTCAATTTAGAAGTTGGCATTGGATATCTTGGTTTAGGGTTAGTTCACACACGAGCCAAAAGACGTGACCATGAAATTGTGAGAGCCCAAAAGGAGTGTGCAAAGGCCATCCCAAGACACTTCCAAAATCATGTAATGTGGTCACAAGCCCTCAAGCATAATATGATATCATATGTAATCGGGCCCTCAGCCAAATGCTATTTCAAGATATTTCTATTCATGCAAGGTCCTCACACATGATAAAATATAATAAATCAACAATTATGAGATTTCAGAGTGCCATGGTCTCCAATTTTGTGTTAAGCCTACCTCCAAGAGGTGGTTTTTGAAAATAATCCAAGTGACCACGAAACATGATCCATTTGATATCATGTAGGAAACCATGTAGACTTTATATTAATTTTGCATTCACTTACTCCATTGGTCCCTCAAGCATAGTGTGAAGCAAACTTAGACCGGCTCCTCCTCTCCCACCAATGAGAATGCTTGAAGTGCAATGACCATGGGCCCCGAGTCTTGTGTGTGCTTTTAAGGAAGTTTAGTGTTATTGGAGGATGTGTTTTGAATTGTGAAGGGGTTTCATGTGATCTGGTTTTGGATCTCACAAACACATCTGCAAGTTCAATACAAAGGCTAACCAAGTTTGAGACACATCGCATCCCCCTCTTCACAACAAACATGGTTCCACACTCCGTGGACTGTAGAAATAGCCAATCCAACTCATCTAGCGTACAAAACCGAGCAGTAAGCCTATAGAGATGGATGAAACACGAAGTGTTGTTTCAAATATGTTGGATTGTAAGAAAGTGTTTGGAGAATCCAATATTGCAATCGTGAAAGTTATGCCCACAGTGGAGTATGACGGACATCGATTCTTCAAGGTTGATTCAATTCCTCAACTTAATGCCAACTTGGTTTTGTCCGAGGATAGGCTTACGCGAGATAAAATTCAATCTACTTCAATAACAACAATGAGTACATCATCGCCTCCTCCTCACCCATGTCCATGTTGGTTGGATTGGGATTAGATGTGGTCATTTGTATGTGTCTAGAAGTACAACTATTAATTAAAGTTGCCAAGAAATGCAACAAAGAGAGACTGCCCAAAAAGAACACCCCAACTTCAATTTTCCAAGGAGCTGATAGTGGTATGTGGTGGAGTAGATGGGTTTGAATGTGACAATGTAAATGCATATTCAATTAAGTCAAATGTGACAATGGAGTATGATCTAGTGAGGAAGGTTTATTTGCTTGATCCCACACATACTAAGAGCTTGGATGAATTTGTGGGAAAAATCATAGTTATTAGAATTGCATTGTTGTCGATGAAACTTGAACTCCTACCCCTTGTAGACAATATTGTTGTTGGGCATTTGATTCTTTGTACAGAATTATGTTGGGTATCTTACTCATCTTGTAGGTTCATTCGGTTGTGTTTTTTAACACATTACTTGAATGTGAGAACCATCTAATTCTTTCCTTTCTTTTAGTTTTTGAAGGTAATCACACCAACTTGCAACACTTTAGGCATTGAGCACAATTGTTACTATTCGAAAGTTCCATTAATGTATCGTTGTCATATTAACGTCAATTTATATCAATATTCTAAGATTTTGATAAATGGTACATTTTACAAATAAAATGGACTTTATAAAATAAGTTCTTGGTGTATACTACAATTACCTATAGGGTCTTGAAAATACCTAAAAAATGCCATTTTATCTACTAATGGGGTGATAATTATTCAAGAAATTTAGATGAATAGCCCACCTTTAAATAACCCTTAACTGCATGTGGTTTACAAAAATAAAATTGCAAGTGACCTCCCCGTGACACCACGAGCTAAAGTAGAGGCGCCCATAACCAATCGCTTAAGAGATTATGTGCCAAATTTGGAGAAGTATAAGGTAGTGCAAATTTTTCCCATGTAAGAAGAAAGAAATAAGGAGGATTGCCAAAAAAAAATTGCTAATTTAATTCCTTGAAATGAAATTATTGCGAGTTTTTGAAGCCAAAAGTTGGCCCAAACACATTACCAATGTCTAGAGTCTACCATAACCGCTAGTTTGAGACAAATCCCTCAAAACCGGGGACATGTGTCATGACACTATCGATTCCTTGGTGATACCATAACCGAAGTTGGAGACTTAGGGTTAGTTTCCATGTAGGCCACTTTGACCACCTAATTCTAATCAAAATGTAGATTCCACTTGGCGACATCTACATTTCCACTAGAATCTCATGGGCGAAGCGACCTACATGGAAACCAAGCTTAGAAACCGTGAAACATGGAACCTTATTTTAACCACCCATGAAAAGAAATTACTGAAATCAGTCCCAGCCTGATCAAAATTATGGCACCCTACAGATTACCGATGGGATCATGATCAGGAATGAGCACCTCTATTGTAAACGAGCTCTTGATGGAAAGTTTTTTTTCTAAAGAGGGATTACACCCACAGTTTCGTCCCTCCTTGAGTGACTTTCCAAACAACTATTGTGAAGAAGGGGATCTTGACTAAACGACCAACGATAAGCTTGTGGAAAACACTCCCTTTCTACAAATTGAAATCACACATACCCCAAGACACTCTATTGGACATGTTCAGCCTCTTGCACTCGTTACAAAAATGTCATCAGCTTATTGAATGGCCATCATCGGCCAGCCATATTCAAGTGCTCTTCTGGAAAGGAACAAACGGAACGGAACAATTTGCAGCTTCCCTCTGAATCTAATAATTGCAACTGACAAAAACTGCTCAGAGGGTGATTGAAGCACAAACTGGAGGTTACAATCTCTCACATTCCCAACGTTATGGTTTGCGACGTATTTTACAGGGACTGATGCATCTATGACCTAAACTTTTCTGACCCCTTGAAACCCGTGTGCATATAATCATCACCCAAATTGACCATCCTATCAAATAAATTCTTCCCACTTTGCACTCTAGATAATAACTGCAGTAGGTACTACCTACACCAACGACATTGATTGATACATTGACTGGATTGTCCTAGCTGTATCTGCTCTACCTAATATCCTTCGGGGCCTAATGTCACCCTGCAAAACTCCCGTCACTGGAATAATAATGACAGTTTATCCTCAGCGCCTAGTGACGTCTACAAGTGCCACCTTTTAGAAAATTACAAAAGGTGCAGCTGAAGTATGCTGCACAGATGGGCAGACATTAAGGAAATGAATGGTGTCACAACCAACTGACCAGCTTAATAAATTGAGAGAGATTGTGGGCACTTACTGGGATCGATGACCCAGAACCCCCAACGTTTGAAACAATTGTCTGCCAAGTGTGCGTGGGAATTGGGGCTGGAAATTAGGTCAAGAATTTCCTGAGTTTGCAGTAGTCAGTCACAGTGGCTCCGATCCATAAAGCCAAAAATTTCAGGAGGTGCTAGAGGTATGTTGATTATTTCACCTTCTTGCTGAAATATGAGCCAAGTTTCGTTGAGAATAAATTCTTCTTAGCCTTTTCATCTCCAAAATTGAATTGCTGCACCTGATCTCCTGATTGGGGAGTACTGGGGCTCAGACTAGGGCTTTGAGAGCGTCTGTTCGATTTCATGGTGAAGGACACGCCTTTGCGGTTCATAATTCCCTCCTTTTGATTTGTAGAGGTTGGGGATCCGTTTAGGGTGACACCATTGGTGCCAACTGCCTGAAATACTGCTGCAACAGCAGCTTTTCGCCGTTGCTCATTCTCGGATCTCCACTTTCGGAGCTCCCCTTCAACTGCAGACTTGGCAGCTTCAGCTGCCTCAGCTATTTGAATTGCCTGTTTCATGGCTGCTTGGCTGGAATCTATCAGGTGCTTGGCTGCGTCCATTTTGGTCAAAGTCTCTAGCTCGCTGGCTTTTGCTGCCTCAACCTGGAAACGATCCATTTCAAAGTTACAAATGCTTGTAATGAATTTGGCCTCAAATGTAAGTCAGAGTCTGGGAGTTGAAGTCCCGCAGGAATTAGTTAGATTGTCAGCATGGACTGGTCATCAAGGGTATCGTAAACTGCCCTCAGCATACCCATGGAGCCTCTAGTGCTTACGAGCAACAAAAATAGCATTCCATTGAAATCCCACTATGGGTAACAGATGACTCGGCACTCATGTGAGATTGGGGCAATTTGGGTCACGATGAAGTAAATCAAACCTGGGCCAGAGCTGCTGCAACACGTTTGTTAGCCAAATCATCAGCATCAAGCACCTTCTTTTTCATCGTCTCGAATTCATCATGGGAGAGTGTGATATCTGCGCCACCTTGCTTGACCTCTGTGTCGCTAGTCACCCTCTTCTTCAGGGACTCAACCTAGAAACATTGCCGAAAGTCAAGCTTGCAACACCCCCATACAGTGACAAACTTTTGATCACGTGCTGTGATGAAACATTTGGACGTTCATTTCAGGTGATTTCATGCGGCAGCAGGATTTACAATCTCTATGGTTGCAATACTTGGTGGAAGTTATACGGCAATCATCGCAGACAGTTCAAATACACAAACAACGCTAATGTGGTCAGTTTGTTGTGACTTGACTTCTAGATAACAATCAGCATTTAAATTTGTTTCCGGGGGCACAATTATACCTCGGCAACTGCAAAAGCTTCAGAAGCCCTTGCAGCCTCGGTCTCTTTAATGGCCGCCAGCAATCGACTCTCAAGGGTGCTACTATGTGCCAAGGCTTGCTCCAACTCTTGTTTTCTTGCATAAGCTTCTTGTTTTGCTTGAGCTGCAGCCGATCTTGCTTCGCTTGCTTCTGTAGTCACCTGTTTCAGAATGACATGTATCTTTCAATCACATTTGTTCAACATCGTGCTGAAATGACATAGGCGTCAGAATGACCTCTGGTTATATAGTGCCGACTCATTCTGGCGCAAAGAGCAGAGAAGAAAAGATTTTGAAGAGAATTCCTGACCTGCTCAAAGTCTTCGTGCAATCTTGACAGAGACTCCTTGGCTCTCGTTTCTCCTGCTATAGACGCCTCCAGGTCAGCTTGCAGTCGACTTAATTGCTCTTCCATCTCAGCAGAAGAATCTTCTGCTTCCTTCTTCAGATTTACTAGCTGGTTGTTTGCATTTTTCAACTCAGCTTTAAGTGATGCTAGGGATGCCAGCAATCGTCTCTCCTCCTCTTCTGTGCCCTTGAATGTTGCAGTGTATTCTTCCAGCTGAGTTGCCATAGCCCTAGCCTTCAACCAGTTACAAAGAATCAAAAACACCATCTTAAGAATTGTTCTACATCGAAGAAACAGTTCAATTATTCTGTATATCTCATCCTCTAAACACAGCTGGATTTCAGGCACATTTTGGTATACCGATTCTACGAAGTACCTCTCAGTACAGACCGAGTTCTTAACCAGGTGTAGTGTTTATGAATGTGAAGGTCATCACCTTTCCATCATCAAGGCCTCTCTAGCATTGAAAACATTTCAATGTCTCTCTTCGTGCACTATATTCGGGAATCACCACATCCCAGAGTTGTGTCATACATTTTGCATGAAGGGGCATGAACCTGCTGTAAATCTGTACTGTGTTGACGGGAGGTTTCACTTTATATTCTTCAAATCTGAACGATTTCCTTTAAGACCCCAAAGCATGTAACCAAGACCTTGAAAAGCTTCCTTGGCTGTGCCCCGACCGTGTCTTTGAGACACAGGTCACAAGCGTAAGGTGGACACAAATAGAAAACCTCCTTGCTTGAATTTAATCTCCTCAAAATGAAATCTCAAGTGGGTATGATGCACCCTTGAACATTTAATGCTAATGTGCAAGTGTATGCAGGTTGTAATCTCATAAAAACTTGAGAAATTCCTGTTCCTGTACAAATTTGGGAGGTTCCATGCATTAACCAGAAGATCGTTTCTCTTGAAACAATTTGTTAAATGGTTGTTTGGAATACTATTTAAATGTTTTATTTCTAGTTGTGGTGCATGCTCGAAGGCAGTGTTGGAATTTGAACGAAGAGCAACCTATTTCGGTTCATTGAGTGTCAAACTCATTTAGCACCTCTCGGTATGCCAAAATGTGTTTGACCCTCAATGACCCGAAATACAATGTCCTTTTGTTCCATCCTGCACAATACCTAGTAGCACTAAGCATGCAGCAAAAACTTACCAAACATGGAAGTTGTTCGTCTGCAAAACAACCAACCCCCGACCAAAAGACTTATTGAGTTAATAGAGAACTCTAATATGTACCTTCTCTTTAGCAAGTTCAGCGTCCTCGACCTCGATTTTCATTCTCTGAAGGTTCAGAATTGCCTCTGACTCTGCTCGGGAGGCTCTCCTCTCTGCTTCCTTTGTGGCAGTCAGTTCATCCCTCAGCTTCTCCACAGCGGCGATTATCTGCTCTTGTTTCTCTTCAGCATCCTTTAGCTCATTCCTCAACTTCTCAACCTCCCCAGCAGCTGTGCTAGCTGCACTTTTTACCCTCTCAGACTCCGCGTCTCTGGTTATCTGTAGCTCTCTTTCAGCTTCTTTGCGGGCTATATTAGCCTTAGCGAGCAAGTCTTTTGTGGTCTTTAAGTCTGTCATGAGCTCATCAATTCCGTGCGCTGTTAGTTCGTTCTGTTCATGAGCATCTTGTTCCTCGGTTTCTGCCGAAGGAACAGCATCATATATCATAGCTTCTTTCAGCCTATCATTCTGTTCTTGAATTCTTGTGAGAGCCGTAAGGGTACTCTCATGCTCAATCTTTGAACCCTCCAGCATGGCTTGAAGGTTGCTAATTTTCTCCATTTCACGTTCAAATGGAGATGTGACCCCTGCTTGTTGTTCTAAAGTTGCATCCAACTGTGCCTCCCAAGATGAGGCGTCAGTTTCAGAAGTGTTGTCTGATTTCTTTGTGCTCCCCTCCAAGAGATATTTTATTTCAGAAAGTTCCTTGAGAGCAATGGCTGCTTTGATCTCTGCCGTCGCAAGCTGGCTTTGCATCTTTCCCAGCTCCTCTCGTGTTTGTTGTAACTCCGTCTCCAAGGAAACAATTTTCTGCCACACGTTGCAAGCAACAGCTAAATGAGGCTCAACTCTGTACAAAAGGACGTAGCTACTACCATTGTAGTTCGTTCAGTCCCTTGAACAGATTTGTAGATCCTTTGCTCCTGGGAAACCCGACCTTTACCATGAAAGACCCACTGACACACTCTAGCTGTATTTTGAATAGGCTCCGACCTTGTTGAGAACAAATCATTACACAATTAGATGACCTCCGAAAAAGAAGACAGAGCATGTGCTGAAAGGAGAGGGCCCTTCTCCTTATCGCAAGAAGCTATCTTCAAGTCACAAGCGATAAGCATACCTCAGCGTTCACAGTATTGACGGTGGGGAATATCCGCGGTGACTTTGCAGGAGAAACATGTTCACCAAACATATTAACTGCATCCCTAACAGATGCAAATGGAGCTGCTGTATCGATCTCTGCCATGGTCGATGACCTGAAATTTGGAACAATCAACTGGTTAGACATACGGATCTCTCCGTCCCTCATGTCCACTCAAGGAAAGACGGAGAGCCAATTTTCTCTCGTCAGAACAAAGTAGTCTGAAATTGTTCTTTAATGCCTGCAAATACATAGAAGAGGCATAAGCCGAAAGGGCATTGAAACATGCATATCAATACCAACGAGAACGCATTGATCTTAGTCCTATGTATGTCTTCATGGACTGTCGACATTCAGAATACGTGGCTACTGTGTTGCTAGACTTCATTTGAACTCTAGAACAGTAAAGCTTACTGTACGAAAACCTCAGAAGAGACTAGGTGGCGGTTCTTCCAAACTCTCCTTATAAATTCGTTACGGTCAATTGAGTACATCTTCTCTCAACAAGGAAGCCATGAGTATTTGTGTGCGTGGAAACAAGAGAAAGTGATATTGAGCAAGCCTGAATACACAAAGATGAAATGCTTTAAATACAATGTGCACCAAACATCCTACCAGGGACGCCATTTGCAAGTGCGTAGTAACCTTCACAGCTCAAAGCATACTGTCCACCGCGCAACACTTCAGAGTCGATCTTTCGATCTCTTAAAAAGCTGAGCTAGCTGGAGGAAGGAACTCGAAGAAATTCGACCCCTATCATATGATTTGAGGAAGATGAACGCACTGACCTATTATAGTCGGCAACGCAACGCTTCGACACTTTGCACGCCTCAGTTGGTCAATGCAGTGGTCCTGCCGCAAACGCACTCGTACTCCTTCCTGAAATTTTCGTTATAATTCCACCGAAAGCATTTCTCTAACTGTAAAGGGAAATGTACTCCTTATTGCACCTGCAGCCTCACGAAGCGGTACCGTGTACTGCTTTTCAGAGCATCTACGACCACGCCATGCAACTTCCATACCTGTACCACACTCCGACGACGGCTACGTAGTGAGAGCAAAATTTAGATGCAGCTGCCACTGAGCTCGGGAGCTATCACAACACCTAAAAGCTCTATCACCCCTGGCCATTATCGCTATTAGAGAAACATGTGAACATCTTACGAAAGAGCCATGGCGAAATTTATGTAGAAATACACTTGCCAGAGCTGCTGGGAAGAAATAGTGATAACCAAACCGCAAACGCCAATTATCGATCGAAGTACACTAAAACCTATATCTCCGTGCCAGAGGAGGACCTTCCGCAAAGATGCTTTGAGTACTGCAGCCACACTCAAAACTGGAGAGGAAGTGACGCCGAGTTCTGAATTGCACCATTGATCTCCACAATGTCTTTACTCTGAGGAACCACAACTTCGGGGTTCCATGTCACCCGGGCTGTCAGTTCCTCGACTCTAAGGACAAACCAATTACACTCCTTCGACGACTACGTATTCAAAATCAAAACTTACATCCTGCCACTGAGCTCCGGAGCTATCACAACACACAAAAGTTATATCACTCCTTGCCCCTACCCCTGGTAGAGGAATGTATGAAAAGCTTACGAAAAAGCCAGGGTGAAAAAAAAAACACTTTCCGGAGCTGCTGGTAAGAAATAGTCAAGCTTATCCATCACCAAAGTGCAAACGCCAGTTTATCGATCGAAGTACACCAAAACCTATATCTCCCTGTCAGAGCAGGACCTGCCGCAAAGATACTTTGAGTACTGCAGCCACTCTCAAAACTGGAGAGGAAGTGATGCCGAGTTCCGAATTCTACCATTGATCTCCACAATACCTTTACTCTAACGATCTACCACTTCGGGAGGCCTGTCAGTTACTCGACTCTAAGAACACTCCCATCAACTTACACACATACCTGCATTACACTCCTCCGACGACTACGTAGTGAAAATCAAAGTTAGAAGCTGCCACTGAGTTCAGGAGCTATCACACACCTATGGGAGCCTAGCAGCTATCACCCCTGGCCCTTACCGCTACCAGAGGAATGTATGAACACCTTACGAAAATGCCAGGACGAAATGTATTGAAAAAAAAAAAAACACACTCTCCATTGCTGCTGGAAAAGAAACAGTCAAGCTTGTCCGTCACAACAACCAAACTGAAAACGCCAATTTATCCATCAAGAACAGTGCACTAAAATCGATATTTCCGTGTCAGACTCGCAACAGCTGCTGCAAAGACATTCGAGTACCTAGGACGAGAGGAAGTGGCATGACCGTGTTAATTTGATGAATTGCACCATCGATCGCCACTGCAACGACCTACTCACTAGCTTACTAGCTAGCGACCATTTCTGAGGCTGCTGCATCATGCCGCCATCTTGACTGAACCGCCATCATCAACCACTCTCTCATCGCAGGCAGTGAAGCAAGAAGTTAACAATTTAAAACCAAAGTGAGACGAAGTAGGTGGAAGTGCAAGGACTAATTACCTGCGGAGCGATCAACGAATTCTGGCGCTCATCATAGCGAACGTTATTGTGTGGCAGTGCAGACACGAGACGAGACTCCAAAAAGAGGGCGGAGAGCTCGTTGGGGAGCAGGTTAAGTCACGCTTTGCGGCATGTGCTCTCAGTCCCTGTGCAGATCGCGAGTGCCGGGCGCGGTGCTTGCTGTCTGTCTGTCTCTCTCTCTGTCTGTCTGTCTGCTGTTGCAGAATCCATGGCAGGAGCAGCGCGGCAGTAGGGGGCGGGGCGGGACCCGAGAGACGACCCATAACCGTGAGGATGCACCCATGCCCGTGAGGAGGAGCAGGGACCGGGACTCAACATTGGATCTCAAACGAATGCCCCCTTCCCACCTGACTTTACCAAATAAGTGAGGTATTTCCTTAAACCCGGGTAAAGCTCCCTCGGTCAGTTATAGGGGAGGCATTTGGCTATCCCAATGCACTTATAAGAGAACTTGCTCCAGCGATTGTCGAGTAGATTTCAGTTAAGTAGTTTTCACACATGTTCATTGTTTTATCTCCCATGCAATGGATGTTGGATAGTTTTCATCCCATCCCCAAATGCCTTACTACTCATCTATCTTACCATCGGTTTTTGGTAATGGAGCTCCTCCTGCCCTCATAGCTAAGACAGATAACAACCAATCACAAGGGCGGGGAGGCAGCACTTTTAAAGGTCCTACATTCTTGCCTCATCTCCAGGTACCGACGGGAGGGTGGGTGGGTGGGTGGGTGGTTGAGGCTTAAAACCTTCACTTTTAAAGCATGCCACATCATTTGCCAACCAGGCCTGGGACTAGATAGTGTCGATGGTATGAAGGCCGTGTTTTTAGAACCAACTTTCAAGCTTAGCTAAAGTCAAGTGGGAAGGGGGCATAAGGTAACCTTAGGTGATGGGTGTTATGTGGCTCATTTTCATAATCGGACCTCTACATTTGATTGGTATGTGGCTAGCTTGGTGAGGATCAAAGAGCAAACATCATAAAGACACATATTTAAAAGAGATTATGATTTGACCCAAGTTTGAAGACTGGGTCTCAAATTAGGAGTATTTTTTTGTTAAGTGGGAACATGTGTATCTCACTTGCAAAATATTTAAAATAGGGTGAGACCTAATATAAGCTACTTTTTTTTTGTGCAAGCAAAAAAATTGAAAATTATTCAATGTATTATAGCATCATTTCTACAAACTACGTTATAAGTACCATACGGTACCATGTAATATCATGTATCACTTTTTTCTTGTAAAACTACATATAATGCATTGTGTTTAGGATAGAACAAACCTTACAGAGGTCACAAGGCTTTTCCACTCACATCCTCAACTCTCAAGCGTTTAGTAGTGTTCTTGTAGTGATCAATTGTGTTGTTGTATTGTTTTTGTATTGTTTAGTGGTGTTCTTATAGTTGAGTTCTTGTTCATCATGTTGTATCCATGTCGTTGTTTGGTATCTCAATCCCTTGTCATTATTGTATTTCACCCCTTATCAACTGACTTAGTAACATAAGATAGCCCATGTCTTATGTTAATGGGTTGTCTTATGTTATTAAGCATGTTAATAAAGGGTGCCTTAAAACACCACATATACAGTGATTCTAAACAACATAGAACATGAATTTTTTTAATTAACATAGTGTTAAATTTCTTTGTTGGATAGATAGATAGATAGAAACTCCGGTCCCTATTTAAAGGGGCCGGCGTGAATGAAGTGTCCGTTCGTATTGTCAAATGACCCAATGCCTACCAGACAAGGGGAAATTTGGACAGTACTACTCTCCCCTTCCGGGGATGGACACTATAGTAACCGGAAAACAACAATAAAGGTAACCCTCCTTAGTTGTTTAGCACGTAGTTGCTGCAGTGTTGTAATATAAGTTGTAATTTGTTGTGTTTGGTGGTCGCCAAGTCATGTTTCCTTGGTTGATTGAGGGAGGATGTTTAACTACATGTAGGCGGTCCGGGTTCGACTCCCGTTGAGTCCGTCTGAGCGTTTAGTGTGTTATACATGACTTGGTGCTACTAGTAATTTTAAAGGCAGGAAAATTGTACCAACCAGCCGGCTCCTACCCGTCTTCCTGAGCTATTGGTGTTAATATTGTTCAATAAATAAAGGACTATCTTGTGATCTTTTTCTTATCTTTGTTGTTTTAATTGTTTGTTTATTTATTTATTTATTATTCTGTTGGTATTGCTTGATTATTTTCAATACGTCTTTTATGTAAAAGAATTGAACTGGCATGTTGTATGGCAATGGTGTTTATTTCTTTGAATGTATGGTTTATAGAATTTTGAGATAGTTTGAATGTTTGTTCTAGTTGTTTCATTGACAGGGTGTGTGTGGTTCCTCTAGCTCCAGCCGAGATGACTATAAGTGGGTCTACTTTCCAGCCTTGTTGGGTGATGTCATTAATTAGTGGTTGGTATTTTTAAATTTTATTGTCAATTGTATCTTGTGGGAATCTGTCATTTGTGTATGTGAATTCAATAAATTGTACCGTGAGGTTGTCTGTTGGGTGTGGTGGTGGGGTGGTGGGGTTCTTCGATACACAGGAGGTCGGGTTTAAATCGTGCGTTGCAGTGGCATCTTTGTTGTTCACATGTACATAGTAGGAGCCATGTGGGGACTGTATTCTCTTGTGGGTTGTCGTCGAATGTCCCTGCATTCATGAGGATGTAGCATCTTGATTTTTGCGATGATAGGATTAGTTTTCTTAGTTCCCATACTGCTTTGTTATGCCTTTTGGTTCTTAGGGCATGTATATGGTGTTGATTGCATTTCAACAGTACATTTCGTTGGATACATATATTGGTCCTCCCAAATTGTACAGTCCACCCTCTATAAGTGTTACCTCTATTAGTGTTAAAATTCCATAAGTGTTAACATTTTTTCTACTCCCTACTTGGGGAGACTACAATAACGTTAAGTGTTAAGTGTTAAGTGTTAACTGATTGGCTACTCCCCTCCTTGTAATTTTGCCCTCTATATCTGTTAACTTATTATTATACTATATAATACCATACAATACAATATACTATAACATAGCACATGTAATATACTGTAACATACTGTAACATACCCCCCATTTAGAAATTATTAGGGTTTAGGATATTGACTGCAAGTCCCTCCCTCGTCAACTCAGTTTACCCTAGCAGGTTGAGCTAGTCTACCAGCGTTCGAATTTCTGAGAATGTTGTTTTCGAATTTCAGATTTGTATGGCGAATCACATACCATTAGAAAGCTATTGAGAAGACGATTCCAATGGTAGTAGTTTTGTCGAATTCCGACTTCTAACAAGTGAGTTATGGTTGGCCGAAATCTGCCTTCCAAGTCTCCCGCGGCAGCGGTGGCGAGTTTTGTCTGATTAATTTTGAGGGTGTTGTATTATTTTTTGTGGATAGGGTTTGTGTCCTTGTGGTTTAGAGTCAGTTTGCATCTGTCTTTCAATTTAATCTAGGACAGTAGAGATGGGGAAGGCTTCAGAGTTCAGACCTCTATAGATGCCTTCTTCCATCCTAGAGGAGTGGAAATGGAGGAGTGAGACTCCTCAATTGTATTTTGGAACTTCATTTGGTATTATAACAATATTTTACTTGTGTTACATTTATACGTGTTATGTTTTGATTTGTTAAACTCTATATTTCTATAAGTGTTAACACTCTATAAGTGTTAACAATATTACCACTCCCAATTGTTAACACTTATAGAGGGTGGACTGTACTCACTATTGAGTGTAGTAGTTATTAATATTAGAAGACATAGTCCAATGATTCTTGAGTTCAATGTAGTTCCATTAAAGGGGTGATTGTGGACCCCGACTTTCTTGGACCCGGGTCCCCAAGGTCAACCCACCCCAATTGGACCTTATTTTCAAACTCAAGATGGACTCAAGCTTGAAGATTAGTTTCTCAAACTATGAGGAGTATATTCTTGAGTGGGAATTGTTGAGATTGGGCAAAAAAGTGATGCGACATTAATGCCACTTCGTTTTTTCAAATCTTGGACCCAAAGCCAAGTGTTAGTAAGCTCCTTAGACCCAAAATTATGCTCTCAACCAATAGGATCACTCAATTTTAAAGTTTCTTTGGTCTTGGACCCTAGTGTAAACCCACCCTTAACCATTGGTCAACATGTATCCAAGTTTAACTTGGGTATCCTTCAATATGATTGAATTTAAACAGGTTGGGCAAGTATTTTATTTTGTTAATAATCTCCAAAATTTTATATTAAATCATAATTTATTAAAAAAAATAACCCTTCAGTTCTAGAGTTTTGTAATAATATAAAAGAGAACAACAACTGGTTTTTGGCTATTTAGAAATATTCAAAGAACCGTTGATTTTTCTAAAAGGTTATTTGACTAGGTTTTGGTTATTTTTAGAATTGTGGCTTGAATTATATTTGGTTAATTGAAATTTTGGTCACTATGGTTGGAATTTAAAGAATCACCTTAATAATCAATGGGGGCTTGGTGCCAATTCTTCAAGTGAAAAATATCTACATTGTGATATTCAGAGTAACACATTGGGATACTTTAGATATTAGTCTTGCGTTTTTGTATGCGAGGAGAAGATATTTTTGAGCATACTAATGGCAAGCGTCATGTGTTTACATTTTAGTATGCAAGAGGAAGACATTCTTGAGCACACTAATAGCAAGTGTCATTTGTGACACTATTGAACATACTCATGCCTAGATATTAGTAAGTGCACTTGAACACCAAGTGTCATGAGGTGACACTAATGGTGAAGATGTTGGTCATTAGCGTAACCTAGGATACAACTCAAATAGGGTAAGTGACACTATTACGCATGTGAAACGAAATACCATAAATGATGTAGTGGTGCTTCCTCCCTATGGTTCACATGGTTATATGAACCAACTACTAATAGGATTTGTATTTGCTTCTTTCATTCGACTACCTCCTAACAACTTGTGTTGATGAACGGAATCATATTGGCAATCAACGGGCGTGACACTTTGAGACCTCTAGGCATCTAGTTTACGCCCTTTGCAAACAGTGTACATACAGGGGTGGGACTCTTCATTGGAAACCTAAACGGCATGTGTGGGTCATTATGAAATTAAACCCCCTATATATGAGAAGCCTATAGGAGAAAAATAGATGTATATGTACTAACAACATGCTAGAAAATGGACTCATGTATTTATACTAAGCTTTTCAATTTAATGTGATAAATGCCTCCACTACATATACAAAGTATAAATCATGAACTAAAAAGGCTTTTATTACATGTAAAATCCAGTTTCACTTTCCAATGAGAAAATCATTGAACATTTTTTCATCCATAGCATGCAACTCAACGATTGTATCAAACAAACAAAGACAAGAGCACAATAACTTAGTGACAATCTACAAAGAAAAACTAAAGGAAGCCCACAAGAGCTCTAAGAGCCTCTCGTTCGTAAAAACCTAGAACCCAAATTCAAACCCTAACAAGAACAGACATGCTAGTCATTAAGGACTATGAACATATGACAACAATGGATGAAAACTTGAAGTGGATGAAACTAACACCTTTATTGTCAAATTTTTCTCTAAACTTTAGGGCCCCCTCTTGTACATCTACCTTTACTTCAAAAAAAAACTTAATATCCTTTTAAACAAGACTAGGATAAGTGACCTATAACCATGGTTTACAAGTGAAAGGACATCTCTCCCATGAGGAAGGCTATGGATTTGTGGTGTCTCCGTAAACTCATCCATTGCGAAGGTCAAAATGTAGTGAATTATATTATATCTTATAAATGTGTATATTTAGACTATTTGACTCCAGAAATAGTGTCAAAGACACCGTATTAGTGTAGTGTTGTTGAATTGGAATGAATTAACCCTCAATCTTGTAGGATTTTTTTTTCGTTGGAGCCCCTTCATCCACAATAGAGGAGTTTACATAAGGTATAGGGTGTTGAAACCCCACCCAAAAGAAACGCCTAAAAACGCCTCCCAATCACCAACTCTCTACTACCTTGAACCATTCCCCATGGTTGGCCAAGGCCCATGGAGTGGCATGTTTAGGTGCCATTAGTGGGTGCCACGGCATACCAGCCTCCACTACCTTCATATAGTTCCACTCTATCTTAGTTCCACTCTATCTTAGGTCGCTTCAAGGTGGGTTTAGGGTGACTTGTCAATGCCTATTCTAGCCATTCTATTCAATGTGCATGTGTGTGTGTTGGGGATGGGGGGGGGGGGGTCCTCGAGCCCACAAAGCCAAGGGGTGAGTAATGGGTACAAAGGAGTCAGTTTTGGGTAGCAAGGGGGTTGATGCCCGAGATGCAAGGGGACGATTCTACAACTGAATTGCATGGGATCATGGCGGTGGCCATGTTGGGCTTTGATCTAACTTGGGTCCAGAACTCAACTATGTTGTGTTGGTTCTAGGCAATGAAGAAGGGGGTCCTCATCACACGCAAGGTCGTCATACCCAAAGCCTAGGGATCGGTTTAAGGAAGCTAGTGGTTTTGACTTTGAATACTCATCAAATATTCGATTGAGGCTAAAAAAAAATCGTTATACTTATTTTAAGTGCAAAGGCTAATATGGATTCTTTGTAATATCAACCATATAGCCATATGTTTGTGCAATAGCTTAAAGTGTTGGTTTAAGCACCCTCTACCTTAGACGCCATGAATCCCAGGACCATGCGTAAGGGTGTGTATAGTTGTGGATATTGGCCTGCGGCCGTGACCCATGAGGAAGTGGTCTAATACCGTGAGAGAGTATCCATAACCGTGAGAGAGTACCTATAACCGTGCTGCCAGATTCCTGATGATGTTGCTGGTATAGAGACTCCTCCCCCTTTGCTTGGCCTTTGCTCTTCCTAATAATAAGTTAGGCAACAAGGAAGAGCAAGGGCTAAGCAAGAATAACAATCATGTGACAGCCAAATTTTGTATCCTTCAACTAGAATTTCTCTATGATTGATGTACTAGAAATGGGTACACCGTTTTATGGTATTTAGTGTCGCTTACACTTTGCAATCACGCAATTGCAACAACAACGTTTTACTCTAGACTTCGTGTCTTACTAGCAACGGTTGAATAGGTTGGGTTGTGTGGGCATTAGACAACATAATTGACTTTACTTGATCATATATTAGATGGTCAATGGAAAAGTTAATTCCGAATAGTAAGTGACAGTAAATACCCTAAGTACAATATTTCATGTAGTTAGGGTTTCATAAATCATATCATTAGGAGATACAATAAGGATTCAACGAGCCTTGTGGCAGGTTCATATTTTCTTGGATGTCCACCTAGATAATGGATTGCCCACCCATTTCGTTACATGGCATGTTACATGCCATGTGATATGGCACATGGGTTGTCCAACTAAGGGTCATCCATTCACTGATCATAGGTAGCTTTCGTTGCTTGGGTTGGGATGGTTTGCAACTATCCATGTTCTTTTTAAAATGTCGGCACCAAATCCAAGTGCTAAGTGGCGGCAACAAACATTTGTGAGTTGCCATTGCATTGCAATGAAGTGCTCACATGTTGATACACTCTTGATATGTTGGTAATTGGTGGATCCTCGGAGGATCCCCATCGTTGGATTTGGATAACCCAAGATTTTTATGTTGTCCTTGGGCAACATAGAAAATAATTAATTAATTAATTAAATTAAATGTTCTAATTATGACCAATTCCAGTAACAAATGGGGACTTAATACGACCTCCCCAAGGCCTTTTGGAAGCCCTGTTATTATTCCCCCTAATAATTATTCCCCTTATCATGTAGCATGCTAGCACACACTACAAGCATATGCATCATGGGCAATTGACATGCGTTACTGAAAACTCATCCTACATCATTGAAGATTATGCAAATCTATCACATTGGTAGATTTACATTGTTCCTTGACCACTATAAGGCGATTACCTAGGTCGCATATGTTGATACTCATAGATTCTCCAAAAACTTAGAGGGGCTTCTAATAATTTCATGGCCCGCAATAATAACAAATGGACGGCCATGGCTACGAAAAGACTCGAGTGGGCCTTCCAAGGAGGCGCTTGGACTCCATCTTTCAACCTCATCAACAACGTTGACATCAATAATGACCGTTTGTTCTTCCTCCCGGCCCCTCTTTAAAAAGCACAATTCCCTTCAAGACCCGCCTTCGTGCTCCGTGAGCTCAAAAGAGATGTACAATTTGACACGTTCATTCCCCCAAACAAAGCACTTATGGAACTCGGTCACCGCCTCCCTCTCGGCCTTATTACTTCGATCGATCAATCAATACATTGAGTCCCCTCGAAAAGGGCCCACTCCGGATCATTTCTCGGGCACACCCTCTACATCATTGGGTTCATTATACGACGGTCGATCAAAACATGATTCAAGTGGGACTCGGGGACGGACCTCAAGTAAGGCACGGGGTTGCAAAAAACACATCATGGTGCACTCTTTCAACCTTAGTTGACCCATCCCATACAATGGAAAGAGAGATGGAGACGGTCAAATAATACACTATACTAGTAGGGCCTATAGAATAACGCCATTTGGCGGCGACGACAACAACAACAACTAGCCGGACAAAACCAAAGGCAACCCTATTGTACGGAGTCTAGTGTACCGATATGTCCCCAACCTTTGGTCCTTTGATAGTTGAAGTGAGTTAAGAAGTTATAATTTTGTGTAGGGTGCTTTCATTTTGGGTCGGATTGTTGACGTGAGGGAGCACCTACCGGGTGTCAAGTACGACAATTATCCCATTTAGTGTGTGTTACTCTTCGGAGTTGCAAAGTGCAAAAAAAGAAGAAAAAAAAGAAAAAAAGAAAAACAAAGACGTCTTACTCTGGAGATCAATCTTTACTAACAAAAGTTTCAATAGGTTGTTCGGACATTATAGAATATACATAAATGATTTTGCTTGGTGATATATTACATTCTCAATGAATAGTTATAGCACTGTGTAACTCCGAATAGTAACACGCACTAGTTGGGATAGTCAATGTAGTGTCCAACACAGTGGATGTCTTTTGAGTTTGCATGAATTTATAATGGAGGGTTGTGATGTGGTGACTCATAATGGAAGGTTCAACCAAATAATTCGGATAAGTAAGTACCTTTACTAATGCCACCTTAAAGGCGCATCTCAAATGAGAGTTTGGCTTCCAAGGTATACATATGAGAGGGGTGGTATTGTTCCGCCTAGTTTTGTACCCAAAAAAAATAGGGTACTATGAACTTTGAGGGATAATTTAGCATATCTAAAGCCCCCCCCCCCCCCTCCCCCTCCCCAAGCTTGTTTCTTAGAAGTGGAGTTCAATTTCCAATGTGGTGTATCTTATATCCCTCAAAAGATCATATGTGTTAATCCATGGTGCAATATTTATATCATTCTTTGTATCATGTTAACTTAATGACATATTTCAATACAAAGTGATTTATTAGCATATATTATCCAAGGATTGTCAAAAAGAGAGTTTTCAATCACTAATAGTTTGTATACAAAATCAAGGCAATCTACTCTAGAGATTTAAAATTGCCATATGCATATATGAGACTATGATATGGTCTATGATATGTATGTGTAGTCCTATTTTTGTCATTATTATTTTTGCATACATTAGGTTTTTAACCAATGGTGGCTCCAACTCTTAAAAAAGAGTGGTAGATTTTGAGGGACCAAAATTCAACCAAGAAGGGGCCATTTTATTTTGTTGCATGCACATAGAGGGTCTCTACCCTAGTCAAACCTAATTGAGTTCTAGAAAAAGTTCCTTGCATAATGGTTCATGCTTGGTATTAACCTTTACATGCTTACATTGTTCACATCATGTAACATTCATTTATTCCTCATACATTTTAGAAATTTTAGAATTACATATATCATAGAAATTGGGATTGTAGCAATGATAACTCCATAGCTATAACATATAAGGTGCCTCTACCTAGTAGCCCACAATAACCTCCATTGCCACCACATCTCCCAAGCATACACTACTTTAGAGGGACCAAAGGCATTAAGATCGTCATTGTATCCCACCACATCTCTCTCCACAATAGTCATCTTCCTTTAAGGATATGCCCACCAATGACAACACATCTCCTCCAATTTCATACTCCAAAGCGATGGCAGAGGAGCCTATGGAATACTAGGTTGAGAGACATTAAACTAAGATGGCAGAAGTATCATCGTTACATTGCCGTTTGTTTCTTTGTTCATAATACTACAATTCTAAAATGCATAAGAGAATTACTTTGTGGCATGTTTTGGTGTTTCATGTGGAGTGTTTTGTGGGCGATGGGGAACATGCCATGGAAGCATGTACGTAAGTTGTATGTATGTATGTATGTACGTACTATGGATAGCGATGCACATAGTGGGAGGCAAAAACTCAAACACTCCCAACCTGCCATTTTGAAGTACTTGGAAAACTAGGCAATGCGTAAAATTACAGCTTAAATGGTATGCAATGGCTATAATTAGGGTTAACAAGGTCATTTAGGCTTGATTAGGCATATTGTAGTTGGAGACTGTCACGTGGCTTGTTTTCTATGGAGGTGTCTAGAATGATACATAAATTCCCAAGTGCCACTATCTTCTCAATCGTTACATTTGCTTTCCATGTGTTACATTAGATAATTATGCACTTGGCATACTATACAAAACCTCAATATTTTATGGTAATAAGGACAATGCTACTGTTGTCTGTTTTTGGTTGTGGATGACACTAACCGCGTATTGAGACATGCCTCCGCTTCTCAATTTCTATTATTTGCATCCCTCTTCTGGTGACCATTGTTGGTTGTCAAAGATTTCTTTGGTTCAATTGTTAGATTATTGGGTTTGTTTGGTATGCACAAAATGCAAAACATTGCCATCTTAGTTCAATAACATGTGTATTTGCATTCACCTTTTGTATTCACATTCATCAATGTGCTACATGTAGTATACCACCACCATTCTTCCATGGCAAACCAATTTATGCCTCCCACTAGCAAACTTGAACTCGTTCAATACATGCTTCTCGTATTGGAACATGAAACATTACTACCAAACTACAAGCGAAGGTCCCATAGAACATTGATTCAATTGGTTGGCCCACTCAAAGAATCTTTCCAATGGAATGTCATCAAGCAATCCGTGTTTGAACCTTTTTTTTGTTGATTCCATGTACATCATATGCAACGCCTTTGTGTGTCTTGGAATGCCAAGCTCATATCAAGAGGTGCCCTTTGATGTATGTGGAATTGGTAGACTCGTTGTTCACAAAGACTTGCATGCTAGAGACCTTGGAAGTTTTGTGCCTCAAGGTTCAGATACCCCATGATGGACCTTTTGATTGTCGCATTTTGCAATGGGATGGTAACATGCGTCACTACAAAGGGGCCCCAAAAAGAACGTTTTGTTGACAAGTGCTATAGGGTGGTAGAATGTGTGCAAAGATAATCTAAAAGGGACCATGTATTGTTATGTTTGCACCTGCATCTCGGACAACACCAAAAAACCATTGATGAACCCCTTGTCAACGCCACTCTCCTTGTTGACATGATGCAATATAAACCTCCCACCTATATGTGCACAAACATTCACAAATTGGTTATTGATCAACATGCAACACTACCATATTTATGTGACGAAAAACTAAAAATGTCAATGTCAGTTTTGTAAGTATCAATGCCAATGGGAACCACGTGATTGGTCCATAACCATCAAAGTTATCACAATGAACATGGCCCCAAAGAAGAAGAAATACACGAAGCAAGGGAAAGCGGTTCCCAATAACTAGGCTCATTATGGTGATTGGATTCAAAGGCAAAAATGGGATGGTTTCATAAAGAAGGAGTGCAAGGCAAAATTAGCTATGGTCATATCATCATGCATGCACCCATATATAACACGTTATTAGGTACATATTTCTATGCTTGGTAAAACTTGGGAATTTACTTTAAATTAATTTACGTTAACCCTCTAATTTTACTTTGTTAGGACAGTCATTTTGCTTATGATAGATTCTACGGCATAGGCCACTTTGTCCCATTCTTGTTGATTGTAATGATATTTACCCTACTTTGCCACACATGTGAGTAGACTATACTAATACCACCTATGTGTTCTTGTCCTTTTAAGCCTCTAAGCTTAATTTCTACTATTGATTACCGGAGAGCGTTCTCTATCCAACAACAAAAATAATTATTTCCCCCCTCAATTTTTTCCACGTGTCAATTATAATATGTATGACGTGCTTAATTTAGTTACTTACCTTAATCGGACACCGACATTTGAGTGGTATGTGATTAGAGGCAGCTTCAAGAATAGATATCAAAAAAAGGCATCATGTGTTCAAAAGAGATTTGACTACATGTTCAAAACGCGGTAACCACTTTAGTTAAAGGAGTTAGGGGAGGGGGGGGGGGGGGGAATATCCAACCATTTAATGAGCACAAGAATCTTCACCTCAATAATGAATACAATGTTCATATGAGCTCCGAAAAGTAACGAGGGAAGTGGCTATGACCTTGATTTGGATTTGCTAACCATCTTGTACTAACTACATGTTTCATATCCTTAAAAGAAGTGGACTAGTATGGAAAAATTAACCATTTAGGACCCATTTATGTTACAGTCATTGATACCGTAGTTTACTAGCAGGTTAGGCAACTTGCTGCCTAATATTTAATTAAAGTTCAAAAAGTAGGTTCGGCACCTAAAAACAGTATATTCATATTTTCGGCAATTTTCTCTTTTAATTTTTAAAAATTCGGCTTACATTCATTTTTAATTTTCTATTTCAACTTATATCTTGTACATCTCTCTTGCATTGAATGACAAGTAAGATGTGAGTGAAGAGTT
Organism: Polytrichum commune; assembly: GCA_950295325.1. Lineage (NCBI taxonomy): Eukaryota > Viridiplantae > Streptophyta > Polytrichopsida > Polytrichales > Polytrichaceae > Polytrichum > Polytrichum commune. The sequence continues at coordinate 19,347,900 of OX485806.1, forward strand.
GAGAATGCTCAGTGCTTTATGCAAGTAGAGTGGAGTTGTGTTCAACAATGCATATGGGATATGTAAACTTTGAGGTGAAGCACCTAGTTAGACGTCATTTTTATAACACGCATAACTTTTGCATAGAGTCTTCAAATGACATAAAATTTGTTGGAGGTGAAATATTACTTGATTTCTAAACTTTTCTTAGACCAACAAAATTCCAAAAAAATTGATCTTCTATGCACAAATGAGCTCCAAAAAACTGTTATGAACGCATTTTAATTTTTTGATCTTTACACGGCTGCAATGTTTTGTCCATATCTTTTGCATAAAGACTTATTTTGACACAAAACTTGTTGGAGGTGGAAGAAGGATTGATTTCTCAACTTTTGTTAGTTGGACAAAATTCTATAAAACTTCATCTTCTATGCTCAATTGGACTCCAAAAATTTGTGTACAACACATTTGAAAAGCCTCGCCTAGAGTCTTGCTACTTCTTAACCCATATTCTTTGTGGACTAATGTACGTGAGCTTGAATACAAAAGGAGCACCTTCTCTCCTTCAAAATTCACATATGCTTCCACTGTAAGTAAAACTCTAGTGAGAAGTAAAAATTTCTTACTTTTAGGCAATTTTGAAAAATAATTAATTTTATATTCGGCAAAAAATGCCAATAATATTCCAAAATTTTAGGCATCTATTTTTAGAATTATTTTGTGCCGAACCTGCTATTAAACTACGGTAATGGTTGGGGTTTTGTTGGTAACCAAAAGTGGATTCCAATTCATTTTAGCATGTGAGTTTTGGACACCATATGAGAGCCACTTCACACACGAGACTGAGAGCCCATGACCATTACACTTCAAACACTCTCATTGGTGGAAAAGGTGGAGCCCGTCCAAGTTCGCTTCACACTACCATTGAGGGACCAACGGAGTATGTGAATGCAAGATGGATATAAAGTCTACATGGCATCAAATGGATTTTATTTCATGGTCACTTGGATTATTTTCAAAAACCACCTCTTGGAGGCAGGCCTAACACAAAACCGGGAGACCATGGCACTCGGAACGCTCACAACTGTTGATTTATTCTATTTTATCATGTGCGAGAACCCGCATGAATAGAAATTCATTAAAATAGCATTCGGTTGAGGTCCCAGTCACATATGACTTCACACTACACTTGAGGGCCCGTGACCACACTACATGATTTTGGAGGTGCCTTGGGACGGCCTTTGGACACTTTCTTTTGGGCTCTCACAATTTCATGGTCATGGCTCTTGGCTCGTGTGTGAAGGGGCCCTGAGTTCATGGTGTTGATTAAAGATTTGTCCAAATCCAGTCACAGATTAAGGTCTTGTGTTTAAATCATGTTTTGTTTTTTAGATAACACTTTGTGGTGTTTATTTTTTGGGTAAGGGGTCACAATCGACTTTTAGGTACATTAAGTCATGATCAGTTTGTTTGTTGGATTTAATTAACCATCACAATCCATGAAAAGCTTAGGGTATGTTCACACAGGGTCCCAAGTCCTAAGTCCCAGTTCACTTGAGGTGAATCCGAGCAATCTCAACCGTTAAGAGCATGGCAATTGGGACTTACCACTTCACACATGTCCCAAGTTCTAAATTCCCAATTATGACATGGACGCCTACATGGCAACACTTTTTGGAGGTGAGGCTTGGGACTTGTGTTTCCAACACAATTACCGAGAATATTTTGTACGAAATAATTAAGATCTCGTTCTTATGAATGTAAATCATGTTTTAATGGTTTCTTGAGGCTCAAAAGTTGGGACTTCGCTGACATGAGTGGGACTTGGGACTTGGGAACCCATGTGAACCGGCCCTAAGAACATGGATAGATGATCTCTCTCTCTCTCTCTCTCTCTCTCTCTCTCTCTAGCATTCCCAAGTATGTTGTAATTTACCATGAGCCCACCACAAGTCACACTATATATCAACATTATGAGAGACTATGTTGACCTAAATTGGTATACATGCTATTTGAACATCACAAATAATATGCTAGTATCATAATAGTGGAAGCTAAATGTAGGTATTATGAGAGTGAGATAAGATCGATATTTTTAGTTTTGAAATAATGATACTAGTTGCATTAAATCTTTGGTCAATAATATTACTACGAAGATCAATGACACTGCCACTTTTGAGTATATTGTGCATACTGATGGCTATGCACAACAAACTATTATGGGTATTCCGGCATTTAGAAATCAATGTGAGGTTTTGAATTTAGGGTTGGTCAAATCACTTACGAAATAATAAATGCATCAATTCCTTGACTTAGTACCACTGGTCTTAAAACCTACAAAGGGGGAGATCCAACCAGTGTGTATGTTTGACAAATTTCATGTGATGTTCAACCTCAAAGTTAAAGTGTCACGTGACGTTTTCAAAAACAAAAATAAATGTCAATTGACATCTACATTTTATCCCAAAATGTCACCTCAATTTTTGGCTTATACAATATTTTAGAAAACTAATATTTTGAATAATAAAAAACAATCTTGATTTGTAACAAAAAAAAACTATCAATCGAGCGTAAGTATCCTTTGGTCTCGCATGTTTCTCCAAATGTTGAAGATGGTAGCCCAATCCATTGCATCCACTTCAAGCCCACAAAGAGAAACCTGCATAAGAGCATCAAGGGTCTTCAAGTTCAACCTATTGCACAAGTGGCTTTTGATTGCATTTTGTTTGGAAAATCCTCTCTCACAAATAGCTATACTTGATGGAATGAGTATAATTTTTTGCCAAAGTTGCATAAGTTTAGGCCAATTTGTGTGCCATTCCAAATTGCTACCACATATGCGCCAAGCCTCAAATATCGTTTTGTTCTCACACTCATGTCAAAGTGTTTCTGTAAATTCCAAGAGTTCTCCCTTACACATGTCACTCTCTTCTTCAGTGTATTGAAACATTTGCCTCGCCATGTTCCTAGTTAGTCTCGCTCTCCGATCACCGTCTTAGCTCCCGGTTACAAAGGAAATTGCAAGAGCAAAGTTGAACTTAAGTATGTGAGTGAGTGTAGGAAGTTCTCCTACTGTTATGGGTTATGTTTTCCAGATACTTGAGCTGCACTTTATAGTACTCAAGTAATACATGTCATTTCAAATTCTAGTGTGTCAATTGACATGTGGTTTTTTTCTTCACAAGTCACAGTACGTGTCAATTTCTAGATTGTGCGTGTCAATTGACGTGCATTTTTTTTTGTGCAAGTTTTTGCGTGTCAAAAGAGAAAAACTTGCAAAAACTTTGTCAAACATATACACTGGATCCAACCGCTCCTTACAGATGGACCGGCCAAGTTTAAGAAATAGCCGGTCCAAGTCCAAGTCCAAGGCCACTTCACATACGAGACTGAGAGCCCGCGACCATAACACCCAAGCACTCTCATTGGTGGAAAGCGCGGAGCCGGTCCAAGTTCGCTTCACACTACGCTTGAGGGACCAATGGAGTATACATGTGAATGCAAGATGGATGTAAAGTCTACATGGATTCCTACATGGTATCAAATGGATCACGTTTCGTGGTCACTTGGGACTATTCTTAAAAAACCATCTAAAGACTAGTTAATATAAGTGGGACTAGAATGGAAGATAGAGCAACAAAATGCAACAATCATAACTTGAAAAAACATTCATCTTAGGGTCGCTTCACACACGAGCCAAGAGCCATGACCATGAAATTGTGAGAGCCCAAAAGAAAGTGTCCAAAGGCCGTCCCAACACACCCCCAAAATCATGTAGTGTGGTGTACACGGACCCTCAAGTGTAGTGTGAAGTCATATGTGACTAGGCTCTCAACCAATTGCTATTTCAATGAATTTCTATTCATGTGGGCCCCTCACACATGATCGAATATATCAAATTAACGGTTGTGAGTGCTCGGAGTGCCATGGTCTCCTGGTTTTGTGTTAGACCTACCTCCAAGAGGTGGTTTTTGAAAATAATCCAAGTGACCATGAAACATGATCCATTTGATGCCATGTAGGAATCCATGTAGACTTTTACATCCATCTTGCATTCACATACTATGTTGGACCCTCAAGCGTAGTGTGAAGCGAACTTAGACCGGCTCCGCCTTTTCCACCAATGAGAGTGCTTGAAGTGCAATGGTCACGGGTTCTCAGGGCCACTTCACACACGAGACTGAGAGCCCATGACCAATACACTTTAAGCACTCTCATTGGTGGAAAAGGCGGAGCCGGTCCAAGTTCGCTTCACACTACGCTTGAGGGACCAACGGAGTATGTGAATGCAAGATGGATGTAAAGTCTACATGGATTCCTATAGTGCATCCAATGGATCATGTGTTCATGGTCACTTGGACTATTTTCATAAACCATCTCTTGGAGGTAGGTCTAACCAAAACCGGGAGACCATGGCACTCCGAACGCTCGCAACCGTTGATTTATTCTATTTTATCATGTATGAGGACTTGTGTGAATAGAAATTCATTGAAATAGCATTTGGTTGAGGACCTGGTCACATATGACTTCACACTACACTTGAGGGTCCATGACCACACTACATGATTTTGGAGGTGTGTTGGGACGGCCTTTGGACACTCTCTTTTGGGCTCTCACAATTTCATGGTCATGGCTCTTGGCTCGTGTGTGAAATGGCCCTCAGTCTTGTTTGTGAAGTGGCCCTTACTATACCTTATACATAATACATGCCCCAATCTATTCTATTAGGCTCGATTCTTTTTGACAAATGGAAGGGCAGCAATTTGTGCAAGTTCTATAATTGTTGTTTTTATGTGAGTCTAGCTTGATAGAAGAAAACTACCCAAAGTCTTCATACACTGACAACCTTATCACTAAGCTTAGAAAAGTACTAAGTCGGAGTGCTACAAACTTTATAAAAAAGAGAGGTAAATAGTTGTTTTGACTATCCACCATTGAATTGGATTGTCCTTGTGGATTGAAATTATGATGACTTTACCCCTTTCTCCCAACCTTGCTTAGCACCAACTACCCTTACCATACGCAAAATGATTTTGCCTTCATGACACTTTGAATGGTCCATCATTTCTTTCCACATCATTTGATGACTTGTGTTTATAGCGTACATAGCGCGCCATTCAAGTGGATTTCCCTCCTTGAAGTGTGAACATGCTCTTCTTGCTCTTGAAGCAATCATGCCATCTTGTAGAGTTTCTCAAGGTCTTTCCATAAAAATCAAAATTCTTTTTTTGCTTTTTTCTTCTTTTGGCACAAATTGAAAACTCGATTGTAAGAACGGAACCAAAATGCAACCACCACGGGAGAATTAGTGCAAACTGAGGGGAAATCAAGAAATAATGCCCATTTGGGGCCTAACCCTCCAAGTGACCACTAGGTTACCCCAAGTGCAATCGAATTCGTTAAGAACGTCCTGGTAGACGACGTCCGGGACCTTTTCCAAGTCCACCGAGTGTTTGTTGCCACTCAATCCTACCATAAACACGAAACTCACCTCCCACCTTCAAATCATTGGGGAGCAATGAACTTCTAGTGACCATCCTAAGGTTATTGTTTCTCATTATCTCTCTTGACGATTCGTCCCTTGAGTCTTGGAGTTAGCAAGTGATTAATATTAAGATCTTTGTTTGACTTTAATTTATTCAACAATAAACATACAAGTAAGAAATGATGCTCAATCTAACCGGCTTGTTTTTAAAAAGAAAATATCCACAAAGGAAATCTTCATGAACGTCAAGATCGAGTAAAACGGACCCTAATGTAAGTAAACCCACCCTAGAAGTCAATCAAGCTCCAATGATTATCCCAACTAGTGCATTAATCTACTATTCGGAGTTATGTGATGCAACAACGTCTTACTCAAGAGATCAATTCCTACTAACAAAAGTTCAATAAGTTGTTTGGACATTCTAGAACATAAACGACTTCTCTTGGTAAAATATTACATTCTCATTAAATAGTTATAGTATTGTGTAACTCCGAACTACAATAACACACTTATTGGGATACTTAGGGGATGTTTACACCATGGACCATGAAGTCGTTCCAAGCTCCTATAAAACATGCAATTGGTTGTTGAACTTGTCTTGGGACCACTTCGGTTTACACCAGAGAAAAGATTTCAAAGTGACCATAGAATTCAAGGTCCCTGAAAGACATATTTTAAGACCTACATTATCCACTGACATGGTCCAACGGACTTTGCGGTGGCAAAGGCAAAAAAAGGTGCCATGGTAGAAAAAGGCAGGGTCCCGTGCCAAAGAAATAATGAGTTAATAATGATTTTCATTTTCTTTTCTTTTTTTGTGGAAGAGAAGACGAAGATGAAGACAAGAGAATGATCAAACTTGATAATAAAAAATTATTTTCAAAACTATAATTTTTGGACATACTGTATATTAGAAACTCGTCACATCCACTTTTGATGCATGGTCATTCTTGTTGGTCCACATTCGGTTTACACCTGATGAGGGGCCCAAAGGCTTTGTAAATTCGTTTGGTAAGATATCGGACCATGGAAGTTGGACCATGAAGTCGGACCGTGAGGAAAGGCCATCTTTCCACGGTCCGACTTCACGGTCCATGGCGTAAACCGGCCCTTAATGTAGCTATTACAAATTTCCGTAATCTAGCCCCCCCCCCCCCCCCCCAAGTGTGCATAAAAAGCTTAAAGCTACTCATACTTGGAACCCGTGTGGCCAACACTAATTATACATAACTTAACTTTGTGTTGATGCTTTTGGTAAAGCTTTTGATGATTATATAGGGTCGTATAACTTAACGATCCTCGGGTGAAGCTAATTAAGTTAATTAAACCTATTGTATTATGCAATGTCCTTTGGCAGGCATGTGCATGTAAGTTATGTTTAAGCAGCCCATGACCCGTATTATTGTTAATGTCAGCCTTTGGGGCCTGCCAGGTCACAAAGCTGCCACGTGTGGGATATGGGGCCCACATACCTGCCACATCAGGAATTAAAGGCTGCCTGGGCTTAGCTGGCGGAACCCCTGCCATGTGATCATTGCCGTGTTGACCGTATTGACTTTGGGGGTGGGGGCATCTCATCCATCATGGATGAAGAACAATGAACGAACGGAGGAGAACAAATGAACCGGTTGGAGTTCAAGACATTAGGAAAAATACCGGTCCTTTTAGAGGAACCTAGAGAATATACCTCATACTAATAATACTAATACTATCGAAAGATGTCAACATGTAACTAGTTGGACTTCGAAACACTAGGATCTCGACCGATGATGGCCAGCAATCTTCCCGGACACATATGAAGAAGCTCAAATGTAGGCGTGCTTAATTCGGTGAATTGATTGTTTTAATTAGATACCTATATTTGAATGGTATGTGGTTTGGTGTGGTTTTGAGGATGCATGTCACAAAAGACCCGTGTTTGGAAATGACTAAACTACGTGCTTAGCAGAGTATAAGAAATCGTTCTAGATTTGATAGTCAATATGATTTGGGGACCTACATGTGACCATGCAATGAACATATGAATTCTTACTTTGATATTCGTACGAGCTTCCAAAAACCATGAGGAAGGAAAGTGGTTGCGACAACCATAGTCTCGCTAATTAATCTCGTACTAATCGTGTGTTTTATATCCTAGGAAAAGTGGGATAGTATGAAGAAGTGACCATTTACGACTCATCCACTTTTAAAAAAAATGTTTTTTTTAAAACAACAACAACAACAACACACAAGCCTCCTATAAGTTGACAGCCAATTCATTCCAATTGGACCCCACGAGATACATGCATGGTCTCTTATGTCATTCCGTATGCATGACAAAATAAAACCATTGATCGGTATCAATGTTATTGTTAGTCCACACATGCCATGTCACAAGGTTGGCGAGAGATGTGGACCCCACCTGATTCCACATCATGCATTAGGGTTGCATGGGCAAACATGGGACCTCGTCTTTTGGTCATTGCCATATTGACCGGAGGGGAGTAGGTTAGGTTAGGGTTTGTGGGGATCTAGGTACATTCATCCATCATAAGTGACAAAGCTTTGTAGGTTGAGGGTCGATTCATCTCTACTAAGGTAGCAAACCCTTATTCGACCCATTAAGCAATTTAGCATATTTACGGTTTAGATATGATATGAGAAAAAGTTCTCCCACGTTGTGATTTAGAAATAAGAAGCAATGTATATTGTTTGGGGTTGTTTTTTTTCACAATAATGAGATTACATTCTGAGTAGATAATGTCTTCGACCTATACTTGTGATATCAGCTACCCTGCTTCTGATCACCCACGTCTACCTCGACGCAAGGTTGTAATCAACTTTGGGTCTCATTGGCTTCCAAGTCATGGATAGATACGCGACCCTAGCTGGGGACCATGTCGTTTGATCATCACCATGGTGACTAGGAGGATGTAGTTTGGGCTTTGTGGGGCTATGTAAACTTATCTGTCATGGATGAAAAACACTCCAATACAAACCACCTTCCTATAAAGTTGAGGGCCAATTCATTCAAAGTAGACCCCACGAGACTAGTGCGGAGTCAATTATGCCATTTCTTCAATTGAAGTAGCTAAAATTGAGCTTTATATAGGGCATGGAACAACCCTCCGCGGCTTCACCTTGTCAATAGAGGAGTTTACCTAGACAACACAATTCTCTATGAGACGTAGGCTTAGCGGCATCTAGGTAACCATCACGAATAGAGAGAACCTCAATTAGCCAATAGTGAAGAGTAAAAAACTAAGATACCGTGCTATAGAATAGCTCTTTGTCCATTCACCTTCTCAATAAAAGGAAATGCATTGAAATTGATTTTAAAGTGCGCGAAGCCGAAAGGCTTGTGGGACTAAATGGACAAATTCACCTAGTAAGGCACACATGCCTATTTTCAACATAACAATAATATAGACACATATATTATTATGGTATGTGGTCTAGACATGGACCTAAACCCTAAACCAAGAAACACGTTTTTGAAAGAGGTTAGACCACGATCCCAAACTATGTTGACTTTTCTATGCTCAATAATCAACATAATTGAGGGGAGAGGGGGACATGTAAGACCACTTAAAGGACACAAGAATGTTTGCTTTGATAATGAGCTCCATGAATCATAAGGCAAATGGCTAAGGGCACGATTTGGATTTGCTGGTCATCATCTTGCACTAATTTCGTGTTTCGTATCATAGAAGAAGTGGGTGTAGAAAGACAAGTACCTGGATTAGGGATTTCTACCTTTATGGTAGACTTACCGATTTTTACCCCCCCCCCCCAATCTTAGTACATATAGTTCCCTAAAGCCGTGAAGTTCCACACATGTACTCGTCCTTTTTTTAACTCGATGGAAAAAGTTGTGAAGAATCACACATGTAGCCTTCACATTCGGGCATGATGGAAAAAGTAAGTTAAAAGGGCACGGATTCGGGTTCCTAGGAAAGGACACTAACTGTACTCACATTCTCTCTCTCTCTCTCTCTCTCTCCCCCCTCCCAATTATCGGAAATAGATCAACCAATGCGTAAATAAGGATTGGAAGCCTTTGAAAATTTATGGTAATTTCAAAAATTGGGAATCAATTATGATATTTTTTTTCTCATAAAAACATAGTGATATCAATTTCCAGACCTTTGTGAAAAATCATCGCACTTATGCGAAATTGCTTACGGCCAACGAAAACGGGTCTATCTACCTTATACCCCACAAACTGAAAGAAATGAACATGAGATGAGACAACACATTCATCCATCAAGTGCAACATGTTTCATTCATCCGCTTCGTCGTGGACCAGGGCCAGGCAGTTGCAGCTGCAGTTTGTTGTCTGCGGGGACACTCTTTCAGGGACAGAGCTACAAAAGCCTGTCCTTGAAGGCTGTCCCCGAAGGCATTGAGGGCCAGACGTGAGAGACTTGTGTGGAAGGCACGTCGATGCCACACTTATTAAATGCAATGTATCCTAAGGCTTGATAAATGCAATGTATACTAAGGCTTGTTAAATGCAATGTATACTAAGGCTTGTTAAATGCAATGTATCCTAAGGTAGGTAGATATGGGTCTTAAATGGTTACTCTTTCGAACTACAGTCTAACCTCATCATTAATATGACACTTGTTTATACGACACCTTAGATATCACGACACATTTTTGCAACACAACACTTTTAGTCCAAAACTCCCTTTTTAATACAACTTCGACACTCGATAATGCGACATTGAGAATCTCCATTTTGTCATATTAAAGAGGTAGTTAATGTTAAGATTCTTTTCATCTATGTTATCTGCATCTAAAATGCATCCATTTTCATTTGGGAACTACTTGGGAACTTCACTTATCATTGGGAACTTAACGATGATTAGGGTTGCTAGTGTAGAGTGGACGTGGTTAGGGTTAGAGTGGCCTCCTGCCTAGTAAGTATGTTGCCTTGTACATATGTGATTTAGAATCACATGTATCTTGATGCTAAACGGCATGCATCATTGTTGTCTAGTTTCTTATTAGAGAACCCTTTATATTTTGGTGTTAATGTAATTATTAGTTTTCAAAAGTGTGTAGGGTATTTAGATAAGATGACAGTTGCTAACTTGGGTAGGCAACGCCAAAGATCTTTGGACTCTTATTTCAAGAGTTCTTGAGAATATTTGTATTTGTTTGGAGTTACAAGTTATTATTTCATACCATCTATATTGCTTAAACTCGTTGTATATAATTTAAAGCTCATATTACTTATTTTTTCGTATTCCCACAATAATACGACAACTTTACACCGTTTGTCATATTAATGAGAAGACGACACCTCAATAATACGATTTTTTTGTGTGTTTCCAAATGTGTCATGCTAAAGAGGGAGAACATTAGCCCATTTCTTGTGGGATAAGAAAACTCACGATTAATCGAGGATGTAGCCGATTTCCTCATATTTTTTTGGAGTTCATATAAGTATCTTCATCATCAAAGTGAAGATTTTTGCACTCACTAATTGGTCATATAGGTCCTCCCAATTCATGTTAAACTTAAAATAGTCACCATTTGTTTTAGAAAACATGTATCTTTTTAGTGCCCATTCTTAGATCCACATTTATCCAACACTCAAATATGGTGTGAACCGAAGATAAGCAATTGAATTAGGGCAGATTTGTGTCCACTTAATCTTGAACCCTAAACACACTCAAGGCCTTCCGAAGACCTTGAGTGGAATACACAACATTCGGGGCATAAGATGGAATGGATAAATACATTGGTGAATTATTGTCATGTTGCATATGATGGTGAGATCGTATTACATGTTCATGATGTTTTTATTTGGTGAGGTAAAACAAGTGGCCTACAAGGTCCGTGTGTATGTTGTTTTGTATGTAATGGTTGAAGATTGGGTGGATGCATATTATTTGTGCACATCCATGGAACCATCAACAAATTTGACCCGACGTTTCCATAGTGGTTCCCACTAGAAGAATACGATGCCTATGCAACATGAACTCCTCAAACTTGTTAATTTTCTTCCCAAATCACTAGATGCGTAAACCTTCACCTCTAAGCTTGCGTGCATGTAAGTACCTTAAACCCTATATAAGATCATGAGAACATCGATCCATATATAGATTGACAATGCGTTGTTTTTTTATGGGTTTCAAATCTTGAAATTCAACTCATTGTATTCACCAACAAAATATCCAACTGCCCTCATAATTGTTGAATCCCACATTTCTCCCTATGCACGAGCAATGAAAAACTCTACGGAATACAACAAGTAGCCGTGGTGTAAGGCTAGTGCGTTTAAAGGTTAAAAGACAAGGGGATAGTGTACATTTTCATGTCTGAAAATAACATTTATGTAAGTGCCTTTTGAGAATTGTCATAAAAAAAAGGGGCAAAACACCATCCAAAGGATCACATCCATACGGTTGATTTCTATTAAAATACTTATGATCCTCCCATTTTGAAATTTAGAAGCGCATATTTCAAAAATTCGTAATACTCACATCTCATGCTTTCGATGAGAATTTAAATGTGAATGACCATCCAAATGTATGTCGGATTTAGGCATGTCCACCGTATCTAAAGAAGCCATGATTGATCCCATAAAGTTGTGGAGGTAATCCGGAAATGTTATGAATAGTCATAGTCCAATTCTAGTGACCTAGAAGAAGGCCACATAGGTCCCCCCCCCCCCCATTTTATGTTCACTATTAAGGCCTACAACATTTCAAACATTTTGAGCATGAAATGCACTCTCTATTAAAGGCCAGTTCACACACGAGACTGAGAACCCGTGACCATCGCATTTCAAGCACTCTCATTGGTGGAAAACGCCGAGCCGGTCCAAGTTCGCTTCACACTACGCTTGAGGTACCAACATGGTAAGTGAATGCAAGATGGATGTGAAGTCTACATGGATTCCTACATGACATCGAATGGATCATGTTTCATGATCACTGGATTTTTTTCAAAAACCATCTCTTGGAGATAGGCCTACCACAAAACTAGGAGACCATGGCACTCCAAACACTCACAACTGTTGATTTATTCTATTTGATCATGTGTGAGGACATGCATGAATAGAAATTCATTGAAATAGAATTTGGTTGAGGGCCCGATCACGTATGACTTCACACTACACTTGAGGGTCCGTGACCACACTACAATCCATGATTTTGGAGGTGTCTTGGGACAATTTCTTTTGAGCTCTCACAATCTCATGGTCATGGCTCTTGGCTCGTGTGTGAAGTGACCCTAAGACACATGTCTTTATGGTGTCCTTTCTCAAATATGCACCTAACTCACGCACCATTTAAATATAGGTGTCCAATTAACAAGAGTAACTGAATTAGGCTCTCTCATATCCGGATGTTGCCTATAATGGATATACGTTGACGGTTATCACTTTTGTGTGATCATTTTGTCCGGGATTAAGCATCTCTACCTAGTAGAGTAATGTGCCACGTAGGCCAGTTCACCACTGATTATTACTATGGGATTTTGTAGAAGATTCAAAGATTCACGAAATGTTCTCAGAATTAGGCTAAGTTTTGAAATTTTGTAGAAAAATTGGAACTAGTGAAACTTAGATGTGGAAATCGAGTCATTATTCGTCGGCACTGTCTCGAGTGAACTGACAATGAACTAATTTCTAATAGGCATAAATGGCCTCTTCTGATCATGGCCTCTTTTAAACCACCTTCATGTTGAGTTGGACGCACATGAACATATAGTGAAACAAATCACACACGTTGAGGCAATATCAACTGAGAAAACATGAGTGGGGTTGTAACCACATTTTTGTGCACCCTATTTCTATTGTATAAGTATGCGAGGTGTAAATCTCACCAAAAGAAGATGGGACAAGTATGAATACACAAGGTTATGTGTGATCTTTGCACACGTGAATGTGGTGTTGTTTTTGGTGCAAAATTCTTTGTGCACAGGGTTGTTAAACTCAAGGCCACACACGGATGATATTTCCAATCCCAATAAAGAGTGCACTCCCCCCCCTTCTTTCTCCCAAAAAGAATTACAATCACTTAAACATTCAAGACGCACCAACCGATTCACGCACATGATGGATCAAGCAAATCACACTTCATATTAAGGGGACACAAAAAGGGAGTCCTCCAAGTCGGCTCCTCCAAGGACCTCTCGTGAACCGCTCTCGGAAAGAAGCACGCCCAAACATCCTCCGAACCCAACCAACAACAACTTCACACTACAAGCCGATGCCCATCTCTATGAAGCTATGCAAGATCCCTACAAAATGAAAATAGTCGGTGGAGAGCCTCGACTGCCAACATGTTGTAGGTGCAGTCGATTCGGTGACTAAGGGAACGGGAACCTGGGGAAAGGGAACCCAGGGAAGGAACCATTGATTGCGGGCAAGGTGATGTTTAAGCCTGGGAAGGTACTGCTGATTGGTCCCGCTCCTCCAAAAGGTCCCACTCCTCCAAAGGGTCCTGCTCCCCCGAAACCGCCGCCTCCAAAAGGTCCGAATCCTCCAAAACCGCCTCCAAAACCGCCGCCGCCAAAAGGTCCTCCAGGGCCCATTGGGAAGGGGCCGAACCTATTACCTTCAACGATTGATACGAGATTGACAATGACCAACATCAGAACTATGAACCAAGACATCTTAAGCAAGAGGCGTGCGCCGTTTGCCATGATGAAGATACGTTGATGCTCCAAAGTATTGCCAAACTTTTGATTTAGACAAGAATCAGATTTGCACAAACTTGTGATTTAGACAAATGATGAAATAGATGGGAATTGGATTTGGACAAACTTGGAATTCGAACAAACTTGTGATTTAGACAAATGATGAAATAGATGGGAATTGGATTTGGACAAACTTGGAATTCGAACAAACTTGTGATTTAGACAAACAATGAAATAGATGGGAATTGGATGTGTGTAGCCTATTTATACATATGTATTTAGCTTTTAGTTCCATAAAAGCTTTTGCTTTAACCAAAAGTAAAGGGCAACAAAAAGTGTCATTGTTCTTTTCCGTTTTCATTTCTTATTCACTTTTTCTTTATTATATTACATATGTGGAGATGAAAGTTTTGGGCCAACAAAGTAGTACTTTCATTGGATTTCTAATTAATTCTAATTCTAATGGTGTACATTTAGGGGGTGGACTCTTCATAACCACGTACGGACTAACGTGAGTGTAGAAAAGGGTATCATTTGGGTGGGGATTCGTGGTACTCAAGTAAAGTCATCCGGTAACAAAAATCGGACGAGTCCATCAAGAAGCTCGGATGGAGCTTACTTTAGTGAAATGCTTCCGAGTTGACATGTAAGACCTATTTTCTCCCTCATAGCTATTGTGGGCGGACATTAAGTTCTCCCATACGAACTATGGGGGGTGTTAAATCCGGGCGGGGGTAGGCTCTAGGGAAATTTCTGAACCCGACCGAAAATTGCTGCCCGCCCCGCCCAACTTCAAAAAAAAATATTGCCCTTGCATTCTTGAAGGCTGCTTGACTACAATTCCCATATTGAGTGCACTTCGCCTTCAAGATCTAAAATCCAATATATATGTGCACTTCCAATCAATAAATAAGCATTTCATTGGGATTTCATTCCGGAAATGAAACCATCAATGAAGCACGTAATTAACTTGGAGCTCAAGTAAAATTACAAAATCCTCATTAACATTGAGGTTATAATTTTCATGACTTACCATTTGAAATTGTCTTTGTCATTCTAAAATGACACTTAAATTTAGTGTGGTGATTTAGTATGTATATTTTATAATGTTTTAGTAATGCCGCCTACTTTCACAAGTATTTCACAAGTTAGATCTATTTCTCACGTCAAAACACTCACAAATTATTCCACAATTCTTCACTTTGAGTCTAAAGAATGGATTTATTCTTATCTCCCTGGAAGAGGTTTGGGTTTAAGGTATGAACGCCTGTTGGCATGTGTACCCCTAACAATAGCACTGAGAACAATGTTTTCAAATTCACTAGGACAATTCCGCTTCGCAAAGTTTGTATGCAATGGTCTTAAAGACTATATGCAAGCATTCAGGAGCGTGTATAGCATTAGTCAACAAAGTAGGGTAAGTTGGGTGCGTCATGGAATCAAGGGGGTCGTTGATGCCAAATCTTGCTATTTTAACATGTGGGGTTTATAGTGTTAAGTTGATGTCGTTGGAAGTGTTCAAGGCTATTGAGTAATGTTGTGTGAATGTAATCATCATGATAACACTTTCATATTGTTGCAATATGCTAGTATTCTATGCAGTCTATCTTATACTCAAGTACATTTGCAACGAGACTATCGATATGTATCTTCTTTTGCATGTTGCACCAGACTCTATGCATTAACTTATAGCACACCCACACATGCTGGTGGGTGTGGCCAGTGATTGCCTCCCACCAACAGGATCACTTTGTGGGTACCTTTTAACAGTGCCAACGACTGAATGTAACAAACGGGATATATAATCATTCGTAGGCCCCAACCCCACGACCAAAAATTATGTTGGGCTCATTGAACAAGAAAGACGACATCTTTTTCCTCAATGTGTTAGTTTTATTTACTTTTATTTATTTATTGTAGTATCTAAGTTCTCAAAGCTACACCAAATATTGTATTTAATGTTACCAACTCTAAATGTCTTGTTCAAATACTAATTGTAAACCGCCCGTGTAGTGTCATCAACACAAATGTAGACCTTACATTATTTGTCATTCCTTGTAAAAAAAACTTTTTGGGCATTATACATTTACAATGTTCCAATTATTGTCCAACTACCAAGCAAATTTTCATCCAAATTTTAGTCATTTTATGACAATATTACATTCAAAAATGTTAAGATGCAAAAAAATTTAGACTTTCGACAACTAACCAACTAATTCAACTATTAGTTAACTAGTTGCCTTTCGTAACTATAGTTGTTCGCAATTTGATCTACCAAAAATTGTAGTTAACTATAGTTTTTCTAAATCTAGTAGTTGTTGTAGTTAAATTCAGTTTCCCAAACAATCTAGTTAAATGTAGTTATATATATATGGTTAGGCAAAGTTGAGCGCAACTTGTTCACGGAGTTATGTTGTAGTGTCATTAGTGTGTTATTTGTGTGGGTGGTGTACATGGAGCCCAACATTGTGAGTGATCGTATAAAGGCGTTTCTTGATGATCTTCAGTGGGCCGAGCATACTAAAGACTGTCAAGTGAAGCAAATCAACAGGCGATTTTCTTCGCATATATAATAAACTTGAATTTTTTCTAGTAAACTATAGTTGTTCTTGAATCTTGTCTTAATTTTTTTCTAATTAGCTATAGTTTTTCTCTAAAATGTATTTACATAATATTGTTCAGATCCATAACAATGTTTGTGGGACTGACATTATTCCATAGAACATTCCCCACATTTAGAACATTTAGAGTGAATGTGGAGATATCCAAGAATATTCCATGAAATATTGTCGGTGCCACTAAACATTGTTATGGATCTGAATAATGTTATGGAAAAAGATCTAGTTAACTAAAGTTAATTTGGCAGTTATCCTAGGTCTGATAAACTTCCAAGCAGTCACATGCAAATCCTATTCAATACCCACGAACTTCAGGTCACTGTGGAGTTCTGCACGAGATCCCAATTGACATTGGAACTTCATTTCCAGCTATGGTTCAGTTGGGATAAGCTAAAGCTACCTCGGAGGAAAATTTAAACCACGGACTTTAATTCAACAGTCTAAAAGTGGGTAGCACTCGCTCTGCACACTACTTGCATGAATGGCGACGGAGAAAGGTGTGAGAAATGTGTTAGGAGTATTGGAGAGATATCGTCTGTGCAGTGAGAGATGGCATACATTTTCAAACAAATCAAAGTGGTTAATCGCTCGTAATAGCTTAATTATCATCTGCTGTCAGCAATGTCTTTGAGTCCATCTGCATTGCAGTAGGTGATAAGCAAAGGCCCTGGGATCTGCCCCTCATGAGGCACAGATTCGCTGTTCTTGCATCATCAAGATGTATTCTCTAGGACTTGCGCGTGGAAGTGGTCGCTGTGGTCGGTGTGGTCGCTGTCGTCGACTTTGCAGATACCTGCGCGCTCACATTTTCTGCCTTGCTGATGGCATCTTGCTTCAACATTTCATTCGCAATTGCTTTTGCTTCCTGCACATCGCCGTCGTTCGACATCTTCAAACCGTACGAGTGCATGAAATTCTGCTGACCGCCATACTCCTTGTAGATAGAGTAACGTGTTGATTGTTTCCCGGTAGACGCTTTGCCAGACGAGGAGTCGGACGACGCCATTCTGATTGTCTTCAGTGAGCTGTGCAAAAAAGGGAGTCATCCAGGTAAAAATATTTCAAGCGAAGCCTTACCTCGCGTCACAATCATGTTCCACACACCAAGTTCTTTACCAAGAACATGACAAAAGACACGAAGTTACCTCATATGTAGGGAAAAAGCAGGCGTCAATCAATGCAACCCAAGACAAACACAGAATTCCGCCTAATTTCTTGAAATTTGCACAAAATCTTTCTTCACGTTACAGATTCTCTAAACTCTAGCACAGAAAGAGACACGCGAACACATGCAGAGGTTCTGATGTGAAGAAAACTAATGCTGGACAACTCGCAGGTATGGACAATTCCTTACCAATGGCACCACATGCAGATCTTCGACGGAAAGTTCAAAAAAAATGAACCCGACGATGAGAAAGAAGGCTCACACCAGGTTGCTCGGAGTCATCAAGTTAACAACCAGACACTGGTCAATGCAAACAAAGGTAAACACAACAATCCGCCAGGGCCTTTCTTTCTTCAAATTTTCACAATGCCTCCCTGAAAAATGGCCTTTAGTGCTCACAACTCCAGCACACAACCGTGCGGAATCAAGCAGGCGGTAAGCAATGCAAGCGAAGACATATACAAAAAATCTGATTGATTCCGCTAAATTCTTTAAATTTGCACATAATCCGTCTTCTCATCACTCTAACCTGCTAAGTCCTCTCAACTCTAGGACATAAAAGAGACACTAGAACACATGATACTCTGTGTGCAGAAATCTCAGCACACAAAATACGACATCAACAAGGCATTAGGCAATACGACTAGATTATTCCACATCGTTGACTAGAAATTTGCATACCACTCTAAGCTCCAGGACTTAAAAGAGAAAATTTAACGACTGATACTTCGTGTGAAGAGATCTCAGCCATAGAATTTCGTATTCAAATAGGCGTCAAGCAATGTAACCAAAGTAACACACATTTATTCGTTGCACATATAATCTGTATCTTGGCATCACTCTTAAACTCCTAAATCCTCTCAACCCGAGGGAAAAAAATAGACACTCGAACACAGGATACTTTGTGTGACGAGATCTATGGAAAACCGCTAAGGAAGATGAAGAATGCACCTGTCGCGGCTAGTGAACGGCAAGTTTTGAGGCGGAGATGTGTGAGCAACACACCTGAGAGGAGAGGGCTTACTGTCTTATAAGGTGAGGTCGGGCAGGACGGGCAGGGGAGGGGAAAAGTTCGATACAGAAATCCCACCCGAAAACAGATACTATTTTAACTGCTTTCACACAAGCAGAAAGTTTGGTACGTAGCTAATAAAGAGAGACGTTTTACACATGCTTCTTAATAAATAATGTCATTATTTTCAATGAATATCTTTGTTATAAATAATATTTTCAGTGAATAATGTGTGGATGAATAATGTTTTCTATATTTTTTTGTGACACTAATTTTATATTGTATAAAAATTTAGTATCACCTTCACTAATTTTGACGCTCACTATTGAGCCCCCCTCACTAATTGGGATTAACAATGTAGTGAACTAACCCAAATGATTGAGTAATATTATGTGAGGAGGCACCCAAACGTACCTACTTTCCCTTGGACTTCCTTGGGCAATTCATGAAACTTAGTTCTAGGTAAGGCTATATAGATTACTACTAAGTGTAACTCTTGGTTTGCCCAATCGGACCTCAATGATGAAATAGGGTCTTTTCACATAACCAGAAGATGAACCATTTTTTTTTCCAAGCACTTTGTGCCAAGGTGCGTGGCATCTTGTCTAGCACAAACAAATGAATGAACCACACACTAAATAAATAAATAAATAATTTTATGGGATTTTTTTCGGCCACCAAAATCAAGGACTTTCAGACATTTCGTCCGGAAGTGTCATAAGGTTGCCTCCTTCTTGTCATGTCAGCACATGAGAATCGCAACTCTAAGTGAGCCCAAATACCAACTTGAATAGTGCATATAATTCACCATTGCCGCTCCCTTGCCTTTCTTATCCCTCACATGAATAAGTATGAAATAGTGTATTTAGCATCATTTATTATTTGAAATTGTAGAACAATATTACTTTTTAATATGAATGTAATTCTTTACCAAGTAAAGTTGTTCTCTAGAATGTCCAAACAACCACATCGACTTATTTTGGCAAAAAATGACATATACACTAAATAGTTATAGCATGGCGTAATTCCAAATAGTAAGTGACACTCAGTAGGATTGGAGACTTTTTTGAGAGAGAGGGAGTCATCGCATAGCAGCGTACCTCTCATCCACCCAACATAAAGCTATAGGATAGCATGCAACCCCGAGGTCAATATTTCTAGTCGATGAGACATCGGAATTACCTTCAACGACCTCGAGTTCGTCTGATCGAAGTCACTTCAGATGAATTGGCTACAAACCTATGGGGATGGGGGTCAAGATTTATGTTGGATGGATGAGAGGTATGCTCGTGATAGAGAACGCCCTCCGACCAAGGCATTCCATGAACAATGGCAAGCCTCAAAGTGGGAGCCCGAGGACAAGGCCATTATTCACGGACTGCCTTGGTCCAAGGACGTTACCGAACATAAAAATCAAAAATCATAGTTTAACCATTTGGATACGTATCAAAATCAACTGGTGATATGCCGTGAAATTTGAAGTCCCACCATGATACACGGCAAGAAACTACAGCTTGTAAGGCG
The DNA here is from genome assembly GCA_950295325.1 of Polytrichum commune. Taxonomy (NCBI): domain Eukaryota; kingdom Viridiplantae; phylum Streptophyta; class Polytrichopsida; order Polytrichales; family Polytrichaceae; genus Polytrichum; species Polytrichum commune. The sequence continues at coordinate 19,368,320 of OX485806.1, forward strand.
CCCGCTTATAGCCAAGGAGATCTGAGGCAGGGCTTTTATGCATACTATAAGAGCCACTTCACACACGAGACTGAGAGCCCGTGACCAGTACACTTTAAGCACTCTTTGGTGGAAAACGCCGAGCCGGTCTAAGTTCGCTTCACACTACGCTTGAGGTACCAACATGGTAAGTGGATGCAAGATGGATGTGAAGTCTACATGGATTCCTACATGGCATCGAATGGATCATGTTCATGGTCACTGGATTTTTTTTCAAAAACCATCTCTTGGAGGTAGGTGTGAGCCCAAAAGGGTGCCCACATTTAGTCTTAGACCCTTGAAACGTTAGTTGATGCACTTTGAAGTAGCATGTTACTTCACAAAAATATAAAAAGAGTGAAATGTTAGTCTTAGAAGTACCATGTTGTAAGAGGCTAGGATGTGAGTTGTTATTGTGTTTTTACCTTCGGAAGGATTTGAGTGAATGAGGATAGGTAAGGAGAACTTGGATTGAGTAGTTAGTGAGTAGGCTAGTACAAATGGATGGAGACAACCAAAATGACTCAAGAGGCAAGTGCATTCGAATTGGGATGAATGGAGGATCACATGGAGCGCACAAGTGGACCACCTCATCATGGCCACTTAATGGGGAAGGCCCAAGGAAGAATGCAAGGTGGAGGATAAGCAAATTCTCAAAGCACCAATCAAATCACGAGTTAAGCATCGTGGTTTGAATTAAGTGGTGAGCGACGATTTGGGAAAGTAAGGGGAGAAAGTTATGGCGGCGGAAAGCGAAGGAGGCTAAGTTTGGGTTGAAGCATCCCAAGTTTGGTAAAGTGTGGTAGGTAGAAAGCCAAGGCTAGTTAAATGTTCGAATTAGGATCCTTGTTGATCATTTGAGGGAGGAAGGCTTAGAAGATAGGATTGGCGCCTACTAAGTAGGAGGAAATCTCAAGGGCTTATCGTGAGCCTTGAGGGTGCTCACCCCCTCAAGCTTACTATATAATCCCTCATTCTTCCCTCACTCATCCTCTCTTTCCTTTGTGCTCCAAGGCACCCCACGAGTTATAAGTGTGGGTGTGGGAAGCCATATTGGAGCACATGTGTGTGCTTAGTTTTTAGTTTGAGAGCCAAGGCTTGTTAGCCTTGAAGAGGGCTTGACCTCTTGGTAGAATTAGTGTTGACGTGAAGGATTTTAAAGTTAATTCATGATTCCAATTTGTGGTACTTAAAGTTCATGTTTTGAATACACGTGGTTGCAAGTTCCATGTTTAAGAGTTGAGCACTTGATGTTGTGATGAGTGCAAAAATATACTTGTGTGGATTAGTTAGTCTTAGTGAAGTTAGGAAATTCTCTCTCCCCCTCTCCTCTCTAGGATTTTAGGATTTTAGGATTAGAGAAGAATTGTGTGATTAGAAAGGGGTTGTTAGTAGAATTAGGGAAATTAGGTAGGAAGATTAGTTAAGGGCTTGAATAATTAGTGAAGTAGTTGGGTATTACAACTACAAAGTTGTGGGTTCATGAAGGAGCTGGGTTTATGAAGGAGCTGGGTTTGTTTAGTTAGAAAGTAAAGAGCTGGGTTTATGAAGGACCTGGGTTTGTTTAGTTAGAAGCTAAGGAGCTGGGTTCATGAAGGAGCTGGGTTTATGAAGGAGCTAGGTTTATGTAATTAGAAAGTAAAGAGATGGGTTCATGAAGGAGCTTAGTAGATAGCCTACCTAATTAGCTCATAGACAAGTAGTTAGTTACATTATGCTAGTTAGTGTTATGTGTGGCTTTCACAAGTAAATGTATTTGAGATTGACTATAGAGAATAGTGTTTTTTTTAACACTTGCATCCTCTCTTTAAAAATAAACCATGTGCACAACTTAATGGAGAATGTGGAGCACTCTCGCGATGGCAAGACAAAGGAAGCAAAGACCAAAGGTGCGAGGGAGAGATTGACATAAGTCACATAAGTATTTCTTAATACTTAAAGGCTTATGTACGGTATGGAGACACCAATTAAATCCAAGACCACTTGAAGGGTGAACCTTGCACTATGGACTCATCCAAGTCCAAATCCAATACCGCGGAGGAATGTGAGCCCAAACCCACTACTCGGACTACGGACGCTTAAGGGTGGGGGGTTTGGCCTCACATAATTGGTGCGTCCGCCGGGAGCGAAGCGGAAGGTAGTTACAAGACTTGGAGGCGACTAGGAGACTTGGAGGCAACTAGGAAAAATTGGAGACACAAACTTGAGAGAAGGGAAGGAGCACCCGAAATTCGGTAAGTATTCTCTCTTTGGGTTACATTTGAATTCATTGTATTTCAACTATTCCTTGGAATGAATTGCATTGTCAATTACGCAAATTCATTTTTGAGGAAGGAGCGCGGCGAAGGGACGTCCTCAACCTTTTTGGGGATTTGCTAAGAACTTAAAAGGAACCTATAACCGAGTAGCTCATTAAAACATTAGAGGGTAAATTCACCTTAGGACATTGAACTTTGAAACTCACCTCGGGGTGAGTCTCAAAGTTTTGGGAGTTGTCATTTCATGCTCTAGATTAAATTAATATTTCACAAAGTTTATGGTGTTGTTACATTGAGTCACGATTGAGGGGAGTGCTAACTCACAGGGGGATGCGATTGCTCAAGGTATGTTTATTTCTTCAAAGTGAACTCATTAACTAATTAAGGAATGCCTTTTGTACTCGTGATTGTTGTTATCCGTTGTAGAGGGTAATTCCCGAATTGTGGATGGTGTGAGAAGTTGAAGGGTGAAGCCTCGACTTTTAACATAATCTACTCGGAAGGTCACCCCCTCACAATCGGTATTGTGGTGAGTGTTAATTTGCGGGAAGGTGCGGAGGTGATGCTCCGACTTAACCAAAAAATTAACATGAACATGCCTATCCCCTATTGGGATTCTTTCACCTAAGTGGGCTTGCAGGTTCTTTTCCTCACCTCCTAAAAAAATTATAACCACACCAAGACAAGTGAAAATATTAAGAGGGGAATTGCTAGGATTATGTGTGGTCAAGTGAGGGTCGATCGATTCTTATGGAATGCAAGGTAGGACTCGCTCACAAAAACCAAGTTTGATAGTAGGACTAGAGAAATCTACTCGAAAGAGGCGGTCCTCTAAAATCAGTGATAGATTAGAACAAGATAATGTTAGAATAGAGAGTTGTTTGAACGTCGAACCTAGGACTAGGTCAATTCTAGACACCTTAGAACTTGGAGCTCAACTTGAAGAGGAGATCACTCCCTCCAAATTGAGTGGTGAAACTTCTTCGGAAAATTACACACTTAGAGAAGAATTCCCGGTAGAAGTTGATAGGGGATTGTTGAATAGTTCACCGGTCACCATGGCCGAGGAACGGGGGATGGATCCACCACCCATACCCCCAATTCCGCCCATACCTCCTATACCTCCAATAGACCCATTGGTTAGGCCAAGAGGCCTACCAATTGTGGTTCCACAAAATTTAGCGGCGATGGATATGCCATCTCATCTCCCTAAATTTTATGGGACCAAGGATGAGGACCCCTCTCGGCACATGGAACGGTATATCGAACGGTTGGCTAGCTTCCTCATAACCGACCCGGGTTATTGGTTAGTGTGGTTTCCTACCACTCTAGAGGGGGAAGCCTATGAATGGTATCGGGATCATGCCGAGGGACATTTTAGGGGATGGGAACAATTACAAAGGGAGTTTCTTAACGAATTTAGGCCGGAAGTGGGTCAAAGTACCGCATTAAGGGCATTGTCGTCATTGAAGCAAGGAAGGGAGGAAGAAATTTCGGCTTACATTAGGAGGTTTGATTTAGTGTGCACTAGATTTGTGGGTACCATGCTCAACGACGACACGCTAAAGCAATTTTTCATTCAAGGGTTTTTTAAGTCCGGAACTATTAGGGGTGTTCTAGAAAGGAATCCCTTGACCTTGGCGGATGCCAAGCGTGCGGCTAGAGATATTGAAAACTTGGATAAAGATCACGAAAGGCTATGGAGAAGGGAGGATGAATTGATCCCACAATTCATCCCCATACGCCCTAGGGTGGTAGCGGTAGAACCCGCTAAGTATGAGAACCAAATTCCATATGCCATTGTGGACACCGGTCCCCGACCTTTAGCGGTTAGGGAACCGGCACCTCTTTTGGCATTACCGGCCCCTAGAACGGATCCACACTTGGAGGAGGTTGAGAGAAGACTAGGTGCTAGCCAACTAGGATTCCAAGAGGCTATGATAAAACAAATGCAAAGCCTCACGGATCAAATGTCATTAATGATCCGGAGTCAACAACCGGGGCCTCCACCCCCGGTTGAGTCGGGTAGGCATTCTTCCGGATTATGGTGTGTCCAATGTGGCCAACCGGGCCACACGCGTCAATTTTGTAGAAGTGGACAAAACCGTGACCAAAGAGGAAACGGTAACCCACCTCAACAAAATCAACGAGGTCAAGCGCCACCTCACTATGGAAATGGAAGCAATAGAGGACCACAACCTAGAGGGCAAGGTGGCCAAAATTTAGAGAAGAAGGAATTTCATCCCTTTTGTGGAAGGTGGCACGCTCAAGGACAATGTTGGTCCGAAGGTCAAGAGTTTAATTGTAGCAATTGTGGAGGAAGTCATCCCTCGGATACGTGTCGCCAACCGGACAAAATAATTAATGTCCCTTACCCGGTGGCTAATCCACGACAACAAGCAAGGGATAATATGCGAGGTGCTAGGCCACAAGGAGTACCGGCCAATGAACTTAGGCCACCTAACTTATACTATGACCATAGTAATGCTAGGCAAACTTTTCATCCACCGGCGGGCTTGCAAACTACAACCGGTTACATTCCAATACAAAATAGACAAGGAGTTCCACCTAATGGTAGTAACGGGAGACAAGCGCCTCCAACGGATCCGGGACCATCTAACTCCCAAGATGTTAGGTTCATGGATGGAGTGTTGGAGGCCACATGTGATGACATGCTTCCTCTCCCAACGAGAATTGGAGAGGAGCAAAGTCAATGGCCTCCTCACACCAATGCTATTACATATGAGTTAGTGAAGGGTAAGGGTGTGGTTGAAGAAGCACCTGCACTAGCGGTAACTACTAGGGCTAGGAGAGGGGATGCCCCGTTGGAGGTAGGAATAGGAGAGCAAGGAAATTACTCTTCGGATGAAGAGATTAATCTCTCCGAGTTGGATAGGGTAGCTAGAAGAGCTACTAAGGATGTGGAGAGGGAAAATATAATTTTACAAGATAGGGATAGGACTAATGCGGTACATGACTTGGATAATAGCGATGTGGGTGAATGGGAAGGACCGGGGGTTCCCGTAGACGAATTCGACGTAGTGGGTAATTCTAAGGTGGAAAGATCTACCGGGTACGACTTGTGGGCGGACCTTAGTACACTCAAGGCGGATATTACTTTCGGCCAACTATTGGAAATTTCACCCACGGCAAGGAAAACATTAAAGGAGGGAATGCCGGTACACAAGAGGATGAGGAAGGTGAAAGCTAAAATAGCCGCTAGGATCCAATCACAAGGTGGAAGACACGTGAAAGCTATAGAAATAGAAGTTGTTATAGTAGATAAGGTGGTTCCTAATGTGCTAGTCGACGGAGGGAGTAGTCTAAATATACTACCGGAGGATACTATGAAAAAATTGGGACTTGGACTCACGGGGCCTTCACCTTTGGTCATAAATATGGCAAATCAAAGTTCGACTACGCCTTTGGGGATGATCAAGGATTGTAGAATGACTACGGGAGGTGAGGAGTACTTGGTCACCTTCCATGTCATTAAAATGCACTCCAACAAGGACACCTTCCCCATTTTGCTAGGTAGGCCTTGGTTGCGGATGGCGAATGCTATGGTCAATTGGGGTGGACCTAAACCATCCATCACTTATGGTCCGGAGGGTAATAGGGTCATAGTGTCCATTGGTTCATTAGAAGGATGGATGAAGAAGGAGATGTATTTGCCATTGGAGAAGGAAATCGATGACTTAAACGAGAATGAGATTGGCAAGGCATTGGTGGGAGTCGTCCATCCCGAAGGTCAAAGGGTTGTTATAGATTCGGGCTCGGGAAGTCTAGGTCCTAATTTTTACAATTATGGGGATAATGGGGATTATGCCCAATGGCTAAGGGAGTACCCCGAGTCCGAGGTTGATGTAATGGTTACATTTCACCAAGTAGGCTTAGGGAGTGAATTTCCTAGTGTTAGTTTAGGAGAGGGCTCATTGTTGGAGCCATGTGAGGTGCTCACCGAGGAAGAGTGGGTTAGCGGTGGGTTAACACCTTGGGTAGATGACGTGGAAGAGGGTGAGGTTAGTTTAATTCATGTAGATGGGACTCAAGAGGAGGATGTGATTATTGAGTCATCGAAATTGGAGGAGCCTTTACATTTCAAGACCACGTCTACGGGGATAGTTGTAGGTCAAGATGTGAAAGATTACCCCAATGTGCCTTCCGATTGGTATCGGAACAAAGAGGAGCAAGCACATGTGTCGGAAGCGGATTGGCGGTACGTGGATGTGAAATTAAAGAATGGAAAAACCCGACAAATGAAGATGGGCTCCAAATTGGGGGAGAAAGAGGTTAGGGAATATAGCAATTTGGTGGATGAGTTTAGTGATACTTTTGCATGGTCCTACGATGAGCTTAAGGGAATTCCTAGGGAAATGGTAGAGCACCGGATTCCTTTAATTCCGGGGGCGAGGCCAATTAGACAAAAGGAGAGGAGGATGAATCCTCAATTGCAATTGTTGGTGAAAGCGGAATTGGAAAGGTTATTGAAGGCCGGGTTTATCAAGCCGGTGGAAATCACGGATTGGGTTTCTCCTATGGTCTTAGTAAAGAAAAAAAATGGGAAATTAAGGGTTTGTGTCGACTATAGGAAATTGAATTCGTGCACACAAAAGGATCACTTCCCCTTACCTTTTATCACCTTGTTGCTTGAGGAGGTTGGAGGTCATTCGCGATATACCTTTATGGATGGGTATGCGGGTTATAATCAAATTTCCATAGCCCTCCAAGATATCCATAAAACGGCTTTTACTACACCTTGGGGTACTTTTGTGTGGGTAGTGATGCCATTTGGGTTATGTAATGCCCCGGCTACTTTCCAACGATTAGTAATGTATATCTTCACCGACTTGTTGTTCAAATCCATGACCGTCTTTGTGGACGATTTTAGCACACAAAGTAATGTGGATGATCACCTACATTGTGTTAGGGAGGCATTGGTTAGGTGTAGGAAGATGAGGTTAGCATTGAACCCGGATAAGACATTTTTGGGAGTGAATAAGGGAGTGTTGTTGGGTTATGTTGTTAGTGAGAAAGGTAGAGAACCCGATCCGGATAAGATTGCGGCCATAAGCGACTTGGCAACTCCAACCAATTCCAAGGGGATCTCTAAGTTGTTAGGACATGTGGGATGGTACCGGGAACTTATTCCTAATTTTTCAAAGATAGCGGTGCCCATTACCCATTTGCTCAAAAAGGATGTCAAATTCGAGTGGACGGATGCTTGTCAAAAAGCCTTTGAGGAATTGCGGGATAGGTTGAGCACCTATCCGGTGTTGATACCACCCAATTGGGGTAAACCTTTTCACGTCTATTGTGATGCTAGTAATGTGGCAATAGGGAGTGCGCTTTGTCAAGCAACGGGAGAAAAAGAGAAGGATCAACCTATAGCTTATGCGAGTAAGCAATTGACCCCCGCCGAAAGAAACTACTCTACAACGGAGAGGGAGTGCCTAGCCATGGTGTTTTCCGTTAAAAAGTTTAGGCATTACCTCATGTGCAACCCGGTTGTATTTTTTGTTGACCACATGGCTATCAAGTATCTAATTAACAAGGCGGAGTTAAGTGGTAGGTTAGCTAGGTGGGTTTTGTTATTAGAAGAATTCGACTACACGGTGGAATATAAACCGGGTCGTATGCATTTACAAGCGGACCACTTGTCTAGGTTGTCGGAGGAGATAGGAAAAAATCCGGTAAATGATATGTTAGTAGATGATATCCTCTTTGTGGTCACTTCTACACCGGAGTGGTATGCGGGCATAGTGGAATTTCTAACAACCCACAAGTTGCCCAAAGAGTGGACAAAAGAAGAGAGAAGGAAGGTGAGGGTAAATAGTAGGCAATTTGTTGTAGTGGGCCATAGGTTGTTTAGAAGGGGGTCCGATGGTATTTTACGACGATGCGTGTCAAAAACGGAGGTTGAAGCGATTTTAATCGCTTGCCACGATAGCGCTTGCGGCGGTCACTTCTCGGGTCAACTCACCGGGCAAAAAATACTTAGAGCGGGCTACTTTTGGCCTACACTATTTAAGGACGCCCATGACTATGTAAGGAAATGCGACGCTTGCCAACGGTATGCCCGAGACGACCTTAGAATGGAGATGCCTTTACATGTATCATTACCCTTAATTCCTTTCGAAAAATGGGGCATCGACTATGTGGGTGAGGTCCATCCCCAATCTTCAAAAGGAATGAAATATATTGTGGTGGCAACCGAGTACCTCACCAAGTGGGCGGAAGCCAAAGCGGTGAAGACCGACACGGCGGAACACGCGGCAACATTTATGTACGAAAACATAATTTCGCGGTTCGGGGTGCCGAAGATCCTAGTAAGCGATAGGGGTACTCACTTTTTGAATGACTTGATTCGAGAGATGACAGAGAAATTTAAAATTGATCACCGGAAGACTACTCCCTACCACCCACAAACCAATGGACAAACGGAAAGGGTTAACGGAATTTTGGTGAGTATACTACGCAAGACGGTTATAGACTCGAAGCGGGATTGGGATACGAAACTAACGGCGGCACTTTGGGCATACCGTACAACCTATAAGGTAACTACGCGTGCTACACCATTTTCCTTAGTCTATGGTCTTGAAGCGACACTACCAATCGAATATGAAGTCGAGTCACTTAGGGTGGCCGTGAGTACGAGACTTACCGAAAGTCAATCCTTACGAAATCGACTAACCGATTTGGAAGCACTTGACGAAGGGAGGAGAATGGCGGCTCAACATATTGAGGCAATCCAAAGAAGGAGAAAGATTACTTTCGACAAACGACATAAGAGAAGGGCCCTAACACCGGGAATGATGGTCATGATTCAAGACGCACGAAAGCTTGAATTTCCGGCGAAATTCAATGCGGTATGGTTAGGACCTTACCTTGTCTATGAGGTCTTTCCTAATAATTCAATTCAATTGGAAACGTTGAATGGTGAGCTCTTTCCTACCCGTACATCGGGAAGTAGATGTAAGGAGTACCGAGCTTGACTAGGCAACTTACCCTTGGAGCAAGAGATGTTTGGATTCATCCCCCGATGGTCGCCAATTATGTGAGCCCAAAAGGGTGCCCACATTTAGTCTTAGACCCTTGAAACGTTAGTTGATGCACTTTGAAGTAGCATGTTACTTCACAAAAATATAAAAAGAGTGAAATGTTAGTCTTAGAAGTACCATGTTGTAAGAGGCTAGGATGTGAGTTGTTATTGTGTTTTTACCTTCGGAAGGATTTGAGTGAATGAGGATAGGTAAGGAGAACTTGGATTGAGTAGTTAGTGAGTAGGCTAGTACAAATGGATGGAGACAACCAAAATGACTCAAGAGGCAAGTGCATTCGAATTGGGATGAATGGAGGATCACATGGAGCGCACAAGTGGACCACCTCATCATGGCCACTTAATGGGGAAGGCCCAAGGAAGAATGCAAGGTGGAGGATAAGCAAATTCTCAAAGCACCAATCAAATCACGAGTTAAGCATCGTGGTTTGAATTAAGTGGTGAGCGACGATTTGGGAAAGTAAGGGGAGAAAGTTATGGCGGCGGAAAGCGAAGGAGGCTAAGTTTAGGTTGAAGCATCCCAAGTTTGGTAAAGTGTGGTAGGTAGAAAGCCAAGGCTAGTTAAATGTTCGAATTAGGATCCTTGTTGATCATTTGAGGGAGGAAGGCTTAGAAGATAGGATTGGCGCCTACTAAGTAGGAGGAAATCTCAAGGGCTTATCGTGAGCCTTGAGGGTGCTCACCCCCTCAAGCTTACTATATAATCCCTCATTCTTCCCTCACTCATCCTCTCTTTCCTTTGTGCTCCAAGGCACCCCACGAGTTATAAGTGTGGGTGTGGGAAGCCATATTGGAGCACATGTGTGTGCTTAGTTTTTAGTTTGAGAGCCAAGGCTTGTTAGCCTTGAAGAGGGCTTGACCTCTTGGTAGAATTAGTGTTGACGTGAAGGATTTTAAAGTTAATTCATGATTCCAATTTGTGGTACTTAAAGTTCATGTTTTGAATACACGTGGTTGCAAGTTCCATGTTTAAGAGTTGAGCACTTGATGTTGTGATGAGTGCAAAAATATACTTGTGTGGATTAGTTAGTCTTAGTGAAGTTAGGAAATTCTCTCTCCCCCTCTCCTCTCTAGGATTTTAGGATTTTAGGATTAGAGAAGAATTGTGTGATTAGAAAGGGGTTGTTAGTAGAATTAGGGAAATTAGGTAGGAAGATTAGTTAAGGGCTTGAATAATTAGTGAAGTAGTTGGGTATTACAACTACAAAGTTGTGGGTTCATGAAGGAGCTGGGTTTATGAAGGAGCTGGGTTTGTTTAGTTAGAAAGTAAAGAGCTGGGTTTATGAAGGACCTGGGTTTGTTTAGTTAGAAGCTAAGGAGCTGGGTTCATGAAGGAGCTGGGTTTATGAAGGAGCTAGGTTTATGTAATTAGAAAGTAAAGAGATGGGTTCATGAAGGAGCTTAGTAGATAGCCTACCTAATTAGCTCATAGACAAGTAGTTAGTTACATTATGCTAGTTAGTGTTATGTGTGGCTTTCACAAGTAAATGTATTTGAGATTGACTATAGAGAATAGTGTTTTTTTTAACACTTGCATCCTCTCTTTAAAAATAAACCATGTGCACAACTTAATGGAGAATGTGGAGCACTCTCGCGATGGCAAGACAAAGGAAGCAAAGACCAAAGGTGCGAGGGAGAGATTGACATAAGTCACATAAGTATTTCTTAATACTTAAAGGCTTATGTACGGTATGGAGACACCAATTAAATCCAAGACCACTTGAAGGGTGAACCTTGCACTATGGACTCATCCAAGTCCAAATCCAATACCGCGGAGGAATGTGAGCCCAAACCCACTACTCGGACTACGGACGCTTAAGGGTGGGGGGTTTGGCCTCACAGTAGGCCTACCACAAAATTGGGAGACCATGGCATTCCGAACACTCACAACTGTTGAGTTATTCTATTTGATCATGTGTGAGGACCTGCATGAATAGAAATTCATTGAAATAGGATTTGGGGGAGGGCCCGGTCACGTATGACTTCACACTACACTCGAGGGTCCGTGACCACACTACGATACATGATTTTGGAGGTGTCTTGGGACGGCCTTTGAACGGTTTCTTTTGAGCTCTCAGAATCTCACGGTCACGGCCCTTGGCTCGTGTGTGAAGTGACCCTAAGACACATGTCTTTCTGGTGTCCAATTAACAAGAGTAACTGAATTAGGCTCTGTCATATCCGGATGTTGCTTATAATGGATATAAGTTGATGGTTCTCGCTTTTGTGTGATCATTTTGTCCGGGATTAGAGTAATGTGCCACCTAGGCCAGTTCAACATTGATTATTACTAGGGTATCTTTTGGAAGATCCGAAGATTCACGAAATGTTCTCAAAACTTTAATTACATTAGGCTAAGGGCCACTTCACACACAAGTTGAAGGCCCTTGTACACCACATTAAGAGGATACGAGGACGAGCATTGGAGAAACAGGGGAGCTCAAAGGGGACCAGACTAATGGACAACGAGGAGAGACAGAGCGGCTGGAAAAGAGAGGGAGCGTTAGAGACAAGGGGTCGAAGGCCAACGGGAACTGGGACCGGAACCAGGTATCGGGCAGCCGCGAGAGGAGGAATGCAGTTGAGGACCCGGGTAGAGAGAAAGGTAGGCGATACCCAGAGGGCCGGCCTTTTGAAGACCGGGGAGGTGGCGACTGATGCGAACGGGAGCCGGCGTGATGACGTGGCCGTCTTAGGTAGTTGAAGGGACACGCACCCAGGTTAGGGTTAGGGGGGGTATGAGCCAATTAGTGGCCTACACCTAGGGTTAGTGAACACTTGGCCACCTTAGGAAAGTAATTAGTGAGCCTAAACGATGCCCTTTGGTAACTAGGCGGAAGGACATGAAGGGGTGGCCAATTTTGGATGAATTTGATTGACATTTCCGTTGCACAGAGAATGAACAAACTTTGGATGAATGGGGGGGTTATAAGAGATAACCGAAATTGCACGGCACATCTAGAAAATAGAAGGAATTGCAACTAATCTATTTCTCAAGAACATCTATATTTAGCACGTGTGGGGTTCTGTAAATAGATCCGGCCGACCTAAATTTAGACTGCAGCCTTAATTCAGACTAAAATTAGCCTATTTAGACATTTGGCATTAGGGGCCACCCCTAACCGCTAATTCAACCAATTATAAGATTTCAAAACCTATACAAAGGGGCACTACGGACCCCTATAACACCTCATTTATCATTTCAACAATCCAACGTGAGCGTCATCGAGCTATCGGAAGAGATTGCACGAAGCCGGCCTTGATTTGAACGTCCGCAAAATTGCACGAAGCCGGCCTTCGAACTGAAGGTCCGCAAAATTGCACGAAGCCGGCCTTGATTTGAACGTCCGCAAAATTGCACGAAGCCGGCCTTCGAACTGAAGGTCCGCAAAATTGCACGAAGCCGGCCTTCGAATTGAAGGTCCGCAAGTTTGCTTTCCGCCGGTCTTCGGATTGAAGGCCCGCGAAATTGAAGGCCCACGAGACCGAAGGTCCGGGGAATCGATCAGAGCCGGTCTTTGAATTAAAGATCCGCAAAGAATGAGCTTGAAGAATCGCGGAGGCACGACGCTGGTCTTCAAATCTGAAGGCCCGCATGACTGAAGGACCGCGGTACCAGAGGCCGAGAAGACTTTAGGACTTGAAGGTCTTTCCGAAAGATTTCGCACTCAAAAGACTACAAGAAGACCTTGAAGACCCTAAAAGCCATGTTCGAGATTTGGGGGACTGAGGGCCCGCAGGACCGGAGGACCGCAAGCCCAAGTCCAAGGCCCCGCAAGATCAAAGACACTTTTGGAGACCAGATTTAAGGAGTTTATAAACCAAGGTCTAAGATACTTTTGGGACTAAGGAGAAGTCAAGATATCAAAGGCTAAAATACCTTAGAAACTGAAGTATTCTTTAGAAGACTAAGGAGATTTCCTAAAGGATCTCGAGACCGAAGTACTCAAAGAAAATAGGAAGATCGGAGAAGATCCTTTCAAGGAATTTAGATCGAGAGAAGTGTTCAAGAACGAAGAATTAAACTCTCATGATTAGAGAATACAAAGAGAAACCAGACAAAAGGAAATTTAAGAGATTGAAGACATGGAGAGGGCTACAAGCCATCATTCGAGAATAAGAGAATTTGAAGACCATCAGTTAGTCAATCTTTCATGAAAGTTAGTATTTCATAAATGGATTACTAAAATGACTTATGAGATTGTGTACTTTGATTGAGGATTTAGAATTGGAAATGAAATTGAAGAATGTTTTGATACCATTACATTGATTGCAAAAACACTCTTTATGTTCACAACACTTAACCTCGACATTAGGATTTCGGGGAACATAAGCTTGAAAGCTTAGGCTACTTTCTCCTTAGAGATTCATCCAAGAGGAAACACCATATCGCTCATTAGAAGATGACATCCATAGAAATTATAATCATTCAAACCATGAAAGATATTGTATATAAGAATGAAGTTCCTTTAACTACACTTAACCTCGACATTAGGATTTCGGAGAACATAAACTTGCAATCTTAGGTCAATGACTTCTTGAGGATTCAAGGAGCATTAAAATTATAGGTTACAAGATTGAGTCAACAAAGAGAGTACGGACACCTTCACAAGTATTAGGGCATCGCCACCGTTCCCCCCAACGGGCACGCCAACGGGAGGTGGCCGGGGTGGGTCCCGGTACATCTCCCACCGCCCTCCCGGCAACCCTAAACTGGATGCCGGTCACGCCATCCAAGCTGCCTTGGACGGCAGCTTGGTGTGCAAATTTCTCTCCCTCCAAAGCTTGACTTTTGCAGTCTGACAGTGTTGGAGTTTTTGTGAATGGCTGGTCGGAGGGAACGAGGTGGTGGAATGGGGTCGCCGGAAGGGGGGCCAGCAAAAGTTGGTTGTAAAGGAAAGAATTTTATTGGGGTGGAAGAAGAGCAATTATGCAGGAGTGTGATGCTGGTTTCGCAAGATCGTGTAGTGGGGAATCAACAAAAGGCAGGTGTGTTTTGAGAGAGGATTGCTGAACACTACAATGCAAACCGCCTAGATGGAGTGCGGCCATTGCGAAGTCTGGAGACAAAGTGGGGTTTGATAAAACACAATGTATCAAAGTTCTGTGGCATTTACTCACAAATCCAGCGTATGCACAAGAGTGGCAGCAATGCTGCAGATACATTGAGGGATGCAAAGGAGTTGTATAGGCAGAAAAGTGCCAAAAACATAGATTTTGTTTTTGAGCATTGTTGGTTGTTGCTCAAAGACTGTCCCCGCTGGGCTGACGGGTGGATGCAGTCGCCTATGGGGAAGAAACGAGCTGCCCATGAGTGCGAGGGAAGCAACACACAAGATCTAGATGGTGGCATTTCAGAGGGTGCAGCAAGGTCTCAATCTGTGTATAATGAGCGGCCGGGGGGAATGAAAGCAGCCAAGCAAGACAACATGCAACAAAAGATGAGAAACGGCGCATTGTATGCTCAAGCTGAGGCAACAAGGAGTATGGCAGCAGTTCAAATGAAAAAAATTGCTCTTATTGAAGATCAAAATATGTTGCTCTTGATGACCATGCCAATAGATGACAGTGCAGGGGAAGATGCATGGGAATATCTGAGGCTTAGGAGGGGGGAAGAGCTAAAAAAATTGAGGAAAAGGTTGTCTGAAGAGGAATCCAGACAGCAGGCATAGGAGGCGAGGGAGTTCGCAACTCTGAACAGAGTTTGGTGTGCCGCAGGAATACGGGACACTGCACCAGCGGGGAGGGACTTCGGCGTCGGGGGGAGGCCTGTCGGCCATGGACGGAGGGGCGCCGGGGAGCGCTGGGCGGTCCTCGCCTGCTCCGGCTGCTGCTGCAGCGACAGGGGGAGGAGGGGCTCTGGGAGGGCGGATGTCAGCAGGGAGAGGCGGAGGGTCGGAAGGGGGAGAAGGAGGTAGGGTGGCGGCAGGGAGAAGGGGGGTATGCAAGGGGGAGAAGGAGTGAGGGTGGCAGCAGGGAGAGGGGGAGGAATGGAAGGAAGAGAAGGCAGGAGGTTGGCAACAGGGAGAGGGGGAGGGATGGAAGGGGGAGAAGGAGGTGGGGTGGCGGCAGGGAGAAGTGGGGGTATGGAAGGGGGAGAAGGAGTGAGGGTGGCAGGAGGGAGATGGGGAGGAATGGAAGGAAGAGAAGGAGGGAGGTTGGCAGCAGGGAGAGGGGGAGGGATGGAAGGGGGAGAAGGAGGGAGGGCAGGGAGAGATGGAGGGAGGGCAGGGAGTGAAGGGAGAGAAGGAGAGATGGAGGGGAGTTGGGGAGGTGCAGCACAGTGTCGGGGGAGTGCGGCGCGCGGAGCAGCGCAGCAGCGGCGTCGGTGTGCGCAGCTGAAGCTCGCTTAGGCTCGCTTAGGCTCCTGGGATCCCGAGCAGGAGGGGAGAGAATGGGAGCAGGGGGAGGCGAGGGAGGGGGAAGGTCTGCGGGGGAGCAGCGCGGATGGAGAGCGCCGTGGAGGATGCGAGGAGCTCGCTGCCGTTGGGGGAGCGCGCCGAGGAGCCAGCGCTCCGAGACAACAGGGTGGCAGCGTGGACACATGTGAGCTCGAGTTTTTTTTTTTTTTTTGGTTCCCCTTCCCAATCCCGGTGTTGTTTGCTGGTTGTGGGATGTGCCACCCACAGCCTGCCGGTTCCCTTCGTCGTTGCGATCCCGGACCTCATCCGCAGCTGGTGTTCCTCATCGCCATCCATTCATCTCGGTGCTGCTCCTGGTCTTGGCAATCCCTGTGCACATCGTGCTCTTCCTGCTCGTGCTATCCTTCTTCGATTCCATGGTGGTCCTAGCTGTTGCTGGTTAAAGGTTTTTAGTTACATTTTTTGGGCCTTCATGTTTTTGCTTTTCTGGGGCTTGTTGATGTTGCTGATCGTGTCTTTTTGCTGTAGGTGGTGAGTTTCATTTGTTCCCTGGAGGTGTTGGTTCGTGGCTGCAAATGCAAGCAAGCAATTCAGACTGTAACGGAGTGGTCGGTGGTGGTTCAAGTCCCCTGCAACTAGATGATGATGTTGAGATCGTAGAATTGAGGCACACAGATGGATGTATCCAATTTTATTGAAAATAAAATGTTTCTATCCTTTCATACACAATTTGTAACCTGAAAATCATTGTGGGTTTATGGAAAAATGTGACTGTCATAGTATTCCACATCGATTTCTATTTGCCAGCAAGTATCATTCTCTGGTACCAGTCTCTGCGGAGAGGCAAATAAATCACCACGTCAAACTCAATGCACTCCATCCAGAATAACCAACTCCACCTGTGAGGCCAAACCCCCCACCCTTAAGCGTTCGTAGTCCGAGTAGTGGGTTTGGGCTCACATTCCTCCGTGGCATTGGCCTTAGGCTTGGATGTGTCCTTTGATGACTCAAGTGTCCAATTCCTTGCCTTGTACGCGCAAGCCCAAGCGGATATTCCCCTCTTCCTTTTACCAATGGTTACCTTCACTTCTTTAGGGTCCTTGAGCTCCTCACTAGGTTTGGTTGTTGAGTCCATAGTGCAAGGATCAACTTTTTAACCTCTACTTAATGATTCAATACACCATGCATGGTATGGAAGCATCCAAACACACAAATCTTTATTTGACAATCCAAGTGAATAGTATTAAGAAATACTTTTCTCCAAGGCTTATTGTCTCACAATCAAAGCATCAAGCCCAACGAGTCTACTCCTCAAGCTTCCTACCCTACCAATCACTTAAACACAACCACCCCAACCTCAAAAACTTAGGAATGTGGCTCTTGGTCCATCACAATCACCAAATCCTCATTTTTCTATCTTCCTCCATTTTTTTTCATTCAAGGTGAGTAGATTCCCCCATAGAAGGACCCCGGCAGTCTCCAACAAGACCCTTCCCGAGGTCTCAGTCTCAAATCTCCGGGTGTAATTTTGCGTTGTTCTCCAATTGTTCCGCCCGTCGTCGCCCGTCACTTTTTTCCTTGAGGCACCTGTTCCCCGCAGACAGAGACCAGCTCCTTGTTAGCCCTCCTCTAGTTAGGCTAGCTTCGAATTAGCTAGCTCCTGCTTTGCTCGGCCCTTAATTAAGCTGCTCCTAAGTACAGTAGCTAGCTCCTGATTTGCTTGGCCTTGATTAGCCAGCTCCTACGTAGCTAGCTCCTCTCTGGCCTAACTTCAAATAGTCCGGCTTCTAATTTGCCAGCTCCTTAGTTAGCTCAACTCGCAATTAGCCTATCTCCTAATTAGCATGGCTCATGATTGGCCTAGATGTCCTTTAAACAATTTGTAACCAACTGCCGGTTCTCCCCGATCATAGCCACCTTCCCCTAATTAGCTGCCGTCTGGTGATTCCTTTGATCTCAGCTTGGTTAGTGCAGCTCCCTTGATTTAATTAATGCAGTTCCCAGTCTCGGCTTCAGTTGCCACCAACAGTCTCGGCTCAACATTACAAGGTCACGGCTCTTGGCTCATGTGTGAAGTGGCCCTGACCAGCAACTGCAGCTAACTAGGCCCAGCTGCAGAGCTAATCCCAGCTTACAACTTACCCAGTCTCGGACTCCCAGCACCTTCTCCAAAAGTCCTGCTCCTTCTTCAACAATTCAGGCCTTTGGCCAAATATTAAACCATTCAAAATAAGTACCATCATCTAATACCAACTGAGTGCGCCAATTTAATGGTTCAAACTAAGCTCTATAAACTAAATGCTATGAGGTGAACACTATGAACTAAACACTATCACTAAATGCCTTAAGTCAAATACTATATCTAAGCAATGCAAAACCAATCTAAAAACTAGTTTACCTCGGTTCTCTACCTAGAACCTTGCACCACACGTGCACCCTTCTTGCTCCACACACACCCACACACACCACATGAGGTGCCAAGAGGGCAAGAAGAAAAGAGAGCCAAGAGAGAGAGACTAACTAACTACACTAATTCACCCCACTAATTTCCCACACATTGCCTCTAAGTACAAGAGTCTTTCCTACTAACTAAGTCACATCCTCCTCATGAGCTCTAAGAGCTTCACTTCCTAACATCAACAAGAGAGAGCGAGAATGAGAGCAATCCCCCACCTTACCTCGGACCCCCTTGGGAGTGCTCAACCCAAACTTAGCCTCCTCCACTTTCCGCCGCCATAACTTTCTCCCCTTACCTTCCCAAATTGTCACTCACCACTTTAATTCAAACCACGATGCTTAAATCGTAATTTGATTGGTGCTTTTAGAATTTGCTTATCCTCCATCTTGCATTCTTCCTTGGACCTTCCCCATTAAGTGGCCACGATGAGGTGGTCCACTTGTGCGCTCAATGTGATCCTCCATTCATCCCAATTCGAATGCACTTGCTTCTTGAGTCACCTTGGTTGTCTCCATCCATTGTACTAGCCTACTCACTAACTATTTGATTTAAGCCTTTCCTATCTACCCTACTTCACTCCAATCCTTTTCTAAGGTAAAAATACAATAACCACTCACATGCTAGCCTCTTACAACATTGTACTTCTAAGGCTAACATTTCACTCTTTTTATATTTTTGTGAAGTGATACACCACTTCAACGCACACCAACTAATATTTTCTAACGCTAAGACTAAATGTGGGCACCGCTTTGGGCTCACACCACCCCTAAAAATCACAGTCCTAATTTCAAAATTCCATAAGCGAACTTCCAATAAGTGTGTCGACATTGAATGGGCATGAACCTAAGAAATTGACTTTCCAAAAACGAATATGAAATTGCAAAAGAGATTGGTGTGAATTTGGCTCTTCCTTAAAGCACTTGTTAATTTGAAACAAAAAGGTTTGGGACAAAACACCGTTCATTGTTTTTATAATATGCAATTTGGTTTTCGACTCAACTTCATAAGTTTGGTTAGGTGCTATTATGTATCAAGCAATATCTCTTGTAATTCGTATATACAATTATAATTTTCGCAAATGTGCTCAATTCTTTTTGTTGAGGGTTTTGGTTATTCTCTGCAAGCACCAATTCCTATCTCCACTAATACCCACAAAACATCAAGGTCAAACCACACAAGCGATAAGGCCTTCAGTCATTTGGTTAGTCTGACCCTCACAGTATCACACCATCCGTTTCAACTCAAAGTGTGAAAAAAAGAAGGTTCGATCAATTAGATAATGCCACATATTCGAAATTGCTGCATATTGCGATATTGTCAAAAGAATAGGTACAAAGTCATAATAAAACTCAAATGCGAATATGGGAACATCGAATGCAAGATTGTGACACTCTCAAGGCTGTGATATAATTGCATAGACTTTCTCAAGGTTCGTACGTACATTGACGAGGTAGTTATACCCAAAAAAATCGGTTACAAAACTGCAGGAGACAATAGGAGGGTGACATTATGGAGGGCACATTGTATTGATTTAGGTTCATCGTTTCAAAGGTTGTCTGCGAGTTGCTTGCAAAGTACTTGTAAAATATTGTGCTAGAAAACCAAAAAAAATATAAGTATCTAAGGATAATTGTCACCATTATTAATTTTCTCCATACATGTTTTGACCTTTCAAAGCCCACAAGTGCTCAATGAGGTCTCCTCTCAGACTGTAGTGCGTATCCTCATCTTCTATATCCTCTGTGTCTTCCAGCAATTGCTCAAAATTTAATCCTCTTTCCATGGGCACATTGTCATCAAATGTAGGCCCAAGTACATTCTCAAGGCCCTGCACACCATTCTCATCATCAAGTATCATGTTGTGCAAGATGCAGCAAGCGAACATGATGTCCGAAATCCCCTGTATGCCCCATTGCCTGCATGGATTGCGAATGATTGCAAAACGCGCCTGAAGAACGCCGAAGCACCTCTCCACATCCTTTCGGCATGTTTCCTACCTCTTCGCAAAGTGTTTCCTCTTCTCGTCCTCTGGGTTGTGGATGCTTTGCACAAAACAACTCCATTGTGGATAAATACCATCAGCCAACAAGTAGTAGCGGTTGTACAGTTGGCCGTTTACCTCAAATGTCATGTCACATGCTGCGCCGCTCAGCAAGTCATGGATCAAGGGGGACCGATCCAAGACATTAAGGTCATTGTTCGAACCTGGGAGGCCAAAACAAATGTGCCAAATGTACAAGCTCTGGTCAGCCACAGCTTCCAGGATAATGGATTTTTTGCCCTCCCGATCGCGAAAATCACCCTGCCAAACCACAGGGCAATTCTTCCACTCATAATGCATGCAATCCAGAGAGCCAAACATACCGGGAAATCCACGAGCTTCATTGATGGCGAGTTGTTCCCGACAATCCTCGTACGTGGGTTTCCGCAAGTGGTACTCCCCGAACTCTGCACGCACTGCAGCACAAAATCTCCCCATGCACTCCATGGCTGTGGACTCACTCGTACGGCAATAGTCGTCCATGGCATCGACACACACTCCCAGTGCTAGCATCCGCAGTGCAGCGGTCACCTTCTGGCGCGAAGACAATCCCAGCAATCCAACGGCATCCCTTTTCTGAACGAAATACACATCCCGGGCACACACCCTCTCCAAAACAAAACAAAAAAACGACCTCCTCATGCGATATCAACGGCGAAAGATATTTGGGCTATAAGTAGGACGCTCAGCAAAATAATCCTTGTGCATCTGTGCATCCATAATCACTCTGTCTCTCTCAATGTTAGCTGCCTTGCCTTGGCGCGAACCACCTGGAGCCCTCCGTGATGGGGGTTCATGATCAATGAAATCCTGGAACTGATCAACGGCCATCTGCATGTTCACGTCGTCATCTTCGTCATCCTCAAAAAACCTCTTCCGGGACTTCTTAAACCTAGAACTCCAAGCCTCCATCCGCCCAAGCAAAGATAAACTCAACTTTCAACACAGTTGTCCAAAACCCACGGCAAACCTCAACAAAACTCCGCTCAAACCTTTACAGAACTCCGCCAAGACAACATGGAACCTCCTATATGTCAATACGACAGCGCACTAATATATTTCCCCACTTAAACCTCCCAACAATCTCACTAGAATGCTCCCACAAGCACCCAATCACTCCCTCAATAGTCCCAAAAATTTGTAAGAACACCCACCCAAAACCTCTTAATGAAATGCTACACCAACACCCTAAACCCTCCCTAAAACACCCCAACATATCCCCTAACCCCACGGCCTGCACTCCTCCGAGATAAACCCGGCAATTTAACCCACAACCATAACAAAACCCCCAAAAATCAAGAAGGATAACTGCCAAAAAAAGGATGTGTGTGCATTTTGGTGTGCACTGGAGGGAGGGGAAGAACGGGGAGGGGGACGAGGGCCGCAGAGGTAGGTGGGGGGAAGTACAGCGGAAGTTCACCGCTGTCATGTGGGACCTCGGAGGGCAAGCACGTGTCCCGTTGGCGGTTGGGTGCCCGGGACCGCTGGCTGTCAGCGCGGGGCCCGGCACGGCGAGGTGGCCGGCCTCCGGCATGCAGGCCCTCCCCCCGTTGGCGTTGGGGGGAATGGGTGGCGATGCCCTTAGAAACTAAGAGGATCTAATTTTGGTGGGAGTAACTTCCATGTAAACCGGTCAGCAACGGGTTACACCGTCTAAGTTGCTGAGGGTTGACGGTGACCTCGACAGCCCTTGACCATGGCAATGTAAGAGCTCTCATTGGTCGAAAAGGCGGAGACCGTCCAAGTTCACATCACACTAGGAGGTGAAGGCCTAAAGGCCCAAAGAAAAGTTTGTGGATGAAAAGTCTACATGGAGTCCTACATGGTTGGTTGTGGATAAGGGTGCATGGTCTACCGGAATTTGCGTCAGACCCACCTCTAAGAGGTGGGCTTGATGCAAATGCCAAGAGACCATGACCTTTTTAATATATTTTTTCCAGCATGACAAATTTCAGGACAGACTACATGGCAGATTCCAAGTAGACAAACACCACCAAGTAATTATCTTAAATTGATAAACTTGGAGACATCTTATATTAAACCAAATCCTCTCCTCTTTTTTTACCAACAAAATATGCAATGGTCCCGCAACATGGTTCATTCTTCACACTATGCTTAAGGGCCCAAGACTACATAAAAGGCCTTTCCCAACACCATGGTACGGCTTTTGGATGAGAGTCCAGGGTCCTCACCATTAAAAGGTCACGGCTCTTGGCTAATGTGTGAAGTGGCCCTAAGTTTTGAAATTTGAAGAAAATTTGGAAATAGTGAAACTGAGATGTGGAAATCGAGTCATTCTTCGTCGGCATTGTCTCGAGTGAACTGACAATGAACTAATTTCTAATCCTAGGCATTGTTGGCCTCTTCTGATTATGGCCTCTTTCAAACCACCTTCATGTTGAGGTGGACGCACATGAACATACAGTGAAACAAATCACATACGTTGAGGCAACAACAACTGAGAAAACATGAGTGGGGTTGTAACCACATTTTTGTGCACCCTATTTCTATTGTATAAGTATGCGAGGTGTAAATCTCACCAAAAGAAGATGGGACGAGTATGAATACACAAGGTTATGTGTGATCTTTGCACACGTGAATGTGGTGTTGGTTTTGTTGCAAAATTCTTTGTGCATAGGGTTGTTAAACTCAAGGCCACACACGCATGATATTTTCAATCCCAATAAAGAGTGCACCGCCCCCCTTCTTTGTCCCAAGAAGAATTACGATCACTTAAACATTCAAGACGCACCAACCGATTCACACACATGATGGATCAAGCAAATCACACTTCATATTAAGGGGACAAAAAAGGGAGTCCTCCAAGTCGGCTCCTCCAAGAACCTCTCGTGAATCGCTCTCGGAAAGGAGCACGCCCAAACATCCTCCGAACCCAACCAACAACAACTTCACACTACAAGCCGGTGCCCATCTCTATGAAGCTATGCAAGATCCCTACAAAATGAAAATAGTCGGTGGAGAGCCTCGACTGCCAACATGTTGTAGGTGCGGTCGATTCGGTGACTAAGGGAACGGGAACCCGGGGAAAGGGAACCCAGGGAAGGAACCATTGATTGTGGGCAAGGTGATGTTTAAGCTTGGGAAGGTACTGCTGATTGGTCCCGCTCCTCCAAAAGGTCCCACTCCTCCAAAGGGTCCTGCTCCCCCGAAACCGCCGCCTCCAAAAGGTCCGAGTCCTCCAAAACCGCCTCCAAAACCGCCGCTGCCGAAGGGTCCGAGTCCGTTGAGACCGCCGCCGCCGAAAGGTCCTCCGGGGCCCATTGGGAAGGGGCCGAACCTATTACCTTCAACGATTGATACGAGATTGATATTGACCAACATTAGAACTATGAACCAAGACATCTTAAGCAAGAGGCGTGCGCCGTTTGCCATGATGAAGATACGTTGATGCTCCAAAGTATTGCCAAACTTTTGATTTAGACAAAAATCGGATTTGGACAAACTTGTGATTCAAACAAACAATGAAATAGATGGGAATTGGATGTGTGTAGCCTATTTATACATATGTATTTAGCTTATAGTTCCATAAAAGTAAATAAAAGCTTTTGCTTTAACCAAAGTAAAGGGCAACAAAAAGTATCATTGTTCTTTTCCGTTTTCATTTCTTATTAACTTTTTCTTTGTTATGTTGCATATGTGGAGATGAAAGTTTTGGGCCAACAAAGTAGTACTTTCATTGGAATTCTAATTCTAATTCTAATTCTAATAGTGTACACTTAGGGGGTGGACTCTTCATAAGCACTTACGGACTAAC
This sequence comes from Polytrichum commune, assembly GCA_950295325.1. NCBI lineage: Eukaryota > Viridiplantae > Streptophyta > Polytrichopsida > Polytrichales > Polytrichaceae > Polytrichum > Polytrichum commune. The sequence goes on from OX485806.1 coordinate 19,392,292, forward strand.
GTGAGTGTAGAAAAGGGTATCATTTGGCCGGGGATTCGTGGCACTCAAGTAAAGTCATCCGGTGACAAACATCGGATGAGTCCATCAAGAAGCTTGGATGGAGTTTAGTTTAGTGAAATGCCTCCGAGTTGGCATGTAAGACCTATTTTCTCCCTCATAGCTATTGTGAACTCCTAGTTATTTCGTAAATATCAATTACTTGGCAAGAGGCAATGATGTGGCATTGGATGCTCTAAGCCTATTTTCTAACCTCCCATGAGTTTTTTCCATGGCAATGATGTGGCTTTGAATTCCACATGGTTATTTTGATAAATAACGCAACATATCAACGTGTGCAACATATGATAATGATGTGTTTTCATAGACATTTTTTTGTTCATAACTCATTTATTTTGCACGGGTGTCATTGCTCAAACATTTGTAATATGTCAAAATAATATATATCAACTTATGATAAATTGGTGAACTCAAAAATAAATAAATAAAAGTAAAATAATATCATTTATTTAATATCATTTAATATACACCATGCGATTTTAAAGATAATACAATATTTGATGAGGATGAAATCTTACAATATTTCAACTAGGCTATAGTTAGAAACTTATGATTTTATGAGTATACCCCATCCATAACGTTGTTCCACAAGTCTAATTCCAAATAACATACCATTTATTTATAGCTCATATTATATTACCTAAAAAATAAGATTGCTATATATATTGTTGTATGTTTTATATTCTACGTTCATTGTATCATTTTGGTCATTTTATGGACACTTGCACTAGTCTATCATTAGGATGACAAAGATAGGTTTAAGTCACAAAATTATAACCTCAATGTTAATGAGGATTTTGCAATGTTTTTGACCTCCAAGTTAATTACGTGCTTCATTGATAGTTTCACTTCCGGAATGAAATCCCAATCAATTGCTTATTTACTAATTGGAAGTGCACATATATATTGGATTTTAGACCTTGAAGTGAAGTGCACTCAATATGGAATTTGTAGTCAAGCGGCCTTCAAGAATGCAAGCGCAATGTTGTTTTTCGAAGTTGGGCGGGATGGGCAACAATTTTCGATCGGGTTCAGAAATTTCTTTAGAGGGTTGCCCTAGCCCGGATTTGACACCCCCGAAAGTTCTAGTTTAATGTCCGCCCATATTAATTTCTTAAAAATAACCGGATTAGTAATCATAGGTTGGCAACGCATGATGCACCCACTTGTTTCTATATGAGGCATTTTTATTTTATCTAATTCCCTTTGTATTATTGCCTTAAGTATTAGATTAGACTAGGATCATTTAGAACTACTAAAACTTGATATTTTTGAAACCCTTGAGACAAGGAGCCGACAATGTGAGGTAGTGTCTAAAATGGTTCATCTCATCCGCAAAGATGAATGAACTCTCACTAATAAAAATACACGAGTCCCACAAACCCCCGGCCATATCATTTGAGGCATTACCGTACACATTATACGGTAGCTTGAACATGTGATGTCCCGCCTTGTTGCACCTGTGCATATGAACCAATAGCCCGGTCCACCTTGACCCCCTAAGCCCATGCAACCATATGTCCCCACACCCATGTGCATATGCCTATGAAGGTATCCCCATGCCCATGGGCCTCCCCAACTTTTGCACATGTAGCCCACCCACCTTCCCACATTTGCGTCCTCTATCTTTTGTCACGTGTTCGTTTTGGGAGGGATACTTTTGAGATGTGGCCCTTTCTCTTTGGGATGGTTTGGTTTTGTGTTTTTTAGGCAATACCAAGTGGACAGCAGTGGGGCAACATGACCACTACCACCTCTTCCGTTGCATGTAGATAAGGGGGAGGTATTGTGTTTTCTGCTATGTGTGCGAAGAAAAAGACTATTGAGAACATTAAAGTGGAGGTAGATGTACAAAATGGAATCCCAAGGCTTGGAAGATAAAAATGATATTAGATGTGCTGGTTCAAGTTTAGTAAATGTTTGAACAAAATGAACTTGTGATTGCATTGGAAGAGCTAGTGAACAACCCCCATATGAATCATGTTATGTTAGGTTCTCGCATTCTTGACATGTAAACACATGAGAATTTCAAACCCAATATCCGGAACTTAAAAGTATACACGCCCCATTGTTGTCGATCCCATTGCATGCCTATCTTTACTCTCACCGGATGGATGGTTGCATCCAAGAACCAATGAAACTTCTCTCTTTACTTGCAACATACCAAGACTTCCCGTTGTGTGAAGAAAGTAGAAAGAGTGGAAACTTTTTTGGGGTGGGCATTCTGTATCGAACTTTTTCCCTCCCCTGCCCGACCTGCCCGGCCTCACCCTCTAAGACAGTTAGCCCTCTCCCCTCAGGTGTGTTGGTCACGCTTCTCCGCCTCAAAACTTGCTGTTCAGCAGCCGCGACAGGTGCATTTTTCAATTCTGCTTGGTTTGTTTATACAGGTACGCGCATCTTCCTTAGTGGTTGTCCATAGATCTCGTCACACAAAGTATTCATTGTGTTCGAGTGTCTATTTTGTGCCCTGGAGTTGAGAGGATGTAGGAGTTTGAGAGTGATGCCAAGACACAGATTATATGTGCAAGGAATTAATGTGTGTTACTTTGGTGACGTTGCTTGACGCCTGCTTGAATACGAAGTTCTGTGTCTGAGATCTCTTCACACAAAGTATCATTTGTTCAAATTTCTCTGACAATTCCTGGAGTTTAGAGTGGTGTGAGCACAAAACGCCATTTTCCAGGGAGGCATTGTGAAAATTTGAAGAAAGAAAGGCCCTGGCGGATTGTTGTGTTTATCTTTGTTTGCATTGACCAGCGTCTGGTTGTTAACTTGTTGACTCCGAGCAACCTGGTGGGAGCCTTCTTTCTTATCATCGGGTTCTTTTTTTTTGAACTTTCCCTCGAAGATCTGCATGTGGCGCCATTGGTTTGGAATTATCCACACCTGCGTGTTGTCCTGCATTAGTTTTCTTCACATGAGAACGACTGCATGTGTTCGCGTGTCTCTTTCTGTGCTAGAGTTTAGAGAATCTGTAACATGAAGAAAGATTTTGTGAGAATTTCAAGAAATTAGGCGGAATTCTGTGTTTGTCTTTGGTTGCATTGATTGATGCCTGCTTTTTCCATACCGATGAGGTAACTTCGTGTCTTTTGTCATGTTCTTGGTAAAGAACTTGGTGTGTGGAACATCTTTGTGACGCGAGGTAAGGCTTTGGTTGAAATATTTTTACTTCGACCTCGTGCTGTAGTTCGTGTTGAGGAAGTGAAACTGTAACAACCTAGTATGGATGCTTTAGCTCTAGTGGGAAGGTCTTCATCTCCCGCATTCAGTTATTGCCAAGTTATTGACGCCGTTTGTTTTGATTTACTGATAGAATAGTGTATACAGTAAGCGCCAATACGAGCGAGGATTAATGTGATGCTAGAATCTGCAATATTGTGATTCTTGCAATTTCTTCTGTTATTCTTGCACTATGATAATGTTGTTTAGAGCGAGGGATTATTGTGATGCTGGAATCTGCAATATTGTGGTTCTTGTAAGTCTTTCTGTTAATCTTGCACTATGGTGATGATGTTTGAGCGAGGGATTAATGTGATGCCGGAATCTGCAATATCGAGATTCTTGCAATTTCTTCCATGTTATTTTTATACTATGATGATGTTGTTTCACAGTCCTTTGTTGTGAAGTCGTTGTGAGTGTTTCGAAACATCTTGTCTGTCGATATATAGGAGGCTAGATGACTCCCTTTTTTGCACAGCTCACTGAAGACAATCCGAATGGCGTCGTCCGGCTCCTCGGCTGGCACAGCGTCTACCGGGAAACAAGCAACACGCTCCTCTATCTACAAGGAGTTTGGCGGTAAGCAGAAATTCATGCTCTCGTACGGTTTGAAGATGTGGAACGACGACGATGTGCAGGAAGCAGAAGCAATCGCGGATGAAATGTTGAAGCAAGATGCCATCAGCGAGGCAGAAAATGTGAGCGCGCAGGCATCTGCAAAGTCGACCACAGCGACCACTTCCAAGCGCAAGTCTTAGAGAAAACATGAGGAAGCAGATCCCAGGAGCTTTGCTGATCACCTATTGCAATGGAGATGGACTCAAAGGCATTGCTGACAGCAGGTGATAATTAAGCTATTAGGAGCGATTAACCAGTATTTTGTTTGAAAATGTATGCCATCTCTCAGTGCACAGACAATATTTCTACAATACTCCTAACACATTTCTGACACTTTTCTCCGTCGCCATTCATGCAAGTAGTATGCAGAGCGAGTGCTACCCATTTTTAGACTGTTGAATTCAAGTGCGTGGTTATAAATTTTCCTCCGAGGTAGCTTTAGCTCATCCCAGCTGAACCATAGCTGGAAATGGAGCTCTGAATGACCCTTAGAATGACAAAGACAAATTGAAATTGTAAGTTACAAAAATTGTAACCTAAGTGGTAGTGAGGGTTTTGTAATATTTTTGGCTTCCAAGTCAATTACATGCTTTATTGACTGTTTCACTTTGATAATGAAATCCCTGTCAATTGCTTATTTTGTCAATGGAAGTGAACATATATATTGGATTTTGGGCCTTGAACGTGAAGGACACTCAATATGGGATATGCAAGGGCAATGTTTTTTTTGAAGTTAGGCAGGGCGGGCAACAATTTTCGGTTGGGTTCAAGAAAATTCCGAGAGGGCTGCCCCCGCCCGTATCTGACAACCCCCAAGAGTTCGTAAGGGGGTGGTTTATGTCTGCTTCAAAGTTGGACCAAGAGATCTCCTCTTGCCATTCCAAAAACTGAGGATCTAAAATAGGGTGTGTCCCATGGGATGCATCGTCCTAAATCTCGGAGCCTTCTATTGGAAGCTACACTAAATGTGATGTTTGGCGACATATGGTATTTAATGTCACTATGGTAACTTTTCGGATGGCGCTTCTTTTGAATAAGTGAACAAATACACTCTAAATTTTGTAATATCACACTTGTGACAACTAAAGTGCATATGATATTACGGAGTTTTTTTAGTGTGAACATGGATGTTGTGATACTATAGGGTTAGTGTAGCCTGTGACACTATGGATTAACACAGAGTGCAACATTTTAATGGTGTGGTGTGGTATGGTCCACTCCACTTGGCCTTCCTGGACGATGTGACATATGCATGCACCAACATTCAACAAATGGCATAAGAAGAAGAATAAGAAGAATAAGAAGGTGATACTCCACATGTTGACACATGGCGTAATGCAAGGGTGTGGGTTCACTTCTTTAGTGGTGTGCTATTGACAAAAATTAGTGATATAAGGGAGAGAAATGTGACAATAACGAGTGAAATTTGAACTACGAAAATCCGTTCCCTAGGGTTTCAGGATATTAGAGAGTGAGTGACATTAGGGGGATTTATATTATGGAGGTTAGGGTGTACTGTCATGGATGATGGATGAGTTCATCCATTGGCCAAAACCCTAACACCTCTTGTCAGCAACTTGTGATGAAATATTGTATTGGATGAAAAATCACATTGTAAGTGATAGTAATTGCAACACTGTAAATCAATAATCCCACCCACAAATTTACAAGGATTGACAAATAATGTTGGATTAATAATTAGTGTTCATTACACTACACCGCGGTTTATGATTAGTATTGAGGAAACTATTAGAACTGGTGATGCTAAATATCATATTTAGTATAGTTGGTCCACCCATCCTTAAATTTGTCCTCAATCAATGGTCCGCTTGAATACCATTAGTCAACCATATGGTGGAGATCGATTCATTTATTTAGTATTTGACAGGGGCCTCCATCATCTTACCATTATCAGAAGTAACTAACTTTGGTTTGAATAGTGAATAGTGCCGCTATGAATGGTGGTGGGATGAACACTACTTCCTATAATTCCCACACGGATATAATTTCCAAAATTTCAATTTTTTGTTTGTGCAAATTGATAATAATTGAATATTTTCACTTTGTTTGCAGGGCTCACATAATAAAATTACTTCATTTCAAAGTCTACATTGACTATCCTAATTAGTGCATGTGGTGGTAATTCCCGAAACATGCAATATTTTGCCAAGCATTAAAATGAATGAGTCTGAAATTTATACTGAGTGGTATTAAGTTCTTGAATTCATGCTCATTTACCATAAATGTCAAGAAAAATTTGTGCATGCTTGTAGAATGATGATTTTAAATAAATAAAAATATATATATGAATTTTTTATGATGCAAATGCGTGCTTGTCAATAAATAGTGCCAATACTCTCAATGAATTCTATTGCTATGAATAATAATTTTACTGAATAAGGTCGAGATGAACAATGCTTCCTAGATCTTTTGATGGCACTAATTTCATAATGTATAGAAATTTAGTATCACCTTCACTAATTTCCCAAGTGCACTATTAACCCATCCCTAACTAATTGAGATAAATGATGTAGTGAATTGACCCAAATGATTGAGTAATGTTATATGAGGAGGCACCTAAACATACCTACTTTCCCTTGGACTTCCTTGGGCAATTCATGGAATTGAACTCTATGTAAGGCTATATAGATTACTATTTGGTTTGACCCTCGGTTCGCCCAATTGGACCTCAATGACCAAAAAGGATCTTTTCACATGACTAGAAGATGACCAATTTTTTTGTCTAAGCACTTTATGCCAAGCTGGCATCCTGTCTAGCACAAACAAACAAACAAACCACATACCAATTTTCTAATAAATAAATAAATAATTTAATGGGGGTTCTTTTTGGCCACCAAAATCAAGGACTTTCAAGCATAGTTGTCCGGAAAAGTGATGAGGTTGTCTCCTTCTTGTCATGTCAACTCTAAATGCTTGCTATGAATGGCCACGGAGAAAGGTGTGAGAATTGTGTTAGGAGTATTGGAGAGATATCGTCTGTGCAGTGAGAGATGGCATACACTTCCAAACAAATTAAAAGTGGTTAATCGCTCGTAATAGCTTAATTATCATCTGCTGTCCGCAATGTCTTTGAGTCCATCTGCATTGCAGTAGGTGATCAGCAAAGCCCCTGGGATCTGCTGCTCATGAGGCAGAGATTCGCTGCTCTTGCATCATCAATATGTATTCTCTAGGACTTTTGTTTGGAAGTGGAACCTGTGGTCGACTTTGCAGATGCCTGCGCGCTCACATTTTCTGCCTTGCTAATGGCATCTTGCATCAACATTTCATTCGCAATTGCTTTTGCTTCCTGTACACCGCCGTCGTTCGACATCTTGAAACCGTACGAGTGCATGAAATTCTGCTGACCGCCATACTCCTTGTAGATAGAGTAACGTGGTGATTGTTCGCAATTTGATCTAACAAAAAAAGTAGTTAACTGTAGTTACATATATATGGTTAGCAGAAGTTGAGTGCAACTTGCTCACGGAGTTTTGTTGTAGTAGTATCATTATTTGTGTTGGTGGTGTACATGAAGCTTGTTATGGAGCCCAACATTGTGAGTGATTTTATAAAGGTGTTTTTTGATGATACTCAACAGGACGAGCATATTAAAGACTATCAACTGAAGCAAATCAAGAGGTGAACTTCTTTGAATATATAATAAAACTGGAAATTTTTCTAGTAAACTATAGTTGTTCTTGTATCTTGTCTTAATATTTTTCTAATTAATTATAGTTGTTCCCTGAAATGTATTGACATAACATTATTCAAATCCATAACAGTGTTTTGTTGGACTGACATTATTCCACAAAATATTCCCCACATTTAGACTGAATGTGGAGATATCCAAGAATATTCCGTGAAATATTGTCGGTGCCACAAAACATTGTTATGGATCTGAATAATTTTATGGAAAAAGATCTAGTTAACTAAAGTTAATTTGGCAGTTATCCTAGGTGTGATAAACTTCCAAGCAGTCACATGCAAATCCTATTCAATACCCACGAACTTCAGGTCACTGTGGAGTTCTGCACGAGATCCCAATTGACATTGGAACTTCATTTCCAGCTATGGTTCAGTTGGGATGAGCTAAAGCTACCTCGGAGGAAAATTTTAAACCACGGACTTGAATTCAACAGCCTAAAAGTGGGTAGCACTCGCTCTGCACACTACTTGCATGAATGGCGACGGAGAAAGGTGTGAGAATTGTGTTAGGAGTATTGGAGAGATATCGTCTGTGCAGTGAGAGATGGCATACACTTTCAAATAAATTAAAAGTGGTTAATCGCTCGTAATAGCTTAATTATCATCTGCTGTCAGCAATGTCTTTGAGTCCATCTGCATTGCAGTAGGTGATCAGCAAAGCCCCTGGGACCTGCCCCTCATGAGGCACAGATTCGCTGTTCTTGCATCATCAATATGTATTCTCTACGACTTGCGCGTGGAAGTTGTCGCTGTGGTCGCTGTCGTGGACTTTGCAGATGCCTGCGCGCTCACATTTTCTGCCATGCTGATGGCACCTTGCTTCAACATTTCATTCGCAATTGCTTTTGCTTCCTGCACATCGCCATCGTTCGACATCTTCAAACCGTACGAGTGCATGAAATTCTGCTGACCGCCATACTCCTTGTAGATAGAGTAACGTGTTGATTGTTTCCCGGTAGACGCTTTGCCAGACGAGGAGTCGGACGACGCCATTCTGATTGTCTTCAGTGAGCTGTGCAAAAAAGGGAGTCATCTAGCCTCCTATATATCGACAAGTTGTTTCGACACACTCACAAGGACTTGACAACAAAGGACTATGGAACAACATTATCGTAGTACAAGAATAACATTGAAGAAATTGCAAGAATCACAATATTGCAGATTCTAGCATTACATTAATCCTCGCTCGTATTGGCGCTTACTGTGTACACTATTCTTTCAGTGAATCAGAACAAACGGCGTCAATAACTTGGCATCAACTGAATGCGGGAGATGAAGAGCTTTGCACTAGAGCTAAAGTATCCATACTAGGTTGTTACAGTTTCACTTCCTCAACACGAACTGCAGCACGAGGTCGAAGTAAAAATATTTCAAGCGAAGCCTTACCTCGCGTCACAATGATGTTCCACACACCAAGTTCTTTACCCAGAACATGACAAAAGACATGAAGTTACCTCATATGTATGGAAAAAGCAGGCGTCAATCAATGCAACCGAAGACAAACACAGAATTCCGCCTAATTTCTTGAAATTTGCGCAAAATCTTTCTTGACGTTACAGATTCTCTGAACTCTAGCACAGAAAGAGACACGCGAACACATGCAGAGGTTCTGATGTGAAGAAAACTAATGCTGGACAACACGCAGGTGTGGACAATTCCTTACCAATGGCACCACATGCAGATCTTCGACGGAAACTTCAAAAGAAATGAACCCGATGATGAGAAAGAAGGCTCTCACCAGGTTGCTCGGAGTCATCAAGTTAACAACCAGACGCTGGTGAATGCAAACAAAGATAAACACAACAATCCGCCAGGGCCTTTCTTTCTTCAAATTTTCACAATACCTCCCTGAAAAATGGTGTTTTGTGCTCACAACTCCAGCACACAACCGTGCGGAATCAAGCAGGCGGTAAGCAATGCAAGCGAAGACAAATACAAAAAATCTGTCTGACTCCGCTAAATTCTTTAAGTCCGCACATAATCCGTCTTCTCATCACTCTAACCTGCTAAGTCCTCTCAACTCTAGGACATAAAAGAGACACTAGAACACATGATACTCTGTGTGCAGAAATCTCAGCACACAAAATACGACATCAACAAGGCATTAGGCAATACAACTAGATGATAACACTATATTCGTTAATCGGAGACTTTTGAAAGTCTCAAAATAAAATATGCCCATAGTTTGGGATGCCAATATTGTGGGCATATGGAATGTTGGGAACATCAAGAACATGACAATTTAAAAATTCGCACGTAAAGTATATTCCTAATACTAAAAATAGAACATTGCAATTATAATGAAAACGTGAACTCCATGTGGAAAATAACAAGCGAATCTAAAAAACAAATGGTTTATGTCATTATAGAGTTTGGGGTGCACATCCCATAAGTAAGGTTCTTATGGTTTTGGATGGCACATCCCAAACGTATACCACAATTGAGTGTGACAAGTCTACTAAGTCTAATAAAAACCAAGACTACTAAGCACTAATGTTTTTTCCCGCCGTTAACTTTCACCTATGTTATGTTTACCCATCTCCATCTTCCGCTTCATATCCATTCTCGGCGTCATTTTCCGTAGCTGCAATACGTGCCAAGTTGTCTTTGGCAAAATCTATATGTTTTTGGGGGATGGTCATTGCTTCTGTGTTGGAACCTTTGCGCGGCTTCCAAGCACAAAGTATAGTATCCGTGTTTATCCAAACTGGTGTGTACCCTGAGTCCACTGTCCACTTAAAATTCTTTTTGGTGTCCCAACCTAAATAAATGCGGAGCACGTTGTGGTCTTTAGTGCTTGGACGACAATATTCCACCTCAATTTGACGAAAGTTGGGGCTAGTTCGAACAAAATTGGGTGAAGACAATGCTTTTACCAACCAAATTGGCTTGGGATGCTCCTCATCCCCTGCTCGTACGAGGACCAAATACCCTTCATGGCAATCAACACCTATACGAAACGACGGTGCCGGTCGATTGCGCGCAGGGCCAACGTAATGCTCGTCCATTGCGAACTCTTCACGAACGTCTCCATTGCTGAAAAACATAGTATCGGACTCGACAACCGTCAAACGACTTTGTGGCCAAAATCCTTGTGTCAAAGTCATACGGGTGTCGCCACCAAGTGTCATCAAGGCTGAGCGAATGCGATCCCAATACGCGATCACTGGTTCATGGGTATCTCTAACACGTCTTGTGATGTCCTCCTCGCACAACTCTTTCCAATATTCAATGAATCCGGATATGCCTTTGATGATTTCCGGCCCATTCCTCATGGGTTCGGGTTTGCAAGGCTTTGGTTCCCCATCCGGGACGAAACATTTCCCATCATTGTCTTGACGCCATACGAATATACCATCATCCGGGCCCCAATTAGGAGATGTGCACAAAAGCTTGAATTGCATGGCCGGGAGACCATCGTCCCTCATATAAAATCGGAATTGCTGTGCTTTGGTATGCCCCACCAAACGGTCCCCTCCCTTCAACATGTATGGCTTGATGAAGGCCTTGAAATCTGGTACTTCGTCAATCAAGTGCGGAATTACTGGCATATGGTCCAAATCCATATACGATTTTATAAGAAGAGGTATGGTTGGAAAATCTTCTTCATGCAACTTCATGCTCCACCGTCCGAATGATGCATCAATGTCGTCGTGTGTATGTCCCACCATCAAGAAAGACACAAACACCTCCTTGAAGATTCATTTCGCCACGAGCAATGACCAAAAACAAAATACGTATCGACATTTGTTGTCCTTCGTACAATTATCAAGTTGAACGTGGAGAGTTGGAGGCAATGGTTTTGCACAAATGGGTTCTCCGGGTGGTTTTGGCAATGATGACATACAAACCTCCTTCCCCAAAAGCACTGCCTCATAAAGGGATGTGGTTCCACAACCATCAAAAAGTGCATGGGAAGAATGTACCGGTGGCTTCTCAAGATCGCGCAACAGTTTTGCAAATGAATCCACCGTGTGGTTAGCATCCCCAGGGTAAAAATCCAAACCATAATGGGCATACTTTACGTCCCCATGGCCGTGGGCAATCATACCTGGAAAAAACAAACGATGCGTGACCAAAATAATCAAATAACCACTAAACGGATATATGGAGTTGGACATTTGCCAAACACACCCAAGAAAATTGGATAGACTTTAAACACGTAGTTGTGATTTCATACAAACTTGTGACAGCTACGGGCAACTTGAAGAGACCACCCGTGGCCTTTATTTTGCGTGCATAACAAGGGCATGCGGTTTTGGCGTGGTCCATTTTATCATGGATGACTGTTAGAACTTCTTTGGGCCTCATTATGGATAGAGCACGATTCTTATAGTAATCTTGACGGTGTGCCTCTTGATTGTTGACATGTTCAATATATTTTTTCTGGTGTCTGGAATGAGATTCAGTGCCTATGGGGTGGGCGTCTCGAACACCTTTGTATTTTTCACACGTCGTACATCTAGCGAACTTGTCCCCGGGTCTTTTCAGAATGTATTCCGCAAACTACTGGTTTTTAATCACACTCAACTTGGACAAAGAAATGGGCCCACATCCCGCTATGCGACCCACTTCATTGATGTCCGTTAAGATGTTCTTCCATTTTGTGCCCGTGGGCAACACCATTTGAACAACCTTCTCCCCTGACGACAATGTCCTCGTCTTGTGGGGCATTGCATCGGCCAATGGCACTATGATGGTGGATAGTGTCGCGGATGCTTGCAGTGTAGCCTCCCTAGGTTTCTTTGTGCCCGAGTTGCCATGAAATCGAGAGCGGCGACCCAACGATGAATACTTTCGAAACCTATAAAAGTCAGCCTTGGAGACGGCATGGATGGTATACCACGCTGTACAACACACATCAACATTCTCAAGTGTCACCACCTTATGCCCATGGGTATCAAGGTGCAAATTTATGTGGACCTTGAGTTTCTTAGCCGACCTCATACGAAAATCCGCAAGCCACATCTCTTGACGCAGAGATCTAATTTTCTCCCGCGGGAAAAATTGGCAACATTTCCTCGCGCAACAATCCTTGCCGGACACTAGACGGATAGATTCGTCCCCCAAAAGCCGATCCCGTCGACGCTCCTTATCTCCACGAGGCACACGGTTTGAATCATATCTACGGAGGCCTTTGCGAGGACGTGTTGTGGCCAAGAAAGCTAATTGTGTTTGCTTATGCCGCCGCTCATGATCCCACAAACTCACTTCCTCATGTAGAACTTGACGAAGCGGCCATCTACGCAAGGAAAATCTCCATGTCACCGGGACCTCTACCGGAAGCAAAGAGTTCAAGATGCACACGCCAACATCATCGAGACCTAGGGCGTTGGCATCGACACAATCACGGGGATTGGAGTTTCTACATATGCCATCTGCCACCGGGACACCAACCTCGTTGAATAGAACGACATCAAGGCCAACCCATTGCTCCCTCCCGAAACCGGCACACAACGGAATGTCATCGTGGTCATCTCTGGAATGCAGAGATTGTTCGTGGACTTCCAAAGATTTATGGGAGGATGTATCCACAAACACCCCCCTCACGTTTGGCACACCATTACTATCTGCCGACGGGGAAGACAGTTCACATTCAGCATCGGATGACGATGCATACGTCGACAACTCCAATGAACTATCACCCACATGCAACGCCATACAGCCTAGACCAACCACCAGGAAATGATCAACCCAACCACCACCGCAATGCATACAAGAGAGGATAGAATATATGTGGAGATAAATGGTCCAAAATTGACAAACAAATTTTGGTGCACCATTGGAGAACCTCACGCACAAAGACGAACGCGCGTCCCAAAAAAACGTTTTAAGCATACGTCTAGGTTGTTCACTAATGTAAACAATACATGGACAAAGAGGAGAACACTCGTTAGTCGTCCAGTAGGGCCCTGCTGTTCGGACCAGCGCCTGTCCCCATACAACCGATGACGAAATCAGAAATCCGAGAACGCCACATGCATTTACGAACGCGCGTTCGTGACCTCAGTAACTTCTCCATGTACATCCGGCGGCCTTCGAGATCCCTCAAATGAGAGCACCCTGAGAAATATCGGTTATTTAGGTCAAAGTACCATGTTGACTTAGGAACCTGCGCGATATACTATCACAAGAGAACACTTGTCCATACGCACAAAATTAGCAAATCTGCAGATGATGCCTGAATCAACTCCAACAATATTTTGAACACTGAGCACCTCCATATTGTGAATTTGATTATGTTGACTTTTGCGTACCTACCCATTTACGAACGGACGTTCGTAAATGGGTGCGACCCCGTGTTCACATCCTTCACGGACGAGCGATGAGCATATTTTTCTTGCTATTCTGTGTTCGTAAATTACTGCCATACTGATGTGCATGAATGAAGATGTGTTGCTGGATGCGTAGACAATAATGACATGTATTTACGAACGAACGTTCGTAAATTCCCGACCATCAAGTACCAATAGATACGGGTCAAATAAGTATGTATGATCCTCGAAGGCATATTTACGAACGCACGTTCGTAAATGACTGTCATGGATTAAGTGCATGTGACTAACCATATGAGTATCTCAATCCAGAACATGCTCTCATGTGGGATTTACGAACGCACGTTCGTAAATTACCGACCATCAGGTACCAATAGACAAGGGTCAAATATGTATGTATGATCCTCGAAGGCATATTTACGAACGCACGTTCGTAAATAAATGCCATGGATGATGTGCATGTGACTATCCATGAGTAGCTCAATCCAAAACATGATCTCCTGTGGGATTTACGAACGCACGTTCGTAAAATTACCGACCATCAGGTACCAATAGATACGGGTCAAATATATATGTATGATCCTCGAAGGCATATTTACGAACGCACATTCGTAAATAATTGCCATGGATTATGTGCATGTGACTATCCATGAGTAGCTCAATCCAAAGCATGCTCTCAGGTGGGATTTACGAACGCACGTTCGTAAATTACCGACCATCAGGTACCAATAGATACGGGTCAAATATGTATGTATGATCCTCGAAGGCATATTTACGAACGCACGTTCGTAAATAATTGTCATGGATTATGTGCATGTGACTATCCATGAGTAGCTCAATCCAAAGCATGCTCTCAGGTGGGATTTACGAACGCACGTTCGTAAATTACCGACCATCAGGTACCAATAGATAAGGGTCAAATATGTCTGCATGGTCCTTGAAGGCATATTTACGAACGCACGTTCATAAATAACTGAGATGGATTACGTGCATGTGACTTTCCATATGAGTAGCTCAATCCAGAACATGCTCTCATGTGGAATTTACGAACGCGCGTTCGTAAATCCTTGCCATGTCCAGGTCCGAATCGTTTGTCTAAACCTGAAGCTCTTCATCTTTACGAACGTGCGTTCGTAAAGTTCCGGTATTTACGGCGGTATATGCGGTAGGTACAGCCTGTACTGTACCTAGGTGGTGTAGGGTTGGCGCACACGAAATGGCTTGAGCGCGTTCGGTGAGGTCTGTAGAGCGCACACTTGCATATGCCGCTGAAAAAAGCTTTGTTGTGGGGGGAAGAGCTTTAAGTACTTCACCCCGCTGGTTCAAAATACCTTGGATGCTCTTTAAAAAGCGGATTCCCGCCGCCTTCTTTGACCTAACAATCTCCCATTCCATCCATGCGGAATTATATAAATAGCACTGTCATGTATGGAACATGCCTTGCATTCACGCCAACATATTGAAAATATATAAATCGGTTGCACACCTTAGTTGTGACCAAGATCTTATCGAAATATATGTATATACATATATATATATATATATATATACACATAATGTCTAAATATGGAGATGGTTAACATTGAATATTTAATGATTTGCGACTAAGGTATGAAGTCCAAGTTAATTGACAATTGATGCCTAATAAAGTTATGAATGTCGAAGTCATAGATATATATATATATATATACACATATACACACACACACACAATGAGGTCAGAGTGGCTAAGAAACATGTTGCGGACGCCCCTAAAATTATAGGTATCATATGTTTCACATCAAAAAATGACCGTAATATGGTCACCAAGTACATGAATACAACTAAAAAATCGGGTTAATCCATAATGGCTTGCACTATGGTAGATTGAGGACACTATGAACTAATTATACCTAATAATATATGTAAGTTAGGTCTTCTTTCAAATGGTATCTAGGTGTGAAAATAAGGAATTAAAATGCCATGAGTAGGAAGGATTAATCAATTTGTAATGCTGCATAGTATGATAGTGTAATGATCATTGAGACTTGAAACCATACTAGCTACCGTAACGTTGAATCATAGTTACAATTATTATGTGTTTGACGTCCTATTGGAAATTGAATTTTCGTCCACTTGTTGTAAGGGTACGGATACACATTGGTTAAATGTTTATTAGATCATTGGTAATATTTATAGTTGAATGCATTGTTCGATTATTAGTTTAAGTTGACACATGATTAAATGAATTGAGGTCCTATTGGAAATAGACTTTTAGAGTTTGGGGAAATGCACTATTAATTTGGAATGGTGCATACAATAGTATGTACTTACAATTAATATATGTTTTGCATCCTATGAGAAGGATGTGCATCATCATAGCTTAAAGTGTTGATATAAATTGAAGTCTTAAGACATGCATGTTATTATAATAAGATCGTGGATTGTGTGATGAAAATTCACTCATAACTATTAAGGTGAAAGTGGGAATATTTGAAATTTCACTTATCACCTAAACCAAAGTTTTATCTCAAATCTATTCATTTGGAATGTGAAAATGACAATTGGCATCATTATCAATTATTATAGTTGTTATGAACGGAATTAAGCATTCTCCATCCAACCAACATTGGTAGACCAATTTGACCTGCCCTCAGAAAACAACATGGCCACATATAAGAAAGGTTGGTAAGATAAAAAGATGCAGGGATGTAGGGTTTAGGGTTTGCGGTTAGGGTTTAGGGTTAGGGTTTCGGGGTAGGGTTTAGGGGTTTAGGGTTTGTGAAAGTTGTGTATGTGGTATTTGGGTTTATGTTTTAGATTGTTACTAGGATACATTACACACACAAACAATATTGACTCCTGAAAAACCCTTGTAATTGCACTAACTTCATTCATCGCAAGCTCGTAGTTGATGCTAGGAAAATAGTTGACCACTCCATAAATGCATTAGTTCAAGCTAACACCTAATATTGGAACTTGAATTGACATCCTATCGTATAGCAACTCTGCGCAATCTCATATTATTATGAATTCATTTTTGCATGTAATATTTATTTGAGGAACCATCGAATTAATTGAAAGATATCTAGCTCTTACATAAACTATATTTTAAAACACCATATACATATCTTTGGGGGTGGATCCTACATTGACAACCTAGGAAATGACATGCATTGTTTATTACGAATTAACTGAGCATATTTTCCTAAAATATGTTTACAAGGAATCCAAATGTAGAGATACTAAGGAAATCAAACGAGTAAAATTCATGTATTTGAACTAAGCTTTTCAAGTTAATGCCCTAAGCGCGTCCATTACATATAAATATGTCAAAGCATGAGAATAACATGAAGGGTTCCAATATACAACCATCTCCCATCTCCCATCGCATCCCATCCCATCCCATCCCTTCCCATCACCTCCCATACCATCCCATCCCATCTCCCTCCCAGCCCTAGCCAGTGGAGTTGTGCCACGTGGCAAGTGCTGGGAAACCCTAGCGGCGCACCTACCTCCCCGCGCCCCTTCCTCTTCTCCTCATTTGTCATTTCGAGGAGAGGAGGAGCGGAGCGCTTAGAGAGCGAAGCTCTTGCTTTTTTTAATCTTGAAGTTTTAAATTAGTTTTGTTGCAAGTTTTGAGAGATTTCAGATTGAGAGCTTGTGTGAAAGCTTTTGAGTTTGTGAAAGCTTTCATTGTGAAAGCTTTCAGTGTGAGAGTTTGTGAGTTTCAAAAGCTTGAGAGCTTGAGTAGGAAAGCTTCAGAGTTTCGGATTGAGAGCTTGAGGGTGATCTTTAGAAGCTTGAGAGTTTAAGGAAGCTTCAGAGTTGAAGCTTGAGAGTTTAGGGAAGCTTCAGAAGTGAAGCTTGAGAGTTTAGGGAAGCTTCAGAAGTGAAGGTTGAGAGTTTAGGGAAGCTTGAGAGTTAAGGGTTTGCTTAAGAGTTCAGAAGCTTGAGAGCTACAAGGTTGTGAGTTTTGTGTACATAGGAGTATACTAGGGTTTGTATATAAGCTGTGAAGGCTTGAGGTCTGCATTAGAGAGTTATCTGAGTGTGCATTTGAAAGGCAATTGAGTGTGCAGTTGTGAGGATTTCTGGGATTTTCAGAAAGAGAAGAAGCAGGGTTTGAAGTGTGCAGCATTTCAATGTAATTTGTTATCCTTTCCAACAACTCCTCTCACATTCTGAAAATGTTGCTTCTTGAATTCAATTTCTTTTGTTACATGCAATGTGAATTATCACTCTCTTCTTCATGTTTCATTCTGCACCTCATTCTGCATCTCAATTGCTTTATGATTGAAGATTTGCATCATTCTGACCAAAATTTTGCAAGCACGGCTGCAAGCAGAGTAGCTAATAAGTGAGTTATATACATATACGTATATATATATACATATTCGTACATATATGAATACATATTCGTATATATATGAATACATATATGTATGGACAGGGGATCCCAAAACCATCACATTTACGAACGCTCGTTCGTAAATGGACATACACTGCATACCCACCTCCATTTACGAACGCTCGTTCATAAATGGACATACACTGCATACCGAACCTCCATTTACGAACGTGCGTTCGTAAATACGCACTCCACGTTCTTTGAAATGATCTATATTTACGAACGCATGTTCGTAAATATACTCAAAATATCACTCAGAAAGAACCTTAACTTTAATATGAACCTCTATGAATATCTAAAGAACAAATATAATTTTGCGAACACCAATAAGACAAATCACATGTACTTACGAAAGATAAATCAACCAAATGTCCGAAAAGATAGACCAAATGGACATATTTACGAACGCACGTTCGTAAATGAATCCAAATCTATAAAACCAATATCTTTTACAAACGATCGTTCGTAAAAATAACCAAATATATTACAAACACAATCATGACGACTAGTCTCTTTGATCTTCATATCTTTTACGAACGCTCGTTCGTAAACTCAATACTAAAAAATTATATGTTCTTGCAACCCCTCATTTACGAACGAATGTTCGTAAATATAATTACATCAATTGCAAAGACGCATTAACACTACGTTGTCTGTGGGATATGCATGTCACTTACGAACGTTCGTTCGTAAAGTCACTAATTGTTTATATTTTGTTGCAGATGGCAAGATCAAACAGAAGCGCCATTGAGATGTTCGCGGTGAAGGTCGATGGCCTCCCAGAGTCGGTGTTAGACGATAACGGCAACGACAACTATGTCCCCAAGGAAGACTTCATGGGGGAGTGGACGGCACTGCCAGAGAAGATCGGGGACGGCCTCTTCTGCATGCGCTTCACATACGAGCTGGAGACAAGACCGGACCAGCCCGAACAGTGGGTTCAAATGAAGACGTGGGAGATAGAATCCATAGAGGCCCAGGGGGAGTATGTAATTATGGACATGAAGAACAAGAAGGATCATATCAACCTCTTGTTGCATTTTCAGAAAAATACCTTCTCCTACCAATACGCCACCAATAACGTAGCGGAAGATGCCAAGCACTTCGACCTGGATGGCCTCTTCTCCAAATATGCGTTAAGCCCATACTGGACGGCAAGGAAATTGACCGCCCTTGCATTGAACATCTCCAAATACAACAGTGTGGTCACTGAGGCAAACAAGAAGAAGAAGAGCCCCAGGAAACCATCCACATCAGGGGCAGGAGGATCTAGAAGTGCACCCAGGCCTGTGCCTTCCGCTAGCAGGGCGACGGAGGGCCCCGGTAGACACTCCACGCCATCGAAGAGGACAAGGGAGGAGATGGAGAAATCGGGAGTAACGGAGACTGCAGAGGTGATCTCGCCTGTCGTAATGCCCACCCCCTTGAAAAAGGGTGAGAACCCTGACGCTGTGAAGGCCACGAGGATCCTTCGAGACTTCAACAACTACTCGAAGGATTGCTGGCCCATGGGACGCCACTTCACATTCAACGTGGACTGCTTCAAGTGCGAGATGTCCCCCAACAAATGGGTGGTTCGCTCTCGCGAAAGCGGTGGTGTGAAGTGGCAGATAAATAATCTAATGAACAACGTCAAGTGGGACAGGCAGACCGTCTGCGTCATGCCGAAAGGGCTGACATCCCGTCCGACGGAGAAGGACTGGCCACGGATCCAGAATGGAGAGTTCTGGATCATAGACGGCCAACACAGCTTGGAGGCGTCCCAGATAATTCTCAAGGACGACAACTTCCAGCATGAGCTGAAGGAGGACTTGCGCTACTGGAAGGCGTTCTTGGTGTGGTCGGACGATTGGGACAAGCTGCGGAAGATATCCACCTTCCTCAACTCCGGCAACAAGATCAAGGCCTTCGAGGCATCGTGGGCAGCCAACATAGTGGCTGCAAGGGACGTCTGGGTCGCCCACGGGTGCCCCCCTAAAGAAAGGGAGAACGCGAAGACGCCGTCTCCACAATGGAAGGTGAGTTTACGAACGAACGTTCGTAAATATCTTTGACATTCAAAATTTCAAATTCTTTGACATTCAAACTTACGAACGTGCGTTCGTATTTTGTGCGTTACTGATGTCTTTCTTGCTGCAGGCATTATGCGACGCGATGGTGGACAAGTTCTCCTCCATCGACATGAAGTCTACAACAACCAAGTCTGTCCTGGAGCTCAAGGATGAGCTCCGCCTCATCTGTTGCAACAGGGACACTTGGGAGTTGTGGACACAATTTTTTGATGCGCACAGCTCGGGCGATCTGGTCAACCCCGACACCGAGGAGAAGTACAGCGCGGAGAAGACCGGGGAGGCCCCTCCACTACTGAGGGAGTTCTTCAGGTCCCTTCAAGGGTTAACAGAGTCCGAGTTGCAGAGGTGCGCGGTGCATCTTCTTGGGAACACAGTGGGAAGAACCATCCCATACCCGAAGATATTTTTGAAGAGGCCAAGACACAAGCCCGGCACGTATTCCATCAAGGAATGGTGCGAACACCGCAAGCTGAAGACTGCTGCAATGAGGGAGTTGAGCGCCCTAATACCAGAGTACGCACTCATCCTAGCCGACGGGGACATTAATTGGGCCAGCTGGAAGATGTTCAAGGTCGACTACAACATCTCCGGACCCTCAATGCGTTGTCTTGTCAAGGAGCACGCCTCCATTTTGAAGCAGAAGGGGAACAAGAGGACAAAGAAAACCGAGACGGATCCCCAGGAGGTGGAGCAATACAGAAGCTTTTTGGCGCG
This sequence comes from Polytrichum commune, assembly GCA_950295325.1. NCBI lineage: Eukaryota > Viridiplantae > Streptophyta > Polytrichopsida > Polytrichales > Polytrichaceae > Polytrichum > Polytrichum commune. The sequence continues at coordinate 19,413,351 of OX485806.1, forward strand.
GAAGAGGTTGGCCACATTCGAAGGAGTGGCCAGATTTTGTTTGGTGACAACCGGAGTGGAGAGGGTGACATTCTCCAAGTGGGACTGGACTATGAGCAGGGCCGAGGTGAGGGAGGATCGACGGGGGTGCCCATTTGCCCTGATCGATTTCAGGGGGATCCCCGGTGCGTCGAGGCAGGGGGGGAAGGACATACCTTTCTACGACCCCTTCATGGCCAAGTTCAAGGAGCACAAGTCTCCGGACATGAGGGAGCCTCACGTTTGGCTGTGGATAGTGGAGCAGGAAAAGCTCTCTGCTGTAGTCGACCTGTACGAGAAGATGATCAAATTCGAGTACAGCATCTTCCACAGCACTTACGTGCCCGCCAAGACGGAAGGGATCGTGGCCATCAACGAGGCCAGGGGAAACAAACAGGTGGGGGCGGTCAGCCTCGTCTTCTTGACGTACAACGCGCTTCGGAATGGGCGAGCCCCTGTCAAGGCGAACACTACGTTCAAGAATATCTACAGCATCCTCCATCCCCCTCCCAAGGATCTGTTGCAGGAGACCTTGTACACTGTCTTCCCGGCGATGGAACTCAGGTTGGAGTTCTACGTCTCCGTTTTGCAGAGCGTGGCAATAAGCGGAGAGACCGTGTACAACGTTTGTGGCGGCAGCAAGTTCATGTACGTTGCGATGGTAAGCTCTCCAACTAATATTTACGAACGCTCATTCGTAAAGTTCACCTCAACTTGTCTTGGGTTTTGATGACATTGTTTCTCGTCGTTGATGTTTACGAACGCACGTTCGTATATTCTAACGTATTTGCTTGAATCTCAGATGTTGGGGCTGGTCGTCAACAGCTTCATTGAAGCCATCGACGAGGAGGACTTCCACGTCCACAGGGCGAAGGCCTCCACGATGGACCTGGAGGACATGTCCCTCCCGAGGACGGACATCAACATGCCCGTCGACGAAGGCATGCCCGCCATGGAGACGGACGACTACGAGCCCGCGCCCTCCTACAACGTCGAGGCGATCCTCCGATCCTTGGACGTCACTCCTCTCCGCATTTTGGCGCCGTCGGGAAATCCATCCGACGTGCAAGGGACTCCGGGTGGATACACGGGGTCGTCGGCGGGGACAACCCAAGATGTCCTCCCCGCGAGAACGTCTGGAGCGGAGGCATTCGGCACTCCCGGGGGATGCTCGACATCCGTGTCGCCCAGGCCGATCGTGGTTCCCAAGATGGAGAACCTCGACCTTCTGGACCAACGGTCCCGACCGACGTTGGACCAGTACCGCAACACGAGGCGGAGGATGAAGAAGACCCCCTACGTGGAGCTGCCTCCGGGGGCAATCATCGAGGTCTCCGATGAGGACGAGGGCGACATGGAGATCATGGTCGAGCTGGGGGTAGACTTTGACAAAAACAAGAGGGTCAAAGAGGAGGTGTTGTCCGTCGCCGAGCTTAACGCCAAGCTCGAGCAAAAGATGAAGGAGGACATGGCGAAGGCGGCAGAGGAGAATGCCAAGAAAATGTTCGCAATTCAGGAGGAGCTGAGGCAGTTGAACGAGAAGACGGACGCCATCCTCGCCATGCTCCAGCGTATGCAGAGCTTCTCGGCGCCCCCCCAGCCGACCTACCCCTTCCCTGGAGGATACCCCTCCCAATCCCCTCCACCGGGCATGTTCACCGGAGGGTCTTCCCGCCAGCAGGCGCCCCACCCTACGCCTGTTGGCACTCCTCCGCCACCAGAGGTTCCCTCGACCACCTCCCACGATGCTGTGGCGGCGGCCATCCAGGAGGACGAGGATTTACGAACGCGCGTTCGTGAATCTTCAGGTCCTCCAGTCCTCACCCCTCCCCCTTCAAGGGTAGGACTGCCCTCATACACCGATGCGTCGTCTTTCACCGTCGTCCCCAGGGTAGTAGACAGACATGGCGATGACTCTGCGCGACACACTGACATGGTCATTGTGGAGGACACGCAGGGGAGCCCCAATGACGCACCAGGGGTGCATGGGATGGACGTGGAAGAAACCCATGCGGCGTGGATGGAGGATGTCAGGATGGACGCGCTCGACCTGGGCGCCGAGGAAGAAGACGCGTTGCGCATCCAAGCGACACAGGCGTCTCAACCGGAGCGTGAGGCAGAGGCCATGGAGATAGAGGCGGCTGCAGCTGTGGAGGTTACGAACGCGCGTTCGTTAATCGTTGAGGAGGGACCTGCTGCTCGGTCCAGCGCCGCTGCCCCTCCCCCCGATGACGAGGTAACTCTCCTCTGAGAATACCATTTTTTTACGAACGCGCGTTCGTAACCTCTCTAACATCGCGATGTTTTTCTCTTCATCGACATCCAGTGGCCTTGCGAGAGCCCTCTTCAGCGGTCCCCCTTAGGGCCGAACAGTTTTGTAGGACACGGCATCATTTTGCCTTAGGAAAATGTGATAGACTATCACGTGAGAAATGTAAATATTCAACGGATTAATATATGAGCCTATGTTATCTGCATCGCGTTGCTTCAAATTCTCTGCCCTCGACCCCTTCTCGTATGTTGTATATGTTGATGAGATTATGTTCATTCTTGCATACCCACCTCATTCGCGAACGCTCGTTCGTGAAAGGCTGCGACCCACTGTCCACCTCATTCGCGAACGACCGCTCGTAAATGTACGTGTAGCCGCGCTCACGAACGAGCGCTCGTAAATGATGCGCACCGCCCCTGCAGCCTTCATTCACGAACGCTCGTTCGCAAGTGTGCCCTTGAGCACATTTTCCTTGCACTCTCCTCACTTCCTCGTCTTTCCCCATAATGCACCGTCTTCATTTTCTACGCAAAGTTTCATTATTGGATCATAGAATTAAACTAGTCGAGTTGTTCATCACAGGACCCCCCGGAGATAGGTCGCAACCCCTCGACCAGTGGACCTCCCACCCGGCACAAACCTTTCATCGTTTTTGACCTCAACGGGGTGTTGTGTGACACCCAACACATCCCAAGGGTCCCCACGCGTCCCTTCCGTCACCCCGACGAAAGGGACTACGACGGCGAGCTCGACACCCTCATTAACCGCAAGGCTGTCCGCACCCGTCCCGGCTTGCGTGACTTCCTTCGCGAGGTGGTCGAGTTCGCTCACGTCATTGTGTGGAGCTCCATGGTCATGGAGAACACCGAGCCCATCGTGCACTTCTTGTTCCGCAATCTCCCGAGCCCTTGCCTCGTCCTCGGCCAAGAGGACTGCGACGAGCTGCTCGACGAGAAAGGTCAACCGGTGCCCAAGTTTGGCGGTCGGGGCGGAGGACAACAGTTCCTCAAGGTCCTCCGCTCGAGACTCTGGCGAGGCGTCCCCCGTCTGCAAGGGACGCCGCACGGGTGGTGGCCGACTCCAGAGAACACCGTCCTCATCGACGACAGCCCCACCAAGAGCGTCTTGAACCCCCCGGGCAACGTCATCTTCCCGGACACTTGGACCGGCGATAGGCAAGACACATTTTTGGTCGATAGGCTAGCCCCCTACCTTAGAAGGCTCGTGCTCCACGCCGGTAGCATACCATTTTTTGTTAGGTCCAACCCCTTCGGCAATGCGGCGCTAAGCCCCCGTGATAATGTATTCAAGAGTATCATGAGGCTCGCCAAACTCAATAAATTGATTTGAAATGCCTCCATGTCTTTGCTTGTATCATGTGGTTCACATTTACTAATGCTTGCTTCGTTATTGGATGTCTTTTGTTGTTGTGATTGTTGTTGTTGTTCTTGCCCATAGTCTGCCCCCATATGCGACGCCCCTGTGGTCGATGGCCCTTCCCGTCCCCTCTCGCCCCCTGCCTCCCCTTCCCGCGACGTCACGGACTTCCAAATGCCATCCCTCTACCAGTTCTCAGCGGTGGACGCGGCCTCGGCCGTGGATTACTCCCGCGACATCGGCATCGACGACGGCGTCGTCAACAGCCCGCCCCCCGCACTTGTCGCCCGTGCCTACGCCCCGTCGTCCTCCCCCCTCTCCAAGGAGAAACGGACGCTCGTTCGTTTGGGGCACCTCTCGCCCTCTAAGGACGACGCCGTCGCTCGTCGCAGGCCGAGCCGGCGTCTCCGCATGGAAGGCCCCCGTTGCCACACCTCCCCCGCCGACTCCGTTCCTCCCCCCGCAACGTCCTCCGCCATCGTGAGCCCCCCACGCCTCGACTCCCCCCCGCCACTCACCAATACAATAGTTCCATCGGCTCCAGATGCTCCCGTCGATGCCCCCCTCGTTCCCACCGTTCCCTGCATGGACGTCCCCAAAGCCAAGGTGCCCTCCTCAACCCTAAACCCCTTTCCCGCTTTTGCTTCCCTTGTCTTCCGTTTGCGTGCCGTTCTCTTTACGAGCGCCCATCCCAAACCGCCCTCATTATTTTCCCCACTCCATTCCTATTCTTATCTTCCTATGACGTTGTTTCGCAGGTGGTTACCCGCTCGCTTGGTGCCCGGCCCTCCTCCACGTCCTCCTTGGATAGGCACGCCCTCAAGGCCGCATCTTCGGAGTCCGATCGTTGTCTGGCCCTCCGGAGAAGTGCAAGACGTTCCCTTTCGCAAACACCCTCGCATTCTACTTGTAATACCACCTCTTACAATTCGGGAGCGCGTCCTGAAACATGCAAGAACGACACATATTCCTGTCCAGGCAACACGCAAGGATACAGTCGTGGGCCTGAGATTTTTAGAGCCATGGAGGCCGCCAAAAAAAAGGGCTTAGCCGCAAAAAAAAAATAGTGGGTCAGACTAGTGTGACGTCTAGAAGCGTACTAGTGGGACGGACTCCCTAAATGGGCTTAGGTGTAGAACATATTTAAGTGCTTACTTTCTATGCTATTCCAAGTCACTCAAGACATTGATGGTATTTCCATTATAATTGTATTTCAATCCCAATTAATTCATTCAACTTCCATTCATTCTTCGCACCTTCCCTTCCATTCATAACGAGTTGTGATTTCATACGCAACTATTTTCATGTATGCCTCACATTTTTGTTCACTTCCATGCCTTTATGTATAATAATAGTAGCATACCATTATACATATGGGATTTTTAGTCGTCATTACTGGTCCAATTTTGAAAGGTGCATCCTTATATAGTCTCATAATCAACAAAAAGTCTCCAAATACCGAATATAGTGTTTGATTCCACATCGTTACCTTGAAATTTTCACACCACTCTGAACTTCAGGAATTGTAAGAGAAATTTGAACAAATGATACTTTGTGTGAAGAGATCTCAGACACAGAACTTCGTATTCAAGCAGGCGTCAAGCAATGTCACCAAAGTAACACACATTAAGTCTTCGTACATATAATCTGTATCTTGGCATCACTCTGAAAATCCTAAATCCTCTCAACTCCAGGGCACAAAATAGACACTCGAACACAATGAATACTTTGTGTGACGAGATCTATGGACAACCGCTAAGGAAGATGAAGAATGCACCTGTCGCGGCTAGTGAACGGCAAGTTTTGAGGCGGAGAAGTGTGACCAACTCACCTGCGAGAAGAGGGCTAACTGTCTTATAAGGTGAGGCCGGGCAGGTCGGGCAAGGGAGGGGAAAAGTTTGATACAGAAAACCCACCCCGAAAAAGATACTATTCTAACCACTTTCACACAACCAGAAGTTTGGTACGTAGCTAATAAAGAGAGACGTTTTACACATGCTTTTTTAATGAATAATGTCATTATTTTCAATGAATATCGTTGTTATGAATAATATTTTTAATGAATAATGTGTGGATGAATAATGTTTTCGAAGATTTTTTGGTGACACTAATTTTATAATGTACAAAAATTTAGTATTACCTTCACTAATTTTCCATGCTCATTATTGACCCTCCCTCACTAATTGGGATTAACAATGTAGTGAACTAACCCAAATGATTGAGTAATGTTATGTGAGGAGGCACCCAAACGTACCTACTTTCCCTTGGACTTCCTTGGGCAATTCATGAAACTTAGCTCTAGGTAAGGCTTTATAGATTACTATTAAGTGTAACTCTTGGTTTGCCCAATCGGACCTCAATGATGAAAAAGGGTCTTTTCACATAACCAGAAGATGAACCATTTTTTTTCCAAGCACTTTGTGCCAAGGTGGCATCTTGCCTAGCACAAACAAATGAACGAACCACACAAAAATAATTTAATAATTTAATAGGATTTTTTTTCGGCCACCAAAATCAAGGACTTTCAGAAAATTTTGTCCGGAAGTGTCATTAGGTTGCCCCCTTCTTGTCATGTCAACACCTGAGAATCTCAACTCGAAGGGAGCCCAAATACCAACTTGAATAGTGCATATAACTCACCGTTGCCGCTCCCTTGCCTTTCTTATCCCTCACATGAATAGGTATGAAATATTGTATTTAGCATCACTTATTATTTGAAATTGTGCAACACTATAACTTTCTACTATGAATGTAATTCTTTACCAAGTAAAGTTGTTAATGCTCTAGAATGTCCAAACAACCACGTCGACTTATTTTGGCAAAAATTGAAATATACACTAAATAGTTATAGCATGGCGTAATTCCAAATAGTAAGTGACACTCAATAGGATTGGAGACTTTTTTGGGAGAGAGGGAGTCATCGCATAGCAGCTTACCTCTCATCCACCCAACATAAAGCTCTAGGATAGCATGCAACCCCGAGGTCAATATATCTAGTCGATGAGACATCGGAATTACCTTCAACGCCCTGAGTTCGTCTGATCAAAGTCACTTCAGATGAATTGGCAACAAACCTATGGGGATGGGGGGTCAAGATTGATGTTGGATGGATGAGAAGTATGCTCGTGATAGAGAACGCCCTCCGACCAAGGCATTCCATGAACAATGGCAAACCTCAAAGTGGGAGCCCAAGGACAAGGCCATTATTCACGGACTGCCCTGGTCCAAGGACGTTACCGAACCTAAAAATCAAAGATCATATTTTAACCATTGGATACGTATCAAAATCAACTGGTGATATGCTGTTAAATTTGAAGTCCCACCGTGATACACAGCAAGAAACTACAGCTTGTAGGGCGGCCGCTTATAGCCAAAGAAATCTGAGGCAGGGTTTTTATGCATACTATAAGAGCCACTTCACACACGAGATTGAGAGCCCGTGACCAGTTCACTTTAAGCACTCTCATTGGTGGAAAAGGTGGAGCCGGTCCAAGTTCGCTTCACTACGCTTGAGGTACGAACATGGTTAGTGAATGCAAGACGGATGTGAAGTCTACATGGATTCCTACATGACATCGAATGGATCATGTTTCATGGTCACTGGATTTTTAAAAAAAACCATATCTTGGAGGTAGGCCTACCACAAAACCGGGAGACCATATCACTCTGAACACTCACAACTGTTGATTTATTCTATTTGATCAAGTGTGAGGACGTGCATGAATAGAAATTCATTCGAATAGCATTTGGTGGAGGGCCCGGTGATGTATGACTTCACACTACACTTGAGGGTCCGTTCCACACTACAATACATGATTCTGGAGGTGTCTTGGGACGGCCTTTGAACGGTTTCTTTTGAGCTCTCACAATCTCACGGTCACGGCTCTTGGCTCGTGTGTGAAGTGACCCTAAGACACATGTCTTTATGGTGTCCAATTAACAAGAGTAACTGAATTAGGCTCTGTCATATCCGCATGTTGCTTATAATGGATATAAGTTGACGGTTCTCGCTTTTGTGTGATCATTTTGTCCGGGATTAGAGTAATGTGCCACCTAGGCCAGTTCAACACTGATTATTACTAGGGTATCTTTTGGAAGATCCAAAGATTCACGAAATGTTCTCAAATCTTTAATTACATTAGGCTAAGGGTCACTTCACACACAAGTTGAAGGCCCTTGACCATGGCAATGTAAGAGTTCTCATTGGTCGAAAAGGCGGAGACCGTCCAAGTTCACATCACACTAGGAGGTGAAGGCCTAAATGCCCAAAGAAAAGTTTGTGGATGAAAAGTCTACAGGGAGTCCTACATGGTTGGTTGTGGATAAGGGTGCATGGTCTACCGGAATTTGGGTCAGATCCACCTCTAAGAGGTGGGCTTGATGCAAATTCCGGGAGACCATGAGTTTTTTAATATATTTTTTCAAGCAGGACAAATTTCAGGACAGACTGCATGGCAGATTCCAAGCCAGACAAACACCACCAAGTAATTATCTTAAATTGATAAACTTGGAGACATCTTATATTAAATCAAATCCTCCCCTCTTTTTTTGCCAACAAAATATGCAATGATCCCGCAACATGGTTCATTCTTCACACTATGCTTAAGGGCCCAAGAGTACATAGAAGGGCTTTCCCAACACCCATGGTACGGCTTTTGGATGAGAGTCCAGGGTCCTCACCATTAAAAGGTCACGGCTCTTGGCTAATGTGTGAAGTCGCCCTAAGTTCTGAAATTTGAAGAAAATTTGGAGCTAGTGAAACTCACATGTGGAAATCGAGTCATTCTTCATCGGCATTGTCTCGAGTGAACTGACAATGAACTAATTTCTAATACTAGGCATTGTTGGCCTCTTCTGATTATGGCCTCTTTTAAACCACCTTCATGTTGAGGTGGACGCACATGAACATACACTGAAACAAATCACATACGTTGAGGCAACAACAAGTGAGAAAACATGAGTGGGGTTGTAACCACATTTTTGTGCACCCTATTTCTATTGTATAAGTATGCGAGGTGTAAATCTCACCAAAAGAAGATGGGACAAGTATGAATACACAAGGTTATGTGTGATCTTTGCACACGTGAATGTGGTGTTGTTTTTGTTCCAAATTCTTTGTGCCTAGGGTTGTTAAACTCAAGGCCACACATGCAGTATATTTTCAATCCCATAAAAGAGTGCACCCCTCCCCCCCGCCTCCTTTCTCCCAAGAAGAATTGCGATCACTTAAACATTCAAGACACACCAACCGATTCACACACATGGTGGATCAAGCAAATCACACTTCATATTAAGGGGACAAAAAAAGGGAGTCCTCCAAGTCGGCTCCTCCAAGAACCTCTCGTGAATCGCTCTCGGAAAGGAGCACACCCAAACATCCTCCAAACCCAACCAACAACAACTTCACACTACAAGCCGATGCCCATCTCTAAGAAGCTATGCAAGATCCCTACAAAATGAAAATAGTCGGTGGAGAGCCTCGACTGCCAAAATGTTGTAGGTGCAGTCGATTCGGTGACTAAGGGAATGGGAACCCGGGGAAGGAACCATTGATTGCGGGCAAGGTGATGTTTAAGCCTGGGAAGGTATTACTGATTGGTCCCGCTCCTCCAAAAGGTCCGACTCCTCCCAAGGGTCCTGCTCCCCCGAAACCGCCGCCTCCAAAAGGTCCGAGTCCTCCAAAACCGCCTCCAAAACCGCCGCCGCCGAAGGGTCCAAGTCCGTTGAGACCGCCGCCGCCGAAGGGTCCAAGTCCGTTGAGACCGCCGCCGCCGAAAGGTCCTCCAGGGCCCATTGGAAAGGGGCCGAACCTATTACCTTCAACGATTGATACGAGATTGACAATGACCAACATCATAACTATGAACCAAGACATCTTAAGCAAGACGCGTGCGCCGTTTGCCATGATGAAGATACGTTGATGCTCCAAAGTATTGCCAAACTTTTGATTTAGACAAGAATCGGATTTGGACAAACTTGTGATTCAAACAAACAATGAAATAGATGGGAATTGGATGTGTGTAACCTATTTATACATATGTATTTAGCTTTTAGTTCCATAAAAGTAAATAAAAGATTTTGCTTTAACCAAAGTAAAGGACAACAAAAAGTATCATTGTTGTTTTCCGTTTTCATTTCTTATTAACTTTTTCTTTATTATATTACATACGTGGAGATGAAAGTTTTGGGCCAACAAAGTAGTACTTTCATTGGAATGCTAATTCTAATTCTAATTCTAATAGTGTACACTTAGGGGATGGACTCTTCATAACCACTTACGGACTAACGTGAGTGTAGAAAAGGGTATCATTTGGGCGGGGATTCGTGGCACTCAAGTAAAGTCATCCGAACAAACATCGGATGAGTCCATCAAGAAGCTCGGATGGAGCTTACTTTAGTGAAACGCCTCCGAGTTGGCATGCAAGACCTATTTTCTCCCTCATAGCTATTGTGAACTACTAGCTATTTTGTAAATATGAATTAGTTGGCAAGGGGCAATGATGTGGCATTGGATGCTCTAAGCCTATTTTCTAACCTCCCATGAGTATTTTCCATGGCCATGATGTGGCTTTGAATTCCACATCGTTATTTTGATAAATAACGCAAGATATCAACGTGTGTGTCGAGGTCACCTTCAAACCCTCAGCAACTTAGACGGTGTAACCCGCTGCTGACCGGTTTACATGGAAGTTACTCCCACCAAAATTAAATCCTCTTAGATTCCAACACTTGTGAAGGTGTCCGTTAACTCTTGGTTGACTTAATCTTGTAACCTATGATTTTAATGCTCTTTTGAATTCTCCTAAAGTAGTTGACTTAAGTTTGCAAGCTTATGTTCCTTTAAAGCCTAATGTCAAGGTTAAGTGTATTGAGAGGAACTTCATTCTTGTGTACAATATCTTTCATGGTTTGAATGATTATAATCTCAGTGGAGGCCATCTTCTAATAAGTGATATGGTGTTTCCTCTTGGATGAATCTCTAAGAAGAAAGTAGCCTAAGCTTTCAAGCTTATGTTCCCCGAAATCCTAATGTCACGGTTAAGTGTTATGAATCTCTTTATAACTCTTTAAGGAGAAAGTGCCTTAGATTTTCAAGGTTATGTTCCCCGAAATCCTAAGGTCGAGGTTAAGTGTTTCAAAGGAAACTCTAAATGTTGCATACAATATCTTTCATGGTTTGAATGCTTCTAATCTTCATTACTTTCTAAGAATATTCCGAGAATGTGTTCATAAAGAGTTTCTAGTTCAAAACATATTCTTTAACATTATGAAAATCTTGAGAATCATCTTGTCTCTTTCATCTTGATTATATTATGGTGGTAGTATCCTTGGTCCTTCAACATTCCAAAATCACTTGGTAATATTCGAGGGATTAGAATCCTTGTTTGATTCTATTGTAACCGATTCCCACTCAAGGATGTTTGATTAATATCACCCTCATTTATGAGGTATTGAACTCATTGCTTAAATTCCCCAAGTGTTCCCCTTAGTTGCCTTAAAATCCCCTTAGTCTAATCCCCTTTGATTTAGATTTAACAACATGTAATGATTTAGTATCTAGTCATGCCCGGTATGACGTGACCGGTTGCCGGTAAGCCCGCAACTTACCCTCTTCATCCATGAGTGACTTATGCTTTTACTGTAATGATTCTCCTTACTTGGCCGGCTTGAGGTCGGAGATTTACTTGAGTGTACCGCCGGGGTAAAACTTACTTCCCTTCTGTAATTATCTCCATTCGGGTCCTTTATTCCTCTAGGCTTGAATTCCTCCTTCACTTTGTTGATTCAGATCTTTGATGCTTGGTAGTTTCCTTTTGATGAAGCCTTTAGTTACCGGAGGTAAGCCAAATCCAAAGTCCCCTTTCTATTTTGCCTTGATGTATTTATATTTCCAATATCCCCCGAGTTAGGATAAGCTTATGCCTCGGCTACTCGCATTACTTTATAATGCCCTCCGAGTTAGGGCTCGAGTGTACCTCGGCTAATCGCAATGGTAACTCTAATGCCCTCCGAGTTAAGGCACGAATACCTCGGCTAAATGTACTAGCTTGAGAGAGAGTGCTAGAGGCTCCAACACTCATGTAGAGTTTGCGTGTTCAAATGAAGTGTATTAGGTACCTTAACTTTGGCCTCTTATATAGTATTTGACATCTAGCTTTCTTCAAAATTCCCTAAATGCAAGCTGCGGCTAAATATAATCTGTCATATATTTTTAGCTTGGATTTAGGATCATCATTCCTAATTTTCTACACCTAGTACCCTGAGATGTTTCTATAGGCTACATATCTTCCGGTGTGTGATGGTTACAAATTCATTTAGTTTTCATTCATCTATTTAATTTAGGCACATGCTTAATAGTTCGTGCCTCTTCGGTTCCTAATTAGCCTTGTTCACACTAGGTTTCCTAAGCTAAGTTCCGTTCCCGAACGTTCCCGGTGTCGTTCACTTCTCCCGGGCGTTCTCGATAGGTTCACCGTACGCTCCTCCGTTCCCGTGCCTTCTCATCGTGTTCCCGGTGTCGTTCCCCTCGTTCCCGAGCCTTCTTGGTGTGTTCCCATGCTCCCTACATAACCGGGTAAGCCGGTCCTCGGCCATTCACCAGTCTTCGGCCCTAGGCTGCCATCTGTCCCCCTTTCCTCGCTCGAGGCTGTCCATGACCCCCGCTCCTTCGCTGCCGTTCTCCTTCTCCTCCGATACCCGGCTGCTCCTTCGCCGCTGACGCCTCGCTGCTATGATGATTGCCTGCTCCCCTGCTGGTCCTTCTGGCTTGTACATCAACTCATGTTTGTCTGTGGCTTTGTGGCTCTACAGTGTGCTGTCGAGGTCACCTTCAAACCCTCAGCAAACTTAGACAGTGTAACCCGCTGCTGACCGGTTTACATGGAGGTTACTCCCACCAAAATTAGATTCTCTTAGTTTCCAAAACTTGTGAAGGTGTCCGTTAACTCTTTGTTGACTAATTCTTGTAATATTTAATTTACTGCTCTTGAATCCTCTTGGAATCGTTGACATGAGGTTACAAGTTTATGTTCCCCGAAATCTAATATTAAAGTGCTCTCTAAGAAACTACTTTCCCTAGTCTTAATCATCTATTCGCTCTTGCATCTTTCATGGTCTGAAAGGTCTCGCAAGATAATCTTATTTCTTCAAATCCGGAATGTTGTATTTTAAGATCCCTTTTATAAATTTCCAAGGAGAAAAGTGCCTTAGGTTTTCAAGATTATGTTCCCCGAAATCCTAATGTCGAGGTTAAGTGTTTCAAGGGAAACTCTAAATGTTGCAAACAATATCTTTCATGGTTCGAATGCATCTAATCTTCATTACTTTCTAAGAATATTCCGAGAATGTCTTCATAAAGAGTTTCTTAGTTCAAAACATATTCTTTAACATTATGAAAATCTTGAGAATCATCTTGCCTCTTTAACCTTGATTATATTGTGTTGATGATATCCTTGGTCCTTCAACATTCCAAATTCACTTGGGAATATTTGAGGGGTTAGAATCCTTGTTGATTCTAATGTATATGGTAAACCAATTTCCACTTAAAGATGTTTGATCACCCTCATTTATGAGGTATTAAACTCATGGCCTAAATTTCCCCAAGTGTTCCCCTTAGATGCTTTGAAATCCCCTTAGGCTAATTCCCTTTGAATTGGATTTGACACCGCGCAATAATTTAGTATCTAGTCATACCCGGTATGACGTGATGGTAAGCCGGTAAGTCCAAAACTTACCTTCCTCAAATATGAGTGACTTGTGCTGTTACTGTAATAATTTATCTTACTTGGCCGGCTTGAGGTCGGGGAGTAACTCGAGTGTACCGCCGAATGAGATTTCCTCCTCTCTGTAATTATTTCCCTTCGGGTCCTTCGGCTCGAAATTCTCCTTCGTCAAAGAACTTAGTTACCGGAGCAAACTTAATCCGAAGCTTTGACTAATTTGCCTTAGTGTAGTAACATGTGCTAATATCCTCCGAGTTAGGATTTGAGAACCTCGGCTAAATATTTTAACACCTTAGAATGCCCTCCGAGTTAGGGTATGTATTTGCCTCGGCTAGCTATCTTCGTGCATGATTATCTCCAATGCCCTCCGAGTTAGGGCTCAAGTATGCCTCAGCTACTCGCATTAATTTATAATGCCCTCCGAGTTAGGGCTCGAGTATACCTCGGCTAATCGCAATGGTAACTCTAATGCCCTCCGAGTTAGGGCACGAATACCTCGGCTAAATGTACTAGATTGAGAGAGAGTGCTAGAGGCTCCGACACTCATGTAGAGTTTGCGTGTTCAAATGAAGTGTATTAGGTGCCTTAAGTTTGGCCTCTTATATACTCCCTCTGTTTCACAATAAAACCATGGTTTCTGCATAAACTCCGTGCCAGAATAAAACCATGGTTTTGTTATTACCACTACTCATGCCTATCATTCACGGCTAACAACGGCAGTGCAGCTGGGCCTACTAATAAATATGGTATATTTATCTAAGAAGCTACAGTAGCCTCGGTAAATACTGTATACTCCGTGCCAGCTTGCTAATTTTCGGCAGCTCCCAATTTTGGTTAAAAAACGCATTGTGGTTCAAAGCTGGTCACTGTTCTTAATCCCGCACTGAAATAGAAACCACGGTTTTATTTTGAAACAGAGGGAGTAGTGTTCAACATCTATCTTTAATTAGATGTGGCGGTTAGGCCTAACTTCCCCTAATGCCACATGTTCATTTTAGGCTATTTTTATCCCTGTATCCGGTTACAGTCTAATTTTAGGCTGCCCGGATCTATTTACAGCAGTTATAATGTCCGAATGTAAAATGTACTTATGAAGTTCATTCGTTGGATTTCTTGGCTTAACCTAGATGTGCCTCGTGGTTCGGTTATCATCCATGGGCCTCCTTCATCCGGAATGCAACTATTCATTTAAAGGGAATAGTTTATGTTCATCTAAAAAGGACTTTCATCCCTTTAGGCATGTCTTTCATCTATTTTTGCTTAGGTGTTCACTAGCAACTAACTATCCTACCCTACTTAGTTGCTTGTCCGTTCCCGGCTTGATGACGGCGTTCCCGGTGTCGTTCACTTCTCCCGGCTCTCGGTACGTTCCCGGTGCGCTTCCTTCGTTCCCGAGCCTTCTCGGTGTGTTCCCGTGCGCTCCCCTCGTTCTCGTGCGTTCCCGGGCTGCTACATAACCGGGAGGCCGGTCCTCGGCCGTTCACCTGTCCTCACCCCTCCTTGTTGGCGCGCTCCTTGGCTGCCCCGCTGGCCGTTCCTCAGCTGCTCCGTTGGCCCGCTCCTCGGCTGCCAGCTGTCCCGTCTCTCTCTTTCTCTGTCCGTTGCCTTCCGTTGATACCCGCCTCTGTGGCTTTTCCTCTTCGCCGCTCCCTCGGCGATCTCTCCGGTCCCTGGCCGCTCCCGGTCCTCGGTACTCTGGTTTTCCCCCGCACTATGGTCTCTCGCACCCTGGTCTCTCGCACTCTGCTCCTCTTGTGGCTACACATGTGCAACATATGATAATGATGTGTTTTCATAGACATTTTTCTGTTCATAATGCATTGATTTTGCACGGGTGTGATTGCTCAAACATTTGTAATATGTCAAAATAATATATATCAACTTATGATAAATTGGTGAACTCAAAAATAAATAAATAAATAATAATAATTTAATAACATTTAATATACACCATGTGATTTTAAAGATAATACAATATTTGATGAGGATAAAATCTTACAATATTTCAAATAGGCTATAGTCAAAAACTTATGATTTTATGAGTATACCCCATCCATAACGTTGTCCCACAAGTCTAATTCCAAATAACATACCATTTATTTATAGCTCACATTATATTACCTAAAAAATAAGATTGCTATATATATATATTGTTGTTTGTTTTATATTCTACGTTCATTGTTTCATTTTGGTCATTTTATGGACACTTGCACTAATCTATCATTAGGATGACAAAGATAGGTTTAAGTCACAAAATTATAACCTCAATGTTAATGAGGATTTTGCAATGTTTTTGACCTCCAAGTTAATTACGTGCTTCATTGATGGTTTCACTTCTGGAATGAAATCCCAATCAATTGCTTATATACTAATTGGAAGTGCACATATATATTGGATTTTAGACCTTGAAGTGAAGTGCACTCAATATGGAATTTGTAGTCAGGTGGCCTTCAAGAATGCAAGCGCAATGTTGTTTTTCGAAGTTGGGCGGGATGGGCAACAATTTTCGATCAGGTTCAGAAATTTCTTTAGAGGTTTGCCCTAGCCCGGATTTGACACCCCCGAAAGTTCATGAGGGGGTATTTAATGTCCGCCCATATTAATTTCTAAAAAATAACCGGACTAGTAATCATAGGTTGGCAACGCATGATGCACCCACTTGTTTCTATATGAGGCATTTTATTTTATCTAATCCCCTTTGTATTATTGCCTTAAATATTGGATTAGACTAGGATCATTTAGAACTACTAAAACTTTATATTTTTGAAATCCTTGAGACAAGGAGCCGACAATGTGAGGTAGTGTCTAAAGTGGTTCATCTCATCCGCAAAGATGAATGAACTCTCACTAATAAAAATACATGAGTGCCACGAATTCCCGGCCATATCATTTGAGGCATTACCATACACATTATACGGTAGCTTGAACATGTGATGTCCCGCCTTGTTGCACATGTGCATATGAACCAATAGCCCGGTCCACCTTGACCCCCTAAGCCCATGCAACCATATGCCCCCACACCCATGTGTATCTACCTATGAAGGTATGCCCATCCCCATGCACCTCCCCAACTTTTGCACATGTAGCCCCCCCACCTTCCCACATTTGCGTCCTCTATCTTTTGTCACGTGTTCGTTTTGGGAGGGATACTTTTGAGATGTGGCCTTTTCTCTTTGGGATGGTTTGGTTTTGTGTTTTGTGTTATTTAGGCAATACCAAGTGGACAGCAGTGGGGCAACATGACCACTACCACCTCTTCCGTTGCATGTAGATTAACGGGAGGTATTGTGTTTTTTGTTATGTGTGCAAAGAAAAAGACTATTGAGAACATTAAAGTGGAGGTAGATGTACAAAATGGAATCCCAAGGCTTGGAAGATAAAAATGATATTAGATGTGCTGGTTCAAGTTTCGTAAATGTTTGAACAAAATGAACTTGTGATTGCATTGGAAGAGCTAGTGAACAACCCCCATATGAATCATGTTATGTTAGGTTCTCGCATTCTTGACATGTAAACACATGAGAATTTCAAACCCAATATCCGGAACTTAAAAGTATACACGCCCCATTGTTGTCGATCCCATTGCATGCCTATCTTTACTCTCACCGGATGGATGGTTGCATCCAAGAACCAATGAAACTTCTCTCTTTACTTGCAACATACCAAGACTTCCCGTTGTGTGAAGAAAGTAGAAAGAGTGGAAACTTTTTTGGGGTGGGCATTCTGTATCGAACTTTTTCCCTCCCCTGCCCGACCTTCCCGGCCTCACCCTATAAGACAGTTAGCCCTCTCCCCTCAGGTGTGTTGGTCACGCTTCTCCGCCTCAAAACTTGCCGCTCAGTAGCCGCGACAGGTGCATTCTTCAATTCTGCTTGGTTTGTTTATACAGGTACGCGCATCTTCCTTAGTGTCGTCCATAGATCTCGTCACACAAAGTATTCATTGTGTTCGAGTGTCTATTTTGTGCCCTGGAGTTGAGAGGATGTAGGAGTTTGAGAGTGATGCCAAGACACAGATTATATGTGCAAGGAATTAATGTGTGTTACTTTGGTGACGTTGCTTGACGCCTGCTTGAATACGAAGTTCTGTGTCTGAGATCTCTTCACACAAAGTATCATTTGTTCAAATTTCTCTGACAATTCCTGGAGTTTAGAGTGGTGTGAAATTTTCAAGGACCGTAACGATGTGGAATAATCTAGTTGTATTGCCTAATGCTTTCTTGATGTCGTATTTTGTGTGCTGCGATTTGTGCACACAGAGTATCATGTGTTCTAGTGTCTCTTTTATGTCCTAGGGTTGAGAGGACTTAGCAGGTTAGAGTGATGAGAAGACGGATTATGTGCAAACTTAAAGAATTTAGCGGAGTCAGACAGATTTTTTTGTATTTGTCTTCGCTTGCATTGCTTACCGCCTGCTTGATTCCGCACGTTTGTTTGCTGGAGTTGTGAGCACAAAACGCCATTTTCCAGGGAGGCATTGTGAAAATTTGAAGAAAGAAAGGCCCTGTCGGATTGTCGTGTTTATCTTTGGTTGCATTGACCAGCGTCTGGTTGTTAACATGATGACTCCGAGCAACCTGGTGTGAGTTTTCTTTCTCATCATCGGGTTCATTTTTCTTGAACTTTCCGTCGAAGATCTGCATGTGGTGCCATTGGTAAGGAATTGTCCATACCTGCGTGTTGTCCACTAGTTTTCTTCACATCAGAACCTCTGCATGTGTTCGCGTGTCTCTTTCTGTGCTAGAGTTTAGAGAATCTGTAACGTGAAGAAAGATTTTGTGCAAATTTCAAGAAATTAGGCGGAATTCTGTGTTTGTCTTCGGTTGCATTGATTGACGCCTGCTTTTTCCATACCTATGAGGTAACTTCGTGTCTTTTGTCATGTTCTTGGTAAAGAACTTGGTGTGTGGAACATCTTTGTGACGCAAGGTAAGGCTTGGCTTGAAATATTTTTACTTCGACCTCGTGCTGCAGTTCGTGTTGAGGAAGTGAAACTGTAACAACGTAGTATGGATGCTTTAGCTCTAGTGCAAAGCTCTTCATCTCCCGCATTCAGTTATTGCCAAGTTATTGACGCCGTTTGTTCTGATTTACTGATAGAATAGTGTACACAGTAAGCGTCAATACGAGCGAGGATTAATGTGATGCTAGAATCTGCAATATTGTGATTCTTGCAATTTCTTCTGTTATTCTTGCATTATGATAATGTTGTTTCGAGCGAGGGATTATTGTGATGCTGGAATCTGCAATATGGTGGTTCTTGTAAGTCTTTCTGTTAATCTTGCACTATGGTGATGATGTTTGAGCGAGGGATTAATGTGATGCCGGAATCTGCAATATCGAGATTCTTGCAATTTCTTCCATGTTATTCTTATACTATGATGATGTTGTTTCACAGTCCTTTGTTGTCAAGTCTTTGTGAGTGTTTCGAAACATCTTGTCTGTCGATATATAGGAGGCTAGATGACTCCCTTTTTTGCCCAGCTCACTGAAGACAATCCGAATGGCGTCGTCCGGCTCCTCGGCTGGCAAGGCGTCGTCCGGCTCCTCGGCTGGTAAGGCGTCGTCCGGCTCCTCGGCTGGTAAGGCGTCGTCCGGCTCCTCGGCTGGCAAAGCGTCTACCGGAAAACAAGCAACACGCTACTCTATCTACAAGGAGTATGGCGGGATGCAGAATTTCATGCACTCGTACGGTTTGAAGATGTGGAACGACGACGATGTGCAGGAAGCAAAAGCAATCGCGGATGAAATGTTGAAGGAAGATGCCTTCAGCAAGGCAGAAAATGTGAGCGCGCAGGCATCTGCAAAGTCGACCACCGCGACCACTTCCAAGCGCAAGTCTTAGAGAAAACATGAGGAAGCAGATCCCAGGAGCTTTGCTGATCACCTATTGCAATGCAGATGGACTCAAAGACACTGGTGACAGCAGATGATAATTAAGCTATTACGAGCGATCAACCAGTATTTTGTTTGAAAATGTATGCCATCTCTCAGTGCACAGACAATATTTCTGCAATACTCCTAACACATTTCTGACACTTTTCTCCGTCGCCATTCATGCAAGTAGTGTGCAGAGCGAGTGCTACCCATTTTTAGACTGTTGAATTCAAGTGCGTGGTTATAAATTTTCGTCCGAGGTAGCTTTAGCTCATCCCAGCTGAACCATAGCTGGAAATGGAGCTCTGAATGACCCTTAGAATGACAAAGACAAATTGAAATTGTAAGTTACAAAAATTGTAACCTCAGTGGTAGTGAGGGCTTTGTAATATTTTTGACTTCCAAGTCAATTACATGCTTTATTGACAGTTTCACTTTGATAAAGAAGCCCCAGTCAATTGCTTATTTTGTCAATGGAAGTGAACATATATATTGGATTTTGGGCCTTGAAGGTGAAGGACACTCAATATGGGATATGCAAGGGCAATGTTTTTTTTGAAGTTAGGCGGGGCGGGCAACAATTTTCGGTTGGGTTGAAAAAAATTCGGAGAGGGCTGCCCCCGCCCGGATCTGACACCCCCCAAGAGTTCGTAGGGGCAGGGCATAAAATTGACACCCTGGGGGGTGTATTTTGCTTCCTAGAGTGTCCTAGGACACCCAAATCTCAAACAGGGTGTCCCCGAGGACACCCAAAAATCTTACAAGGGTGTCCTTTTTGCACCCAAAAAAAATTCAGGGTGTCCCCTGTACTTGTAGGGCCTATCAGCGTATATGTTTGACAAAGTTTTTGCAAGTTTTTCTTTTTTGACATGCAAAAACTTGCACAAAAAGAAAATGCACGTCAATTGACACGCACATTCTAGAAATTGACACGTACTGTGACTTGTGAAGAAAAAAATCACACGTCAATTGACACACTAGAAATTGAAATGACATGTATTAGTTAAGTACTATAAAGTGCAGCTCAAGTATCCGGAAAACATAACCCATAAAAGTAGGAGAACTTCCTACACTCACTCACATACTTAAGTTCAAATTTGCTCTTGCAATTTCCTTTGTAACCGGGAGCTAGGACGGTGAATGGAGAGCGAGACTAACTAGGAACATGGCGAGGCAAATGTTTCTATCACCGTGGTGCCTCCACATGCTCCACTCCATATGAGTTTTTTCTTGCTTCCAACCAATGTGAGTTTTTCTTGTTTTTCAACCAAAACTGTTTTGAGCAATTCCCTTTGAATCCCTCTAATACCAATCTACTTTACGGTGTAGTTTGGTATTAGAGACTTTGGAAGCACAAATGAGAGTTGCAATGGCAAAAATCCCCATAGAGGCCATTGACTTTGAACAAGTATGGGTAAAGTGGTGTGCTCTGAAAGGCCGCCGCTTGTAGGTTTGATTTGCATTGCAAGTTCTGATTTGTAGTGATATTTTTGATTTTTAATTGAAATTTTGAAATGATATTATATATTTTTCAAAATTGTACCTATTTTGACAAAAAAAAATTTTAAGAGAAATTTATGAGGACACCCAAAAATTGGAGCAGGGTGTCCTTGGGACACCTGAAATTTGGGGCAGGGTGTCCCCTGGAAATTTGGCTAGGGTGTCAAATTTATGGCCTGCGTAGGGGGGTGTTTTATGTCTGCCTCAAAGTTGGACCAAGAGATCTCCTATTGTCATTCCAAAAATTGAGGATCTAAAATAGGGTGTGCCCCATGGGATGCATCGTCCTAAATCTCGGAGCCTTCTATCGGAAGCTACACTAAATGTGATGTTTGGCGACATATGGTATTTAACGTCACTATGGTAACTTTTCGGATGGCGCTTCTTTTGAATAAGTGAACAAATACACTCTAAACTTCGTAATATCACACATGTGACAACTAAAGTGCACATGATATTACAGAGTATTTTTAGTGTGAACATGGATGTTGTGATACTATAGGGTTAGTGCAGCTTGTAACACTATGGATTAACACAGAGTGCAACATTTTAATGGTGTGGTGTGGTGTGGTCCACTTCACTTGGCCTTCCCGAACGATGTGATATATGCATGCACCAACATTCAACAAATGGCATAAGAAGAAGAAGAATAAGAAGAAGGTGACACTCCACATGTTGACACATGGCGTAATGCAAGGGTGTGGGTTGACTTCTTTGGTGGTGTGCATTAATGACAAAATTAGTGATATAAGGGAGAGAAATGTGACAATAAGGAGTGAAATTTGAACTACGAACATCCGTTCCCTAGGGTTTCAGGATATTAGAGAGTGAGTGACATTATGGGGGTTGATATTACGGAGTTTAGGGTGTACTGTCATGGATGATGGATGAGTTCATCCATTGGCCAATACCCTACCATTTCTTGTCAGCAATTTGTGATGAAATATTGTATTGGATGAAAAATCACTTGGTAAGTGATAGTAATTGCAACACTATAAATCTATAATCCCACCCACAAATTTACAAGGATTGACAAATAATGTTGGGTTAACAATTAGTGTTCGTTACACTACACCTCGGTTTATGATTAGTATTGAGGAAGACTATTAGAACTAGTGATGCTAAATATCATATTTAGTATAGTTTGGCCAACCCATCCTTAAATTCGTCCCCAATCAATGGTCCGCTTGCATACCATTACTCAACCATATGGTGGAGATCGATTCATTTATTTAGTATTTGACAGGGCCCTCCACCATCTTACCATTATCGGAAGTAACTAACTTTGGTTTGAATAGTGAGTAGTGCCGCTATGAACGGTGGTGGGATGAACACTACTTCCTATAATTCCCACACGGATATAATTTCCAAAATTTCAATTTTTTTTGTGCAAATTGATAATAATTGAATATTTTCACTTTGTTTGCAGGGCTCACATAATAAAATTACTTCATTTCAAAGTCTACATTGACTATCCTAATTAGTGCATGTGGTGCTAATTCCCGAAACATGCAATATTTTGCCAAGTCTTAAAATGAATGAGTCTGAAATTTATACTGAGTGGTACTAAGTTCTTGAATACATGCTCATTTACCATAAATGTCAAGAAAAATTTGTGAGTGCTTGTAGAATGATGATTTTATATATATATATATATATATGAATTTTTTATGATGCAAATGCGTGCTTGTCAATAAATAGTGCCAATACTCTCAATGAATTCTATTGCTATGAATAATAATTTTACTGAATAAGGTCGAGATGAACAATGCTTCCTAGATCTTTTGATGGCACTAATTTCATAATGTATAGAAATTTAGTATCACCTTCACTAATTTCCCAAGTGCACTATTAACCCATCCCTAACTAATTGAGATAAATGATGTAGTGAATTGACCCAAATGATTGAGTAATGTTATATGAGGAGGCACCTAAACATACCTACTTTCCCTTGGACTTCCTTGGGCAATTCATGGAATTGAACTCTATGTAAGGCTATATAGATTACTATTTGGTTTGACCCTCGGTTCGCCCAATTGGACCTCAATGACCAAAAAGGATCTTTTCACATGACTAGAAGATGACCAATTTTTTTGTCTAAGCACTTTATGCCAAGCTGGCATCCTGTCTAGCACAAACAAACAAACAAATAAACAAACAAACAAACCAAATTTTTCAATAAATAATTTAACGGGGGTTTTGTTTTGGCCACCAAAATCAAGGACTTTCAAGCATTGTTGTCTGGAAAAGTCATGAGGTTGTCTTGTTCTTGTCATGTCAACTCTAAATGAGCCTAAATACGAACTTGAAAAGTGTATATAACTCACCGTTGTTGCACAATTCCGCTTCGCAAAGTTTGTATGCAATGGTCTTAAAGACTATATGCAAGCATTCGGGAGCACGTATAGCATTAGTCAACAAGTAGGGTAAGTTGGGTGCGCCATGGAATCAAGGGGGTCGTTGATGCCAAATCTTGCTATTTTTACATGTGGGGTTTATAGTGTTAAGTTGATGTTGTTGGAAGTGTTCAAGGCTATTGAGTAATGTTGTGTGAATGTAATCATAATAATAACACTTTCATATTGTTGAAATAAGCCAGTATTCTATGCAGTCTATATTGTACTCTAGTACATTTGCCACAAGACTATCCCCACGACAAAAAAAAAATTGAACAAGAAAGACGACATTTTTTTCTCCAATGTGTTACTTTTATTTACTTTATTTATTTATTGTAGTATTTAAGTTTTCAAAGCTACAAAAAATATTGTATTTAATGTCACCAACTCTAAATGTCTTGTTCAAATACTAATTGTAAACCGCCCGTGTAGTGTCATCAACACAAATGTAGACCTTACATTATTTGTTATTTCTTGTAAAAAAAGTTTGGGCATTACACATTTACAATGTTGCAGTTATTGTCCAACTGCTAAGCGATTTTTCATCCAAATTTCAATTATTTTATGACAACA
Source organism: Polytrichum commune (assembly GCA_950295325.1). Taxonomy (NCBI): domain Eukaryota; kingdom Viridiplantae; phylum Streptophyta; class Polytrichopsida; order Polytrichales; family Polytrichaceae; genus Polytrichum; species Polytrichum commune. The sequence continues at coordinate 19,437,085 of OX485806.1, forward strand.
TTACATTCAGAAATGTTAAGATGCAAAATATATCAGACCTTGGACAACTAACCAACTAATTCAACTATAAGTTTTTTAGTTGCCTTTCGTAACTATAGTTGTTTGCAATTTGATCTAACAAAAAATGTAGTTAACTGTAGTTACATATATATGGTTAGCAGAAGTTGAGTGCAACTTGCTCACGAAGTTTTGTTGTAGTAGTATCATTATTTGTGTTGGTGGTGTACATGAAGCTTGTTATGGAGCCCAACATTGTGAGTGATTTTATAAAGGCGTTTCTTGATGATACTCAACAGGACGACCATATTAAAGACTATCAACTGAAGCAAATCAAGAGGTGAACTTCTTTGAATATATAATAAAACTGGAAATTTTTCTAGTAAACTATAGTTGTTCTTGTATCTTGTCTTAATATTTTTCTAATTAATTATAGTTGTTCCCTGAAATGTATTGACATAACATTATTCAAATCCATAAAAGTGTTTTGTTGGACTGACATTATTCCACAAAATATTCCCCACATTCAGACTGAATGTGGAGATATCCAAGAATATTCCGTGAAATATTGTCGGTGCCACAAAACATTGTTATGGATCTGAATAATGTTATGGAAAAAGATCTAGTTAACTAAAGTTAATTTGGCAGTTATCCTAGGTCTGATAAACTTCCAAGCAGTCACATGCAAATCCTATTCAATACCCACGAACTTCAGGTCACTGGAGTTCTGCACGAGATCCCAATTGACATTGGAACTTCATTTCCAGCTATGGTTCAGTTGGGATGAGCTAAAGCTACCTCAGAGGAAAATTTTAAAGCACGGACTTTAATTCAACAGTCTAAAAGTGGGTAGCACTCTCTCTGCATACTACTTGCATGAATGGCGACGGAGAAATGTGTTAGGAGTATTGGAGAGATATCGTCTGTGCAGTGAGAGATGGCATACATTTTCAAACAAATCAAAAGTGGTTAATCGCTCGTAATAGCTTAATTATCAGCTGCTGTCAGCAATGTCTTTGAGTCCATCTGCATTGCAGTATGTGATCAGCAAAGCCCCTGGGATCTGCCCCTCATGAGGCACAGATTCGCTGTTCTTGCATCATCAATATGTATTCTCTACGACTTGCGCGTGGAAGTGGTCGCTGTGGTCGGTGTGGTCGCTGTCGTCGCTGTCGTCGACTTTGCAGATACCTGCGCGCTCACATTTTCTGCCTTGCTGATGGCATCTTGCTTCAACATTTCATTCGCAATTGCTTTTGATTCCTGCACATCGCCGTCGTTCGACATCTTCAAACCGTACGAGTGCATGAAATTCTGCTGACCGCCATACTCCTTGTAGATAGAGTAACGTGGTGATTGTTTCCCGGTAGACGCTTTGCCAGCCGAGGAGTCGGACGACGCCATTCTGATTGTCTTCAGTAAGCTGTGCAAAAAAGGGAGTCATCTAGCCTCCTATATATCGACAAGGTGTTTCGACACACTCACAAGGACTTGACAACAAAGGACTATGAAACAACATTATCATAGTACAAGAATAACATTGAAGAAATTGCAAGAATCACAATATTGCAGATTCTAACATCGCATTAATCCTCGCTCGTATTGGCGCTTACTGTGTACACTATTCTTTCAGTGAATCAGAACAAACGGCGTCAATAACTTGGCAATAACTGAATGCGGGAGATGAAGAGCTTTGCATTAGGGCTAAAGTATCCATACTACGTTGTTACAGTTTCACTTCCTGAACACGAACTCCAGCACGAGGTCGAAGTAAAAATATTTCAAGCGAAGCCTTACCTCGCGTCACAATGATGTTCCACACACCAAGTTCTTTACCCAGAACATGACAAAAGACACGAAGTTACCTCATATGTATGGAAAAAGCAGGCGTCAATCAATGCAACCGAAGACAAACACAGAATTCCGCCTAATTTCTTGAAATTTGCACAAAATCTTTCTTCACGTTACAGATTCTCTAAACTCTAGCACAGAAAGAGACACGCGAACACATGCAGAGGTTCTGATGTGAAGAAAACTAATGGTGGACAACACGCAGGTGTGGACAATTCCTTAGCAATGGCACCACATGCAGATCTTCGACGGAAACTTCAAAAAAAATGAACCCGATGATGAGAAAGAAGGCTCTCACCAGGTTGCTCGGAGTCAACAAGTTAACAACCAGACGCTGGTGAATGCAAACAAAGATAAACACAACAATCCGCCAGGGCCTTTCTATCTTGAAATTTCCACAATACCTCCCTGAAAAATGATGTTTTGTGCTCACAGGTCCAGGACACAAACGTGCGGAATCAAGTAGGCGGTAAGTAATGCAAGCGAAGACAAAATACAAAAAATCTGTCTGACTCCGCTAAATTCTTGAAGTCCGCACATAATCCGTCTTCTCATCACTCTAACCTGCTAAGTCCTCTCAACTCTAGGACATAAAAGAGACACTAGAACACATGATACTCTGTGTGCAGAAATCTCAGCACACAAAATACGACATCAACAAGGCATTAGGCAATACAACTAGATGATTCCACATCGTTACGTTGAAATTTTCACACCACTCTGAACTCGAGGAATTTTAAGAGAAATGTGAACAAATAATACTTTGTGTGAAGAGATCTCAGACACAGAACTTCGTATTCAAGCAGGCGTCAAGCAATGTCACCAAAGTAACACACATTAAGTCTTCGTACATATAATCTGTATCTTGGCATCACTCTGAAAATCCTAAATCCTCTCAACTCCAGGGCACAAAATAGACACTCGAACACAATGAATACTTTGTGTGACGAGATCTATGGACAACCGCTAAGGAAGATGAAGAATGCACCTGTCGCGGCTAGTGAAAGGCAAGTTTTGAGGCGGAGAAGTGTGACCAATTCACCTGCGAGGAGAGGGCTTACTGTCTTATAAGGTGAGGCCGGGCAGGTCGGGCAGGGGAGGGGAAAAGTTCGATACAGAGAACCCACCCCGAAAAAGATACTATTCTAACACACAACCAGAAGTTTGGTACGTAGCTAATAAAAAGAGGTTTTACAAATGCTTTTTTAATGAATAATGTCATTATTTTCAATGAGTATCGTTGTTATGAATAATATTTTTAATGAATAATGTGGGGATGAACAATGTTTTCTAGATTTTTTGGTGACACTAATTTTATATTGTACAAAAATTTAGTATCACCTTCACTAATTTTCCACGCTCATTATTGACCCTCCCTCACTAATTGGGATTAACAATGTAGTGAACTAACCCAAATGATTGAGTAATGTTATGTGAGGAGGCACCCAAACGTACCTACTTTCCCTTGGACTTCCTTGGGCAATTCATGAAACTTAGCTCTAGGTAAGGCTTTATAGATTACTATTAAGTGTAACTCTTGGTTTGCCCAATCGGACCTCAATGATGAAAAAAGGTCTTTTCACATAACCAGAAGATGAACCATTTTTTTTCCAAGCACTTTGTGCCAAGGTGGCATCTTGCCTAGCACAAACAAATGAACGAACCACACAAAAATAATTTAATAATTTAATAGGATTTTTTTTCGGCCACCAAAATCAAGGACTTTCAGAAAATTTTGTCCGGAAGTGTCATTAGGTTGCCCCCTTCTTGTCATGTCAACACCTGAGAATCTCAACTCGAAGGGAGCCCAAATACCAACTTGAATAGTGCATATAACTCACCATTGCCGCTCCCTTGCCTTTCTTATCCCTCACATGAATAGGTATGAAATATTGTATTTAGCATCACTTATTATTTGAAATTGTGCAACACTATAACTTTCTACTATGAATGTAATTCTTTACCAAGTAAAGTTGTTAATGCTCTAGAATGTCCAAACAACCACGTCGACTTATTTTGGCAAAAATTGAAATATACACTAAATAGTTATAGCATGGCGTAATTCCAAATAGTAAGTGACACTCAATAGGATTGGAGACTTTTTTGGGAGAGAGGGAGTCATCGCATAGCAGCTTACCTCTCATCCACCCAACATAAAGCTCTAGGATAGCATGCAACCCCGAGGTCAATATATCTAGTCGATGAGACATCGGAATTACCTTCAACGCCCTGAGTTCGTCTGATCGAAGTCACTTCAGATGAATTGGCAACAAACCTATGGCTAGGGTGAACCAGCACCTACACTCATACCTTCGGGGGATGAAGGCCTCGCGGATGACACTGAAAACGTCATCCTTCTTTATGGGAAAGCCCCCCGACATTTTTTCTGCACACGACCGAAAACTGCTGCCCGCCCGCCCGATTTCGAAAAAACTAGTGTACTTGCATTTTTGAAGGCTACTTGTCCACAAATCCCATATTGAGTGCACTTCATTTTTGAGGTCTCCAATCCATTATATATGTTCACTTCCATTGAGTAATAAGCAATTGACTAGATTTCATTTTCAAAGTGAAACCGTCAATAAAGCATGCAATTAACTTGGAAGTTTGAAACATTACAAAATCCTCATTAATATTGAGGTTATAATTTTTGTCACTTACAATTGAAAGGGACCTTGTCATTCTAAAATGAAACTAAAATTCATGATTTATTTATATTATTTATATTATTTTAATATAATATAGTTAATACCTTCTACTATCATAAAGTTTCCATATGCATTTAAACTAGTTAAGTAAGATTGAATGCAACTAAGTCTAATATATTTTGATTAATCCTAATTAAACCCAATTAAATCAGAAAATATGCTTACCAAATTAATTATGCCTAATTAATCATAAATTATTTTTACTAGAGTTAATTCCATTTAAATCATGACTAATTTCAGTAAGTACATTTTATAATTAACTAGGGTTAATTAATTTGGTACGCATATTTTCTGATTTAATTGGGCTTGAATACGATTCATTAGGATTAACCAGAAATTATTAGACTTAGTTGCATTCAATCTTACTTTACTAGTTTAAATGCGTATGAAAACTTTGTGATTGTAGAAGGTATTAAATATATAATATAATAGTATAGTATAGTATAGTATATACTATATTTAAAATACATTATACTATAATACATTATATTATATTAAAAATAAAATAAAATAAACATGTTCAGAAATATATGTTCAGAAAGTATTTTGTTGTGCTTTTGGTTCGTTATAATGTTACGGTATAATCATTGTTTGGGGAGCTTCGTTGATTTTTGAGGATTCTTGCACACTTCAAGGACGATAGCGTGCATTGCATAGACATAGAGTGCCGGTGAGTTTTTTGTGGTTTTCATTTGTGGTTTGCATTGAATTGCAGGTGTAGACAATTGGTCGCGCTTGCACACTAAACTTGTGTCGCTGTGTTCGGACTTCACGAAGGACAGTGAGGCTTGCCGGAAGAAATGGAATGCCATCTACAACGACTACAAGGAGGACAAGGCTATGAATATGAAGTCAGGCTCTCAACGTTCAGAGAAGTGCCGCTGGTATTCACTAGTTGACGAGTTCATGTACGATAGAGCCAATGTTGTCTCACACGCACATGCTAGTGCTGTCAATCCGGATGGGCCCAACTGCACGGGCACATCGGACACTAACACCACGGAGTAACGGAGTGGAGAGAGCACATCAAAATCTTCCGAACCTTAGCGTAAGGAAGACATTTTTTTGGAACGTTGCATTGGTGAGATAAGAGACAGTAGCAAGAATCTTATAGAAAGCATGAAGGCCAGTGAGGACATGAAGATGGTTTTATTCATTAACATGCAACAGACAATGCAGAAGTTGGTAGAGAAACTCTAGGCAGATGTCAATTTAATCGCCATGTACCGGAAAAGTTTGTACAATGCATGCTTTTGTCTTTGCCATCCAAAGACTCTTTGCAATTCCATTTCTTCTTGCACAAAGCTCTTTGGGTATTTTCCCACCCATGTCCATTGCAACTTAGAATTCCCTGACCACTTCTTGCTTTATGCACTCTAAAGTCTCTATGGAGTTGTCGTCAATGCCCGCAAAGTTGTGCAAAGCGTGGTTGGCAACCGCTAGTCTTTCTTGTGTGGATGTGCTTGTATGGTTGCCCGCGGCCAACCTGTTATGCATTTTATCCTTCGCTTCTTGAATCCACTCGGTCTTTCAAAAACTATCGCCAAAATTAATGCACATGTTGCGAAACACCAAGCATGTGGAAACTAGTTCGGGCACATTTTTTAGGTGCACATCGACCCTCTTCAATAAGATGCGCCATCTATTTTTGAGCATTCCGAATGCTCGCTCGATGCACATGTGCGTCGAGCTTTGCACGAAGTTCCAGTGGTACTCCTCTCGTGTAAGATCGTCTTTGTGGCCCTTGAATGGAGCCAACATCCATGGACGGCAAGGGTATGCAGCATCGCCAAGAAGGGCATACGAAGAGAGCTTTCCAACCTTGTAGTATTGGCCAATATCGGTCCTCGCCCATAGGTTGGCATCATGCATCGATCCCGCCCAGCCTATGTCAAAATCCCAAAACATGCATTTACTGGATACCACACCCTGCAAGAGGATAGAATGGAATCCCTTCCGGTTGTAATAATCTGCGGCATGCAAGCAGGGCACAATGATGGGTATGTGGGAGCCATCCACGGCACCCACCACGTATGGTATTTGATGGATGTTCTGGAATTCTTGTGCAAATTTATCCATAACGGTTCGAGAAGGCCATCTGATGAATTTTCTGAGCAAACTAGATTTAATGGCTCCACAGAATTGAGAGATCGCAAGCTGTCATGTGGAGAGGCCAATCCTATACAAATCTGCTATGCTCTGCATGGAATTACCTGTGGCCAATTTCGAAATGGATACAACAACTTTGACCTGCACTGGAACGGCCAGCTGCAGTCGCGTATCTTGCCTCTCCAAGAATGGTGCAAGAGTGCTACACAAGTATTCGAATGTGGACACGTCCATGCGGCCTTTTAACTCCCTCGCATTGAACGATCCTAACAGGTTCTGATAAAAGAAACCAGGTCGGTGCAATCTTCTCTCGTGTGCCCACAACCGTCGTGGCCGCGATCCATGAAGTCGCATGTACCCCTGCAATGCAATCATCATGAAACAAAGCTGCTGCCACTGCCAGACAAAAATTGCACCCTCATCCCTTGAGATGGTTTCCAGGGTTGTGAACAAGGAGAACTGAAAGACAAATAATATTATGAGTTTTTAGAACTCGGGGTCCATATTCCGAGTATGATGACATTCGGATGAGAATACTAACTGATTTTCTAGTTGTAAGAGAAAGCCTGTAGGAGGTGAGTTTGACAATGATGTTGAGAGCAACCAAGGCTGCCTGTTGGGAGACAGAGGCTTCGGAGTGAAGCTGGGAGGAGGAGGAGGGAGGCTTTTGCTGTGAGGACGGGAGGAG